>OY728123.1:55727778-60727778 GCA_963277665.1 Viscum album
ACTATTTCAAGATAACGTAATAGAGACTTATTTCTATTTAAAACACCCCATTGGTTTATACAAAAACATTTTAAGCTTCCATTTCAAAAATAATATAGTATATTTGTCCCACAATATAAATGTAATCCATTTCCTAATGACAAAATCCCTCTTCCTACCATGCACACCAAAATCATTCATGTTTTTCCAAATGAAACACATACTATTGAAATAAAACTAGTAAAAAACCATTTTAAAAATACCAATAATCTTAAAATACATGGAATTCATTCCATTAAAACCATTATAGCCCCCAACACTCCTAAACACCACCCAAGCACCAGGAAACCACCACCCCTAGACACCCCCACCCCCATGGACAGACCCCCCCACCACACCCTTGACAGCCCCACCCCAGGACACCACCCCACCACCCATGGACAGCCCCCAATCCGCTGAACCACCTCCACCCCTGGACACCCAGCCCCTTGGACACTCCCACCCCTAGATACCCCCACCCCTAGAAAGCCCCCCAACCCCTAGAAAACACCACTCCCCATGGACACACCCATGGACCCCCCCCCACAATCTTAGACATCCCCCACCCTCAGGACACCCCCAACCCCTTGGACGACTCACACCCCTCCTCAACACCACCCCACCACCTGGACACCCCCACCACCTGGACACCACCCCATCCCCTTGGACAGCACCCAACCCCCTGGATAGCCCCCACCACCTAGACACCACCCCACCCCTTGGACACCCCACCTCTAGACACCCCCACCTCCTGGACACTTCCACCCCTGGAAAGCCACCCCAACCTCCTAGACACCACCATACCCTTGGAAACCACCCCACCCCCTAGAAACCCCCAAGGATAAACCCCCCCCCCCCCCACCCACCCTAGACAACCTCCACCCTAGACCCCCCCATCCCCCAGACACGCCCACCTCCTAGACACCGCCTACCCCCCTTGGGAAACCACCCCAAACCCTGAACTACCCCAACCCCTCAACTCTAAATTTATTTCTTTATATATTTAATAAACCGATGAATTATGTATTAATGGTGTATAGGTATACTTTTTGTACGGGTATACTTGTTTTATGTGTATACTTGTTGTAATTAACTTATGAATTATGTGTTAATTCTGTATGTGAGTAGAGGGTAATTAAAAATAGAATTGGAGGTATTCAGAATTATTTATGAATTATGTGTTGTATGATTTATCTATGAATTCACACAGAATTCTGTATGTATTATGCAGTTATTGAGAATTGTGTAGGTAATCAGAATGGACTACCCCCAACACCCTTTATTTATTCTGATATGTATGAATTCTATAGGCCTACTGGTGGAATTGTTGTAGGTGCACATGGGAAGGCCAGCAAGCCGACTTGATGCTGGAGGTACACAAAAGATATGCGAATAGTTTACAACCATTGGCATATGTGTAAAAGAAGAAATTATACCACGAGTTTTATGTAAATAATTGGTATATTTATATTCCACCGATTTTTAAACCATTGGTATAGATAATTTTACTTGATAATTACTTACAGTTTGTGGGAAACTGTCAGAAAAGTCTATACCAACAGTTTTGTAAACCATTGGTTAGAGATGATTTTTTCTATTACGAACGATTATAAACTGTTGGTGTAGCGATGATTTTTTCTATTACCAACTGTTTTAAACCATTAGTAATAATTTATTACAAGAGTTTATTAAAACCATTAGTATATACTCAAATTTTCATATATATTCCAATGGTTCTCATAGAACAATTGGGATATGTCTATCTCTATAGATCATGACCTAATGGTTTGGACCACTCTGGTTATAGTTTATACAAACAGTTGTTCAGCCTTTACAAGTTGTTTTAAACTTTGGGTAAAGATTAAATTTCTAGTATTGTTCATGGACTTGATGAATATGATATTAAAGGATTTACTCAAAAATTGATTGGTAGTCTTTATTGTTGAAATTATAATATAATCCAAGGGTAAGAAGGATCATGGGAGAATTTAAGTACTCTGCAAAAGGCCTTGAAAAATGGAAAAGATGTATGCTAGGTTTAGAAAATGTGAGTTTTGGTTGGGGAAGTATCTTTCATGGGGAATATCATCACAAGAAATGAGATATCTGTGGACCCTTCAAATACTATGTTAATTGAAGGATGGTTGAGGCCAACATCTATGAAAAATATACAAATTTTCCTTACATTATCTTGGTCTAATAGTTGATTTGTGAGAAACATCACACGATTGTCGAACCCTATAAATAAGATAACTTGGAAGGGATTCAAGTTTGACTGGAATGATGAATGCGAAGAGAGATTCAATGAGTTGAAAAGAAGGCTTATCAAAACACCTGTTCTCAAACTACCCATAAGTGGAGAGATTTTTTTAGTATTTAGTGATGATTCAAAGACAGTTTGGGATGTGAGTTGATGGAAAATGACAATGTCAATGAGTATGATTCAGGGAAGTATAATTTTAAACACAAGAACTATCCAACACATGTTTTAGAGTTGGATTCAGGGATATTTTCATTGAAATATGGAAATATTAACTATTTGGGGAGTAGTGTGAAATATATACGGATCAAAGAAGCCTCATGTATATATTCACACTGAAAGAGTTGAATATGCACCAAAAAAGATGGTTAGATCTGATCAAAGACTGTGACTACTAAATTTACTACCACATGAGGAAAGAGAATAAAGTGGCATATTCTCTATGCATAAAGGATCGAACAACTCTTTCATTGATGGGAATTTATATGGATGTGATATTCTTAGACTTGAAGAAGATGGACATGGGAAGCATAAAGGAAGTAATATCATCAGTTCTTTCACTAATGTTTTCTCGAAAATCTTTTATAAAGAGGTCAAAGTATGATCAATTAAATGATGTAGGAATTTAGAAGAATATGGAGACTATTAGAAAAGGGAAATCCTCAAGGTTCAATGTAAATTCATAAGGTTTTGTTATATTTGGGTCAAGACTATGTGTACTATAATATACTAAGTAAATGAAGGTGTAATTGGATGATGCACATAAATCAACATTTTATATCCATTATGGAAGAACAAAAATGTACCGAGATCTCCAAGAACACTATTGGTGGCACAATATGAATAATGAGATCATAGAATATACATCATGATTTCATTTATGTCAATAATTGAAGGAAGAAAGGAGAAAATCAAAGGAGATGATGCAACTATTACCCATACCTATATGGAAATGGGAAATAATAACCATGGACGTTTTCACTGAGATTCATATGACTTCTAGAAGAATCAAGGCTATATTTGTTGTGGTGGATCATCTTACAAAGACTGCACACATCATTCCGATTTGAGAGGATTAATCATTGGATCAAATTGCAAGGATATACATCAGGGAAATGGTGAGGTTGAACGATGTACCACTATCGATAGTATTTGATCGAGATCGAAGATTCACCAATATGTTCTGGAAGAGTCTCCAACGTGATATAAATACTAATTTAAACCTTAGTATGGCCTATGAACCTCAAATTTATGCCAATTTGAGTAGACTATCCAGAGACTTGATGACATGTTGAATGCATGCTCAATGGACTTCAATGGAGGATGGGAAGAACATCTTCATCTATTTGAGTTATCTTACAACAATAGTACCCAATAACGCATCCAAATGTCTCCCTATTAATACCTTTATGGGAATAGGTTAAGAGCACCAACATCTTGGGATGAAGTTGGGGAATGAAAACTACTAGGTCCTAAAATGGTTGAGAAAATGTTGGAGATGGTTAAGACCATTCAGCAGCAAAAAAATGTTTTTCAGAGTAGACAGAAGAGCTATGATGACAATCATTAATGAGACCTAGGGTTTAATTTTGGAGACATGGTATTCATATGTATATCTCCATGGAAGAATGTGATGATATTTTGGAAAAGAAAATGCTTAGTCAAAGATACATCGGCTCCTTTGAGATCTTCGATCGCAGCAGAGCGGTGGCCTACCTAATAGCACTACCACCTAGCCTAACTACATTACATGATGTATTCCATGTATCCATATTGAGAAAGTACATACCATACCCTTCACATTTACTAAATCAAAAGGTTGTCCAATTGGATAATGACATTTCTTATGAGGAGAAACCAGTGAAGATCTTAGATTGTATAGTCAATGTCTTATGGAAGAAGACAATGCACCTGGACAAAGTGTTGTGGAGAAATCACAAGTTCGATAAAGAAATATGGGAACTAGAGGAGGTGATGAATCATAGATAACCTATTATATTTTAATGTGTTAAATGAAACTTATTTGGGAAAATTTTCTTATGGGTGGAAGATTGTAATGTCCTAAAATGTTGTAAGTGAAATTTCACTTTTTATTTAATTAAATGTATTATTTTGTAATATGGTCATATAAAACACATGATCTTCATTTATTTTATGTTTCTAGATTTAAAATAACATTAATAATGTTTACTATTGTTAATATATTCATTGGGCACAGATTATATGATTAGTATTAATATAAGGCTTTAACAAATTCAATTGACTCGGACAAAGGAAGTGATGACCCCAACAAGTAGAATCATGCCCTATGATTTCCATTTATTTGAACATAAAAGGGATATAGATTTTATATTATTTTTCCTTTAACTATCCAATTATGAAATATATCTACTTAAGTATGAGGGAAACCATTTATGAGTGAAGTTCAAGCTCATCGAGATCACGGCCCGAACCTTGTCTGATGAATGACCCCGTGATAATCTCACTGTTTCACACCTTAATCTGAGGGAATACACCTATGTAATAATGGGATATTTTTAAAGACCTTAATAATTTTAATATTTATATTATATAATAATTTATTTTTTATTTTAATTTCTTCTTTAAAATGATTTTGGGTTTGATTCAATTAAATAAAAATTGTATTTTCGAGTAGTATTCAAATTCAATTAAGGGTTTATTTTGATGAATTAATGGATATTTTAAATAAATATTATTTCAAAAAATAATATTATTAATTAAGGATTATTAATTGTAAATGGTCATGTAATTTTTAGGAAGAGAAATGTACATTTTATAAGGGTTCAAAAACAATTATTGTCAAAAAACCCTACATTCTCCAATGAATATCAAAAGTGAAAACGTAAATATTTAGAAAACTAATTAAATAAAATTTATATTATTTTTAGAATAAGAACATCACAATTATCTACTCTTTAATGTCTCATATTTTCTAAGATAGTCAAATTTTCATGTAAAAATTAATTACCGTATTAATATAATGTTTGTTTTATGACTTCATAATGTCCCAAAAATGATGTAATAATTACTATAATATTTATAATCGGATAAATATACATTTTAACATTAGAATAATAATAATTTAAGATAATTTTATTATTTTTATAGTGCCCTTATGAATCCGCCATAATGTATAATATATTTTATGAATTTAAATTCATTTATTTAATAATGTGACTCACCTCCACATAAGTAAGGCTAATATTTTAATATATATTTCCCAATACCTAATAAAATAATAAAAACCTCCCCTATTTAGAAAAAAACCACAGTGAAAACCAATTTTTAAGATTTTGGATTGAAAATTTAATTAAATATATTCCAAAACCTATGTTTGTGAAATATTAAAGAATTCCGCTCTAACTTCCTATATAAACCAACCCAATATCTCACTTCTCTTCACTAAAAAACCATTAATCACTTCCTTACTCCTAACTATGCTCTATATAATATTACTAAGCCACCCCTATCTCTCATGAATACCCTCTTCAATATTTTAATGTCACCCACACATGTAAGGTTTCCATCCTTTCTCATTTTTATCCATGTTCCCTTATATTGTTAGAACCAACTATTTATAATTAAAAAAGATGGGTTATGTTTTTGAACCCCCCTATAATTACCTTATTATATTTGAATGATGATAGACCCATTTATCTCTCATTAATGCCTCCCATGTACACCTATTACCATGCTGAAATTTTGAAAGAGTTATTCCATTCCTCCACATTCTTTAAGTTTCTTTATTCTGTTGCACCATCTATTTTAAAAT
This sequence comes from Viscum album, assembly GCA_963277665.1. Taxonomy (NCBI): domain Eukaryota; kingdom Viridiplantae; phylum Streptophyta; class Magnoliopsida; order Santalales; family Viscaceae; genus Viscum; species Viscum album. The sequence continues at coordinate 55,733,850 of OY728123.1, forward strand.
TACATATATTGGGATATGTATATCTCTTAACCTATTACTCTTAATTTAGTTTATATATTATGAGATACCTATTTGAATCTCATCAATCCTTTTTATGAATTTTTATGTCACACTGTTTTGCTTCCAAAATTGAACTGTGAAGTTCCATTCCAAAACAAATATATAGTGAATACCACACCCATACCAATTAAGGGTGTTCACATTAATAAACATATATATTTTTATTTAGTACATAAATATATGAATTTCACACTCCATGATCTTGGAATAAATTATCCTGAGGAATGAAGCCAAGTATTATGATCTATATGGAACACATAAGAATGAGAATTAAATGAAAGTGACGGGTGTGCCTAGAATTATTTAGAACTCCAATGAATTGGGAAATGTTTAGTATCATGATTAATCATGTAGGGATAGGGTTTTCCCAGATTCCATTATGATAATTTTTCCACAATGATGTCTTATCTATTTATCCTTGACCTATGATGTAGTGTTTTATGTTGTTTCCACATTTCAATGTTAAGAATATCATGCTATATCAGGATTTATGATTCAGGTTCCTGCATGACTCACTGATATTCCTTTCCTAACATGTATTATTATCTTCATGTTATTAAATTTTTACTCCCTCAATGGAATTTATAGATCACCCATTTCATATATATTTTCCTCTGTATATCCTATGTAGTTTTAAGCTCGATCTTGTTAATGAAGTTCTCAATAAAGATGTTATTTTTCATGTTTAAAGTTGCAATGAAATGTAAATAATTATAGAAGAAACTAGATGTATAGATATTTTTTGACTTATTATGTTTAATTTTTTGTAATTAAATAATTTAAGAGTGTAATATAAATAATAGGTTGTTATATTAAGGGCCTCAAAACAATAAATCAGTTACGATCAAAAAGATGTTATGTTCAACAGAATTGAAGATACTTGGATAATTTTTTTTCAATATACATTCCAATATTTGTGGAATTATCATAACATCTATACCATTAAAATTTGTAGATATACATACTTGAGTAATTTAATTTATTCCTTTAATCAATTTTCACTACAATGTCATCATTTTCTCCAAAAAATGCATGTTTAGGATTAATATTTAATGTATAATGCACTAGAATAAAATTTTAAAGGACCGTGTAATCCATAAAGCATAAAAATATTATCCACAAATCGTTATCATTTAATGAAAATAAGAATGGTTCGAACATTGTAATATAATTTACAAAAAGATCTTAACACATTAATATCCAATTTTCAAAAGTAATACCCAGTGAACAAACCGAATCATTCAAAAATAACTATCTTTAAAAATCTTCAAACATTAACTGTATAAGTTTAAAACCCAAATATTAGAACTATTATATCATACATTATTCCAATATAAATTAATAGTTATTCATAAAATAAAAACACATAGGTTTCAAAAATAAACATAATCTTTACATGTGAAATTTTCAGAACATCATGTAGGCTAGTGGTATATGTTACACCCTTTTCTCCCATAAGTTGTGAGTTAAAGCCATGTAGCCTAACTTAATGAAATGGGTTGTCACTGTTCCATAGGATTTTCCTTTTTCAATAACATGAAAATAATAATACCTACCTAAATATAACTTCATGTTTATCCTAGGGGTTATAAATAACCCAATCTAATTAAAATTATCTCAAAATGATATTAATAAACTCAAGAATTTTACTACTTAAAACCCTCAAATGGTGTGTATAATACTTTGAACATATGATCAATATTAATATTATAAACCTATAATGGTATAAATAACTCTTAATATTACCTCACATGACAACATTACAATATCAAAAGTTATCTAAACCAACATGTGATACCAACTACAAAACAGCAAGACCCACAATCTCAAATTCTGTGATGAAACCATGAACTTTAGAATTCTGGATTTGATGCAAAAAACAATGAACCAATTTTTTTCTATCCAAAACGTTCAACATAGAATAGAAAATTTTATTGCTTATTTTTTCAGGGACCTTTTAGGTTTAGAGTTTTATAGAATTGGGATGAACTCTAATATAAACAATACACGTGCCGTCAAATGTAAATTTATATAACCTATCCCTGATTTTCTTATTTCACATTGTGTCAACATCATCTCAAAATCATTTTTTTATTATTTTCATAGATGACACATTAGGGTAGTGGGAACCAACCAAATACACCGTTCAATGGGATATAAAAAATTAAAAATACCACAAATCACCAAAAATCCATGCAAAATCCGGCAAATCACGTTACTCGCCTGAGAATCCATGGAAACAACACGTCAAAACCATCATTATCTGCACATAAATATCTTCAGTAATACTTCACCTTTCATTTCTATCATCAATAGAGGAAACCACCACCGGTGTTGTAGCCCGTCACTAAAGAAAATGCATCCTTCAACTATTCTCATCGTCAACCTTCAAGTGGAGGGATGTCAAAATCGACCAGCCATAAAACATTATCACTTATCTATTGTCTTCCAACCATCATAGAAAACATCCAAACCATTGTCTCTATGCCTTCAACGTCACCACACCAACAAAAAAATACCAAAACCAAATACACAACATTATGTCAACATCATCATCCATATGAATTTCCTTCTAGAAATAATTCATTAAACTTAATTATTTATAATCTAATAAAGAGGAAACATAAGAAAAGTGATCTCAAATGATCAGTATAGAAAAATGTAAGCATTAAAAATTGAATGAATTGAATGAGAATAATTAGTGTATAAGGGTGTGATGACATAATATGAGTGCTTGAGTGAATCATAATGTAACTCATACCCATCAATTCCAAAATAATCAGTGGAAAAACATGGAATAAGGATTGAAAATATTAAATAGTCCTAGGAATAAATATTTATGACCCAAGTGATATCAATATTGATCAAATGAGACATTATAAACACATAATATGAATAAAAAAACCCAGTTGGTATCTTGGAACATCCCCTTTATAGAATACATAACGAAACCTAACAGAACCCTTACAAATGGAAGAACCATATTGCGAACATCCAATATAATTATTTGGATAACATAATAATTAACCAGTTAATTGGAGAACTATTTGGGGGAAACCATTGCATAAAATATAATGGGCTCACCCAACTTTATCTAGCTGCTAACAATATATAAAATGTCTAATATCCATAACACATTTAAAGTACACATATATATATTTCATCATAACACATAAAGAAACATTCATTATTACTCTTTAACAAGATTTATCCATGGAAAATAGATGGGTTTCCTGTCAATATTTATGAAACATGATTAACCCATTGAAATGAAAGAGGTTCTGTAACAGATCTTGGAAACATTATTAACTAGTGGAAAAGAAATATGTTCCACAAAAATATCATTAAAACAATATTAATCCATCCAGATAAATAATGAGGATATTCAAATTACACAATATCCCTAACATATCATAAGTAACTACAATGGTTATTAAATTTGATTAATGTAAATACCACAAAAATATATTTAATAACATTTTTGAAGGAAAATAAACATTTTATTTTAAAATCACTTGTAAAAACTAAAAAATAATAAAATATTGTAAAAACCATTTTCATTAAAAAAACATGGAAGCATAAAAGGGTTATCTAAATTTTTTTTTAATAACTTCTTGAGGAAATTATTTTGTCCACTTAAGAAATATTTAAACATAAAATATTTTAAAAACCTTTTCATTGAAAACAATGTGAAAAAACTAAGAATTTGCAGAATATAAGGGAAAAATATCATTAAAAAGTTCTTTATAAAATGGTAAATTAAGATTCAATTAAATTTAAGTCATCATGGATGGTAATTCTATAAATTCTATAAAATATGAATATAATATTAATTTAAAAATGTAAAAATGTTAGAAAGGTTCCCTGATTGGAAAATGAAAAAATGATTCCTTCCAAATTTTTGATAAAATCCGAACGGTCATTGTTTGGAAAATTATAAAAGGATAATTTTAATTATTCTTAAATGGAATTACATGGTTAAAAATTATGTTTCTAAAAATATAAGAGGTTAATAAATATGTTTTGAAAAAATTTCATGAAAACATTGTTTTGGAAATAAAACAGATTTCTAACCAAAGTGAAAAATGATGCCGAATTTCCTTAAAATAACATCTCAATTATTTTAAGTATCCAAGAGTAAAAAATGGTAATATAACTATAAAATATAACTAATAAATAAAATCTAATAGATATTATTTGTTTCTTGAGATATGGATAATAAGATCTCATAATTGGAAGCATAATTATAAATAATCATGATAAATGATGAGATTGTAACATAAGACTCGTACCACTTTAATAACATTGAATCAAAATTTCCCAGAAATAATTTCATTAAATAAAACTAATAATATCAAGAATATAATTATTTTCATGATATAACATTTCATTGTTGATTTATATACACCTCATAAAATAAGATAGATGTATAACATAATATGTATCTCAAAAAAGGAAAATTGAGACAAAAATCACTTACCGCTTTGGTAACATTGAAATTGTAAACCCCGTGAATGAGATATAATAAAATGTATATATATATACAAATAAATTTAAGGTTGATAATCATAAAATACATTCATGGTTAGTATATACATCACACAACCAAATAAGTGGCGAATATGGAATACAACTCATAGAAATAGAAGATAGATGATAAAACCCTTACCTCACGCTTACATTTGGTTAATCAGGACTGAATATATTTTATTGTGGTGAAAAACTAGTTTTTAACTTATTAATTAATGATATTAGAATTTATAATATCATATATGATCCTTTTTCAACATGTTATCACCTCTTTATTAATAATATTTCAATATTTTCATTGTTTTGGGTGTTAATTATGTTGTTTTTCTCTTTCCATCATTATTATGAATGATTATATTATTGTGAAGATTATATGGTTACAATATGTACATAATAATTATAATTTAATAAATAACTTATTTATAAATAAATTATACTTTTTAGGATAATCATGAAATATGGTTAAGAAAAATAGACTATGTTACAATTATGAATACGATAGGTCGTACATACACTTTAGTAACGTTTACATATTAAATGATTGTGATGGAAATAAGGTGAGAAATATTTAATCTTTACATAATGATAACTATATCATACATACCATATTAGTTCACTAAAAAAACTTATATATATCATCCATGGGGGTGGTGATTAATAGAGTGTCACATCGCTTCATGAACGCTGTAATCCGTACATACAAGAATGATGTTATCATCTTTTGTTTGGGTAAAAAATATAGGAAAATATTTTACTTTTATAATGAAAAATATTTCATGAAATAACAATTATATCATATATATCACATTTATTCATTAACATTATCCTTATTTTATTCCACGTTGCTCACACTCCATTTTTAATAATGGAGGAAAAAATGATAATGAAGAGAACCTTGAGCATGTTAAACTATCAAGGTAAATTAAAAAGAGTTGAGAGACTTTTAAAAATAGACTTATGTGCAATAACAACTATTCACTAAGAGGCCAGTATAGTTCGTTCATGTGTAGTCTAGACGGCACACCCCCCTACGGAGTACACTAATGTCAGGAACCTACACCGATGACCTACACGACCCATTTATTTTATACTCTTACATGGGATGCATATTCCGTAGAACTACACCATATAACTATAATGAAAATATAATTTGGCCAGGGTCCCCTGGTGGCCTATAAAAAGTACCGTTGGGATACTTATTTGGACAACTAAAAAATCAAAAACCCCGGGAACTCTCATTGCGCAACACCTTTTACCTGGTCCCCCAAAAATTCTCCGATATCTCTATAAAGCATAAGAGAATAGATAATTAATGGGGATAAGAAATATCATTGTTTCTAAATGGTCTAATTGAATAATACAGCTACATGAGGACTATTCTCCCATAAGGATAAACCACCTACGTGTGGTCCCTCTTCTTAATCAGGGACCTGTGCAAGTCCCTTTTAAAAACACTAGTGGAGACCCATGGTGACTTTTTTAAATCCTCACACAAGTTTTATCACCATTTTATCCTATTACCTATGCTATCTCCAGATCTCATAGGCCTACACCCTCTGTGTGAAGCACTTTTAGTACCTCTAAGGCCCTATACGACATACCTACAATGTACACTTGCACCTAAGATGAACATGTGTCACCCATTGAGCCCTCTTCCTATACCACATATGGTTGGCATACTCTATATGTGGATCCCATATCTGAAAGGGACTAGGATGAAATCTACACCAAGACCCCCTTACTAATTTTTTTTGGAAAAGTCATTCCAGTTTAACTCCCATTTGTATTTGAATTTCTACGGTCAGTGGTTTCTCACACTAGTCCTACCAGTGGTTCAGGGTCCTCAAGGCTACTGAATATTTTTATATCTATGGTCATGAGGATGCTTAACCTAGGTAAAGTGTTTAGAATTTCATAGTATATAGGATTATAATTTGGAATATTTCCTTCCCTTATCATCTTTAGGATCCAGAGCATCTAGTTCCTAGCGGGAAGGGTTAGGATTACACATTCCTTTATATTCAAAATGGAATGAAATAATCCTCCCACTGAAGAACCCATTTCAATGGGGATCTCTAATAGAGTAATCCCCAATCCCTTAATGTAGGTGTTGGTAAGCATTATCTTCTGTACCTCTATGTCCTTCACCTTTATTCATTCCATACGTTGGACTCACATCCAATGCAAAGTGATGAGGGAGATATTCCGTAGCCCCGAACTCTTACACTATATCCCAGACCTCTTCCACCAACAAAGCAGGAAATGTGTGTGGTATATCAAATCATTAAATTCATCTTATTTCTCAAACCTAGAATGAGTCATGTGGGAATAGAGGTCATTGATGATCATGCTATCAAGAAGATTCACCTGAAGTATTGAACTATAATAAATTTGATTCCTACCGTAATTAGGATACATTGGACACCAACCTATAGATCAAGATCAACGGGTTCCTCATCAAGAGTATGAACTAATAATAAATCCCTTATTTCAGTAATCACCCTTATGAATAAGCCTCAATTTAATCCCCCTAAACACCATGAGTTAAGACATCCCCCATGGTCCCTTTCCAAAGGGCATCCTCTTTAGGAATAATCCCCAAATTAATCTACTAAATGGTAAATATTCCCCTATGAGACATGCCTGAACTATTTGAAATTTGATTCCCATCCAATCTCGAAATGTTTAAGGCATCTCTGAGGTTCAAACCCAACACCTCAAATCAACCCTATAACTTCATTGTCCACCTTTCTAATGGGGTCTAATTCCACATGAGAATCCATCTCTCTCTCAGTTTTCTTGGTATTCTTTGACATATGTACCACACCAATCATTGACTAAGAAACTTCTACCTCGACATCCTTGCCACATAATGTTAAACTACATGGTTAGCTCCTCATCATATCACATTAAAAGGTATGATATGTACTGTTCTGTTTCATTGAACTATATTAGTTCTAATTCCTTTTACAAGGATATGTAGGAATTCCATCCATGTGTTCAATCCAAAATTAAAAACAAATATCATCTCAATTAACTCCAATATTGACCTTAGTCTCACTGGATGACAATAAACTTTAGATTTCCCCACATTTGGTCTAGAAAACCATAATATTTGCAATAACGACCAATGAATATCTATATTGTACATAACATGATACTATTGATGGAGAACCATGGATACATGCATATGTCTCCATGGATGATGATCCTCAAATACATACAGATGATTCTAAGATCTATAAATACTGATTGTTGAGTGATAATATTAGGGTGACCCACATAATACTTAGGTATTAATGAAGAATTTAGGAATATTTCATAAATATATAAGAGTTTCCCAGAGTAGTAAATAATTCTCCCCAAAAGGATGTGATGATCCAAACCACCCATCCTAATGACCAATGTGAGTTCCTAGGAATCATAGGTCAAAACACCTAACAAGAGCATGCCTTGGGAATGTTGGTCCCCATGGATACAGAACTATTCGGTGTTTCTAGTTCCACAAACAAACACATTGGATACTATTCCAAAATAAAAAATTATAACGAGGTGTAAATTTTGAGGGAAATAAAAAAATGGTGAACCCAATGTGAATCCTTAACCAAGATGATAATATAACCTGACTATAAGGAATCTACCACTCTTAAAATGAATGAGGTCCATGAAAGGAAATCAATCATGTATACCTTCACTCAAATAAATTGCAACATAGTCTGGATCATCATTAGCCTGAAGGATACCATCACCAACCAGGCATCTTCACTTCCAGGTATCAGACTCACTAGTCCGAGAGTAATTTTATAAAGGTATGATCTCAACCCTAGAGATTTTAGGTTCCGGGTGTAGTGGAAGCACGTTGGTGTGATTTCCCAACTTTAAATTTATCGTTAAACAACGTTCAATTCGGGATTCGTGACGATGTAAAATATAGAATCTTCGGAATAGAAAGAGGGAAAAAAATTTAAGAGGGAATCCTGGAACCATAGAGAGAGGATCATCATATGTTGGTTATAATTAATTTAATTAATTCACAAGAATTAACTTGGTGGAATTCTTTCTTCGTTGATGTCTCTGGTCATGATCCAGTGATCTGTCATTGCATCGTAGAATTCAAGTGTAGGATTCCTCTAGTGATGATCCACACATGTGCCACGTATCTCCGGACGACGCTGAAGGGATCTCTGGGAGCTAGCGTGGAAGAACATTCTCTTGAGATGTCCGCCTTCGATCACCTTGGTCTCTTGGTCTTGAGAGTGTTCTTAAAGGAAGAAGTTCTTTCGGCCTTTAAAGAATTATCCAGAGTTGTTGTGAACAACGATTCTCTTGTTCAAAAGTGTTGGGGTTGTGAGGATAATTATAATCGGGTTTGACGTTATAGAGTTATGATAATAAATAAACGTGTTACACATTTATTTATTTCATTAACTCTTATTGAAAACCCTTATGTTGAATTATTAATTCCTTGACATTATCCCACTCTGATTATAATAAATATCATTTAATAAAACAATATTATATCCTCAAAATCCTGACTGAAAAACTACATGGCGTGTAATCATTAATACCCAGCGTGTAATCATTTTCCATAAAACTACACGGCGTGGATATTTAATATAAACGGCGTGTAATTTTATTTTCCACTTTCCTTTATTTCCTCCACCACATTTATTAGAACTTTAGTAATGTCTATTTATTTCATAAATAAATATAACTGCATCACTCGCATATATTCTCTCGAATAACTAGTGTCGATGTAAATGCGATCAGGAATCCTTAAATCATTATAAAACCATAGTCAAGAATAATCTTTATTTAACTTGTTAAATTAATATTTAACTGAGATACATGGACACACTTAGTGTGTGACCCTCTAGGACTTTTTCTCAGTGGCATTAGGTGGAGCATGCCTAAAGTCCAAGGTTAGTGTCTAGCAACATGCCAAGGCACCCATAGAGAAGGAAGTTAATGCCTCAGAGACGTGTCACCTCATACGAATGCTTACCATGTAATATAATCCCTTTGTCATGTTATATTGAATCATGCGGGTTGTATACTAGTGTCATCAACCCACGTGCTCAATTATTCTTTCTTTGACATTCCAGAATCGAACTCGCCCATACCTTACCATGGACATGGATTTATTTAGGCTATATCAATTCCATCAAAGGGTCTAAGATATCTACTTCCGTTATGGAACAGAAGGGGAAAATAATTTCTCACATTATCTATTAATGCGGTATTACTCGTGACACACTCAATGTATCCTACCTCGCTGCAAATAGTGTGTCATCATAGATTTAGTCAATACAACTAAGTGCAAAAGTTGTAATACACATTAATAATAATCTTAAAGTCTAAGGTTCAATACAAATGTCCGCAGATAGGAACACCCAAGGACACTATGAAATGCGTATTTCCTACTGGCGGGTCTCGTTCTCATAATGTCCTCCTGGATATTACCAAGGGTGAACACCATGAGATGATGCCTCAAAGTTTTATGAGTCCCCACCACTAATGGACTGTATTATTTGTGTCCCTCAAATAATATCATCCGGCCATAGAACATATATTCAAGAAGAATGTTATGGAACTTCCGGGTTCTCATCATAGCAGCGATCCGCTATGACCCTTTAATGCAACAACTATCCATAGGATATTATCACATGCATTGTCATGCAGAAGAACAATTAAGATGTGATAAGGATTTTATTAATGAATAATGTACAAAGTAGATGGTTCTAGGCCACTAACTCCAACAGACACCCACTTGGACTAGAGCCACCTCATAACAACCTTTAACCCGCTAGCTCTCACATGATATTCATACTTCTGCTGAGATAGGACTTTAGTGATGGGGTCCACCACATTCTCTTACATGGACAATCTTCTCACTATAACCTCTCCCCTTTGATAGAAATCCCTCAAGTGGTGATACTTTTGGATTATATGCTTTGTCTGTTGATGTGACCTTGGTTCTTTTGAAAGAGCCACCACTGTAGTATTATCACAATACAATGTAATGGGATCTTTACTGCTAAGAACCAAATCAAGATCGTGGACAAAGTTGTGAATCCAGATGGCTTCCTTGGCTGCATCAGAAGCCGCTATATATTCGGACTCCACTGTAGAATCGGCAACAACTGGCTGCTTTGAAATCTTGCAGCTCACAACTCCTCCATTGAGACAGAAAACATATCCAGATTGCGACATCAGATCATTCTAATCTGTATGAAAACTAGCATCAACATAACCTCTGACGACATGCTCCTCCTCTCCTCTATACACACGGAACATATCCTTAGTTCTTCTCAGATACTTAAGAATAGTCTTAACAGCAGTCCAATGCTATTCTCCTGGATCTTCTTGATATATGCCTACCATGCTCAGTGCATAGGCATCATCAAGCCTAGTATATAACATGGCATACATGATCGATCCTATAGCAGAAGCATATGGGATATTACTCATTATATCTTTCTCTTTTTGTGTCTTAGGACACATTTTCATAGAAAGATGTCGGCCATGTGACACTGGAACAAATCCCATCTTAGATCGTTCCATACTAAATCTCTTTAGTATCTAGTCAATGTATGTACCCTGACTTAGTCTAAGTAGACTCTTTGATCTATCAAAAATGATCTAGATCCCTAAAATGTAGGCTGCTTCACCCAAGTCCTTCATGGAGAAACACTTGTTTTACCAGTCCTTAACTGACTGTAAGACTGGTACATCATTTCCAATAAGCAATATGTCGTCAACATATACTACTAGGATAATGATCGCATTCCCATTAAACCGTTTATAAACACATGGCTCACATTCATTCTTAATTAACCCAAATTCCATTATGGCTCCATCAAACTGAGTTTTCCATGACATGGATGCTTGCTTTAATCCATAAATGAATTTATGTAACTTGAAAACCCATTTGGCTTCAACTGGTGTCACAAACCTTTTTGGTTGAGACATATAGACATATTTTTTAAAGGTTCCCGTTATGGAATGTTGTTTTGATATCCATCTTCCAAACCTCGTTGTCATGGTAAGCTACTATGGAAAGTAAGATTCTTATCGATTTAAACATGGAAACTGGCGAGAAGGTTTCATCATAGTCAATTCCTTAATGCTGTCTGAACCCTTTAGCCACTAGCCTTGCTTTATAGGTGCTAACATGACCTTCCATGTCCAAATTTCTCTTGAATACCCAATTGGATCCAACAGGATTTACATCAACTGGCTCATCGACCAGAACCCAGACTTGGTTCTGATACATGGAATCCATCTTAGAATTCATATCTTCTAGCCATCTGGCATATTCTGAGCTTTCTACTACTTCCTTGTAGGAGAGAGGTTCATCATTGTTCTACAATAATGATTCACCATCCTCAGTGACTAGGAAACCAATTCTCTCTGGTTCCCTTACCTCTCTTGAGCTCTTATGAAATACTTGTGTTTCTGTAACCTCTTCCACAGGGACCTGTGGAACTTGTTCCTGTACCAACTCCTGTGTATCTTGATCATCAACTTCATCGAATTAAATCTTTCTCCCACTATCCTTCTTGAGGATGTGCTCCCTCTCAGGAAAGATGGCTTGTCTTGAGACAGTGACGTTCTTTTCTTAAGGGTTATATAGGTAATATCATTTAGTTTCCTTGGGATATCCTATAAAGATACACCTTGTGCCTTGGGGTGGTAGTTTGATGCCCGAGGATGCCTTAAAAATGCCTTGCATCCCCATACACGTGTGTGTGACAAAATTGGCCTCTTTCCATTCCATAGCTCGGTGGGAATTCCATTTGCCGCCTTAGTTGGTACTTGGTTTAATGTGTATGTTGCAGTTTGTAATGCATATCCCCAAAAAGATAATTGATGATCCGCATGAATCATCATCGACCTCACCATGTCCAACAAGGTGTGGTTCCTCCATTCACTAACACCATTCCACTGTGGTGTATAAGGAGGAGTGAGATGAGATAGAATCCCAAACTCCCGTAGAAGATCGATGAACTCTGGGTTCAGATATTATCCACCTCAATCCAATCGAATCTTCTTTATCATATTACCAAGTTAATTCTCTACTTTATTCTTGAATTCCTTAAATTTCTATGAGGCCTCTGACGTATACCTCATTAAATATAAATAGCCATATCTACTCAAATCATCAGTAAAACTAATGAAGTAAGAATATCAACCTCTATCTTCTACAGTAAATTGTCCACACACATCTGTGTGTACCTATCCGAGAAGCTCTTTGGCCCTTTCACCCTATCCACAAAAAGGTGGCCTAGTCATTTTTTCTTGTAAACAAGTGTGACATCTATCAAGTGGTTTTAGCTCAGTAGAGTCCAAATAGCCATATTGGAAGAGCTTTGTCAAGCGCTTCACGTTCACATGAATGAGATGGTGGTGCCACAACTGGGTGATGTATGAGTCATGTGAGTTTTTTTTTCATCGATTTCCAACACTTTGTTTACGTAATTTAATACATACAAACCATTAATTAAATGTTCTATACCATAACATATGGTGTTCTTATAAAAGAGACAACCCTTATTTCCAAACATGAAAATAAATCCATCCATATTCAAACCAGATACAGAAATTATGTTCTTGGTAACAATAGGCACATAATAACAGTTATGTAAAACCAAAATCATTCCAGTTTTCCATGAGAGGTGGTAATCGCCAATATCCAATGCAGCCAGCCTTGCGCCATTGGTATCTCTAAGATCCACCTCTCCTCTAGAAATCTTTCTAAATTCACTTGGTTCCTACATTTGAATTTCATATGTGATCCCCACAAGCTGTATTTAATACCCAATGTGTAGAAATGGAAAGATTACACTCGATAATGAACACACCGTTAGCTTCCCCACACTTCTGGGTGGAGTTCCTCATCAAATGGCCCTACTTGCCAAATGAAAAACACACCACCTCCAATTCCTTGCCCAGCCTCTGGATCTTCCCCTTCATGGAGGGACGGTACTCGGGGGCTTCAGACCATTTATAAGTCTTTGGGCCCTTTGCCTTGTCCTTCCTTTTCTTGTTCATCATAATGACTGTGTGTTTTTCATGCCACATCTCCTTGTCTACTTGGCGAAACAAAGTCAGAAACTCTGATAGACTCTTCTCATTGAAGATCATGTTATAATTGATAATGAAGCCATAGAAGGTCTTGTGAAGTGATGATAGGATGAAATCTGTACACAAATCGTCCGAGAATTTAATCCCTAAGATATACAGGCGTTCAATGTAGCCAATAAGCTTGACTACATGAGGCCCAGCTGGTGCAGACACTCCAATCTTAGTTTTAAATAAATCATGGGAGATCTGAGACCTCTCATGTCTCGCCTTATCTTGGTAGAGATCCTTAAGGTGAGACATCATGATATACGCGTCCATGTTTTCATGTTTCTTCAAGAGAACATTGGACATGGCTGATAGCATGAAACACTGGACATCTGTGGCATCATCCATGTGTTTCATATGGAGAGATAATTCCTCATCATTGGCCTCTTTCCCAGGCACAACTGGAATAGGCTCTTCCAGCACATATGATATCCTTTCGTGGCGAAGGATGATGCGTAAACTCCACTGCCAGTCATGGAAATTGGTGCCAGTGGGAAGGGTTTCCTTCTCAAGTATGGTTCACAATGAAATGTTTAAAGTCATTTTCTTTTCTTTTCTACAAATTATGATGAGAAATGGTTTATTACTTTATTAAAAAACTGAGACAAATAAATAAATTAATACTTATTAGTCTCCCACTATTTTATCGAAATCCAATAGCCCTCACCATTGAATTCAGAATATTCTGTTGCCTGAATATTCTAGTTGCAAGGATCCATATTTCCCTTCGCATTACCCCAACTAGGGTTGTTCAAGAAACTTGAAGGGTTTTAGGTAGGCATTCCAAATGCCATCTGCATTAACTCGTATCTCCTTCATCCGCTGAGTGGACTCCCCAATCCTGAAATCCTTTTATTTTTCATTTCCTCAACCTTTTACTCTTGGTCACACCAAGTCCTGCTGTGGCAGTAAACCCTTGATGCGAACCAAGTCAATTAAACCCAAAACCTTGAATTATAATTCCCTGATAATTGAATGAACACCAACTAGGGTTGATCAAGTACATTGAACTAGGGTTCTATTCTAACAAAGATTATGGAAGGCTATACTGACTTAATATTTCTTTTGAGGGATTTTATCTTTATATGTAAATTTCCATTTTATTATCTTTGATTACATGCTCATTAATATTAAGTGGGATATACTCAAGTGATTAACCATGTCTAAGATAATATTTACGTATAAGCCAGTTTAATTTTAGATCCATCTTTCATGCTCATTTAATTCATTAATTGTGTGATCATGACAATACACCCATAATAAATAAACCATGGAACTGACAGAAATAAAATAAATGGTATGATCATGAGCTTTTATATTGGTTATTTCATCTAGCGGTTGATAAACTAACCCAAGAACTAGGAGAGAAACACCTTGAACCTTTCAGGTTCGTGTTTACAGCTTTCCACCTATCCACCTTTGTATCTCCTTGGATTGGATTCACATTGGATCCTGTCCTGATCTGCCTCGACTAGCTTGGGATCTCCATCTAGTACATATGCATTTATCTCACATGCAGGTGAGGGGTAAAAGGGGTTTTTTACATTAAAGAATCCATGGGCATGCAATCCTTACATATTAGTGAGGAGATGGCTCGCATGCCAACAAATTTAATTTAAATAAATAAATTAAAAGAAATCATTCACATACAAAGTTCTCAGTCTTGATCATGATCATCCATACATGCAGTGATATTTACGCAAAAATAAAACTAGCATTCAATTCGTTAATCGTTTAAGATAAATAACACTCGAATCAATTAATTATCTTTAATTAATAAATCCTTTTATCTTAAACCCTTTTCTGAACTTCCTTGAGATTCTCATCCATCATAATTTTGAACAAATAAATTCATTTAAAATTATCCTTGTACGTAACTTGTACCTTGGAGGAAACTTGGTGAATTCCCATTCATTAAGAAAATTTTAAATTAAACACATATATATAAAACACCTATCACGTGTTGTGCCTCAGATTTATGCCTGCACCATGGTACATGTCTCAAGGGTTCGTATAATATATTAATAAATTTTAATAAATATGCTTAATTTGGGTGAGTACACGAAGTGTAGTTCCGACTAAACAACATGTAATTTTCTTCATCGTCCATCCAAAGTACACGCCCTGGGACAGGGAGTGTTAATGTACTTCGAAAATTCTTGGAGTACACGGTGTGTTCGGTGGGACACACGCCATGTGGTTTCCACGTTACACGGTTTCCAGTCGGGCAAGCCGTGTATGAGGTACACGGTCCAACCCGAATACGAAGGGACTACACGCCTTGTTCATTGGACCACACAACGTGTAATCTAGAAACCGTGTGCCACCTGTTCCTGGTCAACACATAGTGTAATTAATGACTTAGATAGGATCCAATACAAGGCCTGATTTGGCGGATTAGTCTGATACATGAATATAGACTACACGACGTGTACTTCCCAATACACGTCATGTATTCTGGTGTTATACGGCCAGAACCTTTTGGATCCTCTGGATTAGTTCCTCTATTTTATTTTAATCAAAATAATAAGAAAAATTTGTTTCTGTGAGGTGAATGAGAAACGATGGAGGAGGAACAGATCTCAAGATTCATATTTCTAGAATGATTGAACTTGAACTGAAACAACTAAATTATTAAATGCGTAAAACATCAATGAAAAAATAAATTATTATAATCAACGATATGACCCCTCCAATACCACTTGTAGGTTCCGGGAAAAGTGGAAGCACGTTGGTGGGTTTACCCAACTTTACTTTTAACGTTAAACAACGTTCAATCCGAGATCCGTCACGAAGTAAAACGCTGAATCTTTAGAATAGAATGAGAATAGAAAAATGTAAGAGTGAATCCTAGAACTGTAGATATAGGATCATCATATGTTGGTTATAAATAATTTAATTAATTCACAAGAATTACCTTGGTGGAATTATTTCTTTGTTGATGTCTCCGGTCACGATCCTCTGATCCGTCGTTGCGTTGTAGAACCCAAGTGTAGAATTCCTCTAGCGGTGATGCACACATGTTCCATGTATCTCCGGACGTCACTGAAGGGATCTCTAGGTGCTAGCGCGGAAGAACCTTCACTTGCGATGTCCGCCTTTGATCACCTTGGTCTCTCGGTCTTGAGAGCATTCTTGGAGGAAGGAGTTCTTTCTTCCTTGAAAGAATTCTCTAGAGTTCTTTTGCACAATGATTCTGTTGTTAAAAAGTTTTGGGGTTGTGAGGATATTTAGAATCGGGTTTGAGGTTATAGAGTTATGACAATAAATAAACGCGTTACACATTTTATTTATTTCATTAACTCTTATTGAAAACACCCATGTCGAATTATTAATTCCTTGACATTTTCTCATGCTGATTATAATAAATATCATTTAATAAAATAATATTATATCCTCAAAATCTTGACTGGAAAAACTACAAGTCGTGTAATCATTAATACACAACATGTACTCATTTTCCATAAAACTAAACGACGTGTATATTTAATATACACGGCATGTAATTTATTTTCCACTTTTCTTTATTTCCTCCACCACATTTATTAGACCTTGAGTAATGGATATTTATTTTTTAAATAAATATAACTGCATCACTTGCTATTAAATATTATTTCGTCCAAAATATATTCTCTCTAATAACTAGTGTCAAAATAAATGCGATCATGCATCCTTAAATAATTATTAAACCACATTCGGGAATAATATTTATTTAACTTGTTAAATTAACATTTAACTGAGAAACATGGACACTCTTAGTGTGTGACCCTATAGGCCTCTTTCTCAGTGGCATTAGGTGGAGCCTGCCTAGAGACTAAGGTTAGCATCTTGAAACACGCCAAGGCACCCATAGAGAAAGAAGTTAACACTGCAATGAAATGTCACATCATACTAACTCTTACCATGTAATATAATCCCTTTGTCACAATATATCAAATCAAGCGGGTTGTATGCTAGTGTCGTCAACCCACGTGCTCGATTATTATTTCTTTGTCTTCCCGGAATCGAACTCATACATACCTTACCATGACCATGGATTTCATTAGGCTATATCAATTCCATCAAAGGGCCTGAGATATCTACTTCTGTTATTGAACAGAAGGGACAAATCCTTTCTCGCATTATCTATTAATGCAGTATTACTCATGATGTACCCAACGTATCCTACCTCACTGCGAACAGTATGTCGTCACAGTTTTCGTCAATACATCTAAGTGCACGAGTTTTAATACTGATTAATAATAATCTTAAATTCTAAGGATCAATACAGACGTCCACTGATAGGAACATCCAATCACACTATGAAATGTGGATTTCCTACTGGCGGGTCTCATTCTCAAAATATCCTCCTAGATATTACCAAGGGCGCACACCATGAGATGATGCCTAAAAGTTTTATGAGTCCTCGCCCTTAATGGCCTGTATTATTTGTGTCCCTAAAATAATATCATCCGGCCATAGAACATATATATAAAGAACAGTGTTATGGCACTTCCAGGTTCTAATCATAGCAGCGATCCGCTATGACTCTTTAATGCAACAACTATCCTTATGAAATTATCACATGAATTATCACATAAGAAGAACAATAAATATGTGATAAGGAATTTATTAATGAAAAAAGTACATAGTATTTGGTTCTAGGCCACCAAATCCCACAGAGATTTCCCTATAGTCCCTCCAAATCATACATCACCACCAATTGTCTGGTAAATGATGAGCGATGGTTCTGAAGCACACAGAACCGACCCCATATTCAAAAATTTTAGGAGGTTATACTTGGAAAATAGTAACTGATACCGCACATATTTTAGGGTGGTGAATCAATAGGTCACATATATCCTCATATAGGTAACAAAAGGGTCCTTTTAAAGCGATCCGTCCTGAAATTTCCACTGCCAACATCACGCGATAGTTAACCCTCAACATGTTGAGTGTGTTTTCCTCATCCAACTAGCCTAGGTCATTTAGAATCAGGCTTGTAATAGGGCCTATTGATGTTAACAACTTGTCAATAGGGAGCATATTCACACCTTTCCCCCTACGGAGAATCCCACTTACCAATTTTGGTGGAAAGTAGCGAGCGAGCAGATATATCCATCTGCCTTCATTCATACATCCTTTAGTCCCATCTAGTGGAATTCAATTAAATCCACTAAACATATGTTTGGTGGAAAACAGCGGGAATGAACACATGATTTCTAGTACACATCATGCCTTCCAGAAACCTCGTTTGGTAGAATATAAAGAAGTCATTTGAAATTCCCAAACGACATGTCAAGGGTAGTCTCAACTCTCTTCCCCCACACATGAGTACATTCAGTATCCACTGGTAGGAATGGTAGGATAATTGTAGAAAAATACTACTAATCAGGATATAGAATGGATATATATCCATATTCTGGTCACTAAAGTCACCAATCATATCCTTTAAATGGTGAAAGTGATGATGTAAATCCATATGCATATACTATTGGATTTCTAGGACATCATAATTATGATGATATCGAGAAGGTCCTCATCTGATACTTCATCATTACGAATTTCTTCATGTATACAATTCCGTCCATATTGAGAGCCTATATATTGATGAGACCCATGGAAACCCTTCGTGTGTCTAGAATACCAAGGACTAAGAGGTTCTTCACCTTGTTATAATCCACCGTCATGGTCCTCCCCATGATGGAATTCAATAAAAATGTTCTCTCTACATTAGTGTTTCACATTTTCAAAATAATTATCCAATTTGCAATTTAGTGATGAGAATGTCCTACTATTGCGATGAACCTATAAACACAAGTCCATTCATGTTTGATGAATTGTCACTAGTAGGTAAAATAATTAATCAACTTGATGATAACATAAGGAAATAGTCATTCTCCAAACCTCCCTTGGGACATTTTCTTTCCAACATATCCAAGGAAAAATCAACCGATCCCACTTCTTCTAAAAAGACAATAAAAAAGATTCCACTCTAGTCAGACCAGGTCAAGAAGCCTAAAGAAAAATACAAAGAATATGTTCTAAACATGAGGAAGAATCTAGCTAATGAAGACATACTGGTCACGTTATGGCCTTCAAACACCCATCAATACAACATTTTAGAAGTGTTGGATGAAGATTGGGAAAATGACATCTACCTCAACATATAGAAAACTCTTCTTCACATAAAAGAAAAGGTATTACCCTATAATGAATGTCAAAATCACATCATATATTTGATGGGTTGAAGATTCAAATGGAATTAGAATCTCCCCTAGATTCTCAATATCTAAAGATCGAGAAACAAAAAAGACCCATTTAGTGTTCACGCCTCGATGCATTGATGAGGTTGCGATGACCAATCATAGATACCCCATATGGTGTTATTATTACAAGATAAGTTGCACAAGGAGCATTTAATTTATATATGCTTCCCAAATAGCAAATACCACCAAAGGGGGTATCAAGAAATTTCATTACCCGAGACTAACTACAAAAAATGGATTTTTTCACAGCCAAGGATATTTTTTGCAGGAACATGCCCCAACTTACTCTCATTAGTTTTAGGCCAAAAAAGAGTAGTTTGTTGAGATAATATTGCCTCATGAATCTTAGAATATCGAGTAGGCCTGCTTCTTAGAGGATTTCAACCATAATATTTCATATATGTAAGAAATAGAAAAATAAACTTGTGAAAAATCAATTTAAGAGAGTTCTGAATAATGATCATAGCCCAAGATTGAACAAAGATATGTAAAATCATAAGAAAAACTGAAGTAATAGAAACCACATTAGTACGTGAGCCACCCTAGCTCATGGGGATGGGGGATTTTTTAGACCATTATTTGGAATCATCCAATACTACTTTAAGGGTTGAAAAAATGGAATATGAACAACCCTATCCCTTTGGGATGGGGAATTTTGCACCTCAATAATCCCCTACCTAGTGGGAATCAATTTTCTCCTGAGTAGGGAAGATGATGCCAAATGAATTCTCTATGATTTTCTCATCCTATGATCTTTTATTTTTACTAGTTACACATATGAATGATCTCTATAGATATTTATTTCAAGTTACCATCCCTCAAAAAGATCATGGGAAATCAAAAAATAAGATGACCAAGTCTCATAGAGGGTGAAAAAAGTTATCTTACAGAGATACTGATAGAATTTCTGTGATGCATTACAAATCTAGGAACATCATAAATGCTGTTATTGAAGACCCTCCATATAATATGGTAATCTTAGAGGAGCCCGAAAAGCATGTTCCTGTTCAGAATCCAGTCCACACCTAAATAAACGAAGGATGTGTCTGTACCTGAAACCATAGGCTTTTCCTAAATCTGGTCACTCCCTCAAACAATCCACATTTAACTCCTAAAAAAGAACTTGATAATAATAAATTTAAGGTTCAATCTATGTCTCACCTTCCTCTTGTGGAAGGTCAATCCCTTTTGTTAGAGGAAATATTTTCTCAGTAAGAGGATGTGGTGAATGAGTTGAGAATACTCAATGAAGAGTTACTCTGAGGTATCCTTCTTGTCCTATACAATATATAAGGAGAACCACATGTTTCACTTCAAATTGTATAACTTCAACAAATAAGGTTTTCCCCAACAACTAAAGAAGACAAAAAGTATCTACTCAATGTGGGATATCAACCAACAATACATTCGGATCCCATAATAACAGATCAATAATTCCATCTATTGGGTGGACAACTATAAGAGGTTCGTGAACATCCTTACATGCTTTTCCCTATGGGTTACACATGACAGATACCACTAGTTCTACCACCAGTCGTCTTACCTATCACCGTACCTGATAAGGCTCCAACCGACAAACCTGACCAGAACCTGGCTCAGCCAGATTTTCCTTTAATGTTCATGAACACCATTGAGTAAATAATGAATTTATTGGAAGCTATTAAAGCATAGTGTGAACCAACACAACTATAAAAAATGGCTTCCCCAAATGGGTGGATCCTACCCCTCCCCCACCAATCTTTGGGAATTCATCATTTCAAATTTTCAATGGCGCTAGGGACCCAAATAAGCACCTGATTAATTTCATTTCTCACTGTGATCCCATGATGGGTACCCCTAAATAGTAGGTGGCAGTAAAGATCATGTGTTTTTTGCAGTCACTATAAGGTTCATATTTTGTATGGTTCACATGTTTTCAGTCTCGTTCAATCACTATATGCGAAGATGTCCATCATATATTCCTCTTCTAGTTCAACTCAATTCTGGAGATGAAAATGATCTTCGATCTTAAGAAATTCATTGAACAAGAGAATGAATGTTTTCTAATTTAATTTCTCAGTTGAATGGACTAACATATTCATTAAACCTACCACCCCTCAAGAAGATTTATTTCATATATATGATGAAAATAACCCTAAAGAGTTTCACACAACATTGATTCCTATAAAATATATTGGAGGGTTTCAAGATTTGGCATCAATTTCTTAATAGGTTGAAAACTCCATCACAATGACCAACTAAATGTCCCAAGTGATTCATTGACTCAGGGAATGAGAAAATGAAAATTATATGACGTTAAAATTACAATTAAGAAGGATCATGTACCCACTCTTACATAAATGCCCACACCATACCATATGGCTCAACCTCCTCAACATCCGCAGCAACGACTGCCTCATCAAGATGAACAAAGAGATTAGAGGTAGAAAAAATTGAGGGTATAAAAAATAGGGTCTACACTTTTTGAAATAAATAAGCCCTTAGGTAATTCAGCTTGACATTGGAAACCAACTGATACGGGTTGACAAAGACAAAGAAACACGAAAAAGAAGGTGATCATGATCTCCCAAAATATTTCATATTCTATAAAATGATTGGGAACCCCATTCTATATTATTTTGTCATCATGTACCTCTTATAAAATATGGTGGACTTAGGGAATGTGAAATTAAAAAATTCTCCATCCCATGTAGCATGTGTTTTTCTACCAATCATGAGAAATAAGGTGAGGTGAATGAAGTTAAAAGTAATAGTACACATAAGTTAAATGATTGGATGGTCAAAAAAAGATCAACTAGACTCATGCTATACTCTGTGCACAGTTGAAACAACCAACTATTTTGTTAACCCCTTCTTCTATAGAAAAGACAATTTCATCAAAATCCCATTCCTCTGAAGGTTAATCCTCAATGATCTGACATGGCCAGAAGGACAAAGCATAATAAATTAGAATATGAGATAGTTTCATGGACAATGAAATCCTTGACCACAGAGGAAATCATGCATATAATCCCAAAATCACAGGCCCCACCCTTCTAAATGAAATAACAAGATTCGGACCATCAAGAAAAATATTAATTAGAAGAGGAGTTGATCTTCAGTTATGATAATTTTATTCACTTAATGAGACACCTCCCACATGATGATACTGATTATGAACCTGATTTCCCTAAACATGATTGGGGAATTGGGGGAAGAGGTTATTGAGGTTGAAGATATAGGGGAATACATGGTCATGCTAAGAGACACTATAGTAATGAATCCCCTACTTGAAATATTTATGCAACAAAAAATCAAGGGAGATCTTTCCAACAATCTCAGTAGGAATAAGAGGGTTCTTCCCCCACACATGATAGGGTCTACCATTAAATGATCATATTGGATAACTTTTTGTAGGATATAAAACCTTCCGCTAGGAAATTACGCAAACCAAGCTAACCTAATCCACCAACAATAGGAGCACCTCCACCTCCTACCCCAAGGGATAGGGCATCTAAATCAAGAAAATTGACTCCAATAATTTCTTCAAAATAGCAACCCCTTGAAAATAATAAAAACACTATGGATCATAAATATGATGTTTTGAGGCATATTTCCCATGTTCAAGACAAATTATCAATCCCTTATGCTATGAGTCAATCAAATGACCTCTAGGAAGCACTTATTGAGGCCTTATCAAGCCCTCAAGAATTTAATATTGAGGTTACTGCTGATGAAGTATATAATGAAGAGAAAATCTAACAGAATTCCTTGCATACATCACTTTCATAGACCAGTATGAGGATGTTGTTATAAAAGGACACATTAGACCCTGATTTATCACTATCATAACAAATGACATGGATATCTGGTGATCCTTCATTGGAAATGGCTTAGGAATCAACCTCATTCCGGTCTGGACACTTATCCAACAAGGTCTCAATAAATCCCATATATCTCCCTCCAATCTGATGTTACAGGGTTATGATAAGAATGAGAAGGGGACACTTAGTGAGATTATATTCAGAACTGAATTTGAGGATCATGTTTCTAGCTTAGAATTTATGGTTTTTCGACATGATACACCTTTCAATGTTTTAATGGGAAGATCTTTGTTACATCAGCATGTATCCATTCCTTTATCACACCACCAATATCTCAAATATTGTACCAATTTCCATATTGGCACATTGCATGGTTAAAATTCCCCATTAAAATCATGTGAGTCACAACACATTGAAAAAATATTCTAACAAAAGGGATAAAAATATTCCATGGTGGATGATGTGACTCAAATAAATTTCACAAATGGCATAAAGATGATCCCAACTAACCCTTTAAAACATCTCATTGTAGATTACATACTGCCGATTAATCAAACTGAAGTGGTGAGACCAAATTCAAGAATTTATTTAGTAGATTATATAATGGAAATCATGATATTTGAGCATCATGGAACTATATAAATTATCAAATATCTAAGGAATAGAGAAATACTGAATAAATATGTTCCCATGCCATCTTCTAAGATAAAAAATCGGATTCAATCAGTTAGGCTGGAAGAAGATGTTGTGATAACTTGAGAATGTGAAGGGAATAATTCTCAGTCTCTCATATCACTTTCAAAACTCCAAGATAGATCCATGCTGACAAGTGAGCTTGAATTGATTACCTCATCCTTTGGATGTTCAAATGGAGGTTCCCATCTTCCCTATGAGGCACTTGTTTTATCACCTCCTTCATAGGAGTAAGAGAAAGTAGGGGAGCACCTGGAAGAGGAAGAAGATCATATAGATTCCCCACTAGCATTTGAGGAAGGAATCTCTACAACCGTGTGTGAACATATAGAGATAAAACTGGGTACAAAATATGAAATATTCCCCACTCTGATTAGAGTATCCATTAAATTTGATGAATGGGAGGAACATACATTCTTCCTAAAGTAGCACCAGGATGTGTTTTTCTAGAACAACACAGATAGGTCAGTAGTTGACCCTATGGTTACCACCCATCCCTTGGTTCTTCTAGAAGATCATCAAGAATACAAGTAAGAATCAATGAGGATTCACAAATCACATGCCTCCAAAATTGAGTTTGATGCTGAAAAAATCCTCAAAGATGATTTTATCTTAGAGGTATAATAAAAAAATGGCTAGCCAACATTGTCTCTACTAAGAAATAGAATATTAAAATTTGATTTTTACTTTATTTTTGAGATATCAACAGCCCTTTTCCCATAAATTACTTCCTAGTATCAATTACATAACTCTTTATTGATGCAATAGATTTTTATTAAGACCTATTCTTCATCGATGGATATTCTGTGTGTAACCAAATTCACATGGCCCTAGAAGACGAAGAAGTCATTGATTCGAGATCCCATCAGAGAGTATTTTTCTATCAGTTAATTCCATTTCTTATGAAGAATACTTGTGACACATATCTACACTCCATCCCCAACATTTTCAAACTCTTCTTGGGGATGTTTTTAGAATGCATCATTGATGATCTAGTGCCCCTATCTCAACATTGTTCTAACCCAATTTATGAATGAAAAATAATCATTATCAAGAATCAAAAAAATAATATAATGATGAAACCCTTGAACTGTTCTTTTACGGTAGCCTTAGGAATATTTATCATCTTCATAGAATTCCATAATGACATGAATGTTGATCCTAATAAGAAAGAAAATATCCTTTTAATTTCACCTCCTAATAACATGAAAGAGTTTAGAGGAATTCAACGAAACATGGACAACATCTCTAGATTTATTGAAAATCTAGTAGGCAGGTGTTTACCCATCACTAAATTTATGAAGAAGGGGGTCACATATCAGTGGACTTATGCTTTTCAAGAAATATTCAATTCTCTCAAGAAATATATCTTGATCCTAACTATTTTGATGCCACCCATTGAATGAAAACAACTCGTTCAGTATGAGACGTCCCTAAAATGATCAATGTGTACATTTCTTTAATTGAATAATGATAATGGGAATGAAAATTTCCTCTATTATATCAGTCAAACCATGCATGATGTTGAGAATCATTATCCTGATATCTAGAAGAGCTTCTTGGAATTAATCCTTTACATTTAAATGATGAGTCACTACTTACAGTATCATGATGTCCACTTGGTTTCTCGCAACAACCTGATCAAATTTATCCTCAATTTTCCTACACTAATAGGGCTTTTGGCATGATAGGAAGTTATTTTGTAGTAGTTCAATATAATGTTTGTTACTTCGAATGCATTGAAATGACATTCCTTCACAGATTTCCGTTCCGTACATCCATCTACAAAAGGGATTGCATTAGTTACATAATTATCTGACGAAGAGGTGTTATCTATTTAGGATAACCCCCAAACATGGGAAATTTATTTTTATGGTATGTACAGGAGTTTAAAAAGGAAGAAAATGGAAGACCCCAAACTCAATAAATCATGGATAAGGAT
Organism: Viscum album; assembly: GCA_963277665.1. Taxonomy (NCBI): domain Eukaryota; kingdom Viridiplantae; phylum Streptophyta; class Magnoliopsida; order Santalales; family Viscaceae; genus Viscum; species Viscum album. The sequence goes on from OY728123.1 coordinate 55,760,258, forward strand.
TGTTTTTATCTCCATAGAGAAGGTAGTGTTTACATACCCCTTCCTATTAATAGAAGGTTATACCAATAATGTGGCAGAATATCATGTTCTCATCGTAGGCCTAGAATTGTCACCTCAAATAATAGTGAACCACCTTGAGGTGAAAGACGAATCCAGGATTGTAATCAAGATGATCAAAGTATAATATTCTATCATAAAATAAGGATCCAATTCCCCTACTTAATCGTGCCTAAGGATTAATGGTAGAATTAATCTCAGATCCAATATTGACTTACATTCCAGGATCTTAGAATTCCAATACAGATGCATTATAAAATGCATCTATAGCCCAAGAAAATCCAAATCAGGTAGAAACAACCATATGCATTTCGCATCATCTCTTAGCATCATATTATGTTTGAATAAGAATAAAATAGACCAATGAAATCATTTTGATTACCAATACATATATTCCTATAATTCTATAGATGATTCCCATCACATACTACTATCAATATTTAATGATCCCTATGGATAGAGTTGTAGGAGAGAATATTAGGTGCCCAACAACCAATTTTACCCATTTTGATATCCCAAATTGACAAGAATTCCTCTACAAATGAGGATTTTATAGAGTCCTTCTCAGGCATGTTGATGGAGAATAGACTTTGAATAGTATTGAAGAAGTACATGAATGAGCGTATGTTTCCCAAAAATCAAGGTATAGGCTATCTGATCAAATCTGATGGCTTTGATACTTATGGAATATGATGAAACAAGATGGTATAGAGTTCACTAAGAAATGTAATTCTTGTCAAGTCCATGCCATGTTGATTCACCAACCCCTAGATTTTCTCCATAAATCTAAATACTCATATCCATTCTCTAAATGGGAAATGGATGTTGTGGGAAAATATCCTACAATAATAGATAAGCATTTCAAGTACATCCTTACTTTTCCCGCATACCATACTCTTGGAAAACGGCACCAATTTATATATTTCTAAGGTAGAGAAGCTATATCAGGAGTAAAATATAAAATCCAACCATTCATTCCACTATAATGAAATGACCAATTTACAGATAGAGGATTTCAACAAGACCATATAAAACATAATCTTGATGATGGTGGATAAATATGAGGATCCTTTTTTTGATAAGATTTTTCATCCCTTATGGGATTATTGGACTACGACATGTACTGTTGTGTGAGTGACTCCGTATTCACTAGTATATGAAACTAAATCATTCCAGACCATTGAGGTTTACATGCCATCACTCTGATTCCTCATAAATGATCAACAAGCCATAGATGAACAATCCTATAAATGATTGGATGAGTTGGATCGATTGGACAAAAAGAGATTGAATACCTTGAATGACATGGATGTCTATTAGAATCGGATAACATGAGATTTCAACAAGATTGTCTGCCACCATTCGTTCCTCTAATAAGAATTGGTATTGTTATTTAGGAATCCAATGATCCCTGGAATGAATCCCCCAATGCTTGATCTAAAGTTCTGGGGACCTCACTCAATACAGAAAGTCCAATATAACAGAGATTATTCCCTGATCTTAATGGAGGGATATATCATTATGACTCCAACCAATGTAATATTCATGATGAAGTATGTTGTGTAACGTTAAAGAATTTTTCATATACATAGGATGTTAAACTGCATACCACTATGTATGTCCATAGTGATGATGTTAAACAATGTGGCATAATATTCCTTTTTGCACAATTGATATCTTCCAAACATGAGGTCCTAGTCACATGAACTAAAATTTCCAAACAACCTTCTTCCTTATCGTATGAAATTAAACTACATGGAACTCAAAAAACCGGACATCCTACCCAACATTATGCCTGCATGGTCTGAAATATATAACCTAAAACTAATATCCCTATCATTCTATATGAAATTAAACTAAAAAACATTGATGGTCCATTCTATATGACTTAAAAAACCCCTTTCCCCACATGACATTAAACAACACCTTTAATCCTTACTACATGACATTAAACTGCATGGTAATTCACGAATAATGTATGGCTTGATTCCTTCCCTATAAAGATTCATAGTGATGCCCAAATCTCTAATCTCAAGTCCCACCAAAACCAAAAAATCCCCATATTTCCCTCAATATGAACCAAATCTATACACACAATTGTTCTAGAACATATGTCTTAATACTCATTCCATTGGGGGTTTTGCACACAACCATTATTCTGGGAAATATTAATGCCCCTTAGCAATATCAAAACCCAGCTGGTTTGGGGAACCAACATCCTAAACTACATGTTGATTGATTCTCATTACAATGAGATATGTAGTGAGGCCCAGGTTTCCAATCATTGGTCTAACCAAGACCATGAAAAAAGGTCCATCCACTCCTTGTGTGTATGATTCAAACATGCATAGGGAACATTTTCAAGAACTACATGTGGCTTTATTATTGACTTATCAAGATACTTAGTGACACTTAGGACCTTCACTCCGGCCTAGAAAAATTATTTACATCATTTCATGTTGGTTCATGTTCATCTATACCACATGGAATTAAAATACAATGAAATTTATGAAATATGTAAGACTTGATTCTCATCCCAATGGGATACGAATCAATGTCTAGGATCTATATTCTATCCTAGACACTAAATAATCAATATTAAAATATCCTTTACTAATATTTCCCTTGCGCTATAAAAGAAACCTTTACCATTCCATGATTCTCCCATCGAGCATAGCTCATTTGGGATTAGGATTTTTTGTAAAGGATTTCACTACATGCATAAGGTATATCTATTCATATTGGGGATATCATGGTCTGAAATTTAATACCATAAAAGGCACACCATATGTCCTTGTTGCATGAATTTATAGTGCATGGTCCTTGAAAAACTACATGTCCGTTGATTCATACCACCATAAGATAGATACTAATGCCCAAATATTTAGTATTTGGCCCAACCACAACAAAACATGGGAAAGCCTCTACTCTCCCATGTATGAGTAAGAGGAACATGTGGAGATCCAACACTATTTCTCACTATATGTGTGATCCCATATTAGTTAGAACTATGTGTGGCTAGATTCATTCTCCGACAAGATACATAGTGACTCTTGGGACCTATGCCCTAGTTCATCCATGGTATCCTATTTCTCTTCACATTGATACTACTTTGTCCTTAATGCAATACATTAAACATCATGGTTAAGAAGAAACACCCTCACTCCTACATACAATCTCAATCCATGGCAGTGCTTTTATTTTTGGTCATCTCCTTAGAGATCACTCCAATGAAACAAGAGATGTTACCCTATTAAATATAAGTCAGATCTATGTAAGGGATTCTAAACTCAGTGTTGATATCGTTATAGATGATTCCATCACGTTCAAAAACTTATCTCCCACAATTCATACTTTTAATCTTGGACACATTCATATCATGATAATCTTTATTCATTTATTTTCAATTGATTGTTTTAAACCTAAAGGCTCCTTTTCCTGACTATACAGTATGTCCCCTCATTGGCCTTTCATTTTACCCCCACATAATGGGACTTTTTTCCAAAGGATAACACTATTTTACTTTATAGTACATTACCTAGTATTGCTTTCATAAAACATCCCACATACATGTTTTTCAATCAGTGGAAACTTGACCCTTAAGAGAAGCCTCTTATGTCCTCGATAACATTGGTCAAAATATATCAAAACCCATGATTTAAAAAAATCTCCAGTTATCTTGCATATTTTTGAAATTTTTCTCTCTCTTGTTCATTGATCCTTGAACACCATGGTTCATAATTTTCTACTCCTTGTGTTTGAAGCATATTGGGATGATATTGAACTAAAAGTGAATACATTTCTCTAAATCCCTTTATGTGATGGTACTCTATGTATGAACTAAAACTAGAATAACCATACTTCCTACAATTTGGATAGACCAATTTAGAGTTCACATTCCCCCAATTTGTTAGAAATCGTGGCTCGAAAATCCACTTCTATATTCAAGAACCCATATCCACAAATCAAACTCCATGTTTGGGGATATTCAAATTTCTACAAGATTTCATTAGTGTTCAGTAATAGAATTTCATAATTCTTGAGAAATCCTTTACCTAACTATGCAGTACGTGCCCCACTGGGCCTTACATCAATCAACCACACAACTATTATGTCGTTAGTGGGATTCTGTTACATTACTATGGAGTATGTTCCTTATATGTCCTTGAATAAAACAACCCCCATAATGTGGTTGTCAAGAAGTAGTATCATTGTTATCTGGAAATACCTCCTCTAATTCCATAAGACCATTTTCTAATACCATTTCGTGAATCTGAAGACCCCTTGGTTATAGGTTACAACTTTATCATGTTATAGCTGAAAATATTAGCACATTCATAGACAAATTATCAAGAATGAGGAAACCATCAAACCGTAGGTCGATGATAAATGACCTTAAATTAAATACCCCTAATTTCTTTATGGATTAATTTAAATTGTATTAATGTGACATCCATGCTTCATGATAATAAACTAAATGGAATAATTTCATTTATATAAGTTATTAAAATACACAGTCAATGCCTTAGTCACACAACATTATACTATACGATTCCTTTAACCTTTTTTTTGAAAGGGGCCTCCTCCTAAAAAATTGTTTATCCAACAAAGTGTTCCAACCTTCATAAACCACATTCATGTAGAATCAGTATCCTATTCCTGGAATATACCAATATAGATAGTCCCATAACTTTCAGACGTATTTCTTTGAAAAACTCTCCTACGGTGGTTTTGAGACATCTAATTCTTAAACATCATTTTTCCATCAGCAATAGAATATCAGAATTCCTATGAAATTATTTACCTGACATTAAAGTTTGTGCCCTAGTTGGCCTTTCATAAGTTTCCCACATAACAGGTTTTTCATCCTAGGGATTCCTCAATTTGAATTAGTAGTATGTTCCCCAGTTCGACGTGCATAAAACAAACCTCATAATGGGGTTTTCAACCAGTGGTAACATATTTCTCAGGAGAGACCACTACTATTATTGAATACCATGTTTTAGATTCAAAAACCACAAAAATGTGTCTGAATATTTCCCTTTAAGTTATCGGAGTATGGTCAGAAATAATATTGACTAGAATTCCTTTTTTGGGCCATTTTTTCTAATATTATGGTCAATGTTGTTTTACCTAAAACACTAGCCTTATTATTCCGAAATGAACAACATTAAAATCCAACAAAAATGGACATAAAAATAAAAAGATTGAAAACTAAAAAAGATAACTTGGGATAAATGATGAGTCTCTGTTCAGTAGACCTTTGCTTTTTATGGTTTAGGCAAAATATCTATTGATCAATAGTTAAAAATCCCAAAACATGTTAGGATGAATAACTGAAAAGATATGTATATGTAAAAACAATGTCTCACCTACTATGTCTATTCTAAATCAATATTAAGAAAAATTTGGGTGATGTCACAAAAAGACATAAAGTTTGTAGGGTTTTTTAAGCGACCTTAACAATAATCAAACTACACTCACTAGGCCTCTTGGCTTGGGTAAAGATCATATCATCTTTTTTCCCATCCTTTTCATTGTGGTTTTAACATAATAGTGAAATGATGTTTTTATTAAAATTAGTTTCAAAGTTATACTACAATCATATAATGGGAGTTGGGTTGAAGGCAAAAATGATTTTGAAAAAAAATTATTTTCATATTGGTTTTTTAATTCTTTGTAACCTTCTAAACATCAGAGCCTCTCCAATTTTTTTTTACAATTTATCTTAAATAGAGGATTTTAGAAGTTTAATCGAACCCATAGAATATTATGTAGCTCCTCAAAGCTCATCCCATTGTGTAACAATATTTTTCTCATCATTATGCAGCTTTTTTTCTCATCCTCAACAACTTCACTCCTCTATGTTGAAACCTCTTTCAGGGATCTGTGAATTGGAATTACATATTAACATTAAGTATTTAATTATTAATCAAGGTGAATAATTTCTACTAACAACATATCGATTCAAACTTATAATTCCTCTTCCATTTGGGAATGGTTGAAATTAGATTGTATTACATCAGCTTTAAGTTATTCAAACTGGTCAGTCTCTGGAATCTCATCCTAATGTGATGTTTTCTCCCCTCCCTTCAATGAATTATTTTATTCACCAAACGATGGATCTCATAGTAATAAAATCCTCCATGTCTAAATACATAATTCTTTAATGGAATTTGGAAAAGTCACGATGAAATATATTCAAGAGAAGTCTCATCGGTTTCCATCCAAATATCATGCCACTAAAGAAGATGTGTAGGGAGAAAATCTGTATTCTTCTTTGGTTCAGACTTTGAACCTATTTTAGAAGGAGGGACATAATCTAAGATCAGTTCATGTAATAAGATGCCTTATCTCACTCCTTCCAAGGAATCTCTATCCCCACATATCAGTGCTGGTGGTACTGGTATAGAAGTCCCCACCTCAAACTCCATTGTTGATGTTGGTGAAACTGAAGAGAAAATGAAGCTTTTGATTATCATTAGAATATGAACTTATAAAAAGCATATTAAAAAGTGAAATTGTTGATAACACTTACCTTTCATTGGATCAACCGATAGAACTAGTTTATCTCTATCACCCCTAACAATATTCTTCAAGGTTGGGACCTCCTCATAAAGATCATTCTCATAAGTCTTCTTAGAAACTGAATTCAAGGACCCCATAGAATCACCTAACTCGGGATTCTAAACTATTGAATATTCAATAGGAGTAGGGTGGATTTAAATTCTTTGTTCTTGAAGAAACCTAGTTATAATATCTGCAGATAAAGTTGAAAGAGTTGGACCTTTCTGTCAAAAAGTAGGTGAATAAAATCAATTATGTTTACGAAATGAATGAATGATAGAACTCACACCCTTCTAATTCCATGTGGATATCTTAAAAATACTTTGTAAAAACTATAATATCAACTATTGGATTATATTAATCCATCATGTCATGGTAAATGACATTAAGACTTGCACCATACTCACTAGTAGGGGTATCTGAGGAAGGTTTCTCATAACTTTAATTAGCTCCCCCAATGATCCGATATGTTGTTTTCTAAAAAAAACTACATCATCAGCCCCCAAAAAGGTAATGTCTGCACCAAAACCCTCATTCGAATATATAATATCCCTATCATCCTCTTTCATGGAAATAACGAGATCTACATTTACAACTGCAGAGTTCTCTGATGCATGCAACAAATAAGAAATATTCCGAGAATAGTAAAGTTTGAAACTACATGTGGCCCCAAAAATAAGTGCATCTGACATTAATGTGGCCATAATACCTCTCTATAGAAGAAAGAGTAGACACATCCACACCGCTTGAATCTTCTTCCATCAAAGTGATATATTCATCATCATGAATCGATACCTCCCCTGGAGTATCATTATCGATCCTTGGTGAACCATTACCGGATCCCTTGAGGGATTAAAGCAATGTGGGTTTCGCAAAAAAGATAATCAAGATCAGAAAGATGGGTCATGAAATCTATAACTCTAGATATCAGTTCAAATATTAAATATGATATATTCTCTATAAAAATTTAAATGATCTATTTCACTTCATCACATGAGAGAGTGGAAATGTTGTAATACTCTTTTTGGAAATGGAGATCTGAGGTAATGACTGAGGAATTATCATCATCATAACATACATCAAGGTCCTCCCACCTAGACAGAGTTATGGGGACCTTAGGGAATCATCCCCCATCTTAATAGGGGTGTATATAGGCCCTTAAATTGTTGTCCCGGACAACATTACAACTGATCATCCTTCTCTAGTTTGAAACTGAAAAAGAAAATCCCCTACAGATTAATGATGGTGGATGAAAGAGCAGAAATGAGAAAGAAGAAAAGATAAATACATCATCAGGGTAAATATAAATATCCCATTTGTCCCCAGGATGAATATTTTCCCCTTAAAGCGCTCCTAGGTCCAACATTTTAGATACTATCTTTAAGGATAGGACCTGATCATTGGTGGTGTATATAAAAACCACCAGCTCCTTGAGATACTCAAATACCTCGGCCAAATTATTATCGGGACGAAGGTTATACGGTTCTCTAAAATCACTGAACTCTAGAATTCACATGCCTTCCTAGATAAAATCCCATGAATCCTTGAAATCATAAGTTATTCACTCCCAAAATTTCATTTCCAAGAGTTACACATTGTTTGGTTTTAGTGTGGCGGGGATGTGGAGAACTCATGATGACCTCTAATAAGGAATCCACTTCATATGACCTTTCTATTTCAGAACAATGAAGGGATAATTAAATGACATACTATCGATGATGGAGACTAGACCACCTTCCAAATGGGGTTGTTATCTCCTTAACCTTAGCCTTATTGGTGGTCTTTGTAGAAGATCATTTCAAAGGCTCTGGAGCCTCCACATCATGTTTAGTTTTGGCCTTATTGTTGCACTTTCCATGACCTTCTATTTTCATGGCCTCTACCTGATATGTTCCCTTTGTCAATGTCCCATGAGGGTATGAAGAAACTTATGAATTGTCATATCCAACTTGAGTTCGATTGATGCCTCTAACAAAGGTAGTGTGATTGACATTTTGGATGAGTCTAAATCCATCATGATCCATAATTTTTGTGCTACAAATTGATTCTTATCATGGATAACATGTGTAGGGGGAAATGATCTTGATTTTTGAATAAAATTAAACAGAAGAAAAAACAAATTAGGATAATAAGACTCAAAGATAATCTCACCATCAATATAGGTTATGAATACATTGTCTCGAAATGATATCATGTATCCCCTCATCTCGTCATTATTTTCCTTACTATCATTGATAAACATTCCGGTTAGTGGGTTACCATACAAAAATAAACTAATGTCTCTAGATACACATAGCTCAATCTGTAATTCATGATACTTCATGTTCAAAGGCTAATTCTTGGAGACATTCTAAAAAATGGTGAAATTGGGTTCTGTGGATCTTAATGGAATTCAGCATTGAATATAAGATAAAATGTGCTTCAGTCCATCCCCACAACACCTGTAATGGCCCTGAAATTCTAAATGGGGCCTTAACATTGTATAAATTCAAAAATAGAGATTTAATCTTACTAAAACAAGGGAATATGACCCCATGTACATCCTCTTTTCTAATTTTCTCACAATAAAAAATTCTTTGGCTTCATGCTTCCACCAAACTCACAAACTGGGCGTAGATAAATTTTTATCCACATGGAATGGAATCTAGCTGGGGAAACCTTGACATTAATCTTGCGGTTAGCCTTGTAACCCCAAATTTTGTACTCAACATTCTCTAATGCGGGAAAAAACAAGACCAAAGTACCCTTGTTATCTACAGTGAGGAAAATAGTAGGGAGCCTACAAGTTGGACCACTTATTTTTTATGGTTCTAAGAAATCCCCCAACCACGTTTATGCATGGATGTTATTCCTAGGAGGATAATATTTATCTTCGTTGTATATTATTCATTAATTTGAATAGATCATGGTCCAATTATGGACTCCTCCCATAATCATCCCATGTTGTCTTTGATGTGATATATTCTTCATACATTTCCCAGAGAATGGTGACCCCCTAGGATTTGAAAGACATCCTACAAAATGATGCCAACTTTACAATGCATCAAGTGAAAAGAATTTATCTATGGACTCCACCAAATCAATAATTTGGGAATTATATCTAGATTCTTGTAAACATTGGTATATATTATCAAAATATCCCAAATGATATGAACATCATGCAGTTCCTTTTTCGTCATCGTACAAGTTTGGCGCAACAAAAATGTCTAGATCCACTCAGGCATGACTCCCCCTATGGAGCAGAAGTCCCTTTATTCTTTCCAACAATGATATTGGGATACCTTCAATAAGTGAAAGGATGAGTCATAATAACGTTGTCTTGGATCAGTGACATGTGACTTTATTTTATAAGTGAATATATAATGATGTCAAATATATCCTACTGGGAAAATTCTATCCTTGACGGGAACACCCTTCATATAGATGTTGGAATAGGGACTGTTGAAAAGTTTCACAAACCAAGTCCCCCATAAGTATTTCATAAACTCTAGAGTGTGAGTGTCCCATGGAAGCCTATTCTCGTATAGAGGTATGTATTTTCTTTAAAGATACCAGATTTAATATGGAATCAAAAATTCAATAAATCAGGAAGGGTAGACTCAATGATGTCATAATAATATGATCTGATGTATTTTATCATTTAAGTTTGATGTGAAATACATTCCTTGGTTATATTCATGAATGTAGCCTTTTGGAAACCTGCAATAAGACACAAAATTCCCTCATTATGTTGAAATACTGACATAAGAAAGATAAAAATATTTTTAGAAGTTTCCCAGAATTTAGAATAGGAAACTCCCCATATAGGTCCCTTGATAAGGTTCCCTATTTAGGTCCATTAACAAGGTGCCCCACATAGGTCCCTCGATAAGGTTCCCTTTGAAGGTTCCTCAGCAAGGTCCCTTGACGTGGTAGTTCTAAATAGGCCTTTCAACCAAGGTGACTCTGAACAGCCCCATCACACTGGTGGTTGTACCTTGATAGAGCCTTTAGGATACCTTCATGGAAGCACAATATGACGTACCTAGATGAATGATCTGTGTGATGAGAGAGAAAATTAGAGACATTGAATGTGGAGAAATAAAAAAAAGGAAATGGGGTGTTTATAGACACCATTAGCCTTCACCATTTGCCTACTCTTCCGACCATCACCTAACACCTACATTGGAACCCTACACAGAGGACCTCCATGATCCAGTGTATTTTCTTTCATAATCTTTTCCAAATTTCATTTAATCTCAGGAATAGACCCTCCCCTTTCATTAAAATCTTTTCTTGTGTGGTGGTGGGGGGGGGGTGACAATTAGTCTTTTATATAGGAGGGAAAAAAGATTATGAAGATCACATTGATCGAGTTAGTATTTCAAGGAAATTTAAGAAGAGTCGAGTGGCTTTTATAAATGTACCAACATGAATGACCACCTACATTCCAAGAGGCTAATGCATACCCTACCTACATAGTCTACAAGGTAGAGCCTCCCCGTGTGGTACACCTAATGCCAAGGAACATTGAAGCCTAGTTATTCTCCATCTATACTTGGGACAACTTCCCTATAGAAATACACTGTTGACCTATGATGACATTATCCACTGACAAAGGTCCCCTAGTTTCTTATAAATAGGACCCTTGGGTTCTGTATTTGGGAAACTGAAAAATCTGAAGAACCCTCAGAGCTCTAATTGTGCTGCACCATTACCTAGGTCCCCCAAAAGTTAACTAGTTACTCTCTAAAGTGTGAGCGATGAGATAATTAATGGGGATATAGAACATAAAAGTCCCCTCATGATCTATATATATATGGAACCAACTTGTGTAAAAGTATACCCTATAGAGAAACCACATATGATAAGCCCCTCTTCCTAATTAGGGACCTACATGAGACCCTTTTAGTAATAGAGGAGGAGACCCAGGGTACCCTGGATAAAACCTCCACCATGTTTTGTCACATCGTTATCCTATTACCTAAGTAATATCCATCTCATGTGTGACTATAACCACTGCATTATGCACTTTTAGTTCCTCCTTGGCCATCTATGGTCCACCTGTGAGGAATACCTATGCCAGGAACCTGCGCACAAGACCTACATGAGTAACCCATTGATCCATCTTCCAAATCCACCTATGGTAGGGATCCTCTTTCCTTGGTTCCCTTATCTAAAAGGGTCCATGATGAAACCTCCACCAAGACCTCCTAAAAAAAAAATCTTGGAAAAATGAATGCCAAGGTGTCTAACATTTTTATTTTTATTTCTAATGTTAGAGGTTTCTCGCACTAGTCATACTAGAGGGTCAGGTTCCGCGGGGTATCTATAGATTTCTATATCTACATTAAAAAGGACTCATAACCCCTGGATAGTGTTAAGGAGTTCATAGTCAATAGTATTAGATTTTGGACTATATCTGTACCTTTTCGTCTCTATTATCCAGAGCCTCTGGTATCGAGCAAGAAGGGTAATGATTAAACTCTACTTTCCATTCAACATGGAATGAGATCCTCCTCCTATTGCAAAACAAATTTAAATGGGAATTCCCCCTTGAGTTTTCCCCTAGCCAATCATGTTGGAGGTTATAGTCTGGATCCTATCTACCTATGTTTCCTTCACCTTTATTCATTCCATTACATGGACTCATGTCCAATTTATTATGAAGATAGGGATGTGTCATAGCCCCGTCCTCTTAAACTGTATCCCCAATCTCTTCGACCATCAAAAGAGGAGAAAGATTTGGTTTGTCGAATATTATACTTCCTCTTGTTTCTCACATTGATCGAGAGTGATGTGGGATTAGAGGTTAGTGATGATCATGATATCCGCATGATTCACTTGAAGGATTAAACTATCAAAACTATGATTCCTTCTATATCCATGATATATAGAATGCCTATATAAGTTCTGAGATCAACGAGAATCCTACTCAGGAGTAATCCCTAATCCTAATTCCCTTAATCCAGGAATTTTACTTTGGAGTATGTCCCTAGTTATTCCCCCAAACCACCATGAGTTTAGACATCCCTCATGGTCCATTTTATAGTGGCATACTCTTCCGGAATAATACCCAACTTAATCATCTCAAAGGGAAATATTCTCCAATGAGACATGCGTTAACTGTGTGGGATTTGTTTCCAATCCAATTGGGATACAAAGGATGCCTTTCCAAGTTTCAAACCGATCACCTCAATGAAAACCTATTCTTTCATGGGTTACATTTCTAGCAGGTTCCAATTCATCCCAAGAATCCATAACTCAGTAAGTTTACTTTGGAAACTTTATCATAAGTCCCACACCAATCTTTGACTTGGAACCTTATACCTATAATCCTTGGTACATGAAGTTAAACTATACAGTTAGGTCCACATCAAATAACCATAAAATGTATGATGTTTCCCATTAAGTGGCACTAAACTAAGTGGGTTATAATTACATTAAAAAGGAAATGTTGGAATGCTATCCTTGTGATCGATCCCTACATCAAACAAATAACATATCTATAGATACTGATAAACTCCAACAGTGTCCTTAGTCTCCCTGGATGATAATAAACTCTAGAATTCACAGATATATCACTAGAAAACTTGAAATGTCATAATAATGGACAAAGAATTTATATGTAGTTTGAAGGGGATACCATTGATGGAGAACCTCAGATACATGAAAATATATCTATTGATGAATGACCTCAGATACATACATATGATTATAAGATCTATACACACTAATAATTTATTTCTAATTTTAGGGTGACTGACATCATACTTGGGAATTAATGAAGGATTCATGAATTTTTTTTAAAATCTATAAGAGAGTCCCAATGTAGGTAATAATTCCCCCCAAAATTTTGTAATGAGCCCAACCTCCCATCCTCTTGATCAATGTGAGTTACTAAGAATTGTTAGTTAAAACAAATAGAGTTTCTACCTTTGGAATATAGGTCCCCATGGATACATAACCATTGGATGTTTCTGGTTCCATAATAAAACCCATTGAAAACCATTCAGAAATAGAAAATTGTAACTAGGCATGAATTCCGATTTGAATACACATAATGTTTTACAGAAAGATGAATCACATTGCTTCACAAGGAGATAGTCTACTGTATACATGGTTGGCGTTATCATATCATCTATGGAATGGAATGTAAAAAATTAAATATGTTATATAATGAGTCTAGAAGTATATTTCTGTATTAAATATCATATATATATATATATACTTTAGATCCACATCACACCCAACCTTGAAAGGTTATAGTAGAAGAATGAATGACATTGGTTCGTGAGGTGGTAGTTCACCGTACACACGAACAATGATTTCGTAACTCATTTAATGGAAGTGGATATTATTGTATGTCATTTCATTATTATAAAAAAAATCCATGTTTATTAAAGATATTGAGGTGATTATAATAGAATGGTTTAATAAGAATTGAATTAAGTGGAGAATGAAATAAAATAAAGATTCTAGTAGAAGAAAAACTACAACAAAAGAGGCCTTTAAAAGGGCGGAAATTTATTTATGCTAGAAAAAAGTGCTGATAGAGGGAACCGTTTATGAGTGCTACAAAAAATGGTGATAAAGGCTACCCCTTATCAACAATTTTTTTAGTACTGAAAAAGGGAAAACTTTATCAATGATTTATTCTTAGCACTAAAAAAGGGTACCCTTTATCAATGCTTTATTTTAGGAACTATTAAAGGATAACCTTTATCATCACTATTTTGCACTAAAAATGGTCCAGAATAAAATTAAATAAATAAATAAATAAAAATAAGAACAAAATTTATAAAATTTTATTAATTAAAAAATTATTGATAAAAATGATTAAATTGAATTTACATATATAAAAAAAATAAAAAATAAAAAATATTATATTATAAATATATAGATATGTAAAATTAATGAAATTCAATAATTAAAAATTAAGAACAAAAAATGAGTAAATTAAAAAAATATCAAACCTTCTATTAATTAAATAATTATTGATAAAAATGATTAAATTTAATATACATATATATATATAGATTACAAATAATAATAAATAGTATATATTAAATATAGATATATAAAATGAATAAACTGTAACAATTGGGAAAAAATTAATGTGAATAAATTGTATAATTAAAAAAAATTAAAATGATTAAATTAAAAAATTATATAAAAATTATTAAATAAATAATTATAAATAAAAATTAATAAGTATATTATATATATAATGAAGAAAAATAAAAATAAATAATATATATTAAATATAAATATATAGAAAGTGAATAAAATAAAATAATTTAAAACATATTAATTTCTATGCCAATTTAAATGTTATTTGATTTTCAGTTTAACATATATCAAATTTGATGTGTTACATTGATTATACATACATATAAATAATTTATTCATTTTTATATATAACACACACACAAATATTTATGTAATTAATGAAATCCTATATAGAAACACACACACATAATATTTATGCAATTTATTGAAATTTTAGTATATTTTGGATTTTTATTACAAAATGATAAATTTAATATATTATGGTTTTAATAAGTCATTTTTTGTAATTTATTTTAAATATTATCATAGTTAGTTATAATTTATCTGTTTTTATTTTTTTATTTTTTTTGTTTTCAAATTGAATTATTTTAAATTATTTACTTATATATATTTATTTACTGTGTTTTGTTATTATAAATATGTATTTATATATGCATCAATATATATCCATGTTTATTTACTAATTTATATTTAACTAATAAAACATGTCCAATTTTTAAATATTTTTAAAGTGTACTCATTTTTAATTATTCAATTTCACACATTTTTAAATTGCATGTATACAAGATTATATATTCATTAATATTGTTAAAAATAAATTGGTAATTAAATATTTATAAACAAATGTATTTATAAATTTATATATACTATATTAATAATTTTATATATTTATAATTATTATAAATAAAATATATTATTTCTTTAAAAGTATTTATATAATTATTAATACTTAATTATAGTATATAAATAATTATAAATTTATGATAAATTTATTTAAATAATCAATATACTATATATATATATATAAGTTGAGGCCAAATCCTTAGTTTATTTGGGTAAAGGGAAAAAATTACAATGAAAAGTAGATAACATACAATTCATGGATGTTCTCGGCGAGACTAGAACTCGATACCTTACTGAGACCCACAGGGGTAGGTAATAACGAGCTGCACCATGGGGTTATATATATATATACAATTATATATTTATATAAATATTATTATATTTAAAATTATTATTCATATATTTATAAATAAATAAGTATATATTTAAATAATTATACAATATTAATAAATATATTTAAATAATGAATATATTTTTATTTATATAAAATTATTAAATATATTTAAATAATTTTATAAATATATATAATGATATAAATATATTTATAATGATAAAATTATAATAAATATATTTAGATAATGAATATATTTAATATATTTATATTTATATGAATTTATTGAATATATCAAATATAATTATAAAAATAAATAAATAATTATATATATATAATATATTTGTAAAACTATATATTTACAATTATAAATAACCAATATATATATATATATAATTATTAAGGTAATTATAATATAAAATTATATATTTATAAAATTATAAATTTATAAAACAATAATATATTATTAGATGAATATATTTTTATTTTTTATTTTTTATTTTAATTACAAATCATTTATCAGTGCTAATGTTTTGGCGATGATAAGGATTCCTTTTATCTACATTTTTTTTTCATTGATAAAGAATAATTTTATGAATTATTTTTAGCAATGATAATGATACCTTTTACCAGTGCTTATCAATTTACCATTTAAAAAATGATCATTATCAGTGATTTTTTTTAAAGAACTGATAATAGTGTCCTCTATCTATTTAAAAGAACCTCAACTACGACTCATTTTAGATGTGATTCTCAATCTATCATGGAACTACCCTTCTATCAGCACTACTCCTCTACGTTCTCTTAGAAAAATGAAGGCTAGAATCGAAGGTATGTTATTTTATCATTTTTCCTCTCTCATTGATGGATTATTTGGGTTTCATTGTTTTCATTTATTAGCTATTGTTAACCATGAAGAAACCTATATCTCATCTATATCATCCTCTCCCACATACCTATACAAAAAAAACAACACCTATACTCTATAAACTCATATCGGCTTCTTACGAGACTACTGGGAAGTGCATATCTGTCCACCGATGCAACTGATAGTTATTTTCATTAAGTTTGCATTATTATATATTCTTAAATTTTATATAATATGGGAACTCATTTCATGAATCTTGTTTCCATAGTATGACATGCACATGAAGATGAAAAAATGTTCATGACAATAAAAAGAACATTGAATATATGTGTATCTATTGAAAAAATCCTCATTATAAAATTTCGTAGAATGATATGTGTATATTTTCACTTAATTTATATTGGATGATTAGTGTCACATAGGTGATGTAGTATAATGACAAAATGGGTTTTTACCTGTCATAAAATGATTGAATTTTATAATGGTTCCAGATATTTTCATTCATTTGATTATTTTTTTTCATGCACAATTGGGACTTAAATTTGAATATAATTTCACATAATAGATATATTATTGAATAATGTGATGTTGATTGATCACTTGTAAGAATTATTAGACTTGGTATGTTAAACATGTTGGTAATATTTGAAAATTTAGTTATACCAATAACTATTATATTAAATTGATGATTCTCGTAATTTTGATCACAAATGAATTGATAAATTCTAGGTGATTAAATTGATAAGTGTTTATTGGGATTAAATTGTGGCCTCTAGTATGTTGTGATGGAATGTGAGTAATAGTTTTTGAATTTAATATGTTAGAATACATAATTAAAATTTCATTTATGTTATTTTAGAATCTGAGTGGGTTTAGAGTATACATGGGATAAACATATTTTTTAAACATAATAAGTGCAAGGTTTTAATTATGTTATATTGGAGAAATCATGGATTATATATAATATTGATCAATTATTATGTATTACACATTCTATAATAGAATATTTTATGTGATTATCATGTTTTATTACAAAATTAAGTAATTTTATTTTTACGATACTAGATTAGTTATAGTCTTTATATATTTATTTAATCTTTTATTTTTTAAATCAAATGTTTCATTATATATATATTTTGATAGGATAAATATATTCTCCAAATTATTTTAATGTAGTCATACACAAAGAGGGTTTTAATAATCTCTATATTGTAAAATGAACAAATAAACATTTAAAAATATATTTTTCGTATACATTAGATTTGTATGAATTGGAAAAATTCTGTTACTTTTATTTAGTATGTCTTCATTTCTATCTTTGTATACCTTTTTTACATATTGTTTAACAAATATTTTTTTACCGGTAAAATAATTTATTATCTACAGTAATATTTTTGAATATTATTGTATTAATCATAATTTCTATCTATTTTTTTGTTACATTTTGATAAATATTTCCTTATAATATTTTGTTTGAATAATCACTTGATATTATTGGAAATGATTTTTAAAGTACCTATCAATATCTGAATAAAATATTTTTATACAATAAACAAATGTTTGGATGTGATAAAAATAATTTTTATCATATAATAAAATATGATATTAATTATTCTAAGGATAGGTATGGTATTTTAAAATGTGAGTAACTAGAAATATGTATGTGATTCTTCAAAGGATATGGTGAGGGTGATGTGACAGTTTGATTTCTGTTTTTTTTCTTCTTTATGGTTTTTCATAATTTCGGTTTAACTATTGTATTGTGGAACACATTATGTGGATCCTTCCTAAGGGAAAAAATTAGGTGAATAATTTCCCATATTTAAAATGAACATCTATGAAAATGGATATGTTATGACCATTTCATGATTTGGATGTAATATGTACATTTGAGCATTATCCATGAGGGATAATCTTGACTGATAGGGGTCTGAGGTCGAATCTCATGGCTCCCGTGATGTGGTTATTTATAGAGAGATATAAATAAATATTTTTCATCATATTATTTGAATGTGAACATATTATAAATGACATGATTTGAATATCAGGGAACAACCGTGGTATAAACTTATGGTATGATCATTATAATTCATTGGTATGAATTGATGTCGGTACATTTGATTGTCATGGTGACCTTATTAGTACTCAATTAATGGAAATAAATGTGTGTTTTGTTTGATATTAATTTGAAAATATACTCAAATATATGCATTTTTCTATATTTTAGTGGCCCTATTAGTATTTACTTTTTTATTTTTACACTCACACCCTACACATAAGCCCGAGCAGATATAGAGATCTTATATTTGAGATACAGGAGAGGGAAAAGGACTAGTAACATAGATTGGAGTCAGTGAACCTCAGTGGGGATGATTTGATTTTCACATGATAGATTCGAGGACCTTTTATAATTTTGCGATGTTATTTCAAAATTTAAAATTAAGTTGTTGTAATTTAAATTTTTTTAAAGAGGAAATTGTCATCCTCACCCGATTCATCTCCTAAACATTTAATATTTCATTTTTTTCTTGTAACTCATCCCCTATCTCTTCTATGTTGTTTGAACTACTCTAATTAGTAGTCATCCAAAATAATAACTAGTACCTAGTATGGGAAGAATTTCAGTAAGATTAGTTCATGCAACATAGTTGGATATCCATAATAGAAGGGGGTGAGTGTTTTGAGAAAAATGTAGTATAATAATTGTCTGGGATATGATGTTGATGTGGAAGAAAAATATATATTGCTTTCACCATTGTATGGATTTAGAGGAAAACTACTACCATAATAGGTGAATTATTTACTGAATTAAATTAACCATTTCCTTTAAAAAGGATTCACCCAAATCATTTGAAAGCAGAGTATGAATATAGAATTAAATAGTTCATCAAGTTTCTAATATATTTTTTAGGCGCCAATTCCCAAAACCTTTATCTCGGTTTACATTTTTGTTATTCAATAAAAATTAAATGATTGACTATTAATTCATATGAAGTCTTATGAACATGATTATTTTACCAATCACGAGAAAAAGAATACTATTGATGATGAAACTATAGAATTATTTGGGTGTCAACACATATTGATGGAAAAAAACAATGACATTACATTACAGGGATGAATACAATTATCTAGTGATGAAGCAAGGGTATAACTTTAAGGTTGGTTGGAATCAACAGAGATGGTCTATGGACCCCAATAAGTAAATGTCCATTAGCTATATAGGGGTCAAAATAGGGATGAATGTTCCGATTGATATCGATTCATGGTGCCACATCCAACCTATTAAAAGGAAATAACTTGGAATGATATAATGTTAATGTTTCAATATATATTACCAATTTTACTAAAAAATTATATATTGTAGCATTGATTTAATTTTCATCATTACATGAAAAATTATTTTATTTTATAATATTTCTAAAAGAAATTTGTCTTAATGGTTTCTGGAAATTTTCATAGAGGCATCTATACTTTTATAATAAGGTTATATCTTCAGGATTTTTAGGGGAACGTAAAGCCCCACCCACTAGTTAGTTATGAAAACATTAAAAAGATGGAAACATTGACTACTTTTAATAAATTATCATAAAGAAAAATCAATTTAGGTTTATTTTAGTCGATAATATATTATTTAAAATTATTTATTTTATCCAAAATGATTCAAAAAAATTAACTTATGAACGAAATTGTGTGAAATTAAATAACATACATAAAAATCAACATACACCTATCGTAAAGAAAGGACGGGGTATGCTTTATTGGAGAATAAATTGGTAAGTATTTTAAATAAAAAATAAATGTTTGAATGTGTGATATGAAACAATATATTTTCCTTTATTTATATATAGATTTATGAATCAAAATTTAAAGCCCCTTCCATACCACATCACGTGCTATTGAAGGAGGCTTGTCAAAATAAAGAGGGTAAACTAGTTGATGAAAAAAATTCAATGGGATACATTTGTAAGTATTACATAATTGTAAATTGATATGATTCATAGAAATATTACATAAAAATATATATTTATGTTCAAAACTTTTATATGGTATAGACATAAGAATCAGTGGTGACCATACAAGAAGAAAAGCTGCATTCAGTAACTTTGAAGAATCTAGAAGAATATGGCTATGTTAGAGGATTAGGTTTGGAAGTATCTCCTCAAACATATTTTGAGAAGATAAAACCACATGAAGATACATATTATATGTTGAGATAGTGGCCGATACAAATAGACTTACTTAATGATATAATTGTTCTGTCTGGTTTGGAAGACCAATGTATGAGAAAATATTAATCTGAAATATTGGTGGATCAAAGATCCATACATAAACCAAATGATCACAGTAGATTTGAGTGTTTTCATTCCCCCCAACATCATACCTAACCTGAGGTAATTAATTTTTTCTTTAATCTCTCTCCTAAATGAGAATAAAAAAACATCTAATAATGTAACATCACTAAAATTATATAGGGTACAGTTGTATGTTATTTTTATCTTTCAATACCCACACACCACCTTGTTTTTATGGGTACAATGTATAATTTTCTTGGAGAAAAGATACACCATAAAGACCTCCAACGATATCACATGAGAGTGGGGATTCTTATATATCAATATCCAACTTCTTTTTCACCATTACCACTTGTTGATAATGATATTACAATGGTCAATGATGCTATTGTAGATTTGATAACATGGTATTCTAATCATAAAAAAAGACAAGATATATATATTTAACAAATTTTTCCACATGAGAATCATGTAACAGTTGATGATTAAAGGTATCATGTGAGTTATGATATTATATATGGATAAAGTTGTCGAGAAATGTACGGTATGATTAAGAAAATTTAGTGAATCATCAATGAAATCAAATAAATATTGCAAGAGTACCTTCTCCCCACCAGTTTTATAGAAACATATATTACCATTACAAATTCGTGAAAATACCACATTTAATGATGAAAATAAGTCTTAAATTCCATATGAAAAAGAAATATATATATCATTCATGAAATATTTAATTGGTATCAAGAATATAAATGAGATTGTCAAGAACAAATTTCTGTGATTCTTAGTTGTAAATACATACATATTGAAAATTTTCATAATACGCCTATCGAAATAGTGAGATTATATGTTTACTAATGTTAATAACTATTCATATTTTCTATAAGAAGTTTATATCACTGCTATATAAATATAAAATAATGAGAAGAATGATTTGGATTCACTAATTCCTATATAATTTCAACATAAAAACATATTTTTGGATAATGAAGAAATTATGAAGAGAAAAAAGAGTTTCACAAAGTGTTAGATTAATAACATCAGACTATAAAATATTTTTTTATTCATCTAATATATAATTAAAACTCTAGAATATAATAACATAAAATATATTTTCAATTTTTTCATTACATAATTTTTTGACTGCATAGTATACTTATAACAGTCAATCTGGGAAACCTAAATATTTATTTTTTGGAATCAATGAATGGATATCCAACCAATTGACCACACATGAGGATTATTGTAAATTTTAAATACACTACAATAAATATTTTATAGTAAAAATTTGAATTATATATTCCTTCCCATGTATTAAAATTAATTTTGGTATGATATTGTTGTCTCTATATATAGGCCAAATCGTGGCATGAAGTCAGTATTTAAAGAGATAAATCCCATGGATTACTAAAAATAGAAAAAAAAATTAATTTATATATATAAATATTTAACTATCAAAGGATTTCATTACAATTTACTTATTTTATCAATATTTTTGTAGTTATTGAAACAAGATAATAAAATTTATTATGAACATTATATCCGCAAATTTATTAGGGACATCAAAAAGAATGAAAAGGCCAGCATCCCCAAAATGTTAATTTATAAAAATAATTAAAATTAAATTAAATATATTTCATAATAATTGGTTTTGTTATATTTTCTATGTAATATCAAGATTTATGGTAAGATTTTTACTCAAAAGATGTAATGTTTTTAATGATTAGTGGGATGCATGAATATCATTAGAATGTATGATGACAACAAATTCAGCTGGTTAATTTCTTTGTTTATGATCTAGTATGAGTTATGAGACTTGAAATAAATTTGGATTGTGAATCATTAGTTCCAGAATGATTATATATTTTTGTTGATCTATTTATGAAGGAGAAGTATAATGGTAGAAATCAATTTTTTAGATGCATTGTCTTGAAAACAATAAACTTGTTTCAAAATGAAAGAGGAGAAGTTGGAGTTAGAGTCAGAGACCATGGTGGAGGAGGAGGAAGAGGAAGAAACTGATGTGGCGAATGAGACAAATCTTTTGAATGATAATAATTAAATTATTGGGAAATGGAGTAAAAATAGGATCACCCCAGGATTGTGTTTCAAAGTAATTGTTGAAAAGTTAACACAACAAATTTCACTTAAGATATATTCCATTGTGTAATTTTTTCAGGTGGCTTATTGAAATAATGTTTTCACCACCTATTTAAGTGATTTTATATAGGAATTTAAGTGGAAATATTTTTTCAGAAATAAAACAAACAACACATATTTTTTCCAACTAGTTATCACATGATACATTTTCAATTTCTAAAATCCATGTAATATCAAATATTATTAAAGTGTTATACAAACCCCTCACCACAAAAATTGAAAAACCTTGTTTTTCCCCATGACTTTTCTACACTATATAGAAATGGTATTAATAGTGGAGATAAGAATCACTTGAGATTCATGAAATAACAATCCAATCATCAAACAATTATATAATTCAACATAATTTTTTGAATAAATATATGCGTAATCAATAACCAAATCGAGAAGGTGTATGATCGAACTATTAGAGGACAACTAGAATTCATAGATCATTGTCATCGAGGAGAGTTGGTGTCAAATGAAACATGAAAGAATCTGAAAATACCCCATCATATGAATAAATCCCTAAAAATGAAAATCTCACTTCAAATTTAAACCAAGAAGCACTAAAAATCCAAATGAACACCCTCATTGAAAA
The DNA here is from genome assembly GCA_963277665.1 of Viscum album. Classification (NCBI taxonomy): domain Eukaryota; kingdom Viridiplantae; phylum Streptophyta; class Magnoliopsida; order Santalales; family Viscaceae; genus Viscum; species Viscum album. The sequence goes on from OY728123.1 coordinate 55,784,011, forward strand.
AAATCTAGTAGCTTTATCCAAAACCTCTAAAAATTTTATGCAATTTAAAATTACATCATCCGAATCATGAATTTTCAGAAAACAATAATATAATGGTATCACATTGATGGGTGGTGAAATTATTTCGGCTATTATATCTTCAATTATATTCATGATGAATATCACATAACCTTGTGAAATCCATAAAATTAACAATAATTAGGCATGTGAAAATTCCTTATGTAAAATGATCCATCTCCATAAGCTCATTAATAAAAATACTCAATAAAATTATCAACAATAAATAAATTTGAATAGGGAAATTACCATTTTGATGAAAAAAATTATTATGTTTGGTTAGTTTTTATATCAAAATAGAAAATGAATTCGTATTGTTTTGAAATTGACATTAATTTTACGAAAAATGAAAATTGACATACTTAAAAGTGAGAAAAAACATTCAGATTATTTTAGTACTTTACGAAAATGATACATTTTTCATATTATAACTGTATGAATCAACCATCCTTCAATCCGATAGATGATGTTCCCGATAATACTCACATTTTTCATTATCAGTTTAAAATTTAATTTTTAATAAAAAAGTGTCCCTCACTAAAAAATAAGAAAAAAACAGAAATTGTATTAATAATATAGGGAAATGAATAATAATTCATTAGTGACAAATAATAATTAGTCTCAAATCAAACTCACACATGATGCAACCTGTATGACTCAAAGTGCATGTTTCTAGTTTGAAATGACATTTTAATAAAAAACACAAGTGGCACACTCAAATACAAGGAAATACATTAGGATTATTTTAATAATTAATTAAAATGATCAAGATGTAATTTAGGACATTTATGAATTTTCAACACTTCAATATAACGCACGGTTGGACTGATAAGATTTCATGTTTGTCTTTTTATTCAAAATTGACATTAATTTTAGAAAAAAAGACAACTTAAATACTTGAAACCTAGAAAAACATTCATATTGTTTCATTTCCTTAGTAAAACAATCCATAAGTTTTTTTTTCATTTTTGGAATCATCCTCACCACATTCTGTTACATGACGTGCTTGGTATGACTAGAAGTGTCTGTTATTAATTTAAAATTGGCATTTTAAAACAAAAAAAGTGCCACTCACTAAAAACTGATAATGCAGACCCATATTTTTTGATAATTTTTGACAAATATTCATAAATCAATTTTTATGTATTGGAATCAGTCTCACATAAAACCCACACACTATGTGACTTGTATGACTTAAATTGTGCATTTCGAGTTTAAAATGACATTTTTTGTAAAAAAACATACCATATTCCAAACCATAGATTTTTTTATTTTGATACTTTTGGAAAAAGATCCATAATTCATTTGGAAAATTTAAGAATACTCTTCATCTCAATAATATGCACATTGTGACATGTATGACTACAAGTACATCCCTTTAATGAAAATGAAAGTTAATTTTAGTAAAAAAGACAACTAACATACTCAAAACTATGAAAATTCATTCATATTGTTTTTTTAGTGTATAAAAATGATAAATATGTCATTTTTACATGTTGGAATCATCCAAAACTCTATCTGATGGATGATGTGTGTTATATGAATCAAAGTATCCATTATCGGTTTAAAATTCATATATGAATACAAAAAAGTGTAGCTCACAAAAAACTAAGGAAATGTGGTTGGATTGTCAGTATAATTGATGAAAACTATTCATAATTATATTTTTATGAGTAGTAATGAGTTCCACATAAATCTCACACAACATATGAATAATATGACTAAATGTGCATATTTCAAGTTTAAAATGACATTTTAGTAGAAACACAGCGGCATAATCACTATTGATGACACATTAATATTGTTTTGATAAATATAGGAAAATTATCCATAATTAATATGGTATGTGAAGGAATTATCCTCATGTCAATCCAAATCATTATGTTACTATTATGAGTCCAATTGAATCTTTGTATACCAAATTGACGTTAATTTTAGTAAAAAAGACAACTTACATACTCAAAACTGACCAAACTCATTTGTATTTTTTATTGAATTAGTATAAATATAAATAAGTCATTTTAATGTTTTTGTATCATATTCATCCCAAAATGATACACAATGTGACTAGTATGAATAAATGTGTCAATTATTAGTTTAAAATTGAAATTTTAATACAAAAAAGTGCCACTCACTGAAACTCAGGAAAACGTGGTCAAATTGTATTAATAATTTATGAAAATTTTTCATAATTAATTTGGAACTTTTAGGAATTAGTCACACAATACACCCACCTAATATATGACTTCTATGACTCAATATGCATGTTTTTAATTTAAAATAAAATTATAGAAAAAACAAAAGTGGAATAATCCCAACTAATAAAACACGTGAATATTGTTTTGAAACTTTAGGATAATTTTCCATAATTAGTTTGGGAATTTTTGGAATCATCCAAATCATAATATGATGCAAGGGGTGACCGATATTACTCTAAGTGCTTCTTTTTATTCCAAATTGACATTAGTTTTAGGAAAAAAATACCTCTAACATATTCAAAACAAAGAAAATTAAATTTTTTGTGATGTTTCATTAATAAAAATATAAATAAAGTCATTTTTGATTTTTATGAATAAAAAACAACAAAATCTGATACACTATGTTCTTAATATGGCTCAATGTGTCCTTTATAAATTTAAAATTGGCATTTTAATACAAAAAATTGCCAGTCACTGAAAACCCAAAAAACACGCACAAATTGTCTTGATAATTTAATAAAATTATTCCTAATTCATTTTTGATGATTAAGAATTGGTCTCACATAAAACATGTGCTTAATGTGACCTGTATGAATCAATTTGTGTGTTTCTAGTTTAAAAACACATTTTAGTAAAAAAACATAAGTGAAATACTCAAAACTATGGAAATGAATTAGGATTTTTTTTGATACATTAGGAAAATGGTCTATAAGTAATTTAGTACATTTATGAATCATACACACCTCAATATAGTGAACTGTGTGATCAATATGACTCTATGTGTGTATTTTTATTCAAAATTGACAATATTTTTAGTAAAAAAGACAACTAGCATGCTAAAAACCAGGAAAACACATTATAATTGTTTTGGAAAATTATTAAAATGGTCTCTATGACATTTTTGAAATGTAAGAATTAGAAAACCCATAATCGAATACAAGATGTTCCCAGTGTGACTCAAGGCTTCCATTATTAGTTTAGAATTTACAATTTAATACTAAAAAGTCTCACTAAATGAAATCCAAGAAAACATTCTCAAATTGACATTATAATTTAGTTCAATGATTCCTAATTAATTTTTTATGTATATGACATAGTTTCACGTCAACACCAATATGATGTACCCCATAAGGATCAATGTTTTTGTTTCTAGTTTAAAATATCATTTTAGTAAAAAAACACAAGATGCATACTCAAAATCAAGAAAACACATATGGATTATATTGATACATTAGTAAAACAATCCATAATTAATTTAAGATGTGTACAAATCATCCATACCTATATCTGATGTATTCTTTGACCAGTATGACTTCATGTGTGTCGTATAAATATTTAAGTGTCATTTTTATTTTAAAACACATATCACAACACAAAAACTGAGAAAATGTGCCTAGATTGTTTTGTAATCATTCAATCTCCTCATAATCAATTAATTTCCTGATCATTTTTATCTTATAAATATTTATATTATGATCAAATATTTAATTCATGAATATTGAAAATAAATGTCATGTGATGTGCTAAAAATAAATACAACACAACCCAAACCACAGTGTTCCTTGTTTGAATCAATGATTAGTTTAAAATCAACACTTTATATTTAATTTATTTCTATATATTATTACTAAAAAAAGAATTGTTTTTCTATATAGTTGAATTATTTTTCTTGATTAGGGGTTTCTAGTTATTTTATATAGGTGAATTACTTTTCTCTATAATATCATTTTTTTTCTTATATTCGTGGTGTAAATTTTATTTCATTTAAATTTTGTATCTATATCTAATTTTTCTAATTTATCGTGCTATTTATAGTGCTACTATGTGTTGATACAACACACTGCCATATTTTTAGTGATACAATGTGCTTTAACATTACATTGAAGTATTTCATTTATCAGTGATACTAAATGCACTAAAAAGGGATTTCTTTATCACCGCTTCTAAAAGTGATGATAATGTGTCCCTTTTTGACCACTAAATGAATGCACTTAAAAATTGTATCATTTATCAATGCTTCTAAAAGCACTGACAAGAGGGTGATTTATCATGATTTTCTCACCATATATAAATCACCCCTTTATCAATTCTTTTATTTTGATTATAAAATCCTAGGACTTTTAGCCACATTGCAGTAGTTATAACTTTTTTAGCACTGATGAAGCCCAATTATAGCACTATTATAGGACTCTTTTATTGTAGTAAACATTAAATCTCCTTTTAGTATCCTCCCTATGATTGAAATAAATACTTCTTGTGTTAGATTTTTTTTAAAGACATGGATTTTATGATAAGGGGAGGAAATATGTAATGTTATTTGAGAAGGTATTGGCTGAGACAAATGGATTGAGATATGTGAAGAAGTTAAAGGAGTGAGTTCCCTTTTATTATTAAGGATGAGTGAAATGTTTGTAAATACCTAAAAGTATTCACCATGGTGAGGTATCTATTACCAAATGTGGCTGAACAATTGATAATTAAAGGGGTGATGAGATGATTTATTAAAGAAACTCCTCCACCACCTAATGAGACACATGTTTTAAACATTGTTTTATAAAGTTATATGTTTCCATACATCTACCGTTTTGGTTGTTCAACATGGTAACTAGTTTTTTATCCTATGTAATTCATCATTCAAGGCTAAAATAAAATTATCCTTAATATATGAACATTACCCACTAATTATAAATATTAAAAAAAATTATTAAATAAAAAATACAATGTCTGTTGAAAATTTATTTTAAAACCAACGCTTGTAAAACCCAAAAACTGTTTCTAAACCATTAATACAATAATAGAGTTTTTACTATTTAGGGGTAAATATAAGCTCTATAAAAGAACCATTAGTTCTTGAATATACCATATATGATATTTCTAAATAATTAAAAATAACTTCATAGAATATTGTTTTTTAGAAATATTAAATTAATTTAAAAAATATAATTTATTATAAAATAACATTAATGTTAAATTTAAAATAATTCATTTGATTTGAATTTAGAAATATCTAAACAATGATGGAATTAGAATCTATTATCTTAAAACTAATTTAATATGATATATTTATCTTAAGAAATAAATTGAATACACAAATTCATTCAATTTATATCAGTTATATTGTTTGTAGTATAATTTTTTATTTAATTTTTAACTAAATAATTATTTCACTGGGAATTATTACGCATTTTATATAATTATTTCATCTCCAAAAAATTAAAATAAATTATCATGATAAAAAAACACATTTATCATAAAAAATAATATTTATAACTTAATATATTTTGTTTTTTATATATCTCAATGCTTTAAATATATGAAAAGAAATATTGTTTCTTTTTTGTATTTTTCTTTACTTAACATATTACGTAGGACTATTTTGTAGGAAAGTGTCTAAAAAATTCATAAAAAATTATCCTATGATCACAAAGGCCTAAATATGTCCATATAATGGGTTTTGGACAAATTTTTAGGTCATTTTAGCACTTATCTTCTATGTTTAACCCATATTAAATCATTTATTACCTTAATTGTGGTAATTGTTTTACTGATTTCAGTATTCAAGTTGGCCAAAAATTATGTTGATCATAATAAAATGTAAAAATTATTATTATTCAAAATGTTGATTCCATTGTTACAAATTGAATTCAAATATGTGGAAAATTCATATTTAAAATTAATCCCATTGGTGTGATGAGAAAGAATGATTTAAAATATAAAATATAAAAATGTTTAGAAAGATTTTATACTGAATTTCAATGTGAAAAATATTAAAATTACATTAATTTTATTAATTTATAAATAATTAGACAAATATTAATTAATAAAATTAATTTATTATGTAAATTTATAAAAAATATAAACGAAAAGGCAGTTTTTAATTAAAATTTATCATTTTTCAATATTCATGAAAAAAAAACCGTTTCAAAAAAATCCCTAAATTACATTTCTAAAAGTGGTAAACATTAATTTTAAATTGTGTACACAAGGCTTGTCTAAACAATATTTTAGAAAAATATTGTTTTCATTTATTACTAATCAATAGATAATTAATAATTATTTTTAAAATATATATATTCCTATGTTAGTTAATCTTATTTATACCCTCCATTAAAACATTTAGAAGATAAAATTCATATTAAATAATAATATAAATAGTATATTATTGTTCAGTAAAACTCGGTTTTGTGTGTATTGCAAGCTATCGATGAAACTCATTGATGTGTGTATTATAAGATATAAATTAAATTAAATTTATTCTAAAAGAAATATATTTTAATGTCTTGGGTTGCTAAATTTTATGCTAACATTGGTGTTTCTTATCAATTATTCCAGCAAACATAATTTTCTACTTTTAAAATATCAGAGTGTTGTAGTGTGAAAGAAGTGTATCATGTGATGTTCATTAATGAATCACTTCATTCACAAAACCCCATTTTTAAACTATCAAATTTTAAAATAATCATTTCATTGTATCTAAATAAGAATTATGGACTTTTTCCTTTGATTAAAAGCAATTTCATCATATATTAATAATAATGATGGCACAATCCCATTTCTTCAAGAGCAATGGTGACACTCGAGAGGAAAACAACTTCAACCCCACTATGTAACAATTTTCATCAAGAAACCAATATTTTATAAAATCATGACATATCTACATTGAATTTACATCATCGACATTGTTTAATTTAACAAAAAACTTTTTTTCTTCCTATACTTCTCCCTTTTTAATGGACACAATTTCTACACCCTTAACAATGATCTCAAAGGTTACTCTTTTTTGTTTTGAATTAGGGCAATGAAGATAAATCAACAAAATGACAATAAAAAACATAACTAAATAGGGAGGTCTAAATCCACACATTTTTATGTGAGATGATCCATTTGAACTCTAAGAGTGAGTTGATGATGTTCGAACACTGGTTTGGGTAGGTCCTTCATTAAAAATTTTACAAACTGTAGTTCTGTTAGCACATACTCCAACTTCACAAGGCCATAGTCCACCTTCTCCATGAAAATATTATAGTTGATTGCAATGTGATTTTTCCATGAGTGACAGATTATAATTTTTATAAGATTTATTATACTTAAATTATCAATAGGAATTTGGATAAAATAATTCAATTATACAATCACATAATTATATAGCTGCTTCATCCATCTTAGCTGCATGAATTCATGAGTTTTTGAAATATATTTAAACTCTATGGTGATCAAAAAAATTCAATATTTAATAGTTCTCAGTCAATAAGTAAACAATCCACTCTGATTGAATACACCATATGATGTCAACTTTATTTCATCTGATGAACTGACCCATTATTAATATATAAAACCCAATAACTCATGATGAGATTTTTCATCTTATATAAAAAAATGAAATCCACTATTCATTTTATGTACCAAAGAGTTATTTTCACCATAATTAAGTGGATTTACTTGGAGTTAATTTTGATACTATGCCACCTGGAATGTGGGAAAAAATATCATCCCATGTCGTTGTTATGTACTATATGATTCTATCGATCTACAAGTATTATATAACATTAACTGATTTCCCTTCATCATACCATATAAGTTTCATCTATTTAGAAACCTGTGTTTTCATCTCCTTTTAATTATTTATTTCAAATATTCTTAGTACTTCTTTGGAATACATATACATTGAAATAAATGGAACCTATATTCGTTGTGTAACATATAAACCAACAGAAACTTCCATCTCTCTAATCTTCGATATTTCTAAATCTCATTTAATAAACTATTAAAACTATTTAAACTATGATTTATTTGAACCAAGAAATATTATGTCATCAACATACACCAACACCATCATCCTATGATTATTATAATTATTTACATAAATATTATAATCAATTCCACCGCTCTGGAAGATGAGATTTATCAAATACCGATCAAGTCATTAATACCACACTCATGGTGCTTATGTTAATTTGTACAACACATTCTTCAACAAAAAAAATATAGTTCTTATTTTCATGACTAATAAAATCATTTAGTTTTAAAATGTACTTATTTAATTTAAAAAATTCATTAAAAAATTCGGAATTAATTTCCACAAATAAGGATAATAATATAATTTTCATTATTATGAATAAGAATAAATAAATATTATATATACATATAATAGGTGAAAATGGATCAATAATTTTGATCCATATATTTTCGAGTATCCCCCACACACAAGACATTACATATTTTAAATGATCATTCAATATTCATTAAATTTATTCAGAATGAAAAATTTTGTCTGGATGAAATTCTTACATAAAATCCTTTAAACAATCTCTCAAGTTTGATTCTTTTCAATTTGTTAAATATCTTCATTTTTTCCCAAACCCATTTCTAATTCCTTTTATCTTCTTTAAAAATTCTAGATCTACTAAATATAATAAAGATGTTTCCCTAAATACTTCATCCTCCACATTTTGAACTGGAACTATCAAATCACCTATGTTGTTATGATTGTTAATTCTTACTCGAATCATTATATTCTATATAGATATATACCTGACTATATCTAACTCATAATCAATATCTCACTGACATAATCATTTTCCAAAATATACCCCCCCTTATTATCTAACCTCATCATCACAATTATTACGAAATAGTTCACTATGTTATTAAAGATTATTTTCATTTTCTACAACAGTGACATCATTAATTTCAACCACTTTTCATAGACTACTATTGAAGAATTTATATACATTGTTTTTTCCTGAGTATCCATGGAATATTCCCTCATCTCTGTGATAATAAAAATTAATTTTTCTCTATATATTGATCATAAAACTATAACTCCCAAAAAATTTAAATTATATAAATGTTTTCTTATTCCATATAGTATCTTCTATAGAGTCTTCTCTTATTATAGACTCAAAATATCTATATTTGAAATTTATTCTTATGAGAATCTACTTCCTTCAAAAATATATTTCATATCACATTTTCATTAAGAATTTTATTAGAAATGTTGTTAATAATTTGATACTTCTCCTCAACCACTCCTTGTTTTTTAGGTGTTCTCACAATATAAAAATGGTTCTTTTTGCAAGTTTTTGTGACAGTTCTACGCATATATGTTTTTGAAATATTTATGACTTTAGGTATATATTTTTAATTTTATATCCATGTATAATTTTAGCTTCCTTGGGATTTTTTTCTATGAAACTGTACACCTTAAACTTGTGGGAATTGAAAAATATTTATTTCATCTTGTTAAAATCGTCAATGAAAATAACATAATTTCTCTTGCAGTCAGTGGAACATATAGAGATAGGTCCACAAACATTACCATTCACCAATTAATGAACTATTTATGGATTAAATTATTTTTACTTGTATATAATTCTAGTGATCATACCATACTGGAAAGCATTACATGTGTGAGTGTGATCACATGATTACTTTGGGAGACCTTTAATTGAAAATAATTTCACCAGATATTACATGGAAATTTTGAAAAATATAGATTTTAGGTTTTTACAAAAACTCATATTATTCCACCATGGATAGAAATAAAATAGCTTCCTCTCAACTCATAAGGGAGATATTTCCCTTGGGTCACTTTTCTTGAAAAACAATTGTATGATCCTTTATGGTGATGAAACAAATATTCTTTCTAATTCTTATAATAGCACCAAATTCACATAGTTTGTTGAAAGCTATCAAGTTGTGATATAGTCCATGAAAACGAAGACATCATTACAACTAATATTATTTTTCCGAAACATTCCTTTTTCATATTCAATAATCTACATGACATTATCATTTCTGAACTTAATGACGCCTTCCTTATCATATAGGATGATTGTCATGATATCCTTATTTTCCATTATATTGTAGGTTCATCTACTATTGATGGACCATATTTCAATATAAGATGATTGTTTAAAGGTAATATATATAACCACTATATTCTGAACTAATTTATTTGTTATCCACCTAATTGGATTTATACTAAATGTTGAGTGATATTCATGATTTTCCATAGAGTTTGATGAAACATCATCATCATTTAATACTACATATTTATTTTTAATTTTAATTTCATTTTATGATTCCTTGAGATTTTACATACAACCACTTTAGTTATGTCGTGACACATTCCTCCAGATTATTGATGAAAAATATTAGGCCATGTATCCAAATCCTCCACACCAAAAACAATGGACATAAAATGAATTTTGGGAATATTGAACTCGATGCAGATAACATTGTTTCTTTTATTCCCTTCAGTACCACTTTGATAGGTAATTTTTTTATAAAGGGCCTATTCATAGATAGTAATTATAATTAACATTAGGTGTATTCTTACGATTCATTACTGATGAAAAACTTGTTACTAGGGGTTCGTTATACCATATGATTTTGATTCATTCCAAACTCAATTTTGATCCTTAGAGTGGGTACTTGTGTTCTCTAATCAGTCTTGACACCTTTATTTTTTGCAACAAAGCTCTATATCATCCTTTTCATTTTTATATGAATCTTATTTTTTTCTAGACCACTATGCTCTAATTTCACCCTTTCTATTAAGTGAGATATCATTTCTACAATTTCCATACCATGTTTAAAAAGTCTCTCTTCATCTTTTACTTTTCTTTATAGATCGAAAACATCATCTTCCTAATCATTGATTCATTTGGATTGATATTTCACTATGTTGGTCAAACTATTAATAACTACGTAAAAGAAAAAACATTTATCTTGTATTTAATAACCTTATCTATGTCCACTAGAATTATAGATTTAATATTTTCAATTTATTTTTTAGCATAGAATTATCTTCAACCAAATACTTCATAGAGAGTTTGACATCTTGAAGCACTTTTTTAATTTTCTTATTTTCTATCCCAAATAATCTATCTCCAAATGAGATGCCTCATATTGGAATTAGATATCAACTCTTACGTCCTATTCCCCTTATTCACCATTGATCACATTCCTTATATGAGAAATTTACATATTTCATAGTAGTGAATTATTTTTTTGGGTTTTTTATTTTTAAATTTTTTATACCGCATCATCCGCTCAACTGTCATCTTCCTGAAAAAAAGGATTATTATTTTTGATGAAAATTCACATAGTTATTTTCTTACCATTCATAATGGCTTAAGAAATTTTGATATTGTTTTCATTATCATCATAATAATCACTTGGAAAATTATTCGGGTCCCTTTCTATAAGGGGATTAAAATTTCCACATAGAAATAATGTGATTAAAAGTAACTCTTTAAACATTAAATTTCCATTTTGATGATTTGAGGAATGAAATTAAATGAATTCACACACCTCTTATTCTTCTTATAAATCCTCTATAGTGAGTTTCTTTATGGCCTAAAAGACACATATTTAGATTTAACTTTTTACAAAGCTTCATTATCACTATTTATCATCTCATATGTGTCTAGGGTACTATGTAAACCATATAAGGTCATCTCATTTGGATATTGGGGACATTTAGATTGAATTGAGGTGATTTTATTTTTAGGATGTGGTTAATTATGTTTACATCTTAGTGTATTTCTCCAAGACCATGCATGTCTTCCACAAAAACATTCACGCAGTCGAAGAATGCATGATTTGACTAATTAAGAAGAATTATCATGTCTTTAATCTTATTCAGTAGAAACTAAAATTTAGATTATTTGAATATTGAATCATCTTGTTAGATATTTAGTGACATTTCCCACATGAAATTTTATAACTTACACCATGCCACATTCATATATATTTTATTGGATGGGGACCTCCTTAAAGCATTTATTTCTCTAGTATCAACATCCAATTTTCTTCGACCTACTTCTGATAAAGATCCATTGTCCAAACTTGATGAAACATCATATATAGTATCATTAAAACACCCATTCTTAATGATCGAAAGTAGTGCTACATAAGTTTATCCCACATTTGAATTTTTACATCATATATTAGAATCTTTTTGTGATTGAAGTCCTATATTTGGTCCAATGATGGAGAATCACTAATTTTAACCTATGGATATGATATCAATTTTTTTCATCATCGGGTTAAACACCCTAAGAGTGACACCTAAATCACAATTTGATATATTTAGAAAAAATATTTATTTGGATATTTTTTTATTGTTAAAAAAAGTTATATTTTCTCTTTTCTTCTTATAGTAAAGGATAAGAATAAATTAAAACATTCACATGAAGACAAAATTTAAATTATTCCAACCTCACTAGGCTAGGTCCAATGAGTATACAACAACAGTGCCCAAAAGTACTTAATTCACTAAATTACACTAATATTACAATTTTTTGACTGGACTCACTATCCCACATAGTTTAATACTATTCATAATTTGAAAGCTCACTACTATATAATCTTATGTGTTCCCATTTCTTCTTCAAAATATTCTTCCATTAATAACATGAATCAACATTGTTTACACTGTAATAGGTTCAAAATGATGAACAAAAATTTACAACATAATTTATATGAAAGTGATTTTGGTTCTCACTAATTTTCACATTAATAAAACCTTTTCACTACTTTAAATATAATTCCTAGATGTTTCTGTGTCTTTATTTTTTATGAAAACCCTAAATTTTACACAAAAGTTTAATTTTATTTGGAAATCCCATTATCCATACAATGTTTTTTATATTTCTTAAATCATATGGCCATATTGTGACAATTATCAATTCATTATGAACCAAATGTTTAAGTCTTCTGTTAAGAAAAGAATCACTTTTACATAATAGTACATAATTTTTGAGCCTATATATTCTCAAGTGTTTGAAATTTCAAATGAGGTGGATAAAGACACATTTATAGAAGAAAATGACCCTTTGTGGAGCATACTTGTACATCACTAACCATGCTTGAAAATTTTATTATTCTGTAACCTATATTGAGTTGACGTCACCCATAGTGTACAACTCACCGCATCACACAACTCCATCTATATTCCATAAGTCCACACAATAATATTTGTGTCTCAAAAATCTATCATTTATCAAACATTATAAATTATAAAAAACACTTCCCTTAGCCAGATTTTGATGTGGGATCCCTAGCTCATCAAATTAATAAGAATTCATGAAAGTCCTTCACCCTTTCAGGAAAATTTTAAATTTGAATTAAAATATTTACTTTGGATGAAAAAATTATATTTCCTCTAAATTTAACACTCTAAAAATTTCGAAAACACTAGTGAAAAGTCTTTTGTTTTTGAACCAGGTTTAAATACAAAGGTTTTTTATTTATTTTTATCTCACCGATAGGTCAATATTTAAAAAGATCACCGGAACATTATTCTCTATGTTGTAATAATTAAAGGTGTTGTTTTTGATTTTGGGATAATACTCATTAATTTTCACAGGTGTCCCGATAAGTCTAAGGAGCTCCGGATTTAGAAAAGTCTACTTTAATGGATCTGCACGGGCTGCACATTGATACAGTCCAACCCCTATAGTTTAGGAAGTTTAATATTTTATTTATTTTAATTTAATAAAACTGAAATTATAGATTTGTGTTTAAATAAAACAAACTGTTAAAATTAATAATAATGTTATTATTATTATTATGGAGATTATCAAATTATTTGGATGATATGATATTTTAATTGGATTATTAATGGGGTGTAACATTTTTGTGAAATTAATGTGGCTTTTGGGTATCTCAATGAAACTTTTAATTAAATTTGGAGTTTCAAATTCAATGAAGAAAGGTTTTATCAATTGATGTTTTTTGTTTTTATCTACAGTTTGCATAATAATAATAACGTGATTACTATTATTATGGTTTTTAGGAGTATATAAATTATTATTAATTATGGTTGTTATTATTATTATAGATAAAAATAATAATTGTAATTAAATCGAGGGGTGGATTAAAATGAATAAATGAAATAGTGTAGTAATAATGGTATGGTTATTATAATTAATTTTTTAATAATAATAATCATTAATAATTTAATTGAATTTATGGGTTTTATTTCGTCTTTAGGTTAAAAAAATAAAAAATAAAAAGGAGGACCCTTTCTCTTCCATCCCTATTCATAGGCGCGCTACATGCGAGGGGCACGACCCCCAATTGGGTTTTCATCCTCCATGGTGCAGACCTCCTCCTCCGGACCACCTGAAGCACCCCACCATGGATGATCCTCCATGTGGTACAACCTCCAGCTCCACGCAACCCCCACCCCCCCATTCGGATCCCCTATAGTAGGCGCGACCCCCCCCCCTATGCAGAAAAATAGTGCGCAACTTCTCCCTTCCTGAGTACTCTGGATGTAGATGATTTATCCCATATTCTCCATGGGTATAGTCGTATTCTTTGAGGTATGATTTTCTTCGATGTATAACTCCATCTCATTGACTATTCTTACCAATTTAGGCATCTGATTTAGGATTGGAATATTTTAGGGTTTTGGGTTTATACCAATTGTTGTGTTGTTCCCTCAATAAGTTGTGGGATTGGTGTATTAGGACTAGTTGGTCCACATTCTAGCAACCGCCACTGAAGTCGGGGTTGTTTGCCCGATTCGGTTCTCTGATGTTGATTCGAAGGTAAGGATTTATACCACTATTTGGATTTGCACCATCTATTACGGAGTCTGATAATATTTTGGGGTCCCTGGAATAGAGGTGTAGATGCATAATCATTATTTCACTGGTTTTGGTCTCCCATTATTAATTTATTAAATTGTCGATTATGTTTCTGGGTTCACACACTTGTAAATATATATTGGTGTATATATTTATACATATATATAAGTCATGTGTGTGGGACTGTATGCTGAGTGAAATTGGTTACCTCCAAGTAAATCGAAGTGATTATGAATATTAACTAGGATACAACCCAAGGTAGGTTTCTTTATCCATGTCCTCTACTTTAATAAATGCATTTATAAAATGCATGCTGCACATGTTTTGTTAATTAAATTATGCAGTAAAGTATTTATATTGAATTTCATTAAAATTTGAATTTAGTAAATTTCATTAAATTTATAAATGTGATATATGATATGTTGATACACAAATCTTGATGTTATTGAATGATGTTGCACAAATGAGGTAAATGAGGACATGACCATGTGTTGGTTTGAAGCATGTATTTCTGAATTGGTTAACATGCTACTATTAAATAATTAAAAGATGCTTGGATTTGGATATGTTAAGATAATTAATTTGTATATTAATTATGTTCATTGAGAATTGTAATTGATACAATTAAATAGTGGAATAATTATGAGTTATTGAGTGAGATAAATGGAGATAAAAAATGGTGAATTAATTTTGTGTTTTGAGACTAGGATATAATAAATTAATCAAAAGGATTAATTATGATATATTGATTTTGAAATTTGAGATTTTTAATCATAGGATTAATTGTGATATGTTGTTTTGGATAAATTGGGATAATTAAAGATGGATTAATGTTGTTCTTTTTCCATGATAATTTGGATAATTAATTATGTTAATTAAATTTGGAATGTGAAATATTGTAATGATTTTTTGTTGGATAATTAATGGATGAGTTAGTTATTACCTATAATGATGTGAATGGTTATTAAATATTGAATTGACTAAAGTGTACAATTAAATAGATTAATCAATTTTTTGGATTGATTAGTTTATGATTAAATTAACTAATTATTGAATTAATTGATTGGTATACATTATTTTAATGGCGAATTAATTTTATGCTTATGGTTGGGTGATGGACATGACGTTCTAGGTTGGTAGAGATATACTTGGTTGTTGAAGAAAGCTTTACATGATATTCTTACTAAGGGATTTATAAATTTCTATTGTTGGCATCTTGGGGTGTTTGACATCACGTTCAACACCAATGAAAAATGATAATAAATGGATGTAATTTTTGTGTGGTTGACATGGCATTCAACACCAAGGATAATTGATGATAAGTGGATGGACATAGTAGAGAATCCCTATTTTTAGTGGACGATCTCTTACTCAAACTTGATAATGTTTTGGGTGAATCACTATTTTGGGGACAGACCCATGGTAGAAGCACTATGTTTAGTGTTTGGGTTCTTACTCAGACCTATTTATGCATTGGGAGAATAATTATTTTTAGTGGATAGACCCGGGAGCGAATCAATATATTTAGTGGATGGGCTCGGATTTTGGTATTGGCTGGGAGAATCACCTTTTTTAGTGGATGAGCTCAGACATAGTATATGAATGATTAAGTTTAATATCTTATGATGTGTTATCCAATCCAAATCACAAGCTTGTATTTAGTCATTACATTGATTGATTAGATGGTTATTAGAGACATAATTTTTGAGTGAATTGTTTAGGGGATATAAGGCTTAGGCCAGAGATCTATACTTATATGATTTAATGAGGATTGATTAATTGATAAATGAAAATTAATGTTTGATGAATATTGTTTACACTTGAAAAAGTATAATGAAGGTTCACACACCAGCCGAGGGATGAAGATTGTACTTGGGTATATAGTTACATTGTACTACTTACATTATTTATGCAAGATTTCACACTATTTAAATTATTTATTGAATGTGTGGATTGGGGGTAGACATCAGGGGTCCCAGACTGCTGAGATTTATATCTCACACCCTTATTAGGCTGCCAGTGTAATGGGTTTCCTGAGTATATTCTATTTGGTTGCAGGATTGTGCTATTTTCATATACATGGGAGATTGGAGCAGAGGACCCAGCAGAATCTTGAGATGCTCGAGGAGATCACCCTCAAGGCTTTATGTCATTTTTTATTTATTTATTTATAGATAAGTATATCAAGATTTATTTTTTATCCCTTTCATAGTTGTACCATCATATCATTCATGCATTGTATAACATTGGTGTTGGCCATTTTGTTATATACAAGATTTATAAAATTATGCCTTTTGCTGCTTTATCATTATTCACACTACTTGTTCCATTTATTGATATTTTCCACTACTATTACTCTATTAAAATGTTATAGTCTCCCCACTTTCTTACCTTAGACCCTCTCTAATAGTCGGTAGCCTCTAGCGTATGAGAAGACATGCATGAGGTCATTTGGTGATCGGTCCGACCACCGGTTCTGGGGTGGGCTGGTTCTAGATGTTACCACTATGAAAGGGCATCGCCATATATGTGAAACATTCATAATAACTTCTATAGCTTCTATACCTCTTCCATGGGGCTTTGTCTATAAAAGTTTTCATAAAAATCACTATAACTTCAAAGATAAACCATTCAATAGACATTGTAAAAAAGAAAAACAGACCCAAAAATAATAAAATGTCATGTTAAGGGATTGTAACTCAACATAAGTGGTAAAGGAGTAAACATGATTGAAATCCCTGAATGAATAATTCGATAAAATTGATAAAAATTATACTTGGAATATTGTGAATAGAAAAAGTCAACATAATGTGATTGGTCCAAAGTGGATTTCTTGTACATACTATATGATCGTGGATGAGAGATATTAAATAAAAAAATATTTGTTTGTAAGGTTTATCCTCATGTAGAAGAAGTTGATGTAGAGGGAAATTTTCCAGGGGTTCAGGAATAAAATATATCATAATTTTCATTGTAATGACTATTCAATGAAAGCGCAAAATATATCAAGTAAATATTTTTGTTTAGGGTATTGAATAAAGAGTTTTATATAGAAAAAAATGTTACATTTTTTATTAGAAATAATAACTCTAATTTTTCAATGTTGAAGATGAATTTGTATAGAATGAATAAAGAACCCCATTTATGGTATGCAAGTCAAAATACATTCTTGAGAAACATGGAGTTTAATAGAGGATTGGCTGATAAAAAAAATATATAAATATTTCAGAAGGGAATTATTTTATGGTTTTGGTGTATATAGATCTATTATCATTTTAGAAAAAATAGATAATATGTTTATAATTTTTTCAAAATTACGAGTTTATAATTTCGAATTCCATTTATTATTGAGTTAAATAAATTTATGCAACTAAAAATAAAACAAAATTAAAGAAGTGTATTCATTTATAAGATTCAATATTCAAAGAAGGTATTATTAAAATTCATAATGTAATAGTGGGATCTAAATTCTACATTGATAGAAATAGAAAAAAACCTGATGATAATAAACAGGTATACCCTGATTTTTAAAAAAGGGTATTTTAAGATTACTTTGTCTAACTATGGAAAATCAAAACATTTACTATTCTATACTATTAGTATACAAATATCATTGTTTTATTAGGGAATAACATCTTAAAATAGTGAAAATAATATTAAGGTATATTCCTGGAACACTTAATTATGGTTTTCTATTCATGACTGCTGAAAAATGGATTTTTATATTAATTCTTATCTTTTTTGGGCTAGGGAAATCATGGATATAAAATCTATAAGTTATTTAGAATTTTATATTGTGATTAATTATGTTGGTGGGAAATGTAAATAATAGTATTAGTTTCATTGAGTATTGATAAATCATAGTATATATATATTACCAAATATTTTATATAGATTTTATGAATAATGTAGCAATTAGAATAAAGATATGAATTAGTGCATTAAAAAATTATAAATTGTGAAATAAAGTGACCATTGATTTGAATAGAAAACTAGTACAAAATTCTAAAAAAAAGAAAACATAGATCACTTATCATTTCATTAAATTGATTATGGAATATAACATTAGAGAATTTCTGTTTGTTAAAATTCAAAAATAGTTGGAAGATATATTCAACAAACTATTAGAGGCTTTTGCATTCGAAAGGGATAGGTTAAAAAAGAAGTTCATACAATCTCATATAATTAGGGGAATTAATTTTACCATTATCCATTGAATATAAGGTTGTATTAAATTATTATTTTCATTTGTAGGATAATATTATTTATTGAGTGAACGAATAAATGGAGATTCACTCTAACGAACTCGAACCCAGTAACTCAAAGCCACTGCCTTCCTTATTAAATTATTATAAGATATAAAAGAATAAAAAAATACTAAATGGTTTAGAATTCTTGGTAAATTATATATGTACATGATTCCCATATTACATTTGAATACATAAAATGAAACATATATTTTTTCAGGAAAATCTGCATGAACTCTAGAATATCCTATCATATAACATCCAAACCTGAACCACCAGGTCCAAACAAGTGTTCAACAAGACCTCATGCATGTCCCCCACACACAAGAGGATACCGACTAGCAATGTGTGTCTACATACATTCATAGGGATATTATACCCTTCACATTAAGTCATAAAACAATAATAAATAAACAACAACAATAATAAATAATCCGAGTAATAATGTAAAATAGTAAACATAAAATTTTATATAAATAAACATCTCCCAATGTGGAATGACATTCCATAATGTATGATATAGATACATAAAGATGTTAACAAATATGTAGAAATCTATTGATCCCTCAAATTCTATTAAAACCCACTCTTGTCACATTCTATAATACTCAACCCTCTAGAATTAGGACCTTTCCCTTTACCAGATCCTAGGTCATGAAATATACATGCACACCAAAATGAGCAGTTGGGATAGGAGTACAAATACTCAATAGGACACCAAAAATGCATTATTAACAATTTTTAACAATCATAAGAGTGTATAACATAATAATAAATAATGGTTCCCAAAAGAAACAATCATGTCGAGTGTTCAAACACTAACCAAACCACCATAATACTTAGTTATACCTATCTGGTGCTATGATGGAAAACATTACAACAGTATAGGAAATGTACAAATGCTAGAGCCAGACTCAAGCTGCTCAATATTAGTACAATCCCCAAGCCTCTAGATCAATCCACACTTGGTCATCATACCCGAATTCCATCTCTTAGTCATATCACTTAGATAATCATACCCCACAGTTTTTTCATAGGTCTGATAGCACAAGATCGTCATGCCCCAGAGTCTTCACATTTGGGTCTAGTCACTCATGATCATCATTCCCCACAGAAGGCCACACAAGGACATCATTCCCTGTAATCTTTCTTAGTCATGTCATCAATTTTCATGCAACATATGCACATTCTCCCTCCTCAATGGCTATGGAGCCATGATCAACCCACCTATCACATTGGTACGTTGAATAACACAACAAAAAAGCATTTACCAAGAATATTAAAAGGAAACAAAGGAATAATACATAACAAGGCATGAGCGTGAGACAATCTATACATGCACACATGTGATAATGTAAACCTGGTCTAAATAACATCAACAATAATAATAATTTAATATAAATCAATTTGGTTACATGGATACACACTCACACCCATTTGAATCATATTAAAAGAATGAGTTAGTTTAAAATACATAACATATCATTCTAAAATCATATACATGGCCTAAAATGGTAAGGAACTTCCTACCTCAAATTCATGAACATCAATGATTAGAATAAACCACCTTGTGTGGTTCGATAGATGGAGTGGGAAACACAGTAGTCAGAAACACCTCCTCACAATCCTTCCACTAAAATATATTATTTTGTATTATATTAAAATAAACTTTTTTTATAAGTGGGAACAATACATAGGGAGACACCAGTGTATCCCACATCTACGTAAAACACGCACACCACAATCAAAATTAAAAACAAATTACACATTCAAATTTCAAAAGGATAAATAATGAAATACCACCATATCCACCTCGATCCATTAGTTAACCCTCCTCAATCGTCAAATGATCATCCATCACAACCTTGAAACAAGAGAGTCGGTCACCTTGCTACCACATTCCATCATCAGTGTCATCATCATCATCGTCCACACCATTGGAGAAGAAAATCACCACCATCAACATCGTCCAGTCCAATATCATTATCACTATCCCAACATCCCACTTTATCCACCACAAAACAATGACACCATTTTGTTGCAAACTAGAAACATCCAAGAACTAGTAAATTTTTAACAGACCTCAAAAATGTGAAATATGGGAACCATAACCAGAAATAGCACCTTTGTGAACCATTGATGGCATCTTACATAACCAAAATAGAGAAAAAAAACATAGCCCAAAACATCATCGAAACCTTAACCAAACTGGTCTCAATTAGATCGACTACCAATGAAAAGGAATCAAACAAAACATCACTGAAAATAGAAACATAGTATGGGAGGGGGACAACCATCCACTAACCCCCCTCCAAAAACTATTAGTAACCATTACTTCAGATCTAACTCGAAGAGAAGTAGAGGTTCTTGGGGTCACTAAAATGATAATATCCATCGAGGATACTGAATGATGGTGATACAATGAGACTAAAAGCAAAATAAAAAATAAATATCTAGCTAACACATAATCATCTGAAGAATAGAAGGTTGTCAAACCCTTGAACACAAAACCCGTATGTTTCTACCTCTCCAAATCTAACCAGGAGAGGAGTGGTGGAACATGAAATCAATTTAGGGTTGAAGCATCTGGAGGCTTCAACGGTGAGTAACTTCACTAGGACCAAAGAAATATCCTCGAAATAATAACACCATGAAATCTGCTCCTCTAATAAAGAACAAAAGGCTGACATGATCCAAATCAAAGTTACCATAGGGCAAGAAAGAGAATAGAGTATGCCAAAATGGAAAATAAAGGAAGATAAATATACAACATTCAAATGTTCCATCGACCATAGGTATAGGGTTTCATTGGGAAACCCTAGATGAGATGAGGTGGGGAGGGGGAACCCATATAAGGTCAGACATAGTAATGGTCATAGTCAAAAAATGTCCCTAGAAGAAAAACTTGTTTTATTAATTCTTACTAAAATAAAATTTCACTTGTGATGATACCTTCACTTTTTGGGATAATTTATTAATTATCATTCTCAGTTGACACATGCATTAAAAATATTATCCTTATGAATAATTATCATATGATAATATCCCATAAATTATCCATTTATAATCATATCTTGATTATTAATCATAAATTGTCATTTTATAATTAACTTTTTATAATTTATTATAAATTATACCTTTTAGTTTTCTCTTGATAATTTTTTACAAAACATCCTTTTATAATTATCTCTTGAAAATTTATCATAAATTATCCTTTGGTAATTATTTATTATTAATTTATTATAAATTATCCTTTTATAATTATGACTGCATAATTTATTACCAATTAAAATTTTATAATTAGTAATTGATAAATTATTATAAATTATCATTTTATAATTATCTCTTAATAATTAATTAGAAATTATCCTATTATAATTATTTTTCAAAATTTATCATTAATTAACCTTTTATAATCATCTTTTGTTAATTTATTTTAAGTTTACTTTTTTATAATTATCTCTAGAAAATTTATTAGAAATTACCCTTTTATAAACATCTCTTCATAATTTATCATAAATTATCATTTTATAATTATAATTTTTTAATTTTTATAAATTATCATTCTATAATTATATATTGATAATATATTAAAATTTACATTTTTATAATTATATGTTGTTAATTTATTATAAATGAACCTTTTATAATTATCTATTGATAATTTTTTACAAGTTAACATTTTATAAATATATTTTGATAATTTATCATAAATTATCTTTTGTTATTATATTTTGATAATTTATTAGAAATTATTCTTTTTAATTATCATTTGATAATTTTTTTTAAATTATCATTTTACAATTCAATGTAATTATCATTTTATAACACTTATAAATATCTTATGACAATTGAATGAAATTATCATTTGATAATTCTTCATCAAATATCATTTGATAATTTCATATAATTATTCCCTTATGAGTTTTCTATAATTTATCATTTTATAATATAAAAATTTCCAATCAACAATTTTTATATATTATCCACTGAAAATGTAGTCGACTTATTGTTTGATAATTCATTTTTTTATCATTCAAAAAAATTCACATAATTTAACACTTTATAATTTATAAATCAACCTTTATAATTTGAGGAGTAATCATTATAAATTCAATGTTTGTCATATTTTATTCCAATCAATCATTTTTTCTAAAATTTAGATATATAAAAATTAAATAAATAAAATGAAGAAAATAAAAAGAGAATAAAAAACCTAGATAAACACACTAAGAGAAGTGAAGAGAGGATGAATATGGATTCTGTGCATCTGGAACACATGAATCAGATTTACCGGGCTTCACCTATCACGTGTAGAGGGGTTCTGGGTTCTATCAGGATAATATTGATTAACAAAAGTGGAAGACGATTGGTTCCTCAATCTAAAAAACGAATCAATGTAAGGGGTTTCAAAAGTGAAAATTAATCTACCATTTTAATCTATAAATTAATGGAAACTAGAATTTGGGGTCCTAAATTTAACCCTATTAAGACGCCGTCAATTCAATCTACTCAAAATGGTGATTAAGCCATGAATTTGAACCGAACTGGCATAAAAAATGGTGGTCATGCCACATTGAGGTAGATGAGTTATAAAAAATGAATTTTTAATTAAAAATAATAAATATTAGTAGTAATAATGTTAAATGACATTACACTCATGAGCGATCTTACCGAACATCCGATGCACAAAAATATGATCTATCACATAGGGTAAACCCGACATCCTGGACCTAATGGTTGTCTCATATTTCTTATATAATGCACTATTTGTTATCTATTAAATTATTTTTAAAAAATTACATAATAAAAAATTACATAATTTACACTCATGTTTAACCTGACCTAAATCCAGACATAATGTTTTTTGTTCCTAAGGTAAAATCCTCACCTAAGACCTAATGACGTTCTCTGATTTCTCAAATGATACACCTCTTGGGAGATATTGTTTTTTGAAAAATCATAATCATGCTATATAAATATTTTCTTATTTTTTATTATTTCCATTTTTAATCTCTATATGATCACGAATCCATTATTTTGTAGAGAATAACTCCAAAAATTATCAATAAAATATTCTAATGTGTGAACTGGAATTTTACCATTAAAAAAATTCCATTAAATTATCAATTAAATATTTTTTTTGGAAAAATAAATTTCACATAATCATTAATAATTATCAATGATAGTTTTTCTTATCTTTACAAAATTTAAGATATTAAAATTCTTCCTCTCTATCCACATGTTATCCCTGAAAAATATCTCTAGTGGTCTTTCTGAAAAAATTTAGGCCTTTAAGCATAAAAATCAGACTCACTTTGTTACATCTACTCCTAGACCCATCCATGTTTCCTCTGAGCTCGTAGTATAATTTTACTGTAGATAATTTTCTCAACCTAATATATAATTCGAACTCAGTGGTACTTATATTATTCATCATTTGCCAACTAAGATTCCATATTATCTATAACATGTGCAAGATCATTCAAGTACCTCCAAATCTGATAAAAATGAAACACATCATGCATGAATGAATAACCTAAAGAATGGTACAAATTTTATGACACTAACCACAAGAATTTATGGCTCATCTGAAGAGTCACCCAAAAGAAAAACTCAATCACCCCTAGAAAACTCCAAATTTCTTCTCTTATGGTACATATATAATGTTTTCTACTCTGAATAGTGATCACACTTTTATGTATCAGTTGCACTCTCTCAGAGGTATCTATATCGAAAAATGGGCCCCATAACAATCGCATTACCCAACTCATGCCATCATGGTGATGAACGACCCAACCTCCCCAAACGATCCTGTCATGATGATAAGGCTAGGTTATCATCCAATACTACAACTAAGTCTAAAATTCATGGTTGATATAGATCTTCTTGTACTTGTATAATTCGCAAAAACCATAAATATTTCATAGGATGTTATGCTAGGCACAACCTCAGTTGATTCCCACATTATTCTCTCACTAATAAAATCCTTCACTATTTCTCTATCAAATACTAGGGTTTCACATCATCATTCAATGATATGTCATGGAATGGTAATTTAGGGAAACATAACTTTACCAATAATTCAATTCTACAAATATCATAATAATATAAAGAAAAAAATTGTATTAGAAAAATTAAAAAGATCATATAGATGTTTTAGGACTGTACCTCATATAGTAACATGTTTCTCATCACCATCAATTGAGTTTTGATCCACTTTATATACTAAATGTGAATCAACTTCGTGACTATCTTTTCAACTTTATGGAGTCTTTATCATCTCACCCAGCTACCCAGGGCCTCATACTATCCCAATATTTGGCGACTAAGTCTTTCCTGAACCCCGACGAGACCTTGATCATGATTATGTAGAGTATAAGTTCTAAAAATGTCCTCTATTTCTATATTAATGGAAAATGCACTTTGGGTTTGGTCATAAAGAATGATAATTCCCCCACTACCCACAGTTATAACACTAAGTTCCTCCATCCTCCATAAGATTTTTCAGTGATCCTCTACTAAAATTTGATTTTCTAACACTATACTAAAGTGAGTAATCTTCCATACTCATCCAACTATCAAGAGGATCTCCCATACTAAGATAATGCTAAGCCACTAGTTCTTCATCTGTTGAAATTAATCCTACGTTCATGTTTACTTATTGTCCCCTACCAAAGGTCAAGGCCTTGAAAATCACAGTAGCTTACATTATTAGGTAAAACCCTATAACTTGATGTCTAAGATCTAGTAAGAATCCCATTTCAAACATATAATATTTCTGTTCTTCATTCATAGATAAAAATGGTCAAAGTGAGGTAACTTCGTTAAATGATATGAGTAGGGAGAGATAGTTATTTAACCATATATTAACTCCATGAACTACTCGGCATGGTCTAGTTTCATCATTTATTAGATGTTTGGTTCATGAGACAACACCTTGATGTTCATCCATGTAAGAAATTATTATATCTTATCCTGATTCATGGTAGTCCACCATCTATGTGATTATCCATGGAAAATAATGGTTTTTAGAATTACTCTCCCTTCCTCATGGGTCTAGAATAGGTCAAAAATTATTTGGATATAGTCTAGCCATCCCAATGAATCCTTCAAGAAATTGGTACCCTAGAATGTCGAAGGATGTTGGAGAAAACAATCCTGAGTATTGTCAGTCAAAGTCCATTGAGTAGATACAACATTAATAGAAATTATCCTAATGATTCATGGTTGAATGGGTTCAATATCCTGAATCCTTAGTGCTAGTACAAGAGCATGCTGGGGAGCATCCTCTTATACCGTGTGGTGGTGGCCTTGGGATCTCTTGGGATGCCTCAGCTAGCAGCCCAATGAAACATCTCAAAATGTCATTTCTACATCATAAGGACATCAGGAAGAGAAAGAGTCCTAACCTGTAAAATCCTGAACCAGGTTCCACATAAACCATGATTTGATATGGTTGGTCATATATCCTTAAGTGTGCCTCCACATATTCTAGAGTCTGCCGACTAGAAACAATGGAGTGAATGTGTCATGGTTGGGAGACTATATGTTCTTATAAGATAGAAAAAATGGATACTATCATAAACATACAACTGTTGAAGAAAATATATACATAGACAGAATTTGTGGAATATATAAGTTTAAATAATTAAAAATAATAAATAAGTATATGAAGATAAATAATTGATGACATGAATAAATATCTCAAAGCCACAAGGAAATTTCAATACATGGATGCATGACATGCTGGTATACAAAAAAGGGGAATAGGTTAATAGATATAAAATCATGCTATAAAAAGTAAAAAATGAACATAAAGATTATCCATAAGCATCTCAAGCATATGATTGATCCTACACTCCTATGCTACAACTATAAGTAAGAATATAAAAACCTATGAAGGGTGATTTCCCTTATCATCACTTATAGATAGATAATCACTTCAAGTACCAAAGAAATCATGAGAAGGGTGTGAGATAAAAATATCATTAGGAAACAAAAAATGGTGTCTATGTGTAATCCATGAAGTGGCAATAACTAAACCATTTTTAGTGATAAATAGAAATGTAAATCAATGATGAAATAAATTAACAGCCCACTGAGATTCCTATAAGACACCAGGTGGGTCTACCTGTTGTGGATCATGAAGAGAATTGAAATATGATAAGTTAATATATATATATTTTTATTATATATTTCATCCACCTATATGAACCAAGTATGTGCAGGTGTATGTGGCCATATACCCAGAATACTAGTTGTTGGATGGACTGTGGCGTAACAGAGACATCCATGACTAGTATAATGAGCCTATTAGCCCATGAAAACGGTTTCATTCCCTATATCCCAAATAAGAGTGTGATACATCATGCATGACACTCGGGATAGTGAGTGATCCATCATGTCATCCTTCGAATAAGGGACGTGGTAGGCAATGTCCAATGTCAAACTGGTGTAAATGGTTTGAGATGTAATGATGGACACCCGATGTATGGAGCATGATCCCATAATGCTCAATAGTTCCCTTACAATCATATCATGGCCATAATATGGTATAATCACATTTTTAATATTATTCATGAGGCAATAAATCTCATGTCAACTTCACCAAACCCATATACATAAATACAGCACAACTATATCCTTAAATATATGAACGAGGAATTAAATCTCATTTTTATCATTCATAAGGATCAATATAAACAATGATTTATGATTCAATTAAGACATTTTATTTATCAAGAAGTAATAGGAATGGCCATAACACCCTTATAAGTCATTTTATTTAAATTATTTAACTTTTTTAATGGAAAGTAACCAACATGAATAAGGAATTCCATGTAATTAGCCTATTCCATTTTATAAAAATGGGGAAAATGAATTTGTAAGGATCAATGGGTATTTTAGAAGTTGACACGACCATTAAAGGGATTTACTATAATATAAATTTTAACGATATGTTGAGTAAACACAAGGTAGTTTCCATTGGCTCAATCAAATAGTCATTTTACAAACAAAAATTAATTTAAAAGCTAAGATGAAGTCTTACGAGTCTAATCAGGCATATTCACATTCTACCAAATGGTACAAGTATCATTGATCGTTGATTAATTTTATACGAGGGACTCAATTTAAATGGGAACCTTAGAAAAATACAGAGTGTATCACAATGAAATATCTAAAAAGCCTAAAAACTCATGTTAAAAATGATGGAGCCATATACTTGAAGGATTTATACAACTTCTCTCTCAATATTCGCCTTGGATTTCGAGTATGTTGGAAGAAATATAAGAAATGATCGAACACACTAAAAATTGGAAAAATTAATTGCACTTAAATAGCATGATGGATTCAAAGGATGCCCAAAAATAAGAATGTAGAGACTAAAATAGATTACTGAGATGGATCCTATGCATTCTATATATAATGGTTCAGAAACTAAACATGGAAGTTATCTCGATACCTAGATACAAGAATAAGTTAGCTCGATGGAGGATAATGGGTGGTGGTCCCATTGAATGAGTATGGATGAATAAAGAATTATTTTAAATAATTAAGTGAGGTAAAATGGAAGGTTCACCTAAAAAATCAAGGTTTCATGTTTTAGATGCATGATTTTCTAAACTGTATGAAATCCATGTGCAAGTCACTACTCTAAGGGGGGTCCTCGTTTGATTAGGAACAATGTTTATCTAACCTTTCCCAAACCATGAAAAAGGGATCTATTCTAAAATCTAGTGGAACTACATGACCCTGTTCTAGGGGTCATACAGTTTCATACAAACTCGGTGCCCCCTAAGTCTCCACATTATGCAATTACGTGGTTTGAGAGAAATCATGCATATTTGGATGCTTTGTTTCCTCAAAAAAATGTGTCCTAGTATTGTCTTCCCATTTTGGTGATCCATGTTTTTAATAAGAGCCAGATAAACCAAATACCACCTTTAGTTGATTGGGTATCATTATTAGGGACAATTAATTGAATTTATAACCCAAAAATGGATTTTACCTTCATTAGAGGATGGTTTCTTACAACCTATCCTATGTAAAGAAACTCATCCCGATGTTCTCCCAATGTGGGTAAGGAGGTAACATCAATGAAGAATTCTGGAAACTATGCTCATAAATTAGCTTCCCGTTTCAAGGTCTCATTATTTACTCGGTCATTCTTCCATAGAACCCATAACAAAGGAACTGATCTAACTTAGAGTTTCTTAAGGTTCTGATCCACTATACACATTGGTTACTTTTCAAAGGACACATCTACATCCAAATCACCCTCATGAGGATAAAATACATGTGATGGTCCTGTATGATATTGGTGTAGCTTGGATACATGAATGACATCATGAATTGCCTGATATCTCTGACTAATGAAAAATTGGTAAGCCACTAGAATGATCAGTTTCACAACCTCAAAGGATCCATCTAATCTTGTTGATAGCTTATGATGCTTCTGAATATGTATATGGCACATCCTAGTCATGAATCATAAGAAAACCTAGAATACATCATCAAAATGAAGAGGTATCGAATGAATTTTGGCATATGAATACTATTTGGGATAAGATGTCCTCATAAAATTTAGGATCAATTGGGCCTTCATTGTAGTCTCTTTAAAGAGACATAGACCAAGAACAACACTTGAATCATGCACTAAATCATTCCATAAGTCTTTGGGTGACATGCTGTTCTCAGAATCACCTATGTACTCAAGGCCTACTACAACCCCTTCCAAAACCGGTACATAAAACAAGATTCTATTTCAGAAATGATTGAATAAGGATATAAATGAAGATTCAAAACCTCCCTAACATAGAGTCTTCCTATCTCATTTACCATGATGGTCTCGTATAGAGGTAATAATTGTGTGACCTTCTTCTCCAGATCAATGCAATACCACACTATACTGTTACCATGAGGTGATCTAGGTAAAACAGTCTGGATATCCATCAATATTTCACACCATTTCCACTTGGGAATAGACAAGGACATTAAAATCCCTACAATAAGTTTATGTTCCACCTTCACCTACTGACAGATGGAACACCAAGTGAGAAAGGAAAAAATCACATATTTTATATGAGGCCACCCATACTGGCATATTAAATATCGATACATTATATAACACTGGGGTGAACATACTATTATGAGGAAAGTAATTTCTATATGAGATCACCTCTAATACCTACTAGGACTAATACAAGATCATGGAATAGTGGATTATCATCCCCATCCATGGGCCATCCTAAAGATGTATCGTCATTTGAAACTCTTTCCTTAAGGATGAGGCCATCGAGATCAGATGATTGACTCATTATTACCCATTCTAAATGATTAAAAGTCACTCCTAATGCTGAGAGGATAGCATGGACATGGTTCTCGTGAACCTCATTGTGCATATTTGAGAATAAGGTCATAGGCATTCATTTTCCATATAATTCATGAACAACCTACAGATGAGTCATCAGACTCATATCATCAACTAAAAAATTTCCTTCACCAAGTGTGAAGGTAAGATCAAAATCAAACAACTATAGTTACTCAACCACGTTGAGATTCCATAGATTAAGATCCCACCATGGGAGGATGTACTTGAGATTTTTGTGATCAGTGGAGACCACAAAATTATCTCCATGTAGATATCATCTTCAACAGTGTAGATAATGGAAAAATCGAGCTTGATCAATGTTCTGTGTCATGTAATTCTTCTCATGGGGCCTCAACTATCGAGACTCATTCATGAAGGCCCACTTGTCCCACATTAGTATATTTCCAAGACCAATACCCAATGTGTCATATTATACAAAATAACTCTTTCCAGAATCTGGTAGAATTAGTATCAGTGCTGAAATCAAATGACACATTAAATCCTAAAAGGATACTTCATAATATTCTCACCATATGAATTTAACACCTTTCTTTTTCGTGGATAGAAGTGGTTATACAGGACATGAGAAATACTGGATGAAGTGCCTATAATATCTGAAAATACCCAAGAAACTCTGAATGTCTAAGAAATTCGTGGACTTCTACTAGAAAACTAAAACTCTCACTTTCACTGGGTTTACTAAAACTCCTAACTTCATGATGATGTTACCCAATATGTGGTCTTTCTTAATCCAAAAGTGAAATTTACTATTATTATGATAGATTAGATGTTCTCTTAGTGTATTTAGCATGATATTAATATGGGATTCATGGTCATGTTTAGAGCGTGAATACACAATGATTTTTTCAACAATGACTACCATGAATGATTCTAGATACAGGTGTAAAGCCTGATTCATAAGATCTATAAAGACTACAGGTTTATTCATGAGTCCAAACAACATGATCAGATACTCTTATAGACCATACTTACTCATGAATTCCATTAAAGGTATGTCTAATGTTATGAAATGAACATGATTATAGCTTGAATTTATAACTAAATTTGAAAAAACCTTAGTGCCTCATAGCTGATCAAAGTGTTCTTCTATTATCGATAGTGAAACCGATTTTTTTTTCCGTGGATGATTCAACTGCTCTTAATCCATGTAAAATACTGAGGGTACCACCCACTTTATTGAAAAATATGACCAGTGAACCCCTAGGAGAAGTAACTGGGAATATTAGGACTTTATCAACTATATCGTCTAAATACTTCTTGTGTTATAGGATTTTTATCGGTGCCATCCTATAAGATGGAATGGTCACTGGTGCTCCACCAGGAACTAACTAAAAAATAAACTCGACCTTTTTCAACAAAGGTAGATCAGAGAATTTTTTGGGAATGAATACCCTAAGACACTTGACTACATGAGGAAGAATGGAGGTTAATATTCCAAGATCATATAGGAAAAGACTAGATATCTAAGCTGCAACATTATCACGTCTCTACTACTCGGGTCCAGCTCCAATCGCACTAACATACCTTTCTCCCATATTCCGATTCCTAATGACATTTGGTGATTTAAACATCAAAATTAATATGTAATAGTCAATATGGGATTGATAGGGATATAACTAGTCCATCTTGAAGATATTATATCTTGTCGAGGAATAATTGATTCCATATGAAAAGGTAACCTCCTATATCAAGGGGTTAGTCCTTACAATGGTGAACACGCTCTGATGAAATACCTAATGGGGTATCTAAAATAATAATTCCCTGAATGGTATAAATATCAAGGCCTAGAATTTCAAAAATACTCATAGATATGAATGACTGTGACAAGTCTATGTCAGATAAAGAAGGTGCTAATGTGGAGGATAATAGAATAATACCTCAAACAATATATGGTCAGATGCTCTACTCCTCCAATGCGGGGCATACTACATGTATCAGGACTATACTGTGGCTAGGATTCACTACATAATATCCCAATGAATGCTCATACTACTATAATTTAAAATAAAAAGCCTCACTTCCACTACCTCGACTGCTACCTCATCCTGGTCGGCCAAGGGTATTCCACATGTCTTCCTATCTTGATACTACTAGTAATACTCCTGATCGAGGAGTATGAGTAGATACCTATAGCACCCATCCTTTTTTACATTACAATTACATCATTTTAAAGATAAAAACCATAATAGTATTACTCCATGAATATCCAAATGTTTAGTGTCTTTTGAAAACTAGGACCAAACATTACATTTACAACATTAAGCATAAAACATTTATATACTTTTTTTTCTTTAGCTTCTTATTGGAACTCGACCTCTCCTTAGTAAATGTAGTCACATGAGGATATACATCAAAAAAGGGTTGAGAATAAAGCCCACTAAAAGGGTAGATAAGAACAATATGGCATGGGGCGAGCATAATCATAACCTCATTATAATAATCATGACATGAAACTATAAATAAATACATGCAATGTGGTAATGCATAAAAATTGAAACATCACATCTTGTGAAAAATGCTTGCATCATATTCATGCATCATGTCAATTTTACATGTGAGATTTATCACTTTAACCAATTAATTGTAGTGATGTATAATTCCATGAGAACCTGTCACATTCAACCATTCATATTGCGCTACATAATTCTGGGAACACCCATCACAACATAATATTTGCATTATCGTGCATGCCACATTAAAAATATGTAAAACATGAACATACATAACCCATGGAAATAAATGGGCTTCACATATTAAACCATACATTCATAAAAATTTGGTCCCCAAAATAAAGAGGGAATTTATTTCTTGAGATAAAGCCATTAACCATGAGTGAATAGTAAAATAATAATCTAGAAGTAACAAAGGGTGCATTTTTTGGAGAAAAGAGTTATTTCGGAAAACATTGGAGTTTTCATAAAATCTAGTAGATAAAATTTATATCCCATAAAAAGTAATATAATTACGAATAAATGATTTTTATGGAGTAACCATACCAAAGATGGAGTCAACGGGGGAGAACCTGAAGAAAGAAATTTGGGTTCGATAATTTCCCCTATCCTTGTATCCGGATGATTCTTTCTCTTTAATGTCATGTATAACAACACTAGATTAATCAATTAACAATTCTATAACCTTTTTTACATGAATATGTTTCATTATGGTTTCATTGAGTTATTTTTTGGTTCTTTGGATGAGTTATAGAGTTTAGAATACATATTCTAGGAATGTCCGTTTTGATGGTTTTCTTGAGTGGTACACATTTATTCATAAATGGAACATCGTGTAGAACATGGGTAATCATACAGAACAAATATTTCATGTTATTAATGATAATAAATAATTTTAAATTATCTTAAAATGAATTATATTATATAACTTGTGGATGAATCATTAGATAATAATTAAATGGTGATTTTTTGGGTTAATTTTGGTGATTTTTTACCACAATGAAGATGTTTTGTTTAATAATTTATTAATATGTACATAATGAGTTCAAAAACATGAAATAATGTATAATTCATATAGTATAATCTGGTTTAACCATAAAGATATTTTCATGACCAGATCAGAAATCTATAAAGGAAAATAGAAAACACACTGTTCTTGAAGGTGATAAATTAACAACTCACGAAAAAAATTTCTTTTATAAAGTAAAATATGAGGAGAAGGGGGTTGGATTATATATTATCCCATTACTATAATAAAATTATACTATATGGGAGTTACATGATTTACCATAC
The DNA here is from genome assembly GCA_963277665.1 of Viscum album. Taxonomy (NCBI): domain Eukaryota; kingdom Viridiplantae; phylum Streptophyta; class Magnoliopsida; order Santalales; family Viscaceae; genus Viscum; species Viscum album. Next base: position 55,818,256 of record OY728123.1, read on the forward strand.
CATGTGGATAGGGATAGGTGGGGAGATATTAAGAAATGGTCATGAAATTGAAAGGAATTTAAACGAAAGCGAGAGAGAGAGAGAGAGAGAGAGGAATTACCTCTTGAATCCTCCTCTTGAGATATTCTTTAAGGAAGCTAGGCAATGTCGTTGGATTAGACTAGAAGATCTCAATCATGGGTGAGGGGCTATGGAAGATGATTGGTAAGTGTTTACGTAAGTATTAATGCTTGAGAGGTGTGAGGAAATGAGGGTGTGGTGGGATGTATTTATAGTGGAGGGTAGAAGGGATTTCTCAATATAATATTCATTAATTTATTATATCTCCAAAAAAAGTAATAGTGATGATCACAAGACCAAGAATATTAAATAGGGAATGTGATTTCGATATTTGGGTTCTTACATCACTTAGGATGTTAGGAATAGTTGGTATAAATTATAATGTATTTATATTGTAAACTAATGTATTTGACTCTTCAGGAAAAACTCAAGTATTTCAGAAAAATCACAAAAATCCACCCTATCCATTTTTTTTGTAGAACCCAAAAATGAATTTCACTTATCATAAATAATTTTCTAAATATAATTATTTTAATTTTTAATTAGAATCCCAATTTACTTGAAAAATACAGTTTTTAAAACATTTGTTTACTAATTCGCAAACATAGGTATATCATGGTTTCAGTTAAATCCCACATATATAGTACTTTAAGTGAGTTTACTATTCATAAGGGTGTATTAATATTCATAATGGTATGTTACTATTCACCCAAAATTACTTTTTTTCTATTATACCCCAAAAATCATAGAGATCGCAACTTTGTATGTCAGATTTTTGAAAATCAAAACATAGAAATGGCAAAATTATGTTTAATGGTCACATAGTATTTTTTATCATGATATTTTCTTTTTATTACAATGTTGATTAAACTATAAATAATTAAGATGGGAATACCATTGAAAAAACATTGGGTTGTTACATTCTTCGCCCTTAGGAAATTTCACCCTCAAAATATCATTTTACATAAGCAGGCATGGGTACTTCTCCATCATCGCCTCTTCTAGATCCCACGTAGATTATTCAATCTTATGGTTCATCCAAAACACTTTGACAAAGTCAGTTGCCTTGTTGCGTAGAACCTTATCTCTCCGGTCTAGAATCTCTACTAGCTTCTCCTCATAGGAGAGAGAATCTTCGATCTGCACCACATATGAGTTTAGTACATGTGAGGGATCAGATATGTACTTCCTCAAAAGTGATACATGAAGCACATCATAAACATGATGCAAATTCTATAGAAGTGATAGCCTGTAATCCAAAACTCATATGCAATCATGGATTTCAAAGGGGGTAAATGTACCTTGGGCTTAACATCCTTTTCTTTCCAAACCACATGTATCTTTTCCGGGGTGATATTCAAAGGAAGACTATACCACTAATGTCTAACTCCAAGTCCCCTTGATGGTTGTCAGCATAACTCTTTTGCTAACTCTGTACAGCTTTGCTGTGTTTCTGGATGACTTGATCCTTCTATGTTAGCTCTTTCACAAGATTGGGTCCAAGTAGCATTATTTTTTTCAACTTCATCCCAACAGGTTTGAGTTCTACATCAATTTCCATACAGAGATTCATATGGAGTCATCTGAATACTCGAGTGGAAGATATTGTTGTATGAGAACTCAACCAATGGGAGATGCTGATCCCATATACATTTGAATTCTAGAGAGTAGGATATTATCATTTCTTCAAGTGTCTGAATAGTTTTTTCATATTGTCCATCATTTTGGGGGTGATAGGTCATGCTAAAATTTCATTTAGTACTCAAAGCATGTTAATGGTTCCTCCAGAATTTAGATGTGAACATTGTATCACAGTCAGAGACAATCGAGAGTGGAACGCCATGCAGTCTCACCACACCCATCACATATATAATTGAAAGTTGTTCAAGAGAGAGGTCTTACCGAATAGCAATAAAATGGGAACTCTTGGTGAGTCGGTCAACCACTACCCAAATCACATTATTTACCTTCAACAACTTCGAGAGACCCATGACAAAGTCCATAGTGACATTCACCCATTTACACATGTGTATAGGTAATGGTTTCATCAACCCTTTTGACTTTTGTCACGCTACTTTAACTTGTTGACATACCAAGCACATTGATATATATTATACAATATCATTCTTCATGTTATCCCACCATATGTGTTCTCAGAGATCATTGTACATCATGGTACTCCCAGGATGGATAGAGAATGTTGAGCTATGTGAATTTTAAAATAGATCCTTCTTTATCCCGGGTGATGTAGTCACAAAAATTCACGTTCTGAACCAAATCATTCCATCATTGTCGATATGGAACTCTTAATTATTCTATTCCTTTAATGAAATCTTCCTTTTTTGTATCTCCACGTCATCCCTTTGGGATTCCTTAATCTTCTCTTGGATGGATGGTCACACAATCATTTGGTCAAGGTAGGATGTATCCCTTTCCCTTCTGATTTATAAATCCATCCTTTCCATATCCATTAAGATATGGTCTTTCTCAATTCATAACATGGATAGAGTAGAAGGTTTTTTTCTAATTATAGCATCAGCTACCTTGTTGTCCTTTCTAGGATGATTGTGAATAGAGATATTGAAATCCTTTATTAGCTCTAACAATCTACTTAGACACATGTTGAGATCCTTTATTGTGAATATATAATTTAGGATCTTGTGGTTGGTGCATATGTTACACTTCTCTACATAATAGTAGTGCAACTAGATTTTCAGTGAAAAAATCATAGCTTCCATCTCTGTATCATGTGTCAGGTAGTTCTTCTAATGGATCTTCAACTGTTATGAGGTCTAATCTATCACATTGTAATTTTGCATGAGTATGCAAACCAAGCCTTTCTTTGAAGCATCATTGTATATCAAAAAAAATTCTCTTATTTTTGGTAATGTGAGTAACGGTGCAGTGATCAGCCTTCTTTTTCGCTCCATGATGCTTACATCACATTCTTCCATCCAGACATATTTTACCCTATTCCTTGTTAACTTAGTTAGTGAGTATGACAATCGTGAGAAATTTCTAACAAAATGTCGGTAGTACCCATCTAATCCAAGAAATCTATGGATTTCTGTGACACTAGAGGGCCTAGGACATTATTCAGTCACCTTTGTTTTTGAAGGGTCTTTAGAAATTCCCTTAATTATGATCAAATGTTCTACTAACATGACTTGATTCATCCAACGTCACACTTTATAAACATGGAATACAACTTCTCTTTTCTCAATGTCTCCAACACATGTTTTATATGTTCTTAGTGTTCCTCCTAGATCTTGGAGTAGTTTGAATATCATCAAAAACCATAATAAAAATTAGTCGAGGAAATGTATAAAGACTCTATCCATCAAATCCATGAGGATTTTAGGGCCATTTTTAAGTCTTCAGGGCATCACCAGAAACTAATAGTTCCCATACCTGGTACAGAAGGCAGTCTTCAGAATATCTTCTTTATTCACATTTAGTTGATGATATCCAAAACAATGATCATCCTTTGATAAGCATTGATCTCCTCCTAGCTGATCTAACAAGGTTTTAATCCTTTGAAGGGGATACTTGTTATTTATGGTGATATTTTTGAGTCCTGATAATCGATACAAAACTGCATTGTTCTATGCTTCTTCGTCACAAAGAGCACTGGAGCACCCCAAGGTGATGCACTAGGGCGTATGAACCCTTTCTCCTGATTCACTTGAAGATGATTCTTTAACTCTTCCAGTTCTATAGGATACATCCTATAGGGACACTTTGAGATAGGAGTATCTCCAGGTATGATTTCTTTTGAGAACACTACCTCATGATCTGAGGGGATTCAGGGTAACTTTTTGGGAAACATGTCCTTGAATTCACTCAAGATGGGAATTCCCAAAAGTTTGGTACTTTACTTTTACTCAACATTTTGGGCGTGGTATGTTTCTTCCTAGGGAATGAACAACCACACCATTGAAGGATTTTTCAAAGGATATGCATGATCTTCCTTCCATTTGTAGAGGATCATGGGATGATTCAGAATATGGAAAGATATTTCTTTTTCCCAGTAGTTGATATATGATCTACATAATGAGATCCAATCAATTCCCATTATAGCATAAAATTCCACCAAGGGAAGTATTAAATGATTTTTTGGAACAATCATCCCACATATGCCAACAAGAGGAGAGTCAAACACTTGGGTTGCAATGATTGCACCAATTGGTGTTTTTACAGATATCTCTATTCAATTTTTCTGGTCTTTGATTCTATATTCCTAGAAAACTTTCATGATATGAAGGAATGCGTAGAACCAGAATCTAATAAGACATTTTCCATTATTGAGTGAATCGGAAGTGTACCTTTTATGACATGATTATCTCATTCCACTTTTGCAATAGTGATTTCATAAGACTTCCATTTTCTCCTTTAGCCTAGGTGGATGCTGACAGTGATTACCCTCAATAACTTGAGGTCTATTTCACTAGCTTGCATAGTTCCCTTGATACCTACACTTGTAGAATTGAACAATGGGTGGTTCTATCCTTTCTTCAACCCCATTATCCTTCATTTTCATGTCTTATCAACACTCTTGAGCTTGGATTCCTTCTTTCCCACAATTGAATCACTTCCTCATCCCTTTGAGGTAGTTTACAAGGTTCTTCTTCCCACATTTGTGGGTTATTGAGTTTTGTTCCCACATTTTTTCTTAAATCCACTGGCTTTAAACCCCATCTTTCATTTCCTATCAGCATTGCCAAGGGACCATTCTCCAAAAACCATATCCACTTTGACAGAACATCAATGAACTTCTTTTTAACTCCCAATGTCTCAAATTGTAAGTTCCTTTCAAAGGTGTGGTTTTAATCCACTAATGAATCTTTCAATTTTGATATCATTGTTGATAACAAAACTGAAGCATACCATGAAAGCCTTGAGAAATTCTGTAACAACCCGAGATTTTATAAGATACAATATTTTTAATTTAATTCATATCTTTTGTTGTACGATACACCAAGATTATCATGTGCTATACACAACACTATATTAGCTTGCAGTATACGCAACACTATTCTTGGCTCGTGTTACACACAATTTCAACTTCGTTTGATTGAAGTTATTCTATGCAACATTAAGTGTATATATATATATATATATATTCAATGTATAAATGAAATATGGTTGGATTATATTATACGAAACAATGAAGGATTGTTTCACAACACGCAACCCTGACTTGGCTTGCATTACACGCAATCGCGACCTTCCTCGATAGCGTGTGTTGTACGCAATACCAGGTTTTACTAAACAATGATATATTATTATAATATTATTATGAAGTATCCCTTATGAATAGTATTAACTAAATTTTGAATTTTATAACATTATTATTCATCTTACACATTTTCTAGAACATGGTATAAGAACAAACTAAATTTTTCGGGTAAAATAAGTATTTTTCAAAAAAATGCAGTTTTGCCGCCTTTTGATGGCGCACCCACTTTAAATATATTTTTTGACATGTTTATAAGTTCAATTTGACAAAATAAAATTCTTATTTGGAATCAAGAAATAAAAATTTACTTTGGATAAATTTTTCATATTATTCTGGTAACTTTCATATTTTGATGAATAGTAAAACACACTATATTTTAATGAAAAACAACTTTTTTCATCGTAATAATTTATATGGTTAAATTATAATATTGAATGGTTTTAAAGTATAAATAGAATATATTTTTACCATTTAATATAATTTATGTCATTAGAATTGATTTTACATTGAATTCGTAGGCTAAATCAATTCAATCTTTTGCAATGTTTTAAACAAAAACCCGTTTTCATTCGACAACGGGATTAATTTTGATTTAATTTCTGAAACTTATGTGTATTGAATTTGGAAAAATGGATTCCATATTTGGAATCAGTGGGTCAAAAATATGTTAATAAGATACTTTTTATTTTTGGGCATTGTGAATAGTAACTACGGTAAATTTTATTTACTATAGTTAAAGGTAAATCGGGTAATTACGGGTAAATATAATATTATAAAATTACCCTAACACATGCCAAAATTATATTGGCTGGATAAAAGTAAACCCATATCAACTAAGGGTCGGATTAGTTTCATTTTATGGACTTTTGACCATGAAAATAATTTAATTATTATTAAAACCAAAGAAAGTGAAAACATGTCACTCTCTTAAATCTTATAAGTATAATAATTTTAATTTAGTGATAAACATCATAAAACATCGAACATGAATAGTCTCCAGAAATATAATAAAAGTATCTACATCATGATAATTTATTTATAATTTTTAGGGATTAAATAATTGCCATTAAAGGTTATACATTAATGATGCAGAAATTATTTATTAAGTGAAAAATCAGTAATATAGTTTTTATTGAAATAATAATACCCATTAAAAGGCCCAAAAACCTGACCAAAACTTATTTTTATTTTATATATATACCATAATAATACAATCACCTAATATATAACCGCTTGGAGACCTATAAATGTGATTATGACCCTTATATTATTTTATTTTAAATGATTCCAAAGTTGTCACCTTCATAATTTAATAAATATAAAAATTTAAATATTGTGATTTTAAGATGATAAATTCAAGTAAAAGTCTTATTGTAAAATTTAATAGATTTATATTCATCATAGGAATTTATTTTTAATTTTTATACAACAAATAAGTATATTAAATAATTATACAAAAATGTTGTAGTAATTATTTTGTTAAGAGATAAACCAAATAAATGGATTTAAAAAATAATAAAATAAATATTATATTAACTATTTAATGTGCTCCACTAATTTTCTAGATACATATGTCCTTTTATTAATCTATTAAAGCTTTCAAATCGAACATATCTTATGTATATATTTTATTTAAATTCATATATATGAATAGTGTCAAAATTGACACTATTGTTATTTTATAAAAATAACATATTATAAAATTGTTTAAAAATAACAAAAATATTTAAAAATTATAAATTTAAATTTATATGGTCTAAAATGTTATAAAGTATCCAATTATTGAAAATTCAAGACACATATGTAATTTTTTTTATAATTTAAAATTTAGAATGCTATTACCACAAATAAAATTAAATTGATTAAGGATAAATCAAGTTGATAAAGTTTAAAATAATTTCCTAACATGTCTAAATTTTATTGGTTGATGAGATTACAACCCTATATCATCTTATATTTTAATATGAGTCATTTTTGGAGGTTTTTAAGTGGGGTTAGATTTATTATAAATTGATATTTTTCAGAATTCCAAAGGTGCCCCTCCCCTCCCTTATAAAAGGGCACCTCCTCCCTCTCTTCCTCACACCAATTTTAGCCTTCAAGCTCAGACAAACCCTGCCAAATTCTCTTCTGCACTTCCCTAGAAACATCCTAGATGTCATGGTCTTCTTCAAAGACCAATTTTAGTGCTCTAAGAGGAGGTCTCAAAGAGGTGCTTCGAAGAAGAGATAATGTCCGTTACCGATTCTTTCAACTTTATTTCTTCTTCTACTTCTTATTCTTTAGTTGTTTCATTATGAAGTAATAACATCAGTATCAACCATATACTGATATGTTATTATAAGTATAAAGCAACCCTATTTCACCATCTATCCATCCTACGGAAAATGAAATCACCGCGCGTGCGTACGTATAGAATACCGTCTCCACGCCGTGGTGTAATCTATTTTCCACCACCACCTTACTTGGATGGGTATAATGGTGTAAATAATAACTATATATGATTATTGTGAAGTGATATTGATTCTGTAATAGTATACATACACACCAATAAAATTCCACGATCAAGGGAACGATATCATCACTCGTGCGTACGTACGGAATACCGTCTCCACGACGCGATGAGATTCATTCTCAATGATTAACCATTCAAGAATGATTATAAAGTATATATAATAAGTAATCATGAAATATATGACATAATAATGATACTGGATTTATGTATATATATATATGTATGTCATCTACTTAATTCCATTCAATTCAATAAGGAAAGAAAAGAGCGTTTATGCGTACGTACGACCTACCGTCTCCATGAACGATGTATTTCTTTCCATTTATCAATCTATTATATATATGTATATTCTGAATATATATTATATATAAATCATGTTTTAAATTCCGGATTTAAGTAATCATGATCTAATTAATCATATGAATAATTACAAGTTAAAACACGAACGACAAATGAGACGATTTTACCTAAAATGCTACTTCAACATGAATTTACAAAATAATGGGTAATATAAAGTCATAAGTGAACCATATATGATATAATAACAATGAATATTATTCTTTAATAAGTCAATGACATTATTTAAATCATTATACAGGAGGTTTGGATACGTACGAAGCATATCAGACCTATGGTAAGGGATAAATTTTGCAAATCTCATTTTTATCCGAGATTGCTTATTCGTAAGTATTTACTGGGGTTATTTCTATCATCCATGTCCATGTTTTATAAAAGTGTTTTCATGTATGTTTAAAGTCATTTTTACCCATTTTTGACTTTTTGAATTTTATTACATGTTATGTAAGGAATATTTCTTTTGTTTACGTTACGAGGTACTTTTTTAACTTTTTCGACAAAAGTACGAGAAGAATGTTTTTTTAACTTATACGACATTAAAGGATTTTTATGGGTTCATAAAGCCTTATTTTCATGAAGCTTCCTCCAAAATATTTCATTACTGTTTTCAAAAAAATCTCTTTCTTTTAAAATTGCATGACGTCTTGTGAAAAGAAATTGAATTTGAAGAAGAAAGGATATTTTCCTTAAGAATTCATTTCAAGTGTTTTATCAAAAACATTTTCTATCTAAGATGACATTATTTCATATGTGTATGTTTCAAGTATAATGTCTCAATGATTTAGATGGATTCAATTTTCTTATGATGAAATATCCATTTTTTTATATCGATTATGTGATGATGGGATGATGTTTATGAAACCCATTTTATTCTTTGGGTTATTATGAATGTTTTAAGTTTATTTTGTGGCACAAGTAAGAATGATTTCACTATGAGATGGGTGGGACCTATATCTCACTCCAATTCATTGGGTAAAGATTTATATCTCATGAGATAGACATGGCTGGAACGGTAAGTTAATCTGGTTCAGTGTTACAGGACTGAAATGAGGAGTGAACTCGATTCAGAATGAGACTTCGTCCACTAAGATGGTCTTGGCAGCAATGCCTTGGCTACTATGGAAATCATTACATGTGCTTAATGGATGCCACAATTACATGTTTTTTCCCATGCTATTTTATCACGATTTATGTTCCATTTTGATCTATGACTTATGTACTTCCATGTTTTATGTCATTGCTCAAGATTTTTAATGTTCATGTTTTTTTTCAAATGTATATGGTATGTTTTATTTTATCCATGCTTACCCTTACTGAGCATTTGAGCTCACCATTTTTATTTTTTCTTTTCCCAAGATATAAAGAAAAGTTTTAGCTAAGAAAAAAAAGGGGAAGATCTTTATGGGAGATGTTAAAGATCTTTCACCACGATTAGAGGATTACGTTCCAAGTTTCCAAAGACACTAAACTATTACAGTCCTTGTGTGTCTATTTTTGTAATGTATTAAGTATTCCACAAAATTAATGTAATGTTCATGTACGTCAATATTTGGGTCTCTACAGTTGGTATCAGAGGAAAGGTTTAGTCAACCTTTGGAAACTAGGATGCAGAAACGTTAGTGAGATCCCTAGAGATATTTAAAGGTATGTCTAGGGATATCCCTAAGGATAAGAATACGTATAGGATATAGTCTTAGAACTACGGTACCGATCATAGAATTTAACCTAAGATGTTAGATATTGAGGGTACTTCCCCTTTACTATGTTGTTTTCCCTAGCATGATTTTTTCCTCTCACACTATTCTTTTTGGGTTTTAGAAAATGGATGGAAACAAGAAGATTCATGATAATGGAGGATATTACGGATAATGGAATGATATTCTTCATGAGAAAACAAATGAACCAGTATTTGGAATTCCAAACATCGTTATTATGCCTAATCAGAAAACTCATAATATAATCAATAATCTGAACTTTGTTAAGTTTCCCGACTCAGATAATAAGAGAAAGATGGAGTTTCATGATGATCATAGAGGAAAGAAAGTTGAATTTATCTCATGTAAATCATGTGGGAAGAGGAATCAAGGATATTGTTTCAAGGGAACTGGAAGATGCTTTGGTTGTGGGAAAGAAGGACACAAATCCAGTAAGTGAAAAGGAAAAGTTTCAGTTAACACCATTGATGAGGATAATGGTATTGCTACGACATCAACAATGGTTAAATGTTTTAAATGTGGAATGTGCGGGAATTATGAAAACCAATTCCCTAAGGGAAAGTCTCATGAAGAGAATCAGTATGGTCGTATGGGTTTTATATATGTTGATGATGATGAAGAGACTACAAATGATATGTGAGATGAAAGAATTGTTGAAGCTCGGTCAGTGGTTTAAGGAGGTAGTGGAATGATTACATGTTTATCAAGTGTAATGTTGTATAAGTAATCTCGTGGTACTATGGAATAAAGAGACATCTAAGGATTGTTACACTGTGGTCTTTCATTGAGTTTTGAAAGTGTATGATTAATGGTACCAGTATCCATGAATGGTTATTCAGATATTTTTGGAATGTAGATGATATGCGCATAATGAAGGGATACAGAGAAAATTAAATGTCTGATAGTATTCATGAGCTCATGACTGATATAAGGACAAGGTTATATCATGGTTTGAGTATATAGAATTTTTGGATTTTGGTATGTGGAAAGAGTTAACTTTTGACAGCATTCATGTTTTCACTAAGGTTTATTGGGTATTCATTTTTCAAGAGAATACACGATTAAGGTATTCACATGATTGGATTGTGACCAACATCATATATGGGGGATAAATGATGGTATTCACTTTCTTGGTTGATGAAATTTCAAGTAATCATTTTCCTTATACTATGATCATGGACCGATATATTTTAGATAAGTCTAATGATTGGAATTGATTATGTTGGACATAAGTTAGTATTGTTTAAGGATAGAACTTTTTTCGATATTATTGATGGGATGTTATAGGAATGTAGGTTTAGAAAAAGGACAACCTGCAGGACGGGTGATAGCCCATCGCGTTGGACAGGGCTGTGGGAATCGAACCCACAACCGAAGTGAGACTGGCCTTTATCGCTTACCAATGACCTACAGGAAGTCCCTGTTTAGTATAAACTAGGTTTATTATATTAAGCAGTATGATATATGAAGTATAAGTCCATTTTAGGAACCATATATGATTAATCTCACTATAGATGGACTTATGTATTTTTGATAACTTTTATAACCTTTTGTTTGAGACAGAATGGAATGACCCATCATTCTATCACATGAGCTGCTAAAACTTCACGAATGACAAATTCAACTTCATTTCTTTAAGAGATGAAGTGGAAATTGTCCAAAGAACGACCAATGGTGAGACTATACAAAAATCACACAAGTATTTCTTCTAATTCCAATTTCATCATCTTTTGGGAAATGATCTTGAGAACCAAAAATGTTGTCCTAGAGCCTTTATATCCGATGAATCAGATGGTACCTTAGATCATCACAAATTTATGGTTTTGTGAATGTTGCATTTTTCATAGCCATGTTCTCTACCACTCTCAATCAGAACATGATGGTTAGATTTCTCTTCCATATCCATATTTTCACCAATATTATCCTATATGGAAACCCAGTGATGAGTTAATTTGGGTAATAGTTATATTTCATACTTTTGTTTTTAAAGTTCAGTTTTGGTATTTCTTTTTACGATGTGGGTTTCTATGAATAGTAAACGATTTATAACCCCCACGAATTTTGAGGGCGAAATTCATTTTAAGGTGGGTAGAATGTAACAACCCGAGATTTTATAAGAAACATTATTTTTAATTTAATTCATATCTTCTGTTGTATGATATACCAAGATTATCTTGAACTATATGCAACACCATATTAGCTTGCAGTATACGCAACACTATTCTTGGCTCGTGATACACACAATTTCAAGTTCGTTTGATAGAAGTTATTCTATGCAACATTGAGTGTATATATATATATATTCAATGTATAAATGAAATATGGTTGGATTCTGTTATACGAAACAATGAAGGATTCTTTCACAACACGCCACCCTGACTTGGCTTGCATTACACGCAATCGCGACCTTCCTCGATAGTGTGTGTTATACGCAATACTGGGTTTTACTAAACAACAATATATTATTATAATATTATTATGAACTATCCATTATGAATAGTATTAACTAAATTTTGAATTTTATAACATTATTATTCATCTTACACATTTTATAGAACATGGTATACGAACAAAATAATTTTTTCGGGTAAAATAAGTATTTTTCAAAAAAATGCAGTTTTGCCGCCTTTTGATGGTGCACCCACTTTAAATATTGTTTTTGAAATGTTTATAAGTTCAATTTGACAAAATAAAATTCTTCTTTTGAATCAAGAAATAGAAATTTACTTTGGATTAATTTTTCGTATTATTCTGGTAACTTTCATATTTTGATGAATAGTAAAAACACGCTATATTTTAATGAAAAACAACTTTTTCATCATAATAATTTATATGGTTAAATTATAATATTGAATGGTTTTAAAGTATAAATAGAATATATTTTTACCATTTAATATAATTTATGTCATTGGCATTGATTTTACATTGAATTCGTAGGTTAAATCAATTCAATCTTTTGCAATGTTTAAAACAAAACCCCGTTTTCATTCGACAACGGGATTAATTTTGATTTAATTTCTGTAACTTTTGTGTATTGAATTTGGAAAAATGGATTCCATATTTGATATCAGTGGGTCCAAATTATGTTAATAAGCTAATTTTTATTTTTGGGCATTGTGAATAGTAACTACGGTAAATTTTATTTACCATAGTTAAAGGTAAATCAGGTATTTAAGGGTAAATATAATATTATAAAATTACCCTAACACATTCCAAAATTCTATTTTCTAGATAAAAGTAAACCCATATCAACTAAGGGTCGGATAAGATTCATTTTATGGACTTTTGACCATGAAAATAATTTAATTATTATTAAAACCAAAGAAAGTGACAACATGTCACTCTCTTAAATCTTATAAGTATAATAAATTTCATTTAGCAATAAACATCATAAAACATCGAACATGAATAGTATACAGAAATATAATAAAATTATCTACATCATGATAATTTATTTAGAATTTTTAGGGATTAAATAATTGTCATTAAAGGTTATACATTAATGATGCAGAAATTATTTATTAAGTGAAAAATCAGTAATATAGTTTTTATTGAAATAATAATACCCATTAAAAGGCCCAAAAACCTAACCAAAACTTATTTTTAGTGTATATAAATACCATAATAATACAATGACCTAATATATAACCGTTTGGAGTCTTATAAATGTGATTATGACACTTATATTATTTTATTTTAAATGATGCCAAAGTTGTCACCTTCATAATTTAATAAATATAACAATTTAAATATTCTGATTTTAAGAAGATAAATTCATGTAAAAGTAGTATTGTAAAATTTAATAGATATATATTCATCATAGGATTTTATTTTTAATTTTTATACAACAAATAAGTATATTAAATAATTATACAAAAATGTTGTAGTAATTATTTTATTAAGAGATTAACCAAATAAATGGTTTTAAAAATTAATAAAATAAATATTATATTAACTATTTAATGGTCTACACTAATTTTATAGATACATATGTCCTTTTATTAATCTATTAAACCTTTTATTTTGAACATATCTTCTGTATATATTTTATTTAAATTCATATTAATGAATAGTATCAAAATTGCCACTATTGTTATTTTATAAAAATAACATATTTTAAAATTGTTTAAAAATCACAAAAATATTAAAAAATTATAAATTTAAATTTATATGGTCTAAAATGTTATAAATTATCCAATTATGGACAATTTAAAACACATAAGTAATTTTTTGTTATAATTTAAAATTTAGAATGCTATTACCACAAATAAAATTAAATTGATTAAGTAAGGATAAATCAAGTTGATAAAGTTTAAAATAATTTCCTAACATGTCTAAATTTTATTTTTTTATGCGATTAAAACCCTATCTCATATTATATTTGAATATGAGTCATTTTTGGAGGTTTTTATGTGGGGATAGATTTATTATAAATTAATATTTTTCAGAATTCCAAAGGTTCCCCTCCCCTCCCTTATAAAAGGGCACCTCCTCCCTCTCTTACTCACACCAATTTGAGCCTTCACACTCGTCCAACCCCTGCCAAATTCTCTTCTACACATCCCTAGAAACATCCTAGATGTCCTGGTATTCTTCAAATACCAATTTTAGTGCCCTAAGAAGAGGTCTCAAAGAGGCTCTTCAAAGAAGAGGTAATATCCGTTACCGATTCTTTCAACATTATTTCTTCTTATACTTATTATTCTTTAGTTGTTTAATTATGAAGTAATAACATCAGTATCACTCATATACTGATATTTTATTATAAGTATGAAACAACCCTATTTCACCATCAATCCATCCTACGGAAAATGAAATTACCGCGCGTGCGTACGTACGAAATACCGTCTCCACGCCGTGGTGTAATATATTTTCCACTAACACCTTACATGGATGGGTATAATTGTGTAAATAATAACTATATATGATTATTGCGAAGTGATATTGATTCTGTAATAGTATATATACACTAAAATAAAATTCCACGATCAAGGGAACGATATCATCGCTCGTGCGTACGTACGGAATACCGTCTCCACGACGCGATGATATTTATTCTCAATGATTAACCATTCAAGAATGATTATAAAGTATATATAATAAGTAATCATGAAATATATGACATAATAATGATACTGTATTTATGTATATATATATGTATGTCATCTACTTAATTCCATTCAATTCAATAAGGAAACGAAAACATCGTTTATGCGTACGTACGGCCTATCGTATCCATGAACGATGTATTTCTTTCCATTTATCAATATATTATATATATGTATATTCTGAATATATATTATATATAAATCGTGTTTTAAATTCTGTATTTAAGTAATCATTATCTAATTAATCATATGAATAATTAAAAGTTAAAACATGAACGACAAATGAGACGATTTTACCCAAAACACTACTTTAACATGAATTTACAAAATAACGGGTAATATAAAGTCATAAGTGAACCATATATGATATAATAACAATGAATATGATTCTGTAATAAGTTAATGACATTATTTAAATCATTATACAGGAGGTTTGTATACGTACGAAGCATATCAGACCTATGGTAAGGGATAAATTTTGCAAATCACATTTTTATCCGAGATTGCTTATTCGTAAGTATTTACTGGGGTTATTTCTATCATCCATGTCCATGTTTTATAAAAGTGTTTTCATGTATGCTTAAATTAATTTTTACCCATTTTTTACTTTTTGACTTTTACAACATATTATTTAAGGAATCATTCTTTTGTTTACGTTACGAGGTACTTTTTTAACTTTTTCGAAAAAAGTACGAGAATAATGTTTTCTTAACTTATACGACATGAATGGATTTTTACGGTTTCATAAAGCCTTATTTTCCTGAAGCTTCCTCCAAAATATTTCATTACTGTTTTAAAAAAAATCTCTTTCTTTTAAAATTGCATGACGTTTTGTGAGAAGAAATTGATTTTGAAGAAGAAAGGATATTTTCCTCAAGAAATCATTTCAAGTGTTTTATCAAAACCATTTTCTATCTAAGATTACATTATTTCATATGTGTATGTTTCAAGTATAATGTCTCAATGATTTACATGGATTCAATTTTCTTATGATGAAATATCCATTTGTTTTATATGGATTATGTGATGATGGGATGATGTTTATGAAACCCATTTTATTCTTTGGGTTATGATGAATGTTTTAAGTTTATTTTGTGGCACAAGTAAGAATGATTTCACTATGAGATGGGTGGGACATATATCTCCCTCCAATGCATTGGGTAAGGATTTATATCTCATGAGATAGACATGGCTGGAACGGTATGTTATTCCGGTTCAGTGTTACAACACTGAAATGAGGAGTGAACTCGATTCAGAATGAGACTTTGTCCACTAAGATGGTCTTGGCAGCAATGACTTGGCTACTATGGAAATCATTACATGTGCTTAATGGATGCCACAATTACATTTTTTATTCCCATGATATTTTATCATGATTTATGTTCGATTATGATCTATGCCTTATGTACTTCCATGTTTTATGTCGTTGCTCAAGATTTTTAATGTTCATGTTTTTTTTTCAAATGTATATGGTATGTTTTATTTTATCCATTCTTACCCTTACTGGGAATTTGAGCTCACCCTTTTTTTTGTTTTCTTTTCCTAGGATATAAAGAAAGGTTTTAGGTATGAAAAAAAGGGGAAGATATTTATGGGAGATGTTGAAGATCTTTCACCACGATTAGAGGATTACGTTCCATGTTTCCAAAGACACTAAACTATTACGGTCCTTGTGTGTCTGTTTTTGTTATGTATTAAGTATTCGGCAAAAGTAATGTAATGTTCATGTAAGTCAAGCTTCGGGTCTCTACAAATTCTATTCATAGTTTGTGAAATATTCTCCTTATTTTTTCTTGAGCTCTATGAATTCTCTCTCTCTCTTCATGAAAAGATTTCTTGGGAAGTACTTGTTAAGAAACATTATAATAACGTCTTCCCATTCCATATCTTCAATTTATTCTCTTGGATTTTTGTTATTTATAAAATCAAAACATTGATCAACCTCTCCATATAGACGATAAACAACTAGTATCACCTTCACCATCCCAGAATAGTGAAGCACATCCATGATCTTATCCATGGAGTTGACCCACTACTCTGCAACTAGTGGATTAGAAGATCCACTAATCATCGGTGGTCATTGCCTCATAAATCACTTGATAGCCAGTTTCTCCCTCTTTGGTGAAAGAGGACATTATCCATTATTTGTGTTATTGTTCATAACCGGAGATAATAGTGTAAGCATCTCTAGGATGTTTTGAACTCCATCTCCCAAATCATAGGGGATGCCGTTTGGGAAATCATTTCATTGGACCTCGCCTGAGTTGTTGGCCCGGTTTCTCCGGGTTCCCACCATTTTCTAATATAGAAAAGGATAGAACAAAAAATAAGTCAACAATTCATGAATAACATATTCATTTTTATGATTTATACTAAAATCATAACATATGGGATCCCTATGTAAATATTCTTGTGTGCATATTTTTTCATAGTCTCATGGTATAGGTTTTCGATAGGGTTCACTAATCTGAATTCCAAAATTAACTAATCCTTGCCTCTGATACCAACTGTTGGGACCCAAAATCTTCTTACATTACCATTATATCATTTTAAAGATAAAAAAAATACAGTATTACATCATAAGGATAAAACAGTTTAGTGTCTTGTGGGTACTAAGACCAAACATTATGTTTAAAACATCATGCATAAAACATTTATTTAATTCCTTCTTCTCTATCTTTTTATTGGCACTTGACCTCTCCTTATTTCATGTATTCACCAAAAAATATACATCAAAAAGGGGGTGATCTAAAAGCCCAGTAACAGAGTTGATAAGAAAAATATGGAATTAGGTGAGAATAATCATAACATCATCAACGAAATCATGCGAGTAAACATTAATAAAAGACTTGAAATGTGGAAATTCATAAAAAAATGAAACATCATGTCTTAGTGGTCAACAACCACACAAATACTTGAAAAATAAAAGAATCATGTTCATGCATCATTTCCATTTTAAATATGAGATTAATCACATTACCCAATGCATTGGGGTGATGTATAATTCCTGGCTCACCAGTCAAATTCAAACATTCATATTGTGCTATATAATTCCGGGTACACCTGTCACATGATAATAGTTACATTATCAAGCATGCCAAATTAAAAAATGTAATACTTGAACATAAATAACCCATGGGAAGAAATGGGGTTTACATAGTAAATCATACTTTTATAAACATTTTTCCCCAAAATAAATAGAGAATGTCTTTCTAGACATATAGCCATTATCTATGAGTGAGGAGTAAAACAATAATCAAGTAGTAAAAGGGTGAATTTATTTGAAAGAGGAGTTCTTTTGGAAAAATTAGGTTTTTTATAAATTCCATTATATTACCTGTAAATCCCAGAAAAATTAAGATAATTATGAAAAAATTATTTTTATGGAGTAACCATACCAAAGATGGAGTGAAAGGCGGGAACCCAAAGAAAGAATGATGGGTTCGATGATTTCCCCTTACCCTATTTCGGAATGCTTCCTTCTCTTTAATGTCTTGTATAACCACACTAGATTGATAAATTAGAAATTACATAACCTTGTGTACAAAAATATGGTACATTATGGTTTTATTGAGTTGTTTTATGGGCCTTTGGATGAGTTATAGTGTTTAGAAAACATTGTTTGGGAATGTTCATTTTTATGATTTTCTTGAGCGGTACACATGTATTCATAAATGGAAGTTTGTGTTGAATATGGGTAAAAATTAAGAACTAATATTTCATGTTATTAATGATATTCAATAAGTTTAAATGACCTTATAATTAATTATATTATAAACTATGTGGATGAATCATTAGGTAATAATTAAATGATGATTGTTTGGGATTATTTGGGTGGGTTTTTACCACAAAAAACTGGTATTATTTAATATTTTTATAATATTTTCATAAGAAATTTACAGAACATGAAATATGATATAATACATGTAATATAATCTGTTTCAATGATAAAAATGGTTTCATGACCATATCTGAAAGATGTAATGGAAAATAGAAAACATGTTGTTCTTGAAGGTGATAAATTAACACCTCATGAACAACGATTTCTTTTATAAAATAAAAAGAAGAGGAGAAGGGGGTTGGATGATATATTATCCCACTATTATCATAACATTTTTTTATATGTGAGATACTGGATTTACCATACCATGTATATGGGTATAGGTGGGGGGAAATTATGAAACGAACATGAAATTGAATAGAATTTAAAGGAAGGAGAGGGAAAGATGAATTACCTCTTGAATCCTCTTATTGAGATCCTCCTTAAGGAAACTAGGTTTGGTATTTTGATGATACCAGAATATATTGGATAAGGGTGAGGGTCTAGAAAAGATTCTTGGGCAGAGTTTAGAAAAGGATTGAAACTTGAGAGGTGTGAGGAAATGAGTGTATGAAGGGATGTATTTATAGTGGAGGGGAGAGGGGATTTCTCAATATAATATTCATTAATTTATTATTTTTCCACACGACAAGTAATAGTGATGATTCCAAGATAGAGAATAGTAAATAGGGAATGAGAGTTAAATATTTGGGTGCTTACATCACTTGTGAAGTCAGGAATAGTGGGTTTAAATTATAATGTATTTATGCGGTAAATTAATGTATTTTAATTTTCACTTAAAACTCAAGTATTTAAGAAAAAATACCTAAACTTTACCCTAACCATTTTTTGATTTTTCGAATCCAAAAATTAATTCCATTATTCCAAACTAATTTTCTAAATATAATAAATTTATTTTTTAATTAAAATCATAATTTACCTGAAAAATAAAATTTTTAAAACATTTTTTACTTATTCCAAAACATAGGTACATTAGACTTTCACTTAAATCCCACATATATACAATAATAAGTGAGGTTACTATTCATAAGGTCATATTACTATTCATATATGTAACATTAATATTCATAAGGGTATGTTATTATTAACCAAAAATTAAATTTTTTCAATTAGACTCAAAACATCTTACTAATGGAAAACCTGTATGTCAGATTTTTGAAATTCAAAACATAGAAGTGGAAAAATTATGATTAATTATCAAATAGTATTTATTATCATGTTTTTTATTGTGATTACCAAGTTGATTACACTGTAAGGAATTTATAATGGAAATCCATTGATAAAACATTGTGTCTTTATGATCCCCACTCTCATGGAACTGAAGGGAAAGTCTTGTAGAAGCACTATGGAACATCCTTCGACAACATCTGCATTCAAATAGATCTCATAAGCAATGTGGTTTTGTATTCCCTAAATTACCACACCATTGAAAGATCAAGAAATTTTCTGCACATGGTGTATGACTACTTCTACCTCCATGATTAGAATCAAAGAGTCTCTTTCTCCTTGATGAAATAACAGTAGTAGTTATAGGTGCCGAACAGTCTAGACACTCTCCATTTTCTTACCTCAAGTTTCTCTAAATAATAAGGTCCTTGTTGACAATTTTAGAATTTTTAATCAACCTAAACATGTTTAACTATGATTAGATGACACATACCAGCCCATACTTGAATTTCCTAATAGTCATAAGATCATCACTTGAATGTGTATGAGTAAACCACTAGAGCTTAGTGAAACGAGACTAATTCTCTAGGATAGACAGGCTCAATTACTATAGGTTCATGAATTCTCTTGCTCGTTATACCATATATGTATAGGGAAATAAAAATTCATAAAAAATCATCTATAAATATATATAGATCATATACTTATGCCTATATTCATGGGCAATTATGTCCCACCAACACTTGGTAGAATGATGCAACAAGTATACAAAAATATTGACCCTCCTTTATGGAGGAATCTTTAAATGATGGAATATACAATGCATTTGTTCGATCCAGGACTCTGTAGCTTGAGATCCTCTATCCCCTAAAAATGTGGAAGGATTCTAATTCTATGATTACCGAGTCAACTATTCCATACTCAGGGCATGTCAAACTACACCATGAATAGACTGCAACATGCTTGAGAATCCCTTTTAGAAATGGGCATCAGTTCCCATGTCAAGAATAAGAAGAGGCTACCTAGCTGGAATTGTAGGAGGAACCACTAGTGGCTCAAAGCCCTCTGCCATATGTTGGTTGTTGTCAACACATTGAGGGAGTATAACAGGAGGGAATCATTATGGAATGATAATAAAATTCTAAACACATGCTTTCAAATAGATTTTTGAAACTGAGCATAGTATAGATTGAAACTAGGATAGGTAAAAAGTGTTCCTATAAGAATGATAATGCCTCTCTCCAAGATCAAAAGATAAGTCTAAGAAGTATAAGAGACCCTTACAATCCATTAGTGAGTAATACACACATATCTACCCACTACTAAGGTTAATTATATTTATGTGTTTTCATTTCACAAGTATAAGGTAGATGAGTTTACATTCGAAGACATATTAATATTATATTTGGGAATGTTCAAAGATTTAAATAACTTTAATAGTTTTGAATTAGATGGATTTCCTTGTCCAATCTTTGAGGTACCACACCCCTTATGAACCTAAATATGGCACCCAATTAAACCACACCATAAAACATTCTATCCCATGCGAGCAATGGTTCAAGGCTCAATGATTCATAATAGACTGCTTAAGGTGTATATATTAACATGTTTAGGAATACACTGTTTGGTTAAGGAAGGCACATTAAGTGTCAATTATGTTTCCAATCCCTCCAATATGTCTCATCAAAATTCAATACACATTCAAGGAACTAATAATAATAAATAGGATAATACATGTTTAAAGTGGGCATGACATGGAAACATTTATGGAATATTAGTCCTACGGTGTCTAATAATGATGCATGTACTAATTCAAAGACATTATTTTTGCAGGAATCAGTTATGAAATTATCATTTCAATAATAAAAATATCAATAACATCATTAAACAAGTGTGTCACCCTAGAGTGAAGTTGTATCAACCACAATAGGAAAAAACAATAATTGCAATTTCCCATCCCAGGTAATTTGGTTTTCATCTATACATGGGTTAGATAGATCTAGTCACAAGGTAAATGAAAATTTTCATTAACTTTTAGTCTCCTATAAAATACCTAAAATATAATAAAAAATGAAAAACATGATCCTCTGATACCACATTGTAATATCCTGGCCTGGGGTCTACTTAAACCATGCTCTTATTTGGTGGGTCACATGGACTAAAGATCTTTTCCCCACACACTAAAGTTTACTAAATATCAGTGAGGTTGTGATGGTGGTAAATGGGTTGACTATAACATATTATCAAAGTAATAAAATGGATATAATAATAAAAGTACAAAAGTGGAATCAAATATATATACATACCAAATCAATGGACTGCAGAGGCACAAATAAACAAACATAATAAATAAAAAAGATAAGATAAATAACCGAACAATTAAATAATTATCTCAAATCCAAAATGAAACGTAAATACATGGATGCATGGTATTCTACAATACAAAAAACTTGAGTGGGGGAACATTCTTATAGTCATTCTATAAAAAAGTGAAAAAAGAACAAAATGATTCTCCAATAGAATCTTGAGAATATACTCGATCATCTACTCCTATGAACAAATTATATATAATGATCTAAAAAACATAAATAAGGTTGATCTCCCTTATCAATAACTACAGATAGATAACCTTCTCGGGTACTAAAGGCATCCTAAGTAGGGTGTGAGATAAAAATTATAGTATTCCACCACCAATAGTGTCTACGTGTAATCTAAGAAGTACTCATAACTAAATAGTATGAAGGTATAAAAAAATAGGAAATTAGTTTTGAAAAAATAACCATCCAACTTAGGTTCATATAGGATACCTAGCAGGTCTACCTACTTTGTCTCATGTCTAGATTGGATATATGATCAGTTAATATATATATATATATATATATTAATAATATGTATATATATATATTAATTTTATATTTTATGCACCTAAATGACCCATGTACGTGCGGATGTAAGTGGCCATTTACCTGGAATACAAGTAGGTGGCTGGACTGGGGTGTAACTCAGACATCCATGACTAGTCTAATGATCCTATAATCCAATTAAAAGTGTCACATTCCCTACATCCAAATTAGAGTGTGAGATGTAATGCATGAAACTCGGGATGGTGAGTGATCCATTATATCATCACTTGAATAAGGTATGTGGTGCGTAAATCCCAATGTTCAATTTGTATGAATGGTGTGAAACAACATGCTCAACACCCAATGTAAGGGTGAATCATTCCATAATGCTCAAAAGTTCCATTACCGCCGTATCATGACCATAATAAGGCATAATAAAATTTATAATATTAAGGATGAGGCTATACTTCACATATCATGTTCACCAAGATCATCTACCTAAATAAGGAATAATAATATCCATAAATATAACCATGAGGCATTGTCTATCAGGTATCTCATTTTTCAAGCTGAATATAAACAAATATTTAAGATTCAATTAAGAAATTCGATTAATTAAGAAGTAATATGAGTGTCCATACTACCCTCATATGTTATTCTATTTAAATAATTCAATTTATAAATTCCAATAAACAAAAATTAATATGGATTTCCATGTAATCAACCCATTTCATTTTATAAAACATGGAAAATGAATTTATAATCCTCAATGGGTATTTTAGCATGTAAAATGATAATTAAGGGAATTTCCTACATGGAAAATTCCAATAACATGTATTCCAAACACATGGGAGTTACCCTTGGCTCAATTAAACATTCATATTACATGGTAAAATCAATTAAAAAGATAAGATGAATGCTTCACAGTTGAATCAAAAATATTCACATTTAACCAAAAAGGGAAAATTCCACTTCGAATAACCAAGGGGTGACCATATATGAGGTAAAAACCTTATAAACAAATATATATGAATCAAGGGATGATTATCATGGATCGGGGATCAATTTTATATGAAAGAATCAATTTAGAGTAGAAAATATGTTATTATGAGAACGACACATGCCAATAAGAAATAAACATTTATATGTGTCACTGATATTCCTATATATAGAAATTTGTTTTAATCCTAAGACATTAATATTATTATTTATGAGTACTATAAGTTGTGTACTTTAATGTACTGATGATAACTGTGATGACATATGTTCATAGTGACATGAGATACCTTGGTTCATTTTGATTAATATTGCATTAATTAATAATACAAGAAAGGATTTGTCCCTTCTGTTATTTAACAGATCTTGATATTCTAGGACCGTTGATGGATGTGATATAGACTAAATAAATCCATTGACATAGGTTCCTATATGAAATTAAATTTACATAAATTTAAATGAAGAGATATTGAATACATTGGTTGATGGAACCAACATTCAATATTCTCAATTAGAGATATCATGATAAATTGATTATATTGCATAGTTAGATTTCATATGAGGTGTTATATTGTTGAAAAATTTCCATCATTCTCTATTGGTTCCTTCAAGTGTTTCAAGATTATAACCTTTGAATCCATGCTACTTCATCTAATACCACTACGAAAGAGGTCTAGAGGGTCACACACTAAGTTTATCCAAAATATTAGTTAAATAATGTTTTATTATTTATTATTTAACAAGTTGAATAAATAATTTCCCGTGATTTATTTAATAATTATTTATGTTTTTTGGATCACATATAATCCATGACTACTTATTTTATAGACTATTACATGATCGGAAAATATAATTCATATATATATTTTTATTTAGCTAATATAATTTTTTTATTTATAGGAGAATAATGAGGTGATATTTATTTAATAAATAAAGAGATATTATTAAATTCCAGATAACTATTTTGTAGGAAATGTGGATTGAGATTATGTGTCTAGTGTGAAATAATATATAGTTAATATTATCTTAATAAATGATATTTAATTTAAATTCACAAGTTAAGTACATGTCGAGAATTAATAATAATAATAATATCATGGGATATATAGGGATTAAATAAATGTTAAAGGGAAATTAGGAAAATATCTATATTTAAACCCAATAAGTATATAAACCTAATTATATAATCTGTTAGTAGAGCCAATTAATTTTATCTTTGTGTATAATTACTTTAGGGAATTCTTTGGAAGCCATTGAGAGTTACTTTATCCATGAACTCTTCCATGAACATAGAGTAATATTTATATATCTTCTACTCTCGAGTCTAGAGAGACCAAAGAGAACACATTAGAAAAGATTCACATGTAGATCAAAGGAGAACAACGTAATAGATATGATCTTATTTTCTAGAAACTGATGATTCTTATAGAAAAGTTCTTAGAATTTTGGAACACATGGGGATCGCCGCTTGTGGGAATCCACTATTGTTTCCTAAAATGTAACAATAGTACAATTCAATTCTATTTTCAGATTCATAAATGAAGAAATAACTATCACAAAATAATTTTTTAATTGTGTAAATCATTTATAAATAATATGTGATGAATCTATGATTGTTTCGAAAGTTTTATCCCTTGTTGGATTTCATTGATTCAATTCTATTAACTGAAAATTACTTTTTTAATAATAAAATACTTTTAAGGAAAAAGTGAGCAAGAACATACAACTAGAGAAAACAATTGGACCACCCCATCCCATCAAGTGAGCCAACAACAAGCCTTCGCTGACATAGGACCCCTCTATCAAGCAGTCCCGTACAGAAGCACGGGCACATAACCGACAGAGAATCCATACACTCTCATGCATCCAAATCCAAGATACCTACATCGATAAAGACTTAATTCTCTTATCCCCTTCTTGAGCGGGTCAAAAAAGTATGATGAAAACAAGGAAAAACAAAACTGTAAAAAAAAAACAAAAGGTGACACGGATAAATCATATCTCACATAACTGATTCTCTCACACCCGCAAACCATCAAAAATTATGTCACTAAAAATAAGTTTAGTATTACTAGAGTTTTTCTCCCTAAACAGTTTCCATGTTATGGATGATAACTTTAAATATGCTTCTTCCAAGATCTGATTCTCAAAAACAGATAGTAGTTGGTCCCAAGACTGAATGTACTCCTCAACACTGATCATTTCATGGTTGAAACCCCCTACCAGAATTGAGTCTTGTTTTTCAATACAATGATATTTCTCCTCATTAAGGGAAACCTCTAGAGACCATCCCATAATTTTAGCCACCTCCTCCTTAGTAGTGTTGAGCAATAAGACCTGTTCTATCACTTCTTCCTCAGAGCTTAAAAGCAGGACCAAGGACTGACAATCCTTCTCCCCTGGCCTTTGATGTCCTGGAGGTTCCCTCGCCGTCCTCTTGTCCCTCATCTTCCTTGCTGATCGATTCTTTAGAGGAGGTGGTATCAAAGAATATTCTTTCCTCTCCTTCCTCCTCCTGAAACCCCTAGTGCTCTTCAGGCTTAGAGCCTCGTCAGTAGAGTGACCATGCACACCCCCTTTGGAACATGTCACACCAAATCTATTTCCCTCACCTGGAATATGAAAATCATATCTCAAGACATCCTCTGAAAGGCCTTAAAACCTGTTTCTCAATGAAATTGAGATCAATTATCCATCATTCACGCCTCTGTTTGGAACAATCTTATCCATATGGGGCCCCTGCCTCCCCTTACTCATATCCACGTTGCCCACCCATGTCCTCTCAGCCACCGAGACAGATAGGTCCACCTTCCCTCCATCTAATTTTTGGTCCAAAATAGCTTTACCCCCATTCTCTAGACTTCCGCATGAATCTATCCAAGCTGGTAGTCTCCCCTTTCATCCTACGCACCATGGCTGGAGGAACTTTCCAGATCCCTTTTTATTCTGCTGAACACATCCACCACCATCGGGTTAACGGGGTGTGATATCACACCAGTTCTAAGGGTATCCACACCCGCTGCAATATTTCCGTCTTCCTCACTATCTGATTGCACCTCCTCAACTGGCCGCAACGAATTCCCCCTATCTTTAGCCTCTTCACCCGCTGCATACAGACTCGAGCTTGTTGTCTCACAAACCAGAGGAACCTTTTCATCGCCACTGACCATTGTCTGAGTAGTTTCCTGCCCATCCCTAACACAATCATCCATAGAATGAGGGAAAAAGCCCATGCCTTCCAACAATGCAGTTCTCTATTGACAGAAATCAGAAGCGTGCCCCAACCACCTAAAAGATAAATAGAACTCTGTCAAGCTCTCGTAGACAACTCTCTACCTGCACCTATATTCTTCTCCAATCGTAACCCAAACATAATCAAATGGAACCCCAGATACATCCATATCCATCCATATCCTTAGGAGAACCGGATTATAGAGTGCAGCTGTTCTGCTATCCAAACAAAGATACCTACTGAGTAGGTTACTAACCATTTGGATAACGGAGGGATTTTGAAAAGGCAACAGAAGGTTAGGGAAACTTACCCAAATCGCTGCGGTCGGCGAGTCCCGATTCATGTGGAAATCGAATGACCATCAGAATAAGAAAAAATGACATCCATTGCAATGCCGAGGTCCCTTCGACTAGGCATATATGAGGTCTTAATCTAATGAGAACTGGATTATGATATGATGATTATCAAGAAACCCATCCGTTTCCCACTCCTGAAGATCCCATGTGTTGAAGATGAACCTATCAAATGAATTGACTGACGACCTTCATTGCTTGAACCTTACGAATAGGGTGAACTTTAGAAGTGTGGAGGTTTCAGTGAACTCCGAGGTTGAAATCTAGATATTCGGGTAGCCATCGAGGAGCTCCGGGACCCTCAAACCTAATGCAGCTTTCAGGAAGGGTGGAAGATTGTCAGGATTTGAGAAGGGGCGAAAGGGGTGTGCCTCATTCATTAAGAGAAGGGAAGATCCCTCCCCCACAGAGGGGGGAGGAACCGGTGCGGCCGCCGCCGTCGTCACTGAGAGAGAAGAGCCACACTAAGGTACCCACCGACGACCATTAAAATATACATAGTTCCCCGATATGGAATGTAATGGATCATTAAAATAATTCTATTGATTAGGGTATTTATTATCATGTAAATCAAGGATTGATCATCAATCATGAAAAAAAGAAAAGTTGGGCCTTAGACATCACGTGATTCTTATATTACCAAAACCTTCACTAGTATCATAATAATACTAACCATTATTCCCTTAATAATAAATCCAAATTAAGTCCTTAAAATAAGAGGCATTCCTTTTTATTAACACTTTTGAAGTTATTTCTTCTAATACATAATATTCACATGTTTTTTTCAAACAAAAATAATAACTCAATTATCATCTACATACATATATTTTACTATGACTATAAAACAACTATATTCTAACTTTTATCCATCATAGGATTAATTAAGGCACTACACGTGTGTATGTATGGCTTACCGTCTCCACATAGTGGTGTAATGTTTTTCCCACCCACTTTACAAGGATGGTTATAATGATGGAAATAATGGATATATATGGTACTTATGAAATGAAGATTTTTCTATAAAATAAAATTGTCACCAACTTCCTTACTTTTTCACCCATTAAGGGAATGATATGTTCTCTAATGTGCACGTATGACCTACCGTCTCCCCAACGTAGTGCAATTCATTTTCCATATTCAACATTAAAGAATGATTATAAATATATATATATATATATATATATATATAAAGAATTAATATGATATCTATGACCATCATATCATTTTTATATGTTGTAAATACATCCTATACACATGAATTGGGTCTTAAATGAAAAATCCTTCCCAGGAAAATGAATCAATTGACATCAGAAACAAGGGTAATAAAAACTATAATTATCATATACGTGATAAGATGATAAAATAAAATTATATATGATATCATAATAATAAATATGGTTAGGTTATAAATTAATAACATTATTTAAACCATTATAAAAGAGGTTATATCATTTTTAACTGATGTTATGTGCAAGGTAAGGGATTTCTTAACTTAATCTCCATTCATTAGGTTACAGTCCTACTACATTGATTATAACATGCTAAGATTTTGTGTGAAATTTACTTTTGATTATATTATATAGTATTTAAACTTGTTTTAGGTTGATTTATAGTGGAAACAAAAAAACTATTCATTTGATTAATTATCACATAAATTATAAGATATTTTTATGAAAATATGTTTCAATTTTATTTTATTGATTCATATATTGAATTTAAACACCTAAATTATTTTATGTTGGTTTATAATGGACCTTCGACAATTTACATCATCAATTTATTTATTCTCAGGATTATTTGTGATTTTTAAATACTATTAATTAATGGGGTAAGTTATTAAACTGATTATAAAGTGGAAATGTTTTATTTAATAATATCATCATTATTCAAGGTTTTCCAAGTATAAGCTTATACTAAAGAATAATATTTTAAATTCCCATGTTTTCTAAAAGATTTTTCTCAAAAATGTTGTAAAATTTTTAAAAATGACTTATAAAATATATTTTTAAAAATTAATACTTTTTAAAAATATTTCAAGTGGAATATTTATGTCATTTTCAAAAAAATACCTTACTAAAAATATAAAAGGAATCATTGTTTTGAACTGTACATCAGAAATTTAATTTTATTCCATCATGAAAACAGGATATTTTAAAAGTTATTTCAAGGTAAAAATCAATGGAATGTGTTTTAAAACCGATTTTTGAACATTTTTTAATGGTGATTTCTAAAATGAAAATATATTTTACTCAAAGTGTTTTAAGGATATTCTTATTGTATTTCTATTCATCAATAAAATCAACCCTTTAATTTAATTATAATAAAATTGGGCTACATTTTATTGATATCATCCTTATTATTTCATTGGATGAAATATGATTATTTTGACTATGGATGTGAAATTTTGTTACCATTATACATATTAATTTAGATGGTTAATGACAATGTGTATTGATTCGGTAACATAATAATATCCAATATGATAGTTTTTTGATATAAATATTAATGTTTGTTGTGTTTTACGCCTTTCATAAAAGAAATTGATTGGAAAATGTAAGTGATGGGTAGAGCTTCCATATCCCCCTGATGTATGAGTATGTCCCATGAGAATAACTAGTTTGGGTTTGGGGTGAGGTCTTACTATTTTATGTATGGTGTCTTGGCTAAATCGTTATCTAGGTTTTTTATGATCTCCCTCATTATAAACTCCCTCATTATAATATTATTTATTGATATTCCATATGATTATTAAATTTGTATAATATCAATGGTTCTCTTTCAATATAATGTAATTATTTTTATGAAATTGTCTAACCATATTTTATTCCTTTCATATTACGCTCAAGTTATTGTTTTAATTGAATTGTATGTTCAATTATTGACCTTTGCATGGGGATTATACTTATTGATTCACAATAGCTTATATTGTACTTAACCCTTTATGAGAATTTGAGATCACCTTTATTTGTTTCATTTCCCCAATTATATATGAAGTATACTATGATTTTTTATGAAAGGATATACTAGAGAGAATAACATTATTCTAAAAAAATTATGTTGAAATTTTTGTTTTCAAATGTAATATGGGAATCTTTTATGTATCTATATCACGAAGACTACTAAATATTAGATAATTTCTGATGGAAATCATTGTATATTATACCAATGTAATAAATTATGTGCCTAATCTAATATACTGGGATGAGTTCTATGAATTAAAAATATTTGAAGGATGTTGAATATGAAACAAAATAAAAATGATCATTTTAGAATGTTACCTCCTCTTTGGAAAAATTCATTAGGTTTTCCCCAAAAGAATTTCTAGGATGTGTTTTTGGTAAAACCAATGGATATATGAATTTGGGAGGTGAGTAAGGATGTTAGTTGGTTAGTTGATGGCTGAACCAAATACATTTGGATGTTTTAAGAGGGGAGTATAGGGGGTGGTCTTTTATTTGTGTGGGGGATGACACACATGGAATTTTCAAAATGATTCAATTACACAAATATTTTGACCATGATACAAGATTAAAAAATGGTTCATTATCAAGAGTTTGACGTGGTATGGTCATAATATCTCTATTAAATCGGTGTTTAAAACAGTTTACGTCATTTTGACATTTATATTCCCAGCCTAACCCCTTGTAAACTTATTGTTTTTCTTAGTCACGATAATTAATTTTTTACTTTTTTTACTATTCAATATTGTAAAAAATTAAGTAGGCCTTATTAGATAAAATAAATTATTTTCATTCTCTATATAGAATCCATTATTGAATATTAAATTCATAGGGGTGCTAGAATTGAATTTAAATTACACCAACATTTTCAATAGAAAAACGTGTTTCCAAAAATAAAATTTTCATATGTATATAAGATTTTAATATCAAAATTTGAAATGAAATTGATTACAGTGACATGAAAAGTTAAATTGTAATAAAAGTTATCTAATTTTACAAAACAATAATTCAAAATATAAATTAACCTCATAAATTATTTAAACTCAATGTAAATTTTCAATAAATATTAGTATTTTTCACTATTCATTTAAAAATGAAACTTCTTAGAAAAATCCTAAAAGTAAACCCAAAAATAATTTTCAAATGATGATTTAAAAAATTATGTAATGTTTTTATGATAAATCTTCTATAATTGGTAAAATTTAATTTTAAATTATGTTCTCAAAGCGCAACTAAATAATTTATTTATAAAAATACTGTTTCCTAGAAAACATTCCCTTTATTTTAAATTATTATTATTTTATTAATAATCAAAAGATAACCCTAATTTTCACTATTTAGTTATTAATATTAATAACCTTTAATTTAATGTATTTGTTATAATGGTATACCATATTACTGATCACTTAGACCCAGGGTTTTGTGTTCCATAAGCTATTGAATATATTAAATTTAATGAAATAAATTGCATGGGTTGTTTAGGATAAATCTTTCGTGTAACATATAATAATTAATTAAATATTCATATTTTAAAATTTAAGGGTGTTAAAATATTCCCTTTGAGAATAAATTTAATCTTTAAAATTTTATCTTGAACACAAAAATCAATGGTTTCATATTTGAAAATTTCCTTATTGAAATCTCGCACCAAAAAAAGTGTCAATAAAAAATTCTCTTAAAAGAGAGTTGTGAAGTATAAAATTTCATATGTAATAATGTATATATAGGTATGTAATTAGGATAAAAGTTTTGAAGAGTGAATATATGGAAATGAAAGAATAAAATAAATAATTTTAAAGAGTGATAGAGGCCATTGATAACAAAAAAGTGATTAATCAAGGGAAAGTAAAAAAAATATAACAAAAATGTGATAATTTAGAAGAATTTTGTTTCACTGATTTTGAAGTTAATATGAAAACGTTTTTGTTTCAAGACCCATTTCATAAATTTTAGAAATTATTTTTTTTATCTATGAATATAAGGATTCAAATTTAAATGATATTTTTCAATTTTATTGGGACAATTTCATCTTTTGATTTTGCCTCGATCAATTTAGAATTATTAACTTAATCCAAGAAATGATTATCTAAAAAATTAATTTTTTGATACATGTCTCACTAAAATTAACTTTAAATAGATCATATGATCCATAAAAGAGTGAAAATTCTTTCCATCTATCTATGGATAGTTTCAATCACTAATATGGTTAGCACAAGTTATCCAATATAATATAATAATCAATACACCTATATCTTAACAACACTAGTTTATCATTAATATTTAATCATCAAATAATATAGGTATAAATAATGAAATATAAACCGAAATAGAAAATATTAATGTGTCAGGCATTAAATCCTTATCTTCCTTTAGTTAATAGTTCAATCCCCATGGACTTATTGGATGCAATGGGTTGTCACCCAACATACATGTTTCCATCACCCAAAACCATATTAATATAATTATACGACATTCCTAAAGTGTAACAACCCATAATTACCACATCATAAAAGATAATATAAACCCTAAAGGTTACCAATATATTTAAACTGATTCCCACAAAAGCGAGGACATTATTCATAATTTTTTTTCACTAAAATATATACTATTTTAATGGGCTATATTTTAATAAATTTGACCCAAAATATCAATAATATTTTTAGAATAATATAACATAAAACCTAATAAAGGGTGTTTAATAATTTTATCATATGATAAATATTAAACTCATAATCCCACAGTAGTATCAATAAGTATAATGTTAATTAATACATATATTATTCTAATACTTAACAGACTCCTTAAAAAATTAATGATTCTTATAACCAAAATTCCATTTGTAAAAATAAATCTACAACATAATTATTGAATCCTAATAACTCAAGACTATAATAATTTTATTTTAACATAGGTCCATCCTTTGTTTAGGGTTTATCCTATAGAATAGGTAATTGATCCAGATAATTCCTTAGTTACCCACATTTAAGGCAACGAAATACAAATGGATCCTTATAATCATATTTTATTCCTTACATCTTACTGTCTAATTTTCCTTTATAATTAAATACTTTATTATCATCCTTTGCACACATAAAACATTCTCCCATACCTTAGGGATACTCTCATGGATTTATCTTTCCACATATTTAATATGAATGAAATAGATATTTATTTCCTCTAGGGTCTCCATCACTAGAGATCGTAGGGAACTCCATAATTCTCCTTTTTGGCGAGTTTGATAGTTGGTTATTGAATAGATTTTTAATAATATTTCTGGATAACTGATTTGGAATAATCTCAATGTCTTTCACTATAGTCATAATCCCATTTGGTTTCTTAGAATGATGACATTGTCCATAATATTCAATGGGAATGTGATTATTTTAGGTTCAATCCAGTCACTAATGAAAAAAACCAAAATGTGAGATACAATAATCACAGTGGTAAAACCATAAAATCATATATAGGATGTCAACATTATGAAACATTATTTTCAATCTATGACACCATAGGTTTATCATCGATCATTCATTTTCATAGTCTTTTGAAATAATTCATAATGGATTTATATAAAATTTTTAATTATCCAAAGAATAAACCATAGAGTGTAAAAAAAGGTTCATAATAAGGTATATTTTCTTATACTAGGTAATATTAATGTCAAGTCTAAAACACCATTTTCGGACTTATTACCCCTGGGTGAATTTGTTTTAAAACCATGTTTAATTGTAGTATTAAGAAATGGATATTTTTTTTGAAAATACACATAATATCAATATTAAAAAAACCTTAGGATGTTTATATATTATTATCCACAAGGATTATAATAGGGTTACAGTATGTAATCTATGTTTTTCTTAATCTTGTTCCCATGGTTTCTACTAATCTTTATCTGATACCAACTATATTGACCAAAAATATAGTAACCTAGAACTGATGTATCCTTTATTACAATGGTATAATATGAAATAAATAACATATTGACTGATCAAATTATTTAGCAGTTTTGGTAAACTAGATACATACATGATTATCATGTTACATTTTAAAATAAAAAATGCATTTTTTCTAGAATATCATTATTGACTCTAGAATATCATTCCATATCATTCATAGTACACATCCATGATTACTAGTAAGTGAAACAAAATATGGTTGAGCTCAAATGATCAGTAAGTGTTCTGAAAAGGGGAAGATATTAGGAGTAAATGAATAATAATCAAAATGGAATAATCAATATAGCAGGGTAAATATCAGAACAAAAAATCAAATTAATCAATAAAAATACTATAGTGATAACATAAAGAATAATAAATATGGCATTGTAAATAACTAAAAACACATTCCAAATAATCAATAAACTGAGAATGAAATTCATATAGTGATAATATAATTGAGAAAATATCATGGACCATAAGATTACTCATATTAAATATGGAAATTTATATAACTGAAAACAAATGACATTTAACCAATAAACACAAAATCAAATGCATACGGAGTTATGATCATTATAAAAATATCATGGATAATAATAAAAAAAATCCTTCATGAAGTAAATTCATAATTATTGGATTTCATAATCTTAGGCATCATGATACCTATACCATCAAAATATTTCCCAAAATTGCTTAAAAAAATATGCAGAAACATGTTTAATGATATCTTACTGATTCACCTCATGAGTATACTGATTTTTCAAGGGGTTATATAATTCTGGGCACCACCCTTCACTGCATGTCCAAAGCATTCCTTAGATATCGAATAATCAATTTAATTCATGAAAAATGTGCTTGGTAATCAAATAATAATATTGAGTAAATAATACATATTTATATTATTTTCTCACATAAACAAATAAATTTTGTGATAGAACATTGTATGTAAAAATGTAATACTATTTACAAAATAACTATATCTAGGATAAATAATATGGATATATAAGGAAAATATTATGTCTAATGATCATATGAAAGTGAATATTTTAAGGGAAAGATAATAACTACAAAAATAAATTAAGAAAGGGAATATCAATACTTTTCTTAGTCAAAATGATCATCAAACACCCATATAATTAATAATTATTGTATCAATAAAACATATCCATAGTGGATTATATGTAAAATAACGAGTTTTTTTATTGATGAATATAAATTCAATCAAAAGATATTTTAAAATTTTTTTATGGAAAATATCCTTTTCAATTAAATAATATTGTTTTTTAAACTAAAATATCATGAAATATTTTGAAAATAATTTTCAATGAAAATAACCTTTGAAACATGTAAGTTAATATTAAAAACATTGACTATTCAGGATGGAAAAAAATTATAGTCATGTAGTACACGTTTTTATAAATATTTAGTCACATCTTAGATAATATCCAAACATGAATTGTTTGGTGAGTTACCTAATGATTCCTTTTAATTTTTATAAAATCCAAAAAATGGGTAAAAATTTGTTCAATAAATCATCTGTAAAATAAGATAAACATTATGTAATTTTTTTTGGAAAACATTATTTTTGAAGAAAAGGATTTTCAGCTGAAGAGAGAAATGAAGTTGTATTTTAGTAAAAACATTTCCCCAATCATTTTATGTACCAAATAGTTGAAAATGGTAATACTATAAGAATTAATCAAGAATAAATAATTATAATAAAATTAAATTGGTTTATTATTTGATGAGAAAATATGTTTCTTCAATGAATATTTATGCATAAATAATCCCAATTAAAATGATATGGTTAAATAAACATCAATAAAGATTATAATTTCTATGAGATAATTAACCAAAGAATAAATAATTTGTATCAAATATAATTCCATAGAAAAATAATTCATTTAAATCAAAATATTGTAAAAAATCAATACACACAGAATCATATAATACCAAAGACAATAAAGAATTTGTATAATCCAGTGAAAAAACATTGTTCTGAAATTCTTTACCACTTGGTAATATTATTTTCAAATACCATTAGATGACATAATAAAAATTAAAACATAAAATAAAATTAATTATTCATGAATTGTTATATTAAATTTCAAAGGTTAAGTATATACACCATATAAAAGAAAGTAGGTGTATAAAATTACTATAGGCATTAATGAAGGGAAATTGGGACGAAGTCCCTTACCTTACACATACTTTTGGTTGAATGTGAATTAACCTTAGATATAATAGTTTTAGGAATTTGATTAATTTATAAAATAACCATATTCATATAGTATCATATATAATACTCTTATAAAATTTCATCACCTTTTCTGTAATAATATTTCATTATTTTCATAGTTTCAGGTGTTAATTTCATTGTATTCTCATGCATGTTTTGTCATGAATGTTCCGGTTCTAATTTATAGGATATATATAAATAATATACATAATTATATTTAAATTATAAATATCATTTATTTTCATTATACAAATTTTATTAATCATTATATAAATTTGAACATCTAGAATGGATCACATCACCTGGGGTGGAAATAGGTCGTACGTACACATGAGTGACATTATCATTTACTAAATGAGTGAAAGAGTACGGAATTTGGTGATGTATTAATGTTCTAGAATCAGTATAATTTTATAATTATGACATATATACATTTAATTTATTCTTATTAAATTCCATGTGAATGTTATGGGAAAAAATTAATCACATCGCTTTGTGAGGCGGTAGTCCACCGTTTACATGTGTGACATCATTGTAATTTAAACAGAATAGAATGTAAAAAGGTATACATGATATTATAATTTAATAAGTATAACAATATCCTAAATAACACATTTTTTTAAATCCATAATAATTTCCATCCTTGAAATTTGGTGATGGAAAATGATATACATCGGTTCACGAGGCGGTAGTCCGACATACATAAAATCAACAGTTTTTTTCCCATTTCATAGAAGAGAAGATGAATATGGGTCTTGAAATTAACATAATTAAGTATAATTATATTTCAGATAATGAGGTTTTTATATATTCATGGTTTAATAATAATTTATGGATTTGATAGAAGAAACAGAATAAAAATGCTAGTTCTAGAACGATACGAGTTCTTCGAACAACATCTTTTGGTTTTCATCAAAATACTTCATAAAATGTATTTATGAAAAAACTATGTTTTATATGATGTTGGTATGTGAGTAATTATGTGATTTTTTAGGTATTTTATAAACCAAATTTATCTAGATGTGTGAAAAGGAGTTGAGATGGGGGGTCTTTTATAAGTGTGAGAGATGATCCACATGAAATTTTTTAAATGTTTCAATTACCCCAAATAATTTATCATTCCACAACACTAAAAAATGGTTCATTATCTAAAAATAATAGGATATTAAGTTAACATTTGTTTGTAAAATTTGTTTTTGAAAATTATTAGGTCATTGTAGCCATTTTGTTCTTAAATTAATACCAATTAAAACTGTTTTTACCTTAATTACGATAATTAATTTTTATTGTTTTCACTATTCATTGTGTTAAAAAAAATATTTGAACGTGTTTTATATAATAAATTATGATATTTCCAAATGTGGAATCTATTTCTTGAACTTAAATTCATAGTAGTGTAAGAATATAATTTAAAATTACACTTAGAGGCTTGAAAAAAATGTTGGTTTCCAAATGAAAAAAATTATCATAAGTATAAAAGGTTTTAATATAAAAATTTAATATGAAATTGATTTTAAAGATGTAAATTAAAAAATTATAATATAATTTTATTTTAAAACTAATTTAATTTATAATTTTACCTTGTAAATTATTTTAATGAAAATGAGGTTTTCAATAAATATCACTATTGTTCACTATTCCTTGAAAAATGAATATTTTTAGAAAAAACTAAAAAAATCCCCAAAATAAAATATTGATATTATGATTTAAAAATAATAAAGTTTATTTTATAAAATAAATTTTATAATAGTGATAAAAAATTTAAATTATGTGCACAAATCGCAAATAAACCATTTTTTTGAAATATACTGTTTTTCAGAAAATATTTATTTTTCATTTAAATGAATCTTGTTATATAATTAATTAACATATAATCCTATTTTCCATAATTTATTTAGTACTAATAATAATAAAAAAATTAGGAGCTAGGTTATAATGATATAGTATTATAATGTTTATTTTGGGACATGGTTCTGTGTTTTGCAAGATATCAAAGAGATATAATTTAAGGAAATTAATTAAATAGGTTCTATAAACTCAGTGTCTAGAGTCATATACTGTATTGAATAAAATTTTATTCATTTAGAATTTTTTTGTGTTACAGAAAATTTCTTTAGAACTGGGAACACATACAATTTTTATTTATGTGTTTGGGATAACATTAATGCATTTAGTTATTTATCTTCTTTCATACATTGATCAATAGCACATGCATTCTTAAGGATTAATTAAATGATCCTTGAAATTATTTGGAACTATAAATATGTGAAGGAATTTTATATCATAATTTGGATGAATTGGAGGAATCATTTTAATTTTAATATTAATTTGTAATAGGAACGTGAAGGGACAAGAGGACTGGTGAAGAATGAAAAGGAAATGTAAGGAAGATAATATTTTTAAGGGGAGGTTATATATCAAAATCAAGTGTATTTAATGAAATATGTTATATAATGAGCTTATATAATGGTATTATGTACCTGACTCCAGTTGCATAGAACTAGTGCCTTATTTATTGCATTGTCTTATAAACAAGGAATATTCATCCCAAATACCAAGTAGTTTATTTGCTTTTGGAAACAAGATACATATATAATTTAAACATTAAATCATGAAAGGGGAAATGGAACTGCTATATTTCATTAGAAACATCCATGCCTCCTAGATTTTTCCCGAATTTCACTCATAACATACTTCATCATATCCTGGGAAAATTAAACATAAGAAAGGGGTTAGCTCAAATTCTCAGCAAGAGTAATAAATACATCAAAATATAACATAAACATAAATAACATGCATGGTGAATAATTGAAAACACATGCCTTTACAAATAATAAACATGAACTCGTTATGGTAGGAATATGAGCTGAGAAAGTAATGACATAATAAAACATAATCATGGGTATTATACTTGTCAAATAACCACATGAAAATTCATTTACTAGCTTCATAACGAGGGAAGTGAATATTCTGGACATTCTAAAATATACAATCAAGGCTTCAACCAAGACGTCTAAAATTATTAAGGCCTTGAGAAAATCCATAACTCAAAATGGGAAATGACTTAAAGAAGTCCACATCTATTTTCCTCATGAGACCTACCATTTAATCGAGTGGATATATCATGCCCCACCCATCACATAATAAGTCCAGTGCATTCCTTATATGGGAAAGGATAGACATAAAAAACATATACATTTATATGAAATGTAAATAACATTCCACGAACATTAAGCTTAAACACTAACCATTTGAAGTAAATTGGTTAATGTTTTTATTAAAGAATCACCAATGTCATACAAGTCAAAAACCAAAAAATTAAATATTCTAGCTGATATAATAAAATATTAATCCCAATAATACATAATAATAATGAAGATTATTGAAATAGATGAAAATACTATAATAAAATCATTGATTAATTCTTGTGATAAATACTATTTTACATTGAAAAGAATTAGTTATATTGGAAATGTATTTGTATAAAAAAAGATCTTAAGTAAGAAAGTATTTTCTTAATAAAGATATTTATTTTATAAAGACAGTGGTTTATAAAAACATATTATAGAGTTCACTTGACAAAATAAAAGAATATGAGAAATTCCCTTAAATCGGGATTGTATTTCAGAATTAATTTTGAAAATTCCTTTTTAAATGTATAAAGACCTATAAAATAAGTTCAGATTTTGGTTGGTAAAAATATATAGAACATTATAATAAAATATATTAGGAGTACATAATAATACATAATAATTTCATTGATGTAATTAGACAATAAATTTAACCCTACTGAAAATGGTGGTTCGGGTGGAAAAGCCTTACCCTAAGTCTGAATGTGCTCAGCTATTGAATATAAGGTTCTAGAATATAAAGATAGACTTATCAATAACTTAATTAAGAGCATATTATACATGTATTTAGTTTATCATGATTCTATTTTGTTCATTATTTCCATATTGATTAATTATAAGATTGAATTTTGTCGTTCCACAGTGTTCATTTTCATGATTTTCATAGTCGATTCACTTGTTTTAAAGTAACGGAGTTCATGTGGAATGGATGTAAATATATAGAATTTAATATACACATTATTTATTAACATAAATATGTGTTATTTTTCATTTATTTCATTTAGTAGCATTTCATGAGGATGAATCATTAGATGAAATATTAATGGCATTCAAATAGATTATTTAAGCAGTCCTATGATTATTAGAAAATAGTTTGGTCATATGATTTTATAATATGTATTCATACTATTTTATGAATATTATGTAGGATATAATACACATATATTAGTTATTTTAACCATAAAAGTGTTTTCTTGACCAGTAATGAAGGATAAATTTATTAACAAAACTTCATCGTCCACAAAGGTTTTAAATTAGAACCTCACATATAATGATTTTGTATATACAATAAAAGGGAAATATTAAGAATATTGATGATGGTTCATCCATTCTAATGTTATAAATCCATTATATAGATGATACTATATTTATTAGGGTAATTTGGATAGAGAATGTGTGGAGTGGATAATAATAGAAATTAATTTGAAATGAAAATGAAAGAAATAAAATAGGATTTTATCTCTTGATTCCACCGCCTTCAGAATATATTTAATGGAAGGGGTTTTTGTCTTTTGAAAATACCATGAAATTATAGGATTAGGGGAGTTAATATGGATGGTTATTTGGGTAGAAAATTCAGGTTCTCCATGTTTTACTGGAGTGAAGAGAAGATGGAGTGGGGGGGGGGGGGTATAGTGGAGGAGATGAGTGAATTTTGAATATTTTATTCATTATTTTATTATTTCCCTCAGAAAAACCAACATTGTTGTTTCATGTGACCCATAATAGTAATAATTGCATGTGTTTTCGAACCAAATTACCTTACATCACTCATGATGTCATAAATAGTGTATTTAACTGATAATTTGTATATACGATATTTTACCGTATTTCACTATTAGTAAAAAAATTCATGAGTTTCAGAAAAATCCCAAAAATTACCCTTAAACATTTTTCATCTGGTAGAATTCAAAAATGAACTCCTTTTTTCCAAATTAATTTTCATAAATATTATTAATTTTTTTTTAAATAAAATCATAGTTAGTTTGAAAAATAACAATTTTAAAGGTATAATTAGTTTTATATCACATTGAAAAATTAATTAATATCTCATTATCTTATTAAATTACGAAAATAAAATAATATCATTATTTAATATTTATAAGGGCCGTGTTACTATTCATATTACTATTCATGTTGTTATGTAATAATTCACCAAAAATAATGATGGTTCTATCAGACTCCAGATGACTTACTGATCACAACTCTAGATGACCATTTTTTAAAATTCAAAACAAAGTAGAGGGAAATTTATGTTTAATGGATAGATTATAAAATGTTTAGTTTTTTAAGGAATCGTGAATTCTATATTTATTTTCAAAACCATGTGGTCTTACATTCACTTCCCCTTACAAAAATTGCATCCTCGAAATTCACAGAACATTACCTCTCTAATAGAATTGGGTAGGTATTCATTCAAATCTCCTCACGTACCCATGTCGCCTCTTCGATTTTATGATTCCTCCAATGTATCTTTATGAAAAGAGTCATCCAATTCCTCAACAATTTTTCTATAGTGTCCATAATCCGAATAGGTTCTTCACATTAAATATTTCAGGTTCCAACTTTGTATATTCAGAAGTGAGGAAATATGTTGGGTCTGGAATGTACTTTCTCAGCAAAAAGATAAATAACACATTGTGTAATTTGGGAAGGCTTGGAAGTATAGCCAAACGATATTAAACAACTCCAATTATCTACATAATTTCAAAAGGTCTTATGTACCTGGGTCCTAGTTTCCCTTTCTTTACAAATAATATAACACCCTTCCATGGAGATACTTTCAAGAAAACTGGATCTCCTAATTGAAATTCTAGATCCTTCCTTTGATTATCGGCAGAGCTATTTTGTCTACATTGAGTTGTTTTGATATGACATAGAATAGTCTTCACCTTCACTATTTGTTCCTACACAATATCTAGGCCCACAAGCTTCCTTTCTCCAACTTCTTCCCAACAAGTTGGTGTACTACATCTATTTCAGTACAATGCTTCTTGTGACACCATTTGAATACTTGAATAGAAACTATTATTGTAGGAAAACCCCACTAAAGGTATGTATTGATCCCACATACCTATAAATTCATGTGAGCATGATCTTAGCATATCCTCCAATGTTTGGACTCTCCTTTCTGATTTCCTGTCAGTTTGTGCGTGATAAGAAGTACTCAATAAATGTTCAGTATCCAAAGCATTCAGAAGACATTTGAAGGATTTCGTTGTAAATCAATGGTCACGATTAGAAATAATTGGGATAGATTCTCCATGATTCCTCACAACTTCTTTGATATAGAGTCTTCCTAGGAAATTCAATGGAAAATCCCCCATTAAATCAAGGAAATGTGGAAATTTCATATATCGATCCATAATTACCCATATTGCATCATTCTTCCTTGGATTTTTGGGTACTCTAATGAAAAATACTAGGTGATTTCATCCCTTATCCACATAGATATAGGTAGAGGTTTCATGAATCATTTTGTATATTCCCTTTCAGCCTTCACTTGTGGATAGGATAAACATCTTGATACATAATTCTCTATTTCCATATTCATGTTGTCACACGAGAAATATTCCTTCAAATAACTATACATTTTAGTTCTTCTTAGATGTATAAATAAATTCAAACTATGGGTATCATCCAATAACTCTATTTTTAGCTTAGGTATAGCTGGAACACAAAGATTCTTCCCAAATTTTAGAACACCATCTTCACACACAAAGTCAGTCATCTTACCATATTTCAAAACAATAATTTTATTTTCAAGGTTCTCTTAATCAGCCTAAGAAGCTTTAATTATTTCAAATAAAGATTGTTGAGAAACCATTTGAAAAATTAATTATTTTCACCTTCTTTGATAATTCCCATTTCCATCCTT
Source organism: Viscum album (assembly GCA_963277665.1). NCBI lineage: Eukaryota > Viridiplantae > Streptophyta > Magnoliopsida > Santalales > Viscaceae > Viscum > Viscum album. The sequence continues at coordinate 55,861,827 of OY728123.1, forward strand.
ACTAGATCCATGTACAAAGGATCCTTGTCAATCCTCATTTTGTTGAGAAATCCATTATCGTTCCTACTCAATGCATTACTACCTTGTTTTCCTTTCATGGGTGGTAGTGTATAGTGAAATCATAATCCTTGAGTAGTTTAAGCTATCGACATTGGCTCATGTTGAGTTATTTGTATGAGAAGATATACTTCGGGCTCTTGTGATCTATATATATCTCACATTTTTTCCATAGAGATGATGTTTCCATATCTTTAGGAAAAACATTTCAGCTACCAACTTAAGATCATGAGTGGGATATTTTTTTCCTGAATTTTGAACTGTGATAATGCATATGAAATAACTCTATCATTATGTATAAGGACACAACCAAGTCGTTTATTTGAAAGATCACTAAATATCACAAACCCATCATTCATCGACGGTAGGGTTAGTATCATAGAATTAACTAATCTCCTATTCAATTATTTTAAATATTCCTCACATTTGTCTTTCCATACAAACATAACCCCTTTATGTGTAATCTTGGTCGTTGTGTTGGCTACATGAGAAATGTTCTGAATGAAACACTGATAATAACCTGCTAAACCAATAAAAATACACACCTTAGTTATGTTCATTAGGGAATGCAATTATTTTAAAACCTTTGTCTTTGGAAGATCAAAAAATATTCTATCATTAGAGACAATGTGGACCAGAAAGGAAACAAATTAAATCCAAAATTCACACATTCTGAACATACCATATAATTCATTTCCTCTAATATTCTTTATAATAGTGCATAAGTGATTTTCATGATCTTCATAGGTTTTTGAGTATACGAAGATATAATCAATAAATACCACCATAATACCATTAAGACATTCCTTTAAGAATCTATTTATTATATCCATGAAAATAGAGGGTGCATTAGTCTGTCCAAAATGAAATTTTTTTAACTCGTAATTCCTATACATGGTTCAAAATGCTCTTTTTGGAATGTCTTCTTTCCAAAAAAAAATTAATGATATCTAGTTAAAAGTTCAATCTTCAAAAAATATTTACACTCAAGAAGTTGATCAAATAAATCATCAATGATAGAGAGGGGATACTTGTTCTTTATTATTATATCACTAATCTCACTTTAGTAAATGAACAACCTCATAGATCCATCGTTCTTCTTAGCGAAAAGAATAGGGGTTCCCCATGGAGAAACAATAGGGTGAATAAATCATATATTAGTCAATTAATATAGTTTTTTATTTCATTCCACTAATTAAACAATGGCTATTATATAACAAGTCTTCGATATTGGCCTTGAAACTAGAATTATATCAATGGAAAACTCAATTTCTGGCTCTGGAGGATGTCTAGGTAAATCCTCTGGAAATATTTCAACATATTCTTGCACAATAGGTGAATTATAAATTTGAACATTCTTTTCCTCACCCATAGTTATCGCATTAAATTCCTCCCCAATAATTGAATTTAGTTGAGCTAATGGGTTTAGATCTAGGTGAGAATTAGTCGGTGACATTTCTTCCATAAAGATATGGGATTCAACTTCATCCTCAATAATTGTAACCTCATTCTTCTTGAAATAATTCTTCACATCATGGTTCTAGAGACAATCCATAACAAGGATTATAACAAATTTTATCATAGTTATGATAATAAAATTAGCAGATAAATTGTGTGTATATGCCATAATGGGTACTGCCTCACACAACTTTGTTGCAGTGATACATACCTTATGATTTTTGAGTGAAAACTCTCTTATAAAATCAAATAATAAATATATAATTTTCTCCAAAAAATGAGTAGTTATGAATGAATTCAATTATCCAAAATAAAAAAAAGCACTAGAAAAGATTGAAGAAACGATTAAAGTACTACCACCATATTATTAGGAACATCAACAACAGTGGTTGTGATTGCATAAGATTGTCTATAATGACCCAATTTTTTATCAATGGAATTACATTATTAATTCATTATATTATAGACAACTTGTTACTCACAATGAAATATCATCATAATAAATATTTTTAACCATTAAACATAATTTTTCCACATCTATGTTTTGAATTTCAAAAATCTGACATACACGGTTGAGATCAATAAGATGTTTGGAGTCTAAAAAAAAATTAATTTTTTTGGGAATAGTAGCATACGATTATTAATAGTAATGTTGCCCTTATAAATTTAAATATAAAAATATGAATAGTACACTCACCAACTATTGTATATATGTGAGATTTATGTGGATGCATGATGTACCTATGTTTTGGAATAAGTATACAAATGTTTCAAAAAATATATTTTTTAAGTAAGTTGTGGGTTTAATTAAAAATTAAATTAATCATATTTAGAAAAATATTTTTTAATGGAGGAATTTATTTTTGTATTCTACAAATTTAAAAATGGTTTGGGTGAGTTTTTGGTATTTTTCTGAAATACAAGAATTTTCGGTGAATAGTAAAATACATTAACTTTCCATATAAATACATTATAACTTAAACCCACTATTCCTGACATCAAAAGTGATGTAAGCTCCCATATATTGAGCACACATGACCTATTTACCATTATTGGACTTTGAATAATAACTATTACTTGTCTTGTGGAGAAATAATCATCTAATGAATATTATATTGAGAAATCCCCTCTCCCCTCCACTATAGATACCACACTTCACACCCTCATTTCCGCACACCTCTCAATCTTAAATCCTTGTATAATATCTTCAAATAATCCTCCCTATCCCATCTCCAATGTAAAAGTTATTTTGGTATCCTCAAAATACCAAGAGTATATTTCTTAAGGAGGATCTCAAGATGAGGATTCAAGAGGTAATTCCTCTCTCTCACTCTCACACTCTCTATCTCTTTCGTAAAATTCCTTTCAATTCCATGTCCATTTTTAATCTCTCACCACATATCCCCATCCGCATGGAATGGTAACTCTTGTATCTCATTTATAATTTAATGTTATAATACTAATGGTATAATATATCATCCAACTTCCTTCTCCTCTTCTTTTTAATTTATTAAAGAAAACGTTGGGCGTGAGGGGTTAATTTGTAACCTTCAAGAATGATAGGTTTTCTATTTTCCATTAAATATTTTTGTTCTGGTCATGAAACCATATTTATGGTTTAACCATATTATATATATATATGTATGATATCCTATTTAATATTCTGGAACTAACTTATGTACATATTAATGAGTGATTAAACAAAACAAGTTCGTTGTGGTAAAAAACCATCCAAATTAACCAAAACAATCATTATTTAATTCTTATCTAGTGATTCATCCCCATGGTATATAATATAATCCATTATAAGATCATTTAAACTTCTATAATATCATTAATAACATGAAATATTAGTTATGTATGTTCATCCATGTTCTACGTGAACATCCATTTATGAATACATGTGTACTGCTCAAGAAAACAATAAAAATGAACATTCCTGAACAATATTTTCTAAACTCTATAACTCATCCAAAGGCCCACAAAATAACTAAATAAAACCATAGTGAACCATATTAATGTAAAATATGTTATTTAATTGTTAATTAATGAATTTAATGTGGTTATATAGAAAATTAAAGAGAAGGATTAATTTGGATACAAGGTAATGGGAAAATCTCGAACCCAACTTTCATTGTTTGGGTTCACCCCCTTTCACTCCATATTTGGTATGGTTACTCCATAAAAATAATTTGTTCATAATTATCTTACTTATTCTAGGATATACATGTTATATAATCGATTTTATGAAAACCCCAATGTTTCCAAAATAACTCTTCTTTCAAATAAATACACCATTTTTTACATCTTGATTATTTTTTTACTCCTCACTCATCGTTTATGGATATATGTCAAGAAATACATTCACTCATTATTTTGGGGACCAAATTTTTATGAATGTATGCTTTACTCTGTGAAACCCATTTATTTCCATGGGTTATGTAAGTTGGAGTTTAAGATATTTTTAAGGTGGAATGAATGATAATGTAAATAATATGATGTGACAGGTGAGACCAGAATTATACAACATAATATGAATGTTTGAATGTGATGGGTGCACTCGGAATTATACATCACTCTAATTCATTGGGTAAACTGTTTAATCTCATTAGTAAAATGGAAATGATGTTTGAAAAAGATTATATCATTGTTCACAACTATGTGTGGTATTTGACCACTAATACATGATGCTTCATTTTTTATGAATTTCCACATTTCAAGTATTTTTTTAATGTTTCCTCTCATGATTTTGATAATGCTTTTATGATTATTGTCACCCCATTCCACATTTTTCTTAAATACCCTCTTACTGGGATTTTAAATCACCCATTTTCTTATTTATATCCTTAGGTGAGTAAATGTACTAAGGAGAGGTCACGTGCCAATAAGTATATAGAGAAGAAGGAATTAAATAAAGGTTTTTTGCTAGATGTTGTAAATGTAATGTTTGGTCATAGTTTTCCCAAGAAAATAAACCTGTGGATCCTCATTGTGTAATAATATTATGTTTTTTACCTTTGAAATTATTTAATTGTAATTTAATAAAAATCTAGGTCACTATAATTGGTATCATAGGAAATGTTTAGTTAATTTGGGGAATTAGTATCAGTGACCCCTATAGAAAACCTCTAGTAGGAGACTATGTACAAATATTCTCACAAGAATCATTAAATAAGAATCCCATAAGTTATTATTTTATTGTAAATTGTGCAAAAAAGGTCTTATTCATGACTTGTTGATGTATTTTGTGTTCTATCATTTTTTATTTTAGAAAATGGTGGGATCCAGGGGAAAGTAGGACAATAAATCATGAGAGGGCCAATGCATCAATTTCCGGAATGACATCCCCAATTACATGGGAGGTGGAGTTCAAAACATCATGGCGATGATTACCCAACTATCTCAGGTAGTGGACAATAACCATAATAATGGAGAACATTCTCCTTTACTAAAGATGGAGCAACTAGTATCAAGTGTATTATGCAGCAATGACCACCGACTTTTAGTGGATCTTCTGATCCACTAGTTACAGAATAGTGGGTCAAATCTAAGGAGAAAATATTTTCTATGCTCCATTGTTCTGAGACAGTAATGGAGACTCTAGTCGTTTGTTTTCCAGATGGAGATGTCAAAAAAATGGTGGAATTTGATTCTAAAAACCAAGCCAAGGGAGGAAATTGAAGAGATGGAATGGGAATACGTTAAGAAGATGTTTCTTAATAAGTATTTCCTAGAAACTCTTCATATTAATATGAATATAAAATTCATAGACCTCAAGAAAAATGAAGGAGAATATGTCACGAACTATGAAGTGAATTTCACAAGGCTTTCAACGTACGATTCGGGTTTTTTATCAACAATGATACCAAAATTGATAGATTCCTTAGTGGATTAAAACCACATCTTTGAAAGGATGTTGTAATTAAAGAGTATGGGAGTTATTAAGAAGTTGATTTATGTGATCTCTAAGTGGAGAAGGAGTTGGGAGAATGGTCCCATGTAAATGTTGGTATGAAATGAAATTTGGCATTTCACGATAGAGGATCTAATAATAATGGTGGGAAGAAAACTCAATGACCCACAAGCCAAAAGTGAGGGATGTTACATCATGGAAACTATCTAACAAGGATGGGAAAATGCATCATGTTTGATAATGGAGGACACCATGCTCAAGTGTGTCGAAAATACATGAAAAGGAAGGAGAATGTAGTGGAGGAAAGGAGAGAACCACCCATGGATCAATGCTACAATTGTACGAATCTAGGGAACAATGCAAGTTTGTGCACTAAACCTCGATTCCTCGAGGGTAACTAGTGTCTACAGCCACCAAAGCCAAAGGAACAAGGGAAGGCTTATGCCATCACTACTGCAGAATTAGAGAAAGATAATGAATTCGTACAAGGTACACATTATATTCACTCATTAATCGAAAAAGTCTTATTTGATTCTAGTTCTACACATTCCATTTTATCATGCATGTTTTATATAACTATATAATTAAAACCCCAAAACCTTGAAGTAGAGATATCTTAAAAAACACCATGTGGTGCAATCATTGAAAACCAAGTATTTAACTCTTCTATTATTGGCGTATGTGGGAAGATTCTTCCCGCGAATAACATAATACTTCCATTGGTGGAATTTGAAGCTATAATGGTAATGGATTGGCTCTCATTATATAGAGAAAGTATCAACTGTATGAAAAAGGAAATAAATTTTCATATTCCAAACCATCCCATGCTCTTCTACAAATACATGGAAGATCATGAATCTTCTTTGAAAAATCCTTCAACTGTGAGGGTGGTGATTCCCTCTGATGAAGCATACCTTTCCCAAATGATTGAGTCAAAGGAAGGTTCCAACATTGCAAAAATTCCCATCATTAGGGAATATAGTGATTTATTTCCCAAAGAGTTTCCCTAACCCCCCTAGATTATGAGTAGAGTTCTCAATAGAACTCATACCCAGAGCTACTCCTATCTCAAAGTGTTCTTGTAGGATGGCTCCTATTGAACAAGAGGAGTTAAAGAAGTAGCTTCTTGATCATCTGGACAAAGGGTTTATATGCCCTAGTGCATCACCTTATGATGCGCTAGTGCTCTTTGTGAATAAGAAGGATAGAACGATGCGGTTTTGTATCGATTATCGAGAACTCAACAAGATCACCATAAATAACAAGTACCCTTTTCGAAGGATTGAAGACTTGTTCGGTCATCTAAAAGGAGATCAATAATTCTCAAAGGTGGTTCTTCATTATGGACATCATCAACTAAAGGTGGAGGAGGAAGATATTTAGAATACTGCATTATGTATAAGGTATGAGAACTATGACTTTCTGTTGAGGCTCGTCAGACATAAAAATTCCCCTCCAATATTCATGGATTTGATGAATAGAGTATTTAGAAATTACCTCGAAAAATTTGTTGTACTATTTATTGATGATATTCTCATCTACTCAAAGAGAAATGAGGAACATGAAGAACATATAAGACATTTGTTGGTGACATTGAGAACATATAATTTGTATGCCAAGTTCATCAAGTGTGACTTTTGGATGAATCATGTCACGTTATTGGGACATGTGATCACAAGTGAGGGAATTTATATGTACCCTTCAAAAAAAAGGTGACTGAAGAATGGACCAGACCCTCTAGTGTCACATAAATCCATAGTTTTATTGGATTATCTAGGTACTACTGACCTTTTGTGACAAATATCTCATGATTTTCAAGCCTTATAATTAAGATAACAAGGAAAGGGGTAAAATATGTATGGACATACGAATGTGAGGAAAGTGTCAAGAAGATAAAAAGAAGGTTGATCATTGCACATGTACTCACATTACCAAAGAGATGAGAATGTTTTGTGATAAAAATGATGCTTTAGAGAAAGGATTGGGTTGTGTACTCATGGAAAATGAAAATTTAATAGCCAATGCCTCATGAAATTTTATGATCCATGAGCATATGAACCCTACACATGATCTAGATTTGGAAGCTATGATTTTTTCCTTGAAAATCTGGTGGCACTACCTTTATGGTGAGAAGTGTGACATATACACTGGCTGTAAGTTCTTATTGTATATATTCACAAAAATGAGATCAAAATGTGTCAAAGGATATGTTTAGATCTAATAAAGCATTACAATTTCTCTATTCACTGTCAACCTAGAAAGTTGAAGAAGGTAGCTGATGCTTTAAGTAGAAAAGAACCAGCTACTGTATCCATGTTACCGATGGAGAAGGACACTATCTTCTTGGATTTTCGAAGGATCGATTTAGAAATTATAAGGAAAGAGGATACATCCAACATTGTAAAAAGTATTGCGCAACCGTCCGTTAAAGAGAATATTAAGGAAGTAAAAAAGGGAAGATGTGTAGATTCAAAAGAGGATGATTGCAGTAAAGGAAGGGAAACTGCAATAGTTCCATATTGACAATGATGGTGTTATGTTGTTTGGAATAGGACATGTGTTCCTTAAAAACCCATGATTAAGAAGGATATATTGGAAATTCCACATAGCTCAACATTCTCTATCCATCCTGGGAGTACCAAGACGTACTGTGATCTCCTGGAACACTTCTAGTGGGATAACATGAAGATGGAAACTGTAGAATATATATCATGGTGCTTGGTATGCTAGTTTGTTAAAGTAGAGAGACAAAAGTCTGAAGAGATTATTCAAACATTATATATACCTATGTGAGAATGGGAGAATGTCACTATGGACTATTTCAGGGGTGTCCTGAAAACATCGAAGGGAAATAATGCGATATGGGTTGTGGTTGACCGATAGACCAAGACTTCCCATTTTCTCGCTATTTATGAAGACCTCACAGTTTAACTACATGAAAATATATATGTGAAGGAAGAGTTGAGATTCCATTGAATTCCACTCTTGATTGTATCTAACCATGATCCATGGTTAACATCTAAATTCTGCAGGAGCCTTCAACATGCTTTGAGTACAGAATTAAATTTCAGCATGGCCTATCACCCTCAAACTGATGGCCAAAATGAAAGGAATATTTAGGAACATGAAGATATGATATGAGGATGCTCTCTAGAATTCAAAGGTGGATGTTATCATCATCTCCCATTTTTTGGGTTTTTATACAACAATATCTTCCACTTAGGTAGTTAGATGGATCCATAAGAAGCTCTGCATGGAAAGTGTGTAGAACTCCAACTAGTTGTGATGTAGTTGGAGAAAGAAAGCTACTTGGTCCTGATCTTATGAAAGAGATGACAGATAAGGTTCAAGTCATCCAGAAACACATCAAAGCTACTCAAATTTGGAAAAAAGATCTATGCTGACAACTGTAAAAGGGACTTTGAGTTCGAAGTTGCAGATAAAATCTTCTTTCGAATATCACCATGGAAGAGAGTCATGCAGGTTGGAAAGAAAGGGGAGTTAAGCCCAAGGTACATTGGCCCCTTTGAGATCCTTGACCACATAGGAGTCATGGAATATTGTCTTGTAAATCCACCGAATATGGCTCATGTTCATAATGTGTTTCATGTATCACTCCTGAGGAATTACATAACTGATCTCTCACATGTACTGAACTCGGAGGTGGTGCAACTAGAAGATGATCTCTCATATGATGAGTAGATAGTAGAGATTCGAGGACAGAGAGATCTGGTTCTATACTACAAGACAACCCACCTTGTCAACTTTTTGGGGAGGAACCATACGTTTGAAGAAGATACATGGGAACAAGAAGAGGTGATGAAGGTGAAGTATCATCACCTGTTTATGAAAAACAAAATTTTGAGGGGGAAATTACATAAGTGGGGATGAATTTTACGACCAAAACTTTTATCAATATAAGTCCATTCTTAATGCCTTATAGTATAATAACCATGGTAATCATAATGATATATCATGATAATAAATACTATTTGACCATTAAACATAATGTTTTCCACTTTTATGTTTATAATTTCAAAAATCTGACATACACGGTTGCAATGAGTAAGATGTTTGGAGTCTAATAGGAAAAAATTAACTTTTGGTGAATAGTAACACATCCTTATGAATTGTAATGTTACCCTTATGAATAGTAATATAATCATATAAATAGTAACCTCAACTGCGATAGTATATATGTGGGATTTAATTCAAAGCATGATGAACCTATGTTTTGGATTAAGTAAACAACTGGTTAAAAACTGTATTTTTCATGTAAATTATGATTTTAATTACAAATAAAGCTAATCATACATAGAAAATTATTTTTGAAAAATGGAATTTATTTTGGAATCTACACATCGAAAAAAAATTAGGGTGATTTTTTGTGATTTTTATGAAATACATGAATTTTGGGTGAATAGTAAAATACATTAATTTACCGTATAAATACATTATAATTTAAACCCACTATTTCTGACATCAAAAGTGATGTAGGAACCCAAATACAGAACTCACATTACATCTTTATGATTCTAGGTCTTGGATTCATCACTATTACTTGTATTATAGAGAAATAATAAATTAATGATTATTATATTGAGAAATACACTCTCCCCACCAGTATAAATACAACCCTTCACACACTCATTTACACACACCTATCAACATTAAATTCTTGTCTAAACTCATATCAAGAATCATCATTAATGCCACCCCAATATCCTAGATCTTTTGGTCCCATCAGAATACCAAACCTAGCTTCTTAATGGAGGATCTCAAGAGATGGATTCTAGAGGTTATTCATCCCTCTCTCTTTTTCCTTTAAATTCCATTCAATTTCAAGTTCATTTATTAATCTCCCCCACCTATCCCTATACACATGGTATGGTAACTAAATTATCTTAAATATAATGTAATGTTTTGATACTAATGGGATAATATATCATCCAACCCACTTATCCTCTTCTTTTTATTTTATAAAAGAAATGGTTTTTTTGAGGTGTTAATTTATCACCGTCAAGAACTGCATGTTTTCAATTTTCCTTTATAGCTTTTAGATATGCTGATAAAACCATTTTTATGGATTAACCAGATTATATTATATGTATTATATCCTATTTCATGTTCTGGAAATAACATATGTACATATAACTAAAAGATTAAACAAAATAAGTTTGTTGTGGTAAAAAACCACCCAAATTAACCCAAAAAAATCATCATTTAATTCTTATATAATGATTAGTCCACATGGTATAAAATATAATTTATTATAAGATCATTTAAAATTTTATAATATCATTAATTACATTAAATATCAGAGCTATATTTTTACCCATATTCTACATGAACTTGCATTTATGAATACATGTGTACCGCTCAAGAAACCCGTAAAAATGAGCATTCCAGAACAATGTTTTCTAAACTCTATAACTCATCCAAAGGAACATAAAATAACTCAATGAAACCATAATTAACCATATACATGTACAAAATGATTTTGAATTGTTAATTAAAGAATCTAATGTGGTTATATAGGATATTAAAGAGAAGGAAGCATTTAAATACAATGTTTGGGGGAATTCTCGAACCCATATTTCATTCATTGGGTTCTCCCCCTTTCAATCCATATTTGGTATGGTTACTTCATAAAAATATTTTTTTTTATAAATATATTAATTTTTTTAGTATAAAAATGTTGTCTAATAGATTTTGGTGAAAAACACAATGTTCTCCAAAATAAATATTCTTTCAAATAAATGCACCCTTTTTACTTCTCGATTATTGTTTTACACCTCACTCGTGGTTAATGGATCTTGGTCGAGAAAGAAATTCCCAATTTATTTTGGGGACCAAATGCTTATGAATGTATTATTTATTGTGTGAAACCCACTACTTTACATGGTTTTTTTATTTCAATGTTTACATATTTTTAATTTGGTATGATAATGTAAATATTATGATGTGACGGGTCCCACCAGAGTTATATAGCCCCATAAGAGTGTTTGAATGTGATGGGTGTGCCCAAAAATATACAGAACTCCAATGAATTTTGTAAAGTGATTAATATCATGAGTAAAATATAAATGTTGTGTGAACATTATTCTAGCACAGTTCACAACAATGTGTGGTAGTTAACCACTGTGACATGTTGTTTCTTTTTTTATGCATTTCCACATTTCATGTATTTTCCTAATGTTAAATCTCATGGATTTTATGATGATGTTATGATTATTCTCACCCCATTCCATATTGTTCTTTTCTACCCTCTTACAGGTCTTTTAGAATACCCACACTTTGATGTATATCCTCAGGTGACTACTTGTACTAAGGAGTGTTAAAGTTCCAAAAAGAAGCTAAAGAAGAAGTAATTAATTAAATTATTTATGCTCGATGTTGTAAATGTAATGTTTGGTCCATGTTTTCCCAAGAACCTAAACATCTAGATCCTCATGGTGTAATAATATTATGTTTCTTATCTTTAAAATGACGTAATAGTAATGTAAAAAATGTTGGGTCACAATATTGTCCATGATCCCTTGCCTTTTATGTGGCACATTTCCATAACGCTTTGGAAAATCTGTAACATAGTGTCCCATCTCCCGAAAATTATAGCATCGAACATTAATAGCTTATTTATACCCCTTGAAACCACTAGAAATATAGAATTTCTATCAATATTTGTAGCATACTCCATTTCCATTTAAGCAGACACTAGGGTGATTCTTTCCAAAATTATAATAGGGTAGAAATACTTCACATTTTTTCTTCCATGTTTCCTTATTTCCTTCCCCATTGTTTTATGTTGCCCTCTTTTTCTCTTGTTACCCCTTAAATTCATAATACTTAGAGAATTATTTTTCTATCTTGATATCACATGTAACTATATCCTCATATGATGAAAAACTTTGGGAGACCAGTGCCCGCCCGAGGAATGGCTTTAGGCCATCAAAGAATTGATCAATTTTTATCCTTGGATTTCTTATGTAGTACACAACATGTATTTCTATCCTTGTAAAGTAAGATTCAAACTTTTCAACATTCTCATCTTTATTTTTCCACAAATTCAGAAACTGCCTTTCCATATTTTCTCTTTGTTCATGAGGAATGTATTTCTTTGGGATATTTTCCTTAAAGTCCATCCATTCAATTTTTTAAATCTAATCCTCCTCTTTTGTGTCTTGGATTAATGACCACCACTGATCCAAATCTCCCAATAGATGATAAAATTCCATGATGACTTCTATATTTCATTAGATCCCAAAGAGAGAAATATCTTCTATAGGGAACTTATCCACTACTCAGCTACAAATGGATTTGTAGTCCCATTAAATGATGGAGGTTGTTATCACATAAAGTGATAAAAAAGCTCATCCACTCGGGGGATCTAGATGCTCCATAAAGGTAAGGGTATTGTTCATAATATGTGTAAGTTGTCCCAGTATAGTTATATGTGTCTCCGTACTAGTTGCAGCTCCAGATCCAACATTGTTATCTTGCATCAGTGGAAAATCCCTACATGGGAGACACATGTTCATATGGTTTCCATTTCATCCACTAGCTGCCATTTCTATATAATGGAATACACATGATTAGGTTATGAGTCATAATGTATAATCTTGACATAACAAAATACATAGCATAAATTGAATCCCTATTTATGCATATCCCATAATCACAAACATGGTATCATTGATAAAAATTTACATTTAAATCCTTCATAATGCCTTACAATGAAAATGTGAATTTTACTAAGAATATATCCCGACAGTGTCAAACAAGGTGCACCGTAAGGCCCATTGTCATGTATCAGGATACCCCGAGTCAATCCCAAAACTCCTTGATGGTACTTTCATTTCTAAGTACATGTCTTCCAAAACTATGTCCATTTGTAGTATCTATATAGGGATGACTTTTCTACAAAAAATCCACATAATCTACCAAAATAAAAGGATGAAATTGTATGCATACCCTCAAATAATATCATTGGGATTTGTTCCCTAATCTATGTTTTCTAAATATATTTTCCATGTTTTCTACTAGAAATTCACTAATACTAACTACAAGGAATCGATCCTAGCTCCCTAGAGCTGATGCCTTATTTTATTAAATTGGAATATAAACAAGTAATATACATCCCCAAGGTCCAAGTATTTTTGTAGATTTTGGAATCAAGATACATATATATGTTTAACATTATATAATGAACAGAAAAAAACACTATTTTATTCCATTAGAAACATCTAAGACTCCTAGATTATGCCTGCAAGTCACTCATAAATTACTTATTTATATTCTGGGAAAATGAAACATAACAAAGTGATGTGCTCAAACGCTCACTAAGAGTATTAAATACATTTAAAGATAACATAAACATAAAAATTAGGCATGGTTAATAGCTAAAAACACATGACTTTCAAATAATAAACCTGAACACATTATGGTAGGAATATGAGATTAGTAAGTAATCCCAAAATAAAATACAATCACGGGGATTCGACTAGTCGAATAACCACATTAACATTCATTTAATATCTTAACAATTAGGGAAGTGAATATGTGGGAAATTTTGAGATATATCATCAAGGACTTGACCAAGACGTCTAAAATGATTAAGGCCTCGACCAAAACCGTAACTCAAAATGGGCATGGCCTCAGTCAAGTCCACATTTATTTGTCTCATGAGACCTACTAATGCATCGAAGGAATATAATGAGCCCACCCATCACATAATAATTCCAATAAAATCCTCATGTGAGCAGGGATAAACCTAAAAAACATATACATTTATATGAAATGTAAAGTACATTCCCCGAACATTTATCTGAAACACTAACCATTTAGAGTAAACTAGTTAATGGTTTTAGGTAATCACATCCACAATCATACTAGTCATAAACAATCCTATTAAATAAGGTAGATGATATTTTAAAAGATTAATCCCAATAATACATAATAATAAAAAATGGTGTTTTAATAGACAGAAATACTTTTAAAAAATCATTGAGTAATTCATGAGATAAATACTCTTTTATTTTGAAAAGATGTGTTATTTTGGAATAGTCTTCTTATAAAATAAGAACTGATGTAAAATAGTATTTTCATTATAAAATGAGTGATTTTATAAATATAATGGTTGTTAAAAACTTATTATAGGGTTACCTTGAAAATAGGTAAGAATTTAATCAGGCTTGTATTTCAGAAATAATTATGAAAGTTCCTTTTAAAACATGTAAATACCCAAAATATAATGAATTATTATGGTTGTAAAACATATATAGAAAACTCAAACAGAATTTATGGGTACTACATAATAATACATAAGAATTTAATTGAGTTAAATAGACAACAAATGTATCCAGAATGAAAATGGAGGTTCGGGTGGAAAATCCTTACCTTAAGTTCGAATGTGTTATGCTCTTGATCTTAAGGTCATGGAATATAAAATTAGACTTATGAATATCTTAATTCAGAAGATATTAGAAATTTATTGTGTTTATCATTATTTTTTTTATTTACATTATGTCCTTATTGATCTGTTATAAGATCAATTTTTGTCATTCTGGAGTGTTCTTTTTCTTGATTTTCATAATCAGTTCACTTGTTTTTAAGTAATAGAGTTCATGTGGAATGGATGTAAATCTCCATAATTAAATTTAAAAATTACATATGAACATAAATATGTTTTAATGGTAATTTATAACATTTAGTTACATGGAATGGGGATGAATCATTAGATAAAAAATTAAAGACATTCAGTTAGATTATTTTAGTGGTATTTTGATTATTTGGAAATAGCTTGGTTATATCTGTAACATCCCAATTTCAGAAGTCACCCAGAGGAACCGTGTACCTGGGTGGTCACATGTCCACAAGCACATTTCCCTGAACGTTAGAGGCTGCAGACAATAAGCGAGGGCCTTGTATGTGATAGTGGGGAAACAATGCCCTCATTGGCCGTGTAACACATCGGAAGTAAAACACAAAGAAATTGTGAAAGCAATAATATTTCATACATAATGAAACAACATAAGACTAAAGAAACAAATATATATATCACATATATAATGATGAATGATACATATTTTTAGGAAAGAAGCCAATCATTTCACAATGCTGAAGTACAGTACTAAACCAAAGTACATGAAAAATAATAAACAGCTCCATAGCATCGCAAGCCAATGCTTTGTACAATGTTCTCCAGCTCCAAAATATTCAAGTACTAGAAGTAGAAGGGTGCTTTCCCTTTGAAATACCTGCAAAAATTTAATCTGTTTGGGCCCAGAAGTATGGCCCAAATAGGGTTTGAGACAAAACCCCAGTAGGAAAACACTTAGAGATATGTGCCTAACTATTAGTGAATATATATGGCAGGCAATAAACAAAAGAAGTAGTAAACAAGGAAGTAATGAACAGTAAAAAATTCCACAATTTTTTAGCATTCATATCCACAAAGCAACTAAACAAATAATCACTAATAAGTAACCCTCTGGGATGTACTCATAGGCTAATCCTGTCTAGTCATACATAGCAAACACAAGCAACCCTTTGGGAAGAACACGTAGTATAACACCTCTGGTTCAGCTTTCGTATAGACTCTCTGGGGAATCACTGACTGTCAATTCCCCCTATAGTCTCATATCAGTAAATAAATAGCGCTCTAGGGAAGCACTTATGTCTCATTCCCCCTGTGGCCCACGTCGAGGTAATACGGACACTCTAAGGACGCACTTATGTAAATTCCCCATATGATATTGTGTAACACCCGATACTTTTATGAGAAATATTTTGTTTTTATGTTATATAAATCATCAAAGGAATATTTCACTACACACAACACTAGCTTGGATTTCATTACACGCAACCACGACCTTCCTCAATAGCTTGCGTCGTACGCAATACCGAGTTTCACTAAACAACGATATGCTATTAAAATATTATTAAAACTAGCTGTTATGAATAGTGATAACCACTTTTTGAAATTTTATAATTTTATTTTTCAAAATGGACTTCATTTTTGGAATCGGAATATCGAAATTAAATTAGGGTGAAATTTTGGTACTTTTCAGATAACTTTCATATTCTGATGAATAGTGAAAATTACTAAATTTTAATTAAAAACAACTTTTTTAATCGAAATAATTAATTGTGATAAATTATTAATTTGAGTGGTTTCAAATTATATTTAGAATATATTTTTACAATTTAATAAAATGTTGTTCATTGGATGTAATTTCAATTTAAACCAGACATAAACAAGTGTCAATCTTTTGATAGTTATTATCTTTTAAAAACACGCTATTTGTTTTGACGACGGAAATTAATTTTTAAATTAGTTAATGTAACTGATATGTTTAGAATTTGGTACAATATACATCATTTTTGAATTCATAATATCAAATATATCTTAGGCCTAATTTTTGGTATTTTTCTGGAAACATTCATTTTTGATGAATAGTGAAACCACTAAGTGGTAGTTAAAAAAACTGAATTTTTCATAAAAATTAATTTTTCCACTTCTATGAGTAGAATTTCGAAAATCCAAGAGACACAGTTAATATCAAGGACTAAAATGTGGTTCAATGAGATGAAAATAATTTTTGGTGAATATTAACTTTTAACTTTTTTTTACCACGGTTAAAAGTAAATAGGGCAGTTAAGGGTAAAAATGATATTATTATTACCCTAACACATGTCCTAATTCTATATGATAAGTATAATTCGACCAAAAACAACCTTAGTAATAAAATATGACCATTTAGGCCCACATGGATTAGATTTGGACATTTATTATCAATTTATTTAAAGAAGGGTTAAAATAGTTAAAATCAAAGTTTAATAACTAAATCATTTTTAATATAGGGTTATACATAAGATAAATTTGACTATAAATATTCATTAGAAAGGTAAAAGGATTTCATGAATAATTATGTTTTATTTATAATTTTTATACTTTATATAAGTTAATTTATTTATGACACAATGATGATGCAGTAATTATCTTATTAATGAAATATTGACATAATTGATGTTATAAATACCCAAATAAATGTAATTTGAGACTTTTTATGAATTACACTAATTTTCAAGGTTAACATGAGATGTTATTATTGATTAAATTAAAGTTTTTTGAATTAATCATTCTGTTATGATTTTCATAAAAATCAATTACCAAATATTGTCAAAATTGACATAAAATAGTTTTTAAAACAAATATTATATTATTAATTGTTATTTTATTCCTAAAAATCTAAGGTTCGGCCAAATGAATTAGATAAGGTTATATATATTAATAATAAACAACTTGGGGTTCGTTTGGCTGGATATATTAAGTTTATTAACTTTATAGTGTAAGAAAACAACAAGACACGGTAAATGATAAATTATCTAACTTAAAGTTAAATCTAAATGATAAGTTTAAAATTTATACCTAAAGTTGTCTAAATTCTATTGGATGAGATTATTTCGACCCATACCAACCTTATATTCGAAATAAATCAATTTGTAGCTATTAAAAACTGAATTTGACTTTATAATAAAATAATATTTTTAGTTATTCCAAAGGTGCCCCTCTCCTCCCTTATAAAAGGGCACCTCCTACCTCTCTTCCTCACACCACTTTGAGCATTCATGCTCGGCCGACCCCTGCCATTATCTCCTCTCCACTTAACTATAAACATATTAGAGGTCCTGGTATTCTTCAAAGACCAATTTTAGTGCCCTAAGAGGAGATCTCAAAGAGGTTCTTCAAAGAAGTGGTAATGTCCGTTATCGATTCTTTCAACATTATTTCTTCTTCCACTTCTTCTTCTCTAGTTGTTTCATAAGAATTAATAACATCAGTATAACTCATATACTGATATGTTATTATAAGTATAAAACAACCCTATTTCACCATCTATCCATCCTACGGAAAATGAAATCACTGCGCGTGCGTACGTACGGAATACCGTCTCCACGCCATGGTGTAATATATTTACCACCACCACCTTACTTTGATGGGTATAATGGTGTAAATAATGACTATATATGATTATTTTAAAATGATATTGATTATGAAATAGTATACATACACTCCATTACAATTTCACGATCATGGGAACGATATCATCGCTCGTGCGTACGTACGGAATACCATCTCCACGATGTGATGCGACTCATTCTACATGATCTTCATTGTATAATTATTATATAAATGAATTGAATGAATTGAATGAATAAATATGATATATATTACACTAATACCATTCTGGAAATGAGGTATCTATAACCTAAAAATAAAAATAAGAATTTATTTGACAAAACACGCATAAGAACAAAAAGTAATAAACACCCGAACAACAAGTAGTAATGAAATTTTACTAATAAGAAGATAAGAATATGACCATATATGATATCATAAAAATACGTATGATTCTGGAATAAGGGAATAAAAGTATTTAAATCATTATACATGACGTTCAGACACTTACGAAGAAAATCGGACCTAAGGTAAGGGAAATATCACAATCTCATTTTTATCCAAGATTGTTTATACTTTGGTATTTACTGGGGTGTATTTTATCATCCACATCCATGTTTCCTCAATATGTAATATTATTTCCATCCACCTACTATTATTTAAATCCATTTTTACCCTTTGGTGAGTTTATAGTAAATGATATGAAAGGAATCTTTTTTCATTTTTTGTACGAGGTACTTTTTGACTTTTCCGAAAAAAGTACATGAAGAATGTTTTTTTAAATTATACGGCATGTATGGATTTTTAAAACATTATTTCCAAGAAGATTACTTTATAAGTTTTCTATTTTATTTTTAATCAACTTCTTTTAGTTTAAAATTGTATGAAATGTTAAGAAAGGAAAAAAAATTGAAGTAGAAAGGATATTTTCCTCAAGAATGGAGTTCGAGTGTTTTATCAAAATTATTTTCCATCTAAGATAATATAGGGTTCTATTTCTATCCCTATTATTACATTGATTTGATTATGTTGTGATGAAATTATTTTTATGAATTCCTTTATCTTATATGAATTGTTTTATGATGTCGTGTTGTTTAAGAATCCCATTTTTATTACATGGGTTATGCAATGATGTATGATTTATGATTTTGTGGCACACATATGAATAGTATCATTATGAGATGGGTGGGACCTATATCTCACTCAAATGAATTGGGTAATGTTTTTATATCTCAGGATATAGACATGCCTGGAATGGTATGTTAAACCGGTTCAGTGAAACAGGACTGAAACGAGGAATGAACTCAGCTCAGAAATGGACTTTGTCCACTAAGATAGTCTTGGCAATGAGTCTTGACTAATAAGAAATGATTATCTATGATTCTGTGTGTATGACACAAAGTTTCATGTTTTATGTTATGATTTTTGGGATTACATTTCACTACTATGATTTATCCCATGTTATGAAATTATGATCTCTTTTGCAGGTTAAGATTTCCAAAAGATATGTTCTTATGAATATGATGTGATTGATATTTCTTTTGTTTACCCTTACTGAGAATTTGAGCTCACCATTTTGTATGTTTTATTTCCCCAGGTTAGGAAGAAGGTTATTAAGTAAGATATGCAAAAAGGGACTATAGATATGATGAAATAAATGGGAGATAATGTAGACGCTTTATGAACCAGTTGTTTATGTTTCCCAGTTTCTAAAGACACTATAACTATACGGTCCTTTCTTGGTTTTGTTATATGTTGTAATAAGTCTGCTTAAATTTTGAAGTAATAACAATGTATGTAAAGTATGGGTCGTTATAGTTGGTATCAGAGGAAAGGTATAGTCATCCTTTGGAAACTTGGATGTGAAAGCCTTAGTAAGAACCCTAAGGATAAGTATAAGAATAGAACAAAATATTAGTGTTTTAGAAATGGCCATGAATAACCTACGATAAGAAATTAAGTGTAAAATTTTATTCTTGATTATGTGTTTTTCCTATTATAATTAGTGTTTCTCACACTATTCTTCTTGGTTTTAGTCAATGGATGGAACCCGAAGGAACCGTGTTAATGCGGAATGTGACGGGCAATGCAATGACTGTCCCCCTGAGCAACCAAACGTTATGGGAGATGGAATGCAAAATCTTGTATCCATGCTCACACAACTTTCTCAAGCTATGAATCATGCAGGACTTCCAAACGAGCAAAGGAAGGAGCAACATTCTGTTGAATCCTTCATGAGGCAGCGTCCACCTTCATTCAGCGGGTCTACTGCTCCATTAATTGCTGAACAATGGATTAGTACTACTGAAAAGATATTTTCAGTTCTTCAATGTTCTGAACATGATAAAGTCATCTTAGTAGTGTATCGTTTGGAAGGTGATGCTAATCAATGGTGTAATCTTATCAAGAATACGAGGCAAAGAGATGAAATTGAGTCCATGGAATGGGGCGAGTTCAAGAACTTATTTTTCAATAAGTACTTCCCTTTTATTCTGGGAAAAAAGATGGAGAAAGAGTTTCTTGAACTGAAGCAAAAGGATGATGAATCTGTTGGTACCTATGAAGAAAATTTTACAAGACTTTCAAGGTACGCTTCAGGTATTATTATCCAACCTGAGAGTAAGATCGATCAATTCTTTAGTGGCTTAAAACCAAGTCTTCGAAGGGCCTTAGCCATAAGGGACTTCAATAGCTACGAGGAAATCGTTCGATGAGCTCTCAAAGTGGAGATGGATATTGGAGTAACCAATCATTCATATGGGTTTAATAAGAAGAGGAAAATGGAAATTCAAAGGAATATCTAAACAGCACACTGAAACGAAGATGAGTTTTCCCTTATACTCAAAGTATGGAAAGAAACATGGAGGAAGTTGTCTTAAGGGGACAAGTAGATGTTTCAAATGTGGAAAGGAAGGTCATCGGGCATTTGAATGCCATAATTATGGGAAGAAGATGTCTAATCATGCAAACATAGGAAGGGATACACAGAATGAACCTACCACACTTCAATGTTTCATGTACAAGGAGATGGGGCATTATGACAATAAATGCCCTAATCCAAGGGTTGTTGATGATGATCGACATCAACAAAATCATAAGGCTAAAGGCAAAGGAAAGTCACGTGCAATTTCTATCAGAAATGTGGAGTACGATAACGATGTGGTGAAAGGTACACTTACCATCCACTCTAAAGTAGAAAATGTTTTATTTGATTCTGGATCCACCCACTCTTTTATTTCTGATGATTTTTCTAAGGGTATCGCCATATTACCTCAACAATTAGATGTTGAGTTAGCTGTGACAACCCCTTATGGCACAACCGTCACATCAAAAGTTTATAATTCTTCTATGATTGAAGTTTGTGGGAATGTGCTTCCTGAAAATCTTGTGATCCTTCCAATAGTGGAATTATATGTGATTCTTGGCATGGATTGGCTTTCTTTATATGGAGCTCATATCAATTTCCTAAGAAGGGAAGTCACATTTCATATTCCAGATCAATCTATGATCGTCTATCGATGAAAGGATGAACATAACCTTCCAGTGGAAATTTCTTCCATCTTATGGGTCTTGATTCCACTAAATGAGGGTTATTTATCTCAAATGGTTGGTGAGAAACTCACGATTAATAATATTCCCATTGTACGGGAGTTTGATGATGTCTTTCTGGAGGAATTGTCGGGTCTTCCACCAAATCGTGAAGTTGAGTTTTCAATAGAACTCGTACCAAGTGCTTTACCTATTTCAAAGACACCTTATAGAATGGCCCCAATTGAGTTGCAGGAATTGAAGAAGCAACTCCAAGAGAATCTTGATAAGGGATTCATACGCCCTAGTTCTTCACCTTGGGGAGCACCTGTTCTGTTTGTTAAGAAGAAAGATGGATCAATGAGACTCTGCATTGATTATCGAGAACTTAAAAAGATCACTATCAAGAAAAAATATCCTCTCCCGTGCATTGATGACTTATTTGACCAACGACGCATAGCTAAATACTTTTCCAAGATTGATCTTCGTTCAGGGTATCATCAATTAAGGGTCAAAAGGGAGGATATACCAAAGACGGCTTTTCGTACAAGGTATGGACACTATGAATTTATAGTGATTCCATTTGGTCTTACTAATGCCCCTGCTATCTTCATGGATCTGATGAATAGTGTCTTTAGAGACTATCTTGATCAGTTTGTGGTAGTCATTATAGAAGATATTCTTGTATATTAAAAGAGAAATGAAGAACATGATGATCACTTGAGAATTATATTAAAGACCCTGAGAAAGGAGAAGCTTTATTCCAAATTTACCAAGTGTGAATTTTGGCATCAAATAATTTAATTTTTGGGTCACATAATCTCAAAAGAGGGGATATATGTGGATCCAGAAAAAACAGAGGTTATTGAAAGAAGGTCGAGACCAACAATAGTAACTAAGATACGAGGTTTTCTTGGTTTGGCTGGATTTTATCAACGTTTTGTGAAAGATTTTTCACGATTATCTAATCCAGTCACCAAGTTGACTCAGAAAGGAGTTAAGTTTGTCTAGATAGAGGAATGTGAAGAGAATTTTAAGGAGTTGAAAAGAAGGTTATCCAGTGCACCTGTGCTCACACTGCCTTGTAGTGGAGAAAGGTTTGTGATCAAAAGTGATGCTTCCAAGAAGGGATTGTGGTGTGTTCTTATGAAAAATCATATGGTGATAGCTTATGCCTCATGACAGTTGAAAATCCATGAGAAAAATTACCCAACTCATGATTTAGAGTTAGCTGCGGTAATATTTGCATTAATGATTTGGAGGCATTATCTTTATGGAGAAAGGTGTGATATTTATACTGATCATAATAGTTTAAAGTATATTTTCGAACAAAAGGAGCTGAATATGCGCCAAAGAAAATGCTTGGAGCTGATTAAGGATTACGACTGCTCAATTCATTACCACCCTGGGAAAGAAAACAAGGTGGCAGATGCATTAAGTCGACAAGACCATGCCAGTTTATCCATGACGAGGATCACAAAAGATCTAATATTTATGGATTTACAAAGGATAGATCTTGGAATTATAATGGAAGGGGGAAAATCGTATCTTTCTCAAATGAATGTTCAACTATCTATACATGTGAAGATTAAAGAGGCGCAGAAAGAAGATGTAGAGTTACAAAAGAAGGTGAGAAATATTCCTGCATTCAACCTTGATTGTGATGGGATAATAAAGTTCAGGAATCAGGTTTGTGTTCCCCCCATCCCCAAATTAAAGAAGGAGCTACTGGATGAGGCTCATAGTTCATCATTCTCTATTCATCCTAGAAGCACGAAGATGTATAGGGACCTGAAAGAGTACTTCTGGGGGGATGGCATGAAAAGAGATGTTGCTGAATATGTCTCTCAATGCTTGGTTTGTCAGAAAGTTAAAGCTGAGAGACAGAAGTCTAAGGGGATGTTACAACCATTACCCATACCCGAATGGAAATGGGGAAACATCACTATAGAATTTGTCACAGGACTTCCTAAAACATCCAAAGGCAATAATGCTATCTGGGTCATAGTTGATCGACTTACAAAGTCTGCACACTTCATTGTTATTCGAGAGGATTTCTCTCTGGATCATCTTGCCAGGATATACGTAAAGGAAGTGGTAAGATTGCATGGAGTACCACTATCTATTATATCTGGTCAGGATCCGAGATTAACCACAATCTTCTGAAGAATTCTTCAGCATACTCTGGATACAGAGTTAAGTTTCAGAACTTCTTATCATCCTCAAACAGACGGTCAGTCTGAGAGAAAAATTAAAACTCTAGAAGATATGTTGAGAGCTTCCTCTATGGATTTCAAAGGTGGTTGGGATCAACTCCTACCTTTGGTGGAATTTTCTTATAATAATAGCTTTCACTCCAGTATTCAGATGGCTCCTAATGAAGCTCTCTATGGAAAGAAATGTAGGACTCCAACTTGCTGGGATGAAGTTGGGAAAAGAAAGCTATTAGGACATGATCTTGTTGATGAGATGGCCGAAAAGGTCCGATCTATTCAACAACACATAAGAGTAGCTCAGAGTCGACAGAAAAGTTGTGCCAACAACCTAAGAAAAGACCTAGATATTGAAGTGGGTGATAAAGTTTTCTTACTAATATCTCCCTGGAAGACGGTTATGAGATTTGGAAAGAAGGGGAAGTTGAGCCCTAGATATATCGGTCCTTTCGAAATACTGGATCATGTTGGAAAGGTAGCTTACTGATTGTTGCTTCCAACAAATCTCTATCAAGTTCACGATGTGTTCCATGTATCTCTCCTGAGAAAGTACATACCTGATCCTTCACATGTACTCAGCTAAGAAGTTGTACCGCTGGTGCAAGATCTTTCTTATGAAGAACAGCCGATAGAGATTCTGGATCGTAGCGAAAAAGTCCTATGAAACAAGACCACTCTATTGGTGAAAGTTTTATGGAGGAACCACCAATTAGAATAAGTGACATGGGAGCTTGAGGATATTATGAGGGAGAGGTATCCTCATCTTTTTGTAACAAAGTTACGAATTTCGAGGGAGAAATTCATTTTATGGTGGGTAAAATTTAACACCCGATACTTTTATGAGAAATATTTTGTTTTTATGTTATATAAATCATCAAAGGAATCTTTCACTACACACAACACTATCTTGGCTTGCTTTACATGCAACCGCGGCCTTCCTCAATAGCTTGCATCGTACGCAATACCGAGTTTCACTAAACAACAATATGCTATTAAAATATTATTAAAACTAGCCGTTATGAATAGTGATAACCACTTTTTGAAAGTTTGTAAATTTTATTTTTCAAAATGGTCTTCATTTTTGGATTCCTAATATCGAAATTAGCTTAGGGTGAAATTTTTGTACTTTTCAGATAACTTTCATATTCTGATGAATAGTGAAAATTAATAAATTTTAATTAAAAACAACTTTTTTAATTGAAATAATTAATAGTGATAAATTATTAATTTGAGTGGTTTTAATGTATATTTGGAATATATGTTTACAATTTAATACAATTTTGTTCATTGGATGTAATTTCACATTTAAACCAGACATAAACAACTGTCAATCTTTTGATAGTTATTATCTTTTAAAAACACACTATTTGTTTTGACGACGGGAATTAATTTTTAAATTAGTTAATGTAACTGATATGTTTTGAATTTGGTAAAATAAACATCATTTTTTAATTCATAATATCAAATATAGCTTAGGCCTAATTTTTGGTATTTTTCTGAAACTTTCATTTTTGATGAATAGTGAAACCTCTAAGTGGTAGTTAAAAAAACTGATTTTTTCATAAAACATAATTTTACCGCTTCTGTGAGTAGAATTACGAAAATCTGAGAGACACGGTTAATATCAAGGACTAAAATTTGGTTCAATGAGATGAAAATAATTTCTGGTGAATAGTAACTTTTTACTTTTTTTACCACGGTTAAAAGTAAATAGGGTAGTTAAGGGTAAAAATGATATTATTATTATTACCCTAACACATGTCCTAATTCTATTGGATAAGTTTAATTGGAACAAAAACAACCTTAGGAATAAAATATGACCATTTAGGCCCACTTGGATTAGATTAGGACATTTATTATCAATTTATATAAAGAAGGGTTAAAATAGTTAAAATCAATGTTTAATAACTAAATCATTTTTAATATAGGGTTATACATAAGATAAATTCGACTATAAATATTCATTATAAACTTAAAAATAATTCCTACATAATGATGTTTTATTTGTAATTTTTAGACTTTAAATATGTTAATTTATTTATGACACAAAGATGATGTAGTAATTATCTTATTAATGAAATATTGACATAATTGATGTTATAAATACCCAAATAAATGTAATTTGAGACTTTTTATGCATTGAACTAATTTTCTAGGTTAATATGACATGTTATTATTTATTTAATTATCTTTTTTCTAATTAATCATTCTATTGTGATTTTCACAAAAATCAATTACTAAATAGTGTCAAAATTGACATAAAATAGTTTTTAAAACAAATATTGTATTATTAATTGTTATTTTATTCCTAAAAATCTAAGGATCGGCCAAATGACTTAGATAAGGTTATATATATTAATAATAAACAACTTGGGGTTCGTTTGGCTTGATATAGTAAGTTTATTAACCTTATATTGTAAGAAAACAAGAAGACACAGTAAAAGTTAAATTATCTAACTTAAAGTTAAATCTAAATGATAAGGTTATACTTGACACCTAAACTTGTCTAAATTCTATTGGATGAGAGTATTTCGACCCATACCCACCTTATCTTATATATATATCAATTTGGAGCTATTAATTACCGAATTTGACTTTATAATAAAGTAATATTTTCAGTTATTCCAAAGGTGCCCCTCTCCTCCCTTATAAAAGGGAACCTCCTCCCTCTCTACCTCACACCACATTGAGCCTTCAAGCTCGGCCAAACCCTGCCAATATCTCCTCTCCACTTCCCTATAAACATCCTAGAGGTCCTGGTATTCTTCAAATACCAATTTTAGTGCCCTAAGAGGAGATCTCAAAGAGGCGCTTCAAAGAAGAGGTAATGTCCGTTACCGATTCTTTCAACTTTATTTCTTGTTCCACTTCTTCTTCTTTAGTTGTTTAATTATTAATTAATAACATAAGTATCACTAATATACTAATATGTTATTATAAGTATGAAACAACCCTATTTAACCATCTATCCATCCTACGGAAAACGAAATCAGCACGCGTGCATACGTACAGAATACCATCTCCACGCCGTGGTGTAATCTATTTTCCACCACCACCTTACTTGGATGGGTATAATGGTGTAAATAATGACTATATATGATTATTGTAAAATTATATTGATTCTTAAATAGTATACATACACTCCATTACAATTTCACGATCATGGAAACGATATCATCGTTCGTGCGTACGTACGGAATACCGTCTCCACTATGTGATGCGACTCGTTCTACTTGATCATCATTGAATAATTATTATATAAATGAATTTAATGAATGAATGAATATGATATATATTACACTAATAAAATTCTTGAAATGAGGTATCTATAACCTAAAAAGCAAAATAAGAATTTATTCGACAAAACACGCATAAGAACAAAAAGTAATAAACACCCGAATAACAAGTAGTAATTAAATATTACTAATAAGAAGCTATGAATATGACCATATATGATATCATAAAACTATGTATGATTCTGGAATAAGTCAATAACATTATTTATGTCATTATACAGGAGGTTCGGACACTTACGAAGCAAATCGGACCTACGGTAAGGGAAATATCACAATCTCATTTTTATCCGAGATTGTTTATACTTTGGTATTTACTGGGGTGTATTTTATCATCCAAATACATGTTTCCTCAATATGTAATATTATTTCCATCCACCTACAATTGTTTAAATACATTTTTACCCTTTGGTGAGTTTATAGTAAAAGATATGAAAGGAATCTTTTGTCAGTTTTCGTACGAGGTACTTTTTGACTTTTCCTACAGAAGTATGAGAAGAATGTTTTTTTAACTTATACGGCATGAATGGATTTTTAAAAAAATTATTTCAAAGAAGCTTCATTTACAAGTTTTTAAGTTTATTTTTAATAAACTTCTTTTAGTTTAAAATTGTATGACATGTTAAGAAAGGAAAATGTTTTTGAAGTAGAAAGGATATTTTCTTCAAGAATGGAGTTCAAGTGTTTTATCAAAAAAAAATTCCATCTAAGATAATATAGGGTTATGTTTATATCCCTATTATTACAATTATTTGATTATATTGTGATGAAATTATTTTCATGAATTCCTTTATCTTATATGAATTGTTTTATGATGTCATGTTGTTTAAGAATCCCATTTTTATTACATGGGTTATGCAATGATGTGTGATTTATGATTTTGTGGAACACATATGAATGGTATCATTATGAGATGGGGGGGACCTATATCTATCTCAAATGCATTGGGTAAAGATTTTATATATCATGAGATAGACATGGCTGGAACGGCAGGTTAAACCGGTTCAGTGAAACATGATTGAAATGAGGAATGAACTCGGTTCAGAAATGGAATTTTTCCACCAAGATAGTCTTGGCAATGAGTCTTGACTAATAAGAAATGATTATCTATGATTATGTGTGTATTCCACAAAGTTTCATGTTTTACGTTATGATTATTGGGATTATATTTCACTACTATGATTTATCCCATGTTATGAAATTATGATTTCTTTTGCAGGTTAATATTTCCAAAAGATATGTTCTTATGAATATGATGTGATTGATATTTCTTTTGATTACACTTACTGAGCATTTGAGCTCACCCTTTTGTATTTTTTATTTCCCCAGGCCAGGAAGACGGTTATTAAGTAAGATATTCCAAAAGGGACTATAGATATGATGAAATAAATGGGAGACAATGTAGACGCTTTATGAACCAGTTGTTTATGTTTCCCAGTTTCTAAAGACACTATACATATACGGTCGTTTCCTAGTTTTGTAATATGTTGAAATAAGTGTGCTTCAATTCTGAAGTAATAACAATGTATGTAAATTATGGGTCGTTATATATCGCATCGTAACAAAAATAACAGACACTATGGAGAATACCTTACATTTATTCTCCCTATGGTCCTCTACACCAGGTTCTCACAGCCCTATGTAAGTCAAACAAGCATAACAGTGCAAAGAGGACTATGTATACATCATGAACTACTTGGATAACCAGTCTATAGTCCAACATCATATCAGATAATAAACCCTCCATCCTACAATACTAGGCATGGGAAACAAATAAGGAAACTTAATAGGCTATGCAAGACCAAAGGGTCATAATCAAAACATGCAATGGAGAACACTTCCAAAGCCTAGAAATTAACTATATTCACATTCAATTGACCTCAACTCAAGAATACAATCATATCAGGAAATTAACAGGGCTAAAACCGTAAACACACAATACCCCGATCAAGTGTATTAGGAAATTTTTCACATATAACTCAAAGGATTTCAACGGAAAGGCACAAACCACCTACCTCAGTGTTATAGGATCATTATACGGGAACCTCATGTCCTTAATCGCCCCAAAACACCATAGATCTACCAAATTTCTAAAAAATATAAACCAAAGAGAACATGAGAAAGAGTAAGAAACAAGAAACGAAGCTCTAGGAGAAGGAAGATCTTACCAAGGACGTCCCAATGCAATCGACATCGGTCGATTCGAAGAATGGATGCTCGATCAGGGAATCGGAGATGTTCTGCGGCAATACAGTCTCTCTCGGTTGAAATAGAACTAAAAGGAGACAATTTTTTCTATCATACATGACCCCGGTGTGTTTAATGAAAAAAACGAAAGTACATGGCGTGTACTTTAGAATTACATAGTGTGTACATACCTTTACCGGCCCCCGCATTAGGCGGTCTCCAGATCACCACACATGGTTGTGTGCATGGCCGTGACACGACCAGCACCCAGCTACCTACGGTAACCAAGAATGCATAATGTACTCAAAATTTACATGTTTTGTACTTATGAAATTTCCATACAAACCTACTTTTCTCAAAAATGACCTAAAAAAAACCTACCTGAAAAGAAGACCCGGGTTCTTAGAAACTTCCCCCATTAAATTTTTTCCCCTAAATGTCCTTAATAAGGAAGCATAGAAGAAGAATACTAAAACAACTCTAGTCACTACGATCGTACATCGGCCTCCCTCTCCCAAGTCTCATCCTGTACTCACTCGTGCTGCCATTGCACCCGTACCAGAGGAACATACCATCAACAGAGAACCTTTTTACTGCGATAAAAAATCCGGATAGGATGAACCTCAAATGAGGAATCCACCTCCAACTCAACCTCTTCGGGTTGAAGAACATGAGACAATAATGAGAAGTAATGTTGAAGGTGATAAATGTGGAAGACTTCATGCATATCCTGATACCTCTGAGGTTACTGCAGCTGATAGGAAACTAGCCCGACTATCTCCAAAAACTCAAACGGCCCGACGTACCTCGTTGAAATCTTTCCCTATATCCTAATCCTATTGTACCCCAACCTTGGTGTCACACATAGAAAACATAATCCCCGACCTCGATCTCTAGAGGTCATCTCCGCTTATCAGCATAAGACTTCTATCGAGACTGTGTAGTAGTAATTCTCTTTCGAATCAACTCTGTCTACTGTATGGTCTCTTGGACAATATGAGGTCCCATCATAGCTACCTCTCCTACCTCCATCCTACGTAAGGGTGATCTTCATGGCCTACCATGAAAAGCCTCATAAGGTTGCATCTGAATAGATGTTTGAAAACTATTATTGTAGGGAAACTCCATAAGATGTATGTGCTTCTCCCAAGAACCTCATAAATCAAGGATGTAGGCTCGAAGCATGTCCTCAAGCACCGAAACGTAAGCTCATACTGACCATTTATCAGGGGATGGTAAGCTGTACTCAAAATGACATGTATACCCCAAGCCTTCTATAGCCCCTGCCAGACCCCAGAAGTAAAACAGGTGATCCTGTCTGAAACAATGTACTATGGATCTCCATGTAGATGTACTATCTCACAGATGTACAACTATCCCAGTTCATCAACATTTATGGTCTCCTTGATCGGTAAGAAGTGAGAAACCTTTGTGATTTTGTCAATGACAACCCAAACTGCATCATTTCCTTGAGGTGACCTCGGAAAACACATCATGAAGTCCATTTCAACATCGGTCCATTCCCACTCATGAATGGGTAACTGCTGCAAAAGCCCTGCTGGTTGCTGATGATCCACCGTCACCTGATGATAGGTGGAACACCTCATGACGAACCCAACAACATCTCTCTTCATACCTGGCTACCAATACTGACAGTGTAGATCATGATACATCTTGGTGACACCAGGATGAACTGACCAAACTGATGAATTAATGTCTTGAATCAGTTCCTCGTGTATGTTTTCAGACACCTATATTCACCCTTGATAACACAAGACCTCATCCTCGCCTATTGTTCATCCAGAAATAGGGTCCTCTCTTTTAACACTCTCCCATTGGAGTAGGCCTTTGGAATCTGATAGCTTCATCATTCAGACTCTATCAAGTAGAGTAGATGTAATAACTACATAAGAAATAAATGTCTTCACTTGTTTATCGTTAAACTCCAAATACATCTCAAAGAACATATCCATAAGATACCACTCACTGTTGGCCTCCTGAAATGCATGTATCTGAGTCATCCTACTCAGTGCATCATCCACTGCATTGCCTTTCCCAGTATTGCAAGCAAGCTCAATGCCAAAACACTGAAGGTACTCAACCCACCTTCTCTGTCTCAAATTTATGTCATGCTGAGTGGAGATAAAATTGATACTTTTTTGGTCAGTGAAAACCACAAAATTCTCTCCAGGATGATAATTCCTCCAACAACATAAGGCATTAACAACATCAGCGAGCTCGATATCATGTGTTGGGTAGTTTCTCTCAAGTAGACCGAATTGTTGATAACCGTACACAACATCTCCTTCTCCCTACAGAAGCACTACTCCCATCCCGATACCTGATGCATCATAGTATATAGTATATATTTTCCACGGCTCTAGAAATACTAGTGTCAGTGCTGATGTCAACCTACCTTTAATCTCCTGAAAGGCTACTCGCATGAATCTAACCACAAAATCTTTTCACCCTTCTTAGTCAGGCCTATCAGTGGAACTGCTAAGCATGAGAAGTCCTGTATGAAATGTCTCTAGTATCCAGCTAGCCCTTTGAAAACATCATACCTCAACGACATTCTTCAGATGATCCCAGGAAACTATAGCTCTCACTTTCATTGGGACTAATGATACTCTTGTATCTAAGATAACATGACCCAAGAAGTGAGTTTGGTCCATCCAAAAGTGGAATTTCGAGAGCTTATCATATAACTGATGCTCTCTCAGTGTACTCAAAATGATCTCAAGATGGGTGGAATGGTTGAAATTAAGTGTGAGAGTACACCATGATATCTTCCATGAAGGCTACAATGAACAAATCTAGGTTTGGATGGAACACTTAGTTCATCAATTCCATGAAAACCATAGGTGCATTCGTGAGACTGAAAGTCACCCTACAACGATAGAAATAGACAACTGCCTGGAAGGGAAGTAACCAGTTCATTATGAGAATGATGTGATATCCTATCATCTCTATGACATAGTGATCCCATAAGAAGTGACACCCACTATCCTCTAGAGGGAACTCCTTACATTGACGTACACTAGTCGTTCTAGCCCCCAACAGAGTGTCTAACATTAAGACATAAATAGATGAAATGATACAGATCCCAAGTATCTCCACAACATCAACAAATATAAGGCAATGGGAAGCCCCGTTATAGAAAAGATCAGAAACAAGATATAAGGAAACTAAGATCATACATCAAACTGTAGAGGGTCTGGGATCCCCCTCCAGTTGGGCCTGCTCCACTACAAATGTCTGGCTTATACTATGACCCTATGACCCTGCCTGACCACTCTGAGCTTATCCACCCTGTTTTCACTGAAATCATGAAATATGACTACCACAACCATGACCTCAACCTTGGCCTGAAAGGCCGGTAGAACTCCAGTTCCCAGAATGGTGAGAAACTGGCGGTGTTTCTCCGGTATGAGGAGTCATATAAGAACCCCAATCACCAGCTACTGGTGAGAAGAACTAATAGAAGCGCTGAAGATGACCCATATTGCTTCAAGATCTGCACTCTACTAGCTCACTCGGGCTAGGTGGCCTAGTATGCCCAATCTTCGTGCACTGGTAGCACACCACCGGGCTACTAGAAGAAGTGTCTCGCCTCCTGTGATCACAACTTGAAGACCCCCTACGACACATTCTACTATCATTAGGAGGGAATACAAATCCAAATTTCGAACCGCCCTAGCTCAAAACTCTACAATCCATCATATTATGCTCTGTTATCAGCACCTGGTTGACTAGAGAAGTGATAGACGTAAACCTGATGATATTCACCTACGATTAGATGTCATGCCTTAGACCATCCTCCAACATCCTATATAGGAATAATTCATAACCTCCTCGAATAGGCGTGAATCACTAAATCTCTACGAGGTGAGAAAAAAACACAGTAACTAAAAGAGTACCCTACTCTATACTCATCATCTCTTGGGCTTGATTGGCCCCCAATGTCTCCATGTATAAGTAGTATTAAAAGGCATGCTTGAACTCATCCTTGGCCATGACCTGCTGGCATCCCCCCTGTGAGACACAACTCATCATCTCTTGGCCGAATCCCAAAGAATATACATAGCGATCGTGATCATACTCTCCAGAGGTGTATCCATGTGCTCGAAGAAAGAAAGTATGGATTCTAACCATGAATATACAACCTTAGGTCCTCCTTCCCCTATGAAGGTGGGAGGATGATGCTGTAGGAAAACCTGCATCAGCTCTGCCATAGAAGGGTCAAGATGCGGTACTATTCGGAAGGTCTGCATGAACCTTATAAAGCCTGCTTGGAAATATTCATCGACACCTGTGTCTAGAATGACAGCTAGTTCCATGACTGTCACTGCTGGTGGATTTTCTGGAAGTCCCTGATCATCCATGTCTGGTGTCTGATCACAGCCTTGCAACTGGCGTACAACCAGGGGAAATCTAGGTGGCATGACTTTGCAAGGTCACCTTTGATCAAAATTATCATGGACTGAAAACAGGAAGGGTAATAAGGGAACCAGATAAATAAAGCATTCAAGTTTTTCAAAACGTGGATTCATGGCCTGTATGCTTAACTACATATCATGTTCCCTTAGTAATTCACAAGGGTGTGTACTTCTGCCAAAACTGGTCAGGTAACACCACAAACACACGATGTGTTGTCCTAACAGACGGATTGTACTTGAATCTTCTTCCCCTGCCCACGTCATACTACATGAATATGCCACATGGTTCTCCTAGAACAAGACTAAATAGTGTTTTTCTACCAGACACAGCGTGTACTAGATGAGCTTCACCAACCCATGTGGTTAGTGACACAACTAGACACATGGCTCATACTGCAGGGCATGTTCTAGATGGACACGACATGTACTAAAGGATTTCCACCGACCCGTGTTGTTAGTTACACAACTAGAATCCAGGGATTATACTACACAATGTGTTCAAGACTAACATGACCTGTATTACATATGTTTTTATCCATCCATTTCCTTAGTCACACAGGTGGACACATGGTCTACCCCACACGGCGTGTCCATATAGCACACGATGTGTTCTACTATGATTTCCCAACCCCATGTTTCTTCCCACATAGTCATTAACACAGATAGAGACTACATGACTTGTACATATAGTACACAGTGTGGTCTTAAGAAAAATAGTTTCTTCCCAAATAGAAGAACACATGGTGTGTATTCATCATTACAGGCCGTGTATTCTGGGTTTTTTCAGACAGTAAGCTTCAGAAACTTCTCGGGAACCCAGAAAAACACTGAAACGAACATTAAATTGAAAAATTCCGATCCATGAGGGCCCATAATGCCCAAGAATCAAATATTATAATCTTATACATGTTACAACCTGGAAAAAGACAATGATCCACAAAATTCCGGTCCATGAGTTCCCATAAGACCTCAAGAACCAATGTTTGGCGTTCATTCAAACAAAAAATACAAAAAGCAATACCCTATCGAAAGCAGGTATTCTATCAAGGAATCTATCACAACAACATGAATATCTAGCACAACATCTATCACAACAACATTAAATCGCTAATGCTCTCTAAATGGCATGGAATGAATGCATGCCATGTTATTTCTAACAAGTTCTTATATGATTCATGGAATGGCATACCCTCATCTCATCAGTTTGAAACAAAAATAGAACCTCAATAATATAATCTATTTGGGGGAAAAAGAATGGACACAACAGGGTCTGAGACTAAATCCCAGTATTCAACCACCAAGAGATCTATGCCTAACTGTTAGTGAATATATATGGCAAGCAATAAAAAGAAGAAGCAATAAACAAGGAAGTGATCAACAGTAAACAATTATAATGTTTCTAAGCATTCGGATCCACATAACAAGTAAACCAATAATCACAAATTGTTAACCCTCTGGGATATACTCACAGCCTAATCCCCTCTGGTCATACATAAAAAACACAAGTAACCATCTGGGAAGTACAAACTGTCTAACCCCTCTATTTTATCTTAAGTATAGACTCAATGGGGAAGCACTCACAGTCAATTCCCCTCATAGTCTCATATTTGTAACTAAAAGGTGCTATGGGGCAGCACTTTTGTCTCATTCCCCCTGTGGCCCATGTCGAGGAACTACAGACACTCTGAAAAATAACATAAATCAAATCCCCCTTGCATCATAACAAAAATATTGGACACTCTAGAGAAACCTGTACATCTATTCTCTATATGGTCCACCACACCTAGTTCTCATAGCCCTGTGTCAGTCAAACAATCATAGCACTAAAAAGAGGCCAAAGTAATACTCAATAACTATTTTTCTAACCATAATATATTTCAAAAAGAGTTCAGATAATAAACCCTCCATCCTACAATACTAGGCGTGGGAAACAAACAAGGCAGCCTTACCAGCTAACCAAGACCAAACAGTCATAAAAAACATGAATGGGAAAACACATCCAAAGACTAGAAATTATACTTATTCAAATTCAATTAACCTCTACTCAAACATACAAGCATAATAGGCAATTAACATATCTACAACCATAAATACGCAATAGCCCAGTGAAGGGTATTGGTCAATTTTGTACATATTACTCAAATACATTCAATGGAAAGGCATAAACCACCTACCTCGGTGTTGTATGATCTTTATACATGAACCTCAAGTATTGAGTCACCCAAGAGCACCATAGATCTTAAAAAATGTTAAAAATTCTCAACAAAAGATAACATTAGAAATATGAGGAATTGGGAAACGAAGTTCTAGGAGAAGGAAGAGCTTACTGAGGTGATCCCAATGCAATCCACGATGGTCGATTCAGAGAATGGATGCTTGATTGGGGTCTTGGAGAAGTTCTGAGGCCATACAGTATCTATCGATCGATCCAGACCTAAAAAGAGACGGTTCTATCCGTCAGACGCAACCCCATCGCGTTTAATGAAAAAACGAAAGTACACAACATGTACTTTAGAATAACACGACGTGTACTTGCATTTTCCGACCCCCACCTTAGGCGGTTTCCAAATCACCACACATAGTCGTGTGTAGGTCCATGACATGAGAAGCACTTAGCTACCTTTGGTAACCAAGTACATGATGTTTACTTAAGAAATTTCCAGAGAAACTTGTTTTTCTCAAAAATGACTAGAAAAGAATAACCTA
Organism: Viscum album; assembly: GCA_963277665.1. NCBI lineage: Eukaryota > Viridiplantae > Streptophyta > Magnoliopsida > Santalales > Viscaceae > Viscum > Viscum album. The sequence goes on from OY728123.1 coordinate 55,898,582, forward strand.
CCTGAAATGAAGATACATGTTCTTACAATACGATTTAAAAATAGGTATGTATACAAGATACTGTATTTTACGTAGGTTATAATACTTATATTTTAGTCAGGTTCTACCATAAAAATGGTTTCATGACCAGTAATTAAGGATAAATTGAAGGATGAAACATCGTCGTCCATGAAGGTTGTAAATTTGAACCTCACAGACGATGATTTCGTTTATACAATAAAAGGAAGAGATTAAGAATATTAATGATGGGTATTCCATTAACGTGATATAATTACAATACAGATATGGTACTAGAGTAATAATGGTCATTTGGATAGATAATGTGAGGATAAGATAATGATAGAAATGAAATTGGAATGAAATTGAAGGAAATAAAATTAGAATTTACCTCCTGAATCAACCTCATTAGGAATCTCTTTAAGGGAATGGGTTTTTGTCTTTTGGAAAGATAATGAGATTCTTGGACGTGGTGAGTGTATATGTAAGGGTATTTCAGAAGAATTTTTATAATCTTCAAGTCTTAGAGGAGTTAAGAGAAGAGGGAGTGGGGGGGGGGTTATAGTGTTGGAGAGTAGTGAATTATGAATACTTTATTCATTATTTTATTATTTCACTCAAGACAACAAAAAATATTGTTTAATGTGACCCCTAATAGTAATAAGTGCATGTGAGTTAAAAAAAGTGTCCTTAAATCACTAATGATGTCATAAATATTGTATTTAACTGATAATTTGTATATATGGTATTTTACCGTTTTTCACTTTTCATAAAAAATTCATGTATTTCAGAAAAATTCCAATAATTCACCGTAAAATTTTTTCGATGTGTAGAATAAAAAAATGAACTTTATTTTTAAAAAATAATTTTCTAAATATTTTTAATTTAATTTTAAGTAAAATAATAATTAATTTGAAAAATAATATTTTTAAAGGTATAAATAGTTTCATATCACATTGAAAAATTAATTAAGATGTCATTACCTTGTTAACTTATAACAATAAAATGATAAATTTTTTTACTATTCATAAGGGGCATATTACTATTCATAAGGGTATGTTACTATTCACTGAAAATCAAGTTCATTCTATCTAACACCAAATGACTTACTGATCACAACTTTTAATGAACGTTTTTAGAATTTCAAAACCAATTAGAGGCAAAGTTGTGTTTAATGTCTACATAATAAAATGTGCCTTTTTGTAGGAACTCATGCGTTCTATTTTTTATCAAAACCTTGGGCTGTTACATTCTCCCCTCCTAAAAATTATTTCATCCTCGAAATTCACATAATTTTACCTCTCAAAATGATTTGGGTAGTTCTTCATCATAAGCTCCCCATGTTCCCATGTTGCCTCTATGATTTAATGATTCCTCCAAAGTATCTTTGGTAGGTGAGTCATTAGAATCCAAAACACTTCTTCTTTAGTGTCTATAATCTGGATAGGCTCTTCATTGTAAGATAGGTCAGGTTCTAACTCTATACCTTTAGATGTGAGGACATGCGTTGGGTCTGACATGTACCTTCTCAACAAAGAGACATGGAACACATTGTGTGTTTTGGATAGGCTAGGCGGCCTAGCCATATGATATGAGACAACTCCAATTCTCTCTATAATTTCAAAAGGGCCTATGTACATAGGGATTAGTTTCCCATTCTTCCCAAATCTTATAGCACCCTTCCACATAGATACTTTCAAGAAAACGTGATCACCCAATTGAAATTATAGATCCTTCCTTCTATTATTGGTATATATCTTTTGTCTACTTTGAGATAGTTAGATATGAACATGAATATTCCTTACCATCGTTGTTGTTTTGTCCACAAATAATGGGCCCACAATTTTCCTTTCTCCAACTTCTTCCCAAAAATTTGGTGTATGAAATCTCTTTCCTTACAATGCTTCATATGGTGACATTTGAATACGTCAATGGAAACAATTATTGTATAAAAACTTCACTAAAGGTAATTATTGACCCCACATTCCTTGAAAATCGTGTGATCATGATCTCAACAAGTCTTCTATGGTTCTGATCATCCTATCTAATTACCCGTCAGTTTGTGGGTGTTGTGAATTACTCAAATTATGATCAGTATCCAATTTTTTTTGAATACTTTTCCATAATTTCAATGTAAAATCATGGGTCACGTTCAGACACAATTGAGAGAGGTTCTCCATGATGTCTCAAAACATCATTGATATATAGTATTTTTAGGCACCCCAGTGCAAAATCCTACCTTATAGCGAGAAAATTGGAATATTTTGTAAGTCGATCCACAATTACACATATCACATCATTCTTCATTGGAATTTTGGGTAATCCAGTGATAAAATCCATGGTGATGTCATCCAATTTCCACAAATGAATTGGTAGAGGTTTCATGTCACCTATTATATGTTTTCTTACAACATCCACTTGTTGACAGACTAAACATCATGATACATAATCTGCAATTTCCATTTTCATGTTGCCCCACAAGAAAAATTCCATCAAATCTATATAATTTTTAGTTATACTAGGATTTATATTGAAATTTTAAAAATATGAGTCATTAAATAAACCCCTTTTTATGTTGGGTATAGGAGAAACATAAATCCTCTTATTAAATTTTACAACACCATCTTCACACACTAAGTCATCCATCTTCCCATCTTTCACATCATTAATTTTCTTTTGAAGGTTATCATCATCAGGATGAGAATATTTAATTCTTTCTAATACAGATAGTTGGGAAATCATTTGAAAAAGTAATTAATTTTCACCATCTTTGATAATTCCCATGTCCAACCTTACCAGATCAATGTACAAAGGATCCTGGTCAATCCTTATTTTTTTAGACTCCATGATCCTTCCTGCTCAATGCAACATCTATCTTGTTTGCCTTTCCTGGGTGGTAGTGTATAGAGTAATCATAATCCTTGAGTAGTTCAAGCCATTTCATTTATCTCATGTTGTGTTCTTCCTATGAGAATATATAATTTAGGGTCTTGTGATCCGTATATATCTCAAATTTTTCTCCATAGAGATAATGTCTCTATATCTTCAGAGAAAATATTACTACTGCTATCTCAAGATCAAGAGTTTGATAGTTTTTTTCTTGAATTTTTAATGGCATTTATTCATAGGAAATAACTCTATCATTCTGCATAAGGAAACAACCAAGTCCTTTAATTAATACATCACTAAAGATTACAAACCCATTATTCCCCGATGCTAGGGTTAGGATCAGAGAATTCACTGATCTCCACATCAATTTTCTGAAATAGTCACATACTTATTTTAGGCAAAATTAACCCCTTTAGGTGTACGCTTGGTCATTGGGTTGTCTAAACGAGTGAAGTTCTAAATGAAATGCCGATAATAACCTGCTAAACCAATAAATCTACATACCTTAGTAATGTTTGTTGGAGTAGGACATTATTTCCAAACCTTTGTCTTTTTACAGTCAACTAATATTACTTCATTAGGGAAAATGTCTCCCAGAAAGGATATTGATTGAAGCCAAAATTTACAATTGTTAAACTTCCCATATAAATCATTTCATCTAAGTGTATTTATAATAGTTCACAAGTGATTGTGAGGATCTTCATAGATTTTATAATATACCAAGATATCATCAATAAATACCACCAGAAAGTCATCAAGATATTCCTTGAAAACTCTATTCATCTGGTCCATGAAGATAGAGGGTTCATTAGCCAGTCAAAAAGGAATTACGGTAAACTTGTAATGCCTATACCAGGTTCGAAATGTTGTTTTTAATGTCTTCCTTCCTCACAAGGAACTAATTATGTACAGATCAAAGGTGAATCTTTCAAAAATATTGATCTTCATAATGTTTATCAAATAAATTATCAATTCGGGGTAGGGGATACTTGTTCTTTATTTTCACTGCATTGATCTCCCTATAGTCAATGTACATCCTCATAGATACATATTTTTTCATAATGAAAACAACATGGGATCCCCATGGAGAAACTCAAGGGTGAATAAATCCTTTATCACTCAGTTACTCTAGCTACTTCTTAAGTTCCACTAATTCCACAGTGGCCATTCTATAATGGGTATTTGATATGGGCCTTGAAACAGGAATTAAGTCAATGGAATACTCAATTTCTTGTTTGAGAGGATTTCCAGGTAAGTCCATTGGAAATACATCAACAAATTCTTGCACAATAGGTACATACACTATTTGAACATTGTTTACCTCACCCATAGTTATTGAATTCCCTTCCTCCATAATAAATGAATTTAGTAGAACAATTGGGGGATGATCTATATGAGAATCAGATGGTGATTTTTCTTCCTTAATGATGAGGGATTCCACATCAACCTCAAAAATTGTAACCTCCTCCTTCTTGAAATAAATTTTCATATCATGGCTCGAAATCCAATCCATAACGAGGAATATATCAAATTATATCATGGTTATGACAATAAAATCAGCATATAAAGCATGTTTATATTCCATAATGGGGATTGAAGGACATAACATTGTTGCAATGATACTTCACTTATGATTTTTACTGACAACTCCCTTATTAAATAAAATCAGAATTATATAATTTTCATGGAAAACATGGATGTTATGAAAGAATACAATGATCCAGAATCAAATAAAGCATTAGATAAGTTTGAGTAAATGATTAAAGTATCATAAACCACATCATTAGGTACTTCAGTATTAGAGATTGTGATCACATAAGCTTGTCCCTTCTCTATTTTCCTTTTTGTGGAATGTTTCTATGATACATTGGACAATAATTAGAATAGTTTCCCATCTATAAACAGTAGTATCATTAAACATTAATTGATTCTTTCTTCATCTTGAAATCACCAACAATATGAAATTTCTATCCACATTTGAAGCATACTAATTTTCACTTTAAGCAGGCACTAAGGTTTTTCCTTCCATAATTATCATAAGGTGGAAATTCAGTTGTTTCCTTATTCCGGTTTCCATAATTCCTTTCCTAGAGTTTTCAACATCCCTCTTCTTCTCATGATTTCCCTTAATTTCATAAGACATTGAGAATTATTTTTATGTCTTGATAGCACATGAAACTATATCCTCGTATGAGGAAAAACATTGGGAGGCTAGTGACCACTAGAGTAATGGCCTTAGGACATCAAAGAATCGATCGATTCTTCTCCTTGGATTTTTTATGTAGTCCACAATAGTACTTTCTATCCTTGTGATGTTAGCTTCATACATTTCAAAATTCTCATATTCCTTTTTCTTCAAACTCAAAAACCACATTCATGTATCCACTCACAATTCATGAGGAATGTATTTCTCTTGGAATATTTCCTTAATGTACCTCCATTCCATCTCTTCTATATCTTCCTCCTCCTTTGTGTTTTGGATTGAAAACCACAACTGATCTGCGTCTCCCGATAGATGATCAACTGGCATGATGAATTTCTCTCTTTCGTTACATCCCATAGCGAGAAATACCATCTCTAGGGAACTTATCCACTACTCACCTACTGATAGGTTTGTAGTATCATTGAATGATGTAGTTTTTTATCATAAAGAGATCTAACAATGCTCCTCAACAATTTGGATCTGGATGCTCTATACAAGTATGGTTTTTTTTCATAACCTTTGTAGGTTGTCCCAGAATAGTGATATGTTTTTTTGCACCAGTTGTATCTCTAGATCCAACATCATTATCTTGCATCAAATGGAAATCCCTACATGGGATAGGTGCATTCATTTTTATTACATTCCTCCCACTAGGCACCATTTATAGATAATGGCATAAAATAGACTAGGTTATAAATCATAATGTAAAATCATAACTTAGAAAAATAATTAGCATAAATTAAAACCCTGTGAAAGAATATCCTATAATCCCAAACAATGTTTTTTATCGAAAACATACATTTAAATCCTTAATATTGGTTTCTAAAGAAAATGTAAATTCTCCTAAGGATATACCATAGGAGTTTCAGACCATGTGTGCAGTAAGGCCCATTGGCGTGTACCAGGATACCTATGGTCAAGCCCAGAACTCCTTGACGGAGTTTTCACTCCAAGGTAAATCAATTATTGAACCATGTACATTTGTAGTATCCATTCAGGGACATATTTTCTAGAAATATCCACATAATATATTCCTTAAAAAAATACCAGGATGTTCTTGTATGTTTATACTCAAATACTATCTTAGGGATTTGTTTCCTAATCTATTATTTCAAAATCTTATTTCCATGTTGTCTACTAATCTTCCTATGATACAAACAGTAAGGACCCAACCCCAGTTTCCCAGAACCTATTACATATTTTATTACATTGTCATATAAACATGGAATATTCACCTAGAAGGATAAAGTAGTTTAGTATCTTTTTCACACACGATACGTATATAATTTTAACAATACATCACGAAAGGAAAACCAACACAAATCTATTCCATTAAAAACATACATGCCTCCTAGATTATACTTGAAAGTCGATCATGACATACTTCTTCATATTCTGGAAAAATGAAACATAAGGAAGGGGTAAACTAAATTACTCGGTAATTGTATGAAATATAGTGTAAGATAACTCAAACAAAAACATTAGTCATAGTGAATAATAAAAAACAAATTCTTTACAAATAATAAACCTGAACACATTATGGAAGGAATATGAGATGAGTATGTAATTATATAGTGAAACATAATCTTGAGTATTCTATTAGTCCAATAACCAAATGAACATTCATTTAATAGCTTTATAATGAGGAATGTTCATATTCCATACATTCTGAAATATACCAGCAAGGCCTCAACAAATACATCTAAAATGATTAAGGCCTCGACCAAAACCCTAACTCAAAATGGGCTAGGCCTTGGCCAAGTCCACATATATTTTTCTCATGAGACATATTGATGCATATAGGGGATATAATTGGCACCAACAATCACATAATAAGTTCAATTAAATCCTCATTTGAGCAGGTATAAACATAAACAACATATACATTCATAGGAAATGAAAATAACTTTCCCCGAACATTTATCTTAATCCCTAACCATTCAAAGTAAATTGGTGAATGGTTTTAGGACATAAAATACACAATCATACAGGTCATAAAACATACAATTAAATATGGTAGATGATATCATTAAAAATAAATCCCAATATTACATAATAATAAATGAGATTGCTAAATAGACGGAAATACTCTTATAAAATCATAGAGTAATTCTCAAGATAAATACACATTTATTTTGAAAAGAAGAGTTCTTTTGGAAAATAAATTGCATAAAACAAGAATGGATATAAGATATTATTTTTATAATAAAATGAGTTATTTTATAAATATAATAGTTTCTAAAAATAGATTATAGTGTTACCTTGAAAATACGTAAGAATTTGAGAAATTCCCTTGAATCGGACATGTATTTTCGATATAGTTTGGAATGTTCCTTTTTGAAATGTGTAAATCCACATAAAATAAAGAAGGATTTCGGTTAGAAAATATATATATAGAACAATAATACAGAATTCATAATGATTATATAATATTTAATAACAATTTCATTTAGGTAATTAGACAATAAAAGTATCCCGAATGAAAATAAATGTTTGGGTGGAAAACCCTTACCTTTACTCCGAATGTGTTGAGCTCTTGGACTTATGGTCCTTGAATATGAAATTAGACTTATTAATAACATAATTAAAAAATTATTAGACATATATTTGGTTTATCATGATTTTATTATGTCCATTTTGTATTTATTGAATAGTTATAATATTGAATTCCGTTATTCCAGAGTGTTAGTTTTCCTGATCTTCATAACTTGTTCACTTGTTTTTTTGTATGGAATTCATGCAGAATGTATGAAAATATACATAATTGAATTTAATAATTATTTATGAACATATATATGTGTAAATATTAATTTATACCATTTAGTTACTTGGAATGAGGATGAATCATTAGATAAAATATTAATGACATTCACATAGATTATTTTAGCGGTATTTTGATTATTAGGAACTAGTTTCATCATATGAGTTAATAATATGTACGTATAGTAGTTCCTAGATTTTAAGAAGGTTACAATACATATATTATATTATTTTTCAACCATATGAAAGGTTTCATGTACTTTATTGAAGGATAAATTGATGAATTAAACATCGTCGTCCATGAAGGTTGTAAATTGGAACCTCATGGATGGTGATTTCATTTATACAATAAAAGGGATAGATTAAGAATATTGATGATGGTTATTCCATTTACAAGATATAATTTCAGTATATAGATTATAATGGAGGTATCATGATCATCTGGACAAAGAAGGTGAGTAAAGGGTAATAATAGAATGAAAATTGAAATGAGAATTAATGAAATAAAATGGTAATTTACATCTTGTATCCACCTCCTTGAGAATCTCTTTAAGGGAAAGGGTTTTGGCGTTTTGGAAAGACCAAGAGCTTACTGTATGTGGGGAGTGACTAGGGAAGGGTATTTGGGAAGAACATTAAGAAGCTTCAAGGCTTAGAGGAGTGAAGATGAGAGGGGGTGAGGGGGGGTTTATAGTGGAGGAGAGGAGTGAATTTTGAATATTTTATTCATTATTGTATTATTTCCATCAACACAACCAATAATGTTGTTTCATGTGACAACTAATAGTAATAAGTGCATTTGAGTTTGAACCCAGCGGCCTTATGTCACTCATGATGTCATAAATATTGTATTTAACTTATAATTTGTATATATGGTATTTTAACGTATTTCACTATTCATGAAAAATTCACGAATTTATGAAAAATCCCCAAAAATTTACCCTAACTTTATTTCGATGTTTATAATTACAAAATAAACTCCATTTTAAAATAAATAAATTTTTAAATATTATTAATTTAATTTTTATATAAAACCATTATTAATTTTAAAAATAACATTTTTAAAGTTATAATTAGTTTTATATCATATTGAAAATTAATTAAGATCTCATTATCTTATTGCCTAAAGGGAATAAATTAATATCATTATTTACTATTCATAATGGTCATATTACTATTCATATCACTATTAATAATGGTATGTTACTATTCACAAAAAATCATGTTGGTTCTATCAGACTCCAAATGACATAATGATCACAACTCTAGATGACACCTTTTCGAAATATCAAAAAAAGTAGAGGCAAAGTTGTGTTTAACGACAAGATTATAAAATGTTTTTTTCTGTAGGGACTCATGAAATGAATATTAACTTTCAAAACCATGGTGTGTTACAATGGATGACAACAAAAATTAAATTGGGGAGAATATTGAAACCATAGATTGAATATTTTGGGTTTTTAGGATCTGATGTTGTGTTTGTTGTTTTTTTTTTGACAATAAGTCGGTATGAGATTAATTACTTTATGTAAATATATATCAGAAAGAATAATATATTGGAATCTTATAAAAGATCCCAAACATTCTATTGAGTTTGACTTCCATCAATGGAAGTTCAACATGCACATTTTTCACTTTTGGATGAAGTGGATTTAACAATGATTATGGTTGAACTAGGCTTCTTATCTTACACTTGTGAAAATTGGATTTGAAGATGTTCACATTTTCTACTCTAATTTATTAATTCCATACAATATTTCATTATTTTTTGGATTATGTAAACATTTATTTTTAGTAATAATTACTTATACATTTTTTATGATTAACAATGGGAATACAAAAAAGAAAGAAATTAATATTTTTTCATTTTGATTTATTTTGAATAAGGCATTAATTTTGTCTTATTAATTTTCATACTTAGTGATTAATATGAATTAGTTTTGGATGTAAACAAAAACTTTTCCAGCCATAGCCAACGAGGATAGTCCATATCAATCCCACACATGTTGAAGAATGATCTACCATGTTGGGGAGACATCTAGACGAGCTAGACTTGGAAATATAAGTCAAAGGCCTTGAATAGTTCCCTAACGAATCCCAAATAGAAATTTTGGCATGGTGGGAACATAACTCCTACTTGGGTGAAAACATGAGTGTAGGAGAATGTCCAAGGGACAGCTCAAGGGTGAAGAATAGCCTGTGTGGTGCTATGTGTAGTATTCTAGGCGCCAATACTGGTGCTAGATCAGATGCTTGATGACATGCAGATATTTATTATGAAAAGGTAGAATGAAAAAATACAAATATTGTGTAGGTTTGTATGGGTACTTTTCCACATTAAAAATATTATGGTTATAACAATTCCATTCGATTGAATTGATCTTTACCATATAATATATGATAACATTATCATAAACCCCCATTAACCCTCTTTTGACATTGAGGATTCTGTTTGTTAGAAAAAATTGCAAGCAATGACATCCACATACTGAACTGATATTTATCTCATGAGAATTGAAAGTAGGAATGATATAAATCAACATGAATTCATACATTAATGTGGTTACAATAAGTTTTTTGAAGAAAATAACACATTTAGATGAAGATGAATATGTGTAGATCCTTCCAGGTAGGGTGGGTGAATTATTGTGATCCCTGAAAATCTAGTGAATGATTCATTGTGAAATAATAAGTTGATCTGACATTATAAAAGGAACCACCATTCTTGGTGTCATATAAGTCATGTGACACTTTAAATACAAAAATATTCTATAATATTAATAATCCATGACTCTCCACTATTATCAAACAGGACATGAAACTATGAATTTATGTTAGTGGATTCAAAAACCATGTTTTGTTATCATATATCTATAAATAATGAGGAATGTTTGTTGTTTTTCCTTTTTGGTATTCAAAAATTCATTTGAGAATTGTAATTTGTAGAAAATAAAGCATCTTCAAACTACTATATTTGTGAAGAAGCTTGATGTTTTGTGCACTCCAATTTTTCTGAAGAAGTTCTACGCACTCCTTTTTTTGTGAAGAAGAACCTCATACTTCAAAATCTCAGGAATAAAAGTCCTGGACAACTCTATCTTGTTTTCATAGATAGTCTCCATATACATTGTTCACATGAATAAGGAATTATACTAACGTATATGGACATACATGATGAATCCTGATACCCCAAAATGATTTTAATGCTCTTGTGGAGTGATTTGGTAACTACAAACATTAAGTTGAATGAAGATAATATAATATCCCATTTTTATTCATCTGAAGAAGAATAATCCTGCAATCCTAAAATGGATTTTACGATGGAAAAAAGGAGATCTAGACAACACTATTTTATTCCAAAGTAGTATGTGTTTTATATATACAGACTTTCACGAAAGAAAAATTTTACACCAATATTAAATTTAGGTTTTCATGAGGGAAATAGTATGTGTGTGTGTGTGATTATCTATACCAACTTACATGCATGTGTACAGAGACACTGATTCATATACAAGAACTATTGATAATGAAATCCCAAGGAAAATTGAAATTTGATAGTAAAAAATTGAAATTAAACATTAAATAATATGAATAATATTTCTTATGCCCTGTTGTTAAAAAACATGAGAAGCCCATGAAACACGCATGAAGTACTACATAGAATCCAACACTAAAATATTATATCTAATAGTTTTTCATCAAAGATCAATAGTTGAAGACAAAATTGGGATTGAGTGGTAATATTATTATTATTACTTGGGTGATATAATTATAATATTTCATTCTATTATATTATTTATATCACTCTGACTGAATAAGAATAAGATGTAGAGAATACTTAATTAATTTTTGTTTATTTGAGAAAATGCTTTTGAATTCTACAAAAGTGAGGAATCTATTTGATTGATCCATTCATTAGAAGGTGATTAGAGTTTTCTGGTGTCTATTAAAGGGGACTAGTTCTATATTTAATAACCACATTGTGAGGGACATCCCTATATCATGAAACCTTATGATTCAATGTGTAAACTATCCTTATAATTATTTGGTTCCAAGAGAACAAGTTCAAGTTCATACCCTTTCCTATGGTTTATTTGATTATAAAAACAAATATGCATGTGAGTTGGATAATTACCATGATACATTGGGGATGTAGTAATCCAAATTGGGGGATAAAATTGTTAAAAAATCTTAGGGTTCCTTGTGATTTAATTTTTGGGGTTCATTCGTTCTAACCGTAGGTGGGGAAGACAATAGAATCATTCAATCTATAAGTAACAGTGGTATAAAAAAGGGATAAATTTGTTAATGTGATAAATAGTCATCCCACACTGATTAAACCTTCTATTTGTATGGTTATCACAAACTGTTCGTAACAATTTTTATCTGAGGAATGGTCACACCTATGAATGGATTTTCTTATTTTATGGTTATTGAATTTTATAATCCTCTTACAAATTTATAATATAGTTAAATCCTTGAGTAGATGTATCTACCGAAGATCATAACTCTATCTCAGTCAATACATTGAACAAAAGAAAGAAAAAATAAATGGGAATGATGATGAAGACATCCCTCTGGTGAAAATTGGATGATGAATAAGTTTCAAAATGCATTATTTTTTAGTAAGGGAAGTTATGTATGAGATTTGAGGATATATTATATTATTCATCTACCATGTAAATAGAAAATAACTATACCTCGTATGCTGATGAAGAGGTATTAAATATGTTCTTCCAAGATTTTCCATCAAAATTAGCATGAAAATGTAGTAAAACTATTCCCTGAAATGATGATAATTATAGATATTTATGGAATTCCTTACAAGATAAGATCACTCATCATTAATAAAAATATAATACCAAAGAGAGTGAACTAGAACAAAGGGTGATGGAATGTGTAGATCTGACCAAATAACGTAATTGAAAATGTGTAATAAACAATGTGCATGAAGAATCTTGTTCAAGAGTGTGGAATGATCAGTTTGAAGAATTATGAATCCATTGAGTGGCATAAAGAGGCGTTCCGGTCATTATATGGAAATATGAATAATATAATTGATGCCAATAATTCATAACTTAAAATCAATGAAAATATGATCAAAGATAATTAAAATTTGATATAGGCGAAGAAAACAATTCATGATGATGATGTTATAAAGAAAAATAATTTTTTTGAATACAAATTGATTTTAATGGAGGATGAGAAACAAATCCTAAATATGATGTTTCATGAACTTGAATTCAAACTAGAAAACATTGTAAATCATCAAGTTGGGTCTTCACAACAAGCTTAAATAATCTCTATTACTAAAATATCTAAAAATAAAAAAACATATATAAATGAATCTTATATTAAAAGACCTATATATTGTGGAATAAATTGATTTAAATCATTCAATGTTTAATATCAATAAGTATCATAAATGAAGGAACCGTCCACCTATGAAAATAATATTTATGCTAACTATAGTATTATGAAAGGTGAAAGTTCACGACTAAATACTTTGTTAATATGGATGAAGAAAAATGATGAGTATCCCACCACATCAATTTTGGTGATGAAATATAGGGTTAAAACAAGTATTCCCCCCAAAATAATCCCATTCGAATTTTGAGAAGAAACAAAAAAATCATGTAAATCTAGCCAGACTGTCATTCTAAAGAAGTGATTATGAATGATTGGCTACTTCTGGTACAATTAAATATTTGGGAAAAAAGTATTTAATTGTTGTTATAATATGTTAGAATCCAAAAATAAAAATATTCCTATATAAAAGGGGATAAAATAAATAAGGATGTATATGCCACAAATATATGGAAATAATCATCCAATTATAAATAGATTTTAGGGTTTGAATTTCAGTTCTGGTATTTTCAATAGAAGTGGTCAGAATGAAGAGTTAAGAATGTCACTAAAACAATTCAGATGAAAATACCACAAAAACAAAATATTATAGATATGTGTACCTGGGGAAATAATCAAGAAAAAACATTCACAAAAAAATTCCAAAGAGGAATATAATGAATACATGTAAATCAAACATGGGTGATAATACAAAAATAATGATACTAAAACCCCAAGACGTTGAAAAGGAGTTCTAAATATAAGGGAATAAAATGATTCTTTTGTGGAAAAAGAGTTCACAACACTGATCACTATAATAAGGCCATAGAAATAAAAATGAATGGATAAATGATTTAGAAACAAAGGGGATTACGAGTACAAGGAAAAAATAAAAGAAAATAAGTGGTAAAAACACACCAAAAAAACATGTGGAACTACCAAACAGAATGTACATATTCTAAATGATATACTATATACAAGTCTAGATGATTTGGAATGATAAATATTTTTGGAAGAAGCAATGATGAATGCGTATTCTAAATTAAGATAGATTATTCTGTATGATGAAATCAAATTTAATGAGAGGATATCAACAAATTATGATTAGAAAATATGAGAAGTTAATTTTAGAAGGTGATTTATGTATAAACACAATTTATATTATTGTTTTTTATAATACCATCTCAAGAAGAAACACTAAATAATAATAAAAATCACCAAGTGATTTTTTTTCCATGATGTCTAATTTGAAAATGGAAATAACACACAATGATGTTACAAAATAAAGTGAAGACACCATGCTACCAAAAAAATTATTAAATTCATAAAAGTCAGTATGAAGAGTTCACACTCACATGATTTAGAGAAAATATTATAATCAATGTTGAGAAAAAAATGTAATCATTGTTTCTATCATTTAAAATCTATGTATATTTTCATTATTCCCATCTATATAGTGTTTGTTCATTGCCTATAGGGAATTTAAGGTGATGCACATACTCAGGGGAGAATTTATGGATATATTATATTTCTATATCTGTGAGATAAAATATTAAGTCTAATATTGATGGATTATACTATCCTAATTTGATATAGCTAATGGTATCTTGAATATTAATTTCTAAAAATAATTATAGTTAAACCATAATAAATATGATCAAGATAACATATTTGATTTACCAATTTAAATTTACCTTCATGGATCAAATAAAAAAATTGTAAATTACAAAATTTTCATTAAAAAGATAAACTAATGAAAAATATCCATCATGATTATGTGAAACTAGTGATCATCCATTGAGGGGGAGTATCCAATTAAATTCATTGAGTATTATACTAAAGTTGGGGATATTATCTCAATTAGTTACTTGTTAAAAAAATCAATAATGAGGTATGCAGAAAAATGATTCTATCCTTATTCACAATAATTAAATGAATTCCAATATTAAGGGAGAAAACATAAAAGAATAAATGACATGAAAAAATTAATCATGGAGAATTTTCAAGACCGATTTCATGAACATCACTAGTTTATTATAATTGAAGGTTTTTAATTTTTCTGTTAAGGTGAGAGATGGAATTTTTAGTTGAATATATATTTAGAATTTTCATTATAGCGAGTATTAGAAAAATTACCCCTGCTTTGTATCAGTTGCTATCAAGCAATTACTGTCAACCTAGAAATAACTACACAAATATTATGTTAAATAAAAAATCATTCTATATCAGTTCCTTTCATATAGTAAATTGAGAATTGACCACATGGACATTTAAATTAGATCATATTGTTTTCTATACTGGTTTTTCCCAAATATACTTAAAGTGGGATAATTGATGGAACATTTAAAAAGAATTAAATGATACCATCCTCTCTGAGGTACTTCATATTTGACATAAATATGGAGGAGAGAATAAAATATAAAAATATATTAATTATGAAAAGCCCCATAAAATCCAAGGAAAGTTGTTTCTTAATTTTCTTTGGAATTTTACAAGAATGTAGTTTCTGACGGCACCTGATTCCAAGGCTCGGTGTGCCCGAAATCATTTTCCAAAGTTTAGCTTGGGTATGTTCAGTGAACGAACGAGCGGGTTTTTCTAACTATTGAACCGGTGCTCAGAATCTAATTTTGAGGGCACCGATGGAATCACAACGTCAGTATTTTCTTAGAAACACCTTTTCCGGAGTTGCGTTTGCTTGGGTGTGGTTTTTAATTTTTGGGGTTAAGTTAAGAAATAAAATAAAAGTGGTGTGACAATTTATTTTATTTTACTTAAAGTGGCTTAACCTAAGTTAAGAAAATATAATGGGACCCACAATATCCTACCCACTTTGTAGGATATTTGTGATGTGGGGCCCGCACGAGCCCCACCATTTCTTTCTGTCTAAGTAACGCACCCGCACCCCCCCTTTTAATGAAGTCAATCGTGCGTTTATTCTGGTTAAGAAACGCCTCATTAATTTGGGCAGTTTAATCATTACAATTAATTCTTTGAATTAATTGTTCATTTCGTTTCTTTTGAAATTCAAACGTTGGAATGTGCGTTAATAAAATAAGACGAATCTTATTTTATTTTTGTTGGAATTCTAGTTGTGGGAGCCTTTGGGAGAAAAAGAAAAGCCTTGAGGAACTTCTTCGTTCTTCAACGAAGAACGTGAAGAACGCACCACCGCCGACGAAGAACATCGACCTCCGACGGCAGACGACGGCGAGAGACGCCTTCCTCGGAGACCACCTAATGCAAATGATGTTCCATCTGTGATGCTTCTTCCGCGGTGATCCTTTTCCTCCGTGACGGTTAACTCCGGGATGCACGCTTATTCGACGACAACGTTGCGGTAGGGGTTAATGTGTTTTTATTTTTGAAATCTTCCTTCATCTAACCTTGTTTATTTGGACCACTTGATATCGTTTAATGGGAGGTGGTCGGACCGCACAAACATGGCCGAACCTCCTCCCTTATTATTATTTTTTGTTGCGGTTTGAGTGAAAGTAACGCGGTGCTGTCGCACAGCGCGGGAATGAGCGGCAAGGAATGTGCGGCGCCGTCGCACGACGCATTTGAGAATTGAATCAATCCGCGGCTCCATCGCGTGGTTCCAGAAAGAAACCGAAGACACCGCAGCCAGAGCGGGGTCGCGACGGAGGGGCGCAGCATCGGCGCGCCGTGCCGGGCGGACCAAGGCAGTGGCTTAAGGTGCGGCGGAGCAGCGGAACCGGCGGCCAGAATCGGGCCGCCGGCGTCGGAGTAGGGGGACCATCCTTGCCGGTCCCGTGGCGGTAGAATTCGGCCGGCTGGAGTGGGCCGGCCAGACCGTGGAAGAATCGGGGGTTCGAAACCCCCGGCTGGCCGGATGTGAGCAGCCCCATTAAAGGGACGCAGTTTCATTACACGGGGGCAGCGCCCCCCGCATCCGAACGGGTCGGCCGTTCGGCCAAGCCCCTGGCCAGCGCGCCTCGCGCCGGGCCGGCTGCTCTGGCCGGTCCGCCAGACCGGGCTGCCAGGCCGGGCCGCGCCAACCGGGCCGGGCCACGCCCAAGTGGGCCAGACCCGGACCCGGTTCGGGTCGACCCAGTTCGGGCCGACCGTGGGAGTATCGGGCCGGGTCAGACCGGGCCCGAACCCCCTAATACCGAACCTCTTTTGGTCCATTTCCTATAACTTGAGGGGAGAACCTCCGATCGACGCACCGTCAGTTGCGTAGCGATCCTTGGATCGAGACGGATGTTTCGGTATATTAAACTCAAGGTTTTGGAGTAATTTGGGTTCGGCCGAGTTGGTTTGTACACGAAACCAACCGGGCCCTCGGAGCGGAAACGCTCATAACTTGAACTATGGACGTCCAATTGACGTGCCATCGACTTTGATGTATTCTTCTATGTGATACGGACCTTTTGGATTACTCCGCTTGAGGTTTGGACGTAGTTGGAGTACTGTCACGTTGGTTTTGACTTAAAAACCAACCAGGCCCCTGGGACAAAAAAGCCAATAACTCTCAGATCGGGCGTCCGATTGACGCACCGTCTGTGACGTTGAGTTCATGTTGGTGATAAGGAACTTTTGGATACATCAACTCCGGAAAATGTGTCAGTTGATGCATCAGCCCTCGGCTCGTGGAGCGGACCCTCCCGAAAGAGCTTGCTCGGTGCGAGAACCCTAGAGCTGGCTGCGACTGCGATGACGATGACGACTGTGCAGAAATCCTCCGTGGATTCGACAACGACGACTACATCACTCAGCGATCCTACGTGGATCAGTGCTACCGATCTTGTGTGGGTTAGATCTTGTGTGGGTTAGCGCTCAGCGGTCCTCTGTGGGCTAGCTCCTATAGATCCTGTGTGGGTCATTGCGGGGGTTAGTTACCTATCGATCCTGTGTGGGTCATTGTGGGGGTTAGTAACTATCGATCCTTTGTGGGTCTGACGGCTTAGATTAATCAGTGGCTATATCTGATCATCTCTATCGCCATACAAAGAAGTATACATGTGTGAGATGAATCTTGACATGATTTCTTATGTGGATTAAGTTATTCATTCCTGTGTGGATGGGGTTGTGATTTCCTGTGTGGATGCGATCGAACTTGGGCTCGGATGTTGGAGCCAAACTGGTATTGATGACTTAGGTATATGTATGGGCATATACCTAAGCAGTGTCGGATGTTACTTTGTGATTGTATCTTTCCTTTGTGGATTATCCTTTATGGATTCTGGGAGACCTCCGGGGGTCTCTGGGTCCCTACTAAGTACCTTATACTCACCCCTGCACGGGCTATGCCTACCCTACGTTGTGTTGGTTGCAGACGACGGAAAGCGCTGATCGCGGTTGAGGCTATCAGAGTAGGTCGGTACCTGGAGGTGGACTACTGGGGGGGACGTACTCGGTGCAGACGAATGGACCCGAGGAGCTGTGGAGGCTATCTGTACTCACCCTTCATGTGGGACTTCTAGTGGATGGCTCCAGGCTGCGACATTGCTTTCAGTTGATGTTTTCCCTTTCCAGTTGTACTTTACTTTTAGTTTTAGTTTGTATACTGGCCCACTTACTTTTCTGCACTTAATTTTGTATCAGTTTTCACTTACTGTTTACTTCTAATGCTTGCATGCTCTGTGGTGTTGTTTACTTTACAAAGGAAATGCCTTCCCTTTTTATCAGGAATTACACCTAGGTTCTAGTCGCCAGCCCCTGGCCTATGGAAGACGGGCTTGGGGTAGTCACGGCACGGTCCCTGAGGACGGTTCGTGGAAAATTGGCATCAGAGGAGTTAGGTTCTACTGTAGAACTTGGGACTCTGATCTTTCTTCTTTGTGAAGAAACAATGTTCCTTGTATTTATTGTGGTTATCAGTCCAGGGAGTCCAGTGTTGGTGCGGCGACCGACGTGTCCGTACACCAGGACCCTGACTTCTGATTTCCCACTTAATACACAAAAACATTTATTGCATGTGTGTTTCAAGTTTTCATTGTGATTACTTTATGTCAGCTCACCAGGTATACTGTTTGACCATGGCACGCCTGTTTCTTTTCAGGATGGACCCACGACAGCAGCCAGCTAGGGTTCCGAGAGTTGTGTGTGATGATAGCCCACCGAGCGACGAGGCCTCAGTACAAGCCCCTTTGACAGTAGAGGCATCGGCGGTACCTCTACCCACCGACCCACCGATGCTTCCTGCCCCAACCGGTGACAATGCACGTCTCCTTAGTGCACTGCACGAGTTTCAGCGCCAGCGACCGCCCAGGTTCTGTAGGGAGACGGACCCCCAGGCAGCCGAGGACTGGCTGGAGGCAGTTGTATGGGTTTTCAGGTTAGTGAGGACACTAACAGACCTCATGTTGATCCTCGCAGCAAGCCTACTGCACGCTGCAGCAGGTAGATGGTGGAGCTTCATGCTCCAGGTGCATGATGAGGCATCTCTTCTCTGGATGGACATTGAGAGCCTCTTCCGATCAGACTTCGTCCCAGCCACCCTCTGTGCGGTGCGCATCCAGGAGCTTCTACAGCTGTGGAAAGGCAGCTTGACGGTCGCCCGGTACTCGGTGAGATTTACCGATCTCTCACGCTACTCGACAGACATGGTACGAGACCCATTCTTCTGGGCCAGGACCTCTGAGCAGGGATTGAGGCAAGATATCAGGGAATCATTGATCTCCCTCAGCATTCCGACTCAGGAAGGAGTACTGGAGCGAACCCTTTTGATTGAGAGCTTCCTTGTTGAGCCTTCATCAGCAGCGAGACCTACCGCGTGGCATCATGTAGAAGAGTCTTCTGCAGCAGGCAGTCGACAGATAACTCATGGGTCTAGGCAGACCAGACCCTCAGGCAGATGACCTCAGGACATTGGCTCAGCAGTGCGGGGCACACAGCATGAGGCCAGTCTTTTGAGAGGCAGACAGTGCTACACGTGTGGCGGGCAGGGCCACATGGCTCGTGACTGCCCGACCCGCCGTGCCGAGGAGTAGCAGACGATTGAAGGGCCTCCCATGCAGAGGCATAGGGTCGACTGTGGCGGTCCGCAAGGAGCAGGCGGACGAGGCAGAGGAGCTGGCCGAGCAGCAGGTGGTGGGATACTCTTTGAGGCTCTACCACCACCACCACCAGGTGGTCCACCCCGACCACAGGGAGATGGCGGGTAGAGACAGGCACACCACCAAGCAGCGGAGGCCTACGACTACGGTGCACCCGAGATGATTCGAGGTAGTATCTGTGTCTATTACACTCTTTCTACAGTTCTTATAGACATAGGATCGAGACATTCTTTAATAGCTGACGCCCTTGTTTGGTGCTCGGAGATTCCGACAGAGCCGTTGGCTCGATCCTTACGGCTAGAGACTCCTACGGGAGCAGACTCGACTATTATGCACTGGTGCCGGCAGTGTGAGCTTACTCCAGGAGGCTAGATCTTTGGCTGGGATCTTATTTTAGCGGCGTCGAGGCCTTAGGACTTCATCATGGGCATGGATTGGTTATCCACAGTCCATGCTCAGATTGACTGTATTATGCGCAATGTGCGATGTGTACGCACCGATGGGAGCATGTTCACCTTCACCAGTGAGAAGGGAGCCTTCGCAGCACAGGATGGACTCCTGTAGAGGAGAGGACAACCCATCACTCATCAGTTGGATAGCCTCATCCTAGGAGTAGTTGACGTATGGAGTCCTTGTTTTCCTGCAGTGGTGGATCCGTATGCGGACGTTTTCCCCGATGACATTCTAGGACTACGTCCTCGCAGAGAGGTAGACTTTTATATTGATCTATACCCTGGGATAGCCCCGATATCCACCCTAGCATATCGGATGGCTCCCGCCGAGCTTCGAGAGCTACGGGTGCAGTTGGAGGACTTGCAGGGCAGGGATTCATCCGACCTAGTGTTTCACCCTGGGCTTCCCTGATATTGTTTTCCAAGAAGGCGGATGGGAGCATGCGACTTTGTGTCGACTATCGTCAACTGAACCAGGTGACAGTGAAGAAAAAATATCCACTACCAAGGATTGATGACCTCTTCGATCAGCTCAAGGGAGCACGGTGGTTCTCAAAGATAGACCTCAGGTCAGGCTATCATCGGCTTAGAGTTCGGGACGAGGATGTGTAGAAGAAGGCCTTCAGATGTCGGTGTGGCCACAATGAGTTCTTTCTTATGCCCTTCGGCGTAACCAATGCTCCCGTAGTGTTCATGGGCCTCGTGAACAGGATCTTTCAACCATACCTCGATCGATTTGTTGTGGTCTTCATCGACGACATTTTGATATACTCGATGACTGAGGAGGAGCACGCCTACCACTTGCGGGTTGTACTAGACACACTCCGAGAGCACCAGCTTTATGGAAATCTCTCGAAGTGTCAGTTCTGGATATGTGAGGTCCACTTCTTGGGACATGTCATCTCTGAGGCGGTAGTTTCGGTGGATCCTGCGAAGATCAAGGAAGTTCTAGCTTGGGACCCACCCAGGAGCGTGACAGAGGTGCGGAGTTTCTTGGGACTAGCTGGATACTATTGGAGATTTGTGCCACACTTCTCCAGAGTTGCGGCACCACTCTTAGCTTTGATGAAGAACAGTAAACCCTTTGTGTGGTTAGACAGATGTCAGCAGAGCTTCCAGGAGCTGAGAGAGAGATTGACCAGCGTGCCTATATTGAGGCTTCCGGAGGAGGGAGTTGGGTACGTAGTTTACTGCGATGCATCAGGGACCGGACTCAGATGTTTCCTGATGCAAGAGCAGGTCGTGACCGCCTATGGATCATGTCAGTTGAGCCAACATTAGCAGAACTACGCTACCCATGACATGGAATTAGAAGCAGTGGTACTCGCTCTGAAGATTTGGCGGCACTATATGATGGTCGAGCGCTTTACAGTCTTTTCTGACCATCAGAGTCTCAGGTACATCTTCTCTCAGAAGGACCTGAACCTGAGACAGTGGCGATGGGTCGGGTTCTTCCAGGACTATGACTTTGAGATAGTCTATACTCCTGGCAAGGGGAACGTAGTAGCTGATTCTCTCAGCAGGAGGACGGGCATTCAGCTACTTGGGGAGGCGATAGTGGAGCTATCCACTTTGCAGATATTCTTCATGGATAGAGATGGATCAGCCTTCCTTCAGTCTCTCACAGTCATTCCTCCAGTACTGCTGCGGGTTAGAGAGGCACAACATGGGGACGCCGACTGTGAGACGCAGCATGCGTAGATATCCTCAGGACTGGCACCTGATGGTTTCTCATTAGGAGGAGAGCATGCCGTCCTTTTCATAGGACGTACCATGTTACCAGTTGATTTGTGGGATGAGGTGTTGAGAGAGATTCACACATCCCCTTTGGCGGTACATCCTGGAGTGGCGAAGATGTACCAGGATCTCGGACGACAGCACTGGTGGCCGGGCATGAAGAAGGCTGTGGTAGAGTTCGTTTCTCAATGCCTCACCTGCCAGCAGGTGAAGGCAGAGCACCAGGTACTAGCAGTCCTGGTACAACCCTTGGAGGTACCAGAGTGGAAGTGGGACGGGATATCTATGGACTTCGTGACTGGACTTCCACACACTTCCAGTGGTCACAACTCCATTTGGGTGATTGTCGATCGACTCACCAAGTCGGCTCACTTCTTACCAATCAGAGAGCAGGGCTCAGTGGAGAGCATGGGATGTCTCTATATCTAATAGATTGTACGGCTTCATGGTGTGCCATCATCTATCATCTTCAATCGAGATGCTCTCTTTACTTCCCGGCTTTGGAAGGGGTTATAGGAGGCATTCAGGACGCAGCTACGTCTGAGCACCGCCTTTCACCCTCAGAGAGATGGTCAGACGGAGAGGACCATACCGACTCTTGAGGACATGCTCCTCGCATGTGTCCTCGACTTTGGTCGCAGCTGGGAGGACCACCTACCCTTAATGGAGTTCGCGTACAACAACATCTACCACTCCACCATCGGGATGACACCATACGAGGCGTTGTACGACCGACCTTGCATATCACCGTTGTGCTGGACATACCCTGGGGAGTCAGCACTTGTGGGACCAGAGATGGTCTAGGCCACGACAGAGAAGGTCCAGATCATCCAGGAGAGAATGAGGACAACACAGAGCCGGTAGAAGTCTTATGCTGACAGGAGGCGGAGGCCACTGGAGTTCGAGGATGGCGACCACTTCTTCTTGCGGGTCTCACCTCGATGTGGATTACATATATTTGGACAAGGTGGAAAGTTGTCTCCATGCTTCATCGGACCATTCCAGGTCCTTAGCAGGATTGGCGAGGTGGCTTATCGCCTGGATCTACCACCTTAGTTGCACCTGGTGCACGACGTCTTCCACGTATCTCACCTGAGGAGATTCATGCACGACCCGACACATATCATTGACCATGGGGAGCTAGACGTTGATGATGGGGCGACTTTTGCAGTGTTCCTGGTGGAGATCAATGATCGATTAGATCAGGTCCTACGTGGATCTTCAATTCCTCTAGTGCGCATCAGATGGAAGCACGGGAACCTCTAGGAGAGCACCTGGGAGCGGGAGGCTGAGATGCGTGCTCAGTAACCACTTTTGTTTCCCTAGTTTTTGATGTATCTTTATGGGGATGTAAATCCCTGAGGTTGGAGTGACGTAAAGACCTGTAAAATTCAAGGAAATATTTTTCTTAATTTTATTTGGAATTTTACAAGAACGCAATTTCTGATGGCACCTAATTCCGAGGCCCGGTGTGCCAGAAATCATTTTCCGAACATTAGCTTGGGTATGTTCAGTGAACGAACGAGCGGGTTTTTCTAACTTTAGAACCGGTTCTCAGAATCGAATTCCGAGGGCACTGATGGAATCGCAGCGCCGGTATTTTCTTAGAAACACCCTTTCCAGAGTTGCGTTTGCTCGGGTTTGGTTTTCAATTTTTGGGTTTAAGTTAAAAAAAATAAAATAAAAGCAGTGTGACAATTTATTATATTTTACGTAACGTGGCTTTACCAAAGTTAAGAAGATAAGATGGGACCCACAATATCCTACCCACTTGGTAGGATATTTGTGAGGTGGGGCCCGCACCAGCCCCACCATTTTGTTCCTTCTAAGTAATGCACCCTCACCCCCACTGCTTTTAATGAAGTGAACCGTGGGTTTATTCTGGTTAAGAAACACCTCATTAATTTGGGCGGTTTAATCGTTACAACTAATTCTTTGAATTAATTGTTCGTTTTGTTTCTTTTGAAATTCAAACGTTGGCATGTGCGTTAATAGAATAAGACAACTCTTATTTTATTTTTGTTGGAATTCTGGTTGTGGGAGCCTTTGGGAGAAAAAGAGAAGCCTTGAGGAACTTCTTCGTTCTTCAACAAAGAACACGAAGAATGCACCGCCGCCGACGAAGAACACCGACCTCCGATGGTGGATGACGGCGAGAGACGCCTTCCTCAGAGACAACCTAACACCAACGACATTCCTTCCGTGATTCTTCTTCGGCAGAGATCCTTTTCTTCCGTGACGGTTAATTCCGCGACACACACTCGTTCGACGACAACGTTGAGGTAGGGATTATGTGTTTTAATTTGTGAAATCTTCCTTCATCTAACCCCATTCTTTTGGACCACTTGATATCGTTTAACCGGAGGGGCCCAGACCACAGAAACACGGCCGAACCTCCTCCCTTATTATTATTTGTTGTTGTGGTTCGAGGGTATGTAACGTGGTGCCGTCGCACCGCATGGGAACGAGGGGCAGAGAATGCGTGGCATTGTCGCGCCATGCATTTGAGAATTGAACCAAGCCGTGGTGCCGTCACGTCGCGCCAGAAAGAAACCGAAGACACCGCAGCCGGAGCGGGGCAGCGGCAGAGGGGCACGGTGACGTCACGCTGCGCCGGACGGACCAAGGCCGTGGCTTAAGCCGCGACGGAGCAGTGGAACCGGCGGCCGGAATCGGGTCGCCGGCGTCGAAGGAGGGGGACCGGCCTTGCCGGTCCCGTGGCGGCAGAATCCGGCCGGCCGGAGTGAGCCGGCCAGACCATGGAAGAACCGGGGGTTCGAAACCCCTGGCTGTCCGGACATGAGCGGCCCTATTAAAAGGTCGCGGTTTCTTCACACGGTGGTTTTCCCCCCACATCCGAACGACTCGACCATTTGGCTGAGCCCCTGGCCAGCGCGCCGCACGCCGGGCCGGCTGCCCTGGCCGGTCTGCCAGAACGGGCCGCCAAGACGGGCCACGCCAGCCGGGACGGGCCGCACTAGTCGGTCTGGGCCGCGCCCAAGTGGGCCAGACCCAGACCCGGTTCGGGTCGTCCCGGTTCGGGCTGACCCTGGGGGTATCGGGCCGGGTCGGACCGGGCCCAAACCCCCTAATATCGAACCTCTTTCGGTTCGTTGCCCATAACTTGAGGTGCAGACCTCCGATCGATGCACCGTCAATTGTGTAGATATCCTTGGATCGAGGTGGATGTTTAGGTATATTACACTCAAGGTTTCAGAGTACTTTGGGTTCGGCCAAGTTGGTTCGTACACGAAACCAACCGGGCCCTCGGAGCAGAAACACTCATAAATTGAACTCCAGACGTCTGATTGACGTACCGTTGACTTTGATGGATTTCTCTAAGTGAGATGGAACTTTTGGCTTACTCCGCTCGAGGTTTGGATGCAGTTGGAGTATGGTTGGGTTGGTTTTGACTTAAAAACCAATCGGGCCCACTGGGACGAAAAAGACAACAACTCTCAGACCGGGCGTCCGATTGACGCGCCGTCTGTGATGTTGAGTTCCTGTTGACGATACGTAACTTTTGGAAACATCAAATCGGGAATATGTTTTAGTTGATGTATCAGCCCCTCGGCTCGTGGAGCGGACCCTCCCGAACGAGCTTGCTGTGTGCGGGAACCCTAGAGCTGGCTGCGACTGCGATGACGATGAAGACTGTGCAGAAATCCTCCGTGGATTCGACGGCGATGACTACATCACTTAGCGATCCTACATGGATCAGTGCTACTGATCCTTTGTGGGCCAGATCCTGTGTGGGTCAGCGCTCAGCAGTCCTATGTGGGTCAGTGCCTACAGATCCTGTGTGGGTCCGATCCTATGTGAGTTATTGCGGGGGTTAGTTACATATCGATCCTGTGTGGGTCAGATCCTGTGCAGGTCATTGCAGGGGTTAGTACTTGTCAATCCTTTATGGGTCTGACGGCTTAGATGAATCAGTGGATATATCTGATCATCTCTATCATCATACAAAAAAGAATACCTGTGTGAGCTGAATCTTGACTTGCTTTCCTATGTGGATTATGTTATGATTTCCTGTGTGGATCGGGTTGTGATTTCCTATGTGGATGTGATCAAACATGGGATCAGATGTTGTAGCCAAACTGGTATTGATGACTTAGGTATATGTATGGTCATATACCTATGCAGTGTCAGATGTTAATTCGTGATTGTATCTTTACTTTGTAGATTATCCTTTGTGGATTCTGGGAGACCTTAGGGGGTCTCGGGGTCTCTACTGAGTAGCTAATACTCACCCCTACACGGGCTATGCCCGCACTACGTTGTGTTGGTTGTAGACGACAGACAACACTGATCTTGGTTGTGGCTTGCAGAGCAGGTCGGCACCCGGAGGTGGACTACTGGGCGGGACGTACTCGGAGCGGACGACTAGACCCGAGGAGCTGTGGAGGCTATCTGTACTCACTCTTCAGGTGGGACTTCCATTGGACGGCTCGAGGCTACGACATTACTTTCAGTTACTGTTTTCCGTTTCCAGTTGTACTTTACTTTCAGTTTGTGTTTGTATATTGTCCCACATACTTTTATGCACTTACTTTTGTATCATTTTTCACTTAGTGTTTACTTCTACTGCTTTCTTGCTCTGTGGTGTTGTTTACTTTACAAAGGAAATTCCTTACCTTTTTATCGGGAATTACGCCTTGGTGCTAGTCGCCAGCCCCTGGCCTTTGGAAGGTGGTCCTGGGGTAGTCACGACAAGGGCCCCGAGGACGGGTCGTGAAAAATTAAATAAAGAGAACATTTTGAAATCCCATTTTACATAATCTTATTGATTTCAAATAAAAAGTGGTATACTGATGATACTACCTTGTGTTTGTGATTTATTTGTTTAAATAAGTTAGTATGTGATGAATTATATGATGCTAGTTTTTATTGGAAAATAAGAATAACTTTGAAGCATAATGAAGTCCCCAAACATTTTTTTGAAGCTGAGTTCCTTCTATGAGGGATTAATGGTCGCCTGTTAATCTATTTGATAAAATTGATTTAACTATGATGTTTTGTTCGATTGGTCTTACTCTCTTAGAAATGTGTAAATGGAATTTAAAGAAATGAACATTTACTAATTAAATTGAAGAATTCCATTGAATATTTCATTATTTACAGAAGAGTTTTATGAGGACCATACAAATATTTATTTTCATTAATATTGAGACATAAATTTTTTGATGATTAATGAAGGCCATGAAAAAAATAACATTTTTTCATGATGAATTTTTTTGAAGAAGGAATTAAAGTTGGATTTCATTTTTCTTACATAGTAATTACTAAGTACAAATATTTGGTGTTTTCCAACATGTAGTAGGCATCGCAAAATCGGGTTGTCGAAATCAATCGCACGCATGTTGGAGTAAGATAAAACATGTGGGAGAGCCATTGAGGCTAGCTAGACATGGGGGGGTATGAGGTAGTGGCCTTATAATGAACCCATAGGGAGTGAAAGGTGAAATTTTGGAATATTTGTTTCATAACAAAACAAGGGGTGCATATGGGTGAACATGAGGATTCATAGGGGAACATAAAAGAGGGTTTCATGGTATTTGTGGGCGTATTTGTAGTGTTATGTTTGTTAAATATGGTGGTGGATTGAAAGGTAGATGACATGAATACGTTTATTAAGAGGAGGCTGAATGAATAGAATACTAATTTGGTGTAGTAACATGTGGCTAATTTTAACCAATTAAAAGAGTTTCCCTTATAACAAAACCATTCAATTAAATTGACCACTTCAATCTGATCAAAAAATGAGATCGATTTCATGATAATTAAAAATAAGAATGATACATGTCAAAATTAATTCATTATTTGATGTGTTTTAAAGAACTTTTCATGGAAAAGAAACTACCGAAATGTGATGAAGATGAGTATGTCATTTTATGCAGTTAGGGTGAATGCATGTGAGCCATGAAACGAAAGTGAGTTCATCATCCTAATAAAAAAAAATTTATCCCTCATAATAAGTGTAACCACCATTCATCAGTGTAATGAAATTATTAAATGGTTTAAAATAATGTAATATTATGTACTATTAATCCTTTCTAACTCACCTTTATTATCGAATGTGGAATGAAACCCATAATTTATGTTTGTGGATACATGGACCAAAGGTGGTGATCATATATCTAAAAATACTCTGTCATGACTATTTATTTTTATTTATTATATTTTTATTTTCCTTTAAAAAATCTGATTTTTATAAAATAGATATTCAATAGGATTATTTTTTACAAAAAATAATGATGATGTTCCATGAACTCTAGTTTTCATATAGAATATATGGACACTCTTGTTTGTGAGATGAAAACTATTAGTTTCCTAGTCTCATGGAATGAAGTTCTACAAAACACTTCCAATTTTTCAAAGACAGTTTACATGTGTTTTTTTCTCCCAAAGAAAGTTATGGCCTCATGTAAATGAAATTATTTAATGAATAATGAGTTATCAAAATGATTTTCATGATCTCATGAAGTTATTTGAGAACTACGTACTTGTAGTTGAACTAATATTATAGAATATCTATTGTGGTTAATTAACTTGTGGAAGAATAATGTAACAATTAGGCCCCAGTGACATCAGAAACACCCCGCCTTAACAAGGTTGTATGGTCCTAGCTTCCGAGGTACCACCAGTTGCTCCCGCAGACACGTGGGGCCAACCCAAGGGTCCACCCACATGCCTGAATGGGTCATCTGACTAATGACAGTCCCCACAGGCCAACACATGTCCTTTATCTTGTGCTTTATCCTCACTCACACACACCCAGGGAAACATCCTAGGAGGTCACCCATCCTGATAACTACTACATGCCAAACACGCTTAACTATGGAGTTCTAATCAGACAAGATCCCAAAAAGGAAGGTGCACCTTGTTGACATGAGCCATATCATGTAGTCATTTAACCATTTATCATTTGGGGGTGTTACAATCACCCCCCTATTAGAGCATAATGTCCTCATTATGGACCCTACATCTTAACACAGGCAGTGCGCTGCACTTAAGGCTGGGTACCACCTCTGATACCAAATGTAACAACTGGGCCCCAGTGACAGCACAAACACCCTGCCTTAACAAGGCCGTTGTGTCCTGGCCTCCGAGGTACAACCAATTGCCCCTACAGACACGTGGGGCCAACTCGAGGGTCCACCCACATGCCTGAATGGGTCATCTGACTAATGACAGTCCCCACAGGCTAACACGTGTCTTTTCCAGTGTGCTTTGTCCTCACTCACACACACCCTGGGAAACTTCCCAGGCAGTCACCCATACTGACCACTACTCCAGGCTAAACACGCTTAACTGTGGAGTTCTAATCAGACATGATTCTGAAAAGGAATGTGCACCTTGTTGACATGATCCATATCATGTAGTCATTTAACCATTTATCATTTGTGGGTGTTACAAATAATCGTACAAGCCCTACATAGATTTCACAAAGGAAGAAAGAGATCTCTTATACACTTGGTTATACATAGTAAATAGTTTCTCTATATATATGTATGTGAACATAAGATAATTATTACAATAAGAACCTATTCAATTTACCTTAAGGAAGATCGTTTGTGAATGATTGGGTATGCAACCTTGCACGAATGTGAACAATGTCACCCACAGATATACAAGAACTGTTGAGACTGAAATCCAAAGGCATCCTGAGCTGAGATACTAAAAAATTTAAATTATCCATTAAATAATTAACATAATATTTTATATGTTCATAACTT
Organism: Viscum album; assembly: GCA_963277665.1. Classification (NCBI taxonomy): domain Eukaryota; kingdom Viridiplantae; phylum Streptophyta; class Magnoliopsida; order Santalales; family Viscaceae; genus Viscum; species Viscum album. The sequence goes on from OY728123.1 coordinate 55,928,730, forward strand.
AACAAACAGGTAAATCTCATGTTTCAAACTCTTGAAGTATGATTGATAATATGTCCCTAAAATTCTATATCTCATTTTTGTATGTTAAAGATCAAAAATAGAAGATGAAATTGTGACAAAGAGGTAATTTTATTATTAATATTTGGGTTATAGAATTATGATATTTCAATACATATCAATATTAATATCATTATAACAAAATAATAAGAATAATAGGTAATGTACAAGATCATGAAATATTTTATACGACCATTTTGATTGTTTTAAAATAGATATATCTATTTCATTGATGTATCAAATGATGTTTATGAGATATTAATGGTGTTTATTGAAGATGAATTTTCTACATTTTTGATCACATTATGAGGGATATGATGATATTTTTTCAACTTGTACTTTATCATTTAACGTTTCATTAAACCTTCTGGGTTCTAGCAAAACATTTTCAAGGTCATAACCCTAATTGTTATTTCATTCATAATAAAATTAAATATATGTGTGAGTATGATAATAACCAATTAATATTGGGGAAATATTCATTCAGATTATAGGAGAACATTGTTAAGAAATCCTAATGTTCCTTGTACTTTATTATTTTATGTGTACAATTTCAAACCACGTGTGATGGTGATAGGAAAATATTTTACTAAATAAGAGATAGATTTATAAATTAAGGGGATAAATGTCTAATGTGATAAAAAGTCACCCAACTATGATTCACCTTCCCCTTCGATGAGGTCATTTCAAATTGATCCAAACAATTTTTTGTTAATTTAAGAGCCAATTTGACGTTTATTCTAATATATGGGATTATATTATGTTTTTGAGAGCTTAGATTACTAGTGAATAAAGCAATAATATAGCCCAATACCATTCCAAGATGATACTTGTGGATCTGACAATAATTGTCACGACCCGTCCTCGGGGCCCGTGCCGTGACTACCCCAAGCCCGCCTTCCATAGGCCAGGGGCTGGCGACTAGCACCAAGGCGTAAAATCCCAGTAAACAGGGAAGGCATTGCCTTTATAAGTAACAACCACACAGAGTCAGCAAGCGGAAAGTAAAGTGCAGAAAAGTAAAGGGGCCGGAAATACAAGCCCAACTGTAAAGTACAACTGAAAAGAAAAAGAACAGCAACTGAAGAAAAGACGGCGGCCTCGTGTCGTCCACTGGCAATCCCACCTGAAGGGTGGGTACAGATAGCCTCCAGGCTCCTCGGGTCCCACGTCCGCTCCGAGCACGTCCCGCCCAGTGGTCCACCTCCAGGTACCGTCCTGCTCCACGCCCCAACCGTGATCAGCGCTGTCCGTCGTCTGCAACCAACACAACAAGGTGCGGGCATAGCCCGTGCAGGGGTGAGTACAACTACTCAGTAAGGACCCCGAGACCCCCGAAGGTCTCTCGAAATCCACAAAGGATATAGCACAAAAGAAAGATGCAATCACGAAGTAACATCTGACTCGACTTAGGTATATGCCCATACATATACCTAAGTCCCCAATTCTAGCTCTGCTCACGAGCTCAAGAACAACTCAATCCACAAAGGAAAGCAAGACTCAAATCCACAAGGAGAGTAAACAGTAAATCCACAAAGGATAGTTCAACACAATCCACAAAGGAGAGTAACATAAGATTCAGCTCAACCAGGTATACTTTTTCAGATGACGTCAAAGACGATCACTGATCCGTCTCAGTCGTCGGACCCACGAAGGATCGATAGGTACTAACCCCCGCAGTAGACCCACACAGGATCGGGCTCACACAGAACCTGTAGGCAGTGGCTCACACAGAACCGGTAGGCAGTGGCTCACACAGAACCGGTAGTAGGACCCACATAGGATCGGGCACTGATCCGCGTAGGATCGCTGAGTGCAGTAGTCGACGCAGTCCACTGAGGATCTCTGCACAGTCGTTGCCGCAGTCCACGAAGGATCTCTGCTCTGCCGTCGTCGCAGTCCACGGAGGATCTCTGCTCTGCCGTCGTCGCAGTCCACGGAGGATCTCTGCTCTGCCGTCGTCGCAGTCCACAGAGGATCTCTGCTCTGCCGTCGTCGCAGTCCACGGAGGATCTCTGCTCTGTCGTCGAGGTCACAGCCAGCGCTAGGGTTCCCGCACGTAGCGAGCTCGTTTAGGAGGGTCCGCTCCACGAGCCGAGGGGCTGATACATCAACTGACACGTAGTCCGAAGTTGATGTATCCAAAAGTTCCGTATCGACAACAGGATCTCAACGCGACAGACGGCGCGTCAATCGGACGCCCGGTCTGAGAGTTATTGGCATTTTCGTCCCAGGGGCCCGGTTGGTTTTTAGGGCAAAACCAACCCGACCGTACTCCGCCTGTATCCGATCCTCGGGCGGAGTATGCCAAAAGTTCCGTCTCACTTAGAGGAAACCACCACAGCTGACGGTACGTCGTTCGGACGTCCGTAGCTCAAGTTATGAGCGTTTCCGCTCCGAGGGCCCGGTTGGCTTCGTGTACGAACCAACCCGGCCGAACCCAAAGTCTTCCGAAACCTTGAGTATAATATACCGAAACGACCGTCTCGATCCAAGGATCGCGTAGCCGCTGACGGTTCGTCAATCGGAGGTCCCAGGCCCAAGTTATGGGCGAAAGACCGAAGAGGGCCCGAAACGGGGGTACTGGGCCCGGGGCGACCCGGCCCGAACCCCCCCCTGGGGTCGGCCGAACCGGGTCGGCCCGAACCGGGTCGGCCCGACCCGGCCCGAACCGGCTCGGCCGGGTCCGGTCCGGCCTGGGCGCGGCCCGGCCGACCGGACCGGCTCGGCTTCGGCCGAGCGGCCGAAGCGCTGCCGCCGCGGGTCAAACCCGCGGCTTTGGAGAAAACGCGGCCCGCGCGGGCCGCGTGCTGGAAGGCCGGACCGCGGACGCGGTCCGGCGGCTCGCCGCCGTCGCGGCTCGGCCGCGGCGGACTCCTCCGGCGGCGCGCCGGGCGCCGCCGCCCCCGGTCGCCGGCGCCGCCGCGCCGGCGACCCGCGCCGCCGCCTCCTTCCGCGGGCCGCCGGAGATGCTCCGGTGGCCCGATTTGCCTCCCGTCTGCGCCGTTGTTCCTCCCGGGATGCGTCCTCCACTGCGGAATCAACATATGGCCCTTGCGTCGCGCTTTTGCCGTCGCTCGCCAAATCCGCACACAAAGGAAGATCGACGGAGGGTTGCCGGGTCTTGTTCGTTAGACCCGCACCCTCCGCGTTAGTCATAATCAACGGGAGAAACAGGAAAGAAACCAATCAACAATTTTAAATAAATTAAAATTGTTTCGTGATCGGGTTCTATATTTCAAAAGAATAAACACGGGATTTTAAAAAGAATTCCAACATCCCTTACCTTGTCGTTGCCGAACGGGGGATCGTCGCGGGATTTGCTCGTCGCGGAAGATGGAGATCGCCGCGTCGTCGCGGAATCGCTCGTCGCGTCGCCAATCTCCGGATCAAGATCAACGGATTTAATTAGTTTAAATCCGTTGATATTGAAATTAAAAAGGGAGAAGAAAAGATCCGATTCTCACCTTTGTTGCCGAACGAGGATCGGCCGCGGAAGAAAGACGTCGCCGAAGAACATCGCGGGTAGATCTCGTCGACGTCGCAGATCTTGGTGTGCGTCGTCGAATTCCGTTCGCCGGAGTTCTTCGCGTTCTTCGCGTTCTTCGCGTTCTTCGCGTTCTTCGCGTTCTTCGCGGAGAGGGTGGAGGAACGAAGATTCTTTCAAATCCTTTCCAAGGATTTTTGGGTTGGTCTTATTTTATAAACATGCCAACACGAAACCGGTTAAGAAACGATCCATCAATTCGTTGAATTAATTCAACGAAAGAAACGACCCATTTAATTCACGAAGAAACAGTCCATTTAATTCACGAAATAAACCGCCCAATTAAATGGTCTGTTAAGAATTAAAGAAAACGCGTCGGTTGACTTTTCAGTTACTTTGACGGGTTTTCGCGGGTGCGTTACTTAGCGAAAGAAACGGCGGGGCTCGTGCGGGTCCCACCGCACAAATATCCTACCAAGGGGTAGGATATTTCTGGATAGCATCCTATCCAGTTCAACTCAGTTCAAGCCGTCTTTAAGTGACTTCAAGTGGCTTCCAAGCAGCTTAAGTGAAATAAAATAAAGTTGTCGCACAAACTTTATTTTATTTCTGACTTAAAGCCGTAAAATTTAAAAACCACGTCTGAGCAAACGCAACTCCGGAAGAGGCGTTTCTAAGCAAATACCGGCGCTGCGATTTCATCGGTGCCCTCAGAATTCGATTCCGGGCACCGGTTCAAAAGATAGAAAAACCCGCTCGTCCGTTCACTGAACGTACCCGAGCCAAACTTCAGAAATTGATTCCGGGCACACCGGGCCTCGGAATCAGGTGCCGTCTGAAGCTGCGTTCTTGTAAAATTCCAAAGAAAATTAAGAAAAAAATTTCCTTGAAATTTGCGGGTCTTTACATTACTCCCACCTCAGGGCTTTACGTCCCCGTAAAGATACATCAAAACTAGGGGAACAAATGGGGGTACTGAGCACGCATCTGAGCCTCCCGCTCCCAAGTGCTCTCCTGGAGGTTCCCGTGCTGCCATCTGACGCGCACAAGAGGAATCGACCGCCCACGTAGGACCCGCTCCTGTCGATCCTCGATCTCCACTGGAACCTCCGCAAAAGTCGCCCCATCGTCCACGTCCAGCTCCCCAAAGTCGATGATGTGCGTCGGGTCGTGCACGTATCTCCTCAGCTGAGACACGTGGAAGACGTCGTGCACCCGGTGCAACTGAGGTGGTAGAGCCAGGCGATAAGCCACCTCTCCTATCCTGCTGAGGACCTGGAAAGGCCCGATGAAGCGGGGAGACAGCTTGCCGCCTCGGCCAAATCTCCGTAAACCACGTCGAGGTGAGACACGCAAAAAGACGTGGTCGCCATCCTCGAACTCTAGTGGCCTCCGCCTCCTGTCAGCATATGACTTCTGCCGGCTCTGAGCTGTCCTCATCCTCTCCTGGATGATCTGGACCTTCTCTGTCGTGGCTCGGACCATCTCTGGTCCCACGAGTGCTGACTCCCCAGGGTCTGTCCAGCACAACGGTGATCTGCAGGGTCTGCCGTACAACGCCTCGTATGGTGCCATCCCGATGGTGGAGTGGTAGCTGTTGTTGTACGCAAACTCCACCAAGGGTAGGTGGTCCTCCCAGCTGCGACCAAAGTCGAGAACACATGCACGGAGCATGTCCTCGAGTGTCTGTATGGTCCTCTCCGTCTGTCCATCCGTCTGAGGGTGGAAGGCTGTGCTCAGATGGAGCCGCGTCCCGAACGCCTCCTGCAACCCCTTCCAAAGCCTGGAAGTGAAACGAGCATCTCGATCGGAGACGATAGACGATGGCACACCGTGAAGCCGTACGATCTCCTGGACGTAAAGACGTCCCAAGCTCTCTACTGAGCCCTGCTCTCTGATGGGTAAGAAGTGTGCCGACTTGGTGAGTCGGTCGACAATCACCCAAATGGAGTCGTGACCTCTGGAAGTGCGTGGAAGTCCAGTCACGAAGTCCATAGATATGCCGTCCCACTTCCACTCCGGGACCTCCAAGGGCTGTACCAAACCTGCTGGTACCTGGTGCTCTGCCTTCACCTGCTGGCAGGTGAGGCATCGTGAAACGAACTCTGCCACAGCTTTCTTCATACCCAGCCACCAGTGCTGTCGCCTGAGATCCTGGTACATCTTCGCCACTCCGGGATGTACCGCCAAGGGAGAAGTGTGAAACTCTCTCAGCACCTCCTCTCGTAAAGCGACTGGTACGAAGGTACGTCCTCTGAAAAGGATGTCGTGCTCTGCTCCAAGGGAGAAACCATCAGGCGCCTGACCTGAGGATATCAGTGCACGCCGGGTCTCACAGTCAGCGTCCCCACGCTGAGCCTCTCTGACCCGCTGTAGAAGTGGAGGAGAGACTGTGAGAGACTGAAGAAAGGCTGTTCCGTCTCTATCCACGAAGGATATCTGCAAGGAGGCTAGCTGCTCCGTCGCCTCCTCAAGCAGCTGAATGCCCGTCCTCCTGCTGAGGGCATCGGCTACCACGTTCCCCTTCCCAGGAGTATAGACTATCTCAAAGTCATAGTCCTGGAGGAACTCAAGCCATCTCCGCTGTCTCAGGTTCAGGTCCTTCTGAGAGAAGATATACCTGAGACTCTGGTGGTCAGAAAAGACCGTGAAGCGCTCGCCCATCAGATAGTGCCGCCAAGTCTTCAGAGCGAAGACCACTGCTGCTAACTCCAGGTCATGAGTGGCGTAGTTCTGCTCATGCGGCCTCAACTGACGTGATCCGTAGGCGATCACGGCCCGCTCCTGCATCAGGACGCACCCGAGTCCAGTCCCTGATGCATCGCAGTAAACTACGTACCCAACTCCCTCCTCAGGCAACCTCAAGATAGGTGCGCTGGTCAATCTCTGTCTCAGCTCCTGGAAGCTCTGCTGACATCTGTCTGACCACACGAAGGGTTTCCCCTTCTTCGTCAAGGCTGAGAGTGGTGCCGCAACTCTGGAGAAGTTCGGCACAAATCTCCGATAGTATCCCGCTAGGCCCAAGAAGCTCCGCACCTCAGTCACGCTCCTGGGTGGCTCCCAAGCTAGCACTGCCTCGATCTTCGCGGGATCCACTGCAACTCCCGCCTCAGAAATGACGTGCCCCAAGAAATGGACCTCACGCAACCAGAACTGGCATTTTGAGAGCTTGCCATAAAGCTGGTGCTCTCGGAGTGTGTCTAGCACAACTCGCAGGTGGTATGCATGCTCCTCCTCAGTCGTCGAGTATACCAAAATGTCGTCAATGAAGACAACGACAAATCGGTCGAGGTATGGCTGGAAGATCCTGTTCATGAGGCTCATGAACACTGCTGGAGCATTGGTTACGCCGAACGGCATAACCAAGAACTCATAATGGCCATACCGACACCTGAAGGCCGTCTTCTGCACGTCCTCGTCTCGAACTCTGAGCTGATGATAGCCTGACCGGAGGTCTATCTTCGAGAACCACCGCGCTCCCTTGAGCTGATCGAAGAGGTCATCAATCCGTGGCAGCGGATACTTATTCCTCACTGTCACCTGGTTCAGGCGACGATAGTCGACACATAGTCGTAAGCTCCCGTCCGCCTTCTTGGCGAACAAAATCGGGGAAGCCCAGGGTGAAACACTGGGTCGGATAAACCCCTTGCTCTGCAAGTCCTCTAACTGTACCCGCAGCTCTCGAAGCTCGGCGGGGGCCATCCGATATGCTGGAGTAGATATCGGGGCTGTCCCGGGGTACAAGTCGATGTAAAAGTCTACCTCTCTACGAGGAGGTAGCCCTGGAACGTCGTCGGGAAAGACGTCCACGTACTGGTCCACCACTGCAGGAAAAGCCGGACTCCGCACGTCCACTGCTCCTAGGATGAGGCTAGCCAACTGATGTGAGATGGGCTCCACTCTCCTCCGCGGAAGTCCATCCTGTGCTGCAAAGGTTCCCTTCTCGCCGGTGAAGGTAAACCTGCTCCCGTCGGTACGAACACATCGCACCTTGCGCCTAAAACAGTCGATCTGGGCATGAACCGTGGATAGCCAATCCATGCCCAAGATGACGTCGTAAGGCCTCGACGCCGCTACAAGGAGATCCCAGCCGAAGCTCTCGCCTCCTAGAGTAAGCTCACACTGCCGGCACCAGTGCGTAATCGTCGAGTCTGCTCCCGTAGGAGTCTCTAGCCGTAAGGATCGAGCCAACGGCTCAGTCGGAATCTCCGAGCTCCGAACAAGGGCAGAGGCTATGAAAGAGTGACTCGCTCCTGTGTCTATAAGAACTGCAGCAAGGGTGGAATAGACACAGATCGTACCTCGAATCATCTCTGGCATGTCGGGGTCGTAGGCCTCCACTGCCTGGAGCTGGGCCTGTCCCTGCCCGCCGGCTCCCTGTGGTCGAGGTGGCCCTCCTGGTGGTGGTGGGGGTAGAGCCTGAAAGCGTCGCCCACCACCCGCTGCTCGGCCAGCTCCTCTGCCTCGTCCGCCTCCTCCCTGCGGACCGCCACGATCGACCCTCTGCCTCTGCCTGGGTGGCCCCTCCACCGTCTGCTGCTCCTCTGGTCGGCGAGTCGGGCAGTCACGAGCCATGTGACCCTGCCCGCCGCAAGAGTAGCACAGCCTGCCTCTCGAAAGGCTGGCACTCCGCTGTGTGCCCCGCACCGCTGAGCCGGTGTCCTGAGGCCGTCTGCGAGGGGGTCTGGTCTGCCTGGACCCGTGAGTCATCCGTCGGCTACCAGCTGCCGATGACTCAGCTACCTGCCGCCCTGCGCTAGGTCTCGCCGCTGAAGAAGGCTCTGCCAGGAAGCTCTCGATCAGGAGGGCTCGCTCCAGCACTCCCGCCTGGGTCGGAATGCTGAGGGAGATCAGCGACGCACGAATCTCCTGTCGCAAGCCCTGCTCGAAGGTCCGGGCCCGGAAGAAGGGGTCCCGTACCATGTCGGTCGAGTAGCGAGATAGGTCCGTGAACCTCGCCGCGTACTGAGCGACCGTCATGCTGCCCTGGCGCAGCTGGAGAAGCTCCTGGATGCGCACCGCTCGGAGGGTGGCCGGGACGAACTCAGAGCGGAAGAGGCTCTCGAAGTCCGCCCAGAGCAAGGATGCCTCATCGTGAACCTGGAGCATCAGGCTCCACCATCGTCCTGCCGCCGCCTGCAGGAGGCTCGCTGCGAGGATCACCATGAGATCCGCTGGTGTCCTCACTAGCCTGAAGATCCGTACCACCGCCTCTAGCCAGTCCTCGGCGGCCTGGGGGTCCGCCTCACCGCGAAACCTGGGCGGTCGCTGGCTCTGAAACTCATGCAGTGCCCTGAGGCGACGTGCATCGTCAGCGTCTGGTACTGGAAGCATCGGTGGCTCGGCGGGTAAGGCTACCGCCGGTGCCACAGCTGGCAAAGGGCCCTGCACCGAGGCCTCGTCGCTCGGTGGGCTGCCATCGCGCCCAACACTCGGAACCCTAGCTGGCAGTCGTCGCGGGGCCATCCTGAAAAGGAGAACAAGAGCACCACAGTCAGAACAGTATACCTGGCGAGCTGGCACAAGTAATCACAAGGAAAACTTGAGACTTTCATAAAGCAGATCAGTATACCCGGTGAGCTGACATAAGTAATCACAAAGAAAACTTGAAACACACACGCAATCAATGTTTTCATGCATTAAGTCGGAAATCAGGAGTCAGGGTCCTGGTGTACGGATACGTCGGCCGCCGCACCAACACTGGGCTCCCTGAACTGATAACCACACTCAATACACTAAACACTATTGCTTCACATAGAAAGAAAGGACGATCAGAGTCTGCGGTAGAACCGACCACCTCTGATACCAATTTGTCACGACCCGTCCTCGGGGCCCGTGCCGTGACTACCCCAAGCCCGCCTTCCATAGGCCAGGGGCTGGCGACTAGCACCAAGGCGTAAAATCCCAGTAAACAGGGAAGGCATTGCCTTTATAAGTAACAACCACACAGAGTCAGCAAGCGGAAAGTAAAGTGCAGAAAAGTAAAGGGGCCGGAAATACAAGCCCAACTGTAAAGTACAACTGAAAAGAAAAAGAACAGCAACTGAAGAAAAGACGGCGGCCTCGTGTCGTCCACTGGCAATCCCACCTGAAGGGTGGGTACAGATAGCCTCCAGGCTCCTCGGGTCCCACGTCCGCTCCGAGCACGTCCCGCCCAGTGGTCCACCTCCAGGTACCGTCCTGCTCCACGCCCCAACCGTGATCAGCGCTGTCCGTCGTCTGCAACCAACACAACAAGGTGCGGGCATAGCCCGTGCAGGGGTGAGTACAACTACTCAGTAAGGACCCCGAGACCCCCGAAGGTCTCTCGAAATCCACAAAGGATATAGCACAAAAGAAAGATGCAATCACGAAGTAACATCTGACTCGACTTAGGTATATGCCCATACATATACCTAAGTCCCCAATTCTAGCTCTGCTCACGAGCTCAAGAACAACTCAATCCACAAAGGAAAGCAAGACTCAAATCCACAAGGAGAGTAAACAGTAAATCCACAAAGGATAGTTCAACACAATCCACAAAGGAGAGTAACATAAGATTCAGCTCAACCAGGTATACTTTTTCAGATGACGTCAAAGACGATCACTGATCCGTCTCAGTCGTCGGACCCACGAAGGATCGATAGGTACTAACCCCCGCAGTAGACCCACACAGGATCGGGCTCACACAGAACCTGTAGGCAGTGGCTCACACAGAACCGGTAGGCAGTGGCTCACACAGAACCGGTAGTAGGACCCACATAGGATCGGGCACTGATCCGCGTAGGATCGCTGAGTGCAGTAGTCGACGCAGTCCACTGAGGATCTCTGCACAGTCGTTGCCGCAGTCCACGAAGGATCTCTGCTCTGCCGTCGTCGCAGTCCACGGAGGATCTCTGCTCTGCCGTCGTCGCAGTCCACGGAGGATCTCTGCTCTGCCGTCGTCGCAGTCCACGGAGGATCTCTGCTCTGCCGTCGTCGCAGTCCACGGAGGATCTCTGCTCTGTCGTCGAGGTCACAGCCAGCGCTAGGGTTCCCGCACGTAGCGAGCTCGTTTAGGAGGGTCCGCTCCACGAGCCGAGGGGCTGATACATCAACTGACACGTAGTCCGAAGTTGATGTATCCAAAAGTTCCGTATCGACAACAGGATCTCAACGCGACAGACGGCGCGTCAATCGGACGCCCGGTCTGAGAGTTATTGGCATTTTCGTCCCAGGGGCCCGGTTGGTTTTTAGGGCAAAACCAACCCGACCGTACTCCGCCTGTATCCGATCCTCGGGCGGAGTATGCCAAAAGTTCCGTCTCACTTAGAGGAAACCACCACAGCTGACGGTACGTCGTTCGGACGTCCGTAGCTCAAGTTATGAGCGTTTCCGCTCCGAGGGCCCGGTTGGCTTCGTGTACGAACCAACCCGGCCGAACCCAAAGTCTTCCGAAACCTTGAGTATAATATACCGAAACGACCGTCTCGATCCAAGGATCGCGTAGCCGCTGACGGTTCGTCAATCGGAGGTCCCAGGCCCAAGTTATGGGCGAAAGACCGAAGAGGGCCCGAAACGGGGGTACTGGGCCCGGGGCGACCCGGCCCGAACCCCCCCCTGGGGTCGGCCGAACCGGGTCGGCCCGAACCGGGTCGGCCCGACCCGGCCCGAACCGGCTCGGCCGGGTCCGGTCCGGCCTGGGCGCGGCCCGGCCGACCGGACCGGCTCGGCTTCGGCCGAGCGGCCGAAGCGCTGCCGCCGCGGGTCAAACCCGCGGCTTTGGAGAAAACGCGGCCCGCGCGGGCCGCGTGCTGGAAGGCCGGACCGCGGACGCGGTCCGGCGGCTCGCCGCCGTCGCGGCTCGGCCGCGGCGGACTCCTCCGGCGGCGCGCCGGGCGCCGCCGCCCCCGGTCGCCGGCGCCGCCGCGCCGGCGACCCGCGCCGCCGCCTCCTTCCGCGGGCCGCCGGAGATGCTCCGGTGGCCCGATTTGCCTCCCGTCTGCGCCGTTGTTCCTCCCGGGATGCGTCCTCCACTGCGGAATCAACATATGGCCCTTGCGTCGCGCTTTTGCCGTCGCTCGCCAAATCCGCACACAAAGGAAGATCGACGGAGGGTTGCCGGGTCTTGTTCGTTAGACCCGCACCCTCCGCGTTAGTCATAATCAACGGGAGAAACAGGAAAGAAACCAATCAACAATTTTAAATAAATTAAAATTGTTTCGTGATCGGGTTCTATATTTCAAAAGAATAAACACGGGATTTTAAAAAGAATTCCAACATCCCTTACCTTGTCGTTGCCGAACGGGGGATCGTCGCGGGATTTGCTCGTCGCGGAAGATGGAGATCGCCGCGTCGTCGCGGAATCGCTCGTCGCGTCGCCAATCTCCGGATCAAGATCAACGGATTTAATTAGTTTAAATCCGTTGATATTGAAATTAAAAAGGGAGAAGAAAAGATCCGATTCTCACCTTTGTTGCCGAACGAGGATCGGCCGCGGAAGAAAGACGTCGCCGAAGAACATCGCGGGTAGATCTCGTCGACGTCGCAGATCTTGGTGTGCGTCGTCGAATTCCGTTCGCCGGAGTTCTTCGCGTTCTTCGCGTTCTTCGCGTTCTTCGCGTTCTTCGCGTTCTTCGCGGAGAGGGTGGAGGAACGAAGATTCTTTCAAATCCTTTCCAAGGATTTTTGGGTTGGTCTTATTTTATAAACATGCCAACACGAAACCGGTTAAGAAACGATCCATCAATTCGTTGAATTAATTCAACGAAAGAAACGACCCATTTAATTCACGAAGAAACAGTCCATTTAATTCACGAAATAAACCGCCCAATTAAATGGTCTGTTAAGAATTAAAGAAAACGCGTCGGTTGACTTTTCAGTTACTTTGACGGGTTTTCGCGGGTGCGTTACTTAGCGAAAGAAACGGCGGGGCTCGTGCGGGTCCCACCGCACAAATATCCTACCAAGGGGTAGGATATTTCTGGATAGCATCCTATCCAGTTCAACTCAGTTCAAGCCGTCTTTAAGTGACTTCAAGTGGCTTCCAAGCAGCTTAAGTGAAATAAAATAAAGTTGTCGCACAAACTTTATTTTATTTCTGACTTAAAGCCGTAAAATTTAAAAACCACGTCTGAGCAAACGCAACTCCGGAAGAGGCGTTTCTAAGCAAATACCGGCGCTGCGATTTCATCGGTGCCCTCAGAATTCGATTCCGGGCACCGGTTCAAAAGATAGAAAAACCCGCTCGTCCGTTCACTGAACGTACCCGAGCCAAACTTCAGAAATTGATTCCGGGCACACCGGGCCTCGGAATCAGGTGCCGTCTGAAGCTGCGTTCTTGTAAAATTCCAAAGAAAATTAAGAAAAAAATTTCCTTGAAATTTGCGGGTCTTTACAATAATGGATTGAATAATGATATTATAGTGGATATTTTTTATTTCATTTCAAATTGGAATAATTTTGGTGGAATATGGAAATTCATGTACATTTCATAGAACATGTTATTTTAAATGATAATATTATCCACAAAACATGATTATATTTTTAAATTACCTAGAAGACCAGAAATAGTTTTTTGATGAAGGAATCAATGATGGCATGAAGATTTTAAAATACATAATAGATGCATACCACACCATGAATAATAGTGTATTGGATTGTAAGAATTCATGTTCAACATCAGCAGCCCCACTATGAAAATTATGGATGTTTTGTCGGAGTATTTATCATATTAAATAAGTAAATTCTTAGAAATGTGGAAACAACATGACAGAATTTTCACAGGACATTAAAGATTGTTGTGTTAAAATATATATTGAAATGTGGAGGGGTTGGTGTCAACATAGAAATAGATGGAGTTTTGGTAATAAAAAATCTCTATGTAATGATGGGATACCCAAGATTTTCTTTTTTATGACTATTTGGAACATTATATAAGAGTAATTGAAATGGGTAACCAGAATGGGGCATGCTATAGAGGTGAGCATGTTGTGTACCATGATTTTGGAATTGATTTTAAACATAATAATTATTGAATGGGGTAAACTTTTATGAATAGAATATTCACATATAAGTTATTTTCTAGTAGAGGTGACACAATGATTTTGGAGTATCAAGAATTTTCACCAATATTTGATGTATTTTCACCTCTATTAATGCTTGTTAGTTACAGTTTGAGATTTACTGGCCCAAATCTAATAAAATGGTGATAATTTTATGGGATATTATCCTAGGGTATGTATTCAAATTTAGGGTTGTTGGATGTTTATTTTAATGTTTAATAAAAAATTAAATACCTCAAGAATAAAACATCAAGTGTGCCTTATCGAATTATAAAGGTACCACACATAATGAAAAGTGAAAATGTATAAGGTTGAGGATTTTAGAGTAGAGGATCACTGGTAAAGATTAGAGATTATCTTATATCGGTTAGTGTACCATGAACAGTCTAAATTGAATTATAGACCGTTTTTGAAAAATAATCTAGTATATATATCTTTGAAAAATAAAAAAGTGAAAGACATAAAATCATGAAGAACATACTTTTTTTATTTTATTTATTTGATAACCTATAAGATCTACCCATGTGTAAAATTTATTATTATATCACCTTTTAAAGATTTCATGGAGGAGAGGAAGAGGTCAGAGACCATGGAAGAGAATCGATCTATTCCAAAATCAAATAATTTCATAGTTGTGAGGTAGTGGATAATTTTTTATCAAGGAATTATTGATATTTTCATATTGGATATACACATTTTTGTGTGAACCAAGTAAAATCACTTGTTCATTCCATATATTGTTTTCCCATAGATTTTTCTTCATGAAACTGATTCAATGTGTCTTTACATATGTGAAATAATGGTCATGTTAATTAAAAGAAAATAATAAAATTATAGACACCCTAATTTATCCTCATTTAGTGGGTACACTGTGAATATATATAACAAAAATGATCCTTAAATGGTAAGAGTGAACCCCCAAACACCAAAGGCATGATAAAACCATATTTTTGAAGATAAATGGTTAACATTGAGGATGAGAGATACTTGAATAAGTCTTGGTAGTGTCATATATTCTTAATAGGAGGATGAAAACCATTTATATATGATCCCCTCATTTAATAAAGGGATTAGAGGGTTGGAATTCATTTCATGGAAACTGATGTGTGTTACCCATAACACATGTTTATTAAGAATACTATTTTTTAAATATATAAAATTATTTTTCATTCAATAAATGATTCAAAAAATTAAATCATAAATTATCCAAAACACTTAGAATAGATGGATGAATATGTGAACATATATTATAATTTTATTGTATGTTATGGAAGTGTTATATCATGCCTTATATGATATCAGGATATCATAATATGTGATTTGTATCACATCCTTATCTCATGATATCACTGAAGTTATATCATACAGTAAGATATATCATTTTTTTAATTCTAACTATCTCCCAGTATCCCTAAAATTTTATAAAAACATTTTGTAAAACATCACATAAATATTTGAATCAATCCAAACTATTTTGTAATCAATTTATCAAAATGTCTTCATTTTAGAATTTTTTTACAAAACATAATACTTACTCTATGTAATTATTGTGAGAACCTATTATCATTCATATCATTGAAAATAAATACAAAATCATTATTTCATTGAGGTAATCAAATAGAGGAATCTAGAAAAACATCAGTTCTACTCAATCTAGAAAGGGGCCTCGTGTGATCTTGACCAGACAACCCCATAACTCTATATATACATGTATACTATAATATGTGTCCATAATCCATTTTTTAATGATATAAAATGACTACTAGACATAGATCCTTTCAATATTGTATAATAAAACGTGAATATTCATGATTCTCTAAAATAAATTAACCATATATCTATATTTAAATGTCCACTATAATATGGGCTTATAATCCATTATTCCATGAAATAGTGTGACAAATAAACATATATCATTTGAATATAGTATAATAAAACTTTTATATCCACAATTCTCTTAAAAAAGTTAACCAGATCTGTTAATACTTCACATGTCATTCATCTTGAAGATGAGTATGTAACCTGTTTTTCATCTTAATAGATGAGAAAATACCATTTAAATCATCTAATCAGGTACCTGTATTTATGAAATAAAATTAAATAAAGGTATCATGTGTATTCAACTCATCACATGAGAAGACGACTCCCATATTGGTTAAGCTCCAACCAAATATATGATCAACAACATAACAGACCACCCCTAGATTAGATAGGCCTCATGGATTGTGTATGAAATTTTTCCAAATATAATTGTACTAATTATTTATATCCCACCAACCACATGTAAAGGAGATTAAAAAAATTAATAAACCCCTATATTGATGATCATATAACATTTCATGTGATATAATTTTCCCATTCATCAAAGATGATAAATCTCAAAATATTACCTTATGAGTTTATCCTTTATTTCTTGTATGATACTCTTTGTATGTAGTAAAAGATTATACTCACACAAATAATAATATATAATCACAACCCATAATATGTATTGATTATAAATGATCAGGTAAAATCATAATCATATTTTGGGGGAATATTATCATTCCATTATTCATGTAATATAGGTTGAACCACACATGAATGAATAATAAATAGAGATGGATTTATTCATAATATCATGATATATTTTACATTCATTACATCTAATATCTCATATATCTAATACCAAAATATTCAACATTACCCCTATTCATTTTTATTTTAATTGTTTTATCAAAGGATATGCTCTAATTTTATCAATAGTCACCCAAAATATATTTACATCACCCCTCTAAAAAATCTCTTGAATTGGTTGGTACGTGGAAATGATTTGTTTTCTGACTTGGAGAGACCAGGTTTTATCGTCATGGACAATATAACCATTTTTGTCACATTAAATCTTGATTTCTGCCTAATTTTTAGGAACCACCCAATGTTCAAAAAATGATCTTCTGAATCCAAACTTTTTCCTTCGCAACATCTGATGCAGTGATGTAATCTTGATGAGTTTTCTATAATGGGTTTTTAGATCTTTTGGAATTAATAGATTCAATGAACTGACCTAGGTCTACCAGACCCATCATTCGATCCAACCTGCCACATGGACCAAAGTTCCTTCCTGATCACCACGGGCAGCAATAAGCACTGAGCATAACTAATAATCACTTGGGAATGGTTTTTACTGCGGTAAACCAACATAAAAAAATCAATGATATGTAGAATTCAAACAAATAGCATCAGATTAAAAATCATATAATGAATCATCTAGAATACACAATAAAGACTAAGAAGATAGCATAAGAAAAAAGTTACCTAATATACAAAGAAAAGCATAACATGACATATATACATGATATCGGATGTCAAAATCCCAAACTCATAAGAAATGGGGAAAACACCAATGATAATAATACATATATCCAATGAATACCAAAGATTCAAATGGCTCCACATGAGCCAACTCTATGATACCACATCTCCTACAAAAATACAGGATGAACGGTAATCGGGAAGAGCTACCTAGGAACATGGTCCCATTTTCTTTACCTATGTCCAATAAAATGTAATATAAATATAACCAAATTCATATTTATGTTTGTTTAGAATAAATCCCATTATGATACCACCATGAATTTATTTATGAATTTTACCCATGAAAAGCAATAAAATAGGTTAAAATCGCATTTCAAAACTAAGCAACTTTGAAAATCATTACACTTTCTAAAAATCCTTTTCCAAATTCCATTGCCTTTTCAATTTCAAATGAAATATGTTTTTTAAACATTTATTATCATAGATTTAATAAATAAAAATGTTTTCATGGAATATCATGCTCAACATGTCCAACAAGGATTAATGAGTGTGAGAAAAAACAACCTCATCATCATATTATAAATAAATCAAAATGGGTATAACATTACCCATCAACAAAATATAGAACTAAAGAAATGAATAAATCATATAAACAAATCAGAAATGAGTAATTCCTCCTTTTTATTTAACTATAAGGTCCAAATGTTTTGTTGAGTCTAAAAAATGTATGCTAGCCGACTATGAAAAATCAAAGCTCTCATAGCCTTAGTTGGGAGCAAATCTAACAGATCTCTTGGTATCTCTAAAAACAAATGGATTCCCTCAAGGTCTTCTGACCCAAAGGCTCTCATTGTCCCATAGAAACCAAAAGGGAATATCTGACATTGTTCCACCCTGAAGGCTCTCACGGTCCCTTGAAGAACCCCTCACTCAACCCCTGATTGACCCCTATGCTACTCCATGAAAACATAATCATAAACATGTTCCATACATGAAAACCCATTTTACATGTCAATTTCTCAAGATCATATTCAATTTTTAAATAAATCACCTTTTACAAGGTAAAAAAATTATAATATCATTTAAATTAATAAAACTAACTTTTCCATTTTAGCAATTACAAGGTGTCCATACTAGACACACCCATTTTGATATCCCACATTGAAAATACAAAATTTTAAACCATTTAATTCCCCAAACCCAGTTACACAAAGTCAGTGCATTACTACATAACATTAGCATGATCATAAGAGATCAAGTCTCGAATGACTTATTAGTTTAGTAGCATTGGAAGTACTAGATACATACATAAGTTTTACATTACAACATTAAATAAAAAAACATTGTTTCCCCATTGAACACACTCATATCCTTTGTCATATTCCTATAGGATAATCATAATGCACTTCTTCACATTTAGGGAAAAAGAAAACATAATAAAAGTGTGAACTCAGATGCTCAGTAAGGATAACAATATAGCAGAAACTATCATAAATAAGAATAAACAATTAAGGTAATTCATAGGACTAAAATACAAGCCTTTTAAACTTAAAAATCAGCATAATATTGCAATGATAAATCAAATAATTCTATTTACTTATTCACATGGATATTATACTAGTCAAATAATCACATATAGTATCAATACCTAATTTAATAATGATGTAATGTGTAATGTTGGACATTTTAACCACATAGTCAAGGCCTTGTGACAAGACAACAAATAAGATTTTGTCAATGCCATGTTCCAAGAAATTAGTTTGTCTCATGATACCTACTGATTCATCTAGGTGATATAGCGGGATACACCCGTCACTTATTATGTCATGTGCATTCCTCATATGAAAAGGATGAAACATAACAAAAACATTTGTATTAAAACTAGTATAGGAAATGTTAATACTTTAACAATAAACCACAAATGGTATAAAAATATCACATCCATAGACAAACATATCATAACTCATTCAATATAGTATGGAAGAATTTTTTACAGTAAATTGAACATAATGAAGAATTATTTCCAATAAAAGATGTTGACACAGTTAAAAATAATCAATAAAACTCTTTGAGATAAAAACACATTTTAGAGAAATAATTTAATAGTTACACAATTTATAGAGGAAGTAATTTAAAATATATTTTTGAATTAAAGTGTCTCATACCACATTGAAACTTTTGAAATAAATTAAGATCCTAAAACAATCATGTCTACATAAATAAATCCTTAAAACCATTTTAAAAACATTGACATTAATGAAAAAAATTTGAAAAATAAATATTTAAAAACATTTTATATGATGATATAGTTAATGATTCCCTTAAATAAAAATGTAAAATATTCACTTTTAAAACATTTTAATGAAACATGTGTTAGGTCGGATAGGGTAATGGAATATGGTCAAGAGGTCGGGGGGTGAATAGACCATATTAATAAATTTAACCAAAAAAATTAATTATCAAAGTTAATTATTATGGTTAATTAGCAGCAGAAAAATTAAATATTGCAAGGGTGTTTTTTATAGTAGTTCGGTCCAAAGTGGGCCTACTCTAACCTTATACTTCTCTATTCGGTGAGAGATACGTGTGAACTAAAAATGATTTTTAAAGGGGAATCATAACCCAATTACAAAATCCTTATCTAGTGGGATAACCACGACACTAACTTTTTTTGGGGAGTCACAACCCTTTCAACCTGACTTTAGTTATTGGGAGTCACAACCCAAACATTCATGACTTTAGATACAGGGAGTCACAACACTAAGATCCTAACTATAGAATCCATGATTCAAAACCTGAGGAAAAGAATAACAAATAATTCTTTTGTGTGCAAAAGCATAAACAGAAAAAATAGAGTGTCTGTGAGAGATGGGAAGTAGTGTTACAGACTCAGAACCAGATGAAAGAGAAGATAAAAGTTAAAGCACATGTACTGGATCTTGAGGTTTAGATCATCATGTCTCGTCAATTCAATTGTAGTCGAAGCAGAATTAAATCCGAACTTCAGAGAATGAGCAGGTGGTGAAGAAGAGTGTCACAAGATGTTGCGAATGCACAACAGATTCAACGTTCACAGCACTTTATCTTTTTCATTGTATTATATTTTTCCTGCAAGAGAGAGATATATATATAGAATAAATATATCTATCAGGTGCAGCAGCTCCGCTTCCATAGGATATTCAAAATTAATTGAGTCAAGAGCTCCCATAAATATCTCCTTGAAAATAGCATCACTGTCGTTTCTTTATTTCCGTAGAATAAATATCTAATAGAGGAATTCAAAATATTTTGAATAAGTCTTCCAATAAAATATACAGAATAATAAATGCAATGAAAATGATTTAAATGAAGTCAAATCAGTACCTCAAAAACTAGTAGCAGATTCTGGAATTAAATTCAGACATTTGAATTTAAACTATTTTGAAACGACCAGATTTACTACCAAACAACGTTGAAAAACCTAATTAATTTTTCTCTCTAAATATAGGACAAAACTTTTTGATTATAAACCTTATATTTAATGAGGATTTTTCACAAGAAAATCTTTAAAAAATAATCCATATATTTGTAGAAAATCAATTTGTAAAAAAATTGCATGGAATGAATAGTAACTTCGAAGTGAATAGTAACTATGTAGTGAATAGTAACTTCAGAGTGAATAGTATCTACATAGTGAACAGTAACTTCGGAGTGAACAGTAGCTTCCGAGCGAACAAAATCGTAAGATAGGGTATGACCAGTAACGTAGGGTATGAACAATAACGTAGGTTATGAACAGTAACGTAGGGTATGAACAATAAACCATAATTTTGTAAGATAAACAATAAACCATACTTTTGAGATAAAAATAAACCATAATTTTGTGAGATAAGAAATGAACAATACTTTTGTAAGAAAAAATGAACCATACTTTTGTAAGAAAAAAATGAACCATACCTTTGTAAGAAAAAAGTGAACCATAATTTTTTAAGAAAAAAATGAATCACACTTTTTTAAGTAAAAAATGAACCATACCTTTGTAAGAAAAAATGAACCATACTTTTGTAAGAAAAAATGAACCATACTTTTGTAAGAGAAAAATGAACCATAATTTTGTAAGAAAAAATGAACCATTATTTTGTAAGAAAAAATCAACCATACTTTTGTATAAAAAAATGAACCATACTTTTGAGATAAAAACGAACCATATATTTGAGATAAAAAAATGGGACCGAATGTTTTTACAAATTTCAACAAATTTTTAAAGGAACTTAACATCTGATTCTAACATTGGTCAAAACTAATGATTTTCAGAAAAACATATTATCTTCCAAAAAAAGAATTAATTAAAACCGACATATAGAGTTCCATAAATAATTAAACAATAGTAGGAAAACAATTCTGAAAAAACTACTACAACAAAACAACATATCATAACATCATGTAATTAAAAGTCAATTCAAACGATATTTTTAGACTTTCATGTAAAATAATGAAATAAAGATAAACATTGTATCTTTCCATAGAATCAAGTTTCATGTAAATCGGATAACTATAGAAGTTGAAGTAAAATAAATAAATAAATTTTTGTAAAAAGAGAAATGTAGAGTTTCTAAAAACATAATAGCAACTGCATTGAATTTTTAGAGAAATAGATTAGCATTTTCAAACATCAACATTTAATAATAAATTATAGATAAATATCTTATCTTTCCAACTTGATAATAATCACAAAAATTCAATGAATATAAAGTCAGATATTATCAAAACACAGAGGAAAAGTAATAAAAAAAATCACATGAAATCAAATTAAAAAATATATGCACATGCACAAACAATCTCCCCCTTTTTGTTTGATTACAAAACCAATACATTTAAAATATAAATTATTTTTTAAAATGATTAAAACCAAATTATTTCTCACTAAAAATTCTATCCAAAACTTCTCCCCCTTTTTGTAAATAAACAAAAAGTAAAAACATTCTCCCCCTAAACAAATGCAACAAATAAAATTTAAAATTCCAACATTCCAAGAGATAATTTAATTTTATCAAACTGAGAAGAGTCTAAAGGCTTTGTAAAAATATATGAAAGATTATTTTAAGAAGCGATAAATTCTAAAACAATATCACCCTTTTTCACATGATCTCGAATGAAATGAAATCTAAGATCAATATGTTTTGTTGTAGAATATTGTAATGGATTTTTAGAAATAGAAATTGCCGATGTATTATCACAATAAATAGTTAGTTTATCAAGATAAAAACCAAAATCACTTAAATTTTTCTTAATCAATAACATTGAGCACAAATACTAGTGTAGAGATATACTCAGCTTCTACAGTAGATAAAGCAACAAATAATTGTTTCTTAGATGACCAGGAAATTAAACATTTTCCCAAAAAATGACACATGACTGATGTAATTTTTCAGTCAATTCTACAGCCTCCAAAATCAGAATCAGAATAGGATATTAAATCAAAACAGTTATATTTTGGATAAAATAAACTAGAATCAACTGTTCATTTAACATATCTAATTATTCTTTTTATTGCTTTAATATGACTTTCTTTAGGATCAGCTTGAAATCTAGCACATAAGCAAACACTAAAATTGATATCAGGTCTAGATGTAGTTAAATATAACAAGCTACCTATCATACCTCTAAAAACTGTAAAATCAACTAATTTACCAGATGAATCACTATCTAATTTACAATTAGTACCCATAGGATTATTCATGGATTTAGAGGAATCAAGGACAAATCGTTTAACTAAATATTTAGCATAATTATATTGATTAAGAAAATTTTCATCTTTCCTTTTAGAAATTTGAAGTCCATGAAAGAACTTTAAGTCTCCCATTAAACTCATGTCAAATTCATAAAACATCAATAAAGAAAAATCATTACGAAGTATGTCAATAGATGATCCAAATACTATATCATCAACATAGATATGAACAATTAAAATATCATCAGATGATCTTTTAATAAAATGAGTGGGATCAATATTGCCTTTCATGAACCATTTTTTAATAAAAATAATGAATGTCTTTCATAAAAAGAACAAGGTGCTTGTTAGGGACCGTATAAAGCTTTGGATTATTTAAAAACATGGTTGGGAAAATTTTCATTTTCTAAACCAGGGGGTTGAGAAACATAAACTTCTTTAGTAGTAAAACCATTTAAGAAATAACTTTTTACATCCATTTTATATAATTTAAAACCTCTAATACACGCAAAAGCTAACAAAATTCTAATTACCTCTAACCTGGAAATAGGTGAAAATGAATCTTAAAAATCCATACCTTCTTCTTGAGAGTATCCTTGGGCAAAAAGTCTGGCTTTGTTTTTGACAATCTATCTAGATTCACCCAGCTTGTTTCTAAAGATCCAATTAGTTCCAATTACCTTCTTGTCTTCTGGGAATTCTACTAAAATCAAAACATTATTTCTAACAAACTTATTTAATTCATATTTCATACAAACAATCCAGTTCGCATCTTTTAAAGAATCATTAATATTAACAGGAACAAAATCAGAAATAAAAGTAGAATTGGCACAATAATTTAAAATAGAATTTCTTGTTTTGACATTAGAATCAACATTCCCAATAACATTTTCAATAGGATGATCATTGTGAATCTTCCATGATCTTGGATCAGGTTGAGAAGGAGTATGCTCCCCCTCAATTAATTCATTTTTATCTTGAGGAATATCTTCACCAAAATTAAAATCTCTATGATCATTATCAATAACATTAGAATCAGAATTTATTTTAACATTATTTTCATCAAACATAACATGAATATACTCTTAAATAACCATCATTATTTTATTATAAACTCTAAAAGATTTACTATTATTAGAATAAACAAGAAAAATACCTTAATCAATTTTAGAATCAAATTTATCTAAATTATACTTTGAATTTTAAATAAAAACTTTACAGCAAAAAACACTAAAATAACAATTTTAGGTTTTTTTTAAAGAATTTATAAGGAGTTTTTTTATCAATGGTCTAATAAGAATTCTATTTGAAATATAACATGCCACAAAAACAGCCTCATCCCAAAAATATCTAGCCAGATTATATTCACATAACATTATTCGAGCCATTTCAATAAGAGTTCTATTTTTCTGTTCTACAACCCCATTTTGTTGTGGTGTTCTAGGAGCAGAGAAATTATGAAAATACCCATTCATTTCATAGAATTTTTCAAATTCTAAATTATGAAATTCACCTCCATTATCACTACGAACAGAGATAATCATACAACATTTTTCATTTTGAACTAATTTAGAGAAAGTAGTGAATTTAGAGAAAGTATCATTTTTATGAGTTATAAAATACACCCATGTAAATCTACTATAATAATCAACAATAAATAAAGTATATTTCTTTCCCCCGAGGCTAGAAATTTGAGTTGGACCAAATAAATCAAGATGTACCAACTGTAAAGGCTTAATAGTACTTATATTATTGATAGGTCTAAAAGAAAGTTTTTGTTTCTTCCCTTTTATGGAGGCATCAGAAACATGAAGTTGTTCTTTCATCAAAGAAAGAAGTTATAAAACATTCTCATGCTTTGATAGATTATGCAAGAATCTGAAATTAACACATCCTAAACGTCTGTGCCAAAGGATGTTGTCATTACGTATAATATTCAAACACTTTACATGTTGAACAATTAGTTTAGAGAAATCAATTTTATAAATATTATCTTTTCGATTAGCATAAAATGATAAAGAATCATTTTTAAAAACTAGACATTTATCATTTTTAAATTTAACTTCCATTCCATCATCACATAATTTTGATATAGTAATTAATGTATGTTATAAACCTTCAAAATATAAAACTTTTTAAATAAATGTAGAATTTGAAATACCAACATAACCAAAACCAATTACTTTGCCTTTGGAATTGTCTCCAAAAGTGATAGTGCCTCCATTACATGTGTTGTATGAGGTAAAAATTGATGGTTCTCTGGTCATATGCCTAGAGAATCCACTGTCCATGCACCATATGTTGTTCTTGAGACATCCAAGGCATTTTTTCAACAAAAGTCAATTAATTGACAATTTTGGTACCCAAACTACTTTGGGTCCAATAGGATTAGTAATAAAAATTTTGGGTACCCATATAGTATTTAAACATGTATTGTAAGGTACACTTGATAACAAGGTTTTTGAAATATTAGTTTTTGTAAATCCCAAAGATTGTTTAAATCTATGTTAGCAGTTGTTGGCATAGTGACCCATCATACCACATTAAAAACAAGTAACAGTTAATGTACAACCATTTTTACTTTTAACAATTCAGGTTTTATTCATTTGAGGAAATATTTTATCATAACCATAACCATATTTATTTCTATCAGTTTTATTCAAAGACATCATCTCATGATATTTGTCACGATCTTGAATAAAAGAAGATAAATATTTTTTAAGACATTCAACTTCCTTTTTCAATTTCTCATTAAAATATTGAGCAGTTTTCAAATTATCCTAAACTGTTGAATGAGAAGTAGAAGCAGTGTTTGATAAGTTTTTATTTTCTTGCAAAATTAATTAATTTTCAGAAATAAGTTTTTCATTATCCTGTTTAAGTTTATTATAAAAATCAGCAGGTTTGAAAAAAATCTTTTCTTAGTATTTCAATTTCTTTATTTAATTCAAAAACATTGGGGTTATCAGAGTCATATTCAGAATCAAAACATTCAGAATAATTACTAGAATTACAAACCTTACCCAGTGATGCCATGAAACACAAGTTAGCAGATTATTTGTTATTTCTAGATTATTAACTAGAATTAGATTATTCAGAAGAACTCCAGCTGGTTGTCAATGCCTTTCTATCCTTGTTTTTGTATTTGTCTTTATTCATTAGTTTAGGGAAATCGGGTTTGATATGACCTATCTTCCTGCACTCATAACAAGTTACATCTGATGCATTGTAATTTGTATCACCTTTCTTATCTCTATTGTATTTTTCTTTTTGGGGATTTCTATTAAACTGGTTTTTGTAACCTTTATTTTTCATTCTTTTGTAGACACAATTTACAATCTGAGCCATATCTTCCTTTTCTATATCATGTAGATCAGAATCAGAAGTGTCATTAGAAATAACATTTACAGACTTAAATGCTACACCTTTTATTTTTGTTGTCTTCTCATCAGCTATGTTCTTCAGTTCCAGTTCATATTGGATTAGTGATCCAATCTGTTCATTAAGTGTGTACTCTTTGAAGTTCTTGCTTTTATCAATGGAAACCTTCTTTTCTTTCCATTTCTTTGTTAATGCTCGTAGGACTCTTTCAACAAGTATAGGATTTTCTAAATATTATCCATGTGAATTTATTCCATTCAAAATTCTTGTGAATCTCTGGAAAATTTGGATTATAGTTTTATATTCACCCATCTTGATGTCTTGATACTCAGCACAAGCATTCCAAGTTGGGTTCAGATCAATTTTTCAGATCCAAGGTGAGTAACTTGAAAAATCTTCCAAATCTCATGAGCTGTTTTGCATGAAGACACATGACCAAAAACACTTCTATTAATAGAACAATATAAAATATTAACAACTTTTTAATTTAAGACAAATCTTGTAGCATCAATTCCTGTAAGAGTATCTGGATCAATTTCAGGCAGTGTGTATTGTTTTGATATGATAGACCAGTGCTCAATGCTCAACTATTTGATATATGCCTCTATTCTGGATCTCTAGTATCCCTAATAATTGCCTTCAAAATGTGATGGCTTCTAAGGAATCCAAGCATCATTCGGGTTTAATCCTTCTATATTATAAAGTCTTTATCCTTAGACTGTGAGGTTTAGTAATAGGTTAGTACAATAAAATCTAAAAGAAGACTAAAAAAATTGGTTGGATAAATTCTTTAAGGAATAACCAATGGTGCCTATATTTGGTGTAAAGAAATATAAAGATAGAGGAAAACTATTCTTTAGAAGGTTTCCCTATGATACCAATTGTTTGGTTGGGCGAGGTAATATCAGATGGTCTAGAGGGGGTGAATAGACCAGATTAAAAAAAATTAATCAAATAAATTAATTATCAATGTTAATTATTAATGTTAATTAGAAGGGGAAAAAGAAAATAATGCAAGGATATTTTTTATAGTAGTTAGGTCCAAAGTGGGCCTACTCTACTCATATACCTCT
Source organism: Viscum album (assembly GCA_963277665.1). Lineage (NCBI taxonomy): Eukaryota > Viridiplantae > Streptophyta > Magnoliopsida > Santalales > Viscaceae > Viscum > Viscum album. The sequence continues at coordinate 55,955,754 of OY728123.1, forward strand.
CTACTTGGCAAGAGATACATGTGCACTAAAAATTATTTTTAAAGGGGAATCATAACCCAATTACAAAATCCTTATCTAGTGGAGGGATAACCACGACAGTGAATTTTGTGTGGGGAGTCACAACCCTTACAACCTGACTTTAGATACTGGGAGTCACAATCCAAACAGTCTTGATTTAGATACAGGGAGTCACAACCCTAATATCCTGACTTTAGAATCTGGGAGTCACAACCTGAGGAAAAGAATAACAAATAATGCTTTTGTGTGCAAAATCATAAAAAAATAGAGTTCGTGTGAGAGATGGGAAGTACTGTTACAAACTCAGAACCAGATGATAGAGAAGATAAAAATTAAAGCACAGGTACTTCTTCTTGAGGATTAGATCAGCACGTCTCTTAAATGCAATTCTAGTCGAAGCAGAATAAATTCAGCACTTGAGAGAATGAGCAGGTGGTGAAGCAGAGTGTTACAGGACGTTGCAAATGCCCATCAGATTCAAAGTTCACAGCAATTTCTCTTTTTTATTGTATTATCTTTTTCCTGCAAAAGAGAGTGATATATATATATATATAGAATAAAAATATCTAGTAGGTGCAGTAGATCTTCTTCCTTAGGATATTCAAAATTAATTGCGTCAATAGCTCCCATAAATATCTCCATGAAAATAGCAGTACTGTTTTTTCTTTATTTCCATTGAATAAATATATCTAATAGAGGAATTCAATTTTTTATTGAATACGTCTTCCCATAAAATATCAAGAATAATAAATGCATTGAAAATGATTAAAATGAAGTCAAATTACTTCCTGAAAACTAGTAACAGATTCTGAAATTACATTCAAACATTTGAATTTAAACAATTTTGAAACGACCACATTTACTTGCAAACGACATTGAAAAACATTATTAGTTTTTCTCTCTAAATATAGCACCAAAAATATTAAAAACTCTTTTATTGTGATCCTTATATTTAATGATTATTTTTCACAAAAAAAATTGTCAAAAAATAATCCATATATTAGCAGAAAATCAATTATTAAAAAAAGTGCTCTGAATGAACAGAAACTTCGGAATGAACAGTAACTTCTATGTGAATAGTAACTTTGGAGTGAATAGTAACTTCAGAGTGAAGAGTAATTTCGGAGTGAACAGTAACTTCAGAGTGAACAATAACATCTGAGTGAGCAAAATCATAACGTAGGGTATGAATAGTAACGTAGGGTATGATCAGTAACGTAGGGATTGAATAGTAACATAGGGTATGAACAGTAAACCATAATTTTTTATGATAAATAATAAACCATACTTTTGAGATAAAAATTAACCATACTTTTGTGAGATAAAAAATGAACCATACTTTTGTAAGAAAAATGGAACCATAATTTTGTACGAAAAAAATGAACTATACTTTTGTAAGAAAGAAGTGAACCATAAGTTTGTATGAAAAAAATGAACCATAATTTTGTAAGAAAAAAATGAACCATACTTTTGTAAGAAAAAAAATAAACCATACTTTTGTATGAAAAAATGATCCATAATTTTGTAAGAAAAAATGTACCATATTTTTGTACTAAAACCTGAACCATAATTTTGTAAGAAAAAATGAACCATAATTTTGAAAGAAAAAATTAACTATAATTTTTTATGAATAATTTAACCATACTTTTGTAATAAAAAATGAACCATGCATTTGAGATAAAAATGAACCATACTTTTGAGATAAAACAACTGGACAGAATTTTTTGACAAACATCATCGAATTTTTAAAGGTTCTGAACAACCGATTCAATCTTTGGTCAAAACTAATGATTTCTAGAAAAACATATTATCATTCCAACAAAAAATAATCAATTAAATTAGACATCTACCTATCCCAAAATCATTAAAAATAATAAGAAAAACAATTCTGAAAAATCTTCTACAACAAAATAGCATATCATAACTTCATGTAATTAAATGTCCATTCATACAATATTTTTAGACTTTTATGTAAACTAATAAAATCATGCAAAACATTTTATCTTTCCATATAATCCTGATTCCTGAAATTTTGATAACTGTAGAAGTCACAGTAATATAAGTACATAAATGTTTTAAAGGAGTGAAATATAGAGTTTCTAAACACATAGTAGAAACTTCATTGAATTTTTAGAGAAATAGATAATCATTTTCAAACTTCCTTGTTAACTAATAAAATATAGATAAATATCTTATCTTTCTATGGTGATAATAATAACAAAGATTCAAATAATATAAAGTAAGATATTATCAAAACATACAGGAAAAGTAATTAAACAAAATCACATGAAATAAAATTAAAGAAAATATGCACATGCACAAAAAACATATACATAGATGTAAAATTTGTCCCATTAGATACATATAAATAAACAATCTTGGATAATAATGAGATTGAGAAAATAACCCTCACCTTGTACATTTCTTTGGTCGAAGGTACGTGTAACCTCTTTTATTATTACCATAGTATGTTGTAAAATTATATCTGAACCATATCCATAATTATGATATCATATTTTTTTTCCTTTATGGACTTATACTACCCAATTAATAAAAATTTATATGTTAAAATAATATATTGGATGATAATTCCTTTCTTTATCATTCATGTTTTAACTTGTTATTTTTTATCAAATCAATTATATCCTGATTTAATTGCATCCTAAATATAAGACATTATTTATGTATCATATATATTATGAATATAAATATGTATAATAGATAGATATATGAAATTTAAAACACCATTTATTGAGATGGTAGAACGTACATATGCATAAATGGTGATTCTGTTTTCATATCATATTGAAGAGAAGTAAGTGAACGAGATATAGGTAAATAAATACATATATATATATCTAGTAGAATTATTCTGTCACATATTACATGCTTATTAATAATATATATTTTTATAATCATCGTTTAATGGTGAACGTGGAAATGAATCTCATCGTGTCCTAGAGACGGTAATTCGTACATACAAACGAGCGACAATATCATTCTATTAAGGGATAAATTGTTTGTAATTTTTTGTTATATTATATATATAGAATAATTAAAATTTTATATTTACTATTTACATCAATTATTCTCATTATTATAGCCATCCAAATATTGACGTGTTGAATAAGAAACTACAACATGACTTGGAGATGATAAGCCATACATACACACTTATGGTGACTTTTTAATTCATTGGATGAATAAGAAAATGAATATGGTTGTACCATATTTATAATAACATCAATATATGTAGAAGGTACTAGAGTTATTTTTTTGGTATGTAAACGACAATGAGAGAGGATGGGGAAGAAGTAAATATCGTTTGAAGATGTGGTGAAATAATTATATCTTTTTCGATTCATCTGTTTAATTTGAACAAAAGGTATCTTTAGGTTAGATTTATTATCAAATTAAGGCCTCTAGGTTTATTTTATGGTAGTTTGGATGATATTGGAGCAGGGTAGGCCAAGACAAATGGCTTTGGAGGTGTGATTTTGAGATAAGGGGAAGTACCCTTTTTTAAGATATGTGAGGGTCACTTTAAGAAAAACATGAAATATTATTTTATTATAAAATAATTTTAGTTTTATAATGGCTCCATATTGATTTATTTCTTGGATAATGTGGTTATGTGTTGAAAGAATCTCATAAATAGGTTTTAGACAAGTTTGGGGAACCATATTAACATTACCTTTTAGATTTAACTCTTAGTTAAATAGTTTATCTTTTACATTGTCTTCACGTAATTTTATATTACATGGTTAATAAACATACAATAAAATTACAAGAGAACCTCAAGTGGTTAATTAATTAAATATATATCATTATATAAGTTCTTTGGGGGAACCATAGATTTTTTGTAATATTATATCATTTAATAATATAGTATTGTTTTTGAAAACTCATTTATTTCAATTTTGACACTATTTAGTATTTGGTTTCTGTGAAATTCAAAAAAACATGACTAATCATAAAAAAATAATTTAAATCAATAGTAAAATTCCATATTAACCTAAAAAATCCGTGTCATTCATCAAAAGTCTCAATTTAAATTTATTTTTAAATTTATAATATCAATTATTTTAATATTCCATTAATAATGTAATTACTGCATCATAATTGTGTCAAAAATAAATTTAATCATTTAATGTATAAAAAATACAAAAGTGTAGGAAATCTATTTATATTTCTAATTAATATTTATATTCGAATTCATCGTATGTATAACCCTATATTAAAAATGTTTTAGTCATTAAAATTTGAATTAAACACTTTTAACTCTTCCTTAAATAAAATAATATTAAATGTCCCAATCTAATTCATTTGGATAAAAAAGGATCATATCATATTCCTAAGGTTTATTTTGGTCGAAATACACTTATCCAATAGAATTAGGACATGTCTTAGGGTAATTACAATATCATTTTAACCTTTATTTACTCAATTTACTTTTAAGTGTGGTAAATAAAATGCACACGTTACTATTCACCAAAAATTATTTTAATCCTATTGAAGCACATTTTACTTACTGATGTCGACTCTGTCTCTCATATTTTCAAAATTCAAATCTTTGATGTTGTAAAATTACGTGTTATGGAAATATCAAATGTTCCTAAAAGGTGGGTAAATGACGTTAAACAATTCAACAAAATTTTAAATATATAATATTATTATAAAATGAATCCAAATAATTAAATTGGAAAAACATATGTATTATGTATCTATTTTGACTTTAAAATAAATGTAAAAACAAATAATAACTATTTAAATAAATTGTTGTATTTTATGTAGTATGAAGAATTTTTCACTATTCATCAAAAAATGAATGTTTTCAGAAAAACACCAAAAATTCACCCAATGATAATTTTGATATTAAAAATCCAAAAATGATGTATATTTTACCAAATTCCGAATATATTAGTTACATTAATTAATTTAAAATTATTTCTCGTTGTCAAAACAAGAAAGAGGCCTTTTGAGAAGTAAAAACTATTAAAATATTGACATGTGTTTATGTACAATTTTATTGTGAAATTACATCCAATGACATAAAATATATTTAATGTTAAAAATATAATCTAATATTACTTTAAAACAATAGAAATTCAGAATTTAACTGTGTAAATTATTTCTATTAAATAAGTTGTTTTCAATTAAAGTTTAGTATTTTTCATTATTCATCAAATTATGAATATTATCAGAAAATTACTAAAAAAATTATCCAAACTTCATTTTTATGTCCTGCTTCTAAAGAAGAATTTAATTTCATTAAACTTAATAGATAAAAGTTTCACATATTAGATTTAAAAAGGGTTTTCCACTAAAAGGCTGAAAAATGCATTTTATAAAAATATTTCTTTTATCTAAAAAATGAATTTCTCCTTATATTATTTCTAAGAAACAAAAAATATGAATGTTAAAATTATTTAGGATATATATATAAAATTATATATGTGATGAATAATATTCATAACTACTTTTTAAACGGCTAGTTTTATAGGTCGTGATGCACTTGAACTCGGTGTTATGTGTATCCCAAACTATTGAATTACTTTAAATATATAACGTACTATAAAGTAATGGGGTTCCAAATTTTCCACTCCTTCAATAAATTTCATCCTCACAATTTGAAATTGGTCTTTGAAAATAAAAGGTTGAAAATAGAAAATACCTTTATGGAAAACCCACATTGGAAATAGGGTTAATAAAATTTAGTTTTAAGAAGAGGGAAAGGGAAATGAAAAGTCACCACCAAATTTGGGTTTCAAATAGGAGATCATTGGTGGAAATTATAGACAAATAATTGGAAGAAAATCGTTAATATTTATTGGGAGTGATTGAGGTCATCAATCACAAACAAGTGATCAATAAATAGAAAATTGAGGGCATCAAGGCCATAAATCTATGATGACATACCATATCCATGGTTCATCAAAACATAAGGCATTAAGACAACATATGTTTTTTTAATATCCTTCCCTAATTATTATGAATGAATTTTATAATATAATAAGAAAAAAAACTTGACATGTAAACTTCCATACTTTAACTAATTTCTACAACAAACTCATATTTCACTCCAAAAGATAATATAACTCAAAAATATTCTATTTAACCTAATTTTATAGGGTTATAAAAAATGAATTTATAATTCATCTATGAGAACATTTTAAAAACAAAAATAAATTATACAAACATGGAAATCACATAGTCTAGTGGGTGGTGAGGCACCGTTATCGCCCTTCGGTTTTGGGTTCATGTATCGTGGCCTTTCTAGACACGGTGGGTTGTCTCCCGACCTCCAGCTTGTATTTTTTATAACAATCAAAAAATAATCTTATTAGATTTTTTAACTATAAAAAATAGTATCAAATTTCCATCTTAATCCATTCCAACCTTTAGACTTATCCAAAATACTTGTGTCCAAACACAAAGTCCAAAAATTTATATGGAAGGTAAATATAACATAATGAAGATATCTTTATTCCACATAATAACATTTGATTACCTTTATCATGTATTCTCATAAAACATGGTAACACCCTGAATTACAAGAAAACCATATTGATTAAATTCAATCTCCCTTATTACCTATATAATACTAGATATATTCCTTATATCCAAATATTTTGAATACTCTAAAATTGATGGAATAAAAAAACCATTAATCATTTTCAAGGTAGTCACAGATATCCAATATAATTTTATCCAAATCAACCATATCTTATTCCAAAATCACTACCTCAGTATCAGGACCATATTAAAGTTTATCATTCCTTCAACCATGTATTTTCCAAAATGATTAACTTGTTGTGGAGTAACATTTCGTAGTACAATAAAATCTCAAATCCTTAATGAAATAGTACTATAGTACAATTCTTATTTATTTCCATAATTTATATGACCAGTAAATCATTTATATAACACAAAAATGACACTACGTTAGAACACTAGTCATTCCTCAACATATGCGATACTATCATAACATGATTATTATCCAATAGCATCATTTAGGGCATACTCAGATGATTTTTATAACGATTCGTGTAGTGTCCCAAACCCTAGAAGATGGAGCATTGTACATTTGAAACTTTTTTCATACCCTTCAAATCATGAACACGCTCTCCTTTTTCTCCCCATATATAACATACTCCCATTAACTTCAATAATTTCCCAAGGTGATTCTTTCCATAGTTATCACATTTGGGAAAATCCTTATTTCCCTTATTCCTTTTATCCTTTATTTTTTCCATCCTCTTCTTTTTCTAGAATACATTGAAATCCATAGGACATAGAGAATTATTTACTTATCTTATTAACACATGATTCTATTTATTAAAATGATGTAGATATGTGGGAGACTATTTCCTATCTAAATTTTGGCTAAAGAAGCTCAAAGATATGATCCTTCTTACAATTTTGGATCATGAGTAATGCTAGAGTTCTCATTCCTTCTACTAGGTTATATTTCTTAATGAAAAAATACACTAGGTTAGTTTATGAATCGCAATGCATAATTCCAAACTTGTAAAATAACTAATGTAAATTCAAATCTATATGCATAAAATTCACAATCATAAAAATGTTTCCTTTGAGGATGTATTTACTCATAAATTTTTCATAATGGGTTGTAATGAAAATTTGAATTATCTAAAGCATATTACCCAGGAGTGTCAATACCTAGAGTGCAGCAAGGCTTGTTATCATGTACCAGGATACCCTAGGTTAATCCTAAAACTCATTGTCAGTGTTTTCAGTCCTAGGTAGAACTATGCTAGAGCCACCTCTACCTGTTTGTTTCCAGACATGGATTTATTTTCTTGGAAAACTCACATAATATTTACACTTCCAAAATTTTAGGAAGTTCTTATATACAAATCTTCAATGTCTATCTTAGAGAAATGTTCTCAAATGAGGTTTTATCTAAATATAGTTTCCAAGGTCTGTAATAAACATCTTTTGATACCAACAGTAATGCCCCAACCCTTGTTACCCATTGTCAGTGGATTATTACATAACATTGGCATGATCATAAGAGATCAAGTCTTGACAGACCGATTAGTTTAGTAGACATGAAAGTACCACATACAAACATTATTTTTACATTACATCATTAAATAAAAAAAATTGTGTACCCTTTGAAAAAACTTGTATCATTTGTCCTATCCCTGTAAGTTAATCATAATATACTTCTTCACATCTTGGGAAAAAGAAAACATAACAAAGGGGTGAGCTAGGATTCTTATTAAATATTAAAATATTGCAGAAACTATCATAAATAAGCACAAACATTTAAGGAAATGTATAAGACGAAAACACAATCCTTTTAAAGATAAAATTCATCATATTATGGAAAAGATTAATTAAATAATTCCATTTTCTTATTCACATGGGTATTCTACTAGTCAAATAATCACATGTAATATCAAGAGCTAATTTCATAATGATGGAATGCATAATGTTGGACATCATAACTACATAGTCAAGGCCTCATTCCATGACTACAAATAAGATTTTTTCAAGGCCCTATGCCAAGACACTAGTTGGTCTCATGGGACCTACCAATGCATCGAGGAGCTATTGCGGGATCCACCTGTCACTTACTAAGTCCAAGGCACTCTTCATATGAAAATGTTTAAATACAACATAAACATTCATATTAAAACTAGCATAAGAATTTTCAATACTTTAACCATAAATCATGAATGGTACATAAATAGCACATTCACAGTTAATCATATCCTAACTCAATAAATAAAATTTTGAAGATTTTATTTATAATAAATCAACATCAATCAAGAATAATATTTAAATAGATGTTGACATAGTTGAAACTGATTAGTATTTCTCTTTGATAGAAATATCCCTTTTTCCTGAAAACTTTTAAACATTAGACAATTTATAAAGGAAGGAATTTAAAATTCATTTTAGAATAAAAGTGTCCCATAAAAAATTGAAAATTTTGAAATAATTAACAATTTACAACATTCATGTCTATATAAATAAAACATTTAAAAACCATTTTGAAAAAATGGTAATTAATTAGATTGATCTAGAAGAATAAATATTTAAACTGTTAAAATGATATTTTTGTTGAATATTCCCTTAAATATAATACTTTTGAAAACTCCTTTATCTAACATGGACTTGGATAATAAATATGTCCCTGTAAATACTTACACGTAAACAATCTTGAATAAAATTTGGATTGAGGAATTAACCATTACGTTGTACATTTCCTTGGTTGAGGGTACGTTAACCTCCTGTATAATAGTTAAATAATTGATATTAAATTATACAAGAATGACATACATATATATGATATAATATATGATCTTATAATATTACTTTTTTAATAATATTTTATTAGTATCATTGTTTCGGGTGTTAACTGATTCGTTTTTATTTATGTGTTTTGTTATGTAAGCCATGTTTTTTATGGGAAGGATGTATTTGATTCATATCCATAATTATATTAAGTTCTTAAACATTATTTTTAATAATCAAATGAAAATTATTTTTGAATGGTTATGATGGGTAATGAATCTCTTCACATTCGTGGAGAGGCTAATTTGTACGTACTCACGAAAGCTAATGAGACCTACCGATGCATCGAGGAGCCATAGTGGGCTCCACCCATCACATACTAAGTAAAATACATTCCTCATAGGAAAAGGATGAAACGTAACATAAACATTTGTATTAAAACTAGCATATGAAATTTTAAAATGTTATCTATAAACCATGAATAGTATAAAAATAACACATCCATTGTCCATCATATCATAAGCCATTCAATGCAATATGGATGATTGTATTATAGTAAATTAACCTCAATCATGAATAATATCCAACAAACGATGTTGACATAGTTTAAAATAATCAGTAAATCTCTATGATATAAATGCCCATTTTCAATATATCACTTAAAAGTCACACAGTTTATAAAGGATACCATTTAAAAAAATTTTGATTCAAAGTGTTCAATAATAGTTTTAATATTTAGAAAAAAAAATTAACAGTTTGAAACAATCCTGTCTATGGAAATAAATCCTTAAAATCATGTTGAAAATATGGACAATAATTAAAATATTTAGAAAAATAAATCATAAAAACATTAAAAATGATGATATAGTTAAAGATTACCATCGATAAAAAGTAAAAATATTCCTTTTTAAATAAATTTAATGAATCATGGAAATATATGATAAAAATGTCTCCCTAGATACTTACAGATAAATAATCTCGGATAATAATGATATTGAGGAAATAACCCTTACCTTGTAATTTCCATTGTTCAAGGGTAGGTCTAAACACCTTTATAATGACTATAGTATGTTATTAAATTATAAAAGAATCATATTAATAGGTATGATATCATAATTTATTCATTTACATCTTTATACTACCCATTTATTAATAATTTCATTATTAAAATAATATATCGGGTAATAATTGCTTTCTTTATCGTACATGTTTTAACTTGTTATTCCTGATCGTACCATATATATAATGATTTAATTACTTCCAGAATATAAAAAATTATTTAGGTATCATATATATTCGGAATATAAATATGTATAATAGATATATATATGAAATGGAAAACACCATTTATTGAGACGGTATGCTATACATACGCATAAATGTTGTTTCTGTTTTCCTATCATATTGAACGCAAGTAAGTGAACGAGATATATGTAAATAAACACAAAAACACACACAAACACACAAATATTTTTCCTATAGCATTATTATGTCATATATTACATAATTTTTAATAATATATATTTTTATAATCATCGTTGAATAGTGAATGTAGAAATGAATCTCATCGCGTCGTGGAGAAGATAATTTGTACGTACAAACAAGAAACAATATCATTTTATTAATGGAGAAATATTATGTAATTGGATGGTATATTACATCTTCTGAATAAATAACATTTTAAATTAATTATTTACATCAATTATAATCATTTTTGTACCCATCAAAATAATTATGTTTTGATTAACAAAGTACATAATGATGTTGAGACAGTAAGCCGTACGTACGCACGTATGGTGACTTTGTCATTCATAGGTTAGGTAAGATAATGAATATGTTTGTACCATATTTATAATAACATAAAATTATTTAATAGTTACTAGTGTAATTATTTTGGTATAGAAACAACAAAGAGAGAGGAAGCGAAAGAAGAAAAGAACGTGGAAAGATATAATGAAATCATTACTTTTTCTTTGGGTTCTTCCGTTTGATTTGAACAAAAGGGCTCCTTATGTTGAATTTCATATCACTGTAGATCCTCGAGGATTAATTTTGGGTATTTGGGAAGATAGTTGAGCGGTGTTGGATGAGAAAAATGGCGTTGGAGTAGTGATTTGCAGAGAAGTGGAAGTACCCTTTTATAAGAGAGGTGATGGACACATTAAGAAAAGCATGAAATAAAATTTTATTATAATATCATTTTTTGTTTATAATGGCTCAAAATGAATTTATTTCGAGTCTAAGGTGGGGATAGGTCTCAATCATCTCAACCAATAGGTTTTATACACATTTAGATCACCATATTAACCTTATCTTTTAGATTTAACTGTTAGTTAAATAGTTTAAATTTTACAATGTATTCTTTTTTTTTACTTTAAACCCAATAAAATTAAAAATTTATCATTACAAATTATTTCAATTAAAAAAGTTTTTTTCAATTAAGAATTTGTATTTTTCACTATTTATCAAAATATGAAAGTTATCAGAAATGTACCTAAATTTTTTCAAACTAAATTTTAATGTCCCTATTATTAAAAATAATTTAATTTCATTAAATTTAATATATATAAGTGTCAAATATTGGATTTAGAAGGGCTTTCCATTAAGAGGCTGAAAAACTGTGTTTTTTAAATATAATTCTTTTATCTGAAAAATTGAAATTTTCTTTTTGTTATGTCTAAGAAACACAAAAGATTAATGTTCAAATTATATAGTATATATATATATATAATTAAAAATGTTGTTAATACTATTCAAAACCTTTTTTAAACAGCTAGTTTGATTTGTTGTGATGCGCTTGAACTCAGTGTTGCCAGTAGCCCAAGCCACTGAATTACTTTAAAGATATAACGTACTATTAAATCATGGGGTGATATAAAAAAATAATAAATAAACTCAAGAATGGGATCAAAATAAACCATATATAATTTAAATTAGAATTTAATAAACAAAAAACCCATAGTGATTAGAAATTCAATGGAGATCCATGAAAAACACACTTAGATAGAGACACTTACCTTGGATTTAGTTCAAAACTCTTATAATATGATGATAATAACCCAGAATAAGTAGGAGAAGGAATAAAAGACATAATTCATAATAAAATATCCCAAATCATCCAATAAAACCGTAGGTTTGGACTCACCTCATTCCAAGTCACCAAGAATTCACGAACAACTGACAAAAAAAGGAGAGGATAAGATTAATCACTAAGGAGGAGGGTCAATGCATGACAGGGAAGAAAATAGAGGCCAAAATATTTAAAAATATCTGAGGGAGAAATGGTAAAAGACAATATTTCATGTGAGCTATACCGGGCCACATGGTTTTTCCACACTTTTAGGCAACCCATGGAGGTGCTACTATATCCCCAAAACCCATGTCAAAGAGTTACCATTTAGATATGTGTGGATTTACAAAGAATATTTATAAATGAAAAATACCACTATCAACCTAAAAAATAATCTTACATGGTTAACTACATAATAATAACAACATTTCACCAATTGTGGACCTATTTAGTTTCTCCTAAAACTCCAATTTGTATCCTTTATTTTAAGGAACTATAAATGTAAACAAAATAGAAAATAAAACACATTTTTTGACATACTAATGAAACAAAGGTTTTCAAAATCCCCACCACACCAATTTATACCCAAAAAAGTCATCTGGAATCATTGGAATAAAATACCTGAGGCCACATGTCCCTCACCCATGATTCCCAATCCCATGTCCCATAGCTATTTTCACCCTATTAATAGAGAACAAAGAAAAATGTGATTGATTTACCATATAGAAAATTGTAACAGTAGAACAATATTGGAAATGGATTCTCTAAAATAGTGGTATTAGGATCGAACCTTAAATAATACTACTCGAACACATGAGATGGGTGAGGATGGTATCTCTTATACTAAGAGACTTAGATGAAGTCATGGTTCGATGTCCTCCATAGTGGATAATCAAAATGATAGTATACATTTTCGTGATGTTCCATAATATGATACAACCCAACATAACAATAATATTGATTTTTCTAATCAAACAAGTGTTAACATCTACGTCAAATGGATAACCGAAGAAACACTTGATGACCAACATGATCCTCAACAGGCGATAAAGATAATCTGCACATGACAGATGGAAACTCTACTCTATCTCTAATATTTTATTAGTCAGCCAGAATATTTGGATCATCTCAATGATGAGACTCAGTCTAACCATGGAATTCTCACCCACCCCATCACAAAAAATTAGAGACATGTACAAATACCCAAACAATTCATTAAATGTTACCATGCTAATTGAGTTACAGTAGCAGTAGTAATAGGAAAACATAGATGATGGTGGGTGAATTTCCCACAAACCATATAAATCAATTAGACATGATCACAACATATCACTAAGATTATATAATGTCTTCTAAGATTTTCCATCCATCTATGTGTGATACATGATGCTCAAAATTAATAATATTAACAATAACTCATGAAGGACCTTCCAAAACTGAGAAGTAAAATGAGAATCATGGTACAACACTATAATTGAGGGAAATTCATAATGCCAAAAAAAACTAATGATCGTAAAGGTGTCGGAGGTCCATTACCATCATCAACTATCATATGGGATGAAAATCGGCTTATTTTGATGATAAAAAAAATCACTAAAATAGAAACTATACCACTCAGGGTATGAGGTATTCTAATCATGAAATATATTGATATATCATCAATGTTAAACACTAGAATGGGAAGTGTTTGAAATAACCCAGATGGTCTCTGGTGCTCATATTTGATCCTCTAGAATATAAACCATATGGAAATGAAATCTTCCACTGAACGTCACATCCTAGGACACTAATACTAACCTCTTAAGATATATAAAATCATTTTCACCTCATGGATCATGGTTTGAATAGAATTATGTGCTTCATGCATCATTTCCGTTCTCATACTCAAAGGAACCGCTACCAACTTCTTGAAATGGAGTAAACCACAAGGTCACTAAGACCAATAACACATGGCACCCCCACCATTATAGAAACTACTAATCTACTGGATATATTGTTAATATATCTGATCACTCATATCCTAATAAATAAGTGAGGGTGTGATCTATACTTTAGATAAGAATACCTTATATCCATCATCCTACCCTACATACCCAAATCATATAACAGAATCATTAAGTCCCACTAATCATCTTATTATCAAACTATTTAAATTGAAATATTATTTATTAATTTGTTGGAAACAACATTCCCCTTATTAGTTTTATAAGAAATATTTAAATCATATGTATGAAGGTATTCCATGTAGAATATCTACACATGTTTTAGGTCCCTCTAGATTAAAATATAATTTATGATCTTATGATACAAATACACTATGAAATACTCCTTGAAGAGGTAACACCACCATGTCTTCATTACATGAATCACATTTGATAATTCTAGGTTCTGTATGGTATAATTACATTCATGTTGTTGTATATTTCATGATCCATTGGCCAACACATTGTCATACTAAATCAGCACACATCCGAACGACACACCTAAAGAATGAAAAACACAATATTAGAATTTCAACGCTAAATAATAATCAAGAGAATTGTGAATTCCAAACAGGTCTGTAACAACTCAAAATCACTCTAGGACTTCTTATCCAACTCAATATTTGCCTATTTCTTGGTAAAATTCATCAAGGGGGAATCTATAATAGAGTATCCAAAAAAATCTATAATTACTAGCCAAACCTAAAAATCTATAGATTTCAAACCTAATATTGATATTTTACCTAAACATGAATTATCTAATTTTCTCAAGATCCACTGAACCTTTTACCTCATAAATCAAGTGTCCTTAAAATGAAACTTCCTGGATCCAAAATTATCATTCTATAAACATGAAATATATATTTTTCTCTCTTAAAACACCCAAAAAACCTTCTGATGGTTGGAATGGTCCTTATATATTGTTGAAAATACCAATATTTCATCCAAAAACAAGACTATCAATGAGTTCAATAAGCAGTGAAAGATATGGATCATCAATTCCATAAGGATTGTAAGATATTTTGTAACCCTAAATGAAAAAACTAAATAATCAAAATGTCCTTACCAAATTCAGAATGTGACCTTTGGAACATCTTTTTATTAGAACATAAAATGCAAGTACTTGGATATCAAGTCTATCTTCAAAAACAAATGAGATCTCCAGAGCTCATCAACGATATCATAAATTCTAGGAAACATGTATGTATTTCTCTTTCTCAGTAGGATGAGCTTACAATAGTATATAAAAATTTTGTGGCTCTTATATACATTATTTTCAGGTAACATTAAATAAGAACATTGTGAAATTATGGGACAAATGAATTTCTTTCCATCATGATATTCAAGATAATCATTTATCTCTTTTAGGCTGGATGAATCCATTAAATAAGACAAAATGGAAATCATTATCTTACAAAGGAATTATTCAACAGTAAACATGACATCTTGATGAAATTTTAACAATACAAATCATCTAAAAACACATATAGGAACCTATTAATGACTACTCGATGTTCACCCACAAAAATATACTCACAGGAATCACGAAATATCATTGAAAACAGGTATAAAATCATTCCCAAATATTTATAGAATGGTCCTACCCTCCCCAATCATAGATTCCACTAATCTTGAAAAAAAGTGAGTGATCCCACTAGAAGTAAAGAATTGGAACCTACAATGATAATAATAATTCATAGATTTGAAGTTGATCATCCAATCCATACTACTAATTATATCTAAAACATCCATGTTTAAGAAATTGAAATCTTAAATGACAGTCCTTTTTGTAACTAAATCATGACATTCTATTCACTTCGAACATTGCTATATATTCCTACCCCATAGGGTTAAAAATTTCATAAAATATGGAGTCAACAAAAATCACCTAACCCATGTTTCATACACGTTTTTTGAGATAAAATAATTTAATTTTCATTTATAAAATAATACATATTCCATAAATGAAGCAATAAATATTTTACCTCTCACAGTGGATGGCCCAAAATCAAAATCATCTAGCAGGACCTCGGCTGTATGAAGACACCTAAACTTTTTCCTACCCAAGACATCTTTAAATGGTGATAATTACCCTTTTTTCATGGGTGCGATCCTCCACCCCTATAAAATTATGGTTTCACCTGGGAAACCTTTGTGGTTTCATGGAATACAACATCCCACCATGATGTAAACTAAAATAAGTGATAAAGATTCCCACAATTCCCTCAATAGTGTCGCACACACAAAGTCTCTAATCAACTAGTCATGGTGTTCCCAACTTTCACCTGCTGGTAATAGAAAAACAGTTAATTCCCTACACAGTCCACCTCTAATATACCTAATAATTATTTCCAACTCTTTCCATTTCCCCACAAAGGATCACCTCACTGTATATTCCTCCCCAACAAAGAAATCTAGATACCACCCACTGATAGAACACAATAGGGTCCTATAATTCTAGTTGAATTAGCCTCTTCCATGGAATCATTATCAACCAACACTTAATAAGTTAGTAGATAAAGAAAAATATGCATGAAACTGATCTCTGGCCTCAACCCCATCTCAAAATATTGATCCTTGATGAAACTATTTATGACTATATCCAATGATACATGTACCAACATAGTAAATCAGGAAGAATAATCCATCATCCAATGATCCCCATTATCCAGCTTCAAGAACTCATGGGCCTTTGTTTCCCTCATGATAATTGGGTAGAACTGGCAATTAAACCCTACCTTAAAATTGGAACATATGAGATCCTAGAGCATCCCAACTAACACTATTCAATATACCACATTCTACCCATCCCTTACAACATATACATAGTGAAACCTACATGAGAGTTATCATGGATATTCAAGAACTAAAATATATTCTTGATGCAACCCAACCATTACATTGGATAATTGGGTCCCTTTTTTCTATATAAAATAGTGTATTATGCCTCATAATCTTTTGATTATGGTCCACCATCTGTTTATACATTCTAACACCCACCTGACTTAATAATAATATAGTATGAACCAAAGAATACAATAGAGATGGATTAATAGGAGGGTTCACCTGTGGGGTGTTCTCTAAAATTCCCTATCTACACTGTGATAATGTCCTTGGGGGGGGGGGTGATCCACAAGAATAAAAACAAAATATTCATCAAGCACAATGAAAAATAAAAATCACATAAAAAGAACCAAACATAAAGTTTATCATCATTATCAAAAATAAATACTAGAATCAAAATCCTCCACAAATGGAAAAGGAGAAATAAAATAAAAAATAATTACAATAATTTTCTACTCTACACGATTTGGCTGCACAACTAGACTATATATTCCCCCACCATGGGTGTGGTAATATATTTCATATGAATGTACACAAATTCCATGCACAGTTAATAATAACAATACTCTTTAAAAATGTGCCTCCCTCAAAACTCCCTATTTCATCCCCCAAAAGTCAAAAAATCATTTTGTTCACCCTGATACTCAATAACAATTAAAAAATACCTCAAACTTCAATCAAAACTACCCACAAATGTGCTAAAAACCTAAAAAAATCTCAAACCACCCATGGAAACAAGATAATTGACATGAAGATGAGTTGGACATGCACTCCCTGAATCTTACGTCTCGATTCCAGACAATCCTAGCTTTAATATAGCATTGAATCCTAAATAAATACCTTATTTGATACTATTTTGTTACAAAATAAATTGGGTTGTCTAGATCCATCACTAGTGCAAGCCCGCCATATGGACTAAAGCATTTTTCTGATCCCCAGAGGCTGGTGAAAATCCCAAATAATAACAAACTATTACCCATGATTGGTTTTGGACATGGAAAATCACATGAAACATACATAAATTGGGATGTTTAAACCAATATCACCAGAGTGTAAATTATTTAAAGAAACATCAATATGACCGAGTAAATAAGAAATAGATACCATAAGAAACATATTACATAACATAGAATATATACCATAATATGACATACATGGTATCTCATGTCAAAACTCAAACTCAAAAGAAAGGGCAGAAATCATAATGATAAAAAAAATACATCCAATAGACACTAAAGTATCAATAATAGTCAACATGAGCCAACTCTATGAGACTATTTATCCCCCACAAATTACTGGATGATGATAATCTAGATGTGAAACCATGGTACATGTTGCCTTCTCCATTAATAGAGTCTTATAAAATGAAATATATATACAACTAATGGAATATGTAGGGTCAGAGGAACAAAGAATATTATGATAAAACCATGAATATATTTATGTATTTTACCTGTTAAAACCAATA
Organism: Viscum album; assembly: GCA_963277665.1. Lineage (NCBI taxonomy): Eukaryota > Viridiplantae > Streptophyta > Magnoliopsida > Santalales > Viscaceae > Viscum > Viscum album. The sequence goes on from OY728123.1 coordinate 55,974,406, forward strand.
AACTAGTTCTAAGTCACCTTTCAAAAATAATGCTCTTTGAAAAAAAATTCACTTTCAAACCAGCCCTTTTAAATTACCTTTGGGTTTTCTATTTCAAATAATTTTTTTCCAAATTTTTTTTTAACATGGATAAAATAAATAACTAAGGACACATGGCACACCATGCTTGAAAAGTCCAACATGGGAAATTTTTTTGTGAGTAACCATAATAATCATCATCATATAATCAATAAATGAAAATGGTCATAACATAACTCATCCCGTAAAAGACTATACTAACGAAATGAATCCACCATATAAACTATCCTAACATGATTAAGTGAACCTAGTTATGTAACCGTAAGGGTCTAACATGAGTGAGTCTAAATAAAGTATTCTAGATTGATAATAAAAATGAAAGTTATAAAATTTTTACATAGGACTAAATATAATATTCATCACAATATAATAAAAACTAAAGGTAATATCTCTTAGTATTCCTACCCAAATCCTATCATGATCACTTGAAGAAAATACAATCTATCAAGACCTACCTTCACAAAGGCTCTCATGGCCCCTTAGACAACCCCTATCTATAACACTAGTTGGTCCATGAGCTACTCGATACAACATAATCAAAAACAAGTTCCAATCATGAAAAAACAATTTTAAAATCTAATTTCACAAGAAAACATGACCTTTATAAATAAAACACTTTTCACAAGGAAAATCCATTTTTTTAAAAAAATTATAAGTCTATTTAAATCTATAGAACTACACTGTGTAGTTTCATAGAATACATAGCTTGCATACAAGAAAAACCAATTTTGAAAATCCACATTAAACCCAAAAAAATACAAATCATGTCGTAAATTACATAAATTATAAGATCAACATAATTCATAGATAATTTAAATCGAAATTAAATAAATAAACCAAAGGTGATAAGATATTCAAAGGTGAAACATGGAAAACATCCTTAAATAGATACAACTAAATTAGTTTGGGTTCAAGAATTGATTCCTCTGATGATAAATGCCCTGAATTTGTAGGAGAAGCAATCAATAAACAAATCCATAATAAAAAATTGAGAATACTATAACAAAATCCTATGTTTTTCCAACCCCACCATGTAAGGTTCAATAATTCCATAGAAGGGAAAGACCAATAATAAATAATTGGGTGAAATAAGAAGACAAGAAAATTTTCCACCCACCTAAAGAGAAGTCACCATTAATCCAAGATAAATCCACCAATAATGGATAAAAGAAGCTTCCACATCATGGTGGAGGGAGTAAACATGATTGGGGACTAAATATGGGCCAAAATCCTTATAAATCAATTGTTAAAAAAAATACTAAAAAAGAACTTTTTAGATTAAACATATAGGGCCACATGGTTTTGCTACATGATTAAGTAAAACAAGATCTAATCATCATAGTGCTAATATATTCCCAAAACCCAAGAATCACTGTTACCCTATGATAATTATATTTTGAAAATCCATGCTCAAACTATGGTTAATTGCATAATCACACTTTGTAGCACCCTCACATGGTTAATGAAACCGTGAACCAACCATGTGACTTATACTTTTCTCCCAAAAAATCCCATTTATAACCCCCAATTCCCAAGAATTGCAGTGATAAACCAAAAATAATAGAAAAATAGAAATTTTAAATACTTTTTACATAGATGGTGTTAAAATAGATCTATATTTTATGAAAAAATCATATTAATATCTCATATATATATTTTTTTGGATTGGAAACTAATATCAAAATATTCTTATATAATGATATCATTCTCTCATCTAAATAACATGAATATATCATTACTTCATATTTTGTACTTAAGGATGTTCTTGATAATATTTCAATGACTCTTACAGAGATCATATAGACATATAATAGTAATTCTAAAACTATATGTGAAATATAATCGAGTATATAAATGGAATACATGATAGAACCTATGGAATATTAATAATTATTCCAATACATTAATAAAAATTTGAAAGGATCTTGAATCTTCATAAGATTCATTCCATGAAACATTGGTAAAGACAAATTCTCGGAGTTCCCTTGGACAAAATATTTTGACACTTTACCAACATTTATGTTCTGAATCAGTCCAACCTACCTCCTAGATCTACATCTATAGATTTTTATACCAATAACGTAGAATTTTTCACCAATTTCTCTTTTTGAGAAGCATTTTACCATCCATATGTTTAATGAGTGAAATATCCGGAAATGATTTACAATATAGAATTTTTAATCCTCATAATGTTTCATAAACACCCCCAATTTTCCATAATAATCATATTGTATACAAAATAAATATTTAATTGTTTTATCAATCAATAAACTTTTATTACATCATCAAACCTCATATTAAAACTTTTAGTAGCTTGAATCTATCCATAATGTTCTTTTACAACATGAAAAACTTATAAGAAATTTTTGTTACTTTAAAACCTATATGAAATATCTTATACAGATCCATAAAAACATTTATATTAAGGAATTTGTTTTTAATATCCATTTGTATGATCTCAAATTTCTAAAAGGATAGTTTGGAAATAAATATCATAATGGACTTTATAATAACAATTGGTGAAAAGGACTCTAAATATTCAATTCCATGAATTATTTTATAACGCTTTTCCACTAGTTTATATTAATAGGAATAAGCATTTTCATCCTTTTAATTTGGTTTATAGAGAGCCTACATTAACTCTATGGGTCTCACTCATTCATGTGTGATGTGTCATGTGGATTGTATATGGATACTGGGGATGGGGATTATTATTCCCCTATTTTATAGGTATTCAATTTCTCATTTGATTTTCCCTGATTGATACTCAAAACTCAATATCAGGTATGATTTATGGATATTTAAATTATCTCCAAACCCTCAACAGTACAAGCAAGCCATAAATAAACAAGAAAGAGACATGTAATATTTTTTCAAGATTTGATCATAGTGTATTTAACAACTATTTTCATTCTTCATGTCGAGTTTCGTGATTCAAATACTCACTATATGATTTCATAGGATCTTATAAGATACGGCTAATGATATTTCATTAAACTATAAAATATTTCCTATGATATTATAGGATAAGAGAATTGTTCATCCTCAATTATTTTTTCAACAACAACCATGATCACTTGATAAGTTCTTTATACTACATTCCAATAGTCTTCAACATTAAGAATGGTTTATTTGTGTTCTTTATACTAGAAACACCATTGATTAATGGTACTCAATGAACTCATTAAATCATATCATACTTCTACTATAGATGTCACAACTTCACCACAATAAGAAGTTTCTCAAAAAAAATTATTGAAGCACCAGAATATGGACATCAAAATTGCATGAAACTAGACCTTTTTAATTAACTAAACCTGACTATTTTTTTCAATCATAATGAATCTTCAACATAAAATATTCTTGAAATAGTGGATAGAAAGTAAAAATAAAATTCAATCACAATCTCAATTTTATTATACACAATCAGGGTATTTAATGAATCATTCTCCCTTTTTCTTATTCTTGAATTAATATATTTTCCTTATTGGATATCATCATACTCCTCATTAATCGATATATAGAATATTATTCTATAGGGAATGTAGTATCAAAGCCTCTAAGTATTTTTACATTATATTTTCTTCTCCATGGTAGTACTAATATACACTCTAATTTCATTTTTTATCTACTGCTGTTTATTTTCATAGAATATCCTGATATTTTTTTTCATAATTTAAATATATAAACCCCCCTTTATTAATGGAATGGGATAGTCTCACTCAAAAAGATAAATTTTATAGTTTTATAATTCTCATAAAAATCTTAGTAAAATATGTTTATATTTAATAAGGAAAAATACTCAAGATATTTCATTCTATAAAAACTATACAAAATATTTATATCATTAATTATAAATCATATCTTCATGGTTTCATGTAGTAGTGACATCATATTCTGCATTAAAAAGTTCTATTTGTATGTGATGAATCATTATTGGCTAATCTAATACATCACCCTACATGGATTGCTACTAGGCTTGAAGGGTGTTCCTGATCCTAATGTGTTATAAACGTGTGCATGGGTATTAACAACACACACCCATGAATATTTTCAACTTTATAGAATAAAAACATTTAGTGTAAAATAAATTATAATCTAGTATGGGGCATCCATACATTGGGCACCCATGCATATGAAATAATAAATTTAAATAATAAACATTCCATAAATGGAATAAATGAATAAAATATCCAAAGGAGACACAATTAAAAGAAGTTATTATTCTAATTTTTAATATTAGAAAACAGAAAATAATTTTAATAACAGAAAACCAATTTAACAAGGTTACATAAAATATAATAGAAAATTTATAAACAATGGTACAATGGCATGACTTGGATGATACTCAAGAGACCTAAAATTAAATAAAATACAAAAAACCCAATCGAAACCATGTAAACCATGGTAATTCGCTACATCTTAACACATCTAAGAATAATCTAAGTGAATGATAACCAACATAAGTTCCCAAAACAATCTCATGAACAAAAACCTGAAAAATGTACACACAAACAGACATTAGTGTAAATGAAAGATGTGAGGTAAATGTTCCCAACATAATTTCACCAAACAGACAATGAAATTCCTTATATAACATATTTCAAAAATTTTAATATGAAATAACCATTTAAATTAGGGTTTTTAAATACACACAGATATATATATATATATATATATAGAAAATGGGTCACAATCAATACCGATTTTAAAAAAAATATCCACCTTTTTTCCAAAACAAATGTGGATCAATATCTTAGAGTGGGAAAGTATTCAAAACCCACCCTATGAACTATTCAGTTTAGAAACCTGATAAAAATAATATAACCCTTATTTAAAAAACTTTTCATAAAATCCATTTTTTACCAATGAGATAAAATCATTTTAAATGGAAAATTTTCACAGTTAATTATTTCTTTAAAAATCACCACTTTGAAACACTTTTATAATAAACCAAATTTTGAATGAAATAAATTATATCTCATGCATGGAACCATAATATACATTAATCATTGTAAAAGGAAGAGTAATAAATTCATGGTGTTATAAAATCTATATGATTTTATGAGAATACATTCAAGCACAAAGTTGTACATTCTATATAATATCCATCAAGGACCAAACATCATGAGAAACTCACTAATATCTAATGTGAGTTGGAATCATACACTAAAACAAATATCTATTTATAAGATCCCTTAGTCATACCAGGTAACCATATGAATAGATATCATTTTCTAATAGGTCCATCAGTTTTTTAAAGGTCACAATTGATACTAAGGGTCACTAGAAAATAACAAACGATTTTAGTATGGCCAGCGTTGAGTCCCTCATATAACTACATGGGTTCACATAATATGTAAATATGAGATTTGCGTAGTAAGAAAACACATGGTCATCAAATGAATCAAAAACTAAACACATATGATATATTAAATATAATATATATCTTCCAATTAAAAAAATATCACTGAATAATCACATAATAACAAGTGGATTACAATGATAGTGTCGTAATCATTAATCAACTAATTCTCGTAATGGGCAAAATTGGACTTTAAATTAATCATGTGATGTTAATCTATTTAAAAAATTGATGAATTTATTCTCATTAAATCAAACATTTAAATACATTTATAAATCAACACTTCCATATGAAATCACTTAAAACCACCACAATTAAAATAAGACATAAATCCAATAAACATAGTCCCATCACACACCCTTTTATAAATACATAATTTAAGACATCAAAAATAATTATTCAATACTAAACTAGTGTAAGATAACTCTTTAAATCCCTTTATTATTTAAGAAGATCTTCTCAAGCATTTAATATTACACTTGGTATTCGTAACCATTTCCCTAATAAATTAAAACATGAAAACCATGAAATACCATCCATGAAAAGAATAAAAATAATTTAAAACATTTTATAAATATCTAATGGGTACAATAAATATGTTTTACATGAAAATAAAATCATTTATAAATATTAATCAGTTGAATACATGTAAAATCTGGGAATTATACAAAGACCTGTCCCTTAATACATGAGGAAAAAAGTATCATTTGATGGCGAAATCACATTTAAGGTATTATACAACCTCTAAAATCTCAGGAAATAAAAAAAATACCAACCCAAACCCTAAAAACCTTAAACAAAACCAATAGGGTACATAGAATAATGAAAAAACTGAGAGGTATGGAAAGACAGAGGATAAAAAAGACATAAAAAGATATTGACCACCCAATATTCATGGCATTGGTGAATAATAGATTATAGAGGATTGTATAATGATTATGTCAGTTCATTTGAGATTACTTTTGAGTATTTGACAAGAGTAAATGGATAATGGTGGCCAAAAGGACTTATCCTAGATAATAAATAGCTGTAGAATCAAAAAATTATAAACTAGGAACAAACATATCAAGATGTTTCCTATTCATCATTGTATAACATGCATCCTAAGTAGAACCGTAGTCTCACATACTTGGGTATTGTAAATGAATAAACCTGTGGTCATACTATGATTCCCTCTTCATGGGTGACCCCTTATGAGCCAAAACATGTCTTTAGTGACTTCCGAGATAGCAATGTTACAATTAGGGCTATATTAAGACAAGACACCCATTGTCACAACTATAGTAACCCAAAACCTACTCTATTGTATAAATTTCTAAATGAAATATGTAAATTTTTGGATTTGATACAAAAAAATATTAACCAAATTTATCCATCCAAAATAGAAAACTAAAACATAAATATTGGATTAATTACAGATCAAAAGACCTGTAAGATTTATAATTTTATAGAATTATGAAAAAATCTAACATAACATTTCCCGTGTGTTTAAGTGATCATTCTTCTAAATATAACCATATTTTATAATTCGACATTGAGTTTTCATAAATCCCCATATTAAAACCATCTAGTCATATCTTACACAATGACTATCTTTATAAATTGATGAAAAGAATCACAAGAAGGGTTTTATAAAATACCCAATAAGGGTAAACATAATCGTTTAAAAAGTCATATTTTTAGTGAGCATAAGATGATCATAATGGAAGGGGATAAAATTCAATGTGAATGATAATTACATAATATAATTCAATCCCATTAATACCTATATCATTTAACATATGACATGAAATAAATATTTTACAAAGGAAAGGGTCATAATAATCAATAATATTGAGCCACTAGATTTCAATATTGAACAAATTATCCATCCAAAAGTCATAAAAATAGAGAATTTTTTTTGTATCTTAGAACATTATATTCATCATAGGTGTACATGATTCAAAGAAATAACTATAACCTAGTTAAATTCATATGAGAAACCTCCCAGGTTAACTCAATCCTTCACTCCTTTAAATATAAGGATCCATAACCAATGAATTGGAGAGCTATATCATGCTCAAATCTTATATAGGATGTAAATGGCGCTTCAAGCATCGGTGTTCTCTTTTTTCAGCGTCGACAGTTCCAGGTGATCCTTACCATTTTTCCGACCAACAATTACCTACTTTTTCTCTGCTCTGGATCTTGGTTTCCTTTAATCTATCCATGTTGGAGCTGTGTGGTGGGACTCAATGATCTTTGGGATGTGAGTTTGAGCGGGCAGTTTTAGGAGGAAGATGGTGTCGACACCTTGATCCTCGGCGGTGAGGTTGGTTCGGCTCTGTTGATGTGGATGATGGTGGTTGGAAGTGACGCGATATATGTGGAATCATGATGATGGTTGTCATTTCTTATGGGTTTGATGAGGTTAATCCATTTGAATTTTTAATTTTGGAAATTTTTTAGCCATCTTTTTATTCTTGAATTTACAATGTGGGGGATCTTGTAGTGTTTGAATTTGTAACCAAATGGAGTTGTAGTGGTTGAATTTTTAACCGAGTGGAGTTGTTCTGGTTCACACTTACTGAGTTAAAAGTGTCATCTCTAAATAAAAATATGGATGGTTAATGGTAACTCCAATAATTTTCATGTACTGTATATGAATATAACATATGTAATTTTTTATTTGCATTGTAATTGTTTTTAAAATAGCTTGAGTTCTTTTATAGCTTGATTTGGCCACAGAAAAAAATATTTTTGATGATGATATTATTAAAACCCATCATAGGAAATCCAAATAACTTATATGAACAATATCTCATTATTATATTCCCTGTAATGTAGAGGATTTAGTAATGTATTTTTTACACATATAAAAATACACTTAAAAGATTATTTATACCATTTATTTGAAAACATGGGAAAATAAATTTTTTCTTAGTACCTTTAATAAATAAAAAATCATAAATTATTCACAAAATTATTTTCTTTGAAAATATTACTGAAAACATTTTATGTAATTTTAAAATCAAGGAATATTTATAATGCCCTGAAATTCTCTTCATGTGATATATGTTAAAAAATTATTCCATTCACCCCATTAGTAATGAGTATCCCATTTTGAAAATGAAAAGAATATTCATTTTGAATATTTTTATAGAAATAGAAACATGGGTAAAAATAAATTTAACTAAACTTTAGAGAAAATGAAAATTTTAATTGAATACATTATAAAGAAAATATCGGAATGGATAAAAAATTCTTCAGATCGAACATAAAATAAATGTAAGTTTTCCTTAAACAAATCATCAGATCATTTATATTACCAATGATAGTAAAATGAAATGAAATCATGTAAAAAATAGAATTAATTAGAGCCTAAGAATATTTTTTTGTTGAATAAATTTAGATCATAATATTCCCTTAAAAAGAAGTAATGAAAAGAAACAATCTCAGAATTAAATAAAATTCTTACACAATGCCTTTTAAACTTTGGTAAAAATAAAATTAAAATATATTTGATGTAATGAAGTGGAATTTATTTGTAAACACAAAAAATTATGTGAATTAATTTTTAAAAATTATTTCATGTGGATGTAATTACAACTTAAAATGAGATCGTGTTGTAAGAAATGAAACATATATCAATAAAAATAGATCGAGACAAAGTAAATACTTGTAAAGATCTCAAAATAAGAAGTGATAATTAATCCATTATTCCATTATTTGAACATATATAAATCCAAATAATTTTTTTAAATAAATATTAAAAAACATATATATCAATTCACACATCATCATTATGTAACAAAATCAATGAAGATCTGTTATAACCCAAGGAATGGAAATTATGTTTAAAAACCCCTTACCTCATGTCCAAACATACTATTTACATCCTTTAACTCATACATATTAAACTTATATTAATTATATTAATTTTCCAATATCCATATAAAACTTTATTCCCTTATCATTAAAATATTTGTTTTATTTACTTCAATTACATATTTAATTACATAATCAATTAAATCCACAGCAAATGTTTTGATGACATTTGGTTCCTAATTTTAAAAGACATTAGTAGGCTAACTATGGTAAAATGGGTCGTTGTTCCATAATAAAAATAATATTAAGCATAAAATAATATTAATTTTATAAAAAATATAAAATCTTATAAGCTTCCATTAAATACATTCATGAAGAACAAATCACATTTCTTTTTGGAGGTTGCAATCCACACATACACATAAATAATATTATCATTTTACAATGGATGGAAAGGTAAGGTAATTGATTATATATTATCTTTTCATAATTATAATTATTAAATTAATATAATACATGTACATTAAATCCATCCTTACAAATATCCATGAATGTTGGAGATGGAAAATGAAACACATCACTTTGTGGAGGTGGTAGTCTAAATGTACATGTTAACGATGTTGTAATTCCCCATAGGATGACAAAATGAGGAAAAAATAGACTATAGAATAGTCATAATAACATTTAATTCTATTTTAAATACATATATTATTATATAATCTTGTTTTAAGAATATTTTAAGGAGGAATGAGAAGAATTAATTTGAAAATGTACGATTAAGATGATTACAACCACTTCAGAAGACCACCTTCACCAACACCTTAAGACTTATAGATTTATCTTTTGGTGAATCCATGAAATATATTATGAGTATAAAATTAATTAAGTGATTTTAGGATTAATTTTTTGAGATACAAGGATCTTTTAGTTTGTGTAAGAGAGGAGATGCGGTGTCCCTTTATAAGTGAGGGGCGGGGTACCCATGGAATTACATAAAGTATTAAATTAATATAAATTTATTTTCATGTTAATGTGGCTCCAAATTGATACATTTTTGAGATAGTGTACATTTATGTTTAAATAATTTCATCCAATAAAATCTAAATAAGTTTATATGATTTAAACCCTTATGTATAAGTTTTAATCTCTCGTTAACCCTTTTAACGAATATAGTGAAAGATATATTTTTTACACTTTAGGGGTTAAGAAAATTATCATAATAGGAAAATTTCCCAATAATTTGGAAATTTTAATACATTATATACTATATTAAATTAACTTCTATAAGGATTAGAAAAATATGAATTCTAAATCATTTAACATAAAATACCAGAAAATTCATATTCGGGAATATACCAATAATTTGACTTTAAAAAATAACAAGATAATAATGAATTTAAAGTGAAGTGTTCACCACACCACTAATACCATATATTTTTCAATAAAATTCTTGAAGAAACATATGTAACTCATAAAAATAATACGTTTTATTTGTTTTAATTCATTTTCTTTATTTATCTAAAACATCAAAAATAACTACGTCGTCATTCGGAAAACACATATTGTAATTATTTCATCACTCAACAATAATAATAAATTAACATAATAAAAACTTAATCTTAAAAAAATATAAATTTATAATAATTCATTACTTTTTTATCCTTTTGCAAAAAAATTTAATGATATTAAAATCAATAAAGTGACATTTTTCGAATTAGTTTTCACATAGAATATTATAGAGGTCTTTATCCAATAAAAATTAAGCAAAAATTAATTTTATTAATAAATGAAGAAGGTTTTTAAAAACACACTCACAAAAATGATTAAAAACTAGTTATGATTATTTTAAATTATTTTTACATTATTTGTAACACTAGTTATCCCATTTTACCCTTTACTGTAGTTATAAATTTTACCATTGATACTGTTAATTATAATAAAAAATAAATGATCATTTTTAAAAAATTAGAAAACATTGATTAAAAATATGGAATTCATTTTATCATATACAATCCCCATATTTAATATAACTTATGTTAATAATAAACCTGTAAAATGTGACAAAAGACAGATATCCTGAAAAAAGTATATTAAGTATAAAAATGTTTTTATAAAATAAATAAAGTAAAATATCGATTATAATAAAGTTAAATTATATATATTTAGTCCATATTAACTAATTAAATTTTCACACTAATTAAAAATAAAATGAAAATTCTTAAATATGTGAAAAGAAAAGACATTTTTCAGGAAAATATTTATTTCTCACCATTCACTGAAAAATCAATATTTTCAAAAAAATCTAAATAAGTACACCTAAATTTATATATGATTATTTAAAAAATATTATCCTTTTCATGAAATAAATAATATAAAATTGAAGCAAAAAAATTATATTATTTTATCCTAAAAATTAATGAAAACCATTTGTGAATAAAACATATTTTTCAACAAAAAAATGGATTTACAATAAAATTCATTTCTTATTTATGAAACATTGAACAATAAATTTTGTTTATAAGGGTCTATATATATATCATAATTCAATTAATACAATTCAAACCAATTTATTTAATAGCTTAGATATAATGATTATTTTTGAATCATAATTTTTCATGGTCATTAATGATTGTGTTCCATGTTGGGTATGCTATCAAACATAGTGTTCATTTAAAATAATGGGGTATTATAGGGATGAGAATAACATAAAAACAATATTCAAATAGTAACGAGTCATTCATGATGTGACCAATCATTGTTCTGATGTGACATGTTGTAGTCCGTGGCTGTAGCGTATTCAGACATACTGACACACCAGAAATTCAAGGAAGCAAAAAACTTCCCAAATAGCCTAAAATTATATTAAATAATATTAAATAGTGACATGAGGGATGTCCAAAAAATTTCCCACCATGCCACTACATTACATTAGAATTTATTTGATAGAAGTTTTAATAATGAAATATCAAAACCACTACACATGAATATAAAAGGTGTAGGGGGATGAAAAATCAATAAGGAGACTAGAAAAAAGTAAACACTAATCATAAGAAAACTTCGCAATAATAATTGATTAATTAATCTAACATAATCAATCTATATAAGGAATGGACCATTTTGAAACCATCCAACATGGACCTCTATGAAAATTGACACCTAACACATGTATCCCCACCATTTATAATTCACATAAAATGACATGATAAAGAGTAAAAACTCTCAAGGGAACAAATATAAAAAAACTACTTTTCCAAAAAGAGTCCGGTAATATAAAAGTTTTCCACTAATCATAAAAAAACCACCAATAATTAAAAAATGTGAAAACCCCAAAATAACACACCAATGGCCATGACAAAAAGTCATACAATCCATCATATCCCAAAAGAATGGAAGAAACACACTAGTCATGAACATTCCTCAACAAAGATCAATATAGGTCTAACCTCAGATCATAAGGAAAAAGGGAGGCAATATGTGACATCATTTTATGAAAACCCACAATATTGAACTTAATATAATAATAAAAGTTTATAAAACACTTGGTTAAACCAGAAATAATATAATCATCCCAATTATCCATGAAAGTACAGACGCATTCTTACGTTCAACCAAAAAAAACTATATCTCACCACAAAACAATCCTCATATATAAAAAAATGTGGAATAAAAAAATGTGGAAATAAGTTCCATAAAAATAAAATCCACTCAAAAATAGAAACCAAGGTGGACCCCAATGAATAAAATAATTAATAATCACCATAAAAACATTAATATGATCTAGAATAATTGACCATCATTAAAAAACAAAGGACCATCTGAATATAAATAATATCCTTAAAATACCTCTTCTAATGAGAAACCATAATTATCTAGGAAGAATGAACCTTAATAAATAATGTGAATTTTGAATGAAAACTTACCTTAGTGAAACAAACATTCAAGAATTCATTAGAGATGAATTCTGAAGCAAAGAATTGGGCTCCACAACTCTATTCAGTGTTCAAATAGTGCCAAAAACCATAAGAATGAAACCTATGTGATGAGATCAACCACCCTAATAATCATTCATAGATATTTAATTTTTACTCTTAATTGTGACATTTTTATAAGGGTAACTCCAAAAAACATGAAACATGAATCAAAACAATTCATACATCATAATTTCCAATAAAATGACCATAATAATAACAAAGGAAAAAATCTAACAGTGAAAAGCACCACAACAGGGAATTACATTATCACATATTAAAATTTACATTCTAAACCATAACACTCTTAAAAAGGGGTCCACAACTAATTTTATAAATCAAAAAGAATTTTCAAAAATAATCTAAAATTTTTTAAACACTAAATATCATTTTGAAAACCAATTGAATCTTAATTTTTTCGTATTTCAAAAACATTAAAATCCAAGAATACCATTATAGAATTCCCTATCTTTCAACCCATTTTTAAAACCATGAAAATTATTGTTAAAAAAATAAACACACATTATTTAAAAATGATTCTATAGTTTAACTTTAAACTCAATTAATATTATTGAAAAACTCAAAGTGAGTGAAAATATTTCGCAAATAATCCAAAAAAATTTGTTTCAAAATATTGAATTTCATGAAAACCAAATTCATTACACATTCAAGCACTAATTAGTCAATTAAAACTGGTAACATTTTTCATGAAATACCCTTTTTACACAAAACCATTTTTATTAAATCAAAATTTAAAATTACCACAAAAATATACCAAAACCTACTTCAAAAACATCAACAAATTCTAAAAAATCTCTAGAATTGAAATCAAATTATTGAAAACCATAATTATATTGAATTTGAGAGTTAATGAAAGATAATAAAAAAGTCCCAATAGGATGAAAAACTATGCATCAATTTGATGTATGGTTTTATAGAAAGTGTTCGAGTCATAAAACCTCCCTTTAATTTTTTACATAACTTTTACTAGGGTCTCTACGTAGTGTATCCATCCTCGTGAGCTAACTATAAACCATTGATTATTTTTTTACTTCACATCGAAAATCCATAGAAAACTTCATAAGTATTTAATATAACTAAAAGGTGATTAAACACCATAAATATAGATCACATTAAATTAATAATAATAATAAACCCAAGAGCAATATTAAAATCACAACTCCCCATGGTATTGAGGTTTATGATATGAAATAACCTCCTAGACTCCCCCTGCACCTAATACATGAGGTCAAACAATCCTGACACCATACTACCAAATAATAATAATAATAATAGGGATTTATAAGAAACTAGGACTTTTAAAAACCAACTCTGATAATATTTTTTTGGAATAAACCGGATGAACCCTATACATCACTTAGCCTTATCCACCATTAGTCCCAAAGGGTGTTCCTAATCACCATATTCAGGAAACTAATTGATTAGAATCAATAAAATTCACTTGGGAACAATTTCACCCTCCAATAATAATAAATCCACATAGTTTAAACTAAATGGTAATATGGCATGATGCATCCATACATTGGAATTATATTTATATGAAATTTTATGTAAAAATAATAAACATCCCAATCATATAATAAATTAATAAAAAATATGAGCGATACATAATCGATCAAAGTGAGTATTTTCATTAAAAATAATAAAAAATCAATTATATGAGAATAAATTTCAAAACATTCATTAGATAAAATTACATTGAATTATCATAAATAAGATAAATAAAAATTAATGTAAAATGGGATGGCCTAGATGACACTAAAAAAATATAAAAACATGAGCATTTAAAAAACCACTCAATGTGACGCATGGTTACTCAAAACATCAAAAAAATTATTAATAGACCGAGATAATGATATTTAACAATATATCACAAACATGGAACCTAAAAAGAAACATGAAAATCTTATACACACCCACATAATGGTGTATATATAATATGTGTGAGATAAATATACCTATTATGATTTCACCAAAGAGTTTATATAATTAATTTTTTTTAAATCATAAATTATTATGTGAAATGGAATTTTAATTTAGTTTTCCCACAAAAAATCTTATAATTAAATAATATCACAATATTTACCAATTTTTCAAATTAATATTTTTCATTTTTCTAGAATCAAATGTCGACCATCACATAGAGTGTAAAAGATCTCAAATCCAGAAATGATGAAATTTATGTTTTAAAATTTTTCAAAATAATTCCATTATCGTCATATCTAATCCTTTTTATAAAACATATTTTTACCCTAGATGTAAAATCAGATAAAAAAACATTTTATCTCTTAAATAATTTATTTCAAAATCACCCCTTTGAATTGATTTTAATGTTAACCAAATTGTAAAAGAAATAAAACACAAAAAATCATTGAACCAAAATATTTCGTATGAAAAAAAATAAAATTATAATAATGTCATAATTCCATTAAATTATGTTGATAATAAGGTGATACTGTGAAGCATAAATTGGGAAATTCAAAAAAAATCATCCATCAAGTATAAAACAACAATTGAAAATCACTAGGATCTATTATGAGGTAATATCATATATAATCAAACCAAACCATAAGTAATTAATCTCCGACAATCATTCTGGTTCATCATATTATTAGATATCATAGTATAATCGGGCCACCATCCTTAGCAATGTTACAACTAATACTAAGGGTCACTAGAGAAAGAACATACAGTGTTAGTATAGCCAAATATGAATCCCTAAATTAGCTACATATGATACGATGACATAAAAAAGGGGACGTGTGTAGTAAAAAATCACCTAATCATCACATGAATTAAAAAAATTAGAATAAATGAAAAATTTCATCTCACCTAGAGCACCCTATTAATAAATAAAAACTATTTTTCAAACCTAATTCATTTAAAAAATAACACATGTTATCGAAATCCATAAAACAATAATGATAGAATTATTAATAATCACATTGTAATTAATTACTAACATGGAAATTAAGACAATATTTGGGTACCAGTAAATTTTACCAACTATTGGAATATATATAATGAAAACCCTTGGAATCCAAATGAACATGAACAATTTCATTTGAAAATAATTCAAAACCACCACATGATAGATATGTTTTAAAACAATTAAACATCGTATAACCATACCCATTTTTATAGAACAATACATTAATGAATAATATTATCATTTTTAAAACATTATTTTTTAAAAAACCTCTTAAAAATCATTAAATTATTTTTAATTACACTCTCATTCATTAAACAAACACTTGGGATACATTAAAATTTTATTTATAAATTAAAATTGGAAAACCATGAAATTCAATTTATTCCCAAAAATAAAATCTTTAAAACAATTTTATAAACCCCTAATGGGTATTTCATATAAGTTTAATTCCAAATGAAAGTCATTTATAATTTTTAATCATTTAATGACTTGTAAAATCCAGGAATTGAATTAAAAAACCCGCCTCAATCAAAGTAGAAACAAGTCACCTTTAACAGCGAAATCTCAACCAAAGTAGAAGATGGACTCTCTAATCCAAAAGCATTAAGATCCATAAATAAAACAAAATAAAACCCTAAATCCATTAAAAATTATCATTAGGGTTCTTAGATGAAATAAATACTATTTGATGATGGAATAATGTGGAGAAACAATATAGAAAAGGGAAATTGGCCTTTTTAATCGACATGGAATCAATGGATTATAGATATTGGAGTCTGCAAAAATGAAGAGTGGATTAATTTTGATTTTCATTTTGATTAACTAATGATATAATGGATAAATAAGAGTCTAAAAGTATTTAATGTAGATATAAAAAATTTTAAAACCTAAAAAATCTTAAAACATGGAAATTGAATATTTTAGTTTGTCATATTTGTCATGGTATAACATGAATTTTAGGAAGAACCGTGATATCTTTATCCAGTATGTCATCATGTAATGACACTACCTTCATAGTATGACTCCCCTTTAATGTGATAACCCTAATTTAATTATAAGGAACATGGCCTTGGTGGCTTCAACGAAATCAAACCTACCTACTATAATGCATTTTGATGTGTAACGCCTAGTTAAGGTGTGATCTATATTCGCCCAAAAATTGATATTGTGAAAATGAACAATCTAGGTGAAACCTCCCTTGTTTGTGGTGAGACCTATTGTAATCCAGCACTGTAGATCAAATGGACTTCCCCAAACACTCAAAATTCAAGGAAGAACCTCCAATTCAATAAAATAAAACATAATTATATAATATAATATTCAATAAATACAATGGGGTTTCACATTGTAGCTCTTTCTTAATCAGGAATCATGACACAATCACCTCCTTTTAGTGCGATCCCATATTATTTCTGAAAACAACTTGCACACTGTTTTTCTTCTCAGAAAGCATCCCTGATATGATCCTATTCTCTAATACTTGTGAATATCCTCATTGTCAAAAATCTCATATTGAATTAGAAACTCCATCGTTATGATTATTTTTTCCATGAAAAAACCACATCAACATCACCTGATCTAATATACCTTCAGAATATTTCATTATAAAATTAATTAGTGGTTCAAAAATTATCCATTACAAATTAGGGAATTTCCACATGCCTAAACAAAATATAACAATTTTCATGTTACCAGTTCATTGTAGTAATGGCCTTTATATGAAATCAACAACCATTATGAAAATGGAATTCACACTTATAAAACATGAGTGAACCTTATGAAATAGAATTCACACTTATAAAAGGGTCCTCAGGAATATTATCAAGAATATAGAGTCTCTACCTATGTCATATTTATCACATTGATTATCCTTATCCATTAATGATGTGAAACAGATATAATTTTCAGGAACTTCACATTTATGAAACACTAGCACCAAATTTCCTGAAAACCTAAAATTAATTTAATTATTTTTCATTTATACTCAAGGCCTTATAAATAACTCCAAATAATCATAAAGGACCACTAAATGGATCTTCGTATCCTTATAAAACATTTTTTTTACTATTCTAAATGCTCTAAGAATTTTTTCTCAAAACATCAAGAAATATTATCATTCCATTAATCACAATGCATATTGTCATGATATATTCAATATAAAAATTCATTTAAACTCACTCAAATATGTTGAAGTCAGTGAATTAATCATTAATTTCAAAATTAAAATGATTGATTATAAATTATTTCATGAATCATAATACGTGTGTCTATCAACCATGAATCGGTTTGTACAGGAACTTCAAGAAGTAACATCAACTCAAAACACCTTTTTCGACATTAAAATTCATTATAAAGAGATATTTATTTCAAATCACCTTCATTATCACTTTACATATCACCAAATAACATTAATATATTATATTAAAAATAGATACCTTTCATTTTAATAAAAATATAATAACTAAAATCCATTGTTCAATTAAATATACCTATTTATATTTATTATCAATACCACAAAATAATTCTCTCTTGGTATATCCTCATCAGCAATTTTTGTCACCCCTTGTTAATAATAAATGAAATGGTAATTTGTTAAGGCATAAAACCCTTTACTTAAATCTTTATTCTGACTAATCTAATCGTTTTTTTCTACATTTTTATTTTCCATTTATAGGTTACAACAATTTCTAATAATTTATTGATGAGTTAAAAAACACCTTACATAGAAAAAACTATTAAATACACCAACACTAAGTTTGAATAATTAATTCCATGTTTTGAAAAAAAAATCACTGAATTAAATATCAATGGTGTCCATAAATTGTTGAAGATTTGATACAGTGATAAAATATCCTTTCATATAAAATTATTAAATAGTCACATCAAGAAATTTATAACATTCACTCATCTCAACATTTAGTTATAAATATCTATTCGCATTTCTAGATTCACCTGAATTTGATTCACATAAGACAAGATATATTCTAGGATCCTCCTCAAGGGATTAGTTTTAATAATATTCATCATGGTTGGTCTTCCTTAAATATAGTGTTTACGATTCCATGGACACTGTTTTAAGTGTTTCTAAGAAACAATAAAAACTATGTGATGGATAAATATTTAATTTGAATATATATCATATTTTATTTTTAGTTATACATTAATATAAAGCACTAATAATTCCCCATGTGAAAAAACAAGAAAAAAAATAATTAGAAAATTAAGTTACATACTGATTTCATCTTATTGAGAGAATCATTCTTGAGACTTGAATCTCAACCCACAATTTATTTTATTTATAGATCCAAAAAATTGACAACTCATTATTCTTTTACATTATTTCATTCTCAATTTCTAAAAAACTATAGGTATAATATACTTATGACTATCTATAATATTATCATTGTGTCGATTTTTCTTCTTCAAAACATCCATTAAGGTAAATAAATCCGACGGTTATGTCTTTTTATTTTCTAACAATTCATCTTGAGCTGTTATGATGGTCATATAGTCTATTGTAACATTTACACCATGTTTTAATATTTTATATATAATATATATATATTTTGGTCAGAAACATCTAATAAAATCCTGAAATTATATACCATTCTGTGAAAAAATATGTTTCCCATTTCACTTGAATCATCCAATTCCATTCCTATTTTTAGGTCCCTTAAAAATTATGTATGAATAGAGACCAGGAATTTTGTTTTTTACATGAAATATTTTAATTGATTTTACATACAGTTTTTTCACCTCTTTTTAGTTACTATTTTTTATAACATATCTAATTATTGTGGGATGTCTTTTACCAAGAAATTTTTTTTTATTTTTTTATTGACACTTCATTTGACTCATGTAGTCATTATTTAACAATGAATTCCTTGAATTTTGCTCAATGGTCCATGAAGTGTCCTTTTCTACCATAGTAGTGAAATATTATATTGGGTATAAAAACTCATCACTTTGTAATCAGTAGAATCGTATTCCTTATAAAATAAATAAAATTAATGGATATAGAAATACCATAATCTTCAGGATAATACTCATAAAATAAATTAATGGTAATTATATACACAACATATAAGAAATAAGTAGTGAATGAGGAATGTGTCCCATAGAAATAAAAGTGAGACCAAAATCCATTACTACTAGAGTAACTTTTGAAACATGATCCCCATGAAAGAATATAATAAATTGAAATATTTTATAAAATTAAATAATGTAAATTGATTATATATCACGTCAAAGTGAAATATATACACCACACAACAATAATAAGTGGTGATTATCATATATATATCACAGAAATAAAGTTAGAAATGAAGTCCCAGACCTCATGTATCATGTTTACTAGTTTTCATAAAAAAATTATGATAAATATGGAATTATATTACATTTATTATGTGTACATATATAAATAATACCTTGTATTTTTTTTATATCATCTTATAACCTGTTAATTAATAATTAAAATCAATGTTCTATGTGATATTTAATTAATTTGTTAAGAATGTTTCAGTTTGGATGTCCTGATATTTATATATAGATTATGGTAAAGTGATTTACTGAATAATTATTAGGATATATATAGTATACGTATTAATAAAATTCATTCTTATTAACACCCATGAGAAATATATATGGTAAAACAATCATATTTTATTTTGGAGATTGTATGTCATATGGACGCACGAGCAACATTATCACTTCCCAAATGATTTTCTGGTAATATTGTAGATATGAAATTATCATTATAGGATTATAATTATGTAATTATTATCATATATAAACATTAAACACATCATAATTACCATTATTAAATAATGATGATGAAAAATTAATTATATCACTATGTGAAGGTGATAAACCATATGTACACATGAGCGATACATTCATTAATTGTTAAATGGAAAAGGGGGTGTATAATGGTTGGTTCATAATCATAATAAAATTTCATAATATCTAGGCTGATTAATTTATTAATTTATGATATATATTACATATTTAGTGAATGTATAGATGGGTATAAACAAAGAGTGATCAGTTAGAGCGATTACCTCTTTTCGAAACGACTCCTTTATATCTCATATAAAAGACTCTAGACATCATCTTTTGGGAATATCATAACCTATAAAATGTTTCTAGGGATGATTAAAAAATATTTATTTATATATTTTTCGAGCTATAAGGCTCATGGAGGTCAAATCACAGGATGGAGGAGGTGTCATTTTATATTTAAGGTGAGGGGAACTTATGGAATATCCAAAAATATTTACCTATAATAAATTAATTCACAATCTAAATAACTGAAAAAGGTAAGGTATTCATGGAAAAGTTAATATATGTTTATAAAATAACAATCCAATATATTTTAGACATGTTTTGATATCATTTTAACTTTATCATAGTTATTAATAATTAGTTAACCAATTTTAATTTTAACTTTGGTAACAACATTTTCAAAAACAAAATCTCGATATTTTCACTTATAAGGTATTAATTAAAAATTAAATGGTAAATTTAAGATATTTTAGACCATTATTTGTGCCTTATATTCTTACATATTGTTTTTATAATTTTTATCTATTTTAATACAATATTATTTTCTTATAATAGCATTAGTGTCAATTTTGACACTTTTCATTACATTAACTTGATAAAAATCAGTCGAGCAAGATAAATCCAAAACAATTATTTAACACTCTATAAATATGACTTGTTAAACTATAAATTTCATGGATATCCTTAATTAATTAATTTTATATTTTATTTAATATTTATAATATCATATAATTTATTAATTCATTAATTGAATAATTGCTACATCATCATTCTGTAATTTTTTATGATAATTATTTCATAAATAAAAATTAAAAAAAATCCATGATGTATTTAACCTTATTATATTTTATAATAATATACAAAATCTAAAATAACTTTTATTTATCCAAATATTAAAAATATTTTAAATAATAAATGTAAGAATGTATTATTTTGTCACTCTCTTTGATTTCAATAATATTCAAGTTATTTTCATAGAAAAGTTTCTATTATATTATATTTTTCAAAAAAATATTTTCAGCGGTATAATTTAATTCATACATTAATATTTTTATATGTTTTAGGGTAGTTTTATAATATTAATAATATTAATTTACCCTTAGTTTTCCCAATTTACCCATAACTATGGTAATAAAAATTACTCATGTTATTATTCTTATTGTCAAAAAATAAAAGGTGCATGTTTTATAAATTTTTACCTTATGTTAAAAAATAATTAATGAATTTTTCAAAATTCAATAAACATAATATTTTGAAACTAATTAAGAATTATTATGGGAGATGGGATAAAACAGTGATTTTTAATGAAACAATGTTGACAGGTTTGGCTTGTTTTTATATCCAATTTCAATGTGAAATAGATTAAAATGGAATAAATTTAATTAAATTTTTTAAAATTATTCTAATTATACATTAATAATAATTCATAATATAATTTAACTATATAATTAAGTTATATGAAAATGAAATTTTCAATTAAAATTTAGTATTTTTTAGAATTTATCAAAACATAAATGATTTTAGAAAAATAAAAACAATAAAACAAATTAAATTTTTATATAACGCATTAAATGAAGCATGATTTTTTCATAAAAATATTATAAATGTTTCAAAAACTATATTTAAAATGTCTTCTATATATAAGGTGAAAATCTAAATATTTAGAAATATACTACTATTTTGAGTTAAATTGGATCTGTTCTTGTATATTATCTTGAAAACAAATAATAGGAATGTGAAAATATATTATAAATATATTTATTTAATTATGATAATCCAACATGAGTGATTTCTGAATTTATTATTATAAAACACACTTGTGGATAGTTTTTCGGAAAACAGTTCCATTATTTTTAAAATTATTTTATTTTCATTTATAATTAATTTTTCATCGAATAATTAACTTATCATATTTGTATTTTTATTAAATAATTCAGTTAATCAGGTTCATTCATAAAATTATAATGGCTAGGTTATAATTTTATTTTATAAATAATTACAAAAAATTGAAGTTTCGTAGAAACTCAGTGTTGTGTGTAACACAAGATAAGACGATGTTGGGTGTAATAAAATCTTAATATGATGCATACTGAAATGAAAGCTATCAAATAAATTTATTTTATGAAAAATAGGTTCATAAAAACTACGGGGGTGTCCCATTATACCCCCTTAATATGAATTTCACCCTCGAAATTCGTTAGGGTCATCAAACCTATAATACATGAATGTTCCTTTCATAGAACCCACATTGTAAAAAAGAATACTAAAACTCCATTTAAAAAGGGAAATTCAGAAACATAACAGTTTCACAAAGTTACTCATAACATGATATTCACATAGAATAGATGTTTCAAGTGAAAACATGGACATGGAAGATAAATTCAAATATAAAGTTTTGATGGAGAATGGTACAGAACATGGTTAGGAAAAAGTTAAAAATCACAAATCCATAAATATGTGATGATTTAAGTGAGATTTTTATTCAAAAAAAAAACAGGGTACTAGGATAACAATTTTTTTTTCATTATCCTTTCTATAGAGTTAAATAATTTTCTTGAGAAAAAATACATTCCTAATTTAATTTCATTTTATAAGTTCAATCTCATCCTTTCATTATTTTGTGATTTATTTCAACCTCAATTATTATTCTTTGAAATGAAGGTGAATTCATCATTCATGATGCATAAAAAAATTATGAGATCCATAAATAAAGTGATAGGTCATTCCATCTGTGTTTAGTTAACATCACAAAAAAATGGTTCAAAAAATTTATAAAATATACATAATTCTACAATAATTAATCATTAATCTATAAATACACATACTAATTTCAATGTAAATATTTTCATAAATGGTTACCCTTATGAGCCTTCCAAAAGATTAAAATACATGATTTTCAATAGAAGGCCATTAATTTTTAAAAATCAACTTTTCATTAATCCCCCAAACAACATGATGTATCTCTTAATTGTCACACACCAAACATGTTAATACCATTATCATGTATTCTCTTGAAATATTTTAATATCCTAAATTACAATAGAACCTTAGGGAAAAATTGAATTCATTATAAAATTAACTATTTCATCATATTATAAATCCAAAAACACTAGAAACTCTATCCCTGATATCATGAACCACATATTCATCTTATCGTGCCCAAGGTTATCATAACCATTAATTTTCAAAAAAATAAATCAAAACAAATCTAAATTTCAATGTCCCGTCATCATGCACATAATAAGGTTTATTCTTCCACTAATCCTTAGTTTCCCAAAAATATCATCTTACCACATAATTCACTTTTCATGGTTACCAGTACAATTCAAAATATGATCTTAAATACTTATGAAAAAACAACAGTGGACCAATGAGTTGATGTTTCACTATTCCATAATACCATAAAACAACATCAATATTATTATACATGAATCCAAATACATAAATACTTTAATCCTACAACGTAAATAATTGGCATGAAATAGATATTTCTTTTATATAGATTTTAAGCCTTGGGTCAAGGCATTGATTTGAATAATGACCTTCTTCCCCACACATAATATATTGAACTCCTAAAATTTTTTCACTATAAGAACATCTTTTCCACACTTATAACATCTTCCCCTAAAAATTAGATATTCCTTCATGCTGTTTTTCCAAAATTCTTATCATATATGAAGCCAAATATTCTTTCCTATATGTTCATTACCACATTAACATTCAAAGAAGTCTATCTTCCTCATATTTGATGTGTTAAAGAAATCACTATGGTTCACATTGTAAATAATAAATTGTGAGAGATAATTATGCATAACGAAAATATAATTCTCCCCCATCACCATCCAATTTTGTTTCTTAAAGTAACCAAACCATCCATTATATTCAATGTTAACTTGATTCCAACATGTTCTAGAAATCCAATAAAACCTAATGAATAATGCGGTAAATATTAATCATTGTAGGAAAACCACATAATATAGGGAAATTAATTATAATATTCCATGATAAGAAACCATAGGTTTAACTCGAGTTTATTCATGATAAACATGAAAACATTAGGTTTTCGTCCTATACATAGACTTATCCATAAATTCATCTTTAGACATATCTTTGGAAATATTTTTAGGGATGTTAATAATTATTTTCCATCCTACTTTCAAAAGTTTGACTGAACCATTATTCTAATACCATTTATAATGAACTAAGATTTTCTAACATGGATATTACATATATTAAGATTAACATTCATTACAATAGAAAAACACATTCCATAGGATCATAATTATTTAGTGCCTTTGGAGACGTAGAACACATTAATCAAATTCATGAAATATAATCAACATATCACACAAATATATTAACCTTTATTATATTTACTTAATTCCTTTATTCATAACCTAAGGAATAGAAATTAAGAAAGGGTGAGTTGGGTGGCTTGGTAAGGGTAAAAATGGGGGACACATAAGCATAGGAACAATATAAGGGTATGAAAATAAGAGCATAACATTTAAAAATGATACCGAAAATAGCATAGACCATATATATGTTTAATAAAATAAATATTAGAAGATAATATTGATTTAATAATAATAAATTGAAAGAACATGATCTATGAGAGTATAAAAATAGAATGAGGCATGGAAATTATAGAATAAACCTAAGCTTAGAAACGTTTTTTACAATGATTCCAACCAAGACATTCATAATATGTTAGGAATTGGTCAATCACTCATGTACCTACATTGGTCTTGGGAAGGCCTCCTATTTACCTTTTAGTTTCATTATTAGGATGACCACCCATGTACCCTCTTATAATGGGCTTATAATGACCTCCTGTGAACCCTTTTCTTGTGATCTTAGGATAACCTCCAATGTACTCTCTTATTGCAGTCTTTGGATGACCTCCCATGTACCCTTTTTATCATATAGAGAACTTATCATTATTCAATGCATTAGAGGGAGAAATAGGTCCCACCAATAAATTAATGAAAATTATACATATGTATTTCACAAGAACATAAATCATTCATCACAAAAAATCCATTATAAAGAAATATGTTTCACAAAAACTACATTATAAAATAACTCATTGAAAATTAATTGGTTCCATAAATATAAACACATGATTAACATATAAAATTCATAGATAGAACAAGGATGGTATCCTTGGGTCAAATCCAAATAAAATCATAAGTAACATAAATATAAGTTATCATAGATGGAAATACATCTTTTTGATATATCAATTGAAATAATTATTGAGGAGGACATCCTTTCCCATATGAAACAATTTTTTCAAGATCCACAAAATTATAAAGTAAAACATTTTTATTGAAAATAAAATTATAAAATTATAAATGAATCATTAAAGAATTAAGGATTTATTATTGCAAAAATGACCTTTCATGTTGTATAAATTAAAAACTCTTTCATTTCTTACATTTTTTAAAACAGCCCAAAAGTACCTTGTTTGGGAAAATGATAAAAAAGATTTCTTTCAATAAAATTTAGTAAAAACTCAAAAATTCATAAAAAAAAATTAAATATCAATAGGATAATAGTAAAAACCTTTTTGGATACATTTTTAGAAAATATTGATGTTCAAGATAAATATTCCCCAACATATATTTAAAATGAAACAATCCCGAATGATAATGTGAATGTGAAATAAAATATTATTATTTTATAATAAATAGAATTTAATACCCCAGAAAAGAAATAAATGATATGGATATTTAAATAATAGAATATTGTGGATAACACTTATAATATTCATTCATATGCAGTATATATACACCATATAGAAGAAACAAGTATTGTATAAGACATGAGTCCTATAGAAATAAAAGTGAGAAAAAAATACCTTACTACTAGAGTAACTTTTGAATTGTGATCCTCATGAAAGAGTAAATTTAATTAAATTATTTATTGTCATGAACTAAATAAAATTAATGATATTAAATTTCATAGGGAAATATCTACACAACACAACACTAATATGTAGTGGTTATCCTATATATATATATATACCACAGAAAAAAAGTGAGATGATAATTCCCTTTCATAATGTTTCTTAATTCATTGTCCATGTTAAAAACTTCAGTATAATGAATATGGATTTATTATAAATTTATTATATAACCATATATCAACTATATCATGTATTATTTGTATATAACATATTATCACTCGTTTATTAAGATTTAAAATTAGTGTTCTATGTGATAACTTCTTCATTTTCCGAGCATGTTTCAGTTTGGTAGTCATGGTCCTTATACATTGAGAATGATAACACAATTTAAAAAATAATTATTATGATATATATATATATATATATTATTTATAAAAGAAATAATTATTACCACCCATGTGAAATATAGATGAGAAATGAATGACATAGCATTGTGGATCGGGTAAGTTATACGTACATAAGGGTAACAATATAATTTCCTGAAAGATTAGGTTGTAAAAATGTAGTTATTATATTTTCATTGATGAATTATAATTAAATAATAATTATAATATTTAAATATTAATTCCATCACAAATTATATTCATATATTATGGGGATAAGAAATTCATTGTGTCTCTTCATGGACATGATAAGTCATACCTACGCACGAGAGATACTTTCATTTATTGTTCGATGACAAAGGTGTTGTATAATGAAGTGTTTGTGAAAATATTAATATTAAATCATATTTTCGATGATTAATTTATTATTTTATGATATATATAATTTATTTAGAGGAGTTATGTAAGTTTATAAGTAGAGGGTGATCGGTTAAAGCACTTCGTCTAATTGGCTCATTTAGATATCATCTAAAGCACACTAGAGATGATCATTGGGAAGACAAGAACCACTATAATGTGTATAAATCAGTGTATAAGATAATTTTGAGGTTTTTTTAGATATATAAGGATAAAATATATTAAATTAGACGATTGATGAGGTTTCAATTTATATTGAATGTGTCGGGAACCTTTGGAATCCCCACGAATATTAATTTATAATAAATACATTCTCAAACAAAATACCTCAAAATTTAAATTTAATTGAAAATAATATGATATAGGGTTATATTATTATCATATAGTAGAGTTTAGACATGTTTTCTATCTTTTTTAACCATATCCTATTGATTAACCATTAATTAGCCTATTTTAATTTTAACTATGCTAACAAACTTTTCAATATTAAAAGGTGCATGTTTATACATATATGGTATAAATTGAACCTTAAATGGAAAATTTATGATATTTTATACCATTATTTATCCCATTTGTCCTTATTTTGAGTTTTTAATATTTTTATCTAATTTAATAAAATTTTATTTTAATAAAATATCATTAGTGTCATTTTTGACACATTTCATTGCATTTTGTATATGAAAATACATCCAGCAAGATAAATTTGAAAAAAATTATTTAATGAACACACAATATGTCATATTAGTGTTTAAAATTCTTAGAGAGTCATAATTACTTCACGTTATATATATTTTAATATTCAAAAAAACATTTGGCTAACTATTTTATTAATTTAATAATTACTACCTCATCACTGTGTCAATATTTGTGATAATTAGATATTTAGTAAAAATTAAAAATAATAATAAATGATGTAGTTAATAGTAATATAGTTAATTGTAATATACATCATCTTGAATATCATCTATTTAGAAAGATATGAAAAATATTATACTTATTAAAAGTAAGAGTGTGACATTTTTATACTCTCTTTTATCTTAATAATGTCCAAGTCGTTATAATGGAAAATTTCATATGAAAGTATTAAATTTCTAATATTATTTTTTTAAGGAAGAAATAAATTCATTCATTAATATCTATGAATGTTTTATTGTTTTGTTATAATATTTATAAATTTTTTTACCCCAAATTTACCTGTTTTACCTTTAAGCATGGTTATAATTTTTTTGAAATTAATATTTATATAATCAAAAAATAGTAATTAGACTATATAAAAAATTTCTAAAATAATATTTTAAATATATAATCCATTTTTTTAAATTAAATTTAAATTTTTTACCAAAACTAATAAAAAATTAATCCACCAGACAGGATTAAACATCATGTTTTTGAAGTAAAAAATCATCAAACATTTGAAATGTTTTTATATATAATTTCTATGATAAATTGAATAAAATTACCAAAATTTGATTAATTTATATAAAATTATACTAATTATACCTTAAAACTAATTCAAATATTAATTTATCTATTTAAATTACTCAGAAAAAAATTAGTTTTACATTAAAATTCATTTTTTCACTATTCATCAAAACAGAAAATGTATCCGAAAAATTAAAAAATTTAAATGAAAGAGAATTTTGTTGTACCAATTTAAAAAAAAGTTTATTTTTTCATATAAAAATTATATAATTTTCAAAATTATATTTAAAATGGGTATACCATTAATAGGCAGAAAAACCGCCTTTTTAAAAAAATACTTCTTTTATGAGTAAAATTAGATTGGTTCTATTATCATATATAGAAAAACCATATGATGAATGATAGTATATATATATATATTTGCTTAATATAATCCATCATAATTGGTTATTTATTTATTGTTTGGTATAAAACACACTTGTGCATAAATTTTTAAAAAAACATTATCTTTTATGTCAAAATGATTTTTTTATATTTATAAACAATTGATCATTAAAGAAATAATAATATATAAATTTTAAAAAAATTATCATTATTCATAAAATCATTTTCATAAATGAAATTCTAACATCTAGGTTATAATTTTATTGTTTAAATTATTTTAATAACAAATTATGATTCATAGAAACTCAGTGTCACATTTAATGCAAGTTAAGTTAGTGTTGAGTATAATGAAAGATTAATACGGTGTATCCTGAAGTGGAATATATTAATGAGATTTAATTTATTAATAATATTTTTCCTAAAAAAATAGATTTTTACATTATCTATAATTTCTGAGTATAAAATATAAAAATACATTTGGGGGGAAGAAGTGTGTATGGTTGTAAATATCAAAGATAGATATTTTCTAAAACATTAAGTAGAAACAGTCACTAGGAATTATTATAAAAAAATTGTTCCTAGTATTAAATACTTCAATTTTTTCACAAGTCCCTCGTAGATGAATATTACAAATACAAATTTTTGGAAATTTGATGAAATAGTTGAGGATGGAATCCTCCTGTGGTATACAACTAATGAAAATAAACTATTGGATTATGAGTACATTATTTCCAAAATATTGTTTAATCATGTGATATTTATGTTATTCAAAATAATTTTAATGAAACTAATGATGGAAATTGAATCACTTCATTTTTAATGGATGGAATCATATGAACTTTCAAATAAAATAATGAGAAAAATTGAAAAAAGTTACTATGAGTTATATGAAATACTTTATGATGATTCTAGTGACATGGAAGGAATTGTATGAAAAAAAAATCCAAATTAAGAAAGACATATAAATAGATCTATGTAACCAAAATTATCTAAGTAGGCCAATATCTAGTTTAGATGACATGGAAACTAAGAATAATGAATAAAAAACCCATTTTTCAAATATAACTATGATAACAATCATTTACTATTGAACATAAAGAATTGTTTAAATATATCAAAAAATATTAGTTCAAATTGAGATGATTAATACTTGGGTACTTTTACAAAGACAATAAGATAAAAATTTCATAGAGAATAAATGGGTTTTCTAAAAAAAGTTGAATAAAAAAGGATAGGATTCAAGAAAATGAGATAGTTCAATTGAAAAGGATATATATATGTTTAAAGAGTATATTTTGAAGAATAATTTTCCACTATTTAATGAATCTGAACTATCAAAATGTTCTTTGAAATTTCCGCAAAAAATAAGTCTATTATATGTATGTTAATTCAACATTATTGAATGGGGATGTTGAAGAAGAAGTTTATATTGAAAACCTCATTGTATTAATCCTAAACAATAATGAAAGAAATGTTTTTAAATTGACAAAATTATTATATGAGTTGAAAGAGAATCTCGATTCCTGGTATCAAAAACAATATAATTTACTACAAACGTTAAACATTTATATATGAAAATTTGATGGTAATATTGATGTAAAATTAAAAAATTTAGAACATTTATTGTTATAGGATATGTTGATGGCCTATTATTTATAGGTGATAAATATTATCTATTTGAAAATTTATCACAACTGATGAAGAGGTGATATGATATTTCTATGCTCGAGGGGGGGGGGGGGGATGGATTTCATTCTCAAGCTATTGTTCCTAAAAATTTAAATATACAAATTTCGTTCACCGTAAAAATATATAGGGTAATTATAAGAGATGTTTGGAATAAAATATTCTATGGAAGTATCTACACTGGTTTGTTTTTGTATTAATATAAGTAATGATGAAATAGGACAACGTGTTAATCATAAAGACTTTTGAATATTTATTGGAGGTTTACACTATATTATATCATCATGTTAATATATCATTTAGTATGTAAAAATATATTATAGATATAAAATTAATCATAAATAATCACACACGATATCTACCAAGAGAATTTCTAGGGATACCAAATGAACATTGAATTTTGAAATTCTATATAAGAAAAATAATAATCTAATCATATTTGGGATCACATATGATAATATGGATAGTGATTTTGATGATGTAAAAAAACTATGGTGGGACTTTTTTCATGGGAGGGAGTTGTGTTTTTGGTACTATAAGAAACAATTTTCAATAATTTTTAGTGAAGATAAATCTAATTATGTTGTTGCTACTCATGCATGTACTAAAATTATGTGGATGAAATTTAACTTGAATAGTTGACGGTGAATACTGAAAAAAACATTAAATATTATGTGTGAAAACAATAGTTCCCTTATTATCTATGTAAAATATATTCATCATTACCATTCCAAGAACATTGATATTAAGAACAACTTAATGCTATAAATGGTTTAAATTAAATATATAAATTTGTTGTATATCATTACAAAAGAAAAAAATGAATATATATTCTCTAAAACACTTTCAAGGGAATAGTTTATGGAATCAATGCTGAAAGAACATGTTATTCATCCACTAATGACATAACAAATGGTCATGAGTAACCCCCATTTGAATTTTGAATTTGTTTCAAAAGGGGGTGAATAAGAACAACATATATCTTTACCTGTTGTGAATATAAAGAAGGTGTTATCCTATAAATGGGGAGTAAAGGTTCAGAAAGATAAATTTCTGAGGGAATTTTATAAATATCATAGGAACAATTATTCTTATCATTTAGGGATGGAATTATACAAAAACAATATTATCTAAAATCATGGTGTCACGTCATTTATCATTGGTAAATGATATGGTTTGATAGAGATTTTGAAAATTTATTGTTATATTTTTGACAAAAAAATAAATTGGGGTGATTAAAGAACCCCTAATTCTGATGAAGGTGTTGTATTTATTTTCAACATAAATGGGTTTCAGGCCATCATTTTTAGAAGACCTGTATATAAATAGAGATACTGGTTTGGTGATTTTTGAGGTTTATAACATCATGATTTTTTAATGTTTTCTTGTATACATTTTAGTTTTTTCATGAATTTTATGAATAATCAATTATTTCAAAAATATTATTCTATTAACCAGATGATGAAATATTTAATGTTATTTTATATAGGGGAAGTAAAAAATCCACCAAAATTGGGATATCTAAATCATACCACAAGGAGAGATTTTATAATTACTAAATTAAGTTCCAACAGATAGACTCTTGAATGATCATTAGACCAAGAAGATTAAAAAGACTCTCAAAATATAGTCAGATTGGGAAGATCGAGAATGCCCTCAACCGATTCATTGGATCAAGTATCCCATTTTTATCAAAATAAAATTTTCTAATGTTCCGCCACAAATGTTTTCAATAAATTATAGGTTGAACATTAGTAAATGCATCCAACATTGGAAACTATAATTCTTAACAGATAGACTATATTGAGTTCATCATAAATAGGTACATTAGATAATGGTAAATCAGACACAAGTGAACCAAATATAGTTAAATCAAACACTAGGTCATCAAATGAATGTGCACAAGACAAAGGTTTACCATACAATGGTGTACTAGATAGAATCATTCCTAACTAAGGCATACCAAAAATTGGTGTAATGATGGATAAGTAGTATTTCATGTTTTTCAGATATAATGGATCTGAAAAAATAGAAAACCCATAGAGAATTAATGAAAGGAATTTTTTTTACAAATATGTAAAATACATGTATTTTTATATCTTTATAAAAAAATTTAAATTCATTCATTATAGTTTTGATAATATATACATTTCGCAATTCAACATTCATGAAGAAAAGTTCTTTATTTTAAATTAGATTTGAGGAATGTTTGAATTGCTCACTGGTATAATTATTTTTGGAAACTTTTATGAATAATGTTGACTCAAAATAAATCAGAAGGTTTTTCTAGTATATAATGGGTTGATAGGATACTTATTAATTTTATTCGAAACACTGATAATGATTATCAACTGTGAAGAAAATTTCAAGGAGTCTTGAATAAAAACGATCCAAAAAATGAAGATATTGATATAATGTTCTAAAAGAATTAATTTAGATTAAAAGTTTGCTTCTTTATAATATAAAGGCTTAGTGGAAGATATAAATTATAGAAATAATAATCTTGGGGTGAAAGAGGTCTCTTTTAGGTTTATCATTGAAAATGAGAATTTTAAAAAACGAGGAATAAGTATAAAAGCATTCATGGGACATGGGAGATCCCTCCCCACCATTACATAGGTTAAGGGTGATTCCTTTCCTTCCCAAATTTGTATCAATGATGAGGATTTTTGTAAAATCTATGTATCAGGTAACATTGAACACTGAGATATTTAGTTAACAATATTTGGATTTACCTTTGAAAAAACTATGTGCCTTACATTTTCCCTTTCTAATGTTTAATTATGGGAGAGTTTGAATAAAAATGATGCAAAAATGGAATCACTAACATGTTAAAAATGTATTTCCTTAAGAATAAGTACATTTTAAAAATATCACCACTAATTCAAACACACTTCCTTATAGGTATACATTCCTAGGAACATCACATTTATTATGTACATCAATGGAGACTTTGAATTTTATAGAGATTTTGAATTCCTCTATAAGACATTTGTGATAGGATTCTGTGATCCCCCATATAATAGAACAAAATGTCTATGTATTCTTCTTACTAAAACATTTTTTAGTTATGTTTGATCCTACTTTATGTGGTTAGTGACATTCCCTTATCTAGTAATTTTATCATTGATTCATAAAAATTGATATTCCCTAAAAATTGGCCTGCTGTATTTTTAAATTCGTCTATATCATATGCCTAGATATAAATGTGATGAATATCGCATGATAAAATATATAAATATCCTAAAATTCATGAAATTTTAACTATCATAGATTATAAATGGAATATAATATTTGATTTTCGCTATTTCCTTATCTTCCTTATAGTATTCATCAATTGCAGATCATCATGATGTTTAATTTATTGATTTATTAACACATAATACCAATTTGAAAAATGTAAATGATTATACACCAATGGGTATGAATTATGGCTTGTTCATGTCATCTACTAATCATTAGATTTGGATTGTTGAATTCATCATTAATTGAAGGAAGTCTATATAAGGGTTATAGATTCATCTATTGTGGGATTATGACAATACGTTTTACTAATCAAATCTATCTTCCAAATTAGATCTCCATAAATTTTTATCAAGGAAGGTTTTAGAGGACCCCCTTACCTCATCGGGTGATATAATAGTATATAAGTATTATATTGATCATTGTACATCACTTTATAATAGAGAGACTATCTACTTTTACATGAAAATTACTGTCAAACATACTCCATTGAGATCAGAAAAGAAGGATCACATGATGATCAAGTTATTCTAGGTTTGGATTTATGTTCTTCATTTCATGTATCTCTGATAATGATATATTAGCAATTCAAAAGTGTTCATTGTATTTTACTTGTTATAAAGTGATACTATAAAACCCATTAGTGGTGTTAGATTCACATTAAACATTGAATCAATATGTTTTTCTAGAATTTTTGTTAATAAAATGTATATCAAAAGTTATTTTTTGAGATATATTTGTGTATGATATGACATGGATAAACATCAACCACTAGGATACACTACTAGATTTATTATATTAATATGATAATGTGGGATACAAAATATTTTATAGTCATAATGTAGGACTATTTCAGCCATATTATTCAATTAATGGAATCCCATAATTTTACTCTATTTTATAGGATGTAATAAGTGTTATAATTTTCCATGGAATATAATTCAGGTTTCACAAAATAGGGGGTCAAATAATAAATACAATATGGTATATATTGTATTTTACAGTTAGTGTGATTGTGTCTAAGAAGAAAATAATGATAGCGCAAAATATTAGCATAATTCTAATTTATAGATATGATTGTGACTTGCGTAAGGAACCAAACGTGATTTTTATTCAAATATTAGGAACACAAAAAACATATATAAGATTAATCAGGCCCCTCCCTCAATAGGCACTAGTCATTGGTGTTGATTCACAACTTGGATATGAATGATATAGTAATTTATCTAATGTATATTATAATATAACCAAACATGAAAAAAATTAATCTTTTTTAAAAAATTATTATGTTTAATAAAATCTACATGTAAGATAATTGTTAGCGATTCAAAATTATTTAATTTTATTCCAAAATTAAATATTATATATTTACATTAATATATCATGTTTAAGTAATAAATAGTGTTTTATATATTTATATATTAAAATGATTATTTTTGAAAATATTTTTTATTCTTTAATATTTGTGATAAATTTTGCCTTTTGAAATTTTAATAACCTTCAACATGTGATTATGTAATTTTTGTTTTCAATTACCATGACTTTCATGTTTTATCAATGTTATAATTTTGAATTTTTTTTATTTAATATAATTTATTTAAATGATTTGTTAGTATTAATACATAGTTGAATTATCTTGTTATGAAATTATCATTGGGTAGATGGAATTTGGGTTAGACATATCAAAATATCGGAGGCTTATTCTATGTCCATAAAAGTGGGGGTTGACTATTCATGGATCCAATATTTCTCATGTTGGAGTTTATAATTTCAATAATTCTAAATATTAAAAGAAATAAAATGTTTTATGAACCTTATACATGTGATTCATTTGGTTATATGTAAATATGTTTGGCTTATGTTTTAGTGAGAGTAATACAATCTATATGTTATGTAAAGAGTTGAACATTAATATGTTTTGAAATTAAAAACTTTGTGGGTCGAATAAGGATTCTAAAACAAAATCATTAGAATCATGAATAAATAATGGAAAAAACAAGAAATTATAAATATTTCATTGGATGAAAAAAAATATAAATCTAATATGATTATTTTGTTTATTAATGTGGTGAAACTGTGAAAACCACTTAAAAACAAAGTGTAAGATACGTTCCAAAGAAAGAACATGTTAAGACCTCGATCATCTATCGGGGTAGGACAAGTTATAAGTTGGATCCCATGGATTACATTGTGAATGTAATACTAGGTTGGAGTG
The DNA here is from genome assembly GCA_963277665.1 of Viscum album. Taxonomy (NCBI): domain Eukaryota; kingdom Viridiplantae; phylum Streptophyta; class Magnoliopsida; order Santalales; family Viscaceae; genus Viscum; species Viscum album. The sequence continues at coordinate 56,011,302 of OY728123.1, forward strand.
AACCTAACAGGATTAGGTGACTATATTCAAATATGGGATTTAGGTGACACATAGAGGGAAAACCATAACAATATCAGAATGAAAGAGGAATGGAGTACATTTAACATATATGATGGTTTTATTAAAGGGTTTCCCACTCTTCTATACAAGATAAATATGTGATATAATTGGCATGATATCATTGATAAGTATTGAAATGATGAGAGAAAGGATAAAAGAACATAAAATTTAATGAAATATTAATATTGGGCCATTAAGGTTAGTGGTATTTGAGGTCATCATTTTTCTGTGGGATGTAACATGAAAACTTCTTACGGAAAATATATAAAACTTCATACTCTCCTGTTGATATGCCTTTGTTGTTTATTTTTACATGAATCATTATTGTCATTTAAATATATCTTTAAGGAGTTTCCTATTAAATATTTTTTATATTTGTATATATTGTTGAGAAGTGTCCTAAAAGATAATCACACTATGAATTTGAATTTTAATGTTATAGAAATAAATTTATCCAATACTAACTCCTTAATATTAGATATTGTGTGTGCACAACCAATTTGTTCAAATAGACAAAAACTCAATAATCTGAGAGAATTTAAGTAATGTGAAGTAAATATATATATTTGAAATACAGGAAGAGTTATTTTATGAAAGTGATAAAATATGATCTAAATCTACCAAGTTGATGAGTTATATAAATATAAATATATTATTATGTTCCTACCATACAAAAATATAATTTCTTTACTATAACACCCCACCCCTCCACATTCGACTGAAGAGTAATGGGGGAGCTATAAGGAATTTTGTGAAATTTACAATGAAAAAATGACTCATAATAAATTCCACGATCCTAAAGAACCTTTGGTGGACTATTTTCCCTTTGAAAGATAAAACATACAAATAATTGAAACAATAACAAAAAAACCACTATATAATGCATGAGTAAAAAATAAAACTCAAAACATATCCAAACCAAAAAACAATATATGAGTACAAGAAGAAAGAAAAATTAATACTCAATAGGACCAAACAGGTCACAAGACTCAAAACCGAAAATTGAGAACAACTAGTAATGCCCCAACCACCCCAAGATCCGACTCTACATGCCTTGACATAGTAACAAGATACACCCCCAAAGAAAATAAATATTATTCCTTTAACTATTTCTTGATAGATTAAATCTATAAATACACTATAGTGACCAATAAGGCGATGATTATAAACTATATAGGAATTACCCAATAACTTACAAACCCACACCAATAGGAAAGAACTTATTCTCACATTTGTTTAAAATGGATTAAAATTGGTTACACAATTCATATCAAATAGATAAACTTGTTTTTCTTTAGAAATTATTAATAAATATTTTAAAATTTTCACATTTTATTTGGAATATTATATTCCATTGTCTACACACAAAAATACTCACACACACACACCCTCTAGATCGGTGTTACCATTTATAGTGGATCTTCAAGTAAATAATTTTCCTCTTTTTGGTGGTAATTGACGGTAATTATCCATCCCATTTAACTCACACCTAAAAATTTAAAAAAACACCATGAAAAGTCATTTCAATGAAAAAATTTATTTATTTAATGTGTTTAAATAAATATTTTTCAGGAATAAAAAAATAATCTTGAAACAATATTCTTATAAATATAAAAAATGTCATTTTTTAAAAACCAATCAACATTCTACAATTTCAATGAAAATACCAAAAAAAATATTTTTATAAAGAGACACAAAAGAATTTCAAAACCATTTCATGAAATATTAATATTTAAAACTATGTATTAATGTTTTAACTCATAGTTATTTGAGATTGATTCCACCTAAATTGTAATCAATGGTAAAAGTTATGAATGACACCCCAAAACATCCATATATGATCACAAATCATGACCCCTTGAATAGATCCAACAATATTTTATGATAAACCATTCCTAAGACACAAACACAGAGACATATATATATATATATCCATAAAGACTATATTAATGGTTCTAAGAGAAATAATAATATTGTATATAATAGTAACTAAGAAGAACAAGCACTTATCGATTAATCTGGGGGTCCAACACTGTTTTATTAGCCTAAAGATTATCCTAGGATTGAAAGGGTTCATTTATCATACCATGTGTTAAGACCCGTAAATTTCAAGGAAAATTGTTTCTTAGATTATTTGTGATTTTTCAAGTACGCAGTTTCTGATGGCACCTAATTCTGAGGCCCGGTGTGCCCAGAATCAGTTTCTGAAGATTAGCTTGGATATGATTAGTGAACGAACGACCGAATTTTGCTATCTTTTGAACTGATGGAACCGAAATGCCGGTAATTTCTTAAGAGGACCTTTACCGAAGGTGCATTTTCTTGGGAGTTGTCGTTAAAAACTGTGGGTTAAATGAAATGTAAAATAAAATTGTGTAACAATTTTATTTCTTTTTCTAAGTGGTTATATCCTAGGTGTCGGAGTTGGGGTGGGACCAACTAGTTACTAACTACCCTTGAGAGGATAAAGGTGAGGTGTGGCCCACACGAGCCCCACCCCTTCACATTCCATTAAACTCCTCTAACTCCTCCCCATTAATGTTCTTGTGTTTAATGTTGGAAACCCTTTATAATTAATTAAGTGACTTCTCATATTCCACTCAATTAATACGAACACACATTAATTAAAGTAATGGAACCTCTTTAATTAAATGAATTATGTGTTTGAATTTTGGAAGTTTGAAAAGCTTGGAAAATTAATAAAATAAGGGGATGCCTTATTTTATTTTGTTGTCTTGTTGTGTGTGGAATTTTGGAGAGAAATCTAGTTCCTTTGAAGAACTTCATCTTCCTGCGAAGAAACAAATCCTTTAACGAAGAACACCGTCACCACAAGGAGAGACGTTGTTCCATTCCTTCCACTCTTTGTAGCTAGAGTGAGACGTCGTCCCCTTCTTGGACAAATGCCAACACTGTCTTCGAAACCTCACCACGCGACCTCATCTTTCGCGTCGCCGACAAATGACATCGATTATCTAGGTGGGGGTGTGTTTATGACTGAGCACTGTTGTTTTCCCTTCCATGTTATTGGGTGTCTATAAACATTTCACTATCAAACTAATATGGAAGGAACAAGACCAAACTAACACGGTCCAATTCCTCCGTCATTCTTATTTTATGGTGTTCTCCAACCGTTCTTGAGCGGTGAATCATGTAATGTTTTCAGAGCTGATCGGAGCCCTGAAAGAATCTAAAACGGCCTCGGAACATCAGGAAGACATAGGAACATGAGTTATGTAGAAAACGGATCATCAGAACAAAGTACGGACGCCATGGGAGGCGTGCTGGCCAGAGGCGTCATTTCGGGAAAATTCCAGAATACATGGTGTGTACTTCCAAAGCACACGCTGTGTAGTACAAGCGTTCAGCAGTAGAAGTAACGGACAACAGAAGAAGTGACACATGGCGTGTGACACCGGTCACACGGTGTGTACTGTCCACACAGTTTGACTAAGGAGAATTTGATGGACATGGCGTGTATTCATGGGAAATACACGGACACGAACAGAAATATAGGGCCATGATGGCAAGGTGTATAATATCTTCATTGAAAGGCAGAAGAGGCTTCGCGAGGCTCGACGTGTAATCCAAGAGGTACATGGACATGGGCATAACCACATGGCCATGAGGCATGGCATGTACTACCACCACCATGGCGAAAGCAGCTTCACGAGGCTCGGCGTGTAATCTGGTTCATACATGAACACAGGCAGAACCATATGGCCAAGAGGCACGGCCTGTATTCTGGAAATACACGGACACGGGGTGGAGTACAGGGGCATGTACTCCACAACACGGCTAGACATGGCCAGCGCACATGGAACTGACCCTAGAGGTTTGGACATTACGTGTAACCATAGTACACGCCGTGTGTTTTACTTATCTACACGAACAGCCCTACAGTATGGGGTGTATCACATGGGAAATACTCGGAGACTGATTACACGGTGTGTATCGCTTACCCTCACGCCATGTACGTTTTGGAAAATGGCTTGGTCTTCTTGTTCTCTGTGAATTGGGCAAGTTTTTCTTGTTTTTCCCCTATGATGTGGGATAGAACATTGGGAAACATCATATCTGGACTTCATTACGGTTGATGTATCCACCCCTTTGACTCGTGGATCTGACCCTCCCCGAATCAAGTATGCTGTGTGCGGGAACCCTAGAGCTGGCTGCGACTACGATGACGATGACGACTGTACTTGGATCCTATGTGGGTTCGGTAGCGACGACAACTGTATTTGGATCCTCCGTGGGTTCGGCAGCGATGACAAATGTACTAGGATCATACGTGGGTTTATCAGTGATGTTTACTCTACTAGGATCCTATGTGGGTTCGGCGGCGACCACTTCTGTACTTGGATCCTACGTCGGTTCGGCAGGGGAGATGATTCAGAGGCTGCATCTATCATCTCTACCCCTCTTCTTGAGTAGTATACCTGTGTGAGATGAGTCTTGATTATTAGTCACTAGCATCGATATGATTGTCTTGCCTTCTTGTGTGGATTGGGTTGTTCATTCTTGTGTGGATTGGGTTGTGCTTTCCTCTGTGGACTGGGTTGTACTTGAGCTCGTGAGTTGGACCCGAGCTGGAATTCATGTCTTAGGTATATGTATGGGCATATACCTAAGTAGAGTTGGTTGATACTTCGTGTTTGTATCCTTCCTTTGTGGAATCTGGGAGACCTTCGGGGGTCTCGGGGTCCCTACTGAGTACTGTATACTCACCCCTGTACAGGCTATGCCCGCACTACGTTGTGTTGGTTGCAGATGACGGACAACACTGATTGTTGTTGAGGCTTGTGGAGAGGGACGATACCCATAGGTGGGCTATTAGGCTGGACGTACAAAGAGCGGACGGACTAACCTGAGGAGTTGACGAGACTATCTGTACCCACCATTTAGGTGGGAATTCTATAGGATGACTTGGTGGTTGCTGATTTACTTTACTGCTACTGTAATTTCTGTTGGGTTTGTATTTTGGCCCATTTAATTTTCAGCAGATACTTTTGTACTCAGTTTACTTAGTGTTTACTTATGCTTTCATACTATGTTGTGTTTCTTTCCTTATATAAAGGCAATGACTTCATTTTATCTGGATTTACCCCTTTGGTGGTAGTCGCCAGCCCCTGGCCTACGGAAGGCGGGCTTGGGGTAGTTACGGCACGGGCCCCGAGGACAGGTCGTGAAAAAATGGTATTAGAGAAGTCAGTTCTACCACAGAACTTAGGACTCTGATAATTTCATCTATGTGAAGCAATAGTGTTAAAGGTATTGAGTGTGGTTATCATTCCAGGGAGTCTAGTGTGGGTGCGGCGGCTGACGTATCCATACACCGGGGCCCTGACTTCTGATTTCCGACTCAATGCATGAAAAAATTGATTGCATGTGTGTTTCAAAAGTTTTCTTTGTGATTAATTTGTGTCAGCTCACCAGGTATACTGTATTAACCACGGTGGACCTGATTCTTTTCAGGATGACCCCACGATGGCAACCATCTAGGGTTCCGAGCCTTGTGAGATATGGAAGCCCACTGAGCGACGATGCCTTGGTCCAAGGCCCCATTACAGCGGAGGCACCGGTGGCACCTCTACCTGCCGATCCACCGATGCCACCAGCCTCAGTAGTTGAGAGTACACGTCGCCTGAGTGCACTGCATGAGTTTCAGCGTCAGAGGCTACCCAGGTTCCGTGTGGAGATGGACCCTCAGGCAGCCGAGAACTGGATGGAGGCTGTTGTTCGAGTCTTCAGATTAGTAGAGACACCAGCTAACCTCATGGTGATCCTTGCGGTGAGTCTCCTGCACGCAGCAATAGGTAGATGGTGGAGCCTGATTCTCCAGGTGCACGACAAGGTATCTCTTCATTGGTCGGACTTTGAGAGCCTCTTCTGCTCAGAGTTTTTTCCTGCCACCCTTCATGCGGTGTGCATTCAGGAGTTTCTACAGCTGCGACAGGGCAGCCTGACAGTAGCCCAGTACTCAGTGAGGTTTACCAATCTCTCGTGCTACTCCACGGACATGGTACATGACCCATTCTTCCGAGACCAGACCTTCGAGCAAGGACTGAGGCACGAGATAAGGGCTTCGATGAGCTCCCTCAGTATTCTGACACAGGCAGGAGTACTGGAGAGATCCCTTCTTGTGGAGATCTTTCTTGATGAGCCTTAACCAGCAGCGATACCTACCACATGGCGGCACGTAGTGGATTCTTCTACAGCCGTCAGTAAACAGGCGTCGTAGAGGTCCAAGCGGACTATACCATCGGGTGGGAGACCTCAGGATACTGGTTCGTAGGTGCGGGGCACACGCAGAAAAGCCATTCATACAAGAGGAAGACAATGCTATGCATGCGGCGGGCAGGGCCACATGGCTCATGACTGCCTGACCCGCCATGCAGAGGAGCAGCAGATGGTTGAGGGACCACCCAGGCAGAGGTAGAGGATCGACCGTGGCGGTCCACAGGGAGAAGGCAGACGAGGAAGAGGAGCTGGCCTAGCAGTGGGTGGTGGGCGACGCTTCGAGGATCTACAACCACCACCACTAGGAGGTTCACCCTTACCACATGGGGCTGGAGAACAGAGGCAGGCCCATCTTCAGGTAGTGGAGGCCTACGACCATGGCGCACCTGAGATGACTCGTGGTACTATCTATGTCTACTGCATCCTTGCTGTAGTTCTTATAGACACTTGATCGAGTCATTATTTTATTGCTGCTACCCTTTTTCGGATCTCAGAGATTCCGACGGAGCCGTTGGCTCAATCCTTACGGCTAGAGACTCCTACAGGAGCAGAATCGATGATTACGCACTAGTGCTGGTAGGGTGAGCTTACTCTAGGAGGTGAGAGCTTCAGATGGTATCTTCTTGTAGCGCCATCAATGCCTTACGACGTCATCTTGGAAATGGATTGGTTATCTACATTCCATGCTCAGATCAACTGTATTGGGTGAAAAGTGTTGTGTGTCGACACAGATGGGAGCAGGATCACCTTCACCAGTGAGAAGGGATCCTTTGCAGCGCAGGATGGACTTACGCAGAGGAGGGGATAACCGATCACTCATTAGTTGTCTAGTGTCATCCTAGGAGCAGTTGATGTGCGGAATCCGAGTTTTCTTGTAGTGGTGGATCAGTATGCAGACGTTTTTCCAGACAAAGTTCCAGGACTACCTCCTCACAGAGAGGTAGACTTCTATATTGACCTGTACCTCGAGATAGCCCCGTTATCTACTCCCGCACATCGGATGGCTCCTGCTGAGCTTCGAGAGCTACAGGTACAGCTGGAGGACTTTCATGGAAAGGGATTTATCCGACCCAGTGTTTCACCCTAGGCTTCCCCGATTTTGTTTGCCAAGAAGGCGGACGAGAGCTTGAAACTGTGCATCGATTACCGTCGCCGGATTCAGGTAACCGTAAAGAACAAGTATCCACTTCTGAGGATTGACGGCCTATTTGATAAGATCAAAGGAGAACGCTGGTTCTTGAAGATAGACCTCAAGTCAGGATATTGTCACCTCAGAGTTCGAGATGAGGATGTGCAGAAGACGACCTTCAGGTGTCGGTATGGACACTCTGAGATCTTGGTTATTCCTTTCGGTGTAACCAACGCTTCAGCAGTGTTCATGAGTCCTATGAACAGGATATTCTAGCCTTACCTCGATCGATTTTTCATAGTCTTCATCGACGAAATATTGATTTACTCGACTACTAAGGTGGAGCACGCCTACCACTTGCAGGTTGTATTGGATACACTCCGAGAGCACCAGATTTATGGTATGCTCTGGAAGTGTCAGTTCTGGATTTGAGAGGTCCACTACATGGGGCATGTCATCTCTTAGGCGGGAGTTGCGGTGGATCCTGTGAAGATTGAGGTAGTTCTAGCTTGGGATCCACCCATGAGCGTGATGGACGTGCAGAGATTCCTAGGTCTGGCTGGGAATTATCAGAGATTTGTGCCAGACTTCCCTAGAGTTTCAGCAACACATTCAGCTTTGACTAAGAAGGGGAAACCCTTCATGTGGTCAGATAGTTGTCAGCAGAGCTTCCAGAAGCTGAGACAGAGGTTGACCAGTGAACCCATCTTGAGGCTGCCAGAGGAGGGTGTAGGGTACGTAGTTTACTACGACACATCAGGGACCGGACTCGGCTGTGTCCTGATGCAGGAACGGGCAGTGATCGCCTATGGATCATGGAAGTTGAGGTAGCATGAGCATAACTATGCTACCCATGAACTGGAGTTAGCAGTAGTGGTCTTCGCCTTGAAGATGTGGTGGCACTATCTGATGGGAGAGCGCTTTACAGTCTACTCTGACCACCAGAGTCTTAGGTATATCTTCTCACAGAAGGACCTAAACTTGAGACAGTTTCTATGGCTTGAGTTCCTCCAGGACTATGACTTTGATATAGTCTATACTACTGGGATGGGGACTGTAGTAGCTGATGCCCTCAGAAGGAGATCAGGCATCCAGCTACTTGGAGAGGTGACAGAGCAGCTAACCGCGTTGCAGATATCCTTTGTGGATAGATATGGGGAATCCTTTCTACAGTCACTCGTAGTAACTCCTCCACTACTTCAGCAGGTCAGAGATCAACAGCATGGGGACGTTGAATGTGAGACATGATGTGTGCGGATATCCATGGGACAGACACCTAATGTATTTTCTTTAGGAGGAGAGCACATCATCCTTTTCAGAGGACGTACCATTGTACTAGTTTCATTACTAGAGGAGGTCCTGAGGGAGTTTCACACTTCCCCTCTAGTGGTACATCCTGGAGTAGCGAAGATGTACTAGGACCTTAAACGATAGCACTGGTGTCCAGAAATGAAGAAGTTTGTGGCAGTGTTCGTTTCACGATGCCTCACCTTCCAGCAGGTGAAGGTCGAGAACCAGGTACGAGCAGGCATGGTATAACCCTTAGAGGTCCCTGAGTGGAAGTGGGATGGGATATCTATGGATTTCGTGACAGGGCTTCAACGTACATCTAGAGGACACAACTCCATATGGGTGATCGTAGACCAACTCACCAACTTGGCCCACTTCTTACCTATCAGAGAGAAGGGCTCAGTGGAGAGCTTGGTATGCCTCTACGTTCAGGAGATCATATGGATTCATGGTGTTCCATCATCTATCATCTCCAATCAAGACTCTCTCTTTACATCCCTGCTTTGGAAGGGGTTTTATAAGGCATTTGGGATGCAGCTATGCCTGAGCACCGCATTTCACCCTCAGATGGATGGCCAGACGGAGAGGACCATTCAAACTCTCGAGGACATGCTCCATGCATGTTTTCTCGACATTGGTCGAAGCTGCAAGGATCACCTACCTTCTGTGGAGTTTTCATACAACAAAAAGCTACCACTCCACCATCGGGATGGCACCATACGAGGCATTGTACATATGACCTTGTAGAACACCTCTGTGCTGGACAGACCATGGGGAGTGAGCACTTGTAGGACCAGAGATGGTCCAAGCCATGAAAGAGAAGGTGCAGGTCATCCAGGAGCAGATGAGGACTAGACAGAGGTGACAGAAGTCCTATGCTGACAGGAGGCGAAGACCACTAGAGTTCGAGGATGGCGACCACGTTTTCTTATGGGTCTCACCTCGATGTGGATTATGGAGATTTGGTCGGGGCGGCAAGTTATCTCCGTGCTTCAACGGAAACTTCCAGGTTCTCATTAGGATAGGCGAGGTGGAAAATTTCCAGGCTCTTCCACCTCAGTTGCACCGGGTGTATGACGTCTTCCACGTATCTCAGATGAGTAGATACGTACATGACACGACGTATATCATTGATCACGGGGAGCTGTACATCGATGACGGGGCGAAATTTCCGGAGGTCCCGGCGGAGATCGAGGATCAACAGGAGTAGGTCCTACGTGGATGGTCGATTCCTCTAGTGCGCATCAGGTGGCAACACGTGAACCTCCAGGAGGGGACATAGGACCAGGAGGCTCAGATGAGTGCACAGTACCCTCATTTGTTTCCCTAGTTTACGATGTATCTTTATAGAGATATAAATCCCTAAGGTGGAGTAAGATAAAGACTCGCAAATTTCAAGGAATATTTTTTCTTAAATTTTTTTGTTATTTTTTGAGTTCGTAGTTTATGAGGGCACCTGATTCCGAGGCCCGATGTGCTCGGAATCAGTTTCTAAAGATTAGCTCAGGTACGATCAGTGAAGGAACGAGCGGGTTTTTCTATTTTTTGAACTGGTTCTTGGAATTGAAATCTGAGGGCACCGATGGAACCGAACCACCGGTAATTTCTTAAGAGGACCTTTACCAAAGGTGTGTTTTCTCAGGAGCTATTGTTTAATAATGTGGGTTAAATGAAAAGTAAAATAAAATTGCGTAACAATTTTATTTCTTTTTCTAAGTGGTTATATCCTAGGTGTGGGAGTTGGGGTGGGACCAACTAGTTACTAACTACCATTGAGAGGATAAAGGTGAGATGGGCCCACATGGGCCCCACCCCCTTCACATTCTATTAAAATCCTCTAACTCCTCCACATTAATCTTCTTGTGTTTAATGTTGGAAACCCTTTGCAATTAATTAAGTGACTACTCCTCTTCCACTCAATTAATACCAACACACATTAATTCAATTAATGGAACCTATTCAATTAATTGAAAAATGTGTTTGATTTTTGGATGTTTGAAATGCTTGGAAAAATAATAAATTAACGGGAGGCCTTATTTTATTTTGTTGTCTTGTTGTGTGTGGAATTTGGGAGAGAACTCTAGTCCCTTTGAAGAACTTTATCTTCCCATGAAGAACGACACCCTTTGACGAAGAATGTCGTCACCACAAGGAGAGACAATGTGCCATTCCTTCTACTCTTCGCAGCTAGAGTGAGACGATGTCCCCTTCTTGGACGCATGCCAACGACGTCTTCAAAACCTAACCCCGTGATGCCATCTTCCACGTCTCTGGAAAACGACATTGATTATCATGGTAGGGATGTGTTTATTAATGAGAATCATTGTTTTCCCTTCCATGTTATTGGTTATCTCTATACCTTTTTCTATCAAACTAATATGGAAGGAACCGAACCAAACTAACACGGTTCGATTCCTCTGTCGTTCTTGTTGTATGGTGTTCTCAACCATTCTTGAGCGGGGAATCAAGGTAAGTTTTCAGAGCCGATCGGAGGCCCGAAAACATCAGAAACGGCCTCGGAACATCTGGACGACTTAGGAAATGGAGTTTTGTAGCAAACGGATCATCAGAACAAAGAATGGATGCCCCGGGAGGCATGCTGGCTAGAGGCGTCCTTTCAAGAAAATTCTAGAATACATGGCACGTCCAACCAAAGTAGACACCATGTAACACAAGAATTCAGCGGAAGATGTAACAGATATCAGAAGAATTGACACATGACATGTGACACTGGTCACACGACGTGTACTGTCCACACAATTTGACAGAGGATACTTCGATGGACATGGCGTGTATTCAAGGGAAATACACGGATATGGATAGAAATACACGGCCACGATGGCACAACATGTAATATCTTCATTTAAAGGCATAAACGGCTTTGCAAGGCTCGGCGTGTAATCCAGGAGATACATGGACACGGGCAGAACCACACGGCCATGAGGCACGGCATGTACTACCACCAGCATGGAAGAAGTGGCTTTGTGAGGCTCGGCATGTAATCTGGGTGACACACAGACACGGACAGAACCATACTGCCAAGAGGCACAACGTGTATTGCATAAATACATAGACACAGGTTGGATTACACGAACATGTACTCCACCACATAGTCAGACATGGCCAACGCACATGGAACCGACCCTGGAGGTTTGGACATGGCGTGTAACCATAGTACACGCCTTGTACTTTACTTATCTACATGACCAGCCCTGCGGCACGGGCCATATCACATGGTCAGTACATGGAGTCTGATGACACGGCGTGTATCTCTTACCTACTTGTCCTGTACTTTTTGGAAAATGGCTTGGTAGTCTTGTTCTCCGTGACTCAGGCACATTTTTCTTGGTTTTACCCTATGATGTGGGACGAAACATTGGGATACATCATCTCTGGTCTTCGTTCCAGTTGACTTATCCACCCCTTTGACTGGAGAAGCGGACCGTCCAGGAATTGAGTATGTTGTGTGCGGGAACCCTAGAGCTGGCTGCGACTGTGATGATGATGACGAATGTACTTGGATCCGGTGTGGGTTCGGAAGTGAGGACGACTGTACTTGGATAATCTGTGGGTTCAGTAGTGATAACGACTGTACTAGGATCCTATGTGGGTTTGACAGCAATGGTTACTGTACTAGGATCCTACGTGGGTTCGGTGGCGAAAAATTCTTTACTTGGATCCTATCTGGGTTCGGCATGGGAGATGATTCTGAGGCTACATCTATCATCTATACCCCTCTTCGTGAGTAGTATATCTATGTGATCTGAGTCTTTATTTTCAATCATTATCATCGATATGATTGTCTTGCTTTCTTGTGTGGATTGTCTTGATTTCCTGTGTGGATTGGGTTGTGCTTTCCTGTGTGGACTAGGTTGTACTTGAGCTCATGAGTTGGATCCGAACTCGAATTGATGACTTAGGTATATCTATGGGAATATACCTAAGTAGAGTTGGTTGATACTTCGTGTTTGTATCCTTCCTTTGTGGTTTATCCTTTATGGATTCTGGGAGACATTTGTGGGTCTCAAGGTCCCTATGGAGTATTGTATACTCACCCCTACATGGGTTATGCCCGCACTACGTTGTGTTGGTTGCAGACGACGGACAACACTGATAGTTGTTGAGGCTTGTGGAGCGGGATGGTACTCGGAGGTGGAATATCCGGCGGGATGTACATAGAGCAGATGGACGGACCTGATGAGTTGACGAGACTATCTGTACCAACCCTTCATGTGGGAATTCCAGAGGATGACTTGGTGGTTGATGATTTACTTTACTACTATTATACTTTCAGTTGGGTTTGTATTCTGGACCATTTACTTTTTAGAACTTACTTTTGTACTCAGTTTACATAGTTTTTACTTCAGCTTGCGTACTCTGTTGTGTTTCTTTCTTTATATAAAGGCAATTCCTTACCTTTTATCGGGATTTACGCCTTTGGTGCTAGTCGCCAGCCCCTGGCCTATGGAAGGCGGGCTTGGGGTAGACACAGTACGGGCCCCGAGGACGGGTCCTGACACCTTGTGAGTAATGATAATATATTCTATGGGAGGATTAGGTGGAAGAAAAAGTCTTAAGTGGATAATTCATAATAGATCAACATTATAAGAGGTATAACTTTACTCTTCATGGTTAAACAACATGTTTGGAAAAATGTGTTCCAATAATGCAGTGATACTCTATTAAGGAAATACCTCACATGGTTAGATCACCTAGTTTGATAAACCATGCTCCAACCATGTATTTCACCCCATTTCAAGATACCAAGTTTATCCTAGGGATTCACACGAGGTTCCCAAACCATGTGCTTTTAATGCACTTACCCAATGCCCATTATATTCACATGTGTAGTGTTTTAGATATTTTGAATAGTTTTTACTAACCAATAACAAATCATGAACCACCAAAAAATCATCCAAAACATTCCAAAACCCCTTAGAACCTCGGAAGACAAAACACTATAATTATATAGACTCAAAATACAAGAATAAATAGTCTTGTACCTAAAACGGGCTGTTCTAAGTATATATTGAAAGGAAAAGATATTATATTCTTGGATTATTAATAACACAAGTTTTTCTATATATACAAATGAGTTGTTTTTTAATTAACAATATATTAAATAGTTTATATATTTTGATTATGGATAATACAATCTATAACATTAATAATAATAAGGTCAAGGTTAATTATAACCCTACATTTATTCTTCATTATCTACATTGACATATAAATGAGAAAACAATTCAATGAATTTATAGAGATATATTTTTTATCTTATTTTATTATGAATCATTTGATACATGTGAATATATTTTATTAGAAAAAATGAATAAATCAACATTTATGTAAAAGTTTATAGGGATCATAGACTATTGGATCTTATATATATTGACATATGTAGATCATTGTGTACTCAAAAAGGTTGAGGCTAATGATACTTAATGACCATAATTGATGATTTTCGGTGGTATTTTTATTTTCTATTCACGAAACAAAAGTGGGAAAATTTTCAAAATATCATGTTGTTTTTGAATGAGGTATATAATTAGTTGGAAAAATTTACAAATATTCACAGATTATATTGGGGTGGTGAATAATAAATCTAGAAATTCACAAATGTTGAAAAAGATTATTGATTTTTTTGATAGCTCTCTCATCCTAGAACACTATATTGGGGTTATGTATCTATTAAAAGGAATCATACTTTATTAGGAATTGTTTGATCAATGATGATTTAATGTGAGCATCATAATTCATTCGGGGGGAATTCTCATTAAACTAATGCCTTTATATATAAATGTATTCCATATAATGTTTTCATAAATACACCATATGAGAAATAGAACATGAAACAACATAATATATATTTTATGTATATTTAGTGTTGTTAAGTATACATATTTTATATATTAGCTGATAAACATAATCCCAAATTAGAGATATTTTAATTTATTAAATATCCCAATGAATCTATAGAATATTATTTCAATAATCTTTCTTGAAACAAAGTGTTTATAGAAGAAAGAAGTATATTCACTTAGAAGGAATATATATCCTCAAGAGTTATTTGTAGGAAAGTTGAATTTTGTAAATTTCAAGACCAATATGTAGGAAGTTTTTTTTGAGATAGAAATTAAGAATATTCTATAATAAGTTATTAAAGAAAAAAAACTCAATCTACACAAGAACTTCTACAATCTAGTAGGATTCGTTAAGAGCATGAGAGCTATAGATTTAATTGGGAATATGATATTGAATTAATGCTCATAGAATTTTAACCCACTACCCACAAAGAGTCCATTTAGAGTTCTAATATCTTGAAATCGATAAATTCCACAAGACTTGATATTGAATCTATTTACAATAATACTTTTTGGAACATGGTGGACACACCATAAGTGGTTAGACAAAAAAGGTGAAAGGTAATTTTTCATTCAAAAAATAAAATGGATGTTAAAAATTATACATATAATAATATCCGACTATAAAAGGGTTTGAGAAAAATTAATGGTATTGAATATGGAAAAACCTTTTATCCATTTGTGATGAAAAATAATATTACAACACTACAAAACCTAACAGATCATTACGATTATGAGATATATAAAATTCATGTCAAAAATACTATCCAGAATGTGAATTTATTTGAGGACGTGGATATGATATAGAGTAAATATTTTAATGTATAAAATGATTATGATAAGGATTTGATGTTTCAATTTTCCATTTATTGATTATAGAAAGGTTATTGGAGTTGTAACATCTAGTTTGACGATTCAATTAATGATTTTAGAATCTTAAACATTATAGATTATTCTTGTGTATACAATAATATTAGTCAGAGGTTGTGTTTTTTCTGATAGTCAATGTGGATGATATAATATATATTATAAATTAAATCATGAATTTAGATTTGGGAAAGGTGTGGTTGGATAAATTAATCTTGATGAAAGACTAGTAGTGCTAAAATTCTATCAGAAGTCACGAACTATCTATTTTGGAAAAACCAAGCATGCATCCCACCCAAAAGTACTATTTTGGGATCAGTGATGGTTGCGCATCTAGGATTCCATAGATGCGTGAAAGATCCCAATATGGGCACAAAACTCTTAAATACTAATGGAGACTAGAATTTCCACTTCTTCAATTAAAATTGAAAGGATATATAAGGCAGTCACATATAATAATTTTTTTGTACATAAGAAAAGGAGGCTATGTGTAGCACTCAACATTGCATGTAAAAACAGTCATCAACGGGGACATATTTCACACCAGATCTCCAATGAAAAAGGACCCAACCACATTAAATGACCTTCTATTCCCAAAATAAAATGATATCATCACTAAATTTTTTTATAATAAATTGAACATAGCCCCTTATTTAGGGAGTATCCCTGGAAGATGGTGTATTTATATTCTATGAATAAGAATAATATTCCAGGACAACACAAAACATGTATCACCCAAGGTATAGAATATTTCCTGATAAACCACATTTGGTCCCAAACATTATTTGTCCCATTGTTGATTAATCCTAACCAAATTCATCTTAATGTATGTCAGGTGCGTGCAAAGGTAATACGTGTGCGCAACCCTGACCATGTGCACGAATCATGATCTTGTCCGCATATATGCCTTTGCCTCTATTTTTACATTGTTCTAGAGCACAATTATCATGAAAGACTTGAAAAAAATCACCAACCTTTCATGAACTTATTTCACAATACCGTCCACACTTCCATGAAACAAGTTCCATGTTATCTACCTGATGTCACATATGTCTCCAGTTCATGTATTATCTATCCTACTACTTCTGAGTATGGGACCTCTAACCCCAGTTTCCTCTAAGAATAGGGACTCCAATGTGGACATTGTGGTTGACTATTCCTCATGTAATTGTACCCTGGAAGTTACAAATACATTCCTGTCATAATGTACCATGAACAATGGTGATGTAAGCCCTTAAGGATTGGATTGAGTCCAACCGAGTTTGAGTTGCATGAAATAATACTACATAGTTCCATGTTCTAGTCATATGAAATTAAACAAAAAATATGTCTTAAACAAATGATGTAAAACAACAACCTTACCCCATGTGATCAACACATGATTCCAGATGTTTTACCATCATGGGATGCCACCACCTCGCTCCATATTACAAAAATCATGCATACCAGGAGTCTTCCATGAATATGTTTTCCTTAACATATGATAGAAGCATATGATGTTCCATGTATTACTCATATGGAATGTGATCCTATGATAATCACTCTTAGATGAAGGCCAAATAGTTACTGTTGGAGCTGACACTCTTTCTCCTCTTCACCTTCCAGAGTCATATTCAGATAGATCATCGGATGTGACTTTCCCAATAACCAAAATAGTATAGAATATGGGCTCTAGAACTCACCCTCCCACTTCCACATTATGGTTCAGTAGACATCCACTACCTAAATAATTAGATCATGTTATCTTCAAATATACTAATTCAAATTTCCTCTCACTCCTATCTTGAATCATGTGGTATTTGAGGTTATAGGAAATCATGCCATCCAAAGATCCAAAACATTAAAGTGGACCAAATATTTGGTATGATCCCCAACCTCCACCTAAAATTGACCAAATATTTGGTATGATCCCCAACCTCCACCTAAAATGGACAATATATCTTGTATAATCACAAATATCCATAGAAAATGCGCCTTCTATCTGATATAAGACCCAAATTATACCCCAAATGGGCCTCCTATCTAATATAAGTCCCAAAATACACCTCAAATCTACCTACTATGGATGTTTAAGACCCATTCATATTTTACAATGTGGGATTTTATTCCAAACTAAGTGGGATTCACATGAAGCCTTCTTAAGTTTCAAACCCAAAACCCAATTTACCCAATGTTCTTAGGTCCACATCCAATATTTGGTTTCCCCACCTAGAGACAACTTCTATTTTGGGTCCCTTGGGTTTCATCAAGGTAAGTCCCACACCAAAACTTTACCATGTATTTTCCACCTCGGTGTCCTTTCCACGTGGCATTAAAATGTATGTATAAGTCTTGTCACATGAACATAAACTATGGGATTGAACTATGTGGATTTTAATACATATCAACCATACATGGTTTTTATGATTCCCATCTGAGGTTCAATCCTGACGATGGTAAACTTGTGATGTTCCATCAAATGGGAACACCTTGTGAATCAATCTAAAGGTATTTTTTGATCCAACCATCCATGTTTTGCCTCCATGGGTAAATCCAATCCATCAGCAAAACATTTAGGTGTCAAATATTCCCTCATACGGGAACACCTCCTTGATCCACCTCTATGAGGAATTATGAAAAATAACATCCTATATCCACAAGATGTTAAATTCTTACCTGGGTCTGCCTTAACTAGACATCACAATCCATATCCATATGACATAAAACTTGTGACATATACCCAAATATATACCCCAGGAACAAGTGTGGGATGCCTTGGGTGGAAATATATGGAACACATATGACCATGGAGTTAATATACACTTGATAAACATGGGATAAATTAAGTTCCATTATATAAGATTCTTCACATGTGATGCCCTACTAAGTGGAAGAATAAATGTGACAAATACTACCAATTTATATACATGTTCAATGATTGAAAAAATAACTAATCTTCTAATCAAAGGTCTCCTCTGTGTCAATAAAAACAAAATTTCTAGATAGAATTAGTGTAATTAACCTACATCCGCAATGAGATGAAATTATGAATGAGTTCCACTAACATGACTCCAATCTATGAGGGAGACCTAGACTAGATGGTGAGATACAAAGAGGAATCCAAGGAAGGAGGAACTGAAATACCAAAATCCCATTTTGATTAAGGAGAAGACATCACCATTGGAAGTAATGAATGTCACCTGCCTTTAGAAATAAGGAATATAGGGGAAAAAGAATCCAGTGTGAGATGACATGAGCGGACATGTCAGCGGGACCTGATGGATGTGTTTGAAATAGAAATAGTGAACCCAATGTGAATATATTGTTCACAAAATGAGGACTAGTAGTGTTTGAGACATCAGTGGTTTATAATATCATCTGATTCAGATATAAAGTGCTAGGCCGAACTACGAAAATGGGGGTAATATGAAAGAACTCAACATAAATTGGTACTGTTATATGTTATCCATCCTTAATCTAAGGTATCATCAGCACTGATCTCTCTCTCTCACTCTCCCTCCATCCATGGATGATCCAACATGACTGGGGAATTGGATGTCAGTTTTCTTATATCTATTCTGATAGCTGAATCCATTTATAATGTCAGATGACAACTGCTGGAAAGATTCCACCCAATGACTATAGGTTGAGGGAAAAGAGAAATGTTAATGAGACAATCGGTCATGGCAGAACCTCTACCACAAACATTCTCTGAAATCTCAAATACCTATAGTATATTCCTCTCATAATGCTCATAAGATAACAAAATATTGGTGATGGATGACTTCATATATTAGTATATGCATGAGGGGGTAATTACTTAAAGTGGCATGGCCCACTAGGACTAGGAGGATTCAGTAAATCATTGTGACCACTACCACCAAGGGCCATGATACGGTAACTCATCCCCCATTAAAATATTAAACATATTCATTACCCTTTCCTCTGAGAATTATTATGGCTCATATCCCTACACTGAGGAGGTGGGGGATTCCCATGTCACCTTGGTCAAGAATAATAATTGAGGGCCACCAAGGGGGCTCCCACTGGCCACCAAGGGCTATCCCACCATTCCCCATCATTTCGATTAATGACTCATCCTTTAGGACGAAGGACATGTGTACTTTACCCCTACTCTATCATCCCTAGTCTGAAAAACATGATTCCAACATTAGGGGAAGGCCCATGAGCATGCCCAATAAGATTCATGATCTTCCATGACTATAGTAGACATTTAAACTATGAGATAATTCCATCACATCCTTTGGAATGAAGACCATGGATCCATATTTATTTGGATGCGATCAAGACCTCATCCACCCCACAAGCATGATAGGGTGACTCTGACTGATGTTGTCACCCCCAAAAACTGTTACATGCTAAATCAGGATGATTATTTTTAGTAGAGAGGTCCTCCCCATAGTATAACCAAACCAAGAATAGGTAATACCTTCTCCCACAATTAGCGTGAAGGTCCCCATCATGACATTACTATATCAAGTGATGGTCCTCCCCGCTCCATCAAAAATCAAAGTGGAGTTCCTCCCTTTGTTATTGAAATCCATTATGAATGTCCTCCATATACTATCACTGCTATCCAAAATTAATTTCATCATCATTCCAAACCAATTATAGTTGAGGTATTCCCCAATCGTTCAACAATCAACATGGTGATCCTCCACATGATTCCACCAATCAAAAAAGAGGTCCTCCCTTAGTTGGAAAAAACTATTATGAAGGTATTCTTCATATTCCATCTCTTCAACATGGAGTTCCTCCCTATTTCCATTTTGACCATCATGAATGTCTTCCTCAAGATCCAATAATCTAGTACCGAGGTTCTCCCAATGCTATTATCTCCAGCCAACATGGATTTCCTCCTTGTTTCCTAACAAAACAATGTGAATCCCCCCACCCCCACATCAACAGTAACCATCATGGAGTATGTCCACATTCCCAACACATACAATTCAATAGAGAAACCTCCCAAGGAATAGGGGAGAAAAACCATCGTCAAAGGATAAATCCAGATAAATTTTATTTTGTCTTCGACCTCTTTGATCTTTCAAAATCTAAGACCATAATAGAATCGATAATGGTTTTTCATCCATGTCTGAGAGAGTCTAGGACATGAGCCTCATATGTCAATTTTTCTTTCACAAAAGTCGATATCTTCTAGATCCCTAGATAACTCCATAGGTAAATATAGGTGAAAAAATGTAATGGCTCCCTTATAGGGGATCATAGTGAAACCCTACCTATCATCACTAGTCTCTATATCTAACACCACCCAAGATAATAAATAGATATTCTTGTCTTGGATGAATCATTCATACTGTGAGCTACATGAAGACCCACTCATGGGCACAACCACCCTTGCACATGAGGCTATGGTGGACACTCAGTACTATACAGACATGGTGATATAGTTAGGGTTTCTTGCAAGGGATGACATAGTAGGTAGAAAACAGGTAACTAAAGAAGTGTATCCTCTATAATCCAACAAGAAACCACACTAATCGATGTCAGTGACACCAATTATCACTCATCCATTTTCAATAAAATCTCATGCCAACCAAGATAAGATAACATCCTGTATATATGAATTCTTATGAGATAATCTAGCTGCTGAACAATTGTTGGGTGTGTTTTTTCCAAATGAAACATCCAACTTTGATATCTCAGAGTCCCTAACTGAGTTCCAGGACACATATTTCCACCAGGTCCTCAAGTTAATGCTTCATTTCATCCTTGTTTATTTGATGATGTATATTGGAAGATATAGGCACATTGAGGATATTGATCAACAGTAATGAATGGTTGAGTTGGCATCACTCCCAGTGGCTCAACACCCTAGATCTCGTAGATATCATTATACCCTCCAATAGAGATGCATCAAGGGCCTCCAAACTATCCTTGAATCATGTAAGAGGCATATCTGCATATATATAACTGAGTATGGGGATAGTACATTGAACTCCACTTCAACCCTATACTATGAAAAACTGACTTTCCCTTTGATGATGACAGTTCTACTCTAGGTATACATGATGTAAGCATGGTTATTCCCTAGATTTCCTATGATAGGGAGTTTGATATTGTGTTTTAAAATGATCACCCACCTCCTAGTTTAGAACAATACCTAGTAGAACCTTAACCATGTATCGTCACCTACTAGAAAAGATTTGATCTTGGCCTTAGGGATCCTATAAATGTAGAATGCTTCTCGAGACATCTAAAAGAGAAAGCGACATATTGGGAACAACGATCCATTGAATTCTGATGAAAATGCATACCCTATGTTGGAGTCGTTGCTCTATGAGGTTTTATAGCTAAAGAGGATTATTGATGAGCTTATTCATGTGCGTTGTCAAGACTATGACACTGCTTTAATAGATCCTAATTCTACTTATATAGGGTTTTGATTTTTCATGTCTATTTGCACTCAGTCAAGCCCTGTAATCCTACTCATCAAAATAGAGCAGAGGCGTGATTTTAATGAAAGAGGCCCTCTTATGCATCATCAAACCCTCATGAGTAGTGTGATCATATTCCTCGAGATCCAAATCGATCCACTCTAAAAACATTAAGCCTTATTTACAAAGTAAAGATAATTTCAATGCATTGGTTGTTAGGAATCCTCACCATAATAGATGTAGCCAAGAAGAGAATTTGATATATGCTCTCACTGCTTTCCTTGAATACCTAAGGATGAGAACGTTGCAAGGTCACATGATGTATAGATTTACCTAGCATGGGTACACAACATGAGATCACCCCCATAATTTTTGTACACCCATATTTTAACTATTCAACTGGATGAGAGACTCACTGTATCATTCTTCCAACATCATCTAAATCTTTAGGATAATGTTGGTAACCCTAGAGAATAAGGAGGACACCATGCTCCGATGTTTCATTTAGAAATTGGAAGAATCTATATTCTTATGGTACAAGTAGTTTACCATCAGGACTATTACTAGTTAAAAGGACCTTCATCGTTAGTTCTTCCACTTGATCAACTACAATATCCACAATACTAGAATTTATGACCTCTTCAGAGCAAGCAAGATCCTAATGAGTGCATCACAGATTTTGTTACCAGGTGGAAGGGCCAAATGTACTCTCTCAGAATACCAAAGACTCTTGAGAAGTAGTTGATGACGTGCATGGGTAATGTCATGACAAAACTGGTTCTGAAACCCGTCAATCAAAATTTCCTAGGTGGGTTTGGGAATTTTCCTAACAAGGTTAATTGTTTGGAGGAAGCCTTGAAACAAGATAAGAAAGAAATTTTTTTCCTCCTCCAGCTCCCATGAGAAAATATTCCTAAAGAGAGACTACCATAACATTATATGTCGAGTCCCCTATGACATTTGATTTTATAGTCCCATTTCTTGAAGAGATACTCCAAATTCCGCAACCTCAACAATATCAGCCACACACAACACATAATCTACAAGCACTACCTCCTCATTCACATCTTCTTAGACAAGATAATGTTCCTCAAACCACATTTCAAGATTCATCCCCTCATCAGGGTCAGGCTCCTAGAGTTACCGTCCCATACCAAAGGTACTATAACTATTCATTTAAAGATGCATAGATTCATGACTATTTGTGTAGTGAATTATTAAACTTCTAATGTTAAAGTGGATCTAGGAATATGAACATATTGATAGCCTTTATCACTTCCCTTACCACGGGATCTTTGTATACATCATCAATGACTTTTATTGGTTCTAGGATTGTCTCCAGATCAAAGTGGATAATAGTTTGGTCATGTTGGGAAATCAAAATTTCATGTGGCACATATCTACTCTGAGTTTGGTAGTGAAATGGATGGTTCAATTGAATAGAAGATGGTTTTCAATCGTCAGACTCATAATCATGATATTTTTTTAGACTTTAGAGAAATATATCACATCGATGGTGTCATCCATGAATTATTAGGCCATATAAAACCCCATAAAGTGTCCATTCCTTCCCTAGCCACCACATCTGAATCTACATCATAATCCACCAAGTCTGAGAAGATTAAGAACTGAAAATTCAAGGGGAAAAAAATTCCCCCACTGGTGAAAAAGCCAACTCGTACCCTTAATGATTTCATTAATCCATTTTTGGGAATTCCCAGAGGCTATACCCAACATTGGAATACCCCTCTGATGATAAACATGAGTATTATTCTATGAATTCCATCATGTTTATAGACTTATCCATAGTGCCTAATGATGTGTCATATCAAGATATCCCCTAAGTTCCTCTGGTCAACGCTTCTGAAAGTGAGGTTGAGGACATTCTACCCACTAGGATGCTCAATACAGTGCCTCAAATCGATCCATGAATGCTACAAAGACTAGGAAGTAGGTCTTGCATGAAACCCAATAGGGAATGGACTCCTAACTAGTTATGGTAGGTACACTAATCATACTGACCATGATGTCTATCGAAGAAGATAAGAAAAAACAACTCAATGATCAGCCATGTATGGACATAGCTAGGACATAGTCATCCAAAAAGAATCCAAAATTGGTTTTGGGAATTTTAGCTAGTCAGTAGTTGGATATTTAGAGTTCTAGCTAGAACATAGCTACAAAGAAAATGGCTCCATATTTTCCCCAAGCCAAAGAGTGATCCCCTCCATGTAGAAATGTGCATCTTCTGTGGAAGTATGATGTGATCATGACCCTATACAACATACCTATAAGGATCATGACCTTAACATTCTATTATTTTATATGGAAATGTGTGAGGCCCTCATGAAGTCATTGAAGATACCGCTCTTGTTTGAAGATGAATTTGCTTCCTCAAAGGCCTTGTATACAGAGGAGTTTGAGTGGGTGGAATTCCAAGATGTCAACTCAATCTCTATGGAATATGACGGTGCCCTCATAAAGTGGAAAATTCACCTAATGTACATCACAAGATAGTCTAATGGAGTGGAAATTTTTCACTTCATGGTTAACATAGCTTCCATGATTAATCTCATCCCATCCTAGATGCTTCATAGGCTTGGGCAGACCAAAACAGATTTGAGTCCCAATAATTGGAATATTCAGTGTTATTATTGGACCAATAAAAAATCATGTGGTAGGATTCAGTTGAATTCCCAGTATGGATTCTTACATGCATGCATTGAATTCGTGGTAGTCTCATTGGATACCGCAAAAAACACATTTATGGGTGGTACATAGCATCATCTATATATATTGGTTCCCTCCACATATCCCAAATACCTCATGTACTCCCTAAATGGATGAGTAGGGGTACTCCAAGTTGATGCATCTCTCTACAACTCATGTAAATCCTATTACATGGATGTCAGATTTTACTGGATGGAGGGATTAAAATTTCATACCGATGATGTTGAGAAAAAAAACTAATGCATCTTGACTATAGAGGGACTTCATATAACGACCCATACTTTACATACATTGTTTGTACTTCAAAAATGAAGTACACTTATTACAACATATAACAAAACCATGAAAGGACCGTATAGGAATAGTGTCTTTAGAAATTGGGAACCATAAACAACTGGTTCATAAAGCGTCTACACTGTCTCTCATTTATTTCATCATATCTATAGTTCCTTTTGGAATATCTTACTTAATAACCTTATTCCTAACCTGGGGAAAGAAAATATACAAAAGGGTGAGCTCAAATGCTCAATAAGGGTAAACAAAAGAAATATCAGTCACATCATATTCATAAGGACGTAACATTTTGGAAATCTTACCCTACAAAAGAGATCATAATTTCATAACATGGGATTAATCTTGGTAGTGAAATGTAACCACAATAATCATAAATCAAAACATTAATCTTTGTGGCATAAACACATATTCATATAGAATCATTTCTTATTAGTCAAGACTCATTTCCAAGACTATCTTAGTGGACAAATTCCATTTCTGAACCGAGTTAATTCCTCGTTTCAGTCCTATTTCACTGAACTGGTTTAACCTACCATTCTAGACATGTCTATCTCATGAGATATAAAATCTTTACCCAATGCATTGGTGTAAGATATAGGTCCCACCCATCTCATAATTATACCATTCTTATGTGTTCCAGAAAATCATAAACCATAAATCATATCATAACCCATGTAAAAAAAATGGGATTCTTAAACATCACGTCATCATAACATAATCCATAAAAGGATATCGTAAAAATAATTCCATCATAAAATAATCAAATCAATGTAAAAATAGGGATATAAACAGAACCCTATATTATCTTAGACGGAAAATAATTTTGATAAAACACTTGAAATCCATTCTTGAGGAAAATATCCTTTCTACTTCAAAAACATTTTTCCTTTCTTAACATTTCATAAAATTTTAAACTAAAATAAGTTGATTAAAAATAAACTTGAAACATGTAAAGGAAGATTATTGTAAATAATGTTTTAAAAAGCCATTCATGCTGTATAAGTTAAAAAACATTCTTCTCGTACTTTTGTCGGAAAATTCTAAAAGTACCTCGTACGAAAAACGACAAAAGATTCCTTTCATATATTTTACTAAAAACTCACCGAAGGTTAAAATTAGATTTAAAAAATTTAATTTGGATGGAAATAATATTACATATTGAGGAATCATGGATGTGGTTGATAAAATACACCCCAATAAATACCAATGTATAAACAATCTCAGATAAAAATGAGATTGTGATATTTTCCCTTACCTTAGGTCCGATTTGCTTCGTAACTGTCTGAAAATACGGTATAATGATTTAAATAATGTTATTGACTTATTAAAAAATCATAATTATTTATATGATATCATATATGGTCATATTCTTAGATTTTTATTTGTAATATTTCATTACTACTTGTTATTCGGGTGTTTATTACTTTTTGTTCTTTTGCGTGTTTTGTCGAATAAATTCTTACTCTTATTCTTAGGTTATATATACCTCATTTAAAGAATGGTATTATTATAATATATATAATATTCATTCATTCAATTCATTTATATAATCATTATGCAATGGATATCATGTAGAACGAGTCGCATCACATCGTGGAGACGGTATTCCATACGTACGCACGAGCGATGATATTGTTCTCATGATCGTGAAATTGTAATGGAGTGTATATATATGATTTCAGAATCAATATCACTTTACAATAATAATATATAGTTATTATTTACACCATTATACCCATCCAAGTAAGGTGGTGGTGGAAAATACATTACACCACGGCGTGGAGACGGTATTTCGTACGTACGCACACGCGGTGATTTCGTTTTCCGTAGGATGGATAGATGGTGAAATTGGGTTTTTTCATACATATAATAATATATCGGTATATGGGTGATACTGATGTTATTACTTCATAATGAAAAAACTAAAGAAGAAGAAGTGGAAGAAGAAATAAAGTTGAATGAATCGGAAACGAACATTACCTCTTCTTTGAAGAGCCTCTTTGAGACTTCCTCTTAGGGCACTAAAATTGGTGTTTGAAGAAGACCATGACCTCTAGGATGTTTCTAGGGAAGTTGAGAAGATAATTTGGCAGGGGTTCTCAGAGCTTTAAGGCTCAATGTTGTGTGAGGAAAAGAGGGAGGAGGTCCCCTTTTATAAGGGAGGAGAGGGGCACCTTTGGAATAACTAAAAATATTATTTTATTATAAAGTCAAATTCGGATTTTTAATAGCTCCAAATTGTTATATTTCGAAGCTAAGGTGGGATGGGTCGAAATCCTCTAATAAAATAGAATTTAGACAAGTTTAGGTCATTATATTAACCTTATCTTTTAGTTTTAACTCTTAGTTAATTAGATTGACATTTACCATGTCACTTTGTATTTTTATATTATATAGTAAATAAAATTACCATATACATTCAAGCGACCCCCAAGTGGTCCATTAATGATACAAATATCATGATATAAGTATCTTGGAAGAACCTTAGATTTTTAGGAATATAAGAACAATTAATAATATAATATTTGTTTTAAAAATTATTTTATGTCAATTTTGACACTATTTAGTAATTGATTTTTGTGAAAATCAAAACAGAATGATTAGTTAGAAAAAAGTTAATTAAATCAATACTAACATGTCATATTAACCTATAAAATTTGTTTAATTCATAAAAGGTCTAAAATTACATTTATTTGGGTATTTATAACATCAATTATGTCAATATTTCATTAATAAGATAATTACTGCATCATCTTTGTGTCATAAATAAATTAAATTATTTAATGCTTAAAAATTACAAATAAAATACCATTTTGTACGAAATATTTTTACCTTTATAATGAATATTTATAGTCGAATTTATCTCATGTATATCCCTATATTAAAAATTATTTACTTATTAAACATTGATTTTAACTATTTTAACCCTTCTTTAAATAAATTAATAATAAATGTCCTAATCTAATCCAAGTGGGCCTAAATGATCATATTTTATTCCTAAGGTTTTTTTGGTAGAATTATACTTATCCAATAGAATTAGGACATGTGATAGGGTAATAATAATATCATTTTTACCCTTAATTACCCTATTTACTTTTAACCGTGGTAAATAAAAGTAAAAAGTTACTATTCACCAAAAATTATTTTCATCTCATTGAACCACATTTTACTTACTGACATCAACCGTTTCTCTCGGATTTTTTAAATTCCACTCACAGAAGCGGTAAAATTAAGTTTTATGTAAATTTGCAAATTCTCCTAGGAGGTGGGTAAAAGGCGGTGAAAAGTTCAATAAAATTTTTATATATCTAAAATTATTATAAAATTACTCCAATGAATTACATTGAAAGTATATAGGTATTATGTATCAATTTTGACTTAAAATAAATTTAAATAAAATTAATAATTATTTAAATAAAAAGTCGGTTTTTAAATAGTAACCTAGTGTTTTCACTATTCATCAAAAATTGAAAGTTTCCAGAAAAATACCAAAATTTCACCCTAGGATAATTTCGATATTTCAAATCCAAAAATGAATTCTATTTTGAAAAATAAAATTTACAAAATTTCAAAAAGTGGTTATTACTATTCATAACAGCTTGTTTTAAGAATATTTTAATAGCATAGCGTTGTTTAGTGAAACTCGGTATTGCGTACGATGCAAGCTACCAAGGAAGGTCGCGATTGTGTGTAAAGAAAGCCAATCTAGTGTTGTGTGTAGTGAAATATTCTTTTGATTATTTATATAAAATAAAAACAAAATATTTCTTATAAAAGTCTCGGGTGTTACATTCTACCCCCCTTAAAATGAATTTCGCCCTCGAAATTCGTCACTTTGTAACGAAAAGTTGAGGATACCTCTCTCTCATCATATCCTAAAGCTCCCATGTAGCTTCTTCTAATTGGTGGTTCCTCCATAAAACTTTCACCAAGCGAGTGGTCTTGTTCCGTAGGACTTTTTCACTACGATCGAGAATCTCTATCGGCTGTTCTTCATAAGAAAGATCTTGTTCCAGCGGTACAACTTCTGAGCTGAGTACATGTGAAGGATCAGGTATATACTTTATCAGGAGAGATACATGGAACACATCGTGAACTTGAGAGAGATTTGGTGGAAGCTCCAATCGGTAAGCTACCTTCCCAACACGATCCAGTATTTTGAATGGACCGATATATCTAGGGCTCAGTTTCGCCTTCTTTCCAAATATCATTACTCTCTTCCAAGGAGATATTCATAAGAACACTTTATCACCCACTTCAAACTCTAGGTCTTTTCTTCAGTTGTCGGAATAAATTTTTTGTCGACTCTAAAATGCTCTTATGTGTTGTTGAATTGATCTGACCTTTTCTGCCATTTCATCAACGAGATCAGGTCCTAATAGCTTTCTTTCCCCAACTTCATCCCATCAAGTTAGAGTCCTGCATTTCCTTCTATAGAGAGATTCATAAGGAGCCATCTGAATACTGTAGTGAAAGATATTATTATAAGAAAATTCCACCAAAGGTAAGTGATGATCCCAACCACCTTTGAAATCTATAGAGAAATCTCTCAACATATCTTCTAGAGTTTGAATTGTTCTCTCAGACTGACTGTCTGTCTGAGGATGATAAGCAGTGCTAAAACTCAAATCTGTATCCATAGTATGCTAAAGACTTCGCCAGAACTTTGAGGTAAACCTCAGATCCCGATCAGATATAATAGAAAGTGGTACTCCATTCAATCTTACCACTTTCTTTACATATATCCTAGCAAGCTGATCCAGAGAGAAATCCTCTATAATAGCATTGAAGTGTGCAGACATTGTAAGATGATCAACTATGACCCAGATAACCTTATTTCCTTTGGAGGTTTTAGGAAGTCCTGTGACAAAGTCCATAGTGATGTTTTCCAATTTCCATTCGGGTATGGGTAATGGCCGTAACATCCCCTTAGACTTATGTCTCTCAGCTTTAACTTGCTGAAAAACCATGCATCGAGAGACATATTCAGCAACATCTCTTTTCATGCCATCCCACCAGAAGTACTTTTTCAGGTCCATATACATCTTCATGCTTCCAGGATGAATAGATAATGAAGAACTATGAGCCTCATCCAGTAGCTCCTTCTTTAATTCGGGGATGTGAGGAACACAAACCCGATTCCTGAACATTATTATTCCATCACAATCAAGGTTGAATTCAGAAACATTTCTCACCTTCTTTTGTAACTCTACATCTTCTTTCTGTGCCTCTTAAATCTTCACATGTATAGATAGTTGAACATTAATTTGAGAAAGATAAGATTGTTCCCATTCAATTATAATTCCAAGATCCATCCTTTGTAAATAAATAAATATTGGATCTTTTGTGATCCTCATCATGGATAAACTGGCATGGTTTTGTTGACTTGATGCATCTGCCACCTTGTTTGCTTTCCTAGGGTGGTAATAGATTGAGAAGTTGTAATCCTTAATCAGCTCCAACCATCTTCTTTGGCGCATATTAAGATCCTTTTGTGTGGAAATATACTTTAAACTTTTATGATCAGTATAAATATCACACCTTTCTCCATAAAGATAATGTTTCCAAATCTTTCATGAAAAGATTACCGCAGCTAACTCCAAATCATGAGTTGGGTAATTTTTCTCATGGATTTTCAACTGTCGTGAGGCATAAGCTATCACGATATCATTTTTCATGAGAACACACCCCAATACCTTCTTGTATGCATCACTATAGATCACAAAACTTTTTCCACTACAAGGAAGTGTGAGCACAAGTGCACTAGATAACCTTCTTTTCAACTCCTTGAAATTATCTTCACATTCCTCCATCCAAAAAAACTTAACTCCTTTATGAGTCAACTTGATGAGTGGATTAGATAATGGTGAGAAATCATTCACAAAACATCTATAATATCCATCCAAACCAAGAAAACTTTGGATCTCAGTTACTGTTGTTGGTCTCGACCATCTTTTGATAACCTCTATTTTGTCTGGATCCACAGATATCCCCTCTTTTGAGATTATGTGACCAAAAAATGCAACTTTTTGAAGCCAAAATTCACACTTGGTAAATTTGGAATAAAGCTTCTCCTTTCTTAGGGTCTTTAATATAATTTCAAGTGATCTTCATGTTCTTCATTTCTCTTTGAATATACAAGAATATCATCTACAAAGACTACCACAAACTGACCAAGATAGTCTCTAAAGACTCTATTCATCAGATCCATGAAGATAGAAGGGGAATTAGTAAGACCAAATGGCATCACTATAAATTCATAGTTTCCATACCTTTTACGGAAAGACATCTTTGGTATATCCTCCCTTTTGACCCTTAATTGATGATACCCTGAATGAAGATCAATCTGGGAAAAGTATTGAGCTCCGCGTAGTTGTTCAAATATGTCATCAATGCACTGGAGAGGATATTTGTTCTTGATAGTGATATTGTTAAGTTCTTGATAATCAATGCATAGTCTCATTGATCCATCTTTCTTCTTAACAAACAGAATAGGTGCTCCCCAAGGTGATGCACTAGGGCGTATGAACCCCTTATCATGATTCTATTGGAGTTACTTCTTCAATTCCTACAACTCAATTGGGGCCATTCTATAAGGTGTCTTTAAAATAGGCAAAGCACCTGGTACGAGTTCTATTGATAACTCAACTTCATGATTTGGTGGAAGACCCGATAATTCCTCCGGAAAGACATCGTCAAACTCCCGTACAATGAGAATATTCTTAATCATGAGTTTCTCACCAACCATTTGAGATAAATAACCTTCATTTAGTGGAATCAAGACCCATAAGATGGATGAAATTTCCACTGGAAGGTTATGTTCATCCTTGCATCGATATACGATCATAGATTGATTTGGAATATGAAATGTGACTTCCCTTCTTTGGAAATTGATATGAGCTCCATATAGAGAAATTCAATCCATGCCAAGAATCACATCAAATTCCACTATAGGAAGGATCACAAGATTTGTAGGAAGCACTTTCCCACAAACATCAATCGGAGAATAATTATAAACTTTTGATGCAACGGTTGTGCCATTAGGGGTTGTCACAACTAAATCAACATCTAATTGTTGAGGTAATAAGGTGATACCCTTAGAAAAGTCTTCATAAATAAAAGAGTGTTTGGATCCAGAATCAAATAAAACATTTTCTACTTTAGAGTGGATTTTAAGTGTACCTTTCACCACTTCATTATCGTACTCCACATCACTGATAGAAATTGCATGTGACATTCCTTTTTCTTAACCTTAAGTGTTTGTTGACGTCGACCATCATCATCAACCCTTGGATTTGGGCATTGCTTTTCATAATGCCCCATCTCCTTGCACTTGTGACATTGAAGTGTAGGAGGTTCACTCTGTGTAGCCTTTTCTTTTTTCGCATCACTAGACATCTTCTTCCCATCATTGTGGAATTCAAATGCCCTATCACCTTCCTTTACACATTTGAAACATTTACTTGTCCCTTTAAGACAACACCCTCCATGTGTCTTTCCACACTTTGAGCATAAGGGAAAACTCATCTTCTTTTCAGTGTGCACTTTAGATTTTCCTTTGAATTCAATGTTCCTCTTCTTATCATACCCATATGACTGATGGGTTACTCCAATCTCCATCTCAACTTGGAGAGCACATAGAATGATTTCCTCATAGATATTGAATTCCCTTATGGATAACGCCCTTCGAATACTTGGTTTTAAGCCACTAAAGAATCGATCGATCTTACTCTCAGGTTGGATAATAATACCAGAAGCATACCTTGCAATTCTTGTAAAATTTGCTTCGTAGGCACCAACAGATTCATCATCCTTTTTCATTAGTTCAAGAAACTCCTTCTCCATATTTGTACAAGGAATACGAGGGAAGTACTTATTGAAAAATAAGTTCTTGAAATCATCCCATTACATGGACTCAATTTCATCTCTTTGCTTCGTATTCTTGATAAGATTGCACCATTGATCAGCATCACCTTACAAATGATACATTTCTAAGATTAATTTATCATGTTCAGAACATTGAAGAATTGAAAATATCTTTTCAGTAGTACAAATCCATTGTTCAGCAACTAATGGATCAGTAGACCCGCTGAATGAAGGTGGACGCTGCCTCATGAAGGATTCAACATAATGTTGCTCCTTTCGTTGCTCGTTTGGAAGTCCTACATGATTCATAGCTTGAGAAAGTTGTGTGAGCATGGCTACATGATTTTTCATTCCAGCTCCCATAACGTTTGGTTGCTCATGGCGATAATCATTGTATTTCCCATCGCATTCCGCATTAACACGGCTCCTTTGGGTTCCATCCATTGACTAAAACAACTAAGAATAGTGTGAGCAACACTAATTATAATAGGAAAACCACATAATCAAGAATAAAATTTCACACTTAAGGTCTTATCCTAGGTTATTCATGGCCATTTCTAAAACACCGAGATTGTGTTCTGTGCTTAGACTTATCCTTATGATTCTTACTAAGGCTTTCACATCCTAGTTTCCAAAGGTTGACTATACCTTTCCTCTGATACCAACTATAAAAACCCATAATTTTCATACATTGTTAGTACATCCAAATTGGAGTACACTTATTACAACATATAACAAAACCATGAAAGGACAGTATAGGTATAGTTTCTTTAGAGACTAGGAAACATAAACAACTGGTTCATAAAGCACCTACACTATCTCCCATTTATTTCATCATATCTATAGTCCCTTTTGGAAAATCTTACTTAATAACCTTATTCCTGACATGGGGAAAGAAAATATACAAAAGGGTGAGTTCAAATGCTCAGTGAGGTTAAAAAAAAGAAATATCAATCACATCATATTCATAAGGACATAACATTTTGGAAATCTTACCCTCCAAAAGAGATCATAATTTCATAACATCGGATAAATCATGGTAGTGAAATGTAATCAAATTAATCATAACTCAAAACATGAATCATTGTGGCATACACACATAATCATATAGAATCATTTATTATTAGTCAAGACTCATTTCCAAGACTATCTTAGTGGACAAATTCCATTTCTGAACTGAGTTCATTCCTCGTTTCAGTCCTGTTTCACTGAACCGGTTTAACCTACCTTACCAGCCATGTCTATCTAATGAGATATAAAATATTTACCCAATGCATTGGAGGGATATATAGGTCCCACCCATCTCATAATGATAACATTCCTATGTGTGCCACAAAATCATAAACCATAAATCATATCATAACCCGTGTAAAAAAATGGGATTCTTAAACATCACGTCATCATAACATAATCCATAAAAGGATATCATAAAAATAATTCCATCAAAACATAATCAAATCGATGTAAAAATAGGGATATAAACAAAAACCTATATTATCTTAGATGGAAAATAATTTTTATAAAACACTTGAAATCCATTCTTGAGGAAAATATCCTTTCTACTTCAAAAACATTTTTCTTTTCTTAACATGTCATACAATTTTAAACTAAAATAAGTTGATTAAAAATATACTTAAAAAATGTAAAGGATGATTCTTGGAAATAATGTTTTAAAAATCCATTCATGCCGTATAAGTTAAAAAAACAGTCTTCTCGTACTTTTGTCGGAAAGGTCATGAAGTGCCTCATATGAAAAACGACAAAAGATTACTTTAATATCTTTTACTAAAAACTCACCGAAGGTTAAAAATGGATCTAAACAATTTTAGTTGGATGGAAATAATATTACATATTGAGGAAACATGGATGTGGATGATAAGATACACCCCAGTAAATACCAAAGTATAAACAATCTCTGATAAAAATGAGGTTGTCATATTTTCCCTTACCTTAGGTCCGATTTGCTTCGTAAGTGTCCATACTTACTGTATAATGATTTAGATAATGTTTTTGAATTATTCCAGAATCATAATTATTTTTATGATATCATATATGTTCATATTCTTAGCTTTTTATTAGTAATATTTCATTACTACATGTTATTCGGGTGTTTATTACTTTTTGTTCTTATACGTGTTTTGTCGAATAAATTCTTATTCTTATTTTTAGGTTATAGATACCTCATTTACAGAATGTTATTAGTGTAATATATATCATATTCATTCAATCAATTCATTTATATACTCATTATGCAATGAATATCTTGTAGAACAAGTCACATCACATCATGGAGATGGTATTCCGTACGTACGCACGAGCGATGATATCGTTCCCATGATCATGAAATTGTAATGGAGTGTATATATACTATTTCAGAATCAATATCACTTTAAAATAATCATATATAGTTATTATTTACACCATTATACCCATCCAAGTAAGGTGGTGGTGGAAAATAGATTACACCACGGCGTGGAGACGGTATTCCGTACGTATGCACGCGCGATTATTTCGTTTTCTGTAGGATGGATAGATGGTGAAATAGGGTTGTTTCATACTTATAATAATATATCAGTATATGTTTGATACTGATGTTATTACTTCATAATGAAACAACTAAAGAATAAGAAGTGGAAGAAGAAATAAAGTTGAATGAATCGGTAATGGACATTACCTCTTCTTTGAAGCGCCTCTTTGAGACTTCCTCTTAGGGCTCTAAAATTGGTCTTTAAAGAATACCAGGACCTCTAGGATGTTTCTAGGGAAGTGGAGAATAGAATTTGGTAGGGTTTGGCCAAGATTGAAGGCTCAAAGTGGTGGGAGGAAAAGAGGGAGGAGGTTCCCTTTTATAAGGGAGGAGAGGGGCACCTTTGGAATAACTAAAAATATTATTTTATTATAAAGTCAAATTCGGTTTTTAATAGCTAAAAATTATATATTTAGAAGCTAAGGTGGGGATGGTTCGAAATCCTCTCATCCAATAGAATTTAGACAAATTTAGGTCATTATATTAACCTTATCCTTTAGTTTTAACTCATAGATAATTAGATTGAAATTTACCATGTCACTTTGTATTGTTATATTATATAGTTAATAAACATACCATATACATCCAAGTGACCCCCAAGTGGTCCATTAATTACACACCTATCATGATATAAGTATCTTAGACGAACCTTATATTTTTAGGAATATAATATCAATTAATAATATAATATTTGTTTTAAAAATTATTTTATGTCAATTTTGACACTATTTAGTAATTGATTTTTGTGAAACTCATAAAAGAATGATTAGTTCGAAAAAAGATAATTAAATCAATACTAACATGTCATATTATCCTATAAAATTAGTTTAATTTATAAAAAGTCTCAATTTACATTTTTTGGGAATTTATAACATCAATTAAGTCAATATTTCATTAATAAGATAATTACTGCATCATCTTTGTGTCATAAATAAATTAAATTATTTAACGTCTAAAAATTAAAAATAAAATACCATTATGTATGAAATCTTTTTCGATTTCTAATTAATATTTATAGTCGAATTTATCTCATGTATAACCCTATATTAAAAATTATTTACTTATTAAACTTTGATTTTAACTATTTTAACCCTTCTTTAAATAAATTAATAATAAATGTCCTAATCTAATCCAAGTGGGCCTAAATGGTCATATGTTATTACTAAGGTTGTTTTTGGTCGAATTAAACCTATCCAATATAATTAAGACTTGTGTTAGGGTAATAATAATATCATTTTTACCCTTAATTACCCTATTTTCTTTT
This sequence comes from Viscum album, assembly GCA_963277665.1. Taxonomy (NCBI): domain Eukaryota; kingdom Viridiplantae; phylum Streptophyta; class Magnoliopsida; order Santalales; family Viscaceae; genus Viscum; species Viscum album. Next base: position 56,047,828 of record OY728123.1, read on the forward strand.
AACCGTGGTAAATAAAAGTAAAAAGTTACTATTCACAGAAAATTATTTTCACCTCATTGAAACACATTTTACATACTGACATCAACCATGTATCTAGAATTTTTGAAATTCCACTCACAGAAGCGGTAAAATTAAGTTTTATGTAAATTTTCAAATTCTCCTAGGAGGTGGGTAAAAAACGGTGAAAAGATAAATAAAATTTTTATATATCTAAAATTATTATAAAATTACTCAATGAAATACATTGAAATTATATAGGTATTATGTATCAATTTTGACCTAAAATAAATTTAAATAAAATAAATAATTATTTAAATAAAAAGTCGGTTTTTAAATAGTAACCCAGTGTTTTCACTATTCATCAAAAATTGATAGTTTCCAGAAAAATACCAAAATTTCACCCTAGGATAATTTCGATATTCCGAATTCAAAAATGAAGTCCATTTTGAAAAATAAAATTTACAAAATTTCAAAAAGTGGTTATTACTATTCATAACGGCTAGTTTTAATAATATTTTAATAGCATATCGTTGTTTAGTGAAACTCGGTATTGCGTACGATGCAAGCTACCAAGGAAAGTCGTGATTGTATGTAAAGAAAGCCAATCTAGTGTTGTGTGTAGTGAAATATTCCTTTGATGATTTATATAAAATAAAAACAAAATATTTCTTATAAAAGTCTCGGGTGTTACACTTCAAAGACACATTCATCCTCACGATTCATCAGTTAGATGCCATGATGCTAAATATAGAATTTTTATTTATTTTTTCAAAGACAAAAGGGCTTCGCAACCCAAAATTTAAGGAGAATTCACAGATTACCTCATACTCATACAAATGATAATCATAGGTGATACATGAAGACCCTTCCCATATTATGAAACCTGAGGTTCACCCTTTAGACACCATTCCGTGACACATTCTCATGTTATATAGAGTAGGGTTGAATCGAAGGAAGCCACCTTTCCACCATAGCTTTGAAATCATGTATGGACCTCATTGTCGAATGCCTGATGGAACATTTTCAATAGCCTATATGTCTATGGTTTCAAGAGAGTAGGGATCCCATAGTGAGGACTCCACATCCATCCAAGTAGGTTCCATTGGTCCCACATGAATTCTCTTTCCTAGATGAACCTCCCCCTACATATTGTAGTGCCTATGATGAAGACGGGGATTTGGAAGGTGCTCCTTCCACATTCAAAATGGTAATATCCCTTACTACTAATGAGTTGATTAAGGTGAACCTTAGTATGGGGGTAGACCCAAGGCCTTTAATTAACATTGTAGCCATGCCTCCATAGGAGCAGGATTATTGTGTATCTTTCCTAAAAACATCATGACATATTTAACTAGAGTTGTAATTATATTCCAAGACTAAAAACTCAACTCATCTTCCAACATCCTAGTCTCCCAAAGAGTCATCGCGGGTTCAACAATCCTCAAATGAAAATTTACACTTCTCATGGTTGTATGGTGGAGGTCAATACTGATAGAATTAAGAAAGAAAAAATCATCAAGGAATTCCATTAACATAAATGCCTAGATAACATCATCCCAATGAGAAAGAATAATGCAAATGATTAATATTTGTATTTACTTTAATGAAATCATCCTCCATTTTCCAACGGGTGATTTTACCGTTCCTGTGATAGAGTTTCAAAGCGATGCTATGAAAATGCTTCTGGATCTTTTTTTAGGCATTGATATTTTAGGTACAACAAGATCTGAATGGACCCTAAGGATGAGGATCATACAACATTCAGGGAATTGAAAGGGTCCTTTTCCTATCTAGTGATGTTGTTTAGCTTGATTAAAGTAGTATACACTTACCAGTGGACAATGCATCACATCTTCAAAATGATCCTCCGGACACTAGTGGAATGATTTGAGGATTATTCGGTTGTCAAATACCACTAGGGTCATTATCATCATAGGGACCTAGAAAAAGTGTGTGAATACCTTTAGTCCCATCATTTGAAGTTGAAATCCTTGATGTTTCCATTCAATGATACCTTTGTGAAGTGTTTTATCTTCATATTCAGGTACATTGGATTAGATATTGAAAGATAAAAGATCATGGCCATCAGCCATATTCCTCACAAGAGAAACCTTTGGGAGCTACATAGCCTTCATTTACACATAACCTGCAATCTCAAATTCATCATGAATCTTACTGGATTGTGTAAACCATTTTATTGGATCAAGATGAAAGGTACTATCTACTAGTGGGATGATGAGTACCAGGTCTCCCTTGAGGAAATCATGAAGTGTATTCAATAACATATGGTTCTAATGCCACTCGTATTAAAAAATACTATGGTCCTTTATGTGACCACCTTGTAATGGTATCAAGGATCCCTTATTTCAAAGAAGAATAATGAGGCCAAAGAAAAACAAATTATATTATCTTAGTCATATTCTCCTCGACACATATGCATGACACTCCTCTATTGAGAAGTGTTATCTCATGCTAGTTTTTTTAGTTCATATGTTCTAACATTATCTAATGCATCATGAGGTCCAGATAGTTTCCATCATGGATCTTTTAAATTATATCCGAAATTTCATCATCTTGATAGGTTGGCTAACGTACTTGACGTTAATCCTTTATATGTTCAACATCATGTTTTTTTGCAGAAATATATCAAGGTTCATTATTCTAAAGACTTTTTAGCCCCCCAAATGACTCCTAGAGAATTTCCCCTAGATATTGATTTCCTAGATGTGGACAACCTTTCAGTGGATCCTTCCATGCCATGTTGGAATATTATTTCTAGTGGTGCCTCCAATATCCCAATTAGTAGAAGGCATGGATATCCCAAGATCAATAGAGTAGGTCAGGGGGTCATCATCATCACTCCTACATAGTATGTTCTTTACAATTTACTCATGTTGTTAGAAGGATGCACCAACAACAAGGAACAATATCTTAGCCACATCACTAGTCTCAAGATGTCCCTTGATATTGATGTTACCCACATACATGGGAATGGAGACTCCATATTTTTCATCACGTAGATAAATGGTGACTATATCTTCAGAAAGCTAGATCCCATGACCCTATTGGAATGTACTCTTCAATTGATGGCCTGATTTCTTTCTTAGTAAAATGTGACTCATGTCCCAAGAACATAAAATGGTCAATCTGATGCCTTATCCCATCAAGACACATCCCATACAGAGCCTGACCATGATGATCTATTCATTCATGTGGTGCATCAGAGATTCACCACTCACACCGATCTATATCATGGTGATAATTAGAAACATTAAAATCATCTGGCTATAAGTTCTTCTACATATTGACCCTCAATTACATCCATAGTTTAGGAAACTTTCTACTAGATAACTCATTTATTATATTATCCCCAATGTGGAATTATCTCACCAGATTGAGCCACACATGAGGGAATTCATTGCTGTGTAGTGTATTTCACCCCCCCAGAGTGGCGCCATCGTAGAGAAGACTCTATATAAACATGTGATTATTGTAATTATCCAAATTTACATCCAAGGAGATTAGATTACCCAAGTTATGATGGAAGATAATTCTAGTACTTTTGGTGCCCATCAAGAAAAATTGAAACTCTCCCACTAGATTTAGTGTTTGATATACTGCTCTCTCATCATGGTCTATGCCTATATTGATTTCATCATTATGTGTCATGAGTGCATGAACTATTCTAATATTTTCCGTCAACCAACAATTCCCCTCCTCACCAATAAGTATTGTATTCCCTTTTCATTATGGGGACATGACGTTGATGGAACATATCCACCTGTGACAACTCTCCAGTGCTGATTTATTATAACCACAAAATATTTATTCTCCATGTGGGAAAAATAATTCTCCCCAAAGATTTCATGGCCTGATCCATGATCAAATTCATAATCCCCACATTATCCATCAATTAAGAGTTCCTCCCACAATTCTCACCAACAAGGGTACCATCATATGAGATTCTATGCTGAAGATATTGTACACGATGTATAGAATCCGATCCCCCAATACATCCCACTACAATGAATATGAAAATGAATCCTTTAATGAATTCAAAAATATCCTTTATAATATCCACTAGAGGATGGAGGGAAATTACAAGAAGAATTGTCTGAAAAATCTCCCAAGTAACCTCTAGGCCTATCAGACAATGAATCAAAATTCTATTTTAGTGAATCCATACTCCCTGATGTATGGAATATAGGTAGTCCTACCTATTGAGTTTTAGTTTCTGTCACTAAAAACTCCTATCTACAACTATAAAATCCCAAAAAATAGCATAGTTCATTTTAGTTGAGTTGGAATCCATTGATGAGAACAAGATCCAAGCATTGAACAATCTAGAGAGGCACCATAATAAGATAGTTATAACATTAAATAAGAAGGATTACCTCAACTACTCTCTCCTCAGTGAGATGTTATTGGTTCTCAAAATAAGGATCATACCTAGAAATAATCCATCAATGTTAGACCCCAACTTTACAGGAAAATTACAATATTCATATGGTCAATTCCAATGGGGCATAGTCTTTGATCACTATGGGAAAAGAGCTTATCACTCTACCCCAGCCCAATTCCAAGTTCCTCATCTAGTAATAGACATGAAGGAGAGAAACATTCATGCACTCTATAACCATAAACCATAATACCATTTACATGAATCATGATATTAAATTGACTATGAGTATCCCTAGTAATGTGACGTGCATTGTGGGTCTCCATGGTCTTCATTCATGAGGGTTTATTCATTCCACACCACACATAACTATTTTGGTCGAGATGCTCCTCTCATTGGTAGGAATTATATGACCTTAAATGAAGAGCCTAAATCATAGGAACATGATTATAAACTAGGAACTTGGTCTGATCTCTAGAACATCAAACAAGGAGACTATGTCCATGAATCCAGAATTTAAACTATAAGTAAATCATTCTCAACAATTTTTTGGGTGTTTTTTTGTATCCTTGGACACCATTCACATCATAATTTTCTTGGAAGTACATTGAACATATCCTCTAGAGAATACTCACCCCATGGTCTAAACTATAGGACCATAATTTAAGAGCCATATTGGTTTGAGCTTTAAGACCTTAAAATAATACCCATCGTATGGTCTACACAACATAACCATAAAATTTATCCAATAATTCCAAGCATTAGAACCTTATGTATTATTGGAAACTCATATAGATCAAGATTAGGGACATTAAACTGCAATGCCTAACGTACTCAACGCATGATGGTTAACTTCGATTATACCACAAAAAAATTGGGATTCCTCTTACTAAGAGAATATTTTTACCCCATTTCAGATATATTATTATATCCTAATAAGAATGGGATGATAGAAAAAACCTACCCCATATCCCAAACATGGGATTCCTCATAATAACCATGAGATTCATGACACTCTATCTTTTGAGAGGATCTCCCTTATCAGTGTTGATCTTTTACCATGGTGTGTTCCATTACTATGCATGGCTTGATTCCCATCCTCATTGGATACCTAGCAATTTGTGAACTTCTCATATCAAATACAATCCAAAATATCATTAACCCTTTGGCTATATGGCCCTATTTGTGTTGTATAATCAATTTTGGATCCATTAAGATCACGTATTTACTCATTATGTACCGCATAGGTGCCCATGGGGCCAACATCATACCAGTCCAAGCATCACAGTTTTAAACGGTTTTATCCCTTTTCCATTGTCCAGATCATATGACCTTAAACTATGTAAAACTAGATTTAGGGTTGTTTCATGGGGTGTAGGGTCTCCTTGGGTCATTCACATCCGGATTTAACTCTTTCTTTGGACTAACATCTTTGAACATCCATTTTTTCATGTTTCAAACTGTATGACCTTAATCAATTTTAATTCACTTCTTGAGATATGTGTATATTTATTCCGATAACTATATGATATGTTGTGTTGAATCAAATTATCTTTTTTAGTCCCATCTGTTTAATCCCCATAGAACCAAATTTTATTTTCCAAGAAATCACCTCAAAATGTCGCATAAGGATTTTTTCATGTAAAAGACCCATTCAGTTACCTTGAACCATTGGAGTGCCATGTTTCCCTTATAGCTTGATATAAGGATGGAACATAATCAATGCATGATTTTGAAATACAATAAATTATTGAGGCCTCATATCAAAATATGAGAAGATCCAAATCCCTTATTTGAGTGAGTATCCCCCAATCAGAATCTGTCTTCTACAATACCATGGTTCATATCTACCTATGTCTTTACTCTCATTCTCATGGGATATGTAGTAATACCATAATATTCATTCATGGGTATAGACCCTTCACTGATCCTCAATGATACCTTTCCTCCCCCAATGTAATTATATTGACCTAAGATACAACATTTCACGATATTTCTAGCTGAGGATTCCTTAGACCCACAATTCGCTTTGGGTTACCACTCTTTGTATCCCAGAAGCCTATTTACAGATACACTTAAGCTCATTATGGTTGCATTTGTATGACCTTAAACTATTATAAATCATCTTTTTATGTTTCATATGACATGTGGGCCTTCTTAGCTCTCATTTAGGTTGGGATGTGACATTTTCATTCCATGTATAATACCTCAGGGAAACCCTTGGTCTAACATAAAATACTATAAACTAAAATCAAATCCCAATTCCAACCATCATGACTCTAAAATGTGTATGATTTGACTCATGGGTGTTTTATATGGAATCAGGTGTCCTCTTAGGACCCACCGTTCATGTCGAGTAACATTTATTCAGTATAACATATATCTATTGGCGACACTTCCCCTCAATTCCAAGAAACATGAAATTAAACCATATTCCATGGTCCAAAACATATGACCATAAAATGTTTCAAATTTTTTGGTCACATTAAATTATATTGTGAGATACCTCCTAATCACATGATGTTAAACATTATGGTACCCCTTCATCACTATATAGTGAAAAACTAAATGACTAACATCTTTACTATATATTGCTAAACTGTGTGTCTATAATCCCTATTCCACCATGTGAAACTGCAAGGAATCCTATGTACTAACCTAAGAGGTATTATAATCCATTTTTGATCATGTAACACATCCTTCACACTTTCAACCATCATTCGACATCTTAAACTCTCCCTTTATAGATGAGTTTTATTTTTTTCAGCTTGATATTCCCACATTAATGTGGTTAAGCTATGATGGATTTACTTTAAGAGTGTTAGAAGCCATTTGAACATTACATGACTTAATTTCTACACTTCATGTTTCCCTTATTTGGATCCTCATCCTCCTCTAGATATCAAGGGACCCCTTAACAAAAGAGGGTCTTTCCAAGGATCACCTACCATTCTGGGCTGATATCCCAAAGGTCATTAGTCAAAATTTTGATTAAGGAATTGTGATTATAGTAGTACTTCTAGTCAACACTCTTTTGTAAGAAATTACTAGCTAATCAATATGGATGATCTATTATGGAAACATTCAATAGTTATCCTTTACCACCATTCAACTCTATTTTTGTTCCATATTTTGGACATTGTGATTGAAACTCCCCATACCACATTATTCAGGTAGAAATCAACTCCCCCAGGGTTATCCCATTTGTGTACAAGAGCACATTGGAAATGAAAGTAGTCTATTCCTAGAGACATGTCCTCTATCTATATACCCTCTCAGCCTAAACAATCTGGGTGGTCAATCGACAATAGAAGACCTAGAGTGTTCGATGTTCATTTGAACTCTCATAAACATAAGAAATCATATGGTTATCCCATGTATCTCACACATATCTTGAATCATGTTATCTTAAAAATTTATCATTGGTTGTTTCACAAATATGGTTGGGATTGAATAATTAAGAGTGGAAGAAATAAATAAGTCCATTAATGATAGAAATTTCAAAAAAGAAAACTATTGTGGTTATAAAGGGGAATCTATATATTGGACCCTCTCTTGAGTCAATAAAAATTCCCCCTTATTATATACTCTAACAAAAGAACAATTCAACTCTGAATTCCTATGGTGTGTGATACCTAAGGCCTTCTTCCACATCTTGAGCTCTGCGTTTTCCTCATCTTCCTCAAGACGATACTCATCATCCATAATTTGGGATTGATCCCACTCATCCTAAGTACCAAATATTAGATATATCACCTTACACATATTCTTCTATGACTTCTACAACTAGGCCCTCAGATGGCTGAAAACCTCAGATTGATCATTGAGAAAGGAATCATTCTTGTTCATTTTATCCTATAAACACTTTTTTTCTGGATTGACTTCGTGGAGCATCAGAATACTATCAGACCTCTGCTAGTTCCAAGAAGACAATATATGTTGGATTCCATTACACAACCAATCAAAAATAAAGTCATATACTAGGTCTGGTATACCATGAGCATCCACCTCTACAGTGGTAATGTTACACACCCAGTGGTGGAGGGACCCATACTACTCTCCAGGTCTTGTAATACCATGAATATTTATGAATTTTTTAAAATTAATTTTCATTAATTTATTTCATTTCATGATACACCATATAAATATTTTTTATATTTGGAAAAAATTTAATCATATACTACATGATAAATGACTTGGCTAGAATTACACAAAACATAGAGTTTCTATGAAACTATATTTTTTATAAATATTTAAAAGAGATAGTTATAAACTACCTGTTAAACACTGTAATATGAATAGTAATAAATAATTTTCTAACACTATTTACAATGTTCTAATGTATTTAATACATTTTTTTTAAAACGTGTCAATTTTGTTATAGTCTTTATATGGTTGACAATACAATTTTCTCAAGGGAACATATTTTCATATCCTTCAGCAGATAATAATAATATTCATTTCAGAAACTTTTATAAATTTATTTTGAAAAATTTAACCTAATATTTCAAATAATAATTTCAATATTATCATCAGGTGAATTTTTGGGACTTTTCTGAAAAACATAATTTTTTTATGAATAATGGATGATATTGAATTTTAATTCAAAACTATTTTTCATCAAATTTGTATATATAGTTAAATAATATATTTATTCTGTTTTAAAGTTAAATTAGTCAAATATTACATCAATTAATCAAAATTATTTCATTGTAATCATTTTCACCTTAAAATTTGATATAAAACATTTCAATCTTTTAATCTTTTTACATTAAAACCCACTTTGTCGTCCTGCCTGTGTGATTAAATTTAAATTAATTTCATCCCCTTATGACTTATTAATTTGGAAAAATAGTTTAAATATTTATAATCGACAAAATTTATGATGTATAATTTGTTCAAATTAGTTTTGACCAAAAATATTAGTGAATGTGATTTAAATTAATTATAGATATTAATTGAAAAATTAAATTAACAAAATAATAAATGTTAATCATATGCACAAAATGATATTAAAACATCTCCAAAATAATTTTTATATTAATATTTTGACTAAATACCCCATTTGTGGATGTTTTATATTATTTCAGCAACATTAGATTAGAAAAACATGGGTGGAATTCCCTTTTCAAAAATATACAGGAATGACAGTCCTCCTCCACACTAAAATTGAACCCACGTCTACCACTTATTCACAATAATAAATCAATTAATATCAACCAAAAAATGACCAGATAACCTCCTCATGTATATGAATTCATTTTATAAGCCTCCATTTTGGATGAAATCTAATTAAAGAATCCATTTGGTGTAAACCAAGAGGAGTTTCCCAAAGAAGATGTAACACACATCCACAAGCACTTTTTGTTTTATATTCATTCAACACACCCTCATAAATTATAATCCCATAAACATATAATAACATCAGTATCCTAAAGATTATTTGATGTTTTTATAATTTTTAGACCTACACATGAACATGTTTCATCTAATGGGAAACAAACTTACTGTTCATGTGTACGACAAACAACCACCTTGTGAAACGATGTTGTTCATTATTCTTTTATTACCTTTCATGGTTGGGAATTATAATGGAAATAATATTTTTATATGGTATATATGATAATTATGATTTATTAATTCTTCTGTAATTATTATATAAAACATAGATTCAATCATTCCATGTTTGTGTAAATACGATAACTTGGTTTGTGGATGTGTGGACTACCACCACCTCATAGCAATGTGATTCATTCAAACAATTCATGGAATATATTAAGGATGTGCATAGTAAATTTATATCACATATATTAAATTAAAGTTATGAATTCATATATATATATATAATTATATGTACATATATTTCATTTACAAACATTCTTTAAATATGATGGTCAAATAGAAACACCATTCGTGTGCACGTATAGCCTACTGACTGCATGAATTCTGTATTTCATTTCATAATTATAAATTTTATAAATTATTTATATAAATAATATATATATATACTAAATTATTTATATAAATAAATCATTATCTAAGTTTGAGGATCAATAATAATATGTCAAATCTTGTATGAAAAAAGCAGATGTTACCCGAAGTGTAACATTAACCTAGAATTGTTTGTTATAGGGTAATATAAATTATTTTATGGAATTATATATAACAATATGGTTTTGTGGTAAATTTATAATAAACCTACATTTATTATACATGAGGTTTTAATGTGTATTAATAGAGTCAATACATATGGTATAGGGATTTCTAGTCTCACATTTATTTCTATGACATTTATGCCTTATTCACTACTAGATTTTTGTGTGTGGTGTATTTAGAAACCATAAATATATTATGTTATTATTATACTTAATTTTATGGGTCTTTAAATATCCATTTTATGATATGTATTTAATGGGTTTTATGCTCCAAAAGTTACAAAATCAGTAAAGTATTTTTTGTCTCAATTTTCTTTTTTTCGGAACACATGCCCTGATATGATCCTATATACTTATACAATGTGTATTCACTAAAATTTGACAGGATATATCATAAATATCAAAATTTTAATGAAATTTTAATTTTTATTTAATTTAATTTTCATACAGGGTGATTCTAATTCAATGTTACCAAGATGTAAGAGTTTATTGAAACAATCTCATCATTTATCAGGATTGTTTATGATTATGTTTTCATTGGTGAAATGGTATGAATCATAATTCAAGAACACTAATTAATTTTCTTCTCCTTTGGATTGTGATAATTTAATCTTGTATTAGTATGAACATTCTTCTCCTTGGAACATAATATAATGAAATAATTAAAATATATGACTTTATTCCTCTCTTCGTCTAGATACCCATTTAATTCAAACATCCTATTTGAAATAGTGATTTTATATTTTTTTTTATAAAATTTTATTTTGATATAATTTTCAAGGAATATTTCATTGAATAAAAATCAAATCTTAATTTATATTTTTTCAATTTATTTTTAAAAATTAATGTTTTCCATAATGCTAATATTTTAGAAATATTCTTTTAAAAATGATATTTATCTTAAATTTTTTTATTAAAATATATTCCTAATTTATTTTCCATATAATATAACATCCATTGCTGTTACACAAACCTGTATGTGGAAATTATCCAATGGTTATATTTATATTATTTATTAAATGGTTTATTTTTTAGGGTAATAGTTGTTAGGAAAAACATTTCTCATTCAGAGGTTATATGTTTGCAAAACCCATTTCTCTTCCACAGGTAATATGACTTTGAAACCCTATTATTTTCAAAGGTTGTGTTTGATGAAATGATAATGAAACCTATATCATTTCAACACGTTATGATATGATGAAATTTTTATTATACCCATTTTACTTCAATAATTATGAAATTATGTTTATGAAAACCACCTATTTTTACGCGTCATGATATAATGAATGTTTATGATATCATGGAGATTTTGTGTATGATTTTATGATGTAATGGGTGGGACCTATATCTCCATCCAATGTAGTGGCTAATGATTTATATATCACGAGGACATGATGGGAATCAAGTCGATGGGTGTGATCAACAATGAATGATGGGGAGACATGATCCCCTATAGAAAATGGGGAAATCTGATCCACTATGGGAAGATAGAGAAACCTAACCCACTATGGCGAAATGGGGATAACCAATCACTTAAAAGAAAAGTATTTCAACTGGGGAAGTTGGTGTGTTCCTCCATATAGGTGTAGTACCCATTATGTTCCTTAATAATTATAGGTAACACGCCTTGACTTATATGGATTGATATTTTATGTTTACGTGTCTACCACAATTCCATGCCTTGTTCCCTTGTTCTGATTTCAGGGAATGTTCCGTTTAACCCTTTATAACTCATTCCATAAGAATAACCAATAATTATACCATGGTTCATGTTTATGATCTTTGATATATAGTGTATGATCGCTTGATTCTAAGATCATATTCTGATACACTGATGCTCAGGTTTATGATTAAATATCTCCCTTGTTTACCCTTATTGATCATCTAAGGTCACCCCTTTTTATGATTACATTCCCTTGGATATAAAGATATGTATTACGTATTATGTGTCTAAGAAGGGTTCTAGTCATGGAGACACATGTGGGAGAGAATTTACCTCAATTGTGTTGTAGTGTTTTTTTCATGTCTCCAAAGTCACTAAACTAATACGATATTTGGGTGTCTATTTGTGTAATGTATTATGTATATGGAAAATAATGATATTATTATATTTAATGAAAACCTAGGGTAACTATATTTTCAATAATAGAAGAATTTTAATTAAACATTGGAAACTAATATGTGAAAACCTCAGCGTAACCCTACTGAAATGTAAAAAGATAAGTATAAAGATAAGTAAAAGTATAACAAGATATCATGGAACTTTGGTAAAGGAAAGAGTTAGTGGTTTCCTTGAAATACATCCCTTTTATATACTACAAGTTTACATGGCTCTATCATAGATATACATTGGGGTAAAACCCCCAAAAAAGTATATTGAGCAAGAATCGATCAGGAACTTGTGCCTGGGAACAGGCCTTACTGCATCTATAGTTTGACACTCTTAGGGGATATTCGTTGTCAATTAAACAAAAAACCATGTAGCATCATTTTTTATGTAAATATAACATGGCTCTGAATAAACTAGGATAAAAATAATAAGTCATATATTAAATAAGGTTTCTTAATTTAATGTTTGGAACAACATTCTACTGAGTCCATCATGAGGAAACATCCACCATCATTGAAAGTGTCTCATGATCTACTTTTTGATGAACAATGTATTGGTAAATCATAAAAGATATTATCTATACTATAATGTTCATAACCTGAAAAATTCATTCTATTAGTTTATCATATATTAGGTGAATCATACCAGTGGTGGAATATAATTAAGAATAGATGGAAGAAAAATGAGAATAAATCAATTTATTGGGACAAGATCATGAACATATTATTCAATGATTAATTTAATAATGATATTGATATAAATTTGGAGAAATAATTCCATGAGTTAAATTAATAGGATTATCAATATATCAGTACCTATGAGGATAGTTTTACATGACTTGTGTGGTATGCTTCTGGAATTGACATCCCACCCGGAAGTAAGGTTTACCAATTTATTAGTGGATTAAATGAAAGTCCCAAAAGTGATTTATTCATAAAAAAAATTATTTGATTTCAGATGATTGTGAGTTGTTCAATAAATGTTGAAATGGATTTTGGATTTATATATCAATATGATTGTTTTAATATTAATAATAATATTGAGTTTAAATGTATACCTACAAACCTTGGTGAGAAAAAGATGAGCCATACATTATGCTCTATGTGAGGAAAGACACAAAGAGGAAATTTACATATAGGGTATGATGAATTATTTAAGTATTGAATTGATTGGAATCGAAAAAATATTTATAAAATAATGGGAATAAGTTATAAAATGATGAAAATTGATGAAAAGTTGCAAAACAATGCACCTCCCACACTTCAGTGCTTCAATTGTAAGGAGAATAGGAATTATGCTTACTAGTGCCAAATCAAGAGGTTTGGTGATGATGATGAGTACCAAAAACATCTTAAACCAAGGTTAAAGGGGAAATATCACGTGATAATTATTTATAAGGAGTGTTTGATAAATACATGTTGTCAGATACACAAACCATCCACTATAGAACTAGTAATATTTTGTTTGATTAATGATATACACTCTCTTTCAAATCTAAATAATTTTATATGGATATTAATATTACAACCAAAATATTAGATATACAATTAGATGTTAAAACCCTTGATGGTATGATGAATTCATCTCTAGTCAATGATTCATCTTTAGTTTATGTTTCTGGGAATGTGTTTCTTCCAAATCTTAAAATTCTTCCTTTCACTGAATTTGATGTCATCTTAGTCATGGATTTGATTACTATACATAAATCCCACATAAATTGTCATGGAAGGGATGTTAAAATTTATATTTCATACTATTTTATGTTCATATATTAATGTGATGATAATTATTAACTACCTATGGTTTCTCACATTTCCCACAAAAGTGTTTTCTTTAATAAAAAATAATTTTCATGTCAGAAGGGTTGTTTGTCTCAAATGGTTGGGGATATACATGAAATAAATGATATGCCTATTGTTCTATAATATTTGGACGTGTTTCCAAAATAGTTTCCTAGCCTTCCACCAAACCATAAAGTTGAGTTCTCAATATAACTCATACCTTGTTCCACCCCAATTTTAATGGATCGCTATAGAATATCACTGATAGTGTTTCATTAAATAAAGAGTATACTTCTGGAAAAACTTGGTAAAGGATTCATTCATCCATATATATCACCTTGGCATGTACTTATTCTCTTTGAGAAAAATAATGATGGATCAATATGGCTCTACATTTATTATCAAGAGTTTAACAAGATCATGTATAATATTCTCCATATTGATTTATTTTTTGATTAACTATATGGAGCTCAACACTTTTAAAAAATTTCCCTTCATCTTGGATATCATTAATTTAGGTTCATAAAAGAGGATATACCCAATATGACATCCATTAAAAGGTATAAACACTAGGAATATGTATTTATTCCTTTTTTTCCTTCACAAATCCCCTACTATCTTCATGGATTTGATGAGAAGAGTCTTTAGAGATTAGGTTGAGCAGTTTTTTGTAGTCATTATAGTTGATATACTTATATATTCAAAGTGTAAGGATGAGTATGAATAGAACCTGAGAATTGTGATAAAGACCCTAAAAAGAAAAAGTTATATGGATAATATTCATAGTGAGATTTGTTTTTGTAAAGGTTTTATTTTTGGGTAATATAATCTTAAGAGATGATATAGCTATAGATCAATCAATTAATGATGATACTGAATGCTGGAAAAGACCAACAACAAGGGATACGATCCTTATTTTTCATGGTTTAGTGAGATATTATTGATGGTTTGTGGATAAATTCTAATGACTATCTAATCTTCTGATCAATTTTTCCCAGAAGGGTTTCAAGATCCTATGGATAGATTAAGGTGATGAAAATTTCAATGAAATAAATAAAATGTAGGTTAATGCATCCCAGAAAGAATTAGGATGGGTTGCAATACCTTGTAGTGGATAAAGGTTTGTAATCTATGGAGATGAATCAAATAATAGAATATGATGTATTATTATGAAAAATAACATGGTTATTTATTATACCTCATTATAGTATAAGAGAGATTAGAAAAATTAACCAACTCATGATTTAGAATTTGAAATAATATTGTTTTCATTAACGATATGTTGTCATTTTCTATTTGGAGAAAAGTTTAATATATATACAATTCATAAATGTTTAAATATTTATTCACACATAAGGATTTGAACATTCTCCAGGGTAGTTTGTTAAAGGTGATAATGGTTTATGAATATTCAATACATTACCACCCTAGTAAAGAAAAGAAGGTGGCTGATTCTTTGAGTTGAAAGGATTATGTTATCTTATCCATTATAAGGATCACAAGATATCTATTATTTATGGATTTTGAAAGGATGGATCTAGAAATCATGAAGGGATGGGGAAAATATTATCTAGATCAATTTAATGTCCAAACCACTATCTTGGTAAATATTGAATAGGCACAAAAGGAAGATGTAGAGATGAAAATGATGGTTAGAAATATTCCTGAGTATAGAAGTGACAAGGATTGAATGATATGGTTTATTAATTGTGATTGAGTTTCATCAATACTAGATTTGAAGAAGGAAATATTATAATAATCTCATAGTTCTTTATTCTATATTAATCCTAAAAGAATGATTATGTATAGGGATATGAAATACTACTTCTGGTGGGATTTCATAAAGAGGGATATTATTGAATTTATTTCTTGATGCATGGTATGCCCACAAGTTTTGGTTGAAAGATAAAATTCAAAGGTGATGTTATATCCATTACCTATATCGGAATGAAAATGGGAGAACATCACTGTGGATTTTTCTGTTGGAATCCCCCAATCCTATAAAGGGTTTAATGATATATGTGTGGTAGTTGATTTCTATACTATGTCAGCACACTTTATCTCCACTAGAGAAGAATTATATCTATACCAGCATGTCAAGATATACATTAAGGAAGTAGTATGTTTACATTATGAACACATTCTATTTTATCGCATTTAGATTTGAGGATTACCTCAATGTTCTGGTGAAGTATTCAAAAATCACTTGATATATAAATGAGTTTCAACACTACATATCTTCCTCATATGGATGGTCTGTCTCATTGACCAATTTAAAACCTATAGGGGATGTTGAGATCTTGTTCTTAGTATTTTAAAACTGGTTGGGATAAAAAAAATCTTCTAGTTGATTTTTCATACAACAACATCATTCACTCAAGAATTAATATGGACCCTTAGGAATCTCTACATGGAATCAAATGTAATGATCAAACTTGTTGGGATGATGTTCGAGAAATAATGTAATTGCGACAGAAGATCATTGAATAAATGGATGATAAGGATAGAACCAATAAATAATATATTAAGGAAGCTCAATTTTTGTAGAAAGGTTATGTTGATAAATATTTATGTGATCTAGAACATGAAGTTAGTGAGAAGGTGTTTTTTTTAATTTCTACATGGAATAAGGTTACGAGGTTTGTGAAGAAAGGGGAACTATGACCTATGTATATTGGTGACTTTGAAATTATTAATTGTATATGTTCAGTATCCTATCACATGGAACTTACTCCAAATATTTCATTTGGCCATGTTGTTTTTCATGTATCAATACTAAGGAAGTATATACCTAACACTTCACATATATTTAACTCAAAGGTCATACAGATGTATCATGTTCTTTCATAAGAGGAATAATGAGTTGAAATTCTAGATCATATAAAGAATGTATTATGAAACAAGACTACTCACATGGTCAATGATTTCTAGAAATAAACCAATTAGAGGATGATATGTGGAAATTTTAGGATATGATGTGGTAGAATAATCCTTATTTTTTATATTTGAATGATTAATTTTGAGGAAGAAGTTAATTTTAAAAGGGGAAAAATGTAACACCCTGAGTTTTTTAGAACCTTTTTTCAGTGTGAATAAATTAATTTTCATTAATTTATTGAGATTAACGATAAAAAATGTTAATATTTTTTATATTCTACATAAAGTTAATCTGGTTCTACACAGAACACCAAATTGTCATACATTAAACATAACATGTAGCTTATAAGAAAAAAAATTATTTTAATTATTTTAACAAGATAGTTATAATTTACCCATTAAAAATTGTAATATTAATTGTAACAACGAATTTTTAATTATTTTTTTCAATGGTTTTATATAAATAAAACATATTGATAACAAAAAATTTAATTAATGGTTAAGTCCTTATATGTTTGAAAATATTATTTTCTAAAATAAACTGATTTTTATGTTCTTCTATTAACAATAATAATATAAATTTTACAAATTTTTAGAAATATAATATGATAAAATTCAATTCAATTTTGAAATTATAATTTAAAAATTATTTTTGGGTAATTTTTTGGGATTTTTATGAAAATCTTCATGTCTAGGTGAATAGTGGAATATACTGAATTTTAAATCAAAACATCTTTTTAATATAATTTGTTTATATAAATAAATTGTATTTTAAATTTGATTTAATGTATAAATAGATCAATTATATATTCATTAATCTAATTAATGTCATTGGAATAAATTTCACATTGAAGTTGAATATACAAACATTTTAAACTTTTGAATATTTTAACCTCAAAAACCTGCTTTGTCACCGCATGCACATGTATAAATTTAAATTAATTTCATACAATTCATTTTTGGGAATTTTTAAATTGGACTAAATATTTAGAATACAAATAATTTTTAATTTTTAATAATTTCAATTTTTTTGAACAAAACCTTCGGTGAATGTGATTAAAGTTAATTGAACTGCTAAAGGGAAAAAGTAACTTAACAAAGGACTAAACCATAAAATTAATTCCCAAAATGACCAATAAAAGTCTCCAAAATTCATTATATATTTATATTATACCCTATAATCTATGTTATAGTATTTGTTCTATTATTTTAGTGACTTTACAATGGAACACGTGGGTGGAATTCCCTTCTCAGAAATTTATATGAATGCCACTCCTCCTCTACTATAAAAAAGAACTCACCCGTCCCACTTACTAACACATATAAATCAAATTGTAATAGAAAAAATCACTAATATAGTAAAAATAATCCACTTCTAAATCATATAATTCCCCCTTTGTGAATAAATATTATAAAGGTATCATATTTGTGCAAATAAATAGTACTTACTGAAAGAAGAGGTAAAATACTCCTAAAAGATATTTTGTTTTATTTTCATTCTCCACCCCCAAAAATCATACTAATAAATTTTTATATAATAACCTATGTATCCTATAAATAATTATATTTTGTTATTCCATGTGTTATACCTACAATTACATTCTTCCAGCTAATGGATAAAAAACTTACCATTCATGTGTATAGAGGACTCCAACTTCGCGAGATGATGTTGTCCGTTCTTCCTTTAAACCTTTAATGGGTGGTAATTATGATGGAAATACTATTTTTATATGATATATATTATATTTATGATGTATATATGGTTCATTAACCAATATATTAACCATCACATCATGATTTCAATTGTGTGTATATATAACTAATTATTTTGAGGACGTGTAGAATACCACCTCCTCAAAGTGATGTGATTTGTTCACAATTTACATGGAATATAAAAAAGAAAGTTTTAGTATATTTATATTACATATGAAATAATAATATATACACACACATATATATAATGGTAGCATCATTCATGCATATGTATGGAAATCTATCTTCATGAAAGGTGTGTTTCATTTTATACTTATACCATTTATATATTATTTATACAATGAATATATATATATATATATATATATCTTTCTATGTATTTTTAAATTAGGTAAATCACGATCTATGTAAGGGGATCATGAATAATTTTTCAAAACATGTATGAAAAATAAAGAATATATTCCCCGAAGTGTAACATTAACATGGAAATGTTGATAAGAGGGTTGATAAAGTAATATATTAACATAGATATAATAATATTATTATTTGTTATATTCATAATATACATATATTTATTATATTGGAGGTTTTAATGATTATCAAAATAGTCCAAACATATGGTAAGGGTACTTCTAATCTAACATTTATTCTTGTGAGATTTATGCCATATTGACCACTCATTTCTTTTTTGGGGTGTATATATAGCCCATTAATATATTATTTATTATTATCCTTAAATATATTTGTATTTTCATTTCCATTTTAGGATCTATATTTCATGTGTATTATGTTTTAAAAGTTAGAAAATAGGCAATGTAGTTTTGTCTCAATTTTCCTTCATTGAGACATGTGTCATGATATGTACATATTTTCTTCTAGGAGGTGTATAAACGGCCCTTTGAAATGTTATATCATGAAAATCCTTATTTTAATGATATTTTATTCTAAATTTAATGCCATTTTCTAACATGGGTATTCTGATTCAATGTTTCAATTTTGTAAGAGTATATTTCAAAAAATTTATCATTTATCATGAATGTTTAATATTATACTTTAATTGATGAAATATTTTTATAGATATTTTAATAACACTCATTAATTTCATTAAAATATATGTATTCACTATTTCTTCATGAATTAATATCATTTTACCACTCTTTGGTTCTTAATATTATTAAGAAATGTGTTTATGAAATTTTGACATTATTTTTCACTTCGGAAGGATACCTATTTTATTAAAAAGACCATGTTTTCAAAAAAGTGTTTTAAATGATATATTCAACAATTTTTTAAGGAAATACGTTGTATTTTTTTTTGGTTTATAAATATTCCATTATATGTTTTAAATTTATTCTCAATTAATTTTTTTCCAAAATATCTATTCTCCTAAAAGAACTAAAAAATGATATTTTCCTAATGAAATTATGTTAAAATTACTTTAATTTTTTTTCAGCTAAGATAAAATCCAATGTCATTAATGATTTCATTATAGTAAAATCATCTAAAGGTTTGATTCCTATTATTCGTATGAATTATTACATTTTTTATAGAACAATGGTTATGAAATGTGTTTCACTTTCACGCTTTATATGTTTGTGAATCCCATTTATATAACAAGGGTTATATGATTTTGAAACATAGTAATTTTTATGGGTTATTCATTGATAAAATGATTAGGAATCCTCTACATTTTTCATATGTTATGTTGTGATTAAATTATTATGATAACCATTTAATTTCATGGGTTATGATATGAATTTTATGAAACAAAACCATTTTTATGGGTCTTTATATGATGAATGCTTATGATATTGTGAAACATGTATGTATAATTTTATAATATGAAGGGTTGGAACTATATCTCACTCCATTGAAATTGGAAAAAAATTATATATAATGTGATAATGGTGGGAATAATGTCGAAGAGCCTAAAACACTTAGGAAGATGGGGAATCCCAATCCACTATGGAAGATGGGTAAACCCAATCCACTATGTGAAGATGGGGAAACCCGATACACTATGAGAATACGAGGAAAATAAATACATTACAAGGAAAGTGACTGGGAATGTTAGTGTTTCTTACTAAGTATGTGTTTTCCCCATCAAGTTACCTCATATGTTTTGGAAATTATCATTAACTTATAGGTAATCATATAACATGTTTATCTGTCTTCTAAAATTACATTTAGTGTTCACATGTAATGCTTTCATGGATGATTCTCTTCATTCCATTATGATTTGTGTCTTATGAAATTATGTTACTTATTCTATTATTAATGTTTATGATCTTTTATTTTAAGGGCATAATCTTATAATGATATGATCATGTAATAATACCCTTATTACCATGTTTATTCTTATATATATATATATATATATATTTCTTATTTACCATTACTGAGAATCTATTCTCACCCCATTTTATATTTTATTTCCCTTGGTTATGAAGAAATGTATTATGTATGATATTTCTATGAATGAATATTTTCATGGAGAACCGAGTGGAAGATAATGTAAATTACTTATATACTAGTGTCTATTTTTACATGTTTCCTAAGGTAAAAATATGATATGGTTTTTGGGTTACGTTTTGTGTAATTTATTTTGTATTTTAAAAAGTTTATTTGATGTTAATATATTGAAAATATAGGGTCACTATAGTTAGTATTAGAGAAAAATTATTGTTTACCTTTGGAAACAAGGGTTATAAAACCTTAATGAGAAGCCTAAGGACAAGTTTGAGGATAATTATAAGGATGATGTAATGTATAGGAAAATGTATTGGAAAATTAGTAAAGGATGTAGTGAGTGGTTTCCTAGAAATAAATCCCAATCTAGATACTACAAGTGGATGTGGCTATGAAACAAATGTACATAAGGGAAAGAAACCCAAAAAATAGTATTGAGATAAACTTCATAGGGAACTAGTGCACAACAACGAGCCTTTCTACAAACATGGATTGAAACACCCGGGGGATATACTTTGGGAATTCAAAAACTCATCATGAAACATCAATAAAGATATAAATACTATTATTATATGAATAAAAAATGACAAACCTAATGTGTCATAGAATAGATATGGTTTCATTATTTAGACATCCTATATGTGGATTTCATGATTATTTGGTTCCACAGTATGAAAATTGTTTCATATGATATGATTTTTTATTTTAGTGAATATATGATAATAAAATCATGTTGATGGTGATTGAAATGGAAAATATAATGATTATCCCCCTTTTTAACCAAATTAAATGGGAGAAAGAATGAAAATTATCATAGTAATTCTCAACCATATTTCTCAAAATATGAATCATGCTGGACATTAAAATAATAAAATGAGGGAACAACATTTTGTTGATTCTTTCATGAGGTATCATCCAGCTTGTTTCAGCAGGTCTTCTGATCAACATGTTGCTGAAAAATGGAACATTGACACTAAAAAGATATATTTCATCATCCAATGTTCATAACATGAAAATTTTATTCAAGATAATTATCATTTAATAGTTTAATTGGACTAGTGGTGGACTCTAATCAAGAATTTGAGGTTGCAAGTTGAAATTTAATCCCATGGTTGGGACAAGTTCCAGACCATATTCATGAATAAGTAATTTCCTCATTTTATACATACAAATATGGGGAAAGAGTTCATTGTGTTGAATAAAAAGGATAATGAATTCATTAATACCTATAAGAATAATTTTAAAATAAATTCAAGGTATTCTTGTTTTATTTAGATACTAAAAGAATGTGTGGTTAACCAATCATTTAGAGGATTAGAGACAAGTATTATATGGTTAGTATACATTAGATAATTTTTTTGCTATCAAGAGAGTCGGTTTTTTTAAATAAATGATAAAATAGAGGTTCGAGTTACACATTAATTTTATTTTTTAATATGAAAATAAAGACAGAGTAAAAATATCAAAAAACTAGGGGGAGAAAAAGATGACCTTCCATTATGATCTACATGTGGAATGAAGCATTTTAGAAATTATCTCATGGGGTAAATAATTTATTTATGTGTCGGATGGGAGGCTATTAAATAAATGATGTTCGAACATATGGGAAGAAGTTTTATAATGATTAAAATATAGGGAAATCAACACAAAACTCACCTCCCACACTTTATTTCTACAAGTGTAAGGAGGATGGACATTATACTAACCACTTCCCAAAATTGAGTGTCGGTGGGGTTGATCACCGTCAGAAACCTTTTTAACTAAGTCAATTGAGGAATTATCATGTGATCAATGTTTCTTATAAGGAGATACATAATGATGTGGTCAATGTTATACTTACCATCAACTCTAGAACCAATAATGTATTATTTTATTCTAAATCTATCCATTATTTTCATATCTAAATAATTTTCTAAGGAAATTAAGATTCCACCAAAATTATTGGAATTCAAAATAGTAGCTCAAACCTCTCATGGTATGACTACTTCATCTCAGGTCTATGCTTCTTCTCCAATTTACATTTGTGGGAATGTGTCTCCAACAAATAATTTCATTCATTATTTGGTTTAATTAGATGTTATCTTAGAAATGGATTGGATTAATCTACATAAAACTGACCTAAATTCTAGAAGAAGGGAATTTATATTTGATATTACAATTCAAACAATGATCATATATTAAAGTGAAGATAAGTATGAACATCCTATGGATATTACGTCAAGTGTATGTGTCTTAATTTCAACTCTAAAGGCATGTATATCTCATAAAGTTTAGGAGAAACATGACATAGATGATATGCCTATTTTTCATGAATTTGGGGATTTTTTTTGGGAGGATTTTCCTATTCTTCCACCAAATAAATAGGAAGAGTTATTAATATAACTCATACATGGTTTCATAGAAATTTATAAGACTCTCTATAGAATGGAACTGATTGATTTTTTTGAATTAAAGAAGAAACTCCAAGAAAACATTGATAAGGGATTAATTCAGACAATTGTTTTTCCTTTGGGTGAACCTATTCCCTTATTGAAAAAAAGATATGGATAAATTTAATAATATATTTATTAACAGGTTTTGAACAAGATCATGATCAATAACAAGTATCCTCCTTCCCTTATTAATGACTTTGATCAACTATGTAGAGCTCAATACTTTTCCAAGATTGAACGTTATTCTAGATATCATTAATTGAGGGTCAAGAAAAAGGATATACCTAATACAAAATCCCATACAAGGTACGAACACTATGAATATATATTTTTTCCTTTGGGTCTTATTAATTCACCTCTTATCTTAATGGATATGATGTAATGTGTCTTTAGAGATTGCCTTGATCAGTTTGTTGTTGATTTATAGATGATATCCTTATTTATTCAAAGATAAATTAAGATCATGAAGACATCTTGACACATGCATAATTGACCCTAATAAATAATTAAATATACAAAAAAAATCAATGTGTGAATTTTGGATACAAATTGTTTTATTTTTGGGTAACATAATCTCAAGAGAATATATAGAATTATATCCATCAAAGATGTAGTCTAATTAATGTTTTCCTATAAAAAACATGGTGATTGAGATCTATTGTTTTCATGGATTATGTTGATATTATCATCAATTTGTGGAGCTTTTCCCATGAATATCTAATCCTTGTACAAAGTTAACTTGGAAGGGATCCACGTTCCTCTACATAGACTAAAGTGTGGAAAATTCAATGAACTAAAGATATGGTCAGTCAATGCACCTGTTCTTACATATTCATGTAGTGTAGACGGGTTTTTAATCTATTGTGATGCCTCCAAGAAGGGATTGGGATATTGTAATATACATAATAACTTTTTTATCACTTATTCCTCACAGGAGTTGAATATCAAAGAGTATAACCATAAAACATATGATTTGGAGCTAAAAGAAATATTTTATTTTCATTAATGACTTGTATGAATTGTCTTTATAAATAATTTTTGATATATATATATACAAACTGATCATAAATATATGAAATATATATTCACACACAAAGTTTTGAACATGATATTAAGAATATTGTTAGATATGATAATGGATTATGACTCCTCAATACATTTCCACCGTGGGAAAGAGAACAATGTGGATGATTCTTTATATTAAATTGATCATGGTAGCTTATATATTATGAGGGTAAAAAATGATCTGTTGTTTATATATTTTCAATGGATAGATATATAAATCATGAAGGAAGGGGGATAATTTTATCATGATCAATTGAATGCTCAAACCTCAATCTATGTAATTATTAAAGAGGCAAAGAAGGAAGATTAAGAGAAAAAATTAAGGATTGAAATGTTATTATGAAATTCCTTGATAATCAAGGAATGATAAGATTCAATAATTATTTTTTTCTTCCATTCATACCTTATTTTAAAAATGAGATACTAGAAGAATCTCATATTTCATCATTCTCTATTCATCTTAGTAACATAATGATGTATATAGATTTGAAATAATACCTTAGATGGGATGGTACGAAGAGGGATATCACAATGTTTGTATCTTGGTTCTTAGTATTCCATCGTGTTATGGGTAAAAGAAAAAAGTCTACAGGGAGGTTAAATCCATTACTCATACCAAAATGGAAATGAGATAACACAACTTTCTATTTTCACATTGGATTCCCCAAAACTTCTATATGGTTTAATGCTATATATATGGAAGTTTATGACTTTACTATGTCATAACACATATCTATCAAATAAGAATTATATAATGACCAGCTAGGCTTGATATATTTTATTTAAGTGGTAAGTTTAAAAGGTTTACCACAATGTATTGAATTAGATCTGGATATATGGTTTACGAAAAATTTTTTCTTATGTATTCAATGACAACAATATATATATTTGAGTTTGAACACTGCTTATCATCCTCAAATGGATGGTCAACATGAAAGAACAATTAAAACACCAGAGGATAAATTTTGATATAATTCATTATATTTCAATGGGGTTAAAGATAAATACCATCCTTAACTAGAGTTTTATTATGAAAATAGCCTTCACTTAAGAATTAACATGGATTTTTTATGAATCCCTATATGTGAAGAAATGTAGATATCCAACGCGTTGAGAAGAATTTAGAGAACGAATCCAATCAAGAACTAAGATTACTAAAGAAATGGATTAGAAGGATAGAACCATTCAATAACATATCAAGTAAGGTCAAAGTTGGTAAAAATGTTATACTAATAACTATCAGTGTTGTATAGAAATTGAAGTTAGAGAGAAGGTATTTCTGACAATTTTTACATGAAAACTGTTATGATGTTGCAAAAGAAAGGAAATCTGTGTCACTGGAATATTAATACCTATGAAATTGTTGATCTTATCAGGATGGTATCTTATCACATGGAACTTCCTCCAAATCATTATCATGTCCATAATTTGTTCCATGTATCTCTCCTAATGAATTAATTACATGAACCTTCACATGTACTGAACTCAGATCTCATACCATCAGAGGATGAAAAATCTTATGTGGAAAAACCAGTCGAAATTTTGGATTGCATTGATAAAGTTATAAGAAAAAATACCCTCATGTTCTCAATTTTTTTTGGAGAAAATAACCAATTATATGAATATATAGAGTAATTTGAGGATATATTTATGTATATGTATGCTCATTTTTTGTATCAAAATGATTAATTTTTAGGGAAAAGTTTATTTTAAGTGGGTAGAATGTAACACCATGAGTTTTTATGAGAATTTGTATGAATAAATTTATCTTATTTAATATCTTGAATTTCATGTTACCCCTATTTAATATTTTATTCTATGATACGATAGTTAAATCTTGCGCTACCCACAACATCGATTTGGATCATGTTACACGCAACCTTGAGTTTCAATGAAACATCATTTTATTATAATTATTTAAATGATATAGTTAAAACCTCGACATTAAACATAGTAATATGAAGATTAATGACTAATTTTTAAATATAATTTATAATTTTTTTATGTAAATAAAACATATTGATAACATACCATTTCATATTTTTTAAAGTAGTTATGTTTTTGAAAATACAATTTTCTCAAATGATTTTATTTTCTATATCCTTCTGTGAAAAATATTTAAAAAAAGTAATATACATTAGGAAATTTAGTATGATAAAATAATGTTAATTGTTATAATAAACATTTCAAAATTATCTTAGGATGAATTTTGGTTCTTTTTCGGAAAAACTTCATTCAGGTTAAATATTGAATAATTCAATATTTTATTTTCCAAATTTCGTTCCAACTAATTTAATTATTTTGTAATATTTTATTTTATTTTTATTATAAAGTATAATTAGATCAATTTTAAATAAATTAATCCAATATAGTTCATTGGATTCAATTTCACATTGAAATTTGATGTAAAATATTTGAACATTTGAATATTTTTAATTTTAAAACCCGCTGTGTCATCCCATCAAAAATATTACCTTTATATTGATTTCTATAACTTCTATTTTTTGAATTTGGAAAATGGAATCCATATTTAGAATGAGAATAATTTATAATGTATAATATGGTAAAATTAGTTTTTGGCCAAAAATAGTAGGGAATGTGGTTAAAATTAATTAAAATGATTAAGGGAAACATTAACCTAAAAAAGGACTAAACATTAGTTATAAGGCAAAAAATAACATATAAAATTGTCCAAAATTCATTTTAAATACATATTTCAACCATATACTCCGGTTTATTGGATTTTTACAATTATTGGAGCAACTTGAAATGAGAAAAACATGGGTTGAATTCCCTTTTAATTAATTTACAATAATGCCACTCCTCCCCCACATTAAAAAGTCCCTCACCCTCCCACATATTCAAACCTCCCTATCACTTTGTCTTTGCCAACCTATTCCAACATTTCTTCCCAACACCACTACCTTCATCCTTCCAAAATATCATTTATTTTATTTTCATTATCCCCCCCTTAAATCTACTTACTATAAGATTAAAAAATAACCTCAATATCCAAAATATATTGAGATGTGGTTATTATAATGGATTGATCTACACTTACAAACACTTCCTTCTAATGGGTAATAAATGCATCATCCATGTGTACGGTGAACTACCACCTTCTGAAATATTGTTGATTATTTTTTCTTTACTACATATCATGGGTGGGAATTATGATGGATATTCTATTTGTATATGATATATATTACATATATGATATTTATGATATTTATGATGTATTTAAGATTCTTAAATTACTATATTAATCATATTTTTTTTCTTTAATTTTATTCCAATATGATAATTTCGTTTGTGGAAGTGTGGACTACCGTATCCTCAAAGTGATGCAATTCTTTCACAATTTATGTGGAATTTATTAAGGATGGGTCTAGAAAACGTATAAGATATATATGAAATTATATTTCTCCTATAATTATAATATATATGTATATAAACATATTTAATTTACTTTCATTCATTAAAAATGAAAATGAAATGGAAACAACGTTCATGTGTACGTACTCCCTACCATCCCCATGAAAGGTGTCTTTCATTTTATACTTATAGATTTTTATATTATTTATATACTAAATATATAAGTATATAAAATATATATCATGTTTTATGTTCTAGAAATAATTAAATCATGATCTAACAAATATGATCATGAATAATAAAACGAAACTTGTACAAAAAACAAAGTGAATAAGTCCGAAAGTGTTACACTAACATGGAATTGTATTAATAGGGTAATATAATGTAATATAATGTGATAAATATAATAAATTTTTATGTGGTATATTTATATAAATCTTATATTTAATATACCTGAGGTTTGAATGAGTAAGAAGTGAGTCAAAAAATAAGGTAAGGGGATTAATAGTTGTATTTGTTGTGGGATTTATTCATTATTCAAAACAAATTTATTTTGTGTGGTGTATATCCTCCCAATTAATATATATTATATGATAATTATACTTATAGTTATGGCCACTTTAATATCCATTTTATTATAACTCTTGAATGGGTTATATATTTCATAAGATACCAAATTGGTAAATTAGTTTTGTCTCAATTTGTCTTCTTTGAGAAACATGTTATAATATGCACCAATATTCGTCTAAAATTTTAAACTCCAACCGTAGTTACAAAAATTCAGTGCATTATTACATAACATTTACATAATCACAAGAGATTAAGTAAGATATACCGATTAGTTTAGTATCTTTGGATGTACTAGATACATACATAAATTTTACATTACATTATGAAATTGGAAAAAAACATTATGTCCCATTTTAACACATTCATATCCCTTATCCTATATCTGAGGGTTAATAATTATATAATTATTCTCATCCTAGGTAAAATTAAACATTATAAAGGGGTGAGATCACATTCTCAGTAAGGATAACAATATTTTAGAAACTATCGTAAATAAGTAAAAAGATGTAAGTAAATGTATAAGACTAAAACACTAGACATTTAAACGTAAACTTCAAAATAATATGAAAAATATAAATCGAATAATTAATTTTACATATTTACATAGATATTCTACTTGACGAATTATCACATGGAATATCAATAACTAATTTGATAATGATGGAATTCATAATGAGGGACATCATAACCATGTAGTCAAGGCCTAGTGATAGGACTAAATAAAAAATTTGTTATTGCCTTATCAAAAACACTAATTTGTTTAATGCGACCTATTGATGCATCTAGGGTCTATAGAAGGCCCCTCTCATCACTTAATATGTCCAATGTATTTCTCTTATGAAAAGGTTGAAACATAACATAAAAACTCATATTAAAACATGCATACGAAATATTAATACATTAAAAATTAACCATTAATGGTATAAAAATATCCCATCCATGGTTAGATATATCCCAAAACAACCAATATAATATGGGAGATTGTATCATAAAAAATAAACTTCAAACAATTGTAAAATCCATCAAAGTATATTGACATATATGTAATCTTCCAAAAAACTATTTGAGTAAAATATCTATCTCTACTTTGAAATTATTTTAAAGTGAAGAAATCATTTATTTTGAAAATATTTTTTATAATATTGTAATAAATTAATAGAAGGTATTATAATTTTTGAAAAAATCCGCACCTGTCGTATAATTTAATAAAAACATTCTTTCCTTAATTTTGTCAAAAAGGTCATAAAAGACCTTGTTTTGAAAATGACAGAAATATTCCTTTCAAAAAAAATTATAAAAACACAAACAAGGATACAGATAACAATAACCCATATTCTAGGAATTAGTAAAAATGTTTTGGTGTACATTTTTGAGAAACACGATGTGGATGATAAAGAAGTCCCAAAAGATACTTACATATAAACAACCTCAGATAACAAAGAGATTGTAAAAATTGACACTTACCTTGTACTTTTCCTTAGTCAAGATTATGTTATCTTCCTAGATAATTATTTTATAATTTTTATTAAATTATACAATAACCCCATACATAAATATTATATCATATATAATTATATAATATTTCATTGTTAATAATATTTCAGTAGTATTATTATTTCAGGTGTTAACTAATTAATTTTCCATTATATGTTTTGTTACATAAGTCATGTTTATTATGTATAGTATGTCATTGATTCATATCCATAATTATATGAAGTTGTTAAACATTATTTTTAATCAATAAATGAAAATTATTCAGGAATTGTTAATATGGGGAATGAAATCTCATCGCGTCTTGGAGATGATAAGTCGTACATACACATGAGCGGCAATACCATTCTATTTATTGTTAAATCATATGTAATTATTTGGTATATTATATATAATGAATCATTATCATGTTATATTTATTATTTAAATCAATTATGATCATTATTATACCCATCTAAATAATGATGTGTTGAATAACAAACTTCACCAAGACGTGGAGACGGTAATTCATACATACACACGTATGGTGAAAATGTCATTCATAGGATGGATAGAATAATGACTATGGTTGAAACATATTTATAATAACATACAAATATGTATAAGGTACTAGATTTATTATTTTGTAATGAAAATAATGAAGAATGAGGAAGTGCAAGAGGAAAATAACTTCAAAAAATGTGATGAAATAATTAACTTTTCTACAGGTTCTTGCTTTTTATTTGAGAAAAAGGGATCCATAGGATGGCTTTAAGATCAATTTAATTCATCAAGGTTGATTTAAGTGTAGTTGAGAGGATATTTGAGCAGAGTTTGGCTGACCCAAATGGATTTGAAGGTGTGAAGATAAGGGAAGCGGAAATACCCTTTTATAAGAGAGGTAAGGAGCATTTTAGGAAATGCTTGAAATATTAATATATTAGAAAATAATTCTTGTTTGATAATATCTTCAAATGGATTTACTTCTAGTATAATTTGGGTATGGGTCGAAATATTCTCAACCAATATATTTTAGAGAGGTTTAGGTCACTATATTAAGTTTATCATTTAGATTTAACTTTTAGTTAAATGGTTTAACATTTACCGTGTGTTCTTGTATTTTTATATTACAAGTTTAATAAAACTACAATAAAAATAAAAAATAATCCAAAGTGGTTCATTAATTATATATATATATATAAATTTATTTATATAAGTATTTTGGCTGAATCATTGATATATAGGAATATTATATCATTTAATAAAATTTAATTTGTTTTAAAAACTCATTTATGTCAATCTTGACACTATTTACTATTTTTTTAAGTCATAAAAACTTAATTACTTAGATAAAAATTTATTGAATGAACCCTAACATGATATATTAACCTAGAAAATTTTTGTATGGCATATGAAGTTTCAAATTAAATTTATTTTATTAATTATAATATCAATTATTTTAATCTTTCAGGAAGAAGGTATTTTATGCATCATAATTGTGTCATTAATAAATTTAATTATTTAATGTATAAAAATTATAAATAAAATACCATGGTGTATGAAATATTTTTATCTTTCAAAGGAATGTTCTTAGTCTAATTTATCTAATATGTAGCTCTTTATTAAAAATCGTTTAATTATTAAAATTTTATTTTAACACTTTTATCACTTGTTTAAATAAAATATAATAAATGTCCTAATCTAATCCAAGTGTATCAAAAAAGATCATATTTTTTTCAGGAAGTTGAGTTTGGTAGAAATACACTTATCCAACAGAATTAGGACTTGTGTTAGGGTAATTATAATATCATTTTTACCTTTAATTGAATAATTTACTTTTAACCGTGGATAATAAAATTCAAAAGTTAATTTTCACCAAAAATTATTTTCATCCTTTTTAACAAAATTTTACATAATTATTTTAATAGTTCTGCTTGAATTTTTGAAATTTAATTGACAGAAGCGATAAAATTACATTTTATGAAAATTTGCAAATGTGCCTAGAAGGTGGGTAAAAAATAGTAAAAAGTTCACTAAAATTTTATATATCTAATATTATTATAAATTGAAACCAATGAGTTAAATTTGATTAATATTGTTATTAGTTATCTATTTTGGCTTTAAAATAAATTTATATTTAAACATAATTATTTAATTAAAAGTCGATTTTAAACAATAAGGCAGTGTTTTTTAGTATTCATCAAAAATTGAACATTTTCATAAAAATAAAAAAAAACCCTATGAAAATTTTGATATTCTAAATCCCAAAATGAAGTCCAATTTGAAAAAAAATTATAAAATTTCAAAATTTGGTTTTTACTATTCATAACTGCTTTTTAAACAGTTTGTTTGATTGGTCGTGATATGCTAGAACTCGAAGTTGCGTACAACACAAGCTATTGTATTAATCAAAGAGAAACATAACATGGATGCTTGGGGTGTTAAATTCATCCATAATTCAAATAATTGTTTCTTAGAAATTTCTATAATATTACAGCATAAAAAGATTTTGGTGGTTCTTCGTCATATGTTCCTCAGGTCCCCATGTTTCCTTTTCCATTTTTTGGTTTCTCCAAAGCACTTTTAAAAGATGAGTCATCCGGTTTATCAACACTTGTTCTATGGTATCAAGATTCTGGATAAGCTCTTCTCAATAAGACAGACCAAGTTCCTATTCTATTTCTTCATTGTTCAGTACATTCGTTGGATCTGGCATGTATTTTATCGATTGTGATACGCGAAACACATCACGAACTATGGAGAGACTTAGCGGAATTACCAAACGGTAAGCTACAACTCCAATTGATTCTAATATTTCATAAGATCTGATGTACCTGGGAATTAATTTTCCCTTCTTACCTAATCATATAACACCCTTCCATGGAAATTCCTTCATGAAAACATGATCACCAACTTGAAATTACAAATCCTTACTTCAGTTATTAGCATAACTATTTTTCTTACATTGAGTTTATTTGATGTGGGTTTGGATAATCCTCATCTTTTCCATTGTTTCCTCACCATGTTCTGGTACTAGGAGTTATCTTTCACCAACATCATCCCAAAAAGGTTTTGTTCAACATGTCTTTCCATGTAACACATTATATGGTGTCATATGCATACATAAATTTAATGTATTGTTATATTACAATTTTACCACAGGTAAATATTGATCCCACATACCATAAAAGTCAGGTGCGCAAGATCCCAACATGTCTTCTAAGGTTTTAATAGTCCATTCTGATTGTCTATTAGTTTGAGGGTGGTAGGAAGTGCTTAAACAATGTTTAGTATCTATGAACTTCTAAAGACTTTTCTAGAATCTTGATGTAAAATAGGGATAATGATCCGAAACAATAAATAGGGGTACACCATGAAGTCTTAAACATCATTAATATATATTCTTACTAAACACCCAAATGACTAATATTCTCTTATAGAAAATAAATGTGATGACTTGGTAAGATGATCATCAATGACCCATATTTCATCATTACTTCTAGGAATCTTGGTTTCCACAAGATAATGTACATTGTAAAATCATCACATTTCCACTTAGTTATGGGAAGAGGTTTCATAATACCTTTGGGATGTTTTCTTCCATTCTTTACATATTGAAAAACTATATATCGTGACCCATAATCATAAATATCCTTCTTCATGTTGTCCCACCATACATTTTCCCATAAATATCTATACATCCCAGTGCTACCAGGATGTGTAGATAAATTGTAGTGATGAGCTTCATTTAACAATTCACTTTTTAGATCAGGTAAATCTAGAAAACAATGTCTCTTCTAAAATTTCAAAATCCCATTTTCATATACGAAGTCGATCAATCTCCCATCATTCATAGAATTAATTTTCTTTTGAAAATCCTCATCATCAGTCTGATAACTTTTTATCCTTTGTATTAAATATGTATTTGAAACCATTTTAAAAAGTATCGATGTTTCACCTTCTATTATTATTCCCATATCCATCTTTACTAGATCCATGAACATAGGATCCCTTTATACTATCATCTTGTTCATAACTCCATGGTACTTTTTGCTAAAATAATCTACAACATTATTTTTCTTCCCCAGGTGGTAGTGTATTGTGTAATCATAATCCTTGAGTAGTTAGATCCATCACATATGCCTCATGTTGAGTTATTTCTGTGAGAAAATATAATTCAAACTCTTTGATCAGTATATATCTCATATTTTCTCCATAGAGATAGTGTCTCCATGACGTGAGAGAAAATATTTCAGCTAATAACTCATGATTATGAGTGGGATAGTTTTCTTCATGGATTATTAGATATCGTGATGCATAGGAAATAATTATATCATTCATTATAAGTACACATCCATTTCCTTTCTTTGAAGAATCACTATAAATAAAAAACCCATTATTCCCTGATGGTAGAGTCAAGATAAGAGCATTGAAAAATATTTTCATCAATTCTTCAAAACAATCTTCACACACTTTTTTCCAAACAAATATAACCCCTTTACATGTGAGATTGGTTAATGGGTTAGCTAATCGGGAAAAATTATAGATGAAATGCCGATAATAACCTGGAAAACCAATAAAACTACAAAAATTAGTTATACTCATTGGTGCTGGACATTCTTGGATTGCCCTTGTATTTGAAGGATCAAAACAGATTCCATCCTTAGATACAATATGACCAAGAAAAGAAATACCCTCAAGAAATAATTCACACTTGTTAATCATACCATATAATTCATTTCTTCAAAGACTCTTTAGAATAGTGCACAAGTGATTTTCATGATCTTCGTAGGTTTTGGAGTATACCAAGACATCATTAATAAATACCACTCTAAGGTCATCAAGATATTCGTAGAAAACATTATTCATTAGATCCATGAAAAAATAGGGTGCATTAGTCAGTCCAAAAGGCATTACAGTAAACACATAACGCCCATACGTGGTACCAAATTTTGTTTCTAGAATGACTTCCTTCCTCACACACAACTGATGATATCAAGATTGAAGGTCAATATTTGAAAAATATTGAGCTCCATGAAGCTGATAAAATAAGTCTTCAATGAGTTTTAGGGGATAATTTTTTTTATTGTTATAGAATTGATCTCCCAATAGTCCATGTACAACCTCATAGATCATCATTCTTCGTAACTAAATGAACTGTGGATCCCCATGGAGAAACACCTGGGTGAATAAATCCTTTATTACTCAATTAATATAGCTATTTATTTAGTTCCATGAATTACACAGTGGTAAAACTATAAGGGTTCTTCGATACAGGCCTCGAACCATAAACTAAGTCAATGGGAAACTAAATTTATAATTCTGGATCATGTCCAGGTAAATAATTTGGAAACACATCAATATGTTATTTCACAATAGGTACATCTTCAATTTGAAAATTACTTTCTTAACCCATAGTTATTTCACTCTCATCCTCCCCAATAATTGAATTTAGTAGAGATACTCTGGGTGAGTTTAGATAATAATCGCATGGTGGTGTTTCTTCTCTAAAGGTAAGGGATTCCTTATCATCATAAAAAATTGTATCCTCATTATTCTTATAGTAAATTATCGCATCATGGTCCAAAAGACAATCCATACCGAGGATTATATCAAATTCAATAATGGATATGGCATTGAGATCAGCAGATAAAGCACGTTTATATGCCATAATGGTAAATAGTTCACAAGACATTTTTTAATGATACTTCCCTTAAGAGTTTTTACTTAGAACACCCTTGATAAATTAAATTGTAAATAACGAATTTTCATAGAAAAATTGGAAGATATGAAAGACTACAATGATCAAGAATCAAATAAAGCATTATCCAAATATGAGGAAATGAATAATTTACCTTCCACCACACCATTCGAAACTTCAACCTCTGTAGTTGTGATCACAGAAGCTTGGCCTTGCTTCCTTGGCCTTTTCTGTGGTATGTTTCCTTGAAAGTTAGGACATTAATTTACATAATTCCCATTTCATTACAACTATGTCATTCAACATTGACAACCTATTTCTTCCCCTTGCAATGATGAGCTTTGTTTCATTTTTATCAACACATTTAACAGACACCCATTCTTTTTCGGAATGTATCAGGTTTTCCTTCCCACATTTACAGCTGGATTGAAATTCAAATTTTCCCTTCTTCCCCTTATTTCTATATCCTTCCTATTCAGTAGATCTCTTATTCTATTTAATTTCATTAATTTTGTATGACCTATAGAATTCATTTTCATGTCTAGATAGCACATGATACTATATAATTTTATGATGAGAAGGATCGTGAGAATAATTCTCAATATAGAAATGGTTTTAACCCATCAAATAATCGACCAATCTTACACCATGGGATACGTATATAATCTTTTACATGATTTTATAACCTTGTAAAGTTAGCCTCGTACTTTGCGATATTCTCATCCTCCTTTTGTCTTAGACTCCAAAATTGCATTTACATATATTCTCAATGTTCACGAGGAAAATATTTTTATAATAAAAGATCTTTAAACTCCCATCATTACATATATGATACTTCTTCATCTTCCATGGTGTTTTGAATTAATGACCACCATTTAACTGCATCTCCTGTGAGGTGATAAACTGAGATGACCATATTTTCTATTTCTCTACTCACGAAAGAATGAAATATTTTTCAATTGAACTTATACACTGCTCAACTACAAATGGATTTGTAATCCCATTGAATTTTGGTGGATATTTCCTTATGAAGCGGTCTAACATTGATCCTCTGTGCATTTTGGATCAGGTTGAACCATACGTTTAAGGTTATTATTCATAACCTAAGCGAGTTGTCCCAGTATGGTTATAAGATGATCTACACCTTTTGCATCTCCAGCTCCACTATAATTATCTTGATTAGGGTGTAAATCCATACATGGATCACGTGCATTGATATGGTTTCTATTCCATCCATTATACACTATTTCTAAACAATGGCATACACTACATTAGTTTATGAATCACAATACATAATTCCAAAATAATAAAATACCAAACATAAATTGAACAGTTTATGCATATAATCCATAATCATAAAAATGTTTTATTTGAGTAAGTATTTACTCATAAATCCTTCATAATGGTTTGTAAATAAAATTTGAATTATCCTAATCATTTCCCCCCAGGAATATCAAACAAGGTACGCAGTAAGGTCCGTTGTCGTGTACTAGGATACCCTAGGTCAAGCACAAAAATCCTTTTCTGTGTTTGCATTCTTATGTACATCTATTCCAGAACCATGTCCACTTGTAGTATCCAAACATGTATACATTTCATGGAAAATCCAAAAAATATCTACATTACCAATTTTTTTGATATTACTCTATACTAAACCTCAAAGACTATATTAAGGTTGTGTTCTCTAATAAATGTTTTTATAAATCTAGTTTCTATGGTCTATACTAAACTTCCTCTATTACGAACAGTAATGCCTCGGACCTAGTTACCGCAAGTTAGTGCATTATTACATAACATTTGCATGAACCTAAGAGATAAAGTCTGAAAGCCCGCTCAGTTTAGTAGCATTGGATGTATTAGATACATACATAAGTTTTAGATTAAATTATGAAATGAAAAAAACAACATTTTTCCCCTTTGAACACACTCATATCCATTAGACTATTGCTGCAGGTAAATCATAATATACTTCTTCTCATACTAGTAAAAATAAAATCAAAGAAATGGGTGAACTCAGATGCTCAGTAAGGATAAAAATATAGTGAAAACTATAATAAATAAGAATAAAAATTTAAAGAAATGTATAAGACTAAAACAAAATAATTTTAAAATAAAACATCACCATAATATAGAAAAGATAAATCAAATAATCTCATTTACATATTCACATGGATATTCTACTAGAAAAATAATCACATGTAATATCAATAGCTATTTTCATAATGATGGAATGTATAATGTCAGACATCATGACCACATTTTTAACGCCTTATGCCAGGACTAAATAAAAAAAATTCAAGCCTTGTTCCAAGACACTAATTTTTCTCATTTGATCTATCGATGCATCAAGGGGCTATAGCGGGCCCTTCCCGTTAATTACTACATCCAATGCTTTCCTAATATGAAAAGGTTGAAAAATAACATAAACATTTATATTAAAACTAGCATACCAAATGTAAATACTTCAACCCCAAACCATGAATTGTATAAAAAAAGAATATCCATATTCAAACATATCACAAAACCTACAATAAAAAATGGAACGTAGTATCATAATAAATCAACTTCAAACAAGTGTAACATCCAACAATGTATGTTGACCTAGATGAAATCATTCCAAAAAACTATATGAGTAAAATATATATTTCTACTTTGAAATCATTTAAAAGTAAATATTTTTTTCGAAAATATTATTATAATATTTTAAGAGAGGCTTTGAATGTGTTATAATGGTGGGAAATATCCACATCCACCATATAAGTTTGAAAACATTGTTTCCTGAATTTTTTCGAAAAGGCCATAAAGGACCTTGTCTGGAAAATGATAGAAAAATTCCTTTAAAAGAATATTATAAAAGGTCCAGAAAGGACATAAATGACTTTAACATATAGTATAGGAAATGGAAATTTTTTTTTGAAATACATTTTTGAGAAACACAGATGTTGATGATAAGGATGTTCCAGTGGATACTTACATATAAACAACGATGGATAATAAAGATATTGTAAAAATTAATCCTTACATTGTAAATTTCCTTATTAGAGGGTACATTAACCACTTTTATAATGGTAAATAATTGTTAATAAATTATAAATGAGCCACATATATAAATATAATATCATATATGATCCCCAAATATTTCTTTGTTAATAATATTTTAGTATTGCCATTGTTTTCAGGTGTTAACTAATTGCTTTTCATTTATATGTTATGTAACGCAAGCCGTGATTGTTATGGATAAGATGTATTTTATTCATATCCAAAATGATATTATGTTTTGAAAAAATTATTTTTAATCATCAAATGAAAATTATTCATTAATGGTTACGATGTATAATGAAATCTCATCGCGTTGTGGAGACGGTAATCCATATGTACGCACAAGAGACAATATCATTCTATTGATGGTGAAATCATATGTAATTAGATGGTATATTATATATACAGAATCATTTACTTGTTATATATATTATTTAAATCAATTATACACGTTATTATACCCATCAATATAATAAAGTGTTGAATAACAAACTACACAAGAACGATGAGATTGTAAGCCGTACGTACGCACGTATGGTGACATTGTCATTCATAAATGGATAGAATAATGAATTTGGTTTTACCATATTTATATTAACATAACTTTATGTATAAGGCACCGAAGTTATTATTTTGTTTCATAAACAACAAATAAATAAAAATTGGAAGAAGAAAATAACTTTGAAAGAGGTGATGAAATAATTACTTATTCTTCGGGTGCTTCCTTTTGATTTGAACAGAATAGATACATAGGATGGATTTATGATCAAGGTAAGGAAACTAAGTTCAAGTGAGGGTAGTTGGGAGGATATTTTAGTAAGGTTTGGCTGAACCAAATGGCTTTGGATGTGTGAAGATATGAGAAGGGGAAATACCATTTTATAAAAGACTTGAGGGGCACATTAAGAAAATCATGAAATAATAATTTATTATAAAATAACATTCGATTTATAATATTTCCAAATAGATATATATATTGTATAATGTAGGGATGGATCTAAATATCCTCAACCAATATATTTTAGAAACGTTCAGGTCACAATATCAACCTTATAGTTTTTATTTAACTCTTAGTTAAATTGTTTAACATTTACCATGTCTTCTTATATTTTTATATTAAATGTTTAATAATCGTAATATAAAATTCCAAGAGTACATAAAGTGGTTAATTAATGATAATATAACTTTATCCATTTCTTTTGGAATAATATTAATTTTTTTTTGCAATATTATATCATTTAATAAAATAATTTTTTTAAAAAAAACTCACTTATGTCAATTTTGACACTATTTAGTATTGTTTTAGTTTAAAATTCATAACATGTTGATTTACTAGAAAAAACTAATTTAATGAACCCTAACATGTCATATTAACTTATAAAATTCATGGATGGACTATAATATTAAATTTACGTTTATTTAATTATTTATAATATCAGTTATTTTAATCTTTCATTAAGAAGGTAATTACTGCATCATAATTGTGTCATAAATAAATTTAATTATTTAAAGTGTAAAAATAATAAAAAATATATAATTATGTAGGAAGTATTTTTATCTTTCTGATGAATTTTTATAGTTTAATTTATCTTATAAACAACTCTATATTAAAAATGGTTTATTTATTAAAAGTTGAAATTAACACTTTCAACTCTTCTTTCAATAAATTATGATTAATGTCTTAATATATTCCATTTGGATCAAAAAATTACATATGTTTTTCCTAAGGATTATTTTGGTCGAAATAAACTTATCCAATAGAATTAGGACATGTTTTAGGGTAATTATAACATCATTTTTACCATTAATTACCTTATTTTCCTTAAAACAGGGTAAATAAATATAAATATTTAATATTCAGCATAAATTATTTTCATC
Organism: Viscum album; assembly: GCA_963277665.1. Classification (NCBI taxonomy): domain Eukaryota; kingdom Viridiplantae; phylum Streptophyta; class Magnoliopsida; order Santalales; family Viscaceae; genus Viscum; species Viscum album. Next base: position 56,088,862 of record OY728123.1, read on the forward strand.
CTATTAAACCAAATTTTACATACTGATGTCAACCGAGTCTCTTAGAGTATTTAAATTTTATTCACGAAATTGGTAAAATTATGTTTTATGCAAATTTTCAAATGTGCCAAGAAGGTTGGTAAAAGACGGTAAAAAGGTCACTTAAGTTTTATATATCTATTCTTATTATAAAATGAATTCAATGAATTAAATTGAATTAATATTGGAATTATGTATCTATTATGAAATTAGAATAAATAAAAATTTAAAAATAATTACTTAAATAAATAGTTGGTTTTAAATAATAATGTAGTGTTTTCCATATTCATCAAAAAATGAATGTTTCATAAAAATTCAAAAAATTCACCCTAAGTTAATTTTGATATTCTGAATCAAAAAATGATGTCCGATTTGGAAAATAAAATTTATAAAATTTCAAAAAGTGGGTATTACTATTACTATTTTCTTTTTTAAACGACTAGGTTTATTGGTATTGATGTCCTAGAATGTGAAGTTGCATACAACACAAGTTATTGCATTATTCAAAGAGAAACGTACTGTGGAAGATTGGGATGTTACATACAAGGTGTATAAACAACCCTATGAAATGTTATATCATTAATCCCCTTCCTTTAGTGATATTGTAAGCCTCATTTAAGGTCATTTTCCATCTTGGGGTGTCTGATTCAATGTTACCGAGTTGTAAGAGTTTATATCTACAATATCATATTTTATATGGATTGTTTATGGGTATGCTTTCATTGATGAAATCATATGATCATTATTTAAGAAACACTCATGAATAATTTTATACTCCATTAATTCATAATATTTAATTTATTACTATTATATTTTAACTCTTTGGTTCTTAGTAGTTTTAAGAATATATTTTTAAGAAAATATAACCTTATTTCCCATTTCAGTCAGATACTAATTTTACTCCAAAAAAATATTTTATAAATTGTTTAAAAAATCCTAAAATGATTTTCAGATTTTATATTCAAGTAAAAATGATTTAAATTTTTATGGTTTTCAAGTCTTCCTTTACAATTTTTCATTCTATTTTCAATTATTTTTTTAATAAAATTTAATGTTTTAAAAAGCATTTTTCAAAACAGAATGGATATTTTAATCGATAAAGGTTTTTAAAAGAACATCCCAAATTAGTTTCCATCTAAGATAAAATCTATTGGTTTTACTAATTCCATTCCAAGGTAATGATACAAATTTTTCATTCGAATTATTTTATTAGTGGTTTATTTTTTGAGGGTGTGTGGATTATGAAAGCCTTTTCTCTTTTACAGGTTATATGTTTTTGAAAAATGATTCTCTTCCATGGGATATATGTATCGAAAACCCACTTATTTTCATGAGTAATTCTTTGATGAAATGTTTATGAAAATTTTTACTTTTCAAAATGTTATGATATGATGACTTGTTTAGGAAACACATCTCATTTCATGGGTTATGATATTATGTTTATGAAACCCATATCTTTTTATAGTTCTTGATATGATGAATATTTATGATCTTGTGGATCTTGTGTTTATGGTTTTATTATGTAATGTATTGGAACTAAATCTTCATCCAATGAATTAGTTATAGATCTATATCTCATGAGATAATAATAAAAATTAGGTTGACGAACTTGATCCACTATATAGGATGGGGAAAACAAATTAAATATGAGAGATGGGGATGCTCGATTTACTATAAGAAGATGGGGAAAGAAGATCCACTATGGGAAGATAGAGAAACCAAATACCTTACAAGGAAAGGACTATGACCAGGGAAGGTGTGTATCCCTACCAATAGGTGTAGTTCCCCTAATTTTACCAAATCTATTTTGAATGTTTTCCTTGACTTATAGGGAATGATATTACATGATTATGTGTTTCCCACAATTCCACGCCTTCTTCATATGTTATTATTTTTTGGCTTCTTCCCTTGATTCCATTATGAATAATGTATTATGAAGTACCATTATTTATGCCATGATTTATTTTTATGATATTTTATATATAGTGTATGTGATTTTAATGTTAATAGAATGTTCTCATACCATTGTGTTAATTTTTTTGATTACATACCTCCCTTGTATACCATTACTAAAAATCTAACATCACCCATTTTTTGTGTATCCTTTATCTTGATTATGATGATATGTATCATTTATGTTGTTTTTAAGTAGGGTTATAGTCATGTAGAACCCGATGGAAGATAATTTATCTCACGTATTTAAAATTTTTTATGATTCCATATTCCTAACATCACTAAACAGATACAGTCTTTGGGAATCTGTTTATGAAATGTATTATGTATTCCAAAACATTATGTGACGTTAACATATAAAAATAGAGTGTAGATATTCCTCTGGTTCATGATTCTGGGAAATAAAGAAATTTATGTTCCACCATGCTTCGCTCTAAACTAGGTGATTTTCTTTAGCAGCCTTAGTGCTGAAGCATTCATTCTCATCAGGAGGTGTTTGATCCTACTTGGGGAAACCTATAATAATTTAAGAACAATGGACCTCCTATGAAATTATTTTTTATGTGATGGGATACATACCATTATGTTGGTATTCTTCACCGACATCTTCCTCAGTGGCTTGGCCAACAATAGCCTCGAGATCTACCCCAACAATGGTGTCACTCATAGCCACGACAAACTATTCTCTTAGTTCTATAGTCAGGTCAGCATGAATGACCATCTCTTCATAGGCTGACACAACTATCAAAAATGACCACCAATGATCTTTAATCATCTTTATGCTATGAATATAACCTTTGAAGAACATCTTTGAAAAAATATCACATCAGTCAATTCCACCAAAAAATGGTCAGTTGAATATATTTAAGTGTGAGAAACTATCATAGGCTGAACATTTGAATACTGAGTCCCTCATTCGTAGAATGGATATTCAACACATGAGACCCCTAGACATCGTACAACACTTCCACAGCTGGTACAGACTCCACTTTCATTTATTGAGAATTTCCTCCATGAGAAAACACAACAATTTTGACCCAGAAGCTCAGTGGATTGTCTGATATAGCTAGTCTAATTTTGATGGGGTCCTACCTTGATGTATAAGGATTTCAATTATGGTATTCCTCTGGATCATTGCCTCCCCATAATTAGGAACTGTAGTTGGATTTCCTGGATTTCTCCCCCCATAGATGATAATAAGGACCTGAGGCTCTGAGGTCATCAGTCTGACTTTATCTACTATCCCACCAACTAATTTGGCCTCAAAATAGGCCCCAGAACACATTATTCAGCACCTGGGAGTTCACCTTAATCCCCACCAACATGTCCCCCTTTACCATTACCATGATTATCCTCTAAAATACAATCTTCATTTTGAGCTTCAGGATAACGAATGGTAATGCTACTGGGAGGACAGTAAATTATGGATTACAATGAGAAATTCATCCATGTATTCATTAGATACCATGATTTCATTGAATTTATCTGGAATACTTTAATTATTTTTCTATCCCTAAGATTCATGGTCACTGGAGTCTTATGCATGATTTTACATTGATTCCTCCTCAGATGAATCATCGAAAAGTGGTGTCTCCTTCAATCCTTGTTCATCACCAAGATTCACTTGATCTGGGTAGAACGAGGTTTATAGACTCAATCTGGAATTCATAGTCATCCATAGAACACAATTATAAATGCATCTATTGGAAGCTAAAGATTAATGTGATCCATATAGTCCCAACTTCTATCATCTCAATTATATCTTGTATCAGATTTCTCAATAGGTCCTCTGTTGACATGGACATTCACAGCATCCTCTCGTATAACCTAATAGAAGTAAATAATACATCTAAATAATAAAATAGATGATACCTAAACTTATTTCTACAATCATTCTAGGAAATTATCATCTTATAATGGAATCCACATACTTTCCTCCATGGTCACTTCTAAGATCCCTCTCCTCCGTGAGGCGAGGGTGCGACTGCACCTTGTGTTATCCCCACTATATCTCTAGCTAGAGATTCCCAAGTTTCCTAGATTCCTCCCTTAAGAACATCCCTCACACCACCTTGTCACTATGACACTGTTCTTGCTAGTTTGATCACCTGATTCTCAAGATTTCCTTCTAATATGCTTCCATCCAGTATCTAGAAAATTCCATTGACAGATGATCAAAGATATTGGTTTGAGGTAGTAAAACTTTGTCCCTTGTACCCACATTCACCAACATACACCATATCTGATGAAGGATATAACCTTTTTTTTATCATCTTGGACCTCCATGTAGAATCTCTTTATCACTCACCAGGGGATTCTGAAAAGCCTAGAAAGTGGAAAGGTAGGTACAATTCATTGTAGAAAATTCCTTCAATCCTAGATAGCAGCACTCCACCCTATATGATTTTCATGTTCCCCTTTAGTTCCCAGGTCTATTGTAGGATCTCCCCATCGATCCAACCAGAGTTGAGAAGGGATGGAAATCTAATTTTTCATGGTAGCCCAGATGAATAGTGACCCCAAACTCATCATGGGTCCCTGGATAGACCCTAATATTATTGAACAAGGATGGCCTCAGACCTACATTTAGAGAGATAATAGTATTCCAGAGCTCATAACAACTAATGTATTCCCCGATACAATTATATAAAACTAAATGGTCCATATATCATATTCATTCTACTTCTCATTTCCCCATGGCCTAGTATGTAGTAGAGCTGATCCAACACATGTACCTGAGGTTTGAGATTATTTTCGACCACCATAATTTCCACTATCACTATCATCCCTGGTTGTTGGCCCATCTGCGTGTCCCTAACTGGAAACAACCAACCAATGAGGAACCTAAAATAAAATGTTGTGTAGGGGACTAGTGAATAACATTTGAAATAAATTTTATACCCCTATAGCTAAAACATCCCCCCTCTCTGGGATCCACCAACACAATCCAGACCATCTTCCCTAATGTCATTTTAGGAATCTTTTTCCCTGCCCCCAGAATCCTCAGGGTCAGGTCTTTCACTAGAAATATATCAAAACGTGATTTGAATAGGATGTATCTATGTAATATGGGAGTATGATTCATCCTTTTCTTTAGTGCCTCTAGACAATGTTTTGTTGGGAGAGGAGTTAGCTGCCTATCTGTCCAGGTGTTCTCCAACAGAAGGAACTCATCATATTGAAACCGTTCCCATGGTATTAAACTAATATAGTGGATTTCCCACATACTAATTTCGACTTCTCTTAATGAATATGGAACATGATCATATCTGGGAACCATCGACTGAAGAACTCTGGAAGCTGCTACTATTAACGATAGTAGTGGAACTGTGGTATCCACAGGGCCTTATTGAGTCTTACATAGTTCATCACATCCCTATACTCCAAGAAGGTATAGTATAACCAATACACCCAATCCCATTGACTGGTAATGTTTCCACTAGTTTTCAAACCATAGTCCTTGTGTATCCCAATATGTTATCCTTTATAATTTATTGAAAAAATGTTGGTGTAGTGGGTGGGGGAATCTTCTGTCTCTGGATCCACCCTCGTGATCATTATAGTTTTCCTATTAAATTTTTGGATGACCATAAAACCAACATCCCTATAAATATGACAATGAATAGTGATGTTCCAACTCTTGAGATCAACCTTGCATGTGAACCATGATCATGGAATGATAACCTTGAAAGCAGGGATGTTGAACTCATCCCCAAGTCCAATATTACATAGGGGAAGGTTGTTTATTGGTGGATAGTTATTCGAATACTCTATCAGAATGTCCAAAAGAACCTGATTGTCTGAGACTAATCTCCTAGCTTATGGGATTTGAAGGTTTCCTACCATTTTGTCTCTTAGATTAGCTGACTCTCCCTTGAGAACAACTGTGTTTATTTGTGGAACATTTTAGATAAATCTAAATAATATACATAATTTTCATGTAACAATGGAGTATCTGTGAGAAAAAGGATATTTTGGCATGAATGTCTACAAGAAGGTATACATAATTAGGTTCTTACCAAGGAATCATGTGTGCAAAACAGTGATCCTACATGAAATAAGTGGTAGAAGATTTGTTATTCATGAACATGAAAGACTTATGCACATGAGAGAAACAAATTATCATTCATAATGCCCATATACTATATAAAGGGACCACCTATTCCTATATGTACTTATTTACAATCATCTTCCATGTGCGTTGAACAGTCTTTGTCTACCATGAAATAGTTTTGTGGACACCTATGTGAATTGAAACCTCTCTTTGATGATTCCCTATGAACCCTTCCTTCTGATCCCCATTCAGTTTAGATTACACTTGGGGGAATCTTCTATCAATAAAATTTGATTAAAATAGAAAATTATCCAATTTTGGGAAAAATAGGAAACCATCACACCCTCAATGACCTTTCTGGGACCGATTAGGGCAGTGTACGCATGTTTCCAAAGCTGCATGAAAGACCCCAATCTACACAAAAAACATATACATGTTATAGTTGAGGAGCTTTTATGCTTCCCCCATGATTATTGAGAGTATTTAAATGTCAGTCACATGCCTGGAAAATGAGTTGCGAGACAAAAATGAATGTTACATGCAATGCCCCCCCATGTGCACCAAAGGCTTTGTTAAGGGAATCATCTTATGTGCCCGGTAACTAGTGGAAAAGGACCCAGCCTTGAGAAAAGGCCTTTCATGTATGTAATATTAAATTACCATTTGAAAACAACTTATCTCTATATAGAAGGTCTCCCCAATATTTGAGGAGTCTATTCAGAAGATGAATAATTGGTCTACTATTCGTAAAACCAATCTTCTATGACAGTGTAAATCATGAATCACCCAAAGTAGCGAATCATTCATGAAAGGCCAACTGTGGTACCAAACATTAATTGGTCCATAGCTGAGTAATCCTATCCCAAACCATCTTATCATAATTCAGGTGTTCACAAAGGACCCACTTGTATGAAACCCTAACCTTGTGCGCTACACCCAATCTTGCACACAACTAAACAATTAGCCTTTCAGGCCTTCCCTTTATTCTAGAGAACCATGCTCATGAAAATATTGCATGAAAAGCCTAAACTTTTCGTGAAAATCTTGTTCTAAACCATTAAAACGTATTCGGAATAGTTTTTGATTCGCTAACTTGATGTACCATTTGACACTAGTGCACCTATTATCTAACATAATTTTTTTGATCATGGGTAGAAAAACCATTGTAACCTATAATAATGATTAATATACTTTGAACCTCATGATCAACCATTCCTCCCATAGTTTTCCATATATATGATTCTATCATATTATATCTAGTTATAGCTTCAAATTATATTCATTCTCAGTCTCTGACACTGAGTAAATTAAAATTCCATTAATAAATACTTTTGTGGACTAGCCAAGGAAAGGCTAAGAGATTCTATTCATGAGAAACATAAACACCACATGGGTATTCAACACACCGAAGAGTACCTCCATGTATTGTTAGTGACCATAGTAGAATCAGACTCATATGTTTTGTAAATTCCCCTTGAATAACCATAACTGGTGATATCAATAAATCAATTCAATTGTTAAGAACTTATTTTACCCTCTCAGCTGAACAATTTTACAATTGATTATAGGTTGTGAATATTTATTATTAATGGTCACCTAATTAAGAAAATAAAAATCAAAACACCACATTAGGCTCCCATATAACTTCATGTATAATAATATTTGGGATTCCCTAGGGTACGCACTAGGTCAGATAAATCCCTTCCAATGATAGTATTCCAAATTCACGCCCATATCTATTAGATATGTTAGATACACTTAATTATCTACTAATTATATAAGAGTTTTCTTTATTTACAATTCTATTTAGAGGTTGACATCTAGATAAGGTGGAAAACTGGGAATTCCCTCACAGATGACAGATGGGAACTCCACCACTACAATAAGATTCTGAACATCTACTAAATCTATTATACTAATAGTCTAGCTTGCCAACTTATAAGAGATCAAATATAATCTCATGAACGCATGCCCAACCTAGTCTATCTATAATTACTTCTCTCATGTCACGGAAAATTTTTACCACTCCCCCAATGTCCACTGCATTATAAGATAGAAACAATAAAGCTATGAATTTATATTGGATAACTAGTCCATGCTAATACTAACAAAATATTATATAATCATAACTATAAATGTCCCATGGGAAACTATCTCCACCTAGTGATAAGACACACTACTAATAGGGGAGTGTTATTATATAATACCCTCCAATGGGAGTCTATATCCCTAATGGTCAGAAAAAAGGCTACGTTTGAATATTCAATTCTGAAACAAATGATAAGGCTAGAACAAAATATCTCATTACCACGTCTATGAAAAATAAAATCAGTGTAGTGAAGAAAAAATTCATACCATCGATCATGTTAGAATCGTATATGTCATGAGACTTTACTACCTAAAAATATCCATTTCCATGGATAATTGCTCCCTAAACTTGATGGTGACCACCCAATGGTGGAAGTTATTATACTATACCACAGAATCAACAAAATCTTATAGATTTCCCTGCTCTTATACGACTACTACCTCCCTACGGTAACTCATGGTCAGGTTTCTTACATTACCTCAACGAACCATCTGTTGTCTTCTTGTCTACTTCCACCAAATAGTTCGAGAAATAACTGTGATAGAAAATAAAAAATCATAGTAAAGATATCACTCCCAACTTTTCAAAATAAAAACTATATAATAAATCCAGCATGTGGATCTTGGGTTCATAGATTGTACATACCCACATATAATTTATCATGAAACTAGAGAATAAAATTGTCCACTAATTGTTGATGTCTCTACTACCAGGTGACTGTTGTCCACACATGCTAACAACATCCTCATACTACACCCTTATATAGCTATGACTTGAAAAATACTCAACAAAAGTACTACTATTTAATCATGAGGTGTCCTGACACATGAATTTTCATGTGGGATGGAAAAATAATGTTATTAAAAAAGAATATTATAATAGTCGACTTAGGTAGTATCCCACAGAGGAGTTCCCATGAAACATTCTGTCACTTTTTATTTTCTTAAGGTTATTGTGATTTGAGTTTAGATATTAATAATTTTCAATGAAGATTAAATTTATTTATTTAAAACTATTGATGAGAAGGTTGATCAATTTATTCTTGGAAATACCTAGTTCAATAATATCATTGTTTCCAATGTTTAGAATCCTACATTTGAAGTCCTATAATAGAGAGATTCATCTATTGATTCCTCTATATCCCTTGGATAGACAGCAATGGTGAGGTTACCCGTAATTTAAATCCCAAGTTAGTCTACACTCCTTTCTATTTGTTTGTCTTTGTAAGAGGTCATCTGGATTAGTTATAGAAATCCCTAATATGGTTTTTCGTTCTTCAATAATCCAATCTCTCAAACATACAATTAAACAGACATGCCAAAAATTTTCAAGCACTCACAACCCATATCAAATCAATCCCATTTTATATAGATAAGAATTGTGTGGAGAAATATATGGAATATCATGAAGGGACATTATCATTAATAAAATCTAAACATAATACAATAAAATTTGATAATGGAAACTAATAATTGAAATTGATACTAGATATAATATGAATGAAATGATTTTATTGAATAAATCACAAAAAATAAATTAATGTATTTTGGTCTAACCTACCCCTCTAGATAACATTCAAAAATTACCTCTCTATGGATGGGGTAATCGAGTTGATGAAGGAGAAGGAATGCATCATAATATTGAACAACAATAAAATAATTGTAATAGAAAAATAAATTCATCTCAGTCAATTGTTGATAGAGTCACCCCACTAATTGATATCTTCTAAACTCCCTAGGTGATATATTTATAGACCTATGTCATTCGTGAGTTGGATTAATTTGCAATTTTTGTGACAACAAAATCATTTCAGGTAAGAATCAGGGCTTCTCAGGGGGTTTGGTTCTATATGGGCTACCTCCATTGTTATTTACATCAAATATACCACTTATTGGTATTTTACAAGACATTCACATCATGAATAGTGATTTCACATCATTAGTTCTTTGAGGAATGAAAATTGCATATCTTTTTTCAAATTATTAAATCTTTTTGGGAAAATATGGTTTCTGTCATAGCATGACATATATATTTTACACTATGGTACATATTATCATCTTCTCGGTGAGTTTTTTTCATTCTATGAGGCTTTCCCCATGAATCTTATCCAATTCCACATTGTGAATTTCTACATAGATGAAGTGAATGTTTGTTTTCATGTATTTTAACGCATATTTCAACTCAGTTCTTCTCATTGAAGTATTGAGGTTGTTACTTCACAAATGATACTTCAAAAGACATCATTTTAATCATTAAATCTTTATCATTAATAATTTTTTTAATTATACTCTATATCCTACCATAAAACATAAAAAAATTAAATATCATAATTATTAATTAGTTAATAATTATAAAAACGCATTTTATATCACAATAATGATGCATAAGATTAATCAATCAATTATACCAGACATTGAACATATTTTTCCTTATGCATGTAATCTAAACATAAATTAAAAGAGGAATACCATGATATTCATATTCATCTTACCAAAATAATTTTAAATTGTGTTCAATAACTAATTTAAATCCACATAATATACTTTTTTTTGATTTTATATGTTATTAAAGAAATGAAATTTTGTATTTTATTTTGGAAAAATGGAATCAAAATCATAATGTAATGTGCTTATTCATTAAAAATTGATTTTATGGAACTATAGTCTTGGTCCAATGGTTTCTTTCCTAGGTTCCTTAATTATTCATTATCATAAGTTAAAATTCAATATTATAATTTATATAAGATATCTCAATCATGAATAACTATTATTTTATTTATTGGAAATGTCATCTTGCAATATTAAGATTATTATTTGTCAAAACTGAACTCCACCTCATCCTATAATGAAGGTAAATGACAAACCTCTATCAGGAGTGAGGCATCTTATCGGAACCACCACCATTGTATCATGTTTCATCTCATCAGTCAAAAAAATTCCTCGTATAATGAGTTTCCCATATAATGTATGGGAAAATAATTAACTTAATGAATAATATTGAATTTGAGATCTTTTCCAGGGGGATGATTTTGGAACCATTTCAATTCTTCAACATTCACAAGAAAATAAATAAAAACATTAATAAAATAAAGAAAACAAATTGGGAGCAACTCAAACCTCACCCATGGACAATCCTAAGGTTATTCATTCATCATTATGAGTTTAATAGAACATAGTGGAGTGACAGAAGAGATAAATTGAAAGAGTAACTGGAAGAAGATGTGAAACTTGAATAAAATACCGAATTATGGTTATATATAAAAATTAATTAAAACCATAAAAAATATAATAAAAACAAAAAGTAGAATCCCTAGTCTATTTTTAAAAGACCAATCCCTAGGATCTGATGAATACTTTCAATCCTCCAATGTACATCAATTTATAGGACCAAAAGCACCTTGGAAACCATAAATGTTCCATTAAATTGGTCTTTATTCACTTCAGTTATAATGGGTCTTCAAAAATGGTTTTCTATTATTTATTACATAACATATACCAATATATGGGTATGTATGATTGATTCACATAATGAATTGTGTTTTAATGAGGTGAGTTTATATGGGCAAACAATTCATGGGTTGTATTCATGCTATTGGGTAATTTTTGGGAGTGTCACAACATGACAATAAGTTTCATTCCCTGAAAAACGATTCCATCCACTAAATATTGTTTTTCAACATTCCTTGATCCTATATCACTCCACCATGGATGTCCACATAGTTAATTGGTTATTCATTATTTGAGTTGATGTTTTTATCATGTATCACTTCATTTCAACATGGCTATTCATTTACAATTAATGATATTGGTACATGACATGTCATATGTCCTGATACATCATATACATCATCAATTGAGTGATTTAAACCTATTTATCAATAAATCAAATTATCCATCCACAAATTAGAAAAATAGTTAAATACCTTCAGCATTAGTGAAATAATTTATAATAAAATTGAATATTATAAAGAAATAAAAATGAAAAATATTTTCATATTAATTCCTACATACATTAAACATAATTTTAATTATTCAGGTAATCTAAAAATTCTCACAAAAGAATTTCACATGAAAAATATAAAAATTCCAGAAGAAACTGAACAAGAGGACTATTAATGGAAAATAATATTTCAAATTGCACAGAAAAAATCCTCCAACTCATATCATTTCAAATAAACAATATAAATAATTCATTTTACATTTCTTAAATTGAAATAACCCTAAAATTTTTTCTTTCAATTTAAATCTATAATTTAATCACTAATGGGAATTCCACATTCAATTTAAATTACAATGGATTATTTATATGCACCTCTCAAGGTAATCAATATAATAAATTTGTTCCCATACCTAAAGTACATTTCACAAACCATAGACTTATAAGAAATCTTACATCTCTTACAAATGAATATAGAGATAAAATTTAATCATGATGAATTTTCATTAAGGTTCTGATTTCTAGGAGGATTAAGTTGTGATATTAATGAATAAAAATAAATCTCAAAAAATATGGTTGAATCTTTAACAGACTGCATGATATAAAAATATATGCTGAATAAGAATACTCCTTAAATTATTTTTTCACCCAACCCCAATTGTTTTATGAATGTAGTTGATCAATGTATGAATAATAAATGAAAATCTATTTTTTTTCCTTTTTCATCCAAATATTTATTAAGAAAAACCTCACTTCCACCACCTAAAAATATATGGTCAAATGATCATCAATTAGGAATTTATTATTTTTGATTCTCACAAGTCACTTCCCAAATTTTTTCGTTTTTTACTATTTATTTTTAGAAAGATATTAGAATAATAAATTATGATAAATGATAAATGTGCTCTCAAAACATCATATGATAATCCCCAAATAAATATTATGAATAGAGAAAATCCATATCCACCGTGGACAAACTCTCCCCCATTAATTGTCTTTCAAATTTCAGGAAACATAATGTGAGTAGGGTAATAAATGATATAATAGGCATGTATAGTGGATTATTTTCTAAAAATTGAATTCATGGATTATATGGGAAGATTTATGAATGATGTAAATTTGTCTCCAAGGATAATGTGGTGAAATAATAAAAATGCATCAATCACGTTAAAAATGATTATACTTAGTCATAGATTTGATATGTTTACAAGAATTTTCAAAAGCAAAAACATTCCTCTATCTCTCAATAAATATAAGATGTAAATATTGAGAAATAAGTGTAGAAATATATCTAGGAATGAAACCTATAAAATTGGGAAAATTTCAATGTTATTCGGTAATAATAAGAAATCAATCCACATAAAATTATGAAATTAAAAGTGTGAAAATGTTTGGGAAATTTCATTAACATGAATCAACTAATTACATTAAATTATAATTCATAAAAATTTATATTGTAAGATTAAATATATTTATTCAATTACCCATTTTATTAATTAAATCTTGTTAAATTGAAATTATAAAACAATAAATCATGGGATTCCTATGAAATTAATTTCTCTTTTATCAGTCAAGTAAAGAATGAATGATAATTGTTGTCATTAAATGCTATTTTTTAGATCAAAAAGTCATTATTTGAGTAAAATTATATAATGAATTTAAATTAATACACCATTTTAGTGATTCTCCAATTTAGATTTCACTAGTTAAACCATGCGTAGTTTTACCTCATATTTTTCACAATGGGAGTTTTACTTTCACACCATGAATTCCACATAGGAAACATAAAATCCCTTTTCTCAGTGTGAAATATGTATAGTTTAGTCACATTTACATATTATATGTTAATGGTCATGTATGTACAAATAAGAAAATATGATAGTACAGGTCTGATCAAATATAATTATATAGGAAATATGGGAAGAATTGACTAGGTATAAAAACATAGGTTTCCTCATGGAAGAACTTTTTAATATTATTAGATAAACTAAATATATATTTTTTGAAAATAAATCCCATATTAAAAGATTACATTCCCCACACCTAATTTTCATAATTTTCCCTATTGAATACAAATTTACTTCTCTTGAATATTTTTAAAATTGAACTAAAATATTCAATAAAATGTAATGGTATAACATGGTTCATCTTTATTGATAATTCGATTAAAGGAGTTTATTCTTCTCTACTGGTTCATTACTATTTCTTGTAAAAGTATTGATAAACATATAATAATATGATTTGTGTCCTTTTTAACGAAAACATCAATAGAACACATGAATCATAGTTCCTTCATATTGGTTCATAGTTCGCTCAATTTTTTGTTGTTGGTATCATGTTTCCAGACAAACCCCACATTTCTTTAGGGTTTATGTACTCCATATAAAAGTCTTCTCTTCTAAATACGTGGATGGTTTCCCCCCAATTTGCATGATCTTCATGACCTTTGTTTTGGTATTTTCATTACATTTGTATGTTTAAATACATCTATTCTGATATTGATTTATGGTATTCTTACTATTTTCACATTGAATTTTATCCTCATTGGTTGGAGAGTATTATAAATTATCCCTAGTATATTTAGTGAAAAATTATCAATCATTTTAAAAGTCCTATTTTTCATTAATACATATGGATTTTATCACATCTAATTATCATTATTTCTAAGCTATTTCTTTCATGATATTTTTGATAATATTTTCATATTCGGATTCATTAATATTGTACATATTGATCTCATAATTTTATTTAAATTTTGATTTTTTAGAACCATACAATATAAATTAATGGAAATTAGATGCTATTTTTTCTTCAATCAGGAAATCTTATTTTCTTAATATTTCTGAACAAACCCGTTTCGTCAAATATTTTCTAAGAAAATGATATTATAAGGAAATTTTTGTTTCATCCTGACTAATTATTAAATCGGATATATAATGTATTCATGGGATAGTGTGAAAGGTGAAATTTCACTTGACATATATTTAATGGATTGATTTATGTTGAAGTGAACTATACACTCTAAAATCTCCATTGAAAGTGTTTGGTTATTCCCATTTATGATTGTATTAGTCATCTTTATGAATGGTATACATTAAATGAATAGTGACTCTAGTTAAATCCAATATTCATCCATATTAAATATATTGAGGATAGATAGGAAGAATAAATATTTGACTTTCATAAGGAAATTATCAAAAATTAATTAGTGTAAAGTTGTGGATTTTTTTACTTACTGAACCAACACTCTGGTGGTATTCAATTACACAATCTATAAAGATGTAATAATCGAGTGAGGAAATATGTCGATCAATGTAGTAAGATCACACAAATCATTGGAAAAAATTAATGAGTTTATATTGTGTGGAATAGATAATATCACTAGATCTTGAAATTTTTGTGGTATCAATGGTGTGATAACAACTGAGATGATTTATCCAATGTTTATTTTCTCAATTCCATCTAGTTACCATATTTTTCTGAATATATACTTAATAAATGTTGTACACTTCATGATTTTTTAGATGAATTCCCCTCACAGGATATTTTATTCATTATTTTTAAAGGTATCTCTAATTTATTTTATGATGTTATACTTATTCCATGTTCATCAAATGAATTATTGAAAAATAAAATGGTTCATGAATTTCATTCATCTCCCATTATTTCTATTCCCTGGGAGTTTTAGGTCTCTCATTATAAAAAGTTGTCCTTAATTCTTATTGTTTCTCAGCAATTTTTCTGGGATGCAATGGTTTAGAATCTAAATTATTCTTAGATTCATCATCCATACCATTTTCAAGTGGCTGATGTCTTTTTGCTTCATGTTGTGATCAAATTTACGATTTCCTTGTTATTTGATATTTTTACACAATTATTTTTCATGTGTTTTGGGTTAGAAAGTCTATAATGGAATAAAAATAACTGGTAAAATATTTACTGAGTTATTTATATATTTCATCTATCATTTTGGGTGGTTTTTCTGAAAACATATTGATGGTTACTAAATTGGATTCTATTTATTAGGTGGTGGTTGAAGGGATTACTGTTGGAAGGGATGTTTATAGTATTATATAAAACGTGGTGGGTTCCAGTATTATTTCTACTATAAAATAGGATGATATGGGTTTCTATTTTTATTGAAGGGGTTATCCTGATTTTTTTTGGAATTTCTTTAATTATAATATAGGTACAATACACTCCATTATTTATAATTTAGCTCACTGATTAGTATAACATTTTGGCATGGAACATATACCAATTACCTGAGGTCGGTCTTATATTATATTTACATGATTAAAAACCATTTTTCTCAATAAACATGTAATTTCTTTAACTCTAGTTTTATATAATGGTGAGGAATTAGAAGTTCATACATCATGAATTCCATTAATTCCAATAACCCTATTACCATATCGAATGAGTTATAAGATATATTTTCAATCAGTCCTATATATTCATTTGGATATTTTTCAATCAATGCTCCATTGAATGTGGTATCATGTAGGTTGTGATTATTATTAATTATTCTTTTCAAAAAGTGGATGGGGAAGTGATGTTCCTCTATAGTTAGATATTAGTTACTGGAAAATATCATCTTGAACCTCCCCCATCAATCATATAGTGTCTTTATGGTTGGTAGGAAAATAACATAGATTTCTATCTGGATTTATATGCTCTTGGAAGTTGGAAAAAATATCTTCCACATACATATTTTGAAATCTTACTATTCATTGACCTCTCCTAGTGGTATATTGTAAAACCATTACATTCTGGATCCTTCTAATGAGAAAAGTAATCCCCTCCACATAACTTCCTCTTCATCCACTGCTCAAGGATTAATGCTATATAAGATGTAGGTAAACTCTCTGATGTAATGATTTAGGTATTTTGAATAAAGACCAAGAAACCTTGTAAGCACTTTAATCTTGTCAATATGTAACTCAAAATAATTGTACAAAGGAGGACCAACATTATGATTTTGTTTGTTATGATTTATTGAGCACGAAAAATATGAAAGGTTTGGTTTTTATTTCGATATATTATCTTAGGTTTGGAGTGAACAATTAGAGTTTCCCTTGAATCTCATATGGTTACATATTCCATGGATTCTTGTGAGTTTATTTTCATTAAGAGTGTTAATGTTCTTCTAATTTTGGTATCATAACAAATTAATTGATTATGAAAACTACCTGCCATTCCTGTTAATTTTTTATCACTATTTTTTCACAATAGATACCGAAAAACAATTCCATTTTTTTTTCTAATCATAGGTTAGTAAAAAATATTATTTATTTTCCTTGTGTAGAAAATTGGCTCACTATTGTCATATCACTAGAGGATTCATACAGTGGTTCAATAAATATATTTTATTTAACTAATTTAATTTTTTAATATTTATTAAATCTAAGAATTTTTTGTTTTTTGGAAAAGGGTATTTTAAAGAAAATATAAAACATTCCTAACATTCAGATATAAAATCGAATGTAGTTATGAATAAAGGTCTTGGTCAATAGGGTTTTTTATACATGTTCTTTCATTATTCATTAATTTTTTTAAAATTATGTTTTATAGTTAAATTATGAATAATGATTCATTAAATACTATCATTTAATTTTTTGGGTGTGAAATCATATCATGAATAAGATAATTATTTGCCCCAATAAACTCCACCTCTTCCTATAATCAAGGTTAATGACACACCTCAATCGAGAATTTTGAACCTTCTAGGACCCCAATCCATCATATTCTATTTCATATGTTGGATATACTTAGCTCAATCATAAGAATACATTTTACAACATAAGGAAATGAAAATATAAAATAGAATAATAGAAAAAAATCTGGATTCAGGACATGGGGGACAATCTCCGCACTCATACACTTAACCATCATTCGTCCAAAATTGATATACAACATTAAAGAGCTTAAAATTATTATTTTTGGAACACTATGAACCCTCACCCAAGGAAAATACATAGGTCAGTGTTTCTTTATTTACACTGTATGAGGTTTTAATAGATAAAGGGAAGATAGAAATATTTATGTTGGATGAATAATGAACGAAAAAATGTGGATCACATTAATAAAACATGAAATTTTTTACATTGAAAAAAATAAATAAATAAAAAGAAAACATAATGAATCATATCTATTCAAAATTGTAATGGAAATTCCATAGGATACGGCAATTCCTATCAAACCACCCATATCTATCTACTTATAGGTCTAAAATCACCCATGGATCTATAAATGGTTCAATTATTGGTCTCAAGTCGATTATTTCATAATGGGTATTCAAAAACAGTGGTTCACCATTAATTACATTGAATATTATCGTTCATGGGTCCATCTGAGTGATTCACATTGAGAATAGTGTGTTAACCAAAATAATTTTGTGGGGATGAATAATTCATGGAATGTATTCATGGATTGAGAGTTACATGGGAGTTTTTTAGTATCATGATGTGACCATATGTATTACATTGTGACATAATATTTTATTCTACAAATATTCTTTTTTTTCCTCGATGGTTATTCTCATCTAACTTTTCTATGGAATTTCACATCATAAATGGATGATTTACAATTTGAATTGATGTTTTTCAGCAATTTTCGCTCCATTTTATCAAGGATCTTCATTTCTAGACCTCAAGGTTAAGACTGGACTTATTTTTTGTCCTAAGAAATAATCTACATCAGAAACTCATCATATATATGCTCATTTTCAGTCAATCATTATATCCCACCACAAATGACAAAAATAGATATATAGTGACTGAATTGATAATTTAAATTATTGAAACAATTTTTTTAATATTGAAATTATCATTTTAAATATATTTATATTAGGATATGAAGAGAGGGAATACCCATATCATAAACTCTATCAAGTCTTATTTATCCCACAAGTTGATATCACACTAGAATCAGGATGGTTTATACCTTTGAAAATAATGATGCATGCTCTATAAACCCATGTCATTATCCTAAACTATTAGAAACATCTATTATCTTGTATAAGATAAAACATTTATATATGATATCATAGGCCAATCTACTCAATTCAAGATTGCTGGAATTACTGCTCACACCTCACCTGGTGAGAAAACATCTTAAATGGGACACTATACTTAGAGATCATTAATTAGATGATCATTATCATGATGTATACATGGTATCATTGATAGTTTTCTTTGTGAAGGAATAATAAAATTGTGTATATTTACATGTTAAAAAAAATATCGGGATTTTAATCAACAAGGAAATGGAAACCCCAACCCTTTTTTATATGATACATTTACCATTAGTTTCTCGACAACTATAGTATTGATGTTCAATGTTTACATGAGTATTATTGTAATCTCGGTGAGTGAATATATATACTACAACACCACTAATAGGCTCCCACATTTGAAAGATAAACTCATAAATATTTAAAACTATTTCCCTAAATCCAAAAAATTTCATCACAATTATTCTAACTCCAACTCTGTCCTAGGATAAAACTATCTTTTATAAACCACTTTCACATCTTGACACACTAGGGACTTTTATGGGTTTTCGACATGTTGAAAGTGATAACTCAAGAAAACTTCTCTTAGGCTTATGGATGGTTACTTTAAATGAGTTGGCATATAATAAATTTGGGAGGCATTAACATAATGAACCGATAAATATGCCCCCATATCCACACACAAACTAGAGTTATGGTAAAAGTAATCCACTAGAAAACACAAATGCATGAAAAACCTATAATATCCAATAACCCAGTATGAAAATACAAAATACACATAAAGCGGTAAAACTAAAATCCCAATAACCAGTAAGAAAGTCCAACTTTACAGAAAGAGGTAAATTATTCTCATCATGAACACATATGTCTATCAATAACCCCACTAACATATCAACAAGGTGCCACCCTGAACCAGCCACACTATACCCCCTTGATATTCATAAAAAAATCCTTTCATCTTTATAGGGCATGAAATATATAAGAATTATAATAACCCATATATATAATACCCTAGACATTAGTTCCCATTTCTAGTGGTTACTTTATTACTTTGAAAATGTTACAAGAGATCAAATAAAAACAGATCAAAAAATTTAACAGTATTAAAGAACTAGATACTTACTCGATTCAAATTTTTTACACTGAAAATAAATTAAAATATGTAGTAAGGGAAATCATTCATAATATTTTAACATATTTAAATAAGTTCTTATTATATATAAGGGAAATGAAACAAAATTACAAAAAACTGAAATTCTTATTTAGTATGTCATATAGATGAATATATTATGAGTAAGGTATAATTTATATGGAATGGTAAATAATAGAAAATAAACACCATTTAATCAATAACATGATTAATAAGTGAATACATGGATGCTATTAATGAAATAATTTTAAGTAATATAATAAATAAATTTTCAATGAAGGAAATGTATAATATTTGACTTCATGATCTTTGACATCATGATATCATTATTTTCAAATCCTTGTTCCAAGAAACTTTAATCGATGGGTAAGTTATGCACCAGAAACCCATTTGATTTGGTCAAATAATTTTCCTCATGAGAATTATATATTCATTAAGGGGATATCTCTAATTAGAACCCATCCCTCATACATTTATAGTGTATTCCTCATATATACAATGATCAATTCAATTCAAAAACAATATTCCTTGTCAGAAAATATAAATATATATTATGTGATATGGATTTATGAATATTTTCCTCAATCAATCAAATAAATTCCATAGTAAAATATATTATGTAAAAATGGTATACATTTAAGGTTCCATTCATACCCTTGATACAAAGAAATTGTATATTTAAAATAAATTAAATTCATAATGATCATAATAATGTGAATAATTCAATATAATTTTAATGAAAAAAATTTAAAAAAATTAAATATATATCCATTAGTTCATCAGAAATATTGGCTTTCATATAAAATCATGTCTTATAGAAAAATAATGAAAATATAGTTGAAATATCAACATAGTATTTAATTTTTTTCCTTTATAAAAAAAATTAAAATATGTATAAGAATATAAATATCTTAAAATGGTTATCATGGAGTGTATTCTTGTTAATACTATATATGTTAAGAACATTAATTTTGATTTTTTAAAGAATGTATAAGAAAAAACTGTTGAATTGTTTTCAACATTTAAAAATTCATTCATAACATAAAATTTCCAAAATAAATCATTTGATCAATAAGAAGGAAGTTTTAAAAAAAATTAAAAAAATGGGCATGGATAAAAAATATATTCTTTTTAAAAGAGAAATAAAATATATTTTTTTGAAAAAAAAAATCCTTATGTTATTTATGTTATAACTGTAGAAAATATTTTAGGAAAATATGTAAACTAATTAAATAACTAAAGGATAAAAAGATAAATGGATTTTATGAAGGATGTATTATTATATTCCTCCAATGAAAGTTAAGGTAATCCCAAAAAAAGAAGACTATAAAATTTATCTTTTCCTATTCGATACATTTTAAATTGTTACCCCATTAAAGAAGAAAAATGAATTGAAACATTGTTCATAATGAATAAATAGGTTTATTGTTAAATATATAAAATATAAAATATATAGATAATATAAATTTAAATAGTTGAATAATATAAAATATGAATCAATGAAAAGGAAATTGAGACGAAATCATTTACCTCATGCATCCCTTTAGTAGAACAGGATATAAAGTACAATATTATCATTTTAAAATTTTGATAATTTTTACTTTAACCATATTAATATTTATAATATCAAATATTATCCTCTTATTAGATTTTCTCACCTATATAAAAATAATATTTCATCTCTACCATTGTTTCAGGTGTTAACTGCTTCATTTTCTCATAAATTGTTTTCCATGGATGTTCTAGTTAATATAAATAGGATATAATACCATCATCTAAAAAGTATTATTAATTTTTTAAATATAATAATTATTCATTACAAACATTTTCCTAATCATTCATGAAATTTGAAGATTGAAAATGAATCACATAAATTCGTGGAGATGGTACGCCATACGTACCCATGAGCAATGTTATCATCTTCTTAATGTATAAATTAGTAATGAATAAAATTTCATATTAATTTTATAGAATAAATATAATTTCATAATTTTAATATGTATTCAAATTTTTCCTTCACTATGTATATCCATGTTATTCATTGATGGAATACAAATTTCATTGGTTCATGAGGTGGTAGTCTTCCATACACATGATTGATGATTTAGTTTTCCATTTGATGGTGAAGAAGATGAATAGATATTATTTCATAAATAAAATAACAGTAAATTATACATGCATAATTATTTTATTATAGTGGAATTATTTTGAAATAATTTAATTTTTTAGCAAAAAGTTACTAGAAAGAGACTTATGAAGACAATTACATTTTTTTTGAAAATCCACTGTTGGATATATTATTCAAAACCCCAAGGATTGTATTTTAGAAAGATGATAAGCACTAAAATTTGTCTAATATTTTTGTCTAGATATTTTTATCATGGTTTATAAAGTTAAATGGTTGAATAACCTTCAATAAGGGAGGGGAGGAGGTTCCCATTTATAATTGTGGTTAGTGGAAAACTTGTAAAATTTCAACGTGTTAACAAATGTCAAGTTATCCTCTTGAAATAATGTTTCCAAAATAGATCAATTTTGAATGTATGCTAAAAATAAAACCATCTAGTGGTGTTTCAAAGGGGTTTTAAGTCATTTCTGCACATATCATTATAGTTCAACCCTAGAGAAACCTGTTTTGACCTTAACTATAGTAATTAGTTTTTACATTTTTACTATTAATTATGACCATAATTTAACTTGAACTTATGAACTGATATTAATTATTCATATCCCAAATATGGAATCTATGTTATCAAATGAAATTCACAGAATTTGTAGAAATTAAAATAAAATTTAAGCCACAAAACATGTTAGAAGACATTTTCCATGAAATGTACTTTTCAAGAATAAGATAATATTACATTAAATATATTATTAGTAATAATAATTATATGGAATGGAAATAATATATTTAGATATATAATCTTAAAATTTCATTTAAATAATTCATTATTAATTATTATATTTATTTAAATAAAAGGGGATGACATTATGAATTTTAAAAAGGATCATTGAAAAATAACCCTTTTACATCTAAATGATATTATATTTATATATTTAAAAATTATTTTCAATTCATGATTAATTATTCATATTATAACACATAATTATATATAAAATAAGGAATAGTTCCGAAACTACAATTTTAATAATCCATAAAGCTTATTTCTAAGGGAAAATTTTAAAAACTAATTCTAGGAATATTTTGACCAAATATGTTCAAAATCAATTTTCAATATATAAAATCTGTTTTTTTTCATTCCATTACATATTAAAATATTATTTTAATTATACTTATATTAAAAATATAATGGTAAAATACTAATATTTAGGCTAGGTTTCTACTTTCATCCCTCTAAAAAAAATCACTCTTAAAATTTTCATGGATATTTCTTAAACACAATAAGTGTGGTTCTTTTTCATAACATCGTATGGTTCCCACGTTTCTTTCTCCATTTTATGTTTTCATCAATATAAATTTACTAAACATTTCATTTTATACCCGAAAATATCTTTTCTTCTATATAGAATATTGATGGTATCTTCACCTTAAGATAGATTAGGTTAAAATTAATTTAATTAATAGGTGATCACATGTGTTGGGTTTTTCAGGTACGTACATAACAATTATATATGAAACTCCCCACGAACATTAGATATACTTTGTGGAATTTCAAAATAGTAATCCATAGTGCTAATTCATTCTATAATTTAAAAATGTCCAATGTCCCCGAAGCATAGTTTTCCTATCATAACAAAACATACAACACCCTACCATGAAAATAATTTCATGAAAACATGATTTACTATTTGAAAGACTTGTGTGAATTATCTCAACATGTTTTTTCTATTTGAATAGTTATTTTGAATCTTCATATGTTTGAGGGGGGAGGAAATGATGCCTAAATTACGCACCATATAAAGTGCATTTTGAATACTTTTCAAAAATATATATATATAAATCGTTGGTCATCATCAGAAAAAATTGAAAGTGCTACCCCCTGAATTCATAAAACGTCATTATTTTAGAGTAATGCAGGGAGGTCAAGAGGGAAAAATTCTATTATGTAATTTTTTTGATCATTCTGTTAGGGGATTAATAATAACCAATATTACAACAATATTTTTATGAGTCTATGGTAATTGGGTGAAAATACCAAAGAAATTTCATCCCATTTATACATATGAATATGTAGAAGTTTCATGAATTATATATGGAGTAGTCTATGTATTTTCCCCTTAGGAAAAAGAAATCACCATTATACAAAATATATAATTTTTAATTCATATTATCCAACCAAAAATGTTAATTCAAATCCCTATACATGTTGGTACTACCACAGTGTATAAAGATATTCATGTTTTGAGAAATAATAATCCTTGAGTTACTTGAGTTCACCTTTTCCTCATATTGAGCTCTCTCTATAAAAATATGTATTTTATGTTTTTAATACCTATGTATATACCATAAATTTAACTTCTAAAGTACCAAATCCACATGGATCATCCCTTTCATGTTTGATAAGAACAATGTTCTCGGAGCTGGCTGAGAAGATGTTTACATATGTTTAGTTATGTACAAGCATGAAAGGGGGGATTAGAAATTGGGTAAATATATTAAATTATGTGACATCCTATTTCACGGGATTTTTCATAGTGTGAAAGAGGGATTCATGATGTGAAATGCGCTGGGGTTTGAAAATTAAAATAAAGCATTGAGGCAATTCATTTTTCATTAAAACTCAAACTCATGATATTAAAATTTGGGAAATGGTATTACACATCTTTTAATGGCCCGATGTTGTATATTTTATGTGTTTTCCAACTACTCGATTTTTGTCACAATCTGTGACTAAAGTAGCTTTCCCTTGAACCCATGCGACCCAATGACCATGTCTTCAAATTTTTTGGTATTCCTTTATCAAGGTACAATCCCTTTCTCCCTCCTTCGATCCATATGGATCCATCTATGATATACGATATGATCTACCTCCGTTAATTAGGTTTCATCAATAAGTTTCCTTCCATTTACACTTCCTTGTGATGGTTCCTGATCTCCATGTTTATAATGGACTTTTCTTGGTGGTTGGTTGGTGTGGGTTTTCCGCAACCTGTTAGGGTGGATGTATTTTTTGTGGGAGAGGTCATCATGGACAATTTCTTTGATCCATTCTCATACAAAGAATGTGAATGACCTTTTGAGGTTAGGGATTCAATGCTTCTCTATTTATTTATGTGAAACTACAGAGTTAGTATGATTAGCCCCTTAGATCATAATGAAATTGACCTAATTAAATATATAAACCAGATTAAATAACTATTATCATTCGAGTAGCGATGTTTATTCACTTTACTGTGTTAAGGGTTTTCTGATTCATTTTATAGATATTGGGATATCTATGCTTGATTTTTTCAGTTGTTCTTGTTGGAAATTTGTAATAAACGTAAATCTAAAAATTGTGAAATTAATTTGATAAAATATAAAGCGGCATGTTTAAGGAATCTGGTTGTTGTTTTCCCAATTTTATGATAATCCAGTTGATTCAAGTGAGCATGATTAATTTAAATTGGTTAATGAACATAAATAATGGGGATTCTTATTGATAATGGAGTTAATGAAATGATAAATTAATTGTTTTATTAATTTTTAATAGATTGTGATAGCTTATTGACTAGGTTTTCTGTTGTTTTAACCTATAAATAACAGATTTTTAATTCAAGATGGAATAAGAACCATTTTTGTGCTAATGATAATTCCTTATTGGGCCTGATTTTCCCAATTTATGGTAACATTTGAGTGCCTTTTTCTTTGGAGCTGTGTTATCTCATTATTTCTGATGGTCGAATACCTTTTTTAGGGTCGAGATCCCATAGTTATTTTACTTCCTACTACTGGTGATGTTCTTTGGATATGAGTATTATGGTTATTGGGGCATGGAGGCCTTGATGCCATGTTAGCCTAGGATAGATGAGCATGGAGGGATGTTTTGGTATGTGATGGAAGGAAGGACCAGTATTTGTGGCATCAGTTGATTCCTAGAGTGGGGAGATGCATCTTTTTCTGCATGTGGCTATTGGGGAGGACACTAAAGATGTTGGAATGGGTTAATGTTGGGCTTACCCATGGTTGTGATAATGGTTGTGGTTGAATTTGTTATTTGATTATATACTTTACTCACCCCACTATATGAGGCATATTTTCTAGCACATCCTCCCCTAATAGATATGAATACGCGCGAGGTATACCACATAATTTTTTTGTTTAGCTTCTTGAGGATGGATAAGTCTATGTTCGTTCTATAGGTTCCAAAGACTCAACAGGTAGTTCCCATAATCATCGTGTCGATCCATTTTTTACATTGAAGATTAGAAGTTCTCTTAGAATACAAGGAAGTATAGAAAGTTGGAATGTTGTTAAGTAAATGAATCAATGATGTTTAGCCCAAGGTTCTGGATCTTGCAGGAATGAAATACTGAGTTAGTGTTTCTGAGAAGCCATGTACTCAATTAGGTTATTCCTGGAGGGCATGGATCTCAGTTGGAATGCTATTGAAATATAATTTTTAATTTATTATGGTTAATTAATGGATTAATATTTAATTAAAATAATGTGAAACTAATTAAAAGGGATAAATGGAATTAATGTATCTCTTTAAATTGTTGCATGCTTATATGATATCTAGTCTTAGTAGTGGAAACCAGGATTATGAGAGACATTATCTATAGTTGAGTCTAAGACATGGTTATTACCATAGGGTGGTTGTGAGCTATATTATCTCCAAAACATTTTTTTTCTTATATACACTACCCCACCATATTGGTTAGGGAAATTGACACCCCAGGGATTCTGGGCCATGGGGGTGTTTTCTCAAACATTCTGGTGTAAGGGTGGATGACGGAATACACTATTTTGCCCCACAAACTTCACTTCATAGTTACGTGTGCTAGTATGTAGGGTAGTTAGTTTTCCCCATATATGTTTTTAGATGGTTGTAAGGGCTTTGGTGATTTTTCACAAATTTATTCTGGGTATATTTTCCAATAGTCTATCATAGGTATGACATGTATAGGCTGTGATGGCTTGCAGATCCTTACTCGGTTTATAGACTATAATGGATTTAGTTATAATACTCGATGTATGATACATTCTATGTGAGTTGTGGTGGCTCCCAGAAAAAACTTGTTACTTAAGGTTGTGTGGTTGTGGTGGTGAGTTTCTAGAAGTAAATGTTGTGGTGCTTCACTTGTGCATCTACGGGAAATATTTTTTGGATAGAGATTCTTAGGACATGAGATGTTGGGGAAAAGTTTCAAACCAATGGGGAAGTGGTAGTGGGTTACCCATGATATTATTTATTATATTATATATTATTGAATTTGATACTTGGTGAGAGTATCCATGGTGACCTTTTGAACTTACTATAATTATTTAGGTGACGTGTTAGTTTAACTTATTGTTCAATGTGCTTCAGCATGCATCCTTACCTTTTAACGAGAGGCTCTAGGAAGGATCCTACTAAGTATACTACTGTAATCACCCTATGTTAAATGATATTTTTAGGTCACTTGTAGTATGTTCTAGATCTAGATGGTTACTACTAGCTCGGGGTTTTCCAGGAGGAGTTCAGAATTTGTGGTCCTTGTCGTTGTACATTATTTCTGTACTTATAGTTTTCCCTTTTAGTTTTTGTAGTTATTTCATGGATTTACATATACATACATGGGTTTTAATTAATATATTATTTTTAGTAGGAGTTGGTTGGTTTCTATCTCACCTCTCCATTCCACATGTTTTCTCTTAGAGTGGAATGCCTATTATTTGTGTGTTTTTTATACCCTCTATGTTAGTCACCAACCTAGGGCCTACTGAAGGAAGGTATTGGGGGTTATTATATCCCTTCTCCCATTTCTGGCCTTGGAGGGGCATAATTATTGGGGAGGGAGTCATTAGAGAGTGGAATTAAATGTATTGTTGAGGGATATGATGATGTTTGGGGTTAGGGATAGGTGAGGATGAATGGATTGTTAGGGAAACAATGTTAGCTAAGTTTAATAAGCATTGTAGACACTAGAGACTGGCTGAGACACTGGTATTTAGGCATCCTTGTGATCTAATGAATGAACCGTTAGGTTTACAATGTCTCTGAAATGATGGGATACTACTTTTAGGGTAGAATCCAAGAAAATTATCATGCATCATTATTATTTCCACATTTTCCTGAAAGGTTAGACATTGGGATATGTTAACCTAAATTGAATAAACGGAAACATATAATTAATGTTAATTTCATCCATCTTCTATGTTTAGGATCTCTTATGGGTTGTTCTTTTATAATTATGGATTAGGATCAACATCCTCATGAATTTTTCTTCTAAGATTCTTAGAATTCTTCCCCAGTAGATTGTTGTAGAGTTGAGGTTGACAAAGATGACACTTGGAAGAGGACACTTCAATAGTTTCCGCACTAGTTTTCTTTATAAGTATGAGGGATCAAATTTAGACGTATTCACGGAATAATAGTTGGAGGAGGTTGAGATATCTTTCATTTTGGTCTGTGCTCAGGAAGAGTACTGGGTATTGTTGGTTGTAACGATTCTGCATTGATCGGTGAGGCAGTGGTGGTTCTTGTTCTTTGCATATTGTTAGTAGTCATCAGTATTGTGGGATATGTTCTGAGAGCAGTTCAGACATGAGATTCCTTCTTCAATTTCAAATGTGGTTAGTCTCTAGGAGATTCTTACCCTTCGACAGGTGAGCTCCGATGTTTTAGAGTTCGGAATCCGTTTCCTGATCATTTCGTGATATTCTTCGGACCTATTACCGGATGAGGGTGATAGTGAAAGGAATTTTGAGGAGTCCTTGCATCCATATATCTATTTCCAGGTCACCCTATTTATGACGAAGATATATCTTAAGGTGCTAGTGAGGGAAGTGGTCATCATGAGGAGGTTACCTAGATTCGGATCATCATTAGAGGGGATTCATTATGATTTATCATAAAGTATAGTTCTAGTCCATGGTTTTCAGTTTTCAAGGTGGAATTATTTCAATTTAGTTAGGGGTTGGCCTTATCCCTTAGTATCTCATTTCTATATGGGTAGAGGCTCTCAGACCTATACTCAGGGATCATGTTCTTTTTTTCTTGTGGAGGTTGAGGTCAGTAGAAATAAGAGTGCCTAGGATTTCTGAGAAGTAAGCATGAATCACGTGTTCCACTTCATGTTTGTCCATTGAGGTAGTAGTATTAGGTTTCACTAGTTTTGGATCAATAGAGAGTATTTGGAGATGCCATAGGATATCCACAAGATGCTCTTCTTCCTCTAAGAGCAGATCATGATAGTAGAGTTGTTAACTATCAGGGTCAAGGAGGTTGTGGAGTAGGTATTGGTCAGCTTCCGGCTTTAGATTTTATAGTACTATGTGATCCAGATGTCTTTCTAGGCACCCTTATGTTGTTTTATAATTGGGTTAATTACTTTTTTGATTCATAAGAAACTCAGTCCTTCATTTCACATTCACTTTTCCATGCCCTGGGACTTGAGTTAGAGATGAGTCCAGTTCCCTTTGAAATGAATACCCTAATTGGTGGTTGAGCTGACTTTTTTGATGTATTCAGAGACTATAATAATGTGTTGGGGAAGTAATGTTTTGGATGATATTTCCTGTTATTACATATACAACCATATCATTTCATCATTATCATGTATTGGTTGTATTCATTTTAAGCTATTGTGGATTACTTTAAAATGTACGTGGTGTTCTTCGATAGTGATGAAGATCCAGTACTGTTTATTGGCAAGAAATATCCTCCGATGGCTATGAGGAATTTTCTATCGTGGTCATCCTTTATGACTATGATGATAATGTATTTTTTAGAGGTAAATTTCTGGAATTTCATAGGGTTGTATATGACTACCATTAGCCCCTTCTAGAAGAAGTTGTATCATTAACCCATCGATGAGAGATCAAGTTCAGGATTGAGATACAACCATGCATGTCTCCAATTTCCTTGTGCCCATATACAATGGAACCTTATGAGTTGTGGGATCTATGAATACATCATGATTGTTTGTTCGGGTGTGGTTTCATTCATCCAAGCATGTCATCGTGGGGTGCACCTGTTTTTTTCATTAATAATGTTGACTATAGTTTTCTAGGGTGTATCGATTATAATCACTTAAACTGAGTGACAATGATTAACCACTATCCTCTTCAATGTATTGATGATATATTTGATCAACTAAAGGGTGCATGTTGGTTCTCAATGATTGATTTTTGGTCAGGATATCATCATATTCCTATTAAGGATAAATATATACCAAAGATGACTTACTTTATTCATCATGGGAATTATGATTTCATTGTCATGTCGTTCGATGTGATGAATTCTCTATCTGTGTTCATTGTCTTGATGAACATTGTGCTATGTGAGATCCTTGATATGTTCTTGGTGGTTATCATTGATAACATCCTTGTGTAAAATGTGTCTGAGGAAGAGTATACAGAGCATATGCATTCTATTTTGGGAGTTCTTCGTCAAAATTAGTTGTTTGGGAAGTTGTCGAAGTGTTAGTTTTTGTCTCTAGAAGTCTGTTTATTTGGGAATGTTGTATCCAATTAGAAAGTAGATGTGGATTAATCAAAGGTAGAATAAGTCATGTATAGGGAATCCCCATAGCTAGTTGTAGAGGTGATATGTTTCCTTGGTCTCATTGGATGTTGCAAGATGTTCGTAGCTGATTTCATTTGGGTTGGACTACTCAAACAACATTGACCAAAAAGGATTATGTGTTTTTTATTGAAGGATTTGTGTCAGGATGTTTTTTAATAACTAAAATAGGTATTAGTCAGTTCTCTAGTTCATTGTATTCTAGTAGAAGGAGCTCATTTTAAAATTTCTTGTAATTCTGTTGTGTATGGGATTAGTCTTTGTTAAGATGTAGCAAAGATAATTTGTTTTTTATGGGTCTCAATAGATACATTCCCATGAGAGTAACAATTCCACCCTTCATCTCATGTTGGTGGGAGTGGTATTGGTTTTATATTTATGGAGAGATTACATCATTGGAGCGTGTTTTGTGGTATTCACATATCATAAAATCTTGAAGTATGTTATCTACCAGTGTGACTTTAACAAGCGCCAACATCGGTGGATGGAGTTCATATAGGATTATAAAATTAAAATTTCATATACACCTAGGAAGGGGAATGTTGTAGCTGATGTTATAAGTATGATGTCTTGTAGTTATACAGTGCATGAATTATGTGATTCCTAATGGGGAATGGAAGAACTCTCACCATCACATTTGGATACTAGAGAAGTTGGGGGAAAATGATTCTTTTTTTAGATGACGAATCAATCATTTATGATATAACAAGTAGAAGAGTCCTAGTTTATGGATCTTTAGGTGGAGGTCTGAAGAGACCAAGTTGTTTTTGTAGATGCCACTAATGGTTGGTCTGAGGATGAACAACACCAAGTGTTGTTTCAAGGAATTATTTTTCCTTTGGAGATATGTGGTGGTTCTTAGAGAGTTTCATATTTCAACTTCCGTGGTACATCTCGGAATGATGAAGATGTACTATGATTTGAGGAGTCAGATTTAGTAGCCTAGGTCAAAGTCTCGAGTTTCCATGTTTATTCCTGATGTTTTGTCTTCCAGAAAGTGAAGGCTTAGTACCATGTTCCTGGTGGTTTTCTTTTGTGGTTAGATGTTCCTCAGTTGAAGTGGGAGGAAATATCTATGGAATTTATTACCTGTCTACCTCATGTGTAATGTGGACATAAAGTAATATGGGTTTAATTGGATCATTTGATTAAATCATCCCACTTCATAATAGTCGAGGAGTCAATCTTAGTGGAGGTATTAATGAGGCAGTCTCTGGAGGATGTGGTGAGACTCCACAGAATCCTAAGGAAGATCATTTCAGAATGAGATCCCCATTTTAAATCAAGGGTGTTGGGAGTTCTCCATCATGATTTTGGTTCTCATATATCCCATAATACTACTTTCATCCACAAGTGGATAGTCAGACAGAGCGGACAATCTAGACTCTGGATGATATGTTGATCTCTTCTGTCCTAGATTTGGGAGGTTCATGGATAAGGCACCTTCCCATGGTAGAGTTTTCCAAGAACAATATATTACACTCCACCATTGGTATGGATCCATTTAAATAACTGTATGGATGACATTTATATTATTAATTGTGCTAGAATAGGGTTAGAGAGTCCATAATTCTCAGTCCGGAAATGACACAAAACATGACAATGATGGTGTAGGTGATTTTTGATATGATGAATGTAGTGAAGGATCTCCACAAATCATATGTCGATCATAGGAGGAGACATATGAAGATTGATATTATGGATCACGTTTTTTTAGGTTAATCCCCATCTTGGGAAGTGAAGGTTCTCTCATGAGAGTAAGTTTTCTCCCCCGTTTGTTGGTCCTTTTGAGATGTTGGATCATTTTGGAGCGATGGCATATCGGGTAGCACTTCCCCAATAAATGATTAGGATACATGATGTTTTTTACGTGTCACATATCCATCATTATCATTATGAAGATTATCTTGTCATCTATATGGGGTGAGATTGATTATGATGATGATGAGACCATTTAGTAGTGTCATGTAGAGATATTGAACCACAATGAGAATGTTTTTCAATTTCATCCTATCCCCTTGGTTAATTTCATGTGGTGGAATGGTGGTGTGAAGGAGATTACTTGGGATTGAGTGTCACTAATACATGATCATTACCCTGAGCTATTTGATGTTTGTATCTTTTATTCTAACATTTTTCATTTGTTGGTTGTAGACCCTTTCATTTTATGAGTGGGATTTATCTAGTTCCATAATTGGGATTACTCTCTTTTTAGAGGTATCTCTATTAGGAGAGTGGTTAGGATCTGTTTGTAGTTGCAACGGTCTTTTCCACATGTTCCTCTAGAGAAGAAGTTGAGAACCCATGGTGGACAGAGCCTTGAGAGGTATATCATGGGGTGGCTCTTCAGATGACCACATTCAATTTCTTCTCTCAGTTAGTTTTGGATTCTTTAGGATGAGATTTTTTTAGTGGTATCTTATGTATGGGTATTGATCCACATTGTTTAACCCATTTCATGTTTTTGATGAATGAATTTCTCAAAGGTGTATTAGAAGAAGTTTGGAGAGATTCGTTGAAGTAGAAGTTGTGAAGGAGGGATGCATGTCATGTAACTATATTAAACAATGTGAAATCATATTTCATGATTTGTGTCATGGAATGAAAAGGGCTTCACTGTGTGAAATATTTTAGGGTTTCAAAAATAAAATAATGTATTGAGGTGAATCATTTTCTAGCAGAACTCGACCTCAATGCATTACACTACGTGAAAAAGGATTACACGAAATGTAATTCCCAAACACTGCATGTTTTAGGTGTTTTCCAGCCACTCGGTTCTTTTTAATACCTATAGTAGCATTGGATCTCCCTCAACCCTAAGAGACCAGACAACCCTCTCTTCAATGTTTTAGGGATTCCCTCATCAAGGTAATGATCTGAAAATCCCTCCTACAATATGTAGAGATCTATATTCGATATAATGTATGATCTACCTCCATTCATGAAGTTTAGTTGACATATTTCCTTATATTAATCCTTTCCATATGATGAAACATAATCTACTTATTTCTAATGTAGTTTTCCTAGTGGTTGGTTGGTGTAGTTGTGTTACGGAATCCTCAGGTTGATGATGTTGTTGCAGGAGAGGTGATCAGGATCTGTTTCTTTGATCCATTATCTTGCGAAAAATGTCAACAACTTTTTGAGGTAGGGGATTTGATGATTCTCTATTTATTTATGTTCAATTGGAAGAGTTATCATGGTTTATCCCTTGGATCACAATGAAATCAACCTAATTAAATATACGAACTGGATTAAAGAATTAATATTGATCACGTAGGGATGTTGTTTTTGTACAATTTTATGGCTTTACTCTTGATTTTGTAGACACTGTGAGATCCATAATTGATTTTTAGTTGTTTTTTATTGAAATTTATAAAGAACGTAAAGAATAAACTAATTTTCTAATTAATTGGCATAAGGATAAAGAGGCATGTTTAGGGAATCCAGTTTTTTTTTGTAATTTTATGACAATAAAATTGATTCAAGGGAGCATGTTTAATTAAAAATGGTTGATGAACCTGAAACATGTTGATTCATATTGATAAAAGTGTTAATTGCATGTTAAATTATTTTATTAATTAATTTATAATATATTGTGATATCGTGAATCTTTGGTTTCCCATAGTTGGATCCTATAAAAAATGAATCGAAAAATTCAAGATGGAATAAGTATCGGTTTTGTGATAATGATAATGCCGTGTAGGCCATGAGTTTCCCACTTTCTTAAAAAGGATGAGTCCCTTATGCTTTGGAGCTGTGAGATATCTTTATGTGTGAAGGCTAGATGCCTTTCTTAGGGATGATATCCCATTTTGATGTATGTTCATGCTTCTTGTGATGTTCTACGGTTACAAGACTTGTTGTCGTGGGGGCAGGGAGGACAAGATGTGATGTGATCCTGGTTTGGATGATTCTGGAGGGGTATTGTGGTATGTGGGGGCAGGGAGGCATAGTGGTTGTGGGAGACATTGATTCCAATTGGGGAGAGATGCATCAGTTTATGTATATGGGTGTTGGGGAAGATACCGGGGATGATGGAATGGGTTGAAGCTTGGCATACCCATTATTGTGAAAGTGGTTATTGTTGAATATGTTGTTTTATTATCTGGTTTACTCTCCCCACTGCTAGAGGTAGCTAGTCTTTCTTACCCTCCTTCCAAAATAAGTGAATAAATGTGGGGTATGTCATATACATTCAGTTTTTAGCTTATTGGGGATGGATGGGTCTAAGATCTAGCTATAGGTGCTAAAGACTCAATGGGTAGTTCACCTACTAACTATGTTGTGCCTATTTTTTCCTGATAACAAATAATTTTTTCCAACAATAAAAATAAGTATGTAAATTTTGAATTTTTTCAAATAAATGAATAAATGATGTTTAGCCAATGGGGATGAAGCTTATTGGGATGCAATGCTAAGGTTGTGTTTCTGAGAAGTTGTGGAATTGGTCTGGTAATGCATGGAGGGCATGGATATTTGTTAGAATGATAATGAAAAGTAATGTTGAACTGATAATTGATAACTAATGGTTAAAGAATTAATTAACATAATGTGAAAATAATTAAAATGGATAAGATGAAATAATGTATCTTTAAATGGTTGTCTACATATAGGATATCTAGTCTTAGCAGTGGAATCCAGGAGTCCGAGAAACATTAGATGAAGTTGATTATATGACTATGTTATGAACATAGTGTGGTTGTGAGCTATATTATATCCTATAATTTTTTTATTTTCATACGATACCCCACCTTGTCGGTTAGGGAGACTGACACCCCGAGGATTATGAGCCCTACAGGTGTTTTATCCAATATTATAGTGGGAGGATGGATGGATGACTACCCCATTTAGCCTCACCCTATTATCATGGTAGTTACATGTGCTAGTATACACGGTAGTTAGTTTTCCCCCAATATGTTTGTACACAGTTATAATGGGTTGTGGTTATTTCAAACACATGTATTCTTGATATTGTTTCCTAAGGACTGCTATAGGTTTAACGTGTATTGGTTGTGATGGATAGAGGATCCTTACATGGTGTATGGGATGAAATGTCTTGAGGTATAATACCCAATGTAAGATACATGCTATGGAATTTTTGGTTTCTCCTGACCACTAACTAGTTAATTTCGGTTTTTTTGTTGTGGTGGTGAGTAAAACAAGGTGCATTTTATGGTGCTTTTCCCAGGTTTCTGCGACCAAGACATTATACAGAGAGATTATTAGGATATGCGACGTTTCAAAAAAGTATAAAAATAATGGGGATGTGGTATTTTGGTACTCTTGATATTATTTATTATATTATATACTCTTATGAGAAACTTTGTGAGAATATACATGATGAGGTTTGGAATATTGTATACCTATTTAGGTGACGAGTTTGTTTCACTTATCATTCAATGTGCTTTAGCATGCTACTTTACCATTGCATAATATTATCTAAGGAGGTTCCTAATGAGTATACTGTTATATTCACCCTACATTATAGAAAAAAATTTCAGGTCACATGGAGAAGGTAGTAGATTAGGTTGGTTACTACTATCTTAGGGTTTTTAGGAGTTTTTTGGGCTTTGTGGTAACTGCCGTTATTTTCTTTTGGTATTTTCAGTTTTTCCCTTTAATTTATTTGTAGTTCTTACATGTTAATAAATATGTTTACTTGGTATGTCTATTATATTTTAGTCTATGTAGTATTTGGTTAGTTTATTTCTTATCTATCTCTTCAACATGTTTTTTCCAAGAGGTTAATGCCTCCCATCAGTGTGTTTTCTATACCCTCAGTGCTTATTGTTATCCCATGTCCTAATAGAGGTAGGACATGGGGGTCATGATCTATCTTATCACATTTCAAGACCATGAGGAGTAAAATTTGTGTGTATGGGGTTTTGTCATCACCATATTGATAATGTATCCACATATTCAATGAAAGTATTACGTCTACCAACTAAAGATAATGAGTCAGATAGTAATTTTCACCATTTATTAAATTCCATGAGGCATAGGAAATTTGATAAATATTCTAAATAAGGATACATTCAAGTACCTTATTTGATGCGTCCATATATATTAAAAATATATCATTTACGAATTTTAGAGTCGAAATTAGATCAATAAGCAATATCCAATTCAATTCATGGAAATATTCTACACAATCCTTTGTATATACAATCATAAAACCTTTAAATATAA
Organism: Viscum album; assembly: GCA_963277665.1. Lineage (NCBI taxonomy): Eukaryota > Viridiplantae > Streptophyta > Magnoliopsida > Santalales > Viscaceae > Viscum > Viscum album. The sequence continues at coordinate 56,125,939 of OY728123.1, forward strand.
TATTTGATAATGAGTTAGACAATCGATTTTTTGGAAAAATTCCCGGATAATAACCTAAAAAATACAAATACATAACTTATTTATATTCCATGATGTATGTCATTTTTTGACTTAATTTGTATTCATATGTTCATATGAATTCCATATTTATTGACAATATGGCCAAGAAAAGAAACTATCTGAATATAAAATTCACACTTTCAAAATTTCTCATATAACACATTTATTCTAAGTGTATCAAGAATGATATATGAGTGATATTCATGGTCAACGTAGTTTTTATAATACACTATGTTATTATTAATAAACACCAAAAACAAAAGCATCAAGATATTCCTTGAATACACTATTAATTAGTTCCATAGAAAAATTGATGTATTATTGAATCCAAATGTCAATATTTAAACATGCAATGTCCACACCTCATTAAAAAAATTCATTGGAATGTATTACTTATTTACGTGTACATGATGATACCAATAATGATGTTCAATAATAGAATAATAGTGAGCGATATAAAGTTAATCAATAAGTCATAAATGAAATGTAGAGATTAATTTTTCATTATCATAATATCAATGATTTCTCTATAATCATTTTAATGACTCAAGGATCCATATTTATTCGAAATAAAAACAACAATGTCTCTCCAAGGTGAACAACTATAGTGTATAAATCTCTTATGAAACAAATCCTCTATTTTTTCATTAACCATAGTAATTAAACAGTGTTAATTCTCTATGGATACTTTGATATTGGTATTTCATTAGGGATTTAATCAACAGAAAACACAACTTTTCTATCTAGTGGTTTTCTAGGTAATTCATCAATAAATATATCAATGTATTCCTATAAAATTTTCACATAATAAATATTATGGAAATATTTTCCATGTGAATATTATGTCTTCTCATAATAATAATGAATCTTATTCAGAAGAGATACTTTTGGAAAATATAGAATTACCCGAGATGATAAATTATCTAAATCAATTAAAAGGAATTCTATGAATTCATCACTAATAAAAATTTCCTTATATTAACTATAGTTTTTGTCATCATGCTTTTGAATCCTACTCCACAATAAGGATTATACAAAATTAAACCATAGGTACAATACAAATGTCTTAAATTATTGTATGTTTAGGTGTTATAATGGGAACCTCCAGAAACATCCTTTTTATTGTGATATTTCTACTAAGAGTTTTTTCTAAAAATTCCCTTCTTAAGGATCTAGTGAAATATGTTTATTTAAAACATGGTTGATATAAACAAGGGAATGGATCCGTAATCAATTAATTAATTTTCTAAATTTATATATTTGATTAAATTTCCCAACTCCCCATATTTAAGAACTTGATCATTTGGTATAATGATAACATAATATTTTATGTCTCCCCTTAGCCTCCTCTATGACAAGTTTCTTTAACACTGGGATCATTGGTATGAATAATACCCCTTTTCATCGTAGTTAAAATACTAGATTATAATGATATATTCCTTTACCTGACATTCATTATCTAGATGGACCTCATCTCTACACATATAACAATCTCAAATTCCCAATAAGCATTTTCCATGATGTATCATTCCAAAAATATTGCGATTTGAATTGCTGGTTTTTCTTATTTTTCTTCATTGAATTCGTTTTTTCATTATTTTCCAAAAACCAATTATAATTATTATTCATCATCAATATATATGATCTAGAAAATTCAATATTTATTTTTATGAAGAATAAAACTATTTCATCATATTTTTTAAATGTTTGGGAGTCCATTTGTCTTCAGAGACTCGACTTAATCCCTTCAAAGAAACAGTCAATCATACATCCAATATTACATAAGTTATCGATATCATACCTAGAAAGTCTTGTAAAGGCAAAATAATACTCTAAAATAGTTTCTACTTCCTTTAGTTTTAATTGGAGGAATATTATCTTCATTTTAGATCATTTCTCCGGGGGGTAAATATACCCACGAATTTTCTTTTAAAATCTATCTATTCCATGTGTTTTATTTCTTATTACTCCATAGTATTCTGTATCAATAGTCACCACTGATCAGCATTAGCACTGAGATAATATATTTCCAGTGTTACCTTTTACCTTTCATCACATTCCATGGCCAAAAATATCTTTTCAATGGTCTTAATATATTTCACAGCTACCACTGGATTAACTGTTCTACAAAAATACGGTGTATTCTACAGCATGAAATTATCCAATATAGGTGTATCATGACATTAAACACCATGTTTCTCCATATTTACTGGGTTAATAGTCATAATTTGTTTCCCATGTTCTAATAGATCCATTATCTACTTATATCCAACACTATTTCCAATGAATTATACAATAGGTAAATTTATACATTGACCACGAGTATTGATAACATTATTTCTACAAGTATTTTTTCATATTATAACATATACATGAGTATATAATATAAGTTTGAATTTAAAATCATAATAAATAATTATTAATATGATGTAACAATTAACATAAATAAAAAAATTACACATTGTTATTCATTAAATTATAAACATGGTTTCCTTGAGAATATGTTTAAATCATAAAAAATGTATTGAAATATTTCATTATGGTCTGTAAGTAAAATTTGAATTAACATAAGTATATCTACCAAGAGTGTAAAACTATATGAGATGTGAGTTCTTATTTATTATGCACTGGAGGGAAGAATGAGATATACTAATCGAACTATTTTCAGGGTTGTTACCACTATATGCATTTTTTCAAAACCACATCCACATATAGTATCTAGAAAGTGAAGTATTTATTTAAAAACCACATACACTCTACCTTAGCAAAAAAATTATGATATTATTCAAAAATTTGAGATATCCATAAATTCTATCATAGGGTAATGTTTCCAAATTACTGTTTACCATAATCTAATACCCAAGGTTTCTAATAAAAATTCTATGATACCAAATGTAACACCCTTGAATCTAGTACCCAAAACTGGCGAATAAATTATTATACTATAGTAAGATTCATAGGATCACATCACAAAGGATTGATCAGTTTAGTTGTATTTAATACAAATATACATATGTTATTTTCTATCTGTACATTTAAAGTAATATATAAAATATAGTAATATAAAACTTTAATTATCTTTAAACAAATTCAAAGAATGAATATTTATATCCTAGGTAAAGGATACCAAATAATGGTGAGCTAAAATTCTTATTAAGTGTTATTTAAAATGGAAAATCTCATTATTAAATAATCCATAATAAATATTTAAAATTAAATAATTGAAAAAAAAGACATTAAATCAATAAAATGAGTATGAAATGCATCCATGGATATCAAAGATTAAATAATCTCATGGATTATAAGAACTGAATTATCAATTAATTCAATGTATAATATTGTACATCATGATCTTATAAATCATGAAATCTAACTTGTCAGGGCCTTGTTCTAATAATGAATAATTAATGGACATGTATATCCCAAAAATCCAATTATTTCACCAACTGAATTGTCTCATGAGACAATTCGATTAATTTAGGGGCCATATATAACCAGGACCCACTCAACATAACATGTCCAACATATTCCTCATATATATAATGATGAATTTAATATATGAACAAATATTCCGTATCATTAAATACCCATATTGTGTAAATAATAAATATTTTTCAATATTATTCCAATTAAATCATATAACTTTCAAAGAATAACTACAACAATCCAACCCATGTATAGTAGACAAGTTACCCAGGATGGTCCAACAAATGTTTAATTATAGAAAGGGAAGAATACATGATTCATTTATAACCAAAAAAAATATACCAAGGAGAATAATGTAGAATCAAGAGAGTAAAAAATTATAATACATAAAAATTCATGAAAAATAATCCAAACCACAATAAAAACATACCAAGACTAAACAAGTACCTATGTTACAATCCATCACCCCAAAAAATTTCACTATAATGAATATAAAAACTAAAGAAACTGACATGTTATATAATCACATAAACATTACTAAATTTTGGGAAAGCGACCTCTAAAACCACCTAATGGGGAAAGTAGTGTGCCAACACAATGATCAGTAAGATGTAACAAAATAATTTATACAATTTATCATATCAAGAATATATTCATGTTGGTTTTGAAAAAATCTAGTTTACAAAACATTTTTATAAAACATAAAATATTTGTTAACCATCCATTGGTTTTTATGAAATCATTCCATATTCAAAAGTCAATGAATGTTTCATGTAAATACATTAATATATGAATGAATAATAAACCAACCATGGATACATCTTATGATAAGAATTTGAGAAAATAACAATGAAAATATCATCATGTTAATATCCAATCATAAATAAAAAAACACACCATTTGTGACCTAACCTATAGGAGTACATACTAGACATGAAAGGAGATCCTCCTTCCTGACCTATGGTGGATCCAAATAGTATATCCTCTAGTGTCATTATAAACAAAAAAGAGGCAAGATTTTTTTTTGATTAACCCATGGTTACCCATTTTTATAATTTTGAAAAACAATATCTACAAACCCTTATTATTTTTAATAAAACATTTTGACATTAGAGCACAACCTCTTCTATTATTGAAAAGAATTTTTTTAAAATCCCCCATTGAATCATTCGTCAAACAATTAGTGTGAAAAATATCCATTTTTTAAATAAATCCCATTTAACACATGTATCTATTCTAAAAAATTACATTACAATATCAAATCAAGAATTTTATTTGAATAACCCAATTAAATTTATAATAAAAATAAGGAATTTATGTGTTAGAATGATTTCATAGAGACACCAACCTCAAGAACCAAAGAACACTAATTTCCTTCAAAAATCGATATGGGAAATGAGAAGATCGATTTTAGAAACAATATTCATGGGGGAAAATTCAAAGGATCAATGTAAAACAATAACCAAACATAATTTGGTCCAAAAACATAGCCAACTATACTTTTTTGACTAATTATAAATAATGGGTTTAAAGGAAAATTTCTACAGAGAATAAGGAAAACCGTTTCTAATATCGAATGTCGAACAGAGTAACCAAAATAAGAGAGAGAGCCCAAGATTAACTTAGGATACCTAAGGGTTATATGGGGAGTCAAAAACATTTTAAAAAGAATGAATGAGGTGTGTAGAATAATAAGAACTACTGGACATGAATGAATTATGTAATGAATCAATAATTCATGACATGAATCTCATATGTTGAATGTAAACTAAAAAAGGAATTTCTTAATCCAAAATTATCCTAATAGATTATTTCACAATGCAAAAATGTTTCATGTGTTCTAATTTTTTCATGTTTTAAACAAGACTCATGGGATCTTTCTAACAATTGATTCAAGTTATGTTCCCATGAAATGACGTGAAAGTTTCTAGACGTTAGTTAATTTTGTAGGTTCTATATAAAATTCCAAAAAAAAATTATTAATCTATCCAAACCAAAGAAAAAAATATTAACATTAAAATAGTCATAAATGTTTTACCCATCATGTTATAATTTTCCCAATCATACAATATTTTTATCCCATGAAATTAATCATGCTATTGAACTCACAAAAAGAGAATCCCACTTCTACCTCATCAAAAATACCTTCTCCCTTGTCTCATGGAAATCGTATCCACCAAACCAAAATACACAGACCAAGGTAATTGATTTATGGTGTAGTACCGTATCCTAATGAACCAAAATATTATTCAGTTTCTCAACCATAGTTGTGTTAGTCTCAATATCTACATCCTCCCATTCAAAAAGATTATAAGGTTCAGGCTCCCCATCTAGGAAACATGTGACATTTAATTTATAAAATTAAAATATGATGGTATGTCCAACTGATATGTCAACATTCCAAGAATATCCCTATTCTCAATGGGGTCCAGAATCCTCAGTGCCAACATACCTTTACTCCCAAATAAAATATTCCCCATGTATGGTGTAACTATAAAAAAACGCAATCACAAACCTCAAACTCTAGAATATGATGAGGATGGTCGGTATAGGATTTATGATGACTCTATTCCATGACCACTCTCTTTCAGATAAACTACACATTTTTCATCATTTACAAATCAAATATCATCAAAACAAAGGACCACTCACCCAAATATACCCATCACAAGGTAGATATAAATGGGTATCTATAAAATGATTCAAAATGTCTAATCTTAATTGATTAGTGATAATATTTTTATAGGAAAACACAACTAGAGGATGATGATTTTACCAAGAACCACCAAATCAAGGAAACACACATGGATCATATCCTTATAGAATTTGATATAAACTTATATCTTTTCATCCACATATGGAAGATATTACAAGATTAATTACATTTGGGGACCCCTCGCATCTTGAAAACCATTTTAAAACCTAGATGTTAACTAAAGATCCCTATTAGAAATAATCAACGTGGAAACCATCTGACTTATAACAACCAATTTGGAATAAAATTTCCAAATATATTACACCTTTTTAATCTCAATGCTATAGAGGAAATTTTAGTATTTCACAAGGCGATCAATAATCTCCCAAATCAAATCCTTCCTATAGGATTATCTAGAAAACCAATAATTAAATATATGGAAATCTCGTCCAATATCCATTCCTGAATGGGCATGATTTGGAAAAAAACTACAGGTCTTTTGTACTCATCTTGATTTATATAAAAATAAGACAACATACCACTAAATATAAAATAAAACATATATTAACAAACCACCAATACTAAAGACTCATTTCATTATGCATTGTTGTAGTCTTAAGGAATATCGTCCCATAGGAAAGGTGACCATTATACATCAAATCCAACCTTCTTGAAATTATAAGAACAAACCAACTTCAGAAAAACAATGTGCCACTAGGAGACCAAGACCACTCACAAGGGGTCTCCCCACCATTTATGATTTCACAATGAATTGGAACCTGATGTTAGGTACTTGATCGATCCAAAACTACTCATTAAATTATTACTCAACCTTCCTCTTATATAACAAATCCTTCCCACCAATATTCCATATTCGCATCCTTATCTAGATGAAAAAACTCATCAAAGACCAATCTTCAACTAATTACTAGATGGATTATATTAAAAATTTCATACTCAACACATATTTGACAACATTCCACATACAAGAAGTATGAGAAATTTAACAATAAAAAGTTTTAATATAATAAAACCAACAAATATTTCACAATTTTAGGCAATATAAGAGAATATATACTTTAGTATTTCATAAATAGGTAATATTGTAAACTTCTACCCAAAGAAATATTGACACCACATTTTTTTGGAATTCATAACAACTACCAATTGAAGATAATAGATAGGGTATTTTGTCTCATTATGGAGTAATTAGAGAGATATGTAGACCACCACCTATTTCACCTACATTATGACACTCCCCAAACATATACGATAAGACACACAAAAAATATCATAACCAAAACATGGTTATAAAAGAAAAAAACTTGAGAAGAATTAAAACTTGGTATAAATTCAGGAAATGATCAATGAAGTTGATCATTCCACTCAAACATAATACCATTATGGGTTAAATATTTATTTGGATATGTAAAATCTAAAACGTCTTGAATGTACTGAATTTAATAACCAATCGACCCCAAGAATATTAAGTTCTCAAACATATATCTAGGATACTCCCAACACATAAATACTAGTACATAATTAGGATCCACTAATATGACCCTATCATATATGAAATTCCCCAGAAACGTCACTTCTTGGATCCAAAACTCACATCTGGATATACTACCGTACATTTTATTTACTCTCATCTATTTAATGATTATAATTAATTGATCCATGTATTCCGCATTTGAATTTAAATAACCCAGAATATCATCCATTGAAGCAAAAAATATCCCAATAACTGATTAAATAGCTAGTTAATCAAATCCATAATTACCAAAATATAATTATTGATACTGAATGGATGACCCAATGACAAAACATGCTCATACTGACTCATAAATTCTCTCATAGGTGTAAATTTTTATCGGAATATTATCTTATGATACCCTAACATAATTATAATCTTTTAAAACCAAAATTCCACTTCGAGATGTTCAATGAGGTCATAAATCTTGGGAATGAAATACTTATTCATAATAGTCACCTTATTTATCTTTCTACAATCAAAAAAAAGTTCTAGGTTTTAGTCTACCTTCATATAATTATATGATAGGTACTGGCCTAGGTGGCACTCTAGGATGAATAAATCCATTATTATTTAGGTCCTCATGATAAACCATAATTTCCTATAACATAGTATGTTTCATACTATATGATTTCATATAAATGGGAATCAGACATGGTAGTAGGTCAATTGTTAACTAAAACTCTCTCTATGGAGGTAAAATGAAAATGAATCAAGAAAGACCTCAGGGTACAGAACCACCTCCATAAGAAATTTAAAATTCATACACTTATTAACTACACAAAGCAATATCTTTAAAATCTGAAATGAGATCACTCCAGCAAACAAAAACCATGCCCAATCTCCTAGACCTAGAATACCACTAACTCTAAAATACATTAGTCACTCCATTGGGAGAGAAAAGGTAAATTCGATAATGAAAAAATTAAATATCATATTTAACAGTGATCATCCAATCGAAGATAATAATCTTGTTGATGATATTGGTTTCAAGAACAATGAAATCTTACACCGCATCAAAGTCAACTATCAACACCTAAAACAAAGGTCATTGGAATCCTAATTCAGGCTTCTTTTATAAAGTTGTGAAAATATCCAACAACAAAATATAATAACTAAAATAAAGAATAATAAATCAACTAACATTTACGATATAAATTAATGAGTAACACCTTTATCAAAAAAATCAAGTACCATGGAGGATAAAATAAACACCACACCTATAATAGAATCCATCCATGATTCAGATTCATCATCAACATATTACACTGCATAATGATGTCTGACCTTATCTACTTAAACATCCCACATTTCCTAATGATTATAACCACCACTATTAGAAACATTATAATGACCTAGGAACCCTTGGCGAGACTGGATATAGTCTTAATGCCTTGGGAAACCACACACCAAAAATGCCTCACATGACCATAGCATCAATAATGAGGAATGGTTTTGGGGGCCACACTAATATTATTATTGGTATAACTAATATATCCACACTGATAGAAAATAACCTCCTTCTGTCTTAACAATGTCCCGAAAATTGGTCTTGAAGAAATTAATTTACCCTTTCACTTCATTTTCTACCTAGAAAACAATCCCTGAAAAACAAACCAACCAATGATACCCTTCAAACCATAGTACCATCTATGATTTCCTCTAATACAATAGTTTCTCCAACTACCTTCATAATGTTATGATGGTACTTGATAATTTTCATTGACCCAATATAATATCTAATACCTATTTCAAACATCAATGATTTTACATTATCATGGGATATAGGATCAAATGGAAAGTGCACCAGATTAGTAAAATGGGTGGAATACTCTAGAATTGTATACTCTGCTTTCATCATGTATAGAAACTCTAGATTCTTTTAAATATGTAACATCATATGTAAAATCTACTGGTTAAATATTTTATTCAATAATTCATAGGTGAAATCCTCATGAATGTTTTATAATACAATATAGTCACACCATCTTCTTGTCATTCCTCCAATCATCTACATGAAAAATACCACCATAGATATATCATAGGTATTTAGAAAACTAAAGATACTCTCAATCTATTCAAACCATTAATATAATTCCTTGGGATCATTTTCACTACAATAATAGGGTAGATTCAACTTAGTAAATTTTGAGCCATGGTTTACCACTTATCTAAGGTTCCAAAAACATGATTGACCTATATTTTCCATGGTTTATATTATAACTTCCTCCAATGAAGTGTCCAATGGTGGATTCAACTGTAGGAATTTCCTCATTACATACTTTCTAAAATTTCAAAGAACTATTCTATATGGAATTTTCTATTGAACATAAGACAACACCCAATAAATTTTAGAGAAATTAAAAATTTTAAAAGTAATACCTCCAAAAATATATATTAATTCCTTTTAATTATGTGAATTTGAATCATTTATGAATTCTATGATTGAATGCTGATGATTAATAATGGAACATGTTCATTTAAATAATCACCAACTCTTGTTTATCTAAACAACCTCAACAACCATGTAACAATCTTGGGAAAAATCCACAGACCACCCATGGTAATGTAGGTTTAGTCATGAAATTGAGTATTCCATGAACCGTCCCACACTTACTGTCATATTTCATATGGTCCAAAATCAAGTCTAATAAAGATAGAAACCCAATACTAGGGTGTTTTACAACACATAAGGGTGAGAATTACCTTTTATTCCATATTTTGATTAACCACCCTATGACAACTAGAGAAGTCACCAAATTTGGGCCACCACTTTGTGAAGTAGAAAAAAAAGAAAGTGTGTATCACAAATAACAAAAAAAAGTAAACAAATTTAAACAAGTAAGACTAAAGATATTTCAAAAACTAGAGATATAATAATTCAATCCAAACCATTCAAACCAGAATGACAAACAAGATAGCTCTAGAAACTTCCCCATGAAAGAATATATTGCAACTTAACCGTCCTGCTATGGATATAATGACAATAATAGAAACTAACATGTTACTGAATTAACTTCCCATTATATAAGTCATCAAAAACAATATCTATAATGGCTCAAGAAAGTAGGGTGTAAGCAAAAATCCTAGTATAATAACACCAAAGAATATATAGAAGTCATAAAATCAAGAATCTATTATATCTATCTAAAAACTAATCTAGTTTATATATAATTTTCATAATAAAAAACCATTTTTTAAAACATCCATTTGTTTTTACAAAATAATACCATATTCACAAAATCAAGAAGAATTTCTTGTACAAGAGATACAGAATTAATTCATAATCCAACGAACCACGGATAAACCATATGATAAGAATGAGATAAAATAACCATGAAAATAAAATCATTAGATAAACCAATCATAATTTAAAAAGCTCACCATTTGGGATCCAACATATTAGAATACATATTATAAATGAAAATAAATAAAAAATCTAGTTCAATAGTGGATCCAATAATTATAACCACTAGTGGAATTACGCACAAAAAAATTGAAAATTCTATTTCACGATGAACCAAAGGTTCCCCAATGTTCTATGTTATTTAAAATCCTTTTAAAACCCATTATCACATTTAATAAATTATTTTCACATCAATTACTTATTTTTTTGGTTATTAGAAATCTATTTAAAAAAAACCAATGTTAAATCATTTCAATGAACACTTGGTGTGTATAAATCTATTTTTAATGAAACCCCCTTCAAAAAAATTTATTTCTTACAATAATTACATTCCAATATATAATATATAATTAGCATTAAATTAATTAATTTTACTTACATTTACATTTGGAAATTCATGATTTATAAACTTTTCATAGAGACACATACCTCAGGAAAAACAAAAACCTAGTCTCCGTTTAAATTTTGGATTGTGAATGAGTATGTAATCATTTAAATGAAAAGGAATTAGGGAAAACTACAATTTATTGATAAAAATCATAAACTAATCACAAGACAATTTCGAAACACAATAAAATACATAGTCGAAAACAATTTCAATGTTGTGGATGAAAGTAAACCTATTAGAAGGAAGAATTTCATGAGTTCCAAAGATCGAACCATGAAAATAGTGACTCATAAGGAGGGATATCAACCAAAATTGTCCATTTATATCCTAGGGTTTTAGGGGGAGGTTTGTATGCCAAAAGGAGAAAGATAAAAATTAGATAACTATAATAAAACCCACTAGACAAAAATAAATTTGATTTGAAACATTAATCACAATGAATAAATTTTATTCATGTAAAATATCTCAATGTTATAGTATTTTGGTCATATTAACTAAAATTAGTGTATAATATTATAAATGTCTGAATGGAATGGAAATTGAGATGAAATCCTTTTACTCACACTTTCCTTTAGTTGAACATGATTTAACCTCATTTATAATGAATTAAAACATCTTATTAACTTATGAAATACCATATTAATATTTATAATATCATATATGATCATCTTATAAAATATTTTCACCCATTCATTAATAATATTTTCTTATTACCATAATTTCATGTGTCAAATGATTCATTTCTCATGCATTGTTTGTCATTGAAGTTATTTTTATCGTAAATAGGAAATAGATCCATATTATCCATAATTTATTAATTTTTTAAAAAATAGTATTCATTCATTAGATACGTTTTTAGAATCATTTATGAAATTCTAACTTGTAAAATGAATCAAATTGCTTCGTAGAGACTGTAGGTCATATGTACACACGAATGAAACTATCATTTCCATAATGGGTTAAAGGGAAATTAAGTGGATGATATATTAATTATCCAGAGTCCATATTTTTTCAAAATTAACATATATATTGATTTTTTCTATAATTTGGATTAACCATGAGAGTTGGTGATGTGAGAAAACTACAGTGGTTCTCATGGGGGTAGTCCACCATATACATGAGCGATGGATTTGTTTCCTATTAAAGGGAGAATAATATGGATAAATATTATTCCATGAACATAATAACATATTATTATATGGTAGATTCTGGTTTCATTATATTATAATTATTAATAAGTAATTTAATGTGGTAAAAGAATAAGTGATAAAAAAATTGCATGGTAAAGATAATTATTTTCACCAAGAAAAACCACATTTAGATCTCTTATTGAGAAACCTAGGGTCAGACTTTTGGGAAGAAAAGAATCTCTAGAATGTGTATGAGTAAGTTTAGTTGATATTTTTGTCAGTTTTTTTCAATCTATTTGTATTAATATGTGTAAATATGTCTGGGGGGTTTTCCTTTAATAATTGAGTTGGGAGGCATACTTGTAATGATTCAATGTCTCAAAAATAATTTCAAGTAAAATTATTGATAACAATTTTCCCAAAATAGATCATATTATAATGTGAGAAGGTAAATGTTTAAATACAACCCAAAAAATGGGGTTTCTTTATGATTCTAGGTTATATTATCATTTATCTTTATATATTTGACACCCAATAAATCGGTTTTGACATTAATAGTAGAAACTAATTTTTACCATTTTCAATATTAATTATAACATTAAAATTAAGATGAAGTTATTAAAAAATTTAATTATTCCAGTTCCAATTATTTAATATGTTTTTTTAATTTCAATTAATTGAATTGGAAGAGTTTAATTAAAAGCTAAACAAGTAAACCATGTTAAGAATTTTCTTTTTCAATAAATTCATTTTTTCCAGTATAAGATGTGATTATATTAACTATATGAATAATAACGATAAATATATAGATTTAAAATCCTAAAGATATATATAATGTCTATAAATTTAATTTGAATCATTAATCCTTAAATATTATTTCAATTTATGAATATGAAAATACATTTTGAAATTTTAATATAGTTTTTGAAATGTATCCCTTTTGAAACCTTAATTGTTTTATTTTTATTTATATTAAATTGATAATAAATACATGGTAATTTATAGATATGATAGAAAACTATTATAAATAAATTTATGAATATATAAATACTACCTTTTCAACCATTCAAAAAGCACATTACTAAGGGAAACTTTTGGATGGTCATTTTAAAATTATTTTTACCACGTAACTTAAAAATCGATATTCATCCTATAAAATATGATATGTTGTGACAACAAAATATAAAATATTAATTTTATTATTGGTTTATTAAAATATAATTTTCACTTACTATAATTGATGCTCATGTTTTATATGAAGATAACATGTAAGGTCGTGTGTATACTTACACAATAGTAAGACCCGGAGTTGTAACACCCTGGCCCTAGTTACTAAGAGTTGGTGAATTATTTAAATACATATGCATGATTACAAGGAATCATTTCCTGAAGGACTGATATGTTTTGCAGTCTTAGAAAATAGATTAATTACATGAACGTTACATTACACATTAGAAAAATGAAACATAACATAAATGATCATTTTATAACGCCATTAATCCCCAAGCTTAACCCTGGTTATCAGTCATAATATACTTCATGGAATCCTGGGAAAATAAAACATACGAAAGGGGTGATATGAAATTCTTAGTAAGGGTAAGAAATACAACGGAAGATAACATAAACATTAGGCATGGTGAATAATTTAAAAAACTTGCATATAAAAATAATAAACATGAACACTTTATGGTAGGAATATGAGATGAGTAAATAATGAAATAATAATACATAATCATAGTTATTCTAGTAGTCAAATAACCACAAGAACTATCAATATTATTTTCATAATGAGGGAATGTATAATGCCAGATATTCTGAAACATTTTTTCAAGGCCTCATCCAAGACATCTTAAAATGATAAAGGACTCAGCAAAAACCATATATCAAATTTGGGAAAGGCCTTGACCAATTCCACGTCTAATTGTCTCATGAGACCTACCGATGCACCGAGGAGCAGTAGTAGACTCCACCCATCACTTACTAAGTCCAATACATTTCTCATATGAAAAGGTCGAAACATAACATAAACATTCATATTAGAACTAGCATACGAAATTTCAATACTTTGACCACAAAAACCATGAATGGTATAAAAATAACAACTCCACTGTCAAATATATCACAAAACATTTAATAAAAAATGGAAAACTTTTATCATTATAAATCCACTTTAAACATGTTTAAAATCCATCAAATGATGTTGACATAGATGAAAATGATTTGTAAAACACTTTGAGAGAAATATCCATTTTTCAGGAAAACATTTAAAAGTCACACATTTATAAAGGAATTAATTTAAAAGAGATTTTTGAATCAAAATGTCCTATACCAAATTTAGTCTTTTCAATATAATTATCATTACAAAACATTCATGTCTATATAAATAAATCCTTAAATTAATTTTGAAAACATTGACATTAAGTATTTAGAAAGATAAGTCTTTAAGATATTTAAAATGATGATCTAGTTATATAGACCCTCCCATAAAACCTTTAAATATTCCTCTTGAATTTTTTTATGAAATATGGGTATCAGTGATAAATATGTCCCAGTAAAAACTTACACATAAGCAATCTCGGATAATAATGGTATTGAGGAAATAACCCTTACCTTACACTTTCCTTTGGTTGAGGGTAAATTTATCCTTATGTATAATAACCATAGTATGTTATTAAAATATAAAAGAACCATATTCATATTTATTATATCATAAATTATTCATTTATGACTTTATGATACCCATTTAATAATGATTTCTATGTTAAATTAACTTTTCATAAAATAATCACTTTCCTTATCGTACAAGTTTTTACTTGTAATTCTTGATCGTATAATTTAGATAATGATTTACATACTTCCAGAAAATAACACATGATTTATATATCATATATATTAAGACTCTAAATATGTATCATATATAGATAGATGAAATTTAAAACACCATTAATGGAGATGGTAGGCCGTACGTACTCATAAACACTGTTCCATTTTCATATTGTATTGATTGGAAGTAAGTGAATAAGATATATTAAAGTAAATATATATATATATATAGTATCATTATTATGTCATGTATTTCACACTTATTAATAATATATATTATTTATCATCGTTGAATGGTTAATGTGGAAATGAATCTTGTTGCGTCATGGAGACGGTAATCCGTACATACACACTAGCAACAATATCACTATATTGATGGAGAAATCATATGTAATTGGATAGTATATCATATATAAAGAATAATTAACAAGTAATATTTATTATTTAAATATGTTATACTCATTATTATACCCATCCAAATAATCAAGTGTTTGAATAACAAACTACACTATGACGTGGATACGGTAAGCCGTACCTACGTACATATGGGGAATTTGTCATTTATAGGATGTATATAACAAAAAATATTGTTGTACCATATTTATAATAAAACCATAGTACATAGGAGGTACTGGAGTTATTATTTTGGTATTTAAACAACAATGAAAGAAGAAGTGGAAGTAGAAAAGAACTTGAAATAAAGTGGTGAAATTATTTTCTCTTCTTCGGGTGTTTCTATTTGAGTTGATCAAAAGGGCTCCTTAGGTTGGATTACTGATCAAAGTATGGAATAAAGGTTAATTTAAGGGAAGTTGGGAGGATATTTTAGATGGGGTTGGATGAGGCAAATTGTATTGGATGTGTGATTTTGGGAGAAGGGGATGTGTCCTTTTATAAGAGAGGTGAGGGTCACTTTAGGAAAAGTATGAAATATTATTTTATTGTAAAATCATTTTCTGGTTCTAATGGATTCAAATTGATTTATTTTAAATCTATGGTGTGTATGGGTTTAAATCCTTTCAACCAATAGGTTTTAGACATGTTTAGGTATCCATATTAACCTTATGTTTTAGATTTAACTCTTAGATAAATATTTTAACTTTTACCATGTCTTTTTGTTTTAATACACTATATGGTTAATAAACATACTCTAAACTTTATAGAGAACCTCAAGTGGTTCATTAATGACATATATAATATTATTTATTCCCTTTGGAAGAACTATAGATATTTAAGAATATTATATCCACCAATAATATAGCATTTGTTTTAAAAAATAATTTATGTCAATTTTGACATTATTTTGTATTTGGTTTTTGTGAAAGTCATCAAAACATGAATACTTCGCAAAAAGGTACATTAAATCATCCCTAAAATGTCATATTAACCTAGAAAATTTGTGGATGTCATAAAAACATTGAAATAAAATTTATTTTAGTGTTTATAATACCATTTATTTGATTTATTCATTAATAAGGTAATTACTCTATCATCATTGTGTAATAAATTGACTAAATTATTTAATGTATAAAATTTTTAAATAAAATAAAATTATTTAGTAAATATTCATATATTTCTAATTAATATTTATAGTCAACTTTATATTTATTATAACCCTATATTTAAAATGGTTTAGTAATTAAACTTTGAATTGAACACTTTTAAGTATTCTTTATATAAAATAATAATAAATGTCCGAATCTAATCCAAGTATATATAAAGGATCATATTTTATCCCATAGGGTTTTTTGGGTCGAATAACAATTATCAAATAGAATTATTACATGTGTTGGGGTAATTATGATATCATGTTTACCCTTAATGACCCTATTTACTTTTAACCGTAGTAAATAAAAGTAAAAAGTTACTATTCAACAAAAATTATTTTCTTCTTATTGAACCAAATTTTTCTTACTGATATCAACCATGTCTCTTGGATTTTTGAAATTTCACTCATAGAAGTGGTAAAATTAATTTTTATGTGAATTTCAAAATGCTCCTAAGAAGTGGGTAAAATACTGTAAAAAGTTCAATAAAAATTTATAAATCTAATATTATTATAAAATGACTCCATTAATTACATTGAACATATATAGGTATTAAATAAAAATAAATAATTATTTAAATAAAAAGTCGGTTTTAAACAATAACGCAGTGTTTTTCAAAATTCATCAAAAATTGAATGTTTTCAAAAAAAATCAACCTAAGATAATTATGAAATTTATAATTCAAAAATGAATTCTATTTTATGAAATTAAAAACAATGATGTTTCATAAATTGATTTAAAATTAATTCCCTTTGTCAAAACCAAAAAGTGGGTTTTTAAAAAGTAAAGACTATCAAAAGAATGACATGTGTTTATATCAAATTTAAATTTGAAATTACTAATAATGACCTACATTTTATTAAATAATAAAAATATAATCTAATTATGCTTCAAAACCATACTAATTTCAATATTTTCCACTATAAATTATTTCTATTAAAACAGTTCTTTTCAATTAAAACCTAGTTTTTTCACTATTCGTCAAAATATGAAATTTATCAAAAAATTAACAAAAATTTATCCTAACTAAATTTTTATTTCCCAATTCTATAGAAGAATTTAATTTTATTTAAATTGAATATATAAAAGTGTAAAATATTCATATTAAAAAGGGTTCTCCCTTAAAAGGCGGTAAAATTGTATTTTTTTTGAAAAATACTTCTTTTATATGAAAAAATGTATTTTTTATTAAAATATGTCTAGGAAACACATTACATGAATGTTAAAATTATACAGAGTATATAAGATTCAAAATTCAGTTAATACTATTCATAATAGCTTTTTGAATGGTTAGGTTGGTAAGTTGTGGTGCCCTCAAACTTAGTGTTGCGTGTAGCACAATCTATTGAATTACTTTAATGAGATAATGTAATATGTAATCGTGGGGTGTTACATTCTCCCCTCTTTAAATAAATTGAATCCTTGAAATTTGAAATTGTTCTTCAAAAATAAATGTTTAAAAATAGAAAAATACCTTTTTCAAAATCCCACATCTGAAATTAGGTTTATAAAATTTAGTCTTAATAGAATGGAAAGGTAAATGAAAAAGTCAATACCATATTATGATCTAGATTGAAAGAAAATTGTGGATATTAATGAATCCTAATTCGGGGGAAACGTAAAAATTTAAATGGAGTGATTGAGGTCATTAATCACAAACAAATGTAAAATTGAGGGCCTCAAAGCTTTCAATCTATGATGACTTAAAATATCATCGGTTCAACAAAACATAAGGTATTAGGATAAAAAAAATTTTATGGGTCCTTACCTAATGTTTAATAATTAATTTATTCATAGAATAAGAGGAAAAAATATAAATAATTGACAAGTAGAGTTTCATCCTTCAACTAATTCCTACAACAAATTCATATTTCACTCAAAAATATAACATATCTCAAAAATATTCTATTTATACTAATCATATGGGGTTCCAAAAAATAATGAATTTATAATTCATTTGTCAGACTAATTAAAAATCTACATTATACAAACCAGGACATCACATATTCCAGTGGTAGGTGATCCACCCTTGTCGCCCATCGGTTGCGGGTTCAAGTCTAGCGGCAGTGCCAGACGCGACGGGCTGTCGCCCGACCTCCGGGTTGTTCTTTTGATGACAATCCAAAAATAATCTCAAGACATCATTTAACCTTAACAATATTATCCAATTTCAAACTTAATCAATTCCAACATTTTGACTTATCCAAAATAATTCTTTCCAAACTCATAGTCCAAAATTTATAATGAAGGTAAACACAATGAAGATCCTTTTTTTCATGTAATAACATGTGAATACCTTCATCATGTAGTATTTTAAAACACCGTAACAGCCGTAATTACCATAAAACTTTATTGATTACATGCGTTCTCCCTTATTCCTTATAGAATATTGGATATACTCATTCTATCAAAAAACGATGTAAACTCCAACAATGATGGAATATAGAAATCATTAATCAGTTTCAAGGTAGCCCATAATATCTAATATAATTTATCCAAATCAATCATATATTATTCCAAAATCACTACCTTAGTATCAAAATATTATTATGGTTTACCTTTCTCTATACCATATATTTTACAAAAAAAAATTAACATGCTATTGAGTCACATTCATTGGTTCCACACAATCTCATGTCCTTAACAGAATAGTACTTCAATATAATATTTTTTACTCTATAATTTTTTTAACATGTAAATCATTAAAACAATACTAAAAGGACACAATACTTTAATAACAACATAATAAATTTATTCATTCCTCTTCATCTATGGTAGTATCATAACATGAATATTATCCAATAGCTGCATTTGGGGTATACTCTGATGATTTTGACATTGCTTTTCATAGTGTCCTAATTCCTGCCAGATGAAGAATTGTACATATGAGGCCTTTTTCTTACCCTCACAATCACGTACATGGTGTCCTTTTTCTCCACACTTATAAAAAACACCGATTCCCTTCATGAATTTTCCAATGTGATTCTATCCACAGTTATCAGATATGGAAAATCCTTCTTTACCCTCTTCCCCTTATCCATCGTTCTCTATTCCACCCTTTTCTTCTATTGCTTCTCTTCAAAGAAATAATACTCAGATAATTCTCTACTTATCTTATTAACATATAATATTATTTCTTCATATAATGAAAATACGTGGGAGACTATTTCCTTTTTAAATGTTTCATTAATTCCATGAATGATATGATCCTTTTTAATCATTTGATCCTGTGTATTGCTGGAATTCTCATTCCTTATACTAGGTTCCATTTCTAAACAATGGCAAACACAAGGTTAGTCTATGAATCGAAATGGAAAATTCCAAATTTGAAAAATACCTAACATAAATTAAAACTATTATGTATATAATCTTTAATCATAAAATGTTTTCTTTGAGAATGTATTTACTCTTAAATCCATCATAATGGCTTGTAAAGAAAATGTGAATTATCATAAGTATATCCCCCTAGAGTTTCGTAACCAAGAGTGAATCAAGGCTTGTTGTCGTGTACTAGGATACCCCAGGTCATTCCCAAAACTCCATGTCAGAGTTTTCACAACTAGGTACATTTGTGCCAGAGCCGTATCTACTAGCTTGTATCCAGACAGGGATGTATTGCTTGAAAAATACACAAAATATCTACATTACCACAATTCAAGGATGTTATTCTATAATAATACTCAAAGTCTTCATTAGGATAATGTCCTCTAATCTGAGTTTATCAAAATCTATTTCCAAGGTTGTTCCTAAACATCCTCTGATACCAACTGTAACTGATGCACCCAATTTTTGTATACCTTTCCATATATATAATTGAAGATAAAAACATGTTTTCAGAAAATATCTATTGTTTCATGAACATATTATTTGATTTTGGTGATTCTGTTTACTTTCTACAGCTTTATGGATAAATACACGAATCAAGGGAATTCTGTGAAAATTTTGAAACTACACAGCGTGTACTTTTATACACGCTGTTTACAACCAGACAAGGACACTAACCGAAGGAGGGAGTACACGCCCGTGTCACCAGACAGAAGATACATGTCATGTATGGTGGTGCCACACACCGTGTAATACAATCTAGAAGCGGTTGTCGCCAAGAAGGTTCTACACACCCATGTGGCCACTTAATAAGAGACGACGTGTTTCATTTTTACACGCCTTGTCTACTACTCTAGAAGGGGATTGGCGGGAAATTTTGATATTACACGCAGTTTATGGTGGTGCTACATGTCGTGTATACTCAACCACCTGGTGGCATCGTGACAATGTCAAAGACGGCGTGTTATGCCGCTTACCAGCGGAGAAAAATGGCAGCAAAGCCCATTGACGGAAGTACAGGACATGTACTTTCTATATACACAGTGTACATTATTTTTCTATAAAAAGAGGCCTTGGAATTTGGATTCCAGGGGGAAAACCATTTGGGGAGAGGATACATTTTTCTACCATTCTAAAGCCACCAAGGTGCCATCATTCCACCATTCCTCCTTTCGACACCCTACCTCAATGCTTACATGATGAATCCGTCAGGTATCACGTGTGTCATTTCTCTTATGCATTCTATGTGTAACTAAACCCCTCGTGTTGGGGCTATGGATGAAAGGATCGTAATTTGTGTGTTGTTTTATATAGTTGTGTTTTCTCGTTGTAATTATTCATACTCTTTTTAATTTACTGTCAAATATAACTGAGAATTTTGAGCCGGACCAAGGGAAGAATTCTCATGCATATAATATAAAATTAACGGTGAAAAAATCCATGACCATTGGATAGGTTTCACCAATTCAAATAATTGACTGAACTTAATTAATAATTAAGAACACTATCTACCGGACCAAGGAGTCAACTTCTCTAATTCCAAACAAGAGGAACTGGACCAAGGAAATCTTGTAACTAAATGAAATCCAGAATGATTGAATTATTATGAACAACACAACCATTTAAAAAATCTTCATAAGAACTCCATAATCACCACAACCCTGACATGTCTTTTCGTCCCATTTTAAAACTCTTTAAATTTACCCGTTGTTTTCTTTAAAACTGTTATTCATTTCTTCAAAGTAAAACAATTTAGTTTTAATCAAAACCCAAAATCAACCCAATCGATTCTAAATTCTGCATACTTCACCTAATTAGTTATTAAATCAATTGAATTCACGCATGTCATAGTTCCCTGTGGATCGACCCCAAACTTATTCTATACTAAAGTTATAAGAATAGGTAATTAATTTTGGACGCATATAACTTCTACCAACAACAAGCGAGAACAAATTTTGGCGTTGTTGTTGGGGACATCTTTGGTTTTATTGCTAAGATTTAAATTGTGTTAATAATTGATTTAAGTGAAAATAAAAATAAAAAATTATCAAAAATCTCTTTTCTAATCCCATATCAAATTTTCTCTTTTGTTTTTCTCTTTTACGCATGGTCTTCGTTTTTGTGTTGTGCATAGATTAAAGTGTATGTTTAGAAGTCTTACATGATCCAGAAGTGCCGAGTCTTCGGAAATAGTTCCTCTTGACTCGAAAATCGAATGGACCTTCCTTCATCGTCAGCGTACACGGAAAGAAACTCACAACCAGCAACCACCACCCATGGAGAACAAGGAAGATGGAGCACCAGCCGTAGATGTTGCGGCTGAGCATCAGTACCAGGATCAGCAGCCTCCCACTGCAGGTTTACAGGAGTAGGCTCCTGGAGCATTCATGGAATTCCCCCCAAGATATTACCAATGGTGGCCGCAACAACTCTTCCCATAGCCATACTCCACCCCTCAAGATCAGTTCATTCAAGCACCACCCCTTCAGTAACAACATCCAAGACGTACCCTTATGGAGTAAGGTCTTCCTTCAATCCACGGAGCTGATACAGGCATTGTATGTCCCCCGATCCAGACTCCACACTTTGAGATCAGGCCTGCTATCATGCAGCTGATCCAGAACACAGTCCAATTTGGAGGCCTGGCCAGCGAGGACCCGAACGCCCATCTCTCCAACTTTCTAGAGATCTGAAACACCTTTCGGTACACCGGCGTGTCCGAAGACGCCATCTGTCTTCGCATATTCTCCTTTTCTCTATGTGATAAGACGAAAGACTGGATCAAGGGGCTACCACAACGATCTATCCTCACATGGGAGGAGCTAGCCCAGGCATTTCTGTCCACATACTTTCCACTATCAAAGACGGTGACACTCCGGAATGAGATCTATAATTTCCAGCAGCACAACTCTGAGTCGTTGTACGAGTCCTGGGAACGCTTCAGAGAAATGTTTCGAAAATTCCCACACCACGGACTCCCACTCTGGATGCAAGTCCAGACCTTCTTTGGAGGACTTACAACGAATATCAAGTCTGTGGGGGACGCTGGTGCTGGAGGTACGGTGATGCAGAAATCCCCCAAAGAACTATTCTAACTACTGGAAGACATGTCAGCCAATAGTTTCCAGTGGCACTCTGAGCAGGGGACTCAAAAGCGAGGTATGAACAAAATTGATGCTACCACTATGTTAGCTGCTCAGTTGGACGTTGTGTCCAAGAAAATCGACGCATTGAATCTCAAAGGAGCATCTCATGTTCATGCGACGAACCATCCAGCGGGTGGCGACTGTGGTGATAACCACATCATGGGAGAATTCTTGGGTTTGACTGGAGGCCCTTCGATGAGCGAGGTGAGTTATGTTGCCCAAAATCGAGGGCCCAACCAGTATCAGTAGTACCAGAACCTGGTATGGCGATATCAACAGAACACAAGCTAGGGCTAACAACAGTAGAATCCTCCGCCCCAGCGACTGCCCAGCTATAACCAACCTCCATACCAGAACCAATTCCATTGGCCGCACACAAACCCAGTAGGGTCCTTATTAGAAACAAGGGTATCAAAACCCTCATCCATAGCAGCCACGCCGCCACCACCTCCACTGGCTCAATAACCATCTCAATAACCATCTGATGACTAAATTCATATCTACTGGTGAGACTCGGTTCCAGAATCAGGATGCTTCGATTCGAGGCTTGGAGAATCAGATGGGCCAGCTGGCAAACCAACTTTCAGGGAGACAGCCTGGTACACTACCGGGAAACACCGAAGAGAAACCATGGGAGGAGGCCAATGATATCATGCTCCGGACTGGAAAAGATCTCCAACAGAACCAATCAGCATAGGAAGGTGCATCCACACCCACTGTTGATGAAAAAGGTACCAATACCGATCCCTCCTCATCCTAAAGACCGCAGAAAAAGGCTTTAAAAAATAATGAAAAGGAGGTATTTCAACCATTCAAGCATGCGTTACCCTTTCCGGAATGATTGAAGTAGAGGAAGCTGGACCACCAGTTCAACAAATTCATGGATGTGTTCAGGAAGCTACTTATCAACATCCCATTTGCAGAGGCCCTGACTCAGATGCCCACAAATGCCAAATTCATGAAGGAAATCCTCTTGAATAAGAGGAAGATGGATGATTTGTGCGTTATTGAACTAAAAAGGGGTGATCCGCGGTGTTTCAACATTCTATTCCTCCCAAAATCCAAGATCTGGGTATTTTCACCATTCCTTGTAATATTGGATCCCGTGAGTTTGGGAAGGCCCTCTGTGACTTAGGGGCTAGAGTGAACCTCAGGCCCCTTGGTGTTTTTAAGAAGTTGGGACTCAATGAGTTCAAGCCTACCCGTGTAGCCCTTCAACCTGTTGATTGATCCATCAAACACTCGAAGGGACTACTGGAGGACGTACTGGTCAAGGTGGGTAGGCTGATCCTTCCTGCTAATTTCATCATCCTCGATATGGGGGATGACCAGGAAGCACCTCTTATTCTTGGAAGACATTTCATGGAAACTGGGAAGGTACTGATCGATGTGCATCAAGGAGAGCTTATTTTTAGGGTAGGTGATGAACGAGTTTCCTACAACATCCTCAAAGTCGTCAAACATGCTTCCTTATCAGAGAATGAGGACTATTATGCAGTGTCCACCATGGTTAATCATTTTAGTGAACAAGGGGATGATATGGAATGTTCTTTTACTTCGAATAATTTAACTATTCCAGATATTCTATTCGACGAAGCGCCAGAAGACTTCCAATTCATAGAAGGCCAGGGAAGCCACTATTGGAAGCGTGCAGTTGTTCTTGATAGTTTGGAATGGGATGAGGTGCAACCACTTTTTCCTTCAATTTTAAAGGCGCCTGAACTCAAACTAAAGCCTCTTCCATATTCTCTTATGTATGGGTATTTAGGTCCCAGTAAAACTTTTCCTGTTATACTTAATGCAGAACTATCACAGGAGTAGTCAGATGCACTTTTGCAGGATCTCAAACAGTGGAAGCATGCTATTGGGTGGATAGTCGCTGATCTGAAGGGCATCAGTCCTACCATTTTCACTCACAATGTGCTACTTGAAAAAGGTGCCAAGAAATCTCGGCAACCAAAATGGTGCTTGAATCCTCCCATGACGGAAGTTGTGAAAAAGGAGGTGATAAAATTATTGGATGTGGGCATCATCTATCCCATCTCAGATAGTCCATGGGTGAGTCCTCTCCAAGTGGTACCCAAAAAGGGGGGTATCACTATGATTTAAAATAAAAAGAATGAGATCATCCCTACACGCACTATCACAGTATGGCGAGTCTGTGTAGATTACGGGAATCTAAACGATGCCACAAGAAAGGATCAGTTCCCGCTGCCATTCATGGATCAAAGGCTAGAGAGACTAGCTGGGCACAATTACTATTGCTTCCTCGACAGTTTTTCCGATTACAACCAAATCTCCATTGCTCCAGAGGATCAGGAAAAGAGCACATTCACTTGCCCCTACGACACATTTTCTTATCGAAGGATGTATTTAGGCATGTGCAATGCCCCCTCCACCTTCCAGCACTGTATGCTGGCCATCTTCCACGACATGGCGGAACGAATCCTGGAGGTATTCATGGATGTTTTTTCTCCTTTTACGTAAAATCATTCACCATTTGTTTACGGCACCTAGAGGTAGTTTTGGAACGATGTGAGCACACTAACCTAGTCTTGAACTGGGAAAAGTGTTATTTCATGGTGAAAAGTTGCATAGCCTTTTGCCATAGAATTTCAGAAAAGGGGATAGAGGTGGACCCGGCGAAGATCGAAGTTATTTCACGACTACCTATACCGACTTCCGTCCTCCCCATCCGCAGCTTCTTGGGGCATGTAGGTTTTTAAAGGCGGTTTGTCCGCGACTTCTCCAAAATTTCCCATCCCCTCACCAATCTTCTAACCAAGGATGCCATATTTGAGTTCTATGAGACATGTGTCAAATCTTTTGGGCATCTAAAGCAGCGTCTGGTGGAATCTCCCATTATAATTTCTCCCAACTGGGAGGAACAATTTGAGGTGATGTGCAATGCGAGCGACTACGCTATGGGAGCAGTCTTGGGACAACGACTTGACCGGTTTTTTCGACCCATATATTATTCCAGAAGGATGCTCAATGAGGCACAAATCAACTACACCACCACAGAAAATGAGATGATTTCAGTGGTTTTCGTATTTGACAGGTGACGTTTTTACTTAGTGTTGTCTAAAGTTATTGTTCATACTGACCCTGAAGCAATAAAGTACCTACTCAAAAAGAAAGACGTGAATACCTGATTGATCCGCTGGGTACTCCTCTAACAAGAATTCTACCTTGATATCCGAGATAAGAAAGGGAGTGAGAACTTCATTGCTAACCATCTCTTCCGCCTCGAGCTACCTCATTTGGAGAAGGAAGAAGATCGGGATATCAGGGAGGATTTTCTGAATGATCACCTCTTTCCGATCAATGAAACACCTCGACCATGGTATGCTGATATTGCTAATTTTCTGGTTACAGGTTTCGTTCACCCCGACCTCTCCTTCCAGCAAAGGAAAAGATTTTTCTCTGATGTGAAAAGGTACTTCTGGGAGGATCCTCTGCTATTCCGATCTTGTGCAGATGGAGTGATCCATCGTTGCATCCCAGAGAATGAAGTTCACAGTGTCCTATAGTTCTGTCACGCCTCAACAGAAAGAGGACATCATGGGCCGAACCGTACCATAGCAAAGATCATGCAATCTAGATTTTTCTGGCCCACCATGCATAGAGATACCCGGGCTTTTGTTTCCGGTTGTGATCGGTGCCATAGGACAGATAATGTGGGACGTAGAGCCGATATGCCCCAGCACCCCATCCTGGAGGTCGAGTTTTTTGATGTCTGGGGTATAGATTTCATGGGTCCCTTTCCCCCATCTTTTGGGAACACATACATCCTGGTCTGCGTCTACTACGTCTCCAAATGGGTGGAAGCAACTGATACAGCTCACGATAAAGCCAAGGTATTCATAAATTTCCTAAAGAAAAATATTTTTAGCTGGTTTGGAGTTCCACGAGTACTGATCAGCGATAAAGGGACCCACTTCGACAACACACTGATGAGAGGAATACTATCGAAGTATTGAGTAAAGCATCATATGGGGACACCGTATCATCCCCAGTCTAGTAGAAAGGTAGAGCTCTCCAACCGTGAGCTCAAGAAGATCCTAGAGAAAACAGTGAACACTTCACGGAAGGACTGGTCCAAGAAGTTAGATTATTCCTTGTGGGAATATCGGACTACTTTCAAAACACCACGGAGAATTTCCCCATTCCGCCTCTTCTATGGAAAGACCTGCCATTTTCCAGTAGAATTGGAACATAAAGCCTACTGGGTCGTCAAAGCCCTAAATTTTTATCTGAAGGCAGTTGAAGAGAAATGGAAGTTCAAACTATCAGAACTCGATGAGATCCGATTAGAGGCACACGAGAACGCCAAGTTGTACAAGGAGAAGACAAGAGCCATTCAGGACCGGATGGTATCACCAAAAATCTTTCCAACCTGGTGATCAGGTAATTCTCTATAATTCTCATCTTCGCTTATTTCCAGGGAAGATAAAGTCATGCTGGTCGGGACTATTCCACGTTGTCCGCGTATTCCATCATTTAGCGGTAGAAATTTCTGGAGAATATGGTCAACCATTCAAGGTAAACGGACAGCGGTTGAAAGAATACCCTCCTAGAGACAACATGGTGGGGATGTTTTCCACCATACACCTCAGGTAAGCAAGGTAAGTAGTTCGAGCCAATGACCTAAAGCAAAGGCGCTTCCTGGGAGGCAACCCAGAGTTTACACGTCGTGCCACACTTATATACACGGAATGTACTTATCTTTTTAATTTATAATCATAATAGCATAAATCTATATAATAACAAATAAATAACCAAGGATGATGCCGCTGCCGATGGAAATGTCACTGGAGTTTATTCGAGCCATCATCGGTTCGAATCCTCTTGACCAACCTTCGGCACGGGGTTCCTCCTTTTATTTACACGGCGTGTGTGGTATTTTTCATATATACATATATAAATGTGTTTAATAAAACCCATGATGGGGATGGACCGGTTGGCTAGAATCGTAATCCGGTTCAAAAAAGCTCGGGTTCGAATCTAGACAACCGTCCCATTTCCATCATTTGTTCTTTTAATAAAACCACACGACGTGTACTCCGATATATGCTTTGTGGGCCATGTTTTTTGAAATATAAATTAAAAACATTTTTAAAATAAGAAATTACATGTGGGTGAAGTTGGTAGATTGGAAAAGTCTCAGAACCATGTTCAAAATACCCGGTTTCGAACGGCGCTAATCTCCCCGCTTCACACCCATCCTTTCCTAAATGAAAACCACATGCCATACTTTTCTTTCTTTCCATGTGTATAAGTCGTATAGAATAAATATATATATATAATAAATATGAACAGTAGAACAACCTTTTCTCCAGTGGTTGAGGGCTTTCATTCGGAACGGCCGATCGCCGGTTCGAATCCCACCCCTGGAACTGGAACCAAGGTTGTGCTACTCTTTTTCTCATTTTGAAATACACGGTATGTATTTCTCGATATACGTCGTGTATAGATTTATTTATAATAGAATTTTTAGATATATATATTTTATTTTAATTATTAATAATTATTATATAGTTTACTATAATAATTAAATTTATTTATATATGTTGTTTAAAAACAATTGGGAATAGACGGCGTGTATTCCAAACCTACATGACGTGTATCGCGGCTATATAAGCCACGGGCCACCCGGCTTGAGGCTGTGTCGCACGACCGCCCAATTTTCCTCCTTTCTTCCTGTTTCTTCTCTCGAACGCCACCTGAACCCCCCATTTTCCAGATCCATCGATTTGGGGTGTTTCATGTTCTGATTATTCTCACATTTTGATCCTCGGTCAAGGTACGCCATTCTACACCCTCTATTTCAAATTTGTACACTCATTTACGGTGTTTATAGGATCGGTCGACCGTTCGGCTTCTACCAGTACACATCCACGAAATGATGAACACACGCTGTGTAGTTCTCTACACTTCCACACACCAAATCATTCGAAATTCTAATAGAAACAGTGTGTATGTTCGGTACACACTGTGTACCGTTCCTCGTTGTGCCCGAGTACTCTTTTGCACACGGCCTCACAAGCTATTTTCATGTACACAGCGTGTGTGTTTGGTACACGCCGGGTGTATCATTTCATTCGGCCCCTCCGTGTGTGGACCCAAACACAGCCTCTTAACCCATGTTCCTCTATATGGCGTGTATGTTCGGTACACACCGTGTCTACCATTTCCTTTGGCCGACCCATGTTTCACCATCCACACGACCATGTTCTTATGGTAGAGCACATGCCGTGGCTTACATCTACATGGTATGCCCTTTATTTTTATTTTTTCACAAACATGGTCGTGTCCTTTCAACATACAAGACCACCTGCACATTTAGTGAACACGGAGTGTATGTTCGTTAGACACCGTGTACGGTTACATGGTCTATTTCCACCCACGGTGTGTCTATCCAGAGAACACGGGATAAACTATATTTTTACTACACGTCGTGTACTCTGAAGTACACGCCGTGTAATTTTATTTTCCAGTTTTCTCACATTTTCATTGTTTTGTTTTCTTTCCTTTTTTCCTTTTCTTTTGTTTTGTTTTATTTTTCTTTCTATTTCATGGTATGGCAGATCATGATCCTTCCAGAGGGAAGCATCCATCCTCTGCCACGGAGGGCGAGAGGCCCAACTATCTTCGGATCCATCTCCGACCACCTACGCAGCCGGACCCCGACGCTCCGGTCTTTCAGCTCCCTGCATTGGCCATTCTGCCGCCACTCACTCCATCAGATGAGGTCGGGCCTACTTCTGCTGCACCAGCTACCACCTACCCTGCACTATCTACATCAGCAGTTGGTCCCTCTTTGAGCACACCTTCCACCGAGCCACCCTCTCTTTTGGTGGATCCACTCGTAGAGCCATCCGCTTCTGCTGCACCTGCACATGGGTCGGGACCTGGAGGTGCTCCTTATCCTTGCACGGTATTCCCGATCACCGACCTCGCCTACGTCAGGTTCTAACGCTTCTCTCGTCGGCCAATCCCATTGAGTGGCCGGTACCTCGACCGCAGCGTTCCTCAGTGGCTCGATATTTGGGAGGAGTAGAAGGCGCTTCTCAGGCACACCTCACTCCTCAATATTTTCCAGGTCAACACTCATGTGTATAGTGATTTATTTTTGGAGTTTGTGGCCTCGTTTGAGTTCGATCGAGGAGAGTACTGAGAGACACCTGGCGATGCGGTACCAGTAGTTAGATTACGGCTAGGAGGATGACATTTCTCTCTTACCATGACTGAGTTTGGCTGAGGGTGCAGCTTTTACCCCCATCCTATCACCCCACCCCCCGTTTCTAACTTGACCCGACCCGAGTGCTCTGACCTCGTTGCCATGTGGCGGGAGATCGTTGGGCCTGACCACCGATACTCCACCACTTCCCAGAAGAGCACTCTTATAGCCGATCCCGTACTTCGCTTCGCCCACCGGTGATTCAGCTCCATCCTTTTCCCACACGATGAGGATATGGGGGTCTTGACCGGCCATGACATGGAGCTTCGTACCTGTGTCATCCGGCACGTCTACCCGGACCTCCCCTATCTTGCCACCTCCTATTTCCACACCATGGTTACCGGCCATCATGGAAACCTGAAAGGCTGGTTTTACACCACCCGTCTTTCCCACCACTTCGGGGAATTTGAGCCCTCTTTACCTCATGACTTGATAGGTTCCCCCCAGCGGATGGAATTTCTCATGCTCATTCGCATGGGACTGGTCCGGAGCAGGGGGTGCATACATCCTTGCTCAGGCTCGAGCTCCGCCACTTGCTGACACCCCCCCTGCCCCAGCTACTGACCCCTCTGCTCCTTCCCCACCCCATCCAGCTTCTCCACCTCCCCCACCTCCTACTAACCCCACTTCTTCTGACCTTCATTCATCTATCACATCCCCTATCCCACCTACCCCTACACCCTCGGTTGATCTGACCCTTTTCCTCCACCTAGCCACGATGGAGAATAATTTAGTTCATATCATGAGCCACAAGGACACCATTGCATGCCATTTGATTCATCTGGATAGCCTGCAATTCTGGATGGAGCATCTGTTGGTACATATTTCTCAGCATCTTTTTGTTCCACTACCTCAGCCACCAGCCTCTGCCTCCGTTCCTAGCCCTTCTACTACTGATCCACTTCCATCTCCTTTGCATGCCAAAGATTCAGTTCTGATGACTACGGTGAGCCCTGCTGCTACCAATTCTGCCGGGCCAGGGCCTGCTGCTGAGCTTCATTCACCGAGACTCACACCTGTGGCTCCTACTTCTTCATCTCCCCTTCCCGATTCAAAGTCCGAGCCTCCCAATTCCACGCCTCATGTGACGTCTTTACCATCTGATTCTGTACTAGATGTGCCATCGACTTAAGCGACCCCATGATAGTGAAATTTTTCTTTTTCTTATATATCTCTTTTGTCATTTTTTGTGCTATGATATTATGCATGTTTGAAATTTTCTTTTTTCTCGACAGTCATAGGTATCATGGAGCACCTTGGGCATCACTTTTCATGAGGGGAGTATTTTTTCCATTTTTATTTTCTTTCTTTTTGGATTTACTTCTTCCACTTCTTTCCCTCGTTTGGTCCCCCTTTCTCACCCTTGCCCACCCTTTCCCTTATTATTTCACTTGGTGGACCATGTGCAGTCTTAGGTGTGGGGGAGAATCTATCTCCTTAACCTTAGTCTTTTCACTATAACTAATCTAGGAGACATCATTATAAGATTATATAATTGAAAATATAATTAAATTTTGGTTAATCATTCTTATAAATGCTAGAGTTATCAGTAGAAACTTTTGGAAAGGTTGCATGCTTATTTTAGTTTTTACGTATTTTAAAATGATTATTGATATAGTTTCCATTGAAAATTTTAATCCTTGATTAAATTACATTGATTAGGCTAACCATTTATATGCATGTCATGACCTAATTGTCCCTCTTTCTTGAGAGATTCTTAGGATATGCATCACTACCAAAATTTGCATGTTTTTATTTTCAAAACATGAAGAAATTTTTGATTTAAATTAAAATGATTGAGGCACTAGATTTTTTTCACCACTTTATCTTGAGACCTACCCTACATTTAATCTTCGCTAAGCCCATTGAAGCCATGAACAACCATTATAGGAAGCCATGTTAGATGCCTATTTCCATTCCTACCCTACATCATTTTAAAACTTTGCAGGATTATTCATTCGAGCTTTAAAGAGGGATTTGGCAATACTTGGAATATTTTTGTCCACATTCATGAAATGAAGTGTGGGGGACTACCTCTTGATTATCTGGGTAAGAAAGGGTTCCAAAAATTTATTCATTGTATTCATAAGTGTTCCCATTATTTAATAAAAAAGGGACCTTATGCTTATTTTCTCATAAACCCTACTTGCCTAAGAGAGATGATGGTGATGATTACAAAAGCATTTGACTGAGCTTGTGAAAGAAGAATTTTTCAGTGAGATTTAATTTGAATATCATGCAATGTTGTCTAAATGAATTAGCCATCATTTTTCAAGCCTCAAAATTTATTTTTCATCTGAACCTACTAACCCTTAGCCACAGAGACATCTGAACCTTATTGTTAAAGCCCTCATGATTTTTGTAATTCAATTTTTCTGAAGTAGAGAAGAATATATCTTACAAACCTATGGATAGAGTTTATATACCTTAGATTGATCATAACTTTTAATAATAATATCTTATGTGTGGAGTGTTATTTTTACTAGTAAGGTAAATCATCATGTGGCATGCTTATTTTTGAAAGGTTGAAAAATGTGTTGAAAGAGGGTGACAGTAGTTAATTGAATTATATATGAGGCATGATTTTAATATCTTATGAATTGAATTTGTTTGTGACTTTTAGAATTTTTCCTCAGTAACTCTATCATTTATACTTTTAATTAATTTAATTCCTTCCATTTAAAAGTATAGGCTCTTTTAATTAGATGTTGAGATTTTTCTTGAGGGCAAGGAAATGACTATGTGTGGGGGAATTTGATGCACCCAATTTGTGTATACATTTCCACATATATAATTGAAGATAAAAACATGTTTTCAGAAAATATATGTTTTTTCATGAACAAATTCTTTGATTTTGGTCATTCTGTTTACTTTGAGGAGCTTTCTGGCTAAATACACGAATTAAGGGAAGTCTATGAAAATTTTGAAACTACGCAGTGTGTGCTTTTATACACGCAGTGTACATCCAGACAGGGACACATACCGAAGGAGGGAGTACACGCCCATGTCACTAGACAAAAGATACAGGTCATGTATGGCGGCACTACATGTCGTGTACTACATTCTAGAAGCGTTTTTCGCCAAGAAGCTTCTACCCGCCCATGTGGCCATTGAAGAAGACACGGCGTGTTGCATTTCTTCACGCCATTTCTACTATTCTAGAAGGGGATTGTCTGCCAAATTTTGATATTACACGCCGTGTATGGCGGGGCTACATGCCGTGTATACTCAACCACCAGGTGACGCCGTGCCAAAGTCAAATACACCGTGTTAGGCCGCCTACCATCGGAGAAAAATGGCACCAAAGCGCATTGACGGAAGTACAGGACGTGTACTTTCTATACACGTCGTGTAATTTATTTTTCTAAAAAAAGAGGCATTGCCTTCGGATTCCAGGGGAAAAACCATTTGGGGAGAGGATAAATTCTGCTGCCATTCCAAAGCCACCGATGTTCCATCATTCCACCATTTCCGCCTTCCGACACCCTACCTCAATGCTTACATGATGAATCCGTCAGGAATCACGTGTGTCATTTCTCTTCTACTTTCTATGTTTAACTAAACCCCCATGTTGGGGATGTGGATGAAAGGATCATAATTTGTCTGTTGTTTTATATATTTGTGTATGCTCGTTGTAATTCTTCTTACTCTTCTTAATTTACGGTCAAATATAACTGAGAATTCTGAGCCGGACCAAGGGAAGAATTCTCAGCGATACAAAAGAAAAGTAACGATGAAAACATCCATGACCATTGGATAGGTTTCATCGATTCAAATAATGGACTGAACTTAATTATGAATTAAGAACACTGACTACCGGACCAAGGAGTGAACTGCTCTAATTCCAAACAAGAGGAACCAGACCAAGGAAATCTTGTAACTAAATGAAATACATAATGGTTGAATTATTATGAAAAACATAACCATTTAATCAATCTGCATAAGAACTCTTTAATCACCACAGCCCCGACACATCTTTTCTTCCCATTTTAAAAATATTTAAATTTACACATTGTTTTCTTTAAAACTGTTATTCATTTCATCAATTTAAAAAAATTTAGTTTCAATAAAAACCCAAAATCAACCCAATCGATTCTAAATTTTGAATACTTCACCTAATTAAGTATTAACTCAATTCAATTCACGCACGCCATAGTTCCCAGTGGACCGACCCCGAACTTATGCTATACTAATGTTCTAAGAACGGGTAATTAATTTGGGACACATATAACTTCATTCAATGACAAGCGAGACTAGTAACTCCCCGACCCCAGTTACCCAAAATCGGTGCATTATTTTAATACATTTGAATGATTATAAGGAATCAATTCCCAAAAGACCGATCAGTTTAGTAGTCTTGGAAAATAGATTACTTTCATTAATGTTACATTACACATTAGAAAAATAAAACACAACATAAATGATCCTTTGAGAATGACATTAATCCCCTAGCTTAACCCTGCTTATGAATCATATTACACTTCTTAGAATCCTGGGAAAATAAAACATAGGAATGGATTGAGCTCAAATGCTTAGTAATGGTAAGCAATACAACAGATGATAACATAAACATTATGAATGGGGAATAATTTAAAACACATGCCTTTACAAATAATAAACATTAACACTTTATGATAGGAATATCAGATGAGTAAATAATTCCATAATAAAACATAATCATGGGTATTCTACTAGTAAAATAACCATATGAACCATCAATATTATTTTCATACCGAGGAAATGTATTATGCCAGACATTCTAAAAACTTTTTTCAAGGCCTCATCCAAGACGTCTAAAAATAATTAAGGCCTTGACCAAAACTATATATAAAATTTGGGAAAGGCCTCAGCCAATTCCATGTTTAATTTTCCTATGAAACCTATAGATGCACCGATGAGCTATATTGGGCTCCACCTATCACATAAAAAGTCCAATACATTCCTCATAAGAAAAGGATGAAACATAACATAAATATTCATTTTTAATATCGCATACAAAATGTAAATAATTTAATCATAAACTATTAATGGTATAAAAATAACACATCCACAGTTAAATATAACAAAAAAAAATTTAATAAAATATGGATGACTTGTATCATAATAAATCAATATCAAACAAGTTTAAAATCCATCAAAGAAATCTTGACATAGATGAAAATGATTTGTAAAACTCTTTGATAGAAATATAACTTTTTCATGAAAACCATTAAAATTCAAACATTTATAAAGGATGTAATTTAAAAGAGATTTTTGAATCAATGTTTCCCATACCACTTTGAAACTTTTAAAAATAATTATAAATTCAAACCATCCATGCACATATTAATAAATCCTTAAAATCATTTTGAAAACATGTACATTAATTAAATAGATTTATAAAGATAATTCTTTAAAACATTTATAATGATGATCTAGTTAAATAGACCCTCCCATAAAATCTTAAAATATAAATTTTGAAAAATATATTATGAAATATTTTTATTGATGAAAAATATGTCCCAGTAAATACTTACACATAAACAATCTTGGATAATAATGATTTTGAGGAAATAACCCTTTCCTTGCACTTTTATTTGGTCAATGGCACATTTATCCTCCTGTATAATGACCATAATATTTTATTAAAATATAACAGAAGGATATTCATATTTATTATGTCATACATGATTCATTTATGATTTTATATTACCAATTTAATAATGATTTTTTTTTAAATTAACATTTCGGGTAAGAATCACTTTCTTTATCGTACATGTTTTAACTTGTTATTCTTGATCATATCATTTAGATCATGATTTACATACTTCCAGAATATACCACATGATTTATATATCATATATATTTTGAATATAAATATGTATAACATATAGATAAATGAAATGGAAAACACCGTTTATGGAGACGGTAGGCCGAACGTATGCATAAACGCTATTTCTATTTTCATATCATATTTAATATAAGTAGGTGAATAAGATATATGTATGTAAATACACACACAGATATATATATATATATACATTTATATATTAAGTAGTTGTATTATGTAATATATTTAATACTTATTAAAATATATATTTTTATAATCATCATTGAATGGTGAATGTGGAAATGAATCTCATCACGTCGTGGATACGAGAATCCGTAGGTACGCTTGATTGAAAATATCAATATATTGATGGTGAAATTGTATATAATTGGATAGTATATCATATATAATGAATCATTTACATGTTTTATTTGTTATTTACATCAGTTATAATCCTTATTATACCAATCCAAATAATGAAGTTTTTGAATAACATACTACACCACGACGTGGAGATGATAAGCCGTACGTACGCACGTATGGTGAATATGGAAATTATATGATGGATATGTAGAGACCCGAAGCTTGAAGTATATGGAAATTACATTAATTTTTCAGAATACTTATTACATAACAAAAACAGACACACAAGGACCATAATAGTTTAGTGCCTTTGGATACTTGGAACATAATCTTCTAATCATTGTGAAAGATCTTCAACATCTCCCATAAAGATCTTCCACTTTTTATTTCCTTACCTAAAACCTTTATTTCAATTCTGGGAGAAAATAAAACATAAAAAGGGTGAGCTAAAATGCTCAGTAAGGGTAAGCATGGATAAAATAAAACATACCATATACATTTGAACTTAAAAACATGAGCAAAATGTTTAAACATCAAAATCTTGAGCAAATACATAAATCGTGGAAGTAAGGCATAGATCATAAAGAAACATTAATAATGATAGAATAGCATGGGAATTAAACATGTAATTGTGGAAAACCATTAAGCACATGATATGATTTCCATAGTAGCCAAGGAATTGCTGCCAAGACCATCTTAGTGGACAATGTCCCTTTCTGAATCGAGTTCACTCCTCGTTTCAGTCCTACATTACTGAACCGGTTTAACTTTCCATTCCAGCCATGTCAATATCATGAGATATAAATCTTTACCCAATGCATTGTAGGGAGATATAGTTCCCACCCATCTCATAATAAAATCATTCTTACTTGTGCCACAAAATAAACTTAAAACATTCACCATAACCCAAAGAATAAAATGGGTTTCATAAACATCATCCCATCATCTAATAATCAATATAAAACAAATAGACATTTCATCATATGAAAAGTGAAACCATTTAAATCATAGACACATTAAACTTGAAACATACACATATGAAATAATGTCATCTTAGACGGAAAATGGTTTTGAAAAAGCATTTGAAATGAATTCTTGAGGAAAATGTCCTTTCTTCTTCAAAATCAATTTGTTGTCACAAAACATCATGAAATTTTAAAAGAAGGATATATTGTTGAAAATATTCATGAAATAATTTAGATTAATCTTCATGAAAATAAGTCTTTATAAAACCATAAAAATCCTTTCATGCCGTATAAGTTAAAAAACATTCTTCTCGTACTTTTGCCAGAAAAGTCAAAAAGTACCTCATAAAAGAAATATTCCATACATACCATGTAGTAAAAGTCAAAAATGGATAAAAAAATTAAACATACATGAAAATAATTTTTTAGAAAACAAGGACATGGATGATAAATATAACCCCAGTAAATACTTACGAATAAACAATCTCGGATAAAAAACGAGATTGGAAAAGTTATCTCTTACCTTAGGTCCGATATGCTTCGTATGGATTCGAACCTCCTTTATAATGATTTAAATAATGTCATTGACTTATTACATAATCATATTCATTGTTATGATGTCATATATGTTTCACTTATGACTTTATATTACCTGTTCTTTTGTAAATTCCATGTTAAAGTAGCATTTTGGGTAAAATCATTTCATTTATCGTAGGTGTTTCGACTTGTCGTTCTTGATATTATTACTTATATCCTGAATTAAATAATTCCAGAATGTAAAACATGATTTATATATAATATATATTCATCATATACATATATATTATAGATCGATAAAAGGAATGAAATACACTGTTCATGGAGACGGTTGGTCGTACGTATGCATGAACGCTGTTTTCGTTTTCTTATTGAATTGAATGGAATTAAGTAGATGAAATACATATATATATACATAAATAAAGTATAATTATTATGTCATATATTTCATGATTACTTATTATATATACATTATAATCATTCATGAATGGTTAATCATTGAGAATGAATCCTATCGCGTCGTGGAGACGGTAGTCCGTACGTACGCACGAGCGATGATATCATTCCCATGATCGTGGAATTGTATTGAAGTGTATGTATAATATTTAAGAATCAATATCATTTTACAATAATCATATATAGTCATTATTTACACCATTATACCCATCCAAGTAAGGTGGTGGTGGAAAATAGATTACACCACGTCGTGGAGACGGTATTCCGTACGTACGCACGTGCAGTGATTTCGTTTTCCGTAGGATGGATAAATAGTGAAATAGGGTTGTTTCATAATTATAATAACATATCAGTATACGAGTGATACTTATGTTACTACTTCATAATGAAACAACTAAATAAGAAGAAGTGGAAAAACAAATAAAGTTCAAATAATCGTTAACATACATTACCTCTTCTTTGAAGTGCCTCTTTAAGACCTCCTCTTAGGGCAGTAAAATTGGTCATTGAAGAAGACCAGAACCTCTAGGATGTTTCTATGGAAGTGGAGAAGAGAATTTGGCAGGGATTTTCCGAGCATGAAGGCTCAACGTGGTTTGAGGAAGAGAGGGAGGAGGTGCCCTTTTATAAGGGAGGAGAGGGGCACCTTTGGAAATCTTAAAAATATTAATTTATAAAAAAATATAAACCCACTTAAATACTTCCAAAAATGACTCATAATAAAATATTAGATGATATAGGGTTGTAATATCATCAAATAATAAAATTTAGACATGATAGGAATTTATTTTAAACATTATCAACTTGATTTATCCTTATTTAATGAATTTAATTTTATTTGTGGTAATAATATTCTGAATTTTAAATTATAAAATATAATAACTTATTTGTTGTGAATTGTCTATAATTGGATAATTAATAACATTTTATACCATATAAATTTAAATTTATAATTTTTAAATATTTTTGGGATTTTTGAACAATTTTATAATATGTTATTTTTATAAAATAACAATATTGTCAATTTTGAGACTATTCATTTATTTGAATTTAAATAAAATATATACAGAATATATGTTCAAAATAAAAGCTTTAATAGATTCATAAAAGGTCATATGTATCTAGAAAATTAGTGTATCACATTAAATAGTTCATATAATATTTATTTTATTATTTTTAAAACCATTTATTTGGTTTATCTCTTACTAAAATAATTACTACAACATTTTTGTATAATTATTTAATATTCTTATTTTTGCATAAAAATTAAAATTAATACCCTATGATGAATATAAATATATTACCTTTCACAATAATACTTTTACTAGAATTATCATCTTAAAATCACAATATTTAAAGTGTTATATTTATTAAATTATGAATGTGACAACTTTGGCATCATTTAAAATAAAATAATATAACTGTCATAATCGCTTTTATGATTCACCAAATTGTCAAATATTCTACCATTGGATTATTATAGTTTAAATGTACATGACCAATCAGTTTTTGTCAGGGTTTTGTGCCTTTTATGGTCACTATTAGTTTAATAAAAACTATATTCTTGATTTTTGACTTGATAAACAATTTCATCACTATTGTGTCAAAGTTAATGATAATTATTTAATCCCTAAAAATTATAAATAAATTCATATGATGTAGATAATTTTATTATCTTTCTGGAGACTATTCATGTTCTAAGTTTCATGATGTTTATCACTATGTTAAAATTAATATACTTATAATATTTAAGAGAGTGACATGTTGTCACTTTCTTTGGTTTTAATAATAATTAAGTTATTTTCATGGAAAAAAGTCCATTAA
This sequence comes from Viscum album, assembly GCA_963277665.1. Classification (NCBI taxonomy): domain Eukaryota; kingdom Viridiplantae; phylum Streptophyta; class Magnoliopsida; order Santalales; family Viscaceae; genus Viscum; species Viscum album. The sequence continues at coordinate 56,166,615 of OY728123.1, forward strand.
ATGATTCTAATCAGACCCATAGGTGATATGGGCAGACTATTAGTCATCCAATAGAATTTTGTCATATCTTAGGGTAATTTTATAATATTATATTTACCCTTAATTACCTGATTTTCCTTTAACTATGGTAAATAAAATTTATCGTAGTTACTATTCACAATTCCCAAAAATAAAAAGTATACTATTAACATAATTTGGACCCACTGATTCCAAATATGGAATCAATTTTTTCAAATTCAATACACATAAGATGCAGAAATTGTATTAAAATTAATACCATTGTCGAATGAAAATGGGTTTTTGATTAAAACATTGCAAAAGATTGAATTGATTTAACCTACGAATTCAATGTAAAATCAATGCTAATGACATAAATTATATTAAATGGTAAAAATATATTCTATTTATATTTTAAAACCATTCAATATTATAATTTAACCACATAATTTATTACGATGAAAAAAGTTGTTTTTAATTAAAATATAGCGTGTTTTTACTATTCAATAAAATATGAAAGTTATCCGAAAAATATCAAAACTTTATCCAATGTAAATTTTTATATCCTGATTCAAAATAAGAATTTTATTTTGTCCAATTGAACTTATAAACATGTCAACAACTATATTTAATGTGGGTGTGCCATCAAAAAGCGGCAAAACTACATTTTTTTAAAATACTTATTTTACCCGAAAAATTTATTTTGTTCTTATACCATGTTATAGAAAATGTGTAAGATGAATAATAATGTTATAAAATTCACAATTTAGTTAATACTATTCATAACAGCTGGTTCATAATAATATTATAATAATATACCATTGTTTAGTAAACCCCGGTATTGCGTACAACACACGCTATCAAGGAAGGTCGTGATTGCGTGTAATGAAAGCAAAGTTAGGGTTGCGTGTGTGAAAGACTTCTTTGTTGTTTCATATTACAGAATCCAACAATATTTCATTTATACATTGAATATATATATATATATACACTCAATGTTGCGTAGAATGACTATTATCAAACGAACTTGAAATTGTGTGTAACACAATCTAAGAATAGTGTTTCGTATACTACAAGCTAATACTGTGTTGTGTATAACACAAGATAATCTTGTTGTAGCATAAAACACATGACATCAAATAAATTAAAAAGAATACTTATCATAAAATATCTGGTTGTTATATTCTACCCCCCTTAAAATGAATTTCTCCCTCGAAATTCGTCCGGGTTATGCATGGTTTTCTACTTGGATGTTTCTTTAATTAAAACCCACATCGTAAAATGAAATACCAAAATTTAACTTTCAAAACCAAAGTATGAAACGAAACAGTTACCCAAATTAACTCATCACTAGGTTTCCACGTAGAAGAACATAGGTGAAAATATGGATATGGAAGAGAAATCTAACCATCATGTTCTGATGGAGAGTGGTAGAGAACATGGCTATGAAAAAGCCAACAATCACAAAGCCATATATTTGTGATGATCTAAGGAACCATATGATTTATCAGATATATGGGCACTAGGACAAAAATTTTTTGGTTTTCAATATCATTTCCCTAAAGTTGAAAATTTTGAATTAGAAGAAATACTTACTTTATTTTGGTACAATATCACTGTTGTTCGTGAATTGAACAATTTCCACTTCATCTTTTAAATAAATTAAGTTGAATTTGTTATTCGTGATGCGATAGCAGATCATGTGATAGAATGATGGGTCATTCCATTTGTTTCAAATAAAAGGATAGAAAAAGTTATCAAATATACATAAGTCCATCTATGGTGAGGCTAATCATATATGATTCCAAAAAAATGAACTTATACTTCATCTATCATGTCGCTTAATAAAATAAAACTAGTTTCTACTAACCAGGGACTCCCTATAGGCCTGTGGTATGCGATAAAGGCCAGTCGCACTTCGGTTGTGGGTTCAATTCCCACAGCCTTGTCCGACACGATGGGCTGTCGCCCGTCCAGCAGGTTGTCCATTTTCTAAAACTACACTATTATAACATTACAGAAATAATTTTGAAAATAGTTATAGCCTTAAACAATACTATATGATGTCCGACATAACACTTTACAATCTTTATACTTATCCAAAATACATTTGTCCAAGATCATATTATAAAGAAAACAATTACTAGAAAGGTTACATAACAAGAACGTGAATAACATCATTTATGAAATGATATGTCTTGTTGGTTACATTAAAAACATGTGAATTTCTTAATCATTTATTCTATTGCAACATGAATTACCAAAAAACCTTAGTTGAAAACATGAATTCTATCAAAAGTTTTCTTTTTCAACATTCCAAAATCCCAAAAATTCTGTATACTCATACCATTATTCTACATAGTCCTTATATCAATCTTGAGATCATGAATAGAATCAAACATCTCATTATCTTCTTATCCCGTCATTATGTGCATATCATCTACTTTCCAAAATATTTGAATCACTTTTCATGGTTACCGGTACCATAAAATTATTGAAAACCACAATAGACTAATAAAAAAATATTCTAATACACCATAAAAGTACCTCAACAACATTATTCTTGAATACCAATACACAAACACATTAATCCATCATCTTCAATGATTGTCCTGGAATAAGTCCTTCCTTGATTTAGAAGTAACCTCTTAGGTCAGGGCATGGAGTTGGGTCATGCCCATGTTCTCCACAGATAAGACATTGAACTCCATAACAGTCTGTCACTCTATGACCCTTCTCTCCACACAGATAACATCTTCCCCTCCGTTTGAGTTATTCCTCAAGGTTCTTTATCCCTTCTTTAGAAATATCAATATTTCATTCTTTATGATCCTCAACATGCGAACATGCATAAAAGTCTATCTTCTTCTTATTTGATGAATTAGGAATACCACTAAATTTCACCTTGTCAATCATATATCGTGATGACTGATTCGGCATAATCACAATTTCATTCTCTCTAGGCATTACGCAATTTCATTGCTCATAGTCACCAATTTTTCCATTGGATTCAATGTTAACCGAATTTTTTCTGGTTCCCTCCATTGACTAAAACATAAAAAGAATTCTGTAAGAGGCAAAAATCATGCTAAGGAAAACAACATAGTAAAGGGGGAGCACCCTCAATATCTAGCATCTTAGGTTAAATTCTAATATTTTTACCTTAGTTCTAGGACTATATCCTATATGTATACTTATCCTTAAGGACATCCCTAGACATACCTTAGAAATATCTCAAGGGATCTCACTAACGTTTTCGCATCCTAGTTTCCAAAGGTTGACTAAAAATTTCCTCTGATACAAACAGTAGAGACCTGAGGCTTGACATATATGGACATTACATTACTTTTGAGGAATACTTATTACATGACAAAAATAGACACACAAGGACTATAATGTTTTAGTGTGTATGGAAACTCGGAACATAATCGTCTAATCTTGGTGAAAGATATTCAACATCTCCCATAAAGATCTCCCACTTTTTATTTCCTTACCTAAAACCTTTCTTTTAATCCTGGGAGAAAATAAAACATAAAAATCGTGAGCTCAAATGCTCAGTAAGGGTAAGAATGGATAAAATAAAACATACCATATACATTTGAACTTAAAACATGAAAAAAATGATTAAACATCAAAATCGTGAGCAAAGACATAAATCGTGGAAGTAAGTAAGGCATAGATCATAAAGAAACATTAATCATGATAGAATAGAATGGGAATTAAACATGTAATTGTGTAAAACCATTAAGCACATGATATGATTTCTATAGTAGCCAAGGAATTGCTACCAAGACTATCTTAGTGGACAAAGTCCCTTTCTGAATCGAGTTCACTCCTTGTTTCAGTCCTGTACTACTGAACTGGTTTAACATTCCATTCCAGCCATGTCTCTATCATGAGATATAAATCTTTACCCAATTTATTGGAGGGAGATATAGGTCCCACCCATCTCATAATTAAATCATTCTTACTTCTTCCACAAAATAAACTTAAAACATTCACCATAACCCAAAAAATAAAATGGGTTTCATAAACATCATCCCATCATCTCATAATCCATATAAAACAAATGGAAATTTCATCATAAGAAAAGTGAAACCATTTAAATCATAGAGACATTAAACTTGAAACATACACATATGAAATAATGTCATCTTATATGGAAAATGGTTTTGATAATAGATTTGAAATGAATTCTTGAGGAAAATATCCTTTCTTATTCAAAATCAATTTCTTTTCACAAAACATAATACAATTTTAAAAGAGGGATATATTGTTGAAAATAGTCATGAAATATTTTGGAGGAAGCTTCATGAAAATAAGGCTTTATAAAACTGTAAAAATCCTTTCATGCCGTATACGTTAAAAAACATTCTTCTTGTACTTTTTCTGGAAAAGTCAAAAAGTAACTCATAAAAGAAATATTCCATACATACCATGTAGTAAAATTCAAAAATGGGTAAAAACGAAATTAAACATACATGAAAAGATTTTTTTAGAAAACAAGGACATGGATGATAAATATAACCCCAGTAAATACTTACGAATAAACAATCTTGGATAAAAACGAGATTGGAAGAGTTATCTATTACCTTAGGTCCGATATGCTTCGTACGGATACGAACCTCCTGTATAATGATTTAAATAATTTCATTGACTTATTAAATAATCATATTAATTGTTATGATATCATATATGTTTCACTTATGACTTTATATTACCCATTCTTTTGTAAATTCCATGTTAAAGTAGCGTTTTGGGTAAAATCATTTCATTTATCGTAGGTGTTTCGACTTGTCGTTCTTGATATTATTACTTATATCCTGATTTAAATAATTAAAAATGTAAAACATGATTTATATATAATATATATTTATCATATACATATATATTATAGATCGATAAAAGGAATTAAATACACTGTTCATGGAGACGATTGACCGTACGTACGCATGAACGTTGTTTTCGTTTCTTTATTGAATTGAATGGAATTAAGTAGATGACATATATATATATATAAATCCAGTATCATTATTATTTCATATATTTAATGATTACTTATTATATATACTTTATAATCATTCGTGAATGGTTAATCATTGAGAATGAATCTCATCGCGTCATGGAGACGGTAGTCCGTACGTACGCACGAGCGATGATATCCTTCCCATGATCGTGGAATTGCATTGAAGTGTATGTATTATATTTAAGAATCAATATCACTTTACAATAATCATATATAGTCATTATTTACACCATTATACCCATCCCAGAAAGGTGGTGGTGGAAAATAGATTACACCATGGCGTGGAGACGGTATTCCGTACGTACGCACGCGCGGTGATTTCATTTTCCATAGGATGGATAAATAGTGAAATAGGGTTGTTTCAAACTTATAATAAAATATCAGTATATGAGTGATACTTATGTTATTACTTCATAATGAAACAACTAAATAAGAAGAAGTGGAAGAAGAAATAAAGTTGAAAGAATCGGTAACGGACATTACCTCTTCTTTGAAGCGCCTCTTTGAGACCTCCTATTAGAGCACTAAAATTGGACTTTGAAGAAGACCAGAACCTCTAGGATGTTTCTATGAAAGTGGAGAAGTGAATTTGTCAGGGGTTGTCCGAGCTTGAAGGCTCAATGTGGTGCGAGGAAGAGAGGGAGGAGGTGCCCTTTTATAAGGGAGGAGAGGGGCACCTTTGGAAATCTTAAAAATATTAATATATAAAAAAATCTAACCCCACTTAAAAAAATACAAAAATGACTCATATTCTAATATTAGATGAGATAGGGTTGTAATCTCATCAACCAATAATATTTAGACAGGTTAGGAATTTATTTTAAACATTATCAACTTGATTTATCCTTATTTAATAAATTTAATTTTATTTGTGGTAATAACATTCTAAATTTTAAATTATAACAAATAATTACTAATTTGTTGTGAATTGTACATAATTGGATACTTTATAAAATTTTATACCATATAAATTAAAATTTATAATTGTTAAATATTTTTGTGATTTTTAAACAATTTTATAATATCTTATTTTTATAAAATAACAAAACTGTCAATTTTGACACTATTCATTTATTTGAATTTAAATAAACTATACAAAAGATATGTTCGAACTCAAAGCATTAATAGATTAATAGAAGGTCATATGCATCTATAAAATTACTTTATCACATTAAATAGTTCATATAATTTTTTTTTAGTATTTTTAAAACCATTTATTTGGTTTATCTCTTAATAAAATAATTATTACAACATTTTTTATAATTAGTTAATATACTTATTTTTGCATAAAAATTAAAAATAAAATCCTATGATGAATATAAATTTATTAACTTTCACAATAATACTTTTACTCTAATTTATCATCTTAAAATCCCAATATTTAAATTGTTATATTTATAAAATTATGAATGTGACAACTTTGGAATCATTTAAAATAAAATAATATAAGTGTCATAATCGCTTTTATAATTAACTAAATTGTCAAATATTATACCATTGGATTATTATAGTTTAAATGTACATGACCAATAAGTTTTGGTCAGGGTTTTGTTCCTTTTATGGTCACTATTAGTTTACTAAAAACTATATTCTTGATTTTTCACTAGATAAACAATTTCATCACTATTGTGTCACAGTTAATGATAATTATGTAATCCCTAAAAATTATAAATAAATTCATATGATGTAGATAATTTTATTAGATTTCTGTAGACTATTCATGTTCGAAGTTTCATTATGTTTATCACTAAGTTAAAATTAATATACTTATAAGATTTAAGGGAGTGGCATGTTGTCACTTTCTTCGGTTTTAATAATAATTAAGATATTTTCATGGAAAAAGTCCATTAAATGATTCTAATCCGACCCATAGGTGATATGGGTCGACCTTTAGTCATTAAATAGAATTTTGTCATATCTTAGGGTAATTTTATAATATTATATTTTTCCTTAATTACCCAATTTACCTTTAACTATGATAAATAAAATTTACCGTAGTTACAATTCATAATTTCCAAAAATAAAAAGTATCCTATTAACATAATTTGTACCCACTGATTCCAAATATGGAATCCATTTTTTCAAATTCAATACACAGAATTTTCAGAAATTAAATTAAAATTAATCCCGTTGTCGAATGAAAACGGGTTTTTGATTAAAACATTGAAAAAGTTTGAATTGATTTAACCTACGAATTCAATGTAAAATAAATGCTAATGACATAAATTATATTGAATGGTAAAAATATATTCTATTTATACTTTAAAACCATTAAATATTATAATTTAACCACATAATTTATTATGACAAAAAATGTTGTTTTTAATTAAAATATAGCGTGTTTTTACTATTCATTAAAATATGAAAGTTATCTGAAAAATATCAAAACTTTATCCAATGTAAATTTTTATATCCTGATTCAAAAGAAGAATTTTATTTTGTCAAATTGAACTTATAAACATGTCAACCACTATATTTAATGTGGGTGCGCCATCAAAAGGCGGCAAAACTGCATTTTTTTAAAAATACTTATTTTACCCGGAAAATTTATATTGTTCTTATACCATGTTCTAGAAAATGTGTAAGATGAATAATAATATTATAAAATTAAAAATTTAGTTAATAATATTCATAACGGATAGTTCATAATAATATTATAATAATATACCGTTGTTTAGTAAAACCTGGTATTGCGTACAACACAGGCTATCGAGGAAGGTCGTGATTGCGTGTAATGAAAGACAAGTTAGGGTTGCGTGTTGTGCAAGACTCATTTGTTGTTTCATATAACAGAATCCAACCATATTTCATTTATACATTGAATATATATATATATATATACTCAATGTTGCGTAGAATGACTATTATCAAAAGAACATGAAATTGTGTGTAACACAATCTAAGAATAGTGTTTCGTATACTGCAAGCTAATACGGTGTTGAGTATAGCACAAGATAATCTTGTTGTAGCATAAAACACATGACAAAAAATAAATTAAAAAGAATACTTATCATAAAATATTGGGTTGTTACAGGATAGAATAACAAATACAGTTATACAATATTTATAATAAAATCACATAATTTAAGAGGTATTGGAGTTATTATTTGGTTATGGAAACAACAAATAAAGTAGAAGTGGAATAAGAAAAGATCATTAAAAAGGGTGGTGAAATTAATACCTTTTCTTTAAGAGTTTCCTTTTGAGTTTATCAAAAGGGCTCCATAGGTTGGATGTATGATCAATTTAAGGAATTAAGGTTGATTTGAGGGATTTTTGGAGGATATTTGGGTTGCGGTTGGTCAATCGAAATGGATATGGAGGTGTGATTTGGAGAGAAGGGGAAGTACCCTTTTATAAGAGAGGTGAGGGTCCCTTTATGAAAAGTTTGAAATATTATTTTATTATAAAATCATTTTCTATTTCTAATGGCACCAAATTGATTTATTTAGAATATATGGTGTGGATGGGTTTAAGTCCTTTTAACCAATAGGGTTTTGATAGGTTTAAGTCACCATATTAACCTTATCTTTTAGATTTATCTATCTGTTAAATATTTTAACTTTTACCATGTCTTCTTGTACTATTACACTTTATGGTTAATAAACTTACTCTAAACGTCCTAGAGAACCTCAAGTGGTTCATTAATGACATATATAATATTATTTATTCCCTTTGTCCAAATATTATATTTTAGGAATATTATATCAACCAATAATATAGTATTTTTTTCAGAATCATTTTATGTCAATTTTGGCATTATTTGATATTTGGTTTTTTTGAAAGTCATCAATACTTTATTACATAGAACAAGATACATTGAATCAACCCTAACATTCCATATTCACCTAGAAAATTCTTTTCTGTCAAAAAACATTCATATTATATTAATTTTAAAATATATAATTCCATTTATTTAATTCTTTCATTAAAAAGGTAATTACTACATAATCATTATGTCATAAATAAATTAAATTATTTAATGTTTAAAAATTATAAATAAAACACCATTATGTTGGAAATATTTTTAGATTTATAATGAATAATTATAGTCGAATTTATATTGTTTGAAACCCTATATTATTATTTTTTAGTTATTAAACTTTGAATTCAACACTTTTAACTCTTCATTAAATAAAATAATAATAAATTTCCTAACCTAATCCATGTGGACCTAAAGGATCATATTTTATTTCTAATGTTGTCTTTATTCTAATTACACTTATCCAATAGAAGTAGGACATTTCTTAGGGTAATTATAATATAATTTTTAAATTTAATTACCTTATTTACTTTTAACCATAGTAGATAAAAGTCAAAATTTACTATTCACAGAAATTATTTTCATCATATTGAACCACATTTTCTATACTAATTTCAATTGTGTCTCTCATATTTTGGAAATTCAACTCATAGAAGAGGTAAAATTATGTTTTATGCAAATTTGCAAATGCTCATAGAAGGTGGGTAAAAGACGGTAAAGAGTTCAATAAACATTTATACATCTAATTTTATTATAAAATGAATCCAATGTATTACATTGAACTTATATAGGTATTTTATATCTATTTTGACTTAAAATAAATTTACATAAAATTAATAATTAATTAAAAAAAACTTGGTTTTAAACAATAACGCATTGTTTTTAACTATTCATAAATAATGAATGTTTTCAGAAAAATACCAAAATTTCAATCTAATATAATTCTGATATTCTGAATCCAAAAATTATTTATATTTTACCAAATTAAAAACATAGAAGTTTCATTAATTAGTTTAAAATTAATTCCCATTGTAAAAACCAAATAGCAGATTTTTTAAAAGTAAAATATATCAAAAGATTGAAATGTGTTTATGAAAACTTTAAATTAGAAATTACTTATAAGGACCTTATTGTTTTAAATGATAAAAATATAATCTAATTATACTTAAAACCCATTCCAATGCATTATTTAACACAATAAATTATTTCGATTAAAAAATATATTTTCAATTAAAACCTAGTGTTTTTCACTATTCATCAAAATATGAAAGTTATAAGAAAAGTACCAAAAAATTATCCAAACTAAATTTTTATGTCCCGCTTTCAAAGAAGAATTTCATTTAATTAAATTGAATATATGAAAGTTTGAAATATTTATTTTAAAAAGGGTTCTCCATTAAAAGGCGGTAAAATTTTATTTTTTGAAAAATACTTCTTTTATTTGAAAAAATTAATTTGTTCTTACATTATGTTTAAGAAACACATTATATGGATTTTAAATTATATATTGTATATAAGATTCAAAATTCAGTTATAACTATTCATAACCTCTTTTTGAACAGCTAGTTTGGTAAGTTGTGGTGCGCTCAAACTCAGTGTGGCGTGTATCACAAGATATTGAATTACTTAAATGAGATAACATACAATGAAATCATGGGGTGTTACAGGAGTCTCCATGATGTACGAAAAAAATATTCATATCAAAACCATAATCAAGATGCAAATTGAAAGGACAATACATGATACTATTATAGAAGAATACATGTCCTAGATTTAAATCTCTCACTCCAAAATATAGAAAAAATTTATATTATAATCCTCTAATTTAGAATTCTCAATCAACTCTTGTGATCATTCCCCCAGATGAGGATGGAAGATTCTAACCCCATTACATTGTGTTAAATAGTGACTCTAGGGGATAATACCCATTTTTTCAATATATATGGATGTGAGAAATAAACAATCCATAGATAGATGATCCATTTACTGTAAATTTGGGTTAAATGATGAATATATCAGATTTTGTAGTAAAAGGATCCCAACACCATGCTTAGTTGTGTAATATAATAACTCCCGAGGAGGATTCCAGTGCCAACAGGTGAGATACAAATTCCAAATTTGAATAGTGATAGTAAAATTCATGTATGAGTGAAATATATAAGGAAAATGGAATTTACACAACATTTATTAGGGGTTCACAATGTGTCTTTCCAAGTCAGACAATTGGTTCAATTATGTCATTTCACATGGTGGGTCCATACCTAACTACACAACATGTATATGGGGAACATAGTGTTCCATGTCCATAGGGGCACTCAAAATGAACCTATACTACCCAATACATATACCTTATAAAGAACATTGGGTGTGTCATTAAGAATATGTAGTGGGGAGACATGGTCCTCTGGACATGTACTTTTAATAAACACCAACTTGTCTAGGTTTGATTCAAACGAAATGTTAATTAGTCACATGACCAAGACATATTTAAATCTATCCAAACCCCTAGTTCTATATCCCGAGGCGCAAAAAATTATTTCTCCCAAACAATATTACATGTAGTCATGAATTTTCCTAAAAGTCACATAGAATATGCACTTTTCAATCCCTAGGCCCCCTTTATGAATTCCTTGGGGTTTCACTCTTGAAATGTATTCATTATGGATTAATCATCATCAATTCATTTCTTGATGTTTGGTTTTGGAAATCAGAATTCATAAAATAAAATATATGGACCCTTTCTTCTATATTCCATAATCTTCAAGACTCAGATCATAAAAAGGTCAACCTAAATCTTTCATTTATTCCAACCATCATCACCATCATCGATCCTCAACCATTCCATATTCCAAGAAACTATTTCCTCTCATAATGATCTGAAAATACCAAATAATTATTGTATAAAAAAGTGGGTCTATAAATGTTAGATTGAACCACAAATGAAAATGAACACCAATGATGAGTTCTTGTATAACATGGTGAGAGTGTTAGAGAACACAAATGTGAATAATCAAATATGGATATTTGGACAACAACCATCAAATAAAATATATTAATTTAAGTGGAAATGGGAATAGTTAGTTGTTCCATGATTAATATTCATCATGATATTAAATCTAAATATAAATCACAAATATATGGGTTAATGTCACCATTAATTCGATATTGAATTGTTATGATGAAAAGAATAATCAAATCAATATCAAAATATATAAATCCACATTACAAAATATTTACATCAAGAATATATCATTATTTAGTGAAAAAAAGTATGCTGTAATTTTTTCAACGTTTCCACTACAATCTACATTATCTCAAAGAATATCGATGATCTATTGGAGAAAAAAGTGATACTCACATTATCATAATCATTGATTCCTTAATCCCACGCTATTATCCAATGTCAACACCTATAAAAATATATCATTCCTTCTATAAAAATTTATACGAATTGGTATATAACCCAAGTTATATATCATATGGAGATATAAATAGGGAAATGATAGGTTAATGAGAATAAATAATAAATTAAATTAGTTATTTAATTTATTCATTTTAACTTTTCTCCTGGTTATACATCGACCCATAACTACGTTATAAGGAAACTCATTTTTATCCTATGGAAAACCCCACCTTAGTATCTCAAACACATTACCATTTTCTCCATCTATGAATTTTATTATTAAGTATTACATAAAACAAGCGTGAAAATAATAAATATTAAATTAAATTTATATACTCAACATTGGGGTTCAAACGACGACCCTTATAATCAATTTTTCTGCATATAATAATTCAAGGGTATCCAATTTTTTTAAAGGGGATCCAAACTAACATCCAGGGTTGTTACATTATCATAAAATGTTTTTTGGATCCTGATAAATCTCTTGGTATTAAATACATGAGATATTGGATGAAATAGTTTTAAAATATATGATAGTTTTACAATAAAATAAATGATTATTATCATTATTTCCTGCTTTCTATATTAATATTTTACGAACAATAAAATGATAATATGTCTGTAATGTATGACTTTGATTTATCCCTAATTGATGATCATCAGAAAGAATTATAGGTTGCAATGATATGTTACAATTAATGTGGTTAGAATTTTTTATGTTATATAATGAGTTTTATGTGATATGTGAAAAATAAAATTATGAGATAAAAAGAATAGACTTGTTATCAAGATTGAACCAGTAGAATATATCACATGGAAAGTAATACAGACATTAACATACTTAGGTAAACATACCTATTATGAATCCCATTACATGATGTTAGTGAGATACCTAGCATGCTATCCTTTTTTACTTTGATACCATTTTTATCCAAGACCTATGGCTTAGCTAATCAGGGAGCGGTTGGGTATGTAGTTGATCATGTATTTAGTTAGATCTCAACCAATATGGAATAATTAGAAAATAAATATGGGCCATTTATTAAATTAAAATAAGGTAATACAATGTTATAATTAGTTGAGTCACATATGATGTACTAGGCTACGTTAAAGAATTATATGTGATGTATTCATTCAAACTGGTCAGTGTATTTGAATGAATCATGAATGTATGAGTTTTGTTATTCTAGATTAAGGTTTTCCATATCCAGAAACCACTCAATGTCATAAAAAATCAAATTATATAGGAATAAATAGGGTTTATATGATACATCATTTATTAGATATGTTCATAAAGATATTTGAGTATACTTGATCAAGATCATGATTGAATATTTTATAGCATGAGTAATATTGACGTTATTCTAGAGGCCTCTATAATCTAACATCTATGAAAGCTGTATTTTAAATTTTTTCAACTATATAAAGGACCATATGGTCACATAGATAGGCATAAAATTAAGGATCAATTTTTTGAAAAGGGTTTTATGTAAAATTAATAGCATATTATAAATACTATTCAAAAGAGTTTGGATATATTCACAAAGAGTTTTAAACTTTTATGTAGATTTTTATATGATTTTAACAAATGTTGTATTTTGAGCAATATGAACTGAAAATATGTAAGTCATACATTAGAAGTAATATATATAGTATTCATTGATATTATTGTGGTGTATGTTGTATGATATGATTTATTGATATCTTATAAGCATTGTAAACTCCTCTATCATAGTGTATGATTGGATAAAAATATGGGTTCATGGATATAACCATATCTTACACTCAATTTAATTTGGTTATTGATCATAATTAAATTTCATTTATGGATTTATAATCATATAAAAAAATCTTGAAACATTCAAATGATTATACCATAATGGTAATGCATTTTCGGTTTCACATTTTATATGCCATTAATTGGAAACTGGTGATCAATTTACCACATTTAATAGTGGAATCCTATATAAAGGATGGGTATCCCCCTGTTGGTGGTGTGATATATATATCCATAGATGAAGTTGTCTTGTATTATAGTTTTCAATTTTTCATCAATAAGAAAGGTTCAGATAATCCTATGGAGTTTTAAGGGTCCTCTCATACCATATGAGGATTCTAATTGATGATATACATCATTGTCGATGAAAGAGACCATTTGGTTAAACAAATGGATTTTTACCAAACAAATCCCAATAAATATCAATAATGTTGGAGCACACTACGATTGAGGTATGACAATTTATGATTCATGTTCAATGTTTTATATTGATTTTATGATGATAGATTGAGTACTTAAAAATGATTATTTAAATACAATGATCATGATATGATCCTTTAAAACCCATCAGTGTCATCCCTGAAAAGTTCAATGATTGTTCTTTAATGTCTAATTAAATGGTCATGGAAACAATATTCTTTTGTTTATCATAGAAAATATTTTTATTTTAGAAGGGATATTTGTGTAGAACTTGAGTATAGAGTACATAGATAATATATACACCTTGATGACTAATTTACTATTTAATTCAAAATGTAGTATATTATTTTAGTGTTTTATTTAGAAAAATCTTTGGTGAAAATAATTAGTGGTATTGTATCTATTATAATGATTTAATTACTTAATAATTTTTTATACACAAGTATGGATTTTTGATGTTCATGTACTTTTGGTTTCCTACAATGAATTTTTATACCTACTCCCAGATGAGAACTTATTAAATTACATACATGTTAATGTATAAATTTATGAATTTTTTTAGAGATAATATTGGTAATGAAGATTGTAGTGACAATATTTTATGGTGTTCCTATAGGGAATATTAGAGTTTTTATTATATAGGTATCATCACTATTTTAATTTTTTACTTTGGGTTTAAATTCTTGGATATCTATTGTATTTGGTTTGGGATTTATATTATGTTTACTAATTGAGGAAGAAATAATATTATTTACATTTCACAACTTTTTCCATTGTTTAGTTAATATTATTATCTTATTTTTATAGTTTTCTATTCATAGATGTGAAATATTTTTAATTAATTCTTATTAAGAAAATTAACCAACCATATATGTATGATCTATTTATTTTTAAAACATGGAATTGAAATATTAATGATAGTATAGAGAGTGATTTATTGCAATGTAATCATATTTGGTAGTCTATATACCAATTGGTCATTTAAAAAACATTTTCAATTAAATTGGTCTAGGAGAATGATCCTGATTATAAAGGATCAATATCCTATGACTCTGTATTTGAGTCTATAAATGAAACAATATCAATATATTGTGATTAATTATATCAACAATAAATTAATTCATAATTATTAATTTATATTAAACTACATAATTAAAAACTATTAAATTTCTGTAAAAAATATTTACCCATAAGTATTTTAAAACATAATTCACATAATTACTATCATGCTTCATGTAAAGGGTATTTATTATTTATTTTAACATTGTTTAGGCTATGATAGTTAATGAATAAAAATAATCAATTATTATATTTCCAACTAAATAGAACCAACAATAGATATGGAGAAACACTTGTTTGAAATTATCTGTATTTCCATATCTTATATATCATCACCTTTAATTCCACATGATCTATATAGTATATTGTTAAATAAATAGAGATTGTTCCTGAAAAAAAAGTTAAATAGAAAATTATACATACCGTTTCGTGTGAAATTAATAGAAATACTAATGGAAAATATCAAGATATTAATCTACCATTTAAGGAAGAAATGATTGTTCCTTACACTCTATTGACCCAAGCTATAGCCTTGATAACAATTAAGATATTGATATTCTTTTCCTATTTTTCAAAACCACCCACTTAATTTAAATATTACACTATCTGTTGAGTGTGGTAATTTTCCTAGATAGTGCATTGAGTTTTTCACTCTTTACCATGGATCCCTAATTTAACCAAAATTTGAAATATATTTCTTGAAAAGAAAACCATTTTAGTTCAAAATCAATTTTTATTTGATAAATTTCTTTATCATAATAATCAAGATGAGTGTACTAATTCAATTTGATAGTTGTGGGTTAATGTGGTATAAATAACTCCATCTTACAAGTAAATCTTCAAATAATTATTCACATTGGTCATCTCAATAACTTGGTGTTCATCATAAATAGGTTAACTATATATTTCTATATATATATTTTTATTTCATTTCACCATATTCTTCATGCTTATAGAATATATCAAGACACAACTTAGGAACTAATCTATAATTAAAATTTGAAATTACCAATCTTGTGGAACCTTATTCTGAGTCCCAAAATAAATTTTGAAATGTAATAATTCATTTACTACTAATATCTATAGGTTACAAACTAGTATTGTGGGATAAAAAAATATCTATAGAATGATTATATCTTCAATGAAAACAACTATAAAGTATCACAATGCATGTGAGATGTAAATCTATTTTAATAAAAATAAATATGATTCTAAATATCAAAAACAAAAATTGGATTTAAATAATAAATGAATGTTTCTAAGTCAAAATTAATTAAAGTTTCCCATTAAAATCCATTGAAACCTCCCACTATTTATCAAAAGTGGTTATATTCCACTCTATTGAAAATTAGGATTTCATATATTACCTTCATCATGACCCATCATATCTATATTCCCAATAAAGGATGTATATAGGGATGAGTATAAAATTACTATTATTTCCTCCAAGATCAAAAAAAATATCATTGCACTATGAAATTCAACAAAGGTATTTCTGATCAATAATGGGAAATCAAAATATAATTTTTTGTCTAAAACCGTGATTCTTCGGAAAAAATATTCAAAAACCAAAATAACATGATTTAGTAAATAATAAAATTTTTATAAGAAAATAATATTTCTAGGAAAGCATCATGAAAAACCCTAATTTCTCATAAATTCAAAAACATTAATTATTGTTTTAAAGCGTCATTTTTTAAAACAATCATTTTTACCAAAACAAAAAAAAATAGTACTTTCCATAAAAAACCTAGAAATATCTATCACTTGATAAAAAAATAATGATATGGAATGAAAAATAATAATAAATATTAATTATGATATTATCTAACAATATTTATCCTATGTGAACAGTGTCATAACATGATAATATATTTATCTCTAAGAACTTTTCATAACTTTGAAACGGAATATGATTCATTCTTTTACCCATTTCTCTCTTTAATATATGATTTATAAGATCCATATATTACCATTGTTGAAGTATATAGGTCATAAAAATGTGTTTCACTGAAACTATTTCCACCCATTATCTCACACTGTGTGAGAATATTAAATAAAATATATAAAAATCATTGAATAAATGTATGATCATCACCTCGTATTTCATAAAGCAGTATATCATACATTTATTTGTAAAAAATATTATTTTTAATCTAAAAAAACTGGTGGTTTAAATCATTTCATGATCTAAATTAATCAGTAAATAACAAGTGAATTAAAAATAACATAGAAGGTATTGAAACCACCCACTAATATGAGTTTTCATGTTTTCCTGACTAATTTTAAAATTTATTATCCTTCAAGGGTAAACAATTGAATTTAATCCCAATAATAGTTCATAAATTTCAATTCATGATATAAAAAATTTCTAGAAAAGTTTGAATTACACAATATATATTTTCATTTCCCCACACAAAAATTTATATAAAATGGAGTGACGCCAATATGTTTCATGAAACTCATTTCATTTTTCATGGCCTCATGTTACTATCTATTTAGGAAGTATAAATAAGGGAGAGTGCATATGCAATAGTTATAGTGAGTGGCACAACAACCATTTCGGTTTTTCATCACCTATACTAAAAGGGGATAAAATCCACTTTCACACATCATTTTTTGAAAAAAACATCAAAATCAGTTTTTAATAATATTTTAAATTTTATTGAAGAACATGATAGGTTTACAATAATAAGAAAAAGGTAATACCAATCACTTACATTTATATAAATTTCTCTCAAAATCATAATAAATAATATAGGGATGTCCATAACAAATGACTCAGAATATCACTCGTTTTACCTCACAAGTTTACATGTGCACTCCCTATTAATTCTAAAAATTTACTTACAAATTCCTATATAACAACTTAATAAATCCAACCATTTTAAAATATATAAATAAAGTATTTTATCAATATTTCCACCATAATCCAGGAATTCAACTAAAATAAATTCTAAAATTGGAATATAATATCCCATGACAAAATACATTGAATGTATCCATTTCCATTAAATATAAAATTTAATATCGTTGACCTTGTACATTTTGACCACAAAATAAAATATTATTTCCCCTACATCACTTCTAAACATGGAAAATAAACTATATCAATTAACACCCATTTAATTAATTTATTATTTTCCATAATAAAATATAACTCATTATGATACACTTCAAATCTAAATAATTAATCTTTAAAAATTTATTCTTCAAATCAAATGTTATATAACTCCTAAAATCAATTGAAGTATAGTCTAATGTTTTATTCATAACATTATATGTGTAATTGAAACACCATATCAAGATTAAATCTATAAATAAACATAATTTACAATAAATTAACGTTAATAAATTTAAATATATGGGAGTTATAATCTGACCCATAATATGACTTTTTATCATTGAAAATTCATTGGGTAATTTCAATAATAAAAAATCTCTAGACACTCTTATTTTATATTAGATTACATCACATAAGATATCATATAAATCTTTCTATGTTTCTAAAAAATTATTATCAAATGGATGTTACACCCTTTAATAATCATTTCCCTTGAGATTGTATTTCGAATAACTTTTTACACGAAACAATACATCGAGATCTTTCTCATCAAATTTCTAATTAAGTACATGAGAATCATGAAATATCTACTTATCTAATTTAGAGCCATGGAACATATTATTGAATTATTTATAAAATTTTGGAAATTAAATGTAATAAATCCAATCGATTGTCTCAAAGTACCCATGTAGAGATTCATTTCATTTTTTTTAAATAACCTTCAGTATCCAAAATTTAGTGACTCTATCAAAAAAATTATTATGAACATCCAAATTTTAGGGCAATAATCATCAATTGATTTATGAGTTTCATTGAATTTGAGATAACACTATACACCTTTGAAATAATTTAACCCGATCAGTCATCTCTTTAACTAATATTAGTCAAACATGAGAGTTTTCATTGCTCTTACCCCAACACAATGGTGACAGGAACAATAGACAATATAACACATCAAAAAGAAGCATTTGAATTTTTATTGATATTTTTTATTATCGAAATCTATATACAAATAATTAATGGATTTCACTTTATTTTCCAAATTCATGTACCCATGCCACATAAAATTCATTCATTATTTTAATACATCACTCCATATACCTATCATTATGTGGGTGATAACATGTTCTTTTATTAAATTAAATTTCGAAATAATTTCTATACCCATTCCTAAATCTCGAAATGAATATTGTATCCCAATTTGATAAAATGGAATTTGGAACTCTAACAAGACTAAAAATCAAATCAGTTTTAAATTTTCCATGGTTATCAACTAAAAATGTTTCTTTAATAGGAAAGAGACATGTTGATTTCATATATCAATCAATGAACACCCAACATACATTATGATTTTCCATTATCATGATATAATAATTAAAAAATATATTGATTTGTCTTATAACTTCCATATAAAAATGTGATATGGTCAAAAAACTATTTCCAGTTGTCAATTCTCTACCTTTATTCATTGAGATATTAATCCTCGATAAACAAATTTTGAAATACCGTTCTTTATTACCATACAAAAAAAATCATTTTTTTCCCTAATAAATCTTGGTATATCTAGAACATACTTATCAATTTTATTATTAATAATATTCTATAAAAAATTTCCTTAGGTTTCAAAGAACCAAAACCTAAATGTTAAAATACAATGCCAAATCCAATTTAATTGTCCTCTAACACGTGGTCTCCCGGCCATATTTTTTGTATCTCATTTTCTTATATTATTCATAATAACTATTTCTCTTTCAATATTTCTATTATAATAGAAGTGTAATTAATGCTAGAAAAAACCATCCATCTTCTATCTCAACTCTATATATTTTTAGGTCTTTCAATAATCCATCAACTTTCTCTATTTTCCATCCCCCTTCATATCATGTTTTGTAGTGTTACTACTCAAAGTATCCACCACTATGATTTGTTTTCCTAGTTTTCAAATATATTCAATGTCATAAATTTGGAGATACACTTATTAATTATGTTTTTTAGGTTGTGATCACACTAAAAGAAAATATAATTTTAATTATTTTGGTTTGTTTAAATGATTACTTTTTATTAAAAAAAATAAAATTCTCATAGTATTTAAATTAAGAAAAATAAAGGTTAATTCTAAATCATATGTAGGATAACTATTTTATGGTGTGTCAATTACCTAGACCTATATTCCATGAATTTTCCTCCTTAAACTAGAACATAATTAAATACCAATATAGATGCACCAAAAAACACTTTATAAGAAATTATCAACACAAATATAATTAAAATATATGCCAAATGAGCCATATTATTAGTTACTAAAATGATTCCTGACACTACTCTTTGAAAGTAAACATCCTTTTGATTAAAGGATGTAATTATAGAATGTAATCATAAAAATAGTTAAATAAATATTATGTAATATTCAACAAATCCATAGAAACTCCATATAACAAATACATTCATTGGTCTTTCTGGGACATCACAAATAATATATTCTTTGGATCAACCAAAATATATTTATAAAAAACCATGATTCCATGATCATTTATAATGACCTGAACTCGGAACTCGGATTCTGCCCTTTACAAATGAAGGGTTATTTTTTATTAAAGCAAATTGAATAAGCACACAACATTAAAAATAACTGTGGACCTTTTTCTGGTCTAGGTTCTAGAGAATATACAAAATCTTAAAATTATCAGAGTTGAAGTAAAAGTAAAATAAAACAAACAAAAATTTGATGTGCGCTAACACCATAAGTGAAGCAAAAGCCTTCAGAAAACTTAGCGTGACCTGTGGAAAATCATTTAAAAATATGGGGTGGGAACAGAAATGCCCAATAAGGGGTTTAATAAAAACATCGATAAATTCTTATAAACCATTCTTTTGTAAATAACTGTGAGAATGCATATTGAAATACCCATTAAAAATGCTATTAGAAATTACATTCAACTTAAAAATAATAGATCATTTTGGAAACTTCTTATGTGAAATATTTGATTAAACATAATCCACTGTCTTTCTAAAAATAATATGCAAGCTTAAAAAACAAAACATTATTTTGAGGTTACTTGAATCTTTGAAGGCTGTCTGGGCCTACCCACTTAGCAAAGGACGGGTTTTCTCCCCAATGACCGTAAATATTTACAAATATCAAGAGATTTCTTTTATAAATATCATTTTTAATATTTCATTACATATATATATTTTCACTAGAGTTTTCAATTTTTTATAAAACACAACACTACAATAAAATACGCATTCCAACTGATGATTTTATATATATGAACATATGTATATATATACGAATATTAGCATTTAGATCGTAGCACTTGCAACTTTGGTTACCACCAAAACCATTATCATATACTCTCCATGTATTCAATACAATTTCAATTCTTATAAATGATTGATCTTATTAAAATAATCGCAATAATTTTTCATGTAACTCACATAGAATTTGAAGTGAATTTTTTAAAACATAACACTTCTAATGAAATACAAATACTTATTAAATAAAGAGTTTAATCCATAAAAGTTGAATTCGTACCCTTATTTTATTAAGGATGCAATGAATGTTGATGAAAATATATAAACGCATGGCCATGTATATATGAAAATGCGGCACCCAAAATGATGATAAAAAGTGAACACATATTATTCGCATTGTTTGTAGAATCATGATGATAGATTGAAAATAAAATTATAAATATGATAATAACCATTTCATCCATATGTACATCTATATAAAACACACATTTGAACATGAAATTAAATAATAAATCTCTTACACATATTTAAATTAAACTTGAATGGATAAATATAAATAATTCATTAAAATAAACTCTCAAAACTAAAGAATAGTC
Organism: Viscum album; assembly: GCA_963277665.1. Taxonomy (NCBI): domain Eukaryota; kingdom Viridiplantae; phylum Streptophyta; class Magnoliopsida; order Santalales; family Viscaceae; genus Viscum; species Viscum album. The sequence continues at coordinate 56,188,975 of OY728123.1, forward strand.
TCCCTTATGACAGATCAAATTCAAGTATGGTTTTGACAGAATAAAATAAACATATCATCATACAATTTCATAACACACACATTAAATATTTGATTATTTAATCAAAAGGTACTTAGAAAATTTAAGAAAAATAATAACTACAAGTCACATAAATACGCCCTTAAAAAATATAATTTAAAATAATAAAAATTCCTTTATATAAGTTTTTGATATAATATTTGAGACATAATCGCTTATATATATATGTGATAACCATAGTTTGAAAAACTTAATTACACCCTTACCGTGGTTTGGAACAAATGATGGACTGAGCGGGTGAATATTTCAAGCAGAATGAAATTTTTGTTTTGGGAGGAATATGGTCGGGTATTTTAACCATTATGAGTTAGTTCACCAAATTTATAAAGGAGATAAAATCATAGGTGTCTAAATCTTCCAAGAGAAGTTGAGTAACACAATTTTATTTTAAATCAAAATAAAGAATCAAAAATAAAATATCGGTGATCCTTTTTTAATATTATTACTATTACTTTTTCATTTTTAAATCATCTCATTATTTTTTCCACTTTTTGTCAAGTTGGTCAATCATCATTTTTTTTTCAATTTTTGACAATTTTTCCAACCATCTCATTTGATCTTTTTTTTAATTTGAAAATATATCTTATATTTTCTATTTTTATCTATCATTTCACATTTTGTGTTGGACCTACCAACATGCAATCATTGATTATTTTTCAATAATTTTTTTAATCTTAAATATTTCATTATTAGTAGTCAATTTTGTGTTTATTTAACATATTTAAAAAGAAACAGGTTTCTCTTTTATGAAATGAAGAAAATGAAATTCTTTTTTTAATTAATTCAAAGCATGTTTTTAAACAAAATGTTCCCCGTTTTTATATAAGTATAAATTATTTTTTAAAAAAACATCATGTTTTTGAAAAAAAATAATATATATACATTTTTTTAAAAGATTTAATATATATATAAATATATAATACACTTTTTAGTAATAATATAATTATATATATTTTCAATTTAAAGAACATAATATATTTAAAATATATTTAAAATATATTATCTTAAATGTATTAAAAATAATTTTCCTAAAAAAATGTTTCAACAACTATCATTATTACTAATATTATTATTATCATTAAAATATAAAAAAAAATATTTATTTCAAAATAATGGTAAGAATATTATTAGTATCATAAATAGTAATTAGATATATATATATATATAATCATTAATTAATTTATTAATTTTTTGTATGTTACTATTTAAATTTCGTGGGTTATTACATTATTCCCCCTTAAAAGAATTGCATCCTCACAATTAATTTCATCGGACTAAAAAGAATACAGAATTTTGCTCTGCAGATGTAAGAAAACAAAACATAGATTGTTAACCTTCTAGACTCAACAACATCTAATCTCTAAAGTTGTCTAGACCATTTCTCTAATACCAATTATAATGACCAGAACCAGAAACTCGGGATCCTGCATTTACAAATGTTGTGCAATTTTTTTCATTACAGAAATGTGAATAAATACACAACATTAAATATAATAGAGGACCTTTTCCAGTCGAGTTTATGAAGAATAGACACAACCATAAAAATTATCAAAGTTGTAGTAAAGATAAAATAAAAAAACAAAAACACCACATGGACTAACACTGCAAGAGAGGGGAACTCCTTTGAAAAAATCCATGTGATCTATAGAAAATCATTTTAAAATGAGGGGTGAGCTCAAAAATGCCCAATAAGGGGTTTAAGAAAACCTTTGATAAGTTCTTATAAAACATTCTTCGGAAAATAACCATGAAAATACATATTTACCTACCCTTTAAAAAATGGATATTAGAAAATACATATGGCTTAAAAATAATATATCATTTTAGAAACTACTTACGTTAAAAATTTACTTAAACATAATCCAGTGTCGTTCTGAAAATAATATGAAATCTTCAAAAAACATTATTTTGAGTTACTTGAATCGTCGAAGGTTGTCTTGGCCTAATACTTAGAAAAAATGGGTTCAATCCCGAATGGACTTCCAAATTTACAATTATCAAGCGCCTTATTTTATAAATATCATTTTTAAGCTTGCATTACATATATATATTTTCACCGGTGTTTCCAATTTATGATAAAACACATCGCTGCAATAAAATACACATTCCAACTGATGATTATATATATATGTACATATGTAAATATACATGCATATTATATTTAATATTGTAGCCCATGTGACTTTGGTTACAACCAAAAACCTTGTCATAAACTATCTATGTCCTCAATACACTTTCCATTCTAATAAATGATTTATCTTTTTAAAATAATTGTAATAATTAATTATGTGGCTCACATTAAATTTGAATTGAATTAATTAAAACACAACACTTCCAATGCAATTTATATACTTATTAAATTCAGAGTTTAAACCATAAAATTTGAATTGAATGCATGATATTATTAAGGATTCATTGGATGTCGATGTTAATGCATAAACGCAAGGCCATGTATATATGCAAATGCGACGCCCAAAATGTCAACAAAAAGTGACGACATAATATTCCCATTTTTTCTAGAAGCATGATGATAAATTGAAAATAATATTATAAACATGATAATAACCATTTCATTCATATATAAATCTTTATAAAACACACATTAAAACATGAGAGTAAATAATAAATCTCTTACACATATTTAAATTAAACATGAATGGATAAATATAAATAATTATTTAAAATCAACTCTCAAAACTAGAGAATAGTCTCTCTTATAAAAGAACAAATTCATGTATGGTTTTGATTGAATCAAATAAACATATCTTATTACAATTCCATAACATACACACTTCAAATATTTGATTCTTTAATAAAAAGGTAATTAGACTCTTTATGAAATATAAGCACTGCAAGTAACATGAATTGGCACTTACAAGATATAATTGAAAATAATAATAATTCCCTTACATATGTTTTAGATTTAATATTTCAGATATAATCCCTTGGCTCATATATATATATATATAATAAAAATAATGATTTATATATGTGTTTATTTTTTACATATACACATATATAGATGTAACAACGATTGTTTGAAAAACTAAAATTCACCCTTACATTGGTTTGCATAAAATGATGGATTGAGTGGGTTAATTTTTTGATCAGAAATAAATTGTTGTTTTAGGAGGAATATAGTCGGGACTTTTAACCATAATGGAGGAGTTATCTAAATTTATAAAGGAGATAAAATCATAGGTGGCTAAATCTTCGAGGAGAAGCTGGGTAACACTATTTTATTTTAAATCAAAAGCAAGAATAAAAAAACAATATTGATAAACCTTTTCTATATTATTACTATTACTTGTTCATATTTCAATCATCTAATTTTCCCTCTTTTTGTAAATTTGTTTAATTATATTCTTTTTCACTTTTTGACTAATTTTCCAATCATCTCGTTTGTACATTTTTTTAATTTGAAACTATATTTTCTATTTTCTATTTTTTTCTATCATTTCATGTTTTTTGTTGGACATGCCAACATTCAATCATTGACTCTTTTTAAATCATTTTTTTAATATTTAATATCTCATTATTAATAGTCAATGTTGCATTTTTTTATTAAACATATTAAAAAAGAAACACATTTTTCTATTTAAAAAAAAAGAAAATGAAGTTCAATTTTTTAATTAATTCAAAGAATGTTTTTAAATAAAACATGCCATAATTTTTATATAAGAATAAATTCTTTTTTAAATAAACATCACATTTTTTAAAAACATTATATATATACATTGTTTTTAAACGTTTTAATATATATGTATATATATAATTCGTTTTATAGTAATACTATAATTATATATATTTACAATATAAAAAGCACAATCTATTTTGATATATTTAAAATATATTATCTTAAAATTATTAATAATAATTTTCATAAAAAAATGTTTAACCAACTATTATTATTATTATTATTATTATTAAAATATAAAAAAAAATATTTATTTCAAAATAATGGTAAGAATATTATTAGTATCATAAAGAGTAATTAGAGATATATATATATATATATATATATATATAATCGTTAAATAATTAATTAATTTTTTGTAAGTTATTATATAAATTTTGTGGGGTGTTACATTTTTCATTTCATAAATCTAGAAGTTGAAAAATAATGACATTGAATAAATATTTTAATGATTGTGATCATATAATTTTTTGATTTTAATCATCCGGTGTTCCCCATGATCCACTTATATATACAATTAAATAGTAATTTCCCTTAGAATTGACTAAAATAACATATCCAAAATGTTGTGGAAATATTTGTTCACAAATTACATAATTAAAAAATCGTTTATTATTTGGAGAGGAATGAATGAAAAATAAATTTGGCCATAATATAATCAGATTGTATATTTTAAGAATGCCATAAAAATTTAAATTTAAATAATGATAACTCGATTTAAGTTCAATATAGAAAATAAAAATATATCCCTATTTATGGTAAAAAGGTTAATAGTTTGGTGAAAAGGGTATTTATTCTTTATTTTAACCATGTTTATCTTTCAATAGTCAATTATTTATATCATGATACAATAATTGTTTTAAATATAACTAGGGTTTCAGCAGTCATAACACTTAGTCAAATGAATCCATTTTTCCCAATCTCTCCCATAAAAATTATCCATTTCATTAAGTCCACATGATCTATATGATATAAATGAAAATCAATTGATGTTGGTTGGGGTAAATGTTACTTATTTAAAATATAAATATGTTGATCCATATATGTAAAATAAGTATGGGTTGTTCTATACACTCCATTATCCCAAACACTGACCATGAAAACTATAATATATTGATCTTTCTTCCCTCACCATTTGAAATACCCTACATGAATGAATATTCCACTCTCCATTAAAAGTTTGAATAGTCCAATTTGGTTCCCTAAAAATTATTCTCTGACAATACCTATCAGTTTTTACACAATTATAATCTTTCAATATATTTCGATATTCAATTCATCCATTTCCATTTAATTTAAAAAAATTATCATGATATTTCCACATATTCAATCATTATTGAGTAGGATGGCAACCTAAATCCTTTCTAAACCCTTTCACCAAGTTGGGTATTGATCTTCAAAAAATACTATATCCCTTATTGTCACATACATGACATCTTTAGAAGTAATTTTTCATTTTATTTCAATTCATTAATTATTTTGGGGGTTTCCTATGAATTTTGGAGTAAATTGTATGTTTTCCAAATTTGGGCCAATCTGCAATCCCATTTCCAAATTTAAAAATATTTTTTGTTTCTTTGATAAAACCTATGTTTTTCCATATTTTACACCAATTCAACATCCCAATTGCGAAAACCTAGTATATTAAAATCACTATATCCTTTTGGATGAAATATAAATCTATAATCCCGACAGATTTGAGTCTTTTTATTAAGGTATTGGGCCTTCCCATAAACAGATTTCCTACTTTAAATTAGTGTTTTTAAATTTTTCAATATCGCCTTAATTTTTAACTATATTTTAGTTATTCTGGCTCTTACTTGAATCCAAACACCTGAGGCCCATCCCCATTATAGATTTATCATTTTTGGAGCTCATCTGTCATGTGGATTAGGGAGATCATTCTTAATCTTTCTCAAATCGACCATATTTGAAGAGGTAAAATGATTCTTTCATAACGCCTTCAATTTTCACTCTTGTCCCCCATTTCATTCCCCACATTACCTACTATGACTCCTTCGAGCCTCCATACGTGTTTTGGATACTTTTAGATTTATTGTTTGATGGATTTACGGAGATTTCAACAAGATTTCTGAAAGTAAGTCTTTCTGTCTTTTATTTCTTCTATTCCTTTAGGGTTTCCTTCACCCTTTCTCAAGATATAAAATCCAAAAAAGTTAGGGTCCATTCCTAGGGTCTAAAATCCTATCTTTTGAGTGAAATCATTAGGTTTTAGGTATCTTTTCAATTCCTTGAGGTGTGTTAGTGGTGCTGTAGAATTTTTCCCCAATATTTGAGGTTTTCGACACATTAGGTAGGTTATTCCATGTGAAATAATTTATAGATGAGTTAGTTTTCTTGAATTAATTATTTTTCGTTTTGTTCACGTGATGTTTTTTTGAGAAAACTATTTATGATGGATTGGTTAAACATTTAATTTTGTAGTTGGAATTAGTTTGAAATTGGGAGTTTTTCATGTGTAACCCTTGGGGTATCGTTTGGGTGTGTTTTATAACATATGAAATTTGTGTAATAAATCTTTTGGGGATTCCAATTATGATTTTTTAGTGTCTTTGTGGGACTTTGGGTTTAAAAGATTGTCTTGTATTGGGTTTTATATGTGAAACCATGTAATGAATCTTGAAAGCATTTTATGAAAATGTTTTTTTTCATGTGCATCATTTGGGGTATTAATTTTGGTTATTTTATAATAATTTAGATTGTTAAATAAATATTAATAGGGATTCCAATCAAGATTTATATTGGTATTGGTGTGATTTTGGCTTTGAAAGATGATTTGTAATTTTTTTTTTGGTCAAAACATAGTTATACAACATGGGTTGGTTTTATGAAAATTGTAAATGATTTAATGAGTTACACAAAGTGTGAAATGGTTTCATATGTAATATTTTAGTGGTAGTATTTTCTTAAAATTATTTTTTTAATGATAAATTTTTTAGTTTTTATGTCAAACGTTTTGGTAATATTTTTTAATTTGTCTAGGTGATTCATAAAATTGTGAGGTGGGTTTGAAACAAGTTTTCGGGCTGTTTTGTGTGAGTGTGATGTAAAAAATGGACATTGTTTTTGAAAAGGGTATTATATAACATGTGTTTGGGATTTTATTTTATATTTATAAAATTTTTAAAGATTTTAAAAAATTTTTAAAAGATTTGTTTAATTGTGAAAGATGTGAAAAATTTGGTGTGGGATACTTTGGTGTGAGTTTTATTTCAAATCAATTTGAATATAAAAGTGGATTTTGTGACTTTTGTGATGTACACATGGGTTATTTGGAGAATTTGTGATTTTGAAGTGATATTTTGATGTGAAAAGTTTGTTTCTTGTCTTGTTGATCTGCTTTGAGCAAAATAGGGAAACCCAGGTATCTAGGTGGGTGTACATGTACTAGTATGCTAGTGAATCCTTGAGGTTCGGCCTTAGATTCAAGTAGAATGTTTGACGCTTACAACACTAACTAAAATACGATGATGATGATTGGGTACCACTAGGTTATGTGTATATTCCCTTCTAGTGGCTCGTGCACAAGAACAAATATTGTGATTGTTACTTTCACCGAGATACGATGTACCTGGGACCCACAACAAGCTAGTGTCTATGGGTTATTCCCTATTGCTAGTGGTAATTAGTTAATTTTTTCTTACCATCAACCAATTATATGGTTGGATGAAAAATTCAGTAGTTTGGACATTATTTTTAAATGTGTTTATTCTTAATGATTTCTCACATGAAAACTATTTTAATTTTTATGTTTTGTCTTTTAGAAATTGAAACTATCATTTCCTGTTTATGAAAACATGCTATATATTCATCATTGAATGTTTATAACATAGAATATCTTAGTGTTGGTATCCTACATGGCATTGGATCACACCCTACTTACACCATTGGGTGTAAGTAAGCTTGGTTATTTTTGTTGTCGTAGGTTGGGTGAAGTTTTTAGTGCCAGTGGTTCAGGATTCAAGCAGTTCCTTGGCATTGAAGTCTTGTGGAGATGTCTTGAGGGCAGTTCCCCTTGCCAAAAGGGTTCTTGGGATGTTTATTTTATGGTTTTTTACCTTTCATATAGTCTTGGAGAGTTGTAGTAAACTATGTAATTCAGTTCAGATTTTTTGTAATAGAATTTTGGGATGGAAAAATCTAGATTCATTTTATTAGATTCATTTGTTGTTTTATTTTTATAAACATGGTTAAATAATTCCCAATTATCATTTTATGATACTTGGGAACTTATGCCAACCCATGGGGATCGGGAACTCTCTTTGGGCCTTGTCACGGGCTAGGTTTGCTGCCAATTTATGTGGCGATCAGATTTGGTTTGTGACAAAATGTTATCAAAAGAGGTTCAGGTTAACACTTTGGTCATGTTATTTAGGGATAAGTCAGGATAGTCTAGAGTTAGGAATATCAGACCTTGTCATAGGCCGGGATTGGTGCCGGTTTTGGTGGAGACGAGATTCAGTTCGTGATAGTAACACTCAGTATCTCACATAATAAAACAAGAATATTGATATAAATGAATGTGATTATCAGAAAAAAAAATTACTCTTACCTTACATCATATGGATCACATCAAAAAATTTCTCTTTTACTACCTGATAAGATATAAAGGTCATCCATTTTTGAGGTATTGGGTTTTCTTCTTGATGAATTTATGCCACACTACTATTGGTCATTTATTTAATCTACATTGGTCTATCAATATTCATCTTCAATTTGGATATCTAGTATGTTGATTGTTCAATACATGCTCATGAGAATTTCCAATAGTATTTCATCAAGTTTTCAACATTTCCATATTAGAAACATAGATGATGTGGCATTAGAAAATTCCATTAAATATACCCAAATTTACGATAGATTAACTCCACATAATAAAAAAATATTATATATTCAATCCCTTGAAGCTAGTATTAAATATACAATTCGTTCAAAACATTCATAAAATTTATATTATCCAACATTTATAGAAGGATATACCCTTTATAAAGGAATAATTTAAAAATACTTGAATATTATAATTCATTTCCCATTTTTCATAATCAAATAATGCATAAAAATTCATGAAATGTAATAGATGAATAATTCACAAATGAAAAAACAACCACAAGAATATTATCCCTTGTACACCGTTGTAATGGTATATGCAACTACCTCCCTAGAAAAAATATCTTATGTCTACTTCTATGGTTTTCCAACTCCATCATAAACACTATATAAATAAAATAAAAAATATATTTTATTAATATAATTTTATTTATAGTGATCTATATTAGTAGTTATGAAAAAAAAGATAAAAAATTTGGATACCTGAATTATAATGTTTTAGGAGTTTATGAATTTTTTTGGGTCGTGTAGTTAATTTATGTGAAATGGGAAATTTGATGTAAAAAAGGGTAGTTTCCCCAAAATACAATTTTCATACACATATCTTAACAAAATTTAGTAATATTTTCAAATAAATGAAATTATGGGAAGAATATTTTATTCGTTTACTGTGACATAAAATATTATGATATGAAATTAAGAATTATAAATATTAGAAACATTCTAAATTCCCAGAGACACCCCATCATGAACATTATCATAGATCCCATCAATTCTTAAATATATATAATTGACCACGTTCAACCACATTCACTTAATGTCCTTCTATTTCTCAGTGAGGTTATTCAATATCCATTGACGTGAAACCGAGTTGGGATTATTAAAACTAAAAAACATTTGAAATTGTTAAACATAATAGGATATTTATATGGCAATTATTATAACACCAATATTTAAATGACATAAATATATTATCAAATACATGTAACATATGATAAACATTGATATATATATATATTATTTAACAAAACATCAACATATAATTATATAATAAAAATAATATGAATATAAAATAAAGAATATGTGTATATATATATATAGGTTTTTATATATATAATAAACATAATATATATTATATATTTACACAATTAGTAGAACACATGTTATCCATAATTATTATTTTCATAGTCTATATGAAACATGTTATTTTCATTATATATATATATATATTTATACATTCCAAAAAACAAAATATATATTTACCTAAATTATAAGAAAACAATTGAATCATATATATTTATGTAATATACACAACACACCAACTGCGCATTATATATATTTATATAATTATCATAACAAATGTTTCATACATTATATATATTAAATTAGAAATATGTTCCAAGATTCAAATATATTTTATGAAGTTTATAATTCAAGTTATGTGTATTATATATTACATTTATAATGCAAAAAACATAATCTAATATATATATAAGGATTAAAACACAATATATATATATTTACATAGTACGAAAATTAGATGTTCTATGAAAAATATATAATTAAATGGTGAAAAACAAGTTCTATACTATTGTATTTTTAACATAATTCTTAGAAAATCAGTTATATGATTTATACATATTTATATAATTCATATAAAATCTCTCTATGTGTTCCCAACTATTGTGTACATATCTTTTTTTATTAAAATATAATATGCGACTCCACAAAAATATTCAGTTTGTGTCAGGGATTGTTTTATTTCTAAAGGTAAGTGGTCACTAGGAATTTACCAGTGAAACATTAGGATGTGTGTTAGTTGAGAGGATTTTATGTTGGGATCATCCACACAATTTAATGGGTAATGGTTTCATATATTATGAACCTATTAATTAATTCAATCATATTCATGAATTCTTCTGAAATACCAATATAGGGATGACTTCCCTTATGGAAATGATTTGTAATCAATATGAATGGATGTGTATGACTTTATGTATCATAGGTTCCCTATCTTAAAATAATTACTAGGTGATACTTAGTCTTTTGGTTCTATGTTATATATATATATATATATATATTGGTTCATTAATGTTTTTCTCCCTATGAGGAGGTGTTAGGTTTTGGCGGTATTGGGATAATGAAAATAGGATTGGTTTCCCACATATCCTAATGATTTGAATACGAACTTATGTAGTTATGTTTCACTAAATTTCAAAGTTCATATCTTCTATGGTTATTTTAACAATGACCAATTCCATGTATTTTAATTTATTATGAAATAGATGATTAGTTAAATGGATCCAAAAAATGGTTGGGATATGGAGTATAAAAACCTAGGCCTTTTTATTATAACTCACTAGGAGTATAGCCCAATGAGGGTCAATTTTGTGATCACCCATAGAGAATATCATCCAATAAGATTTATGATTAATCTAATTGGAATATGGACCATTGAAAAAGATATGAAAGTAATTGAAATATGGCCTAAAAAGTATGGCTCAATAGGTAATATGGCCATAGGTAAAGGATATAAGATCTTATATAGAATATGTTATGTTGAGTTTGGATGTATGTTCCTTCATGAGGAATATGATCATATGAACATGGATGCAAATAGAATACAGAAATAGTGAAATTCATTCAATGATTATGAGTAATATGATCTAGTAAGGGAGGAAATATTTGATTTCATGAGGAAAATATCCCAATGATTAAGGATTCATAGGGAATTTGGAACTATTGAAAAAATGTATGAGGTTGTGGGGTATATAGACAAATGAAATAGGACATAATCATATTCACAATGAATATGGAATCATGATGATAGATATGGAAGGTGATGTTGGGTATTAATTACAAGGATCCAACCTATATATACCAATTTAAATAAATGAAATCCCATATAGTTTAGGTTCCAAAGTTTACATTTATGTGGTAAGACTTTACCATCCAGTTTAGCATCATCTGGTATGGATGTTTTCAACACTTTTCTGTCATGTTACTAAGTTGTTGGAAAAATATTTTAATGTCATTCTATATTTATTTTTGGATCACTAAGGGTCGGAAAATACAGTAATGAATTAGGTTTTAACATATGAGGATTCCCTTATTAGTATATTTTAATTCATTGTGTTTAGAATAAATATTCCATTATACATGTAGTTGGGACTTACAACCAAAAGGAAGGTCAATCTCTCAAGGATCATTTATTTGACTAGGTAACATACCAATAACCCCATCCATTTGATTGTGGATATTGTCCAACCTTGTTGATTTAAATAATTCATGGTAGATCTCACCATTTTCATTGTCATTAGGACCCTAATTATGAATTGGGATGAACGAGTGTACATATTGTGAGGGGCCTGTAGGTTGGGGGTTGAAGCAGGTGGTTTATTTTTTAAAGGGAATGCATGATCCAATAAGTGGAACATTGTAATTCCTGATAGAAATATCATGTATGTTAGCAATCATTGAATGAGGTCTTGATAATAGGATTCCCAAGTAGAAGACCTAAGTTAAGGGATTCCATATCATTGATGATAGGGTGAACATAGTACCTATCATGGGAGGATGAGAGAATAGTTCTCCATAGTGAAGTATTACAAAAATTATTCTCTATAGTATAGTTCCCATGGGTTACTTCAACCAAAATAAAGGACAAGGATAAGGGTCTCCCTAGTGTATCCATTGGGACAAATATATTCTATGTGAAAATCCTTCGGTGAATGTTACCCTATCTGAAAAGACATGGGTCAAATTATACCTTAGTGAATGACCTAGGAATAAGTGACTCCCAAGTAAAAAATCCTAGGGGGGAAGGGTCACATTAGTGTATATCCTTAGGTGAGGATTTACAATAATGGTTAGGGGTTATTATTGAACCTGTAGGGTAATGGTGAACTTGTATGGTTAAAGTGGGGGGTGTCATTCACCCTAATGTAAGAGGACTAGGCGAAAATTTGCCTTTAATGATGGAATTTGACTTTAGATGACTCAAATTCTATTCCCTTAAGGTAACTAATTTATTTTATATGTTCCATTTTCAATATAATGGGAGTTATGGAGACTTTAAAAAAGTGGATATGAGTGTCTCCCTCTCTACCAGAGGGTGGGAATATCATGCCTAGGTGAATGTCAAATTATTCTATCTATAAACAAATGTGGCCCTAGAAATATGAATTCCTTGTCATAAAGTAGTGTGTTAAGGTTGATTTATCACATAGAACAAATCACTAAGGTGTTTCATGCAAGTCGTCCTAGGAACAATATTTTGGTGCGCATAGAGAACGTTACAAAAAGTTAATTGGTTGTACCCCCAAATTCATAGGAGATACAATATGTCCTTTTATTTAGGAAATTATTTATTTTTTATCCTTAATCCATTATCAACCAATGTGATCAAAAAAACAGATCCACATTATAATTGGATATGTTCAAAATGAAATAGTTTATATTTCGTGTTTTATGTGTATTGAGTGTGGAAATAAATTAAGGCATAAGTGATCTGTTCATGTATGTGCTATTAGAGAAGTTCATGCAAGTTATACAGGGTGATACAAATGGAATGAGCTTAGAGGAGATGGGAAATCATATTAGTTAAGAGACTACACATTTAATATTCCATTAATAGGAGCTATATTTCATGAAGGGACGATATTTGGAACACTAAAATCTCTTCAAGGATTCCAATACTACAGATATATCGTCATCCTTTGAGTCATTGGTCATTTATACTATTAAAGAAGTTGAGCCTATAAGGCTAACCATGTTTTTATATATCATCCATGAATTACATAAATCCATTTCAAATCTCCACATTAAAATGGAGGGATTATTTAGGTCACTTCTTTTGAACAAATATTCACACATGTGGATTATCCTCTTTCTTTTTCATTAGAAATGTGAATGAAAATAATTTTTTCCCTTTCAGTCCAAATATGCCATCCTGATTTACATTTAATATCATGTATGATGATATGTGAAATCCTTGAAGAACATGATTAAGATAACATAGATCCACTTGACCAGAAAAACTGAACAAATAAAGTCAATCATAATTTTAAAACCCCTGATTTAAAGGTAATTACTCTCAGTCATAGCTAATAAATAGATATCGTCTTAACACCATCACTATAAAACTAGTGTCTTTCCATTTAGGTATGAATTATTATATTAGGGGTGTGGCCCATATATGTTTATATACATATCAAAATTATCATAATACTAGAGTTGGTCTATTTGGGAGTGAAAGATTTTCTCTTAGGTGTGGTTTATGGATGGGTATAGGATTAAACCATCACCCCCACACTAGTGATGGTCCATTTGTGTGCGATTGATTTCCTACAAGGAATGAATCATATACAGGTAATAGAATAACACCATTATAGTATCTCATGATTTGGTCCATTTGGGTGTTAATTATTTCCAACAAGGTGTGTCTCATGGATATATAGAGGAAAAACACCATCACAATAACAATAAAGTTAGTCTATTTCGATTGATCAGATAACATAAAGTGAGGTGGATCATAAATGAGAAATTTGATGGAAGGGATCCAATGTCCAAGGGGGATCTGGAATGCTAAACATACACTTTTAAGAGATATAAATATATATCCTTTCCAAAATTATAGGAATGAAATAGTTATGAATCATTTCCCTAGGCCAAGGGAACTCGAGCGAAAATTCGGAATTTTACTTAGATCAAATAGTGGAACCCACAAGATTTATGTCATTTTAATTGTTGGATTAATTTTTCCAAAGCCTCATATGGGAGATTTATAGTAGGAAAGAACAAAACATTTCATATACCTCCCTTCATGGGTTTTTGAACTAACAATTTGTATTTCATTGGAATTAAAATTTAATATTTTCTATAGATTATGTGTGATAAATGATAAATGTGGAATGGCTCAAAATTTCACCAGATTTCCCTTTAATGTTGTTAACATGAATAGTTCCATGTATCATTAATTACGTAGTTTAAGTGAATGAAAGGTGAGAAATCGTTGTTATTTTTTATTTTCAGACATATGTTGACGTAATAGTAGGGAATTTTTTATAGAAACATGAGAATGGGAAATATTGATATCAATTGTGTGCCCATATCCATAAAAAATCTAGATAGGTTCACATATTTTAATGTCAAAATGTATGAACCATTGGTAGATGATGATTTATGTTGAATCGATTTTACCACATATCTTTATATTTTAAGGTAAAATTGGTTTTAAAACATAATAAATAATAACATTTGTGGTCAAATACCTTTTACTATACATTGTTTCATTTTATAGCCTCATAGATTTTCCCATATATCTGGGAAAGACCATCTATAAAGGTAAATGAAAAATTCATTGTGAAATAAGTTCCCATTTATAAAAATAGTTAGTACTAAAAAATTGGAATTAAATTTACGGTCATAAACATGGACCATTGTATGGTCACATGATAGTTATATCCTTGCTTTGAAGGTGATCGCAATGGAAAAATTTGTAACATCTAGAGTGTTGAATATACTTGAATAACATGATTACAAGGTGTCTAAATTTAATTAAAAGAGTTTGAAATATGGTTTATTATATGGGACACATATTTTAGCAATTAATGTGGACAATATAAAAATTATGGGTCCCACTAAAATTGTAGTATGACATATAGAGATTATATGATTTTTTTATGAGGATAAAAACATACCTTTAGTTGGAAGGATATTGGGGTCATGTTTGCATTTTCTATATTATTTATTAAATGAATATAAAAACTAGAGTTTTCAATTGAATAAAAATTCACTAATTATTAATTATCTTCAAATTTTTATGAGGATTAAAACATTAAACATGAAGTATGATAATGGAAAAATGTTTATTAAACGATGGTTTGGTTACCTAACATTTATATCATTATGTATTGAATAGAGAATTTGGGTGAGGATATATGATATTTAATTTTATTTATGTTTTTATTGAACCATTGGGTCTAATGTGCATGGATTATATTTTTCGATAGCCATATAATTCACCCCATAATCTTTGTGACTTTTTTACTTATGATATATTATTTTTTTTATAAACCTATGAGAGATAGAATCATACTGATTACTGAATTAAATTTTCCTCAGAATACCCTTTATGGGTTTTCAGTATGACAAGTATTATGTAAAATTCATTAATAGTTTAGGATCTTAATGTTGAGATCAATGTCTTTGAGAGTTTATGGTCATAAAGCATTGACCAAATAATTTTTTTTGTGAAAACCTATATGGTAGGGGTGCAAAATAACACAAAAATAAAGATGATCCAAATGAATTATAGATTATCTCATGAAGAAGTGTATAATATGTAAGGAAATAGTCCTTGGAATAATATAAAATGCATCCAGAGAGTCCATCTAGATGTAATGGAAAATTTGACCTGTCATTAATTAGATTCCATTATCATATTCCGAATTTATCATCATTCGAGGTATATAAAAAAATTTAAGATCATCACGCTTGGACCAAAATAAGTGTGAGATAACACATTTACCAATGTCAAGGTAAAAATTGATACCAGAGAATAACCCAATGATAATATATATTAACTCATGGGTGAGGGGTCATAATATAATGTCATAAAAATTAGACCATAATTTGAAGGGGATGTAAGATGAACGAACCAAATTGGGTTTCAATGAAAAATAATGTTATATTACTTTGAGTATGTAATTATGATGTTGTGGATTGTGAATCAATTTTTATTTGATTCATGTGTGATGATATGAGGGAGGGACATAAGGGAAAAGCACTAAGAATATTTGAATGATAGGATCCTTTAAAGCCTTTGAATGGTGTGATTAATAATTTTTTCATGGTATGGATATATTCTATGGGTTGATAGGACACATTGGGGTGCATGTGAAGAATCCATATTGTGGAATTTATATATAGAAATATAGTGGTGTCCTTTGACATCAGATGTGCTCATTATCAATAACCGTGAATGAATTGTGAAAATTAAGGATACATGAGATATAAATTATGAATTACGGAAGGGTATTTTCATAAAATTTAATTGAGGAAGCTAGGACCTAATTATACAATGGTTAATTTATTACGATCCTTTAGAAAGGACTAAAAATTGGTGATGGTTTGTATCCGTTAACAGAATTTTATGTCCCGATGCCACTAGGTATATAAAAATTATAGTAATGAAGAAATATATTTTTTTTAAGAATTCTATGTATTTTATGTTCACAAAGGATGGAAAATATGTCTTCGAGATTAATGATATGAGATAAAGACCAAAGTTTCTAATTTTTTAACATCATACTGCAAGGACCAATGTAGATTAGATTCATGTGACCCAATCCAGTGTGTTTGTAGGAATAAAATAACATTATAAGGATAAAAAACAAACATTTAAACATCATATATAGTGTACCAAGGTTTAATAAATTTTATCATCATGGTAAAAGGACCCAAAATATTTGGTTTATCATAATTAAATTGAGACTAAGGACTCTTTTATCTTAAATTCAGGTGAAAGGGACCAATACCACATACTTTAAATCCATGTGGGAATGTCTTAAATTTTTTAATATTAATTTCATGTAACATGCAACAATAAAACGAAATTTAATATCATGCATCATGAAATAATATGTAGTGAAATTTTAATAGATTTGACTAATGTGTAATACAAAATAGACCCACCTCCATGTTGGGACAAGCTGGGGATTGATTGAAAGATGTTGTTGGGACTATGAAAATAGATCCATGCATCAAAACATATCCAATGGGATGTAATCTATCCATATGTTGTACTTACAAAACCATTTCATATATATATATATATATATTAGGTACTTAAGAAAACACATGGGTTGTACTACCTGTACATTAGGATATTATCAAAAATTAGATATTAATTAGTGGGGAAAAAATTATTTAGAATACAACTGGTGTGGATTTTGGAAAATATTATGATAAAATATCCAAGAATCACTATGTATCGTATAATGGTAGGAATCTAGCCAAATGTATTTTTTGAGTGGTTTCCTATATAGATATCGATCATAGATGGAAGAGGATAATTTTGGTAAAATCTAAAAATTTTACCAATCATTAGATAATTACTAATCACTATGTCTCTTATATAAGTAAGAACTAATCCACATATATATTTAGTGGGATACTATATAGATATAGCTGATATAGTGAATAATGAAATTTTGTTTGGTTGAATGTTTATAAGGTCCTATAAATGATGTTCTAGTTATAACTATGTATCCACTAATTCTATAGATTATGCAATATATAGTTTGTGATAGAAGTATTTTATATAAAGGTAGATCAGTGTACTATGATTTCTGAAACAATTCTGAATCATGTATAAGTTAATGTGGTCTCACCAACAATCAACCTCTTATAGTTTAAAGAGTCATCAATTACAGACATAATGTCATTCCATTTAACATCATATGACCTAGACTAACTCCCCAATAATTGTGTATGTCTCATATCAACCAATCCTAGTAGAGTGGTTCACTAAAATCATTAAGCTTATAGAAATCATGCTCGATGTGAGAAATAAGATATCTTTAGGAAGTGATACAGACCATGTGAGGGTCAATTATAGAAAAGACTTGGGAATTTTTTTCAAAAAGTTACATATAATAAAACTCTACAATAGTTTGAATTTTTTTAGTATATATTCACTTTTTTCCATCATTATTATTATCCTTGTTAGTCTGTGATGGAAAATAAATTACCCCAGTTCACGAGTTAGTAGTCCACCATACACACGAGCGATGGTTTTGTTATACATTTGATGTAGAAGGATATAAATAAATATTATTTCATAAATAAAATAAC
This sequence comes from Viscum album, assembly GCA_963277665.1. Classification (NCBI taxonomy): domain Eukaryota; kingdom Viridiplantae; phylum Streptophyta; class Magnoliopsida; order Santalales; family Viscaceae; genus Viscum; species Viscum album. Next base: position 56,207,456 of record OY728123.1, read on the forward strand.
ATTTAATAATAGTTAGATACTTGTGTTATTATTTTATAATTTGTAAATATAATTTTGATGTTTTAAAATAATATGAAACTAAAAGAATATTGGTGAAGAAAGTTACATCCTCTTAGAAAATCCACCACTTGATATATTATTAAGAACCCCAGGGACTGTGTTTTGGGAACACGGGAAAAAATAAAACATGTATACGTATTTTGGGTAGAAATTTTAAAAGGGTTTTATGAATCAAAATGGCCAAATTTCAATGATGAAGTTAGGGGAGGAAGTGCCATTTATAATTATGGTGAGTGACGTAATTTTAATATTTCAATGTTCTGAAATAATTTCTAGTTACCTTAATGGATAAATTATTCCAAAAGTGCTCACTTTTGTTGGTCATAAGTTATGTTAAAAATACAACCAACCAATGGTGTTTTATAATTTGTTTAGGTAATGTTTCCCCTATATTTAGAGATTAACCCAACATAAACCAATTTTGAACATAACCATCATAGATAATTATTATGATTTTACTATTTATTATGAACAGAAATTAAGTTTAACTTATTACAGGATATAAATAATACTTATTCAAAATACATAATCCATTTTACCAAAAAGAAATTCATATAATTTACCGAATTTAATTTAAAAATTAACCGACAAAACATGTCAAAAGACATTTTATCAAGAAATTCATTTTTCTCGCATCAGATAACATTACATTAAAAAAAATACTATAAATAATCCGTATATGGATTGAAAATCATGTATTTAGATATATAATCAATAATTATTTTATAAATAATTCATTAATGATGATTATTTTATTTAATTAAAAAGGAAATGTATTATGAATTTAAAATTATTTCATTAAAAAAATCCATTTTTTACATATGAATTAACTTAATTTTATATATTTAAAATTTATATTCAATTCACGGATAATTAAAAATATTGTAACATAATGTCACGACTCGTACTCGGGGCCTGTGTCGTGACTACCCTAAGCCCACCTTCCATAGGCCAGGGGCTGGTGACTAGCACCAAAGAAGAATTCCCAATAAAAGCGAACGCATTGCCTTTAAACCTGTAACACAGATAGTCTGAACACAAGCAGTAGAATCAACCAGTACTAATATAGAAAAGAAAAAGTGTGCTGAAAGTAAGTGGGACCGTATAAAAACCCAACTGAACAATAAGTACAAGTACAAGTATAAAGGGAAAACAGATCCTGGATCATCCACTGGGGAATCCTACTTGAAGGGTAGGTACAGATCACGAACAACTCGTCCCTATGGTATGTCCCATATAGTCCATCTCCGAGCAGCCTCCCGTCCGTCACCCTCATCCTCGATCATTACTGACCGTCGTCTGCACAGAACACAAAAAGGTGTGGGGGAAGCCCGTGCAGGGGTGAGTATAACAATACAAAGTAAGGGACCCCGAGACCCCCAATGGTTTCCCAGAATCCACTACGGATAAACCAGAGTAGTAATATACAATCACGATGTATCAACCATCCCTACTTATGTATATACCCATAGATATACCTTAGTTACCCATCACAGTCCGCCTCCAACACTCGAGCCCAAGAACAACCCATTCCACAAAGGAAGTAATGTCAATCATCCCGATTATAACAATTGAAAGACACAACTTATCTCACATAGTTACACAACTCGTATATAGGGGTATGGATGATTAGATGTAGAAACTAAATCATCTCCTATGTCAAACCCACGTAGGATCCTGGAATAGTATCAGTGTTGTGGAACCCACAGAGGATCATGGTACAGAATTCATCACTGTCGATCCCACGGAGGATCCCGGTCCAGTACCATTACTTTCAAACCCATGGAGTATCCTGGTACAATATCGTCGATGTCAAACCCACGGAGGATCCTGGTACAGTAGTAGGTCCACGTAGGATCCTATCATCTCAGTCGCAGCCAGCCATAGGGTTCCCGCACATAGCTCACTCGATTCCGGGAGGTTCCACTCCTCGATCCAAGTTTCAATACATAAACTACCACGAATTCTCGAGTAGATGTATCTCATAGTTCTGTCTTATCATAAGGAACCTAACCAAAATATGGCGCTTCAATCGGATGCACAGTCTGTGAGATATTGGCATTTTGGTTCCAGGGGCCCGGTTTTTTTAGGCACAAACCATTTTGACCATACCCCAACTATGCCCAAACCTCAAGTAGGGTTTTCGAAAATTACAGTATCGTTCTAAGAATTCCGTCGCCACAGACGGTTCGTCGATCAGACACCCGTAGCCCACGTTACGGACGAAAGTGTGATTTTGGGTTACACGGGTCCAGACTGGGGTCTGACCTCGTCCACAGTTCTGACCCGATCCGAGAGTCCAGCAGGGCCCGAGAGGGTGGTCCAGCTCGAGTGGGCAGCCCAGCCAGATAGTGGCCTGACCCGATTGGGCGGCTCGGCCAGACAGTGGTCGGCCCGAGTGGGTGGGCGGACCTGGAGGCCCGTGTGGCCTCGCCGTCGAGCCCGCGTGGCCTGCCTAGCCAGCTGCCGTGGCCTGGCGGGCTGGCCCGCGTGGCCAGGATGGCTGGCCTGCATGGCCAGGTGGGACACGCCATGGGGGGGGGGGGGTTCCACACCCCCTGTCTTCCGAAGGAACCAACGTTAAGCACTGGTTCGGTGACCCACGATACTCGAAGGGTCCCAGCTTTTCCGGCTGGCCGAGAACCCAGACGGTTCCGCATCGCCGACGATCGGCTGCCCCTAGCTCTTCCGCCATGGTGCGACGGCACCACGCCTCCTCCACCGCAGCCCAGCCTAGCCGCGTCCCACTGCTTCTCTACGCGGCGTGACGACGATGCGCCCTCCAGTGACCCTGCTGGCCGTCATGCTCTACTACGGCCCACGCTGGCTGCGACCCAGTCCTCCGCACGGCACGGCGGTGCCGCGACCTTTTGGCAGCCCGGCATCCTTGCCCCGCCGGCTTCATCATGGTGCACCTCCATCATCAACAAACAATAAAAACACGAGGGGGAGGTTAGGGCAGTGTTCGTGTGTTCTGAGCCCTCCACGTCATGGAAATAACAATTGGAAAAACCAATCCATGTTTTTTGCATTGAGGGATGGAAATAACTTCAAACATAAAATCCCCTACCACACTTTACAATGATCATTGATGAAGTTTTGGGAAGGCGGCGTCGTTTCATCAACATTGGAAGAGTAAGAGTTCGGAGAAGACAAGTCGAAGATGATGTCGTTGGCGTTCTTTGTGGGCAACAGCTTCATCCCTCAACTGAAGGTTCTTCATTGGTGGAGGAAGCATTCTTCCAAGTTCTTCCTCCTCTCTCAAAATGTTCAACCAAAAGAGTTTTCCCATCCAAAATAACGTGTTAAGAAACCCATTATTTAATTGTTGGAAAAATAATTCAAAATATTTCAAAATATTTAATTAAAAGAGAGGGTCCAATTAATTCTTTAAGTGGGTTGGAACATTTAATTATTGGGGAGATTCAAGGGTTTCCCCCTATTTTTTGACAGTTACATGTGAGTTAATGTTTGTGTGGACCCACCTAATAATATCCTCCCAGGGGAGGTTATGTGTGGGTGTTCCCCACCTCTAACATTCACTTGGAGGTTTTAACCACCAATAAATAAAAATAAGCACAACTTATTTTTATATATTTTTTAATTTAAAACCCCAATACTATCATCCATTCTCGATTGAACACAGTTGTGGTAAAGATATCACTAAGAAATAATCGACGTTGCGAGTTCAATGATGCCCTCAGATTTCAATTCTGATCACCATTTCAAATGTTATAAAATTCCGCTCACACGTTTACTAAACATACCTGAAAAAAACTTCAGAAATTGATTCCGGGCACACCGGGCCTCGGAATCAAGAATCGTCAGAAACTGTGGACTCCTAAAATTACAATGTATTTATGAAAAAAATCCAATGAATTTTCGGGTCTTTACATTCTCCCCACTTCAGGGATTTACGTCCCCGTAAGCTACAAAACACACTAAAGGAACAAATGGGGGTACTTAGCACGCATCTGATCCTCCCACTCCCATGTGCTCTCTTGGAGGTTCCCGTGCTTCCAACGAATGTGCATCAAAGGTATCGACCATAAACAAAGGAACCGCTCTTGTTGATCCTCAATATCCACTAGAACCTTCGTCAATGTCGCCCCATCATTGATGTTCATCTCTCCATGGTCGATGATGTGGGAAGGGTCGTACACATATATCCTCAGCTGAGATACATGGAAGACATCGTGCACCCGGTGCAACTGAGGTGGAAGCACTAAAAGGTAAGCCACCTCTTCTACTCTGCTGAGGACCTAGAATGGTCTGATTAATCACATAGACAACTTTCCACCTCGGCCAAATCTCCGTAGACCTCGTCGAGCTGAGACCTGTAGAAAGACATGGCTTCCATCCTCGAACTTCAGTAGTCTCTATATCATATAAACATATGACTTATTCTTGGTCTATACAGTCATCATCCTCTCTTGGATGATCTGAACCTTCTCGGTCGTAGCCTGCAACATCCCTGGTCCCATAAGCACAGACTCCCCTGGGTCAATCCAGCACAAAGGCGATCTGCAAGGTCGGCCGTATAGTGCCTCAAAAGGTGTCATCCCGATAGTGGAGTGGTATATTTTGTTATACGCAGAATATACCAAGGGTAAGTGATCCTCCCATATGCGACCGAAGTCGAGGACATATGCACAAAGCATGTCCTCAAGAGTCTGAATGGTCCTCTCAGTCAGACCACACGTCTGAGTGTGGAAGGCGGTGCTCAAGTGAAGCTACATCCTGAAAGCCTCCTGCAACCCCTTCCATAACCAGGAAGTGAAATGAGCATTTATATTGGAGACCAATATCTATGGTGCAACATGAACCGGTACGATCTCCTGCACATATAGCTGACCCAAGCTCTCTATTGAGCCCTGCTCTCTGATCAGTAGGAAGTGGGCCGACCTGGTGAGTCTTTTGACAATCACCTAGATTGATTCGTGTCATATAGATGTATGTGGATGTCCCGTCACGAAATCCATGGATATCCTGTCCCACTTATACTATAGGACCTCTAATGGATGAACTAAACCTAATGGAACCTGGTGATCCACCTTCACTTGCTGACAAGTGAAGCATCGTGAGACAAAATCTTCTACTGGCTTCTTTATACCTGTCCACTAGTGCTGTCATCAGAGGTCCTGGTACATCTTTTCCACACTTGGATGCACTGCTAGAGGTGATGTGTGAACCTCCCTCAACACTTCCTCCATAAGCGACATGGGTACCACAGTACATCCACTGAAGAGGATGACATGCTCCCCGCCTACAGAAAATCCATTAGGTGCCTGCCCTGTGGATATCTGTGCACGTCCAACTCGTAGTCCACATCCCCACACTATGCCTCCCTGAATCTCTGAAGAAGGGGAGGTGTGACTATAAGAGACTTCAGAAAGGCTTCTCCATATCTATACAAGAAGGATATCTACAACATGACCAGCTACTCCATCACCTCTCCTAGTAGTTGAATGCATGATCTCTTACTGGGAGAATCTGCTACAACATTCCCCTTACCAGAAGTATAGACTATCTTGAAGTCATAGTCCTGGAAGAACTCAAGCCAACGCCGATGTGTCAGGTTCATGTCCTTCTGTGATAATATGTATCTGAGACTATGCTGGTCAAAGTAGAATGTAAAACGCTCACCCATCATATAGTGCTTCCACACCATCAAGGCGAAGACCACTACTTCTAATTCCAGGTCATGAGTAGTGTAGTTCTGCTAATTCTGTCTGAACTGCCGAGAACCATAAGTGATAACTACTCGCTCCTGCATCAGGACACACCCAATTCTGGTCCCTGATGCATTGCAATAGACAACATACCCTACGCCCTCCTCTAGTAGCCTCAAGATGGGGGAACTAATCAACATCTACCTCAGCCCCTGAAAGCTCTGCTGGCATCTCTAAAACCACACGAATGGTTTCCCCTTCTTCTTCAATGCTAAAAGTAGTGTTGCAACTCTGGAGAAGTCTGGCAGAAATCTTCGATAGTACCCAGCCAATCCTAGTTAACTTCGTACCTCCATCACACTGCTCGGTGGATCCCAAGCAAGTACTTCCTCGATCATCACTAGATCCACTACAAATCCAGCCTCTGAGATGACATGAACTAGAAAGTGTACCTCTCGGATCCAGAACTGGAACATAGAATGCTTAAAATAACTTTTCTACTCTATGAGTGTGACCAGTACTACCCACAAATTGTAGGTGTGCTCCTCATCGGTAGCTGAGTAGATCAAAATTTCATTGATGAAGACTACCACAAAGTGAAAAAGGTATGGCTAAAGGACCTTTTTCATGAGTCTCATCAAAATTTATGGTGCATTGGATACACCGAATGGGATAATAACGAACTCGTATTGGCCATACCGGCATCTGAAGGCCATATTCTGCACATCCTCATCCAATACTCTAAGCTGTTGATAACCCGATCTAAGATCAATCTTTGAGAACCAACGTGCTCCCTTCAGCTGATCAAAGAGGTCGTCAATCCTTAGGAGTGGGTACTTGTTCTTCACAGTCACCTGGTTCAGGTGTCTATAATCAACACACAGACGCAAGCTCCCATCCACCTTCTTGGTGAACAAAATTGAGGATTCCCATGGTGAAACACTAGTTCGGATAAATCCCTTCCCCTGCAAGTCCTCCAGCTATACCCGCAGCTCATGAAGCTCTACGGGAGCCATATGATACGCTAGAGTGCATATTGGTGTCGTCCATGGGTACAAGTCAATATATAATTCTACCTCTCTTTGATGAGGTAGTCCTTGAATGTCATCAGGGAAGATATCTGCGTACTGATCCACCACAACAGGAAGACTCAGACTCCGCACATCAACCGCTCCGAGAATGAGGCTAGTCAACTGATGTTTGATCGGCTACCCCCTCCACTTGGTATGTCCATCATGCCCTGGAAAGGCTCCCTTCATTATGGTGAAGGTAAACCTCATCACATCCTCGCGGTCACACCACACTTTTTGCCTAATGCAGTCAATTTGAGCATGAACTGTGGATAACCACTCCATACCCAATATGACGTCGTAAGGCCTTGATGCCGATACGAGGAGATCCCAGCCGAAGCTCCCACCTCCTAGAGTAATATTAGACTACCAACACAAGTGTGTAATCATCGAGTCTGCTCCCGTAGGAGTCTCTAGCCATAATGATCGAGTCAACAGCTCCGTAAGAATCTCCGAGATCCGAACGAGGGCAGCGACAATAAAAGAATACCTCACACATGTGTCTATAAGTACTGCAATAAGGGTGGAGTATACACAGATAGTACCTCGAATCATCCCAGGTGCACCATGGTCATAGGCCTCGATTGCCTAGAGCTGAGCCCACCTCTGTCTTCCAGCTCCCCGTGGTTGGGGTGGACCTCCTGGTGGTGGTGGTGGTAGGACCTCGAAACTTCATCCACCACATGATGCTTGGACATCTCCTCTTCCACGCCTGCCTGGTCCCAGCGTTCCACCAATGTTGAACCTCTGCCTCTGCCAGAGAGGTCCATCTACTGTCTACTACTCATTTGCATGGCGGGTCTGGCAGTCATGGGCCATGTGACCCTGCCCGCCGCATGCGTAGCACTTCCTTCTCCTCATATAGTTGGCTCTGTATAATGACCCATACTATACATACAATGTTATTACTTAAAAATTGAAGCACACTTCTTACAACATATAAGAAAACTAGGAACGGACTGCATAGGTATAGTGTATTTGGAAAATGGGAAACATAAACAACTGGTTCATAAAGCATCTACATTGTCTCCCATTTATTTCATCATATATAGAGTCCCTTTTGGCATATCCTACTTAATAACCTTCTTCCTGGCCTGGGAGAAAGAAAAAATACAAAAGGGTGAGCTCAAATGCTCAGTAAGGGTAAACAAAAGAAAAATCAATCACATCATATTCATAAAAACATAACATTTTGGAAATATTAACCAGCAAAAGAGATCATAATTTCATAAAATGGGATAAATCATTGTAGTGAAATGTAATCCCAATAATAATAAATTAAAACATAAAACTTTGTGTCATACACACATAATCATAGAGAATCATTTCTTAGTAGTCAAGACTCATTGCCAATACTATCTTAGTGGAAAAAGTCCATTTCTGAACCGAGTTCACTCCTTGTTTCAGTCCTGTTTCACTCAATAGGTTTAACCTGCCATTCCAGCCATGTCTATATAATGAGATATAAATCTTTACACAATGCATTGTAGGGAGATATAGGTCCCACCCATCTCATAGTGATACCATTCTTATGTGTGCCACAAAATCATAAACCATACATCATAGCATAACCCATGTAATAAAAATGGGAATCTTAAAACATCATGCAATCATAACATAATCCATATAAGATAAAAGGACATCATAAAAATAATTCCATAATAACATAATCAAATCAGTGTAAAAATAGGGATAGAAACAGAACCCTATATTATCTTATATGGAAAATAATTTTTATAAAACATTTGAACTCCGTTCTTGAGGAAAATATCCTTTCTACTTCAAAAAACTTTTTTCCTTTCTTAACATGTCATATAATTTTGAACTAAAAGAAGTTGATTAAAAATAAACATGAAAACTTTTAAAGGAAGCTTCATGGAAATAATGTTCTAAAAATCCATTCATGCCGTATAAGTTAAAATAACATTCTTCCCGTACTTTGGCCGGAAAAGTCAAAAAGTACCTCGTACGAAAAACGACAAAAGTTTCCTTTCCTATCTTTTACTAAAAACTCACCGAAGTGTAAATTTGGATTTAAAAAATTGTATGAGGATATAAATAATACTACATATTGAGGAAACATGGATGTGGATGATAAATATTCCCCAGTAAATTCAGAAATATAACCAATCTCGGATAAAAATTGGGTTTGGGAGATTTTCCCTTACCATAGGTACGATTTGTTTCGTAAGTGTCCCAAAATCCTGTATAATGATTTAAATAATGTCATTGAATTATTATAGAATCATAATCATTGTTATGATATCATATATTTCCATATTCTTAGCTTCTTATTAGTAATATTTCTTTATTACTTATTGTTTGGGTGTTTATTACTTTTTGTTCTTATGCGTGTTTTGTCGAATAAATTATTATTCTTCATTTTAGGTTATAGATACCTCATTTCCAGAATGTTATTAGTGTAATATATATCATATTCATTCATTCAATTCATTTATATAATCATTATTCAATGAAGATCATGTAGAACGAGTCGCATCACATCATGGAGACTGTATTCCGTACGTACGCCCGAAGGATGATATCGTTCCCATGGTCGTGGAATTGTATTGGAGTGTATGTATACTATTTTATAATAAATATAAATTTAAAATAATCATATATAGTTTTTATTTACACCATTATTACCATCCAAGTAAGGTGGTGGTGGAAAATAGATTACACCACGGCGTTGAGATGGTATTCCGTACGTACGCACGCACGGTGATTTCGTTTTCCGTAGGATGGATAGATGGTGAAATAGGGTTGTTTCATACATATAATAACATATCAGTATATGAGTGATACTTATGTTATTACTTCATAATGAAAAAACTAAAGAAGAAGAAGCGGAAGAAGAAATAATGTTGAAAGAATGGGTAACAGACATTACCTCTTCTTTGAAGCGTCTCTTTGAGACCTCCTCATAGGGCACTAAAATTGGTCTTTGAAGAATTACAGGACCTCTAGTATGTTTCCTGAAAAGTGTAGAAGAGCATTTGGCAGGGTTTGTGCGATCTTGAAGGCTCAAAGTGGTGTGAGGAAGAGAAGGAGGAGGTGCCCTTTTATAAGGGAGGAGAGGGGCACCTTAGGAAAAAGTAAACATATTATTTTATTATAAAGTCATATTCGGTTTTTAATAGCTCCAAATTGATTTATTTTGAAGCTAAGGTGGGTATGGGTCGAAATATTCTAATCTAATAGAATTTGGACAAGTTTAGGTAACTATTTTAACCTTATCATTTAGATTTAAGTCTAAGTTATATAATTTAACTTTTAACGTGTCTTCTTGTTTTCTGACACTATATGTTTAATAAACATACTATAACAAGCCAAACGAACCCCAAGTTGTTTATTATTAATATATATAACCTTAGCTAAGTCATTTGGCCGAACCTTAGATTTTTAGGAATAAAATAACAATTAATAATATAATATTTGTTTTAAAAACTATTTTATGTCAATTTTGACACTATTTGGTAATGGATTTTTGTGAAAATCATAACAGAAATATTAGTTCTAACAAAGTTAATTATATTAATACTAACATGTCATATTAACCTATGAAATTATTTTAATTCATAAAAAGTCTCAAATTACATATATTTGGGTATTTATAACATCAATTATGTCAATATTTCATTAATAAGATAATTACTACATCATCATTGTGTCAAACATAAATTAACTTATATAATGTCTAAAAATTACAAATAAAATACTATTATGTTGGAAATTATTTTAGATTTATAATTAATATTTATAGTCGAATTTATCTTATGTATAACCCTATGTTAAAAATTATTTACTTATTAAACTTTGATTTTAACTATTTTAACCCTTCTTTAGATAAATTAATATTAAATGTAATAATCTAATCCAAGTGGGCCTAAATGATCATATTTTATTACTAAGGTTGTTTCTGGTCGAATTACACTTATCCAATAGAATTAGGACATGTGTTAGGGTAATAATAATATCATTTTTACCCTCAATTACCCTATATACTTTTAACCGTGGTAAATAAAGTAAAAAGTTACTATTCACCAAAAATTATTTTCATCTCATTGAACCAAATTTTAGTCCCTGATATTAACTATGTCTCTCAGATTTTTGAAATTGCACTCACAGAAGCGGTAAAATTAAGTTGTATGTAAATTTTCAAATTCTCATAGGAGGTGGGTAAAAGACGGTGAAAAGTTCAATAAAATTTTTATATATCTAAAACTATTATAAAATGACTCCAATGAATTGCATTGAACTTATATAGGTTTTATGAATCAATTTTTACCTAAAATAAATTTAAATAAAATAATTAATTATTTTAATAAAAAGTCGGGTTTTAAATAGTAACCCATTGTTTTCACTATTCATCAAAAATTGAAAGTTTTCAGAAAAATACCAAAATTTCACGCTATGATAATTTCGATATTCCAAATCCAAAAATGAAGTTTATTTTGAAAAATAAAATTTACAAAATTTCAAAAAGTGGGTATTGATATTCATAACGTCTAGTTTTAATAATATTTTAATAGCATATCGTTGTTTAGTGAAACTCGGTATTGTGTACGATACAAGCTATCGAGGAAGGTCTCGATTGCGTGTAAAGAAAGCCAAGCGAGTGTTGTCTATAGTGAAAGATTCCTTTGATGATTTATATAACATAAAAACAAAATATTTCTCATAAAAGACTCGGGTGTTACATTCTACCCCCCTTAAAATGAATTTCGCCCTTGAAATTCATCACTTTGTAACAAACAGATGAGGATACCTCTCCCTCATCATATCCTCAAGCTCCCATGTAGCTTCTTCTAATTGGTGGTTCCTCTATAAAACTTTCACCAAGCTAGTGGTCTTATTCCGTAGGACTTTTTCATAATGATCAAGAATCCTTATCGGCTGTTCTTCATAAGAAAGATCTTGTTCCAGCATTATAACTTATGAGCTGAGTACATGTGAAGGATCAGGTATGTACTTTCTTAGGAGAGATAAATGGAACACATCATGAACTTGAGAGTGATTTGGTGGAAGCGCCAATCTGTAAGCTACATTCCCAACACAATCCAGTATTTTTAAAGGACCGATATACATAGGGCTCATCTTTCCCTTCTTTCCAAATCTCATTACTCTCTTCCAAGGAGATATTCGTAATAACACTTTATCACCAACTTTAAACTCTAGGTATTTTCTTCGGTTATCAGCATAACTTTTTTGTCGACTCTGAGCTGCTATTATGTATTGTTGAATAGATCTGACCTTTTCTGCCATCTCATCTACAAGATCAGGTCCTAATAGATTTCTTTCCCCAACTTCATCCCAACAAGTGGGAGCCCTGCATTTCTTTCCATAGAGAGCTTAATAAGGAGCCATCAGAATACATGAGTGAAAGGTATTATTATAAGAAAATTATACCAAAGGTAGGTGTTGATCCCAACCATCTTTGAAACCCATAGATCAAGCTCTCAACATATCTTTTAGAGTTTGAATTGTCCTCTCAGACTGACCGTCTGTCTGAGGATGATAAGTAGGGCTAAAACTCAACTCTGTATCTAGAGTATGCTTAAGACTTCTCCAGAACATTGAAGTAAACCTTGGATCCCGATAAAATATAATAGGAATTGGTACTCCAGGAAATCTTACGACTTCCTTTACATATATCCTTGCAAGATGATCTAGAGATAAATCCTCTCTAATAGCGATGAAGTGTGCCAACTTTGTAAGATGATCAAATATGACCCAGATATCATTATTTCCTTTGTATGTTTTAGGATGTCTAGTGAAAAAGTCCATAGTTATGTTTTCCCATTTCCATTCTGGTATGGGTAATGGTTGTAACATCCCCTTAGACTTATGTTTCTCAGCTTTAACTTGCTGACAAACCAAGCATTGAGAGAAATATTCAGCAACATCTCTTTTCATGCCACCCCACCATAAGTACTCTTTCATGTCCCTATACATCTTCGTGCATCCAGGATGAATAGAGAATGAAGAACTATGAGCCTCATCCAGCATCTTCTTCTTTAATTCGGGGATGGGAGGAACACAAATCTGATTCCTGAACATTATTATCCCATCACAATCAAGGTTGAATTCAGGAACATTTCTCACCTTCTTTTGTAACTCTACATCTTCTTTTTGTGCCTATTTAATCTTCACATGTATAGTTTTTTGAAAATTCATTTGAGAAAGATATGATTTTCTCCCTTCCATTATAATTCCACGATCCATCCTTTAGAAATCCATAAATATTGGATCTTTTGTGATCCTCATTATGGATAAGCTAGCATGGTCTTGTCGACTTAATGCATTTGCCACCTTGTTTTCTTTCCCAGGGTGGTAATGAATTGATTAGTCCTAATCCTTAATCAGCTCCAACCATATTCTTTGGCGCATATTCAGCTCATTTTGTGTGAAAATCTACTTTAAACTTTATTGATAAGTATAAATATCACACCTTTATCCATAAAGATAATGCCTCCAAATCATTAATGAAAAGATTACCGCAGCTAAATCCAAATCATGAGTTGGGTAATTTTTCTCATGGATTTTCAACTGTCGTGAGGCATATGCTATCACCATATCATTTTGCATAAGAACACACCCCATCCCCTTCTTGGGTGCATCACTATAGATCACAAACCTTTCTCCACTATAAGGAAGTGTGAGTACATGTGGACTGGATAACCTTCTTTTCAACTCCTTAAATTCTCTTCACATTCCTCCGTCCACACGAACTTAACTCCTTTTCGAGTCAACCTGGTGAGTGGATTAGATAATCATGAAAAATAATTTACAAAACGTCGATAATATCCAGCCAAAATAAGAAAACATCGGATCTCGGTTACTGTTGTTGGTCTCGACCATCTTTCAATAACCTCTGTTTTTGCTGGATCTATATATATCGCATATTTTGAAATTATGTGACCCAAAAATGAAACTTTGTGAAGCCAAAATTCACACTTGGTAAATTTGGCATAAAGCTTCTCCGTTCTCAGGGTCTTCAATATAATTCTCAAGTGATCTTCGTGTTCTTCCATGATCTTTGAATAGACAAGAATATCGTCTATAGAGACTACCACAAACTGATCAAGATAGTCGCTAAAGATTCTATTCATCATATCCATGAAGATAGAAGGGGAATTAGTAAGACCAAATGGCATCACTATAAATTCATAGTGTCCATACCTTGTATAGAATGTTTTCTCTAGTATATCCTCCCTTTTGACCCTTAATTGATTATACCCTGAACAAAGATCAATCTTGGAAAAGTATTGAGCTCCTCTAAGTTTCTCAAATAAGTCATCAATGCACAGGAGATGATGTTTTTTCTTGATCGTGATCTTGTTAAGTTCTAGATAATCAATGCAGACTCTCATTGATCCATCTATCTTCTTAACAAACAGAACAGGTGCTCCCCAAGGTGACACACTGGGGAGTATGAATACATTATCAATATTCTCTTGGAGTTGCTTCTTCAATTCCTTCAACTCAATTTGGGCCATTCTATAAGGTGTCTTTGAAATAGGCAAAGCACCCGGTATGAGTTCTATTGAAAAATCAACTTCACGATTTGGTGTAAGACCCGTCAATTCATCCTGAAAGACATCATCAAACACCCGTAAAATGGGAATATTCTTAATCTTGAGTTTATCACCAACCATTTGAGATAAATAACCTTCATTTAGTGGAATAAAAACCCATAAGATGGATGAAATTTCCACTGGAAGGTTATGTTCATCCTTGCATCGATAGACGATCATAGATTGATTAGGAATATGAAATATGACTTCCCTTATTTGGAAATTGATATGAGCTCCATATAAAGAATGCCAATCCATGCCAATAATGACATCAAATTCCACTATTGGAAGGATCACAGGATTTTTCGGAAGCACTTTCCCACAAACTTCAATCGGAGAAGAATTATAAACTTTTGTTGCGACTGTTGTGCCATTAGGGATTGTCAAAGATAACTCAACATCTAATTGTTGAGTTAATACTGTGATACCCATAGAAAATTATTTAGAAATAAAAGAGTGGGTGGATCCAGAATAAAATAAAAAAAATTCTACTTTAGAGTGGATGGTAAGTGTAATTTTCACCACTTCGTTATCGTACTCCACATCGCTGATAGAAATTTCATGTGACATTCCTTTGTCTTTGGCCTTAAGAGTTTGTTGACGTCAATCATCATCATCAACCCTTGGATTTGGGCATTGATTGGAAAAATTCCCCATCTCCTTGCACTTGAAACATTGAAGGTTAGTAGGTTCATTTTGTGTATCCCTTCCTTTGTTTGCATCATTAGACATCTTCTTCCCATTATTTCAACATTCAATTGCCCGATGACCTTCTTTTCCACACTTATAACATTTTCTTGTCCCCTTAAGACAATTTCCTACATGTTTCTTTCCAAACATTGAGCATAAGCTAAAATTCATCTTCTTTTCAGTGTGCCCTATAGATTTTCCTTTGAATTCCATTTTCCTCTTCTTATCAAACCCATATGACTGATGGGTTACTCAAATCTCCATCTCAACCTTGAGGGCACATCGAACAATTTCCTCGTACCTATTGAAGTCCCTTATGGCTAACACCCTTCGAAGACTTGGTTTTAAGCCACTAAAGAATTGATCGATCTAACTCCCAGGATGGATAATAATACCAGAAGCGTACCTTGAAAGTCTTGTAAAATTTACTTCGTAGGTACCAACAGATTCATCATCCTTTTGCTTTAGTTCAAGAAATTCCTTCTTCATCTTATTTCGGAGAATACGAGGGAAGTACTTATTGAAAAATATGTTCTTGAACTCATCCCATTCCATGGACTCAATTTCATCCCTTTTACTCATATTCTTAATAAGATTCCATCATTGATCAGTATATCCTTCCAAACATTACAATGGAAAGATGACTTTATCATGTTCAGAACATTGAAGAACTGAATATATCTTTTCAGTGATACTGATCCATTTTTCAGCCACTAATGGATCAGAAGACCCACTGAATGAAGGTGGATGCTGCCTCATGAAGGATTCAACAGAATGTTTCTCCTTCCTTTGCTCGTTTGTAAGTCCTTCATGATTCATAGCTTGAGAATGTTGTGTGAGCATGGCTACATGATTTTGGATTCCATCTCCCATAACATTTGGTTTCTTAGGAGGAAAATCATTGCATTTATCATCACATTCCACATTAAGACAATTCCTTCGGGTTCCAGCCATTTACTAAAACAAAGAAGAATAGTGTGAGAAACACTAATTATAATAGGAAAAACACATAATCAAGAATAAAATTTCACACTTATGTTCTTATCATAGGTTTTTCATGGCCATTTCTAAAACACTAAGATTTTGTTCTATGCTTAGACTTATCCTTAAGGTTCTTACTAAGGATTTCACATCCTAGTTTCCAAAGGTGGACTATACCTTTCCTCTGATACCAACTATAACGACCCAAACTTTACATACATTGTTATTATATGATAATTGAAGCACACTTGTTACAACATATAACAAAACCAGGAAAGGACCATATAGGTATAGTGTCTTTGGAAACATGGAAACATAAACAACTGGTTCATAAAGCATCTACATTGTCTCCAATTTATTTCATCAAATCTAGAGTCCCTTTTGGCATATCCTACTTAATAACATTCTTCCAGACCTAGGGGAAATAAAACATACAAAAGGGTGAGCTCAAATGCTCAGTAAGGGTAAACAAAAGAAAAATCAATCACATCATATTCATAAGAACATAACATTTTGGAATTCTTAACCTGCAAAAGAGATCATAATTTCATAACATGGGATAAATCATTGTAGTGAAATGTAATGCCAATAATCATAACATAAATCATAAAACATTTTGGAATACACACATAATCATAGAGAATCATTTCTTAGTAGTCAAGACTCATTTCCATGACTATCTTAGTGGAAAAAGTCTATTTCTGAACTGAGTTCACTCCTCGTTTCAGTCCTGTTTCACTGAACCAGTTTAACCTGCCATTCCAGCCATGTCTATCTCATGAAATATAAATATTTACCCAATGAATTGGAGGGAGATATAGGTCCCACCCATCTAAAATGATACCATTCTTATGTGTGCCAAAAAATCATAAACCATACATAATAGCATAACCCATGTAATAAAAATGGGAATCTTAAAACATCATGCCATCATAACATAATCCAAATAAGATAAAGGGACATCATAAAAATAATTACATCATAACATAATCAAATCAATGTAAAAATAGGGATAGAAACATAACCCTATATTATCTTATATGGAAAATAATTTTTATAAAACATTTGAACTCTGTTCTTGAGGAAAATATCCTTTCTACTTCAAAAAACAATTTTCCTTTCTTACCATGTCATATTATTTTGAACTAAAAGAAGTTGATTAAAAATTAACTTAAAAACTTGTAAAGGAAGCTTCATGGAAATAATGTTCTAAAAATACATTCATGCCGTATAAGTTAAAAAACATTCTTCCCATACTTTGGCCGGAAAAGTCAAAAAGTACCTCGTACGAAAAATGACAAATGATTCCTTTCATTTCGTTTACTAAAAACTCACATAAGGGTAAAATTGGATTTAAAAAATTGTAGTATTATATATATAATATTAAATATTGAGGAAAGATGGATGTGGATGATAAATATTCCCTAGTAAATTCTGAAATATAAACAATCTCAGATAAAAATTGAGATGGCGAGATTTTCCCTTACCTTAGGTCCGATTTGCTTCGTAATAGTCCGAACCTCCTACATAATTATTTAAATAATGTCATTGACTTATTACTGAATCATACTAATTGTTATTATATCATATATGGCCATATTATTAGCTTCTTATTAGTAATATTTCATTGCTACCTGTTATTCAGGTGTTTATTACTTTTTGTTCCTATGCGTGTTTTGTCGAATATATTCTTATTCTTCTCGTTAGGTTATAGACACCTCATTTCCAGAATTTTATTAGTGTAATATATATCATATTAATTCATTCAATTCATTTATATAATCTTTATTCAATGAATATCATGTAGAACGAGTCGCATCACATCGTGGAGACAGTATTCCATACGTACGCACGAGCGATGATATCGTTCCCATGATCGTGGAATTGTATTGGAGTGTATGTATACTATTTCATAATAAATATAACTTTAAAATAATCATATATAGTTATTATTTACACCATTATACCCATCCAATTATGGTTTTGGTGGAAAATAGATTACACCACGGCGTGGAGACGGTATTCCGTACGTACACACGCGCGGTGATTTCGTTTTCCGTAGGATGAATAGATGGTGAAATATGATTGTTTCATATTTATAATAACATATAAGTATATGAGTGATACTGATGTTATTACATCATAATGAAACAACTAAAGAAGAAGAAGTGGAAGAAGAAATAATGTTGAATGAATCGGTAACGGACATTACCTCTTCTTTGAGGTGCCTCTTTGAGACCTCCTCTTAGGGCACTAAAATTGGTCTATGAAGATGACCAGGACCTCTAGGATGTTTATAGTGAAGTGTAGAAGAGAATAGTTTAGGGGTTGGCCGATATTGAAGGCTCAAAGTGGTGTGAGGAAGAGAAGGAGGAGGTTCCCTTTTATAAGGGAGGAGAGGGGCACTTTAGGAAAAACTACAAATATTATTTTATTATAATGTCATATTCGGTTTTTAATAGCTCCAAATTGATTTATTTCGAAGCTAAGGTTGGGATGGGTCTAAATACTCTCATCCAATAGAATTAGGACAAGAATAGGTATCTATTTTAACCTTATCATTTAGATTTAACTTTAAGTTAGATAATTTAACTTTTACCGTGTCTTCTTGTGTTCTTACACTATAAGGTTAATAAACATACTATAACAAGCCAAACGAACCCCAAGTTGTTTATTATTAATATATATAACCTTATATAAGTCATTAGGACGAACCTTATATTTTTAGGAATAAAATAATAACCAATAATATAATATTTGTTTTAAATACTATTTTATGTCAATTTTGACACTATTTAGTAACTAATTTTTTTGAAAATCATAAAAGATGGATTAGTTATAAAAATGTTAATTAAATCAATAATAACATGTCATATTAACCTAGAAAATTATTTTAATTCATAAAAAGTCTCAAATTACATTTATTTGGGTATTTATAACATCAATTATGTCAATATTTCATTAATAAGATTATTACTGCATCACCATTGTGTCATACATAAATTAAATTATCTAATGTCTAAAAATTACATATAAAATACCATTATTTAGGAAATGGTTTTAGATTTCTAATGAATATTTATAGTCGAATTTATATTATGTATAACCCTATATTAAAAATTATTTACCTATCGAACTTTGATTTTATCTATTTTAACCCTTCTTTAAATAAATTAATATTAAATGTCCTAATCTAATACAAGTGGGCCTAAATGATCATAGTTTATTCCTAAGGTTGTTTTTGGTCGAATTAAACTTATTCAATAGAATTATGACATGTTTTAGGGTAATAATAATATCATTTTTACCCTTAATTACACTATTTACTTTTAACCGTGGTAAAAAAAATGTAAAAAGTTACTATTCACCAAAAAATTATTTTCATCTCATTGAACCACAATTTAGCCCTTGATATTAACCATGTATCATGGATTTTAGAAATTCCACTCACAGAAGTGGTAATATTATGTTTTTTTTAAATTTTCAAATTCTCCTAGGAGGTGGGTAAAAGACGGTGAAAAGTTAAATAAAATTTATATATATCTAAAATTATTATAAAATGACTCCAATGAATTTAATTGAATATATATAGGTATTAGGTATCAATTTTGACCTAAAGTAAATTTAAATAAAATAAGTAATTATTTAAATAAAAAGTTGGTTTTTAAATAGTAACCCTGTGTTTTCACTATTCATCAAAAATTGAATGTTTTCAAAAAAATACCAAAATTTCACCTTAGGCTAATTTTGATATTCTGAATGCAAAAATGAAGTCCATTTTGAAAAATAAAATTTACAAAATTTGAAAATTTGGGTATTACTATTCATAATAGATAGTTATAATAATATTTTAATAGCATATCGTTGTTTAGTGAAACTCGGTATTTCGTACGACACAAGCTATCGAGGAAGGTCTCGATTGTGTGTAAGGCAAGCCAAGATTGTGTTGTGTGTAGTGAAAGATTCCTTTGATGATTTATATAACACAAAAACAAAATATTTCTCATAAAAGTCTCGGGTGTTACACTCTGTTTCTTGTGCCCCGCACAACCGAACCTATATCCTGGGGTTTCCCACCTGATTGCCTAGTCCGCTTGGGCCTCTACGACATCTATCTATTTCCGGCTGCATAATACTCCACTACGTGTCTCCCTGTGGTGGGTCTTGCTACTGGTGACTGCTCACAAAGAAAACTCTCCACAAGAAGGGCTCGCTCCAGCACCCCCGCCTGCGTCAGAATACTGAGGGGGATCATTGAAGCCCTGATCTCATGCCTAAGTCCCTTCTCAAAGGTCCGGGTCTTGAAGAATGGGTCTTGTACCATATCCGTGGAGAAGCGTGAGAGGTCAGTGAACCTCGTTGGGTACTGAGCTACCATCATGCTACCCTGCTGTAGATGAAGTAACTCCTGTATCTGTACCGCATGAAGGGTGGCTGAAATAAACTCTGACTAGAAGAGACTCTTTAAGTCTTTCTAGAGTAGGGATGCCTCGTCATGAACCTAAAGCATCAGGCTCCACCATGTACTTGCTACTACTTGTATGAGACTCACGACAAAGATCACCATGAGGTCGGCTGGTGTCCCTACCAATCTGAAAGCATTCACAACAGCGTCCAGTCAAACCTCAGTTGCATGTGTGTCCGTCTCTCCCCTGAACCTTGGTGTCCTCTGGTGCTGGAACTCGTGCAACACACATATATGGCATGGACTCTCTGCTGCTGGAGCTGGTGGTATCGGTGGCCCAACGGGTAGTGGTACCGATGGTACCTCTGCTGTGATGGTGCACTGCACTGAGGCCTCTTCGCTCGGTGGGCTACCATCTCGTACAAAACATGGAACCCTGGATGGCTGCCTACGTGGGGCCATCCTAGAAAGAAACAGGTGCACCACGGTCAAAACAATATACCTAGTGAGATGAGACAAAGTAATCACGAAGAAAACTTTTCAAAGGAAACACACACACAATCAGTGTTTTCATGCACTGAGTCAGAAGTCAGAAGTCAGAGTCCTAGTGTATGGATATGTCAGTCGCTGAAAAAACACTGGTTTCCCTAAAATGATAACCACACCGAAAACAATTAACATTATTGCTATTAAAATAATTAGAGTCCAAGTTCTACTGTAGAACCGACCCCTCTGATACCAATTTTTCACGACCCGTCCTCGGGGCCCGTGACGTGACTACCCTAAGCCCGCCTTCTATAGTCCAGGGGATGGAAACTAGCACCAAAGGTGAAGCCCCGATAAAAAAGGGAAGGCATTTCCTTTAAACAAGTAACACAAACAGTCTGAACACAAGAAGTAGAAGAAAAAAGTACTAATATAGAAAAGAAAAGGTGTGATGGAAGTATGTGGGCCAGTATAAAAACCAAAGTGAACAACAAGCACATGTACAAGTAAAAAGGAAAAACAGCTCATGGATTGTCCAACGGGGAATGCTACCAGAAGGGTAGGTACAGATGTCAAATAACTCTTCCCTGAGGTACGTCCCGTCAAGTCCAGCTCCAAGCAGCCTCCCATCCATCACCCTAAGCCTCGACCACTGCTGAGAATCGTCTATAGAGAACACAACAAGGTGCGGGAGAAGCCCGTAGAGGGGTGAGTATAACAATACTCAGTAGGGGACCCTGAGATCCCCAAAGGTCTCCCAGAATCCACTAAGGATAAACCACAGTAGTAATATACCATCATGAAGTATCAAACATCCCTACATAGATATATTCTCATACATATACCTAAGTTACCCTTCATGGTCTGGCTCCAACACTTGAGCCCAAGAACAACCCATTACACAAAGGAAGTAAAGTCAATAATATCGATGATAACAACTGAAAGACGAGACATAGCTCACACAGGTACACAACTCATATAGAGGGGTAGAGATGATTAGATGTAGCCACTAAATCATCTCCTATGTTGAACCCACGTAGGATCCTAGAACAGTATCAGCACTGTCGAACCCACGGAATATCTCGGGACATAAGTAATCACTATCAAACCCACAGAG
Organism: Viscum album; assembly: GCA_963277665.1. Lineage (NCBI taxonomy): Eukaryota > Viridiplantae > Streptophyta > Magnoliopsida > Santalales > Viscaceae > Viscum > Viscum album. The sequence continues at coordinate 56,229,517 of OY728123.1, forward strand.
GATCCTGATCAAGTACTATCGTTGTAGAAACCAAAGAGGATCCTGGTTATTTATCATCTTTGTCGAACCCACGGAGGATCCGGGTACAGTAGTAGGTCCACATATGATCCTATCAACTCAGTCGCATCCAGCCATGGGGTTCTCGCACATAGCACACTCGATTCCGTGAGGGAATACTCCTCGATCCATGTGTCGATACATCAACTACCACGAAGTCTCATTTTTATGTATCAAGTAGTTCTCTCTCATCCTAAGGAACCCAACGCGACAGATGGCGCGTCAATCGGACGCACAGTCTGTGAGTTATTGTCATTTCCGTTCCTGGTGCCCGGTTGGTTTTTAGGTTCAAACCAACCCGACTGTACCCCAACTATGTCCAAACCTCATGTTGGGTATGCCAAAATTACCATCTCGTTCTAAGATTTCTGTATCTATAAACTGTTCATCGATCGGACACCGATATCCCATGTTACAGACGAATGTGTGATTTCGGGTTAAACGGGTCCGGACTGGCGTCCGACCCGATCCACAATTCTGACCTGATCTGAGAGTCTGGCCCGGCCTGAGAGGGCAGCCCAGCCCGAGTGGGCATCCCGACCCAACAGCGGCCCAACCCGATAGTGTCCCGACCTGAGAGCGGCCCGGCTAGACAGCGGACTGGCCCGAGAGCGGCCCAGCCCGAGTGGGCGGCCCGGCCCGACAACGGCCCGCCCGAGTGCAGCCCGACCCGAGTGGGCGGCCCGGCATGGCAACCCGCGTGTCCTTGTTGGCCGGCCCGCGTGGCCTGGATGGATAGCCCGCTTGGCCTAGGGATCCAGCTCTCGTGGCCCGGCTGGCCACGCCGTGGGGGGGGGGGTCCGTGCCCCCCGACTTCCGATGCAACAGGTGCTAAGCGCCGGTTCGGTGACCCGCGGGACCTGAAGGGTCCCGCCATTTCTGGCTGTCTGAGTGGTTCTAATCCTTCGCTGCAGCCTTCCCTAGCCGCAGCTCCCTGTTTTACACTATGAGGCATGATGGTGCCTTGCCACCTCCATCGTGGCCCGGCCTGACCATGTCCCCTGCTTCTCCGCGCAGCACAATGGCGTCGCTCCCCTCCGGCGGCCTGGCTGGCCTCCTTGCTCCACCACGGCCCGCCTTGGTGGCGGCTCGGCGGCCTTGCGCCACTAGATTCTACGCGGTCCGCCTCCATCTTCAACAAACAAGAACCACCCAAGGGGGAGGTTTAGGCCATGTTCATGCGGTCCGAGCCCTCCACCTCATGGCAACAACAATTGGCAAAACCAATCCAGGATTTGTGCGTTGAAGGATGGAAACAAATTCAAACGTAAAATCCCCTACCTCACTTGACGATAATCATTGAAGATGTTGTGGGAAGGCGGCGTCATTTCATCAACGTTGGAAGAGTAAGAGTTCGGAGAAGATTATTTGAAGATGACGTCGTCGGCGTTCTTTGTGGGTGATGGCTTTGTCCCTCGACCGAAGGTTCTTCATTGGCGGAGGAAGCGTTCTTCCACGTTCTTCCTCCTCTCCCAAAAAGTTCCACCAAAAGATTTTTCTGAACCAAAATAATTGGTTATGCAACCCATGTTTTAATTGTTGGAAAAAGAATTCAAAATATTTCAAAATAATTAATTAAAAGAGGGAGTTCAATTAATTCATTAAGTGGGTTGGCACATTTAATTAGTGGGGGAAGTTCAATTGTTTCCCCCACTTTATGGAGAGTTACAATGGGGTTAAAGTTCATGTGGGACAACCTAATAATATCCTCCCAAGAAAGGTTATGTGCGGGTGGGCCCCACCTCTAACCTCCACTTAGAGGTTTCAACCACCAACAAATAAAAATAAGCACAAGTTATTTTTATTTAATTTTTAATTTATAACACCAAAAATGTCTTCCATTATCGACAGAAGGAAAATGCAATAATGGTCTCCCTATGCTATCACTGATGCTGCGAGTTCAACATTTCCCTCGGATTTCAATTCCAAGCACCAGTTCAAATGTTATAAAATTATGCTTCTACGTTTACTGAATGTTCCCTAACAAAACTTCAGAAATTGATTCTGGGAACACCGGGCCTCGGAATCAAGCGTCGTCAAGAACTATGTACTCATAAAATTCCCATGAATTTAAGAAAATTAATCCATGGAATTTTTCGGTCTTTACACAAAATATGAAAAAATAATAATTAATAGTTAAAAAAATAATTTTTAATCATTCATAATTTTTATTTCTAAAGGAGAATTTTAAAAACCCATTCTAGGATTATTTTTACCATTTATGTTAAAAATCTATATTCATTATATAGAATATGTTTTTTTTCTTCTAAATTTTATAATTTTAATTTTATTTTGGTATTTTTAAAATAATTTGTTCACATAATATTTTTTAAGTTAGGGCACCAGATTCTTCTATGAAATAAAAATTTAATCCTCAAAATTGTTATGGATATAAATTTTCAAATAAATAAGAGTAGTTTTATTTAATAACATCATGTGATTCCCATGTTTCATCATCCATTTTATGATATCACAATTTTATAGTTACCATTCGATTCATTTTATTATTTAATAAATTCTCTCTTGTGTCCTGAATAATGATTGGATCTTCACATTACGATAAATCAGTTTCAAATTTTGTTTCACCGTCAGTGAGAACATGTGTTCGGTAGAGTCGTACTTCCTTAACAATTATATATGGAAAAAATAATGAACTTTATAGATACTCGGTAGAATTTCCAAACTGAATTACACATCCCCAATTCATTCTATAATTTCAAACTGTTCAATATACCTGTATCCCAATTTCCCTTTCTTATGAAGCCATATAATATCATTCCTTGGAGGTACACTCAAGAAAAAATTATATCACACTTGAAATCATGTGAGAATGATATTAAAATATATCTTAACATTTGAATAATTAATTTTGACTCCCGATATGTTTTATGAGAAAATATTATGCTCAAATCAATCACTTTATCCTGATCCTTTTAGAGACATTTCTAGAATATTGGTGTAAATTATGCATCATGATCATAAAAATTGAATGAACATTCTAATAAAGTAAATAAAAATAATTATTACAGAGATTCAAAAGTCACTCAGGAGGTAAATATTTTAGCATTGAAAGGAAAATTTATTATTCAGTTAGGTGATCAACAATAAACAATATTGAATAATTCTTTTTAGGAGTCTTTTTTACTCGATTTAAAAATAACAATTAAACGTCATCCGATTTATACATTAGAATAGGTAGGGGTAGAATGAATCCTATAGGTTTCTATATCATAGCGTTCACCTATTGAAAAAGTATGAATCAATATACATAATCTAACATTTTTTCTTCATATTATCCGAACAAAAATGTTACTTCATATACCAATACATCATGGTGCTACCCGGGTGTATAAAAAAATTGATGTTTGGAGAAATCATATTCTGTGAGTATCCTATGACATTAACTTTGACTCATATTGATTTATTTCTATGAGAAGATATATTTTATGTTTTTATGGCCTATTTATATCTCACATATTTCACCATTGATATAGTGTCTCCACATTTTGAATGAAAATATTAGGACTACAAACTCAAGATCAAGAGTTGTATTATTTTGTTGATAAGTATTAAATTTCATTGATGTATTGGAAATTTCGTTATTATTATACCTAAGGATACAACCATGTACCTTATTAGATACATAAATTAATATTATAAATCCATCATTTACTAATGGTACATTCAAAATCTTATCCTTAACTGATATCATATTAAATTTATTAGACCCTTATTCACATTCCTTTTTACATAAAAACATAAATACATTACATTTATTTATGGTTAATATGATAGTAAGTCAGGATTTTTTGAACAAATCACTTACAATAACCTACCAAACAAATAAAATTGCATACCTCAGTTGTCTTCATTTGTGTTTTCCATTCTTTAATGTCCTTTATATTCATTAAATCAAATGAGATACTATATTTATACACAATATGTCTATAAAAAACATTATGAAGATAAAATTGAAACTTCCTATGTTTCTCATATAACTATATTCTTCGAAGAGTCTCAATAATGCTTTTCAAGTGATATTCATGGTCCTCATCACGTTTAGAATATAGTATTTTATCATCATTAAACACCTAAAAAAACCCATCATGATATTCCATGGATAATATTTTCATTATTTTCATAAAAGTAAATGATATATTAGTCAATAAAAATAAAATTAATGAAAACACATATGGTTGAAACCTCATTCAAAATAATTTCTTCATAACTGTTTCCTTCTTTACTCACAATTGATGACACCCAGAATGAAGGTCAGTATTTTAAAAATATTGATCATTATAATTTAAATTAAATAAGTCACATTTGAAATGTATAATATTTATTTTCTTTATCATAACATCATTTATTTTCCTATAATAAATTCACTACCTCATGGATCCACCTTTCTTATCAATGAATAGAACATTGGCTCCCCAATGTGAAAAACTAGTGCATATAAATACCCTATCAAACAAAGTCGCTAGTTTTTTCATTAAATTCACTAATTATAAATTGGCCATATTTTAGGGATACATTGATATATGTTTTTCATTAAGGATTATATCAATGTAGAAAATAACTTATCACTGTTATGGATGTCTAGGTAATTCCTTAGTTAGTATATCATTTTATTCCTATTAATTAGTTACATACAAATTCTTTTGGTCATATTTTCCATATATAGATTTATTATTATAATAATCCCAAGGAATCTAATTCATAAGAGCTATAGTTGGATATTCCAGAAATGACCTAATGGATAAATTCTTTACTCCAAAGACAAGGAATTCTAGATATTCACCACAAATCATAATTTCTGTCAATTAAAAATAATTATTTTTCATCATATTTTTCATAGATAGTCCATACCAAGTATTATATCAATGGAATCCATAGGTATAATAAAAATTAATATAATAGAGCTTGTTTATGTGATATAATGGGAACCCCCAAACACCACTTTGTTGTAGTTATATTTCAACTATGAGTTTTTACTGAAAGTCCCTTGTTAATTTTTTTGGGAAATATTTAATTTTCTTGGAAACATAGAAGATACAAATGAGTGGGAGGATATGTAATAAAATAAATAATTAACTAAAAAATATATTATTAAAGTACCTACCCCAAAATCTTTAGGAACTTTAACCTATTATATAGTGATTTCATAATATTGGCCTTCACCCCTTATCATCTTTTGTGATAATTTCCCTTTAAACATGGAACATTGGTTTTAATAATTATTCATTTTATTAGGGATGAAACATAGGATTATTTTATTATCATTAATTCCCTTATATTCATTATCCATAAGAACCTCATTTCCACCATTGTAATAAACACCCATTCCCTTCATGAATTTTCCAAGATGATTCTTTCCAAAATTTTGACATGATAAAAATTGAATCTTTTTCTTATTCTTCTCCTAAATTGAATTCCTGTTTTCATGGTGTAGTATTGGACTCTTATTATGTTTATTAAATATGAAAATATATAATCCATAAAATTCATTATCGATATTTATGGATAATTAAACTATTTCATCATATTTTTCCAAAATGTGAGAAATCAGTTCCCTTCGGAGACCCAGCTTAAGTCGTTCAAAGAAATGGTCAATTTACCTTTCCATATTATGTATCTAATGTATATAATACATGTATGGTCTTTTAAATGTATCATCATAATAAAAAATAATTTTTAATTACATTTATTTTAACATAAGGAACATTGTCTTCCTTTTAGTTCGTTTCTCTTGGGGAATATATTCACTAAATATTGTTACATTAAAATCTCCCCATTCCATGTGTTTTATTTAATAATAATCTATAGTATTCTGGATCAATAGAAACTACATATCCACATCATCCTTGATTCAATATACTACTACTATAACATTTTCCCTTTCATCACATCCCAAGTCCAAAAAAATCTTTTCATTGGACTGAATCTATTTATCGAATACTAATGGATTAATAGTTCTACTAAAATATGGTGGATTATATCACATTAAATGATCCAATATAGGTGTATAATGTCATTAAACATTATAATTCTCTATATGTAAAAATTTAATAGTATAAAACTATGTTAACAACAATAATATATCAATTATTTACTTAGATATCACACCAATTGTAATGTATTTCTCAACAGGTAAATTGATACACTGTCCATGAGTATTGATAGACTTATTTTAAATAAGAAAATTTTTATATAATAAGTTATTCTTGATTATTTCATATAATTATGAATTTTAAATTATAATACATAATTCTAAATTTTATATAATAATTAACATAAATTGAAAATTTATTTCTTGCTAATCTATGAATTATAATCGTAGTTTCTTTTGAAATATTATTAAATAAAAAATTTGAAATATTTCATAATGTATTGTAAAAAATTTTAATTATTCTAATAATATCCTCTAAGAGTGTAAAACTAGGTGCAAAGTAAGAGACCATTCACTATGAAATAGATTGATGAACGAGATATATTCAACAAACACTTTTCATGGTTGTTACCACTAGATTCTTCTTTTCAGAAACTACATCCACTAGAAGTGTATATATAAGGGATGTATTTCCATATAAACAATATAATACCTACCTTAGAAATAAATTTATGATGTTATTATACAATTAGACATGTCTTTTAATTATATCATAGAGTTATGTTACCTAATTCGTGTTTCTCTAAATCTAATACCCATGGTTTATATTAAACATTCTCTAAGGAAAATTATAACAACCCCAAATCTATTACGTAGAGATGGTGTATACATTATTATATTATAATAATATACAAGGTATAACATCACAAAGGAATGACCAGTTTAGAAGACTTGAAGTAATAGACACATATGTTATTCTCATTTTTTAATTTGGAAATAAAATATAAAATATAGTTATAAAAAACATTCAAAATACTTGAAATAATTAAATTAATTCTTCTTCATATATTTTTTAAAGGAAAAATTAATGGGTGGTCTCTAATTCATAGTATGGTTTTTGTAAAATGAAAAAATTCATTAATAAATAATGCAAACATAAATATGAAATGTTAAATAACTAAAAACACATGCCATTTAATCCAAAACATGAGCACAAAAATCATCTATGGATATCAATAATAAAATAATCTCAAGGATTATAAGAACTAAATTACTAATGAAGTAAATGCATAATATTGTACATCATGATATTAGACATCATCAAATACTGTTCAAAAAATCCTTGTTCTTTGAATATTTAATCAACGAGTAGGTATACACCAAAAATCAATTTCATTTGGAAAACTACTTCGTCTCTTGAGAGAATTTTACAAATTGATGGGATATCTATTAACGGTTCACCTATCATGTAATTTCCAATGTATTAATCAAATATTGAATTATGAATTAAATTTATGGACAATATTACTTACCAATAATATCCACACTGAGTAAATAATACATATTTATTAACATTACATGTTAATCAAATAACATGCGAAGTAAAACTACAACGAACCAACCTAGATAAACTGGAAATGTGACCCATGATGGAAACCATGTGGTAAATTATATTAAAGGAATAAAATATGTCTCACGGGTAATCTAAAAAAGATAATCGATAAGAATAATGTAGAAGCATGAGAGTACAAAATGACGAGACATACAAAGTCATGAATAAAAATCTAAATAAGAATGAAAAACATGAATTGTCTTGAAAAATCCATATTTTCCCATCCATCACCACTAAACCATTAAACTATTAAGATGATGATAAAAAATAAACATAGATTCTATAGAATTAACTTACCATTACCCATGTCCTAAAAAATCTACAACTTCCCAATGGAAAAAGTAGGCTATGACCAAAAATCACTGTAGGATACCACCAAATAATCTATAAAATTTATAATATAAAATATTCATTATATTTTTATTTAAAAAAAATATAGTTTGAAAACAATTTTTATAAGATATAACCAGATTTTAAATTATCCTTTGGTTTACACAATTCCATATCATATTCACAAATTCCGAGAATTTGTGAAGTACATTAAATAATGTATAGAAGAAAAAAACCCAATCCATGGATACAAAAATGATAATCATGTGACAAAATAAACATTAAAATATCAACATGTGATAAAAAAATAAAAAAACACCATATGGGATCTATCCTATGGGAAAACATACTATACATGAAATAAAATACTTCTTTATGGATAAAGCTGGATCCAACCAAAATAATATATAGTGTAATTACACAAATAAAAGCCAAAAGCCTATTTCAGGATGAACCAAAGGTTAACCAATTTGATATGTTTGAAAAAATATATTTAGAACCAATTCTAACATTTAAAAACACCTTTTCACATTAAAGGAATTCCAATTTTATGTATGATAAGATTTTTAAAACAAATTCCACCAATGAATAATTTCATCAAACATTTGGTGTGAAAATATCAATTTTTAATGAAATATCATTTGAAAAATGCATCTCTTCCAAAAATTCAATTACAGTATCAAATAATTAATTTTCATTTAATAACCCCCAATTAATTTATAAGAACATTATAGAATTTATATGTAGAACCCTTGTAAAAAACCCAACTCCTATAACATAAGAAACACTGTCAATTTCAATAAAAATATTATAAAGGGGAATATATTCCTAAAAAACAAAAGTCAAGAGGGAAAAATAAAAAGTATCGGTAGAAAACAAATATCGAAACTGATCCCTAAACAGATACACAACCACTACTGTAACTAATAAATGTTATGGGGAATAAATTACTCATGCTATAGGGAAGAAGTGAGACCTTTTTAGAGATCTAATGCAAATCAAAGTGACCTAAAAGAAGAAAGATCCCCCAGAAATTACTTGGGAGAGCATAGTGTTCATGTGGGAGGAATACACAACGAATGGGTAATGAATCAAGTGTGAATAATAATAATGAATGGTGGAAACAAATGATACATATAAAGAAAATGTAATTCATGGAATGAATATCATGATTTCTATGTACACTAAAGAAAGAATCTCTTAAAATTAAATTCTACAAAAAAATGTTTTCACAATTTCAAAATATTTCATGGGTTATAAAAATTTCATGCTCTAAACCGAAAAAATGAAATCTTTTTAACAATGAATTAATGTCATGTACCTATGTCAGGATGTGAACAGCAGATAGTACATGGTCCTTATTCTATAGAAATTCCTAGAACCAATTTCAAATCCTTAAAAAGAAAATAAAAAATATTATAACATTAGAAGATTCATACATTTTTACCCAAATTTGTACAATTATCCCAAAAGAACAATCTCTATATCCCCAAAAAGTCATCAAGATCCTGAAATCACAAAAAAAAAGTGGGCCAATGTGACCTCATACAAAATTCACGCTCCCATGTGTCATGGGATCCCATCCACACACAAAAAGAACACAGAACGATGGAATTGTTATATGGTGTAATACCCTATTATGGTGATGAAAAATCCTTATTGTTTTATGAACTATATTGTTTTGGGGTTAAAGATCAACAAACTCATTCTCAATAACATGGTAAATATTTGGTTGATATTGTAACACCTAGAAAGTTTTATTAAATATTTTCTTTAAATATTTTTAATTATTCAATAATTTTATGAACACGATCATGAGTTTAAGAATTCCATAATATTACCTTAGTATAAAATGACTAATTTTAACTAGACTTTTGGTTATTGGGAATAAATATAATTTACTTATGAAAATTTACGGTGAAGTCATTCACTACCAATTATTTAAGAAAAATATAAATAAATTATATATTTGTATATTTTATTAATAAATTGAGTATATTAATGTTATTAAATGAAATTAATAAAATATATATGTCATATAATTAATAAAATATTTCTGAAACTCATCAAATATATATTTTTGTAATATGGTTTGAATAAACCTTATTTGATGTATAAAAACATTTATATTTCAAAAGGGTAATTTTACACCTATTAATCGAGAACCCCTTTTAAATTAATATTTTGACGAAATAAAAATTTCTCTATGAAACATTAAACATTATCTTTGTAATAGGGATATAAAAATTTACATTTGATGAATTTTTAATGTTTTTTGATAACATATTAATTTTGAGGAATAGTAAAATTACACTAAATTTTAATTGAAAACAAATTTTTTCATCGAAATCAATTATATGGTTAAATTATAATATTGAATAGTTTTAATTTATAAATATAATATATTTTTATCAATAAATATAATTTCATCTAGTATCTTTAATTTTACATTGAGTTTAGATGTAAATAAATTTCAATCATTTGTAATATTTTAACTTTGAAAATGCATTCCCTCTTTCCAACAATAGGATTAATTTTAAATTAATTATTTCAACATATATGATTTGAATTTTTAGAAATGGATTCTATATTTGTAATCAATATGACAAAATTGGTAAATAGATTTTTTTGGGGCATTGTGAATAGTAACATCGGTATTTTTTATTAATATGTTAAACAGGTAAATCCAGAAATTAAGGGTAACAATACATTTATATAAGTACCCTTACAATTTTATTAATATAATTACATGAGTTTAGTTTGACATAAATCATCCTTGGTTCAAAATGGTTTCCTTTGGAAGCCACTTGGATGAGTTAGGCCATTTATTTAGGAAAAAATTAAATATGTCTCACTCAATTTCCAATAAATAAATAATTTTTTATAAGGTTATAATGAAGATAAATAAAATTATAAATACTCATTTGAATGATAAATTTTTTTATTTATCTTGTTAATTTATTTTTAATTTCTATAAAATAAAAGTATACCTTAAAGACGTATACTTTGATGATGTAAAAATTAATTAATTGATGAGAAATCAATAAAAATATTTTATTTTTTAAATCCTAATAACCATAAAATGACCCATAAACATGAAGAAATCTTACTAGATGTGTATATAAGAAACATAACCATCCATGGATTTTGTTTGTGACGGTTTTGAATCTTATACAAGAGATTTTGAAACTTATATTATTTTATTTAAAATGATGTTAAAGTTGTCATATTCATATTTTAATAAGTATAAATTTTTAAATGTAAATTTTACAAATGATAAATTCAACTAAAAATATTATTATGAATTATATTAGATTTATATTCATCATAATATTTTATTTTTCATTTTTATCCAAAAAATAAGTGTACTATATAATTACACAAAATTGATGTAGTAAATATATTGTTAAAAAATATAACAAATAAATGTTATTAAAAATATCAAAATGAATATATTTTGGGATAATTAAAATGTATAATTAATTTTATATATTGATTTTACATCTTTTTAATTTTATAAAATAGTTATTTCAATGTTAACTTGTTATCTTAATATTTTTGGAAATCAATTAATCGAGTATTGTCAAAATGGACACTATTAATTGTTTATCAAAAAAGAAGTTTTATTAAATTATTTATAAATAATAATTTTTCAAAGAGTATAGAATAATTATTCTGCGGTATAAAATGTTCTATGGTATTTATTTACGGTCTAATAGACATCATATATGTAATTATTTCACCCTCTTAATGTTGAAATATTTTCTACCTTAGTTAAAAATTAAATAGAATAACTAAGTGTTAATTGAAATGATAAGTTATAAACAGACAGAAAATTTTTTCTAAAATCTATTAGATAATGATAAAAAACCCTAAATCATATCATCTTATAAATTGGGTCATTTTGTGGTTTTTGATGGTGTTTTATTTTATTATAATTTTTTGTTTTTGGAGATCCAAAAACTGCCCTTCACAACAATTATAAATGGGTACCTCCTCGCTCACATTTTTAATTCACATTGGGAATTAAAACTCATATATCCTCAACAATTTTACATTTTTAACTTCCTTAGTTACATTCTAGAGGTTATTTCTTCTTTAAAGTACACATATAGAGATCTATGAGGAGATTTAGAGGAAGCATGTCGATGGAGAGGTAATCCACCTACTAATTATTTCAAACTTCTTTCTTATTCTACTTCATATTCAGGAGTTTTTCATTATAAAGTAATAAATATAGTATAAAATATATATTGAGATGATATTATGATTATGTGACAACAATATTCCACTTTCTATCATTCCATTGAAAAAGGAAATCACCACGCGTGCTACGTACGGCTTACCGTCTCCACACCGTGGTGTAATCTGTTTTTCCCCACCTCCTTACAAGGATGGGTATAATGATGTAAATAATAACTAAATATTATTATTATTACATGATATTTATTCTTTATCATTATAAACCATCTACTTTAACACCATTCAAAAATTAGGGGAATAATATCACCACTCGTGTGTACGTACAAAGTATTGTCTCCACGATAGGATGTGACTCATTCTACATGAGTGTTATTAAATTTTTATAATGTAATTGTATAAAATAAATAAATATGTTATATATTAAGTTAATATTGTTTTTTTAATTACCTAAGAAAGAGAACTCAAACTTATTCGAAAAAACATGCATAAGAAAATGTAGTTATAACCCAAATAGCAAGTACTAATGAAATGAAATTAACAAATGGATGGTAATATTATCATATATGATATTATTAAAATGACTATGATTCTGGAGAAACTCAATGACATTATTAAAAACATTATAAAGGAGGTTGGGGTACATACATAGTATATCTGACATACGTTAAGGGATACTTTTTCTATCTCATTGCTATTTGAGATTGTTTATTCATAAGTATTTACTAGGGTATATATATCATCTACATCCCTGTTTCCTAAATATGTTCTCAAAAATATTATTTCTGTCCTTCCAATTTGATTAAACTCAATCTTACCAAATAGTTTATTTATAAAAGGTATGAAAGGAATCATTTTTTGTTTTTGGTACAATGCATTTTTTGAATTTCCGACAAGAGTACGAGTTTTAACTAATACCACATGAACAGATTTTTTTCATTTTCACAACTCCTTAATTACATGAATCATCATTTACCAGATTTCAGGTTATTTTTATAATTATTTCTTTTCTTTTAAAATTTTGTGGCATTTTGTGAAAAGAAAACATTTTTGACAATGAGAAGATATATTCCTCAAGAATAAATTTCATGTGTTTTATCAAATTTATTATGCATCTAAGATGAAATTCATTAGTTGGTTTCTGTTTCAAGTATACTACCCTTAATATTATAATGGTTTGATTTTTTCTTGTTTAACTTCTATTTATTAAATCCATTTTTTTAGATGGAGTATGTTATGCTGTAATGATGTTTAAAAAACCCATTTTATTCCTTAGGTTATTATTTCATGAATAAAAAATGTTTTTTGGTACATGTAAGAATGAATTAATTATGAGTTTGGTGGGACCTAAATATCCCTCCAATGTATTGGGTATAGATTTACATCTCATTATATATAAATGTATGGAACAGTTAATGATCTCAGCTTAGTAGTACAATCCAAGAATGAGGAGTGAACCGCGTTCAATAATGGAATTTTTCCGCTATGGCGGTCATGCAAACAAACCTTGACTAAAATGAAATGATTTTATATACTTATGTGTATGCCACATAATTTCATGTCTTATTTTATGACTTTTGGGATTGATTTCATTTATTATTATGATTTTTTTGATTTATCACATGGCATGATATCACGATCTTTCATATGCAGGATAATATTTTCAAATGTTATGTTCTTATGCATTATGATTTTGATATGATTGATACCTCCCCTGTTTACCCTTAATAATCATCTAAGATCACCATATCATATGTTTATATTCCCCATGTCATGAAAGAGGGTATTAAGATAGATATTTAAAAACGACTCTAGTTATGATGAAATAAGAGGGAGACAATGAAGATATATTTTTAACCAGTTGTTTATGTTTCCCAGTTTCTAAAGACACTATAAATATATGGTCCTTTTGTGGATTTTTTATATTTTTTAATTAATATTCATCATTTTTATATAATATAAATGCATCTAATGAATGGGGTTTATAATTGGTATCAGGGGAAAGGAAAATTTAACCTTTAGAAACTAGGATGAGAAAACCAATGTAAGAACACAATTTTTATTTAGAAGAATACCTCCAATCCTAGTGTTTTATAAAATCTCATAAATAACCTATGATAAAACATAAATAGACATAAATTGAAATTGTATTCATGATTATGTGGTTTTTCCATTATTATTAGTGTTTCTTAGAATATACTTATTGGTTTTAGTTAATTTTTAGATCCCGAAGAAATATTGTTATTGTTGAATGCAACACGAAATGAAATGATTGTCCAGTTAAGTATCCAAATGTTTATGGAGAGGGAATGAAAAATAATGTATTTATACTCAGACAAATTTCACAATCTATGAATCATGAAGGACCTCCAAACAAGAAAACAAAGGAACAATATTCCCTTGAGTCCTTCATGAGGTAGGGTCTACCTTCTTTCAATGGGTCTTATATTCCATTACTGGATTAATAATGGATCAGTATCACTGAAAATATATTTTCAGTTATCCAATGTTCAGAATGATCTAATGTAATCCTAGATGTCAATCATTTGGATGATGAAACTGATCAATGGTGGAACCTTATAAATAATATAAGAAAAAGTAATTAAATTGAATCTATTGAATTGGATGAGTTCAAGAACATATTTTTCAATAAGTAAGATCCTTGTATTCTTCGAAAAATAATGGATAATTATATACTTGAACTTATGAAAATGGTTGATGAATCTATTGGTACATACAAAGAATCTTTTTTAGGACTTGAAAGGAAATATCTGGAATTATTATCCAAACTGAGAGTAGAATTGATCAATTTTTAGTGGCATAAAATAAATTCTCTGAAGGGAATTATCCATAAGGGACTTCAAGATCAATGAGGAAATAATTTTATACACTCTCAAGTTTGAGATAGATACAGGATTATCCCATCCATTCCATGGGTTTCATAAAAAGAGAATAATGGAATTCAAGGGAAAATCTGATGAACACACTAATAATAAGATGAATATTCTGTCATACTCAATGTGTGTAAAGAAACATAGAAGAAAATTATAATAAGTGGACTAGAAAATGTTTTATTTTTGGGATAGATGGTCATATGAATGTTTAATGCTAATTTGATTGGAATAATATGTCTCATGATTCAAATGGGGAAAGTGCTACAATGAATGATCCTCTTACAGTTAAATGTTACATGTGCACGTAAATGGGGCATTATTCCAATAAATTCCCTAATACAAGGGTTATTTAGGATGATTGAGACTAGAAACCTCTTAAGTCCAAAGAAATTATATATTGGGTCATCTGTGATAACTCCTAATGGAACAAAAGTCGTATAAATAGATTTTAATTCTTATCTGATTTAAGATTCTGGAAAAGTGCTTCCATCAAATCTTGTTATCCCTCTTATAGTGGAATTTGATGTGATTTTTGGCATTGATTTTCTTTATATACATGGAGAACTTATAAATAAACAAAAAAGGGAAGTCAAAGTTTATATTCCATATCAATATATGATAATATATTGATGCAGGGGTTAATATAACCTTCATGTAGAAATTTATTCCATCTTATGGGTCATGATTCCTAAAAGAGATGGTTATCTATCACAAATTTTTGGGGATAAAATCACAATTTAGAATACACCCACTATATAAGATTTTGATCCTATATTTCTGGAATAATTTCTAGGACTTTGACTGAATTTGGAGGTTGAGATTTCAATAGAACTCTTACCATGTGCTATGCTATTTCAAAGACACCGTAATGAATGGACCCAACAATGTTTTATGAATTGAATAAAAAAAATACAATATAATCATAACAAGGGATTCATACACCCTACTGAATCACCTTACAGAGAACCATTTCTATTTGCTAAGAATAAATATGGATCAATGAGACTTTTCATTGATTATCAAGAGCATAATATGATCACTATCAGAAAAAAATATATTCTTCCCTATATTGATGACTTATTCATCCAGCTATGTAGAACATAATAATTTACCACTATTGATCATTGTTCAGTATATAATCAGTTAATGTAAATGAAGGATTATATACCAAATACATCATTCCATACAAGGTATGGACACTATGAATTTATGATGATGAATTTTGGTCTTATTAACTCCCCTACAATATTCATGGATCTAATGAATAGAGTATTTGCAGACAATCATGATCAATTAGTGGTATTATTTATTTATTATATTCTTTCCTATTAAAAAATAAAGAAGAGAATGAAGATAACATTATAATAATATTGAAGGCCCTATGAAATGACATTCTATCTAAATAATTAACCATGTCTGAATTTTTGCTTTATAAAGTCTCATTTTTGGGTCACATATTCTCAAAAGAGGGTATATCTATAGATCTAGAAATAATAGAAGTTTTTAATGTTGTTTGAGACCAAAAATAGTAACTAAGATCCAAAGTTTTCTTGTTTTGTATAGATATTATCCAAGTTTTGTGAATTATTTTTTTAACAATTCTATAATCCACTCACCATGCTGACTAGTTATGAAGTAATCTGTTTGAGGATGGAGGAATGTGAAGATAATTTCAAAGATCATAAAATAAGGTTAGTTAGTGTACCTATGATCACACAACCTTTTAGTAAATAAAGGTTTCTGATCTTTAAGGATTCATCCGAAAAGGGGATGGGATTTATTCTTAAGTGAAATGATATGGTTATACCTTATTGCTCACTATAATTGAAAATGAATGAGAAAAATTACCAAACTCGTGATTTAGAGTTAGTTGTTGTAATATTTTAAATAATTATATGTAGGAATTATATTTATGGTGAAGTGTGTTATTTTTATACTGATCATGAAATATTGATGAATATTTTCACACAAAAGGTGCAGAATATGTTTCAAATAAGATGATTGGAGTTGATTGATGATTATGACAGATCAATACATTACCAACCTTGGAAAGTGAACAAGTAGGGTGATTATTTGAGTACAAAGGACACAATATTCATCCATGATGAGGATCACAAGAATATTCAGTGTTTAGGTATTTTCAAAAGAGGTATCAAAAGATTTTAATGCAAGGGGATAAATATTATCTTTCTCAAAGGAATGTTCAAAGAGCTATACAATTAACGATTAAGGAGGTGCATAAGGAAGAAGTTGACCTACAAAAGAATTTGAAAAATGTTCCTAAATTCAACCTTGATTGGGATGGAATAATAACGTTAGTAATTGGGTTTCTATTCCTCCCATAGAATAATTTATGAGGAGATTTTGGCTGAGGCTCATAGTTCATCATTATCTATTCATCATGGAATCCCAATGATTTATAATGACCTAAAAGAATATTTTTTGTGGGATGGAATGAAATGAGATATTTCCAAATATTTATCTATGTTCTTGGTTTTTTAAAAAATTATGTCTTAGATACAACCTTATAAGGTGATGTTAAATCCATCACCCATAGCAGAATGGAAATGAGAAAACATCACTATGGAATTTTCCATTAGACTTCCCAAAACATCGAAAAGACATTATTCAACATGGTTTATAGTTGATCCTATTATGAATTTGGAAAACATTATTTATTGTAGAGAGGATTTATTACATGATAAACATGATAGGATATATGTAAAGTATGTGGTAATATTGCACAAAGTACAACTTTCCATTACATCTAACAGGGATTAGAGGTTTCCATCAATGTTTTGGAGAATTATTTAGTTTGATATAGATACTGATTTATGTTTCCCCCTACTTATCATCAACATACAGATGATCATCATAAGTGTATAATTCAAACTCTAGAAGACATGTTGAGATCTTTATCTAAGGATTTAAAAGGTGGTTGGGATCAAATCCTACCTTTGGTGGGATTTTCATACAATAATACATTTCACCATAGTATTCACATGGATCCTTATAAAGCCCTATATTTAGAGATGTAAGAACTCCCACTTACTGGGATGATGTTTGGGAATGAAATATACTAGGACCTGATCTTGTTTATGAAATGGAATAAATGTTTAGATCAATTCGACAACACATAATATCATATCGGAGTCTTCAAAAAAGATATTCTAAAAATAGAAAAAAGAGAATAGAGCTTGAAGTGGGTGACACAAAGTTTCTATAAATATCTCTCTAGAATATAATAATTATATTTATAAATAAGGGTAAGATAATCCCTTGGATTATCAGTCCTTTAAAAATTCTAGTACATGTTGGGAAGGTAGAATACCGAATGTCACTTCAACTAAATATCTCTCTAATTCCTGATGTTTCCCATGTATCTATCTTAAGAAAGTACATATTTGATCCTTCCAATGTACTAAACTCAGATTTCATATCACTGGAGAATGATATTTCATATGATGAATAAGAGATAGAGATTCTGGATAATAACGGAAAAGTTTGGTGAAACAAGACCACTCTCTTGTTTAATGTTTTGTAGAAGAAAAACCAATTTTAGGGAGCTACATGGGAAATTGAGGATATGATGTGGGAGAGATATCCTCATCTATTTGTATCCATGTGATGAATTTAGATGGTGAAATTCAGTTTAAGGGGTGTAGAATATAATACTTGGATGTTTTTATGAAATATTTTCTGTAAATAATTTTAAGTTTTCAATGGATTTCATTGCACACAATTTTGAGTTTATGAAAACCATGAGACATCCATTGTATAAAATAACCATTTTATCATATATATTAAGTTATAAATAATAAATATATATAATTTATGAAAATGAATGGGTAATTCATTCACTAAAAATTATTTAAGAAAAATATATATCAAATATATATTTTTATTTTTGTATTAATATATTAAGTTAATTAATATTAGTAAATGAGATTAATTAAATATATTTATTTGAAATACTTAAAAATTTATTCATATATTAATAAAATAGGTATTTTTCATCTGTTATGAATAAACCCTATTTAATTTATAAAAAAATATATTTTTCAAAAGGGTAATTTTCTTCCTTTTAATTGGGAACCCCTTTTAAATTAATATTTTGAAAAAATACTAATTTTTATATGATACAATAAAAATGTTATTTGGAACAGTGATATAAAAATTTACTTTGGATGAATTTGTAATATTTTTTGGACATCTTTCAAATTTTGATGAATTGCAAAAATAACTTAAATTTTAATTCAAAAAACATTTTTCATCCAATCAAATTATATGGTTAAATTATAATATTGAATAGTTTTAACACATAAATAGAATAAATTTTTATAATTTAATGTAATGTATTTAAATAAAATTAATTTTACAATGAATCTAGTCGTAAAAACATTTCAACAATTTGCAATGTTTTAACTTTTAAAACATGTTCACTCTTTTAGAGAATAATAATAATTTTAAATTAATCACTGAAACATGTTTTCATTGAAATTATAAAAATGGATTCAATATTTGGAATATGTAGGACCAAATTTTTTAAATAGATTTATTTAATGTTTGGGAATTATGAAGAGTAACTGTGGTAATTTTTATTAATATAGTAAAAGGGTAAATTGGACAATGAATGATAATAATACTATTAAAAATTCCCATAAACATGTATTAATATCTTTGGATGAGTTTATTTCAACCAAAATAAGAGTTTGGTCGAAATGGTATCCTTTGGAAGATAATTTGTTGAGATTTGGAAATTTAATTAATTTTATTTAAAGAAAAACTAAAAATATCTCTGTCAAATTTTAATAACTAAATAATTTTGTATATAAGGTTATAAAGAATATATATATTTTTATAAATTCTCATTTTAATGATAAGATGTTTTTATTTATCATGTTAATTTATTTTTAATTATTATAAAATAAATAGTTATCTTAAAGGCTTATACATTGATGATGTAAAAATTAATCAGTGGATGAGAAGTAAAAAAATTGTTTTATTAAAATGATAATAACTATCAAAAGACCCAATCACTTGACCAAATATTAATGGTCCATCATTTATCGACAACATCCATCTTATGGACGAGTTAGTTACCATTTTGAGTCTTATAGAAGAGAGTGTGACCCATATATTATTTTATTAAATCTGATGTTAAAGTGATCATATTCATAATATAAGAAGTATGATATTTTAAATATGAAATTTTACAGAAGATAAAGTTGACTACAAATATTATTTTGAAATATATTATATTTAAATTATTCATAGTATTTTATTTCTATTTTTTAATCAACAAAAAATATACTAAATAATTACACATTATTGATGTACTAATTATTTTATAAATAGAGATAACAAATAAATGTTATAAAAAACAATAAAATAAATATAATTTGGGATAATTAATATGTATAATGAACATTCAATAAAACCTTTCCATCTTAAGAATATAATAAAATTTATGTTTCAAAGTTAACTTGTGATATTAATACTTTTAAAAATCAATGAATTGAATAGTGTCAAAATTGAAACTATTGATTGTTTATCAAAATAATGTAACATTAAATTATTTAAAAATCATAAAAAATTTAAAAAAATAAAAAAATTATTATATGCTAAAACAATTTCTGATTTATTTATGTATGGTATAGTTTACATCAGATAAGTAAATATTTCACCCTTTTAATATTGAAATATTAGTTACCATAGCTAAAAATTAAATAAAGTAACTAAGTGTTAATTAAAATGATAAAGTTTAAATCGATAGAAATTCTTTTCTAAAATCTCATCAATGATGAGATTACAACCCTATATCATCTCATAATATAAATTTCGACATTTTTTAGGTTTTTTGGATGGGTTTTTATTTTATTATAAATTAATATTTTTGGAGATCCGAAAAGACCCCTTCACCTCAATTATAAATGGGATCCTCCTAACCCACCTACTCAGTTCACTTTCATCCTTAAAGATCTAAAACATACTCCCATTTTACCTTATCAACTTCCCTAGATATATTTTAGAGGTTCTTGTATTATTCAAATACTAACTATAGTGCTCTATGATGAGGTTTAGGGGAAGCACGTCAAAGAAGAGGTAATCTCTTCTAACGATTTTTTCAAAATTCGTTATTCTTATATTTCCTATTCATAAATTTTTTAAATTATTAACAAATAATAGCTATATAAATTATATATTGAAATTTTATTATGATTATGGAAGAAAAATATTCAACATTCAATCCATCCATGTAAATATGAAATCATTGCATATGCATACATATGACTTAATGTCTCCACGCTGTGGTGTAATGTATTTTTCACAACCAGCATATTTGGATGGGTAAAATGATGGAAATAATAACCATATATGATTATTATAACTTAATATTTATTTTGAAATATTAACAACCCCACATCAGCATCATTCAACAACTATTGGAATGATATCATTGCTCATGCGTGCATACGACCCACTATCTCCACGATGCGATTCATTATACATGAAATTAATAATTAATTATTATATAAATGAATATAATGAATAAATATTTAATATATTATTCTCATATAAATTTTTTAATTATCTAATAAGGATAACACACAATTAATTGAAAAACATGCATATGAAAATGAAGCATTTAATACCCGAATAACAAGTAATAATGACATTTTATTATAAAATAGATGATTATATGATCATATATGATTGCATAAATTTGACTTTGTTTCTGGAAGAAGTAAATTACATTATTTAAATCATTATACTATATATTTGGATAGATATTAATGATATCAGACCTAATGTAAGAGAAAATATTGCAATCTCATTATTATTCGATATTGTTTACTCGTAAGTATTTATTGCAGTATATTTATCATCCACATCCGTGTTTTCTAAATATATATTCCAATATATTATTTCTTCACATATAATTTTTTTTAAATTAAATATTACCCATGGATTAATTTTTCTTAAATGTTGTGAAAGGAATCTTTTTTCTTTTTCAGTATGAGGGTATTTTTCATATTCCAACTATAATAGAAGAAGAATGTTCTCTTTTAATTTATATGAGATGAATATTTTTTGAAATATTCACCACACCTTATTTCCATTATACATCCATTATAATATTTCATGTTTATTTTCAATTAAGTTATTTTCTTCTAAAATTGATAATCATTTTGAGAAAAAAAAATTAAACAAGAAAGTGTATTTTCCTCAAGAATTAATTTCATGTTTTTTATCAAAATCATTTTCATCTAAGAAGACATTATTTAATTGTGTTATATTTCATGTATACATCTATATTATTCTAATCGTTTCATTTTGATTATGATGAACTTCTTTTTAGGAAATCCATTTTCTTATATGAATTAAGTTATAATGGAATGATATTTAAGAACCCCATTTTATTCCTTGGGTTTTGCTATGATGAATGATTAATTTCTTCATGGCACACATATGAATCATTTAATTATTTGTTGGGTGGGACATATATCCACCCATAATGCATTGGAAAAAGATTTATATCTTATGAGATAGACATGGTTGGAAAGGGAGTTGATCTTGTTTAAGTAGTTCATCGATAGAACAAAAAGTTAACTCAGTTCAATAATTGACTTTTTCTGCTATGATGGACATGCAAATTATCATTAAATAATATGAAATTATTTTCAATGATTATGTCTCCGCCACAAAATTTTATGTCAAATGATTTTAATTTTGGGATTACGTTCATTGATTCTTATGAACCTTTGTGATTTAACTCATAACATGATATCATAATATTTTATATGCATGATATGATTTTCAAATGTTACGCTTTTATGTATTATGATTATAATAAGATTGATATCACCCTTTTGTACCCTTACTGAGTATCTGACCTCCCCCATTCATATGTTTCTTTTCCTTGGGTCATGAAGATGGGTATTAAGGAAGATATGTCAAAATAGATTGTTGTTATGATGAAATAAGTAGGAGATAATGAAGAATTTATATGAACCTGTTATTTAGGTTTCCCAGTTTCTAAATAAATTATACATATATAGTTATACTGTCACTTTGTTATATATTATAATGAATTTTCATTTTTTTTACATAATATCAATGTATGTAAATTATGGGTTATTATATTTGGTATTAGGGGAAAGGTATTGTTATCCTTTGGGAACAATGATGGAAAGACCACAGTAATAACTAAAAGGATATGTCGAAGTATATGTAACAATCCTAATGTTATAGAAATGATCATGCATAACCTAGGATAAAACATAAAGTTTCCTAAATTTAAATTTATTCTTTATTATATGGTATTACCATTATCAATAGTGTTTCCCACACTATGCTTCTTGGTTTTTGTCAATGGATAGAACCCAAAGGAACCATGTTAATTCGGAATGCGATGGGAAATTCAAGGATTTTAATTCTAAGAAACCAAACTTTTTTGGGAGCTAGAATGAAATATATTGTAGCTATACTTATACAAAATTCTCAATTTATGAATCAGGGAGGACATTCAAATGAGGAAATTAAAGAACAAAATTCTATTGAGTCCTTCATGAGGCAGCTCCCATATTCATTCAGTGGGTATTTTGATCCATTAATTGCTGACCAATTTCCTAGTACCACTGAAAAAATATTTTCATTTAACCCGTGTTAAGAACATGATAAATTCATCATAGTAGTATATCATTTGGAAGTTGAAACTTACCAATGGTGTAACATTATCTATAATAAGATGAAAAGAGATTAAATTGAATCCATGGAATGGTACGAGTTCAAAAAATTATTTTTCAATAATTACATTACATATATTCTTCAAAAAAAAGATGGAGATGATGTTCCATGAACATAAGAAAAACGATGATGAATCTATTGGTATCTATGAATTTTTTATAACATGAATTACAAGGTACTCTTTAAGAATTATTATCCAACTAGAGAGTAAAATTCATCAATTCTTTAGTGGATTAAAATCACGTCTTCAAAGTTACTTACACATAAGGGACTTCAATAACTTTGAAAAAATCATTCGATTTGTTCTCAAGGATGAGGTGGATATGGGACTAACCCTTCAGTCCCATTTTTTTGATAAAAAGTGAAAATTGGAATTCAAGTGAAAATAAAAAGACCACATTTAAAGGAGATATGTTTCCCTTATTCTAAAAGTGTGGAAAGAAACATGGAGGAAATTATCTTAAAGGGACAATCTAATGTTTTATGTGTGGGAAAGAAAGTCATCGAGCAGTTCAATGCTGAAGTGATGGGAAAAATATGTATAATGATGGGAATATAGAAAATTTTAAATGGAATGCACCATCTACACTTCAATGTTACTAGTTCCAGGAAATGGGGCATTATGCCAATAAATTTCTATTGCAATTTTAATTTTTGATTAATGACATCAGCAAAATATTAAGGCCAAAGGTAATGGAATGTCACATGAAATCACATTCGTTGATATGGAGTATGATAATGTAGTTGGGAAATATAAACTTACCTTCTAGTCTAATGTAATGACCATTTTATTTGATTTTGTATCCACCCACTATTTTATTTATGAAGAATTTTATTAGGGTATTGTCACATTTTCTAAACAATTAGATGTTGAGCTAGTCGTGACAACTCATAATCGCACAACAGTATCTTCAAATGTTTATAATTTTTCACCTATTAAAGATTTTTGGAAAATTCATCCATTGTGATCCTTCATATAGTATAATTTGGTGTGATTCTTTGGTAAGGATTGGATTTCACTATATGGAGTTCATATCAATTTCCATGGAATTGAAGTTACATATCATATTCCAGATCAATCTATGATCATCTATTAAGGCATGTCTGAATATTACCTTCCAATAGAAATTTAATCCACATAATGGGTCTTTATTCCTATAAATTAAGGTTATATATCTCAAATGGTTGGGTAGAAAATCATAATTAATAATACACCAATTATAGAAGAGTTTCATGATGTCATTCTGGAAGAATTTCATGTTCTTCCACCAAATCGTGACGTCGGGTTTTCAATAGAACTCATAAAATGTGCTATGCCTATTTCAAAAACACCTTTTTGCATGGCCCAAATTAATTTTTTAGAAGAAGAAACTCCAAGAGAAACTTGATAATGGATTCATACACCTTAGTGAATCACCTTGGGGAGTACCTTTTCTATTTGTTTAGAAGAAATATGGATGAATGGGAATCCAAAATGATTATTTGGAACATTACAAGATCTCTATCAAAAAATAATATCCTCTTACCCTCATTAATGACTTATTCGACAAACTATGTGGAGATAAATACTTTTCAAATATTTATATTCATTTATGATATCATAAATTAAGGGTCAAGACTAAGGATATACAAAAGAATACATTTTGTACATGGTATGGACATAATGAATTTATAGTTATTCCTTCTAGTCTTTGTAAGTCCCCAGCTATCATTATGGATCTAATGAATATAGTCTTCAGAGACTAACCTGACCAGTTTGTGGTAGTCTTTTTAAATGATATTTTTGTGAATTAGAGAAATAAGGAAAAGAATTAATATCCCTTGAGAATTGAAATGAATACCTTGAGAAAGCATAATGTTTATGAAAAAATTACCAAGGGTGAATTTTGGCTTTCGAATGTTTCATTTTTGGGTACGATATTATAAAAAGAGGGGATATCTGTGGATCCAGAAAAAACAGATGTTATTGAATGTCGGTCGAGACCAACAACGATAACATAGATAATTTCTTTCCCAATTTGGAAGGATATTATCAATTTTTGGTGAATGTTTTTTCATGATTATTTAATATACTCACCATTATTCCTTATTACGGAGTTTGTTTTATGTGAAATAAGGAATTTGAAGTGATTTTCAAAGGGTACAAAATAAGGCTAGTCAATGAACCAATGCTCACACTTCTTTATAGTGGATAAAGGATTGTGATCTTTAGTGACACATACAAAATGGGTATGGGATGTGTTCTCATGAAAAAATATATATTGATAGCTAATGCCTCAGTAAAATTAAAAATACATGAGAAAAATTAACCAACTCATGATTTGGAGTCAGCTATAGTATGTTTTGCACTAAATATATTTACATAATATACTTACAGTGAATGGTATGATATTTATACTAATCATAAAATTTTAACATTTATTATCATCGAAAAGGACATTAATATGCATCAATGAATATGGTTTGAGTTGATTAAAAATCAAAACTTCTTAATAAATTAGTGACATGGGATAGAGAAAATGGTAGAAGATGCATTGAGTTAAAAGTACCATGATATCCTATCCTTGAAGAGGATCACAAAATATAAAATATTTATGGATTTTCAAAGGATTTATAGTTAAATTTTAAAGGAAGGGTGAAATATTATATTTCTTAAATGAATGTTAAACTCTTATACAAGTGTATAATATGGAGGCACAAATAGAAGATGTAGAACTAAATAGGATAGTGAGAAATTTTCATGAAGCCCAGCATGATTTTGATAGAATAATATGGTTTAGGAACAAGGTTAGTATTCCTCCCATACGAGAATATAAGAAATCATAGTTGGATGTGGATCATAGTTCATAATTTTCTATTCATCAGGGGATCATAAAGTTGTGATAGGATTGGAAGAGTATTTTAGGTGGGATGGAATGAAAAGTGAATTTTCCGAATATGTCTCTCATTTCATGGTTTTTCACAATGTTAACGCTGAGAGATAAAAGTCTACAAGGATGTTACAACCATTACCCATACAAGAATTGAAATGGGAAAACATCACAATAGACCTTGTCATCAGACTCCCTAAAATATCTAAGGGCCAAAATTCTATATGGGTTATATTTTATCATATTACGATGTCACTAAACATCATATATATTAGAGGTGATTTCTCTCTTGACCAACTTTCTAGGATATATGTAAAGGAAGTGGTAAGATTTCATTGAGTATCACTTTCCATTATATCTGAATAGGATTGGAGGTTTACATAAATGTTCTGGAGATGTATTCAGTGGGCACTATATACAGAGTTAGGTCTCAAAACATCTTTTCATCATTAGAGAGACAATAACCCTAAGAAGAAAATAAAATGTTGATGACATGTTGACATCCTTCTCTATGAATTTAAAATGTTGTTGGGATCAACAACTACATTTGGTAGGATTTTATGACAATAATTAATTTCCCACTAATATTCATGTCTCCTTATGACTCCCTCTGTTGAAAGAAGTTAACAACTCCTATATTCTAGGATGAATCTAGTGAATTAAATCTATTATGATGTTATCTTTTTGATGAAGTGGTGGAAACATTCAAATATTTTCTACAACACATAAGAGTCGCTCAGAGTCGGAAAACATTAGGTTGATAACTGATTAAAATACCTAGAGTTTGAAGTGGGTGACAATACATTTCTATGAATATCTCCCTTGAATATAGTAATGATATTTTGAAAGAAGGGAATTTGGGTTATTAGGTATATTGGTACTCTTGAAATTCTTGATCACTTTGGGAAATTAGATTACCGATTGGCGCTTCCACATAATCTATATCAATATCATGATGTTTTCCATGTATCTCTATAGAGAATATAAATATAGGTTCCTTCCCATGTACTATACTCAGATGTCTTACCACATGGGCATAATCTTTCTTTTAAAGAACAATTAATAGAGATTATGTATCGTAGTGAAAAAGTTTATTAAAACAACACCACTAACTCTTTTTATGTTGTGTGGAAGAACCACCAATTTTAGGAAGATACATGGGATCTTTATGAAATGATTTGGGATAGATACACTCATCAGTTTGTATTCTAGTGATGATGTTTGGCAGCAAAATTCTCTTTAAGGGTGGTAGAATATAATATCTAGATGTTTCTTTATAAAATATTTCCTTTAAATACTATTTATTTTTTAGTAGATTTAATTGCATGAAATCACGAGTTTAAGAAAACCATGAGACTACTTTAGTGAAAAATTACTATTTTAACCTATCCTTTAGGTTAGTGGGAATAAATATATCTATCTAATGAAAATGTATTGGGAAGTCATTTGCTACCAATTATTTTTCAAAAATATAAATCAATAATATATTTGTATTTTTTTTTTGATAAATTGAGAGAATTACTATTGGTAAATGAAATTAATGAAATATATATGTTATATAATTAATAAAATATTTTTGATATTCATCTAATTTATGTTTTTGTCAAAGGTTATGAATAAACTGTATTTGATGTATAATAACACATATTTTTAACACAGGTAATTTTTCACCTTTAAAAGGTGAACCCCTATTATAAAAAATACACATGTTATTTTGATACAGGATATTATAATTTACTTTGGATAATTTTTTTCATATTTTTATGATAACATTCAAATTTTTATGAATAGTAAAAAATAAATGAAATTTTAATTCAAAACAACATTTTTCATCGAAATAAATTTTATGGTTAAAAATATAATATTGATTGGTTTTAAATTATAAATAGATTATATTTTTGTCATTAAATATAACTTTTTTTATTATTATTTATTTAAAATTTAATTTTGATGTAAAAACATTTCAATCATTTGCAATGTTTGAACTTTTAACACTCATTCCCTCTTTCTGAAAATAGGATAAATTTTACATTAATCACTACATCTTATGTGTTTTTAATTTTTATAAATATATTCCATATTTATGATCCCTATGTATATGTTATTTAAATGGATTTATTTTATTTTTTGTCATTATGAATAGTAACATTGGTAATTTTTATTTATACGATAGAATAGAAAATCGAGTAATTAACGGTAAGAATAATATGATAAAATTATTATAAAATTATGCTAATTTTTTAATATCATTTAGTGAGTTTACTATTGACCTAAATCCACCTTGGGTCGAAATGGGGTCCTTTGGAAGCCACCTGGATAAGATGAGGACATTTAATTTATTTTATTTGAAGAGAAATTAAATATGTCTCACTCAAATTTTAATAAGTAAATTTTTTTATAAGGATACAAATAAGATAAATTCAATTATAAAGACTCATTTGAAATCACTAATGTTTTTTTTTATCTTGTTAATTTATTTATAATTTATATGAAATAAATATTTAACTTAAATACTTATTCTTAAATGAGGTAAAAAATTAATTAATTGATAAGAAATCAATAAAACAATTCATTAAAATTACAATACCCATAAAAATACCAAAACACCTGATCAAATAATATTGGTCGAGTATATATTTACCATAACCAGTCATGGGTCAAGTTAGTGACAATTTGGATAATTATAGAAGTTATTGTGACACTTATATTATGTTATTCAAGTGATGTTAAAATTGTATCATCCATAATTTAATAACTATAACATTTTAAATATTTAATTTTACAGAATTAAAATTTGAATAAAAATATTCTATTGAATTATTTTAGATTTATCTTCATCATAGTTTTTTATTTGTATTTTTATTCAAATATTTAAATTAATAATTACCCAAAATGGATGTGGTAATTATTCTATTAATAGATATAAAAAATAAATGTTATTAACAATATTAAAATAAATATAATTTGAGAAAATTAATATATCTAATTAATTTTCTAGATGACCTATATCATAGATATATAATAGAATAGTTGTTTTAAAGTTAACATGATATTTAAATTTTTTTAATAATCAATCAACTAATTAGTTTCAAAATGGACTCTATCGATTGTTTATAAAAATAATTTTTTAATAAATTATTTAAAAATGATAATTTTATTAAATAAATAGACTAATTATGATTTGGTCTAATATATTCTACGGTATTTATTTATGTTCTAATGATCATAAAATAAGTAAATATTCCACCCTTTTAATATAGAAATATTTGATAAACTATATATTGTTTTATGATATTACAACCCAATCTCATCTCATCTCTGAAATTGGGACATTTTGGAGGTTTTCGGATGGGAAATTATTTTATTATAAATTAATACTTTTGGTGATCCCAAAAGTGACCCTCACCTTAATTATTAAATTGCACCTACTCTCTCAAAAAATCAGTCTTCGTATAACTAGGCCATCCACACTGATAAAAAACATCCAACTATTGCCCTGAAATTACCCTAAAGTTGTCCTTGAAGAAAATTGGCCACCCTTGTACTTTATTTTCTGTCTACCGAGCATACCCTAGCTAAAAACTACACCAAAAGAAGATCCCCCTAAAACTATCCTTGTAGTTATGTTTTTATTCACATAAATATTTTTTTTCACCTACCTCCATAAAGGTTAGATGTCACATGATAATTGGAATTGAATAAATATCATCTCTAAGCTGTATCTAGAACCTCCATGATTTTAGGTAATGATTGGCTACAAAATCAATTGCCATGTGCACTAAATCAGTGAAGTGGGTGGAATAAATCAGAATATTATAATCTTTTTTTCACCATAGGTTGTCACTTATGGGTATTTACCACATGTAACATCTTAGTGTAAAGCTTTTGGATGAATATTTTCTTGAAGAATCTCTTTGTGAGATACTCATGAAAATTTACTAACACAATAGAGTCCCACCATCTCCTTCTCGATCCTTCAGAAATGTTCCTAAAAACCCCAACAAAGAGTTGTCAGGAGTCTTAAAAAATTTAATAATCCCCCGAATATGATCACGTTATTAATATAATTCATGAAGTCCTTTTTCAAAAAAAAATTGTGGTGGAGTATATATAGTAAATTGTGAGCACCGGTAAACTACTTATCTTCGGTTCCCAATACATGATTGTCCCATAGTTTTCATAGTGTATATTATAACATTCACCAATTAAGGGTACACTAGTGGATTCACTCAGAATAATATCCTCAGTGATTCCTTTCAAGAAATTAAAATAATTATTTTACTACGATTTATATAATTATCATAAGACAATTAAAAATTAATTTTTGATCAATATCTAAAATCGAAATTCCTTATTCCAAAATCCATTTTTATTCATTTAATGATTGATAATTTTATTAATTATTGAATTTTATGAATCTATGTTGATTTAGAAAAAGGATCATTTTCATTTAAACAAATCCCAAATATTTTTTTCTTAAACAACATCATCCAGTAAGTCACAAGATTGGAGAAAATCCACAGAACAATCATGGAAACTCGTGTTCGATAAGGAATGTGATATGCTTAGGAACAGTCCCACACATACTATCCAAATTATAATGGACCAAACTCTCATCTACCAAAGACACCAAAAAAGTACGAGGTAGTGTCACAACACATTAGTCAGGGTATTACATTTGATACCATTTTTAATTATCTAACCCAGGTCAACAATTCAAGTCGCTTGTGTTGGTCATCCAATTGGTGAATTACAATAAAGGATGAAAAAATATGTCATGTATAACTAGAACAAAGTAAACCAATAAGAATTAAGAAAAATAATGAGATTACACAATCCTGAGATATAATAATTCAATCCAAACCATCAACACCAGAATGAAAAATAGGAAAATTCCAGACAAGTCCATTTGTGATAATATTTGACTACAAAACTATCCTATTATGGAGATGGTGGTAACAAGAGAAACCAACATGCTACTGAATTCCCTTCCCATTACATAAGTGCTTAAAAAAATCTATAGTAATCAAAAAAATATGGTGTAAAAATAAATCCTATTAGGATACCACCAAAAAATATATAAATGTTATAATATAAAAAATTCATTAGATATATTTTAAAAAACAAGTTTATAGATAATTTTCAAAAATCAAAACCATTTCTAATTCATAATTTGGTTTTCATAAAACCATTTCATAATCAAATTGTCTATGAATATTATTTTTAAAAGAAATATAATATTATATAATAATCAAAACAATTAGGGATACATTCTATGATAAGTATGACATAAAATAAACGTGAAAATTAAATCAGGTGATAAACCAATCTTAAATTAAAAAGAAAACCAATTGGACTATAAATTATTGGAATACATTCTATACATGAATGTAAATCCACAATCAAGTGTTAAGGTGGATCCAATTAATAAATCCTCAAGTTAAATAAAAAAATTGAAATTCTATTTACTAATGCACCATGTTCCCCATTATGTTATTTGTAACAAATCAATTTAAAAACCATTATCAAAATAAATAAAATAAATACACTTTAATGCATTTTTTTCATTCGGGCAAGAAAACAAATTTTAAAATAAAAATCAACATTCAAGCATTTTATTTGACAGATGGTATGTATAAATATGTTTTTAATGAAATCCCCTTTTAAAAACATTTATCACTTCTAAAAATTCCATTCCAATATCAATCATGAATTTTCATTGAAAACCCTAATGTTACATATAATAAAAGTAAGAAATTCGTGAGTTAAAACCCTTTCATAGAGACACCTACCACATAAAAAGAGGAAAACTATTATAATTTTAAATTATTGATTGGAAATGAGTAGATCATTATTTTAAAGATATGATATGATGGAAAACATAAAATGATTAATAAAAAACACAAACTGATCACAAATTGATCCACAAATACAACTAAATACATTGATACCAAAAATATAATTGAATTAGAGGAAAGGAAAACATATAGATTGAATTAGATTAACTATTCCAAAGTTCAAACACTGAAAAGAGTGAATAAGACGAAAATAGATCACCCTAAAAGGTATAGGGAGGGCCAAACATTTTAAGGGGAGGTTTGTATTCTAAATTAAGAAATAAACATTAGTGAAATGTAATAAAAACACTATGCTCCAATAAATTTGTTTTTAATCATTAATAATAATGAATAAATAAGTATTCATTTCAAATATATCAATTGAAAAGTATATACATCTAAAAAAATAAAATAGTTCTATAATATTAAATATATATCAATGGAAGGGAAATTGAGTTAAAATCCCATACACCATGCTTCCATTTAGTTTAACATGATTTAATCTCATCTATGATGGATTTAAACATGATATTAATTTATTATGGAAAAATATTAATATTTATAATATCATATATGATCATCTTGTAATAGTTTATCACAATTTCACTTATAATATTTCATTTTACCATTGTTTCGGGTGTTAACTCCTTCATTTTATCTGGCATGGTTTACCATGGATGTTTTGGTTCTTGCACATATGATATATTTCCAAGTTATCTAAAACTATTATAATGTTTTAAAAGTAATATTTATTCATTAGATAAATTTTTATAATAATTCATGAAATTTTAACTTAGAAAATTAATTACATTGCATTATGGCGATGGTAGGTCATACGTACTCATGAGTGACACAATAATTTAATTAATGGGTGAAAGGATAAAAAAGTAGATGATATATTAAATTTACAGAATCCATATTATTTCATAAGTATCAAATATATTCATTGGTTCCATCATTATTACTATTTATGTGAGTTGGTGATGGAAAACAAATTATAATAGTTCACAAAGCCGTAGTCCACCATTTACATGATGGATGGTTTTGTTTCCAATTTGATGGAGAATAAGATAGTAAATTTAATTAGATCAATATAAATAAATATTATTTTATTGTAGATTCCACGGTTATTATATTATAATTATTAATAACTAATTCAATGTGGTAAAAGAAAAGTAAAACAGAAATTTCATAGTAAAGATAATAAAATTTTCCCAGAAAAACCTCTTTTAAATCCCTTATTAAGAAAAATAGGATCGTTATTTTTTGAAGAAAATAATCTCTAGAATGTTTATATGAATTTTTGATAGATATTGTTTTTGGGGTTTTCCAATATAATTGCTTTAATAGGTATAAATTATTGTCAGGATGGGCTATCCACTTATAACTGAGGTGAGCAACACACATGTAATTTTTCAAAGTTTTAAAATTATTTCAAGTAACATTTTTGGAGAAATGACTCACAAATAGATCATATTATATAGTGAGACGGTTATGTATTTTTTAAAACCTATCAAGTAGGTTTAATAAATTTTTTAATTCATTTTAACACTTATCTTTAAAGATTAAACCCCCAGTAATCCCATTTTTACCTTAACTATAGTAAATAATATTTAACATTTATAATATTAATTATAACATAAAATAAAGATGAAATTATTAAAATATATTAATTATTAATAATAAAAATATGGAATACATTTTATAAAATTTAATATAAATAAGTGGAAGAGTTTATTTTAAAAATAAACCTACAAAATGTGTTGGAAAATGGTTTTACATGAAATTACTTTTTCAAGCATAAGGTGATCATTCATTTACTATATTACTAGTAATCATCATTATATATATTTTAAATAATATATTAAAATATATAATCTATAAATTTAATTTAAATCATTCATTATTAAATATTATTTTAAATAATGAAAATGGAATGACATTATGATATTTTAAAACAGTTTTTGAAAAATAGACTTTTTTATCACCAAATGATCTTATTTTAATTTCAAATACATTGATAATAAATATTTTTTATTTACACATACTATAATAAATATTATAAATAAATTCAGGAATATTAAAATACTACATTTTCAGCCTTTCATAAAGAATCATTCTATGGGAAAAGGTAAAAAAAGTCATATTAGGATTATTTTTACCAAGTAACATAGATATCAATTTTCATCATATCAAATACGAATTTTTATTCCATAAAAGATTAAAATGTTGGTTTTTTTATGGTTTTATTAAATTTAATGTTCACTTACTAAAAATTGAATCTCATGTTATATAGGATGATCCCATTCAAGGGTTAGCTTATACATATCCAGTAATAGACGCATAAGTCCCCAATAAGTAAAGAAGACAAAATTGAAGAGTCGGATTAAAAATATAAAAACATAGAGAATGTAAAGGATAATAGATGCTATGGTCATAGAATG
Organism: Viscum album; assembly: GCA_963277665.1. Classification (NCBI taxonomy): domain Eukaryota; kingdom Viridiplantae; phylum Streptophyta; class Magnoliopsida; order Santalales; family Viscaceae; genus Viscum; species Viscum album. Next base: position 56,264,402 of record OY728123.1, read on the forward strand.
ATCCATATCCCAGAGTTTAATATCACAATCAAAAATATAGAAACACATCAACATAATTTTCCCCTAATTTAGAAGTCTTAAACCACTCATATACTCAATCCCTCAGAAGATGATGAACGATCTCTACCCTAATACATTGGGTTAAATAATGACTCCAGGGGATAATAATCTTTCTATTAAATATCTATAGATGTGATAAATTCCATATCAATAGATATATTATCTCTTCCCTATAAATATGGGTGAAATATTGACTTTATCAGATTCCATAGGAAAATGATCATATATCCATGATTAAATCGGAAAAATACTAACGGTATAGAAGGATTCCAGTCCTAATGGGTGAGAAACCAAATCCAACTATGAAATGTGTTGGTAAAATAAATGTATGAATGAATTATAAACGGAAAATGAAATGTAAACAACACGATATAGGGGTACACAATTTGTTTTTCCAAGTTATAAAATTGGTTGTGTTTTATCTTATCACATGGTGGGTCGACACCTAACTACACAACATATATAGGGGAACCTGGTCTTCCAAGTCTATAGGGATACTCAAAACGTATTTATCCTTCCCAATGAATATACCTTAAAAAATATTTTGGGTGTGTCCTAGAGAACACGGAGTTTGGGGAGACATGGTCCCCATGGAATGTACTTTCAATACAAATTATCATGGAATGGAATGAGTCAAACATAAAGTGAATAAGTCACACAAATATGAGATATTAAAATCTATAAAAAACCTAGTTATATACCATGAGAGTAAAAATTTTATTCTTTTGAACTACATATCATTTAATCTTGAATTGTCATGAAATTAACATAGATGATTCACTTTCTGATCATCAGGTCCCATTTAAAAATTACTCTAGGTATCATTCTTGAAACAAATTCTATATTCATTGATCTTAATCAATTAGTTTTTGGAAGTTTTATTTTAGAGACTAGTTTTCAAAAAATTAAATCTTCGACTCCCTTTATCAAAGTCATATCATCTCAATGACTCATATCATAAAAATTTCTTCCTATTTTATTCATTTATTTCCACCACCATAATCATAATGGTTATTCTATCATTCCCTAATCCAAGAAGGAAATCCATCAAAAATGATAAAAAACAAAATAATGATCATATAAAAAATTGGGTATATAAAAATATGTGGAACTGTCGATCAAAATAAACATCAGTGATGAGTGATCATATACAACAGGGAGAATGTCACCAAACACCAATGTGAATAATCCACTATGGAAATTTTCACACCAGCCATAAGTTGTAGTATATTAAATAAATTATAAATGGGATTATTCACTTTCCCCATGAATGATAGTCATCATGTACTTAAATATGAATATACATCACAAATTTTTTGGGAGAGGTGATCATTGATTCTATATTGGATTATTAAGAACCAAACCGTAATCACATCAATATAAACATGGATAAATCCCCAAAGAAATCCATACCTCAGGAACATATCAATATTTAGTGATGAAATTTTCTTAAGGAAATTTATTCAATGTATCCACTACATTCTTCATTCACTAGATGAAGATCCACAATTTATTTTTCAAAAACTGACACTCACATTGACATCATCAGTGATTACTCAATCCCAATCCATTCTATAATGTCAACGCACATTAAAAAATATATCCCCTTGTATCATAATCCCAATCATTAGGAATATAACCCTGGGGATCCATTATAGGGTGATATAAACTGGGAAAATATAGGATAATGAGAATAAATAAAAATTTAAATTATTTTTTTTTTTTTTTTTTTTTCTCATGACTATGCGTCGACATGAGAAAATATTATAATTAATCGTGTTTTATACATAGGGTAAAAACGACATTCTGAACAAAAACATATTCCCAATTTATCCACAAATGACTTTTATTAATAGATATGGCATAACACATGGGTTATAAAAAGTAATATTTAAATAAATTAATATACTCAACATAGGGGTTCAAAAGTCCCCTATAATCATGCTATATCAATAAAAAAATTTAAGGAATCCATAGAAATTTTCAAAGAGGATAAAAAATATTTTCTTTGGTTGTTTCATTAGAAAAGAATAAATATTTAGATCACGTTGTATCTCTTTTTATTAAATACTAGATATATTGGATGATGTAGTTGTAAAATATATGATAGTTTTACAATAAAATAAATCTATATTTATCATTCATTTATGGGTGATTTTTTTTATATTTTATAAAAAATTCAATGATAGTTTGTCTTTATAATTTGTCATTTAGTTATCCCAAATTCAAGATCATCAGAGAGTATTATGGGTTTAAATGATATGTAAATATTATCATGTGTAAAATTGCGTATGTGATATAAAGAGTTATATTTGGTATATTAAGAATAAAATCATGAAATAATAGGTCGAGAGTTTTTATCAGGACTAAACCACTAGGATATAGCACATGGAATTCGATATGTCCATTAATAAACATTGGGTTTTATACTTGTTATGAATCACAGTACATTTCATTGGAGAGATACCTAGTATTATATCCTTTATGTTTAGATACATTTTTTATTAATGTCTTATGTCCTAGTTTACCAGGAGCTAGTTGGGTACGATGTTGAGCATGTATTTTTTTATATCTCAACCAATATGGTATAATTAGGAAATACATAAAGGTGTTTTATTGAATAAAACTAAGGAAATATATTTCCATATTATGTTGAGTGACATTTGATGTACTGGGAAAAATTATAGAATGAAAATTGATGTATTTATTCAAATTGGTCATCCTATTTGAGAGATTCATGTATATATGAGTCTAGTTACACAATTTTTAGGTATTAAATGATTGTAGGTCACTCAATGTCTTATAAAATAGAATTATATAGGCATACATATGGTTCATATGACACATGTTGTGGTAGATGATTTGATATAGAGGTATGAATATATTTGATAAATATGATGCTTTAATCTTTTATATCTATAGTAATATTGATTTTTTTATATAGGAATATCTATGAATACATCTATGAAATAATTTTTTAATTATTTTTTCAACACAATAAAGGCTCATATGATCACATAATTAGGACTTAAATAAGGATTTAATTTTTGAAAAATTCTTTTATCCAAAATTTAATGTTTTTTCTAAAGTGTATATAAATGATTTATGAAATATTCAAAAAGAGTTTTGAAGTATTTTGTTGAATCTGTATAGGATGTTTGCACATATTTTATATTGATCTATATATAATGAAAATAGGTAAATCGTACTTTGTAGTTAATCTATATAGTATTCCTAGATATTTCTATGGAGTATATTGTAGGTTATGATTTATTGATATCAGGTAAGGAATGAAAATGACTCTATAATAGTGAATTATGAGATTTAAATATGGGATATTGGATAATTCTATATTATCCACTCAATTTCATTTGGATATAGATCATCATTATGATTAATTTATGGATTTATTACCATATAATAAATTCTTGTATCATTCATATGATTATACCCCAATGAGAATGAATTATGGGTAACACATGTTGGCATCCATGAATTGAAAACTGTTAATAAATTTCCATTATTTAATTGTGTAGGCCAAAATAAAGGATGGGGATCCACCTATTGGTGATGTGAGATATTATCTTTCCATAGATAAATATTCCTTCTATCAATGGTTTAATTTTTTATTCAACAATAATGGTGCGGATCCACCAATGGATCTTGAATGGTCCTCTCACAGATTACATGGATTCTAGAGGGTAATATACATCATTGTGGTGGAAAGAGTCCATCGGCTATCTCTTAGTATTTTATATAAAACATACCCACATCAATATCAATAAATATGGAGCACACAATGATTTATATATGATTTTTTTTCTTATTCATTATTTCCTGTTGATTCGATGGTGATAAATTGATTTCCCAAACATGATTATTTAAATACGTTGGACAAGATATGATCCAGTGAAACTGATAATCATTATCCATCAAATGTTCTATATTGATTTTCTAATTTTTTAAGGAATGATAATGGTAACTGTATTGTTATATATATATATATGAAAATAAATTATTTGAGAAGGGATATTTGTGTAAAACATGGGCATGGATAGCAAAGATGAGATTTACCATAAGATGATTAAATAAAAAATTCTTGGATAATGTAGTCTCTTACATTATTATTTGATTTAAAAAACCCATCAGTGAAATAAAATATTGATATGATGTCTATTATAATGATTTCCTTACATTATAATTAGTTATACATGATTATGGATTTAGTGTGTTCAAGTACGATGGGTTTCTTACTATGAATTTTTACACCTAATTCCAAATGAATACATATAATATTACATAATTTTTTATGTATGAATGTTTGAAATTTTTTAGAAATAATTGTTGTCAGAAATATAGTACTGTTGATATGTTATTGTATTCTAGTGAAGATTGTTGGTGTTTTCATTATATCGGTATTGTCATTAGATTAATTTTTTACCCTGGGATTGGATTTATGGATATCCATTGAATTTGGTTTGGGATTTTTATTATGTTTACTACTTGAGGATGAAATAATGTTAGATAATTTTCACAATACTTTTCCATAGTTTGTTTTATATTATTATCTTTGATGTATATGTTTCTATTTGAGGTTTAAAAATATGTTTAAATAAGTATTATGAGAAAATGAATCCCATAATATATGTATGATCCCTTTATTATTTTCACTAAAAATTTAACTATTAATCGTAGTATTTTGTTGACACTCCATGAATTTTCATCATCTTCGAGAGAGTCTCTATCGGAATTGGTCATGTTAAACAATATTGACCTTTAAATCAGACTTATTGAACTATCCAGATTGTAAATGGTTGACATCCCATTCTTCTAAATTTGAGTCTATAAATGAATCCAAATCAATATATAGTAATTATGTATTTAATATAAAAATTATTAATTAATTATAAATATATATTTAATTACATAATTAAATATAATAATTTTTTACTAAAAATATTTATCCATATGTATTGGGAATCTTCATTCACAAAATTACTATCATGTTTATTGTAAAATTGTATTTATTATTTATTTTCACATGGTTTAGGTTTTGATAGTCAGTGAAAAAAAAATCATTTATCAACTTTATTTTTAAATACAACCCGACATACCTACGGATAACGACACAATTTAATGAATCCCTATTTATCTATATCTTTTAGAAACCCCTTTAATTATATATTATATATTCATTACAAAGTTAAAGAAATAGGGATTCTTCGTTAAAAAGATTAATATAAAATTATAAATCCATTTAATACTATAATCTAAATAAACACTCATTGAAAATATCTAGATATTAATCAACCTCTGATAGAAGTAGTGCTTATTCCTCACTCTCCATGAACCCAGGCACTATCCAAGATAAGTTTTATGATATCAATCCAATTTTCCTCACTTTTGGAACCACCATACTAACTTGAATATTCCACTATCCCTTGAATGTGGGAATGGTCCCATCCAGTTCATTGAAGCTGTCACTCTCTGCCATGGATCCCTAAATTGTCCTTTATTGTAAATATCTTTATTATAATCAAATCACATTTTATTTCAAAATAATGGTAATGTGACACATTTCCTTGTAATTAAAATCAAGGTGAAAGAACTATTGAAATTATGAACCATCATGGGTTAATGTGGTATAAATTACTCTGTCCTACAAGGAAATCATCAAACAATATTTTACCATGTTCATATCGATAACTCAAAGATCACTATAAAATGGTTTACTATTTATATATGTAGGTATATTTGGAGTTTATTACACCATATTCTCTAATCATAAAAAATATATCAAGACTCAACATAGAAACTAATATCTATTGTCATTTTTTAATGACCAAGCATGGGGTCCCATATTCGGAGGCCTAAACCAAATTTCCACAAGGATATTAGCATCTCCCACTAATATCTAGAGGTTAGAAAAATGTATCATTGGATAAAATAAAATATTGTGTAATGACTTTGTCTCCAATGAAATAAACCAAAAAGCTTCACAATGAATTCTATATTTTAAAAAATATTATTAAAAATAATATGGAATATAACCATGGAAACTTCAATTGGTTTTCTAAAATAAAAGAAACATTATGAATCAAAATGAATAAATATATATCATTCAAAGACAATAACCCCTAACACCATATCTCAAAATCATTTATATGCATCTATATTGAAAAGTTATTGTTTCATATGTTTCCTTTATCAGGACCCATCATGTCTATATGCACAACATTGTTTGTATATAGGGGTGATTAGAAACATAGTAGGATTTCCCCAGGGATTCAATAAATATCCATTCACCCACGAATTCAAAATAGTTATTTACAACCAATAATGAGAAATCACAATAGATTTGTTTTAATACCTTTACATTTTAGAAAAAAATAAAAAATATGACTAAAAGGAATCATGAAATTAGTACCATTTTCTAAAAAATTATATTTCCCAAAACCAAACAGGAAAGAAAACCCTAATTTATCATAAATTCCAAAATAATGATTATTATTTTAAAATTTCATTTTAAAGAATGATAATTTTTTCCAAAACAAAAAACTACATATTTTATTAAAAAACACAAAATATCATTGTCACATGATAGAACAATCATGATAATGAATGAAATACAATAATATATTTAAATTGCGATGTTCTCTAGAAAGATTTATGATATGTAAACCAAGTCATCACAAGTTCACATATTTATCTCCAAGCACTTTTCATGACTGTGATAAGGAATAGTATTCCATATTTTTGGGATTTCTCATCTTAATATATGATTTATAAGTTCTATATATTAGCATTTTGAATTATATAGGTTTTCTCAATGTGTTTCACTAATAATCTTTCCACCCATCCACTCACATATTGTGAGAATATTAAATAATATCAATAAAATTAATTGAATAAAAGCAAGACCATCAACTAGTATTTCACAAATTATTATACATAAATTTATTTTAAAAATAATTTATCTTAAAATTTTGGTTACTCATATTATTTCATGCTCTATATTAATAAATAAATGAAATGTGAATTAAAAATTCCATATAATGTATCAAATCCACCAATCTATATGAATTTACAAGTTTTCATTAGTATTTTAGAATTTCTGATCCTTCAAGGGTAAAACATAGGCTTTATTCCCAACAATTCTTTGTAAATATAAATTCATGAAAAAAATTATATTAAATTATTAATGAATCTATATATATTTTCATGGCCCCATTGGAATATTTATATAGATTGAGTGACCCCAATATGTTTCATAAAACTCATGTCATTTGACATGACCTCACGTGATTATCAGTTTATGAAGTATATAAGGAGGTGAGTTAATAGTGAAAAGAGATATTTACTATAACAACACCCATTTCAATTTTTCATGACCTATTTCAAAGGGGTATAAAATCCACATTCACACCTATTTTTGGAAAAATATTCAGAATAAGTTTTATAGATATATTAAATTTCTTTAAAACATTAAGTATATACATTTAATTATTTATAATAACCCATGACAAATAATAATTTTAAAACCCAGTCCTCCCATTTCTGGCCACTTTTCATTAATGTATTTTGTGGACTCTCATTAGTATTTCAGGAACATGATTGGCCTTTCAACAATAAAAAAATAATTCTCACCCCTCCCATTCTTATAATTCTCTCTCAAAATCATAATCAATAAACTATGTGGGTCTTTAATCAATGACTCAGAATATCACTCACTAAACATCACAATTTTCAAAGTTCACGCCCCCATTAATTCCACAAAATTAACTACAAAATTTCCATGTATCCTCTTAATAAATATTACTCTTTTAAAATATGTAAATAAATTTTTCACTCACTCTCTCCACCATAATCCATGAATGATCCTAAACTAAATTAAAAAATGGGAATATACTCACCCATGAAGAAATCATTGAATCTCTCCATTCCCCTTAAATCTCAAATTCTACCTAATTGACCACATACATGTTAACAAGAAAAAATATTATATCCCCAATATCACCACTAAACATGCCAAATAAATTCTCTCAATTAACTCCCATTAATTTAATTCATTATTTTCCATAATATAATCTACTTATTTATGAAACACATAAAATATAATTAATTATCTCACCAATTTATTTGTCAAATCAGAAGCTAATTAACAACTAAAATTAATTTTACGAAATAAAATTTTATTTTTAAAATATTATATGAGTTATAAAAACACCTTACCATGATAACCTCTATAAATAAATATAATTTATAATCTATTTAATTAAATAAATATAAAAATATGGGAGTTATAATCCTCCCCATTATATAGTATTTTTCCCTTGAAATTTCACAGGGTAGTTTCACTTATCAAAAATCAGTAGCCACTTTTATTTTATATTTGACTACGACTTTTAATTATTAATTATTAATTTTCTATTTTTTCATAAAATTATTTCCAAATGAATGTTCCACCTATTAATAACTCTTTCACTTGAGTCTAAAATTCTAATAACATTTTTCCGAAAATAATACATCAAGCTCTAGCTCAACCACTTCCTAATTCAAGACATAAGACTCATGAAATACATACTTTTTAAATTGAGAAACATGGAAAGTATTATTGACTTCTATATAACATTTTAGAGATTCCAACTAATATATTCACTCCATAATCTGAAATGTTCCCACATACAGTGGCATTGATTTTCTTTTTTTACTTAACCTATCTTGTCACAAATTTTGTTACACTTTCAAAAACATGTTATTCCAAACATCAATCATCAAGGGTAATAATCATCCATTGATTTATGTTTTTTATTGAAATTTAGAGAAAACTATACACTTTTGAAATTTTTTAACCTGACCAATAATCTCTTTAACAATTTACTGTCAAAAAAGAGAGTTTTCATTTGACTTGAACGAACACAAAGGTTATTGGAAAAAAATATAATACTTGAAAAGGAACAATTTTAATTTTTTCTAGATAGTTCTTTTAATAAAAATATATATATATATATATAATAGACTAATTTTTAATTATTTTATGAATTCAAGTACCAATTAAAAATGCAATGCCTTCATTATTTTAATAATTCAATCCATATATCTATCAGTCTATGGGTAGTATGGCATTCTTTTATTTAATAAAATTTTAATATAATAACAGTACCCATTCCAAAATTTCGAAATGAATATTTGAACCGAATATGAAAGAAGGGAATTTTGAACCCCAAGAAGACTAAAAACCTCATCAATGTGAAATTTTATATGGTTTTTAACTAAATATTATTCTTTAACAGGAAGTAGATAAAGTGATTTCATATACCACTATATGACCTCCCAAAAACCAATATGAATTTTCTATGAACATGATAATATAATTATAAAATACATTGAATTGTCTTCACACTTCCATAAAAAAAGTTAGAAGGTAAAAAAATATAACTATTTTTCAATGATCTCCCTTTATTATTTAATAAGTTATGCTTCAATAAATAAATTTTGAAATATCCTTCTTTATTCTTAGAAACCAAAATTATCATTTTATTTCCAAATACATCACTGTGTATCTGGGATATAATTATCAATTTCATTAGTAAAAATATTCTAAAATTGTATTAATTAGCTTTCAATGAACCACGATCTAAATGTTGAAATACTATACCAAATCCAGCGTAATTTTACTTTAACCTGTAGTATCCCAAAAATCATTTGTTTATCTTATTCTCTTATATTAATCATATCATAAAAATATCTCTTTCACTCAACCTAATACTATTAAAAATCATTAATCTTTTATCTCTTATATATATATCTGTTGGTCTTCTAATAATACCATCAAATAAAAATATTTCTCATGCTCTTTCACATTATGTATAGGATTGTTACTACTAAATGTTTCCACCATTGCAATTTCTCTTCCGAGTTTATGCATATGCTTAGTGAAAAAAAATTGGTGATACTATACCCACATTCACTTTCTTAGGTTGTAACTACACAATAATAAAAATAAATATATTTTTTAGTATAAGATGTTATACGAAAATATATTTATTAAAATGCATGAATAAGTATTCCATAAGATAAAAAACCCTTGAAACTCTACATCTCAAATAAATTAATTAGTCATTCTAGGAAATCAAAAATTATATATTCTTAGGATCCACTGAAATACCATTATTTGAAACCATGTGTCCATGATATTTCATATCAAAAAACGAAAATCTTTACAATAAAAACATTGAATAAATATTTTAATGATTATGATCATATAAGGTTTCCATGATAATAATCAGTTTTTACCCATGATCAACTTCTATATTAATTTAAATGATAATTTAATCCATTATTAACTCCAAAAACATATACAAAATTTAATGGAAACATCACTTCACAAATTACATAAGTAAAAAAATATAGTATTATTTGGAAACTAATAACTAAGAAAATAATTTTGGCCATAATGAAATCAGAATCTATCTTTCAAAAATGTCATCATAATGAAAATTAAATAATGATAACTAGATAAAAGATAAATATTGAAAATAAAACTATATCCATTTTTGGTAAAAAGGTTAATTGCTTCAGGTAAAGGGTATTTAATCTTCATTTTCACCATGTTTATAATTACATAGTCTATTAATAAAAGGTTGATATGATAAATATTCATGTTGAATAGATCTACTGTTTCCCAGGTAGAAACACTTAGTAGAATGCATCAATGTTTCCCATGATCTTCCACCAAAATTTTCAACTCCTTTAATTCCTAAGGATTGATATGATATGAAGGAAAATAAAATGGTTTTACTCAAGGTATATGTTACTTATGTAAAATATACGTATATTTATCTAGTTATGTGGACATGTGGAGGGTTTTCTATATACTCTATTAACCCAAATAGAAACCCTGATAACTGATAATATATTGATCTGTCTTCCCTCATTATCAGAACTACCCTACAAGAATGAATATTACACCCCTTGAAACTTTCAATGGTTCCATTTCATCCCATTAAGATTATTTTGTTACTAAAACTATTTATTATTTACATAAATCTAATCATACAATATATTTTGATAATAATGTAATCCACTTCCATCAAAAGTACCAAATATTATGAAGATATTGACAAATATTCTATCATTATTGACTATGATGGGAACATAAAACCATTCTTTACCATTTCAAATAGTGGGGTTTTGTTATTAATAAAATAAATTATCAATTATACTTATAATCCCATATAATAATCTAAGAATATTGATATAAATAAATTTTACCATCCAAAATAAAAAACATAAATCAATAAATAGAACCTTATAGAATATGTATGACATATGATTTTTTCTTTTTTTATTTCCTACATAGATATAAATATCATCTCTTTCCTAGTAAATGAGATTTCTTTTTGAGGAGTTTGTCCCACTCTAAAATGGGTCACTTATTTAAACTACACAGGTCCATCAATTTTAATCATCAATCTCAAATCATGGTTATATGATTCTTCATTACTTTCTCATGAAAATTTTGCACAGTATTTCTTAAAGTTCCACACATTCCCACAATTGAAACATATATGGTTTAGCACTATAAAATTCTCCATAATATATCAAAATTTAAGACATATGAACTCCAACTAATCCAAAACAATGATAGAGTGAAACCCTTATAGTGAGTCATTTATACACCATGCTTTTACTACATTCATAAAAGGCATACTATCCAACATTTATAGAAGGAACTACCCTTTATAAATAAATACTCTATAAAAAATAAATATTTTAATTTTTTTACCAATATTTATAGTTTAATAATGCAAAACAATTCATGAAATGCAAAAAATAAATAATCTACAAAGGAAATATCACCACCATATTACTGTCACTTCTATACCTTAGGTAGGGTACATGAAACTGTCCCCATCAAAAAAATATCTTATGTATATGGCTATGGTTTCTTAGCACCATAAAAAATCTATGCAAATAATATAAAAAACAATTGTTTATAATTAATTAATTTAATGTGATATATTTTTGTGGTGATGATATGGATAGTTAAAAATACGGAGACCAAAATTCTAAAGTATTAGAAGCTCATGAATTTTTGTGAGTTTTTGAGTTAATTAATGTATAAGGTAATTATTATGATCATGAAAAGGTAGTTTCTTCCAAATAATTTTTAAAAAAATGTATCGGAAAAAAATGTTATATATAAAAAATGAAATTATGACATGGTTATTTTATTAGTGTAGTATGACTTGAAATATTGTCATATGAAATGTTCAATTACAAATATTATAAAACATTATATTAGCCCTAATACACCTCATTATGAGCCTTATCATTGAACATATGAATTCATAAAAATATATCATTAAACTTGTTCACAACCATTCACTTAATGTCCTTCTATTTAATATTAGTTTCTTCAATATCCATTTATGTGAAACCGAGTTGGGCATATTAAAATTAAAAACATACAAAATTATTAGACATAATAATCTATCACTATACCAAATATTATAATACCACTATTAAAATTTCAAAAATCTATTAAAAAATATATATAACATATGATATACAGTGATATATATATATATATGAGTGATTTAACTAAACATCAACATCTAATTATATAATATAAATAATATGAATATATAATAAATTATATATATACATGTTTATATATATATATATAATGGGAATAATATATAACATATATATATATATATTCTTGATCACATGTTCTATAAATTTTTATTATTTACAAAATCTATATGAAATGTATTTTTTATATTATATACATATTTAAAAATATGAAAACAAATAATATATATGTTAACATAAAGCATAAAAACATGTGAATTATATATATTTACATAAAATACATACATCGCCGACTACATATTTCTTATATATATATAATTCACAAAAAAAATTGGTTCATATATTATATATTTTAAATAAGAAATATAACACTTGATCTATGGTTCATATACCTTAAATAAATAGTATATTAAATATTATGGGTATTATATATATATATATAATGTATAGATACATCATCAATGATATATATATATATTTAATGAATAAAAAAACATCTTATATATTTACATTATATGAAAACAACATGTTCTAAACATAATATATAATTTAATAGTGCACAAAACACATGTTATATACTAGTGAATTTTTACATAATTAATCGAACATGAGTTATATGATTTATACATATACTAGGGAATTTACAAGTGAAATATTAGTGTGTGTTTTGGTTGAATGGATAGGAGGTTTGGCTCATCCACACATTTATTTGGGAATTATTTAAAATTACAGGACTATATTAATTAATTAAATAATATTCATCATTACATCCCAAATCACGGTGTGGTTCTAATTTACCTTATATTAATGATTGGTTATCGATATGAATTGATGCATATATCTTTTTGTATCATAGAATCTCCATCTAATTAACATTACTTATTGATTATCATTATTTTGCTACTATGGTTTAATTCTATATAGATGGGATCATTGAATCTTTTTACCCTATGAGGTAGTGTTTGGATTGTGTGGTATGAAAATATGGAACATATTATGGGTTAACCACATATCCTTATAAAGGGGATTGAATCATAAGTACTTCACTGCCACTTAATTGGAATCTTCAAATAAATTATGGTTTTTTGAGAACGAAAAAATTATATGTTGTTTAATGTAATGTGAAATGGATGATTAGTATAAAAGATTCAAACAATGGTGGTCATATGTATCTACATAAGCATCCCATTATGGAATACCTCAATCAGAATATAGCCTAAGGAGGTTGAATTTGGTTATCACCAAAAGGGAATATTATACAATGAGTTAGTTAATAAATATCATTGTAATATGGACCATTGATAAAGAAATTGACTTAAAATAAATATGGTCTAAAGATAAGAGTTAAATAGGAAATATGGACCATGTTAAAGGATATATAAACTTATATGGAATATGGTATGTTGAGGATGGATATAAGATCCTCCATGAAGAATATGAATCTATGAACATGGATTCATATAGAATATGGATTTAGTGAAACATTTGATAATATTATGATTAATGTGATCCAAAACTGGAGGAAGTGTGTTATTTTATGAGGAACATGTTCCTATGAATTTAGATTCATATAGATTTTTTCACTATTGAAAAAATGAATGAGATTGTGGGGGATATATACCAAGGAAGGAGAACATAATTTTATTTATAAAGAATATGGATTCATGATGATAGATAATAAGGTGATGTTTGATATTAATATTAGAGAGGCATCCTATATATCATAATTTATAGGAATGACATCCCATGTTTTTTTATTCCACAGTTTACATTTATGTTGCAAGAAAATACCAGGTAGTTTAGCATAATTTGGTATGGTTTTTTTCATAAAGTTTTATGTATTATTACTATGACATTATCCACATAGTTTAATGTCAAAATTTATGTATTTTTGGGTCACCAACTATCTGAAAATAGATTATTGAATTTGGCCTATTCATATGAGGTCACTATTATTATAATATTACTACTCGTTTAATGGAGAATAAATCTTCCATTATATAGGTTGTTGGGACTTAAAACTAAAAGGAATGTTAGTATCTCAATGATCATTGGTTGGAATATGGAATATACCAAGAACCCAAGATATTTGATCTTGGTCCATATTCATCCTTGTTGAGATACACATGTCTGGGTGGATATCACAATTATCATTATAATTTGGACCCTCAATATCCAGGGTATTCATGATTTTAGACATCATGAGGGCCTAATTAGTTAGGGGGAAATGTCATATGTTCCTTTTCTGACTGGAATTAACGTTCCATGTAGGAAAATATTGGAATTCATAATAGAGTGATCATGTATGTTTGCAAGATTTGGATTAGGTCATGATAATTGGATTCTTGAGTAGAAGACTCTGGTGAAAGTATGCCCTATCACTGGAGTTAGGGTGAATATTTTACCTATCATGGGATCATGAGAGAATAGATCACCCAAGTAAAGTAATGAAAAAAAATTTCTCCTTAGTATAGGGTCCTTGGGTTAATTCAACCTAAAGAAATTCATCGGATAAGGGTCTCCACAGTGAAGCACTCAGGAAGAATATCTTCTAAGTGAAAGGACTTGGTTGAATAGTCCCCTATCTTAAAATACATTGGGGAATGGATACCCTAGTCAATTACATTGGTGAAGGGAAAATTTAGTGTATATACTTGGTTGATGTTTTAAATTTTTGGACAGGGATTCATATGGGAAACCATAATGGTATGGTTACCATATATGGTTAAATAAGTGGGTCCTTCACTTTTGTTTGAGAGAAATAAGAGAAAATTTATCTTTCATGATGTTTTTCAACTTCAGAAGACTCAAATTCCATTACCTTATGTTAATTAATTTATATTTTATGTGACACTGTCTACTTTATGGGAGCTCTAGAGTCCTAGTCAAAGGGGGTTCTATGTGTCTCTCTCTTTTTCAAAAGGTGGGAATCTCATTCTATAGTAAATGGAGAATAATTAATTTTATATAAAAAACAATATACCTAGGAATATGAAGTCTATGTTCTAGAGTGGTGTGTGATGGTTGATTGAGCATATAGAGATAGGAGATAAGGTGGTTTTTGTAGGATAGAAGAAATAGGTTGGTGCACATATAGAACCCTACAAAAAGTAAATTGTGTGTGCAAACATGTTCATGGGAGAAACAATGTGTCCTTTTATTTGGTCACTTTTTTCATGTCAACCATAATCGTTTATCCCCCAATGGGAGAACCATTAAATGATGAACTATATAATGGGATCCAATCAGAATTAAAGTTATCATAATCTATGGATGATTTGTATCAAGTTTAATAATATAATAAGTCATAGTTGATCTATTCAGTTAGGTGCTCTTAAAGAAGTTCATGACGTTGGCATTGGGTGATCCACCTGGCATGAGTTGAGAGTATATTGAAAAACCTTATTAGTTAAGGGATGACTAATTTAAGATACAATTATCAAAAGATATAATCCATTAATGGAAGGTTTTTGGGAAACCAAAATCTTTTTGAGCATTCCTATACAACAAAGACAATGGCATCAGTTGAGGCATATGGATTTTGTTTTATTTAATAGGTTGAGCTAGTAAGGCTAACCAGGTTTCTCTAGATAATTGATGAATTCCATAAATCCATTTTTATTCTCTTGGATTCAATGGTTGACCTTTTTTAATGGGTCACTACTTATGAACAAAGACTCCAACTTGTGGATTATCCTCTTTATATTTCTTTTGAAATGTGAATGAAAAACAAAATTTTCTATAAGTCCAATAATCCACTTAATTATTACATTGAATATCATGTATGATGATCTGTGAAATACTTGATGAAAAATATTAACATAACATAAAACCAAATAAAATTGAAAAAATAAAGTTTGTCGTAATTTTAAAACACTCAAGTAAAAGAGAATTCATCTCGGTTGTCGCTCATATATGGATATAAGATTAAATCAATAATCATAACAATAGTGTTATTCCCATTAGGTGTCAATGAATTCCTCATGGGTGTGGCCCATATATGGGTATATTTATAACACTAACATCATAATATAAGAGTTGTTCTATTTGTGTGTGAATTATTTCTTCCAATTAGTGAATTATGGATTGGTATATGCATAAAATCATAACCATTACACTAGAGTTAGTCCATTTTTGTGTGAATGATTTCTTCCTCATCATGATTCACTAATGATTAAAGGAATAACACCATTATTATCTCACCAGAGTGGGTCCAGTTGGGTGTTAATGATTTTGTAATAGGTGGGTCTCATTGATTGGTATAGGAAAAACACCATCAATGTAACACAAGAGTTATTCTATTTGGATGGATTAGATAATACTATGTCAGGAGGATCGAAAAAGAGAATTTTGAATGGAGGAATCAAATGGACAAGGGGGTTTGATCACCCTAAACATGAACATTTATGAGTTATATATATATAAATCCTTTCCAGTTATATAGGAATGACGCAGTGACCTAGATTTTTTCTAGTCCAAGGGAAATATATATAAAATCACGAATTTTATTTGGATAATATAGTGGAATAGAAAAGATTTATAAAATTTTCATTATTGCATTAATTTTTTTAATTTCCTCAAATGGAAGTTTTCTTGTAGGATAGAACACAAATATTTAATATACTTCCCTTATTGTGTTTTTTTGAACTAACACATTTTATTCCATTTCAAATCAAATTCTTAATTTTCTGTATAATATATGCAGAAAATTATCTGTGGGAAATTGATCGACATTTCCATAGATTTCCCTTTGAATTTTTATAACATGTATAGTTATATGTATCTTTGTTTAAGTATATTAAGTTAATGCACAATGATCCATCATTGTTGTTTTATAAGGTCTAACAATGTTTAATGAAATGGTGGATAAATTTATATAGGAACCTAATAAAAGGAAAATATTAATAAGAATTATGTTCAAAATTCCATCGATAATCTTGATAAGTGAAAACAATTTAATATCCTAATTTCTCAACCATAAGTTGATGATGTGTTGTGTCAAATATATTTGACTACATATCACTACAATTTTGGGTAACATTGATTTTAAAATTTAATTATAATGTTTATGGTCAGATAGATTTTACTATATATTTTTTTATTTTACAGACTCATAGATTCATCAATATATCTAAGAATTTCCATCCACCAAGGGAAATTAATATTCAAATGTAAAAGAGTTTCCCATTGCGAAAAATAGGTAGTACTAAAAATGTGTGGGATTAATTTTATGGCCATTTTAAGGTCATATGATAATTGTATCGCCACATTGTAGATGATCACAATGCACAAATGTGTAACATCGAGGGTGTCGAATCAATAAAAATAATTGGAATACAAGATGTTTAAATTTTAACTAAATGAGTTTAACTCAGAGTTTATTAGAGGGGACACATATGTCAACAATAAATATTGACCATGTTCAAGTGATGGGTTCCACTACAATGGTACTAGGGTGTATAGATATTAGAGGATCCTTTTTAATAGGATAAAACCATACATTTAGTTGGTAGGAAATATTCGAGGAGTTTGTTAATGAGCTATATTAGGACATATATGAATAACCAAATAGAGGGATTTCTTGAATCTGAATTCATTAATTACATGTACCATTAAAATTATTATGAGGATTCAAATATTCAAAAAATTAAGCATGTTCTTTGAATAGGGTGTATTCAAATAGGGATTTGGTTCCCTAAAATTTAATAGTTTCTCTATTGAACACACCATTAGGGTGAAGAGACTTAATATTTCAATTTATAAATATTTTCCTATAACCAATGATTATAATGAGAATGGATAATAATTATCTGTGGCCATATAGTGGGACCCAAAATAATTTTTTATTTTTCACATATGATGTATTGTTTTTTATTAATCCATGAGAGCAAGAATCATAAAAATTAGTGATTTCAACTTTTCTCTAACTACCTTCTGTGGTTTTAAAATATGAAAATTTTTTTTGTCACATTTACCTATAATTTCATATCTTACAATCTACATCAATGACGTCTAGAGTTTAAGGCCACACATCATTGACCAAATAATGAATGTGGTGTGAAAACCAATATGGTAGGGGTGAGACAAAACCCGACAAGAAAAAATATCCAAATTCTACTATATATTATCTCTTGAAAAGTGCACTCTATTTAAAGTCATAGTTCTTAGACTAATTTAAAAGGATTTGAGAGATTGCATATATAGGTAATGGAAAAGATGACCCAAAATGAATCAGAGTACATTATCACTTTCATAGTCTACCTTTATTGGATAGAAATATTAAAATTTTAATATTGCGATGGTGGGACCAAAATAAGTGTGAGATAAAATGCCTACTAATGTCATGGTAGAAATTGATGTGATATAATTCACCAATGATAATATATATTATCTCACCAGTGATGGTCATAATTAGTGGTCATACAAATTAGACCATTATATGAAGGGTATACATGATGAAACAACCCAATTGGTTTTCAACCACAAAGAATGTTGTACCACCTTTGAGTAAGTAATGATGATGCTATAAATTGTGACTCTAAATTTTCATATCATGATTGATGGTAGGAGATAGTTATATATGGGATAACATCTAACCATATTCGAATGATAGGTTCTTTTAAAAAAAATCATGTGTACGAATATTTGATGATATTTTTCTTTTGAAGGAAACATTCCACTGGTTGATAGGACACATTGGGGTGCATATGCTAGAGCCAAATCGATGAATGCAGACCTAGAAAAATTAGGGTATCATTGGACATAATATGCAATTGTTATTGATAGCCATTAAATAATTGTGAAAATTCAGGATTATTGAGAAATAAATTATTAAAACTGGAAGGGGATTTTTAGAAAAGGTAATACAAGAAACTGAGACCAAATTTTACCAAGGTTAGGATATTAAAATACTTTGTAAATAAGTGAAAATGGGTGATGGTTCATATCCATGTACATAATGTATTTTCGTGACATCACTATGTATCTCAAAATATCATGAATGAAGAAACATATTTTTTTAAGAATTATATGTTGTTTATGATCATAATGGAAAGAAAATATTTCATGAAGTTTAATGACATGCGATAAGGACAATTCTGTATTATTTTTGAACATCATGAAATAAGTACCATTGAAGATTAATGTCTTGTGACCTAGTATAAGGTAATATTTGGCTTAAAATAATATGAAAACGACTATTGAAACATATTTTACCATTATATATATTGAATAATGTGTCCGATATTTTAACAACTTTTGACAAGTACCTATAAGATGTAGATTAACATACTGAAATAGAGACTAAAGTGTCATTTATTTTAATTTCATGAAAAAAATGAAAAACCCCACATAGTTTAATTCCATGTGGGAAAAAAATTGAGTTTCATGAGTTTATTATCATCTAATAAGAACTAATAACATGAAATTTAATATCATGCATCATAAAAGAATATGTAGTTAAATTTACATAGTTATCACTCATGTGAAAGTCAAAATAGACCAACCTATGTGTTAGTAAAATATGGGGATTTATTTGAAGTAGTGGTTGGGAATATGAATATAGATCCATGCATCCAAACATATATTATGAGGTTTGGAATCTATCCATATTATGAAATTATAAAAAAAATTGCACAGATCTCGATCATGTGAAAATGAAAATACATTGGTGGTGTTACCCTAACATTAGATGATTAACAAAAAAATACATCATGAATTTGGGGGAACCTGATTAGTGTGAATAAAACCGATGTGGTTTGTGTCTAGGATTATGATAAACTATCTATGTGTCACTACATAGCCTATAGAGGTACGAATGAAGCCACATGTAGTTCTTGAGTGGTTTCCTACGTATAGTTGTATCATACATAGGAGAGAGAAATTTTGGATGGTAGAATTTTTAATTTCACCTATGATAAAATATTTAGTTATCACTTTGTACCATGTAATGGTGGGAATTTAGACACACATAGTTCCTGAGTGGGATACTATAGGGAACTAGATGATGCACATGAGATAGAAATTTAATTTTGTAGGATTTTTAGTTTTTCCTAAGATTGATTATCCAATTATAAATATGTATCCCTTAATTTCATGAATGAAGAAACATATAGTTTTTTATTAGGGATATTTTATCAATAGGTAGATCAATGAACTAATATATCTTTCAAAGGTTTGAATCTCAGGTAAGGGTGTGGGGTCTCACCAATTATGTACCTAATGTACCTTGAAGATTAATATATTACAGATTTAATGTGATTCATTTAACTTCATTTGAGCCAGACTAAGTCCCCTACCATTGTGTATGTTGCATCACAATCATGTCTAGATGAGTGGTTTAAATAGCCCATTAAGATTAGGGATGTTGGGATCAATAATAGAAACAAGATATCTTTAGGAATTGAAACAGATCACATGAGAGTGCATTTTAAGAAACAAAAGGGAATTATTTTCAACTTAGTACATGTAAGAAAAATCGACATTGGTTCAACGCTTATTAGTATATATATATATTTTATATCACTTAGAATATCTATGTATGTTATTGAAGGAAAATAATTTCATTGGTTCGGGAGTCAGTTTTCCACCATACAAACAAGTGATGATTTTTTTTCCATTTGATGGAGAATGAGACAGATAAATATTATTTGATAAATAAAATAAATAAAATTAGGCGTAGAATATTTTGTTATTATATTATAATTATTATGAAATAATTGAATGAATTAAAACAATAAGTAACTAAGAAGAGCATGTATAAGACAATTACCTTCAATTAGAAAATTCAATGTTGGATATATTGTTAATAACCCTATGGATAGTATTTTGGGAAAACCAAAGGCTCTTAAATTTTACTAATGATTTTAGATAGAGATTGTTATAGGGGTATATAAAGTTGAATGTATTAATATCCGTGAAGAAGTGTAGGGAGTATCATCCCATTTATAATTGTGGTGATTGGAAAACATGTAATATTTCAATGTATGAAAATAATGTCAATTTACCTTCATGGAAAAGTTGTTTCAAAATAGATCATTTTCGAAGGAGACATGGTTATGTTCAAAATACAAAAAACCAAAGGTTTTATTGAATTATTTAGGTCATTTTAGTCCCCATAATTTTATATTAACCATAGATAAAATTTCTTAGACCATAACCATAGTAATAAATTTTTACAATTTTACAATTAAATATAACACAAAATTAAGTTAAAATTATTTCCTGATAATAATTAATTTGAATCCAAATTTTGAATCCATTTTATCAAATTATGTTCATAGAAGTTACAAAATAGTATTTAAAAATTAACCCACAAAATTTGTCAAAAGATAATTTTTCATGAAGTTCATTTTCGAGCATAAGATAATATTACATTAAATATATCACTAATAACATGAACTATATGGATTGAAATTCGTGTATTTAGATATATAAGCTATAAATATAATTTAACTGAATAACTAATAATAATTGTAATGTCCCTGTTTCGGGTGCCACCTAGAGGTGCCCCGTACCAGGTTGGTCATATGGCCTCAAGCGCATTTCCCCAAAAACTAGAGGATTCTGACTAGCATAGAGGGCCTTGGGTATGATAATGGGAAAACAATGCCCCCATTGGCAAATTCATGAATCAAAAAGAAATAGATAACAACAGAGGAAGATGAAATAACAAAAAATAAGTAAATAGTGGTAAACTGGAAGTAATAAACAAATGGTGCACATATATATAAATAATGTATGATACATATTTCTAGGATAGTAGCCAAACAAGTGACAGTGATGAAATATAGTAACAAAACCAAATTAAAAAGAAAAAAACTAAATCTTGCATCATCGCAAGCCTAATCTTTTCACCATTGTCTCCATCATAATAGCAATCATGTACTTGATGTAGAAGGGAGCTTGCGCTTATTTGTACAAGAAGCAATATAATCTGTTTGGGCCAAAATCATGATCCAAAAAGGTTGTGAGATGAATACAAGTATAAATCCACCAAAATATCTATGCCTAATAGTTTGTGAATATATATGGAATTTAATAAGAAAAATGAAACAGTAAACAACGAAGAACTTGAAGGTAATCGATCCTAAAATTTCAATTGCCTTCATTTTCATATATCAAGTTTGTAACTAACTGAAAACATGTAACCCTCTTGGAAGTACTCACATACAAACCCCTATGGTTCAACCAATCTAACACAAGAAAACCTCTGAGAAGATCTCATAGTCTATCCCCTATGGTTCAGCTTTAGCAAAGACTCTATAAGGAAGCGATCACCATCCATTCCCCATGTGGTCTTATATCAGTAACTATAGACACTCTGATGACGCACTCAATGTTCAATTCCCCGTTTTCTCTTTCAATGTGTAACTAAAAACACTATGAGGAAGAACAAATCATATCCCCTCTATGGTCTCGCAACGTAAAAGTAAAAAAGACACTCTAGAAAAGCCTTCATCATCCATCCACCCTATGGTCTACTACATCAGGTTCCCACTACCCTGTGTATGTTAATCAGGAACAACTATGTTCAAAAACCAAAGTAGACCATAAGAACTACTTGTATAATAGCTTTAAAAATATACTTGACTAAACAGCTTCAAGAATATAACAGCATCGGAAAATATAACTATATCCTAACAACACTAAGCCTAGTAAACAAGCAGCCAAACTGGAAAATCTAGACCCAATGGTCAATATCCAAACACACATGGGAATCACATCCATAGCATGGAAAATAACTCGATTGCCAATCAAACAACCTATACTCAGTTACACAAGGTAGAGCAAGCATTAAGAGGGCCAAAATCCCTAAACATGCAATACCATGTTCTAGGGTATTGGGCACTTTTGCACATAATATTCAAAGAGTAAATAAAGAAAGACACAAACCCCCTACCTCAGCGTTGTATGATTGATATAGTTGAATCCAAATAATTTATTAGACCATGAAATCCATATATCTATAAAAACGTCTAAAAATATCAACCCAGAATATATCATGTGGGAGGATAAATCAAGATATGAGTCTCTAGAAGAATGAATAACTCACTGTGGTGATTCCCACACAGTCGACGACTGTTGATTCGGAGCACAGAAAACAAGTCGAGAGATCAAAGAGGAATCATTTCTCCTGGATAAGATAGAGCACGAATAAGGGTGTTATGCCAATTAGACACAACCCCAGTCAGTTTAATCAATTAAAAATAAAAATGCATGATGTGTCCTTTTGAACTTTTGTGGTGTCTTTAAACCTGTATTGAGCCCCACTTTAGGTGGTCCTACCACCTCGTCACAGAGTCATGTATTAGGCTGTGAAATGTCTAGACACGGCCAGGACTCAGAGGAAGGTTACACGGCATGTAAAAGGAAGTACACTGTGTGTACTCCTAAAATTTTCCACCATCCCATTTTTCCTTAAAAAACATGAAATGAAAAATATACCTGAAAATAAGATCTGTGTTCTTAAAAAAATCCCCCCTTAGATAAATTCATCCTTAAATTTCTCTAGAAAGGTGGTGTAGAGGAAGATTCCTCGAAAAACTCTGGCCACTAGGATCGTACCTTGGAATCCCTCTCCCATGTCCTTTCATGTACTCGCCCATGCTGCCATAGCACTCGTACCAGAGGAACAGACTGGCCATAGGGAACCTTTGCACTATGAAGAAAAATCTGGATCGGATGCTCCTAGAATTGTGCATCCCCCTCCAACTCAACCTCCTCGAGTTGACAAACATGAGATGATACTGAGAAGTAACGTTGTATCTGTGAAACGTGGAAGACGTTGTTCATATCCTGATACTTATACATTAACTACAACAGATATGCAACCGGCCCGACTCTAACCAAAACCCCAAACGGCCAGACATTTCTTAGAGAAAGCTTAACATGTCTCCTAATCCTCATGTGTCCCAAACTCAGTGTGACATGTAGGAAACCTGATCTCCCACCTCAAAATCTAGTGGTCATCTCCTTTTATCATCATAATACTTCTGTTTTTAATTTTCAGTTTCCATCCTCTTCTGAATCAACTCTATCTTCATTGTGGTCTCCTGGACAAGATGAGGTCCCAATATATATGTCTCTCCTGTATCTAGCCAATATAGGGGTGATCGTCATGGCCTATCATATAATGCATTATAAGTTTCCATCTAAATAGATGCTTGAAATCTATTATTGTTGGAAAAAATTTCTAGAGGAATGTGCTTCTCCTAAGAACATCCAAAATCTAGGACGCATTCTCGAAGCATGTCCTCCAGTACCTGAATCATATTCCTGAACTGGCCATATGTATGAGGATAGTAAGCTGTACTTAGAAGTACCTGTATACCCAAATCCCTTTGTAGTCCCTGTCAGACCCATGAAGTAATGAGGGTGTCCCTCTCTAAAACAATGGAGTGTGGAACCCCACGTACACGTTCAATCTCCTTGGCATACAACATTACTATATCATCTACAATAATGGTCTCCTTGGTTTGTAATAAGTGTGAAACCTTAATGAGTTTATCAATGACAACCCAAACTACATCGTTCCCATGAGTCGGCCTCGGTAAACCTATCATGATGTCCATAGTGACATCATTCCACTTCCACCCGGGAATGGTTAACTAGTGAAAAAATATATGTTGGTCCCTAATTATCTTCCTTCAATTGCTAAGAGGTGGAGCACGACATCAAAAAACCAGAAACATCATTCTTTATACTGGTCCTCTAATAATGACAGTGAATATCTCGATACATCTTGGTGACACTAGGATAAACTTCCCAAACTAATGAATGAAAATACCTCGTCATCTCCTCGCGTATGTATGCTGACACCCATAAATATCCATGAAAATGAAAGATCTCATCCTCTCCCATAGTCCATCTAGGAGTAGGGTCCTCTCTTGACACGCTCTCTCGTAGAACTAGGCCTTCATATTCTTATAACTACCTCATTCAAAATAGATCAAGTAGCTTCGAGGTAATAACTACACAAGAAAGAAAGGTTTTCCCCTATCAATCATGCACCTCAAAATGAATCCTAGAGAACAGAACCATAATCCTCCACTCACTATTGGCCTCCTCAACTTCGTATATTTGATTTCTCCTGCTCAACGCATCGGCCATGGAGTTGCCTTTCCCAAGTGTGTAGGCATGCTCAAAGTCAATGGACTGAACGTACTCAACCAACCTTCGTTGTCTCAAATTTAGTTTCCACTGAGTGAAGATGTACTAGAGACTTTTGGGGTCAGTGAAAACCACAAAATTCTCTCCGAATAGATAATGTCTTCAGCAGTATAATTCATGAACAAATACAACCAACTTGGGATCGTGCGTCAGGTAATTCCTCTCATGTGTCCACAACTGTAGAGACTTTGACACAATGACTCTTTCCCCATACATAAGCACTACTCACATCCTAATACCTGATGCATCATAGTAAATATCCTAACTCTTGTCAGCTCTGGAAAAATTAGTATCAGTGATGAAGTCAACCTCCCCTTTAGATCTTGAAAGGATGACTCACAAGAATCTGTCCACGAGTACAACTCACCCTTCTTAGTCAGGCCCATCAATGGTGTTGTTAATCCTAAAAATTCCTCTATAAAATTTCTGTAGTAACTAGCCAGCCCCAAAAAACTCTATACCTCAAATACTTTCTTCAGATGCTCCTTGGAAACTACTTATCTCTCTTTCTCTATGTCTACTGATACCACTCTCTCTGAGATAACATGACCCAAGAAGTGATTATTGTCCACCCAAAAGTGGCATTTTGAGAGCATAACATAAAACTAATGATCTCTTAGAATACTCAAAACGATCTCAAGATGCGTTGTATGGTTGTGTCATTTTTGTGAGTACACCAAGATATCATCCACAAAGACTACCACAAAAAATCCATTAATGGATGGAACACTCCATTCATCAGTTCCATAAAAACTGCAAGCACATTCTTCAGACCGAACGACATAAACACATACTCATATAGACGATACATACTCTGAAAGGTTGTAAGAGGTATATAAAATAATCTTATGTGCAACTGATGATAACCAGATCTCAATTCAATCATGGAGAACACTCAGGCTCCTCGAAGATGATCAAAGTGATCATAAATACTCGGTAATGGATATTTGTTCTTGACCTTCAACTGGTTCAGCTTCATATAATCCACAAAAAGTCTGTGGGTATCATTTGCTTTCATTGCAAATAGGACAAGCGAACCCCAAGTATAAGTACTAGGTCGGATGAAATCCATTGTCTGTAACTGCTCTAACTACGTCTTGGAACTACAGGAATTTGGTTTTTTCCCAATGGTAATATACCAAAGGTTTCATCAAACCATTTCTATAGTGTAAAAGAAGGAAACATTTTTCCAATGGTATGAAGAAACTATTGGGAAATAAATAGTTTCTCTAAGCGATACTAGTGGTTTATCAAAACAGTTGGTAAAGAGAGGATTTCCCAACAGTTTTTAAAAACCATTGGGAATTTTTTCCCCTAAATACCCAATGCCCCAGCTCCCAATTGGCCTGATTGAAGACCGAATCCAGAGCTCCTTCTGAATTCTTCTTAGCTACGAACCTACTTCCAACCATAGATCCATCTTCAATAAATCATTTTTTTTATTTCTAAACTTCAAATTAGTAATTGTTACCTTAGTTTTAGTGTTCTTCATATTTTTTATTTGGTTTCATATTTTGATTTTGGCTAAATTAGAGTTCATGCTTTCTTTGGAGTACGGAACCCTATAGTTTGTTTTAAGTTTTTTTGTTCTACACATCAAACATGGTAAACGGTTTGATTAGTGGAGTTTGTTTAGTGTAGGGTTAAAGGGGGTGTTTTATGTTTTTTGATATTTAGTTTAGTTGAAAATTGGATTTGGATTTTGGCACTAGTTGGACGATGGATTTGAATTATGAAAACCCCCCACCCGCACCCCTTGGACACCTCCCACCCTGTGGACAGCCCCCCCCCCCCACCCCCCTAGACACCCCCATTGGACATGCCCCCACCCCCTGCACCCCAACCCTCTTGGACACCGACACCCCTTGGACAACTCCCTCCCCCACCCCACCCCCTGGACACTCCCACCCCACCCTCCCTGGACACCCCTTACCGCCCATAGACAACCCACTTCCCTGGACCCCCCACCCTTTGGAAAGCCCCCTACCCCCACCCCCTGGACACCCCCACCCTTTGGACTGCACCCACCCCCTTGGAAACCACCATCCCTGGACACCCCTCAACCCCATGGACAGCCCCCCCCGGATAGACCCTTCCTCCTCTACCATCCCTAGACACCCCACCCCATGAACATCCTCCACCCCCTTGGACATCCCCCCGCACACCCTCAGACAGCCCCCATGGACTCACCCACACCTCTTAAGTGGATTCCACAATTTTTAAATTGGAATTAACAACATAGTCAATTTCCCCTTTCCACATAGACATTTTATAAGTGACACATAGAGCCTTATAAATTGAATTTTTCATGTTTTGATATATAGAATTAATCATGTTTTGATAATTTGAATGTTTCATTTTTTGATAAATTTAATTGGTTGTTTGGAATGAAATGGCTAATGCATGATATTTTTTCTTTCATAATGAATAAAATGATTTTAAATAAAATTGCCCTAAGGGGGGATGTAGGAAGGGTAGGGGGTTTCCAGGTCGAGGGGCGGGTTGTCCAAGGGGTAGGGGATACACGGGGAAGGGGTTATATGGGTGTGGGGGAGGGGGTATGGGTTTCCCCAATGAGGGGTGAGGGCTGTCCAGGGTGGTCCGGGTGGGGTGTCCAGGTGAGGGAGGGGTGTGGGATGTCCAGGGAGGGGGCTGTCCAGGTGGGGGTGGCTATCTAGGTGGGGGGTGATGTCCAGGTGGGGGGTGGGCTATCCAAATGGGGGTAGGGATGGGTTGTCTGGGTGGGGGGGGGGGGCTGCAAGGGAGGGGAGTGGGCTTTCTAGTGTGGGGGTGGGTTGTCTTGGGGGTGATCTAGGTGGGGGAGGGGGGTATGGACTGCCCCAAGGAGGGGTGTGGGCTGTCCAGGGGGGTCAGGGTGTGGTGTCCAGGAGGAGGTGGGGGTGTGGGGTGTCCATGGAGTGGGGGTTCCCATGTGGGGGTGGGGAATGTACAGGTGGGGGTGGGGGATGTCCAGGTGTGGGGGGGGGGTTGCTATCCAGGTGTGGGGATGTCAAACTCAGGCGTGGACTATCCAGGAGGGGGTGGAATATCTTGGGTGGTGGGGGGTTATCCAGGTGGGGGGGGGGTATGGGTTGTCCAAGGAGGGGGGGGGCTATCCAGGTGGGGTGGTGTCTGTCAAGGGGGGCTATCAGGGGGCTTCCAGGGAGGGAGTGTGGGATATCTAGGGAGGGGGGTGGGTTGTCCAGGGGTGGTGGTGGGTGGGCTGTCCAGGTGGGGGAGGGGGTGTGGGCTATCAAGGTGGGTGGGCTATCCAATGGGGTCGAGGTGGGTTGTCCAGGTGAGGGAGGGGTGTTGGTTATCTAGGGAAGAGGGGGTGGACTGTCCTGGTGTGGTGGTGTGGTGTCTACATTGGTCGAGAGGGGGAAATCTGGTTGGGGTGCATGGGGGGTAGGGGTCTATAGGGGTGGGGGTGTTAGGGAGGGGTGGGTGGTCCTCTCTGATACTCTACAAAAAAATAAGAATCAAATATAACCAATGTATAGTTTCATTCACACGTTATGACGTTTCATAAAGTTTCATACCAACACTCACACTTACCCTTCCAAGAAGAAGTTATCTCTGCAAAGAAATCTCACTCAGGTTCTTATCCACTATCCATATTCATCTCATAAAAATTTTATATTCGTACAACTCCATATCACTTAATGATATAACAAGGATCGTACTCATATGAGTAGTGTCCCATCAATACAAGGATCATAAAATCTGATCCATGTATGATATTTGGTGGTGTGGTTACAATTGGGTGTGTTGTGATTTAAATCTATGATATCCATGGTTTACACAAACAATCTTCTTGTTCATCTATAATTGGCTATAAATCATGCTTCAATTGGATAAAGATTAGATTTTATGACTCTAGTTAGGGGTGGAAACCTTATACCCCCTGAACCCCCCCCCCCCACCCCCACCAACCCCATGGACACCCCCACCACCTCTACACCCCCACCCCATGGATAGCCCTGCCACCCCCATGGATAGCCCTGCCACCCCCGTGGAACACCTGCCCACCCCTATGGACAGCCCGCCCACCCCTAGACACCATGTACCCCCTAGACAGCCCCTCCACCACCATGGACATCCCACCCACCCACCCTGTACCCCCTGGACATCCCTGTCATCCCCTGGAAAACCTGCCCACCCCGGGACACCTCGTACCCCATGGACAGCCCTGCCACCCCTGTGGATAGCCCTCCCACCAACCTCGTACCCCCTGGATAGCCCGCCCACCCCCTGGACACCTCGTACCCCCAGGATATCCCCCCCGTCACAGCCATGCCCCCCCCCCCCGCCCCCGCCCGACACCTTGGATAGCCCCACCACCCCATGGACAGCCTGCCTACCCCATAGATAGCCGCGTACCCCCTAGAGCCCCCCCCCCCACCCCGGGGACCGCCCACCAACCCCCTGGACACCCCGCACCCCCTGGACTACCCCACCACCCCCATGGACAACCCATCCATCCACACCGTACCCCCTAGACTGCCCCTCCACCCCCTGGACATCCCTCCCACCTCATGTAAACCTCTTACCCCCTAAACAACACCCCATCCACTAGAAATCCCCCCACCCCCTAGACCCCCATCCACCTGGACAGCCTTGCCACCCCCGTGGGCAGCCCACTTACCCCCCCCCCCCCCCATGGGACACCCCCTCCCCTCGTGGATAGACCCACCCCTGTGGACAGCTAACCGACCACTTGGACACCCACCCACCACCCTCTGCACACCCCCCCCCCCCCCCGGACACCCCCACCCCTAGGAAGCCCCACTCCAGACACCCATCACCCCACTGGATATCCCCGCCACCACACGTGGACAGCCCGACCACAACCCATGGAGAGCCAGCCCACCCCCTGGACACCCCATACCCCCTAGATAGCCCCTCCAACCCTACCACCCCCTAGACAACCCGCCCACCCCCCTCAACACCTCATACTCCCAGGACATCCCCCACCCCCTAGACACCCAAACCCCCTGGATAGCCTCGCCACCCCGTGGACATCCCTCCAACATCCTGGACAACTCGTACCCCCTGGACAGACCCCCACCACCGTAGATAGCCCACCCACCCACCTGGACCCCCGCCCACCACCCCCAAGACACCCCCATCCCCCAGGACGACCACACCCCCTAGAAATCCCCCCCCCCCTGACACCCCCAACCCCACTGGACAACCCCGACACACCCATGGACAACCCGACCACTCCTCGTGGATAACCCACCCACCCCTGGACAATGTGTACCCCCTGGACAACCCCTCCACCCACATAGACAGGTTTCCCACCCCCTGGACACCCCATACACCCTAGACAGCCCTGCCCAGCCCTAGACACCCCACTCACCCCCTGGACACCATCTACCACCCTGGATAGCCCCCTAGAAATCCACCCACCCCTTGGACACCCCGACCCCCCGGGATAGCCTCCCCACCCCCGTAAATATCCCGCCCACCCCCTGGACACCCCGTATCCCCGTGGACAGCCCCACCCACACCGATAGCCTGTGCACCTGGACACCCCCACCCCCTAGACAGCCCCCACCCTATGCAAAACTCCAACCCTTTGGACAACCCCTACACCGCGGGACACCGCTCACCCCCTGGACACCCCCACCCCATTGGGAAATGATAGTGATCACTAAAATTATCTACTAAAATATAAACTTTCTTCGATCTAAAATTTAGTCAAATCCTGATTAATTCTCCTCCACATGTGTACATGATATAGTACACTCATATAATGTTCTTCCAAGATATTTTGTAATAAATATAGTATTTTGTCATCTTTTCTATTATGATTCTCATATGGGGTAGTACGTCAATTATGGTTTCATATAAAGTGAAGAAATATTGTTTACAAAAATATATTTTCGATGAAACTTCAATATTATGGAATTGCTTTTGAAGAAATGACATATAAATTCTTTTTAAAGAATGGATAGAAGTTCAATGTATGAAACCGATCTGATCTCGAGCGATTTTTAAAACAATTTGGAGTGATTTTTTGATTTTTCATTTCACAATGCTTCATATAGTGGTCACATACACTACCCATGTTACAGGTGTGTTGGAAGACATTGATTGAGCTGTGAAGAAGTTATCTAATAGATAAAATAATGTGGTTTTCAAGCAAACTACTCTATGTGGTATCACAATGGGGAGAAAATGACATCTAAAATTACTGATGATCCAAAAGAGAGGACTGGATTGGACAAATTTCTATATGACTGGTTTTTGTTTATTCATCATCATGAAAAAGAAACAGTTATGACCCAAGAAGATTTATATATGAGCACACATGATGTGTTTTCAGGGTGAAAATATTGAATGATGCTGCAACGACTCCAGTATATTGAAAATTCACTAAAATAAAAAATCTATATTTTTTAATCTGATTGATTTAAGGGAAAACTATGTATGGGATTTCAAATTCTTCCATAGATTATAGTCTTACCTTTTTAAAGGAATTACTTCCAGATGATGTCGATATTCCCTGAAACCACTATATGGAATGGAAGTTAGTTGAGGAAATGGATTTTAATGAAAAAAATTCCTGATTTCCCAAAATATTACTGTCTATTTTGGGAGGAAAATGCTAAATGAAATGATTTTATAAAATATGGAACATTCCACATGAATCCAAAAGAATATAAAACAAAATCTCGTGTGCCATAGAATGTAATGTGGCACATTCCATTGATCCCCAAACTCTAGAATAGTTTTATGTCTGATGAAATATCATTAAAAATGTGATGAAATGATACTGAGAGGAATAAGAATAATGATGAGTTGGTTCACCCTGTAGATGGATTTTCATGGCAGATATTTGATGCCTGATATCCTGATTTTGCAGCTGACATGCCTTATGTGAGGTTGGGCCTATCCTCTGACAGTTTTAATCCATTTGGACATATTCTTAAATTGCAAAACACATGGATGATTTTTATACACATTTATAATCTTCCCCTGTGGTTTTTTATGAAAAAACCATTCAATTTCATGAGTATAGTCATATCAGTCCCTTATGATCCCAGCAATGATATAGAATTATACATGAAACCTTTAATAAAAGAGTTGAAACTTCTTTGGGATGTGGGTGTGCGCACATATGATGCATGTTCAAAAGACATATTTCAGATTCATGGTACACTTATGTGGATGATCAATGATTTTCCTGTTTATGCAATGATGTCAGGATGGAGCACAAAGGGAAAACTATCGTGTCCTATTTTTATGATGAATACACGATCCAGAAGACTATAACATCGTTGTAGATTTAGTTTCAGGGTACATTGATGATTGTTTCCAATGGACCATCTGTATAGAAATAATCGTCAATGATTTGGCAATACCATGGAGACCAATAATCCACCTCAGCATATGTCTAAAACTGATGTTCTTAATAAATTGAATGATTTCAGGAAGGGTAAAATGAAATCTGGAAAGAGAAATAATGTTTCCACTAAAACCTGTTACAATTGGAAGAAGAGAACTATCTTCTT
Organism: Viscum album; assembly: GCA_963277665.1. NCBI lineage: Eukaryota > Viridiplantae > Streptophyta > Magnoliopsida > Santalales > Viscaceae > Viscum > Viscum album. Next base: position 56,297,755 of record OY728123.1, read on the forward strand.
TGATTTTCCTTATTAGTCAGCCAATTTGTTACGTCATTGCTTATATGTAATGAACATTGAAAAATATATATGTGAAATGTTGTTTTTGATTCTTTTAAATGTTATGGGAAATAAAAAAGATGATTTAGGTTCTTGACATGACTTGGTGGATTGGGGCATCAAACCGGAATTGGATCGTGTGTGTATCAGTGAAAATAAATGGAAACATCCATGTGATTCTTATGAGATAACACCTATAAAAACAATTTATGGAAGTACTAGAGACAATTAATGTTCATAATGGCTATTCGAGCAACAAATCAAAATGGGTCAATAGAAGAGAGTTGAAGCTAAAATCTTTGAAGACTCGTGATTATCACATCCTTCTGCACGAACTGATTCCAATATCAATTCTTTATCTTTTTTCCAATAATATAAGGTTGAATGTTATTTGTTTGGGCCATTTTTTTAGACATGTTTTTGCTAAGAAGTCGTCCAAGTCTTTCTTGCAAAAAATCTTGGAAGATTCCCCATTAATTTTGTGTGAGTTAGAGAAAATATTTCCTCCATCATTTTTCACATGCATGTTGCATCTGACTATCCATATTCCTACTAAAATACTTCTCGGTGGACCTATTTATTTTTGTTGGATGTATCCAATTGATAGGAATATGTAAACAATAATGGCTTATGTCCGTAACAGAAATCATCCTGAAGGTTCTATCATGAACGGTTACTTGGCTAAAGAATGTATGGATTTATGCTCTATGTATTTGTCTGATCTTACTACAATAATGGAAAAACCAATGCGAAATGAAGAAGAAATGTATGATAAAATTGAACCCAGTTTTTCATCACTACATCAAAATTGGAGGAATTCCTGGATCATATACATTGATGTCATTAAGCATTGAAGATCGGGAGATGGTACATCACACAGTTTTTTTCAACAGTGATTTGTTTGATGACTACATCTTGTAAGTAAATTGTATATTTATATCTTATACAAATATATATATATATATATCTGTTAAACTATTCATATTTTTATCAGCACGGAACATTAAGAGATGATAAATATAAAGCATCATTCTTTATCTTTGAGAAAAAGGTAGACTTTGCATAGAAAAGATTTTTCTACTTGGTTAAAATTGAAGGTAATAATATTACTATTTAATGTAATTGAAACAATAATTTTTAATTTTTAATATTGATTTATATTTTAGTTATTGATTTATCCTGCTGACTCTGTCTCTGAGGAAATTATAGCTTTGGCTTTTGGTCCTAATACCGTGGTTTGTGACTGTAAATCAATTATTATCAATGGTTACAGATTTAATATATGTGAAGGAGTAAAGAAATTGATAACACAAAATGATGGTGTTATGGTTACTGCCACAAGAGACAGTTATTCTAGTGCATCAGAAATTATACCGGGATTTGAAAATGTAGGTTATTACAGAGTCGTTGAAAAAACAATAATATTGGATTATTATTCTCATGGACGAGTCCCACTGATGAAATGTAAGTGTTTTCATTCTATTACTAGGTGGGGCACATTTACTGATAATTGTGGATTTTGAATACTTGATATGACTCACACTCTTTCTACCGATGAACCATATCTATTGGAATCAATGGCGAAACAAATTTTTTATGTCAAAGACCATGTTCGACCTGAATTTGGTGTCATTATTGATGTAATTCCAAGACATATTTTTGATGATGGTGATGATGGAATTGAAACCATCCATATTTCCATTGGAAACGAACCATTTATTACTTATGATCACTCCAATAGCTCAATTGTCAGAGTTGACTGTGAACCCGATGTTGTGGTGGGAAATATTTAAAATCATCCATTCATGTTCTCAATTATTTTTGTTTACCTCGAATTGGGATGTTAAGGTTTGTACTATTCAAATTGATTTAACATGTATTACAAATAGTTTTTATCCAACATGACCGTTATGTGAATTTTCAATGTTTATTGGTTGCAATTTTATTTGAACAACATTTTCAAATTTGGAATTGAACTACAATCAAACCTACGAAAGAAACATTTTTAACTTGTTGAACGTTTCAATGCTTAAACATTGATTTGTATAAAATTCTTATGACTCTAAGACCTCTATTTAACATTTTACTAGGTAATGAACAAGATGGTTTGTATTCTTCTTCAAAACATGTATTGAAATTAGCAACATCTACCTGGGCTAGAGAAATTAAATTTTTCCTCAATTTTTTCAACTTCTTTACCACTTATGAATCTGGTAGAATCAATGTTCCAAGATTTTAATAGACTGATGACACTTAGTAAATAACCATCATTCTAAAAATTAAATTTCTTTATTACATCTTGTACGATTTATTGAACTCGTTATATATTTGTTCAAGATCACCTCAAATAATGGTTAGTTAAATTATACATCAATCCCCCTATTCCCTCTCATTTATTTTGTTTTTTGGGTTACACATTAGTTATCCTTTTCTATTTACTTCCATATTTGGTTTCAAATGCAATAAATGAAACCAATTGAAGGGAGGAGACAAAAACCGATTATGGTCAACAATCGTCGCATGACTGAGTTGGGAATTTCACCACTAGTGCCTGCAGTGAGTATTTTATTTCACATATATATATATTTAAATAATATATAATGTCATGTGATTAATTTTTTTATACATTTCTACAGGATCCATCTATTAGGATACTATTATTTGATGAGTAGCATTGTTGTGGGCCTAATACTCAGGGTGTTAGTACAAGGGGGGTGGTACGAGATCTAGACGATCTGGTCGGCATACCCGATTAGACCATGCCCCGCCCAATGACATACCATCCATCCCACATGCTGATCCCAGTGTGTCGTATGGGACACATGAGATATATAGGCCACCCATTATTTCAACACCTTTTACATCTGAACCTCCTCACCTGTCTATATTATATCTGATGATGATTCCCACTACCCATCCAGCATTCAGCCAGCCATCCCTATCATCTTCTTTTTCTTATGCTTCCTTCTCTCTAGGCTTTTATATTCCATCTTCTTTGACTCCTACTCCACCAGAGAATATCCTTGCTGAGCATACATTAGGATACACTCCATCTATATAGGGTGTTCCTTTAGTTTATATGGATCCAGCGACGCCCATTTATCAGACTACCGCAGGTATACTTGTACAACCCTGACAAATTTTTACACCATTATTTATTTTCATTATAAAATATATTGATAAAATATTTTTTTTCTTTCTTAATAGATAAATTTACCGATAAGAGGTTGGGGGCAGGGGTGTACACGCATACGTGCGGTGTGGAACCTCCGCACACCTTTTATGGTGGACTATAATGAATATATTCAAATGATTGAAAAATCAGGGCAATAATGTAGGAGTTTTTTGCGACGCTTTCAAGATGCTCTGACATCATTCCCATCAGCCCGCTCTCGTTGAGATAGTTTCCAAATGAAGTCAAGGATAAAGCATGGGAAGAGATATGGGTAAAAAATATTTTGTATTTTATGTAATATTTTAATTTTTGTATTTATATGAATTAATATTTTGGTTTCAGTTGCGGCTTAATTTCCCCGATGGAGAGGGTACATGGCCAGCACGTCTAAAAGATTTAGGTGAGCTTTGGAGAGCTTATAAGCATGAGTTGTACATTGGTTGGAATGATAGAGTGGGAATTGAGTTAGAGGCGGTCTCTATTTTGGATGATTTTCTATTAGAATAGTACCGATAGATGATTACTCATTAGAAGACTATCCAATTTAATGTATTAATCACATTAGAGGTATTTAAATGAAACTTTTCAAGTTTTTCGTTAATACTAATTATTGAATTTTACTTAAGATTCATCTGGAAGAAATAAAAAAACATTGATGCTAATAAATACATCCACACATTTGGACGTACTATGATGCCAAATCATGAGAGGCAGCAGGTATGATAGTTTATAATATTTCATTACGAATTGCACTTTCTATTGGTACCTCCATAATTTATTCAATTTACAAAGTCGTTATATAATTTTAGTTATGAAATTAATGTTTTTTTGGTATCCTATTTTTAATTATGGTTGCTGATATGAATTTTCATTTTAGCGGCATAAATTGAACATAGAAGGACATGTGCCTCGAGCCAAATTGTTTTGCTCGAGTAGAAAGAAGAAAGATGGATGTACGGTTAATGAACCAACTCAGAAGCAGATTTTAAGTTTTACGATGTATATTTAAAATATTAATCTCTATTTTTTAACTTAATTATCTATTTATATTTGTAAAAGGCTTCTTTAGAGGCCCTTGATGCCTCGGAACCTCACAATTTTGGGCCAAACGATCACTTACATAGGGTGTTGGGAGACGAGAACCTTGGTAGAGTACATTGCCGACCTGGGAAAAGTATAGTTCTGATGAGGTATTGGCCCTCCTCAGGTACACGTTTTAGTGCCACGGATTTGCAGAAGGTTAAGGTACATGAAGAACAGGCTGAAAAAGGGCCATAGAGACAACATAACAGGCTACTACGAAAAAACACTGAATTTATGAAACTGATGTATGTTTTATATCTAACACATCTACCAGAGGCTAGCACTACTTGTGATGAATATACGTTATCGATGTGATCTATATATGGTGCACTAGGTGGCAGTTATAGTGGTGGTCAACATGATGGTGAGGAGGAGGCCAAGGTAGATGAGGAGGAGGGTGAGGAGGAGGCCGAGGCAGAGGAGGAGGGCAAGGAGGAGGCCGAGGCGGAGGAGGAAGGTGATGAAGAGGCTGAGGCTGAGTACGAGGGCGAGGAGGAGGGTGCAGACAATGATGGGGAAGACGATGGGGATGAGGGTGAGGTTAATGATGATGGGGATGATGGTGATGGTGATGAGGGACAGATTGACCCATTAAATTTTTGATTGATATTACTGACCTTTGATGTTTATTTATTTATTGTGCTTGAATATATGTGTGATTTGGTAGGTCATATTATCATTATTTTTTTATATATAAATAATAAAACATGACTTGTTGATTTGTGGTGACTGATTCACCCCTCCCCTAGATATCCCCCCAACTCCTAGACACTCTAACCCCCCTGGACAGCCCCGACGCCCCTGTAGACTACTCGACCACCCTCCTAGATAGCCCCTCCCCCTATGGACAGCCAACCCCCTAGACACCCCATACCCCAAACCCCTTCTGGACAACCCCTTCCAACCTTGTGGACAGCCCGCCCACCACCCCATGGACACCCCCTACCCCCTAGATAGCTCGTCCACCCTCGTGGATAGCCCTCCCACCCCCTGGACACCCCCTCCCCCAGGGACAGCCCCCTACTCCCATGGACAGCCGACCCAACCCCTGGATACCCCTACCCCCCGTGGCCAGCCTGCCCACCACCCCCCAGGACATCCCGCCCACCCCCTGGACACCCACAACCCCCTGGAGAGCCCACCCACCCCGAGGATAGCCCACCCCCTAGACACCACCCCACCCCACACCCATGGACCCCCCATGGACACTACCCCACCCCCTTGACACCCCATGGACACCCCACCCCCCCCCCACCCCACCCTCGGGACACCTCCCAATGACACCCCCCCCCCCCACATCCCCCTGGACACCCCATACCCCCATGGACAGCCCCTCCACCCCTATGGATAGCCCACCAACCCCTAGAGATCCCCTACCCCTTTTGATAGCCCATCCCAACCCACCCCCTGGACACCCCGTACCCCAAAAGACTTCCCCGCCCACCCCCTGGACACCCCATACCCCCTAAAATGCTCCTCCCACCCCTGCGGACAACCACACCCACCCCCTGGAGAGCCCTGCCCACCCCCCTAGGCAGCCCCTCCCCTTGTGGACATCCACCACCCCCGTGGATAGCCCACCCACCCCCTGAACACCCCTACCCCTCGTGGACATCCCGCCCACACCTTGGACACCTCATCCCCCCTGGAAAACCCCACCCACCCCCAAGACACCCCGTACCCCCTGGACATCCTTGCCCACCCCTGTAGACACCCCACCCCCCTGGACAGCCCCCACCCTCATGGATAGCCCCACCCACCCCCTGTACACACCGAAAACCTAGACAGCCCCTCCACCCCCATGGATCCCCCACCCCCCTTGATGCCCCCACCCCCATGGACACCACCCCACCCCCCTTGGACAACCCCCTAGACCGCCCCACCCACCTTGACACCACCCCACCCCCTGGACAACCCCTCACCCCTAGAAAGCCCCCCAACTCCCTGGACACCACTCCACCCCTGGAAACCCCCAGGGACAGCCCCCCCCCCCCCCCCCCCCCACGGACACATCCCCACCCCCCAGACACCCCCATGGATAGCCCCCCCCCCCACCCTTGACATCCCCCACCCCCATAGACACCCCGATGGACTGCCCCCCCCCCCAACACCCTGGAACCCCCCCCCCCCCCCCCCCCCCGAGGTACACCCCCATCCCCCTGGACACCCCCACCCCTCTGGGCACCCCTACCCCCCTTCAACAGCCACACCAAACCCCTAAACAGCCCCCAAAACCATGAATTATAAATTTAATTCTTTATGTATTTAATTAACAAATAAATTTTGTGTTAATGGAATATGGGTTTACTTGTTGAATGTGTATACTTGTTGTAATTACCTTATGAATTATGTGTTAATTCTGTTAATGGTGTTTGTAACTCTGACTATAATGGGCTCTCAAAAATGCCATTTTACTCTCACCATTATGGGATGTCTCCACCAAATAAATTGAAATGGGTTAGTTGGAAGAGTGGTTGTTATGTGAAGATTGAAATGGGGAAAACTATGTTGTGGTGCATGTAATGGTTGTAAGAGTCTACTATTTTTTATGAGATATTTCCGGTGTTTTTTTGTTCTATTTTAAGTGGTAGTTGTTTTATTTTAAGTGTTGTGTTTTTTGTTCTATTTTTAGTGCAATGTTATCTATTTAATGTTTTGTTAGCAAATGGTTTTTCAAGTGTATGTAGTGAAACCTCTGTTTTCAGGTCTATCCAGTGGAGGGAATGGGTGGATGCTGTGTTGTTTTCTAGAAAAACACTATAGAAATGGTTTTACACCATTTTTGAAGAGTTTTGGAGAATAGTTTTACCAATGGTTTTAAAAAACAATTGGTAATACAAAATACCAACGGTTTTGAACTGTTGGTATAGTGTATTTCCAGAATATTTGTCCCAACGGTTTTAAGGAACTGTTGGTAATACCCTATACCAATGGTTTGAAACCCTTGGTGAACTACATGTAATCAACATATCACAACGGTTTATCAACCGTTAGGATAAATATATACCAACGGTTTCTATAAACCATTGTCATACTGAACATTATAGATCTATATACCAATGGTTAGAGGAAAACCATTAGTATAGGCCTTTTTCAATGCCTTACTAGCCAACGTTTTGTAAAACCGTTGGTATATAGTATACCAATGGTTTGTAAAACCGTTGGTATATAGTATACCAATGGTTTTGAGGCCTATAACAATGGTTTGAAACCATTGGTATATATTGTATTTCCAGTAGTGTGAGGTTCTGTAACATTGGTGTTGCTATCCAATTAAACTACCTTAACTGCTTCATGAGGTCATGTAACATTGGTGTATCAATCCTATAATGTGGAATATACACCAATACCGCTCCTGGAACAAGTTCAATATAAAAGTCTACCTCTCACCCCAGAGGGAAACTTGATAATTGCTCTCAAAAAATATCCATGAAGCGATCAACCATTGGAGGAAACTCCATCTGTGATGTCCCCTAGTCATCAAGATTCAGAAGAGAAATCTGGGTTGTAACTCTTCCTAACCCAGGTTGCTCGTGTCCTACTCTACTCACATAACTATCCCATTCTCCCTTATATAGAAATGATCCACCCTCCGATGCTGTGAAACTCAACCAACTTCGATATAAATCGAAAACTGACTAGAATATATCTAACCCACAAATTCTATGAATGATTTCATAGTCCATCATCATTAAGACAATAAGGTATCATAAGTAGCGACACCCACCAAAATCATGAGGGAACTCCTTACACTGATGTACACTTGTTGTTCTAGTACCCAGTAGAGTTTCTAGCATCATGATATCTGCAAAATTAAAGATACAGAGCTCAAGGATCTCCACAAAAAAAACATATAAAAGACAATGGTAATCACCTATATCGGAATGTACAGAAGCTAAAACTGAGGCATCTAGAATCGTGTCGTGAACTGTAGAGGGTTTGATATCCTTCTCCTATTGGGTCTTCTCCACTGTGAAAGTCTAGCCTACACTGCATCCTTGTGACCCTTTCTGACCACCATGAGTTGATCCACCCTATTGTAGCTAAAATCCTTCCAAGTGGATACCATGGTTGTAACCTCCAACTCGGCTTGAATGGCCAGATGAACTGAAGTTCCTAGAATGATTAGAAACTGGTGGCCCCACTCCAGTTTGAGGGGTCGAAATAGAACCTCTATCAACAGTTGCTGGTGAGAAAATATGACATAACCAGAGAAGATGAAATATCTTTCCACAAGATTGGCACTCCACTAGGTCTCTCGGGAAATGTGGCCTCATATTTCTTCTCTTCCCACGCTAGTATCATGCCACTTGGCTAACAGATTAAGTATCTTGCTTCCTCAGATCCCCGCCCATAGACTCCCTATGGCGCTTCCTGCTATCAGTAAGAGGGGTACTGACACCGGATATTGATCCAGCCCGGATCATAACTCCATAATCACTCATATTGTGCTCTGTGATCAATTTTGTTTTGACTATAGAGGTGATGGATATCAACCTGAAGATGCTCACCTGGGATCAGATGTCGTTCCTAAGACTATCCTCAAACATCCTCTCCAAGAGTAACTCTACTCTGCCTGGAAAGGTTTTGAAGTGATGTTGCTCTGTGAAGCGAGAAGAATACTCCATGAAAGACCGAGTACCCTGTTCCAGATACATGAAATATCGGGCTCGATCGGCCCTCAAAGTCTCCAGGTAGAAGTAATCATCGAAGGCATGCTGGAACTCTTCCCGAGCCAAAACTAGCTGGTGTCCCGCCTATGACATCACATCCCACAATCTCTTGGAGGAATCCCGTAGCATGTACGTAGAGAACGTCACCCTCCTATCTTGAGGCGTATCTAGATGCTCGAAGATCCAATGCATGGTATCTAACCATTATTCTATCACCAGAGTTCCTCTATCACCTATTAAGGTGGGATGATGCTGCTGTTGAAAAATCCGCATCAAATCTTCCACAGATGGGGCAGGAGGCAGTACTCTTCTGAAGGTCTGTATAGCGACCCAGCCTGTTCTTACATTACTATTACATCAATTTAAAGATAAAAATCATAATTTTATTACTCCCTAGGGATCTAGAGGTTTAGTGTCTTTGCCTAACAAGGAAGAAACATTACATTTACAACCTCAGCATAAAACATTTATTTAATTCCTTATTCTGTAACTTCTTATTAGTACATGACCTCTGCATAGTATATGTAGTCACCTAAGGTTATACATCAAAAATGGGGTATCCTAAAAGCCCAGTAAGAAGGTATATATCAATAATATGGAATGTAGTGAGAATAACCATAACCTCATCATCTAAATAAAAAGAGGAAACTTTAATAAAATACATGAAATGTGGAACTTCATAAAAAATGAAACATCAGGTCTTTGTCGTCAACTACCACTAATTATTGTGAACAATTCTATAATAATGTTCACTCATCATTTCTATTTTACTCATGAGATTCGTCACTTTACCCAATGAATTAGAGTGCTTTATAAGTTCGGGTGCACCCCTCACATTCAGTCCTTCATTTGTGGCTATATAATTTCGGGCGCACCCGTCACACCATAATATTAACATTATAATGCATGGCACATTAAACATATGTAAAAAATGAACATATATAAACCATGGAATGAAATGGGTTTAAAAAAGTAATGAATATATTCATAAACATTCAGTCTCTAGAATAATGATTGTTTGTTTTTCTTGACATATATCCATTAACCATGAGGGACGAGTAAAACAATAATCAAGAATTAAAAAAGGGTTCATTTATTTGAATGAATATTTCTTTCAGAAAACATCGATTTTTAAAAAAAATACATTATATAACATTTATATCCGAGAAATAGTAATATAATTATGAAAAAATTATTTTTATGGAGTATCCATACCAAATATTTAGTGAATGGGGGAGAACCCGAAGAAAGAATGTTGGATTCGAGAATTTACCCTTACCTTGTATCTGAATCCTTCCTTCTATTTAATCTCATGTATAACCAAATTAGATTAATTAATTAACAATTACCGAACCTTATGGACATTAGTATGGTTCAATATGGTTTCATTGAGTTATTTTATTATCCTTCTAATGTGTTATAGAGTTAAGAAAACATTATTATGGAATGTTCATTTTTATGGTTTTCTTGAGGGGTGTACATGTATTCGTAAATGGTAGTTCGTGTAGAACATGGGAAAACATATAGAACTGATATTTCAGGTTATAATTGATATTATAGAAGTTAAAATGATCTTATAATGAATTATATTATATACCATGTGGATGAATCAATAGATAATAATTAAATGATGATTGTTTGTGTTAATTTGGGCTGTTTTTACCACAACAAAATTGTTTTGTATAATAATTTAGTAATTTTTAAATAATTTAGTTCCAAAACATGAAATAAGATGTAATATATATAATATAATAATTTTAAAACATAAAAATGGATTCATGACCATATATTAAAGTTGTAAAGGAAAATAGAAAACATGTCTTTCTTGAAGGTGATAAATTAATACCTCACGAACAGGGTTTTCCTTTATAAAATAAAAAGAAGTGGAGAAGGGGGTTGGATGATATATTATCTCATTAGATTCATAACATTCCAGTATATGTTAGATAATGGAGTTACCATACCATGTGTATGGGGATACGATATGAGATATTAAGAAATTAAATAGAAATTGAAAGGAATTTAAATGAAAAGAGAGAGAGAGAGAGAGGAATTACCTCTTAAATAGTCCTCTTGAGATCCTCTATAAGGAAGCTTGGATTGGTTTTATTATGAGACCATATTCTCTTGGACATTAGGGGGGCTTTGAAAGATGCTTGGGCAGAGTTTATACAAGGCATGAATCTTGAGAGGTTTGAGGAAATCAGGTTGTGAAAGGTGCTATTTATAGTGGAGTTGGAGGGGATTTCTCAATATAATATTCATTAATTTATTATTGCTCAACAAGAAAAGTAATAGTGATGATTACAAGACCAATAATAGTAAATAGGTAATGTGAGATCGATATTTGAGTGCTTAAATAACTTGTGATGTTAGTAATAGTGGGTTTAAATTATAATGTATTTATATGGTAAATTAATGTATTTAACTATCCACCAAAAATTCATGTACTTCAGAAAAATCCCAAAAAACTCACCTTAACCATTTCATGAAGTGTAGAATCAAAAAATGAAGTCTATTTTTCGAAAATAATTTTATAAATATGATTAATTTATTATTTAATTAGATTAATAATTTACTTCAAAAATATAGTTTTTAAAACACTTGTTTACTTATTCCAAAACATAGGTACATCATGATTCCAATTAAATCCCACATATATACTGCCATAGGTGAGGTTAATATTCATAAGGGTATATTAATATTCATAAGTGTAACATTACTATTCATAAGGGTTTGTTAATATTCACTAAAAAATAATTTCTTTCTATTACCCTCCAAATATCTTACTACTCACAACCGTGTATGTCAGATTTTCAAAATTCAAAAAATAAAAGTGAAAAAATTATGTCTAATGGTAACATAGTTTCTATTATCACGATATTTCATTATGATTACCAAGGTTATTATATTATTATTTATTAATAAGGGACTTCCATTGATAAAATGTTGGGATGTTACATTCTTCCACCTTATGAAATTTCTCCCTCGGAATTTCATTTTACATATACAGGTGACGGTACTTTTCCTTCATCGCCTCTTCCAGTTCCCAAGTAGCTTCTTAAAACATACGGTTCCTCCACAACACTTATAAAATGTGGGTTGTCTTGTTTCAAAGAACCTTATCTCTACAGTCTAGAATCTCTTCTGGATGATCCTTAGAGGAGAGATCAACATCCAGCTGCACCACCTCTGATTTCAGTACATGTGAGGGATCTAGTATGTACTTCCTTTGGAGTGATAGGTGAAACACCTCATGAACTTGAGCCTTATTCGGTATAAGTGAAAGCCTATAGTTCACTAATCTTATGCGGTCAAGGATTTCAATAGGGCCAATGTACCTTGGGCTTATATTCCATTTCATTCTAAACCGCGTGACTCTCTTACATGGTGATATTCAAAGGAATAATTTATCTCCAACGTCAAACTCAAAGTCCCTTAGAAGGTTGTTAAAATATCTCTTTTTCCAACTCTGATAAGTATTGATATGTTTATGGATTACATGAACCTTTTTTGTCATCTCTTACACAAGATCAGGTCCAAGTAGCGTTCATTTTCTAACTTCATCTCCACATATTGGAGTTATCTATCATTTTCCATACAAAGCTTCATATGGAGCCATCTGAAAAATCAAGTGGAAGATAATGTTTTATGAGAACTCAACCGATGGGAGATGTTAATCCCATCCACCTCTTAATTCTACAGAGAAGGCTTTTAGCATATCATCAAGTGTCTGAATAGTCATTTTAGATTTCCCATCATTTCGGGGGTATAGGTCATGCTAAAATTTAATTCGGTACTCATGGAATGGTGAAGGCTCCTCCAGAATTTATAAGTGAACCCTGGATCATAGTCAGAGACAATCGAGAGTGGAACATAGTGTAGTATCACAACATCCTTCACATATATCTTTGCAAGTTGTTCAGTTGATATTTCTTCTTGAATAACGATAAAATGGGTAGTCTTGGTTTGTCGGTCAACCACAACCCATATCACATTATTTCCCTTCGACATATTTAGGAGACCCGTCATAACATCCATAGTGACATTATCCCATTTTTATATGGGTATAGGTAATGGTTGTATAATCCCTTTGGACATTTGTCTCTCTTCGTTAACATGCCTACATACCAAGCCCCTTGATATATTTCTTTCAATCTCCTTCTTCATGGTATCCCACAAGAAGTGTTCTTGGAGATCACAGTACATCTTGGTTCTCCAAGTATGGATACAAAATGTTGAGCTCTATGCATTGTACAATAACTCCTTCTTTATCCCGGGTAATGAAGGAACACAAATTCGTGTTCCAAACCAAATCACACCATCATCGTCGATATCGAACTCTTGAATCTTAACTTCCTTTACCGCATTCTCCCTCTTTTGTATCTCTACCTCATCCCTTTGTGATTCCTTAATCTACTCTTGGATGGATAGTTGGAAAATCCTTTTCGAGAGGTAGTATTTTACCCCTGCCCTTATGATTTCTAAATCCATCCTTTCCATATCCAAGAATATAGGTTCTTTCTAAATCCATAACGTGGATAGAGTAGCCGATTATTTTATACTTAGAGCATCAGCCACCAAGTATGCCTTTCTTGGATGATAGTGAATATAGCAATCATAATCCTTGATTTTCTCCAACCATATCATTTGACACATGTTTAGATCCTTTTGTGTGAATATATACTTTATGCTCTTGTGGTCGATGTATATGTCACACTTCTCTCCATAAAGGTAGTGCCGCCAAATTTTCAAGGAAAAAATAATGGTTGCCTACCCTAGATCATGTGTCGGGTAGTTATGATCATGGATCTTTAACTGCTGTGAGGCGTTGACCATCACATTTTCATTTTTCATGAGTACTCAAACCAAGCCTTTCTTTTGAAGCATCACTGTATATCACAAAACGTTCTCCACTCTTTGGTTATGTGATTTGAGGTGTAGTGATCATCCTTCTTTTTATCCCCATGAAGCTTACCTCCCATTCATCTGACCAGACATATTTTACCCATTTCCTTTTTATCTTTGTTAGCAGGCTTGAAAATGATGAGAAATTTCTCACAAAACATCGGTATAACCCAACTAATCGAAGAAAACTATGGATTTCTGTGACACCAGTGGGCTTGGTCCATTCTTCAATCGCATTTTTTAAGTGTCCATAAAAATTAACTCACTTGTGATCAAATTTCCCTATAACATGAATTCATTTACCCAAAAGTTACTCTTTCTGAACAATGCATACATCTACACTTTCCTCAATGTCTCCAACACAAGCCTTAGATATTCTTCATGTTTATCCTTTATCTTGAAGTATAGGAGAATATCATTAATAAAAATAACCAAAAATTTATCTAGGTAATGTCTAAAGAATCTATTCATCAAATCCATGAAGATTTTAGGGGATTCTGAAAGTCTGAAGGGCTTTACTAAAATATCATAGTACCCATTCCTTTTATAGAAGGATGTATTCTGAATATCTTCCTTCTTCAACTTTAGTTGATGATATCCCGAACAAAGATCCATTGTTGAGAATTATTTAGCTCTTCTTAGCTGATCTAACAAGACTTAAATCCTTGGAAGAAGATACTTTTAATTTATTGTGATCTTTTTGAGTTCTCATTAATCGATACAAAACCGAATTTTTCCATCGTTCTTCTTCACAAAGATCACTGGTGCACCCCAAGGTGATGTAGTAGGACGTATGAACCCTTTGTCCAGATGCTCTTTTAGATTCTTCTTTAACTCTACCAGGTCGATAGGATCCATCCAATAGGGATATTTTGAGATAGGAGTAGCACTAGGTATGAGTTATATTGAGAACTCTACCTCACTATCTAGGGGGAGTCTTGGTAACTCTTCAGGAAATACATTACTGTATTCCCTAACGATGGGAATTTCAGCATGTTTGGAACCTTCCTTTCACTCAACCTATGATTATTCATAGGAAATCAACACCCACAGAGTTGACGGATTTTTCAAAGACTATTCATGATCTTACTTGCATTTTTAGAGGATCATGAGATGGTTCGGAATATGAGAAGATATTTCCTTTTCCCAAAATTTGATACGTGACCTATATAACTATAGAAAATCCAATCCAAATATTGCATCGAATTCAAACAATGGATGTATTATGAGATTTTTTAGAATAATATTCCCACATTTTCTAATAGAATATGAGTCAAACACTTGAGTTACAATGATTGCACCACTAAGTGTTTTTACATATATATCTAGTTTAAGGATTTGGGGATTCAATTCAATAGTTCTAGAAAACATGATAGATATAAATGAATGCAAAGAACTTGAATCAAATAATAATTTTCCATTTTTGAGTGAATAGGATGTGTACCTTGTACAGATTCATTATCTTGCTCTAATTACACAGTAGTGGTGGAAGAAGCCTTCTCTTGTTCCTTTGGCTTTGGTGGCTGCTGATGATAATTACCCTTGAAGACTGGTGGTTTATTTCGCTAACTTGAACAGTGCCCTTACTCCCTATAGTTGTAGTATTGAACCATAGTTGGTTCTCTCCTTTCATCCACTAAATTATTAGTCCTTTTCATGTCTTTTCAACACTCTTGAGAAAGGCATCCTTCTTTCCCATATTTGACGCATTTCCCCATCACTTTGATGCAGTTTCAATTATGTAACATCCCACATTTTTTGCATGTGGTTCATTGTGTTTTTTTCACAACATTATCATTAGATCCTCAAGCTTGAAACTCCATCTTTAGTTTCTTATCAACATTTCCATGGGACCATTCTCCAAACTCCATCACCACTTTTATATCACATCAAATAACTTTTTCATAACTCCAAAATTCATGAATATCAAGAGCCTTTTAATTGTGTGGTTTTAATCCACAAAAAAACTCTCAATTTTTCTATCATTGTTGATAACAAACCCCAAAAGGTACCTTGAAATCCTTGTGAAATTCGCTTCACAGGTTGTGACAAATTCTCATTCTTTTTTCTTGATCTCTATGAATTCACTCTCAATCTTCCTACATAGAGTTTTTGGGAAATACTATTTGAAATACTTGATAAAAAAGTCTTCCCAATCCATCCCTTCAATTTCAACCATTTAGTTGGTTTTCTTAATCAAATTCCACCATTGATCGGCCTCCACATATAGATGATAAATGTCTAGAGTCACCTTCCCTATCTCAGAAAAGTGGAGCACAGAAAATATATTCTCCATAGAGTTGACCCACTATTCAGCAACAAGTGGATTGGAAGATCCACTAAACCTCGATGGTCGTTGCTACATAAAACAATCGATAACCAGTTTCTCCCTCTTTGTTGAAGGAGGAAATTATCCATTATTATGGATATTGTTCATAACCTATGATAGTTGGGTAATCATAGCCAGGATGTTTTGAACTCCACCTCCCAAATAATTGGGGATATCATTCAGGCTATCATTGCATTGGACCTTGCACAAGTTGTTGGCCTGTTTTCTCCTAGTTCCCAACTTTTTCTAAAATAGAAATGGTTATAACAAAATATAAGTCAACAAGCCTTGAATAACTCATTTATTATCATGATTGACACTGAAATCATAAATTATGGGATTAATCATTAAATATTACTATGAGAATACATTTAATTAGTCTTGTACTAGGGGTTTTCTCAAGGGTTCACTAATCCAAATTCCTCCAATTAACTAAACATTTCATTTGATACCAACTATAGAGACCCAACCTTTTAAAACATTATTATTACATCATTTTAATGATAAGGAAAATATTAGTATTACACCATGAGGATCCAGTGGTTTAGTGTGTTGGAAAAACTAGGACCAAACATTATATTTACAAAATAAATCATAAAAAATTTATTTAATTTTTTATTCTTTAACTTCTTATGGGAACTTGACCTCTCCTTAGTACATGTAGTCACCTGAGGATATACATAAAAAATGGGGTGAGCTAAAATCCTAGTAAGTGGGTAGATAAGAACAATATGGCATGGGGTGAGAATAATCAAAACAACATCATCAAAACCATGAGAGGAAAATTTAATAAAAGGCTTGAAATGTAGAAATGAATAAAAAATGAAACATTAGGTCTTAATGGTCAACTAACACACATAGTTGTGAACAATTATAACAACATGTTCATGAATCATTTCCATTTTTTAAAATTAGATTCATCACTTTACCCAATGCATATAAGTGTTGTATAATTCTGCGCACACCCATCACATTCAAAAATTCATATTTCGCTATATAATTTCAGGCACTCCAATCACATCATAATATTTAAAATATCATGCATTCCACATTAAAAATATGTAAAACATAAACATACATAACCCATTTAAAGAAATGTGTTTGACATAGTATATCAAACTTTCATAAACATTTGGTCCCAAAAATAAATAGGGAATGTCTTTATGGACATAGATCCATTAACCATGAGTGAGTAAAACAATAATCAAGATGTAAAAAAGGGAGCATTTATTTGAAAGAAGATTTATTTTGGGAAACATTTGGTTTTTCATAAAATCACTATTATGACATTTATATCCCAGAAAAATTAAGATAATTATGAAAAAAAAAATTATGGAGTAACCACACCAATGATGAGGCGAACAGGGGAGAACCTGAAGAAAGAAAGTTGGGTTCAAGAATTTCCCCATACCTTGTATCTGAATTCTTTCTTCTCTTTAATTTCACGTATAACCACATTATATTCATTAATTAAAAATTCCAAATCCTTTTGTACACTTATATGGTTTATTATAGATTCATTGAGTAAATTTACGGGCTTTTGGATGAGTTATAGTGTTTATAAACCAATGTTCGGGAATGTTCGTTTTTATGGTTTTTTTGAGTGGTACACATGTATTCATAAATGGCAGTTCGTTTAGAACATTGGTAAACATATAGAACTAATATTTATTTTTATTAATGATTTTATAGATCATTAAATTATCTTATAAGGCATTATATTAGATACCATGTGGATGAATCAGTAGATAATAATAAAATGATGATTTTTTGGGTTAATTTGGGCGGTTGTTTACCACAACGAACTTCTTTTGTTTAATAATATAGTAATATGTACACTATTTAGTTACAGAACATGAATTAAGATATAATACCTATAATATAATCTGTTTCAACCACAAAAAATGGTTTCATGAGTAGATCAGAAAGATGTAATGGAAAATAGAAAACTTGTCATTCTAGAAGGTGATAAATTAAAACCTTGTGAACAACATTTTCTTTTATAAAATAAAAAGTAGACGAGAAGGGGTTTGGAAGATATATTATCCCATTAGTATCATAAAATTCCATTATATGTTAGATATAGAAGTTACCATACCATATGGATCGGGATTGGTGGGGAGAGATTAGGAAATGAACATGAAATTGAAAGGAATTTAAAGGTAAGAGAGAGAGAGAGAGAGATGAATTACCTATTGAATCATCATCTTGAGATCCTCCTTAAGGAAGCTAGGATTGGACTTTTAATGAGACCAAAAGCTCTTGGAAGTGGGAGAGGATCTAGGGAATATTCTTGGGAAATGTTTAAGCAAGGATTGAAGCTTGAGAGGTGTGAGGAAATGAGGGTTTGAAGGGTTGTATTTATATTGTAGGGGAGAGGGGATTTCTCAATATAATATAATATTTATTTATTATTTATCCAAAATACAAGTAATGGTGAGGATTCCATGACCAAGAATATTAAATATGGAATGTGAGTTATATATTTGGGTTCTTAAATCACTTGTGATGTTAGGAGTAGTGGTTTTAAATTATAATGTGTTTATACGATAAATTAATGTATTTCACTATTATCAAAAAATTCATGTATTTAAGAAAAATCCATAAAATTCACCCTAACCATTTTTTGATGTGTAGAATCCAAATACTAAGTATATTTTTTAAAAAATAGTTTCTTAAATATGATTAATTTAATTTTTCATTATAATCATAATTTACTTGAAAAATTCAATTTTTAAAACATTTTTTTACTTATTCTAAAACATAGGTACATCATTATTTCACTAATATCCCACATACATGCTATTTTAGGTGAGGTTAATATTAATAAGGGTATATTATTGTTCATAATGGTAACATTACTTTGTATAATGATATTTTACTATTCATCAAAAATTAAAATTTGTCTTTTAGACTCCTAACATCTTACTAATCGCAATGGTGTATGTCAGATTTTAGAAACTCAAAACAAAGAAGTGGAAATATTATGTTTAATGGTCATATTGTATTTATTACCACTATCCTTCATTGTGATTACCATGGTGATTATACTATAATTAATTAAGAAGGGAATTACATTAATAAAACATTAGGTTGTTATAGTCTCCATGAACCTTATAAATCCCTCTCAGGACTAAGAATAAACACCTGTATTCGGGATAATGACTCGTGCCAAGAAGGGAACAACTGGAGAATCTACTAACAGTTCTGGATCTTCCATTTCCATTGATTGGTTACTACCCTGTAACAAGCATACAAACTGTGGACATCTTGGTGGCATTACACTACAATGTCAAACACACAGCTTCAATCAAGATTAACAAGGACTGAAACATAGAGGTGTAAGATGGGAACTAGAGAAAGAAAGCTTTCAAGAATTCAAAAAGGTGGATACATAGTGTTTAAAACCACTACATGGTGTGTTCCCTTATTATTTCATATGGACATGTACATTTTCCAACCGAGGTCATGTAACACCACATACACACAATGTGGTGTCCTAATACACAGAGTGTACTTGAATCATCTTCCCCTACCCAAGTTCTTCATCATGACTTATCCCACACGGTTCTCCTAGAGCCAGAATACACAGCGTGTTTGTGCCAGACGTGGAATGTACTCGAAAGAACTTCACCGACCACTGTTGTTTGTCACACGGCCAGTTACACGGATGACCTTATGTGGTGTGTTTTTTCTAGACACGACATGTACTATCCATAATCCACCTGTGTTTTTAGTCACACGGTTGGACACATGGTTTATACACATGGAATGTATGTCATGTACACGACATGTTACCCCATGGATTTCTAAGTATTCCGTCTCTACCCCCACAACCAGTGAAATGGATAGAAACTACATGGCGTGTACATACAATACATGGAATGTACATAATAAAATCAGGTCCTTCCTAAACAGAAGGACACATGAAATTTATTCTACAATACACACCAGGTATTTTGGGTTTTTCTGGACATTAAGCATCATAAACTACTCTGGAATCCCATAAAACACTGAATCAAACATCAAAGGGCCAAATTTTGATATGTGGGGCCTGTACTACCCGCGAATCAATGCTTGGCTTCATATTCATGTCATATACAAGTAATAACAAAGAAATGATCCACCAAATTCCAATCTTGGAGGTCCCATAACACCTCAAGAACCAATGTTTGGTGCTCATTCAAATGAAACCGTGTATATTATAAATACCCTAAAAATAGTAGGTATTCTATCAAGGCATCTGTCAGAACAATATGAATATCTAGCAAAAAATCTATCACAACAACATGCTATGAGTAATGCACCCTAAATGGCATGGTAAGAATGCAAGACATGTGATCTATAGAAAGTTCTTATATCATGCATGAGATGGAATACCCCCATCTCATCAGGTCACAATAGAAATATAACCTCAATGATATCAACAATAATATCACAAAACATGTGAATCACCAAATGGTTAAATCAAATCAACTGTTATAATTGAAAAACCAGAAAAATTGCAATAATCGAGGTAAATTGGCTTTTCCCAATACACGGGTTAGAAACATCCGAGGACAACTTCTTACCATGTACCATTTCCTTCCTATCCCCAGATAAAGGCTCTAAATAATACATCATGAAGAAATGAATTTATCTAATACCACTTTTTAATGTCCCAGTTTCAGGTGGAACCCAGAGGTTCCCTGTACCTGGTTGCTCACATGGCCTCAAGCGCATTTCCACCAACACTAGAGGCTTCCAACTTGAAGAGAAGGACTTGGGTGTGATAGTGGAAAAACTATTCCCTCATTGGAAGAGTAATTCAGTGGAATGAAACAAATAATAATAGTGGAAGTAGTAATAATATGAAATAAGTAATGATCAGAATACTGGAAGTAATAAATAATTAGAGCACATATATATGAATGATGCATGACACATATGTACATGAAAGCATCCAAACAAGTCACAGTGCTGGAATATAGTATTAAACAAAAGTACAAAGAAAACAAATATACTCCAGCATCATCGCAAGCCTCAACTTTGTCCCATGCTCTCCATCTCCATAGCAATCATGTACATATAGTACAAGGGC
Source organism: Viscum album (assembly GCA_963277665.1). Classification (NCBI taxonomy): domain Eukaryota; kingdom Viridiplantae; phylum Streptophyta; class Magnoliopsida; order Santalales; family Viscaceae; genus Viscum; species Viscum album. The sequence continues at coordinate 56,319,042 of OY728123.1, forward strand.
TCTTGACATTATCTATACATGCAGTAATATAATCTATTAGGGCCCAAAAGCATGACCCAAATAGGGTGTGGGAAGAATCCCATTATGAAACCACTCAATTATTTGGGAGTAATAGTCATTGAATATATATGTCTGGAAATAATCAATATAAAGTAGTAAATAAGGAAGTACTCAAAGGTAACCAGTCCTACGGTTTCAATTGCATTAATTTTCATATATTTAGTAAGAAGATAATCAATAACAAGTAACCCTCTGGGATGTACTCACAGCCTAATCCCTATGGTTCAACCAATCAAATAAAATCAACCCTCTTGGAAGCACACATAGTCTAACCCCTCTGGTTTATCATTAGAAAAGAATCTATGAGGAAGAAGTCACCGCCAATTCCCCCTATAGTATTGTATCTATAACTATAGTAAATACTAGGAAGCACTCCACGTGATATTCACCCTATGGTCTCACAATGTGGAACTAAATACCCTCTAAGGGAGCACAATGTCCATCCCCCCTATGGTCTCACATAGTAAAAGTAAACAGACACTCTAGAGAGGCCCTCAGTATCCATTCCCTCTATGGTATACTACACCAGGTTCCCAAAGCCCTATGTAAGTAAATCATTCACTATGATGATTAATAGCCAAAGTAAACCTTAAGAATTACTAGTCTATCAGCTTTCAAGAAATACTTGGCAAAACATCTACAAGAATATAACAACATTAGATAATATCACTCCATCCTAACGACACTAGGCATGGGAAAAGAGCAGCTAAACCGATAGAGCTAGATCAAACTGTCAATATCAAAACAAACAAGGGAATCGTATACATAACATGTCAAATAACTCTATTCATAATCAAAAAACATCTACTCAGTCACACAAGGCATATCGGGCATTAACACGGATAAAATCATTAAACATGTAATACCTCATTCTAGGGTATTGGGAAATTTTTCACATAATATTCAAGGACTAACTAAAAAATGGAACAAGTCACCAACCACGATGTTTTACAATTGATATATTTGAATATCATCCATTGATTTGACCTAGAACATCATAGATCTATAAAAATATCTAAAAACTCAACAAAGAATATCTCACAAGAGAGGATAAATCATGAGATGAGGCTCTAGAAGAAGGATTAACTCGTCTTAGTGATTCCAATGCAATCAACGATGGCTGATTTGGAGGATGGTTGGCGGGTCAGGGGCACAGGGAAGAATCATCACTCTTGGTCGCTCCTGGATGAGACGGAGCTAGAAGAAGGTTGTTTGGCTATTTAGACATGACCTCAATCTATTTAATCAATTATAAATAAATGTATATGGTGTTTCCTATAAAATTACACATTGTGTATATGGCTTTATCGGGCCACGCTTTATGTGGTCCTACCATGTAGTCACATGGTCATGTATGCGCCTGTGATACGACCTAAAACGACAAGGACTTAGAGGTACGGTACACGGTGTGTACAAGAAAGTACATTGCGTGTACTCCATAGATTTTCCTTTTTCTCATTTGTCCTAAAAAACAACATGAAATGAAAAACGTACCTAAAAGGATGATCCAATTTCTTACAATAATTATTCTATTTTTTTAAAGGGAATGAAAATATGAATTCAAAAACATTTCTTTGAAAAATATTCATTTTTACATCAATATGATCTTATCATTATTTTATAAAAATTTATTTTAAATTAATGTTTAATTATACATATTATAGCATCTTATTTTAAATAAAATTTGTAACAGTAAAAATATATATTTTTATCATTCATAATGTTTACTTCTAAGGGAAATATATAAAAGTCATTCTAGGCTTATTCTGATCAAGTAAGTTCAATATCAATATTCACCAGATAAAATTATATTTTCTCCCTTAAAAATTAAAATGTAAATCTTATTATTGTTTAATTAAAAATAAGATGGTAACATTCTATTATTTATGCTAGGGAGTGGCATTCATCAATCCAACAAAAATTTCATCCTTGAAATTTTCATAGATATTACTTTCAAAAAAAAAGGGTGGATATATTCCATAACATAGTATGGTTTCAATGTATCTTCCTCCATTTTATGATTTAAAAAAGTGTATTTACCATTCGAGTAATTTTATTCCTCAATAAATTATCTCTTCTTTCAAGAATCTAGAAAGGATCTTCATAGTAAAATATATTTGGTTCCAATTCTATTTCATCATAGATGAGCACATTCCTTGGTTTTGACATGTATTTCCTTAAAATTTATATATCGAATACATCATGAACAATAAAGATAATTGGAGTAATTTAAAAATATCAATCCATATCTACAATTAATTATAGAATTTAAAATTGTTTATGGTACCTGGAGCTCAATTTCCCTTTCTTACCAAACCTTATAACATCCTTCCATGGAGATACTTTCAATAAAAACTTATATCCCATTTTAAATCCATGTTATAATGATCTCAACTTTTATTTTATTATTTTGACACAAAATTTTGACATTCCATATTTTTGACGGGGAAAATGAAGTTCAAATGAAGCACTATATCAAGATAATTTTGAATAATTTTCGATAATTTTGATGTAAATAGTGAATCATGATCAGATAAAATTTAAAGTGGTTCCCCATGAATTCTCAAAACATCAGTATTAAAGAGTTTTGTAAGGAGATAAAGAGGAATATATTCTATTATAGAATTAAATGTTTGTTATTCATTTAGGGATCAATTATAACCCATATTTCATCATTATTTTTATATGTATTTAGTAATGGTGTGAAAATCCAAAAAAAACATCCCATTTTTACGTTGGAATACATAGTGGTTGATGAAACATATTGACTGTTGACTCTGAGATTTCACCTTTTTAGAAATAAAGCATCTTTATAAATAATCTAAAATTTCATACATCATATAATCAACCAAATTTGTTTACTATAAATCCCTATACATATTGGTGCTACCAGGGTGTATAAAAAAATTCAAGCTACGAAAAATCAAAATCATTGAGTAACACGAGACATCCCCTCTACCTTTTATTTCTGAAATTCTTTGAGAAGATGTATTATAGGTTCTTATGGCCTATTATTTATGCCAAATTTCACCATAGATATAATTTATACAAATCATCATATAAAATATTATTTCTACCAACTCAAGATCGTGAGTTTTATAATCATGTTCATGAGTCTTTAGTTTCTTTAATGAAGAGGAAATTTCTTTATTATTATACATAAATATACAACCAAGTCCCTTAGTTGATGCATCAATATATATTAAAATCCCATAATTTCCAAATGGTAGGGTAAAAATGGAAGTTTTAACCAATATCCTCTTTAATTCATCAAAGCATTCAATACATTATTTTTCCATACAAACATAACCCCTTTACTTGTAATCTTTGTTAATGGGTTATCCAATTGGGAAATGTATTGAACAAATAACTGAAAATAATCTACCAAAATTTTAAAACTACATACCTCAGATATATTCATTGGTGTAGGACATTATTTTAATACCTTTATATGTATATAATATAATGAGATTCCATATTTACAGTCAATATGGACAAGAGAAACATATTTTGAATCTAAAAATCACTCTTTATAAATTTCTCATATAATTATTTTCTACTACCTATCTAAATAATTATCTATAATTGATTTTTATATTCCTCATATCATTAATAATAGAATAATATATAATAAAAAAACACCCCAAAAAACCATCAAGATATTACCCGAATACTTTTTTCACTAGTTCCATTATAATTGTTGATTTATTAGTCAATCCAAATGGAATCACATTAAATATGTAATGTCCACACCTCATTCAACGTGATTACTGTAGAATATATTCCTTCTTTAGTCATAATTGATGATACCCAGATCAATGGTCAATATTTGAAAAATACTGAGATCTATAAAGTTAATAAAACAAGTCATCATTGGAATATAAAGTATAATTATTATTTATCTTAACAATATTTGATTTAACTATAATCAATGTACAATATCAAGGATCTATCTTTCTTATTAGTGAATATAATAAGGACTACCCAAGGTGGAAACTGGGGTATATAAATCACATATCACCCAAATAATATATTTTTTCTTCCACATCAGTAATTATATACTATCCATTCTATAGGGATACATTGATATTGGGTTTTAATTTAGGATTTATTCAATTTAAAACTCAACTTCGCCCCATGGTGGATGTCCAGATAATTCCATAAGAAATATATCATTGTATTTCAATATAATAGTTAAATACGGAACTATTTGTTCATATTTTCCATCTATATATTGTTTCTTCTCAATATAACCAAGAATTTCATTTAGAAGAGCTAATATTAGCTGATCAATAAATTAACCCAATAAAAGGTCAATATTTTTAAGATACATAATTTCACATATTCATCACAAATCATAATTTCATTCTCTTAAAAATAAATTTTTACATCATATTTTGGAAAGATAGTTCATACCAAGGATAATATAAATGGAAACCATATGTATAATAATAAATTTTAAAAATAGATCATGTTTATGTATTATAATGGGATCATCCTGACACACACTTTTTGTAGGGATATTTCTACTAAGGGGTTTTAATGAATTATCAATTATTAAGATGCATGGGAAATATCTAATTTTATTAGAAAACATGGAATATACTAATGAGTTTTTGGATCAACTGTAAAATAAATAATTTTTGAAATTTGAAGATACGAATAACATACCAACCACCCTATCATTAAAAACATTGATCCCCTACTAGAGTGATCGTATAATCCTAGAGTTCTCCCCTTATCTTCTTCTATGATACCTTCCCTTGACACATGGGACCTTTGTTTGAATAATTCCCCATTTCATTAGTGTTGAAAAACAAGATTATTGTTATCTATTTATTTACATTACATTCATTTTCCAAATAAACCACAAATTTACACTTATAACAAACACCAATTCAATTATAATTTTCGAAGATGTTTCGTTCCAAAATTTTGATGGGATCTAAATACAGTATTTTTCTTATTATTCTTCATTAAATTCATTTTTTATTCATGTTCTACCGAACTCTTGTTATATTTATTTATCCGGAATATATAGGATCTTGAATATTCATTCTATATTTTTGTGGAGAATAAATGTATTGCATCATATTTTAAAAATGATTAAGAAACAAGTCTCCTTCGTATACTCAGTGTTATCCTTTCAATGGAATGGTTAATCTTGCATTCTATATTATGTATGTAATTAGTATCGTACTAACAAAGTTCTTTAAAGGTATCCTCATACAATAAAACAATTTCTACTTCCTTTTTTTTAAACTTGAGGAACATTATCTGCATTTTAGATTATATATCATACGGGATATATTATCCAATGAATGTTTCATTAAAATCACTCAATTACATGTGTTTTATTATTTCATATTACTCCCTAGAATTTCAGATCAACATACACCATTTATCATCACTATCCATGAGACAATATACTTCCAATATATCCATTTACCTTTAATCACATCCTATGTCCAAAAATATCTTTTCATGGGACTTAATCTATTTCCCAACTACCATTGAATTAATTGTTTTACAAACATATGTGTGCTTTTTCACATGAAATAATAAAATATAGGTGTATCATTCCATGTAAAATCAGGTTTATCCATATATACAAGGTTATTAGTCATAAACAGTTTTTTTTCTATAATATATCCTTTCTTAACATAGATCCAATGCCATTTATTATGTATTTCACAACAGGTAAACGTATACATTATCCATGAGTACTGATATAATTATTTCTACCATGAATAGTTTTTAAATAATAAAAAATATATTATTATATATTATAATTCTAAATTTTAAATCACAAATCATAAATCCAAATCTGATGTAAGAGGGAATATAAATTGAATATTTATAAATTCCTTATATATGTATTATAAACTTAGTTTCTTTGAAAATATCATCAAATAATAAAACAAATCAAATATTACATAATGGTTTTTCAATAAAATGTGAATTATCCTAAAACTATCCTCTATGAGTGTTAAAATAAGTTTGAAGTAATGAACAATTCACTATTAATTTGAATGATGAATGATATATACACAACCAGCTCTTTTTGGGGTTTTCACCATTAGATGCATCTGTTCCAAAACCACTTCCACATACAATATCTAGATAAAGATGTATTTGAATAAAAACCTCAAAATTTGTACCATAGGAAACAATTTATGATGCCATTCCATAATTAGACATATCATCAATTTTTATCATACGGTAATCGTCCAAAATCCATGTTCTCTTAAATCCAATACCCATGGTTTCTCCTAAACTTTCTCTAATACTAATGGTAACAACCCCGAATCTAGTACCTAGAGTTGGTGATTACTTTATTATATTATAATAAAATACATGGGAACACATCATAAAGGAATGATCATTTTAGTAGTCCTAATGAATAAGATACCTACGTTATTCCAATTTTTTAAAATTAGAAATAATATATAAAATATATTAATAGAATACATTAATCATCCTCGAAATCATTCAAAGAATGCTTCTTCAAATCTTAGGTAAAGGATACGAAATAAGGGTGGGATCAAATTCTTTACAAGGGTTATGTACAGTGGAAACCTTCATGAGTAAAGAAGTAATAATAAATATGGAATGATAAATAACTAAAAGAACATTCTATTTAATCAATAACATGACCACATAATGAATCCTTGTTTAACAATAATGAAATAATCTAATGGATTATAGGAGATAATTTATCAATTAATGAAATTCATAATGGTATTGTCATTCTCTTAGAAATCATTAATATATATCATCAAATCCTTATGATATGAATTTTTAATTGATGGATATGTATAAACCAAAAAACCATTCGATTTTTTCAATAGCTTAGTCTCATGAGACCATTCGAAGCATCATGGGGGTTATTATAATACATCCTAACCATCATTGAATTATTAATGTATTCCTCATACTATTAATGATTATTTCAATTTAAAAACAATATTACATACCATTAAAAATCCATCTATAGTAATGAGAACATATTTATCAATATTCATCCTAGTCAGTAATATAACTATCATCATAAAACTACAATGAACCAAACCATGTAAACTAGAAAAGTTCCCCAAGATTTTCCACCAAATTGTGAATTATATCGATGGAATTAAATATGATTCATGTATAACCTGAAAAAAGTGATACACCATGAATAATGAAAAATAAAGAGAGTATAAAATGATGAGACAAACAATGTTATGAAAAATAAACCAGTCCAGAATGAAAACAATTACATGTCTAGATAAGTCCCTGTGTTTGAATCCACCACCACCAAAACATTAGACTATAAAGATTATGACAATAAGAGAAAACATCATTCGGTATATTTTCATTACCATTACACAAGTCATATAAAACTACATTTATAACCACCTAATGGAAAAATTGGGTGTCAGCTCAAAGCTATGTAGGATAACACCAAAGAATATATAAAATTTATAATATTAACAATTAATTATATTTCGATTTAAAAGAAATATAGTTTAGAATGAAATTTTATAAAAGTTAACCCATTTTTAAATCAACCATTGTTTTTCATAATATCATAACATATTTAGAAAATAAAGAATGTGTCATGTACATAAAAGAATATATGGAAGAATAATATGATCAACTACGGATATATTATATAATAAGTATGTGGGAAAATAACCATGAAAATATAATCATGTTATAAACCAATCATCAATTGAAAATCGCACCATTTTGGATCTAACCAATGGGAATTAATATTGGACATTAATGAAAATATCTTTCCATGAATAAGGTGGAACCATCCAATATAACCACTGGTGGCATAATAAAACAAAAGGGAAAAAATATATTTATATATGCACCCAATGTTACCTACGTTGATAAGTTTGTAAATAAATTTTAAAAACAATTATTACATTTAATAACAGATTTTGACATTAAATCCCTTCAATATTTGTTCTTCAAAACCCTTTTAAAACAAAAACCACCATTGAATAATTTCATAGAACACTATGTGTGAAAAAAATCTAGTTTTAATGAAATCTAATAGAGAAAATGTATCTACTATAACTATTACATTCCAATATTGAATCAAGAATTTTCATTGAATAACCCAAATGAATTTATAAGATCATTAAAGAATTTATGAGTTAGAACCCTTGTATAGAGACAACAACCTTATGAATGGATAAAACCAAGTTTCCATCAATAAACAGGATTGAAATGAGATGATCAACAACCAAAATAAATGTAATGTGGTAAAACTATAAACGGTAGATAGAAATCACAAATCGACCAAAATATGATCCACAAATAGAGCCAACACCACTGCCACGACTCATTAAAATGAATGGGAAGTAAGAATGCTTACTAGAGAGAAGAAGTGCAACCATATCAGAGATAGAATCACATAAAAATAATCCTAAAATAAGAGTGATCACCCAAAATTTACTTGGGATAGCATAGGGTTCAAGGGGGAGGCCTACACATCGAATAGGGAATGAATTATGTGTATATAATAAAATAAACTGATTGACATGAATGATTCATGTCATGAATCACTACTTTACATTTTGAATCTCGTGATTTTAATATACACTAAAATGTAATCTACTTTGATTAAATTATCCAAATCAATGTTATCAAAATGTTGAAATGTATCACAGGTTGTAAATTTTTCATGATCTAAACCCGAATCACATTATATTCTTTATAATGTATTCACATCGTACACCCATGTCATGATATTAATGTGTCCACTAGGCAATGAATAGTGAAAGTCCAATAGAAAATAGCTAAACCAATTATTAATCCCATCAAATCCATAAAATATCTCTTAAACTAAATGTGTCAAAAAAAATTTACCATGCATGTTACCATTATCAAAACCATACTATATTTACATACCCTAAAATAAATCAAGATATTGAACATACAAAAAGATAAGGCCACTACTACCTCATCCAAAATTCATGATCACTTGTATCATGGAAATCCCATCCACACAAACATATTACAAGTACCAAAGGATTATTGTATGTTGTAGTAACATATCCCAGAGATCCTAAATCTGAACTGTTTTCTCCAACATTGTGGTTTTTGGCTCATAATAAACATCCTCCCACTCAATAACATGGGACGAATTTGGTTGATACCTCCCCAACTAGGAATCATGAGACACATCATGGATTGAATTCAAATGAAATATTATGTCCAACTGAAAGATGAAATTACTGAGAACTCCACAATCTCAAAGGGGATAACAAACCTTAGTTTCAACAGACCTTGCATAACCAATCTAATTTTACCAAGTATGATGAAAAAAATGAAAACCCCAATCACCAACCACACACTATGGAATGTGATGATGATAGTAGATATAGTATTAATGAGGACTCTATTCCCTAACGAATATACTTCATATCAACTACAAAATTTTCATCATTTCCTAAAGAAGATTCATCCCAACCAAGGAACTCTCTCCCTACTATACCATGTATAAGTTATATCTACATGGATATCCCTAAAAGTCCTCATAAGTTCCAATATTAATTGAGTCTTGATAAATATTATTATAGAAAAACTGATCCATTGGAAGATAATTTCCCCAAGAACAACCAAAATAAAGCACACAGACATTGATCATACCCTAAATGTTTTTAATGGATCACTTTATCTTTCCATCCATCTTGGGATGATATTCAAGGATCAATTTTAACTAGAAACCCATCACCTCTTCAAAGACTTTCTAAAACCAATATCTTAATAAATGATTCATATTAAAAATATCCACTGCAAGAACCTTTTTATATCTAACAACCTCTTAGACAAAAACATACCCAAGCTATTCCCTCTTCATTCTATCCTTGATATGAAGGAAATATGGTGACATCGCATGAGGATCAATGATCAACCATATCACATCCATACCACAGGTTTCATTAAAAACCCAATGATGAAACATAATGAAATATCCTCCCATTTTAAATCATGACTGTGAATGGTTTTAAAAACCCTATAGGACTTTGGGGTTCAAACTTAATTATCTAGAAATTGTGGCACTAAGACACTAAATATGCAATTGTATGTATCATCCCCAACAATCAATACAGAAATATCACTTCAGGAATCATCATGGTATTCCAAGGGTGTATCACCCAATAGGAATGGTTTCTACAATCCAAAAACTATTTCCAAATAGAATATGGAGGAACTATACTAATTTAGGTAAACAATGTTCCATATGGAGACAAAGAACATTCACTCGAGTCCCCACCATTTAGGATTTCACGAACAAAATGCAACTCGATGTCAAGTAATTGATCAACCTAAAACTACTTATCAAATAATTTTCCAACATTTAATGAATTAGAGAACACCTCCCCACCAACTTCCACTATTACTAAGATCGTCTCAGTAAACACAACTCATCAGAGACTACTCCTCCACTGATTCCTTAAAGGATTATATCATAGACTTCATACTCAATACAATGGTTACCATATTCCCATTCACTAGAGTGTAATAAATATTGAAGAAAAAATATGAATATACTCAAGACAACATATATGTCACATGTTTATACCCATATGAGTGAATATATACTTTATTATTTTGGGATTAGAAAATATTGTAAACTTATCCCCAAAGTGATAGTGTTGCCACAATCTTAGTTTATGCATAACTAATACCAAATAAAGATCATGGGTAGGTTATCTCTTCTCACAAGGGAGTAACTGGTGAGAAATGTAGACCACATCATATTTCCCATTCATTAAGGAAAACCCCTAACCTATACTAGAAACATCGAAGAAAATATCATAACATAAACCTTGTTATAGAAGGAGAAAACTGGATCTAAAGTCTACCCTAGTATCAATTCATGAGATGATCAATGACATTTATCATTCCACTAAAACTTTACACCCTTATAGGTTTAAGATTTTCATGGAGATGCATTCTTGTATATGACCTGAATATTTGACCTTTAAAAACCAACCATCCAAAAGAATATTCAAATCTCAAAAATATTTCTAGGCTACCCCGAATATATAACTACCATTTTAGTTTAAAGATCCCCTAATATTACACTATTGAATACACAATTCACTATAATAGTCACTTCCTAGATCCAAAAACACAAATTCAGAAAGATTAACACACATATGATTTTCTCTCAAATTTCTATGGATTATATCTAATTGATCAACGTGTTCCTTTTTAGAATTATACTAAACCAAAATATCATCCACTGAAACAAAAAAATATCACACGAAACAAAGAAATATCTATTTCATAAGTGAAATAATTACCATAGAATAATTACTGATACTAAAAGGAATAACGAAAAAACAAAAAATTCCCATACCGACTATTAAATGTTGTATTAGGTATATATATTTTTTGATTCATATCTCATGGTACCCTAAGGGAAATAAAATCATTGAAAACCAATGTGCCCCCCCCCCCGAGTTGATCAAATATATCATCAATGATGTGAATGAGATACTTTTACATAACTATCACATGATTTACCTTTTTTTAATCAATATAAAAATGTGGCTTTAGGCTGCTGTTTAAGGAATGGAAAGGTGCTGCCCAAGGTGACACACTATAATAAATAAAAACATTATTATTGCAGTCAAAAATAATAACCATAATTTCATATAACTCTGTAGGATCTATAAAATGAAATGGGAATAATACCAGTAAGTTGGTTAATGGAGAATTCAAACTCTCTCTGTAGAGTTAAACTAAAAAATAATCTAGAAAGATCTTAGTGTATGAACACACCATCATATATAGTGTGTCACACCTAACCATGTTATTCTATTTTATCTTATTAATTTTCTTATCATTAGATTATTTTTTCGGTGTCCAGGTTGAGTCCCTTTTTGAATTTGTGTGTTGTTTTAGAAAAAGCGGTGTTTGGGGCTTGTTGGCATTTCGCACAAGGGCAGAGTATGGTTTGGAGAGTGTACATGTATGCCCTGGTCAATGTGTGGCCTCATTGGCATTTAATATAAATAAAAATATAAATTAACAAAAAAAATTATTTTAAATGAATGCTAACATATAATTAGGAAATGCAAAAAATAAAATTTAAAGTATTATTTCAATAATAATAATAATAGGAATATTATTATTACTAAAAATATTATTAATTAAATGATATTATTAACATTATTATTATGAGTTTTGGTTGGTTTTATTCTGGTGTGATGGAAACACAAAGTTAATAGAAATCATGTGGTTTTCCCAGGTACTAGTGCAACTGCTTCTATAATGGAAAAAAGGTACATCATGGTGTGTACACGATCACTTGAGTTGTGCATGGATGGTTCCATTGCTCATTTTTTAAATAATTAAAAATTAAAATAAATAAAATGACCATTTTAACCATAATAATAATACTATTCTTATTATTTATAGTAGTTTTATTATTATTAAAGAAAATTGTAATTATTTTTAATAAATTTCTTAATATTATTAATATTAAAAATTAAAAAAAATAATATTATAATTATATTTATAATTATTACAATCATTATAACTTATTTTGTTAGTGGGTATTTAAAAAAATTCAAACCCTAATCTGACACTACCCACTCATATACACTACCCCTCTTATGCACTACCCCTTGTTTGGAACTACCCCCATCCCTACACACTCCCTCATCTTGCCACCCACCTTCGTCGAAACCAACCCCTTGTGTGCCTTCTACTAATAAATCCATCCCATGCCAATGCCAACATCCCTATGTGAATCATCTGCAGTTGGAACCACTCTACCTATGGGATGAAACCCTAGTTGGTTCCACCCCTTCCAATGGCTGCACCCATGCTGGTGTGGGCCTCTTAGGTGCACCACATCAACCCATGGCCTCCCCACTATGAAAAATGTTCTCACTGCACGCCCTCCTCTAATAGAGGATTCCCCCTTCGATATTTTCTTTCGTTTTCACTTTGATAATTTTTTGGGATTTTTTCTTTATGGGTTTGTTTCCATATATTTATGCATTTGAAACCCTCATAGAGCAATATCAGACATGCATTTTTCATTCCTCCATGGATGTGAGGTATGATCCCTTTTCACATATCTATTAAATTAAAAAATTCATAGATTTATTATTTTTCACACCTTCATTGATAGTCAATCAGTGATATAATATTTTTAGAATATTTTTTTCATGGGAAATAGGGTGTTTTCTTTGATTATTTTAAGTATAAAGTGTATATTTGTTGAAATTTCACACACCATTTGTCTTCTAAATTACATGTTTTTCCTTCACATGTCATTTATGATTTTTTTGGAAGCATGTTTTGATCATAATTTTATTTTGTAAATTTAAAATTGTAATTTCATGCTTAACGATTATTCAATAAAGTATAGATTCTTTCTAGGTTATTTTACCATGTTCTACGATTTGTGTGTATGGTTTGAAAGTTGTTTTTAGAATGATTTGATGTGAAAATGGATTAAAAATGGATATTTTTGTGTGAAAAGATTAGTATGTTTCATACCCATATTTTATAAGTGGTTTAAATGGTTTATTAAATAATTTTTATGTGGTTAATTATGTTTTGAAAATGGGTTTGTAATGCACTTGGTTTTAAAAGAGGTTTTGGTGTGTCTGGAAAATGGAAATTGGTTTTTTTTCAAGAATAAGTGGTGTTTTCCTTGATATTTTTGGTATTGGTTTGTGAAATGGGTGGTTTGGAATAATTAATTGGTTTACAGGGTTGTTTTTGATTTTGAGAATGGATTCACATGGTTAGTTTTTTCATGTTTTGATGCGGAAAATTATTGTATCAAGGCATGGGCTACTCCTTGAGAGGGCCGAGGTGGTGCCATTTTGTGTTTTTCATGTGTGATAGTTTATATATGGATTTTTTCTTGATCTCTTTTGGAACACCCTTTTACAAAAATATCCTGGAAACCTAGAATAACTATAAGGATTACTAACAATCATTGATTCACTATTAGTTTATGTTATGTCCAGTCCCCTATTATATGTGGATATCTAAGTTTATTGTTATTGGATTGGGCCTATTAGTCTTCGTTGTGTTAGGGTCAGTGTGAATTTGGGTGTGTTGATTTCATTATACGTGGTATGCTACCAGGTATGAAGTCTCGTGTATTAGTATGTTCTTGTTCTCCTCTAATTTCATAGGTTGTCTCATGTTTCTCTGATACTAGTAACCTTGATACAATTTCCCTCATTGTGTGGAATCATAATCAGGTTCTTTGTTAGTGATTATTTTTGTAAATTTTGAGTGAGTGTGTTTTTAAAAATTATTTCAAGAAAAAAATATTTTGAAAAGAATAATCACTCTACCCAATATTACTATTATGAAATATAACCCATTCATATTTGGTTCTCTTTTTAAAACATTTCCTGAGACTTTTTTTAAATCAAGATGGAAATAAAATATAATTGTTTTTTTAAAATGAGTAGTGTGGGAAATCAATATTTATATTTTTTATTTCAGACATTTTAATCAATGGTTCTTTATTTAAGGCATGTTAATTGGGAATAGAGTTAGTCGATCCTATCTAATGAGTTTTAATAGTCACGCATATTGTTTCCTTCTGTTTTTTTGTTTCTAATGTAGGATTCGTGTTTGGATCAATCGCCTTGGGAGATATTTGGTATGTATTGGAGAGTATCCCTTATGGTCACCTAGAGGTGTCTAAGGTGTGAGGTATATTTTGGATTTTCTAGTTTTTCTATTTATTCAGTTAGATTTACCATTAATTTAAATCTAAATTATATAATGTTTTACTGATTATTTTGAGATTATTTTTTGATTTTATTTATTCAATTACCATTTTATATTATTGGGGAAAACTATTACCGTCAACTTTAATAATTTTGTGGGTGCTAGATTATATCATAGGAGGATCAGGAACACCTCTCGGTCCCTTCCAAGAATCGGGCCAGGTGATTGGTTCAGGGTCCACTTGGTTTGGTTCATGAGAAAATGGTATATAAGAAGGATGTCTGTTTAGTGGACCATGTTTTTTAGAGATCCCATTGTTCTTTGTGTATTTCAAGGTAGTGTGATTAGTATTTTTAGGGATTTAGGTGTAGGAATATGGCAGGCATCATAAAAGCCTGCTCATTCCAATCAACAAGTCACCATGGGATGTCCATGTTTTATCGGTGTCCTCTGATTCCTGGTGTTTGTTTGGCATTGGGAAATAAAAAGGGTGTTATGAAAGTGGTCTCTATGAGATCGCATGGACTGGAATACTATGTGGAGCTAGGGATATTTCCATAAAATAATCTCCATGATGATGTAATAATTGGCATGTAGCCACCAACCATGTGTCTAAGACACTCACATATAGTAGTTTCCCATTGTGAATTTTTTGGATTTTCCATTATTATGAATATTAAACTATAAAGACTCAATTTGAATTCTAAATATTTTAATTTAAAATAGTAATGACTTTGTTTTTATCAGGTTCATTGTTTTCTTGTTTCATAGTGTCTTCCCCTACAATGAATCGATGGATCCCCATGGTGCAACATCTGGTGGCGCATCTTTAGCAAACACTCTAGTTAATCAGCCCATTGACTATGTCCTTGAGTTCTGGATGTTGAAACCTCCTCTATATTATGTTCAATCAGATTCTCTCATGGTGGAATATTGGATAGAGTGGATTGATTGGGACCCCAATTTTCTTGTGTTTCCTGAGACATTAAATGTAACATTATATACCATTAGGCTCGAATGTCCAAAGTGTAAATAGTGGATGTTTAGTTCTCTTAGATAGCCTCGAGATGATCATACCTTGTATTTCTTCAAGTCTTAGTTCATCCAACTATACATTCCAAAGGTGATGAAGGTGAGAATGTTGATGGAGTAGTTTAGAATTTCGAAGGGTGTTGGATCGATGTATGAATTAAACTGAAGCTTTTGGGTTATAGTTTCATAAGAACTAGGTTATGTTGAAACTGATTTTGTGAAGGATCGGAATTTGGGTTTTGGGATCCATTCTGAACTATAGTTGAGGGGGGAAGAGATAACCCCAACCACATTCTCTGAAATGTTTAGACAAGACTTTTAGGACAAAGATTAGTTAGTAGGAGTACCTAGGATGTTGAATCCTTCTATAATCTTTAGAAGTGGTGAATATGATTCTTGTATGATGAATGGGTAGTTCCCTGATGCTGGTGGTGATGGAAAGGGAATTAATAGGCCTTTAGACCTCCAATAATCTTATTCAAAGCGTAATGTATTGATATATCATCAGTGTGGTAAGAAGGGTCATAAGAGGTTGTCGTGCCCAAATGCTATAAGAATCTTCCATAGCAATGGATTTTTGGGTCACATGAGGTAGTTCTTTTGGTGTGTTTTCACGAAGAGCAGTTAATACAAACCTGTCTCTTCAAAGGTCACCCTAGCCTATTTGTAGGAGTAGGTTGATGTTTGGTGATAGTATTGGGTTTTCACTCTATAATGTTCTATGTATTTAATAGTATTATCTAGTGTCATCTTGTGGTTTTTCCTTCTTTATCAATTATCAGGATTGATTTTTAAAAACCCTTTAGAAATTCTATTTTAAAGGGAAGTGTGTTGTGAAATTTTGATTCATGTGTTATGTTTAACAGTTCCTGAATCCTAAAATCAAGGCATGAGATGCTTTAATCATTAAAGCTATAGCCATATATATTGAAATGAATCATTCATGTAGTTAGGATAACCCTAGTAATGTGAGAAGTCCATATACTAAATTCTATTCTTGGATTGGTAGATGGAGACAGTTATGCCTTAATTGTAGCTATTCAATTTTAATTGGATATGTTTGATGGAAGGGGTAGTTGGAACCTCATATTCACATTATAACCATTTTGGGGGTAAGAGTTTTATATTGTTATGAGGACTATTATTTACCTCAACTTCTTAAAATTAAGGTAGATGAGTCTAAAAGGGTGTTGGACATTATTAAATGGTCCTTTTGTTTCCTATTGTTCTGAACCGAGTGTGCCGAGGTTTCTGTTCTTACAATGGTGTCTTGTTTTTGGGATGTGTCCGTTGTGATTTTATTCTCTGTTATTTTGTCCCTTCCCTCCACTCCCCTTGTGGTTGGAATATTACGTTAGTGTCAAAAAAAATTGAGTACGTTTCAATCTCATAAATTCTTATGGTGGGGATACCAAACATGGGTATTGTTGAATTCTATGTTACTCTATTTATGGTAGTTGTGTCTAAATGGTTTGAAATTTGTTTGTTTGTATGGGTGGATAGTATGGTTTATTTTTTGGATGTTTAAGGTATTCATGATTAAAGGCTGTTTTGGGAGAAGTGAAAGTTATAAGGCATTTGGAAATATCATTTGTAGATGTTTAATATTTTGGGGGTGGGTGGCACTTAGCAGGAAGTTTGTTTTGATCTCCCAAGTTCATATTCTTTTCCTTTACTGGATGGGGATGTTTTTATAATCTCTTTATCATTCATTATTTTGAAATCTATTTGAGATGTAATTTTGTACTAGTTTTGCTTTAAAATTAATCTTTGGGTTGGCATTCAGTGGACAAAATGTTTTTTGGTGGGGAGAATTTTCACACCTGACGTTTTTATGTTATGTTATTTTATTAATTTTATTTTTATTGGAGATTTTTTCTTTAGAGATTCGGTTGAGTCTCAGTTTTAATATTTCATTTTTTATTTAAAAATGGTTATTTGTGGCTTAAAGGTATTAGGCGCATCTGCAGGGCATAGTTTGGGAACAATTTTGTTATGCCCTGGTCACTGTGTGGCCTGCATAACATTAAAAATAAATTAATATTTTAATAAACAACAAAATGAAGTTAAATCAATGTTAAAAAAATATAATAAATAAAATACAATTTAAAATTATTGTTTCAATATTAATATTATTAATATTATTATTATTGTTATTATTATTGTTTATTTGTATTCGTATTATTATTTGGGATTTTCGTGGGTTTTAAGCAGGTGTGCAGGCACCACATGGTTAGAAGAAACTATGCAGTCATCCTAGATACCAGTGTGGCCACTTCTGGGAAGTAAATAATATACCGCAAAGTTTTTTCATGGTCACTTGAGCCGTGCATGAACTATGTGGTTTCTTCATTTTCCAATAAATTATAATTTAAATTCAGAAAATTACCATTTTATCGATAATAATATTAATATTATTATTGTGGATAATAGTTTCATTACTAGTAATTTTTTTATAATTGAAAATTATATTAATATTATTAAAATTAAAAATGAAAAAAACTGTAATATTGTTAAATTTATTATTATTATCATTTTTTTATGATCTTATTTTATCAGTGGGGTTTTAACAAAATGAAAAAAATTCAAACCCAAATCACATGCAACCCCCTCATATATGCTACCCCCATCCTATGTGATACCCCTTGTTTGGTGCTACCCCCTTCCATGTGCACTCCCACATGTGGCCACCTTCCTTTTCCATCGCCCTCCCATTGCGCACCTCCTGAAAACACATGCTTCCACTACTGGTGTCGCTCTCCCTGTGTACATTAACCCCAATCGGCACCGCTCTCCCAATGCACAACCACCCCAACCAGTGTTGCCCCTTCCAACAACCACTCCCCTATCAGCGTGGCCCTCTCTAGTGCACCACCCAAACCCACAACTTCACCTCTCTTGTGTGCGGCGTCGCCGACTCTCCCTTCTCCAGCAGTAACTTCCCCCTTCGGTATTTTTCTTTTTTTTTCACTTCAATTATGTTGGGGGGTTCTCATTATGGGGTTTGTTTCATAGATTTGGGGGTTTCAACCCCTTTTGGAGTGATTTTGGACATGTGATTTTCATTCCATTGTGGATGTGAGGTTTAAACCTATTGAACATAGCCATCAAATTTAAGAATTCGTTTTTTACACATTCATTGATAGTTGAATAGTGATGTAAGATTATTAGAATAATTGTTTCATATAAAATAGGGTATTTTTTGATAATTATGAATATGAAATGTATGTTTCTTGAATTGCTCAAAAAAATTTGTTAACTAAGTAGCCTTGATGGTCTTTTTAAGGGATTTAATAACTTTTTGAAGCATGTTTTGATCCTGAAATTTTTTTTGTGAATTTAAAATTGTAATTCAATGCTTTACCATTTCTGAAATTTTTTTATTCTTTATTATTAATTTTAGCAAGTTCTATGATTTGTTTGTATGGTGTGAAAGTGGTTTTTAGATCGATTTAATGTGAAAATGAATTTAACATGGATATATTTGTCTGAAAATATTGTTTGGTTTCTTGCCAATATTTTTTGAATTGTTTAAATTATTTATTTACTTATTTATGTGGTGTGAATCATGTTATGGAAATGGTTTTGGTGTGCACAAAATTTTACAAGATGTTTTGGTGTGTCTGAAAAAAGGAAATTTGTTTGTTCTATAGAAAAAGTGGTGTTTTCCTTTAAATGTTTGGAACAGGTTTTTGAAAATGGTGGTTTTTAAAAATTAATTGGATTCCAAGGCTGTGTATGGTTTTGAAAATGGTTTGGCATGGTTAATCTGTGAAGGTGATTTTGTTGATGTAGAAAATGATGTGAGGACCATTTAGCACTTTTATTAAATGTTCATTTGGAATACCCTCTATGGTTTTATTCTTTCCATCTTAGTTTTATAGGGCATGGGAGTGTCCTCAACATGGTACCTCCCTTGTATAATTATTGTTTAAAGGAAAGGGATTCACTTTAAGAGGGATGGGGTAGTGCGGGTTTGTGTGTGTTATGTGCGATTGTGTATATATGGCTTATTGTATGATCATGATGGAACACCCCATCAAAAACATATCCTGATAACCTAGAATAAATAAAATTAATAATAATAAGGATTGATGTAGTTGTAGTTTATGCACTCACTAGTGCCCGATAATAGGTGGACATCTGGGTTTATTGCTATGGGATTGGGCCCCTCGGTCTATCTTGAGTAAGGGTGGTTAGGAATTTGGTTATTTTTATTTCATCATGTGTGGCTTGCTACAGGGGATGGGGTCTCATTTCTTATTGTGTTCTGGTTCTCCTTTGAGTTCCAAGGTTTTCTCATGTTTCTTTGATACTATTACATTTAGTACCATTTCCCTCATTGTTTGGAAACAAAATCCTATGTTTTGTTTGGTATTCCTTTGTTAAATTTTTAATGTGTGTTGTTTAGAAACTATTTGGAAAAAAATTTGGAAAGAATAAGCACTCTCCCCCTTCTCACTTTTATGAAAATAAGCCTTTCTAATTTGGTTCCTTTTTTTCTTCTCCCCCTGATCCTTATATTAAATCAAGATAGAAATAGAATATGATTTTTTGTTTTTAAAGTAATATTGTGTAAATCTTATATATATATATATATATTGTTTTTCAATCATGTTAAAATATAATTATTTATTTAACGAATCTGCATTGGGAATGGAGTTAGTTGGGCCAAAATTATATGGTTTAATAGTCACAACTACAGTTTCTTTTTTTTCAATTTTTTTGATGTTCCATCTAGGGATCAATCTCCTTAGGTGATGTATGGTATGGATTGGAGAGTGATCCTCAGAGTGACATCGGGTTGTCTTAGGTATTAGGATTAGTTTGGATTTTCTAGTATTTTTTCAGTTAGTTTTACCTTGAATTGAAATGTAAAATGTATAAAGTTATAATAATCATATTGAGTTTTTCTTGTGGTTTTATTTATTCAGTTTCCTTTTTTATCTAATTGGATGAAACCATTCCTATAAAATCGAACAATGCCTTTGGTGCAAGTCGCCAGCTATGGAGGATAAAGAATGCCTCTCGGTACATTCACCAGATAGGCTCGGGTGATCGGCATAGGGTCGACCTGAGTTGTTTTGTTACATAGTGGACTACTAAAACATTAATTAACTACCTGAAGGAACATATCCAAAAACAAACAAGACATAACTCTGACAAATAATAATTTGGCCCCGCACTCATAAACCAAGAAAACACATCGATTTAAAATAAATGAGTGACTCTATCAGTACAGAGAAACTTATCTCAATTATGATAACAGATAATCTAGTCTCTAACATTGATCATCCAATCCATAAAAATAATCAGTTCAAAGATATCGAGACCAAGAACCATGAAATCCCACACCACATCATAGTGATCTATTAAAACCTAACACATAATTTATTTGAATACTTGTTTATACATCTTTACCAATGGTGTAGAAAGATCCAACAAGGAAAAAATAAGTACTAAATGAATAAAAAATATCACTGTAACTTGAATAATTAAATGAATATGTAACACAAATATCAAATAAATCTGCTACCATAGAGGGTGAAATAAACAGCACACCACTAATAGTAGTTAGTACTGATTCAGATTACGTTCGAACATACTTCACTACATAAATATATCTAGCCTCAGCTACTACTTGATATTTCATTACTACATAAAAATCCCACAAGGCATATCGATTATATTAACCACTATTTGAAACATTATAATGATCCTATAAACCCTTGTTGAGAGTATATCCATTCTTAATTCCATGGGACATCAATCCAAAAAATTTCCTTAGATGGACCAACATTCCATAATGATAACAAGTAATATGAGCCTTCAAACAAATTGTCTTGATATGAATTAGCCATCAACACTTATAGAAAAAAACATGCTACTGTATTGAAGAGGACCCTAAAACTACTCTTAATGATAATATGATACCCTTACACATCCTTTTATATCTAGAAGACACACCCTGGATAAAAACTACACCAATCGAATCCTCCCTAATACTATCTTCCCAATTATGTTTTCCAGTACCATAATAGTTTTATCAACTACCTCCATAAAGGTCGGAAGGAACATAAAAATTGGTTTGGACAAAATGTAATATCTACATCCTATCTCTAACCTATCATATATTAGAAAATTAATTACTACAAGATCCAATAAAAAGATAACTAAATTAGTGAAATGGGTAGAATACATCATAACAGTATACTACCCTAGCTCCACATTTAGAAAATCAATGGTATTTACCACAAGTAATGTCTTAGGGTAATGTTATTGGTTAAAGATTTTATTTATGGTTTCCCATGTGAAATACTTCTGTAAATTTCCTAACACAATAGAGTCCAAAAATCTCAATCTCGGTCCTTCAATCGTATAATTGGAATAACCCTATTTAGAGTTCTCATGAGTCACCAAAAAATCATAGATCTTCTTAATCTATTCAAGACATTCCTCCGATTCATGGGGAACTTTTTTATCATAATTGATGGGTATATTCTACACAGAAAATTATGACCCATGGTCTACCACTTATCTCGAGTTCCCAAAAGATTATTGTCATAGTGTTTTCACAGTGTAATTTACAACTTATACTAAATAAGGATTCACTTGGGGATTCATCCGCATGATTTTCATCATAGCTTACTTTCCAAAATTTAAAAGAGTTGTTATAGGAAAAATTTTAAAATTAAATTTTTTCAATTACAAATAAATTTTAGAGAAATTTAAAAAAATTAAAATACCAACATCATAAATCCATATTAATTCCTTAAAATATTGTGAATTTGTGGAATTTATTAATTTTTTGAAAGAATGATGATGATTAAGAAAGGAAGAAGTTCATTTAAATAAACCCAAAACATAGTTTATTTAAACCACCTTAACCACCGAGTCATAAGCTTTGAATCAAATCTACATACCACAAACAGTAACATAGGTTTAGTCATGAATATGAGTTGGCTATAAACCCTCCCACACTTACTATCTAAATAATAATAGTCCAAAATACTATATTCCAAAGAAAACAAACCAAACCTAGATAGTTTCACAACCCTTTAGGCTAGGTATTACCTTTGATAACTTTTTTTAAATGACCAACCCAGGTCAACTATAAAATTAACCCATGTTGGTCCACCACTTGGTGAAGTACAACAAAGGATGAAAAGATGTCTCATTTATAATTGAAAAAGTAAACTAATGGGATAAAAGAAGAATAAAAATACTACACAAGCATGAGATAAAAAATTACATCCAAACCATTTAATCCAAAATGAAAAAAATACAATTCTAGGAAAGTCCCTATGTGATAATCCCATACCACAAAACAATCTTACTATGAAGATGATTATAAAATGAGAAACCAACATGCTACTTAATTTATTACTAATACATAATTCCTATAAAACAACATCTTCAATGGCCCAAAACAATTAGGATTAAGGAGTAAATCACAATAGGTTACCACAAATGAATATATATAAGTTATAATATTAATAGTGAAATAGATTTGGATTAAAAAGAAATAATATTTATTATATATTTTCGTAAAAAATATTTTTTAATTCATCCTTTGGTTTTCTTTAAAGCATACTATTTTCATAAAATCAATGAATATTTATAGTATATGAAATATAGTCTAACATCATAATCAAACCAACCATGGATAAACCATTTAATAAGCCTGAGATAAAATAACCATGAAAATACCATCTTGTGATAAACCAATAATAAATGAAAAATCACACAATTATGGCTATAACCTATTAGAATACATACTGTATATTAAATAAAATCCACAAACTAGGTATACGGTGGTTCTAATCAATATAACCACTAGTGTAATTATTCTTAAAAATTGATAAGTCTATTTCATGATGCACCCAAGGTTGTCTAATATCATATGTTTTTAAAATTCCATTTATAAACCATTATCAAATTTAATAAAACATTTTCACACCAATTATTTATTCATCTAGTCTTGAAATGCTATTTTAATACGAAAAACCACAATAGAAGCGTTTCATTAAACACTAGGGATATATAAATATGCTTTTAAAAAATTCCCCTTTAAGAACATGTATCTCTTCCTAAAATTTTATTTCAATATCTAATTTGGAATTTTTATTGAATAAACGAACATTAAATGTATTAATATTTTGAAATTAATGAGTTAGAACCTTTTCCCAGAGATACCTTACTTAGGAATAGAATAAATATTTTCTACATTAAATTTATGGATTGGAAATGAGTAGATCGACCTCTAAAAGATAACGAATGAGAGAAAAAAAATGGTTGATAAAAAATATTATTAGAATACAACAGAAAAATGCAAACAAATACACAACCACTAAAAATTTCAATGAAGTGGAATAAAGGGCACTTATTATATAGAATAAGTTCAATTATTCAGAAGAATGAACACTAAAATTAATAACATGGAATGTTACGACTCATAATTATATAAAATTAAATTTCCATTATTATAATTATTTCATATAGAAAATATCACATATATCATCATATATAATAGAATGAAAACATTATAAATGATGAATGGGTAAAATAATATCTATTTCTAGAAGTTAGGAAACCAATAAAAATGAAAAAGAAAGTTAACCTTAGGAATAGTAATATAATCCATATGGATAGTAAATCGGAAAAATTAATTGTAAAAATACCCATGAAAGTAGAAATAAAATATAGGTATCTTATATTAAATTGAATGATATGATTATATAATATTATAAGTTAATGAATATTTATAAAATTATTAATTAAGTGTTGGTAATTTTATGAGTCATAAATATTTAATTAAAATATTACAATTAATGAAATAATTTAAAAGGAAACTATTTTTCATTAATTCTTATTCATAAATCAATTTTTTTTCTTATTATTTTAATATAATTTTGATAGACATTATTTAATTTATCAGGGTGTTATAAAATCGGTTATAAATTTAAAATCATTATTTTTTTAGTAAATAAATATTTTAATTAGAATATAAATTTATAATATTTATAAATTTATATTAATAAAATTCAATTCATTTTTGGATTATAAATTTCCAAAAAATGTTATGATGATTTTTTAGTTTTTTTCCAAAATACTTGAATTTTTGGTGAATAGTGAAATAAGATAATTTTCGATAAATGTTAAATACAGGAATTGTTGAGTCATAGGTGATGTGTGGTTGACGTAAGCCCATAATATCAATATATCAGTTATGGTTTTAATATATTTTTTGATAATTCTCATACTATTCATAGTACTAAGCCAAAATAATAATAAAAAATGAATAAAGTATGTAAATAACAGCCCTCTCCTCCACTATAAATTTTTCCCCTCACCACCCCTTTTCCTAACATCTTCTATGATTTAAGAACTGTCAAATTTCTGAACAAAATTCTTCTCAAGTACCTTCCCATGCCATGTAGATCTTGTTATTATAAAAAAAATCTATTTCCCTATAGAGGTTCTGAAAGAGGATAATTTAAGAAGTAAAATCATCTTCTTTTTTCTTTTTAATTTATTTTCAAGTTTATTTAATTTATTATTCTAACCTAACCTCCCCTTAT
Source organism: Viscum album (assembly GCA_963277665.1). NCBI lineage: Eukaryota > Viridiplantae > Streptophyta > Magnoliopsida > Santalales > Viscaceae > Viscum > Viscum album. The sequence continues at coordinate 56,344,439 of OY728123.1, forward strand.
TAAAATAACATGATAGAACTACTTATTTTTATATAATAGAATTTTGTTATTTTAATGGAATAATCCATCACCATGACCCTTCTACACCACTTTTATTCTATAAATGGAAAGGTCATCTGTGAGGTGTTGTTTCATCGACTTCAAGGATGAAAAGTTGTCATTTTACTTCCCTATCTTTTTGTATATCCATACAAAAATTTAATGTTTGAATATGATTTTAAATTTTATGTGACAACCATTTTTATGTTCTAGATGAAACACATTTATATAATACTAAATGATAAAAAATGTGTTCGTTGTGATCTGAAATAGCCTAAATTAATCAAAATGAATATCATTAACATGATATCTATTTATTCAACCGAATATCTGGGAGAAAAATATATATAATCAAATAAATTTATTTATTTTCAGTAATCAAATATAATTATAATTATGGATAATTACAACAATTTTTCAAGAACTATACTACTTATAAACAAGCAAACCGATCATGAAAACTTAAAAAATAAATGCTCCCAACAATAAAACTAAACACTATAACACATCCATAAGTCCATAAATTAATATAATAAACCTATAATTAATATCATAAATATTCAAAATCATAGGAATCAATTAATTATCGTATTTTAATGTGATTAACCATGAAATTATGGTCATGTGAAAATCAATTTCAAACATTAAGTAACGGTTTTCTTCCCGAACCTCTGTTTTCATTTTAGTTAAGATTTCTCCCTATATATACAAAAGTAATTTGTCATAATATTTATATACTTATTATAAATTTTTATAATATGTTCCAAACACATGTATCCATATCTTTTCATCATTATTTTATGGGTAATTTAACATTTTACAATGATTCCTTCTCAATTCATCTCGATACACAATCGAGATTAAAGGGAACTTCTCAAATTCGTTCCCATTTAAATGTACCATCCATTAACTATTTTAAGATACCATTATTTTAATAAAATCCCTAATATTTTTATGAAAAACTATATTTGTTCACTTATTTTTTTATTTAAAAAATTATGAGAAATTCAAAAAAAATTCCAAAAGAACTCTTATTTGTAATGTAAAAAGGGTATTTATCTCAAAATTCATCAACGAGTTTATTAAATTGTTTTAATTTTTTTAACACCTTTGATAAATATTCAATATTTTTAATATTTATCTCTTATTATTATCATCTACCACATTTTATTAAATGTTTTTGGATTATTTTGAATGTGAATGTGTTATCTTGATACAATTCAACATATTCATTAGAATGGAAATGATTAAGTTTATTTATTGAGGAATGTTATTAACATTTAATATACTTATGTAGATTTTGTTTAACCCCATTAAAATTAGGAATGAATTAGAATATGAAAGTGAATAATGGGGCCCGCTATAGCCCCATGGTTCATTGTTAGGTCTCATGAGAGAAACTAGACATGGGTTTTACCCATTATGTATCTTGTCTTGGATGAGGCCTTGAAATTAGGTTTATGATTCCCAAATATTTTTTTACCTCGTTATTAAACTAGTAATTGATATTACATGTGATTATTCAACTATTTTGTTATTCACTGTTTTGTTTTAATATTAAATTATTTGATCAGCTATAATTTTTTCCATTTAATTCTCAAGATAATATTCTAACGAACTATGTTTTATGTTATTCAAAATTCATTATTTATTATTTTTATGATATATTATGTAGCATTTCATACCCTTATTGAGAATACGAGACCACCCATTTCCTATGTTTTTTTGTTTCTAGGATGTTAAGATGTATATTATTAAGGTCTTTTTGGGATAATCTAGGAGTTTATGGGTATTTACAATGAAATTTATATGTTGATTTTTTTCCATTCAAGATATAATGTAAAATTGGAATATCTATTATGGAATCAAAATATACTAAACTGATCACTCCGTTGGGATTCTTGTCTTTTATCTCTGCTAATGTATTAATATAAGGCAGCAACTTTGGGAGAATGGGGTCGAGGTCTCTAAATTTGGTATCCATGGATGTTTAGTTGATGTTTTGAAATCTAGATTTAGAAAACAAATTAGGGAACATAAACCTAAGATAGACTTTGATTATAATCATAGAATAACATCCTAATATTTTGGTAATGTTGATATTAAATGGGACTTCCATGTAATATGTCTCTGTGTAGATACTACAAGTAGAAGTGGTTCAATCATAAATGTACCTAGGGGTAATGAATCTGACATGGTATCTTTGGCCTGACATGAGATCACATAGTATATGAAAATGAGCCTTACTACTATCAGGGTTTGACACTCCTGGGTGATCTTCTTAGGATAGTTCAAATATTCTTTACAAACCATAATGAAGGATTTAAATATAATATTTCCCCGATGAAAACATGTTTAAAATTATCAGATTAGCTATAAATAAAATTTTAGTTTATGTTATGTGTTTTTCTAGTTTGAGATTATATATTAGGATTCATAATATAATCTAGTGTATTCCATTATTGTGAAATGGAATCCAGTGGAAGGAATGGAAACCGTCATCAAAATAAGTATATCATGTAGGGAATTACCTACCATTAAAGATAATGAAGTTAGTCCTGGAGCTGTGACTGGTCCTGAGAAACATATAACTATAATGGGACAATTTACTTAGTTTTTGAATAATATCCTCACTTTTATGGTGCATCCAGATCCAAAACGTGGAAGAGAAATGTTAAACCACTTCATAAGACAACAACCTCCATCATTTAATGTGTTTAAAGACCAATTTGTAGCTTATTAGTGGATAATTTATTTAGAAAATATATTTCTCCCTTTGGGAAATAAATATATGTATATGGTTACCATGGATTCTTATCATCTCTGAAGAGATGCTAATCAATGTTAGTTATTGATTCAAAACACAATGGAGGTGGAAAAATTTCTAAAATGTTAAGGAAATATTTTAATGAAATATTTATGGAAACATATTTCCCTCATGAAAATATATTGAATATGGATATAAAAATACTGAATATGAGGAAAAAAGTGGACAAGAGTGTTTCTAAGTTTTACTCTAACATTAAATGGTTAGAAATTCATTTTTGGGACTATATTTGTAATCCATGGATTATGATAGATCAATTTGTTAGTGGTTTAAAACAATTCATCCAAAGGGAAATAGTCACCCAAAATTTTTCACCATATGAATATATAGTATCATATTGTATCAAGATGGGAAAATAATTATTTATCACCTTTTAAATTAATTGAAAACAATATAAGAAAATTGTTTTGGAAAACTCTGTAAAATGAAAATAGGTAAATGTGGATAAGGGTAGATTTTATATTTCCATCCTAGGATAAATTTCGTACAAAACACGTTGGAACACTCATGAAGGGTATGGGTGTTTGTTAAATGTTTGTAGAAAAAAGTACACCAAGCCTGTGATTTCAAGGGAAATAGAGAATCAACCAATTTTCAATTCTATAATTGAAAATATATTGGATATTATGGAAATTATTGTGATAGGTGTTGAGGAAAATTTACCAAATAAAATCCAAGGGAGAATGGTGAAGAATATGCGTTCAAAACTATTGAGGATGAAGGTACCAATTATGTGGTGGAATGTACATTAATCATTTCCTCCAACATTCCCAATACCTTATTTTAGTCTTGATCATCTCATTTTTTATATATTCATAGTTTTCCAAAAATATTAGAAATACCCCTGTTGATTTAATACATAAATTTTCAATCGAAATGCATAAGGAAAGTATCACCACAACAAATATGTGTTTGTTAGTACCCTTTATGACACATAAACATGTTTTATTTTTTGACCTCCGCATCATACCTATGATTGACTTTGACCTAATCCTCTATATGCATTGGATTTAAAAATATGATACTAAAATATATTGTAAGAATAACGAAGATACTATTTTTGAGAATTATATAGAATCAATTATCTTTATATAAGAATCTTCATCAACTAACTCTTATCCAAACCTACCCCTAGTAGCTTTATTTATATTAATCCTTGGTTAAGAATAGAAAATGTATTATATGGATGATGAATGAAATCTTAAAATTTAAGATGTACCTATTGTACAAGAATACATTGATTTATTTCATAAGTTTTATGTGGACATCCTCTGTAGGAGTTAGTTGAATTATTTATTGAATTAATTCCTAGTGAAAGACATATATCAAATAATCTCTATAGAATTCCCATTATAGAATTAGTAATGCTGAAGAAACAACTAGAGGAATTGAGTGATAAGGGATTTATCGACCCTATTATTTCTCCATTGATATTTTTTGTTCTATTTGTCAATACGAAAAATGGATCCATGATCTTTGGCATTGAAAATAGAAAAATAAATGCTATTACAATAAAGAATAAGTATCTCCTTCTTTTCATTGATTATTTATTTGATCAACTTCAATAACCTCATTACTTCTCGAAGATTGACCTTTGATATTTCTATCATCAACTATGTTTGAGTAAGGAATATATTCTAAAACAATATTTTTAACTAGGTATAGACCTTACGGTTTTATAGTAATTCCATTTGAACTGACTAAGGAACCCTTGTTTTTCATATATCTAATAAACATTGTTATTAAGGAATATCTTAATGACTTTGTTATGGAATTTTTTTATTATATCTCACCATAATCCAAATGCTATTATGACCATGATAAACACTTTCATATGGTTCTGAAGACTCTTTGAAGAAATAAACTATATAGGATTTTCAGGCAGTGGGAATTTTGGATTCAATGAGTTTCATTTCTTGACTATATTATTTCTAAATATGGAATCTCAATTGATCCTGTGAAGTAAATAGTGATCTCAGAATGGAATACCCCAATGAAAATAATCATGGTATGTGGTTTCATTGGTTTAGAAGGTTACTATTAGTGGTTCATTCAAAAATATCCCCAATTAGAAAACATGTTAACTAATAATATTCATAAAGGGGTTAATTTAATATAGAAAAAATATTGTTAAGAATTTTTGGAATTCTTGAAGAGGTGAGTAGTGAATTTTCCAATATTGACTCTATCATTGGTAAATAGTGGATTCCTAACTTATAGTGATCCATAAAATAAAGGACTTGGTTGTGTCATTATGTATATTATAATGTTATTTCATATGAATCAAGGTAGTTAAAATCTCATGAATAGAATAATCCAAATCAAGATATTGAATTAATAGTTGTAATCATTCCTCCGAAATTATGAATACAATATCTCTATGTTGAATGATGTGAGTCATATATAGATCACAAGAGTTTAAAATATTTCTTCTTGCTGAAATAACTCAACATGAGGCAATGGTGATGGATGGAGCCACTCAAGGATTATGATTCTTCATTACACTAATTCCACTGAATGGAAAATATGGTACCAGATGTGTTTTGGCAGGATGGATGGTGGAGTTGTTAATAATATGAGGTTTGATAAGGACCCTGTGTTTATAGATCTAGAAACAATGTATATGGAAATTATTAATGAGGGTGAAACCTCGTTACTTTTTCAATTGGTTTCCCAATGATCTTTGTTGGAAGGGATTAAAAGTTCTCAGTTTGATGATGAGAATATTTAAAATAAAATTAACATTGTGAATGATGGGATGTTGGAAGACTTCATGTATGAAGATGTAATTCTGAAATTTGGGAGGATTCTCTATCTTCTTCTTATACCCGAGCTAATAATGGAGTTATTGGATGATTCACATTGCTCGAATTTCTCAACATAGCCTGGTAATATTAATATTTTTAGTGATTCGAAGGAACGTTTCTAGTGGGATAATATGAAGTAGGAAATTTCTAATTATGTATAAATATTTTTATTCTATCAACAAGTGATGGTTTAAAGTCAACATTCTAGAAGAGTCTTACAATCCAACCCTATTACTAAATGGAAATGGGAATACATCACAATGGAGTTTTACACATGATTGAAAAAAATACAAAAATTAATGATTCAATATGGTTACTATATGATTGAAATACCAAATCTACTCATTTACCTCTTATAATTGATGATTTTACACTAGAGGGCCTTGCACGACTCTGTATTAATTAGTTTGTATGAATTTATTAGGAACCTCTTTCTGTTGTTTCAAATCATGATCCATGATTTACTTCTAAAATCTGAAAAATTATTCATAAATCTTTGGATACAGAGCTTCGTTTGAGTAATTCTTATTACCCTCAAACCGATGATTAGTCTGAAAGGACTATTTAATCATTAGAAGTCATGTTGAGATAATTCTCTCTCGACTTTCATGGTATGTCAGATTATTATTTTCCTTTTGTAGAAATTTACTACAATAATATTTTCCATTCTAGTATTTGAATGGTACCATATGAAGCATTTCATGGAAAGAGAAATCATACACCAACATGTTATGATGAAGTTGGTGAAAATAAAATTGTTAGACCAGAGATTGTAGAGAAAAAAATAGAAAATGTAAATACAATTCAATGCCATATCAAATATGCTAAAAGAAGGCACATGATATTTGACGATAATCAATGGAAATATATGTAATTTAATGAGGGAGATTATGTTTTCATGAAATTATCTGCATGTAATGGTGTTATAAAATTTGGGATGAAAGGGAAAATCTTACCTGTGTACATTAGACCATTCTAAATTCTAGATAGAATTGGCGTAGTGGTTTATCGTTTCACAATGCCACTAAGGCTTTCCAAAGATCAAAATGTGTTCCACAAATAGTTTTTAAGGATGTACATGATAGACCCAACAAATATTCTCACTTCTAATGAAATAGAATTGGAACCTGATTTATCTTAATATGAAGAGCCTATATAGATTATGGACATTAAAAAGTTGGTGTTAAGGAATTAGATGACTTAGATGGTAAAGTTAATTATGTAAAATCCTAAAATTTAAGAGGTGACATAGGAACCGGACGATGTTATGATCAATAACTACCCAAATCATTTCATGAGGAAACATTCTAGAAATTTCACAGAAAACATTTTTGTAGGAGGAGAAAATGAAACGACGTAGATTTCTATCAAATGAAATTTCCCTTACTATAATTATTTCATATAGTATAAATCACATAAATTCACATAGATATAAAAAAACTTTTTAAATTAAGAATTAATGACATAATTGGTATTTTTAGAAGTTAAGAAACCTATACCAATATAATAGTAGCCTGACCATTGGAATGGTAATATGAACCATATAAATAGTATATCAGCAAAATGAATAGTAACCAAACCGATTAAATAATTAATAAAATTTAGGCATCTCATAAATAAGATTATTATTTAATTTTATCATAATATAAGTAAAGGAATATTTTAAAAGTTATTCATTAAGTGTTGGTATTTTTGGGAAAAATAAATATTTAATTATAATTTTATAATTAATAAAATTATATAAAGAAAAATAATTTTCATAAAATGTATTCATAAATCAATATTATTTTTATTATGATTTATGATAATTATATTACACTTTAGATAATTTTTCAGATTTTTGTGAAATATGTAATAAAATTAAAAGCATTATTTTTTTGAGTAAATGATGATTTTAATTGTTAATTAAAATTTTAATAGATAGAAAATTATTTTCAAAAAATGGAGATTATTTTTGTATTCCACACATATAAAAATGGTTATGGTGATTTTTTGGGATTTTTCAAAAATTCAGGAATTTTTTATGAATAGTAAATTACGATAACTTACGATAAATGTTAAATACATCAATTATTGAGACATAAGTGATGTATGTCTAATGGAAGCCCATAATATTGAACAATAAGTAATTATTTTTAAATACATGGTGATAATTATATATCTATTAATCTTCGGTGGCCCAAATAATAATCAAATGAATTAAATATTCAAAAAACACTCCACTTCTCCAGTATAAATAACACCCTTCACAACCCCTTTTCCTCACACCTCTAAGAATTATTCCCTCAATAATTTCTTCCAAATAAACATCCAAATTCTCTCCCCCATATATAGGATCTATTTTTCTCTTCATAAGAGAAAAATCATTTCCCTCTGGGGGATCTCAAGGAGGATAATTCAAGAGGTAAATCCCCACCTGTTGCCTTTAAATTTCATTTGATGTTCTTTTATATTATTATTATACCCTCACATATCCTCATAAAAATATTATGAAACTACAGTACCATATATATAATGGAATTTTTATGGTAATTAAATAATCCATCATCATCTCGCTTCTCCTCTCCCTTTTATTCTAAAAATTGAAACAATGTTTGTGAGGTGTTGTTTCATTGCATTCAAGGAGGAAATGTTTTAATTTTCCTTATCTATGATAAAGGATATTAATAAAATCATTTTAAACATTGAATTTTATTTTTAAGTGTATATTAAAACCATTTTTATTTTCTAGAAGTAAAATATTTCAATAATACTAAATGATAAAAAATGAGTTCATTGTGATCTAAAACTTATAAATTAATCTAAACGATTTGTCATTAACATGTTATCTAATGATTCATACTCATATCTTGGAGAAAACAATATATAAAAACAATTACACATATTTATGTTAATTAATAACATATAATTCCAATTATAGATAATTAAACCTAGTTTTCATGAACTGCATTATGTATAAACAAGAAAACCGATCCTGAAAACCTGGAAAACCAATACTCCCGAATGTTGAAATTATAATATATAACTCTAAAAAACCATAAATGAACATAATATAACAATAATGAATCAAATAAATATATAAAATATTATTATTGAATTAATTAATGGAATTAATTTGATTATCTTGGTCATTAAGGTCGAGTACAGAACACATTAAGATATAAGGTAGGGGTTTTCTTCCTGAATATCCATTTTCATTCGAGTTATGATTTCTACCTCCACAAACCAATTCCATTATTAGTTATTTTTATGTCATTATTCTAAATTAATTTAATATGTTCCAAACACATGTATCTATATCACATAATCTTTATTATATGGGTAATTTTATATTTTACAAGGCTTCCTACCCAATTCCTCCAGTTACACAAGCCCGATTAAATGGAACTTCTGAATTGTATACCCATTTTAATGTACCATCCATAGTTTATTTTAAGAACCAATATTTTTCTAAAATAAATATTTTTTATTAAAAAATAATATTTTAATATTTCTGGTTTGGTAAAAAAAATTATGAAAAATAGAGATTATTTTTGAAAAACAACTCTTCATTGTAATGTAAAACGTGCATTTCTCTCAAAATTCATCAATGATTTTATAAGATTATATTAATATATTTAAAAACCTCCATAGAATGTTATGATGTATTAATATTAATATCTTTTGATTGTTATATATAATATTTCATTTAATGTTTTGTGATTAGTTTTTATGTTAATGCCTTATCCTAATACCATTCACCATATTACATAAAAAGTTTAATGATAATGTTATTTCATTGTGGAAAGTTTTTTTAATTACATATGAATATGTTTTTTATGATGAAAAAAATTCAAATGAGTAATTCATTATACATATTAATTTTTTAGGGCCCACTATAGCCCCTCGATGCGTTGGAAGGTCTTATGAGACAAACTAGACACAAGTTATACCCATTATGTATGGTGTCTTGGATTAGTACTCAATAATAAGGATATGTTATATGGCGCTATTCATTTCCTCTTTATGAAATTTTTAATTGATAGTACATGTTATTATTATTCTTGTATATTATCCATTGTGAAGTTTTATTATCGAATTATTTAATCATCTTTTATATCACCCATTTATTCTCAAGATTGTGTTTTATTGGACTATGTTTTTAGTTATTATAAATGCCTTATTATTTATTTTTATAATATATTCCATTTTTTAACATTAAAAAAATATTTTCTCCACCATTTTAGATGTTTTATTTTTACATGGATGAGAATATTTATATTATAAATGAATTCATGAATAATATATGATTTTAAATGTGTTTCCAATGTAATTTATATGTTTTTTTCAATTCAAGATATATTGTAAAATTCATGTATGTGTTCTAGATTCATAAAATACTAAACTGATATGTTTAGTAGGATTCAAGCCTAATATTTATGCCAATGTATTAATATATGTCATCAAATCTGAGCTATTGTGGTTGGGTTCTCTACATGTAATGAGAGGGATCACCCAATCTTGTCAAGGGAGAGCCTAGTGTTTATGGGGTTGTTTTTTTCCAAATGTCGAAAGAAACATGAGCGAAGAATAATAAAAACAAATGTTCTCAAATAAATTATATTTGAAACATTAATTATAATAAATAAAAATGTATTCATGTTAAATATTTCAATGGAGTAGTATATACACCAACAAATTTAAAACAGGTGAATAATATTAAATGTGTATCAATTGAAGGGAAATATAGATGAAATCCTTTAACTCGTGCAACCCTTTAATTGAACATGATTTAGCCTCATTTATAATGAATTTAATCATGTAATTAATTTATAAAACAACAATATTAATATTTATAATATCATTTATGATAATTTTATAGCATATTATCACCCGTTAACTAATACTATTTCATTATTACCATTATTTCAGGTGTTATTTACTTCATTTTCTCATGCGTGGTTTATCATGTATGTTTTTCTTATTGTAAATAGGATATAGTTCCATATCATCCATTATTATTTTATTTTATTAAATATAATAATTTTTCATTTGATACTTGTTTAGAATTTTCATAGAGATTTTAACGTGACAAATGAATTACATTTCTTCACGGACATTATAGGTCATACATATACACGAGTGACATGATTATTTTCTTTAATGGGTGAAGGGTAATGAATTGGATGATATCTTAATTTTAAAAAATTAATATTATGTCATAAGAATTGTATGTGTTTATTTTTTCACCATTATTATGATCTATCTAAGTATATGATTGAAAAAAAATTACCATGGTTCGCAAGGAGGTAGTGTATCGTATAAACAAGTGATGGTTTTATTTCCCATTTGATGGACACGATGGTGGATAATTATTATTCCATGAAAATAAGAAAACATTAATATATGGTATTTATTTGGGATATTATATTATAATAATTAATAAATAATTGAATTTTCAAAATGAAAAATTAATAAAATAAATATAATGGTAAAGTTAATTACCTTCAACTTGAAAAACCTAATTTAAATTTCTTATTAAAAAACCTATGGTCTGTATTTTTGGGAAGAAAAGAATCTATCGAATATGTATGAGAATGATAAAGAAATATTTTTTTAGTTGTTATTATCAAATTAAATTAATAGGTGTAAATAAGCATGTAGAGGATATGTCCTTTTATAATTGACGTGAGTGACACACTTGTATTTTTTCAATGTTCAAAAATAAATTGAAGTAACATTACAGGAAAATTGGATCTAAAATATCTCATATTCGAATTTTATAAAGGAAATATCAAAATAAAACTCATCAATATGGTTTAATCAATATTTTGGTCATTTCATCCCTTATCATTTTAGAATAAACCCCTATTAATCCAATTATAACCTTAACAACAGTAAATAATTTTTACAGTTTTTTATATTAATTATAATTAAAAAAATAAGTTGAAATTGTTATATAATATTTATTATTATGATTAAAAATATGCAATCCATTTTTTCATATTCAATTAATAGATGTTTAATAGTTAAATTTAAAAGTAAACTAGTAAAACATGTTGAGTTTGTTTTTTCAAAAAATGCAATTTTCACGCATAAAATGATCTTACATTAACCATATGACTAGAAATAATAATTAAATGTATTTATATTAATATAGGTTGATATATAATATATATATTAAATTTAAATCAATCATCATTAAAAATTATTTTAATTAATGAATCTTGAAAGACATTATAAAATTTAAAAATATATATAAAAAATTTTCATTTTTACCTCCCAATTGTATTGTTTTTATTTTTATTAATATGATAATTAAAAGACTTGTATTTATAAATATTGAAAAAAATTGTTATAAATAAAAGAAGGAATATTTAACTACCACATTTTCTATCATTCAAAATTATTATTTATTTTGGAAATTTTAAAAAACTAATATAAGGAATATTTTTACCACGTAACATAAATAAAAATATTCATCCAGGAAAATTTGAATTTTAATACCATGAAATATTAAAATGTTAATTTTATTATATTTTTATTAATATATTTTTTTCAATTACACCAATTGAATATTAGGTGTTATAGGATGTTCCCAAGAATGGGTAATTATATACATACCCAATAGTACACCCTCAAGTGACCAAGATATAAAGAATAAAAAATGGAAGAGTCATATCAAAACCATAATCAAGACGAAAAAGAAATGGGTTATAAATTATATAGTCATATAATGATAAATTTCATAGATTTCAATGTAACATCTTGTCTAATTAAAAAAATAAATATTCTAGTCCTCTAATTCAGAATTCTAAAACAACTTATGTTCTCATTCCCTCAGATGATGATTGAGGATCCCTACCCAATTGTTTTTGGAGAAATAATGAATCCATTGTGTGATACCATATATGTTCAAGAACTATGTATGTAATAATCATTAAATCCATATATAATGTATAACTTCCTTATAAATATGTATGAAATAATGACTTCATCAGTTTCTAAAGGAAAAGGATCCTTTCTCCATTCGTACATGGGTAAAATACTAACTCCCCAAGTGGATTCTAGTCCCAATAGGCGAGATAACAACTCCACCTATGAATAGTTATGGAAAAATACATTTCAAAATGAATTATATAAATAAAAGTTTCTATAAGAAACATTTCATAGGGATACACACTATGTTTTTCCATGTCATACAACTGGTTGTGTTCTGTCATTTCACATGGTGGGTCTATACCTAACTACACAATGTGTATGTGGGGTAAATTTTTTTTCATATCTATAGGGGTACTCAAACTGTACCTATCCTACCCTATCCATTAAACGTACAATGTAAATGGGGATTGTATGAGAGAATTTGGAGTGTGAGGAGACATGGGCCCCTTGTCATGTACATTCAATACACACAAACATGGCTTGGTAGGAGTCTAAAACATGTGAATACATTTCATGACGATTATATTTCTCACTCTATCCCAAACCCTAATTCCATATCATTAGAAACACAAGTTTTATTCTACCAAACTACACACCATGTAGTCAGGAATGATCATTCATGTCACATAGACGATTGTTAGAAACCAAACGATAATCACATCAATATCTACAAGACAAATCCGCAAATAAAAATACCAACATCAAGAATATGTCTATATTAAGTGAAAATTTTTTATATAAATGAATTAAAATTATCTATTAGATCATTCATTCACTCCATAATTAACCTTGATGAATTTGTGAAAAAGTGTTATTCACACCCTCATCATGAGTTATTCCTCAATCCTAATCTATTATCCATTGTCAACCCACATAAAAATATATATCTCCATTTATTACCATCTCTATGGTGAGGAAGATAACCCTAGGGATCCATTTTAGGGATATATAAAGAGGGAAAAGGTTGGTTAATGAGGATAAATGATTAATTAAATTAATTATTTAATTAAATTATTAATCTTTTCTTATGACTACCCTTGGAACCGAAACCATATTATATTGATACTTGATTTTCTCCTAGGGTAAAACCCGCATTATGAACTCAACCACATTCCCATTTTCTCTATCCATGACTTCACACATGTTTGATAATAGTAGATATTCAAATAAATTTATATACTCAGTATAGTGGTTCAAACGACCTCCTATTATCATGATATCTCCATATTAAAATTTGAAAGAGTCCATAGAATTTTTCCAATGGGTTCAAAACTAATAACCAGGGTTGTTAAATTATCATATAAAAAATATTAGGATCATGTGGAATATATTAGTATTAAATAATTGAGATATATTATTAAATAGTTGTAAAATATATGATAGTATTATAATAATGGAAATCTCTATTTATCATTCATTCATTTGTTTTGTTATTGATATCACTAATTGGTCGTTATCAATGAGTATTATGGTTTGAAATAACATGGTAAGATTGGTGTGGGTAGAATTTCATATGCGATATAAAGAGTCATAAGTGATATATAAAGAATACAGTCAAGATAAAATAAGTCTATTATTTTAATCTGGACTCACCCACTATAATATATCATATGATATGTCATATGTACATTTATATACATTGGGGTATATAAATGTTATTAATCACATTACATGAGGATGGTGAGATACCTAGCATGATATACGTCATATTTAAGTAACTTTCTTATTCAATTCTTGTGGGGAAAATAAAAATGAGGTGGTTGGGAATGTTGTTGGGAATTTATTTGGATATACCTCAACCAATATGGAATAATTAGAAAATACATCTGGTCCCGTGAATAAATTAAACTATGGAAATATAATGCCATACTTAGTTGAGTGACATCTGATGTACTGAGCTATATTCAATAATGTAATGTGATATATTCAATCTAACGGGTCATCCTTTTCAAGAGAATGTTGAATATATGAGTTTTTTTATTCTATATTTAGGTGTTCAATTTCTAGTGATCCATCGATGTTAGGGAAAATAGAACTATATAGGCAAACATCTAGTGTAAATTATACATCTTGTGGTAGATATGTTTATATAGATATATTAGTATATTTGATTGAGATAATGTAAGAATATTTTATAGATATAGTAATATTGATGTTTTATTAGATTAATCTCTATGCTTACATCTATAAAATATTAATTTTCTATTTTTTTTAACACAATAAAGGCCTATAATTTCACATCATTAGATTAGAAAACAAGGAATAAATTTTTGAGAAGAGTTTTATCTAAAATTTGTAGAGTTTTCGGAATCATATTCCAAACAGTTTGAAGAGATTCACAAAGAGTTTTGATGTTTTATGTAGAGTCCTTATAAGGTTTTAGCACATTTTTTAGATTGATCTATATTAATGGAAAAAAGATAAATTTTACATTATATTTAATCTATACATTAATCCATGATATTACTATAGTGTCTGTTGTAGGATATGATTTCTTAATATCATATATGGCATGTATATTCCTCTATAAAATTCTATGTTGGGATTAATAATGGGTTCATGGATACCGCCATATCATCCTCCAAATTTCATTTAATTATAGATGATCCTTCTGATTCAATTATGTATTTATAGTAATATAATAATTTCTTGGAATACTCAAATGATTATTCCCTAATTCTAATTCATTATAAATTATAGATGTTGGCTTCCTTGAATTAAAAAATGATTATAAATTACCATTATTTAATCGGGGAAGCCTATATATGGTATGTGGAACCACCTATTGGAGGTGAGAGATATTATCTAGCCTTATATGAATTTATTTTATGTATTAGTTTTCAATTTTACTTCCAAACATAAAGTGAAGATCCACTTATGGACATTGATGGGTTCTCTCATAGACTATGAGGGTAATAATAGATTGTACATATAAATGTGTAGGAAAGAGTCCATCAGCTATAAGTTATTGATTTATATCAAACATACCCCCCTCGATATCAATAATGATAGAGCACACTCTGATTGTGGTATGCCAATTTAGGTATCATGTTATTTATTTCATATTGATTTGATGATGATGGATGGAGTACTTAAAAATGATTCTTTCATTATATTGGTAATGATATGATCCTATAAAATCCAACATCATAGTCCCTAAAATGTTCAGTGATGCTTCTATAATGTCTAATTGAAGGATCATCACAAAAATATTCTTTAGTACATATTAGAAAAAAATTCACTTGAGGGGGAATATTTCTGTAGAACATGGGCATAGATTACATGGATTATATTTAAACCTATATGATATATTAACTATTTTTTGTATAAGGTAGTCTCTTACATTAATCGTTGAATTAGAAACCCATTAGTGAAATTTAATAGAAGCAACATGTCTATTAGAGTTATTTCATTACATTTTAATTAGTTATACATGAGTATAGATTTATTTTATTCAAGTAATTTGGGTTTCCTACTAAGAATATTTAGACCAACCCCTTCATGATAACATATAAAAGTATATACATGTCTTTTTATGAATTTATTATTTTTTATTGATCACAGTGTTCATGATGATAGCTGTCTAGACCAATTGTGGTGTAATAATGGACACTATTGAGGTATTCATTATATAGGTGTCATTGCTGGTTTAATTTTTTTACATTGGGTGTAAATATATAGATATATATTGTATTTTGTTTCAAATTTATATCATATTAACTAATTCGGGATGAAATAATATTATATTTTTGATAATTTTCATTCCATTGTTTAGTAAATCATATTATATTAGATGTATATGTTTCTATTAGTAGCTGAGAAAGATGTTGAAAAAAGAATTATGATAAAATTTATCCCATAATATATGTATGATATATTTATACCTATCACTAGATATTGAACTAATAATGTTATTATTATGGTGACACTCCAATCCTTTTCATCATCTTTTTCATAGTCTATATGAGAATTTGTTAGGTTAAAAAATTATTGTCTATGGAATCGGTCTAGGAGATTAATCCTGATTTTAAAGGGTCAACATCCCCTAATTATAAATAGTAGTATATAAATGAAAAAGATATTATTATATAGTTATTTATTATGTTTACTATAAAGTATTACTAAATTACAAATTTATATTTAACAACATAATAAACAACTATAAAATTTTAACACAAAATATTTACCCATAAGTGTTTGACAACATCATTCAAATAATTACTATCATGTTTCTTGTAAAGGGTATTTATTATTTATTTTCACATAGTTTATGTTATTATAGACAATTAATAAACATAATCCAATATCATATTTATAACAAAATATAACCAACCGTACATAGTGATAAAAACTCGGTTGAATGAATCACTATTTATCTATCTCTTAAAAAACCTTTAATTCCACGTGATCTATGAAGTATAATGGTAAATAAAAATGGATTTTTCCTGATGAAATATTAATATAAAATTAGACATCCATTTTTTTTAACTAAAAGGAAATTATCATTGATAATATTTTGATATTAATAAACATTGATTGGAGTAGTGGTTGTTCCTTTATCTCCATTGACTATAGCACTAACCCATCCTAACTGTTAAGGTATCCATGTGGTTTCTCTAATTGTTAGAACCACCCTACTAACATTAATATTCCACTCTCTCTTGAGAGGGGAAATGTTACCATCTAGTGATTTTAGGTATGCCATCTCTACTATGGATCACTAATTTAACTTAAATTGGAAATATATTTCTTAAAAATAATTTTCATTCAAAATAATGGTTATGTCATAAATTTCCTTATCATTAATATCAAGATGAAATAAATCATTCTATTTTGACCCATTAGGGGTTAATTCAGAAAAAATTACTCCAACATATAATTTTATCATCAAACATTCCTTTACATTCGTCATCCTATTAACTCAAATTTCACCATAAAAATGTTAACTATTTATTTATATTGGTATATTTTGAGTTCTTACCACCATATTATCCACACCTACTAAATATATTAACACTCAACTTAGGAACTAATCTCTAAGGACATTTTGAAATGACATAACTAGAGGACTTGTATTCTGAGTCGCGAACAAAATTTCCACATGGACTAAAGCACGTCCTACTAGTCTGTAGAGGTTAGAAACTAGTATCCTTTGATAAAATAGACTGTTATGGAATTATTTTATTTCCAATGAAATAAACCAAAAAATCATCATAATGCATTTGAAATGATAAATTCATATATTGAAAATCTGTATGGTTATAACAATAGAAACATAAATTGGGTTTCAAAAATAAATGAATTTTTTGAATAAAAAACAATAAATTTTTTGTCATTCTAAGACATTGACCCCTCTCACCGTGTCTCTGAAGCGGTTATATGCCTCTCTATTACAAAAATATGATTTCAGTTATTACCTTTTCCATGACCCATCATGCTTATATTACCAAAAAATGATGTATATTGGGATGAGTATAAAGGTGCTAGGATTTCCCTCAGGATCTAATAAATATGCATGCAGTCAAAAATTTATCAATGTTATTTCTAACCAATAATGAGAAATAAAAATAATTTTTTCTAAAACATTTATTTCCCAGATAAAATTTAAAAAAGAATGATTCATGATATTAAGAACATTTTCTAAAAAATTATATTTATTTATGAAATAATGAATACAAACCCCAATTTGTCTTAAATTAAAAAACATGGATTATTATATTTAAACACCATTTTACAAAACAGTCAATTTTCCCAAAACACCAAAAACTACTTGTTACAATAAAATCACCAAAAATCACAATTGATTGATAAACCAATCAAGATAAGAAATTATAGATAATAGTAAATTTTAATTTTTATGTTCTATATACAGATTTATCCTATTTAATCTATGCCATATCAGGTTCACTTATTTATCGCAAAGCACACTGCTTCACTATTAAAAGAAATAAGATTCTTTTTTAGGCATTTATATCACTACTATATGCTTTATAAGTTCTCTAGATTACCATTGTTGGAGTATGGAGTTTATCTGAATTTGTTTCACTAAAACTATATCCTCTTATCCACTCATACAATGTGATAATATTAAAGTAACTATATAAAAATCAATGAATAAAAGTAATAATTTCACTAGGTATTGCAGTAACCTGTATATCCTAAATTTATTTATGATCAAAATCATTGGTTATCTAAAAATTATTGTTATTTAAATCATTTAATAATATAAATTTATCAATAAATCAAAATTAAATTAACAATCTTATAGAAGGTAATGGTTCCACGCACCTCAATGAGTTTACTTTTTTTTCTCTAAAAATTTAAAATATATGATCCTTCAAGAGTACAATTTTTATTCTTATCACAATAATTCTTCATAAATCTCAATTCATGAAAAAAAATAATTTCTAGAAAATTTGAAATGGCTCAATATATATATTTTCATGGACCCATAAAACTATTTATCTATGATTTAATGACCTCAATATGTTCCATGAATCTCACGAATTTTGAAATGGCCTCATGTAACTATCGGGTTGACATGTATAGAAATATGAGAGTTGATAGGGAAGAGTGATAGGGAGTGGAACAACACCCATTTCATTTTTTAATGACATACATAAACTATGGATAAAATCCACTTTCACACCTCTTTTTTAGAATAAACATTAAAATATGTTTTTATTCATATATTAAAATTTTTAAACAAATTATATATTAAATTTTAATAATATATAATAATCCATTCAATATATTTTATTTTCTCAACCAAATCAACCTATTTCTGAACACCTTTCATCAATGTATTTTTAATAGTCGTATTGGTATCTCAAAAATATGATATTAAATTGAATAATAAAAATGTATAATTATCACCCCTCACATTTGTATAATTTTCTCTCTAAATCATAATCAATTCTCTTGGGGTGTCCTTATTCAATGACATAGAATATCACTTGATAAACATCACAATTTTACATGTGTACTCCCCCATTAATTATTAAAATTGAATCCCAAATTTCCATGTAATCTGTTAATAAATCATACCATTTTAAAATATATAAAAAAATATTTCTCTCACTCTCTCAACCATAATCCAAGAATGATCCTACATTAAATTATAAAATTATAATATAATCTCCCATAAAAAATTAATTGAATCAATCCATTACCCTTAAATCTAATATTTTTATTAATTGACCTCATATATTTTATCAAATAATAAAATACTTATATCCCATATATCACCACTAAACATGACAAATAAATTCTCTCAATTAAATCCCTTTGATTTAATTCATTATTTCCCATTATAAAATATAACTTATTATGACACAATTTAAATATAATTAATTAAACATCCCCCTTTTATTCTTTAAATAATAATGTTAATAAATCCAAAAATCACTTTAAGTAAACACCATTTTTAAATTCATAACATAATATGTGTTATTAAAACACCATGTCAATATAAATTCTTTAAATAATATTATTTTATAATACATTTTTTTATTTAGTTTTAAAATATGGGTGTCATAATCCTCCCCATAATCTGATAGTTTATACTTAAAATTTCATAGTGTTGATTAACTTTTCAAAAATATCTATCCACTATTGATGTATTTTAGACTCCCTCTCCCATGTTTTCGTATATAAACTTCTATTTCTCCATAAAATTATTAACAAATGAATGTTACATCCACTAATAATACTTTATCTTGAGTCTATAATTCAAATAAAGTTTTACACAAAACAATACATCAATATCTATCTCAACCACTTCTTAATTCAAGACATGATCCATATGAAATTGCAACATATTTAATTTAGAAACATGAAAAAAATTATCAACATCTTTATAAAATTGTTTTAATTAAAACTAATTACTCCACTCCATATTCTTAAATATTTATATATAGAGTGGAATTGATTTTCCTTTCTTAATTAACCATTTGGGTCCTAAATTTAGTGACACAATAAAAAACATGTTATTTAAAAAATCAAGATTCTATGGTAATAATAATCAATTGATGTATGATTTTTATTCAATTTGAGATAAAAAATATACATTATAAGTTATTTAACCAAATCAATAATCTATTTAACTATGCTTGGTTAAACAAGAGTGTTTTTATTACTCTGGACCCATCCCAATGGTGATTGGAACAACATAAAATATAACACATCAAAAGGCACCATTTTAGAATTTTTGTGAGAGTTTTTATTATCAAAATTGATATAAAAAAGATATATTTTCTTCCAATTATTTTTCAAATACGAGTACCCATTCAATATGAAAAGCATTAATTATTTTAATAGAATACTCCATCATTCTATCAATATGTTGGTGATAATATTTTATTTTACTTAATCAAATTTAAAAATGATACTAGCACCCTTTCCTTAAATTATATATGAATCTTGGATATCAATTTGAAGCAAGGGAATTTAAAACTCCATGAATAAATAAAACCTCATTAGTGTGAAATTATCCATGTTTATTGACTAAAAAAATTTCGTTAATAGGAAAATGATATGATTATTTCATATATCGATCCACGACCACTATAAATTTTTGAAGGATAATTAAAAAGGTACCATTTTAATGTTTTAGTGATAGTTTTTATTATCAAAATTGATTTAAAAATGATATATGTATTTCCAATTATTTTCTAAATACAAGTACCAATTAAATTATAAAATTGATCATTATTTTAAACAAATACTCTATCTTCCAATCCATCTATGGGTAATAATATTTTAAGCTATTTTATCAAATTTTAAAATGATATTAGAATCCTTTACTAAATCAAGAAATGATTCTTGGATACCAATTTGAAACGAGGTAATTTATAACTCCATGAAGAAATAAAACCTCATCAGTGTGATATGATCTGTGGTTATTAAGAAAAAAAATTATTTAACTTGAAAATGCTATGATAATTTCATATATCAATCCACAACCACCAAAAAATTCAATAATCATCTAAACTATTTCTTTAATACAAAAATGATATTATAATAAAAAAAATTCTCTTTTAATACATTTTAAAATATAAGGATCATCCATTTTCAAGGTACTTATTTGTTTTCTAAATTAATTCATACCACTCTATTATGGGTCACTTATTTAATCTACATAGTTCTATCATTTTTTATCTTTAATCTCGAAGTGTGGTTAGATGATTTTTCATTAATTTCTCATGATAACTTCCAATAGTATTTCATTATGTTACCACATTACAATATTTGAATAATCGATGATATGTAACTATAAAATTCAATTTAAAATAACAAACATTAAAACATATGAACACAACCTAATCCAAAAAATAATATATAGTTAATCTTTCAAGTCCAATCTTCAATATACCTTGGGTTTACAAATTTCAGGAATGGAATACTATCAAACATTTATAGAAGGAATGATCCTTTATAAATGAATACACAATAAGACCATGAATATTATAATTCATTTCAAAATTTTGATAGTTTAATAATAAATAAAAAATCATGAAATGTAATAAATAAAAAATAAAAATAGGGATAAAAAATCACATGATTATTATACCTTCTCTACATCAGGGAAGATATATGAAAATGGCTCCATCAAAAAAATCACTACGTCTAGATCTGAGGTTTCCCAACACCATCAATAAATATATAAAAATAATCAAAAAAAATTATTAAAATAACCTTATTTAAAGTGAGATATTATAGTGGTGATGATAAGGAATACTTAAAAAATATGGAGACCTGAATTCTAATTTTTTGGAGTATGTGAATTTCGGTGTTTATTTGTTTTAATTAATGTAAAATGGTAATTTTGATGTTTAGGAAAAGATAGTGTAAAAAATACCATTTTGATACACATATATGGAAATAAAGACATTATATTTAAATAATGAAATTTTTATAGGGTTATTTTATTAGTGTACTATGACATGAAATATTACCGTATGAAATGTAGAATTATAAATATTAAAAAATATTCTGTTAGCCCAAAGACACCCCATCCAGAACCTTATCATAGATATCTTGAATTCTAAAATATATATCATTTAAATTGTTCAAAATCATTCACTTAATGTCCTACCATTTGTTTTTTGGTTCATTGTAACGCCCCAACCCCAGTTACCCAGAGTCGGTGCATTATTACATAACATTATCACGATCACAAAAGATCAATTCTTGAAAGACAGATTTGTTTAGTAGCCTTGGAATCACTAGATACATTCATAAAGTTTCCATTACATCATAAAGTGAAAACTACAACAACATCTAGTCTTCACACTCATATACCCTTATATTATCCCTTCAGGTCATTCATAAAATACTTCCTCGCATCCTGGAAAAAATAAAACATAGAAAGGGGTGAGATCAGATGACTAGTAAGGATAACGATATAGCAGAAACTTTCATAAATATTTATACACATTTAAGGAAATGTATAACTAAAATAAAAGGCTTTTAAACAGGATATTCAGCATAAAATGGAAAAGATAAAATGAAATAATTCCATTTACTTATTAACATATATATTCTACTAGTTGAATAAGCACATGAAATATCAATAACCACTTTCATAATGATGGAATGCATAATGTCAGAATATCATAACCACATAGTCAAGGCATTGTGCCAAGACTACAAATAGGATTTTGTCAAGGCCTTGTGCCAAGACACTAGTTTGTCTAATGAGAACTACTGATGCATCGAGCAGCTATAACAGGCTCCACCTATTACTTATTAAGTCCAATGAATTCCTCATATGAACAGGATTAAACATAACATAAACATTCATATTAAAACTAGAATACAAAATGTCAATACTTTGTCCATAAACCATGAATGATATAAAAATAACACATCCAAAGTCAAACATATCACAATACCTTCAATATTATATGGATGTTTTGTATCATAATAAATGAACTTCAAATAAGCTTAAAATCCATCAAAGGATGTTGACATAGATGAAATCAAAACTATTTGAGAGAAATATCTCTTTTTTTAATCATTTAAAAGTCACATAATTATAAAAGAAAAAATTAGTTTGAAAATATTCTTATAAGCTTATAAGGGAAGCATCAACGATTTTATAATGGTGGAAAATAGCCGCACCCGCCATTTAAGTTAATAAAAGACATTATTTCCATTATTTTTCCGAAAAGTATAAAAAGGACCTGGTTTGGAAAACGACGGAAAGATTCCTTTAAAAACAGATAAGGGTATAAAATAATTTCAACCATTGTCTTGTAAATAGTAAAAAAAATTTGAAATAAATTTTTAAGAAACATTGATGTGGATGACGAAGAGGTCCCAGTAGATACTTACGTAAAAACAACCTCAGATAATAAAGAGATTGTGAAATTAACCCTTACCTTGTACTTTTCCTAGGTTGAGGGTAGGTTAACCTCCTGTATAATGGTGAAATAATTGTGATTAAATTATACAAGAATCATATACATTAATATGATATCAAATATTATCTTTAACATTGCATTGTTAATAATATCTTATTATTATCGTTGTTTCGGGTGTTAACTTACTCGTTTTATTTTATATTTTTTTGTTACATAAGACGTGTTTGTTATGGATAGGTTGTATATTATTCATATAAATAATTATATCAAGTCCTTAAACATTATTTTTAACCATCAAGAGAAAATTATTCTTGAATGGATACGATGGGGAATGAATCTCATCGCGTTCGTGGAGACGATAGTCCGTACGTACGAACAAGCGACAATATTATTCTTTTTATATTAAAATAATATATAATTGGATGGTATATCATATATAAAAAATCATTATCATGTTATATTTATTATTTAAATCAATTACACATCATTATCATACACCTCCAAATAATAATGTTTTGAAAAACAATTACACCACGACGTGGAGACGGTAAGCCGTACGTATGCATGTATAGTGACATGTCATTCAAAGGATGGATAGAATAATGAATATGGTTGTGCCATATTTATAATAACATCACAGTATATAGAATATAATGGATTTATAATTTTATAATGGAAATAATAAAGAATGAATAATTTGAAGAAGAAAGGAACTTGAAAGAGGGTGGTGAAAACATTACCTCTTCTTCGGGTTCTTCCTTTTGATTTGATCAAAATGGAACCATATATGGGCTTTATAACTAAAGGAAGGCCTCTAGGATGAATCTAGGGAATTTTAGAGAATATTTGTTTAGGAGTTTGCTGAGCCAAAAGGCTTTGATGGTGTGAATGAGTTAGAAGGGGGAGTGCCCTTTTAGAAGATGGGTGAGGGGAACCATAGGAAAAGCTAGAAATATTATCTTATAATAAATTAATATTCGGTTTATAATGGCTCCAAAGTGGATTATTTAAAGTTTATGATAGGGATAGGTCGAAAAAAACTCAACCAATATGTTTTAGAAAGGTTTGGTTCACTATATTAACATTATCTTTTAGTTTTAACTCTTAGTTAAATAGTTTGCCATTTACCACGTATCTTTGTATTTTTATATTATATAGTAAATAAACTTACTATAAAATTTCAAGAGGCCCCAAAGCAGTACATAAAAAATACACCTATCAATATATAAGTCATTTTTTCAATCCTTAGATTTTGAGGAATAGAATATCAATTAATAATATAATATTCGTTTTAAAAACCCATTTATGTTAATTTTGACACTATTTAGTAATTGACTTTTGATAAAGTCTTAACAACTTTATTAATTAGAATAAAATTAATTTAAGAAATAATAACATGTAATATTAACCAATAAAAGTCTTGGATGTCATCAAAACGTTCAAATTGTATTTATATTAACTTTTATTTTACCAATTATTTGATTTATTCATTAATAAGGAGAATACTGCATCTTTATTGTGTCATAAATAAATTTAATTATTCCATGTCTAATACTTATAAATAAAATACGATTATGTAGGAAATATTTTTATATTTCTAATGAATATTTATAGTCGAAAACATAACATATATAACCCTATGAAATTTTTTTTCTAAAAGATATATGCTTATGTCATTTTTGTATTTACTTTAATTTAATTAATATAAAGTGTAATTATCACTTAAAAGTGGATCCATGGGGTCCCAAAATCCACCAAAAGGTGCCCAGGGTCAGACATGTGTCAACCAATTGGGTTAGGACACGTTTTAGGGTAATTAATTTTTATTATAATATTATTTATTTACCCTTATTTACAGGATTTACCCTATAACCATGGTAAATAAAATATTTCCCGAAGTAATTATTCAAAATGTCTAAAATTAAAAGTTACCTATTTAAAAAACTTGGACCTCCTGATTCTAAATATGAAATCCATATTTCTAAATTCAAAACACAGAAGTGGCAGAAATTAATTGAAAATTAATTCCCGTTGTCAAAACAAAAAGCGCGTTTTTAAGAAATAATAACTATCAATAGATTGGCACTTGCTTATTTCCAGTTTAAATGTTAAACTATTTCCAATGACCAAAATTGGATTAAATGGTAAAAATACAATCTAATTATACTCTAACATCACTCAAATTCATAATTTATCACTATTAATTATTTTGATTAAAAATGTTTTGTTTAATTAAAATTTAGTAATTTTCACTATTCATCAAAATATGAAATTTATCAGAAAAGTATCAAAAATTCACCCTAAGCTAATTTAGATTTTCAGAATCCCAAAATGAAGTCCATTTTGAAAGATAAAATGTATAAAATTTCAAAAAGTGGGTATTACTATTCATAATGGCTAGTTTGATTGGTTGTGGTGGGTGTTAGAACTCGAAGTTTCATACAACACACGCTACTATATTATCCAAAGAGAAGCGTACTGTGGAAGCATGGGGTGTTACATTCTCTCCTACTTAAAATAATTTCATCCTCAAAATTTATAGAATAATACTACATAAAAAGACTCAGGTTCTTCTTCATCATAAGTTCCTCGGGTTCCCATGTTGCCTCTTCAATATTATGGATTCTCCATGGAACTTTTACCAGACGAGTCGTCCGTTTTCTTAGCACTTGTTCTTTATTATCAAGAATCTTGACAGGCTCTTCACAATAAGAAAGATCGGGTTCCAGTTCTAATTTCTCATAGGTGAGTACATGTGTTGGTTTAGGCATGTATTTTCTCAACAGTGATACGTGGAACACATCGTGAACTTTGGAGAGACTTGGCGGCATTGAAAAATGGTATGCTACAGCCCCAATTCATTCTAGAATTTCTAATTGTCTGATGTACCTGGGAATCAATTTCCCCTTCTTACCGAAATGTATAACACCCTTTTATGGAGATTCCTTCAAGAAAACATGATCTCATAACTTAAATTCCAAATCCTTCCTTCGGTTCTGAGAATAGGTCTTCTGCCTACTTTGAGCTGCTTTGATGTGGTTTTGGATTACCTTTACCTTTTCTATTGTTTCCTCCAACAGTTCTGGGCCTATGAGTTTTCTTTCACCAACATCATCCCAACAGGTTGGTGTGCAACATCTCTTTCCGTATAATGCTTTATATGGTGCCATCTGAATACTCTAATGGAAGCTATTATTATAGGAAAATTCTACCAGAGGTAAATATTGATCCCACATTCCCTGAAAGTCAAGTGAGCATGATCTCAACATGTCTTCTAAGGTTTGAATAGTCCTTTCTGATTTTCCATCAGTTTGGGGGTGGTAAGAAGTGCCCAAACGAAGTTCAGTATCCATGGATTTCTAACGACCATTCCAGAATCTTGTTGTAAAATGGGGATCATTATTCGAAACAATTTATAGGGGTACTCCATGAAGTCTCACAAGTTCATTAATATATATTCTTTCTAGACGTTCAAGTTGTAAATCATACCTTATAGCAAGAAAATGTGCTGAATTGGTAAGATGATCAATAATTAACCATATTGCATCGTTCCTTCTAGGAGTCTTTGGTAGTCCCATGACAAAGCCCAACATGATATTATACCATTTCCACTCAGGTATGGGAAGAGGTTTCAATACTCCACTAGGATGTTGCCTTCAAACTTTCACTTGTTGACAGACCATTCATATTGACAGAAAATCATCAATCTCCCTCTTCATGTTGTCCCACCAAAAATGATCCTTCAAATCTATATACATTTTGGTGATCCCGGGGTGTATAGAGGAATTATAACTATGATCATTGTCCAAAAATTCCCTTTTTAGATCAGGTATATCAGGAACACAATGACTCCTCCCAAATTTCAAAATTCCATCTTCATACTCAATGTCCCTCGATCTCACATTAGTCACAACTTTAATTTTCTTTTTAAACTCTTCATTATCAGTCTGATAACTCTTTATCATTTCTAGTAAATATGGTTTGGAAACCATTTGAAAAAGTATTGATGTTTCACCTTCCATGGTTATTCCCATATCCAACATTACTAGATCCATGAAAATTGGATCCCTTTCAACTCTCATTTTCTTCAAAAATCCATGATCCTTTCTGCTCAAAGAATCTTCCACCTTATTTACCTTCCCTGGGTGGTTGTGTATCGTGCAATCATAATCCTTCAGTAGTTCAAGACATCTCCTTTGCCTCATATTGAGTTATTTCTGTGAGAAAATATACTTCAAACTCTTGTGGTTGGTATATATCTCTCATTTTTCACCACAGAGATAATTTATTCATATATTCAATGAAATGATTACTGTTGCTAACTAAAGATCATGAGTAGGATAGTTTTTCTCATGAATTTTCAGCTATCGTGATGCATATGCAATAACTCTATCATTCTGCATAAAGACACAACCATGTAATTTCTTCGATGCATCACTATAAATAACAAACCGTCATTTCCCGATGGTAGAGTCAAAATAGGAGCATTGACTAATCTTCTCTTCGGTTCTTCAAAACATTCTTCACACTCTTTTCTCCAATCAAATTTAACTCCTTTACATGTGGTATTTGTTAATGGGTTTGCCAATCGGGCGAAATTCTGGACGAAACATCGATAATAACCTGCTAAACCAATAAAGCTGCGTACCTCAGCTATACTCATTGGTGCTGGACATTCATGGATTGCTCTTGTCATAGAAAGATCAATAGAGATTCCATCATTAGAGACAATATGTCCAAGAAAAGAAATCACCTAAATCCAGAATTCACACTTGCTAAACTTCCCATATAATTCATGTCTTCTCAGAGTCTTCAGGATAATGTGCAAGTGAATTTCATGATCTTAGTATCTTTTGGAATATACGAATATATCATCAATAAATGCCACCACAAAATCATCAAGATATTCCTTAAAAGCTCTATTCATTAGATCCATGAATAAAGAGGATGCATTATTCAATCCAAAAGGTATTACTGTAAACTCGTAATGCGCGTACCTTGTTCGAAATGTTATCTTCAGAATGTCTTCCTTCTTCACACACAACTAATGGTATCCAGATCGAAGGTCAATATTTGAAAATTATTGAGCTCCATGCATTTGGTCAAATAAATCATCAATGCGAGGTATTTGATACTTTTTATTTGTTGGTTTGGCATTAATTTCCCTATAGTCGATACATAACCTCATAGATCCATATTTCTTTTTAACTAATAGGACAGGGGATACCCATCGAGAAACACTAGGGAGAGTAAATCCCTTATTACTCAATTCCTCTAGTTGTTTCTTTAGTTCAACTAATTCCACAGTGGCCATTCTACAAGGGGTCTCTGATATAGGCCTTGAACGAGGAATTAAATCAATGGAAAACTCAATTTCTCATTCGGTAGGATGTCCATGTAAATCTTTTGGAAACACATCTACATATTCTTTCACAATAGTTACATCCCCTATTTGAACATTCCATTCCTCAACCACAGTTATTTCATTCTATTCCTTCTAAATAATTGAATTTATTTGAGCTACTGGGGGTGGATCAAGATAAGATTCATGTGGTGATGATTCTGCTCTAATGATAAGGTGTTCTTTGTCATCATCATCAGAAATTGTAACCTCCTTATTCTTACAATAAATATTCTCATCATGGTACGAAATCCAATCCATACCAAGGATTATATCAAATTCAATCATGGGTATGACGATGAGATCATCATATAAAGAACATTTATGTTCTCTAATGGGGACTGATTCACAAAACATTGTTGCAATGATACTTCCCTTAGGCGTTTTAACTGACAACTCCCTTTTTAAATCAAATTGGAAATATCTAATTTACATAGCAAACTGGGAGGATATGAAACAATATGATGATCCCAAATCTAATAATTCATTTGATAAACTTGAGAAACCATTAAATTACCAGCCACTACGTCTTTCGGAGCTTCTACCTCAGCAGTAGTGATAGCATAAGCTTTGCCTTTATCCCTAGGCCTTTTCTAAGGTAATTTCCCCGGATGCTTAGGACATTAATTTTCATAATGTCCCATTTCCCTGCAGTTGTAGCATTGAACATCGGTAGCTTCCTTCTTCCCCTTGCAATCACGAGCTTGGTGGCCTTTTTCACCACACTTGTAATAGGCTCCCATTCCTTTCAAGAAAGTACGGTGGTGTTTCTTCCAACATTTCTGTAGGATGGATAATCAACCTTTCCCTTCTTCCCCTTATTTCCATTTCCAGAGTGATCAACATATCACTTCTTCTCTTGCTTTTCTTTAAAGTCATAAGACATAGAGAAAACTTTTTCTATCTTGATAGCACATGAGAAAATATCTTCGTACAACGAGAAGGTTTGTGAGAATAATTCTTGAAGGAGAAACTGTTTTAACCCACCAAAGAAACGATCAATCTTACTTCTTGGGATACGTATATAATCTATAGAATACCTCGCTAACCTTGTTAATTTAGCCTCATACTTTGCGACATTCTCATCCTCCTTTTGTCTCAGACTCAGAAATTGCCTTTCCTTATCTGCTCGATGGTTACAAGGAAAGTATTTTTCTAAGAAAATCTATTTGAACTCCCTCCATTACATATTTGATACTTCATCATATTCCTTTGTGTTTTGAATCAATGACCACCATTGGGCAGCATCTCCGGTGAGGCGGTAAACTGCCATGATAAATTTTTCCCTTTCACTACTCCCCAAGGCATGGAATATTTTCTTTAAGGAATTTATCCATTACTCAGCTAATAAGGGATATTTACTCCCATTTAATGTTGGTGGTTGTTGCCTCATGAAGCTATCTAAAATTGATCCTCCACGTTGTGGATCAGGTTGCTCCATACGTGTAAGGTTATTATTCATAACCTGAGTGAGTTGTCATAGTATGGTGATTAGCTGATCAGCTCTAGTTGCATCACCAGCTCCACTTTAATTAACGTGATCAAGAGGGAAATCCCTTCATGGAGTGCGTGCATTGATACAGTTTCCATTTCTTCCACTAGGCGCCGTTTCTAAACAATGTCATAAACAATAATGGTTTATGAATCAAAATACATAATTCCAATCTTCTAAAGCACTTAAGATAAATTGAACAGTTTATCGATATAATCCATAATCATAAAAAAATGTTTTTTGAGGAATTATATACTCATAAACCCTTCACAATGGCTTTTAAAGATAATCATAATTATCCTAATAATATCCCCCAGGAGTGTCGTAACCAAGAGCGCAGCAAGGACCGTTTTTATGCACCAGTTCTCATTTGAGTCTAACTCGAATATGTGTTTTTGGTTTTTACCCCTAGGTACATATGTGCCAGAGCCACCTCTACCTGCTCATATCCAGACAGAGATGTATTACTCGGAAAACTCAAAAAATCTCTACAATACCAAAATTATAGGGAATTTCTTCTATACTAATCCTCAAAGTCTATCTTAGGTCTACTTTCTCTAATTAGAGTTTCTCTAAATATAGCTCCCAAGGTTTCTACTAAACTTCCTCTGATTCCAACTGTAATGCCCTAACCCCAGTTACCCAGATTCGGTGCATTATTACATAACATTTTCATGATCACAAAAGATCATGTCTCGAAAGACCAATTAGCTTATTATCCTTGGAATCACTAGATACGTTCATAAAGTTTTCATTACATCATAAAGTAAAAACTACAGCAACATCTTATCTCCACACTCATATACCCTTATACTATCCCTGCAGGTCATTCATAAAATACTTCTTCACAACCTGGGAAAAATAAAACATAGAAATGGGTGAGCTCATATTACCAGTAAGGATAACAATATATTAGAAACTTTCAGAAATAAGCATAAACATTTAAGGGAATGTATAACAAAAACAAAATCCAATTAAACTTGAACTTCAGCATAATATGTCAATGATAAAATTAAATAATTCAATTTAATTATTCACTTGTATATTCTACTAGTCGAATAATTATAAGAAATATCAATAACCACTTTCATAATGATGGACTGCATAATTCCAGACTATTATAACCACATAGTCAAGGCCTTTTTTCAAGACTAAAAATAATATTTTTTCAAGGCCTTGTTACAAGACACTAGTTTGTCCCATGAGACATACCGATTCATCGAGGAGCTATAGCGGTCTCCACCCGTCACTTATTAAGTCCAATTCATTCCTTATATGAACAGGTTTAAACATAACATAAACATTCGTATTAAAACTAGCATACGAAATGTCAATACGTTCTCCATAAACCATGAATGGTATAAAAATAAAACATCCACAATCAAACATATCGCAAAACCTTCAATACAATATGGATGTTTTGTCTCATAAAAAATCAACTTCAAATAAGGTTAAAATCTTGCAAAGGATGTTGACATAAATGAAATCGAAACTATTAGAGAAAAATATCTCTTTTTTTAATCATTTAAAAGTAACATAAGTATAAAAGAAAACATTTAATTTGAAAATATTCTTATAAGCTTGTAAGTAAGGCTTCGACGATTTTATAATGGCAGAAAATAGCCGCACCCACCGTATAAGTTAAAAAAAAGACATTCTTACCTTAATTTTGACGAAAAGGATAAAGAGGACCTTGTTTGGAAAATGACGGAAAGATTCCTTTCAAAACACATAAGGGTATAAATTATATTAACCAATTGTATAGTAAATAGTAAAAATGTTTTGAAATACATTTTTAAGAAACATGGATATGGATGATAAAGAGGTCTCAGAAGATACTTACGTAAAAACAACCTCGGATAATAAATAGATTGTGAAATTAACCCTTAACTTGTACTTTTCCTTGGTTGAGGGTAAGTTAACCTCCTGTATAATGGTGAAATTATAGTTATTAAATTATAAAATAATCGTATACATTAATATGATATCATGTATGATCTTTTAACATTGATTTGTTAATAATATCTTATTATTCTCGTCGTTTCGGGTGTTAACTTACTCGTTTTCTTTTATATGTTTTGTTACATATGTATTGTTTGTTATTGATAGGTTTTATCTTATTAATATACAGAATGATATCAAGTACCTAAACATTATTTGTAACCATCAAATGAAAATTATTCTTGAATGTATATGATGGGGAATGAATCTCATCACGTTCATGGAGATGGTAGTCTGTACGTACGCACGAGCAATAATATCCTTATTTTGATATTAAAATAAACCCGAATTGGATGGCATATCATATAAACAGAATCATTATCATTTTATATTTACTATTTACATCAATTAACCATCATTATCATACCCATCCAAATAATAATGTTTTTAATAACAATTACACCACGATGTGGAGACGGTAAGCCGTACGTACGCACGTATGGTGACATGTCATTCAATGTATGGATAGAATACTGAATATGGTTGTACCATATTTATAATAATATCACAGTATATAGAAGATACTGGATTTATTAATTTATAATGGAAATAACAATGAAAGAAGAAGTTGAAGAACAAAGGAACTTGAAAGAGGGTGGTGAAACCATTACCTCTTCTTCGGGTTCTTCCTTTTGATTTGATCAAAATGTCTCCATAGGATGGATTTATGACTAAATGAAGGCCCCTAGGATTAAGTGAGGTAAGTTGAGAGAATATTTGGGATGTGTTTGGACGAGCCAAAAGGCTTTGAAGGCGTGAATTAGTGAGAAGGGGGAGTGCCTTTTTATAAGAGGGTGAGGGTTACCTTAGGAAAAGTTAGAAATATTATTTTATAATAAATTTATATTCGGTTTAAAATGGCTCCAAAGTGGATTATTTAAATTTTAAGGTTTCTATAGGTCTAAAACAACTCAACCAATTGGTTTTGGATAGGTTTTGGTCACTATATGAACCTTATAATTTAGTTTTAACTCTTAGTTAAATAGTTTGACATTTACCATGTCTCTTTGTATTTTAATATAATATTGTCAATAAACGTAATATAAACTTCCAAGAGACCCCCAAGTGGTCCATTAATAATACTCCTATCATTATATAAGTCCTTTGGCCGAAACATAGATTTTTAGGAATAGAATATCAATTAATAATATAATATTTGTTTTAAAAACACATTTATGTCAATTTTGACACTATTTAATTTTTTTTTTTAAGTCATCACAACTTTATTAATTAGAATAAAAATAATTTAAGCAATCCTAAAATATAATATTAACCAATAAAATTAGTTGATGTCATCAAACCTTTAAATTATATTTATTTTATGTTTTATAATATTAATTATTTGATTCTTTCGTTAATAAGGAAAATACTACATCATTATTGTGTCATAAATAAATTTAATTATTAAATGTATAAAAATTATAAATAAAATACCATTATGTAGTAAATCGTTTTATATTTCTATCTAATATTTATATTCCAAAATATAACACATACAACCCTATGTAAAAATTGTTTTTCTAGAAGATATATGCCTATGTTGTTTTTGTATTTACTTTAACTTAATTAATATAAAGTGTCATTATCACTTACTAGTGGATCCATGGGGTCCCAAAATCGAACCAAATATTCCCATGGTTGGACAGGTATCAACCAATAGGGCTAGGACATGTTTTAGAGTAATTTATTATTATTATAATATTATTTTTTACCCTTATTTACTGTATTTACCCTTTAACCATGGTAAATAAAATATTTACCGAAGTAATTATTCAAAATGTCTAAAAATAAAAGTTACCAATTTACAAAATTTGGACCTACTGATTCTAAATATGTAATCCATATTTCTAAATTCAAAACACATATGTGGTAGAAATTAATTTAAAATTAATTCTCGCTGTCAAAACAAAATCGTGTTTTTAAGAAATAATATCTATCAAAATATTGGCATTTGCTTATGTCCAGTTTAAATGTGAAATTGTGTCCAATGACCAAGATTGGAATAAATGGTAAAAATATAATCTAATTATACTCTAACATTACTCAAATTCATAAGTTATCACTATTAATTATTTCAATTAAAATGTTTATTTAATTAAAATTTAATAATTTTCACTATTCATCAAAGTATGAAAGTTATCCGAAATGTAACGAAAATTCACCCTAAGATAATTTTGATATTATAAATCCAAAAATGAAGTCCATTTTTAAAGATACAATTTATAAAATTTAAAAAATTCGGTATTACTATTCATAATGGCTAGTTTGATTGGTTGTAGTGTGTGTTAGAACTCGAAGTTGCGTACAATACACACTACTGTATTATCCAAAGAGAAGCATACTGTGGAATCTTCGGGTGTTACATTCATCAATATCCATTGGAGTTAAATCATGTTGGGCTTACTAAAAATAGAAAAAATCCATTATTAAACATAATAAGACATTACTATGCCAATTATTATAATCAAAATGTTTAAATTGATAACTTATATTAAAGAATTCATGTTTCTTCTAAGAAAAGTTGATTTAAATATATTTTTGAGTTAACAAAACATCAAAATATAATTATATAAGAGAAAGAGTATAAATATATATTAAATAACATATATATATACGTATATGTTTTTATATATATAATAAACATAATATATAATATATATTAATATAATGCATAGAACACTTTTTCTTCACTATTTTTTATTTACATAATAAATATGAAACATGTTTTTTACATTATTTATATATTAATAAATTTGAGAAAATATAATATATATATATTTACATAAAGCATAAAAAACATGTGAATTATATTTATTTATATAATATACATAACACATCAAATACTCAATATATATATTTATGTAAATCTCAAAAAAATTGTTTCATACCTTTTATATATTAAATCAGAAATAGAACACATATTCTATGTTTCATATAAATTAAATAAATCGTATAACACATGTTTTTTGTATTATATATATATTAATAATATAAACAACACATCATCTGTAATATATGTATACATATATATAATTAATAATATAAAAATATATATAGAGATAATATGAATATCACATTTTCTAATCATAATATATAATTACATATTGCATAATGAAATGTTATATACTATTTTATTTTTTAATTAATGATTAGAACTGGAATTATATGATTTATACATATTTATTTAATTCATATAAAAAATTCCAATGTTTTTTCACCTTTAATTTTACATATCTTATTTTGGATGATAACATATGACACGAATACAAATTGAATTCATTTTCATTCAGGTATGAATTGATTTCCAAATGAAATTATTAACTTTGATTTTATATGTGAAACACTAAGATGCATATTAGTTCAGAGGATAAGAGGTCAGGCTCTACCACACATTTTGGGTGGAATTATTTCCTATTCTTGGAGACTATTAATTAATTAAATAATATTCCTGAATCATTCCCAAATCCTAGTGGGGTGATTATTTCCCTTATTATAATGATTATTAATCGATAAAAATTCATTTTTATTTCTTTATGTATAATAGTCTCTCAATATTATTAAAATTACATGGTGATTCATAGGTTTTTTGGTGATATCGTTTAAATTTGTGTAGATGGGTTCATTGATGTTTTTCACCATCTGAGGAGGTGTTTGGTTTTTGTGGTATCTAGATAATAGAGATAAGGTGGGTTTCCCTCATATCATTATAATCGGAATCAGATCTTATATAGTTCATTGACACTTAATTGGACACATCATATATTTTAATGTTTTTTTTGAAAAAGAAAAATTCCAATTATTTTAATGTAATGTGAAATAGATTATTTGGTTAATGGATCCTTATAATAAATAGAATATGGATTATACATAGATATTCCTTTTGGTATACCCCAATGGAAAAATAGTCCAATGGTGATGAATTTGGTGATTACCCAAAACGAATACAGTCTAATGAGGTTGTTGTTTAGGATCGTTGGAATATGGACCTTGAGAAAGATATGACCTTAATAAAAATATAGATTAAACAGTATGGTTCACCAATGAATTTAGCCCTAGTTGAAGGATATTTGAGGTTAGATGGATTATGGTTTAGTGAGGTGGGATGTAAGTTCATTCATGAGGAATATGTCCTGATGAACATGGATTAAAATTGAAGAGGGGCTTAGTGAAAGGTCATATAATATTATCAGAAATATGACCCAGTAAGGGAATGTATCTTTTATTTCATGAGGAACATATATCCATGATGATGGATTCATATGGAATATTAAAATATTGAAAAAATTGATGATCATATGTGGGATATAAACACATGAAGGAGGAAATAAACATATTCACAATGAATATTTAATAATGAGGATATATATACAAGGTGATATTAGTTATAAATATTAAAGAGGCATACTATATATATAACTTGATAGGAATGACATACCATTTAGTTTGGTTTTCATTCGTTCCATTTACTTGGTAACACTATACCATTCATTTTAGAATAATTCAATATGTTTGTTTTTATACAACTTTAAATATTGTTACTATGACATTAGACAAATTGTTTAATGTAATAATGTAGGTATTTTTATGTCAATAAAGGTCTAAAAATTATTATTGAGTGGAGTTTATGAATATGAGGTTTCCCTTATTATTATATCTGTTACCCGTTGAGTGGAGATGAAATATTCCATTATGTAGGATGTTGGGACATACACTTAAAAGGAATGTCAATCACATAAGGATCACTGATTGGTATCAGGAACCTACCATGATACCGAGTCATTTGATCTTGTACCTTTGTTATCTTTGTTGAAATACATGATTCTTAGTGGATATAATCATTATCATTATCATTTAAACCATCATAATCAAGGGGATTCATGATAATAGATCTCTTGAGGGCCCCACAAGATAGGGGTACAAGCAGGAAGTTCCTTTTATAAATGTAATGTCGTATGAATTTTGGTGGACTTTGCAATTTTTAATATCTTGATCATGTCTGTTATATTGATTTTTATGAGGTTTTTATAATTGGATAATCAATTAGATTACCTATGTTAAGGTATACCCTATAATTGAATATAGGGTGAACATGATACCCTATCATGGGATCTTAAGAGAATAGTTCACCACAGTGATGTATTATAAACCATTATTCTCCTTAGTATATGGCACTAGGTTACATCCAACTAAATAATGGGATTGGAGAATTTTTTCCTTAGTGACCTCTTAATGAAGTATGTCTTCTAGGTGAAAAGCCTTGGGTGGAGGCTCCCCTATCGAAATAACATGGGTGAATATCTACCCTAGCTAAGGGTCTCACAAGTGAAAACCCCAATGAAAATGGTCTCTTTAGTTCACATCATTGGGTGAATAATTAACGTAATGGTTAGGGGTTCTTATGGAAACCCTTAGGGGAATGGTGACACATTATGGTTGAAGAGGTTTGTCCTTCACCCAAGTGTAAGAGGAATACGGGAAAATATGTCTTCCATGATGGTTTTCAACATCATATGACTGAAATAAGATTCCCTTAAGTTAATTTGATTATATTTTAAGTGAAATTTTCTACTTGATGGGTGTTTTGAAAACCTGAATTAATGGGGATTTGAGTGTGTCTCCCTCTTCTAAAAGGCGGGGATCTCATTCATAGATGAATGTAAAATTGTTATATTTATAGAAAAATTGTGGACATTGGAATAGGAAGTATTTATGCCAGAGTAGTGTGTGAAGGTGGATAGAGCACATAGAACTTGGTCATAAGGTGTTTTTTGTAGGCCTATATGGGAACAAAAGTTTAGTGTAAATAGAGAACCCTAAAAATAGTTAATTTGGTGGACCCCCAAAATCATGGGAGAAACAATTTTTCCAACAATTTTAGATTTTTTTAACCTAAATCCTTTATCCCCTATCGAAAGCACCAAATAATGAACTAACTTAGAACGGGGTCTGATTAGAATGAAATAGATCATATCCTATGGTGTATTTGTATCGTGTTTAATAATAGACTAATGCATAAGTGATCTATTCATGTAGGTTCTCTTTGATAAATAAATGATGGTGACAGTAGGTGACCAAAATGGAATGAGTTGAGAGTTGATGGAAAATAATATTTATAAAGGTACTACTCATTTAGGATATCTATAATATGAGAAAGATTCTATGAAGGGAAGACTTTTGGGACACCCAAATCACTTTGATAAGGCCAAGACTATAAAGAAAAAGGAATTAGTTGAAAAATAAGGCTTTTATTCTACTGAAGAGGGTGAGCCTATAAGGATAACTAGGTTTCGGTATGTCATTAGCGAATTCTTTCAATCCAATTTCTATCTCCAAACATCAATGTGTGGAATTTTTTAATATGTTAGTATTTATGAAAAATAATCCAATTTGTGGGTTCTCCTCTTCATTTTTCATTTGAAATATGAATGATTTTTCCATTTCAGTCTAATCATCCCATTCCACATTACTTTGAATATAACATATGATTTTATGTGAATCCCTTGATGAACATTATTAAGATAACAAAAATCCACTTCAATAAACAATTATAAATAATAAATTCCATTATAATTTATATACACATTAGTCAAAGGAACTTTCTCTAAGTCATATCTCATAGATGGCTATATTGTTACCACCATCACTATAAAACTAGTCTTATTCCCTTTAGGTGTGAATGATTTCCTAATGGGTGTGACTGATAGATGGGTATATGCATATAACCATCATTGTAATACTATAGTTAGCCTATTTTCATGTGAATGACATCCTCCTTTGTGTGTACTATGGATGGGTGTATGTATAAAACCATCACTATTAGAGTAGAGTTAGTCTATTTGGGTGTGAATGATTTTCTCCTGGGAATTAATAAAAAATGTGTAAAGGAATAACACCATTATCATAGAACTATTGTTGGTCCTTCTAGGTGATAATGATTTCCTACCAGTTGTGGCTTGTATATAGGTACTGGAAAAATACCATCATCATAATAGTAGATTTATTCAATTTGAATAGATTAGATAATGAATTGTTAGGAGGATCACAAATGAGAAATTTTATTTTAGGAATCCAATGTTCAAGGTAGATCAAGAACACTAATCATGTACTTTTATGAGTTTTATTGATATAACCTTTATAATATGCTTGGAATGAGATAGTTGTCTATGTTTTTCCCATGAAAATGGAACTATTAATAAAACCATGATTTCTATTTGGATCATAAAGTGCTACCAAAATGATTTAAGTCATTTTATTTATTGGCTTAATTTTTTCCATAGGCTCATATGGGGGTTTCTTAGTTAGAAAGAACACAACTTTATCATATACCACACTTCAGGGGTTTTTGAACTAAAAACTTTCATTCAGTATCCATTCATATGATTACTTTTCTACAGACTATGTGAGGCAAATGATCTAGGTGAAATAGATCAATGTTTCCCTTGGTTTATATTTTACATTTTTTAAACATTTCTAGTTCTATATAATTTTCTGTAATCATTTTATGTGAATTAATGGTGGGACATCATTATTATTGTTTAAAGTTGTTTTTTATTTTAAATTGTGGAGAAATCTATATATGAACATGATAGAGTGAAATATTGTTACAAATTATGTTACCAATTCAATAAATTTTTTTTGATAATTGCAAATAGTTTAATGTCCTATTGTATGGACCATTGGTTGATGATGTTTTATGTCAAATAGATTTGACCACATATCCCTATAGTTTAATTTAATGTAGATTTTACAGCATAATGCTAATGTTTACAGTTAGATATGTTTTAATATATATTATTATATTTTATGAAATCTTTTCTTCAACCATATATCTTGGAAATTCCTTCTACCAATGGAAATGAAACCCCTAATATTAATGAACTTCCCATTGCTAAAAATTGGTAGTACGAAAAAATGATGGAATTAATTTTATGGTAACGAAACATGGAAAAAAATTTCATGTAGTTTAAGTAGATGTGATAATTGTATTCCTACATTGAAGGAGTTCACAAAGTATAGAATCATAAAATATCGGTTATTGAATTCACTTTAATAACTAGAATACACGATTTTTAAATTATAAAAACTACAGTTTGACTCAGTGTTTATTAGATGGGATACATATTTTAGTGATGAAAATTAACCATATTCAAATGATGGGTTCCCATAAAATGGTATTAGGGTTTATATATATTAGAGGATATTTTTATCGATAAAAACATACCTTTAGTTGATAGGAAATAATGGGGGAATGTGTGCATGAGACATATCAGGTCTTGTTTGAATAACCAAATAAAGGTGTCCCATGAATCAAAATTCAAATATTACCTATACCCTTAAAATGATTATAAGGATTCAAAATTCAAAAAATATAGTCTGTTCATAAAAAAAATTTGTATTCAAGGAAGAATTTGGTTCCCTAAATGTTAGACCATTATGTATTGAACATGCTATTAGAGTGAAGAGACATGATATGTCATTTTATTTATGTTTTTTACAATAAATGGGTCCAATTATCATGGATTATATTTTACAATGGACATATAGTGATTCCCACAATCATTATTTCATTTTTCATTATTACCGAATATTTTTTCTTAAGCCATGAGATCAAGAATCATACTTTTTAGTGGCATTGATTTTTCTCAGACTACACTTTATGGGATTTTAGTATTGAGAGATTAATGTGATATTCATCTATATTATTTGATCATACTATCTAGATAAATGACATCTTGTGGTCATGGACACACAACATTGACCAAATAAAAAAAATTGTGTGACAACCTATATGGTTGGGGTCAGGCTGAACACAACATGAAAGAAGAGAAAAATGTTATTATAGACAATCTCATGACTATGTGAATACTATTTAATTTTATAGTTCATGTAATCATATAAATGGCATGGGGGGAGTTCATCTATAGGTAATGAAAATTTTTACATCACATGAATTAGACTCCATTATAACTTCCAAAGTCTAAATTTATCAGTGCCACATAAACAATGTTTAAGGTCATGATTCTTGGGTCAAAATGAGGGTAAGATAACACAAATAAAAAATTCATGGTGTTAACTGAGGTGATATAATATCCCAAAGATAAAATAGATTATCTTATAGATGTGGGGTCATAATTTAAGGTCATAAATCCATTATGTAAAGTGGAATTATGATGAAACAACACAATTGGTTTTCAATGACCATGAATGTTCTACCATTTTTGAGTAATTTAATATGATTTTGTAAATTATAACTAAAAATTTTCATATGAAGAGTGATGATATCTGACAGGTAGATAAGGGATAACTTCTAACAATATTATAATGGTAGGTTTTTTTAAAACTCAATCATGGTGTATGGATATTATTGGCATTTTTTATTCGGTTGGAAACATGCCACTGGATGATATGACAATTTGGGGTCCGTATGTTGAATCCTTATCAAGGAATGTATAGATAGACAGTAGGGGTGTCCTTTGAAATCATATGTGATTCATATTGATAACCATGAATTAATTGTGAAAATTATGGATACTTGCGAAAAACATTGTGACTTCTAGATGGGGATTTTTAGAAAAAAATAATAAAGGCATCTGAGACCTACTTTTACCATGGTTTGGCTATTGTGGTCATTTAGAAACGAGTTAAAATAAATGATTCTTTGTATCTATATCTATAGTGTATTTCCCCTTCATTACTATGGATATTAAAAATGGAATGAATGAAGAAATATATATTTTATAATAATTATGAGTATTTTATGGTCATAATGGATGGAAAATATGTCTTTCAGATTAATGACACGCAATTAAGACCAATGTGTCTTATTTTTTAACATCAAAAAATAAAGACCATCACAGATTATTGTCATGAGACCGATACCAAGGTGTTAGTACAACTAACTTCACCTGAAACGTTTCAAAAAAACATATTTTAACATCATGTAGAAGGTATTATGGTTTCATACACTTTAAGATCATGTGACAAGGACCAACGTGATGTAGTTTAATATAATTAAATAGAAAATAAATTATCCTTTATTTTTACTTGACATGATAATTACCAATACCAAATAGTTTTATTTCAAATGGGAAATACTTAGGTTTCATGAATTTTAATTTCAATTATTAACGCATGAATAAAATGAAATTTAATATCATGCGACTTGAAATAACATGTCACGAAATTTACATAGATCCAAATCATGTGTACAACAAAAAAGTCCCACCTTAATGTTGGAACATGTATAATCTGGATTTGAAGGAGGGGTTGGGACAAAAAATAGATATGTGAAACAAAACTTATCCAATAAGGGTTGGAATCTATCCACAAGATGTACTTATAAAACCTTTTCATAGACCTAGATCTTGAGGACAAGAAAAGAAATCATTGTTGTTACCATGACATTAGGATATTATCATAATTCCAACATGAATTAGCGCGAAACCCTATTAGTATAAATAAAAACAATGTTGTTTGTGGCTAGGATTAAGATGTCATATCCATAAACAACTATATAGAATACAATCATTGGAATCAATCCACATTTATTTATTTAGTGGATTCCTATGTAAAGTTGACTCATACATAAGATAGGGGAATTATTTTGGTATAATTTGTAATTTCACCTATGATTAGAGATTTTTTTATCACAATGTATACTATAATAATAGGAATTAAGACAGATATTTTTCTTGAGTGGGATAATATATAGATTGAGATGATATGACGTAGAGGGAAATTTTATTTGGTAGAATTTTTATATGGTTGAATGATTGAAGATCATATT
Organism: Viscum album; assembly: GCA_963277665.1. Taxonomy (NCBI): domain Eukaryota; kingdom Viridiplantae; phylum Streptophyta; class Magnoliopsida; order Santalales; family Viscaceae; genus Viscum; species Viscum album. The sequence continues at coordinate 56,388,079 of OY728123.1, forward strand.
ATTACTAGGCATCCCTTAATTTCAAGAATTATGAAAAATATATTTTTTTTATTTGGATTATTTTATCTAATGTTATAGTAATTCACTACGATCGTTCACACAGGTCTGAATCCTACGTAAGGGAATGTGGTCTCACTAAAAATAAACTTCATGTGGTTTTATGAGTCATGTATTATGGACCTAATGTAATTCTATTTAGCATTATATGACCCAGACTAACTCCCCTACCTTTGTGTATGTCTCATTCCAAACGTTCCTAGCTTAGTTGTTTACAAGAACCATTAAGATTACATAAATAATGATAAATGTGATAAATAAGATATCTTTAGGCTGTGATATAGGTCACATGAGAGTGAATTGTAGGGAAGGAAAGGGAATCATTTGAATCTTGGTACATGTAAGAAAACTGGGAAGTGTTTCGACTCTCATGTTAGGATAAGAGATAGCGGTGGGAAAAATATATGGATGGGACTAGGAAAGTAGTTACATGTGTCACTATATTTTTTATGAGGGATGGAATAAATCCACACACATATGTATATATATGTGAGGTTTTTTACTTCATGGTATACTTGTGGAAATTTGGATCTATACGCTATGTTTTTTACATGGATATTAATCTCATATAAGGGAAGAATTCCAAAAAATACTGATACTATAAAGAGTTTAATGAAAATCAATATTGGACCAAATGCAATGAAATTTATGGTCATGTGACTAAGATAAAAGGTGGAATTTATTACTTGATTCTAGTGTAAGGTAAGGATAAAAGATGCATAAAAGCTCCCTTATAGATTTGGATCATTTTTCGGTGAATGGTCATAATTATTTTCTATTTTTATAAGTATAAATTAATGTATAATGAACTAAAATTCATTAAATTTAATGTCAACAAATGCGGGAATAACTTCATGAATATTTGTTTTACATTATTTGGAAATATTCTTAGTAGTTTAATGTCTTCAAAAATTTGAAATTTTACTATGCAGTTGATGTATTTTCTTTTGGAATTCCACTACATAGTTTAAGGCCATTAGGTTGAGATGTAAACTATTTTTTTTAACATATTATAGAGAAGATGATGTAAGATGATGAAAAATCATGAAACATATTTCTTTTGAAATCATTCGTTGAGGGGAGGTGTGATTTGAAACCCATCCATAGTGGGAAAGAAGTAAGCATCATTAGAGTAGATGATGTGTATGAAATAAGTTCCCTCTCATATTGGATCATTTTTTGGGGGCTTCTTCCAACTAATCATTGAGATTCTGGGACAATTTCAATCTACCATTAGAGGAGTGAGAGGGGACAATCATTCCAATTTAAATTTCATGGAAATCAATTTTCATAGACATATATTTTTTAAACTCTACAAAAACAATACTATTTTCTAATCACACAAACTCATCCAATTAATTATGAGACAAATTATCATTAGAAACTTTTTTGGAATAGGAAATTCAATGTGATTGTAGATTGAATTCAATGATAAATACTCCATATATACTCTATATAATCGAATGTGGGGTATCATTCATAACATTATTAATTATTATGTGATACTAAATTAAGGAATTCATTATACTATATAGCCACGACTTCATATATTTTTAGGCTATATATTTTTAGATATTTTAAAATGGTTTATTTGTTTCCTCATTCTATCCATTTACCTTGATATTCTAGTGTTATGAGTGGTTGGAATAGATGATATGTTTCTAATAAAGAATATTCAACTCATAAGAACAATAGTTGGTTAGTTTTCATCAATATCATGTGTGGGACACAAAATATAGTAATGATGTTCAAATTCTCTATGCTGAGGACATCCTCTATCCCAGCCTCCGTGAGGGCTAGAGAATCAATCCATTTGGAGAATAAGTCAATGGAAGTATGTATATAACTAATCCTCTATGTTTTGGGTAGGGGTATGGACCCATGTAATTTATTCCCTTGGTTGGAAATTACTAGGAATATATGGTTGTGTACAGTAGTCCTGAAGGCTCTTGAATAAGAATATCAAGTATCTAGAATGAATGGAATTTACTGGTGAACTCTATATAGTACTACATCATGAATGTGAAAAAGTATCAAACACTATATATATGATGAGTGATCATGATTCCTAACTAATGAGTTCTAAAAGTTCTTGGATCAACAACTCTATTGATAATAAGGGTCTCTCCTCCATCAATGTGTCTGAATAGGTTCTATTTAAAGACTCATTTGTGGAGGACCTTTTGGTAATCAGGATAAACATAGAGGGGGATGCTCATTACCCATAAATGTATATAATATTTATTATCATTATCTATTGAAATAAACCCATTACGTAGATTATTTCTCATAGGATATATGTATTCAATGCTCACATCAAATGATATGGATATGAGATCATCCTGAACAAATGTAGTGTTGATTTATATATCTCCACCAGGTTATTTCATAAGAATGGTAAAAATAACCAATGATGTGTAAAATTAAAGTCAATATCATCATATTATAGTTCTTCTTGTGTGATAGGTGAATTATATTGGGCATCAACACTAGTTTTTTTTACTTCCAAACATGGGTGGGACTTGGATTGAAGGGGAAATCTTCTTACCCTTATGTAATATAGTATTGATTTATTTGAAATAATATAACTATTTCATATAATTCCCCAACTTCTATTTAGTGAGTGGAATTCAATCATTTCAAGTTATGGGGGAGAGATATCTAGGACTTTCCCTTCATATTTATCCATTGTGTATCAAGGGAGTAAAAATTAATTATTTAGAAATTTGAGGTTTTTGGTTTGGATCTAATTACATTTTATAATTCCTTCATAATAAGTATTAATGAAAAAACATTGGAAAATTATTCTTTATTAAATTCCTTGAATTCCATATCTCAACATAAATCCTCTTTCAAATTGGCACTAATGATGATCACTAATGTAAATCTGGAAGCATGATTCACTTCATTGTCTTCTGAGTAATATAATGAGTCATTATTCACCATACTATCTTTTAAAGTCACATTTGAATCATCCTTAGAATTTATTTTCTATGTAGTTCATTTCAGAAAATGTCCTCTTTATGATTAATATTCTTCAATGGACGTCCCCTTAAAAATGATGTGTGGATATTTATGTTGAGAGACATTCCAAAAATCCTTATTATGTATTCAATAAATGATAAGGGTGTTTAATTAATAAATAGAAATAGTGGGGTGATAGATACCAAAAAGCCAATAAATTATTTACTAACATTTATGTGGTTGTAAAAAATAACTTATCTATAAGGGTTGAGGATAACCTGATTTCACAACTAGCATGTATGGGACTGATTGAGGATTTTTTTTCCTAGTGGTTTGGTGGTTGTAAAAATTACCCTAACCATGTGGTACATATCTTACCATTCTGAATTCTAAAATGGGTTCCAAAGAAATCATCATTATTTCAAATTCCATTACTCATGACTATTCTAAGTTTAACACCTTTTCAGAATAAGAAATATCTACCACTACTAGTTTCATTGTGGCTGAAGACATTTTATTTCTCAACTCACATTCTTAGAGTCCTTTTATCGAATCACATCTATGAATGAATCCCCATAGTTATTTCTATGACAATCCTACTTTTATTACAAACATAAAAATGATTTATTACATAAAAATTCGCTTGATACAACAAGAAGATCAAGAGGTTTAGTGTCTTTGGGGCTTCAGATCATTACATAAAAACATAAAACATGAAATACAATATCTTTATTGAAAACTTCCTTTACATGACCACTAAATTCCCTCGTACTTAGCGTTGCATGGGATAACCTAAGGACATGCATAAGAAAAGGGTGAGCTATAAAGCCCGGTAAGGGAGTAAAATGGAATAAAATGAGGAGTACAATACATGTTAGACAATAGGCATATCAATAGAGCATAAAATAAACATGAACATAAAGGCATGATAAAGCATGATACTCATAACATTGAAATGTGGCAACAACACTTAATATGGAATTAGCAGGAGCCAAGGCTCATTGCACATGGAGCATGAGTAAATACTCATTGCACATGAAGCACGAGTAAACCCTTGTTCCACTAGAATTACAATGAGTCAACACTCATTTCACATGACGTATCATGATACTATACTTTAACCAATGCATTGGAGCGCTATAAGGGCTCACCCTTCTTAAACATTTCATTTCATGCATAAGTGTGCCACATGGATCATAAAACATGGAATAATAAAACATAATCATTTATTCCATGATAAAGGAATGTGGAATTAATACATGAAACGTTATAATCAATATGTAAATGTGCATAAAGGTGAATACCCTTGATGGGGAAATGGACATGGTATTCACTACACAATGACATTGGCTTAGAAAATCGGTGAAATTTCAGCAGCGTAACGGCGTGACATAAGAATTCATAAAAAATGGTTGATGAGAGAGAAAGGGGTTCCTCATAATATTTACATGTAATGGATAGTAAGGAGGTTAAATAGATACATGTCCCAACAATTGAAATGGAATTTAGATTCATGATACAAAAGTATTGCTTGAATTTAAAAGAGGAGAGAGAAGTTTGTTTCGGAATCTTGACATAGTAACGGGTGTACATGGGAGGCATTTAATGAGAGAGAAAGGGTCTCCCATCATTCAAAAATAAAGAGGGAAGTATGAGGGATGTGATAAACCATAACCCAACATTAATAATTGAAATTAAAAGGTAAAAACAAAGTAAAGAAAATTGGACAAAAAAAAGAAAGGACGAAAAAACCCTTACTTGGAAGTGTGCATCCAAAGGCTAGATAGAGGCTTGTGAGAGGCTTCTTGGGAGCTTGGGGCACCTTGGGAGGATTCTAGAGAGATTAGGTCAGAGGTTGGACGAACTCCAAGGTATTTGAGTGAGGTGGAAGTGGGAGCTTGGGTGGGTTTATATAGGAAAGGTGAGGGAATTCTTTATTATTTAGGTTTGGGAACCCTTATATTAAATTAATCCAAACCACAAACAATACCATGGTTTTTGCCCATGGTTTTTGGAAAAGGGAAGAGGAAAAAAATATTTTATAATTCCAAAGTCCGAAATTCTTAAAATAATAAGGTTTCTTAGGTGTAGGTGAGTCACACTCCTATGGAAATTAATTTAAAAAGGCAAAGTGTTGAATATGTCTTGAGAAGTCCATTAATGCTTTGAAAAGTAAGTCAAACAGACCCAAAATCACATTATTTTAATGGTAAAAAATATATTGTCCAAACATAAATATTATTATATTTTATTACATCACTATTGGGTCATTATGATGTCATAAAACACATTATATATTTAAACGGTATTTAATTTTTAACCAAAAACATTATTGTCTCAGATAATTATGAAAAAATAAACGTTGGATAACTTCAACGTCCTGATTCCCGAAATAACATTTATTTTATCTGAATAATTTTCTAAATATGTTAATTTTCACTTTTAAAATAAAAACTGACATTTATTGAAAATTCACGGGTTTTGACAGAAATGGCTTTCAAACCTTAATAAAAATTTTAATTGCATTCATAAAATTATAAGATCATTTATATTTAATAAAAAACAATTTAATAATATTATTATTATTTTTTAAAATATTATTTAATTCAAAAATCCATGAATTTAATAAATTATATTTCTTAATTAAATAATAACTAAAAACACCATTTGTACTTTAAAAACTATTTACAATGTATCAAAAATGACTAGAAATTATATTCATTATTATATACAAAAATAATATACATGAACATAGTACTACTTATTTGTTAAATAACCCGTTAAAATATCTGCATAAGACCTAAGGGTAAGGTGTGAGATGGTGACAGACTCTTGGGGTGGCTCGGATAACATCGCTTGAGTGGTAATTTCAATCAACTTCCACCTTTTCTGTAGATGGTCACGTTTGAGCTTCACATGATTAATCTCACCTTGGGCTTGGTCAAGAGCGAAGCCCAAAGACGTCACCTCTTTTCAGAGCTCCGAAAAATGGGCTTCATATGGTGCAATTATACTGGATGAGGCCATTGATTCTTTTGTCTAAGTAAATTGGATTTTTTAAAGTCCTATATTTATACTAATCATGTGATCACTGTTCAACAACTATATTAACAACGGTCAAAATTCATAACATAGAACCAAAGAATTTGAAATCTTATAAAAATATTTTGCATAAATAGTCATTTAACTAGATCTAGAGGGATTTTCTATTAATGAAACATTGGTTCGTTACAATATTCCCCCCTTACGAAATTTCACCTCGAAATTTTCCTTTTCCCACACTAAAACAGATGTGGGTAACTCAACTTCATCTTTTACTCTGATTCCCAAGTCTCTTATTCAAACTTGTGGTTTCTCCACAACACCATGACGAGGGGCATTGTCCTATTTCGTAGAAATTTTTCTCTACGATCTAAGATCTTCACTAGTTGCTCCTCATAAGAGAGATCATCTTCCAATTGATCCACCTTGGCAGAGAGTACATGTGAAGGGTCCGGTATTTACTTCCTTAAGAGGGATACATGAAAGACATCATGTAAATTGTCCATGGAAGGTGGAAGTGCTAGTCGATAGGCTACAGCCCCGACACGATCAAGAATCTCAAAGGGGCCGATGTACCTTGGACTTAACTTCCCCTTCATTCCAAGCCTCATGACCTTCTTCCATGGAGATATGCGTTGAAACACCATGTCTCCAACTTTAAAATCAAGGTCTCATCGACGATTATCTTCATAACTCTTCTGTCGACTCTGGGCTGCCTTGATATGTTGCTGAATGGTTTTCACCTTCTCCACCATTTATTCAACCATTTCTTGTCCAAGCAGCATACGTTCACCGACCTCATCCCAACATGCCGGTGTTCTACACCTTTTCCCATATAGGGTTTCATATGGTTCCATTTGGATGTTCGATTGGAAACTATTTTTATAAGAGAACTCAACCAGAGGAAGATGTTGATCCCATCCTCCTTTAAAGACCATTGAGCACGCTCTCAATATATCCCCTAGTGTTTTGATAGTCCACTCGGATTGGACATCAGTCTGAGGATGATAGGCCGTACTGATGTTCAGATCAGTATTCAGAGCATGTTGAAGACTCTTCCAAAACATAGAGGTGAATCTTGGATCCCGATCAGACACAATATATTGTGGTACTCCATGAAACCTTACCACTTCCCTGATATATATCTGTTCTAGTTGATCCAATGAGAAATCCTCCCGAATTGCAATGAAGTGTTCAGTCTTTGTAAGATTATCCACAACAACCTAGATTGCATTGTTGCCTTTGGATATCCTTGGAAGTCCGGTGACAAAGTCCATGGTGATGTTCTCCCATTTCCATTCTAGTATGGGAAATGGTTGCATCAACCCCTTAGACATCTTCCTCTCTACCTTCACTTGCTGACACACCAGGCACTTTGATGTATATTTAGCGGTCTCCTTCTTCATATTATCCCACCAAAAGTTTTCTCGGAGATCTCGATACATCTTTGTGATCCCTGGGTGAATAGAGAAATTTGAACTATGTGCATCATCCAAAAGTTCCTTCTTCAACTCCGGACATGATGGAACACATAGTCTTTCCCAAACCGCACAATTCCTTCTTCATTAACATTAAACTTTGAGGATTTCCCTTTTTTGATAGCTTCCACTTTTTCCTGAATTCCCACATCATCTTTTTGAGCATCCTTTAACCTTTCCAAAAGAGATGGTTGAGCAATCATTTGTGAAAGGATTGATGATTTTCCCTTCTTTATGATTCCCACGTTCATCTTCATCTAGTCTAAGAATATTGTATCCTTCTCAATTCTCATCCATGATAGAATTGTTGGGTCCATTCTACTTAGGGCATCTTCCACCTTGTTCGCTTTCCCAGGGTGGTAATGTACTGAACATTCATAATCCTTGATGAGCTCTATCCATATTCTCTAGCGCATATTAAGCTCTTTCTGTGTGAATATATATTTAAGACTCTTGTGGTCAGTATATATCCCACAATTCTCTCCATAGAGATAATGCCGCCAGATTTTCAAGGAAAAGATCACCGCTGCAAACTCCAGATCATGCGTTGGATAGTTTAGCTCATGGATTTTCAACTACCTTGAGGCATAGGATATAACTTTATCATTCTGCATCATCACACAGCCTAAGCCCTTCATTGAAGCATCACTCAAAACAACAAAAAGTTCCCCACTTGTGGGTAAAGTGAGCACGGGCGTAGTGATAAGCCTCTTTTTCAACTCCTTGAAACTTTCTTCGCATTCATCACTCCAAGAATACTTTACTCCCTTTCGAGTTAGCATGGTAAGAGGGTTGGAAAATCGTGAGAAATTTCTCACAAATCATCGATAATATCCAGCTAACCCCAAGAAGCTACGGATATCCGTTACCGATGTTGGCCTCGGCCATCCCTAAATTGCATCTATTTTGGAGGGGTCCACATATATCCCATTGCTTGTGATGATATGTCCCAATAATGAGACCTCCTTCTACCAGAACTCACACTTGATGTACTTTTCATAGAGCTTCTCCTTGAGAAAAGTCTCTAGTACAGTTTTTAAATGCTGCTCATGATCCTCCTTGGTTTTGGAGTATATTAGAATATCATCTATAATGACTACCAAAAATTTGTCAAGGTAATTTCAGAAGACTCTATTCATCAAGTCCATGAATATTTCTGGAGCATTGGTGAGTCCGAAAGGCATTACTATGAATTCATAGTGCCCATATCTTGTACGAAAAGCAGTCTTGGGGACATCTTCCTTCTTCACCCTTACTTGATAATATCCCGACCGCAAATCCAACTTGGAGAAGTATTGTGATCTACGCAGCTAATCAAACAAGTCATTGGTTATTGGGAGAGGATACTTTTTCTTTATCGTGATTTTGTTAAGTTCACGATAATTGATGCAAAGCCGCATTGACCCATCCTTCTTCTTGACGAAGAGGACTGTTGCACCCCATGGTGAAGCACTTGGGCGTATAAACCCTTTATATAGATTCTCCTGTAGTTTTTTCTTCAGCTCTTCAATCTCAAAAACATCCATTCTATATGGAGTCTTGGATATTTGTAGCACCTCATGTATAAGTTCAATTGAGAACTCAACATCTCTTCTAAGAGGAAGACCAGGCAGTTCCTCGGGAAACACTTCAGCGAATTCCCTCACAATAGGCATTTATTCAAGGATGGTTTCTTCCTTGGACTCAATCATCTGAGCCAAATACGCATGCTCATAAGGCAGTAATAACCATGCTTGAGATGATGGAGCTAAAAGAGATTCATCTTCCTCCTTACACTTGTAAAGAATCAGGGGTCGATTTTCCATATGGAGTGTGATTTCACTCTCCTGACAATTTATGTTGGATTTCTATAAGGAAAGCCGATCCATGCCCAGAATTGCATCAAATTCCACCAGAGGGAGTATGACGAGTTTCTTCGGGAAATTCAATCCACAGATTATAACAGGGGAGGACTTATATTCATGGGATGCAATGATTGCCCCATTTTCCGTTCTCACCGACATCTTTACTTCCATGATTTGTGGTGGTGTTGGGATTGTTATACTAAACATTAGATATATAAAAGAATATGTTGAACCTGAATCAAAAAGTACATTTGCTATTCTAGAATGAATAACTAGCTTACCTGTCACTATGTCATTGTCGGGGTTCACTTCAGTAGAAGTGATGGAAAAAGCTCTTCCTTGCTGCCTTGGAGGTTGTTGGTTGTCTCCGAAAACCCATGGATTAGGGAACTGATTTGAAAAATGACCCGGTTCATTGCATTTGTAGCATTGAACAGTGAGTTGAGGATAGAACGGAGCATTCCTCTCCTCTGTCGCAGCAGTGGGTCTTTCTTGCCGATAGTTAACAGCTATGTGCCCTTCTCTTCCACACCTGAAGCATTTTCTCGTCCCCTTAAGGCAATTTACTGGGTGAATCTTCCGGCACTTTTGGCAAGTGGGGTGTTGGATCTTCTTAAAACTGTTGTATTTATACATCGGACCACCAGCATTGAAGTCCACCTTACGCTTCCTGTCCCCATGATACCCACGTGATTCCCCGATCTCCATTTCGACCTTGAGGGCACATCAGACAATTTCCTCATAGCTATCGAAGTCACGGATCGCTAATGATATCTGCAAGCTAGGCTTCAGCCCACCAAAGAAGTGGTCAACCTTGAATTCAGGGGTAAAGACAAAGCCGGAAGTGTATCATTCAATCCTTGTAAAGTTTTCCTCGTACGGTCCAACATATTCTTCATCATTTTACTTGTGGTAAAGGAAGTCCCTTTCCATCTTAAGTCGCAGGGTGCGTGGAAAATATTTATCAAAAAACATCTTCCGGAAATCCTTCAATTCCAACGCCTCGATCTCCTCCTCAGGCTTCGTATTTTTTATCAACGACCACAATTGATTAGATTCACCCTCTATATGATAAGCCTCCGGGAGAACCTTCTCTTGTTCAAAACATTGGAGGATGTAGAATATCTTTTCAATGGAGTTGATCCATTGTTCAGCGATCGTGGGATCAGATAATCAACTAAAAGTTGGAGGCCTTTGTCTCATGAAGATCTCGATAGCGACTTGTTCTTTCTTAGGGGGGGTTGAAATTTCCTCATGACCCGTGTTTCTATTCAAAACTTGAGTTATCTGAGAGAGAAGTGGGATAAAGTTCGTGATTCCCGCTCCCATTGGATTGGGCAACTCATTAGTACAGTCATTACACTGATCTTCACAATGTTAGTTAGCCCAAGTCCTCCTATTACCATCCATTGGCTGGAATAAAAGGAAATTTAGGGGTAACACATAAAGGGTAATCCAAATACAAAAGGTGATGACTTATAAATAAACTTTTATTTCATTAACTCAGGAGTCTATAGGCTTCAATCTAGGATTTTCATGATCTACTTTCTAACATATATTCCTAGGATCATTTTTTTAATTCCCTTAATAAGGGTTCATACTATGCTTTTGAATTTATCAAAACAGATCCCCCGGGAGTCTCGTAACCAAGATTGCCGCAATGACCATTATCGTGCACTAGTTCCCATTCAAGTCTAGCTCAAAGCAGTGTTTTCGGGTTTTTCCCCTAGGATACATCTGTGCAAGAGCCGCCTATACCTGCTCATATCCAGACATGGATGTATTTTTTTGATAAAACACTTACTCAATACTTACCAAAACTTTAGGGATTTTTTTATTATACTTAGTCTTGTATCTAAGGCTTCATTAGGGTTTCCTAATCCCAAAAATAACTAATCCTATCCTCTGATACCAACTATGACAACCCTGCTTTTATTTCAAACTTAAACATGATTTTTTACATAAAACATCACTTGATACAACAAGAAGATCGATAGGTTTAGTGTCTTTGGGGCATAGGATCATTACATAAAAACATAAAACATCAAATACAACATCTTTATTGAAAACTTCCTTTACATGACCACTACATTCTCTCGTACTTAGCATTGCATGGGATAACCTGAGGACATGCATAAGAAAATGGTGAGCTATAAATCCCAGTAAGGGAGTACAATGGAATAACATGAGGAGTAAAATACATGTTAGATAATAGGCATATCAATAGAGCATAAAATAAACATGAACATAAAGGCATGATAAAGCATGATAATCATAACATTGAAATGTTGCAACAACACTTAACATGGAATTAGCATGAGCCAAGGCTCATTGCACATGGAGCATGAGTAAATCCTCATTGCACATGAAGCACGAGTAAACCCTCGTTGCACTTTAATTAGCATGAGTCAACACTCATTTCACATTACGTGTCATGACACTATACTTTACCCAATGCATTGGAGCTCTATAAGGGCACACCCTTCATAAACATTTCATTTCATGCATAAGTGTGCCACATGGATCATAAAACATGGATTCATAAAACATAATCATTTATTCCACGATAAAGGAATGTGGAATTTATACAAAAAGCTTTATAATAAATATGTAAATGTGCATAATGGTGAATACCCTTGATGGAGAAATGAGCATGGTATTCACTACACAATGACATTGGCTTAGAAAATCGATGCAATTTCGGCAGCGTAACGGCATGACATAAGAATTCATAAAAAATGGTTGCTGAGAGAGAAAGGGGTTCCTCATAATATTTACATGTAATGGACAGTAAGGAGTTCATATAGATACATGTCCCAACAATTGAAATGGAATTTAGATTCATGATACAAAAGTATTGCCTGAATTTATAATTGGAGAGAGAAGTTCCTTTCAGAATTTCAGCATAGTAACGGGTGTACATGAGAGGCATTTAATTAGAGAGAAAGGGTCTGCCATCATTCAAATACAAAGAGGGAAGTATGGGGGAGGTGAAAACCCATACCCCAACATTCATAATTGAAATTAAAATGGAAAAATAACTTAAAGAAAATTGGAAAAAATGAGAAAGGAAGAAAAAACCATTACTTGGAAGTGTGCTTCCAAAGGCTAGAGAGAGGCTTATGAGAGGCTTCTTGGGAGCTTGGCGCACCTTGGGAGTATTATAGAGAGAGTAGGGAAGAGGTTTCAAGAACTCCTAGGGATTTTAGTGAGGAGGAAGTGTGAGCATGGGTGGGTTTATATAGGAAAGGAGAGGGAATTCTTTATTATTTAGGGTTGGGACCCCTTATATTAAATTAATCCGAACCACAAACTATCCCATGGTTATTGCCCATGTTTTTTGGAAAAGGGAAGAGGGAAAAAATATTTTATAAGGCCAAAGTCCGAATTTCTTAAAATAATAAGGTTTCTTATGTGGAGGTGAGTCACACTCCCATGGAAATTAATTTCAAAAGGCAAAGTGTTGAATATGTCTTGAGGGGTCAATTAATGCTTTGAAAAGTAAGTAAACCAATCCCAAAATCACATTATTTTAATGGTAAAACATATATTGGCCAAAAAAAAAGATTATAGTATTTTATTACATCACTATTGGGACATTATGATGTCATAAAACACATTATATATTTAAACCGTATTTAATTTTTACCCAAAAATTTGACTATCTCAGAAAATTATGAAAAATTCACCGTTGGATATTTTCGACATCCTGATTCCAGAAATAACATTTATTTTATCTAAATAATCTCGTAAATATGTTAGTTTTCACTTTTAAAATAAAAACTGACATTTATTGAAAATTCACGTGTTTTGACAGAAATGGCTTTCAAACCGTTATAAAAATTTTATTTGCATTAATAAAATTTTACGATCATTAATATTTAATAAAAAACAATTTAATAATAATATTAATTTTTTAAAATATTATTTAATTAAAAAATCAATTAATTTAATAAAATAGATTTCTTAATTAAATAATAACTAAAAACACCATTTGTACTTTAAATACTATTTACAATGTATCAAAAATGACTAGAAATTAAACTCATTATTATATACAAAAATAATGTACATGAACATAGAACTAATTATTTGTTACATAAACCCTTAAAACAGCCGCATAAGACCTATGGGTAAGGTGTGCGATGGTGACAGACTCTTGGGGTGGCTCGGATAACGTCGCTCGAGTGTTAATTTCAATCAACTTACACTTTTTCCGTAGATGGTCACGTTATAGCTTCACATGATGAAGCTCAGCTTGGGCTTGGTCAAGGGAGAAGCCCAAAGACGCGACCTCTTTTCCAAGCTCCTAAAAATGGGCTTCATATGGGGAAATTCTACTGTATGAGGCCATCGCTTCTTTTGTCTAAGTAAATTGGATTTGTTAAAGTTCTATATTTATACTAATCATGTGATCACTATTCAATGACTATATTGACAACGGTCAAAATTATTAACATAAAACCAAAGAATTTGACATCTTATAAAAATATTTTTCATAAAGATACATTTAACTAGGTCAATAGGAATTTTCCATTAATGAAACTTTGGGTCGTTACAATTTCTCTTTTTTAACTTGGTGGCTCTAGGATTATATTGGATGAACGAATTCTTTTGTGCAATATTTGGGATCAAAACCTATCTAATATAAATATCATCACAAGATATCTACCATGGAGGACTCTATAGACATGGGAATGTGACCAAATGAAAAAATGTATATTCCCCCATCACAAGATACATATTCTAGAAACAATATCATATTATGAATGCCTGATATATTGGAAAAGTCAATCAGAAAAAAAATTGTTTACTTGATAAAGATGATTATCAATATTTTTATATGGTTAAATTTTTTAATTTAACTAAATATGATTTTCCCATGAGTTCTAGAATAATTAAGGAAAAATATACTTCTATTAACATATCCATGATGTCATATGTGAATGTGAAAATGGTCTTGAACATGATTTAGATGTTATCCCAAAACAAATTTATCCTCATGTGAACACCATACTCATCATCTCAAAGGGAAAATGATTCCACCTTATCTGACTAATGTAGTTGTTTTCTAGTTGTTTTATTAGAATAATGTGGTTTCCTAAATATCATTTTATTAATTAAGATCATCCATATGTAACGGGAGGTTCATGCAATGAATTGTATCCAATAAAATCTTGTTTTGTAAATTAAATATAACATATTGAAGTTGAGATCATGGTTGTAACCAACCATAATCATTCAAAAACTTCTCTACATGATATATTCCTTAAAAACCTAAAGAAGGGAATGAACTTATTTTCATGATGAAAATTAACGCTAGTAGGACCATTTTGGTGAAATAATTAGCATCTATAAAGCGGATCTCTATTGTTACAAAAAATTGAGCAAGAAAGGGGATGTCATTATTTCCATTTTAGGTTCTTGTTGTAAGGATATTCACATATAGAATCATTAGAAAAGTAAACATGGTAAATATTTATGTATTAACAGTTAGGAACTCTATGTCATGTGTTAGGGAGAGAACATATAAAACTAATGATTAGAATATAATGGGGAGGACCTCCATGGATGAAGCTGATCTCACTTTTTGGTGATGTGACAATATAATATTGGGACACCACAGATATGTTTTAAAGGGAATCAAGAATATCATCCCCAATCAATTTATGGATATGGTATTATAGTTGGTTTTTTGTGTCCCATTGGAAATATATCATTCTATATTCTCTCCTATGGGAGGTTTGGGGACCTTACTAGATATGAGACTTCTTATGTGACTCCCCTACCCTAGATTGAGCTAGCTACTGATCTCCTTGAGGTTGAATTTTAATAGGGTCTTATCTATTATTTTAAAATATAGTAGGACAGTGGTTTAATTTATAAATGTAAATAATATTATTTCACCATTCGGAAGCTTTTGAGAGACATTTTTTTGTCCCTAAGAATGAAGGGGGATATAATTTGTGCTTGATTCCAAGAATATATTGGAGTAGATTGTTTGGAATCTTGTATTGAAGTCGGAATATGATCCCACTACTATTGTTTTAGAATATTTTAAGGAAAATGTTTAATGGAATTGAGGATATGAGGACACTCTGGAATATCTAAAAAGATATTTCGAAACAATTATTCAATATTAGTGGCAGTTGGGATATGAGCCTATTCCTAGGAGATCATTGGGATATATTATCTATAAACTTATTCATTAACTATTTCCATGATATTTTGAAAAATAATTCTAATGTGGGAATGAATATAGGCATGTCTATTAATTTCCATGAATAAATGGTTATGGGATTCTCAAAGTAGAATGATAATAGAGGCATGTTCTTTAGTGGGAGTGGGGAAATTTTTCAAATCATATCATCCAAGCTCTATCATGATAAGTCATAAAACTTCATATACATAAGATAGAATATGGAAAATCCCTTAGTCACTCTTCGGATATTTCGGCATTCTTCTGCTACAGCCTTATTTCAATGAAATTATTTATCTATATAAGTGTAGATATGAGACTACTCTTTTATCATTTAATTTTGAAGGATCAAATCATGAGGAACAAAAATATGGGGATACTCCTTATTTCTTTAAGAATGTCATCCCTGGTGATACCTCGATTGGGGTCATTGGGCCTACGTGACTAGGAATGAGGTTTTCTAGGCATGATCTTTAGTGATACATTTATAATCCAAGGCCATATATTTTTTTCTATTTTTGATAGATAGTGGAAGGATCCCTCTTTGGTGACTCTGGTGAAATGGAAGGGTAATAATTGGCCCCATCATAAAAACCCCTTCGATAGGGGAGGTACTGATTGATTTGATTTTTGGAGAGGCTCCTTAATAAGTTAGTGGTGAAATTAGGGGCCACTGAATTCACCATATTAATTCTTTTATTTGATGTGATTGGAGTCTTTAGATATAAGAGGTTCTCATAAATGGACTCTAAGGTCAGAAAATTATTGTGTTGAAGGTAATAAATCAATGAAGTGTTTAGTACTTGTAATAAGAGGCATTGGGTAGTTGATGATATCCATTTAGTTATGGGGGTCATGTATATGGTGATGGAAAAAACATAAAAAAAATTCATAACAAATATTCTATCACTTTTAGATCAAATGGACATCTTATTAGGGGTGACTAGAAAAAAATAAATTCCCAAAAAAGAACAACCATAAGGTAATTTTCATAAGATGATGCATGTCCAAACAATATATTTTATTATTAATGGATTCACATGAGGTTCACTATTTCTGTTTACATGAATCATGTGAAATAAATTGGACTATCACATTAGGAAACATAGTAATTTTGGTTATTTAATGATTCATGTTAGGTTCATCATTTTTTCCTCATATGTTGTGTCAATCTCGTAAAACTAAGGGAAAACTGCATCATTAATCTGCACCACTCTAATTTTGAAACAAGATAGAGATAATATCAAAATAAATGTTTTAACTTGGACATTAATAATTTAACCTTTGTTTGGATATTGGTTGATATGATTGGGCTTCAAGGACTTCCAAACCTTTGGATGAATAGTTTTTTCTTACTATGAGACTCAATTATATATTTGAAACAAATTTCTGAATACATCCCAAATCCTTGCATTTTACTCATTTACCATGTTTTAGTGATTATTCTTCATCATGAATTGATGTGAACGTTCTAATTTATCAAATGTTCTATATCATATTATCATTACATGGTGATGCTTAATCATGAGGTGTAATCATTTAATGCCATATAACTATGTGTTCTAAATTTTTCTATTATCCATGGTGGAGTAAAGTGTGGGTGATATCCAAATTGAGCCAGTATGATAGTTTTTCTGCATATCTATATGTATGGAATTAAAACCCACATATTTTAGTGCCACATAATTTGATTGTTCGTACCTTTTAATGATTTTATGACAAGTAACAATTATATGAATAAAAAAATATTTTTGAATTGATGATCATTTGAAATGTTCCTTACACATTTTATTAAAGTTAATATGAATAATTACACATTAATGGATTACATTAAAAGGTATATGACCCAACATATATGAATTTTGTGACCGTATAAAGAGAATATAGTTCAAAATGATGTCTGACAGGGATAATAAGAATATATCCCACAATTGAAATGTGGCCTTATTAGAAATATTTCCTAAACATGGTGTATTTAGAGTGATTATAGCCCTAGGGAAAGGATTTTTTTTTCATTCATGGAAAATGGACTGATGAGGAAGTATATTAGTATCTTCCTGAAGAACATGGCCCTAAAATATGGATTCACATGGAATATATCCCTAGTGAAACAACATTCAAGCTTATTGGGAATATGTACTAATGATGGATGATGTAAATGGATTTATGAAAAATATGGCCTCATGTGGAAGGATAAGATAAATATGATGTTGGGATTTATCCTCATAAAGTATTCATGTGTACGATTATTGATATAAATCAATGCCTACATAGGTTGGGTTTCATATATTATGGTAGTCTATAAGGATCATATGATGTTTTTTAGTGTCATGAGATAAGGAAATTGTTTTTTAGTTTTACATTTGGTGACGTGGATGTTTTCCAAATAAATCAATTTCATACTTTAGGTATGTAAGTGGAAATAAATATGTGACAGCAGAGGATTAAACAAGTCTTATGAACATGATTCTACCCTTACTTTTGTATTTTGGAAATTGAGTAGATAATAAATCCATCATTGAACATCAAGTTGGAACATACACCTATAAGGATGATCAATCATTCAAGGATCATTTATTGAAATCAAGTGTGGATCATGAAACTAAACAAATGAATGTTGGATGTGGATTATCGAGGATTAGCTACATTATTTAATGGGAATGTCATAGATTTTCTTAGGGATATGACCACTATTATCATTGGGATTCAAAATTTCATATCTTATAAGGGACCCATTAGTTTGGGAGGGCAAGAAGGAGGTACCTCTTATAAAGGGAATGTATGATTTATGGTGGCTCAATTTGGAAGGCTAAACAACATGATCATGTATGTCTGATGGGTTTGAAGGAGCCCTAAATAGCTAATTCCCAAGGGAGAAGAACAAGGTTAAGGGGTGATCCATCACCAAATACAGGGTGAACATCATACCTTATCAAGGTAGCAGGAATGAATGTTTCTCTATAGAGTATGATTAAGAGTATATTTATCTAAATGAGGTATTACCAAATAAAATTCACCCTAGTATAGTGTATAAGTGTAATTAAATATAACTAATGACCTTGGGGGAAGGGTATACTTAGTAAATGAATTGGATGAGTCGCCTAATGTATATTCCTTGGGTGAAAGGTCACCCATATAAAAAGACATAGGCAAAGGGTCTCCCTAGTGAACAACAAAGGGGAACCCTAGTAAAAATTCCATGTAAAAATGTTTTCCATAGAAAAAAACATTGGGGAAATATATTCCCTAATGTTAAGGGGGTATTATGGAAACCCTTGTGAGAATGATTCCCTTGTACTATTGATAACCTAGGTCCTTCACCATAATAAAATAGGACTTGGTTGATAGTGGAATTTCAAAAAGTTTTTCACCCTTGGAGGAATCTACTACCATTATGTTATGTTAATCACCATTGTATTTAAGTGTCATAGGCTATATGAACTAAGTTATTAGGACCTAAAAGAAAGGGATTTTGAGAGTCTAACACTCTCCAATATGTTGGAAATATCATGACTACATGAGTAAACAAGGGGTCTATTATTAAAAAATGATATCCTCGGTGCATGGAGTTAGAAAGCCATGGTGATTCACATATGTTTATTGAGTGAGAAAATGAAGAAACTATGATAGTTCATTGTTTTATACCAGGATATGAATTTTTGGGCATGCATAAAAGATCCTAGGTGAGTTGAATTGTGTAAACCCATAGGGTCCTAGGAAAATATAGGCTCTATTTTTTGGACATTATCCTTTTCAACATTAATCATTATTCCCCTATATGGAGAGATGATAATGCACATCATATATATATTCCTAATTAAAAAAATACATGTTTTATGTATCTTATTTTCATATAGTGAATAAAACATCTATAATGTTAATTATAGATATTAATTAGTAGATTACGAACAAAATTAATAGTATATGTGTTACAAAATAGTATTGAATTTTTTTATCTAGGAAATTCCATGTTCTTCAATGATATCATAATATATATTCAATTTTTTAAACTAATGGGGAGATTCATCATCATAGAAGATACTTGAAGATTAATTTTTCTATATTTTCTAGTGACATCACCAGTCAGTAACCTATATTTCTAAAATAGGGATGCAATTTTAAAATCCTTTATGTCGCACAAAAATTATATTTTTTTTATTTTTATTCCTTCTTATATTATTTATATATGTTATATAAATTCAATCTAGTTTTATTATACGTATATAAGAACTGATTTTCTATAATTCCATATATACCAAAATGTGTAACACCCCCCCCCCTCCACCAATATGTTATATAAGGTGGATGAGATTCCAAATTAAATTCAGGATATCGATTATAGAAACAACACAAATTAGGATAAATGATGGAACAAAATCCACATATGGTGTATTGAGATTTATATATTTATCCTCATGTGATGAAAATACCTTTTCACTCTATGAAAATTCTATACTAGTGTTACTAAACTGTTTCCACCATGAAATTTAAATGTTAAAAACATGTTAGGTCACAAATAATGTTTTAATAAAATAGTTATTAATTGAAATATATATATATATATATATGTATATTAATAGTGTAAATATTTACTAGATGATGGGTTTAACGATAATATATTTACATGATCCTTATATTATAACTGGATATGACGTAGTGGATAAAAAGAAAAATATCAGTTAACATTGTTGAATATTTTCTTAGATTATACCAATTAAAAATCTGGTTTTTGGGTTCACTTTATAGATACAAAAAATTTATTAACATAATTATTGGGCTATATTATTTGCATAATCATACTTATTGAGAAATAATTAATTCAATTTTTTTATTCCACTCAAACTCTATTAATAAATACAATCCATTTTACCTCATGTGAAGGATTGAAATTTGTTATGTACTGAGGTATTTTTCCATTTGAATTTGGAAAAAATTTATTTGAACAAATATATAGGTATTAACTCTAGTGAATCATCCTTGGAAAACCTAGAAGAATCAAAAAAAAATTATCTCAATTTTCTCCTTGAGTTAAATATTTTAAATGAAATTTGAATATATACATTATATTAGAGGTAAAATAATTATAAATTACTAAAATTTGAAACTAAAATTATGAATGTTTTAAATGATCCATTTATATATGCTAATTATTTTTTGATTAAATTATTTAACACTTAAGTTTTTATATTATTTCCAACCGCTATCCTAAATGTGACATCATCAAATGTAACCTCTATTGTAAGAGTGAGATTTTCAATATCATATAAGGGAAAAATTATATATCTTGTTGTAGATGGGTTCTAGTGTAACAAAAATACTCATTTTATATCATCACCCAAATCATTCAATTGTATATAATATATGTTCGCAATGACTCATCAAACATTACCTAACTTATAATCCTTATAATATACTATTATTAATATGATGTAAGGGTAGGTGGATTTTTCTCTTTACTATCACGAATATGGATCATGCTAAAGAATTTTACAAAATAAAATTTTAATTGCACATTCATTGTGGACACATACATATTAAAAACATATATTTGAATATTTAAATATAAAAATTTACCAGGAGGGTTCTATTTTAAAATATCATTAATATTTTAATAGAATCATAGTTATATTATTTAACAATGTATGAATCTTATTCATTTTAAATCTATATTCTTTTAATAATATATGATACATAGAGTCATTAATATAGTTTCCATAAATTTTCATATATATATATATATATTACATCTTATCAGATGAATATTAATTCTATAACATAAAAATCCACGTGAAAAACATATAGGATGAGTATCTTTGGAATGATCGAAACATAAGAAACTGGTTTATGCAACACGCATATACCTGAGTGGTAGCGGCTCATAATTGGCATCTGAAAGACCCATGATCAAATCCGGGTGGAGGTTAAATTTCGGGTAAAGGTAGTAGTATTGTAGAACATACTATTTGATATTGTAGAAGCCAGAATTGTTCATATAATTTGGGCCTTTTGGCCACTCTTTTAGGCCTACGGGTCTTAGGACTATCGGGCCACCAATAACCTTCCATCCATAGGGCCGTTGAGGCACCTTGGGCCATTAGTACACATAGAATTCAATCCATAAATACCAAGTAGCATCTTTGGAAGACCACATTGTACATGCCCATATTATGATTTAGAGAATGTGGTAACCATTATAGTAGAGCTAACCAGATTAGAATAATGAGAGGGTATAAGATCTACCATCGATACCAGCCACTATATAGCTCTATACGGGGAAATGATATCTATCTCGCAATGTGAGGTGGGTAGATGGGCACCTTCAATGATGCATATGATCATAGGGGCAGTTCTAGTGGAGCATGGTTGGGCCTTCAGGTCATGAATTGGACATTGTCACTTTGGGTCATGTACTGGGTCTTATGCCACTGTGCCTTCGGGTCATATAAGGGTTCGTTGTCAACATAGTTAAAAAGGGCATTATCCAAAAAAATAAAACATCAAGGGATTAATTCCATTTTGTAATGTTAAAAACTTTTTCTTAAGATATCTAAACAGTTTCAATCATAGTTATTTATAACTATAACCCTTCCTATATATATTATACATAAAAAAATGTCTGCAATACTTAGAGAAGGGAAATATAGGAAAGGTTGATATCTGATACTCTATAAGGGTAAAAAAGGCAGATAACAATGATCACATAAACATAACATGAGCATAATGATATTTGAACATGATAATAACAATTAAAACCATAACCTATATATCATAGATCATAATATTAAATCATGGAAGAAAGCATAGTTTTTCATAAGAAATTATTCATAAATGAATTAAAGAAAAAAAGGAAAGATAGAAATATCATTGGAGTAAGAAATTGATTTTGGAATACATATAAGAACAAAAAATCATTTAATTAGTTTCTAAGGAATACAAAAAATACTATCATAGTTGATCATGATCACCCTCATTCCATCATAATATTCAAGATCCAATCCCAAGATTATTCTAGAAGAAAATTTAGGTAATAAAATGGGTTCTCTCCCCATTCTGGTCTTATTTATATCATTATATTTCCATCTTCACCCAATTCACTAGAGGGATATATAATTCCAATCCCACCCATCAAAAAATTAAAACTATAAATATGTGTTCCTCAACAGTATACAATATTCAACATATCATGACCGACGAGAAATTAGTGGGTTTCATAAATATTTCATCATTATTTAACATGTCGAAAAGAAATGAGTTTTATAAAAATATTTTCATTATATTCATAAAACATCAATATAAGGAATTAGGATGTTATCATTGGATCATATCCCAAGTAAATATTTTGAAACATCAATAGATGTCATCTTAGATTGATAATTCATTTAGAAGATCACATGTAACATACCATTAGGACAATACACTTTTATCGTTGAAATAATTTATTTAAAATCTAAAAAATACCCAAATATTAATGAAACCAATTCATTTTAATAGAATATTTGAAACATTTAACGTATTAATCAAATAATTTAGTAGACATGATTGTGGGAATTTTAATTCCTGATGTATTTGATAAAAAGGATTACTTTCACTTTTTCATAAAAAATTAAAAAGAAAATCCTTTATAAAATTATAAGAATATTATATTTAAATTTATTTAAAACAAAATAAAATTTTTAAAAATTAATTTTAAAAAAAATTGGAGAATTTTAAAAAAAAAATCTTGAATGATTTTTAGAAAATAAGGATATGGAAGAGAAGGGATTTTCATACATAGAGAGAAATAAATTTGTTTTCCCTTAAAAACATCCCATCATTTTATTTAGTTATTTTAGAGGTGGAAATCAAATTAAACCATGTAATTTCGAAAAATAACCTTAGTGGAATAAAATTAATTAATATTATGATACATAGACAAAAATATTTTTTCAAACCCATCATACTCCAAATCAATCCCAATAAACCATGAGATTGTTACATAAAACACTTACCACCTTGGTAAAAAAATTTATCATAATCACCATGAAATAAAATCATGGAATAAAATTTTAAAGATCATTTTAATATGGTTATAAAAGTTATGATGTGTTAAATGGGTAATATATACACCACAGAAATGAAGTTAGTTGTGAATATATCATATGACTACCAGAGATACTAGTGAGACTAAGAATACCTTACCAAAGGTCTTACATCCTTATTACGTGTTAAAAAATAATTAATAATAAATATCTAGTTAATAAAATCATTTAAAGAGATATAATAATTTATATCATACCATATGTGATTTACTTATAACCTTTTATCACTTGTTTATTAAACATTATCTACTAATATCACTAGTCTGGGTAATAACGGGTTCATTTTTCATGTATGTTTTGGTTTGGTAGTTATGGTAATGTTTTAATAATTTACATAATTTTCATAATGATATAAATTTCATATAAAATTAACACACACATATATATATATATATATGCATAAAATTAAAGAGAAAAATATGAATTTCATCATTGAGGGAGATGGTAGGTTGTACGTAGGAATAAAAGATGATTTCAATTTTCAACAGTTAGAAATAAATAATTTTAAATAATAGTTAACATTATTCATAATAATTATTGTATCTTATAAATCATAAATATTAATTAAATCCATCTTATTAACATCCATGTAAACTGGAAATGAATAGTGGATCACATCATTTTATGGAGGTCATAGTCCAAACAAATGCATGCGTGACATTATCTTTTTCTAGAGGATTAAAAGGTATTAATATGTATATATATATATATATATGATATTATAATTAAAATATTATTAATATCATAAAATATAACATTTAAATATTTAAACCGTCATAATAACCCTCTAAAAAATAGGGTGATAAAAAATGAATTATATCGCTGTATGGAGACAATTAATTGTATGTATGCATGAGTGATGATTTAACTTCTCATTTATGGGAAATATAATTGAATATTGTTGCCTAATAATAAAAATAAATTTTAATTATATTGAATATACTGATTTTTTTTTGGAAAATTAAAATGATTTAGATGTGGTAAAAGAACAAGTAAAAAAAGAAAGTGATCAGTAAATGAGACTATGTGTTCTTTGAAATAACTCCTTTAGATATCCAATTAAGAACCCTAGGGTTGATATTTTGGAGAGAAAAATACTATATAAGATTCCTTATGAATTTGAGAAGGGGAATTTGTAGGGTTTTGTGGAGATACAATTCTAAAAGTTTTTTACATATTGGAAAGGAGGGGTATCCTTTTATGAGGGATGGTGTGACGAACCATCCCGAGTCGACCCTAAATAGGCCACCCATGCCAAATTGAAGAAAGTCCCGAGAAGAATTTTCAATCTTCTTAGGAAGGTGAAAATAGCAGAGGGCATCAATTTTTTAAAAAAGGGAACAATTTCTCCCAAATATAAACAATTAATCAAATAATGAAAAGAAACAGTCTACCAAAAATATATTTACATAAAAAATTTAATTGAACTTTTTTGTACAAGAAATCAAAAGATCAACTAAACCAAAAACAAAAATGACAAATCCTCACAAATAAAAACACCTTGTGACCCCTCTGGCCACAATCCAACACAATGATGACATGTCTCCCAAGGAGATAGAACTCAAGATGAAACCTGTACTAGGGAAAAACATGAAGATGACTATAGGCTTGAGTATTAAAACTCAGTAGGCTAGCATGATATTCTATTCTAAATGAACTTCCATTCAAATAAATTAAACATAACTTTAATGTTTTAAATTCATTATATAAATATATGTTTTTTAAATGAGGTTCCATTCAATAATAATTATTAGAAAAAAACATGCATGTTTTATAAACAAGAATGCTAGTAAAATTTTTTCTAAGTCGTAAAACATCAGAATGAAAATAGTTTTCAAGAGTGATGATTTATGGAAGGTGAACATTAAAATAAAACACACACACTTCTGAATTTACAAACTAACCACATTTTATTCCAACAATGAGTACAAAATAGCAAATGAGCACAAGTCTTGGGAACACCCCTAGTCACCAGATCATTGTGGGCCCCTGGTACCTCGTATCTCGGAGTAAAGTAACCATAATAAATATCCATTTTCATTCACACAAGACATTAGTAGGAGAATCATACATAAACCAGTGTTCCCCAACATCATCATCATCATAGTTTCGTTAGTGTGGTCATCGTCAAACTTGCTACCTGAAATAGGGTCAAAACCCCTTTGGATCACTAGCATACCAGTACATGTTTTCGCACCTAGATACCCGGGGTTTTCTTTTTTTTATTCTCAAACAAGTAAAAAATCTATGAAATACTATTTTCTCATGAATATTCCATTTAAAAATCATACACACATAAAATAGGCCACACACATGTCCCTCATTTCAATCACAGATCAATAAACCCTGTAAAGTTTCATTAAACTATTTCAAAAAGTATAATGAGGCCTTGTACATAAAATTCATTCAAAAATGATCTTTTAAGGCCAAAAACCCATCAATAAAAAATAAAAATAGATTTTTCATCCTTAAAACCAATTAATATGTATATTTCATGGACCATAAAATGGCCCCAAAAATAGAACATGGAATACACACGGAAACCACTTTTTCAAGAA
Organism: Viscum album; assembly: GCA_963277665.1. Taxonomy (NCBI): domain Eukaryota; kingdom Viridiplantae; phylum Streptophyta; class Magnoliopsida; order Santalales; family Viscaceae; genus Viscum; species Viscum album. Next base: position 56,414,299 of record OY728123.1, read on the forward strand.
AAAAAGGCCAAACTGACCTTTAGAAATTTCTCAAAACTAATATTTGACAAAGGAATGCATTTAAATTTTATTAAAGAGGTGTATAAAACCATTTAAATCATCAAAAAACATTCTAAAAATCATTTTTAAATCCAATCAAATAGTTTTTAAATCACACTTAACACATAAAATCCAACATCATAATTTATCGAACACATGACATGCAGTTTTAAACAAAACAATTTATTTTAAGCACTTGACAAGGAATAAAAAACCAATTGCATTCAATATTTTATTATATTTACTAAAACGTGTTCAAAATAACATTAAAATGTTATATAGAACAAAAACTAGGTGCTAAAGATAACAAAACATTTAAACAAACACTTGGTGTGCACGTTTATGAAAAAACAACACTACCTTTCACAAAACAAGGATTAAAAAACTGTTTGGCACACATAGAAAAATATCCAAAGGCTGAAAATCAATAATAAACTTATATATTAGGTGAGAAAATATTAAAATGAGAAAATGAATATGATAATGTCATGTGGAAGGGATATCCTACCTCAAATCCTTGGTGTAATGGAAACGCGCACCCAATATCACCATTTGAGAGTTTATAAACCCTAAACCTATGAATACCAGGCTCAAACGAAAAAAAACCCATAAAAAATCATGGGATAACTGAACCCTATATCTACCATGACTATAGTATAATTTAAAACCACAAAATATTGAAAGGAGGAGGAAGAGGGAGGATAAATAAGAAGGAATCTCACCTTGGAAACTAGAAATATCATCATCTTCCCTTAGATCGACACCCATATAATAATGGAAAAGACTTGAAACTACTTGGAGATGGTCATATGGTCTCAAAAAACCATGGAAATAATATTTGTGAAAAAATGAGTACTAATTGAATGATTTATGAATGAGACAAATTACTTTTGGTAAATCTACAATATTTGAGAAACATTAATAATTGTTCCTTAATCTGTGACTAAGATGAGCTCCAAAGGGAGAACATGGAACATGGGGGGTGCGCATAGGGTTCCTGGGCTCAAGTGGGAGGTATAATGACAAAAACTTATAAAACAATGACTAATATATAAAAGAAACAACTTAATTTTTTAAAACTGGAAATGGGCCCCTGGGCTAGCCCAATACGAGAATAAACAACCCAAATTCACCAAGCTTATGAATTTATAAGGAGTCAAAAAGTATATGTTTGTTTGAATATGTCATCGGAAGACATGTGGGATGTGAAATTAATGAATAATGTAGAAAAATTAAGGTGTTTTAAAATAAACAAATTTGGTTTTGAAATCATGAAATGGGCTCATGGATGGCCCAAATCAGGAAGAAACCACCCTTTTCTCCAATCCTCCCGAACAAGATATGGGGATACCATGGTAAGATGATTATACATATATGGAAGTTTAAAACTAAAATTTAGTCTCACCGAAAACCCAATAAAATGATTTGTATTTCCAACGAACCAGATCAAAACCAAGACATGAAAAGAAATAAAAAAACCGAGTTTGACAATTCTCCCCACCATTAAAGCTTTCTGCCCCCTGAAATCCATAACACTTTACAGCTGAAAGAAAAACACCTAAGTATTTCTTATCAACATGATACATCCTTTTAAACCAAGGAAACATCATTTACGATCAACAGAACTTAATCTTCTTCCCCAAACACAACACCGACTCACAACCACTTCTTTAGAATCAATGGAAAGATCAAGCCACCACCTCCATAACGAATCCATGAACTAGATTATGGGGCCTTCTTCCAATGAACCCAACTATACCCAAATGAAAGATCTCTCACTTAATCCAATGAATTGGGTAAAGGGGGTGTCTGTAACAAGCTCCAGACCAATAAATCACAACTACCATCAGATCAATCCTTAAAGGAGTGATCTTCGAGACTCGCAGTGGGTATCCCCACTATAAATGACATACTAGAAATGAATAAAAAATAATTCAAAATTAACTATAAATGGGTCCCACCCACACAGTCCCACCAAAACTCTCACACAAAAACCTATAAAACCATGTTAATAGGGTTACTACATGACCATTAACCACCCACTCCTGAACGGAGGGGAAAGAACTAGACCAACCCTCTCTACACGAATCGAGACCTCCAGCACTCAAGGAGGGGAGGGAAGGGGAAACAATAATTTGGCCACAAAAACCACAAAAAAAAGGAAAGACCCAACACACTCCAACTATGAAAAGGTAAAACCATGACCGTACCTGATTTACATAGGCAGTCCACACAGGGACATTGATCAGAAACCCACATCCATGAAAGCATAACCAGAGACACTGTGTGAGGGGTATGTCCACCACGATCAATGAGATTAGAATAAATTAACTGTTATGAGTAATTACAATAGTTTAGAAACAAACATACCTAATTGGTCAAGGTGGGAGCTTAGTCGATCCCTCAACGCCACTGGTGATTTCCTGACGGTGTGAAAAGCAACACTCTGAGGCCTATAGATGGAGACCAGATTCATGAAGCATCTGCTGCACCGCAGTCAGTTTCTAATGATCACACCACTAACATAACTCACATTATCAACAAAACAACTTCATATAAATAGGAACTCATATATACATAGAAAAATTCTCTCTCACTCCAAAAAAGGAGGAGAATGGACAAGAAATACGACAAAACATATCAACATCAACGAACATAACAGTTATGTTGAAAAGAATTATCGCGACCTGATTGTACATTAAATCAATCGCAAATAGAACTCTATTCCAAAAAATGGGTCTATTCATCGTCCAATGAGTTGGATTTAACATTTTAAATGAATACATAGGTTGATCGATTGAATTTGTTTCCAATGGAGACCTATCCATAGCCACAACACAACATCCAACACATCCTTAGATACCCACTAAACATTTCTCCAAAACCAAGACACCATCAAGATCCCATCACTTGACACAAACGAACTACGAATTCCCAATCACATGGAAGAATACTGAATAAAATATCTTCTAAGAAATTTAAAAAACTATCCACAAAACCATCTGTTTATAGAAAATGCCACAATGTTTAATCTCAAAAAACATTTGAAAAAAACAATCTAACTTGGTGTATTTACACATTCACCCAGGGTGTTTCATCATGTCGTACTCACATGCACATTTACATGCAACCCTAGGCACCCAAACACCATTCCATATAGGTTATCCTTCTATATATCAATAGAAACATTCTTGTGAGAACCCAGGAAAACACCAAAGGATAATACGAAATAACATTATTCCAAAAATCATGTACCTTCCAAAGGAACACTAACCACCAAGTCAATACCCTTTTCAGATATTACAAAACAAACCACACTTAATCTGGAACCATTTTCTTAAAAACCTACCACTTTTCATTTTTTTTCAACTATCCAAACAACCAAGATACTCCAAGCCTCCCTTTCACAATTTCTAAAATTTAGAATGCTTTCTTTTCATAATTCGGTTTCCATTAAGACCAATACTTTTTCTAGGAAAACACCAACTACTAAAAACCAATTTCCCAAACCAATTCCTCATATTTAAACACTTTTCAACATCCCAAAACACTCCATTTAAAACAATGATTTAGAATCACCTTAAAATGATTCAGACTTTCAAAAACATTTTATTCCAAAAAACCTTGAGTTTATATTATGTATAATCCAATCCCAATAAATAATTTCCACTGACTCCTAAAAAAATTTCCCAAAAACACAAAATTTCTAAACAATTCTTATATTAAAATTTTAAAAATCCCTTTTTCCAATTTTCAAAATCCAATCCTCCATTTAAAACCGAGTTCTACAATTCTCAAAGAAGTATTTTAAAAAGAATAAGAATTTAAAAAGTTCCAAGAGACCCACAATAGGGAACTAGTTTAATTGGGTGACTTGAACATATGTTTGGCAGCCACATGTAAAACACAACACTAACACAAAGGGAATTATTAAGACCATTACCCACCTCCACATGGATTTCCAGTCCCTGTGAGCTCATGAAGGCCATTAGTCAGACCCCCCTTTTCATATCCCAACACCAAACAACCAACAAGAACAAATAACACCAATAAAAATGGACTTCCCATGGAAACCTAAGGATCAGAACAAGCATGATTTCACGAAACTATTCCCACACATACCCCTTGAGTCCCAGAAATCCTACTCCATCTACCTTGACATCCCCCAAATAACAAGGGTACTCTAAAAATAATGGTCTACTAAGAGATGACCTCCTTTGATTTCATTTTTTCAGGAACCAACCTGAGTCTGCCCTAAATAGGTCACCCAGGCCAGCCCACCTCAAGTCCCAATAGGCATTCATGATCCTCCAAGGATGGTGACAACCACTGAGGGAATTGATAGAGTACAAAAGGGAATTATTTCACCCAAATATAAAAAATCAAACAAACAATAGAATGTAACAGAAATCCCAAAATACATTTATATAGAAAATTGAACAGAATATTATTTGTACTAGAAATCGAAAGTACAACTAAACCAAAAACTCCACCAATGAAACTTGAATGCCAAATAACTCTATGTGAACCTACTGGTCACTCTCCCACATAAAGTTTACATGTCTTCCAAGGTGATCGAACTCAAGCCGAAACCGGCACCAGGGATAAAAACATAAGAAGACTATGGGCTGGAGTATTAGATCATTGTAGGTTAGCCCGATATTCAATTCCCAATGACCATCCATAAAAATAAAAGAATCACAAATTTCATGTTTTAAATAAAAGATATAATTTTTTTTAAATGAGGTTTCATGCTATAATAATTATCAGACAAAAACATACAAAGATTATAAATAAGAATGCTAGTAATAATTTTTCAAAGAAGATAAAATTCATAATGAAAATTGTTTTTAAGAGGGATGATTTGAAGAAGGTAAACATTTAAATAAAACAAACATGATTAGTAATTTACCAACTAGGTGCACCTTATGCTGATGGTGAGTACAAAATAGCCAATGATCACAAGTCTTGGGAACACCCCTAGGCACTAGTTGATTGTGGGCCCCACAAACCTCGTATCTCGTTGTAAAAGTAGCCATAATGAATTTTGATTCTCTTGCACACAATCCACTAGTAAGAGAATTATCCATAAGCTAGTGGTCCCTAACAAAATCATCATCATCGTTTAGGTTGTGTTGTCATCATCAAACTTTTCTATATGAAATAGTGAACAAACCCCTCAGGATTACTAGCATAATAGTACATGTCCACCCACCTAGATACCAGGGTTTCCCCTTTTTGTTATCAAAAAAGTTAAGCATCCATAAAATAATATTTTCTCATTAATATTCCATTTACAAATCATAAACACATCAAATAGGCGACACACATGTCTCACATTTCTTTCAAGGATCAATAAACCACCTAATTTTTCATAAAACAATTTCAAAAATAATAACATGGCCTTGCACATAAAATCCATTCAAAAATGATCTATTAGGGGAAAACCCATGAATACCATATCAACCCAGATTTTGAACCCCAAAACCAATTAATAAATCAATTTCATGGACCATAAAATTGCGCCAATATATTTAACATAAAATACACATGGAAACCATTTTTACAAGAAAAAATGTCAAACATGCCTTTAAGGCTTTCTCATAATTAAAATTTGACAAAGGAATTCATTTCACATTTATTAAAGTGGTGTATACACACCATTTACATAAAATTTTGTTTTAAAAATCTCTTGAAACACCCAAGTTACACATTCAAAATATAACCATTATCATAAGGATGTGAAACTAGCCATTTTCGGGCAACGTGGGCCCAAACATGTCATAAACGAATATCCATTTTTTATAAAACCTAATACACATTGGAAAGCCCCAGAATGGACAAAAAATAACAATTTTCATGACAAAAATTCATTTATAAGTACAAAAAAATAGTTCTTAAATCACACATAACACAAATAATCCAACAGGGCAATTTAACGAAGACATAACATGCACTTTTAAACAAAAAACTTTATTTCAAGAACGTGACAGGGAATAAAACAGCAGTTACATGCCATATTTTATTAAATTTATTGAAACATGTTAAAAATACCATAAACCACGTTATAAACCTCACAAACCAAATGTGAAAGATAACATAACATTTAAACGAACACTTTTTGTGAACGTATATGAGAAAATAACACAACCTTTCACAAAACGAGGCTTAAACAACCATTGGGCACAACAATAAAATTATAAAAAATATGTAGAAAAACAATAAAAATATATATCAGGTTTAAACAATAATAAAATGATTAAACATAAATGATAAATTCATGTTCAAGGGATATCCTACCTCAAATCCATGACATAATGGAAACACACACCTAATATCACTATCTGAGGGTTTATAAACCCTAAAGCTATGACTAAATACCCCAAAATAGAAAAAACTCCTTAAAAATTTTGGGAAAATGGAACCCTAGGCCTAGAATGACTATAAGAGAATATCAAACAAAGAAATAATAAAAAGAGGATGAAGAGGGTGGAGAAATGAGAAAGAATATCACCTTGGAAACTAGAAAACTCTTCGTCTTCCATTAGATCTGCATCCTTAGAGGAAATGGAATGGATTGAAACTCTTTAGAGAGGATCCTACTGTCTGGTTGAACATGGAAAATAATATTTATGGGAAAAATGAGTAAAAAATGTATAATTTATGAATGCGAAAAATTACCTTTGGGAAAATCTTCTTGATTTGCAAATCATTGAGAATATTTTCCATAATCCATGACTTATAGGACATTCAAAGATGGTACACGGATAATGGGGTTGTGCATAGGGTTCTTGGGCTCTATTTTCAGGTGGAATCACTTAATATTATAAAATAATGTATTATATATAAAATAAACAAGTTATTTTAAAAAAATGGAAATAAGCCCAAGGGCTAGCCTAATACGTGAATAAATAACACATATTCACCATGCTTATGAATTTGTAGGGGTCCCAAAGGATATGGTGGCTTGAATATGTTAGTGGAGGACAATTGGGAATGGAAATGAGTCCAAATATTTGAAAATTTAAGGAGTTATAAAATAATCTAATTTTTTTAAATATGGAAATGGGCTCACGGTTGGCCCAAATCAAGAAGCAACCACCCTTTTCTCCAAAACTCCCAATCAAGCTATGGGGAACCCATGGTAGTATGATTAGACATATATGGAAGTTAAAAAATAAAAATTAACCTCTCTTAAATCCCATTAAAATGATCAGGATTTCCAATTAAAAAAATAAAAACAAAGTCATGAAATGAAAGAAAAAAAACCGTGTGTGGCAGATGGAGAGAACACAGTTGGAATTTCATAAAAGTTTAAAATATAATAAATTAATTCACAAGAAAATTCTTCTAAATGGAAATTAATTTAAATAAAAATAATAAAGGTTCTAAATAACATTATACAATAAAATTTATACAGTCATTGGCATCATTTTATACATTATTATTTTGATTAATCTCTTTATTAACCATTTTTACATTAACTACTACAACAATGATTTCAAGTTAAAAGTATAATAATGTTACCATAAATGTACATGTGACTCAAAAATATACCATGGTTAATATTTTTAACAATATTACATTACCTTGGAAAAAGATAATATTTTAATAAATTTTACATCATTTAATAATATATTCATAAAATGTCATTAATTCTAATTTTCAACCACTTTATTAAATTTGAGTTTAATGAAACCAAGAAATGGAAGGAATTCAAATATCACCATTTTCAAAAATATTAATATGTTATATTTATTTGAAAATTATTGGGAAAACAATCATTCACTTAAATTTTATTACTTTCAATATCTTTAAACTCACTTATTTTATTTTTCAATTAATCGACATAATACATGGTTAAGGATACGAAAAAATATAATTTAATCATTTGAATTAATAAATATTAAAAATAAGTAAATATGAAAAAATTTATATACTATTTCAAATAAATATTATGAACAATAATTTTCATATTTTTATCTTTATGTAAAATTTTAATAGATATTAATGTCAAGATATTAGCATTTTGTATTTATTATTTTATTAAAGTAAATAAATGTCATAATAAAATAAATATGGTTCCAGAAGATCACATATTACTAAAATGGATGTACATGGATGAAAAAAACTCATAAAATATGATAATATAATGTTTTAGATATTTTTTAGATCCTTATTCAACTGCTTTAATCGTATTTTAGTCATTCTACCATTACCGAGGTAACAAAATATTACTATTGTCTCTATTAATATTGGCCAATTATAAAGGATACTTATTTAAAGATTTTTATCCACATGATCCCTAATATAGAATCCATTTTTCACAATTAAATATTTATATGTGGAAACATTAATTTAAAAATAAGTGTGTGAAATGAGATGAAAACTATTTTTTATGAAAAATGTATCATTAAGTATATAACTTAATTTACCCCAATCTCATGCCAAGAAAAAACATTATCTGAATATAAATTTTTATATCAAATATATAATATTCCAATATGATTAATATAATTCACCAATAGTGATTAATTTTATTTATTAAGATAAAAACACATTTCATGTATAATAATAGTTTTTTTAAAACCACTCATTTATTTTCAAATGATCTTGATATTAATTTCTAATTAATTGATAATGAATAAATTTATTTTATACATGTGTAATTAATAACGTTTTCATAATTTATTGAGTCCTATTAAAAACCACCAATATAACATCTTAGTAATAATGTTATATTGTACTATGGATCCTTTAGACATAGTGTTTCATGAATCATAGGCAATTGAATAAATTAATTTTTTTTATAATAAATATACCATAAAATATTTGGGTGTTAAATTGAACTGTCACGACCCGTCCTCGGTGCCCGTGTCATGACTACCCCAAGCCCGCCTTCCATATGCCAGGGGCTGGCGACTAGCACCAAGGCGTAAATCCCGGTAAAAAGGGAAGGCATTGCCTTTGTAAAGTAAACAATCACACAGAGTACAAGCGGAAGAAGTAAACAATAAGTAAAAACTGAGTACAACAGTAAGTGCGGAAAGTAAAAAGGGGCCGGAAATACAAGCCCAACTGTAAAGTACAACTCGAACGGAAAACAGCAACTGAAAAGTAAAGCTGCTACGCCGAGCTGTCCACTGGAAATCCCACCTGAAGGGTGGGTACAGATAGCTCCTCTGCTCCTCGGGTCCCGCCGTCCGCTCCGAGTATGTCCGCCCAGTGGTCCACCTTTGGGTACCGCCTCGTCGTCACGTCCACCTGTGGGTACCGTCTCGTCGTGAGGTCCTCCTCCAGGTACCATCTCGTCCTATAGTCCTCCTCCAGGTACCGTCCAGTTCTCGAACACTCGGCCTCTGTCAGCACTGCCCGTCGTCTACAACCAACACAACGAGGTGCGGGCATAGCCCGTGCAGGGGTGAGTATAACGATACTCAGTAGGGACCCTGAGACCATCAAGGTCTCACTAATACAACAAGGATAACCACAAATAAGATCTCGACAGATAACCTCTACTTAGGTATATGTCCATACATATAACTAAGTTATCAAGTAACCCATCGTCGTCATGAGGAAACACAAGGATTGTGAAATCAATGGATAGCCACTACCCGGGTATATGCCCAGACATATACCTAAGTTAGCAAGTGACCCATCTCAATCATGAGGTAACACAAGGTCAAAAGTCTCAGCTCAAACCAGGATTTTCATTATCGAAACTGTAACTGCTGAAGAGCTACGTCTCAGGAGTGTACAGTGGTCCTGTCACAACTCCGAGGTACTGCTCACTAACCTAAGACTGCTGAAGTACTCCTCCTGTCGAGTACTGCGGGCCAGCCACCCAAACACAGTAGTTCTTCCCGCCGAGGTATGTCACCCAAACACAGTAGTGCACAACCCCCTAGTAGCCTGCTGAGATACTCTCCGGACGAGCACCGCGGGTCTGCACTGTCACACAGGTAGTGCTCCGTCCGCCATGGGTTTGCACCTCAGAAAGTAGTGCTCCGTCCACTGGGCTAGTCGACTCACTCCAAGTCGAGACGGTCAAGCAGTCGTCAGGTCTCAGCCAGCTACACGGTCTCCGTACACCGCACGCTCATCACTGGGAGGGTCCGCTCCACGAGCTACAGGTCGATACTCCAAGTATCTCAAAGTCCCGCATAGAAGTATCTCAAAGGACCGCCTCGTCATAGGGGTCTCAACGCAATAGACGACGAGTCAATCGGACGCCCGGTCTGGAAGTTATTGGTTTTTCCGTCTCACACCCACCCTGGGAAACTTCCCAGGAGGTCACCCATCCTGATCACTACTCTAGGCCAAGAATGCTTAACTATGATGTTTTAACCACGTAGCCTCCCGAAAAGGAAGATGTACCTTGAGTATAGTATACCGAAACGACCGTCTCGATCCAAGGATCGCGTTGCCGCTGACGGCGAGTCGTTAGGAGGCTCGTAGCCCAAGATATGGGCGAAAACCCGAACCCCGTCCGAAACCGGGGGGTCTGGGCCCGAACCGACTCGGCCCGAACCCCCTGGTCTGACCCGAACCGGGTCGGCCTGAACCGGGTCGACCCGACCCGGTCCGGCAGGACCCGGCCCGGCCGGCGGCGCGACCCGGCCGGCGGCGCGACCCGGCCGGCGGTGCGGCCAGCGCGGCGGCGCGGCCCGATGCGGGGGCGTGGCCTGGGCACCGCACGCGGGGGGTAAAATCCCCCCCAGGTTTTGTGGATCTCGGACGACCTTAGGCCGGCCGTTTTCCATTCACACGCGAGACCCGCGGGTCCCGCCTCCTAAGCAAACCGGCGGCCGGCGGGCACGACCGACCGCCTTCCACCCTTCCGTCGCGGCCCGATGGCCACAGCTCTTCTGATCTCCGGCGGCCGGCGAGGCCGGCCGCCTCTGGCTGCTCCGCCGCGGCCGAGCCGGCCGCGGCTCTTCATTAACCGCCGGCAGCCGGTTTTCCAGCCGCCCCTTCTAGCTCTACCGCGGCTCAAGCCGCGGCCCTTGTTCGATTGGCACGGCGCGACGGCGCCGCGCGTATCTTCCGCATTAAACCGCATGAACCCGTGTGGTGCGACGGCACCACGCCCTTCTGAACCATTCCACAAAAAATAAACACGAAGTAAAAGAGGAGGATCGGCCGGGTTTGTACGGTCCGAACTCCTCACGTTATAAGGATAGCAATCGGCCTTTAACGAATAATAAACTTTCAAAATATTTTTAGATTAAATAAAAAGATTTGAAAATCAATGCCCGAAAAATATAAACAATCAAGTTCGAAGAAAGTTCCACATAACATTAAAAAAAATTTACCACGAAGAATTTTCAAGTCGAAATTCTCGAACAAATATAAACAATTGAAACAAACCTCTACCTCGGTTCAAGTGCGGAGCACGTCAACAAACCGCGGAAGACAAGCGTTGCGGAGGTCGGGCATTGCGGTAATCGTTCGTCGATTCCGTTGACATAGAGGTACGTCCGAAGAGGTACGTCGTTGGTGAATCTTCGTAAGCCGACGAAGAAAGTCTGAGGAGGAAGCGGCGTTCCCTTTCGTTGACACGGAAGGCGTCGTCGATCTTCGGAAACAATCCGGCTAGGAAGAAGAGAGAAGCGGCGTTCTTGAGTGTTCTTCGTGTTCTTCGTCAAAGTTGAGGATGGTAGAGAGAGATTCTCAAATCCTCTCAAGTGGCAAAAGAAACCAACCCCAAAATGATAAAATAAGCTTAAGCTTATTTTATTACACAACCTCCCTCTTAGAATTTCAAAGGTATTAAATTTAAAACATCTCACCTCAATTAATTATTCCAAGTGTCAAACATTAATTAAAGTGAGTTAAAGGGGAGTTTTCAAAATTGGAGGTGAAGAGTTAGGGTTCGTGTGGGCCCCACCACACTTAATCCTCTCAAGGGAGGTTAAGTGGATGTGGGTCCCACCCCTAACTCCCTTTGGGAGGAGTTAACCAACAAGTTAAAAATAAAATGGGTTTCCACATTTTATTTAACTTTATTTTAAAAACCCAAAAACTAACTCTCAAGCCGCAATAAACGCAACCTCGGAAAAGGTCTCCTTAAGCGAATATCGGCGCTGTGAGTTCATCGGTGCCTTCGGAATTCGATTCCAGGAAACGGTTCAAAAGATAGAAATTCCCGCTCGCTCGTTCACTGAACGTACCTGAGCCAAACTTCGGAAATTAATTCCGGGCACACCGGGCCTCGGAATCAGGCGCCGTCAAAAACTGCGTTCTTGTAAAATTACAAAGAAAATTAAGAAAAAAATTTCCTTGAAATTTCAGGGTCTTTACATTATTCCCACCTCAGGGCTTTACGTCCCCGTAAAGCTTCAACACAAACTAGTGTCACAAAAGCGGTACAGAGTACGCATCTGAGCCTTCCGCTCCCATGTGCTTACCTAGAGGTTCTGTACTGCCAAAGAAAGTGCACCCGAGGAATCGATCTTCCTCGTAGGATCTGCTTCTTTCGATCCTCGATCCCCACTGGAATCTCCGTGAATGACACCCCATCGCCATCGTCCAACTCCTCATGGTCGATGGTATGCGAAGGGTCGAGCACGTATCTCCTCCGTTGAGATATGTGGAAGTCGTCGTGCACCTGGTGCAACTGCGGTGAATGGGTCAAGCGGTAAACCACCCCGCCTACCCAGCTGGGGACCTAAGAAGGTCCGCTGAACCCCGGAGATAACTTGCCGCCTTGGCTACATCTCCGTAAACTTCGTCGAGGTGAGACCCGTATAAGGACGTGATCGTCATCCTCGAACTCCAGAGGTCTCCATTTTCTGTTAGAACTGGAACTCGAAAGGCTGCTGCCACGAGGGTAAGGTTGACCGACTCAAGAGTGATTGGTCGCACTCTCCTGTGCAACAGTTACCCTACGCTGCCTCGGGTTTCCTTTTCCGCCGACCAAGGAAAACTCATCCCGACGTTTGCCTAAAACCGTCAATTTGAGTATGAACAGTTATTGCCCATTCCATACTCAAACTAACGTCGTAAGGCCTCGACGCTACCACCAAGAAATTCCAACCGAAACTGTCTCCTAGATGGTCTGACCACACCATCGGCATAAGTGTGATTATCGAGTCTCCTCCCAAAGAATCTCCAGACGTGAGGGTCAAGTCCACGGCTTACCGGAAACTCTAGGTCTGGAACAAGACTTGTGAAAGCGAGGAATGATTTATATCGACGTCTGTTACTTCAGCAGATAGTAGTGGACACAGACTGTCCCTTGAATCATTTTTAGAGTCGTTGGGTCACACTCCTTGACCGCATGCAGCCGCATTCTTCCACCGCCCTCCAGCTCCCTGAGCGTGGCGGGGATAACTAAGGCGGGTGGTTGTACCATGTTAGGATGTACACCACCTCATGCTTCTCTCCTAGCTCTGCCTCCACGTCTACTGCTTCGTAGACTCATCTCTCCTTTAAGCTTCCTCTTCTTAACACGCCCGAGTCTCTATGAATGGCACCGGTTTCCTGTTTCTTACTGCACTGTGCAGTCTTCATCCTCTCTTGGATGTCCTGGACCTCCTTTAGTCTCACAAGAGCTGCTATGATTTCTTCTTTTCCGATAAGAGAATCCCGGTCTCATCCCCTGGATGAACCACATTCGTTGCCTAATACAGTCAATCCTAACATGAATGATCCATTCACGCCATGGATGACGTCGTAAGGCCTCGACGTATCTACTAAGAGATCCAACTGTCACTCTCGCCTCCAAGGGTCGAGTCACACTTTCGGCATTAGTGTGAGGTCACTGGGTCCCCTCCAGTAGAAATCTCGAAAGTGAGGGTCAAGTCAACAGTTTAACCGGGACCACTCAGTATCAACCAAAGAAAAGGATAGGAAATCAAACAAAGATAAGTGTCTTTTTATTATTGCAGCTCATAGTACAAAGACACGAATACAAAGAAATATGGAACTAGAAGTACAAAGGACGTATCCACTAGTTCCTCTCCTTCACACCTGCTCTCGGAGCTCTACTGCCTTGTCCACTGCTCGGCTGTTGCTCAAGCACTAGTCGCTGCTTCTGTCTCGGTGGCTCCTCCAACACCCGCTGATCAACCGTACGAGGAATCAGACAGTCACGTGCCAGGTGACCCTTTCCTCCACATGAGTAACATTGTCCGTTTCTGGCACGCCTGGCTCTGACCCCACCTCGGGTTCCCCGCACCACCGGTCCTAAAACCCGAGATCGTCTAACTGCTAGTATGGTCCTCCTGGACCTCTGCACCATCTGTCTACTTCCCACAGATGACTCAGCTACTGATCAAAAAGCACGCGGCAAAGGCAAAAGCTCTTGTACACGCTCGGGGTGTAGAGATACTGGCACAAACTCCACCCTGAAGAAGGTCTCGAAGTCTTCCCATGCGAAGTTCATCTCATCGCCAAACTGGAACAAGTGGCTCCACAACCTGCCTGCTGCTGCCTGAAGGAGGATGATAGCAAAGATCACCATGAAGTCTGCCGGCGTCCCCACTAGCCTGAAGATTCTCACCACAGCCTCCAGCCAAACTCAGCCGCCTGCGGGTCTGTCTCTCCCCGGAACCTAGGTGGCCTCTGGCGCTGGAACTCGTGCAGCGCACTCAAGCGTAGTGCATCGCCTACTGCTGCGGATGGTGGCATTGGTGGCCCAACGTGTAGCAGTACCGTTGGTGCCTCCGCTGGTGCCTCAACTAGGATAGGGCCATGTACTGAGGCCTCGTCGCTCGGCGGGCTGTCAGTACGTACCAATCTCAGGGCTCTAGCTGGTCGTCCGTGAAAAGGAATTCTGAAAGAATCATTGTGACACGATCAAACGTTTATACCTGGTGAGCTGACCTGGATTGAGCTGTTTTAAGGGAAAACCTTTGAAAACACACACGCAATTAGTGTTTTCGTGCACAAAGTCAGAAATCAGTTGTCAGGGTCCTGGTGTATGGATACGTCGGCCGCCCGCACCAACACTGGACTCCCTGAACTGAAAACCATACTCAGTACTCTCAACACTATTGCTTCACAAAAAGAAACATCAGAGTTATAAGTTCTGCGGTAGAACCGAACTCCTCTGATACCAATTTGTCACGACCCGTCCTCGGGGCCCGTGTCGTGACTACCCCAAGCCCGCCTTCCATAGGCCAGGGGCTGGCGACTAGCACCAAGGCGTAAATCCCGGTAAAAAGGGAAGGCATTTCCTTTGTAAAGTAAACAATCACACAGAGTACAAGCGGAAGAAGTAAACAATAAGTAAAAACTGAGTACAACAGTAAGTGCGAAAAGTAAAATGGTGCCGGAAATACAAGCCCAACTGTAAAGTACAACTCGAACGGAAAACAGCAACTGAAAAGTAAAGCTGCTACGCCGATCCGTCCATTGGAAATCCCACCTGAAGGGTGGGTACAGATAGCTCCTCTGCTCCTCGGTTCCCGCCGTCCGCTCCGAGTATGTCTGCCCAGTGGTCCACCTTTGGGTACCGCCTCGTCGTCACGTCCACCTCTGGGTACCGTCTCATCGTGAGGTCCTCCTCCAGGTACCATCTCATCGTATAGTCCACCTCCAGGTACCGTCCAGTCCTCGAACACTTGGCCTCTGTCAGTACTGCCCGTCGTCTGCAACCAACACAACGAGGTGCGGGCATAGCCCGTGCAGGGGTGAGTATAACGATACTCAGTAAGGACCCTGAGACCTTCAAGGTCTCACTAAACCAACAAGGATAACCACAAAGAAGATCTCGACAGATAACCTCTACATAGGTATATACCCATACGTATACCTAAGTTATCATGTAACCCATCACCGTCATGAGGAAACACAAGGATTGTGAAATCAATGGATAACCACTACCCGGGTATATGCCCATACATATACCTAAGTTAGCAAGTGACCCATCTCAATCATGAGGTAAACACAAGGTCAAAAGTCTCAGCTCAAACCAGGATTTTCATTATCGAAACCATAACTCCTGAAGAGCTCCGTCTCAGGAGTGTACAGTGGTCCTGTCACAACTCTGAGGTACTGCTCACTAACCTAAGACTGCTGAAGAACTCCTCCTATCGAGTACTGCGGGCAAGCCACCCAAACACAGTAGTGCTTCCTGCCGAGGTATGTCACCCAAACACAGTAGTGCACACCCCCCTAGTAGCCTGCTGAGGTACTTTCCGGACGAGCACCGCGGGTCTGCACTGTCACACAGGTAGTGCTCCTTCCGCCATGGGTCTGCACCTCAGAAAGTAGTGCTCCGTCTACTGGGCTAGTCGAATCACTCCAAGTCGAGACGGTCAAGTAGTTGTCAGGTCTCAGCCAGCTACACGGTCTCCGTACTCCGTACGCTCGTCACTGGGAGGGTCCGCTCCATGAGCTACAGTTCGATACTCCAAGTATCTCAAAGTCCCGCGTAGAATTATCTCAAAGGACCGCCTCGTCATAGGGGTCTCAACGCAACAGACGACGAGTCAATCGGACGCCCGGTCTGGAAGTTATTGGCTTTTCCATCTCACACCCACACTCAGAAACTTCCCAGGAGGTCACCCATCCTGACCACTACTCTAGGCCAAGCACGCTTAACTATGATGTTTTAACCACGTAGCCTCCCGAAAAGGACGATGTACCTTGAGTATAGTATACTGAAACGACCGTCTCGATCCAAGGATCGTGTTGCCACTGACGGCGAGTCGTTTGGAGGCCCGTAGCCCAAGATATGGGCGAAAAACCGAAACCCGTCCGAAACCGGGGGGGTCTGGGCCCGAACCGACCCGGCCCGACCCCCCTGGTCCGACCCGAACCGGGTCGACCCGACCCGGTCCGGCTGGACCCGGCCCGGCCGGCGGCGCAACCCGGCCGGCGGTGCGGCCAGCGCGGCGGCGCGACCCGGCCGGCGGTGCGGCCAGCGCGGCGGCGCAGCCCGGCGCGGGGGCGCGGCCTGGGCACCGCATGCGGGGGGTAAACTCCCCCCCCCCCCCCGGGTTTTGTGGATCTCGGCCGGCCTTAGGCCGGCCGTTTTCCATTCACACGCGAGACCCGCGGGTCCCGCCTCCTAAGAAAATCGGCGGCCGGCGGGCACGGCCGGCCGTATTCCACCCTTCCGTCGCGACCCGATGGCCGCAGCTCTTCTGATCTCCGGTGGCCGGCGAGGTCGGCCGCCTCTGGCTGCTCCGCCGCGGCCGAGCCGGCCGCGGCTCTTCATTAACCGCCGGAAGCCGGTTTTCCAGCCGCCCCTTCTAGCTCTGTCGCGGCTCAAGCCGCGGCCCTTGTTCGATTGGCACGGCGCGACGGCGCCGCGCCCCTCCGCCGTGGTCCGCCTCTGGCCGCGGTCTCTTCGACTACCTTCGACGCGACGCGACGGCGTCGCGTTCTTGAAATCTTTCCACGGGACGGCGCCGCGCGTATCTTCTGCATTAAACCGCATGAACCCGCGTGGTGCGAAGACATCACGCCCTTCCGAACCATTCCACAAAAAATCAACACGAAGTAAAAGAGGAGGATCAGCCGGGTTTGTACGGTCCGAACTCCTCACGTTATAAGGATAGCAATCGGCCTTTAACGAATAATAAACTTTCACAATCTTTTAAGATTAAATAAAAAGATTTGAAAATCAAGGCTCGAAAAATATAAACAATCAAGTTCGAAGAAAGTTCCACATAACTTTAAAAAAAATTTACCACGAAGAATTTTCAAGTCGAAATTCTCGAACAAATATAAACAATTGAAACAAACCCCTACCTCGGTTCAAGTGCGGAGCACGTCAACAAACCGCAGATGACAAGCGTCGCGGAGGTCGGGCATTGCGGTAATCGTTCGTCGATTCCGTTGACGTAGAGGTACGTCCGAAGAGGTACGTCATTGGTGAATCTTCGTAAGACGACGAAGAAAGTCTGAGGAGGAAGCGGCGTTCCCTTTCGTTGACACGGAAGGCGTCGTCGATCTTCAGAAACAATCCGGCTAGGAAGAAGAGAGAAGCGGCGTTCTTGAGTGTTCTTCGTGTTCTTCGTGAAAGTTGAGGATGGTAGAGAGAGCTTCTCAAATCCTCTCAAGTGGCAAAAGAAACCAACCCCAAAATGATAAAATAAGCTTAAGCTTATTTTATTACACAACCTCCCTCTTAGAATTTCAAAGGTTTTAAATTTAAAACATCTCACCTCAATTAATTATTCCAAGTGTCAAACATTAATTAAAGTGAGTTAAAGGGGAGTTTTAAAAAGAGGAGGTGAAGAGTTAGGGTTCGTGTGGGCCCCACCACACTTAATCCTCTCAAGGGAGGTTAAGTGGATGTGGGTCCCACCCCTAACTCCCTTTGGGATGAGTTAACCATCAAGTTAAAAATAAAATGTGTTTCAACATTTTATTTAACTTTATTTTAAAAACCCAAAAACTAACTCTCAAGCCGCAATAAACGCAACCTCATAAAAGGTCTCCTTAAGCGAATATCGGCACTGTGAGTTCATCGGTGCCTTCGGAATTCGATTCCGGGTAACGGTTCAAAAGATAGAAATTCCCGCTCGCTCGTTCACTGAACGTACCCGATCCAAACTTCGGAAATTAATTCCGGGCACACCGGGCCTCGGAATCAGGCGCCGTCAAAAACTACGTTCTTGTAAAATTACAAAGAAAATTAAGAAAAAATTTTCCTTGAAATTTCCAGGTCTTTACATTATTCCCACCTCAGGGCTTTACGTCCCCGTAAAGCTTCAACACAAACTAGTGTCACAAAAGCGGTACAGAGCACACATCTGAGCCTTCCGCTCCCATGTGCTTACCTAGAGGTTCCGTACTGCCAAAGATAGTGCACCCGAGGAATCGATCGTCCTCGTAGGATCTGCTTCTTTCGATCCTCGATCCCCACTGGAATCTCCGTGAAAGACACCCCATCGCCATCGTCCAACTCCTCATGGTCGATGGTATGCGAAGGGTCGAGCACGTATCTCCTCCGTTGAGATACGTGGAAGTCGTCGTGAACATGGTGCAACTGCGGTGAATGGGTCAAGCGGTAAACCACCCCGCCTACCCAGCTGGGGACCTATGAAGGTCCGTTGAACCCTGGAGATAACCTGACGCCTTGGCTACATCTCCGTAAACCTCGTCGAGGTGAGACCCGTATAAGGACGTGATCGTCATCCTCGAACTCCAGAGGTCTCCATTTTCTGTTAGAACTGGAACTCGAAAGGCTGCTACCACGAGGGTAAGGTTGACCGACTCAAGAGTGATCGGTCGCACTCTCCTATGCAAGAGTTACCCTACGCTGCCTCGGGTTTCCTTTTCCGCCGACCAAGGAAAACTCATCCCGACGTTTGCCTAAAACCGTCAGTTTGAATATGAACAGTTATTGCCCATTCCATACCCAAACTAATGTCGTAAGGCCTCGACGCTACCACAAAGAGATTCCAACCGAAACTCTCACCTCGAGGGTCTGACCACACCATCGGCGTAAGTGTGATTATCGAGTCTCCTCCCAAATAATCTCCAGACGTGAGGGCCAAGTCCACGGCTTACCAGAAAATCTAGGTCTGGAACAAGATTTGTGAAAGCGAGGAATGATTCATATCGACGTCTGTTACTTCAGCAGATAGTAGTGGACACAGACTGTCCCTTGAATCATTTTTTGAGTCGTTGGGTCACACTCCTTGACCGCATGCAGCCGCATTCTTCCACCGCCCTCCATCTCCCTGAGCGTGGCAGGGATAACTAAGGCGGGTGGTTGTACCATGTTAGGATGTACACCACCTCATGCTGCTCTCCTAGCTCTGCCTCCACATCTACTGTTTCGTAGACTCATCTCTCCTTTAAGCTTCCTCTTCTTAACATGCCCGAGTCTCTATGACTAGCACCGGCTTCCTGTTTCTTACTGCACTGTGCAGTCTTCATCCTCTCTTGGATGTCCTGGACCTCCTTTAGTCTCACAAGAGCTGCTATGATTTCTTCTTTGCCGGTAAGAGAAACCCAGTCTCATCCCCTGGATGAACCACATTCGTTGCCTAATATAGTCAATCCTGACATGAATGATCCATTCATGTCATGGATGACGTCGTAAGGCCTCGACGTATCTACAAAGAGATCCAACTGTCACTCTCGCCTCCAAGGGTCGAGTCACACTTTCGGCATCAGTGTGAGGTCACTGGGTCCCCTCCAGTAGAAATCTCGAAAGTGAGGGTCATGTCAACAGTTTAACTGGGACCACTCAGTATCAACCAAACAAAAGGACAGGAAATCAAACAAAGATAAGTGTCTTTTTATTATTGCAGCTCATAGTACAAAGAAACGAATACAAAGAAACATGGAACTAGAAGTACAAAGGACGTATCCACTAGTTCCTCTCCTTCCCACCTGCTCTCGGAGCTCTACTGCCTTGTACACTGCTTGGCTGTTGCTCAAGAACTAGTAGCTGCTTCTATCTCAGTGGCTCCTCCAACACCCGCTGATCAACCGTACGAGGATTCGGACAGTCACGTGCCAGGTGACCCTTTCCGCCGCATGAGTAACATTGTCCGTTTCTGGCACGCCTGGATCTGACCCCACCTCGGGTTCCCCGCACCACCGGTCATAAAACCTGAGATCGTCTAACTGCTAGTATGGTCCTCCTGGACCTCTGCATCATCTGTCTACTGCCCACAGATGACTCGGCTACTGATCGAAAAGCACGCGGCAAAGGCAGAAGCTCCTGTACACGCTCGGGGTGTAGAGATACTGGCACAAACTCCACCCTGAAGAAGGTCTCGAAGTCTTCCCATGCAAAGTTCATCTCATCGCCAAACTGGAACAAGTGGCTCCACGACCTGCCTGCTGCTGCCTGAAGGAGGCTGGTAGAAAAGATCACCATGAAGTCTGCCTGCGTCCCCACTAGCCTGAAGACTCTCACCACAGCCTCCAGCCAAACCTCAGCCGCATGCGGGTCTGTCTCTCCCCGGAACCTAGGTGTCCTCTGGCGCTAGAACTCGTGCAGTGCGCTCAAGCGTCGTGCATCGCCTACTGCTGGGGCTGGTGGCATCGGTGGCCCAACGGGTAGCAGTACCGCTGGTGCCTCCGCTGGTTCCTCAACTGGGATAGGGCCCTGTACGGAGGCCTCGTCGCTCGGCGGGCTGTCAGTACGTACCACTCTCGGGGCTCTAGCTGGTCGTCCGTGAAAAGGCATTCTGAAGGAAACATTGTGACACGATCAAACGTTTATACCTGATGAGATGACCTGGTTTGAGCTGTTTTAAGGGAAAACCTTTGAAAACACACACGCAATTAGTGTTTTCGTGCACAAAGTCAGAAATCAGTTGTCAGGGTCCTGGTGTATGGATACGTCGGCCGCCCGCACCAACACTGGACTCCCTGAACTAAAAACCACACTCAGTACTCTCAACACTATTGCTTCACAGAAAGAAACATCAGAGTTATAAGTTCTGCGGTAGAACCGAACTCCTCTGATAACAATTTGTCACGACCCGTCCTCGGGGCCCGTGTCGTAACTACCCCAAGCCCGCCTTCCATAGTCCAGGGGCTGGCGACTAGCACCAAGGCGTAAATCCCGGTAAAAAGGGAAGGCATTGCCTTTCTAAAGTAAGCAATCACACAGAGTACAAGCGGAAGAAGTAAACAATAAGTAAAAACTGAGTACAACAGTAAGTGCGGAAAGTAAAAAGGGGCCGGAAATACAAGCCCAACTGTAAAGTACAACTAGAACGGAAAACAGAAACTAAAAAGTAAAGTTGCTACGCTGATTTGTCCATTGGAAATCCCACCTGAAGGGTGGGTACAGATAGCTCCTCTGCTCCTCGGGTCCCGCCGTCCGCTCCGAGTATGTCCGCCCAGTGGTCCACCTTTGGGTACCGCCTCGTCGTCACGTCCACCTCTGGGTACCGTCTCGTCGTGAGGTCCTCCTCTAGGTACCATCTCGTCATATAGTCCACCTCCAAGTACCGTCCAGTCCTCGAACACTCGGCCTCTCTCAGCACTGCCCGTCGTCTGCAACCAACACAACGAGGTGCGGGCATAGCCCGTGCAGGGGTGAGTATAACGATACTCAGTAGGGACCCCAATACCTTAAAGGTCTCACTAAACCAACAAGGAAAACCACAAAGAAGATCTCGACAGATAACCTCTACTTAGGTATATGCCCATACATATACCTATGTTATCAAGTAACCCATCACCATCATGAGGAAACACAAGGATTGTGAAATCAATGGATAACCACTACCCGGGTATATGCCCATACATATACCTAAGTTATCACGTGATCCATCTCGATCATGAGGTAAACACAAGGTCAAAAGTCTCATCTCAAACCAGGATTTTCATTATCGAAACCGTAACTGCTGAAGAGCTCCGTCTCAGGAGTGTACAGTGGTCCTGTCACAACTCCGAGGTACTGCTCACTAACCTAAGACTGCTGAAGTACTCCTCCTGTTGAGTACTGCAGGTCAGCCACCCAAGCACAGTAGTGCTTCCCACCGAGGTATGTCACCCAAACACAGTAGTGCACACCCCCTAGTAGCCTGCTGAGGTACTCTCCGAACGAGCACCGCGGGTCTGCACTGTCACACAGGTAGTGCTCCGTCCGTAATGGTTCTGCACCTCAGAAAGTAGTGCTCCGTCCACTGGGCTAGTCGACTCACTCCATGTCGAGACGGTCAAGCAGTCGTCAGGTCTCAGCTAGCTACACGGTCTCCGTACTCCGCACGCTCGTCACTGGGAGGGTCCGCTCCACGAGCTACAGGTCGATACTCCAAGTATCTCAAAGTCTCGCGTAGAAGTATCTCAAAGGACGGCCTCATCATAAGGGTCTCAACGCAACAGACGACGAGTCAATCGGACACCCGGTCTGGAAGTTATTGGCTTTTACGTCTCACACCCACCCTGGGAAACTTCCTAGGAGGTCACCCATCCTGATCACTACTCTAGGCCAAGCACGCTTAACTATGAAGTTTTAACCACGTAGTCTCCCGAAAAGGAATATGTACCTTGAGTATAGTATACCGAAACGACCGTCTCGATCCAAGGATCACGTTGCCGCTGACGGCGAGTCGTTTGGAGGCCCGTAGCCCATGATATGGGTGAAAAACTGAAACCCGTCTGAAACCGGGGGGGCTGGGCCCGAACCGACCCGCCCCGACCCCCCCTGGTCCGACCCGAACCAGGTCGGCCCGAACCGGGGCGACCCGACCCAGTCCGGCTGGACCCGGCCTGGCCGGCGGCGCGACCCGGCCGGCGGCGCGACCCGGCCGGCGGTGCGGCCAGCGCGGCGGCGCGGCCCGGCGCGGGGGCGCGGCCTGGGCACTGCACGCGGGTGGTAAACTCCCCCCGGGTTTTGTGGATCTCGGCCG
This sequence comes from Viscum album, assembly GCA_963277665.1. Taxonomy (NCBI): domain Eukaryota; kingdom Viridiplantae; phylum Streptophyta; class Magnoliopsida; order Santalales; family Viscaceae; genus Viscum; species Viscum album. The sequence goes on from OY728123.1 coordinate 56,437,626, forward strand.
GCCTTAGGCCGGCCGTTTTCCATTCACATGCGAGAGCCGCGGGTCCCGCCTCCTAAGCAAACCGGCGGCCGGCGGGCACGGTCGGCCGCCTTCCACCCTTCCGTCGTGGCCCGATGCCCGCAGCTCTTCTGATCTCCGGCGGCCGGCGAGGCCGGCCTCCTCTAGCTGCTCCGCCGCGGCCGAGCCATCCGCGGCTTTTCATTAACCGCCGGTAGCCGGTTTTCCAGCCGCCCCTTCCAGCTCTGCCGTGGATCAAGCCGCGGCCCTTGTTCGATTGGCACGGCGCGACGGCGCCGCACCCATCCGCCATGGCCCGACTCCGGCCGTGGTCTCTTCGACTACCTTCGACGCGACGCGATGGCGTCGCGTTCTTGAAATCTTTCCACGTCACGGCGCGACGGCGCCGCGCGTATCTTCCGCATTAAACCGCATGAACCCGCGTGGTGCGACGGCACCACGCCCTTCCGAACCATTCCACAAAAAATCAACACGAAGTATAAGAGGAGGATCGGCCGGGTTTGTATGGTCCGAACTCCTCACATTATAAGGATAGAAATCGGCCTTTAACGAATAATAAACTTTCACAATCTTTTTAGATAAAATAAAAAGATTTGAAAGTCAAGGGAAGACAAATATAAACAATCAAGTTCGAAGAAAGTTCCACATAACATTAAAAAAAATTTACCACGAAGAATTTTCAAGTCGAAATTCTCGAACAAATATAAACAATTGAAACAAACCCCTACCTCGGTTCAGGTGCGGAGCACGTCAACAAACCGCGGAAGACTAGCGTCGCGGAGGTCGGGCATTGTGGTAATCGTTCGTCGATTCCGTTGATGTAGAGGTACGTCCGAAGAGGTACGTTGTTGGTGAATCTTCATAAGCCGACGAAGAAAGTCTGAGGAGGAAGCGGCGTTCCCTTTCGTTGACACGGAAGGCGTCGTCGATCTTCGGAAACAATCCGGCTAGGAAGAAGAGAGAAGCGGCGTTCTTGAGTGTTCTTCGTGTTCTTCGTCAAAGTTGAGGATGGTAGAGAGAGCTTCTCAAATCCTCTCAAGTGGCAAAAGAAACCAACCCCAAAATGATAAAATAAGATTAAGCTTATTTTATTACACAACCTCCATCTTAGAATTTCAAAGGTTTGAAATTTAAAACATCTCACCTCAGTTAATTATTCCAAGTGTCAAACATTAATTAAAGTGAGTTAAAGGGGAGTTTTAAAAAGAGGAGGTGAAGAGATAGGGTTCGTGTGGGCCCCACCACACTTAATCCTCTCAAGGGAGGTTAAGTGGATGTGGGTCCCACCCATAACTCCCTTTGGGAGGAGTTAACCAACAAGTTAAAAATAAAATGTGTTTCCACATTTTATTTAACTTTATTTAAAAAACCCAAAAACTAACACTCAAGCCGCAATAAACGCAACCTCGGACAAGGTATCCTTAAGCGAATATCGGCGCTGTGAGTTCATCAGTGCCTTCGGAATTCGATTCTGGGCAACGGTTCAAAAGATAGAAATTCCCGCTCGCTCGTTCACTGAACGTACCCGAGCCAAACTTCGGAAATTAATTCCGGGCACACCGGGCCTCGGAATCAGGCGCCGGCAAAAACTGCGTTCTTGTAAAATTACAAAGAAAATTTAGAAAAAAATTTCCTTGAAATTTCCGGGTCTTTACATTATTCCCACCTCAGGGATTTACGTCCCCGTAAAGCTTCAACACAAACTAGTGTCACAAAAGCGGTACAGAGCACGCATCTGAGCCTTCCGCTCCCATGTGCTTACCTAGAGGTTCCGTACTTCCAAAGAAAGTGCACCCGAGGAATCGATCGTCCTCGTGGGATCTGCTTTTTTCGATCCTCGATCCCCATTGGAATCTCCGTGAAAGACACCCCATCGCCATCGTCCAACTCCTCATGGTCGATGGTATGCGAAGGGTCGAGCACGTATCTCCTCCGTTGAGATACGTGGAAGTCGTCGTGCACCTGGTGCAACTGCGGTGAATGGGTCAAGCGGTAAACCACCCCGCCTACCTAGCTGGGGACCTAAGAAGGTCCCCTGAACCCCGGAGATAACTTTCCGCCTTGGCTACATCTCCGTAATCCTCGTCGAGGTGAGACCCGTATAAGGACGTGATTCTCATCCTCGAACTCCAGAGGTCTCCATTTTCTGTTAGAACTGGAACTCGAAAGGCTGCTGCCACGAGGGTAAGGTTGACCGACTCAAGAGTGATCGGTCGCACTCTCCTGTGCAAGAGTTACCCTGCACTGCCTCGGGTTTCCTTTTCCGCCTACCAAGGAAAAATCATCCCGACGTTTGCCTAAAACCGTCAATTTGAGTATGAACAGTTATTGCCCATTCCATACTCAAACTAACGTCGTAAGGCCTCAACGCTAACACCAAGAGATTCCAACCGAAACTCTCGCCTCGAGGGTCTGACCACACCATCAGCGTAAGTGTGATTATTGAGTCTCCTCCCAAAGAATCTTCAGTCGTGAGGGTCAAGTCCACGGCTTATCGGAAGCTCCAGGTCTGGAACAAGATTTGTGAAAGCGGGGAATGATTCATATCGATGTCTGTTACTTCAGCAGATAGTAGTGGACACAGACTGTCCCTTGAATCATTTTTAGAGCCATTGGGTCACACTCCTTGACCGCATGCAGCCGCATTCTTCCACCGCCCTCCAGCTCCCTGAGCGTGGCGGGGATAACTAAGGCGGGTGGTTGTACCATGTTAGGATGTACACCACCTCATGCTGCTCTCTTAGCTCTGCCTCCACGTCTACTGCTTCGTAGACTCATCTCTCCTTTAAGCTTCCTCTTCTTAACACGCCTGAGTCTCTATGAATGGCACCGGTTTCCTGTTTCTTACTGCACTGTGCAGTCTTCATCCTCTCTTGGATGTCCTGGACCTCCTTTAGTCTCACAAGAGCTGCTATGATTTCTTCTTCGCCAATAAGAGAAACCCGGTCTCATCCCCTGGATGAACCACATTCGTTGCCTAATACAGTCAATCCTGACATGAATGATCCATTCATGCCATAGATGACGTCGTAAGGCCTCGACGTATCTACTAAGAGATCCAACTGTCACTCTCGCCTCCAAGGGTCGAGTCACACTTTCGGAATCAGTGTGAGGTCACTGGGTCCCCTCCAGTAGAAATCTTGAAAGTGAGGGTCAAGTCAACAGTTTAACTGGGACCACTCAGTATCAACCAAACAAAAGGACAGGAAATCAAACAAAGATAAGTGTCTTTTTATTATTGCAGCTCATAGTACAAAGACACGAATACAAAGAAACATGGAACTAGAAGTACAAAGGACGTATCCACTAGTTCCTCTCCTGCCCACCTGCTCTCGGAGCTCTACTTCCTTCTCCACTTCTCGGCTGTTGCTCAAGCACTAGCCGCTGCTTCTGTCTCGGTGGCTCCTCCAACACCCGCTGATCAACAGTACGGGGATTTGGACAGTCACGTTCCAGGTGACCCTTTCCGCCGCATGAGTAACATTGTCCGTTTCTGGCACGCCTGGCTCTGACCCCACCTCGGGTGCCCCGCACCACCTGTCCTAAAACCCAAGATCGTTTAACTTCTAGTATGGTCTTCCTGGACCTCTGCATCATCTGTCTACTTCCCACAGATGAATCGGCTACTGATCGAAAAGCACACGGCAAAGGCAGAAGCTCCTGTACACGCTCGGGGTGTAGCGATACTGGCACAAACTCCACCCTAAATAAGGTCTCGAAGTCTTCCCATGCTAAGTTCATCTCATCGCCAAACTGGAACAAGTGGCTCCACGACCTGCTTGCTGCTGCCTGAAGGAGGCTGGTAGCAAATATCACCATGAGGTCTGACGGCGTCCCCACTAGCCTGAAGACTCTCACCACAGCCTCCAGCCAAACCTCAGCCACCTGCGGGTCTGTCTCTCCCCGGAACCTGGGTGGCCTCTAGCGCTGGAACTCGTGCAGCGCGCTTAAGCGTCGTGCATCGCCTACTGCTGGGGCTGGTGGCATCGGTGGCCCAACGGGTAGCAGTACCGTTGGTGCCTCCGCTGGTGCCTCAACTGGGATAGGGCCCTGTACTGAGGCCTCGTCGCTCGGCGGGCTGTCAGTACGTACCACTCTCGGGGCTCTAGCTGGTCGACCGTGAAAAGGCATTCTGAAAGAAACATTGTGACATGATCAAACGTTTATACCTGGTGAGCTGACCCGGTTTGAGCTGTTTTAAGGGAAAACCTTTGAAAACACACACTCAATTAGTGTTTTCGTGCACAAAGTCAGAAATCAGTTGTCAGGGTCCTGGTGTATGGATACGTCGGCCGCCCGCACCAACACTGGACTCCCTCAACTGAAAACCACACTCAGTACTCTCAACACTATTGCTTCACAGAAAGAAACATCAGAGTTATAAGTTCTGCGGTAGAACCGAACTCCTCTGATACCAATTTTTCACGACCCGTCCTCGGGGCCCGTGTCGTGACTACCCCAAGCCCGCCTTCTATAGGCCAGGGGCTGGCGACTAGCACCAAGGCATAAATCCCGGTAAAAAGGGAAGGCATTGCCTTTGTAAAGTAAACAATCACACATAGTACAAGCGGAAGAAGTAAACAATAAGTAAAAACTGAGTACAACATTAAGTGCGGAAAGTAAAAAGTGGCTGGAAATACAAGCCCAACTGTAAAGTACAACTTGAACGGAAAACAGCAAATGAAAAGTAAAGCTGCTACGCCGAGCTATCCACTGGAAATCCCACCTGAAGGGTAGGTACAGATAGCTCCTCTGCTCCTCGGCTCCCACCGTCCGCTCCGAGTATGTCCGCCCAGTGGTCCACCTTTGGGTACCGCCTCGTCGTCACTTCCACCTCTGGGTACCGTCTCGTCGTGAGGTCCTCCTCTAGGTACCATCTCGTCGTATAGTCCACCTCCAGGTACCGTCCAGTCCTCGAACACTCGGCCTCTGTCAGCACTTCCCGTCGTCTGCAACCAACACAACGAGGTTCGGGCATATCTCGTGCAGGGGTGAGTATAACGATACTCAGTAGGGACCCGGAGACCTTCAAGGTCTCACTAAACCAACAAGGAAAACCACAAAGAAGATCTCGACAGATAACCTCTACTTAGGTATATTCCCATACATATACCTAAGTTATCAAGTAAACTATCGCCGTCATGAGGAAATACAAGGATTTTGAAATCAATGGATAACCACTACCCGAGTATATGCCCATACATATACCTAAGTTAGCAAGTGACCCATCTCAATCATGAGGTAAACACAAGGTCAAAAGTCTCATCTCAAACCAGGATTTTCATTATTGAAACCATAACTGCTGAAGATCTCCGTCTCAGGAGTGTACAGTGGTCCTGTCACAACTCCGAGGTACTGCTCACTAACCTAAGATTGCTGAAGTACTCCTCCTGTCGAGTACTGCGGGCCAGCCACCCAAGCACAGTAGTGCTTCCTGCCGAGGTATGTCACCCAAACACAGTAGTGCACACCCCCCTAGTAGCCTGCTGAGGTACTCTCCGAACGAGCACCGCGGGTCTGCACTGTCACATAGGTAGTGCTCCGTCCGCCATGGGTCTGCACCTCAGAAAGTAGTGCTCCGTCCACTGGGCTAGTCGACTCAATCCAAGTCGAGACGGTCAAGCAGTCGTCAGGTCTCAGCCAGCTACACGGTCTCCGTACTCCGCACGCTCGTCACTGGGAGGGTCCGCTCCACGAGCTACAGTTCGATACTCCAAGTATCTCAAAGTCCCGCGTAGAAGTATCTCAAAGGACCGCCTCGTCATAGGGGTCTCCACGCAACAGACAACGAGTCAATCAGACGCTCGGTCTGGAAGTTATTGGCTTTTACGTCTCACACCCACCCTGGGAAACTTCCCAGGAGGTCACCCATCCTGATCACTACTCTAGGCCAAGCACGCTTATCTATGAAGTTTTAACCACGTAGCCTCCCGAAAAGGAAGATTTACCTTGAGTATAGTATACCGAAACGACCGTCTCGATCCAAGGATCGCGTTGCCGCTGACGACGAGTCGTTTGGAGGCCCGTAGCCCAAGATATGGGCGAAAAACCGAAACACGTCCGAAACCGGGGGGTCTGGGCCTGAACCGACCCGGCCCGACCCCCCCTGGTCCGACCAGAATCGGGTCGGCCCGAACCGGGTTGACCCGACCCAGTCCGGCTGGACCCGGCCCGGCCGGCGGCGCGACCCGGCCGGCGGCGCGACCCGGCCGGCGGTGCGGCCAGCGCGGCGGCGCGGCGGTGCGGCGGCGCGGCCTGGCGTGGGGGAGCGGCCTGGGCACTGCACGCGGGGGGTAAACTCCCCCCAGGTTTTGTGGATCTCGGCCGGCCTTAGGCCGGCCGTTTTCCATTCACACGCGAGACTCGCGGGTCCCGCCTCATAAGCAAACCGGTGGTCGGTGGGCACGGCCGGCCGCCTTCCACCCTTCCGTCGCGGCCCGATGGCCGCAGCTCTTCTGATCTCCGGCGGCCAGCGAGGCCGGCCGCCTCTGGCTGCTCCGCCGTGGCCGAGCCGGCCGCATCTCTTCATTAACCACCGGCAGCCGGTTTTCCAACCGCCCCTTCCAGCTCTGCCGCGGCTCAAGCCGCGGCCCTTGTTCGATTAGCACGGCGCAACGGCGCCGCACCCCTCTGCCGTGGCCCGACTCCGGCCGCGGTCTCTTCGACTACCTTCGACGCGATGCGACGGCGTCGCGTTCTTGAAATCTTTCCACGGCACGGCGCGATGGCGCCACGCGTATCTTCCGCATTAAACTGCATGAACCCGCGTGGTGCGAGGGCACCACGCCCTTCCGAACCATTCCACAAAAAATCAACACGAATTAAAAGAGGAGGATCGGCCGGGTTTTTACAGTCCGAACTCCTCACGTTATAAGGATAGCAATCGGCCTTTAACGAATAATAAACTTTCACAATCTTTTTAGATTAAATAAAAATATTTGAAAATCAAGGCCCTACAAATATAAACAATCATGTTCGAAGAAAGTTCCACATAACTTTAAAAAAACATTTCCACGAAGAATTTTCAAGTCGAAATTCTCAAACAAATATAAACAATTGAAACAAACCCCTACCTCGGTTCAAGTGTGGAGCACGTCAACAAACCGCGGAAGACACGCGTCGCGGAGGTCGGGAAATGTTGTAATCGTTCGTCGATTCCATTGACGTAGAGGTACGTCCGAAGAGGTACGTCGTTGGTGAATCTTCGTAATCCGACGAAGAAAGTCTGAGGAGGAAGCGGCGTTCCCTTTCGTTGACATGGAAGGCGTCGTCGATCTTCAGAAACAATCCGGCTAGGAAGAAGAGAGAAGCGGCGTTCTTGAGTGTTCTTCGTGTTCTTCGTGAAAGTTGAGGATGGTAGAGAGAGCTTCTCAAATCCTCTCAAGTGGCAAAAGAAACCAACCCCAAAATGATAAAATAAGCTTAAGCTTATTTTATTACACAACCTCCCTCTTAGAATTTCAAAGGTTTTAAATTTAAAACATCTCACCTCAATTAATTATTCCACGTGTCAAACATTAATTAAAGTGAGTTAAAGGGGAGTTTTAAAAAGAGGAGGTGAAGAGTTAGGGTTCGTGTGGCCCCCACCACACTTAATCCTCTCAAGGGAGGTTATGTGGATGTGGGTCCCACCCCTAACTCCCTTTGGGAGGAGTTAACTAACAAGTTAAAAATAAAATGTGTTTCCACATTTTATTTAACTTTATTTTAAAAACCCAAAAACTAACTCTCAAGCCGCAATAAACGCAACCTCGAAAAAGGTCTCCTTAAGCGAATATCGGCGCTGTGAGTTCATCGGTGCCTTCGAAATTCGATTCCGGGCAACGGTTCAAAAGATAGAAATTCCCGCTCGCTCGTTCACTGAACGTACCCGAGCCAAACTTCAGAAATTAATTCCGGGCACACCGGGCCTCGGAATCAGGCGCCGTCAAAAACTGTGTTCTTGTAAAATTACAAAGAAAATTAAGAAAAACTTTTCCTTGAAATTTCCAGGTCCTTACATGAACCCACCATTAAAATTAATTTTTCTCTAAATATTCCATTACATCGATTAAAAAAAATTGGGATGTCTCTATTTCATTACACCCCTAGGTTGCAAAGTATCTTTTTCAAATTTATGATTCATCCACATAACATTAACCTATGGGTAGTCTTCTTCTATAATAAATAATCTCTATGATCCATTATTTTTTATGGTTTTTATTCATAGGAAATATCATGAACCAATGTTATGAACTATGAGTTATATACATGCAATGTATGCAGTTTGTACTTCATATGGGAGATATATGGATCACATCGTGAACTTGACAGAGGATCAGCAAAAGTGCTACGAAATATGATTAAATTCCTACTCGATCTATAATAATGAAGGGGCTAATGAACATAGGAATAAATTTTATTTCCCATAAAAATTGCATAACCTGATTCCATGTATAAATTCATAAAAACAAATTATAAGAAACTTCAAAACATATAACTCTCTAATTGTTATCAATATATCATTCATTGTGATTCTAAGATGACTTTATGTGCTATTAAATAACTCTAAATTTCATTTCCATTTCCTTATCTAGTTCATGTAACAATATATTTATTTCTGCAGATTCATTCCAGTATGTTTGAGGTATACACATATCTCTACAATGGGCTTCATAAAAAGACATTTTAATTCTTGAGAAGAAGCTAATATTGTATGAGAACAATACTAGAAAATGTTTTCGATCCCAAATACCATTAAAATAAATAGAAAAAGATCTCGAAATATCCTCTAGGGTTTTAATGGTTTTCTCATTCTAACCATCTATATAAGTATGATACTCAGTACCAAAAATAATCTTTATATCTATATCCTACTGATTACTTTGACTGATCATTGAGGCAATTCTCAGATCCTGGTTAGATTTAATAGAGTGTGGTACTCTGTCTATCCACAACACTTTTACAAATTATATTCCAGAAATATGATTCGGAGAAAAATATTTTCTAGGGGAAATTATTTGTGTTGAATTAATAAGATGATGAAATTCAAATCAAATATCATTTTCCCTTATGATGTTTTGAGGAGTCCGGTGATGAAATCTATGGTGATGTATTCCCATTTCCAATGAGGTATGGTTAATGGTTGTGACATCCCATTGGAATTTTTTCTCTCATATTTAATTTTTGACATACAAAGAACAATGATACATACTTAGCAATATCACTCTTCATGTTTTCCATATAGTAATACACTTTATGATCTCAATAAATTTTTGTTCCTACAGAATGAATATATAATACTGAAATATGTGCCTCATTCATCATCTCCATATTCAAATATAGTATATATGGTACACAGACATGGTTCTCTTACATTATCATTCTATCATAATCAATTTTGAACTCAAGAACATATTATAACATCTTATATAGTTACATATCTTCCTTATGCATCACTTTAATATTCTCATGGATAGATAATTAAACCCTAATTTTTTAAAGATTCAATTTATTCATTTTATTCAAGATTTTCTGATCCATAATTTGAATATCCAGAAATATTTCATCATTTGTGATCCCCATAATAGTTAATATAACACAATCCTTTTGAATCCTTTCACAGATCAACATGTTCTCCTTTACAGGGTTGTAATTTATGTTGTACCTCTCTCTCTTGGATTTTAATGATCACAATCACTCTCATCGTGTTCTAACTTGTTTTCAAGTTCTTTTGATGATAGGAAAAAGGTTTCCAAAGAGTTGGACCAAGAAGACTGGAAAAGGACTCTCTGAGTCCACCGGCCAACCGGTGGATTACCACCAGCCAGCCGGTGGTCTCTGGCAGAAGAAATGCTCTCTGCCAGGTGCCACCGGTCAGCCGGTGCCTGACCACTGGCCAGCCGGTGGAACCAGACAGTAGGCCTTGCCCACTACCAGGTGCCACCAGCCAACCGGTGTCTGAATCACCGGCCAGCCGGTGTCCCAGCACCGGCCAGCCGGTGGAACCAGACAGAAAGCTCTACCTTCTGTCTGGAGCACCGGCCGGCCGGTGGCCAAGCACCGGTCAGCCGGTAAGCCCAGTCAAACTAGCAGTTGGGCTTTGACCAGACTTGTACTTTTGACCCCCAACGGATCCGAAAGCCCTCCAACGGCCATATTGAAGTATTTGGGGATATTTATCCTATAAATAGACGAGGATGGATGCCGGGAACAAGCCCCGATACATTGGAATGATATTTTGATCCCTTGAAGCTCTAACGACAAATCTCTAAGGCTACTTGTGATCCATTTCCATCCTTGAAGACTTGGGCTGCCTCTACATCAACTACTCTCACACTCTTGGCGCTCAAGGCTTCCTCTAGTTTGTTATAATTTATTTATTTCAATTGTTTAGTTCTTCACTGGGTTTGTATTAGAACAAACCATCCTTTTCTTCCTCACTTTAATTTTAAGTTTCTTGCTACAACCATAATAAAAAAGCAAGTTGTACGAAGGTGATCTAGCCTACCTTAAAACGGCTAGTGGTTTTCTTGCTACAACCATTAAAAAGCAAGCTGAAGTATAAATCTCTCAACGGTTGAGTTGGTAGCGGAGACGTAGGCTTTGGTTTAAGCCGAACTCCGTTATCAAATTGTGTCTTGCCCCTTTTTATTTCCGCTGCATTTATAAATTGTTTTTAAGTTGCTAATTATTTTACAATGGCAATTCACCCCCCTCTTTCCATCACTCTCCGACCTAACATTTGGTATTAGAGGGAACATTTGTGTAATACCTTAACCGGTTACAAACCTAAAATCCATAGTGATGGCTTCTTCCTCACAAGCACCCGAAGGGTATTCCATGACTCGGGCTCCATTCTTTGATGGAACCGACTACACTTATCGGAAAACTCACATGATTACATTTCTTAGAAGTATTGGCTATCCTATATATAGAATTGTTATGCAAGGCTACACTCTCTCTAGCAAAGATGAGTCTAAATGGACCCCCGAAGACATTGCTAATTTTGAGATTGATGGCAAAGCCATGAATGCTCTTCATTGTGGGTTAGACCGTAATGAATTTAATCGTATTTCTACTTGCACCACTTCTCATGAAATTTGGAAGCTTTTGGAAGTGAACCATGAGGGAACTAACAAAGTCAAAGACACTAGATTAGATATGTATCGTCAAGACTTTGAAAGTTTCACCATGAACCCACACGAATCTATTACGGAAATGTTTACTCTCTTTACTGATGTGTGTAATGGGAGAAAGTCTCTTGGAGATGATGTTTCTGCAGAGACGATGGTCAAGAAGATTCTTTGGGTCCTACCAAGCTCATGGGATCCAAAGGTGACGACAATCCAAGAAGCGAAAGATGTCAAGAAAATTCCGGTTGAAGAACTCATTGGATCACTTATGACCTATGAGATTACCATGAAGAGGCAAGCCGATAAAGAAGGTAACATCTTCAAGGAGAAAAAGAACATAACATTCAAAGCAAAGAAAGAAAGCTCCTCCGATGATAGCGAATCCGAGATTGCTCAACTTGCAAGAAAAATGAGCAAGTTCATGAAGAAAAAGAAGAATTTTCAAAGGGCATGAAAGGAAGAGCCAAAAGCAGAAAAAGAAGTTACATGCTTTGAATGTGGAAAGAAAGGACACATCAAACCAGAGTGCTCTCTTTTCAAGAAAAGGTTAATGGAAAAGAAAAACAAGAAGGCTTTCAAAGCGTCAACATGGAGTGCAAGCGATGACTCCATGTCTTCAAGCGACTCAAGTGATGAAGGTGGAAAATGCCTAATGCCACATGATGAGGTATCTTCTTCTGACTCCTCTTCCTCATCTTCTTCTTTTAATAATGACATGTCTTATGAAGATCTCCAAAATGCGAGAGATCAATTAGAGGAAGGTTTTCACGAACTTACCTCTAAATTTTTGGCCTTAAAAAAGAAACACAAAATTCTAATTTCTGAAAAAGATCAACTTCTCAAAAATAATGAGGAACTTTCCCTTAAGGTCCAAGATATTCCAAATGTTGATTCTTTGAATTCAACTATTAACGATTTAAGGGAATCTCTTGCCAAGTTCACCCAAGGTGAACACAATTTGGCCAAATTGCTAGGTTCTCAACATTCGGCTAGAACCACACATGGACTTGGCTTTAACAAGCAAGCCACTTCTTCTAGAGCACCCACTACTTTTGTAAGGGGGAGCTCTCAAAATAAATTTTGTAATTATTGTAGAAAAACCGGACATATGATTTATGAATGAAATTGTAAAAATTCTAGATATGGCCGCCCCAAAATCATTACCTACTCGGATGAATATCTTAGGATGTATCCCTCTAGACAAGTATGGGTTCAAAAGTCTCTTTTAGAAAATCTTTCTGGACCCAAACTTATATGGGTACCAAAATCTATTCTCTCTTGATTTTGTAGGATAAACACCAAAGAAGTAGGACTTTGAAAGGCTCATGGTATCTCGACATTGGATGCTCGAGGCACATGTGTGGCGATCCCTCCGAGTTCAACTCCCTTGAAGAATTCGATGGAGGATATGTCACCTTCAGTGACAACTCAAAAAGCAAGATCGTCGGAATAGGTACCATTGGTTTTGGTAGCACCTCCTTAATTAAAGATGTTTTATTTGTTAAAGGTTTAAAACATAATTTAATTAGCATTAGTCAACTTTGTGATAGTGGTTTTTCGGTGAATTTTCACAATGATTTATGCAATGTGTTTGATTTTCAAAACAAATTGATATTTTCTGCTTCCCATTTTCAAAATGTTTACATTATTGATTTAAAGTCTTTATCTAGCCAAAATGTTAAATGTTTAAGTGCTCTTGACAATGAGTCTTGGCTTTGGCATAGAAGGTTGGGGCATTGTAGCTCTCATTCACTTCTAAAGCTTAATAAGAACAAGCTCATCCGTGACCTTCCTAAACTTATGTTTAAGAAAGATTTGATTTGTGAGCCATCCCAACTTGGCAAGCAACACAAATCTTCTTTCAAATATAAGAAGGAAGTGTCCACTTCTAAATCTCTTGAGTTCCTTCATCTTGATATTTTTGGTCCTACCCCTGTAGCAATTCTAGGTGTAAAATCCTATACCTTTGTCCTAGTAGATGACTTTTCTCGTTTCACTTGGGTTTTCTTTTTAGCTCATAAAAATGATGCTTGTAGAACCTTTTTGAAATTCTCTAGGAAAGTAGAAAACGAAAAAGGATATAAAATTATATCGCTCCGTAGTGACCATGGAGGTGAATTAGAGAACAAAGAATTCGATGAATTGTGTTCCTCTCAAGGATACAATCACACCTTCTCTGCCCCTAGGACTCCACAACAAAATGGAGTGGTTGAAAGGAGAAACCGAACTCTCCAAGAAATAGCTTGAACCCTCCTTAGTGAATTCAACCTCCCTCAATATTTCTGGGCCGAGGCAGTTAACACTGCTTGTTATACTATCAATACAGTCCTTGTAAGACCCCTTAAGAAAACCCCCTATGAACTTTGGAAAGGCAAATTGCCCAATGTTGGTTATTTTAAAGTGTTTTGTTGTAAATGCTTTATCCTTAACACAAAAGATAACCTAGGGAAATTTGATGCCAAATCCGATGAAGGTATTTTTCTTGGGTACTCCAACTCAAGCAAAGCCTATCGTGTCTTCAACAAACGTTCAAAAACCATCGAAGAATCATCTCATGTCAAGTTTGATGAGAATCTTCCAAAACCCCATCCGGTCATTGAAGATGTTGAAGATAAGCTTGATAAGCTTGATTTAAATGATTCCTCTTCTCCTCTTAAGGAGGATGATGATCATGAACCTTCTTCACCTTCTTCGCCTTCCACCTTGCCTAAGGTTTGGAAACCTTCTAGAGACCATCCTTTAGAAAATGTTATAGGTGATCTTCAAGCCGGTACTCGAACTAGAAGATCAATCCTCAACGAGGTTGAACATCAAGCCTTTATTTCTCACCTAGAGCCTCAAACCATTAATGATTCCATTAATGATGAGAATTGGGTTCTTGCAATGCAAGATGAACTAAATCAATTCTCTAGAAATGATGTTTGGACTCTTGTTGAAAGACCCAATGATCATCCAATTATTGGCACTAAATGGGTTTTTAGGAACAAACTTGATGATCAAGGAAATATAACCCGGAACAAGGCTCGCCTAGTAGCTAAGGGCTATAATCAAGAAGAAGGAATTGATTATGGTGAAACCTTTGCGCCCGTTGCTAGATTGGAATCCATTAGGATCTTTTTGGCATTCACCACTCACTTAAATTACAAACTTTTTCAAATGGATGATAAAAGTGCTTTTTTAAATGGTTTTATTTCAGAAAAAATCTTTGTTGAACAACCCCCCGGTTTTGAAGATCCAAAATTTCAAAATCATGTTTTTAAGTTAACCAAGGCTCTATATGGCTTAAAACAAGCCCCTCGGGCTTGGTATGAGCGGTTAACAAAATTTCTATTTGAAAATGATTTTAAAATGGGTCAAGATTATTGTACCCTATTTTTAAAACACACTTCCAAAGATCTTTTAATTTTCCAAATTTACGTTGATGACGTTATCTTTGGTTCAACCAAAGAATCACTTTGTACTGATTTTTCAGATTTAATGAGAAAAGAATTTGAAATGAGCTTTATGGGGGAATTAAAATTTTCTCTTGGTTTTCAAATCTTTCAAAATTCAAATGGTATTTTTCTAAGCCAACGCAAATACACAAACGAACTTTTAAGTCATTTTGGTATGGATCAAGTAAAGGATATTAGTACCCCCATGAGTACTTCTTGTAAACTTACGTTAGATGAAGCCGGGAAACCGGTGGATAACAAGATTTATAGAAGTATGATCGGGATTCTACTTTACCTAACTGCGACCCGTCCTGACATCATGTTCAGTGTTTGCCTTTGTGCTCGTTTTCAAGACAATCCCAAAGAATCTCATTTTAAATCGGTCAAAGGAATTTTTATGTATTTAAAAGGATCCAAAAACATTGGTTTGTTTTATCCCTCTAATACTTCTTTCGAACTTTCTTCATATTCGGATGCTGATTTTGGCGGATGTCAATTAGATTGTAAGAGTACTAGTGGAGCCTGTCATCTGCTAGGCAAGTCCCTTGTTTCATGGAGTAGCAAAAAGAAAAACTGTGTTGCTCTTTCTACTGCCGAGGCCGAGTACGTAGCAGCTGGTAATTGTTGTGCCCAAATTATTTGGATGCAGCACACTCTCTTGGATTATGGCCTTTCCTACGATCATGTCCCTATTCGGTGTGACAACACTAGTTCCATTAGTATTTCTAAGAATCCAATACAACACTCTAGAACAAAGCATATAGATTTAAGGTATCATTTTCTTCGTGACCATTTTCAAAAAGGGGATATCACTTTGGACTTCATTTCTACTGATTTCCAATTAGATGATATTTTTACCAAACCGCTCCCGGTTGAACGTTTTGATTTTATTAAGGGGGAGTTAGGAATGATTCTTCAATGAGCACTATTAAATATTTGACTCTTTTTTGCTTGCTTATATTTTTTTTAAGTTATTTAAACTCTTTTTTATTTTATTTTAATTTTTTATGAATTTTAATACCACCGGCCAACCGGTGGTACATCACCGGTTAACCGGTGGTGTCGGGTTTTTCTTTTTTGGGCCGGCCGGAGGAAGGGTTAAAATTAAAACCCTTCCCCTTCCTTTCTTCTCTCTCTCGTGCGGCCCCTCCAGACCCGCGGTTCCTCCTTGCCCTAGCCTCCCTTCTTCCTCCTTGCTCTCTCAAACTCCATTTTTTCTCAATCTCTCTCAATTTTTTTCCTTTTTCCATCATGGGTCCTCGCTCTTCACGCAAAGGAAAGGGTATCGCTCAAGAAGCACCTCCTCCTCCTTCAATCCCTCAACTTCCGGACATTTGGCATGACAAATTCATTCTGCCTGGTAGAGTAATTGACTACTCTTGGCTTTCTTCTTCTCGTCTCGAGCTTTTCTCCATTATTTAATATCAACACGGGCATTCTTTTTTTGAACCTCCTACGAAGGATGTTATTTATCACCTTCTTGTCAAAGAATTTTATGCTCACCTGAAATGGTCGGTTTCTGACGACGTCGATACCATTTCCACCACCGCTCTTGGGCAACCCATCACTTTCACTTCTTTGGAGATTGCCAGGATGCTAGGAGTTCCTCATGTTGGACCTCATGCATTTGCTCAGGGGGAGTTTCCTCGGGACCCTGATTTTGATCATGCTGTCGCTCTTGAGCATCTCACAGGGCAGCCCAACGATCCAATTGTCAAGCTCTCCCAGCTCACCCCTAACCATCGCATCATTGAGCGCCTCATTCAGACCACCCTTGCACCCCGAATCGGTGATCACGATACGGTGAAATTTATTGATATTTATCTTCTCTCTTATATCACCAGAGGCATTCATTTCAATTTGGTCTGGTTCCTGTTCCGGGCCATGTCTTATGTGGCTGAGCACCCGCGCCGGTCCAAAAATCTACCTCACGGGCGCTTGTTGACCAAAATCTTTACCATTCTTGATGTCCCTCTCCGTGCTACCTCCTTCGAGCAGCCAAAGAAGGATAGAATCATCAATTTTATGATGGTGCAACGGATGAACATTCATTGGCATCCTTGGCGTCAGGAGTGGATTACTGACAAGGATGGCCTTCTCAAGGCTTACTCCCCTCAGACACATTCACACCCTCCTTCCCATGCCATGCCTCCTACTATTGCCGCTGCCTATCCTCTTTCAGATAGTGAGGACAGTGGTGCTGATGAAGAGGAAGGGAGTGGTGACAGCGAAGGTGAGGCTGCTGCTGCTGATGATGAGGAAGATGGAGCGGGTGATGATGCACCGGAGCCTGCTGAGGCTGTGCCCCCTCCCGCTGATACTGGTGGCTTGTCGGTGACGGCTGATCAATTCCTTCGCTTCCAGGATCAAATTGAGACCCGGATGGACTTTCAGTTTTCTTACTTTAGCTCTCAGTTTGATCAGCTCCACTCTCGGATCGATTCTCTTGATCGTCGCTTTGAGGCGGTCCAGGCTCCTCCAGCTCCGCCGACCTTCAGGCGTCGTCGTCACTCTCGTCCCTCTAGGAGTGAATAGAGCCTTTCCTGTTTTTTGACTTGTCTTTGTATTTGTATTTTGAACTTTCTATGTAACGTTTCATCTTTTATGAAATTCAAGTTGTCTTATCTATCAATCCTTTTTTGTCATTTCTTACTTCCTTATTATTGTTTTTCTAATACTTTTCCTCCTATTTTGATAATCCCAAAGGGGGAGAAAAACTCTCTATTACATAGTTACTTATTTCATTTAATTAAGTGCTCATTTTAAGTTATCTTTTTAAGTTATTGATTTAGTTTTTTCTTTTAAATGACCTATGGTTACAATTTGATTTCAGTTGTTTCTTTTAAATGACCTATGGTTACAATTTCAAAATGAACCATTCTCTTTATTTCAACCCTTTCAAGATTAATATCATTTTTAATACATGATACATCTATGAAATTCTTGTATGATCTCTAAAATTTTCCATGTCCAAGTTTCTTATTTCTTTTTTACTTGGTAACCTTTTTAAAAGCTTTCTCATTTGTGATTGTGATCATCAAAATAGGGGGAGATTGTTGTACCCCTCTCTCTTGGATTTTAATGATCACAATCACTCTCATCGTGTTCTAACTTGTTTTCAAGTTCTTTTGATGATAGGAAAAAGGTTTCCAAAGAGTTGGCCCAAGAAGACTGGAAAAGGACTCTCTGAGTCCACCGGCCAACCGGTGGATTACCACCGGCCAGCCGGTGGTCTCTCGCAGAAGCAATGCTCTCTGCCAGGTGCCACCGGTCAGCCGGTGGAACCAGACAGTAGGCCTTGCCCACTGCGAGGTGCCACCGACCAACCGGTGTCTGAATCACCGGCCAGCCGGTGGAACCAGACAGAAAGCTCTGCCTTCTGTCTCGAGCACCGGTCAGCCGGTGGCCAAGCACCGGTCAGCCGGTGGCCAAGCACCGGTCATCCGGTAAGCCCAGTCAAACTAGTCATTGGGCTTTGACCAGACTTGTACTTTTGACCCCCAACGGCTCCGAAATCCCTCCAACGGCCATATTGAAGTATTTGGGGATATTTCTCCTATAAATAGACGAGGATGGATGCCGGGAACAAGCCCCGATACATTGGAATGATATTTTGATCCCTTGAAGCTCTAACGACAAATCTCTAAGGCTACTTGTGATCCATTTCCATCCTTGAAGACTTGGGCTGCCTCTACATCAACTACTCTCACACTCTTGGCGCTCAAGGCATCCTCTAGTTTGTTATAATTTATTTATTTCAATTGTTTAGTTCTTCATTGGGTTTGTATTAGAACAAACCATCCTTTTCTTCATCACTTTCATTTTGGGTTTCTTGCTACAACCATAATAAAAAAAGCAAGCTGTACGAAGGTGATCTAGCCTACCTTAAGACGGCTAGTGGGTTTCTTGCTACAACCATTAAAAAGCAAGCTGAAGTATAAATCTCTCAACGGTTGAGTTGGGAGCGGAGACGTAGGCTTTGGTTTAAGCCGAACTCCGTTATCAAATTGTGTCTTTCCCCTTTTTATTCCCGCTACATTTATAAATTGTTTTTAAGTTGCTAATTATTTTACAAAGGCAATTCACCCCCCCTCTTGCCATCACTCTCCGACCTAACAATTTATTTCTCATTCACAGAATTTAATCACACAAACCATCTTCCCTTGTAGTTATTCTATTATTTTTTATTGGTTATATTCATTAAAATATTATGATTAGTAAATATATATATATATATCACATCATTCTCCAAAAAAAGATAATTTTTTCATATAATTAATGAATAAATTACCATAGCTAACTCCAAATCATGATTTGGGTAATTTATCACATGAACCTTAAATTGATGTTAGGCCTAAGCTATATCCATGACATTCTACATTGGAATTCATCCTAACCCATTACTTGATGCATCACTATTGATTAAAGACCCTTCTACACCACATGGGAATTTAAAATTTAGTGCACTAACTCACCTTATCTTTTGTTCCCTAGAATTTTCCTCACATTCATCTATCTAATTGAAATTGGATCCTCTAAAAGTTAAAATTTTATGTTGATTTAACAGTCATGAAAAATTCACTATCTTGGTAGAACGTGAAAATTTTATATCGTAGTAATAGTGGATGGTATGTACGAGAATTCAATAATATTATACCTTTATAGATCCACTAATATACACTCTCTTGGGGTCATATAAACAATAAATGGAAACTTTTTGAAGCTAAAATTCACACTTAATAAAATTTTCATGTAACCTGTACTTCCATAGGGTCTTCAATACAATCCTCATGTGATCATAATACTCTTCCTTTCACTATGAATATATATGAACATCATTTATAAGGACTACCCAAAATAGATCATGGTAATATATAAATATAATCTTCATTAAATTGATGAATATAATTAGGGAATTAGCAAGAGTAAATTAAAACATTATGTATTCACAGTGTTTATACCTTGTGAGGAATTCTTTCATAAGAATATCCTCATTAATGACTCTAAATTGTTGATATATAGAATGATTTTAAATCTTGGAAAACTATTGAGAACTAGGTAGTTGATAAAATAAGTTATTAATATGAGAAGACTGATACTTATTCCTGATTTTGATCATGTTATTTTTTTTTTAAAAATCAATACAATCTCCAATTTATCCATCTTTTTGCAGGAAAAAAATAGATCTTCTAAAGGTGGATTAATTGGTTTAATAAATCCCATATAAAAATTCTATTATAGTTTCTTCTTCAATTACTGAAACCAAACTGGGGAAACCCTATATAGATTCTTCAAATTAGGTTTAGAACCTAGTATGATATGTATTGGTAACACAACATCACTATTTTGTGTGATAATAGAAAAATATCATATAAATACTTAAAAAAATCTTCTATAATAGGAATATCATATTTTTTGAGTTTCTCTACAACAACCTAAGATAAACAGCACTTCTGAATAGGAATCAATACCTGTATAATGGATTTAATTTCCATTGGAAGTTAATATTTGTTATCACACTAATATATGACCATAGGTTGATATTAAATATCAAGATTGTATTCCCTTACATGTAAATTAATTTTGGACTTACGTTAAGAAATACAATTCATTTCCAAATTAACATCAAATTCAACTAGAGGGAGAATAATGAAATTTACCGGATGAAAATTCCTATAAACATTAATTAAATAATAATCATAGACATGAGATGTCAACATCATACAGTTAGGATTTTTCATTGATAATTCAATATATAATCATTTATTTGGTACTATGATACACATAGAGAATTCCTTATATATAAACGAATGGGTAGATCATGAATAATGGTAGACATTAGTAGTTCATAAGTGGATGGAAAGTATACCTTTCTAAAAAACATTAGCATCCTAAAAAATAGAGATCTCATGAGATTTTTTTTTCGTTGGCCTTAAAAGGTTTCTAGAATTGGTCATAATCATGAACCTTCATATTTGAGAAATATAAAACCATAATTCCTAGTATCCATATATTTGAAACGTTGTAGTGTATGTGGTTAATTTTATTGATATTATTCATTATTCCATTCAGCTACTAGTTTCTTCACATCACTTTGGGATTTTATTTATTTATGATAGGTATTCCAACATATAAAATAGCTTCTAATACCCTTATGATAATTTCCACTAATTTTCCTTCAACATTTTGAGCACAATGCAAATCTTATCTTTATCTCTCAATGGTTTGTATATTTTTTCATCAAATTTCACCTTTCTTTTATTTTCAAAACATGACATGGATAGGTAATCCAAATCACTATTTACACCTTTATAACACATAAAAAATAAATTCCTAGATATTGATGTCTCTTAAGGAGAAATCCATTTCAATAATTTAGTTCAAGACAATAATGAATCAATCAACATTAATTTTAGGATAGATTGTAATAAAATATGTAGATATCACAAGTCTTGTAAAATGAAACTCGTAGATAAAAACATAGTCATAATCCTTATTATTTAGATTAAATAATTCCATAACCATTTTCAAGTCATCAATATAATGAAATCACATATTGAAAGACATTATATAAAACGCATACCAGTACATGTATTCAATTTCTTCCCATTGCCTTATTTTCATGATAAGATCACACCATTGATAAGGTTCGCCTTATAAATGATATACAATAGAAATAAATGTTTCACATTAAAAACATTGGAGAAGAATAATTTTAATTTTAGTGGTATTTATCCATTTCTCAGATATAAGTGGATTAAATGACGTACTAAAATAATGTGGTTGTTATCACATGAAGTAGTCAACACAACATTATTCCTTTCTATTCTATGTTGGAAAATCATTATTAATCACAAAATTATAAAATTTTGTAATAATGGGGATGATATTTTTCATTATCTCTCCCATAATAGTTGATTGATCTGATGGAAAATCATTTCATTCTACAAAACATTCATCATTTACTTGGTTCATAAAAGTTTTTAATGTTGACTAATACTAAAAATCATAGTCAATGAAACAATAATGATTGGGGGAAACTAATTTTTTTACCAAATTTCTAAATCATAACACTTAATTTTAATCCTACAACACCGTAGGTTTAACATAGTTAAATTATCATTTATAATATTCTATAATGAAATTTATAATTAACCTAAATGTATCCCCCAAAATTTTTAAACTAGGTTCGTAGTAAGGGAACACTCACAATGAATTAGAATAATATATGAGATGAACAAGAGAAACATTTTTCGGAGTTATTACAATTAGATTAGTTGTTTCTAAAACCTCTTCCACTCTTAGTGTCCAGATATGGATGTTTGGATAGGATAACCACCCTCCTTTTATTACAATGACTTAGGATGCTCTCATATACATAAAATACTCTAAATTGTTCTTACTAAATTTTTCTCATCCAATTTTCAAAATTTAACTAATTGTTTCTATGATAACAAGTATATGGACCCACACTTTTCATACAGAGATATTATATCTTAACATATTAATATTCACTATATAATATAACAATCGTCACCAGAATATTATAGTCATATTATATATGGAAACATTGAGACATGATAAATTATTTATAATATATACACATCTTCTCCCAGTTAGTTTTTCATAACTACAACCCTTCTGATACATATCACTAAAAATAATTCATTAAATCCATGGCCATGGTAATACAAGAAAGGGTTTTCTCTTATACTTAGTAAGGGAAAATAAAGGATTAACCAATGATAACTTAAACATAACATGACCATAATGGTATTATAACATTTTAATAATATTTTAAAACCATAAACTACATTTATAGATCATACTAACGTATAATGATGTAAATCTTGGTAGTTCCTACGACATGAAAAATAATGGAATCAAAGAACATGAGTCAAGAGGGAAATAACATTAACATATGACATAGAATTGTGGAATACACATAATCCTAGAACATCATTTACATTTTATTCAAGGATCAATTCCTAGTCTATCATAGAAGATTGGGTTCACTACCTATTCCTTTTAATTAGACATGGTTTACTCCCAAAACAATCATTACGGAAAAATTATCCTACTAAATTGGATTTAATCTCTCTTAGATTCCTTTATATCCCATGAGATATCTAGAATTACCCAATTCTCTAGAAGAATTTATAAATTTGGGCACACACATCACAAAGCTAACGATATAAATATGTGTGAAATAAGATCATAAAACAGTTATCATATCATAACCAATGAGAAAGTAATGGGTTTCATAAACATTTCATCATAGAAAATCTCATGGATGAGAAACTTATTTTGTTAACACATTTTCATCATTATCATAAAACATATAGAAATACTATAATGATGGTATTTTTTTCATTTCCAAATTAAATATTAGGAATCATAAAATAATTTCATCTTATATAAATTTTGTTTAAATGATTACTTGGAACATTTATTAATGAAAATACAATTATCACTTTAAAATATCTTATTTAAAATATAAAAATATGTCAAATACTATAGATGAAATTTTATTTGAAAATAACTTTATATTGTAAAGGAATATTCAATGTATTTAGTGGACTTTATTGTGGGAATTTTAATTCACTGTTTAAATTTAGAACAAATATTCAATTCATATTTTCTGTAAAAAGTTAAAACTACTTCATTTGGAAAATGGAAAGAATATTATTTTAAAAAAATATTGTGAAGAGTAAAAAATTGGTCAAAATGACCTTAAAATCATTTATTAATAGTAAAAACATTTTTAATATCTATTTTAGAAAACATGGACATAGAAGAGAAATATTTTCAACAGAAGATATAGATAATGTTGGTTTCCCTTAAAAACATTACTTTGGTCTATTGAGTACTAAAATAGATGAAAATAAAATGAACCCATGTAATTTTAAAAAATAGAGTATAGTAAAATTTATGATTTTATTGTGTCATATACCATTATATTTCATTAATGGAACATAATCATAAACAATTCTAATGAATAATGATATTGTAAAATAAAACCCTTACCACATTATTAACATTTTTAATCATAAGACTCATGAAAAATTAACATAAAAAGAGATGTTAAATAACATGAAAACAAGTATATTCATGACATAAAATTTAAAAGTGGATGTATATACATAACATAAAAAACATTTTGTGAATATGACATATGTCTCCTAGAAATAAATGTGAGATTAGAAATCCCTTTCCATGGGTAGAAAATTTTTCATACAAGTCAGACCATCATATATAATACATAGAGAATTATTATAATTATATTATAGAACAATAATAATATATATCATAGAATATATTATTTACTTTTAACCTTTTATTAAATTCTTTTCCGCATTTATTTATTTAAAATATTGCTTCTGGCAATGACTGCTTTTTTCTATATATGTTTTGTTTTAGTAGTTTTTTTCATTCTATAATGATCATTGTTCCATAATTTCCAAAAATTTAATTAATATATAAATATAATATTATATATATATATATATATTATCCTTATATGATTATATAGTAAAATGAATTACACCATTCATAGAGGCATTAGGCCATATGTAAGAATGAATTTTGTTCACACATTTTAATGAATGAAATGAAAAAAAGGTAAATAATAATTCACATTCAAAGAATAATTAATATATTATTTTAATAATCTATATTCATTAAATTTATCCTCATTACCGTCTATAGAATGTAAAATTGAAAAATTAATCACATCACATAATGGAAGGGGTAGTCCACACATATACACGAGTTATATTAATATTTTCCAAAATATTGGATGGTATGAATGTCTATATGATGTTTTAATTATAGGAGAATAATTATTTCATAAATATCATATATAAACATTAAAACCATCATTCTACCATTCCATAAGAAATTTTGATGAGAAATGAAGTGTGTTGCTACATGGAGATAGTTAGATGTACGTACGCACGAGTGATACTTTCACATCCCATTTGGTGGGAATGTGTGTGGATAATGGTGCTTCCAAAATTATAATCAAATAATTTCTATTAGGATACTTAATTTATTATTTTATTCTAAATACCATAGATTTATAGGTTGTAAAACAATAAGTAAAAATAAAGTGATATGTAAATGATATTAGCTCTTATATAAAAGAACTCCATTATATATCCTTTTAGGGACAATTTTTTTGGTATTTTGGGGATCCTATAACATCTAAAACATTTCTAGTGATGCTTAACTGTATTTTTGTTCGATTTTCACGAAATATAATCCACAAATTGGTATAAATAAAAGAAATTAGGGGTTTCCTTTAAGAAGGTATGGAGTGGGGATACATGGAATTTCTTAAAAGATTAAAATATCATATTGACATTCTCATTCAAAGTGGTTAAAAATATAAAATAATGTGAATCATAAGAATTTAGGATCTAAATAACTCTTTCTAATAATTTCTAGATATTTTTTTATGTCATTTTAAACATTGTATATTTTTAACCCATTTCATACCCATTTTTTCACCTTAACCAAAATAAGAACTAATTCAATATTAAAGGTTTAATAATTTTACACTAAATGGAAAGGTGACATAAAATTTAAAATTGATTATATTTTAAACTATTTTAAATTTATTTGTATAATCATAATATTTTCATGAATTTTAATTCATTCAATAATGTATTATTTATCATAAAATATCCTTAATGTAAATTTTGAAAATTTTCACTTAATTTGACATTAAAGACATCAATAAAAATATTTTATATGAATATAAAACTTTTATCGATAGATAATATGTCATATCATTCTACAAAATTCATGTAATGTAATTATTGACCTAAATTGAATTGATTTTAGTATTATTAAATTCATTTATCTTATTTTTTTATTAATTGAATTATACTATGTCTGTTTTGCATAGGCATTTATGGTAAATATAAAATTAATTTAAATTATAAATATTTTATAATGATATTTTTTATATCTTCAAGGTAATCATTTAAAACAAAAATTTTCATCTTTTATTCCTGATGTAAATTTTTAGAGATATTAATGTCAAGAGGGTGACATTTTGAATTGATTCTTTTGTTAAATTAATATGAAGGTCATAATTAGTGAAATATTATACCAAGTGGACCTATATTTGACACTTTGAAGGAGGTGATAGAAATAAACTAATAAAATAAGAAAAAGGTTAGTGTTTGACAAAAATTTAAATCCTTATCCCAAAGGATTACCTTTATTTTATCAATTTTACCCTTACTATGGTGACAAAATTCTTCTATGGTTACTATCCATATTGAAAAAAAATAATTTGGAACTACTTAAAAAAATTTAACCTCACTATTCCAAATGAGTAATTGTTTTCTTACAATACAATTTCCATTATTGGAAAAACTAATTATAAAATATTTATAAAAATACTAAAAAAGCATTTAAAAACATAAATTTATAATTTTAAAACTAGATTTAATTTTATCTCATTCATATAAAGGAAACATTTTATTAATATTAAAAAAACATTATTGAATATATAATATATAATTTTTTTAAAATTATTCAGTAATCAACATTAATTTAGTATATTAAAATCAAAAAACATTGGTTGAATAAAAAGAGTTTATTCAGAAAAAACATATCAAAGTGATTTTATTCATTTGAATATTAAAATATACTTTATTTTAAAATGATCATTATTTTAATTTCAAATTAATTGAAATCTAATTAATTTAATTTTTAAAAATTTAATAAATACATGGTTAATAATTTAGTAATACCTATTCATAAAAAAATTTATTAGCTAGGTTATTATGATATATTGTATTAACATTAATTTATGTTAATAGTTACATTTATCACCAGATATCAATGTGACTTAATTTATATAAAAATAAATATTTCACAAAATATCATGGATTTGAAAACAATATTTTATTTTTTGAATCTATTATATATCCTTATATAATAATGTAATAAATGATAAATCAAACAAAATTTTATCTTTATTTTCATCATTCATGGTCAATACAAATGAAAATAAAATATTTAAATTTATATAAACTAATTAGAAATAAATTATAAAATTTAATATGTGTGTTAACTTAGAAAAAATTTAATCAATTAAAAAATATTTTTATTAAAATATTTTTACCATATCAATCACATTTCATGATTGACTACAAAGTCATCGCATTGTTTTTTATATTTATCAAATAATCATTCTATAATTTTTATGTGATTTTAGTAT
Organism: Viscum album; assembly: GCA_963277665.1. NCBI lineage: Eukaryota > Viridiplantae > Streptophyta > Magnoliopsida > Santalales > Viscaceae > Viscum > Viscum album. The sequence continues at coordinate 56,464,430 of OY728123.1, forward strand.
TTATAATTATGAATGTATAAAATTTAACTCCATTCCTAATAATCATCCTATATTTTTAAAAAATTAGAAAATTTTATAAGATCTATAAATATTCAAGATATCATTGACACATTCAACTATGTTGAATACTATCTAAATTAGATTCAAATACCTATAAAATGGAAGAACACTGTTTAGATATATAGCCTTCAACATTAAAACCCTTTTTTAGAGTTTTTTTTCAATATTTTAAAAAAAATAACCAATTTAAATAATGAAAAAAACTTATTATAAAATATTAAAGAGTATTTTAATTTATATAATGAAATTAAATTCATTAACATGAAAAAATTAAAATTTATATACCTATTAATTGGAAACATTAACTAATATTATATATGTCATCAAATATTAGTTTTAACTTATAAATGAATATAAATATGAATCATATTGGTAAAAAAAATATAGTTAAAATAATATCTATAAATTAATAATTTTATATAAAATTATTTAAGTGGATTATAAGGCTTAATGAAATTATTATTTCACTCACAATGTTTTCTGATGAAGGTAGTCATATTTATTATAATCTTAATTAATTTATCAGGTAAACCATTTTTATAACTAAAATGTTTGAAACTAATAAAAAAAATATATGAGTCATGATTTTTCTATCTGTATAATTTACGATGAAAAAAATAAAATTATCATGAAATATTACAATAATAACTTGTGGATAATTATATATTCTTTAATCTATAATGGAATTAGAGTTTTTTTTATTTTTTTTAAGAAATTTTTAGGGTACATTAATTATTTCTTTCCTATAGAAAAAAAATTATATTTAATTTTTTATGTACATAGAAACTTTAATATAATCAGTTTAAATTTATGCTCATTAAAAAATATAAAATAACATTTTCAAATATATTCTTGATTATATGAATAAAATCAAGATTCTCATCTAGAAAATAAAATTACTAAAAATTAATTTATAAAAAAATACTACTTTTTTCAAGTTTTTGTGTTCTGACTATATATGATGATATACCTAAAACAATTTTCCAACCTTCATCCAACAAGTCAAATTTTTGAAATTTAACCTAATAATTAATTTTCCAACATAAAAATTTTGATATCATTATAAATTGAATTTTTAATTAAATCATCACTCATTAAACTAAAATCTATGAGAGACATAATGTAATTGGATATGATATATGTATTATTATTTAAAATATTTATTCATTCAGAATAATACTCAAATCCACAAAACAAACAGTCCATAGTGGTTTACATATTCAAAAAATATAATTTCTTAGTCCAAGGAAGTCAGTAATAGTATATTTTAGAGAGAAATTTATTTTGTACATTTTTTTCATTTATTCAAGAATTTTTTTAGGAAACCAACCAATAATTATTATAATTTGTGGATTGGATGTTAAATAATACATCAATTATATTTCAAAGGATTTTATTTCATGGAAACCCCATTGAAACAATAAATAATTGTAATTATTATACATACAAGGAGATATATTTCGAGGGATCAAAAAAAATGGAATTTACTATACTTCACTGATAAATATCATAAAAATAAAAATATCATTAGTAGAAAATCACAATTTCATATTACTAAGATATAGAAAGATATATATAAACAATGAATGAAAAATATTCTATGATTTAATATAATTTTATTATCATAAGAATATACCATTGTTGTATTCTGTATTATTTCACTTTATGTTAATTGTAAATTTATTTAATATGAACAATAAATAAAATTTTGGATTTAAATAAAAATAATAAATTACATTCATGGAGTTTTATACTTCTTATTTATCATTGTAATAGATTAATTTATACTTTCATCAATACACATTAATTTCCTTCATTATGTATGATATTTTATTTTTTATTCTTTATTTAAAATTTCTACAAAATAAAGCATGATTTCATTCACCCTTATATATAAAAGAACCCCCAAGGATGACCTACATTTTCACCATATACGATCTTCAATTATGCTTGAAGGATATTCTTTATCACCATCGGTTGATGAGATGTTCTAAGGGTATAAAATTTAACAATTTGGAAGGATTTTACCATAGAAATATAGTAACTCATATAATTAACCCCAATCAATTATTCAATGAGAGGAAACCACTTATTAGATCTCTATACCCAAAAATAGCCATTTTATAAAGTAATCTCAATCAAAAAAATGAATAAAAAACAATTAATAAAAAATAAAACCCGAAAAAATTCATAATCCAAAATAAATAGTTATACCTTGATCATAAATTCAGAGTAACCATATATAAAGGAAATAATATCGAGAACAATATATGTAAATACTAATATTTTCATCATAGGATCCCAAAAATCACCACCCAAACCAACACAACATGACCCAAGGTCTTAACACTATCATCAAATCACAAAATGGTTTGTTAAGGAATATATGGTACACCATCAAAAGATTTATCTCATTTTATTTTTCATAAAACAATCCACATAAGGACTATATACACCCAATGGGTGTATGTGGGGTTTTATAAATAACCCATTAGGATACCTCCATGAATATACTTAATTCCTTTCACATGGAAAATCATTAGTAGTTGTTTTAAATAAAAATATAAAATAAATTTTTATTTTATATAATTAAAAAGTAAACAAGGGAATGGTATATAGAAATAAATAATGTAATCATATTAAATAATAATCCCCAATTGATATAAAATTATGAATTAAAACAAATAATTTAAATATTTCTCTAAATGGAACAACATGGGGAATTTAATCTTAGATCAAATAAATGGGTATCATATGACCCCACCAGCGGAAAACCTACTAATCTATAGTGTAACTAACATACCCTCCAAAACTAACCCTTGGCCTTTCCTGAAGAGATATTCTAAAGATAGAAAAATAATAAATTGGATTCCCAACAAGTGAAAAATCATATCATTGGTAGCACGAAACCCAATTACCAATAAAACTATGCATAGTTCCCATGTTTTCCTAATCCAAAACCAAAATTCATTGTATAATCATCAATATTAAAATATAAATTAATAATCCAATCTCTTTAGTGCATGTACATGACATAAATATTATCAATCATTGTTATATAAACATAAAAATAAAAAATCATTTGTAAAATGTAAAAATATAAAACGTCTACAAAATATATTTATATACACAATTCCCATTAAATACGTATTTTAAAAATTTATTTGAACACTAAAATCCTATGAGTCAATTAATATAATTCCATATGAATATGGAAATTACAATTTGTAATATGGACCATGTAAACCATTAAGAGACCTTAATTTATAAATAAAGAAAAATATAGCATATATAAAAAATAAAAACCGATATTAATAAATTTATTTAGATCATAATATAATAATTAAACCCTTAGGGATTCTCAAGTACCAATGGTCGTCCAAATTAAATGAGGTTATATTAAAACATCCACCTAAATACAACATAATGTGTTTTATTCTATAAATAATAGACGATTAGAAGAAATGTGACCTTCACAAACATTAAGAGGCTTGAATTCTATGATTTTAACTTACCTTATCCATAGGAATATCCATCATTGGAAACTAGTGAAAAGAAAAAATAAGAACACGAAATAAAGTTAGATGTGATGTAGATAATATGAATTTTTGATGATGAAAGAAATTATTACACAATTTGTTTCACATGGATTGAAGTGATAAGACCATTGAATCTTGATAGATAAGGTTTATGATATGGAGAATCCTCTAGAGTGTCATATGGGGAGGGGAACAACAAAGAGATGAAAACAATAGAGAAGTGGTAATTAATGATTTTCTTGTCTATATTTATGGAGAGGCCATAGAGTCAGGTAACCATGTTTGGGAAACAAAGTTACAAGCATGTGACATATTATAGAAGAATATGGAATTGTACATGGTTTGGCCACATGTTAGGGAAAACTGTGTTCCAAACCTGGGTACACCTATATAATTCTTCCTCTCCCTTCACATGAGATTGTTGAATGTTCTGTAAAAAGCCTATGAAAACCATGAACCATTAACTTCCTTTTTAGTTATTTTATTTTCAAGACCCTAATTCCAAAAAAATAAACATTAAATAAATAAATTAAATAAATTAAAACCCATATAGTGGGGTGTCATAATTTTCTACAATATTCCACTTTATTTTTCATAAAACTTCCTTAGCATTATTTAATAGATATTTACTCAATAAAATAAAGCATTTATAAAAAATATTAAGCAGAAACAATATATATGTGTTTCTACCACATATAACATATTCGGTAGTAAGGATATATTCACCATATAATATTTCTATTATACATGAAAAATCATAATATCATAACCACTATTTTAATTAACTAAAATTTAATATATTTAGTATCTCAATAGGTAAAATGATGATACAACACAAAATCTGTTAGATACATATTTCTTAAATATCATAAAATCAATCCAAGAAAAACAATTCCAACAGACTCAACCACCGAAATAGTATAAAACCTCCAAAATAATAATTTTAATCTATAATAAAAACTATAATCTCACACATTCATACTAGTTAATATATTATGCACAAAAATAATTAAAACTTATTCTAGAGCTATAATAATTTAATAATATCAATATAAAAATTGAATATTATAATATAGATTTTTATGATTTAATCATAATTAAAAACACCATATATTAAGAAACAAATATGGAAAATAATAGAATAATGGGTTAAAATAACAATAAGTAAAAAAAAAGTTCACATTAATAAATATGACATGTTTACTTTAGTTCATACACATTGGAAACCCAAAACATCACAATGAAAATCTTTTTCTAGTTAATCTTATCCCTATTTTTTTAACAATGATTAAATTTTAATGTAATATTATTCTTAATTTAAAAAACTTTTTTTTAAATTAAAAATATATTTAGAGAAAATACAATAATATACAGGTCCAAAAAACTGATTCATTTCAAATTTGAAAAAATAATGATTATTTTAAAATATTTTTTCATTTATATTTATTAGTAACATACATAAATAGTAAAAAAAATTAATGGAATCATTATTCCCCCTAAATATATATACTCTAAAATTTAGTCCAAACAACCACATGTTAAGTTATCATAAAATAATGAAAATATCATGTAAAACTATAGTAAGGACTAGTAAACTACCAACTAATAAGTCAAATTTCAAGAATGGAAGTTCAAAACCATAAAATAATTAAAAAAGAACTCTTTATGAAAAAATCATTAAGAAAAAAATCATGTATATATATAAAACCATAATATTGAAATATTATATATTATAAGTGATAACTCTGTAGAATGAACCACATCTAGACATAAATATATTATAAAAACAAATATTTATGGTAACTAATTACCATCAATGGTATAAAGTAAATCCTTAAAATCATTCAAAAACTTAATTCTAATTATGACCATTTTCAAATCCATATTAAAAAATATTATTATATGATTTTCATGAATTGGTTGGTAGTATTTACCAATTGAAATAAGATATCATATTATCCAAAAATACCCTAAATTATGGGAATTAACCTGAAAAAATAACCTACATTATGGTTTAATACTCAATTAGAAAACAAAACATCATATAAGAAAAACATTTATTTATCTAATATATTTCTATGGAAATAAATCAATCCCTTTTCTAATACAACTATCACATCAAAATCATATTTTTCATGTTAAAGAACACAACATAAAAAAATCATGCATGTATTAAATGATTTTTCATATTTTTATGTCAATTGATGAAAAAAAAATTGTTAAATATTTTATATTTTAAGAATGTGAATTAAAAATTACAACAAATGAAATATGGTTATTCTATTATTTTTCTTGTTGAATTTATATTTAATTTTTTCAAAACATGATAATACTTTCAATAAAAAAAATATTTACTTGGCTTCAATTTTTTATCTCTTTTCAATATTATCTTTCTTTATGGAACTTATACACATTAACAGAGTTTCAATAATTCATTTATAGAACATTCCATTCACATCATTAATGGTTGTGGTAGTGAAAACATTTTTATGTAACAATGGTTAAGAGAATAAACAACCTGTTATGGATATGAATGAGTCGATTTCAATGGATTCACAATGTGAATCCTGATTTTATGTTATGAACCAATTGTGAATGATTTTAAAGTATTATTTTACAAAGTATACAATTATTTATTATAACACTATTTTCACATCGTATTTTCTTGTCTTGAACCTGGAAATGTATACCTCATATGGCCTTCTCCTCTCCATCATTCAAGGTGTGATTGTTGTGTTATTTCATATTAGATATTTAAATATCATGATGGTAATTATATTTCTTTATATTTCGTTGATATTTTAGCATTATTTAGTAATTTTACTCATTTATAGAAGGATATAATAGAAAATTAAATGTATGATGTGGGGGAATTTTCTTTTATTTTTGGTTTAAGGATCTCTCTCACCTCTTAGGACCATCCACACAGATAATATAATGGGTTCTATTTGACTATTAGAAGTTTTAGGTGTTTGATGTAGGTGGATTCATAAAAAGGGTTTTTAATATAAATCGTTCATTGACTATTGTTTTTTAAATATGTAATAAATTGTTTAAAGAATGAGTTTTTATCCATGGAAATTTTTTTTATGATGATAATGAAATGAGGAAAAAATTATTTGTATCTAAATTCAGGCTGAGTTTTGGGGTTGTTTTTTTTGAATTCATATATTTTGATTCTATCATATTAATCATATTTTGAAATGATTTCAATTAAGAAATGGTTTCCCCATATATTGGGGAATAACACATGGGATTATTGGAACTTTTTATAGAGTCTGCTAAATCATAAATAGGCCTGGATAGCCTCTCTATTATTGGATATACATCCATACATACATATATATAAATATATATATGAAAAATACCGATTTAACATTATTATGGATGGAATAAAGATAATAGTGATCTCTAATCCCTAGTTCCATGTTATAGGGATATATGTGAACACCTAGTAAATTTACATGGTCATTTGTGGTGTGAGGATCTTATTTAACCTAAACATGATATACATTAAGACCCTTCCATAGTTAAAAATTGAGTTATTTTCATCTTTTTTATCGATTCTTGTTTGAAAAATAGTTATATATATATATATATATATGATTTTTAGGTACGGTTGATTTCCATTTTTTAAAACTATGAAAATATTTTTTCATGCCATTACATTAAAAATATTATAAAGTGGTTCTCACGTTGAATTATATAAAAATATGGGAAACTTACTTTCAACTTTTTTATTCTTTGTTAATTTGTATAATTTGTTTATTTAATAAAGGAATCATATGGAATAGTTGGTGAAACCCAACAATGATTTCGATTACACAAATTGAAATTATCCAAATGGTTGTATGTTTGAGTTATGTCTAATGAAAGTGAGTGAAAGGATCTTATTAGAAGTGGTTGTTTATCATGTTAGTTGAGTTCATGTTATGGTGGTGGAACAATGGGATGTTAAAACACATTTCATGTCGAGATGTATTGTAGTCATATTACATGGTGTTTTTTCCTAGACAATTCCTTGTATTTCTTCTAGGGAAATTATTTCATTCCATTCTTTATATTTTAATATGTCCTTTAATACTACTTGGTTTTTCATATATTCTTTTTTTGGATGGGATGTTTGTTATTTCCCATATTAATATATCCAATTTTTGATTTTTTTACCTGAAATCATTCTCAAATGTGATTGTTCAGTTGAAAACTACTTATCTCCTATCTGTGTGGATTATCAATTCCATTTATTACTTCTTAAAGGATAGCTCGAGTGTTCTATTTGGGAATGGCTAGGGTTGGTGCATGAATTTTTTTAGCAAATGAAATTTTTGGTCAATTTTATTTATGAGGTCTAAGTAGATAGGAGTTAGGACTATTAATACTTAAGGGGTAGGTTGTGAGTAAGTACTTTTCCATCTCTCATTATAGATACCCTTAGGTTCCCGGGAATGTTTAAGAATACATATTCTTATGTTAGGATTTCATTTTATATTATATTTTTTTGAGAATATTTACAAATTTGATGACTTTTCACCTTTTTATATTATTTATTAGTACTATTAATTATATAAGAGTCATAATAAATACTAAGGTGGGAGTTGTCGGCAACATTTCACTAGATAATTCATAGGTTAATCGATATCCTTTAAAGGATTCAGTACAGATAGTCTTTTCAATAAACCAATATGTTTTTTTAATTTATTATATGTGTATAGGCGTGTATTGAGTGAAGGATGAAGATATGAATTGAGACCAATACTTTCTTCCACATAAACTATCCTCCTTACATAAGATGAAAAACCCTCATGATGTTAAGCATTGTTTCGGTATTATATAAAATATATTTTATTTTATTGTGAATATTTATTTCATTTAGGTTTTGTGTGTCGTTTTTATTATTTAAGGCCCTAGTAGATTGTCGTGAGATTCTACGTTTCTGAAAAATAAACTGGAGTATTCATAATGGAAGTTATTTTAGTCCATCTTCAACAAAAAAATTTACTCAGAAAACAATGGTAATCTATGTCCAACAATTTCTAATCATTTCACAAAGGTAAAAATATAGTGATTACACATGGAAACCATTTTTTCAAGCTTTCCATTTTCTCTCCATAGTTTGTGTCAAATGAAAAACTAATGGAGAAATGGTTTCGGATTATCTTGTGAAATGATATCTATTCACAAGGATCTATGTTGAAACATTCCACCTATGTTGAGGTTTTGGATATGTAACTTGTAGTAGTGATTTATTAGGTTCAAAAATCAGTATTTATTAGGATTCCTCCAATATTTGATGGTAGTTACAATTTCCATTACCTAGGGAATTGGAAATGTAATTGGGTATGTAGGAAAAGTGATAGTGGCTTCCTATAATAGACTCATCATATTCCTTCTATAAAAAATATTCAAGGACCTATAACATTATACCAGTGTCCCATGAAAAGGCCTAAAATATGTTCTTTTTTTAAAATAATGAATGTTTGGATATCTTATGGACATCATATTAATCTATAAATTTTCTTCTTGGATAATGATTCTCATAGATGTGGGTCATGATTTCCCTCTATAAGTGGATTTTTGGTGTAGTTAGATTCTTCTAAGGAAGTAGATTTTTAGCCTCAAGAATATAGGATTAATAAATAATAAATTTCAAGGGAAATGTAGTTTAATGTAATGTCAGATTTTCAAGTAGGGATTTAAGTGAAAGCTATGACAATTAGAGTTACTATTTTCATATATAAATCATGTCAAACTACTCCACTTATATAGATAACAATCACACTCTTATATCATCTAATGCTTTTAGTTTTTTAAATCTCTCTATGAAACATATTCCATAGGTTATGGAGATAGATATTTCACATAGAAATAATAGTTAGTATTGTTTCCTATTCCACTCATGAGACATGATTATATTCAAAAATAAGATATATTTGGATTTATTAGTTATATATATATCTCGCTTTTATTTTATTATTATCATGTAATTTATTGTTTTCTATAGATATAAGGTTGGTTAGGATCATAGGTGGGTATCATTTACCACCCATTGATGGAAACACTCAGGTGTTTGAAGTAGAATGAAATTTGATGTCCAATCGAGTAGGAATTCATTCACCAAAACTCGGTAAATTGATATCCTTATTTAATGTTGATTTTGATGAATAATCCAAATGTTGAAAACATTCTTATGTTGTAAATGAATTTCATATGGTGTTTCCAACTGACACTTTTAGTCAACTTCTAGACACCAATGTAGTGTTCCTAATTGAATTAGTGATGTGGAATGAACTGATATTGATAAGTTTATACTATATGGAACTAACAGATTTAAAAGATAAGTGGATTTATTTATAAGATTTTAAATCCAAGGGATTCATCCATATGAGTGTATCATAATGGGCTTCCCTAGTGATATTTCCCAATAAGGTCTATGTAAGTCTTCATTTATGCATCGATTATCATAATATAAAATGGGTGATGAGTAAGATTATATATTGATTACCCGCACATTGATGATTTAATTGATTAGTTAATATGGGAATGGTGGTTATCAGATATTGTTATTTTATTTGGATTCCACCATCTAAGGAATAAAGAGTTAGGTGACAAAAATAATGCCTTCATGGGAAGGTATAATCAATTTTATTATCTAATTATTTTATTTTTATTAACTACAATTTTTATAGTTTTTATGGTTATTAGAAAATGAACATTTCTTCAGTTTCTATATTCCTAAATTTTTTATTCATGGAAGATAATTTTTATATTAAATAACTTATAAATCTAATCAACTTCACTTGAGAGATGTCATGGGAACATTGAGGGATCACATCCATCATTCTATGTTATTTATGAGTCAATACTTGATCCAAGAAGATAAATTCTTATGACATGGGGTCTCAAAACATGGCATCTCTATTGATCTGGAAACTGTGAAAATTATTATATCATTGGAAGATCCATGATTTTTTTCAATATTTATATTTTATTAGGTATTGTATTGTATTACTTGTAGTATATGAAAAAAATATAGATAGAATGATAATTTAAGTCAATCACCTTTATGGGAGTAAAACCCTTATGGGATTCATGTTGTGAGACTACCATTGACAAATTTTAATGGATTCTTCCCTCAACTAATGTCCTTGTCTTTAAATAGGATAGGTTGTGTTATATTATTTATTGTAATGCTTCGGGTATTGGTTTGGGTTTTGTTTTTTATTCTAGTGGATTAGGTGGTGGTGTATGGATTGTCTCATATTCCAAAACATGATATAAACTACGCTACCAATGAAATGGATACTATTATAGTCAAGAAAAACCTTATGATTTTTATGATTAAATCATTTAGGAAATGGGTCATAATATTAATGGAACATAAAAGTTTCATATATTTATTTTCTCAAAATGACCTAAACCTCATATAGTGGTGGTTGTTTGAGAACCTTAATACATTTGAGCTTGAAATAACCAACAACCTAAAAAAGGGGAATGTTTTTTTTCATCACCCTCAGAATGTATTTTTTCTTTTAGGTTGTGATGGAGTCCAAGGAAGAATGGAATGTCATGTATCATCACAAAAATAAATAGAGATGAAAAGTTTTAATGGACTATTGTTTTTTATGTTCTCATTCAATTAACACATTATATTATATAGATGATTTTCCTGGAGTAGAAATATGATGTAATATTCTATAGAATCATGAATTATTTATTTAGTGGTGATTCCATAATGTATTTCTCTATCAATCTCTTGAAATTATGTTCCTTGATTTTTGAATTAGTGTGTTGTTCCTTTACCCATGGGAATTGTTTTGATAGAGAATCACCATTTCTCATAGTGGGATATTCACCAAAGAACTAAAGAGATGTATTTAAAATTGAAATTTAAGCTTGTTTGGAATTTTTTTAAAGGATGATATGGTTGAATTTTTATCCTTTCATTTTACAAGTCAGCATATAAATTACTTACACCAAAATCCATCATATTTTCATCAAATGCACCATGTGATGGTAAAAAAGTGGGATGAGGTGTCCATGGATTTCCTCATTGGACAAATAGTGAATCTCTCAGCTAATAATTAAATATTAACTATGATTGAACCGTTAATATTGCCTAATAATTTTATCCCATTTTGGTATACCATTATGTTTGAAGACATGTGAAGGCTACAAATTTTGAAAATTTTGAGTTTGTATGTGTTTCCATTAACTATCATAAAATCTCAATAAACTCGGTTTACCCCTCTTTTTTGGATAGGAAAATTGGATTTGATGTGAGATCAACTTAGGATAATAATAACTTATTATCCTCAGATGAATTTTTAAATAGGGCAAGTGAACTAAATTTTAGAGGATATGCTCTATGTGTGAAATCATGATTTTAGAAGTTTTTGTAATTTCACTTAATAATAGTTAATCTCTATTAAAAAAATATTATCCAATAATAAATTATAATATATACCTTTTTATACTTTTATGGTTGAACTTACTGATCATCCCTTGGATCGTATGAGGTCAGTGTTGCCTCATTGAATGTATCCATTATTTTTCAGGTTACATAAAGTAAGATCAAGACTATTCATGAATGTTATGTTATGAATTAGAGTTATGGTCAATATTATATTTATCATTGGAGTTTTACTTTGATGTTTTGAGTCGGTGATGAAGTATTATTGAAGGTTTCTCCTCAGTTTGGTCATCAATGGATTGGGATAAAAGGGAAATTATCTTAGTGTTACTAGAGTCCTTTTGATTTCATTGAGTGATTGGGATGATGACATGTTACATGTAATTTACACCTTAGTTGACTATGACCCATGATGTGCTCTTTATGTCTTACCTCAAGAAGTATAATCTTGAAACATTTCATATTGTGGTTTGAGAGGAACATTATTTGGAGCTGAATGTGTCTATGGTAGATCAATTAACATGGATTGTTGATTCCCTTTTAAATATTCTTCTTGTGAATTATATTTTATTGGTATGAGTGGTATGATAACATGCGGTAGATTATAATGAAACTTGGGATCAAGAATCATATTTGGGGGAGCAGTGGCCTCCCATATTTTCTAATAAAACTTCATTTACTCTAGTTTATAAGTATATAGTGGGATATAATGGTAAAAATTTTCACATCATGGTATTACATGCAGGTCTATATTTTATTGGATGGATTCTTTATCCATCTATATTCAATCATATAATCAATTGTTTTGGTTTTTTAGGTCTTTGAATGTGTTGCATAAATGATGTTATGTCAATATGTGGATTGATCATGTCATTAACATTAGGATTTGTAATTATGGTGGGACCAAATTTACATCACTATGGTTCGCAATATGAACCACGTGTTAGGGTTGTGAACAAGTCATCTTGAGGGAATTTATGTATTGAATCTTGATTTCACATCATGAACCTATCGATCTAGAATTTAAAATATAGTTGTCCCATTTTTCCTTTATTTATACATTACCTAGTTATTGCTTCCATATTTCTACTCTCGAACCCAGCTATTATTTTATCATCCAAACCTCTCTACCCCTTCAATCAAGGAGATATTTTAGTGTAATTTCACCCAAGATCTGAAAATATCATCACATTAAATGGTTTATTAATCATTTCTTCATCATTACTTCTTCATTTATGGGTATTCACTTCTCTCAAAGCCTATGATATCCATGGGTTGATAAGATCTAAATATGTTGATGTGGATTTATAGTTTTGGTCTTTCTTTTATCTCTTAAGATATTCTTCTCCCACTGGCTTGTGGGTTCAAATTTGTTGTATGTAGTTTCATGAATTTGAGGTAGGTGGTTTCACAAAAAGTTCATATTATATGAAATATACTTGATTAATTATTTTTTAATGAGTATATAAATTGTTTAATGTAATGGTTTTTATTCCGTGGAAATTAGTTTGAAATATGAAAATAATTTGACACTGAAAATGATTAACAAATATGATTATGCCTAGTTTTTAGGATATTTGTATCTATTAGATATAGCCATATTTTGATTAATGAAATTCCCCTTTGAAATTATAGTCATTATGATAATGGATATTCCTAGAGATGGGGATATCCTATTATAGCCTATGTATTAGGTGGGTATTCTTGGACAAGAATTGATATGTATAATAATATTCCCAAGCATCTGATAAATATTTATGAACAGTAATTGAACATTGGTATGTCAGAGAGACAAATGATGGTGATCTCATATCCATATTACTTAGTTTTTTAGATATATGTATACACTAATTTTTATTTTAATTATTCATTTGAGATGAAAGGATTTAAGCTAGCCCTGACTTGATATACATTATGACTCCTACGACGGTGATAAAATAATTTATGTTCATATTTTTTATAATTTCATGCTTTCAAATTTTTTTATACATATATGTTCTTTTTATATAGTTATAGAATGGTTTTTTAGATGATTTTAAATAAACTATAAAATGATTTGTTATGCCTTTACGTCAAATATAAGAAAAAAAATTGATGTCCTTATTTTATATGAATATGTGAAATGTATTCTTCTCCTTGTTTTATAATTATTTAATTATTATTACTGGTTTACATAACGTAGTCTTCTTAATTAAAACATGATCATACTATGCTATTCTTTTGATCTCATAACCCACATACACCCAATGTGTGTCTATAGATATTGTTATATCCAATGTAGGAAAAGGAGAAGAACTACACGGATGTGGTAGTTTCTTATGTTAGGAAAGTTTGAGTTATGATAGTAGACCTATTTGATGTTGACCCACGCGCCATATAGAGATTATTTGCAGTCTTTTTTCTTAGATTTTTTATCCCCATATGAGCCCTTATATTGATACTTCAAAAATACAATATTTGTGTTCTCTATATAATGATCATTCTTGGTATGTTGTATATATATATGTGTGTGTGTATGTGTTTTTTTGTGATTCTCTTCATCTCCCATTATCTTCCTATATCATGGGAATTATTTTTTTAGTTGGTGAAATCAATCCCAATGGTTATTATTCTATGCACAGGTTCTTGTCACAAGCCCATAGGGATCTAGAACACTCTTTATGAGTTTCCCCTGGATGGCTCATGTGTCCTATTCTAGGCTGACATGGGTTTCTTTGTGACTTTTTTTAAACACTTTATGTCCTATAAAATATTTTGAATAGAATTTTTTTATTTCTCCTGTCATGAAGTATCTATTTACTATTGAACAAGATAATGTATCATTAACTATATTTTAAAAAAACATATAATCTAAACATTAACCAACATGAAATAAAACCATACAGTGATTTATCTTGTAAATCCATGTTGATCACAAAAACATAATGTTATATTTATAAATCTATTTAATTATAATTTTTGTCTTTATTTCTATTTCAGAATGATTATTTTTTTGGAATAATATTCTATAAAATATATCTTGTGAATAATTAAATAAAAAAATAAATCAAATTTTTTTTAAAAATCATTTATAAACCATGATTAATAAAAAAAAATAACATTTTAATCATTTAAACATTTCTATTATGAAATTATGTAATAATATACTAAAAAAGAAAACTACCTTTATAAGAAAACATCCATAAACCCATGTTTATATAAAAAATGATATACAATAGATATCATTTGAAATATAATTTAATTAATAAGAATACATGGGAAAAAACTAACAGTACTATTTGTGAAAAACATGTTAAAAATATGAGTTTTATAAAAAAATCACTTAATCACCCTAAAACAATATTCTGGAATGAATAAAATAATAAAATATTTAAAGATGTTCCAAATATTAAAAATAAAAAACTCATAAAAACTAATTTTACGATATATATAAACATAAATAAGAAAACTACAATAATCTATAAAATGAATCATAATCCCTTTTCCAATTAGAACTGCACTAAAATAATTATTTTAACACTAATTATGAATTCTAATTTATGGATTTGAAATTGATTTAAACCTTGATCCATTTAATAACATATAAGTATACATAATAAATTCTATTGAGATTATAACGCATTCCATGTAATTTATCATATAATAAATAGTTATATAAGATAACACATTTTAATTTAATAAATATGATTTTTTATGAGGTTATCAATAGAAATTACTCAGCTTTGGATCTATTTTGTTTCATAATAAAAATTTTATATCACAATCAAAAATATTTCACCATATTAAATTCTTGAAATATGATTTCATAACCCCTTATTATCACATTGATTTTGTATAATTTTTTATTTTATTATATCTTTTTAAATAAAAAAGAAAAACTACATCTACTTTTCATTGATGTTCCAAAATATTGTTTGCAACTCCCACATGTAAATTTAGAAAAATTATTTTAGTGATCAATAATTAATATAAATTTCATTATATTTATATTTAAAAGTAAAAAAATATTATTTATTAAATAATGGGACAAGAATAAAATGAATTTATACAAGATGATGTAGATTGAAATCAAAATTCATGAATCATATAATAATAATCCCAAAAACAAAATTAGTTAAAATTATATATGAGTCAGTAAATTTATAATATTATATCATGAATTTAATACAGAAATAGGACTCGTATAGGGTATAAGAAAATTCCATTACCCATTGAATGCCTTTAGAGAAATTTATAAATTTTTTTTTATAAAATGATATTTGAAAAATTGGACGTTCATTATAATCATTAGGAACCTGTTGAAATTTCTTTTAAAATCACATCACTAATAGAATCAATATTTTTTTGAATCACTCATTATTTATTATGAGTCAATTAACGGAACACAATACTCATAAGACACAAAATTAAGAGAAAAATCCAACATCTTAAATCAAAACCAACAAAAACAGAACCAATAACATTAATACTTCTCAAAATTTCTCCCAAATTAATCTCAAATGGATAATTGACTATAATAAAATAAATAATAATAATAATAAATAAATAAATTATAAATTAATTATAAGTGACAAAAAACACAATTTTTTTATATATGAAAAAGAATTATAAATAGTAATCAATATATAACATGATCCCAATGACATAAAAAAATCATAAATATCCTTTGAAATACACAAAAATATGTAATAGAAATAAACGGATGAGTTCAAATAGTTAAATAATGGGCAAAACAATTATTTTTTAAATTTACTAATATACATAGTTTAGTCTCATATTTTGGAAAAAATTACACAAAATATTCAAGTTCCCCTGCAATTTTCTAAAATTGGTTTTTTTGTTTGTTGATTATTTTCCAAACAATGTACTTTCACATCCATGACTTCTTTTAAATTTATTTTTCATTTAATTTCCATCCTTTCTTTGTTTTTTGGGTTTTCCATTCATTTTGGTTGAAATTGAGGGTTTTCAAAATTTGGGCCAAACCGTGAGCCCCATTCCAGATTTAAAATTAAATTTTATTTTATTTATAACTCCTTAATTTGTTAACATTTTTCATCCATTACACATCTGAAATTTCCTCCAATGACATATCCAAATCACCATGTCCATTTGAATTATTTTTGAACCCATTATCATTTTGGGTTTGAGTGAATTAATTCAGAATTGGGCCAACCCATTAGCCATTTACAGTTTTAAATTTTTCTTTTAATTATTTAATAACTCAGTAATTTTTTACTACATTCCCATGATTCTACCTCCCACATGAAGCCTAAATCCCGATCCTCATCCCCATTATTCATTTTTTAACTTTGGACTTCATTTTACTCACGGAGTAGGGAAACATGTCTTAGGGTTCCTCAAATCGTCCAGATTTGAGAAGGTAAGTTGATTCTTTTATAAATCTACTACTTTTTACTATTTGTTCCCCATTTCAGTCCCCACATGACCTTGTCATCCCCATTAGATCCTTCATAATAGGTTTTGTTTCTTGGAGATTCAAATTTTGGTGTATTTGGTTCGTTTGATTCACGATGTTTCAAGTAAGTCTTTCATTCCTTGATTTCTTCCCCTTCCTTAGGGTTTCTTTCACCCTTTCTTGAATTTCCTCATGTCTAGAAGTTGAGGATCGAACCTAGGGTTTGATTTTGTGTCGTTTTAGTGAAATATGGTGGTCTAGGGCTGTATTTATCTTCCTTGAGGTGTGGTGGTGGTGTGGTTGATGTTTCACACCATGTTTTGAGGGTTTCGACATAAAAGGTATGTGATTCAACGTGTAAACATATCTAGATGAGTTGTTTTGCTTGAATTACTTATTACGAATGTTTATAAGATGTTTTTTGTGGTGTGAAAATTGTTTATATTGGATTTGGTTAAGCATTTATTTTTATAGTTTCATTTTAGCTTAAAATTGGGTGTTTTTCATGTGTAACCCTTTGGGTATTGTTTGGGTGTGTTTTATAACATATGAAATTGGTTTAATAAATCTTGTATGGGCTGAAAATTCTGATCTTGTAGGGTATTGGTGTGCCATTATGTTTTAAAGAGGGTTTTTAATCGGTTTAAGGTGTAATACCTTATTGTAGTTATTGAAAGTGATTTTGAAAATGTGTGATTTTCATGTGGATATTTTGTGGTATTGTTTGATGTGTTTGTATAATAGTTCAGGGTAATTTAATAAATGTTTTTTGGGCTTCCAATTCTGTTTTAAATTTTTATTGTTGTGATTTTGTCCTTAAAATACGGTTTTGAAATGGGTTTTATGTGAAAAGCTTTGTTACACTATTTAGAATTGTTTTATGAATGTTTTGAATGGTTTAATGATTAATTTAAGAGGTGAAACCATATTGGAAAATAGTTTTGGATTGTTTAAAATTTCAAATGGACCATTTTAAATGTGAATAGTTACGTCATGTGCTGTGTATCCCCATGGAAATGTTTTATAAATTTTTTTAATGGATTTAATGAAATGTAAACGAGGTGTGAATGTGATTTGGGTTTTTTTTGTGAGTGTGATGTGAAAAATGGATTTTTTTTATAAAAAGGGTTTTATAAAACATGTGAGTGGGATGTTATGTGATGTTTAGCATATTTGGAGGGACATTATAAAATTTTTAAAGGATGTGTTGTATTGTGAATGTTATGAAAAAAGTGTTTTGGGCTATTTTGGTGTGAGTTTGATTTCAAAATGCATTTGAATGAAAAGTGGAACTTGTGAATTGTGTGATAAACATGGGTCTGTTTGGTTAATGTTTGATGTGGAAGTGATAGATTCATATGAAAACTATATTTCTTGGATTATTGAACATGTTTGAGCACAAAGGGAATACTCGGGTATCTAGGTGGGTGGACGTGTACTAGTATGCTAGTGAATCCGTGGGGTTTGGTCTTAGTTTCACATAGAAGTATTGACGCTTAAAACTCTAACTAAACTATGATGATGATTAATGGGGACCACTAGGTTATGGGTATGATACCTACTAGTGGCTCATGCACAAGAACATATATTTTTTTGTGGTTACTCTCACCGAGATACGAGGTACCTGGGACCCACAACTAGCTAGTGCCTAGGGGTTGTTTCCTATTACATGCTCTCATTAGATCCTTTATTCTTAACGTAGGCATACAGTATAATTGGCTGAAAATATTTAGTAGATTATGAATTTATTTTTAAGGTGTTGATTCTTTAAATTAGACCACTTGAAAATTGTTTTTTTCTAAGTTGCATCTTTTAGAAATTTTAACTAGAAATTAATTTTTTTTTGAAAACGTTAATGATTTTCATCTTTGAATAGTTATCACATGTAATATCTTAGTGGGCGTATCCTACTGGGAATTCTCTCACTCCCTACTTACACACTTGGGTGTAAGTATACTTGGTTATTTTTTTGTCGCAGGTTTGGGTACAACTTTTGTGCCAACAGTTCAGGTTTTCACTGGTCATTCATGATGTTGTGTTGCGGAGATGGCTTGAGGGTGATACCTCTTCCCATGTTGAGGTTCTTGGGTTGTTCATTTTTGGTTTTGTACCTTTTTTATAGTCCTGGTGAGTTGTTTTAGACAATGGAATTCAGTTCTGAATTTTTGTAAAACATTGTTTGGTTTGAAAAATCCAGATTCGTTTTATTGGATTCAAAAACTTGGGTAAAACGTTCCCAATTATCATTTTATGATACCCAGGCACTTCTTCCAGTCTGTGGGGATCAAGAATACCTATCGGGCCTTTTAACGGGCTAGGTTTGGTGCTGGTTTTGGTGGCGATCAGATTCGGTTTATGACAAAATGGTATCAAAGGAGGTTTCCACTCTTTGGGTAATGTTATTTGTGGAACATTTGGGATAGTATGGAGTTAGGATTTTCAGGACATGGAATTTTGGATATGAGTAGTGTGGATGATCAACACACCTCATGAAGGGATTCAAGTCTCTAGGGGAGGTTGGGACCTTTCGGAGTCTTTTGGTTTTCTTGGATTAATGATGATTAGGGGAAATTAAAAGAGAGTTGGGTTAATGGTCTCTGTGAGCTCACAGGGCCTGGAAAGACATGTGGAGCTAGATATATTCCCTAGAATACTATCTATGACAGTGAAGTGATTAGAATATGGCCGCCAACCATATGTCCAAGTCACCAACTGAAACTAGTTTCCTCTCGCATTGTCTTGTGTTCTTTAGTTTTGAAATCTTGGAACTTTGGTTTTAAAGTGACATGGTTTTAAGAAGTGAAAAGTATTTGTGAAATGATTTTCAAATAAAGAGGTAATGGTTTGATTTTTGAAATTGTGGAACTAAATTTTCATAATTATTTTGAAATGAAAAATGGTGTTCTTGTACCTCTTTTTAAATCAAGAACTATATTGAAGTTGGTTTTGAAATAGTGTTTCCAATATAGTTTTCTAAACAATCAAAGGGTGTTTTAATGGGCTGATATTGTTTTTGAATTTTTTGTGAATAACATGAAAGTGAGTTCTTTTCTAAATGTTTGTGTCTTTGTCAAATGTTTTGTAATATGTTAATTGTTATTTTGATCTTGTGGTTAGCAGTTATGAGAAAAAGGACGTGTTTGTTAGCCGTTTTGGTTTTGAAAAGTGGAATGAATTTTTATTTTAACCATTGGTATTTTCATGAGAGACCACATGCATAGGGTTATATGGGATAATGGATGGTTGATGGAATTATTGGATGATTTCCAGGATGGATATGAGGAGGGTGCTTGGTGTGACACATAAACATGCATGTGTGAGGCTCATGGGTTACAATTGGTGGATACGCTAACCGCTGAACCGTTTTTTTTTCAAAGAAATGTTTTTAAAGAAAAACATGATGTCTTGTTTAATTTCTTGGGATGGTGTATATTATTTTTTTCTTTTGGAAAATTTTGATTTTGTGGGATGTTTTGATTCCATTAACCCCTCTTCTTCAAACCGTGTTTTGGGTTTGTGTTTGGATGACATGTTGGGTAGAAGGATCAGTTAGTAGTCTCTTCTAAGATAGGTTTCGAGAAACCTTTACGGTGGTTCCCTTCATGTGTTTGGATCTATTTTGTGGCATTTTTTGACCAAGGGACCAACTTGGTTGGGTCCTTGGGTTCTCTCATTGGATATGGAATGCCCCCATTAAGGGTTAATGGACAACTGAAGTGCAACCCGTATTGTTTCGCCATTGGAAAATCCTCTAGTTGATCAATATAAGGAATATTTTATCGATATTTGTTGATTGAGTCATCACCCATTCATTTCATTGATTTTTGGATCCTCATGTAGTGGGATAGTGCTTGTGGAAGTTTGAAAGAGATCTTAGTTTCTTATGTTGTCTGATTCATCGAAGGTGTAAGTGTTCTGGGGTTGTTAGTGTGGATGAGTGTCTTGATTGTGTCTAAGAGGGCCTCTGGGTTCATCATAGTTTTTTGAAGAAAGAGTTCTTGTTAAACCACCAATTTTGGGATTTTGGTCATGAGAGGATTTGTGTCCACTTTTTGGACTTGTTTTTTTTAAGTACTTTTCATAAGGTCTCGATCCATGTATTGTTTCTATCAATTGCAAAGGTTATGTTCAATGACGCATTATGATGTTGTGTGCTCATTTGGCTATAAAGGAGAAGGTCGTTCAATACTTTGAGGTTCTCTATTATGTAGGGAGTATTTCTCCCTTGGGAAAAACATCAAATCCTCTATCTTAGAGGAATGATTTTATACATGTCCTTCCCTTCTGTTGTTTCTCACCCAAAGAAACAAGGTCTGATGTTTGTGCATCTTCTGATCCCTTGTTTCAGTGAAATTTCAGGTCTCGGTAAACTAAGTTATGGACTGTGTTATGTCTTGGTGAACCCATCGGGGTATGCAGTGTAGTTGTTTGTGGCATCGAAAGAAGAAGTTCCACACAGGGGTTTCCACTGCCTAACTGCGAGGCCGAAGATGCTTCAATATTTTGAGCACCAGCCATAAGTCCCGAAGAGAAGCTGGCACGTATTCAGGGGAAACCCCAGTGTCATTTAAACCCTTGTAAAAATTCATATCCTCAGTATGAAAGATAGGAAGAGTTTAAACATATGGTGTCATCATATTTCTTCTGTTGTTCTCATTCAGTGGAAATAGGTGGAGGGCCTTGTACCCATGTCATCACCCAATATCTTCCCCCCTTGGTTTCCATTGAGCCTTTAGAGAATGGATTGAAATTTGGATAGATAGGTTGAGCACGTGGTTTGTGCACAATTAGTAGTGACCATGTGCCAGGAATCCATGCAGAAAGAATGATCTGCACAGTTAGTGCACAATTTCCAAAACCATGTGTACTAACTATGAAGCCTTCCCAAATAATTAAATTTTTGGGGTCTTTTCGTGCCGTCCCACACCGATCGGTTAAGATGGTTGGTTCTTGTGGTGGGGAGACCAACCATGGGAATAATGCATATTATTTTTGAAATTTCTAATGGATTTATGCCCCTTGTACTAGGGAGTTTGTTCCGGCCTCCCCTGTTAGTGTCCAGATTCTGTCTCGGGAAAAAAAATTAAGTTGTCTCTTATGGTGGGGAGCCCATTTGTGTCTCTTCATACGAGTAACTCAGATTTTTTTCCTTGGTCTTGTCTTGGAAGTAGGTATTATCATTCAGAGATATCTAACTACCTACATCGTCCTTGGGTGAACATTGAGATTAGAGAGTGCCCAATGATTTAGTTATAGTATGGTAAGTGTATCTTTGTTCGATGTTGTTGTTTGTTTAGGTAAATTGATTGGGTATTGTTCAGACTGTGTTTGAGGAGTTTTCATTTGGGATAAAGCCTAAATGTGCTTGATTTTTATAGTAAAGTGGTGTAAGTTTTGGTTGTTAGAGTAATCCTTCCTTAAATGATCACTGGATGTGTTTTGGCCATTGGGGGCGAATCTTGGCAAAGAATTACTTCATGGTTTATCGGTAGGGTTTGGTTTTTGTATTTGGCCTTGTTGTGGCTTTTTGGGGACGAAATGTTTTATGGTGGGGATAATTGTCACATACATGACTACTTTTAAATGTATTTTTCATTTAATTTCCATCCTTTCTTTGTTTTTGGGGTTTTCTATTCATTTTGGTGGAAATGGATGGTTTTCAAAATTTGGGCCAAATCGTGAGCCCAATTCCAGATTTAAAAATCAATTTTATTTCTTTTATAACTCCTTCATTTGTTAAAACTTTTCGTCCATTCCACATCCCACTTTTCCTCCTATGACCTATCCAAATCACCACGTACATTTGGATTCTTTTTTAACCCATTATCATTTTGGGTTTGAGTGAATTAATTCAGAATTCGTCCAACCCATGAGCCATTTCCATTTTTAAATAGTTTTTTAATTATTTAATAACTCAAATATTTTTTAATTTATTCTCGTGACTCACCTCCCACATGAAGCCAAAATCCCGACCCACACCCCCATTATTAATTTTTCCACTTTGAACTTCAATTGCCTCTTGGAGTAGGGAAAAGATTCTTAGGGTTCCTCAAATCGTCCAGATTTGAGAAGGTATGTTAATTCTTTCATAAATATTTTAATTTTTACTATTTTCCCCCATTTCAGTCTCCACATGACCATATCATCCTCATTAGATCCTCCATATCAGGTTTGGTTGCTTGTAGATTCAAATTTTGGTGTATTTGGTTTGTTAGATTCAAGATGTTTCAAGTAAGCCTTTCTTTCCTTGATTTCGTCCCCTTACATAGGGATTCATTCACCCTTTCTTGAATTTCCTCATGTCCATAAATTGAGGTTAGAACCTAGGGTTTGATTTGGTGTCTTTTTGGTCAAATATAGTGGTCTAGGGCTGGATTTATCTTCCTTGAGGTGCGGTGGTGGCGCGATTGATTTTTTGCACCATGTTTTGAGGGTTTCGACATAAAAGGTAGGTTGTTACTTGTGTAATCATTTCTATATGAGTTAGTTTTATTTAATTACTTATTATGAATGTTCCTAAGATGTTGTATGTGGTGCGAAAACTATTTATGTTTCATTTTGTTAAGAATTTATTTTTATAGTTTCATTTTAGCTTAAAATTGGGTGTTTTTCATGTGTAACCCTTGGGGTATTGTTTGGGTGTATTTTATAACATATGAAATTGGTTTAATAAATTTTGTTTGTCCTAAAAATACTGATTTGGTAGAGTATTGGTGTGCCATTATGTTTTAAAGAGGTTTTCTTCAATGGGTTTAAGGTGTAATACCTTATTGTACTTCTTGAAAGTGATTTTGAAAACAAGTGCTTTTCATGTGGATCTTTTGTGGTATAGTTTGAGGTGTTTTTATAACACTTGAGGTTAGTTTAATAAATGTTTTTGGGTTTGAAAATTCTGTCTTAAATTTTCATTGGTGTGATATTGTCCTCGAAATACGGTTTTGAAATGGGTTTTATGTGAAAAGCATTGGTACACTCTTTAGAATTGTTTTATGAAGGTTTTGAATGGTTTAATTATTTATTTAAGAGGTGAAACCATATTGGAAAACTGTTTTGGATTGTTTATAATTTCAAATGGACCATTTTAAATGTGAATAGTTCTTTCATGTTATGTGAATCCCAATGGAAATGTTTTATAAAAATGTTTACTGGATTTACTGAAATGTGAAAGAGGTGTGAACATGATGTGGGCTGTTTGTGTGAGTGCGATGTGAAAAATGGATTTTGTTTATAAAAAGGGTTTTATGAAACATGTGAGTGGGATGTTATGTGATGTTTAGCATATTTTTAGGGACTTAATAAAATTTTTAAAGGATGTGTTGGATTGTGAAAGTTATTCCAGAAGTGTTGTGGGCTATTTTGGTGTGAGTTTGATTTCAAAATGAATTTGAATGAAAAGTGGAATTTGTGACTTGTGTGATGTACATGGATATGTTTGGTTAATGTGTGATTTGGAAGTGATATTTTCATGTGAAAACTATATTTCTTGGATTGTTGAACTTTTTTGAGCACCAATGGAAAACCTGGGTATGTAGGTGGGTGGACGTGTACTAGTATACTAGTGAATCCGTGGGGCTTGGCCTCAGTTTCACTTAGCAATATTGATGCTTACAACTCTAACTAAACTACGATGATGATGATTGGGGACCACTAGGTTATGGGTATGATCGCTACTAGTGTCTCATTTATGAGAATAGATATTTTTTGTGGTTACTCTCACCGAGATACAATGTACCTGGGTCCCACAGCTAACTAGTGCCTAGGGGTAATTTCCTATTACTTGTGCTCATTAGACCCTTTACACTTACTGTAGGCATACGGTATAATTGGATGGAAATATTCAGTAGCTTTTGAATTTATTTTGAAAGTGTTGATTCTTTAAATTAGCCCACTTGAAAACTGATTTTTTTAAGTTGCATCTTTTAGAAATTGTAACAAGAAATTACATGTTTTTGAAAACTTGCATGATTTTCATCCTTGAATGTTTACCACATATAATATCTTAGTGGTGGTATCCTAATGGGCATTGGATCACACCCTACTTACACCCTTGGGTGTAAGTAGACTTGGTTATTTTTGTTGTCACAGGTTTGGGTACAACTTTTGTGCCAACAGTTTGGGTTTTCACCGGTCATTCATGATGCATTGTTGTGGAGATGGCTTGAGGGTGATGCCTCTTGCCATGTTGAGGCTCTTTGGCTGTTAATTTTTTGTTTTGTACCTTTTTATAGTCCTGGAGAGTTGTTTTAAAATATGGAATTCAGTTCTGAATTTTTGTAAAACATTGTTTGGTTTGAAAAATCTAGATTCGTTTTATTGGATTCAATAACTTGGGTAAATCGTTCCCAATTCTCATTTGATGATACCCGAGCACTTGTTCCAGCCCGTGGGGATTAGAAACACCCTTTGGGACTTGTCACTGACCAGGTTTGGTGCCAGTTTTTGTGGCGATCAGATTTGGTTTGTGATATGTACCTTAACTCTATGCCAATAGATTTTATCCTGTTTTCACCAAACTAACATGGAACGTTCTAAAATAACTCATCAGATTTTAATAAAACCTATATTAATATATAAATTTTTTAAAATATATCTAAATCAATTAGAAATAAAACCAATTTCCTTTAAATAATATTAACTCTACATTGGAAATTGTGGTTCATCTTGAAAAATAATTCTATTAAATCATCATGAAATATAAATCCCATGATTTTAAAGTCATATATCATGCTTATAATCCGTCCTTATAATATAAAGAGGACTCTATAATAATTTTATAATGAACTATCATATAAAAATATGTTATTTCCTGAGAGTCAACATTTTTAAAGGCTCAATGTGTGTTCCCAATATCTACAGTTTATAAAAATGATCTTAGGATATTAAACAAAAAAATTATTGTTGATTTCATCCAACAAGTATACAAAAAATTATAATATACACTAATGGGTTTTCTTGTAAGAGGAGTCCATATATGTGATTTTTATGTTAAAATAATTACCACTTTACAAAACAATCTCAATCAAAACCTGGAATAAAGAAGAATGAAAACCAAATAAATACTCGAATGTTTTTTCATAAAACAGAATGTAATGTTATACAAGGATCATAAATATATAAAATAAACATTGAAGGACTGTACAACTGAGCTAATACATGTACATCCCAATATGATGATAAGATTATCCCATAATACACCACAAAGACCAACTCTACATGATAGTTGACCACTACTGTATATTAACATCAATAAAGGGTTAGCGAAGGAATTTATAATAAACCATAAAAATAATTATCTCCATTTAATTTACATAAAATAAATGAAACAATGTCTATATACAGCTAGATTATTTATATATAGTGTGAGAAATCACTCAATTATATACTACCAAGATTCATTATAAATATTTTAACAATGATAACTATAATTTATAGTTTAAAATTGAAATAGAAAATTTAATTTCATTATTAAATGAAGGACAAAATCATATCCTAATTTATTTTATAAAAAATAAACAAATATAAAATTAACGAAGGGAGTGGTACATGGAAACAATTCCAAGAGACATATGAGATAAGAGTCACCATGAAGTTCAAAATAAATAGTTAAAACATGGAATATCAACCAGACACAATAGATAAATATGAAAATTTAAATTTGATCCCATAAAAGTAGTTAATTGTTATTAGAACACTCCATAATTAGCCTATTTTTTAAAATAGGGACAGAAAAGCTATTTTTGGGATGGGCCAGTGAAATTTTATTTTTGCAACAACAAATGACTCCATCAAAAATATTTTTTCATCATAATTTGTATATTATGTATTTTTCGTAGAATAATTTTTACATCACAAATAATTGTTTTATTTTAAAAATTAAAATAATAAAATATTTCGATTTTTTAAAAGAATTATAAAAACTAAGATCAATTTTTTATAAAAAAACTAAATATAATAAAATATGTAAATATGAATTCATTAAAATATTACACATAATATATTCATTCAAAAATTGTCATAATATGTTTTTCCACAAAACAAATCCACCACTATGGAGGTGGTGGCCATTTGTAGGACCTTGTGGAGGGAAATCCATTTCTATTACCATATTCCAGTCATCCCATGTACTCCATTATCTACAAATGCTGATATTCCAACCATCGATTCTACTACACCTCCAAATTCAACTAGTTTAAATGTTGTTCCTCATTCCCATAGTTAAGGGTCTCCATAAAAATATTGTGAGCTCACATCTTCTGTTAATACTATGTACACAGTTATATTAACTCTCCTTGATCTCCCCTCGAGCTGGATATTCCCACACAAAAGTACCACAACAACATCTAGGAATCAATAAAGAATATATAGAAACCAATCAGACATTCTAAATATCATACTAAGTTTATCTCATCCACACTTTCTCAATAACTCCTATCACATTAATGGATTGACCCTGAGTCATTGTATGACTCTCATCATGTGTGTGAGAAGTTGTAGCCCTATATTTCTTCATAAAATGAAAATGAAAATGAAAATATTTAAAATATTATTTTCCATTAATTTAAAAAAGAAAAAATCAATAATTAAAAAAATTTGATTTTGTTAACCACTATAAATCTCTCTAGTGGAAGGATCAGTGTACATCCCCTTCAATCAATCCATGTCCCTAAAAATGGTATGCTCAACTATTCATATGAATACAAAAAAAAATTAATTTAAAATATATATATTATTAAATTAAATTAAATACCATATGTCATCAATGAGTATTGAATGTATGAATACTAGCCTTATGCATAACCTTCTTCCTCCCTAGGTTCTCCTAGCCTAATTATGATTTTATCTAAAACCCATCTCTTATATAGTATGGTCATAATCCATCCCAAACATGAGATGGGATATAATCAGGTTGATGGATGCAATAATACTTATACAAAACTATATATATAGAATTTTCCAATTTTATATTTCCCAAATTATGCAAAAAATGATAATAAAACTCATGTATACTTATCTCCCAGGACTCAAAGATAGAGGATCCAATTCTTCAAAAATATACCATAAAACCTATAAATAATTAATAATACAAAATTAGTAATTATATAATTTTCAAAATATATATTATATACTATCATTCCATCCAATTATCCAGAATTAGATGACGAACGTGGAGGATAATATAATACAATATATCCCATAGTTCATAAAAATAATTTCATTGAATTTCAATATGTTTTTCAACAACTATATATGAAAAAATTCAAGAAAAAGAACAAAAAAAATTGTACTCAATTATATTAGAAAAAAATATAATTAATGAAAATTAACTAAAATACCCAATTGAACATACATTTTCTTTTAGGGATTAAAATAAAATGTGGATATCACTTGTAAATAGGGCCATGAATCCCCAATCTTAGAATAACATGACACCACTAGATCGATGAGGAACAAAAATAAACCTAAGGTTTGTATGAAGAAGCTTTAGGATCATCACAACTGATAAGTGCATCTACAAGACTAAAAAACTACGTTAAATTATTTCCATCCATCTAAAACAATAAAAAATTCAGAAAATAATTTTAAATGAATATTACATATTTATTATGACTAAAAAATCATTTAATTATGACATTTTTCAAATTCATCCTCATCTTCGCATTCAATGGTGTCAATGTCATGTTCTTTATCCTAATTATCATTAATTTCAATAGGAAATTTAGCTATATCACATTTTTATTTTTCAAATTCATTTGTTACATTATCAACATGATCATCAAAATCTAGGTAAAACACAATGGTTTCATCGTCGATATTTGAGTCCCTTCATGTAAAATATATATTTCAGTTTTCACTTTAAAAAATTCAATTCTTTGAACATAGAAGAACCAATTCCTATTTACAAAAACTAATTTCTCTAATATTTCATTTTAATAATTCTCCATCAATCAATTAAATATATTGAAATAGCACAATAATTTTGAAAATAAATTTGATGTTCTTGGTGAGAAAACATAAATGGGTAATTTACTATAATATTTCTTCTATATCTAAATTCAATGTTACCTTAGAATGGATGAACATTAAAACCTCAATTAATATCAAACCAATTTAATTTACTCATTGTTACATAATTCTTCCGTAGATAACTCATCTCAATTATTTCATATAGTTTTCTACAAAAGTCAGTTGCAGTTTCCATATGGGTATGTCCTTTCTTGAAAAACCCAAAATGGAATTTATTTATTTTCTATATGCATGTGTATGGAATATAAAATCATTCAACAAGTACGACTAATAATATTTAACCAATTTTTGCGGTGATTTACTCAACAGAAAAAATAATCTATCAATTTTATCTTCATTTTGTGATATGTGAAAAATTGAAAAATAAATAGAAATATAAAAAATAATATATTTAACCATAAAATATTTATATTAGTAGTCTATGAAAATAACAGGGAAAAACTATTCTATTGATGATCCTTAAGAGAACATGGTGTAAATTGGGGATTTTTTATGATATGATCGTTACATAATCAAAAAATTTAATAATATTAATTTACTTTTTAAAAAGTATAAAGAATAGGTGAAATTATAACTCACTATAAAAATCATGTCATTTATTCACAATTGAGCAGAACATATGCATGAGCCTTTTGATTCTCACCATCTAAAATCTATCATTCATAATCTTTACCATTTCAATGTTTATCCTGACTAAAAAAATTAAAGTAATGGGATCCTTTCATCATCAACATTTCCCTCATTATGGTCTATTTAGTAATTTTTTGAATGATATTTAGGTGTAAAATATTGAGATCATAGAAATAAAATTTCCTCTTATAAATAAACCATTGTAATTCACCCTTCTACTGATGTTGTGTTATGTACCTTTTCTCATCAATTCTTGAATGGCCTTTTAACATAAGTCTATGCACTGACATGCGATCAGATGGACCTAGGTTTTAATCATGGGGTGAAATATTCCTTCCATATTATACCTATCTGGAAGAATTATGTATCAAAAGCTTCCTACTTATGATTTTTGTAGGGTGTGAACAATAATCTCTACTCTCGACATGTTCTATGAAATTAACAAAGGGAGTTCATTATTCATTTTTTTATTTTATGGCTACATCCCTATGGACTAAACTTGTTGTTTTTTATCTTCATATTACCTCTATATAAAGAATCCAAGAGCATCAGCTCACATGCATGATGTTTCCACTCTCTAATAAAATGACGAATCTATTTAATGTGGAATTCTTAGAACTCGTTCATATCATATGTTCTAGAAGGAAAAATCATCTTCATGGTCATTCGACCTTATGTATTTAGTCGATAGTGTTTGGAGATTTTACCATTGTAAATTAATATTTCAAAATGGTCATTTTGATAATTTAATTCATGATTTATCTATTATTCAAGGATTGGGAATTACACGTAACTACCAGAATCATTCCAAAACTATAAATGTTATGTAGATCAATCATTCATTATGATGGATCAAATATAACACTGATAGAGCATGAAGAGGTAATCTAGGCCCTTCTGGTTATGATGTAATTTTTAAAAATAAATAGAGTGAATAAATGAGATGTTTCTTTGGTAATTTTGGAGTTACGACATCCATTGATTCCAAAATTCTTGGTGATATTAAGTTGATGGATATTGAAAATTTGCGAAGACAACAAAATCTATGTCATGAATATGATTCCACCACTATAGTGTAGTTTTTCAGAAATGGAACCATTGACCTTTCATGGAAGCTAACGACTCAATGGATTGATTCATTGGATTCTCTATACTCAATGTACAACATCATCACACATACATATAGTGAGGAGAACTAGTTTGATAATGGTAGTGAAAATAAAGGGATTATCAATCCTAAGTTAACATGGATCATACTTTTTCTAAATTCTCTAATATTTCAATAATTCAATAGTGGAATATTCTTATTTTTGGAACTGTATCATTATTTTAAAAAAGGAATGTCTGCAACTTTATTTTCTAAATTTATAAAGCTTTAAAAAATGCATTCTTTCTTCCCACTAAGTACATAATAGTCTATTGTCACTACACAAGTCTCTCATAAAAAAATATGATATTTTTTCATGTCATCCCAAGTCTATGAATTCAAAAAACCTATAAGTAAAATCATAGTATTCACTCTATTATAACAAAGCCATCATGACATTATAATCTAGTAATATGATCTTTTATAACACATCAAGCCAAATTGGAGACATAACCATCCAGAAACATGAAATCTGTATTCCACTAAAAGAATAATGAATGATATTATTTAGAAATTGTATAATCCTAATATTTTCTATATAAAAAATTGTGAACATTGATTTTAAATAACTCATCCTCTACATATCTATAAATTTATAAAAGATATAATCATTACATTACATTCTCTTTTATTTTTCCATGTGTTTATAAAATTGATTAAAATATGTTACGAAAATAGTTCTTCTCAATATGTATGACATCTAACATATGACAGACCAAAAATATTACCAATATAGAAGTTCCCAAAAAATACCATGTTTTGTCCCATTTTTATCTTTCAAAAATATACTTATTTTTTTGTTGGTTTATAGTCATTTTAACGGTAGTGGAAGGTGATGAAGTGGCAATGAATTTTAAATCAAAACCTAATGTCATTTTTAGAGTTCCATCTCATTCAATTGTAACTTTTCTAAAATTATTTTTGCTTCATCAGAAAGGATTTTTTTTATTATAAATCTGCAATGAAAGTAAAAACACAATATTTTATCTAATTGAAAATCCTAAACACTTTTTTATCACTCATATAGTATATATATGGTTTCAAACTATGTGTACCCTAATTAGAGTATATTCCATATATTGGGAAGTCACTAATTATCCGCATTAATATAGATTTTCATTGTGATTTTTTTCACAACTACATCATATGTACTAGCACCATTATAACATAGTAAATGTTACACATAAATCAATGGATTCAAATAAAAAATAATATTATATTTTGGATGTCCTAAAATTATTATGGTCAAAATATTATATGGTATAATCCTCAACATCTAGGGGGTATGTTTTATAGTGTTAAAATGACTTTACGAAAATTATACTGACTATTTTAAGAACCAAATGGACATAAACCATCAGTATAAAGTTAAAATAAAACATTACAATTTTTTAATGAAAATGTTGAATTCACCGGATTAAAATGTGTCCTTGAATCACCATCCAAAAGATGATTTAGTCTTTTATTGGTGGAAATATTGTATTTATTTAATGTCATCAAAGACACTATTTTATGAGACATAAATAACATCTATATACTAGAAATAAGAATAAAATACGTCAAATTTTTTATATTATAAAATTTTTACTTCCATTACTATTCCACTTTACACCTTTATTTTCAATATGTAGAATAAAAACTAATGACTCATTTTCAGACTAATATAGGATGAAAAAATTTGAACATGCATGAATCTTATGATAAAAAACACTGAAACTATTGAAAATCCACTTTCTCACTTAGAAATTTATAGGAAAAAATTACCTTAAGAAATGGTTATTTAACCCCAAGAGAATATATGATCCAAAATACTATTTATCATCCCATTATCTGATTTAATAGCCATAAATTTTTTAATAGATTTATATTTTTTATCTTTTGACCGAGAAATGAGGAATACTTAGGAGACTTATGAAACTAAACAAATTGGGATGGTCATAACTGGTGAGTGGAATCATACATTTGTGTTTTTGTTTATTAAAAAGATGACCTAATATCCTCATATACTAAATTTTAATACCATTTACTAAAAAAATATTTTCATTACCACTAATTATTCAAAATTACATGTAATTATTTGGAATTACTACTTATAAGTTTAAATTACCGCTAATTGTAACAAATTTACAATAATTATATCCAAATACCACTAATTATTTTCAATATCCAATATTTATTTCCAATTATCACAAATTATTTCCAAATAGAGGTAATTATTCTCAATTATAGAACAATATTTCAAATTACCACTAATTATTACTGATTACCACTTATTAATACAAATTACCACTAATTATAATCAATTACTGCTAATTATTTCCAATTACCACTTATTATTACCAATTACTTCCAATTATTTCCAATTACCGCTATTTATTTAAAATTCACAGTAATTATTTAGAATTATAGATAATTTTTTTAATTAACTTTAATTATTTCCAATGATCAGTAATTATTTCCAATAACCAGTAAATACTACCAATTACCAAAATTTATTTTCAACTATAATTAATT
The DNA here is from genome assembly GCA_963277665.1 of Viscum album. Classification (NCBI taxonomy): domain Eukaryota; kingdom Viridiplantae; phylum Streptophyta; class Magnoliopsida; order Santalales; family Viscaceae; genus Viscum; species Viscum album. Next base: position 56,498,173 of record OY728123.1, read on the forward strand.
TTTACCAATTACTGCGAATTATTATCAATTACCAATACATTTTTCCATGTACAAATAATTATTATTTATTATCAATATTTTTATCCAATTATTGCTAATTATTTGGAATTAGAACTAATTATTTCCAATTGCAAATAAATATCATCAGTTAATGAAAATTATTTCTAAATACCACTATTTATATTCAATTATGATTAATTATGACCAATTATCAATAATTATGACCAATTATGTGTAATTATTTCAAATTTTTGCTAATTATTATTATTATTGAAATTATATTCAAATTACAACTAATATTTCCCAATTTCCTCTAATAGTTACTAAATACTAATAATTTTATCCAAATGATGCCAATTATTTCTATTTATAGCACCTTTTATCCGAATACCACTAATTTTTTCCAATTACGATTAATGTTTTCCAATTACCACTAATTTTTACCCATTACTGCTATTTTTTTCAATTACTACTAATCTTTTATAAATGTCCTCATTATTACTAATTACCACTAACTATTTCTAAATACTACTAATATTTTCAAATTATATATATATGTTTCTAAATAATTCTATTTTTTATATAATTATCACTAATTATAACTAGTTACCACTATTTTTTCCAGTTACCTCTAATTATTTAAAAAATTTCACATATTATTTAATATTAATACAAATTATTACTGATTAGTTATTTGTTTTTATTATTATTTCTCATATTATCTAATTACATTTTATTTTTTTTAATTATACCTTATTTTTCCTAATTAACACAAATTTTTTCTAATTACTCCAAATTTTTTCAAAGTAGCCCTAATTATTTGTAGTTATCACTAATATTTTATAATAACCACTAATGTTTTTATAACTTCTAATTATCACTATTTATTTTCTAACTATTATTATTTTTTTCTAATTATAGTTATGTTTTACTAATTATCGATAAGTATTTAATAATTGTTTTGATCGTTAATAAATATTAAACTGTTATCTATTCCTAATTTTAAATTTAACAATTTAATTCTAATTAAAAATAATTATTATTTATCACAAAAAAATATTATTAATTACAAAAAATTATTATTAATTACAATAAATTTTTCCAAATTAGTTGTAATAATTTCAAATGTAAACTAAAATAGAAAAAATTTAGAATTAAAAATAATAAAATAAGTACACTAAAATTGATGCTTTAATAGAATTAAAAATGCATTATGATGCGGAAAGTGTGAGATGTCTATAAGAAACAAAATTTCTATAGAGATAAAATAGAGAGGGACTACTGAGTGTATTATACAAAGTACACTACAAAATACTGCAGGGGGCTATATATGTAGGTTAGATTAGTTGCAACAGATTATTGGTTATGGGTTCCATCATAAATAGTTCCCACCCAGAATACTTAAGAATGTGATATAAAATGTATTTTTGAAAGATCCCAATGAAAATAAATTCTTTAGTCATATAATTTGAGATGATTCTCACCGCAAATACATTATATATATGCATTATTTTCCACAGTTCCCATTGAAAATGACCCCCCATTAATAAATACAATTTTCCATTACATGGTGATGGGAAATCTAGTCCTCCCAACATAAATATCCTTTTTTGTTGTATGTTGTTTATTCACACCCAAATTATTTGATGCATGAATATATTCACAATGAAAATAATAAGAAAAATATAGTTTTTTGTGAAGGGATTAATTTCCCATCATTTTTCACGACCCGTCCTCGGGGCCCATGCCGTGACTTCCCCAAGACCTCCTCCCATAGGCCAGGGGCTGGAGACTAGCACCAAAGGTGTAAATCCCTAAGCTGGGAAGGAATTTCCTTTATAAAATTAAACAAACACAACAGAGTACGCAATAGGAAGTAAATACTATGTAAAACTGGATACAAAAGAGTGTGTTGGAATGTAAATGGTCCAGTATACAAACCCAACTGAACAACAAGTAAAAGGAAAGGGAAAAACAGCTGGAAATAAAGAGAAGATCCTAGATTATCCTCCAGGGATTCGAACCTAAAGGGTAGGTAAATATGGCCACCTTAGCACCCACGTCCGTCATTCTCCACCATGTGCTGACTCGTCACAAGTTCCACCTCCTGGTACCGTCCAGTCATGGCGCTCTCGGCCTCTTTCAATGTTGTATGTCGTCTTCATACAACACAATGAGGTGAGGGCATAGACCATGCATGGGTGAGTATAACGATACTCAGTAGGGACCCTGACACCCGTGAGTTCTCACAATATCAACTAAGGATAAGAAAAAGAAGAAAGCTACAAGCACAAAGTATCAACCAACCCTACTTAGGTATATGCCCATACATATACCTAAGTTACCAGTCACAGTCCGACTCCAACTCACGAGCCCAAGCAAAAATTAGTACACATAGGAAGTAAAGTCAAACACTATGATGATAATGGCTGAAAGACATGAATCAGCTCACACAGGTATGCCACAATTATAGAGAGATATAGATGATCATATGTAGCCACTGGATCATCTAAGCTATCGGAACCACACAGGATACAGTCCAGCTAAGTTGTCGGAACCACACAGGATACAATCCACCTATCTCGTCTAAGCTGTCAGACCCACACACAATACAGCCCAGCTTTTCTAGAGTAATGGAGATGATCTGATGTAGTCACTGATTCATCTAAGCTCTCGGACCCACGCAGGATACAGGACCAGATACACTTTCAGAACTGTTGAACCCACACAGGATTCTGGTACAGTTTTTTTCGTTCTCAAACCCACAGAGGATTTTAGTACGGTAGTCGTCGCTGTCGAACCCACACAGGATTCCTGTACAGAAGTCGACGCAGTTGCAGCCAGCTCTAGGGTTCCCGCACACATCCCGCTCGATTCTAGGAGGGTCTGATCCTCAATAAATGGGTTTGATACATAAAAAATCACGAGGTCTTGTGTTTATGTATCCCGATGTTCTGTCTCATCAAAAGAAACCCAACGCGACAGACAGCGCCTCAATCAGATGCCCGTTCTGAGAGTTATTGGCTTTTCCGTTATAGGGGCCCGGTTGGATTTACGATCATTCCAAACCCAGACATTTTCCAAATTTGTCGAAAAATTACTTTGAGTATCGCAAAAGGACCACCTCGTCGCAAGGGTCCCAGTTCCATAGACGGCGCATCGATCAGATGTGTAGTCTAAAAGTTATTCACGTTTAATTGAAATGGGACTGGCCCATCAAACCTAGTGGGCTGGCAGGTCGGCATGACCCGGTTTGGCGGGTTCGACCCGGCTGGGGGTCGGCCCGGCCAGGTGGAGCATGGCCCACCCAAGGACCCGGCCTGGCGGGTCCGACCCGGATAGGGTGTCGGCCCGGCCCGGTGGGGCGCAGCCCACCCGCGGACCCGGCCCGGGTCGCGGGACGGTTTGGCTCACCCAGTGGCGCCGAGCGCCGCCGCCCCTCCTTGCTTCCCGGCCGGTCGAAGCCGGTCGTTTTGTCCGGTGTCAGCAGCCCGCACAATGGTTCGCTGTCCTCCCACACGGCGCCAAGTGGCGCAGCAGTTTCTTCCACTCGGCCAGCAGGTGGCCGACCAGTTCACCTGCTGAGCGGCCCGCGGAAGCGGGCCGCAGTTCCTCCGTAGCACGATGCAAAAAGGCGCTGGAGTCTTCTGCCTGGCAAGCCATATCCGGCTATTTCGTCCAGTAAGAGGCCCAGAGTTTCCTGCCGCATCTCCTCTACACGGCACTTGCGGGTGTCGCAGTTTACCTACCCAGCAGGCCATAGCTGTCCGGTTCTTCAGCCCGAGTGGCCCGCAGTTGCGGGCCGCGGTTCTCCTCCACGTTGCAGGTGCACGACCACCACTTCCGGTCACCACCGCCAATGGTCACCATTTCCAAAATAACCACGAACCAATGGAGGGTCGTCGTGCACTGTTCGTTCGGCCCACGCCCTCCGCGTTAGGCGATAACAAATGGCCAAAGACAATCCAATTCATTCATCAAGAATGAGGTATAATTTTATTCATTAAAAAATATACAAAACCCCCTACCTTGATTCAAGGTTTGTTTTTCATAGTCATGGAAAATGGCTTCGCGGAAGACGGTGTCGCAGAAGATGGGGTTGTTCCGTCAACATCGGAGGGAGAATCATTGTCATTGGAGACATTCTTCGTTGGTGTTGTCTTCTCCCTAGACATGGGGAAAGAAGAAAGATGAAGACGTTCGAGGGTCTTGTGTTATTCGTCGAGAGACTATGTCATTCTTCATTGGAAGAAGGCCCTCTCTATTCTCCAAAGCTCCACCAACACAATATGTGCCAATCCAAAATAATAGCTTGGATGTTATTTTATCCTTGACCTAAATTTCAAAATAATTCATAATTTTGAGGAACCAATTAATTAATTTTTCATTAATTGAGAGCATGTTGGTATCTTTATGAAGGATGGTGGAATGTGGAGAGTTTAAATTTAAATAGGAGAGGTGTCCAATTAATTTAGGGGAGTTAATGCGGAGTTAAAGGGGGAGTTAAGGGGTTAGGTGCTCATGTGGGTCCCACCCCAAGTTATATCATCTCAAGGGAGGCTAGGGTGTGGTGGGTCCCAACCCTAACGTCCTCCTAGAGAATTTAACCACCTTTAAAACTAAAAATCTGTTGCACACACATTTTTATTTAAACTTATAATTTTAATTGGAAACCCCAAATTATAGCATCCATCCTGTATAAAACGCAACTGCGGTAAAGGTCCCCTTAAGAGAATATCGGCACTGCGAGTTCATTGGCGTCCTCAGATTTCAATTCTGAGCACCGGTTCAAAAGATAGAAAAACCCACACGTACGTTTACTGAATGTACCCAAACAAAACTTCAGAAATTGATTTCGGGCACACCGGGCCTCGGAATCAGGTGCTGTCAGAAACTGAGGACTCGTAAAATTCCAAAGAATTTAAGAATAAAAAAATTCCTTTAAATTCCTATGTCTTTACATTCCCCCCACCTAAGGTATTTACGTCCCCATAAAGCTACAACACACACTAGGGAAACAAATGGTGGTACTAAGCACGCATCGTAGCCTCTTGCTGCCATGTGCTCTCTTAGAGGTTCCCATGCTGCCAGCGAACGCAGACCAAAGGAATCGACCATCCACGCAGAACCCTCTCTTGTCGATCCTAATCTCCACTAGGACCTCCATCAATGTCACCCCATCATCGATTTCCAGGTCCCCCTGGTTGATGATGTGGGACGAGTCGTGCACTGATCTCCTCATCTGAGATACGTGGAAGACGTCATGCACCCGGTGAAACTGAGGTTGATGGGCTAGGCGGTAAGCCACTTCACCTACTCTGATGAGGACCTAGAATAGCCCGATAAAACGCGGAGATAACTTGCCGCCCCGGCTAAATCTCTATAGACCCTATCGAGGTGAGACATGTAGGAAGATGTGGACACCATCCTTGAACTCTAGGGGTATCTGCCTCCTATAAACATAAGAATTCTGTCTTCTCTGTGTAGTCTTCATCTGCTCCTGGATGATTTGGACCTTCTCTTTCATAGCCTGATCCATATCTGGTTCTACCAGTGCTGACTCCCCTTTGTCAGTCCAGCACAGAGGTGATTTGCAAGGTTGGTCGTACAGTGCCTCGTAAAGGTCCATCCCGATGGTGGAGTGGTAACTATTGTTGTACGCAAACTCCACCAAGGGTAAGTGATCCTCCTAGCTGTGACCAAAGTCAAGGACACATGCACAGAGCATGCCCTCGATATTCTGAATGGTCCCCTCAGTCTGACCATCCGTACGAGGATGGAAGGTGGTGCTCAAGCGAAGTTGCATCCCAAAATCCTTTTTTAACCCCTTCTATAGAAGGTAAGTGAAATGAGCATCACGATCAGAGATGATATTTGAGGGAACACCATGATTCCATGTGATCTCTTGAACGTAGAGGCGTCCTAAGCTCTCTACTGAGCCCTGCTCTCTGATCGAAAGGATGTGGGCCGACTTGGTGAGTCGGTCTATGATCACCCAGATAGAGTAGTGTCCTCTTGATGTACATGGAAGTCCCGTCACGAAATCCATGGATATCCAGTCCCATTTCAACTCTAGGACCTCTTAGGGTAGTACCAAGCCCCCCGGTACCTGGTGCGCTGCCTTCACTTGCTGACATGTGAGGCATCGTGAGACAAAATCTGCTACTTCTTTCTTCATACCTGGCCACTAGTGATGTCGTATGAGGTCCGGATACATCTTCGTAACTCTTGGATGTACCCTCTAGAGGGGATGTGTGGAACTCCCTCACCACCTCCTCCTGTAGTGAAAATGGTACCATGGTATTTCCTATGAAGAGGATGACGTGCTCCCCATCATAAGAAAATCCGTTAGGTGCCTACCCTAAGGATATTTGAGCATGTCGCGTCTCACAGTCAACGTCCCTATAATGTGCCTACCTGAAAGCTCTGCTGGAATCTATCTGACCACACGAAGGGTTTTCCCTTCTTCATCAAAGCTGAAAGAGATGCTACAACTCTAGAGAAGTCCTAAAAAAATCTCTGATAGTATCCTTCCAGACCCAGGAATCTCCGTACCTCCGTCACACTCCTGGGTGGCTCCCAAGAAAGTACTTCCTCGAACCTCACTGGATCCACCGCAACTCGAGCCTCTGAGATAACGTGTCCCATAAAGTGAAACTCTTGAATCCAGAATGGGAACTTCGAGAGTTTACCATAAAGATGTTTCTCACGGAGTGTATCCAGTACCACCCGTAAATGGTAGGTGTGATCCTCCTCATTAGTCGAGTAAACCAGTCTGTCATCGATGAAGACTACAAAAAAATGATTGAGGTAGGATGGAAGATCCTATTCAGGAGACTCATAAACACTTCTATACCATTGGTTACGCCAAAGGGAATTACCAAGAACTCGTAATGGCCCTATCAATGCCTGAAGGTCGTCTTCTGCACATCCTCATCTTGAACTCTGAGCTGGTGACATCCTGACCTGAGGTCTATCTTTGAGAACCAGTGTGCTCCCTTAATCTAATCAAAGAGGTCGTCAATTCTTGGAAGTGGGTACTTGTTCTTCACGATCACCTAATTCAGGTGATGGTAGTCGACACACAGTCGCAAGCTCACATCTGCCTTCTTGGTGAACAAAATCGGTGATGCCCATGGTGAAACACTGGGTTGGATAAATCCCTTCCCCTACAAGTCCTCTAACTGTACCCGCAGCTCACGAAGCTCGGTGAGAGCCATCCAATATGATGGAGTAAATATTGGTGTTGCCTTGGGGTACAAATCAATATATAAGTATAAATCTCTCTAAGGAGGTATTCCTAGAACATCTTCAGGGAAAACATCCGCGTACTGATCCACCACAACAGGAAAACTCGAACTCCACACATCAACCACTACAAGGATGAGACTAGCCAACTGATGTGCGATCGGCTTCCCCCTCCTTTGAGTAAGTCCATCCTGCACTGTAAAGGCTCCCTTCTTGCCGATGAATGTGAACCTGGTCCCATCCATGCAGATACACCGCACCTTTCACCTAATACAGTCAATCTAAGCATGAACTATGGATAACCCATCCACACCCAAGATGACGTCGTGAGGCCTCAACGCCGCTACAAGAAGATCCCAGTCGAAGCTCTCACCTCCTAGAGTAGGATCACACTTCCAGTACCATTGCGTAATCAACGAGTCTTCTCCCGTAGGAGTCTCTAGCCATAAGGATCAAGGAAACAGCTCTGTCAGAATCTTCAAGCTCTGAATGAGGGTAGCAGAAATTAAAGAATGAATCGCACTTGTGTCTATAAGTACTGCAACAAGGGTGGATTAGACATAGATAGTGCATTGAATCATATCAGGTGCACTGTGGTCATAGGCCTCGACTACCAAGAGCTAATCCCACCTCTGTCCACTAGCTTCCTGTAGTTGTGTTGGACCTCCTGGTGGTGGTGGGGGTAGATCCTCGAAACATCGTCCACCACCCGCTGCTCGGAAAGCTCCTCTTCCACGTCCGCCTGCTCCCGATGGACCACCACGGTCGAACCTCTGCCTCTACTTGGGAGATCCCTCTACTATCTTCTTCTCATCTACATGGCAGGTCAGGCAGTCACGAGCCATGTGGCCCTACCCTCCGCATGCATAACACTGCCTGCTCCTCGTATAGCTGAATCTATCTCGTGTGCCCCGCACAACTGATCATGTATCCTGTGATCTCCCACCTGATCGCCTGGTCCGCATGGACCTCTATGACATCTATCTACTACCAGATGAAAATGACTCCCCTATATGTCACCCTGTAGTGGGTCACGCTACTAGTGACTGCTCAATGAGAATGCTCTCCACTAGAAGGGCTCGCTCTCGTACCCCCGCCTGCATCGGAATGCTGAGGGGGAATCGTCAAAGCCCTGATATCATGCCTGAGTCCCTGCTCAAAGGTCCGGGCCCTGAAGAATGGTTCTTGAACCATATCTGTGGAGTATTGTGAGAGGTCGGTGAACCTCGCTGAGTACTGAGCTACTATCATGCTTCCCTGCTGCAGATGTAGTGACTCTTGAATACATATCGCGCGAAGGGTGGCTGGAACAAACTCCGAGCGGAAGAGACTCTCGAAGTCCATCCAGAGTAAAGATTCCTCATCATGTACCTGGAGCATCAGGATCCACCATATACCTGCTATCGTGTGTAGGAGAGTCGTAGAATGGATCACCATAAGGTCATTTGGTGTCCCTACCAATCTGAAGACTCTCACGACAGCCTCCAACCAATCCTCATCTCACTTAGGGTCTGTCTCTCCCCATAACCTGGGCGGCCTCTTTCACTGGAACTCGTGCAATTCACTCAGGCATCATGCACTCTCTACTGCTAGGGCTAGGGGTATCGGTGGACCAGTGGGTAGTGGTACCGCTGGTGCGTCCGCTGCGATGGGGCCCTTCACTGAGGCCCCGTCGCTAGGTGGGCTACCATCTCATACGCAACTCGGAACCCTTACTGGCTGCCTTTGTGGGGAAATCCTGAAAAAAAGGTGCGCCAATGTTAAATAGAATACTTTTTGATCTAACACAAAGTAATCACAAAGAACACTTTTCAAAGAAAACACACACACAATCAGTGTTTTCGTGCACAGAGCCGAAAATTAGATGTCAGGGTCCTGGTGTATGGATATGTCAGCTGCCGCACAAACAGTGGACTCCCTGGACTAAAAACCACACTCAATACTCTTAATACTATTGCTTCATAGAAAATAATGACCAGAGTCCTATGTTCTGTGGTATAACTGACTCCTCTAATACCAATATGTCACGACCCGTCCTCGGGGCCCGTGTCGTGACTACCCCAAGCCCGCCTTCCATAGGCCAGGGGATGGAGACTAGCACCAAAGGCATAAATCCATAAGATGGGAAGGAATTGCCTTTATAAATGTAAACAAACATAATAGAGTATGAAATAAGAAGTAAACACTAAGTAAAACTGAATACAAGAGAGTGTGATGGAAAGTAAATGGACCAGTATACAAACCCAACTAAACAACAAGTGCATGTAAAGGGACAAACATCTGAATGTAAAGAGCAGCTCATGGATCATCCTCTGGGGATTCATACCTGAAGGGTAGGTACATATGACCACCTCAACACCCACATCCGTCAGTCTACTCCATGTGCTGACTCGTCGCAAGGTCCATCTCTGGGTACCGTCCAGTCGTGGCACTCTCGGCCTCCGTCTGCGCTGTTTGTCGTATGCATCCAACCCAATGAGGTGCGGTCATATACCGTGTAGGGTTGAGTATAACGATACTAAATAGGGACCCTGCGACCCCTGAGGTCTCACAATATCCACTAAGGATAAGAAAAAGAATAATTATACAACCACAATGTATCAACCAACCCTACTTAGGTATATGACCATATATATACCTATGTTACTAGTCATAGTGTGGCTCCAACTCATGATCCCAAGAACAACATAGTCGAAACAGCAAGTAAAGTTAGACACCATGATGATAATGGTTGAATGACATGACTCATCTCACACGGGCATGCCACAATTTTATAGAGATATAGATGATTAGATGTAGCCACTAGATCATCTATGTTGTCAGACCCACACAGGATACAGTCCAGCTAAGCTATCGGACCCACACAGGATACAGTCCTACTATCTCATCTAAGATGTCAGACCCACATAGGATATAGTCCATCTATATCGTCTAAGCATTCAGACCCACATAGGATACAGTCCTGGTTTTCTAGAGTAATAGAGGTGATCAGTTGTAGTCACTAATTCATCTAAGCTGTCGGACCCACATAGTATATAGGACCAGCTACTTTATCAGAATAGTCAAGCCCACACAGGATTCTGGTATAGTTTTTTTCATCGTTGAACCCATGGAGGATTCTAGTACGGTATTCGTCGTTGTCAATCCCACATAGTATTCCGGTACAGAAGTCGACGCAGTCACAGCCAGCTCTAGGGTTCCCGCACACATCACGCTCGATTCCAGGAGGGACCACTCCTCGAGAAAAGGGTTCGATACATCAAATATCACGATGTCCTGATTTGATGTATCCCGAAGTTCCATATCATCAAAAGAAACCCAACGCGACAGACTACGCGTCAATCAGACACCCGGTCTGAGAGTTATTGGCATTTCTGTTCCAGGGGCCCAGTTGGATTTATGCTCATTCCAAACCCGAACGTTTTCCAAAGTTGTCCAAAAATAACTTAGATTATTGAAAAAGGACCACCTCGTCTCAAGGATCCCAGTGCCGCAGATGGCGAGTCGATCGGACGCGCGGTATAAAATATATTCACGTTTAAGTGAAACGGGCCTGACCCATCAAGCACAGTGGGCTAGCGGGTCGGCCCGACCCAGTTTGGCGGGTCCGACCCGGCTAAGGGTCGGCATAGCCCGGTGGAGCGCAGACCCCCCAGGGACCCGGCCCGGCGGGTCCGACCTGGATAGGGGGTCGGCCCGGCCCCGTGGGGCGCAACCCACCCGCAGACCCGACCCAAGTCGTGGGCCAGTTCGGCCCGCCAGGTGGTGCCAAGCGGTGCAGCCCCTCCTTGCTGACTGGCCGGCCAAAGCTAGCTGGTTTGTCCGACGTGAGCGGACCGCACATCAGGCTGCTTTCCTACCACGTGGCGCTGTGGTTTATTCTGCACGGCCGGCAGATGGCCGGCCGGTTCGCCCTTCGAGCGGCCCACGAAAGCGGGGGACGGTTCCTCCATAGCACTACGCCACGATCTTCTACCCGGCCGACCATAGCCAGCCTATTTGTCTAGTAAGTATCCCACGGTTGTGGGCGGCATCTCCTCTGCGCGGCACCTATGGGTGTCTCAATTCACAATCCCGGCCGGCCATAGTCTGCCAGTTCTTCAGACCGAGCGGCCAGCCGTTGCGGGCCGCGGTTCTCCTTCACACGGCTGGTGCGCGGCCATAGCTTCTGATCGTCACCGCCTCCGGTTTCCATTGACAAAATAATCATGAACCAACAGAGGGTTGTCGGGCCATGTTCGTTTGGCTCGTGCCCTCCGCGTTAGGCGATAACAAAATCCCGAAGACAATCTAATGCATTCATCATGAACGAGGTATAATTTTATTCATTTAAAAATATACAAAACCCCCTACCTCGATTCAAGGTTTGTTCGTCGTAGTTGTGAAAACGGAATCACAAAAGATGGTGTCGCGGAAGACGGTGTCGTTCCATAAATGTCTGAGGGAGATGCGTTTTCATTGGCGACGTTCATCATGGGAAGTGTCTTCTCCCTAGACATGGGGAAAGAAGAATGATGAAGATGTTCGAGGGCCTTGTGTTCTTCGTCAAGGGAGTACGTCGTTCATCATGGGAAGAAGGCCCTCTCTATTCTCCAAAGCTCCACCAACACAATATGTGCCAACCCAAAATAATACCTTGAATATTATTTTATCCTTGGCTTAAATTTCAATATAATTCAAAATTTAGAGGAGCCAATTATTTAATTAGTCATTAATTGAGAGCGTGTTGGCATCTTTATGAGGGAGGGTGGAATGTGGAGAGTTCAAATTTAAAGAGGAATGGTATAAAATTAATTAAGGGGAGTTAATGGGGATTTAAAGGGGGAGTTGAGGGGTTAGGTGCTCATTTTGGCCCCACCCCTATTTATATCTTCCCAGGGGAGGTTAGGGTGTGGTAGGGCCCCACCCCTAACCTCCACCTACAGACATTAACCACCTTTCAAAATAAAAATGTTTTTCACACACATTTTTTAACTTCAAATTTTAATTGTAAACCCCAAATTATAACTTCCATCCTGTATAAAATACAACTACGGTAAAGGTCCTCTGAAGGGAATATTGGCGTAGTGAGTTCATTGGTGTCCTCAGATTTCAATTCCGAGCACCGGTTCAATAGATATAAAAACTCGTACGTACGTTTACTGAATATACCCAAAAAAAATTCAGAAATTTATTTCGGGCACACCTGGCCTCAGAATCAGGTGCTGTCAGAAACTGCGGACTCGTAAAATTTCAAAGAATTTAAGAAGAAGAAAAAATTATTTTTAATTTTGAGGTATTTGCATCATTAATTAAAATAAAAAATATTATTTTTAATGGGCCTCTATATGGTCAAAAATAACTTTTCGCAAATCCCTTTTTTGAGAGTGTGTGTTAACATTTAAAGGAATATCTGAACAAAGTGTAATAGGTATTCCCTTAATAATAATAATACACATCCCCATAGTGAAACTAAAGTGCATGTAAAATATTATATAATTTTGATATATGTATTTTTTTATATCCTTAAATAAATGTTCTTGAATCAGATTTAGCATGGACCAATAGTTGATAGAAACCCGCAACCAAACTGTTATGTTTTCTAAAGATCATTCAATTATATTAACGTTTCTATATATATGAGATATAAAAAATTCATTCTGTCTATAATATTTAACACAGTCTTCCTTATCCTTTATATAACAACCATGCTCTTTATTACACAATTAAACATGATTTAGTAGATAAACATGCAATTAAGACAACTCCAGGGATCGATAGGTCTACTTTCATGGGAAATTAGGAACATTATATAACATCATTAAACATAAAATACAAAATCGTTATTGATTTCTTCTTTTACAACATTCCTTGGTACTTAGTATTGTATGGGATAACCTGGGGACACATATAAGAAAAGGGTGAGCAATAAATTCCAGTAGGGGATTAACAAGTAATAACGTGAATAATACAATACATGTTAAGAAATATTCATATAAATGAATTATAAGAGAAACATGAACATAAAGGAATGATATAATATGATTATAATAATGTGGAGATGAAGCAACAAAATTTAACATGATATTAGCATGATCTGAGGCTCATTGTACATGGAGCATGAGTAAACCATCATTTCCCTTGATTTATCATGATTAAACCCACATTTAACTTTAATTATCATTATTAAATTCTCATTTTACATGGATTATCATGATACTATTCTTTACCCAATGAATTAGAGCGCTATCAGGGCACACCATTCTTAATCATTTGATTTCATGCATAAGTGTGCCACATAGATCATACAACATGTATTCATTAAATATCATTATGTATTCCATGAATAAGAGATGTTGAAGACATAAATGTAAGTCCTAAATCAACATGTACATGTTCATAATGATGAATTCCCTTTATAGATAAACAGGTATGGTATTCACTAAAACGATGATTGTGGGATAGAATTATTGGTGTAACTTCGGCAGCATAACGACATCAAATAGAAATTGTAAAATGGGATAATGAGAGAGAAATATTTCTCTTATCATTCCAAAATAAGGAGGGTAGTGTATGGTAGGTGATAAATCATACCCCAAAATTTTTAATTGAAAATATAATGGCATAATAATATTAGGAAACATTGACATAAATAAGGATAGAAGGAAAGTGAGGATCACTTACATGGCAGTGTGATCCCAAAGGATTGGGAAAGGCTTTAGAGAGGCATCTTGGGAGATTGGGGCACCTTGGGAGGATTCGATAGAGAAGAGGGAAGAGGTTGGTCTAGCTCTAAATGGTTTTAGTGAAGAGGAATATGATATTGAGTGGGTTTATATAGCAAAGGAGAGGCAATTCTTTATTATTTATATTTTGGACACTACATATTAATCTAATTAAAACCACAAACCACCCCATGGGTTTTCCCATGTATTTTTCCAAATTGAATTGTAAAAATTTATTTTAAATGGCCAATTCCTGAACTTATTAAAATATTTGGCCTTCTTATATGGAGGTGACTCACACTCTCATAGAAATTGTTTTAAAAAATAAAATATTTTATATGTTTAGCAGGGTCCTCTTAGGCCCCATAAAATTAATCAAAATATATATAAAATAACGTTATTTTAAAGACAAAACATATATTAGAAGAAATAATTTTATTAGTATATTATTAAATCACTATTATGTCATTATGATGTCATAACACACATTATATATTTAAATTGTATTTAATTTTTACCAAAAAATTTGACTCTCTCAGAAAATTATGAAATATTCACCATTAGATAATTTTGACGCCTTGAATCCAAAAATGTTACTCATTTTATATAAATAATTTACATAATATTTCAATTTTCAATTTTAAAATAATAACTAACATTTATTTAAAATTCATGGGTTTTGAAAAAATTAGTTTTCAAACCTTAATAAAAATATTAATTGTATTTATAAAAACTCATATGATAATTTATATTTAATAAAAATTAATTTAGTAATAATATTTTATTAAAATAATATTTAATTATGAAATTCCATTAATTCATCAAAAAAGATTTATTATTGAATGTTAACTAGAAATACTATTTGTTCTTTAAAAACCATATACAAAGTGACAATAATAAAATGAATGTATATTTATTATTATATACAAAAATAATGCATTTAATCATAGTGATAGGGTCTTGTTACATAACACCAAATAAAACCCCTATAAGACCTAAGAGTAAGGTGTTTGATGGTGACAGACTCTTGGGGTGGATTGGATAACATTGCTTGAGTGGTAATCTCTATAAACATCCACTTCTATCGTAGGTGGTTCCCTTCAATAATAACTTGTTGAAGCTCATCTTGGTCTTTTTCATGAGAGAATCTCAATAACACTACCTCCTTTCTGATCAACGATCAATGAACTTGGTATGAAGAAATTCTAGTGGATGAAGTCATCGCTTCCTTTGTCTGCGTAAATTGGACTTGTTAAAGCCCTTTATTTATATTAATCAAAGGATCATTGTTCAAAAGATATATTTTCAATGGTAAAAATTCTCATCGGTATTTTAAAATCCAAAAATATGAAACCAAGGAAGTTCATATGTATTATATGAGCATATTTCATTATAAAACATTTCATAAGATCAAGAGTAATTTTCATTAATAAATGTTTGGGTAGTTACAATCTTCCCCCCATAAGAAATTTCTCCCTGGAAATTTATTTTTACCATACTAAAACAGATGAGGGTAACTCTGGTTCATTACTTCCTTTGATTCCCATGATGCTTCGTCAAACTTGTGGTTTCACCATAATTCCTTGAAGAGGGACATTTTCTTATTTCGTTAAACTTTTTCCCTATGATCTAAGATCTTCACCAGATTCTCTTTGTAGGAGATGCCATTCTCCAATAGTACCACCTATGGATTTAGTACGTGTGATGGGTTAGGTATGCACTTCCTTAAGAGTGATACATGTAATAAATCATGTACTTGATATAGGTTTGGGGGGAGTGCCAGTCAATAGTTCACTACATCAATGCGATCAAGGATCTCAAATGGGCTGATGTACATTGGACTAAGAATTCCCTTCATCCCAAATAATATAACTATTTTCCATAGTAATATGCAGAGGAATACCATGTATTGAACATCAAACTCTATGTCTTACCAATGATTATCAACATTTCTCTTTTGTTGACTCTAAGATGCTTTAATGTGATGCTGGATAGGCACAACCTTCTCCATTATTTCTTCTACCAATTCTAGTTCTAGGATTTTTCACTCCCCATCTTCATCCCAACATGTTGTTGTTATACACATATTTCTTTAAAGGGATTCATAAGGATACATTAGGATTCTTGAGTGGAAGCTATTATTTTAATAGAACTCAACCAAAGGAATATGTTGATCACATCCTCCATCGAAGTCCATTGAGAATGCTATCAACATGTCCTCAAGTGTTGGGATAGTCTGATCAGATTGTCCATCTGTTTTAGAATGACAATTTGTACTGATGTTCTAATGAGTATTCAAAGTGTGTTGGAGACTCTTCAAGAACATAGATGAAAATAATGGATCCAAAACAGACACAACCTAAAGTTGTACTCCTATCATCCTTAAGACTTTTCTGATGTATATTCATGCTAGTTGATCTAATATTAAATCCTTTTGAATTGAAATGAAGTGTGAAGTCTTTGTAAGATGATCTGAAACAACCCAAATATATTTTCTTCCTTTGTATTTATTAAGAGTTCCATTGAGAAATTCCATGTTGATGTTCTCCCATTTCCATGTTTGTATGGGTAATGGTTTTGTCGTTCCCTTAGACTTCTTCCTCTCAACCTTCACTTGATGAAATACCAGGAACTTTGATGTATACTCAGTGATATCCTTCTTCATATTATCCCACCAATAACACTCTTTGAAATCTCGATACATCTTTGTGTATCCTGAGTGATTTGAGAAATTTAAACTATGTGAATCATCAAAAAGTTCATTCTTTAAAATTGAATTTTATGGAAGTCATAGTCTTGAAAAAAATCACAGAATTCCTTATTCATTAATAATGAACTTCGGGGATTTCCATTTTATAATAGTTTCTAATTTATTCTAAATTCCCACATCATCCTTATGAGCATACATAAGTATTTACAAAAGAGATGGTTAGGCAATAATTTAGGAATGGATTGGTGATTTTCCCTTCATTATAATTCCCATGTCCATATTCAACAAATCTATGAAGAGTTCATCCTTTTCAATTCTCATCAACTATATAATCATTGTGTCCTTTCTAAATAGAGCATCCACCACCATGTTAAAATTCCTATGGTGGTAATGGATTTAGTAGTAATAGTATTTGATCAACTATAACCATATTTTTTGGTAGATGTTCAACAATTTCTGTGTTAATATATACTTGAGGCTTTTGTGATCTTTATATATTTCACACTTCTCATAAAATTGGTAATGTATCCAATTTTTTAAAGAGATGATTACTGAACAAAACTCCAGATCATGTGTTGGATAGTTTTTATCATTAAATTTAAATTGCCTTGAATCATAGGTAATTATTTGATCATTTTCACATGAACACATAGCACATACCCTTCTTTAAAGCATCATTAAATACCATAAAAAAGTTCTCCAATTTTGGGTAGCATGAACACAAGAATAGTGATAAGTTTTCATTAAAAATATTTGAAGCATTCTTCGTGTTCATCACTCCATGAAAACTTGACTCCCTTCAGAGTTTGATTTGTAAAAGGTGTTGATAATCACAAGAAACTTCTCCCAAATGAGAGATAATATCCACCTAACCCCGGGAAGTTACAGATATCCTTATGTGATATTGGCCTTATCCATCCCACAATTTCATTTTTCTTTAAGGGAGCTATAGATATCTCATTTCTTATGATGAAATGACCCAATAATGAGACAAACTTCAACCAGAACACACACTTGTTGTACTTTTCATAGAGCTTCCCCATTCACAAGGTCTCTATTATAGTGCTTAGATGCTCCTCACTCTCCTCCATGGTTCGGGAGTGTATTTGAATATTGTATATAAAGACTACCAAAATTTTGTTGATTTAATATCTATATAATATATTTGTCAATTCCATGATGATAGTGGGACCACTAGTGAGTCTAAAAGGAATTAATATGTATTCATAGTTCTCGTACCATGTACAAAAAAGCAGACTTGGGGATATCCTCCTTCAACACCATTACTTGGTACAATCCTAAATGTAGATCCACATTGGAGAAATATTTTTCTCTATATATTTGATCAAAATTTTCATCAATTCGTGGAAGAGGATACTTTTTCATTGTCGTGATTTTTTGAGCTCGTGATAATCAAAGTAAAGGTGTATTAAACCATCATTATTCTTGATGAAGAAGACAAGTTCACCCCATGGTGATGCACTTGGGTGGATAAATAATTTAACTAGATTCTTCTGTAGTTGTTTCTTTTGCTCCTTAATCACCACAAAAAAAATTATATACAGAGTATCAGATATTGTAAAACCCCTGTTATATGATCTATAGAGATTTAAACCTCTCTTATAGGAGGAATACCAGGTAATTCCTCAGTAAACACTTCATCAAATTTTCTCACAATAGGCATGTCATCAATGATGGTTTCTTCCTTAGACGCAATCATCTATGCAAGATACGCATTCTCATAGGGAAGTAATATCTATTCTTGAGATGATGGTGGTAAAGATGATTTATCTTCATCCTTTCACTTGTAAAGAAACGGGGGTGGATTCCATATATGGAGAGTGATTTCCCTCTCACAACAATTTATGTTGGCTCTCTATATATAAATCCAATATATTCAATGAATTGAATAATATTCCACTAGAGGGAGTATCACAATGTTCTATTGGAAATTAAATCAACAAATAGTGATAGGGTAGGAGTTATATTCATAGGATGCTATGATTTCCCCAATTTTTGTTCTCACCAACATATCTACTTCCATGATTTGTGGTGGTGTTGGGATTTTTATACCAGTATTTTGGGATATAAAAGAATGTATAGAACAAGAATCAAAAGGTACATTCACTATTAATGAATTAATAACTACTGTACCTGTCAACACTTCGTTATAGGGATTCACATCAGCGATAGAGATGGAAAAATCACCCCTTGCTGCCTTAGAGGTTGTTAGTTGCCTCCAAAAACCCTTTTCTTTTAGAAATGGTCTACAAAGTGTCGTGGTTCTTTGCAGCTGAAGAAATGAAACATTTGTTGAGAGTTTAACAAAGAGTTCCTCTCATATATCACAGTAGCTTGTTTTTCTTGTTCGTAATTAATATTCAGGTACCCTTCCCTTCCACACCTAATGCATTTCCTCATCCCCATAAAGAAATTTCTAGGGTGCTTCTTTCTGCACCTATTGAAAGTTGGGTGATGGAATTTCTAATCCCCGTTGGATTTATCCATCGGATCTCCAGGATTAAATAACACTTTTCGCTTCTTATCCCCATTATACCCCTAAGATTCTTTGATCTCCATTTCAACTTTGAGGGCACATTCGTTAATTTTCTCATAGCTGTCAAAGTCACTGATCATTAGGTTATTCCGTATTCTTGGTTTTCTCCCCTCAAAGAAGTAGTCAACATTTCATTATGGGGTAATAAGAAAACCATGGGTGTATCGTGCATTCCTTGTGGTGAAGTTTTGATCATAGGCGGCGATAGATTAATCGCCTATTTTATTGAGCTAAAGATAGTCCCCTTCTATCTTATATTAGAGGGTGCACGGAAAATATATATCGAAATGCATTTTCTGTAAATCCTTTCATTCCAAGGCCTCAAACTCTTCCTCAGGCTTCATATTTTTTATCATTTTCTACCATTGAAATGCTTAACCCTCCATATGATAAGTAGCCAGAAGAACCTTCTCTTTTTCATAACATTGAAGGATAGGGAAGATATTTTCAATAGAGTTGATTAATTATTTGATGAATGAGGGATAATATGATCCATTAAATGTATAATGATTTTGACTGATGAATCTCTCAATCGGGTCCTGTTCTTGGGGGGGGGGTGAACGTTCATATTGACCAATGTTTCTGTTTAAAACATGTCTTAACTGAGATAGTATCGTTACAGAATTTTTGATTTATTCTTCCTTCAGATTGGGTGTCTCATTAGAATAGTCATCACATTGATAGTCCCATAAGTTGTTATCCCAATTCCTCCTATTACCAGCCATTGGATGGAATAAAATGATTGACAGGGGTAACACAGAAATGGGAGTCTAATGAAAAAATATGGATAATTTATAAATAACATTTATTTTCTTATCTTAGGAATTTAGAGGCCTTAATCTATGGTATACATGATCAACTTCCCAAATATATTCTTAGGGAATTATTTTTTTATTCCCTTAATAATGGTTCATACTATTATTATGAATTTACAAAATAATATCCCATGGGAGTATTTAACCAAGAGTGTATCATGGCCCATTGTTGTGTACCATTTCCTGTTCGAATCCAACTCAAAGTGGTCTTTTTTGGTTTAACCCCTGGATACATTTGTGCCAGAGCCACCTCTACTTGTTCGAATATAAATAGGGATGTATTTTCTTGATAAACCAATTACTATATACACACCAATATTTAGAGATATTTTTATTTTACATAGTATTATCTTAATGTCTTTCACTAGGGGTTTCTAATCCTAATCCCAAAAATAACAAAACATATCCTTTGATACCAACTATGACAACCCTGTACTTTATTAAACACTTAAACATGATTTATTACATAAACATGTACTTAATAAAACTCTGAGGATCAAGTTGTCTGGTGTCCTATGAAATTAAGAACATAACATGACAACTTAAACCATAAAATACAACATCTTTATTGAAAAATTATTTTACAATATTCTATCGTACTTAACATTGAATGGGATATCTTAAGGACATACATAAGAAAAATATGAGCCATAAAACCCAGTAAGGGAGTAAAGAAGGAGTAACATAAAGAATAGAATACATGTTTGGAAATTGGAATAAAAATTTATAAAAAGAGAAAAATTAACCTAAAGGCATAATAATTCCTTATTATCATAACCTGGATATGTGGAAACAACATTTTGCATGATATTAGCATGAGGCAAGGATCATTGCACATAGAGCATGAGTAAACCCTCATTTCACTTGAATTAGAATGATTAAACACTTACTTCACGTGGAATATCATGGCATTAATTTTTTCCCAATCATTAGAGATCTATTAGGGCTCACCCTTCTTAATCATTTCATTTCATGCATAAGCATGCCACATAGATCATACAACACGAATTTGTTAAAAAAAATAATTTATTCAAGGAATAATTGATGTGGAGTACATAAATGTATTTCCTCTATAAAAAAGTACATGTTCATTAAGGCGAATACTATTTATAGATAAATATGTATGGTATACAGTTACATGATGATTTTTGCATGGAAATTTTGGTTTAAATTTAGCAGCAAAACAACATCAAATAATAATCGTAAAATTGGTTGAAGAGAGAGAAAGTGGTATCTCATCATTCATAAATAAGAAGGGATGTGTAGGGAGAGTTCAAAATCATACCGAATTATTTTTTATTAAAAATAAAAAAGGCATAACAATATAATGAAACATGGACATAAACAAGGAAGAAAGCAAATTGAGGTTCACTTACTTGGAAGTGTGATCATAATGGAATTGGGGAGGCTTCAGAGAGGCTTATATGGATATGGGGGTTCCTTGAGAGGACTCTAGAGAGAGGATGGTTGAGTTTTATAGAGATAAAAATGGTCTTAGTGAAGAGAAATGGGAGATTGAGTGGGATTATATACAAAAGGAGAGGGAATTTTTTATTATTTAGGTTTTGGACACTACACATTAAACTAATCAAAACTTCAAACCAGCCCATGGTTTTTTCCCATGATTTTTTTTCAAAGTTTATTGGAAGACAATATTTAATATGGAAAATGGGGAAATTATTATAATATTATGGTTTATTATTGGGAGGTGAGTCACACTCTCAAGGAAATAATTTTAAAACGTTGAAATAGTTTATAAGTCTTGAACGGTCCACAAAGGCACCCTAAAGTTAATCTCATTATCTAAAATCACATTATTTTAAAGATAAACCATATATTGGCTGAAAAACTATTTTATATTATTTTATTATATCACTATTAGGTCATAATGATGTCAAAAAACACATTATATATTTAAATGGTATTTAATTTATAGCCAAAAAATCGACTATCTCATTAAATTATAAAAAATTCACTGTTATATAATTTCGACATCCTAAATCAAAAAAATGATATTAATTTTATCTAAATAATTTTTTAAATATGTAAATTTTCAATTTTAAAATAAAATTGGACATTTATGTTAAATTATTGGGTTTTTACAAAAACATGTTTCAAACATTAATTAAAATTACAGTTGAATTCAAAACAAATTATATGATCATTTATATTTAATAAAGAGTAATTTAGTAATAATATTTTATTAAAATATTACTTAATTCAAAAACCTAATAATTTATTAAAATATATTTCTTAATTGAATATTAGCTAAAAATACTATTTTTTATTTGAATCCAATTTACAAAGTAAAAATATTAAAATAAATGTATATTATTTATTCTATATAAAAACAATGCACATAACTATAGTTATATGGTGTTGTTACATAACCCCTTATAACACCCTCATAAGACCTAAGGGTAACACTTAAGATGGTTACAGACTCTTGGGATAGCTCAGATAACATCGATCGGGTTGTAATCTCTATTAACTTCCACTTGTCCTGTAGGCGGTTCCATTCAAGCTTAACGTGTCGATGCTCGACTTGGGGTTGGACAAGAGTGCAGCATAGTGACATTAACTTCTATCTGAGCTCCCAAAAATTGTTTTCCTATGGGGAAATTCTATAGGATGAGAACATCGCTTGCATTGTTTTTGTTAATTGGATTTATTAATGCCCTATATTTATATCAATTATGTAGTCCTTGTTCAATATCTATATTTGCAATGGTAATAATTATTTATGTTATTTTAAAATCCAATAACATAAAACCAAGGAATTGAATATTCCTTATATAACCAATTTACCTAATAAGACATTTAATCATATTAAGTTGAATTTTCATTAATAATATTTTGCGTCGTTACACTCCATGAGCCTCAAAGAGGGAGAAAATAACCTGAAATTGATCGCCTGGATAATCAAGTTGGTTACCAAATAAATATGAATTTTACTACAATTTTAAAATTTAATATAATGGATCTATAAGATCACTTCTTCCATCTCAAATTCAAAATATATAGTCAATACATTATATTTAGTTAATTAAGATTTTACCCCTTCTTATGGGTCCATGGATAGTCTAATATAGCTAGTAGGAAATGGGTTTCCTTTTTAATCCCTATACTTATTGATACTGATTCAACATGTGATGGGATGTTTCACTACAATTGGAATATAAAAATTTTAATTTCTATTATTTCCATGAATTCCCAACATATTTAAAATAGTTTATTACAAGATTTATTTCCCATCCCATCAAGTATTCATGTTGGTTGTTACCCTAATCTTAGATAATATGGTAATCGTAACTTTGTTGAGGTCGATGGAGTGATTTTCAGGTCAGTTGTCATTCCTATTATACCATATGAGAAGGATGGTTTTGGAAAAAAAATAGTTTAGAGGAGGTTATTCAGTGAGAAGATCCTTCCTTCATGTAACAAAAAGAAAATTGAGAGTTGATATCAACAACATTGACTTTATCCACTTTAAAGAGTTTGGAAATATTATTCCATATTGTTTTTGAAAACCAATAAGGAATAAAATGTGTTTGATGGATTCCTAACCAACATTACATGTGTTACACATGTTATATAGATTCAAACCAAATCCCAAAAGATAATAAATTTGTGCTGAGTATATTGTAAGACACCCTACAAATGATATTATATATGGAATGAGAAATCTTGTGAATTCAAAACATATTTAATAAATAATACATATTTATATGGTTTCGTATTTAGGAATTAATATTCATCTAACATGAGATATTTCCAATCCTTCATGACAACCAGATCATGAAATCCTCTGAATGCTTGAATGGATATGCATAAATAGTTTCCTTGAGAAGAGTAGGTAATTGATCCACGAGAGGTCTAATTTTATCCATAATTTTACCTTAGGATCTTGAATGATTCAATGAAAAAATTAAATAAGGGGAGATCCCATCCAAATATCATTAATGAATTTGAGTTTGGAGTATAGGTGGACCATCCATATGTGATGCGTCTTAACTATGTATAATGTTTTAATGCTTGGCCATGTGGAGAAGACAAGTATGATAATTCCTCTAGAATCCATCTATATATTACTTTTTGGACTTCCCTTTCATCCTTTGTTGTTGACCAATGAATTCTATATCAATCAGGAGTGATTCCATGATTACCGAGAAGAATCCTAAATCAAAACCATTTCTAATATATAGGAAATAAGAATGAAAGATGAGGTTAACCTTGAATCAATGATTGAAGACATACTATAACCCTTTGATTAAGGATGGAAAGGAATCCCTTGTATCCATTATCCTTCCTGGTGATAGTATTGGGGTGATAAGCCTAATGAATTGAACATAATATACAGAATGATAGTCTATCAGGTTCTTTTTGATAGGCTACTAGGGTCTGGTGAAATGATACCTAGTTCCAAGAGTCCACATGTTGGAACATTATAAAAAGTGATACTAAAAAACATTAAAATAACTCACTCATGGATTTAATAATTATTTTACAATATATAAAAATTGAATCTGACTTCCTAAAGTACCATAAATGATAAAAATATTACTATAAATATAAAATTGAAATGAGTTTTATTTTTTAAAATTATAATTCCCAATTTAAAACCAAAAGGCATATTTAATTTCATTAATTTGGTTAGGAATAATTATATTAACCATTACCCATTTGTAAAGGGCCATAAAAATTTCATTCAAATAAAGGATATTTCCTTTAATTATAAAACTATCACATTTAGTATATTTTGAAGAATTGTAGTATATTTATAAAATAATAAATAGTGTGAAAATAAATTTATATACATTAGTTATATTCCCACTGCATCTAATATATATTCTATAAATATCCCATAGATTATTTATTTGATGTTGGTTTTTTCAACAGACCTAATAGACTATCATTTATATAATCCTAATTTTTTATCATAACCTCATCCATTAAACACATTAATATGTTTTTACTTTAGATGTTGTGTTTAATCCTTTCGTGATATTGTGAATCCTTAACATAGAATATGTGGTGGTTAATATTGTTTCATTTCCCAAAAACAAGAATAAATCCTCAAATCCTACTATATATTCAATAGTTAACTAAAACAATTTATTCAAACTCACATATTTATATTTCAAAACCCTAAATTATAATATTAATAATTTATCTCAACAACTATTTTTATCAATGAATTTAAATAATGTGAACTTGGTTTATAATTCCTCATCATCTTATATGTTGGTAATATATAAATTCATCCAGTTTTTCAAAAACACTATTTGATATGACTTGAATTTTAAATTTCAAAAACATATTGTGAGACAAATTCAAATTATATATTTATAAAATTTCGTATTTTATTGTAATTCAAATTTACTTAACTAAAATATACTGCTATTATTTATTTATAAAATATATTATCTTTCAATGGAAAAACAATTCATGTCATAGATACATCGCTACAGAGTATATAATAATATGAAATAATTTAAATAGGATTAATAATAAGTAAGAATTTAATAATTTTTTAGAAGAATACACCCTCATAATAATATGGGATTTTCTATTAAAAAAAAGAGGTTAATTAATTATACCTTGATCATCTGATCAATAAATTTAATTGTTATGTATTATGTTCCATTATTTAATAATTTTTTACAATTTTAATAAAATATTTAAAATTAATAATTATATAATTACTATATTCTCTAATTGAATATATTTCTTCAATTATATAATACATATAACTCTAATCATTTGAAAAAAACTAAAATAATAGAATTTATATAAATGAACAATACATGTTTTTTACTACACCTTTTAAAACATTTATTATCAATCAAGATAATGAAATTAATTTTCTTACGGGAATAAATAATTTATAAACTCATGAACTATTACTCTAAATTATGGGAGATCATATACCCAAACCACTAAAATAATATCCCATGAATACTTATTCAATGAAAAATATATTTCTTCCCTAATCAATGTTTTCCAAAAAAACATATCTTTATATATACACATAAGTTTATAGTGTACAATTAACATATAATCCTCAATAATAAAAATTATATAAATTGATCTTTATATCAGAAATACTAGACATAGACTCTCCATTACACATCAAAATTCAATTTATGTATTTTTATGAAATTTATATTCAGATGAAAGATGTTTTCAAAGTGAAATAAATGAACTTCCATTTTGAAACATCCATTTAATTGTAATTAATTATATGAACATTTGAACACTCTAATGGATGTATTATTCTTTGTAAAAATAAATTATTTAACCCTATTCATTTCAACAATTAACATTGTTATTAATTAATAATATCTCACATATTTCTCAACTATCTTAATCATATTTAGTATATCTAGTAAACCTTACGAACCTATTTATACTATAATTCACCCTAAACAGATGATAATTAATTATAAAATATTACAAGATATAGTTATTCATAAAAAGTGAGAGGAGAACCTTACATATCTACGCCATTCACATACCAAATCTTATTTTTTATATTCATAGTGACTGTAGGTCACTCAAAAATCTTATATTCAATGAGTGACTTCCAAAAATCATACATCTCACTCATTTTTTTCTCTAGATAAACAACTCCTGGAAAATCATTTATTTTCAATGATTCTATATATTTTCATAATGTCATTTAATTTTGAATATATTTAAAAATTCATTAGTGTTGAGATATAAAATGACCCTCCATTACAATTTAAATATATATTAATTTTTATTCAATGATAATTTTTACCATGTGTAATTTTCATAAGGAAGTTATGAAAAATTTAAATAATTTCGTATTTATTGAAAATCATTCTTACATTATAATACTAGCTAGGGAAATTACTCCCATAGGCTTTTCTACTTCCAAAGTATAGACCGTAAAGAAGAAAAATGGTCCTAGTATTTACATCCACATTAACTAAAATATTAATATATTCCATATATTAATAATTTCATAAATATCAATTAATAAATTTTATTGAGTATTATAGAACTAATATGAAGACCTTAGACATCATATTCCTTAATAGTCCACGATTCATATATTTTTATGCTTCAGATTAGTATTTTTATTTCTCTTGTTGTATAACTATTTAATTAAATAGTTTTTTATCTTATACTATATATAACTATTGGATAGTAAATAAGTTAAAAATATAATAAAATATCCCAAAAATATTTATTTCTGAAAATAATACAACTAATGTCATCCAATAAAGATAAAATCATTGTTCGTAGTCTAATATATGGTACCTTATATCCTATATTCGTTACAAGAGAAAATCTATGGGCATGTATATGTTGATTGACAATCATACTTTGATGATAGAGGTATCATTGTCATTTTTTGTTGTAATATATTTCAAACCATATTATTTTTATGGATATTTTAATTAACTCTTCCATATATATATATACACGCAGACATTTTATGTACATTCCATCTCAATAAATCCTTATATTGTTATTTATATTAATCATTTAATTTACGATTAATTTCAATATTCAACCAAATTAAAATGAATTATCATATCATTATATATTTTTAAGGAATTAATTATTTTTTTATACTCAAATTCCATATTTTAATTTCTTGATAAGCAATAATTTTCACTTGGTTGGGAGAGAACCCTAAAATGACCTAGAGGAAGAATGGACCAAAGGCCTGAATTACATGTCCCTAAGGTCCAAAGAGATAAAGGCCTAAAAATTTTATTTTACATATATATACAGGAACATACCCACCCCATAGAAATTCAATTATTCACCTTTATCCCATCTTAATTCATCTTATGGATTTCAGTTTCCATTGTACTGTTACAATGGTATATGGTATGTCCTCCATATCTATCATTAAATCCTAGGTCTATCTTTGTTTCATTTTGTTTTTTATTGCTATGATTCATTAGTGTAGGGTTACTCCATTATTGAGGAATTTATTTTCCCATTGGAACGGAGGCCCTATGGCCCATTAAACCTTAATAGACGTGAGTCCTCATAACCCCAAGTCCCCAGGGTGGATAAAAGGCTATTGATGGATAGAATTCTCTAATACGTGTCTCGAAGGATGTATTCGGGTGAATAGTTATGCTACTAAAATATGTAAATAGTACATAATACAATACTACTGACAAACTACTACTGTAAATTTAGAAATAATACCCACTCAGATTAGAACCTAGTTCTATCATGTAAAATGAAAGTTTTTTTATTACCTTAGAACCACCCCAACTACAAATATTTTTGGAACAGTGCACATTTTACATAACCGAGATGGAGAGGCCCATATGAGGATGAGTCATGTTTTTGTGAATTAATAAAAATTTTAATACTTTTAACATTCAATATTATACAAATATGCAGCATAATAAAAAAGTACACGAAATGTATTTCATGAATCATATAGAACCCATAAGAATTAAAAAAATGCTCTTAATCATGTATAATACATTATATTTTACACCCCTATATTCCATGATATATTCCACGATCATTGGTTAGTGATAATTACTACCAAAATCTTAATTATCATAATACTCAATTGGAACCTAAATATTTTGGTATTGTTTGTGTTTCAAATTTATTAAAAATAGGTAACCATTACCTTTTAATTTAAAAATCCTATCCATTTATCTTGGTTGAAATTAATTTAATATTATATGATATTTGTTAAAAAATTATTAAAAATTTTGAATGCAATTTTATTAAATCTACTAATACTTTTTTATTATCCATTAAAATATCCACATGTTAACATGTTACATATTAAAATTTTGTGATTAAATAAAAGATAAATTTCTAAATTTAGCTTGAGATGAATAGTTACTTAATACTTTATGAATAAAGAATATGGCCATTCAATTTTTTAATTACATAGTTAGTAAAATGATCAATATTGATTAAAATAAATAATTTATATGAAATATTAACTATTCAATACATATATCCTAATTTATATTATCAAATAATATTTCATATTATCTGAATTTTAATTTTAGACAATATTAAATATTTTAATATAATATTTTCCATTTAATATCTATAGTTCAGAAATTTCATATCTCTCAAGGAAAATTTGATATAATCTATGGAAATACAATTTTAATCTCATGCCAATAAAGGGGTTTTTGGGAATTAATATGTATAATTCTTGTTTATTTAATTTAATATTAAAAAAATATTATAAAGAAATTAATTATGAAAAATGAATATTGTATAAGGAATTTATATATCATTCAAAAATTTATATAAAAAATGTAATAATTAGAAAAATTAAAATTTATAAATAATTAAAAACTATTATAAATTTATTAAAATCGAATTAATATTTTATCAAGTCCCTAGGCCTGAATGCTTAGATTCATTTGTTACCTTGGATTTTCTTCCATGGTGGTGGATGTAAATGATGTTATATGATTTGTATATAATATATAATATTATATTAATGATTCTTTTTCATGATCCCTCGATACGGAGATATTTTATACAATATTTAGAAGTTGTAATCAATATTATCTAAAAAAACCCTATAATTTGGATAATTTGATCCCATAAATAATTAAGTAACATATACAACATGTTTTATTATGAAATTACCTTTTATGGTATCTCTATATAATGTTACAAAAAAAAGATAAGTACTATTAATTTGTACTATATTATAGACTAAATTAGAGTTCATTCCTCAAAAATGTAATGTGTGTTTTATTTTTCATTATTTATTTTAATGCATTAAATATTCTAATATTATATATTGTATTATATAATTATTTTTAAATGAAAATAAAATAAAATATTGTACCACACAATATTCCATTTTAATAAAAATTATATATGTCTAATCTTATGTCATTCCCCATATGATGTTATGATTGGAGTGTCTAGAAATTGGGAATCTAATATGACACTTTGAAGTATACATACCTATATATATTGTATATTAAATATCTAGGTCCTCTAATTGTTTTTATATTTATCCTTAATAATTCATATTTCACTAAAACTTCACTAGGTTCACTCTGATACCCCTATTGAGTTTTATAGATAGATAATATGACATTAAAAAAGATAACTATAATAATACTATACCTATTATGGTTCTGGAATTCTTATTCAATATTTTTTGATTATGAAATATTTTTTGATCATTTGGGATGATACCTTGGATTATATGTTATTTATCCTTTTATTTTGGGATGAATATGGATTAAAAATTGATGTTTACGGGATTTTCTTTTAGAATTGCGGTGGTGATTCATCAATAATAGATTATGTAAGGTAACATGAAGTGGTTATATTGAACAAAATAAGGATAGGTGGTGAAAAACATGATTACATTGACCATGTGAGAAAACCATGAAGTGTTGATTATGTGGTAAAGAATGATGCAAGATTTAGAACATCACTATTAAAGATAACCTTTTTTGGTTCAAAAAAATGTAAATAGAACCTAAAACATAACACCTAATATATCATAATGTTATGTGTTTGACCTTAAAAAAATCTAAACCACCATTTTTCTTCATAATTCAACCAAGCGAATTTAGATGGAATCAATATTTTTTTGATATATTTATATAGTTATTCTTCATCCCTAAATCTATTTATTCAATAATTTATTAAATTAATCACTAAAATAAGTTAAGATAAATTATATATTTGATTCATTAAATTTCACAATGAACCCTTGTGAATATATCATTACCATAAGATTTTCACACAGTGTTTTATCAAATGGATAAATTAATAGGTTTTATTTATATAAATTTATATTTTTGTGTATGAATTAAGATATCAAAAAACCATTTTTATGATATATTTACAGTTTTTATGAGTAAGGGGATTTAGAACATAGTTTTTTCAATGTAATGAGAATTAATATAATTTTATGTTTTGGTGTTGTGGTGTTGTGGTAAATTTAACAAATTTGGAATTTTTAATATTAGACTAGTTTCATAACATTAACTAATTTAAGAAATTTTAATTTTTAACATTAATGATCATTTAAAATATTATTTATTATATATGATGGGGTCCCATGATTTCATATGTATGTATTAATTTTAAATATTACATTATTTGTTTTCTAAGAGTTCAAATAAAAGTTTTAGTAGTTTTTAGTAATTTGGGAAATTGTTTTAAATTATACGGTGTGAATAAATGGGTAGTGATACTGGGAATAGTGTTCATGGACGTTTTAAAATAAGACAATCTCATACACCTTCTATAAAATTGTTTGAGTGAGAAGTTTAGATTTTTTAAAATAAGATTATTTTCAATATTATTATCATTTCAAGTTCAATTCTATTTTTATATAGACCAATTTTCCTTAAACATTACGTTGAAGGTTTCATAAGTTATGATTCCACTTCCTCCTCCCCATCCTAGTTTTCCCCTTTAAATATTTATCATTCATAATGGTTGGGTAATATTTATTCCACATTTCAGACATTATACTCCCTTATTTATATCACTTTTACATAATCAAGACATTATTTTTAGGGGATTTGTATTTGGATTCTATGAATCTATTTTTTATATTTTACGGTGTAATGATGTCATTTCACATCTACAATTACCCTCTTTATTGGAATAACATGAATTAATTTTTTAGGTGCATATTTTATATTCCTCCACTATTCTAATATGACACCCATGTTTTTTATACAACCTTATTTATATTTTTTTACTATTTTATTTTTATTTTATTTTAATATGGGAAACAATTTCTATGATTTATAGCAGTAATAATGAAAAATAATAGTGATGCACCACATTAGTATTTAATATGGGGAGATAAATCCATGAATATTAATGTTTTATGTTTTTTCTGTCAATCAACCGTTATCATAAGATAATATCAAATGAGAAATATATCCATGAATTGCATTATTAATACCAATATTTTGACATAGAATAATTATTTCTATATTTTAAATTTTTAAACTACCAAATAAGTGATAACTCATCGATATAGATGGTTTAGTATTAAAATTGAAGGGCAATATCATTCATGTCATGGTATTATCAACCACATAATATTCTAGAATTTCTTAATGGATAATTATGAGTTGGGTTTATCCTTTAAACTCATATGTTTAAAACTTTCTCTCGAAATGAATCATATGGTTCCAAATATAGGAAAGTTAATCCATTAATGATACAACATTAATCATTTTTAGTAACCATGTAAATATTTGATTTCCATATTATCATGGATTCACCTCATGTTCAATACATTGATCACCAATAATAGGATATTGAGAAACAAAAACCATCCTCTAAACCACCAAATATTTAATATATTCTCTAATTAAGATATAATAGAGAGTATACAAACCCATTATTATCAAATAATAACAAAAGACTCAATTGATCACTATAATACCGTTATATTTCAAATTCTTCAATAAAATCCTTTGATCTTCGTTGTATAAGGATTACTCTTCAAGAAGTTATGATAATAAATATTTCAACTTCTTTCTAGGTGTCTCTACATGTCCTCTCTCTGTATATTTCTTTGTCCACATATCTCAAGAAATATAACCAATATCTATTATTTTCATTATATTAATAAATAAATATTCAAATTTAATAAAACACATAAATATATATCTTCTCCCCCATCAATACGGGCCATTGAATGATTTTACCCCTTTTAGTAACCCTTTTTTAGGATTTATGGGATTTCAAAATTGAGTTAGACTAGGTCATGATTTAGAAATAGATCCATATTGATTTTACCAAATATTTTATTGTTTTTATATTGTTTTATAGGTATTTTTCAGTAATTCATTCCTTTTTATTACTAATATAGTATTTTGTATACATTAGGTGTCTTACAAATAATAATTTTATATGGATTATAATTTTTTTGATTTTCATTCAACAAATCTATAATTTCAGACATGATTTAATTGGAAACAATTAATTAATATTTTAGTTTTATATAATCACAGGACTTGGGGGATAAAATTAGAACAGAAAGAAATCAATGTTGATTAGGAAAATTAAGAGAAATTTAATTGGATAACTCATAATAATGTCGTACGTGATATTTTCATTAGACATAGTTATAACCCAACAACATTGTACCCCCATGTTAATGAATACATAAGAAGGTAAATGTAGATTTAATATAAAATTATGATTGTGTTGGATCTAAGGTTTCACCACATATCATCATATTATAAAGAAACTATAAAAAAATCAATGGCATTAATTATCTAAATGATTAAATTGTTTAGTAATGTAGAATACATCACACTAATATGATATTTTTTACTACATTGAATAATATTCCCAACTAAACAATTACTAAATATTAATTTGATATTGTTTAAACATTAATACCTAACTTATGTATTGAAAGAATATTTTTTAAAAATCCATAAAGTCATGAACTTAAGACTGTGAACCTCAACCTATGTTATAACATCACTATTTAATGAAGTGATTCAAAGGATAACAAGTTCATCGACAACCGGGTATAGAATTATCCTTATAATGATATCTAAGGTTGAATATCTAAAAAATTTTCTTCATCTTAAATACTATCAATTAATAACATGAATACTAAATTATAAATAATATAGGATTATGGATAAATTTAAAAAAATTATTTTGATAAGTTCAATTTGAATATTTTTTTATGATATCAATCCAAATAAAAAGACACCAATGAAATATTAAATTATTAATTCTAAAAATAAGAAATTGTGAACAATCAATTGGATGTATTAACGAGTTTTTGAAACACTTGAAGGAAATTTATATCTTGGAGGGACAATATGAATCCTCGTTAATTACTCTCTAATCGAATTGGGTAACTGAATTATGTTTTTTATAATTCGAAATTGATATTAGGGATATATAAGAGTATCCATGTGTGTAGAGATATTGAAGCTCAATTTTTATAATTGTATATTTTTTATTGAAGTGTTAAATTAGTTTATTGACATGATTAAATACACTCTTCTTGGAATCATTAATCTCTTTAACCTATAATAAGGGGGATATAGTTATTTAAGATTGATCAAATTACTTTCTATCACCATATTTAGTTTTTTAAGGAGGGTATCATGAAAACAACATTGGCCTATAATTGGGGTCTCTGTGAGTTTTTTGTGAAGTTTTTTGGTGGGATTAATGTTCTATAGTGATCAAGAGACTCAGGAACCAAATTTGGTATCCATACATATCCAACATCATACTAGATTTCATTGAATAAATATTCTTAATCTCTGTTGAAGGATATGCATGTTGATCAGTTTGGTATTTTCCTAGTCCTACTATATAAGAATCAACTATATGTAGAGATATAAATCATAATGTTTTGGATTTAGTAAGTTAATTTTCAAGTGAATATCATATTGGAGGATAATATTAATTTTGATCACATAAATGTTGAGGCCATGATGGCTTGTGATTCAACTAAGAAAGTATTTGGGGAGCATAATTTCTTTGAGTTGGTGGGATATTATAGGATAATTGTTTCATTCTTATCTAAGATTAAAAACCATGTTTTCCAACCATTATTTTTAATATCATTATTTTTTTTATTTTTTTTACCCTTTTTATTGGGTTTTAGGATTTTTATTTTTAATTTAAGAATTTGTGGAGATGTAGGGCTAAGAACATTATTAGAACACAATTCGTATATTTTTTTTTGGAAACTATGTGAAACCTATATTTACATAACAATTGGTTATTCATTTTTGGGTCATGGTTCTTAAAAAATTAAATATTTCATAAAGGAATCGATCTTCTCAATTTCTGTGTGTGTGTGACTTATATAATTAGACTTAAAATAAGGGAAATTTATGCATAAACTATATGGGGTGTGGTGATGTTTTTAGTGTCTCCTGTATGGTTGTTTTACAGTTTTCAAAAACCATGTGGTCTTCTGAATATTTAAAAAATTAGGAAATTATCATAATTTACCTCCAGAATTTAATGAAACAAGGCTCCACATATCTTCCTATTGGTTTATCTAACCCTCAGGCCTATGAACCACCATTCTCCACTCCAATCACATGGTGTCACCCTTAATTGTTTCTCCGTATTTGATTCTATAATTTCAATTTAATATCATTTAACATACCCTATAATTATAATTATTTTTTGATTTCATATTTTATTGAACATATACCATGAACCCTAAATTAGTGGGTGGACTCATTTAGTGTTTATGGTGGAACTAATCTAAGTGATTTTGATGTCTCATGCTTCTAGACATTGTCTTAATCGTTATTTAAAATTATTTTATTTTTTGTGTCTTTTTTTTATACCAAGGTAGATTTTTTAATGTAATCCATTTGATTTAAATATCATGAATGCATGAGTTTATATAAAAATTTTTCTAAAAAAATTATACACATACATAATATCCATGAAGGGTTTTTAAATTTTTCCCATGTAATTTATCATATGGTAGAAAATTTTATCTATGATTTTATATTTAAAATATTGAAATTGTTTTCCTTGGAATACTTAATGAATATATAAATTCCATAGAAGCTGTTTTTGTATGAATTATAAATTTAAGATGGTGTTCGAAACCTGTGTGATTTTTTATGAGGATGTTTTAAAATTAAAGTGATATTTGTATTTCAATAAACCCTTCAATATAGATACTTCTTAATTTCAAAGGGGAGTTGTTATTTAAAATGAATTACAAAGGATATTTTTATTTTATAATTATTTCCATATAGATCCTTAAATCATATATGTATGTATTGGAATATCAATATATATTTCAATACCCCATTTGGAACATTCAAAAAGGTTTTTAAATTGATATTTTATAAACCCTCCAATCTATGCCCCTTTTTATAATGCCATTAATTGGAATATCTTCCACCATGGGAAGATTCTTCAATTAAATTGAATAATCTTTAATTCTTATTAATGGTGGTGAAAAGTGTTGTTATGTGTTTGTGTGTTACAAGTGAGATAATACATAATACATATAAATTATTAATTCATTAAATTATATTTTTTTATATTAGTTTTTTCACCTCAACATAGATGACTACCTAGGAACCATGAGAACTAAGAGAGTGGTCTAGATGTTTCCATAATAATTTTCAGTGACACTAGATAGAGTCCCATTGTTATTTGGTTTATTTGATTTGGTGAGTTCCCTTAATGATGTTTGTGATGGTAAATTGGTTGAATTCTATAATTGATTAGGGTGAAACATAGTTCCACAATTGCTGTCGGGTTCTATACTGTCTAAGGCCACATACCTCTAGGATAATATTAATTACACATATCCTTATTCATTTTTTATGATTCCATAAAGAGAAATTTTTTAATTGTTTATATCCAACTATAATTTTGGATTATGTGGCACCCTTGTATTACATCCATTTACACTATTTCAACTATACTGACTGATGGTTTTAATCTAGATTGTGTCTTATCACATTAATTGTGGGTTTTATTCTAATTCTTCTCATAAAAATATTTTTCCTATTGATAAATGTTTTTAAAAAATAGAATGTTGGTTTGATGGAATGTTTTTTTATAGAAAAGTTGTAGTTATTGTCGAGGGTTTATGAGTCACCATTTTAATGTAACTGTATGTTTTTAAATTTGAAATTTGATACGATTTCAAGAGAAGTTTCTTCAGATAAAAGAAATATTTATTGATTTATCTTATGTACTCACAACTATATAATATTTTTATAATATATTTTCAATGAGGGTTATTTAATTTTCAGTCACAAGGAATTGGATATACTATATAGTGAAATCCAACATGGATTGTTTAGAGCAGAAACTGTATAAACTATTCAATGTATGTGGATATTATGTTTTCATTAAAAAACTCAGTTCTTACCTCTAATCATTTTCTAGAAATTTTTTCCATGGGTGGTGGTATAATGAGGTGGTGAGTTTATATTGGTGATATTATTATTTTAGACTTTCTATTGGTTTATTTTTTCTTTTTGGGTATTGTCCATCTTGAAATATTGAATTTATTTATTTTTTCATTGATTCATATATATTTTCCATCATAGTTTATATATCTAAATTTATGAATTTATGTTTTAAATTTATATATAGAATATGTTTCATTGCATTTAAATTAATTTAATCAAATTTGTCGGTTGTGACTCAATTTCATTATATTTATTTAGTTATTCTTATTTTATATGCATATCAGTCTAATTTTTGAATGTATTGTCCCAGATTAATAATCTGTTTACAGTAATTTTTAATTATTTTTAAAGTGATCAATTATTCATAAGATATTTTTTGATACCTATAATGTTGTTTCGAGCTCATTCTTTTTTGGAAGCCCATTCAGGCCAAGTGGCAATCCAGGTTAGGTGACGTGTTTGTTATTCATGGGTCGGTTCGTTACAAATTATATTACAGCCCATGTTATTATAAATAATTATTATCTCTTAAAGATTAATGTTATTGAGAATAATTTTAATAATTTTAGAGGTTTTTTAGTTAAAAGAAGAATATTATGGTCATAACTCAATAATTATATCATGAGAATGTTCTTGATCTCAACCTTTTAGGACCATGCTAGAGTTACCTTTTGTAGTCTTGTTTTGGATTTTGATTCTAGTGATGATTTTTTAATTTGTAATTGCGTTATCGCTATGAAATATGTATTATTTGACCCTATAAATTTTTTTGAATTAATTTATTTCCATGTTTAATTTTTTTGTAAATTGATGAAGAATAAATGTTTCACAGTTATCCGGAATAGTCTGCTAAACCGTGTGAAGCATGTGAAATTTTTTTTTTTGGGAATTAAAATTTATTGATTCTTGATTGTTTAAAAATTCACCAAATTATGTACCCAATTTATGAAAAATATTGTATCAATTTCAAATTTTTATTTCAATATATTTCATTTAAAATATACATCTAATTTAGTTTCCACATGTTTGAGATGAATTAAAGTGTGTTTCTATGATGTATTATGTGTTTGAAAAGGATTCTACATGGGGTTTGGTATTATGTTTTACATGTGAATGTTTTATAATGATAGTTTTGTTTAAAAATTGGTATTTTCACAAATTAAGGTTTATAATTATTTTTTGAACTGTGATGTTTCTTTTCATTACTGGGGTTGTCGAGTGGTTCATTTCAAAAAAAAATTTGAAATGTATTTTATGATGGCTTCTAGGTTTATGTAAATGTTTTTAACTAATTTTCAATATGAAATTATGATCGTTTGTGTGATATTATGTTTTCAATATGTGAATACTTGAGAGTATTAGTATTTTCAATATCCGCTATCATGTTTTTGTAATTTTAAATTATATTAAATTTATGATGAAATTTTTTTAATTTTCATAATTATATGGGGATTCATATGAAGATTGATATAAATGGTATATTTTGGTATGATGGTTTTGAAATATACTCTTATTCATGAAATGGTTTTTTATTCCTCATAAAGACTAATAGGTATTTGAATTTGTACTATGGGTGAAGGGTTTTGAAAAAAGTGGGTTCTATAAATATTTTGAATTCATGAGTATAAGAGTTGGAGTTTTATAGTGAGGTAAATATAAAAAATTATTATTTATAGGTTTAAAAATATGAGGTTCTTTAGATACTAGTTAATTTTAATGGTGGTGTGATTTTTTATAATTATTTTTAAAAAGGGAAAATTATTTTCAATGTGTTTTTCGTCGATGAAATTTTATTATGATTTGTCCCTTAGTTATTCGAGAATATTGATTTGAACAAGGTACATGAGGGAATGTGACTCCTTTTTTATGTTATTTAGATTTTTCCTATAAGATAGGTTCTAGAATATAATGGATAGTTTTTTCGTAAATATAAACCATTTATCCAAACTTTTTGCTTCTCATGTAGTGTTCTATACATTGGTGAATCCACTTAGACTTAGAAATAAGTTTAGAGTCAAAACTATAATTATTCATTGACCCAATCTAGGATTCATAAAAATTTTAATCTTCTTATTTTCATATTTATCTAGGTTCTATTGGGGTGATAGTGCGGTTAGAACTAATTAATGGTATACATAATTATTTGTATGCTCATGAGGTCTCAAAGATGAAATCAGTTGTGACTATGTTAGAAACATCTAGATGAGAGTCCTTATATTTCATGATATTTTTGTTATTAAGATTTACGGTCAATGATCTTAGAGTGGATAATATATTTTTACTTAATTTATTTCGATTGGTTGCTTAAGAGATATTAAACATTCATTGAGATATTATACCTTGGTTTTTATCATTCTCTAGGCGTCCTTTTGAGGGACTGGAGATTCAGGATTTTTGTTTTTGGTGGATATTTTTTGCCCATGTTTATTGGGTTTTGGATTAGATTGATTGAACATGCAAACCATATGTAGGTTTTTTATGAGCTGAAATGGTTGTGGTGTGGTTTTTTATTTTCTTGGAACCATTTAGATTGTGATGAATACACTATGGGTAGAATTCCATTGGTGAGGATCCAGGTTTCCCTTAGTTTTATTTCATTGACCCAATGATAAATACATGTTTCTCTATGATGATATAATTTCACAATGGGGTTGTTTCTTCCTTGTTTTTTGGATGAAGACGTTTTATTTGGACATTAAATTGAGATATTTGGAGTATCTTTTGTGTTTAATGTACTCATTATTTAATTTTTAGTAGATTTCATGGATGGTTAGTTATGATTGATCAATGAATTAATGTTATCTTGATTGTTAAATATTTGTTCCATTTCATGGTGGTTATTTTTGGAGAGTTGATATACCATTATTACTCATTTAAATTAAATTTAAATGGTGGGATGGCCTTAATCAGCCTGTGAGGATTTGTGGTTATGTGCCATTCATTTTTTAATTGAGTTAAATTTTAGTTATTAACTGATATTTATTAGGATATAATCATTATATATAAATTATCACTTAATATTTTGTTTTCCCCATGATTATGGTTATTTATACCTTCCCACCCATGCCATATCTTCATTGAGTTGCATGGATTTTGTCATTCTTCTATCATATACCATTCACCAAAGACTTTCAAGGGGATTAATGTTTCATCATAGGGAGAATTGTTAGAAACAATTTTAAAATTTACTTATAATTTTATTAATTAATTTATAGTTATGATTAACATTGGGTTGAAAACTATTTGTATTTTAAGTTTTTGTTTTTCTGATATCTGGTTCTATGATTTGGGTTTGGGTGGGGTTAGTAAAAACTATTCAATGATCATGTGAAACTTGCCATTCATTAATTTTTGGGATATAAATGGTTGGTGTGTGGGTTTTCCAAACATGTTGAGCATTTCATGTAACTATATCAATTGATTTTTGTGTTGGTGTTACCAATAAAATAGGGGAATAATTAGGGGAAATTGTGACACCAAACCCATGTGGTGTTTAGTGCTCAAGTATGTGGATCTTATATAGTTAGAACACAGTTTATGAAACACATGAATAACCCATGTGGTCAAACATGTATTTAAAAAAATTTAAATTGCCACAATGAACTTGCCTAATTTTAAGATATATGACCCCCTATATTCTCCCATGGTTTTTTTACCCCTAGGCGCATGACCCGATTTTCTCCTCTATTTTCATATGGCTCATCCATTGATTTTTCTTCATGTTTTTTCACATATATTTAATGTCTGATTCTATATATATTTTAACCCCTTCAATTTTTTATCTCTATTTTATATATTTTTTATACTTGTCCCATGATCACTAAGTTCCATGATAACCAAATTTATGGTTTGAATTGATATAATCTTCTTTATTTTAAATCATAGAGCTTGTAGATAGAATCATAATCATTATTTAACAATAGTTTGTAAAAGGAGGAATTTTTTTTCTTAATTGAGTGTTTAAATGAAATCCATTTTCATGAAAAATAATTTAATTCATAAGTTTATTTAAAATATATTTCATAAAAAATTACATATATTTCATACCCATGATGGGCATTTATCTTTTATCCATTTAATTTCTCACTTGGAATAAACGGTTTTCTATATTTTCCCATTATAAATATTTTTATTATTTTTATTCAAAATATAGTTGAATATGTAAATTCCCTAGGGGATATTTTTAAAGGAATTATAAATTGAAGAGGGGTTTTGACACTGGTCAGAGAAATCTAATAGGTTGTTTTTAAATTAAAGATATGGGTCCCTTAAAAGTTAATGGTTATTCATTTAAATGTGGTTTTTTATTGAATTATACATAAAGGAGTTGTTCAATTTAAAATGATTTCAAGATGGATATTTAATGAAATAATGTAATTATTGAAATCACAAGCTAGATGTCAAATGATTATTTAGAACTATAAAAAATAAAATAAAATTGATGTATATTGAACCCTAGAATGGAATCCAATAGTTTTTAGTCCTTTTTAAAGTTTTTATAACCTTAAGGAATATTTATTGATTATTATTTAATAATGATTGCATATTTTGAATGGTTATAAAAGTGGATATTCCATGTGAGGGTGATAGAGGTGAGATGATATTTATTTATAATGGCTTATTTATACATGTGATGATTAGAGTTTGATTATTGATCACATTCCAATTTGATGACTACATGGGAACCCAAAACACTGGGATAGATGATTAGATGTCTTCTATACTAGTTGTCTCACACACTATCTAGTGTTCCTTAGTTGTTTGGTTTTCCAATGTTATTGGAGTAGCCATTATGTGGAATGTCTGGTTAATTAAATTGGATTGTGTAATTTTTTAGAATTTAATATTGGATAGATATTTTCCCCACATTCAGTAACTTCAATGATCATATACTTTTAGTACCTAGTTAATTTTCGATATTTGTTTTTTATTTTTGGTTATTCTATCTAGTAGATTTTATTGAACGTTTTCCCATTATTTATTATGTATTATGAGGAACTATTTAATTACATTAATTCATTTATTTTTTTTATTTATTGAATTATACAGACAATATATTTTGTTCCATATCTCTTTCATGGTTTGTTTTCTCCCAAAATTATTTCTTATGAAAATGGGTTTGTCTATTGAAACCAGTTTTTAGAAAAGAATAAGGGTGTGTGATGGAATATTTTTGTTTTATAGAATGGTTTTTATTTTACATTAGGTTTCAAGATTACTATGTTTAATGTACATTCTTTTAAATTTCACGTGGAAAGTGATTTTGGAATAGGTATTTTCAATAGAATGAAATATTTTTTTCATTCTCTTATATAGTTGTCTAAAATATTATTGTATAAAAATATCAGAAAATAATATTATTAAAATTTTATTTTTATGGAATTTAATAGACTCTATGGTGAGGTCAGAATATGAATATTTATCCCGCATCAAGATTACACAACTGGGATTGTATAGCTCTTATTTTTTCTATTAGAATCCTAATTAATTCCTCTTATCTTTCTTTGGACAATTTTCCCTTAGAATGTGGTATCAATATATGGGGTGTGGCCATAGGACATATGGCATAGGCTTGGGTTCTTTATGTATTTTTTGATAATTTGTATCACTCATGACAGCCTATTTTATTTATATTTATATTATATATTTGATTATATATATTTTATGGAATATATATCCTTATATTTAAAAAAATGAGTTTGAAATTTTTATTTGGATGACATTTCATGTTTATATAAATGAGTTGAATCACATGTATTGGTTTTATATTTATTTCCTACCATTTTCATGGTTATACATATTATATATATATAGTAGTACAATGTATGGACATACCATGACATATTATTAGTATGTTTCCGTTGGTTGTTATTTACAATTTGATGATGGAATCATTCCAATGATTTTATTCACTCATTCCCAATAACATAATGCCCTCATATAGTGATCATGAACACACTTGGGGTATAGTGGGATGATGAGTTATGTAACATGTTGTTCCATCATGGGCCAGTTTATTACACTCAAACATCCTTTAACAAAAATGTGTAGCTATTAATATTTTAATGAAATTTCATATCACTATTGAACATTTTACGTAGTCATTGAATGGTGTCTTGATTTTATGATTAATTTCTGAAAGAGTGGAGTTTGTTGTGTAATGTAATGAATCTTGTTCCATGGTCATTTGATTGATAAAGAAAATAATTATTGTGATTGTTTATGGGTCTATCCAACTAAGAATAAATGAGTTTAATTATATAAAACATGTCATGGAGTTGGAATCTAGGTATTATGTTTTGAAAATGTGGAATAATTAACTTCTTAGTGAGATATTTTTGGTGCTCTTGGACTATATGACCCTCATATATGTATTTTTATTATAATAATACAATATGAGGTGGAGTGGTTGGATATAGATTCTATAAGACTGAAACCATAAAATATTTTATAGTTTAATAATGCGAATCATGGTGTAATATTACCTCAATATGAAATCCCATGCTCAACATACAAAGTAGGTGTCTATATAGGTTGATTTATTATAATTGGTTTATGTAGAAAAAATAAAAATTACACACCTTCAATTCATGATGATGTCCCCTACAATCCCCAATAATGTCAAAGAGCCCCATATTTTAGAAATTGATTACAGGATTCCATGATAATAGATTCTATTAGAAGACGAATAAGAGAGATTATTTGATGGTATGGAATACACAATCCTCATTTATGGGAGGGAAACAATTATAGCTATGATGTTTAATGTTTTAGTAATGGAGTTCACACCTTAAATATTTTGGTATATCTATGTATAATGAAAATGTACTAGGATATCAAGAACTAGTATTAGTGTCTTCCAATGAAGTGGTGATTTATTTTTTTCATATCATGATGTCTTAGATATCTAGATGGGAAGGTCAACTACCATGTTATTATAGGATTCATACATCCTCTTGAGGTTCAATTGTGGATGATGGATAATTTTCTAATGGGTTTAATGACATTACTTTCGAGGTCAAAAAATGAGAATGACATTATCTTGGTAATAATATAACAACTGAAAAAGATGGATCAATTTCATTCTATTCATGATAAAAATTTGGTAGAGGGAATGGTACATCATTATTAATATGATATTGTTGATATTTGTGGGGAACCCTAGATAACTGTCTTTAACTAAGATGCATGATTCACATCCTTTCAATGAAAGAGTTTTTAGGTGGATTGTTGGACACATATGGATTTGTGTATTGAATTCCTTACTTAGATTGATGGATAGGATAAGATAACTACATTGGTTCTTGACGATATGCTATAGGCTTATATGTTGGATCTGGTTTGGAAATGGGATTATCACATACCATTAATAATTTTCACGTTCAAATAGATCTATTTTAACAACATTATAGCATTGTTTCTTTAAT
This sequence comes from Viscum album, assembly GCA_963277665.1. Taxonomy (NCBI): domain Eukaryota; kingdom Viridiplantae; phylum Streptophyta; class Magnoliopsida; order Santalales; family Viscaceae; genus Viscum; species Viscum album. The sequence continues at coordinate 56,542,559 of OY728123.1, forward strand.
TATTAAGTTATTTTATAGTTATTTTAGTTTATATTGATTTTTTTTTGTGTTTTTTAGGTTAAAAAAAGGAATAAGAAATCTATATGTATGAGTTACACCAGGATACACCACACCCTAAGGAGGACATATCATAGCAGCTGGCCTAAAAGACCTTGGTTATTCTTGATCAGGGTGTGGCATGACACAACTCTTGTGTTATATCATGGAGGATTTCTGGAAGATTACACCATATCGTAGTGTGGAGTGTTCCACTCTAATATGGGAAGGCTGTTAGGGGTAGGTTCCACCATATGGGAGGGCCTTTCTCTATGGTAATTGTGTTGGGGTGTGGGTGTTGTGGGAATCAAAAAGGCTTCCCTAAGGTTGTGTCCATTGCTTCTTTTCCATGTTAGTTCACCAAAAGTATCACTATGTGATGGTACTAATCATGTAAGGATGATTGATACCCATGTCCATACTCCCAGAATGGGAGAGACCTACCATGGTTGGGGGGGATTTAAGGATTTTGGGATGTGCAGTACACCATGGTTTTGGTTCCCCCAAATTTAGTAATCCAGAACCATTTATTACATTATTATATTTTTATGATATACAAGGAATCAAAAAAATGGAAAGATTAGGTTTATATTCTTGGGATAATAGATACATACATGATTTCAATATTACATCAAAAAAATATGAAATTTGGATAAAATTTCATTCATCCTTGAAAATCATTGATAGATCTCTTCTTCATATCCTTGGAAAAAATAAACATAATATATAGTGATCATATCTTTTTAGTAATTTAAATTGTACAATGGAACATATCATGATTAAATAAGGCATAAAAAATATGGTAGAGTGGATAATTACAAAATATTATATTTAGTCAATAACAGGAACATAAAAATAAATGCATGAAATAGTATCAAAATAAAAATAACATTAATGATAATAAATATAATATTACTGGAGGAAATTTATAATGTTATACATCATAATGTCACAATACATTCCTATTAAAATATATGATGAACTTGTCCACCATTTCCTTATGCCAAGTCATTTTATGGAATTGGTTGGTATACAACAAATACCCAAATAATTTATTCAACTGTGTTTCACATGAAACTAGTCGATGCATCGAAGAGCTATCGATAACTAGAACCATCTATCACATACATATGTATAATTAATTCCACATATATTGAATCAATAATAAATAATATAAATTCTTTATCAATAAATAAATATATCTATTGAATAATGAATATATAACATCAACAGTTAACCAATAATATAAATAATTTTATTAATAAGAATCCTTCAACTAACACCAGATAAATAAATGATATACTTTTAAGACAATATCTTGTATGTTGAAATGACACTAAAAATATCAAAGATACTAAAAATATATATATAAAAGAAAAAAATAATGACAACTGAATGATGTAGATTTATAAGGAACATTATCACAAAAAAAATTATTGATCTCAAAATAATGAATAATCCATAAATCATTCATGGATGATAATGACCATAAATTAATTATAAATAAACTATTTAAATAAATGAAATTATTTTTAGAATTAGAGGGGAAAATGGAAGTGATTTCTTAAAAATTATCTTCCTTAAATCTTATATAACATTGTTTTTTAAAAAATTATTCAAATCCTTTCCCAAAATATTTTAAACATTTTACAAAACAATACCATTTTATTTTAATATAATAGAAAAAAATTAATAGGATAATGAATATTTATTTCATTTGAAAAATAAAATAATATTAAATATGAATCTAAACAGTGAATAAGAACCATAGATGTGAGAAATCTCATTAATGGCGTATATTTTTTAAAGAATATTCTTTTTACAATTTTGATAATGTCAAAATCTACATGTCCAAAGATGTTTTAAAAGATTCAATTTAAATCTTTTAATAAAATATAAAAGTTATTAGAGAAATAACTTCTCAAACCATTTATAAGACGATAAAAATTTCCTTGAAACATATTTAAAAATAATGATATAGTAGAAAATTATTCCCATCCTAAAAGGGGAAATAAGATTGGTTTCTCTGAAAAAATTACTTTTGGGCTAATAATGTGAAAGTGATGAATTATGGAAGAAGGATATGGGAACCACTGATATAAATATCACATTATAAAATTTCAAGGTTTTAATAAGTTAAATTTCTTATAATTCTTCACAGATAAATTTAAATATGAATAATCTAGAATAAGTTTGAGATTTTACTATAATCATTTATGGATTTAAATAATTTAGAGTCAAAAGCCTCTAAAAGGGAAAACCTGGATTAAAATTTTAAATACCATGAGTATAGAAGCATTAATTACACCATATTTAAAAGGGTTAGTATATAAAATAAATAAAATAAATTACTTTTGTTCAATATAATATGTCTCATTAAAATGGAATTGAGATAAAAAACCCATTCACTTGGATTACTACATCCTTGAATAGATTATTTTCTCCAAAATAATTAATTTAAATTTTTTAAATAACATATTTAAAATATTTTTCATCTATATTCAATTTTGGGGTCATTTTATAATTATTTTACAATCATTAATGAATATTGTTTTCTTACTTTTATCACATATGGTTGTTTGGTCAATTTCTCCTTAATTATATATATATATATTCATTGTGCATAATGGTGTTATGAAATTATTACTTTACATATATATATATATATAATTTTAATAATATCATTAATTTATTTTTTTATTATATAAAATTTCAAAAACAATCATTGAATATGGTAATAGAAAAATAATCACATATTTGTGTGGTCGTGGAAGTCCACACTAATGAACAACCAATGTTATCAATTTCCAAGAGATTGTAGCATACAAAAGTAGATGATATGTTATTTTTCTAAAATAATTAGTGTGTCCTTAAAATGATATATACCCATTTAACCCATTATTATAACCATTAATGTGATTTGTTGATGGAAAATGATGCATATTGCTTTGTGGAAGTGGTAGTCCACTTGTACACACGGGGGTTGTTTTCATTTTCTATCAGATCGATAAGTGTAATATAATCATTGTTATATCCAAATAATACTATTTTATTGTATTTATGATAATAATTTAATTATATTAGGGAGTATGTAATAAATGTTAATAAGGTACAAGAATAAATAAATTTAATGGCTTCAGCTAATATGATTACCTCTAAATTAGGAAACCTACATTTGTATAAAACATAAGCCTTCATGAAGCTATATTTTTTAAGGAAAATAACCACTATGATGCATATAATGATTTTGAGAAGATATTCAGGAATGTATTTATTATGTTATATGGATCATGAAGTGTAGATAAGAGAGGGTAAGGGGTTTCATTTTGTAAATGATGTGGGAGGAAAAGTGTATATAATTGATAATTTATTCTATAATATAAGTCATACTCAATTAAAGTGGATCATCATTTTAATAACTACTGATATTAAAATATTCAAGTCTCAATACAACCAACAAATGATATTTAATCTTGTTTTTTTATCTACAATATTTATCCCATTAATTTAACACTTTTAATTTATTTTATTCTTAATTATGGTGATATATATTATTTATCCATAATAATAATTATGAAATAAAATATAATTAACCTTATTACCTATTTGTAATTTCGTCTATTCTAAATATGGATCCCATTTATGAATTTCTAGTTCCTATATTCGCTAGAAATTATTTTTATATAAGTTTACAGAACGCATCAAAAATCTATTTTGGGAAAATTCTTCTCTTAAGAATAAAAATTATTTTATTCCAAAATCAATTATAATATAGATTACAATAGAATTAACTATAATATGTTAAATAAAAGGAGATATATCTTACTTTAAAACAAAAAAAATATCCTTGTATATACTTTTTTCAAAGTGAATTATCAAAATTAGTTTTTTTAATAAAAATAGTTCTCTGATTTCCAAAAATGTTAAACATACCTTTTAATGTTCAAAAGAATGTTTAAAAAAAATTTCTGAATTTATAAATATATATTTGCTCTGTAAAAATTTTTAATAAACTTTTATTTAATTCTCATTTACTAAAAGCAACGTAAATGTAATTGTATTTATAAATTTAGTATTTTTCACAGTTTACCAAAAAATAAACTACTTTTGAAAAATCTCAAAAATTCACAATATGATAATTTTCAAATGATGAATTCAAAATTGAAATTAATTTCATCAATTTAAAATTAATTTTTTTTTTAAATTTTGTCTTAAAATAAAAAATTTTAGTAAATATACATGCATTTTGTTATAATATATCTAGAATAAAATATTTACTTACTATAATTGAAGCACAAGTTCTAAATGCATCCCCCATTCAAATAATTTAACTTTTTTTTTGAGTGTCACCTCATGAAAATATTTGTGTGCTTATTCATCATAAGATTGTTATTTTCCCATATTCCTTCTTCTATCTTATGATTTCTACATGTTATGTTTACTAAACATGTCATCTGATTCCACAGAACATCCACCCTATTGTCCTAAATATGAATAATATTTTAGTAATAATATTGATCTAGATCTAATTCTATTTTTTAATTTCTTAATACATGATATATTCTTAGAATATATATCCTATGTAATTAGATATTAATGATAACATATATAGTTCTATAATATAGCTCTGTGTAGGGAGCATTGTGAATAATATTTAGTTATTTTTGTCTTAAAATATATGTTTTGATTAGTTTCAATCGAATTAGGTACACCATAATGTCTTCCAATTTCATTATTATAGAATTGTTTCAGGCTATCAGGAGGCATATCCTCTCGCATAAATAAGTATTTTTAAGACATTTTAATGGGAAAAATAGTGTCCCATATTAAATCATTTCATCTATTAATATTTAACGATACCATGAAAATGTCCCTAGTCATCTCCAAAAACATCTACATCAGATTTAATATGGGCTGTATGATACATTAGAATGAAGTATATCAAACGTTTCATATTGAAAAACCAACCATCTTGATATATAATTTGCAATTTACAACTTCATATTATCCCACATAACCTATTCTCTTGAATGAATATATATCTTGGAGTTATGAGGGCGTATAATGTAATTTTTGATATGGGTTTCATCAATTAATTTTAAATTTAACTCAGATATATATGGACCACATATCTCCTTTTCTATTTTTTATCTCTGGCTTTAATATCCAATATAACCAAATTAATATTTTTATAGACAATAATATTCTTTTTCAATCTCATATCATTAATCGATGACCTTTTTATCTTCCAAATTAATGATTAAGTGGACCACTTTTTCAAAATAAGTGTTTTTTTCATTCACGAAGGATAACTGTGTCTAATATACTAGATTAGTTATTATAGTTTATTTTATAATTTTAATTATAGTTGGAACTCCATGATATTTTATACCTAATGCATCATCCTCTTTATATTCATTTCCATGGTGGTGGTTTATTCATAAATAATAATCCTTGAGAATATAAATCCATATACTTTATTCATGTAGATATATTTTTGTGAAAATATGTAATTTAATATTTTTTTATCTATATATATCTCCCATATTTTACCATATTTATAATTCATCTATATCATCAATTAAAAGATTACATCTACCAACAGATGACCATAGGTTGTAAAATTATGTTCATTGATCTTTACCCTTCTTTTTGTACAAAAAACTCTATCATTCTATGTAAAGATAATTTAGATTCATTTCTTCGATGAATAACTATATATCACAGAACCATATCTTTCTAATGGTAATGTCAACATCAGTGCATTCAACAATATATTATATATTTATATTCTTCTAAAAAAAGAACACAACCTCTTTACATGTCAACATGGTTAATGGGTAAGATAATTAAGAAATATTTTTAACTAATAACTAATAGTGTCCTTTAAATCCAAGAAAAATGTGTATCGTGACTATGTTCAGTGATGTAATCAATTCAATAACTATATTTTTTATTAAATTATCAATTGACATTCCATCCATATAGAAACTATTACTGTGAAATGAAACTTCTAAAATCTAGAATTCATGATGAATAAATTTCTTATATAAATTATTTCTCTATGAGATCTCCAAGATTTTTTCACTATTTTATTTATTTTGTTAATTTATTTTTATGTATTCCATGATATTATCAATCTATACCACAATGAAATTATTAGGATAATATTTTAATACTATATTCATTATATATATATATATAATTAGTTGGTGAATTAGTCAATCTTGATGGAATTACATTGAAGTCATGAAGCTGATACCTTCTTAAAACTTTCATCTTTGAAATATTATTCTTTATTAATCAAAATATATGATACATAGAATGAATTTCAATAGAATAAAATATTTTGGTCCATCAATTTCATCAAACATTTCAGTAATGAAAGGTATAATATAATTGATAATTATTGTAATGAAATCGATTTCACCATAATCAATGAAAATACTCATCGAACAATACAAATTATTAACCAAAATAATAGTGGGTCACAAAGATGAAACACAGAAATGAATGAATCCTTTATTACACAACAACTACAGTAGTTTGATTAGTTACACTAATCCTACTTTAGCCATTATTTAAGGAGTCGTAGATATATGTTTATCATTTGGGATGATTTAAATTAAAAAAATCAACATTATGATTTGGTGTATTTATGTGTAACTCATCAAGAAATACATAAATTTATTATTTTATAATAGTAGAATATTATATTATAAGGTCACATTTCCAATCCATTAATTTCATTTTAAATTCTTCACCTATAATGTCATTAAGTTGAGCTACTAGTGGTGGACTGAGACATGTTTTAAAATATGTAGTATCCCCTATGAAAAAAGAGATTCCACAAAACCCTTGTGAATCAAAATCTCCTTATAATGAAAATACAATTTCTTATTATCCATATCAAGGAATATATCCAAGCCAAAAAAGGTATTATAATAAAATTTTAAAATAATGTATGTATGTACTTCATTATTGGTATTCCATGACATATCCATATTGAAAATATATATCCACTAATTTTCTTGATTGATAAATCCCCATTAAGGTTCTAAATAATGATTAAATGTTCTTATAAAAAATGAATGATATAAAAGGGAGTGATAAAGTAGAATCAAATAAATAATTATCTAAATTAGAGTTTACGATCAAAGTACCCACAACTACATATTTTTGGACATCAACTTCATCTATATTAGTCACTTAATATTATAATTCCCCCATATCCTCTTCTATTATAAGTTAGGTATGTTAGCTTACCATTAGATTAAATAATTTACCACCTACTTATAGATAAAGCACTAAATATAAGTGGTTTATTTATTTCCCTTTCATTTTGAAGCTAGATGGCCATTGATTCCACACTTGTAAAAAATACCATTCCTTCAATGAAATTTCAAATATGTTACATAAAAAAATTATAAAAATATAGAAATACCATATATCCTTTGTTCTTATGGGATGAATTTATTTCTTATTGATGAAAGAAGATATAATATAATTATACAATGAAATATTTTGGGACACTAGTGCCCTTGAGTAGTTTGACTTAGTCCCATAAATGAAATGGTCAATATTTATTTTTAATATTATGTATATAGTCATTTTCATTTCATTATATTGTTTTAAATATATCCTCATAATCATTAACACATTCCTTTTTTCATTTCATTAGTTTGTGGAAAATTATCCCTATATTATATTTCTCATCTGGAGGAATTTATAACTCAAGATAAATAAAATTAATAGATTTCCATTCCACACATTCTATTTCATCACCTTTGTTAGTATTCTGCATCAATGACCATCATTGATCATTATATCCCTTTAAACTATATAATATAAAAATGACATATTCCCCTTCACAAAATCCCTTATAAACTAATATGTTCAATGGAATTGATCCATTAATCAATTACCAATAGATTAATAGATCAATTAAAGGATAGAGGATTGTCTCACAAAAAAGGATACAACACAGGTTCATTGTTCTATGTAACAATAGGCTTATCCATATGGGAAATGTTTGTTTATCCCAGGTCAATTTTCCTAATATGCCCACGATTTTATCATCTTCAAAAACCACTATATACAAATTCTCATAAATTAAATCCAAATATAGACTACGTTTGTTGATATGATTTCCCTTTATTTTGACAAACTCCATCCCTAAATAATGGAACACACATAATTATCTCATAAAATCATGATTAATGAGACATAAAAAATAAAAAACTACGGTTTTTTATCATTAAGGGGTTTATTAGAATGTTCACGATAACTATGTTCTAATAAAATGTGTTTCCAAAAGATTTTATTAAACAGCCTTTCATAACAAAAGTGACACCCCCATCCACAATGATATAGTGGCTATTTTTATGTTGTTACATTGTTACAAGATACAAGAGATCGAAACATAGTGGATTGATTAATTTATAAATCTTGAGAGAATAGACAAATACAATATTTACATTTTACATTGTATATATAAAATATAGTAAGAAAAACATTTTGGAACCCTTGAAAATCATTAAAATATATCATCATCATATACTAAGTGATGTAAAACATAATAAAATATATGATAATATTCGAAGTAAGGGAATGACTATAATGAAATATATAATAAGTACGTAAAGAATAAATAATCTGTTTAATTAATAATCAATATATATTACATTAAATAAATATGTGGATCTTCAATATAAATACATGTAAAATATCAACATAACAATAAAATTAATAATAATAACTTAAATATTAATAAACAAAATGAATAATTTAATATATCATTATTCTAACATCATGGTCTCATTGCAATACATCAGGAGCCATACCATCAAGGCCTTATTCTCTGACATTCCAATGAATTGTTTAGTATACACAACATGCCCCACTATATTTTCAAAATGTTTATCTTAAGAGTCTTTTCAATACATTTATGGTCTATCTATATTCAACCTACATATAACAATTACATTTTTAAAATGAATTACTCTTATGGAGAATTAAATTATAAATTAAATTCCTTATCAATCAATAAATATTCATACTAAATCATGAATATAGAATATCAATGCTTCACTTGTAAAGGAATAAATTTTCTTAATAATATTCCTTATACTAACACATTTTATTTAAATGGTACATGAACATAAAAATTTAAATGTAGTTGAAATGATACTTAATATATATATGGTCTTCAATAAATGGGCATGAAGGGGATAACATTTTCAAATTAATAATGGAGAGTGTCGGAAAACATGATTAGAAGAAAATGAATGCTCTCAAAATAATGTATATTCCATAAATAAATAAAGGATTGTATAATATGATCAATTCATCATAAGTTAAGGTTTTAAAGAAATATTTTTTTAAAATTAAACCCCAAAAAAGAAGTAAAAATTTAAAATAACATTATTTATTGATTTTATAACTTTTTATAAAAACAAGGATATAAATAATTTCTCAAATTTATTTCACCTATTTTTAGAATAATGGATTTATATTATAAAATAAAATAAAATAATACATAGATTAATGGAATTTTTGTTTCGTTGAATGTCTATAAAAACCATTAGAGTAAGCTAAATAGAGAATAACAGCAATAGTGGTTGGAGAACACCTTCATGAGGTAGTTGTTTAAGATATAATTCATTCCACTATTTTTTTAAAAGACAAAATTATAATCTTGAGAAAACAATTAAAATAAAAGTTAGAAAAATATTTTAATAAATTCAATGTTAATATAACAATACCTATAAAAATCATTTAAATATTGATACATACTTCAAGAAAACCATTTTAAAAATATTAATATGGAAGAAAAATATTAATTATCTAAAAGTATATATAAGGTTAGGTTTAAATAAAAACATTATTCTAGTTTTTTATTATAAAATAGTGGAACATTTCAAAGAGAAACCATAGAAACCATGGATTTAAATAGAAGAGAATAAAATAGGCGAGGTTTAATAAAAAAATATAACTTATAATTCTTCCAAATTAAATTTAAACAAGAACAATATCAAATAAGAGTGAGATTGTAAAATAAACCTTTTTTGAGTAAAATTTAATTAATTGAACATTATTAAAATGTAAATCATGAATTGAATCATTAAAGTCCATAAATAAAGATTAATTTATTATATAATATTTCAAAGGGTATGTATATACAATATATAAAATAAATTAGGTGCATAATATTATATATGTTTTATTGAAGTGGAATTGAGATGAACAATACATACCATATATTCTTACATGGTAGGACACCTTGTATTAAGATGAATAATAAATTTAAATTCTTTATATTAATTATCATTACATGCATCATCTATATTGAATTTTTAATGACCATGTATAATCAATCTTTTACATTCATTGAATTGTTCTTGTTCACATTGACCATTTTTGTTTGTTCGGTCAATTTATGAAAAATTAATTCCTCATATTTAATTTTTTTATAGGTATTATGTATTTTTCATTAATAAAAAAATTTAATAAGTCCATGAATTTATTTTTTTACTCATTATATATAATTTTATAATCATTTATTCATGATAGTAATAGAAAAATTAATCACACTGCTTCATATAGGTGGTAGTCCACAAATACTCATGACTAATGTTATCATTATCTAATAGATGGTACGATAAGAAGGTAGATGATATGTTGTATTTATAAAATAATATTAATTCCATTATTGTAATATTAATCCATTAAATAAATCATTATAACTAGCATTGTTAGCTAGTGAGGTGGTAGTCCACACGTATGCACAAGTTAAGTTTTAATTTTCTTTCAGGTGGATAAGTGGTATGTAATACTTATTTAATAAATATTATAAAATGTAATAATATTTATGATTATAATATATTATATTATTAGGGATTAAACTTATTCTAATGTGGTATAAGTATTAATAAACTTAAAGTATTCGGTTAAGATGATTGCTTGTTCTATGGTAAACCTATATAGGAATACACCATAAGTATTCTCAATGTGTTCTTATGGAATGAATATAACATATTGGGTGTGGATAAATTTTTTAAGACATATATGGGTAATATTTTTTTGATATATGTGGCTCAATATATCTAGATATGTGATGGGATTAGGTTCCCATTTATAATTGAGGTGGGTGGAAAACTTGTAAACACCTGAATCATTATTATAGAACATATGCCTCAATAACGTGAAGTGGATACAAATGGTCTTGGTTTCAATAATGATAACAGTAAGGTTGATATTCAAGAGACCAATTATATTAAACATTTTTTGTGTTATCATGAATACTTATCACATTATTTTTACACTTTTAACTCATTTCACCCAAAACTGTAGTGATGAATATTTATCCTGGTTATTATTTATTATAACAAATAATTAATATCACACAATTAAATAATATAAATTATTCTGATTCTAAATATGGATCCCATTTTACATGTTTAATTTCCTAGATCTGTCATAAATTTCTTTTAAATAATGTTTACAGATCAAAAAGAAATCCTTTTTTATGAGAATGCACACTTACGCAAACAAAATAGTGCATTTGAAAATCATGGATAATGTTGACTCCGATAGAATTATTTGGATTTTATAAATAAATATAGAATTATCTATCTTTTAAATAATGCAAAACTAAAAGGAAACTTAATAATACTTGATTAGAATAGAATAAAAAATGTTTTTAATTGAATAAAAACATTAATTAGATTTAAAGAATGTTAAACATGTTATTTCAAGTCAAAAATTAAATTTTTAAATGAATTATATTTCTTAATAAATATATATTTGTTCTATTAAAATGTTTTCATCAATTTTAATTTCATTTTATATCTTGTAAATTTCATAAAAATTGTTGGTATTTTTAAAATATTTATTTTTCAATGTTCACTCAAATGTAAAATATTTCTAAAAAATCATTAAAATTTACTACAATAAAATTTTTACTTCATAAATTCAAAAAAGAAATTAAATTCATAAAATTAAAAATATAAATTTATGGATTTTATATTTTAGTGAAATTATTTACTAAATTTATTATCATTATGTTATTGTTTTTTTTAATTATTGATTTAAGTTAGTATAATTGATTGTATGGTGTTACAATGATTATGGTGATTGTGTAATGGTGGATTATGGATGATACACATTACACGAAGGTTTTTAATAGATTTTTATATCAAAAAATACCTTTCTTGAAATGAAGTTACTTTGATACCACCATTTGATTTATTATTCCCCTTGTTTCTCCCTAATCTTGTTCGGCCAAGCCTCAGGTACACGATATGGAGTTATTCCCAATTTCTATTATTGAAATGTTACTATCCTATATCAATTTTAATTATTATTCCATGTTTAATCACTTAGATATATTTATCCTCCTCTTTTATCTCTTCCTACTTCCCTTTCATATTGGTTTCATTAAAGCATGCAAATTATAAGGGCTTCTATTATCAGATTTAAGATTCAATATTGGTGTAACCTTAGTGTTTTGGTTGATAGGGCTTGTATTATGTGTGTAACTACATTTTAATGACTTTTTCTACAAATTATATGAGTTTCCTATTGTTTTTCCCGGTTTCTCTTTATATGAGGTGGGTATTCTATATAATTCTTTCAATTTTCATCTCACTAATTACTCTATTATTTTTGAATGCATTGTTTTTATAAAAAATTGAATATATGATTGATTGAGTTAATTTCATAGATATTTTAATGGTTTGATCCCCTAGATTAATAGGTTTATTTACATCTTCCTATTTTTATAAAATATATTGGGAATCCAAGTGTTTTGAAAATTCCTACATGGCATGTGTAATGTAAATTGAATAATTTCGGGAATTTGACCTCGTTTAGGTCACAAGTTGGGTGAATTTTTTTAGAATTGTTTGATATTGATAGAAGGGATTTTAGTTTTTCAATGGTTTATGAGGGAACATTCATAATTTTATTTTAATGAAAATTTGAGTGAATGGTTTAAATGGATGACTATAATGAAATTTCAAATTTGTTTAAATGTGGATAAATTGAATTAGAATACAAATAATGCTTTTAAATGATTTTTGGATGCTTTTCTGGATGATATGTTTTTTTATTTTCAAATCACAAATTTGGGAGCCCCAAGTGTTTTTATGCATTTTATATAATTGTTCCCAATGTTTGTTGTTAATTATAAATGTTCATATTTGATTGAAATTGAAATGGGGTGTTTCCTATGAGGGGGTAAGAGGTTAGATGAGATTTATTTGAAATTAATTCAAAATATTTTGTTTGATGACCACTGGATTTATCAGTTTCACACATTTATTGATTTATTTCATGGGAATCCTAAAATGATTATAGGTTTTCTAGATGATTGAAAAACATATGTTTAAATTTTGAATTAGCTAACAGTGTGATCCTTTAATATTGATAAATCCTAGATGGATTATTCCCATGGTATCTGCACACATCAGGGATGGTTTTAAGGAATGAATATTTTGATAGGAGTATAACAAATAACATGTTATTATAAGCCAACTGTGGGTTCATATATCTAGTTTAGTTATATATTACATGAGTCCAATGATGTTTTACATGATGCTTATTTCCCTAAGGATGGACATAGTGGATATCATTCATTGATTTTTTTGTAACTTCTACCCATTTAATATTTCATTTAAACTTATCTAAATTTTTTATTTTTTTATAAAACATTGATATAATTAGTTATTAGTTATTATTATATTTATTTCTTTTTTAGTTTGGTTTATCATACGACATGATTTAAAAAATTGTTTAAAATTTTTACTTTAAACAGGAGAGTGATGTGTTTTAATGGAAGGGTGTGTGATATTAATATTTTTTGAAATAGTATAAAGGGTTCTAGAATGGTTTCATCAACATAATAATTGAGCCTCTTTTTGTGGTTCTAAAATTTATTATAAAAAATGTGGTCATTCTTCCCTTTCTTACACTTGGAAGGGGGATACTTTTTAATTGTGATGATATAATAATTTTTTAGTATAAATATAACTGAAAAACATATAATCTATTTATATTTACAACTAGTATCATTAAAATGGATCTTTTAAATGTAAAGGGATCAAATTGTTTAGTGTAATCCCATTAGCCACATTTATCTCACACCCTTCATACACCACTATGTGTGTGAAACATTCATGTTTAATTTTAGGGTGCCGGTTTGGGTTTATCCTTTTTTCTCGGTCTCTTTTTCTTCTTTATGGATGGTTTAATGAGTGTTGTGACTGCATTGGGTGATTTTGGATCACATTACGATAATATGTGGAAATTAATTTTCTACTTTTGGTTATTTTCTTTGGGTTGGCTACATATCAGGAAATTTTCCTAGGGGTATCCATTATTTTCATTATTCTCCTATATTTATTTTTATTGAGAATAATGATTTTTATTATGTTGGTTTTTAATTAGAATTATTAGGTATGTCCAATATTTATTTTATTTGTTGTTTCCTTTACATTAAAACTATTTGTTTATCTGCATGGGTGTTCAATGTATTTGTGGGTCATTCCAGATTCTTTATAGCCTCTCCTATATGATTATATTGTTTTTAAACTGTGAAATCATTACCATGTGTATGATGCTAATATATAGACACTAGTTTCTAACTCATGTGGATTGGGAATGAACCTTTGGCCTAGTGGAGGGTAAGAAACATTCCAGGTGGGCCCAATATGGTTTTCTATAAATTAGATCATAAACTTGTTTCATATGAGGACCTATGTTCTTGAATAACTCTATGAATAATTGGAGATGTTTGTTAGAATGGGGATAGGGATGTTGAGACTCAATAAGCAGGAGAGAGTAGATATTCCCAAGCTCTTTGTCCCCCTAAACCAAATGTTATAATGGGTAGTTTGGGCTTTAATCATGAATTCGATGTAAATTTTAATTATTATTGATGTCATCCATTTTGATATTGTGATATTTTGTTCCTCATTGATTATAATAATGAATTTCGGGGTCTCTTAGAAATTTTTGGGTAAAAATATTGGAAGAATCAAAACTGAATATTGAGATACATAGTGGACCATGAAGACACATCGGGGGAGTAAATAAAGTTAGAATTTTTTTTTAAAAAAAACTCTAATATTATATTAAATTATCCCCCTTTATATTTGAACCCCTACTATATATCATGATATAAAATGATTTTTTATGTTTTCTTTAACAAACGCTAACTGCATACAATGGATAAATTTAAAAAAGAGTCGAGAACATGATATTTTTATATGGATGGGTCCCAATGTAAGAAAACCAATAATTTATATGTCATATCCTGTTGACCTAAAATATATCCACAATAATATAATTACTAACATAAATTTGTTTCCATGGATCATCATGTAACAGGTTATTCATTTTACATTTGTGGGAAACCATTTTCTAAATGTGGAATGCTTCCATTATATTAAATAAATAATGTGTCTTTATACTATATTCCATAGTTTTTAGCTCCCACTTGTATTCTACTTCCATTCATATTATGAAGAAGATAATAAATCAGTATAAGGATGTATCAAATCCCCAAAAATAATGATATGCTTTCTCAAATATTATTGACTTCAACTGATTGAATGTCATAAAGAAACACTCTCGTAACTTATCCTATCATTTGTCCATATCCTACTACTATTTTCTGATACTTTTGTGGGAAATTTTACTCAGTTAGAAAAAATAAAAGTGAGGACATCAATTACCAAAACATGGACGAAAGGGTGGTGTATCCATTATTTTAACCGATTCTTCTTCCAAACCCAATAGCTTTCATAGGCTCAATTCACTGTTTTGATTAATAATTTCTATACCATGTAGTGGAATCCTCACCTTATTAATAATTATATTGTGATTGATTTTTTTCTTGTTCGTTTCTATTGATCTTGACTCTTTTATCAAAATAAAATTCTTATTATTTTGTTTCATGTAATAATCAATGATTTGTCTCTACTCTCATTATGATCATCACTTATCACATGCATGTGAATAAGAATTAATTGTGCTCATTCATTTCCAATTCCCATAAATGGTATTTTTAGTGGAAAGTATCTTCTATAAGAAAATATCCACTAAATAATTCTTATTTTGGGTTTATATATATTCTCAAGCACTACTTATTTGACATAAGTAGAACTCCATGAATACCAACTTTTTATTTCCTTCATTTCATAAAACTCAAATACATACACAATTAATTTTATTCTTCTCTAGGATAAACATAATCATGTTTTTTATCTAAAAATATATCTACAAAAAATTTTATGCCAATATTCACAACTACACGAAACTAAAAAACAACATATATGTGGTGTGGAATATATCACTGGTGTGGAACACATCTTTTATCATGAGATCTTCACATAGAATGAGTACATACCTTAGTTCAATTCTATATAGAAAAAAATAACTAATCACTTTTTATTATGTAATCTTCTTAATTAAAATTATTCACCAATAATATAACCCTTTAAGAACCATTTGAGTATCAATGTGATAACATCTTCATTATTAATTAAAATTCAATAATTTTCTCTCTATATTGAAAATCATATATTTACAAAATTATGATCTTCTGATTGTCATCTCATTTTGTTTACTCTTTTCATGTTTACATCATAGATATTGAATGACTCATGTTGTTCTAAAAACATGTTCACAAATTCAACATTCTCGGATTTATAATTTATTAGAATATCATAATTTTAGAAACATTCTTAACCTCCAACAATGTCATATTTTGACATAGTATTCTATTTCATGGGAGGATTATTTCTATTTTTCATAAATTAATTTTATTACACCTGAAAATTCAAATATCTTACATAGTTAGAAGTCACTATTTTATTTATCTAACACATATATGGATTTATCTATGCATTATCCTCATAATTAAATTCCCTTATGGGTATTAAAAATTATTTTTCTTTTTTCAAACACACATGTCTCAATTTACTTACTCATGGTCCAAGAATTATATTTGTAACATTATTTACATATAATGTTGATTAGCAAGATAAATTCCTTATGAAACATTATTTTATGTATATAAATTATTTTATAGAAAAGTCACATATAATAAATTAATTTTCTCCTTTTCAGTTTAAATAACCCGAACCTAGTATCCTAGACCTGTTGGTTTCATTATTTAATTGTTATTAAATATACAAAAACACAACCCAAAGGACTAAATAGTTTAGCAGTTTTGTAAAGACCCATAAAATTCAATGGAAATTTTTTCTTAATTTTCTTTGGAATTTTACAAGAACGCGGTTTCTGACGACACCTGATTCCGAGGCCCGGAGTGCCCGGAATCAATTTCCGAAGTTCGGCTCGGGTATGTTCAGAGAACGAACGAGCGGGAAATTATAACTTTTGACCCGGTGCTCGGAATTGAAATCCGAGGACACCGATGAACTCACAGCGCCGATATTCTCTTAAGGAGACCTTTTCCGAGGTTGCGTTTTAGGCGGGACGAAAGTTAGTTTTGGGAGAATTATAAGAAGTTAAATAAAAATGTGGAAACGCTTTTTATTTTTTTTAACTTGTTGGTTAACTCCTCTCAAAGGAAGTTAGGGGCGGGACCCACACCCACTTAACCTACCTTGAGAGAATTAAGTGTGGTGGGGCCCACACGAACCCTAACTTTTCATCTTCTCTCAAAACTCCCTTTAACCCCTCTTTAAATGACATGACAACTTGTGAATTAATTTGGAGTTATTTTTATTTGAATTTCAAACCTTTGAAATTCAATTTGTTAAGTGTGTGAATAAAATAAGACTCTAGCTTATTTTATTTGGTTAGATTTCTCTATCCTTCTTGAGAGAATTTGGGTTCTCCTTCTTCTTCTTCAACTTTGACGAAGAACGCGAAGAACCTTCGAGCTCCGACGAAGAACACCGCTCCTCTCTTCTTCGTAGCCGGTTGTTTCCGAAGATCGACAACGTCTTCCAAGTCAACGAAAGGGAACGTTGCTTCCTCCTCGGACATCCTTCGTCGGCTTACGAAGATTCGCCAACGACGTACCTCTTCGGACGTACCTCTTCGTCATCGGATTTGACGAACGATTACCGCGATGCCAAACCTCCGCGACGTTGTCTTCCGCGGGTCGTTGACGATCATCGATCTTGAAACCAAGGTAGGGGGTGTTTTTGTTTATTTATTTATTCTCGATCTTGGTTCTAGCATGAAAAACGTGAGGATAATTATACATGTGTTATCGTCTAACGAGAGGGGGTTTGGACCGCACGAACACGGCCGAATTCCCCCTCCTTTGTTCTTGATTATGATTTTCTTGTGGATGAACGAGATGGTGTGGTGTCGTCACCCAACGCGGAAATTCGTACGGTTATATTGCGCGACGCCGTCGCGCCGCGCCGTGGAAGGATCATCATGAACGAGACGCTGTCGCGCCGCGTCGAGGAAAACCGAAGGTGCCGCGGCCGGAGCGGGGCCACGGCGAAGGGGTGCGGTGCCGTCGCACCGCGCCGGACGACGAACACCGCGGCCGGTTTCGGGCCGCAGCGGGACGAGAGGACCGGCGGCTCGTCGGGCCGCCGGTGTCGGAAGCCGGAAGGGGAACGGCTTTGCCGGTCTGATGAAGAAGAACCGGCCGGCCTGGTCGGGCCGGCTGGAAGGGGAAAGACCGGGGGAATTAAATTCCCCCGGCCAGGTTAATTGCCCCCCCCCCATTATGAGTGGGGGGGCTGGTTTCATAAAGGGGGGCAGGCGGCTCCCCCGTTTCCCTCAAGGCAGGCCCCCACGAGGGGGGCCGGTTTTCTCCAAAGGCATGGCGCCAGGCCGCGCCGCCATCTAAGAAGAAGCGGGGGCCTTGCCCCCCATGCGTGGTACCGAGCGGCGCCAGGCCGCGCCGCCGGCCGGGCCGGTTCGGGCCGACCCAGGGGGAGTCGGGCCGGGTCGCCCCGGACCCGGACCCCCCCGTTTTCGAATCGATTTCGGTCTTTTGGCCATAACATGAGGTACAGACATCCGAATGGTGAACCGTCAGCGTAAATGTGATTCTTGGATCGAGACGGTCGATTCGGTATATCGCACTAAGAGTTTCGGAATACTTTGAGTTCAGCCGGGTTGGTTCGAACACGAAACCAACCGGGCCCTCAGAGCGGAAACGCTCATATCTTGAGCTACGGACGTCCGATTGACGTGTCGTCAGCTTTGTTGTGTTCCTCTTAGTGAGACGGATGTTTTGGCATACTCCGCCCGAGGTTTGGACGCAGGTGGAGTACGGTCGGATTGGTTATGCCTTAAAAACCAACCGGGCCCTGGGACGAAAAAGCCAATAACTCTCAGACCGGGCGTCCGATCGACGCGCCGTCTGTTGCGTTGAGTTCCTGTTGACGATACGGAACTTTTGGATACATCAACTCTGGACTTAGTGACAGTTGATGTATCAGCCTCTCGGCTCGTGGAGCGGACCCTCCCGAACGAGCTTGTTGTATGCGGGAACCCTAGTGCTGGCTGCGACTGTGACTACTACTACTACTGCTTCTGCTACTGTGACTGCGATGACGACAGTACAGAGATCCTGTGTGGATTCGACGATGACTACAGCACTCAGCGATCCTACGTGGATCAGTGCTACAGGTCCTGTGTGGGCCCTATCCTGTGTGGGTCTTTGCGCTCAGTGGTCCTGTGTGAACCAGCGCCTACAGGTCCTGTGTGGGTCTTTTCGGGGGTTAGTTACCTATCGATCCTTCGTGGGTCTGATGACTTAGATGGATCAGAGATCATCTTTATCCTCTTTCGAAGAAGTATACCTGTGTGAGCTGAACCCTGTTGCTATCCTGTGTGGATTGTGTTGTGCTATCCTGTGTAGATTTCGTTTGCTTTCATGTGTGGAATACGTTTACTTTCCTATGTGGACTGATTTGTACTTGGGCTCAGAGGTTGGAGCGTATTGGAATTGATGACTTAGGTATATGTATGGGCATATACCTAAGCAGTGTCAGTTGTTACTTCGTGATTGTATCATCCTTTGTGGTTTATCCTTTGTGGATTTTGGGAGACCTTCGGGGGTCTCGGGGTCCCTACTGAGTAGCTTATAATCACCCATGCACGGGCCATGCCCGCACTACATTGTGTTGGTTACAAACGACGGACAACGTTGATCGTGGTTGAGGCTTGCAGAGCAAGACGGTATCTGGAGGAGGACCACTGGGCGGGACGTACTCGGAGCGGACGGTGGGACCCGTGGAGAAGTGGAGCTATCTCTACCCACCCTTCAGGTGGGATTTCCAGTGGACATCTCGGTGTAGCAGCTTTTACTTTACAGTTGATGTGTTCCCTTTCGAGTTGTACTTTACTTTCGGTTTGGGTTTGTAAACTGGCCCATTTACTTTTCCGCACTTTCAGTTGTACTCTGTATTTACTTAGTGTGTACTTTTCCGCCTGCTTACTCTGTGGTGTTTTTTTACTTTACAAAGGCAATTCCTTCACTTTCTACCGGGATTTATGCCTTGGTGCTAGTCGCCAACCCATGGCCTATGGAATGCGGGCTTGGGGTAGTCAAAGCACGGGCCCCGAGGACGGGTCGTGACAAATTGGTATCAAAGGAGTTCGGTTCTACCGCGAACTCTGATCTTTTCTATGTGAAGCAATAATGTTTAGTGTATTGAGTGTGGTTATCAGCCCATGGAGTCCAGTGTTGGTGCGGCGGCCGACATATCCGTACACCAGGACCCTGACTTCTGATTTCCGACTTAATGCACAAAAACATTGATTGCGTGTGTGTTTCAAAGTTTTCTTTGTGATTACTTTGTGTCAGCTCACCAGGTATACTGTTTGACTGTGGCGCACCTATTCGTTTTCAGGATGGCCCCACGACGGCAGCCAGCTAGGGTTCCGAGAGTCGAGTGTGACGACAGCCCACCGAGCGACGAGGCCTCGGTGCAGGGCCCTTTGTCAGCAGTGGCACCGGCGGTAGCTCTACCCGTTGAGCCACCGATACTTCCAGCACCAGCCGCTGACGATGCACATCGCCTCAGCGCACTGCATGAGTTTCAGCACCAGCGACCACCCAGGTTTCGCGGGGAGACGGATCCCCAGGTAGCCGAGGACTGGCTGGAGGCAGTGGTACGTGTGTTTAGGCTAGTGAGGACACCATCAGACCTCATGGTGATCCTCACTGCGAGCCTACTACACGCAGCAGCAGGACGATGGTGGAGCTTGATGCTCCAGGTGCACGATGAGGCATCTCTTTTATGGACGGACTTTGAGAGCCTCTTCCGCTCGGAGTTTGTCCCAGCCACCATTCATGCGGTGCGTATCCAGGAGCTTCTTCAGCTGCGGCAGGGCAGCATGACGGTCGCTCAGTACTCGGCGAGATTTACCGATCTCTCGCGCTACTCGACTGACATGGTACGGGACCCATTCTTCGGGGCCCGGACCTTCGAGCAGGGTTTGAGACACGAGATCAGGGCATCGCTGATCTCCCTCCGCATACCGACTCAGACAGGAGTACTGGAGCAGGCCCTTTTGATCGAGAGCTTCCTTGCTGAGTCTACATCAGCAACGAGACCACCGCAGGGCGGCACGTGGCAGAGTCATCTGCAGCAGGCAGTCGACAGATGACTCAGGGGTTCAGGCAGACCAGACCTTCAGGTAGACGACCTCAGGACACTGGCTCAGTAGTGCGGGGCACACATCGAGGAGCCAGTCTTTCGAGAGGCAGGCAGTGCTACTCGTGCGGAGGGCAGGGCCACATGTCTCGTGATTGCCCAACCCGCCATGCAGAGGAGCAGTAGACGGTTGAGGAACCACCTAGCCAGAGGCAGAGGGTCGACCGTGGCGGTCCGCAGGGAGCAGGCGGACGAGGCAGAGGAGCTGGCCGAGCAGCAGGTGGTGGGCTACGCTTTGAGGCTCTACCACCACCACCACCAGGAGGTCCACCCCGACCTCAGGGGAGAGCACAGCTTCAGGCAGCTGAAGCATACGATCATGGAGCTCCAGAAGTGGGTGGACTAGTGCGGGACTAGCTCCAGGAATAGAGGCCTTTGCCCATAATGCCTCTATCTTCGTAGTTTATGTTGCCTTATTTCCTTTTACTTTAAGTTGAAGTAATAAAAGATACTTTCCTTGGTGAATTTTGTTTTCTTGTCTTTTGTTTATTTTTACTAAGAGGTGCCAGTTAAAAACTGTTGACTTGACCCTCATTTGCGAGATTCTTACTAGAGTAAACTCAGTGACCACACACTGATGCCGACAGTGTGACTCAACCCTTGGAGGCGAGAGTGACAGTTGGGTCTCTTGGTAGCAGCGTCGAGGCCTTACGACGTCATCCATGACATGATTTAACTAATCATGACGGGATTGACTGTATTAGGCAAGGAACGTGGTTCATCCAGGGGATGAGACTGGATTTCACTTTTCGGCAAAGGAGAAATCTTTTCAGCTTTTCCGTACATTAAGGAGGAAGGGGAAACCCTTCGTGTGGTCAGACGGATGTTAGCAGAGCTTCCAGGAGCTCAGACAGAGATTGACCAGCGCACCTATCTTGAGGTTTCCTAAGGAGGGAGTAGGGTACGTAGTTTACTGCGATGCATCAGGGACCAGACTCGGATGTGTTCTGATGCAGGAGCGGGCAGTGATCACCTATGGATCACGTCAGTTGAGGCCGCATGAGCAGAACTACGCTACCCATGACCTGGAGTTAGCAGCAGTGGTCTTCTCTCTGAAGACATGGCGACATTACCTGATGGGCAAGCATTTTACAGTCTTGTCTGATCATCAAAGTCTCAGGTATATCTTCTCACAGAAGGACCTGAACCTGAGACAGCGACGATGGCTCGAGTTCCTCCAGGACTATGACTTTGAGATATTCTATACTCCTGGGAAGGGGAACGTAGTAGCCGATACCCTCAGCAGGAGGACGGGCATTCAACTACTTGAGGAGGCAACGGAGAAGCTAGCCTCTTTGCAGATATCCTTCGTGGATAGAGATGGAGCAGCCTTCCTTCAGTCTGTCAAAGTCACCCCTCTACTACTACTGCGGGTCAGAGAGGCACAACGTGAGGACGCTGACTGTGAGACACGACGTGCACAGATATCCTCGGGACAGGCACCTGATGGTTTCTCCCTTGGAGCATAGCACGACATCCTTTTCATAGGACGTACCATGGTACCAGTCGCTTTGCGAGAGGAGATGCTGAGAGAGTTTCACACTTCTCCTTTGGCGGTACATCCTGGAGTGGCGAAGATGTACTAGGATCTCAGACGACTGCACTGGTGGCCGGGCATGAAGAAGGCATTAGCAGAGTTCGTTTCTTGATGCCTCACCTGCCAGCAGGTGAAGGCAGAGCATCAGGTACCAGCAAGCTTGGTGCAGCCCTTGGAGGTCCCATAGTGGAAGTGGGATGACATATCTATGGACTTCGTGACTGGACTTCCACGCACTTCTAGAGGTCGCGACTCCATCTGGGTGATTGTTGACTGACTCACCAAGTCGGAACACTTCTTACCCATCAGAGAGTAGGGCTCAGTGGAGAGCTTGGGACATCTCTACGTTCAGGAGATTGTGCGGCTCCACGGCGTGCCATCATCTATCATCTCCGATCGAGATGCTCGCTTTACTTCCCGGCTTTGGAAGGGGTTACAGGAGGCGTTTGGGACGCAGCTACGTCTGAGCACAGCCTTTCACACTCAGACAGATGGTCAGACGGAGATAACCATTCAGACTCTCGAGGACATGCTCCGTGCATGTGTCCTCGACTTTGGTCGCAGCTGGGAGGACCACCTACCCTTGGTGGAGTTTGCGTACAACAACAGCTACCATTCCACCATCGGGATGGCACCGTACGAGGCGTTGTACGACCGACCTTGTAGATCTCCTTTGTGCTGGACAGAACCTGGGGAGTCAGCACTTGTGGGACCGGAGATGGTCCAGGCCACGACAGAGAAGGTCCAGGTCATCCAGGAGCGGATGAGGACAGATCAGAGCTAGCAGAAGTCATACGCAGACAGGAGGCGGAGGCCACTGGAGTTCGTGGATGGAGACCACGTCTTCTTGCGGGTATCACCTCGACGTGGTATTCGGAGTTTTGGCCAAGGAGGCAAGTTATCTCCACGCTTCATCGGACCCTTCCAGATCCTCAGAAGGATTGGCGAGGTGGCTTATCTCCTGGCTCTAGCACCTCAGTTGCACCGGGTGCACGACGTCTTCCACGTTTCTCAGCTGAGGAGATACGTGCACGACCCGACGCACATCATTGACCATGGGGAGCTTGATGTTGATGATGGGGCGACTTTTACGGAGGTCCCGGTGGAGATAGAGGATCGACAGGAGCGGGTCCTACGTGGGCGATCGATTCCTCTTGTGCGCATCAGATGGCAGCATGGAAACCTCCAGGAGAGCACATGGGAGCGGGAGGCACAGATGTGTGCTCAGTACCCTCATTTGTTTCCCTAGTTTTTTATGTATCTTTACGGGGACGTAAAGCCCTGAGGTGGGAGTAATGTAAAGACCCTTAAAATTAAAGGGAAATTATTTCTTAATTTTCTTTGAAATTTACAAGAACGCGGTTTCTGACGGCACCTGATTCCGGGGCCCGGAGTGCCCGGAATCAATTTCTGAAGTTCGGCTCAGGTACGTTCAGTGAACGAACGAGCAGGAAATTATAACTTTTGACCCGGTGGTCAGAATTGAAATCCGAGGACACCAATGAACTCGCAGCGCATATATTCTCTTAAGGAGACCTTTTCTGAGGTTGCATTTTAGGCCAGACGAAAGTTAGTTTTGGGAGAATTATAAGAAGTTAAAAAAAATGTGGAAACACTTTTTATTTTTTTTAACTTGTTGGTTAACTCCTCTCAAAAGAAGTTAGGGTTGGGACCCACACCCACTTAACCTCCCTTGAGAGGATTAAGTGTGGTGGTGCCCACATGAACACTAACTTTTCATCTTCTCTCAAAACTCCCTTTAACCCCTCTTTAAATGACATGACAACTTGTTAATTAATTTGGAGTTATTTTTACTCGAATTTCAAACCTTTGAAATTCAATTTGTTAAGTGTGTAAATAAAATAAGACTCTAGCTTATTTTATTTGGTTAGATTTCTCTAGCCTTCTTGATAGAATTTGGGTTCTACTTCTTCTTCTTCAACTTTGATGAAGAACGCGAAGAAACTTCGAGCTCCGACGAAGAACGCTGCTCCTCTCTTCTTCATAGCCGGTTGTTTCTGAGGATCGACGTCGTCTTCCATGTCAACGAAAGGGAACGCCGCTTCCTCCTCGGACTTCCTTCGTCGGCTTATGAAGATTCTCCAATGACGTACCTCTTCGGACGTACCTCTTCGTCAACAGATTTGACGAACGATTACCGCGACGCCTGACCTCCGCGACGTTGTCTTCCGTGGGTCGTTGACGATCATCGATCTTGAAACCAAGGTAGGGGTTGTTGTTGTTTATTTATTTATTCTCGATCTTGGTTCCAGCATGACAAACGTGAGGATAATTATTTATGTGTTATCGTCTAATGAGAGGGGGGTCGGACCGCACAAACACGGTCGAATTCCCCCTCCTTTGTTCTTGATAATGATTTTCTTGTGGATGAACGAGATGGCGTGGTGCCGTCGCACCACGTGGAAATTCGCACGGTTATATTGCGTGACGCCATCGCGCCGCGCCGTGGAAGGATCATCATGAACGCGACGCCGTCGCGCCGCGTTGAAGAAAACCGAAGGCACCACGGCCGGAGCGGGGCCGCGACGGAGGGGTGCGGTGCCATCGCACCGCGCCGGACGACGAACACCACGGCCGGTTCTGGGCCACGGCGGGACGAGAGGACCGGCGGCTCGCCGGGCCACCGGTGTCGGAAGCCGGAAGGGGACCGTCTTTGCCGGTCCGTTGAAGAAGAACCGGCCGGCCAGTTCGGACCCGCCGGAAGGGGAAAGACCGGGGGAATTAAATTCCCCCGGCCAGGTTAATTTCCCCCCTCCCATTATGAGGGGGGGGGCTGGTTTCATAATGGGGGGCAGGCGGCCCCCCCGTTTCCCTCAAGGCAGGCCCCCACGAGGGGGTCGGTTTTCTCCAAAGGCGCGGCGCCAGGCCGCGCCACCAGCTAAGAAGAAGCGGGGGCCTTGCCCCCCGCGTGTGGCACCGAGCGGCGCCAGGCCGCGCCGCCATGCCGGACCGCGCCTCCGCGCCGCCGGCCGGGCCGGGTCGCCCCGGACCCGGACCCCCCGTTTTCGAATCGATTTCGGTCTTTTGGCCATAACTTGAGCTACGGACCTCCGAATGGAAAACCGTCAGCGGCAATGCGATCCCTGGATCGAGACGGTCGATTCGGTATATCGCACTCAGAGTTTCAGAATACTTTGAGTTCGGCCGGGTTGGTTTGAACACGAAACCAACCGGGCCCTCGGAGCGGAAACGCTCATATCTTGAGCTATAGATGTCCGATTGATGTGCCGTCAGCTTTGTTGTGTTCCTCTTAGTGAGATGGATCTTTTGGAATACTCCGCCCGAGCTTTGGACACAGGTGGAGTACGGTCGGATTGGTTTTGCCTTAAAAACCAACCGGGCACCTGGGACGAAAAAGCCAATAACTCTCAGACCGGGCGTCCAATCGACGCGCCGTCTGTTGTGTTGAGTTCCTGTTGACGATACGGGACTTTTGGATACATCAACTCTGGAATTAGTGACAGTTGATATATCAGCCTCTCAGCTCATGGAGCGGCCCCTCCCGAACGAGCTTGCTGTGAGCGGGAACCCTAGTGCTGGCTGCGACTGTGACTACTACTGCTACTGCTTCTGCTACTGTGACTGCGACGACGACAGTACAGTGATCCTGTGTGGATTCGACGACGACTATAGCACTCAGCGATCCTACGTGTATCAGTGCTATAGGTCCTGTGTGGGACTGATCCTGTGTGGGTCTTTGCGCTCAGCGGTCCTGTGTGAACCAGCGCCTACAGGTCCTGTGTGGGCCCGATCCTGTGTGGGTCTTTGCGGGGGTTAGTTACCTATCGATCCTTCGTGGGTCCGATGACTTAGATGGATCAGAGATCATATTTATCGTCTTTCGAAGAAGAATACCTGTGTGAGCTGAATCCTGTTGCTATCCTGTGTGGATTGTGTTGTGCTATCCTGTGTGGATTTCGTTTGCTTTCCTGTGTGGAATACGTTTACTTTCCTGTGTGGACTGAGTTGTACTTGGGCTCAGAGGTTGGAGCATATTTGAATTGATGACTTAGGTATACGTATGGCCATATACCTAAGCAGTGTCGATTGTTACTTTGTGATTGTATCTTCCTTTGTGGTTTATCCTTTGTGGATTTTGGGAGACCTTCGGGGGTCTCGGGGTCCCTACTGAGTAGCTTATACTCACCCCTGCACGGGCCATGCCCGCACTACATTGTGTTGGTTGCAGATGACGGATAGAGTTGATCATGGTTGAGGCTTGCAGAGCAGGACGATACCTGGAGGAGGACCACTGGGCGGGACGTACTCGGAGCGGACGGTGGGACCCGTGGAGCAGTGGAGCTATATGTACCCACCCTTCAGGTGGGATTTCCAGTGGACAGCTCGGTGTAGCAGATTTTACTTTACAGTTGATGTTTTCCCTTTCGAGTTCACTCTACTTTCAGTTTGGGTTTGTATACTGGCCCATTTACTTTTCCGCACATTCAGTTGTACTCTGTTTTTACTTAGTGTGTACTTTTCCGCCTGCTTACTCTGTGGTGTTTGTTTACTTTACAAAGGCAATGCCTTCCCTTTCTACTGGGATTTACGCCTTGGTGTTAGTCGCCAGCCCCTGGCCTATGGAAGGCGGGCTTGGGGTAGTCACGGCACGGGCCCCGAGGATGGGTCGTGACATGTTTTGGAAAACCAGATACTTGCATATATTTCAAATTACATTTGAAAGCAGGAAATCCAATATAGTTATTTCTTTGAGGGAAGAATTATTTATTATACTAAAACCCTTTATATCAATCATAATATATTTCATAGAATCTGAGGGAAATGAAAAATAATAATTGGGTGATCTTAGATTCTTAGTAAGTATATTTATATAGCATAATCTATATAAGGGTTAAATAATATGGATATAATAAATTATGATGAAATAATTCCAAATAAGTAAAAAATCTGGAAGAAATTATCAATCAATATAAAAACTTATCTAATAAGTACATGGATATAAATAAATGATTTAAAAATGATGTAATGCATAATGGAAGGTATCTGAAACATAATTTTATATCCTCATCCAACATATCTGAAAATATTATCAAGAGTTTGTGCCATGAAATCTACATAAATGGATAAGGCCTCACTGAAAAACCGATCTATTTTTTTCATGAGGTCAAATAATGAATTTTGTGGATATGGTTATCACCTATAATAAATTAATAATTCCAATAAATTACTTATATGAATTATCAATGAAACATAATCATAAATCCTTAAAATAATTCATTAACTATTCATATTGTAAGAACAAGTCATACAGAATATAAATATTTCCCCAAGATCAAATGATTATAATCTATATAAATAAATATGTTTGTTGGTATTATTAGAGTATATCCTAAACATAATATTCATAACCAATGTTAAAATATATTAAAATACTTTAAAAATATCACCTGAATGTTTTGTGAGGACAATACCATATCCACTATGAAAATAAATTTTTCAAATATAAAAACTATGAATGTAATAATGATAAATTTTTTTAAAAAATAACCTTATAAAATTATAAGGGAATCGTTATGAAATTTTGATTTCTTAATAGTGAAGAATTGTTTTAATTATTTATAAGTAAAAGAAATTCCATTTAGAATTTCGTTAAATGTCAAAATGTACCATCAATAAATGAAAATCACTGAGTATAATCTCTTTTCATATGATTTGTTTCATGTTTAAACTAATACCAAATGGTTCTTCAATTATTTATAAAAAACACCACTAAAGTTGGTGTTATCATCCAATACACAATGGTTTCATACATTTAGATGTGATTTCTAGTATATTTCATAGAATGAATATTTAGTGGTAGTTATCTTTGTTTTAGTGGTGGTTTTCAGAAAAACAATGACTATGATTTGGTGGAAGTGAAAACTGTGGCTAAATACTACATTTTTTATCTATACAACTGCCAATAAAATAATTTCCTTTCATATTTTGTGAGGATTTTAAATGTCGTCGATAAAAACCCATCATCCCATAGCGTTGGTTTAAACCGGTGATAAGGACAAACCATATTTTTCGGTTTTTTAGTCACCACAATATGTTGATTTAAAAAAAAACTAGCTGTAGATTCTGCTGCCCATAACTACCCTAAAAAACAAATGAACTGCCTAGTTTTATCTCCTATCATATTCACCCAAAATCACACAAATTAAATAAAAAATATGGAATGAATCCAACAAAAAATATCACTAATTCAAATTAACTATAGTGATAAAGAGAACTTATTTTGAGATTAAGTGCCCAAAAAATCCAATATACTTTCATATAGTTTTCTTTGACCATATTCATCTTCATTATTCCCTAAAAGATGAATGAAGGAATGTAATCCTATATAAAAATTATATTAATTTATGTGAACCATAAATGGTTTTATCCTATTCAAACATGGGAAACCATGAAACTCTCATGTGAATATTTTTGTTCTAAAAATGATTAATGAAAAAACACTCAATTTTCATATTAGATAAGACATAAAAAGAGCACTAGTTACTACATGATGAAGAACTCTATATGTGACCATAACCATCTCCATCTATACTCCCTTCTACTAACTCCTGTAAGATATTTATGTTGAAAATTATACATGTTTGTATATTTATGTTTAAACATAAAACCAATAAAAGTTTATTAACAAAAAGATTTTGGATGTGGTGTGATTTACCTTCTCACCACCAGTTATTGGTGCAATATAAACAAGGACATATCCAATCATCTTTTGATATATATCATCCAACACTTTTTGCAAAGCCTATATCTAAGCACTATATTCTTGAATTGTTCTTTTCATAGAAAAAACACTCTCTTAGAATATTCTGGTAGGGAGTGACTATAAGAAAGAGTTGAAGCAACTGCAATCCCTATTGTCCTACCAAATACCTGAAGTGTTAGTTTTCCCAATCCCATCCTATAGACATGACCTGGATGCTCCTTCCAAAAAACCTTTCCAATTGGGTTAACCTGAGAGACTAAGTAGGAATATGTGTGATTGAAATCCCATTGTTCTATAATTTTTACCTATAAATAAAATATCAGTTAAATTTTAAGAAATATATATTAAAGTAGTGATAATTGATAATAATTTATTACAATAAAAAATGGATTCTTACCCCAATATCTTTTATAGACTCATTAAAAAAACACAAATCAAATTTTTTATCAACATCCAAACACATTTCAATTTAGGAGGCTTGTTGACCTAAATCCCATGACATCATTAAACAATGATAAATCAACTATTTAATATACTACTGAAAAGATTATCATAGTAAATCAGATTCTAGAAATACTCTTTGACCATGTAGTGTGAGGGATGATTTTCTTAGCCTGACCTAAATCATTTTTCATTGAAACACCCTAAAATAAAAAAAATGTAGTTTAATAGCAACGTATGAAATGCCATATCCTTGTTATACGCATTTATGAATGTAAAATAATATTAATATAATAATATATATTAAATACAATATGCTTCTCATCATGATAACTATCAATAAAAACATTCCAGTTCTCTCTAAGTATGCCATTGTGTACCTTATCATACAATTGATGGGTTCCCAATGAAGTATTGTTGAATTTCTTCCATAATCTCTATTTAAAATCCTTCTGTTTCTTACCCAAATTTTTCACTATCCACTTTCATGCTATAAGATCATCAATGAAAAAGTGTAAAAAAATGTACAAGGAGATTAATTTTTCAAATATTATAATTTAATAACATAATGCAATTCAATTGCTCCAAAATGTATTAAAATTACCTTTATCATTGAATTTGAAACATTGTTTTTTCAGGATGAAGGCATATGATTCCAATCGTCATCCATGATCAGAAGTGTAACTGGATCCTCCACTTTCTAGCCTAGAATATGGCCAAATATTCCTATAATATCATCTATAGGGACCACATAGTAGTTAAATGGGACAACTTTCTCTAGTCTGTTCAGATTCTAGACATATGAACATTTCCTATTTTCTCTATAGTAGCATTACATCTGACATTTAAAAAAAATTATTTATTAGCATAAAAAAGTGAAATAAAATTATTCATCTTAAAATTTTTACATATAAAAGTCACCCTCCAATATCCCTACAAGGAACCAAATGTGGAGACATTCTCCCTCACTACTGAGGGTACTGAATAGGGAGGCATCATCTGAGCTACTAATGGGATGCTAATTGATGGCGTGGTGTATGGTGTAGGGGAAAAGTAGATGGTGTCTAAGATTCTATAGGGAGGGAGACAAATGTATCATCATCTGTCAGTATGGTTGAGGAAACATTGAATGCAAGTCAACTGGAATTAGTATAATTCTTTTTCATTGGCATTCCTATCATTTTATCAAATAATATTAACTTCATAACTTATATTTCGAAAAAAAGTCATGAAGAAAAAAAATTAGAACTGGAAATAGATGAACGTTACTGATAAAAAAATATACATAACTATGATAATGAATGACTGAACAAATGACATTAGTGGTTGATAAATTAATGGATGGATTCATATACAATTATTTTCTTCTTCAATAATGTAATTTTACTGCCCCATCATTATTTGATCAACATTATCCACCCTAGCATGAGTAATATTTTCAATATTATGAGGGAAAATACGTTTTCATCTTATTGTTGATGGGATTCAATGTCTAATATCAAATCTTCCACTTCATCTCCCATATCATACAATTATCTTTATTTTACAAGAGAAACTACACACCACCATTCATTCATGAGACCTTCTACATAATCTTCCATTCTCTATTACGATGATAAGATATATAGATCATTTAATTCATAGTCACCAACATCCATCACGAAAGAGAAGTTCATAGATGTAAATTTCAAGTAATCTCATTAATCGCGACAGATTATATCGACCTGCTTGCATTAATCTATTTAAATAGAAAACTTCCTACTGTATTTTAATTTGATAATATCAATTTACATTCCATATTATTCCTATTCATAAAATGTAAATATACCACTATAATATGTTTTCAAACCCTCTTCATGGTCTACAATATGAAATTTAAATCCATTCACATTGTATGTGTGGAGCTTTCTACCATGTTTAAGAGGACCTCAAGAAAAAATATCAAATATTCTAAAATTTTGGCTCGAGTATCGGTATTAATGATATAACAAATTTAATATACATTATCATATTTACAAAATATTTGTGTCAACCCAATATTCGTATTGATTTCAATATTTATTAACTTCCACATCATCCAAACCATTCTCTAATATCTTTATTAATATCTTTTGTTATATATTATTCATTTTTTGTTCGACCTCTCATTAGTCGTTTTGTTTGTTTACTCAACTCTTCAATAAATAGATATGTAACTTCACTGTTTATTTTCATATATCTATGTGCACATAATAATTCCATTTCTGTCAGTGTAACATTTGAGCTCCTCCCAACGGATCATCCAATAGCAAGATAGATTTTTGATATCCAGTGTAGTTTATATTGAGACATTGTGTCATCAAAATATCTAACTTGATTGAATCTCATCTTAATATAATAGAAGTATCTAGATGAAAAGGTAAGACACTCCTCTTCCAAATAGCCTTCCTAAAGAAATCCTTCATGTTGAGCATTATTTTTCAAATAGGATTTCAAATGGCCAAGATATCTATATAATGAAATAAGAAAACATTATTGTGTATTTAAATATGTTTTAATAATTGTTTACATAAAATTAAAACCATATAAATAATTTATCATTAAATGTTATACATCAATCAATAATTTAATGGTCCTCCTAATTTAGCTTCCTCATCCAAATTCACAGTTAAATTAATCATGGTAGTAAAAAATTATGGAGGAACAATCATATACATTACACAAAGTATCAATACAAATCACTCCTAATGGATTTCATGTTAAAATTATTCTAGAGTTTTCATACATAGTTGTCTAAAAATTGTGAAAAAATATAGTACAATAGAAGTACTATTTTAAGGTAATAATTTACACAATGCCAATAGTAGTTACAGCTATAAGGAAATATGTGACTCATGAATCTTCAATCCATCTATCTTATGATGCTACAAGTAATCAAAATTTGATATGTTACTTGAATAACCCTCAAATATTATAACATGTTTTAAAATTATATGAAATGTATATATATCCTTATTTTTTATTGAAACTATTTTCCGAGCATACTTTCCATTCTCATCTGGCCAAAGACCACGCTTTATGTTGATTGATTGTAAGTCATTCTGAGTAAGGAGATGATAATTTGATTTTCCAGGCACATTACTCAATGTGAAGACAAATTTTCCCAAAAAATATTCTCAATATGCATCACATCAAGATTATTCTACAACAAATTACATTACCAATACATAATTTTTAAGAATATTCTTTTTTATACTATTTTGTCATTCATATTTCATTGGATGATGTACTTTGAACTCATTTCCCCTATCATTAAAAAGATTCACCTTTAAAAATTCAATATATACATTTCTATGTTGTGCCAATATTTTAGAACGAGTTAACAACTTTTTATATGGTCTATAATCAATAAAGGAATTGAATTATTTACATTTTTAACCGAAATATATGAGATGCATTGAGAAAAATTCAATGAAACATGAAGAAATTTTTTTTAATATCGGGGTACTCATTCGAGCTCAAAATCAAAGTTACAAATAGACAAATCCAAACATGTGTAAGTGTTCCAACCTGATAAATTCCATTTTCTATAGAATTCACTAATGGTAGACATTAGAGAAGCTTCCTTTAGGAATTTTTTTTAAGATGCATCATATGTAACAACGCCATTACTCCATCACTCCTATAATTCATCAATTAGAGGCTATAAGTATACATCAAAATAATTTCTAGTAATTCTTTTCCTAAGAGTAATCATCAAAACGAAAAAAAAAATTACTTCATACACATCCATGGAGGCAGATTATAAGGCATCAAAACAGTGAGCTAAATTATATAACTTGTGCTCAATGTCTCAAATGGGTTAAATCCATCGGTAACCAATCCCAATCGAACATTCCTAGAATCAGATGAGAAATATTGATGTAATGAATCAAATGTATTACATGTTTTTGAATATCATGGATGTTTCATTATCCCATCATTGTTATTATCTATGGAATTCCACTTCAGGTGTTTGGAGGTTTTCAGTGGCATGAATAATCATTTCAATCGATGCATTAAAGGAAAGTAATACAAAACCATTACAGGTGTGTTCCTTTTCTTATGATTTATAGTAGTATGTTGATTTAGACAGCTAAAATCACCCACTGACTACTATCTAGAAGAACAACTATTTTTTTTCTAATCCTGTATTCTTGAATACACTCCCCAATAATGCATACAATCATCTGGACCTCTAGAATTTTTTTATGATTCGTACAACGATTTTTAACAAATGTTTTCATATCATAATAAGATCAAGGGATCATTGCTTCAGGAAACGAGTCACAAAACAATTCCAATATCACATATGCCACCATATTTGTAATTAAAAATAGGCATTTGATATGATATAACTTCAGTAAAAAAGAAAGTTATGGATATTTCAAACATCTACTATACAGATCATGATTTCCATGGTCAATGGAACCATGAAATTCATTTTTCTACTATGTGGAGATTTTTCTTACATTATTATCCACATAATAGAGATGAGGATCATATGATGTGTTATAATCGTGATCTATTTGTCCTATAGTCTCAAAAAAATTCACTTGTCATGTTTTTATTTGTAGCAACCTTAATTAGTTGTTCTGATATGTTTTGATATTGTCATTGGTATCTTGAAATTTCAAAATAATCCATTATAAGTTTTTTCATTTAATTTTCCATTTTTGTAGATGTTGCGAAATCATTCTGTCAATTGACATTTGTGGTCAGTCTTTCTATAACATTTATTTCTCTATTCCAATTCCAGCAAAAATATTGAGTAGGAAATTTCTTAAATATAAAGTGTTCATAAAAATGATCTCTCTTTAGCCATATTCTAAATTTACATTTAGGACATGTTCTTCTTATTCTCTGATCAAAAAATCAATTGAAAATTTAAAAATATAAAAACTCCTCAATACTCTTAGCATACAGAGGTGTGTTACTCAGAAATGTGATCCAACTTTTATCCATATGAAAATGTTCTTTAAATATATTAGAAATATTAAAAAAAGTATTAGTATGTAGGAAAAAATATAAATGGAAGTGAAAAAAAATCATCACATTTAGTTATATAAAGTTTCATATAAGTACTAAAAAGTGAAAGTAAAAAACAAATCAATCATTGATATTATTATAAAAAATAGATGTAAAAGAGAAATCATACATTCATTATTTTAAAAAATAAATATTGGTTGAAACACCCTAGGGTCACTAAGTGTAGGTGAACCTAGTAATTATCTTTCACCGTAGTAGTGCATTTAGAGTTCAATCACATCCCTAGGTGTTACATAATGCTTCACTATCATTGATAGTGGAGATCTATGGGATTATTTTTTTGTCTGTCACATTCTATTTTTCTTTATTTATCGATAGAACATCTCAAAAATACTAAAATGGTTTAAAAATTAACTTAAATATGAACTGATTTCTAAGAGAGAGTATTTGATGATGTTTTATTTAGTGTGAATAATTTAGTCTTCCATTATTATTTTTATGGTCTAAACATATAGGAGGATATGATAACAACATAGTATCCTATCATCATTGATAAAACATTCCTAGAAATATAAAATGAAATCATAAATTTCCATGAAGGTACAATAAAAATGTAATTTGGTTAAATTTTTTTCCTCTATAATAATTTTTATTCCATCATGTACCCGTAATAATATAAAATAATTTTTTAAATTGTAACATTATAATGAGTATAATCCATGTAAAAAATACAGTTTGACGTAATAAATTTTTCATTTGGGAAAAAATCATGATATGAACAGTATATCACAAATAATTAGAAAAAAATAAATATTTTATCCAACCAATTGAAAATGAAATAACTTTTGATTTATTTTATGGATTTTACTATTTATTCAATAAAAAAGTGTTTGATACGCAATCTCCTATATAAGAAGTTTAAAGCATTGATTTTTGTAAAAAAAATCAATGGTTATACTTATTCCATCCTCTAGATCTAGAATTAATACCCTTTCTTAATAATTTAACATATTTATTTATAATCAATGGAAGCATTACACCAATAGTAATCAAAAAAATTCAAGGGCTCACTAAATCATTGGGGGAAGATTTTCCCGTAAAACAAACAAAACCTGTCAAGACAGTAACAAAACCCTAAACCCATGCTATTTGTTCTTTGAAATGTAAACAATACAACTTAAAAATAGGTCAAATTTCCCACAATATATGAGTGGTAAGAAAATAAGAAACCAGAAAATGAGACACCAAAATAAATCACAAGTCATGAAAAAATTTTGTAATCACTCTAGACTGTATGGAAATTACCAATTCTAAGGTCCAGATGCCAGACTACTATATTAAGAGAAACAATTGAGAATTAAAATATATTATTCTTCCTAATATACAAGAAAATTTTATCTATATATGAACCAATGTTCAAATGGATTGGGTAAATAATCATAAACAATAATAAATCCAAACAAAATATTACCACAAATTCCACTAGTAATAGAATAGTATTGCGCATAGATCAAAATGTAAATAAAAACATATAGAGAAAATCCCAAACAACGTACTATTTTATTTAAATTAAATATAAACATCAATAATAATTTATCTATTTCATCAACATTGAATATCAATTTCACATTCACTAACACAAACAAGAAATCCATGCATCCAATATGGAGAATTTGTAACTCATGATAAGAATCCCATCCTACTATTCATGTAACCAAATATACATGAATATAATGATCCCAAACCTAGAATATACCAATTATGGAACAAAAACATTATATAATATCAAAAATATGTAATAAAATGTGAACTACCTAAAACATGGGTGTGAAAGTTCACAAGATTATGGAGGGAAGGTGGAAACAGATAAGGGGGGCGACTGCCAGGGGGAAAAGGGGGGCGATGGTGAGGGGATAGGATTAGATAGGGTTGGTTCCAATGTAGAGGGGCTAGGGTTCAATAGGGTTGGGGGCTATCATTGAGGTGCTACGGTTCGACGAGGTTGGGGGATGACGACAAGGGGTTCAACAGGGTAGGTTAAAAGGGGGATGTGGTGTTGGGATGGGAGGGTGTATGGGAAGAAGTGTTGTAAATAATAAAATATTTTTTTGTGTTATTTTAGAAACCACATCTATGTTTTGAAAAAACAATTTTCAGTAGTTTCTAAAACCACCTCTAATTACTGAATTTGGTGTAATTCTTGTTTAGTAAACGAACATGAAAATTTGTTAAAAAAATATAAAGATTAAACATGGTTCTTAATTCATTTAACAAAAAAAATTGCTTAGTAAATATATTATTTAATTTTTTTAGTAAAATATAGATATGAGGGAAATTTTTCCCTCAATTGAAATATAAATAACATTTAATAATGATGAGATAATGAATTAAACCCTTACCACTTGTGTATCTTTTGCATCGTAATCCATATAGATGAAATAAAATTGAATGAAAGCTTAAATACCATTAAAATAAATATATTCATGATATAATATTTCAACAATTTATTATATAAACACAAAAAAGCAAATATGTGGTGAATATGGAATATTCAACTTAGAAGTAAAAGTGAGATAAGAAACCCTTACATCAAGTTTGAAATCATTCAAATTTGTAAGAACCTAATGAATAATAATGATATATTTTTCATAAATATCTTATAAAACATAATATGTTTTATTATACCATATATCATATACTAATAATATCTTATCTCATTCTTGTTAACAATTCCTTGTTAAAATCACTATTTCGGGTGACAATTACATCATTTTTCATGCATATTATCATTTAGTAGATTTGATACTTATGAATTGATTATGGTTCAATAATATCAATAAAGTTATTAATTAATTAAAAATAATATATATAATTTTATATTCATATTTATAGTTATCCATTCAATATTGATAGAGAAAATTAATTACACTGTTCGTGGAGATGATGGGATGTACGTATGCATTAATGCTATTTTTAGAATTCAACAAATTTAATAAAAGATAGGTAAAAAACATTTCACATTTATATAATCAATATTATATCATATATATCATATATATTCCTTAAAAAAATCCATATTACAATACACATAAAATAAAAATGAAAAACAATTCGCGTCTCTTTGCTGAGTTGGATGTCCAAACATATACACGACCGACATTATCATTTCCCAATAGATCGGATGGTGACAAGGTAGATATTAAAATATGATTATAGGGGAATAATTCACTCATAATTATTATATATACTCATTATTTACTTCTTTATTACTATTCATGTAAAGTATATAAGAAAAACAAATTACACCGCTACGTAGAGATGCTAAGTCGTACGTATACACTAGCGATGTTTTGTAATCAATATAATGGAAAACAGATCAAATACGGTTGTGACATAATAAATAATAACATCTCCGTATAATTATGATAAGTTATATGTTTTTTTAAGATGATTATAACACATGTAGAGGAAGTAGTAGAAGAAATAAACATGAAAGAGTGGGTAAACGCAATTACCTCTAATTCGATTAACTCTCTATAGATCTCTTCATAAAGGATTTAGGGTTGATTTTTTAAAAGATGAGGAACATACATAACATGGATAATTATATTTAAATAATAACTGGAAGATTATTTGTATCTATATGGCTCAATGTGGTTCAAAGATGTAAGGGAGGAGGTTCCCTTTATAATTAAGGTGAGGGGCACTTTTTGAAGTTCGTAAAATATTAAATTAATATAAATTATTTGTCATGTAAAAATGTATAAAAATTAATATAATATGAATATAAGATGAATCTAATATGAATATAAATTTAAATAACACCATAAAATTATATTTATACATGTTTGGGATATATATTCACCTTTATCTTTTAGTTTTAACCCATGTTACCCCCTTTTGACTGTTACCATACAATTAAAATTTTATACCATATAAGGTACAATATTATTACAATAAATTTTAAAAATTTAAATTAATGGAAAATTATAGATGCAATTAATCCTTACCCATTCATTTGAAAAAATATAATATTTTTATGAATTTTAATCATTTAATAAAATATTACTTTCCTAAAATGTAAATTATGTCAATTTTAGAACTACTCATTTACATGGACCTTAATGAAATCTAGGAAACAAATTAATTATAATAAAAATGTTTAAAAACACCTCAAATAGTTTATTTTTTATATAATATTCATTTTTTAAATTAATAGATTCAAATTATACTACTTTTTATTATATCAATATAATTTATTTTATTTTTCCATTAATTAAATAATTTCCTCATGCACATTTTTTAATCATTTAGGATAATTATTTATTCTGAAATATAAAACTTAAATTACCATGATTAATATAAATTATTTATAACCCAACTTATCCTCTATTTTTCCATATACTGAAATATTATAGTTATTAAATACCACAGTGTTCCACTTTTGGAATTTCTTTATATAAAATATTATAAAGGTAATAATTTCATAAAAATGGAAAAACCTTATATAACTAAATATTATATGATTATAAAAGAAATTAAATTTTTCGATATACATTAGGTAAGTGTTAGGGGTCATTTTTTAGTCCTTATCATTTTATTGTTAACCATAATTATTTGTCTTATCCTTTACCTTGGTAAGAAGAATAAACAGGGTTACTATTAATAATGAAAAAAATAAAAGGGGCTTATTAATCAAATTTGGATATAATGATTCCAAATAGGGAATATATTTTTTAATATTAAATTCCTATAGGTGCATGAATGAAATTTTAGTTTAAAACACAAAACAAAATGAAATTTAGTTTTTAAACCAAATCCCTTTTAGTGGAAATATATTTTTATACTATATTAAATCATAAAATTGATTCCAATGAATCTAATTGGATTGTTAATAATATTATAGATATTATTTTCTTAATTTTTACACAATTTATAATAAAATTAATATTTTCATGTGGGTTATAAAAATATATTTCTCAAAAATAATCAATGTCTTTTATTAATCACCGAATAAATAATATTTAAAAAATATTCAAATTTCAGACTAAAATAATTTGATATGATTTATTAAAAAATTATTTCATTTTCATGAAATTAAATTTATTAAAGTACTTGAAATTTTTTATAATATTTTTCACATAAACAAATAAAACTCATTTATGATGAAAACATATTTCTAAAGAATAATATGAACTTACTAAAAATTGTGTTCTGGTATCTTAATAATTAATCAGTGAATTTTTATTATGTAGGCCCCCATATGTTTTTTTATTATTTGGTTAAAACTATTAATACAAAAAAATAAAATTCTAAGGGAAAATTCATACACTAATACTAATATTTTAATAGAATATTGGAAACTATTTACTCTCATTGATGTGTGTTGTGTAAGTTATCAAAGATGGCATCTTATTTAAACATTTGAGGGTGTTAAATTCTCCCCAAGTTAAATAAATAGCATCCTAAAACTTTTTTCTATATTATTTCGTAATCTGGGGTTTTATATTTGAAAATACCATTTATGGAAAACCCAAATCATAAAAAGTGTTAATCAAGCTCCCTATAAATAACAGGGAAATGGAAATACAATGGTAAAAAACTAATTTTTTGAATATGGTATCATTAATTGGAAGAGAAACATTTTATATGGAAGAGAAAAATAATTCCTAAAGATGAATAGAAAGTGATAGATATCATGGTCATGAGAAAAATAGCCATAAAAAACTATAATGGGTTTAAAGTCTATTTATATCTTAATAAGAAAATTAAATCGATAATGTTTATTTAAAGGTATTTTTACTAAAGTGGAGGGATTATTTTACTATAAATATAATTCACATTTTAAAATAAACTAACTTGATTTACTTCCATGTTGTTAGAAAAATCAGATCAGTTGGTTGTGCTTTGATCTATTTCAACTCCATTACTCACTCTAGGAAATGGATATTCGAGATTAATGTTTCATACTGAATCAATTTTAATTAATTATATGATCCAAAGACAATCCTTCAACCTAATTTTTTTTTACTAAAACAGAAAATTGTTATAACATGTTTTATGATATGATAAATCATACTTTACCCTCAAATAACATGATCTAAATTTCCACTTAATCAATTCCACAAGTAGTTAACCTTAGGAGTCCTCATAAGTATTACTCACCATATTAAAAACCCAAATCGTTAATCAAGAATTTATCCCTCTAAATTATAATGTAGTTTATAATGTCACTTTTGAAACATGTGAATACTTTTATCACAAATACTGATAACTTGAATCAACATTATACTTATCCTTATTCCATATATCCTATATAACAACAATAACATAAATAATAATGAATTTTTTAACCTCAAAGATTATCTCATACACATCATACTATACTTCCCAAAATAACAAATCATTCATCCCAATTAATATTTCATGTTAGATATAAATGATACATATACCCTAACCCAATGAAGTGACTCCAAAAATTTCATTCTTCACAAAAAAAATCCAAAAAAAAATTTTATATTATATTATAATTTTTAAAATAAATTTATTATTATTATTTTGAAATCATTTATGTAAAAAAAATTCTTACATATCAGGTTATCATGTAGGATAGTGGAAAGTTCCCCAACCTTGTCGCCCTTCAGTTGTGGGTTCAATCAGTAGAGCCTTTCTGGATGGAATGAGGTGTCACTCGATAAGTGGGTTGTCCATTTTATAAAACTATTAAATTATAAATAATATGATAAATTTCCCAAAAAATTAAATTACTCACCAATTAACTTTATTTAACTTCTATGGTTTTCATTAGTCTACATTTACAAAATAAACTAAAT
Source organism: Viscum album (assembly GCA_963277665.1). Lineage (NCBI taxonomy): Eukaryota > Viridiplantae > Streptophyta > Magnoliopsida > Santalales > Viscaceae > Viscum > Viscum album. The sequence goes on from OY728123.1 coordinate 56,584,826, forward strand.
CTTATATTCCAATAATCCATAAATAACTCAGCCTAAGAATCATATTAACCATAAAGGTTATCAATAAATTTTACCTTATGTACACAAAATATAAAATCATTATTCTTCAAATAATTTTATTTATTAAATCATATGTTAAACCAAAGGGTTGTATTCATGTAATTAACGCCAAAAATATCATGTTAAACTTGCATCATATAAAAAATCAGAATGGTTATACGTGACCATAAAATTATGATCATCCCAAAATTCTTATCCAATAAAAAATTATGTTTATCCCAATATCACAAAAATATTAAGGGTTATCATTTCATTAATAATTTTCTAATATAAAATATTACTTTATCACTAAATTAATTTTATTTATTATTGGTTTCTTTTAATGTATAATTTTAAATTCTAAAAGAAATACTAATGAGGAGGAATCCATAGATGTTTCAAGATTCCTTTTACAAGAGAACCAACAATAAAAATAATTCCAAAAAACAATTCTATCAATTCACTTTAAAATTGTGTATATTATGGGTCCTTCTTTGGTATTGGTAGTATCTCTTACTTTAGATCATTGAAAAATGTAATGACCAATTTTTTCACATATAAGACATTAAATTCGTCGGAAATTTGTTAATTATATTCCCTTTTTATCAATAAAGAAAAAATAATCATCCCATCTATTTTAGATATTCTTCTAGGTGATTCATCCCAATTTCTTGATGAAAATGGAATTGAAAATTCTTACCTCCATTATCATTTCAGCCTCAACTTCCATAAAATTCAATTATCATATTATTTTATGTGTTGGGAATCTCACTAAATATGGAGTTATTAAACACATATTTTGATAGATGAATAGGAAAAAATAAAATATATTTCAATCCTATTTTTATCCAATTAAAACTTCCATATTTTCCATCATATTTAGTGTTAAAATAATTACTTCCAGTCCGATCAATTGAAAAAAAAAATCAAAATATTTTATGTATAAAACAATAATAATCAGAGTGAGAAGTAAAATAATAAGTAAATATTATTCAAGGTATATCTATATCTTGAAATCATATTATGAATCCAAGAGTCCTTAGTTTTAAAATATTTTGATTATAGTCACTTCCAAATCTATATGATGTTAATATATACTTAGTCTTATCCTCAATGATAGTCACATGGTTGTATTCCCTAATATATGATTTATTAAATCTAGTTCCCTGGGTTTCTGCTCAACTTCCTATGATACCAACTATAAAGACCTTAAACCTGGTATTTTATAGCAATTGATTAATTTTTTAAATGATACTAGATACATGAAATCGGTTCACAAAGGATGAATAGTTTAGTAGTCTAGGAAAACTAGATACATATTTGAATTTAAAATATATATGAAAATAAGATATAAAAAATATTATTCTATTCAAGGATACAATTATTTATTATATTATTTCCTTATATATCAATAATAATATATTTATTTGCATCATGGGTAAAATAGACATAAAAAGTGGTGAGCATAGATGCTCAACAAGTATATGTTACAAAAAATTCTAAATAAGATATGAATAATAATTAAATAACAAATAATGATAAAATAATTCCATATTAGTTATCATATGATCTTGAACCACAACCAATTATATAAAAATAATATAAAAATCTCAAGGAAATAAATAACTAATGTCGTAATGATTAAATTCATAAATCCGTATATTTTAAACATATCATCAAGTCCTCCGACATGACATCGAAAAATAATTTCACATCATTTTGATATAAAATCTATAGAAATTGGTTAGTACTTGGCTAAAAAATATTAAATATTAAATGAATGGACCTAAAGATGAATATAGTTTCTATAGAGGCCCCCAATCATCACTTACTATGACCAATAAATAATTATTACGTCATGACTCATCCTCAGCTCGTGTCGTGACTACCCCAAGCCCGCCTTCCATAGGCCGGGAGATGGCGACTAGAACCAAAGGTGTAAAGACCCGGAAATTTCAAGGAATTTTATTTTTAAATACCTTGTAATTTTATGAGTCTGTGGCTTCTAACGGCACTTGATTCTGAGGCCCAGTGTGCCTGGAATCAATTTCCGAAGTTTTTTTGGGTACATTTAGTAAACATACGTGCAGTTTTTTCTATCTTTTGAACTGGTTCTCGGAATTGAAATTCCAGGGCACAGATGAACTCACAGCGCTGGTAATTTCTTAAGGGGACCTTTACTACAGTTGCATTTTATGCGGGTTGAAAGTTCAAATTTGGGGATTGGGTAACAAGTTAAATAAAATTGTTTAGAACAATTTTATACACCATGTTGGTTAAATCATACATGGGGAAGTTAATGGTGGGGCCCACCCCCACATAACTTTCCATGTGTGGATATTTTAATGGTGGGTCCCACACGATCCCCAACCTTTCAACTCCCTTGAAACCCCCCTCAAACTCCCTTGCATTTATTGTGACAAACATTTTATTTATTAAGTTTGTTAAACTCTCCACCATCCTCCCAATTAAACTTCCAACACATTATAATTAATTAAGGGGATTCTCTAATTAATTAATTATAGTGTTAGATTATTAAATCAATTGTTGTGAGAATAAAATAATTGCAAGAGCTATTCTTTTATTTGGGTAATTGTGGTGTTGGAGAAAACCTGAGAAAGCTCTGGAGATATAGATAAAGAAATTTTTCTTCTCTTCGACGAAGAATGCCTCCAACGAAGAATGACACACCTTCCTTTCTCTTCTCTACGACGCTGTTCTTTGCGACACCATCTACTGCGATGTTAGTCTTCCGTGGATCAACGATGTGCGATGCCTTTTCGAGGTAGGGTAATATTGTATATTTCTCATTTATGTGGTTTATACTCTCGAGATTGGGCGTTTATTTGTAGGATTTATCTTTGTGGATTCCGTACCCCAATTGAATTTTTATGACGAATGTGAATTAAATGAATTAATTTGCGGATCAAAAAACCATGGGTTGAATCAATTTATTATTGTTTTTCAAGAAAATATCAAAGTATGATGAATATCTTTTTGTCAATTCCGCATGTTATTGACTCTAAAAAATGATGGCCAAACCAAACACGGCCATCAATCCACACACATACCATGCCCTTTTCAATTTCATTCTCCACGTGTTCATTGCGTGTCCTTCCTCGTCAAATAATTACGTGTGATAGAAAATAAATGTTTCATTGAGCGCAACATACGGATGTGAAGTTATCGACCCAAGGATCATGGATCCACTATCGTATCTTTTTTCTGAGTTAAATCGAACCCGGAATGGCGTGTAGAAGGATCATGTGGCGTGGGTCCGACGAGGGTTTCGGCTGGTGCGGGATAGGCATGATTACCAGCAGCGGTGCGGGTGATCGGCTTGGTGGTGTGCAGTTTAGGCTGGGCTAGCCGAGGCAGCATTCGACAGTGTAGCTGGGTGGAGGCGTGGCAGCACTAGCCGGGGGAGGTTGTGAATGTTTAGGCCATGCGGAAGAAGGCTGGGTAATTGGGTTTACGAAGGCATTAAATTTGGAGGAGAATGAAATGTGATTTGGGGAAGGAGAATGAAGATTGGAGAGAGAAATAGATGTGATGAAATAATAAAGAAAATAATAATAAAAACCATAAAGGCATGGAGTTTTGGGCATGCCACATAGAGGAGGCACCAATGTTGGTTCGTGGAAGTTTTGGATGATATAATTTAGTGAAGGAAATTAAAAATAATAATAATATAATAATGTTATTATTATTTGTGTTGGGAAAACCGTATTATGACAGTATCTTCTTCGTGCGACCATGGTTTCAAGAACCTTCTACGGCAGTGCGACCCAGATTCTGCGATGGATATTCCGAGTCCAATATTAGATGTCTTTTTCAGGTTTTTGGATCGGGTACCCGAAGCGCTCGAAAAATAATAGATTTAATATTATTAATATATCTTCGACCCGCTATAACTCATACGTGCGATGTCTGATTGGCTTGCCGTCTGGGGCGATGTAATACTATCATTAATACGATTGATTAAAGTCTAATGTTGGATACTTAATTCTGGTTTGTGGCTCGTGGCCACGAAACACCAAATAATAATATCATTCTTATTATTACATGATCTAATATCAGACATATCTCTCTCATACGGTGTCGGAATGACGAACCGTCTGCGTAGTTGAGAGCCTAGAATTAAGATGGATGTTTCAAGACTAATTTAGGGTATTTATCTCGAGATAGAGGCACGGGCCCCATGTGGCCAGGTCCGCGCGTGTTGCGGTGAAATGAAACTTTTTCACCGGCTATCCGTTTTGGACTAATGGGTAGTCCATCTCGTGTGTTTTTCGGTATGGATCGCAATGGTGTGAATGGTTTGGTTAACCGGTGTTATTTGAAGTACGACCTGGTTGGATCGAACTTGAATCCAATCGGGCCCTCAGTAATAAAACACTTATAACATAAGGACCAGACATCCGATTGATGTGCTGGCAATTACGTTGGATTCCTTATGATGAGACAGTTCTTTTGGAATACATCACTTGAGGTTTGGATGCAGTTTGAGTACGGTCGGTTTGGATTATCTTAGAAACGAACTGATCCCCTGGAACGGAGATGCTAATAACTCACAGACCAGGCATCCGATTGACGCGCTTTCTGTTGCGTTGAAACCACTATGAAGAGTCGGTCCTTTGAGATACTTCCACTTGAGATTATGTGACACTTGTATGTATCCACTAGTATATCGTAGAAAAAACCCTCCCGAAGACGAGCATACGGAGTACAGAGACCTAGTAGCTATAGACCTGACGACTACTTTACCGATTCGACTTGGAGTGATTCGATTAGCCCAGTGGACGGAGCACACTATATTTGGCAGCAGACCCATGGCGGATGGAGCACCTGGTAGTTGGCAGTAGACCCGCGGTACTAGACAGGAGGAGTACCTCTGTAGGCTGTTGGGGGGAGCTCCTGGTATTTGGCGGTAGACCCACAACGGACGGAGCGCCTGGTATTTGGCAGCAGACCTGCGGTACTCGATAGGAGGAGTACCTCAGCAGTCCAAGGTTAGTGAGTAGTGCCTCTGAGTCTCGACAGGGCCATTGTACTCGATAGAGGAGGAGTTCTACAGTAGTTGTGGTTTCGATAATTAAAATGTGGTTTTGAGTTAAGTCAATGACCTTTGTGTTTTCCTCTTGATTGAGATGGGTTACTTGATAACTTAGGTATATGTATGGGAATATACCTATGTAAATGTTATCTGTTGAGATATTTCTTCATGGTTAATACTTGATGGATTTAGTGAGACCTTGAGGGTCTCGGGGTCCCTACTGAGTATCGTTATACTCACCCCCACACGGGCTATGCCCGCACATCATTGTGTTGGATGCCGAAGATGGACAGCACTGATCAAGGCAGAGTGTACGAGGTCTGGATGGTACCCGGAGGTGGACCTCATGACGATTCGTATGACACCCCTGCTTTTTATTACAACATAAGCATGCTTTATTACACAAAACATCACTTTATACAACAAAGAAGATCGAGAGGTTTAGTGTCTTTGGGGATTAGGATCATTACATAAAAACTTTAAACTTGAGAAACAACATCTTTATTGAAAACTTACTTTACATGACCACTACATTGTTTCGTACTTAGCATTGCATGGGATAACCTGAGGACATGCATAAGAAAAGGGTGAGCTATAAATCCCAGTAAGGGAGTACACAATGAATAACATGAGGAGTACAATACATGTTAGGCAGTAGGAACATCAATAGAGCATTAGCGTAACATGACCATAAAGTCATGATAAAGAATGATAACCATAACATGGAAATGTGGCAACAACACTTAACATTGAATTAGAATGAGCCAAGGCTCATTGCACATGGAGCATGAGTAAACCCTCATTGCACTTGAAGCACGAGTAAACCCTCGTTTCACATGAATTAGAATGAGTAAACACTCATTGCACATGACGTATCATGATACTACACTTTACCCAATTCATTGGAGCGCTATAAATGGCACACCCTTCTTAAACATTTCATTTCATGCATAAGTGTGCCACTTGGATCATAAAACATGGATTCATAAAACATAATCATTTATTCCACGATAAAGGAATGTGGAATTAATACATGAAACTTTATAATCAATAAGTAAATGTGCATAAAGGTTAATACCCTTGATGGAGAAATGAGCATGGTATTCACTACACAATGATATTGGCTTAGAAAATCGGTGTGATTTCGGCAGCGTAACGGCGTGACATAAGAATTCATAAAAAAAAAGTTGATGAGAGAGAATGGGGTTACTCATCATATTTTAATTTAATGGACAGTAAGGAGGTCATATAGATACATGTCCCAACAATTTAAAAGGAATTTAGATTCATGATACAAAAGTATTGCTTGAATAAAAAAGAGGAGAAAAAGGTTTCTTTCAGAAATTCGGCATAGTAACGGGTGTACATGGGAGGCTTTTAATGAGATAGAAAGGGGTCTCCCATCATTCAAACAATAAGAAGGTAGTATGGTAGAGGTTATAAACCATACCCAAACATTCATAATTGAAATTAAAAGGGCAATACAACTTAAATAAAATTGACAAAAATGAGAAAGGAAAAAAAACCCTTACATGGAAGTGTGCTTCCAAAGGCTAGAGAGAGGCTTGTGAGAGGCTTCTTGGGAGCTTGGGGCACCTTTAGAGGATTAAAGAGAGAGTATGGAAGAGGTTGGACGAACTCAAAGGGCTTTGAGTGAGGAGGAAGTGGGAGCTTGGGTGGGTTTATATAGGAAATGTGAGAGAATTCTTTATTATTTAGGTTTGGGACCCCTTATATTAAAATAATCCAAACCACAAACCATCCCATGGTATTTGCCCAAGGTTTCTGGAAAAGGAAATAGGAAAACAATATTTTACAAGGCCAAGGTCCGAACTTATTAAAAAAGTAGGGTTTCTTATGTGGAGGTGAGTCACACTCCCATGGAAATTAATTTAAAAAGGCAAAGTGTTGAATAAGTCTTGAGGGCTCCATTAATGCTTTGAAAAGTAAGTCAAACAAACCCAAAACCTCATTATTTTAATGATAAAACACATATTGGCCGAACATAAGGATTATGGTATTTTATTACATCACCATTGGGTCATTATGATGTCATAAAACACATTATATATTTAGATGGTATTTAATTTTTACCCAAAAATTTGACTGCCTCAGAAAATTATGAAAAAATCACCGTTGGATAATTTCGATGTCCTGATTCCAAAAATAATATTTATTTTATCTAAATAATTTTCTAAATAAGTTAATTTTCACTTTTAAAATAAAAACTGACATTTATAAAAAAATCCACGGGTTTTGACAGAAATGGCTTTCAAACCTTAATAAAAATTTTAATTGCATTCATAAAATTATAAGATCATTTATACATAATAAAAAAATTAATTTAATAATAATATTTTATTAAAATATTATTTAATTCAAAAATACTTTAATTTAATAAAATATAATTCTTAATTAAATAATAACTAAAAACACCATTTGTACTTTAAAAACTAATTACAATGTATCAAAAATGACTAGAAATTATATTCATTATTATATAAAAAAATAATGTACATGAACATGGTGCTACTTATTTGTTACATAACCCCTTAAAATAGCCGCATGAGACCTAAGGGTAAGGTGTGCGATGGTGACAGACTCTTGGGGCGGCTCGGATAACATCGCTCGAGTGGTAATTTCAATCAACTTCCACTTTTCCCATAGACGATCACGTTCGAGCTTGACTTGATGAAGCTCAGCTTGGGCTTGGTCAAGGGCAAAGCCCAAAGACGACACCTCTTTTCCGAGCTCTGACAAATGGGCTTCGTAAGGGGCATGTCTACTGGATGAGGCCATCGCTTCCTTTGTCTGAGTAGAAATGGGTTCGTTAAAGCCTTATATTTATACTACTCATATGATCACTGTTCAACAGCTAAAAAGTAATGGTCACAAAGCTTAACGTAAAACTAAAAAAGTTCACATCTTATAAAAACATTTTTCATAAAGAAACATTTAACTGGATCAAGAGGGATTTTCCATTAATGAATCTTTGGGTCGTTACAACATTCCCCCCTTAAGAAATTTCACCCTCGAAATTTTCCTTTTCCCACACTAAAACAAATGTGGGTAACTCAGCTTCATCATATCCTCTGACTCCCAGGTTTCTTCTTCAAACTTGTGGTTTCTCCACAACACCTTGACGAGGGGCATTTTCTTATTTCGTAGAACTTTTTCTCTACGATCTAAGATCTTCACTGGTTTCTCCTCATAAGAAAGATCGCCTTCTAATTGTACCACCTTGGAAGAGAGTACATGTGAAGGGTCTGGTATGTACTTCCTTAAGAGGGATACATGGAAGACATCATGCACCTTGGCCATAGTAGGTGGAAGTGCTAGTCGATAGGCTACAGCCCCAACACGATCAAGAATCTCGAAGGGGCTGATGTACCTTGGACTTAACTTCCCTTTCTTTACAAACCTCATGACCTTCTTCCACGGAGATATGCGTAAAAACACCATGTCTCCAACTTTAAACTCAAGGTCTCGTCGACGATTATATGCATAACTCTTCTGTCGAATTTGGGCTGCCTTGATGTGCTGCTAAATGGTTTTCACCTTCTCCACCATTTCTTTGACCATTTCTGGTCCAAGCAGCTTACGTTCACCGACATCATCCCAACATGCCGGTGTTCTACACCTTTTCCCATACAGGGCTTCATATGGTGCCATTTGGATGCTCGAGTGGAAACTATTATTATAAGAGAACTCAACTAGAAGAAGATGTTGATCCCATCCTCCTTTAAAGTCCATTGAGCATGCCCTCAACATATCCTCAAGTGTTTGGATAGTCCGCTCGGATTGCCCATCAGTTTGAGGATGATAGGCCGTACTGAAGTTCAGTTCAGTATTCAGAGCATGTTGAAGACTCTTCCAAAATTTAGAGGTAAATCATGGATCTTGGTCAGACACGATAGATAGTGGTACTCCATGAAACCATTCCACTTCCCTGATATATATCTGTTCCAGTTGATCCAAAGAGAAATCCTCTCGAATAGCAATGAAGTGTGCAGTCTTTGTAAGACGATCCACAACAAACCAGATTGCATTGTTGCCTTTGGATGTCCTTGGAAGTCCAGTGACGAAGTCTATGGTGATGTTCTCCCATTTCCATTATGGTATGGGCAATGGTTGCATCATCCCCTTAGACTTCTGCCTCTTTGCCTTCACTTGCTGACACACCAGGCACTTTGATGTATATTCAGTGATCTCCTTCCTCATATTATCCCACCAAAAGTTTTCTCGGAGATCTCGATACATCTTTGTGCTCCCTGGGTGAATAGAGAAATTTGAACTATGTGCATCATCCAAATGATCCTTCTTCAGCTCCGAACTTGATGGAACACATAGTCTTTTCCCAAACCGCACAATTCCTTCTTCATTAACATTAAACTCTGAGGATTTTCCCTTTTTGATAGCTTCCACTTTTTCTTGGATTCATGCATCATCCTTTTGAGCATCCTTTATCCTTTCCAAAAGAGATGGTTGAGCAATAATTTGTGAAAGGATTTATGATGTTCCCTTCTTTATGATTCCCACATCCATCTTCATCAAGTCTAAGAAGATTGGATCCTTCTCAATTCTCATCATTGATAGAATAGTTGGATCCTTTCTACTTAGGGCATCCTCCACCTTGTTCGCTTTCCCAGGGTGGTAATGCATTGAACAATCATAATACTTGATGAGCTCTATCAATCTTCTCTGGTGCATATTAATCTCTTTCTGTTTGAATATATATTTAAGACTCTTGTGGTCAGTATATATCTCACATTTCTCTCCATAGAGATAATGTTTCCAGATTTTCAAAGCAAAGATCACCGCTGCCAACTCCAGATCATGCGTTAGATAGTTTCGCTCATGGATTCTCAACTGCCTTGAGGCATAGGATATCACTTTATCATTCTGCATCAGCACACATCCTAATCCCTTCTTTGAAGCATCACTGAATACCACAAAAAGCTCCCCACTTGTGGGTAAAGTGAGCACAGGTGTAGTGATAAGCCTCCTTCTCAACTCCTTGAATATTTCTTCACATTCATCACTCCATGAAAACTTTACTCCCTTTCGAGTTATCTTGGTAAGAGGGTTGGAAAATCGTGATAAATTTCTCACAAATCGTCGATAATATCCAGCTAACCCCAAGAAGCTACGGATATCAGTTACCGATGTTGGCCTCGGCCATCCCTCAATTGCATCTGTTTTGGAGGGGTCCACAGATATCCCATTGCTTGTGATGATATGGCCCAAGAATGAGACTTCCTTCAACCAGAACTCACACTTGCTCTACTTGTCATAGAGATTCTCCTTGCGCAAAGTCTCCAGTACAATTCTTAAATGCTCCTCATGGTCATCCTTGGTTTTGGAGTATATTAGAATATCATCTATAAAGACTACCACAAATTTGTCTAGGTAATCTCTAAAGACTCTATTCATCAAGTCCATGAATATTTCTGGAGCATTGGTGAGTCCAAAAGGCATTACTATGAATTCAAAGTGCCTGTACCTTGTACGAAAAGCAGTCTTGGGGATATCTTCCTTCTTCACCCTTACTTGATAATATCCTGACCGCAAGTCCACCTTGGAGAAGTATTGTGCTCCACGCAGCTGATCAAACAAGTCATCGATTCTTGGGAGAGGATACTTGTTCTTTATCGTGATTTTGTTAAGTTCACGATAATCGATGCAAAGCCTCATTGACCCATCCTTCTTCTTGACGAAGAGGACTGGTGCACCCCATGGTGATGCACTTGGGCGTATAAACCCTTTATCCAGATTCTCCTGAAGTTGTTTCTTCAGCTCTTCAAGCTCAACAACAGCCATTCTATATGGAGTCATGGATATTGGTAGCGCCCCAGGTATAAGTTCAATTGAGAACTCAACATCTCTTCTTGGAGGAAGACCAGGAAGTTCCTCAGGAAATACTTCAGCGAATTCCCTCACAATAGGCATTTCTTCAAGGGTGGTTTCTTCCTTAGACTCAATCATCTGAGCCAGATATGCGTGCACATAAGGCAGTAATATCCATGCTTGAGATGATGGAGCTAAAGGAGATTCATCTTCCTCCTAACACTTGTAAAGAATCGGGGGTCGATTCTCCATATGGAGTGTGATTTCCCTCTCCCGACAATTTATGTTGGCTCTATATAAGGAAAGCCAATCCATGCCAAGAATTGCATGAAATTCCACCAAAGGGAGTATGACGAGGTTCGCTAGGAAATTCAATCCACATATTATAACAGGGGAGGACTTATACTCATGGGATGCAATGATTGCCCCATTTGTCTTACTCACCGACATCTTTACTTCCATGATTTGTGGTGGTGCAGGGATTGTTCTACTAAACTTTTGAGATAAAAAAGAATGCATAGAACCTGAATCAAAAAGTACGTTCGCTATTCTTGAATGAATAACTAGCATACCTGTCACCACTTCGTTGTTGGGGTTCACTTCGGCAGAAGTGATGGCAAAAGTTCTTCCTTGCTGTCTTGGAGGTTGCTGGTTGCCTCCGATAACCCTTGGATTAGGGCACTGATTTGCAAAATGACCCGGTTCTTTGCATTTGTAGCGCTGAACAACGCGTTGAGGTTCGAACGGAGCGTTCCTCTCCTCTGTCGCAGCCGAGGGTCCTTCTTGCTGACATTTAACAGCTAGGTGCCCTTCTCTTCCACACTTGAAGAATTTTCTTGTCCCCCTAAGGCAATTTCCAGGGTGCTTCTTTCCGCACTTTTGGCAAGTGGGGTGCTGGAACTTCTTAGCACCGTTGGATTTATCCATCATACCACCAGCATTGAAGTCCACCTTCCGCTTCTTGTCCCCATGATACCCCTGTGATTCTCCGATCTCCATTTCAACCTTGAGGGCACATCGGACAATTTCCTCAAAGCTGTCGAAGTCACGGATCGCTAATGCTTTCCGCAAGCTAGGCTTCAGCCCACCAAAGAAGTGGTCAACCTTGCATTCAGGGGTAATGACAAAGCCGGAAGCGTATCGTGCAAGCCTTGTGAAGTTTTCCTCGTACGCTCCCACAGATTATTCATCTTTCTGTTTGAGGGAATGGAAGTCCCTTTCCATCTTAAGACGGAGGGTGCGTGGAAAATATTTATAAAAAAACATCTTCCGGAATTCCTTCCATTCCAAAGCCTCGATCTCCTCCTCAGGCTTCGTATTTTTTATCAACGTCCACCATTGATCAGCTTCACCCTCCAAACGTTAAGCCGCCGGGAGAACCTTCTCTTTTTCAGAGCATTGGAGGATGGAGAATATCTTTTCAATGGAGTTGATCCATTGTTCAGTGATCGTGGGATCAGATGATCCACTAAAAGTAGGAGTCCTTTGTCTCATGAAGCTTTCAATAGTGACTTGTTCTTTCTTAGGGGGGTTGAACGTTCCCCTTGACCAGTGTTTCTATTCAAAACTTGAGTTAGCTGAGAGAGAAGCGTGACAAAGTTCGCGATTCCCGCTCTCATTGGATTGGGCATCTCATAAGTAAAATCATCACACTGATCTTCACAACGGTTGTTAGCCCGAGTTCTCCTATTACCAGCCATTGGCTGGAATAAGAGGAAAGTTAGGGGTAACACATAAATGGTAATCCAAAGACAAAAGTTGATGACTTATAAATAAACTTTAATCTCTTTAACTCATGAGTCTATAGGATTCAATCCAGGATTTTCATGATATTCCTTCTAACATATATTCTTAGGGGAATTTTTCCCTTAATAAGGGTTCATACTAAGATTGTGAATTTATCAAAACATATCCCCCGGGAGTGTCGTAACCAAGAGTGCAGCAAGGCCCGTCGTCGTGCACCAGTTCCTATTCGAGTCTAGCTCAAAGCGGTGTTTTCGGGTTTTACCCCTAGGAGACATATGTTCCAGAGCCACCTCTACTTGCTCGTATCCAGACAGGGATGTATTTTTTTGATAAACCACTTACTTAGTATTTACCAAAACATAGGGATGTTTTTATTATACTTAGTCTTGTATCTAAGGCTTTACTAGGGTTTCCTAATCCCAAAAATAACTAAACCTATCCTTTGATACCAACTATGACAACCCTGCTTTTTATTACAACTTAAGCATGCTTTATTACACAAAACTTCACTTGATACAACAACGAAGATCGAGAGGTTTAGTGTCTTTGGGGATTAGGATCATTACATAAAAACTTTAAACTTGAGAAACAACATCTTTATTGAAAACTTCCTTTACATGACCACTACATTCCTTCGTACTTAGCATTGCATGGGATAACCTGAGGACATGCATAAGAAAAGGGTGAGCTATAAAGCCCAGTAAGGGAGTACACAATGAATAACATGAGGAGTACAATACATTTTAGGCAATAAGAAAATCAATAGAGCATTAGAGTAACATGAAAATAAAGGCATGATAAAGCATGATAACCATAACATGGAAATGTGGCAACAACACTTAACATTGAATTAGCATGAGCCAAGGCTCATTGCACATGGAGCATGAGTAAACCCTCATTGCACTTGAAGCACGAGTAAACCCTCGTTGCACTTTAATTAGCATGTGTAAACACTCATTGCACATGACGTATCATGATACTATACTTTACCCAATGCATTGGAGCTCTATAAAGGGCGCACCCTTCTTAAACATTTCATTTCATGCATAAGTGTTCCACATGGATCATAAAACATGGATTCATAAAACACAATCATTTATTCCACGATAAAGGAATGTGGAATTAATACATGACACTTTATAATCAATAAGTAAATGTGCATAAAGGTGAATACCCTTGATGGAGAAATGAGCATGGTATTCACTACACAATGATATTGGCTTAGAAAATCGGTGTGATTTCGGCAGCGTAACGGCGTGACATAAGAATTCATAAAAAACGTTGATGAGAGAGAATGGGGTTCCTCATCATATTTAAATTTAATGTACAGTAAGGAGGTCATATAGATACATGTCCCAACAATTGAAAAGGCATTTAGATTCATGATACAAAAGTATTGCTTGAATAAAAAAGAGGAGAAAAAGGTTTCTTTCGGAAATTCGGCATTGTAACGAGTGTACATGGGAGGCTTTTAATGAGAGAGAAAGGGGTCTCCCATCATTCAAAAAATAAGAGGGCAGTATGGGAGAGGTGCGAAACCATACCCCAACATTCATAATTGAAATTAAAAGGGAAATACAACTTAAAGAAAATTGACAGAAATGAGAAAGGAAGAAAAAACCCTTACTTGGAAGTGTGCTTCCAAAGGCTAGAGAGAGGCTTGTGAGAGGCTTCTTGGGAGCTTGGGGCACCTTGAGAGGATTCTAGAGAGAGTATGGCAGAGGTTGGACGAACTCCAAGGGCTTTGAGTGAGGAGGAAGTGGGAGCTTGGGTGGGTTTATATAGGAAAGGTGAGAGAATTCTTTATTATTTAGGTTTGGGACCCCTTATATTAAAATAATCCAAACCACAAACCATCCCATGGTATTTGCCCATGGTTTCTGGAAAAGGAAAGAGGAAAACAATATTTTACAAGGCCAATGTCATAACTTATTAAAAAATTAGGGTTTCTTATGTGGAGGTGAGTCACACTCCCATGGAAATTAATTTAAAAAGGAAAAGTGTTGAATAAGTCTTGAGGGCTCCATTAATGCTTTGAAAAGTAAGTCAAACACACCCAAAACCTCATTATTTTAATGATAAAACAAATATTGGACGAACATAAGGATTATGGTATTTTATTACATCACCATTGGGTCATTATGATGTCATAAAACACATTATATATTTAAATGGTATTTAATTTTTACCCAAAAATTTGACTGCCTCAGAAAATTATGAAAAAATCACCGTTGGATAATTTCGATGTCCTGATTCCAAAAATAATATTTATTTTATCTAAATAATTTTCTAAATAAGTGAATTTTCACTTTTAAAATAAAAACCGACATTTATAAAAAAATCCACGGTTTTTGACAGAAATGGCTTTCAAACCTTAATAAAAATTTTAATTGCATTCATAAAATTATAAGATCATTTATACTTAATAAAAAAAATTAATTTAATAATAATATTTTATTAAAATATTATTTAATTCAAAAATCCTTTAATTTAATAAAATATAATTCTTAATTAAATAATAAATAAAAACACCATTTGTACTTTAAAAACTAATTACAATGTATCAAAAATGACTAGAAATTATTTTCATTATTATATACAAAAAATAATGAACATGAACATGGTGCTACTTATTTGTTACATAACCCCTTAAAATAGTCGCATAAGACCTAAGGGTAAGGTGCGCGATGGTGACAGACTCTTGGGGCGGCTCGGATAACATCGCTCGAGTGGTAATTTCAATCAACTTCCACGTTTCCCGTAGAAGATCACGTTCAAGCTTGACTTGATGAAGCTCAGCTTGGGATTAGTCAAGGGAAAAGCCCAAAGACTCCACCTCTTTTCCGAGCTCTGAAAAATGGGCTTCGTAAGGTGCAATTCTACTGGATGAGGCCATCGCTTCCTTTGTCTGAGTAGAAATGGGTTCGTTAAAGCCTTATATTTATTCTACTCAGATGATCACTGTTCAACGGCTAAAAAGTAACGGTCACAAATCTTAACGTAATACTAAAAAAGTTGACATCTTATAAAAACATTTTTCATAAAGAAACATTTAACTGGATCAAGAGGGATTTTCCATTAATGAATCTTTGGGTCATTACAATTCGGTACCTAGAGGAGACGAACGGACTGAGGGATGGACCTAGAGTGTTGAGGAGGACACATGTACCTACCCTTCAGGTAGGAACCCTAAGGATGATTCAGGAGCAGCTTCTATCTTCCAGCTGTTTTCCTTTTCAGTTGTACTTTCCTTTAGTTGTATATGTAACTTTCTGTTGGGATTGTATATTGGACCCTTGTACTTTCAGCATGTTTGTTACACTGCTTTACAAAGTGTTTTCTTCTTCTTGTTCTCTGGTTTTGTGAGTTTACATTTGATAAATGAAATTCCTTCCTAGTTATAGAGATTTATGCCTTTGGTGCTAGTCGCCAGCCCCTGCCTATGGAAGTCGGGCTTGGGGTAGTTATGACATGGGCCCCGGGGGATGGGTCGTGACAAATTGGTATCAAAGGATGTAAATTATACCACAGAACAATTGAATCCGATATTTTCTTTCTTTGAAGCAATAATGTTAAGCGTACCGAGTGTGGTTTTCAGTTCAGGGAGTCTAGTGTTGGTGTGGCGGCCGACGTATCCATACCCCAGGACCCTGACTGTTGATTTCCGACCCAGTGCATGAAAACTATGATTGTGTGTGTGTTTCCAAAAGTTTTAATTAAGTCAGCTCAAACCAAGTAATCTCAACAGGTTAAAATCGTTTGACTATGTCACATCTGTTCTGGATGCCTCCACTCAGACAATCATTTGGAGTTCCTAGAGATTACCTGATGATGTCCCACTGAGCAATGAGGTCTGGTGCAGAGCTCTCTTGTTATGTTGGCACCTTCTGGTGGAGTACCAGTAGCACCACCACCCGTTGGGAAACAGATGCCACCAGCTGTACTAGCAGATGGTTCTCACTGACAGAGCATGTTGCACGAGTTCCAGCAGTAGAGGACTCCGATGTCACGACTCGTCCTCGGGAACTGTGCCGTGACTACCCATAGCCCACCTTCTATAGGCCAGGGGCTGACGACTAGCACCAAAGGCGTAAATCCCGATAACTGGGAAGGAATTGCCTTTATAAAAGTAACAAAACACCACAGAGTACAAGAGGAAGTAAAACACTAAGCACAAAGAGAAGTGCTGAAAGATAAATGGGCCAGAATACAAACCCAAAAGAAAGTACAACTACAACTGAACAAAGTACAATAGGAAAAGAAAACAGCTGGAAGAACGAAAGCGGCTCGTGGGTCGTCCTCCTCGGATCCTTCCTGAAGGGTAAGTACAGATGGTGCAGCTCCTAGATCGTCCACCACAACGCTCTCGCCCGTCAACATCCTCCGAGTGTCGTCTCACTGTGAATTCCGCCTCCAGATACTGACTCATCATGTAGTCCACCTCCGGGTACTGACTCGTCGTGTAGTCCTCCTCCAGGTACCATCTAGTCCTCGAACACTCTGCCTCTGTCAGCACTGCCTGTCGTCTGCAACCAACACAACGAGGTGAGGGCAAAGCCCGTGCAGGGGTGAGTATAACGATACTCAGTAGGGACCCAGAGACCCTCAAGGTCTCACAAAAACCAACAAGGATAACCACAAATAAGATCTCAACAGATAACCTCTACTTAGGCATATTCCCATACATATACCTAAGTTATCAAGTAACCCATATCAATCATGAGGAAACACAAGGATTGTGTAATCAACGAATAACCACTACCCAAGTATATGCCCATACATATACCTAAGTTATCATGTATCCCATCTCAATCATGAGGAAACACAAGGATCATAGACTCAGCTCAAACCAGGATTTTCATTATCGAAACTGTAACTGCTGAAGAGCTCCATCTCTGATGTGTACAGTGGTCCTATCACGACTCCGAGGTACTTCTCACTAACCTAAGACTGTTGAGGTACTCCTCCTGTCGAGTACAGTGGGTCTGCGGCCTATTACTGGGTGCTCCGTCTGCTGTGGGTCTGTCGCCAAACACCGAGCACTCCCACTAATTGCCTACAGAGGTACTCCTCCTGTCGAGTACCGCGGGTCTGCGGCCAACTACCAGGCGCTCCGTCCACCGTGGGTCTGTCACCAAATACAGGGCGCTTCGTCCACTGGGCTAGTCGACTCACTCCAAGTCGATTCAGTCAAGCAGTCATTAGGTTTCATCCGGCTACATGGTCTTCGTACTCCGTACGATCGTCTCTGGGAGGGTCCGCTCCATGAGCTATAGGTCGATACTCCAAGTATCACAAAGTCTCACGAAGAAGTATCTCAAAGGACCGCCTCATCATAGGGGTCTCAATGAAACAGTCGACACGTCAAACGGACGACCGGTCTATGAGTTACAAGCCTTTTCTTCCTCGGGGCCCGGTTGGTTTCGTGTGCGAACCAATCCGGCCGTAACTCAACTATACCCCGAACACTCATAGGGTATACTCATAGGTATCGTTTCTCAACGTGATCACCAACGCCTCTGACGGTTCGTCAAACGGACGTCAGGTCTGAATGATATCAGCTTTTCCGTTCCAGGGGCCCGATTGGATTTCGGGTACAATCCAACCCGGCCACTATCCAACAGCAACCTAAACTCGGGCGAAAGATGCCAAAAGTTCTGTCTCATCAAGAGGAAAACAACGAGACAGACGGCGCGTCAATCAGACGACCGGTCTGTGAGTTATTGGCTTTTTCGTTCCAGGGGCCCAGTTGGTTTCGTGAGCAAACCAACCCGACTGCACTCCGACGGCATCCAACCCTCGAGCGGAGTAAGACAAAAGATCCATCTCACTAAGAGGAATCTAACAAAGTCGACGACACGTCAATCGGACGTCTGGAGCTCAAGTTACGAGCGTTTCTACTCCGAGGGCCCGGTTGGTTTCGTATCCGAACCAAACCGGACAAACCCAAAGTATTCCGAAACCTTAAGTGTGATATACCAAAACAACCATCTCGGTCCAAGGATCACATCGCCGCTGACGGTGCGTCGATCGGAGGTCTTCAGCTGAAGATATGGGCAAAATACCAAAGAGGGTCCGAAACGGGGGGTCTGAGCCCGGACCGACCCGGCCCGACCCCCCTGGGTCGGCCCGAACCGGGTCGACCCGACCCGGGTCCGACACGACCGGACGTCCGCGGCTCGGCGTGGCCGAGCCGAAGTTGGGAAGCAGGGGGTGCGCGTGGCCCGCCCCTCGCCGGTAATTGAGGGCGGCGGCGCAACCGCCGCCACCAATGTTTTCAGCGGCACGCTCGGGCGCAGCCCCCGCCTGGCGGCCGGACGGCTTCGGTCGCCGCCTCCGCTCGCCGGCGGTGCCGCGCCGGCGACCCGCACCTCCGGGCGTTTCCGCGGGCCCCCGGAGTTGCTCCGGTGGTCCGTTTTCAAAACTGTCTGAGCCAGTGTTCATCTCGGGTCTCATACTTTACTGCGCAAGCTTCAAAAATACATTGCGGCCCCGTTTTGTTGTCGCTCGTCAATCCCCACATCAATTAACAAAACACGCCATCTTCATGGTTCTCCGGCGCGACGCGTTGGTGCCGCACCCCTTCGTCGTGGCCCGACTCCGTCCGCGGATGTCTTCGGGTTTCTCCGGCGCAGCGCGACGATGTCGCGCCCTTGTTTTTTTTCACAACGCGGCGCGACAGTGCCACGCATTTCCTTGTCGCATGATTCCGCATGGTGCGACGACACCATGCCTTCCCGTACCAAACCACAAATAAATCCAACATGGAAAAAGGAGGTGGGTCGGCCGTGTTTGTACGGTGCGGCCCCCACTCTTTAAACGATAGCAGTTGGACATATTCACGAAGAATAAAAATCAAGGGAGTAATCTTGAACAAAATAAAGTAAATACAATCCCCTATAACCTCTTAAATAAAAAAACCATAACAATAATCCCAACCCTCTAAATAATCTTCGCGGATCAACTTAATATTTAGTTGAACCACGTTCTTAGATTTAGAAGGGAGTAAACAAGGGTTCACCAACAATCACAATTTAAATTCTCTACAACCTATTAAATAAAAAGAATCATAACAATAATCCCAACCCGCAAAATAATCTTCAAGGATAAACTTAATATTTTGTTGAACCGCGTTCTTAGATTTAGAAGGGAGTAAACGAGGGTTCACCAACAATCACAATTTAAATTCCCTACCTCGTAATTGTCGTTCGTTGACGATCTCGAAAAAAGTGCGGATATCGATTCCTCGATTATCGTGTTCATCACACACTCCCAATTCTCATGCTCATGCGTCAGAAAGGAAGAAGGGTACTCGAAGTTGGAGATGTTTTGGGTGTCTCTTCCCTTTCTTTGCCTCGGTTGAAGAACGATGAATAAGATGGCGTCATCGTGCCTCAGTGGTGGAAGAGACGTTCTTCGTGTTCTTCGTCGTAGAGAAAGAAGATACTCTTGACTTCCTAATCTTTTTCTCCAAAGGCTCCCAATCAACTAAACTCCTACCCAAATAAAATAAGTTCTTAACTTGTTTTATTAACACAAAAAAGATTGTGAATTTCAAGAGTTATAAATTAAATTAACTCACATAATTAAATATCTCATGTTGTCAAATTTAATGAGAGGGAGGTGGAGAGACTCATTTAATGAGAGATTGTTTCATCCACATAAATGGAGAGTTCAAGAGTTAAGGGGGGTTAAGGGGGTTTGATACTCAAGTGGGCCCCACCATATAACATCCACCCAAGGGAGGTTATGTGCGGGTGGGCCCCTCCACTAACCTCCCCTTGGAGGTTCTAACTACCACCTCAAATAAAAATATGGCAAACACATATTTTTATTCAGTTTTATTAAAAACCCCCGAAAACTAACTTCCAAACTCAATAAAACGCAACTGTGGAATAGGTGTTCCTAAGAAAATACCGGCACTGCGGTTCCATCGGTGCCCTCAGAATTTGATTCCGAGCAATGATTCAAATGTTAGAAATTCCCGCTCGTTCGTTCACTGAATGTACCCGATCCAAACTTCGGAAAAAGATTCCGGGCACACCGAGCCTCGGATTCAGGCGCCGTCAGAAACTGCGTTCTTGTAAAATTCAAAAGAAAATTAAGAAAAAAATTTCAATGAAATTTCAGGGTCTTTACATTACTCCCAGCTCAGGGCTTTACGTCCCCGTAACGTTTCAACACAAACTAGGGTCACAAAAGCGGTACAGAGCACGCATCTGAGCCTTCCACTCCCATGTGCTTACCTGAAGGTTTCCGTGCTGCCTACGAAAATGCACAAGAGGAATCGACCATCCTCATAGGACCTGTTCCCGTCGATCCTCAATCCCCACTGGAACCTCTGTGCATGATGCCCTGTCATCGACGTCCAACTCCCTGAGGTCGATGATGTGTGAAGGATCAAGCACGTATCTCCTCAGTTGAGATATGTGGAAGACATCGTGCACCTAGTGAAATTGAGGTGGATGGGTCAAGCGGTAAAACACCTTGCCTACCCAGCTGAGGACCTAGAAAGGTCCGTTGAACCTCGGAGATAACTTTCCGCCTTGGACACATCTTCATAAACCTCGTCGAGGTGAGACCCGTATAAGGACGTGATCGTCATCCTCAAACTCCAGAGGTTTCCAATTCCTGTTAGAACTGGAACTCAAATGACTTCTGCCACGAGGGTAAGGTTGACCGACTCAAGAGTGATCGGTCACACCCTCCTATGCATGAGTTATCCTGTGCTGCCTGGGGTTTCCTTTTCGCCGACCAACGAAAACTCGTCCCGACGTCGTAGTTAAACCACAACCTTTTTGCCTAATACCATCAATTTGTGTATGAACTGTGATTTCCCAGTCCATACTCAAACCAACAGCGTAAGGCCTCGACGTTTCCACCAAGAGATTCCAAATGAAACTCTCTCCTCGAGGGTCTGGCCACACCGTCAGTGTAAGTGTGATTATCGAGTCTCCTCCCAAGGTATCTCCAGACGTGAGGGTCAAGTCCATGGCTTACCGGAAACTCTAGGTCTGGGACAAAATTTGTGAAAGCGAGGAATGATTCATATCAACTTCTTTTACTACAGCTACTAGTAGTGGACACAGACTGTCCCTAGAATCATTTTTAGAGTCATTGGGTCACACTCCTGGACCGCATGCAGCCTCACTCTTCATCCACCCTCCAGCTCCCTGAGCCTGGCAGGGATAACTAAGGAGGGTGGTTGTAGCATGTTAAGATGTACACCACCTCATGATTTTCTCCTAGATCTGCCTCCACGTTTGCCGCTTCACAGACTCATCTCTCTTTAAAGATTCCTCTTCTTGAAACATTTTACACGTCCAAGTCTCTGTGACTGACTCCAGTTCGCATCTTACCACTGCAAACATACTCTGGCTATATTCGTTCAGCCTAAGATCATTCAACCTCAAGGTTCTCTCTAGAACCCTAACGTGAGTAGGATTGCATAGAAGAAAAATGTGTTGGCTCGAATGTCCTTAAACACACCACGCTTAGAGGTCTGAGCTCTATAGCACTGATCGAAATGCATCCATCGAGTACCCAGAATGTTCGGTACGCCTCGATGAATTCTCGGCAATCAACACGTCATCCCGCCGAAACTGTATAAGCTCTAGAAAACTCTCTGCTACCTCCTCAAGCTAGTCCTCAGCTGACTGTGAGTCAGGTTCACCTCAGAACATTAGGGTATCTGATGTTAGAACACGTATAAGGCAGTAAGCCTACATATGTCACCTACTGGTACCGCCGGTTGTAACTGCTGACTAACAGGTAGTGTTGTATAGCTGACACACTACCCAAAGGTACTATCTCAGGAATCGGTCCACATACCAAAGCCTCATCACAATGCGGTCCATCCTCACGGTCATTCACTGGAAAACACTAGTGGCCAAGTCCACCATCCACCCTACTGATGTCTCAGCTAGGCGGAAAACTCTAGCAATCGCCTCCAGCCACTTCTCTGATGTCAGGAAACTATCTCGCCTCGTAACCTCAGAGGCCGCTGCTGCTGGAACTCGTGCAACATGCTCTGCCAGCGTGCACAATTTTCTAGTATAGCTGTTGGCATTTGCTGCCCAACAGGTGGTGGTGCTGCTGGTACACCACCCGAGGGTGCCAACATAGTAAAAAGGGCCCTGTATCAGAGCCTCGTCGCTCGGTGAGCCATCATCGAGTACTCTCTCGGAACTCCAAATGACTGTCTGTGTGGAGACATCCTGAACAGATGCGACACAGTCAACGTTTATACCTGGTGAGCTGACCTAGTTTGAGCTGACTTTAATACTTTGGAAACACACACGCAATCTGTGTTTTCGTGTACAAAGTCAGAAATCAGTAGTCAGGGTCCTGGTGTACGGATACGTCGGCCGCCGCACCAACACTGGACTCCCTCAACTGAAGACCACACTCGATACCCTTAACACTATTTCTTCACATAGAAAAAGATCAGAGTCCTGAGTTCTGTGGTAGAACCGAACACCTTTGATACCAATTTTTCACGACCCGTCCTCGGGAACAGTGTCGTGACTACCCCAAGCCCGCCTTCCATAGGCCAGGGGATGGCGACTATCACCAAAAACATAAATCCCGATAACTGGGAAGGCATTGCCTTTATAAAAGTAACAAAACACCATAGAGTAAAAGCGGAAGTAAAACACTAAGTACAATGAGAAGTGCTGAAAGATAAATGTGCCAGAATACAAACCCAAAAGAAAGTACAACTACAACTGAACAAACTACAACAGGAAAAGACAACAGCTGGAAGAACGAAAGCGGCTCCTGGGTCTTCCTCCTCGGATCCTACCTGAAGGGTAAGTACAGATGGAGAAGCTCCTAGATCGTCCACCACAACGCTCTCGCCCGTCAACCTCCTCCGAGTGTCGTCTCACTATGAAGTCCGCCTCCAGATACTGACTCGTCATGTAGTCCACCTCTGGGTACTGACTCGTCGTGTAGTCCTCCTCTGGGTATCGTCCAGTCCTCGAACACTCGGCCTCCGTCAGCAATGCCCGTCGTCTGCAACCAACACAACGAGGTGCGGGCATAACCCGTACAGGGGTGAGTATAACGATACATAGTAGGGACCCCGAGACCCTCAAGGTCTCACTAAAACCAACTAGGATAACCACAAAAAAGATCTCAACAGATAACCTCTACTTAAGTATATGCCCATACATATACCTAAGTAATCAAGTAACCCATCTCAATCATGAGGAAACACAAGGATTGTGAAATAAACGAATAACCACTACCCAGGTATATTCCCATACATATACCTAAGTTATCAAGTAACACATCTCAATCATGAGGAAACACAAGGATCATAGACTCAGCTCAAACCAGGATTTTCATTATCCAAACCGTAACTACTGAAGAGCTCTATCTCTAAAGTGTATAGTGGTCATGTCACGACTCCGAGGTACTGGTCACTAACCTAAGACTACTGAGGTACTCCTCCTATCGAGTACCGTGGGTCTGAGGCCTACTACCGGGCGCTTCGTCCGTTGTGGGTCTGTTGCCAAATACCGGGCCCTCCCCCTAATAGCCTACAGAGGTACTCCTCTAGTCGAGTACAACGGTTCTGCGGCCAACTACCGGGTGCTCCGTCCGCTGTGGGTCTGTCGCCAAATATTGGGCGCTCCGTCCACTGGGCTAGTCGACTCACTCCAAGTCGAGTCGGTCAAGCAGTCGTCAGGTTTCAGCCGGCTACACGGTCTCCGTACTCCGTACGCTCGCCTCTGGGAGGGTCCGCTCCATGAGCTATAGGTCGATACTCCAAGTATCACAAAGTCCCACGAAGAAGTATGTCAAAGGACCGCCTCATCATAGGGGTCTCAACGCAACAGTCGGCGCGTCAATCGGACGCCCGGTCTGTGAGTTACTAGCATTTTCGTCCCCGGGGCCCGGTTGGTTTTGTGTGCGGACCAATCCGGACGTAACTCAACTATACCCTGAACACTCATAGGGTATAATAATAGGGCCCGTTTCTCAACATGATCACCAACGCCGCTGACAGTTCGTCAAACGGACGTCTGGTCTGAATGATATCAGCTTTTCCGTTCCAGGGGACCGGTTGGATTTCGGGTACAATCCAACCCGGACACTATCCAACAGCAATCTAAACTCTGGAAAAGTATGCCAAAAGTTCCGTCTCATCAAGAGGAAAACAACGAGATAGACGGCGCGTCAATCGGATGCTCGGCCTGTGAGTTATTGGCTTTTTCGTTCTAGGGGCCCGGTTGGTTTCGTGGGCGAACCAACCCGACCGCACTCCGATGACATCCAAAACTCGAGCGGAGTAAGCCAAAAGATCTGTCTGACTAAGAGGAATCCAACAAAGTTGACGACACGTCAATCGGACGTCCGGAGCTCATGTTACGAGTGTTTCCGCTCTGAGGGCCCGGTTGGTTTCATATCCGAACCAACCCGGCCGAACCCAAAGTATTCTGAAACCATGAGTGCGATATACCGAAATGACCGCCTCGATCCAAGGATTGCATCTCCGCTGAAGGTGCATCGATCGGAGGTTTACAGCTCAAGATATGGGCAAAAGACCAAATAGGTTCTGAAACGGGGGTTCTGGGCCCGGACCGACCCGGCCCGACCCCCCCTGGGTCGGCCCGAACCGGGTCGCCCCGACCCGAGTCTGACCCGACCGGCCAGCCGCGGCTCGGCGTGGCCGAGCCGATGTCGGGAAGCGTGGGGTGCGCGCGGCCCGCCCCTCACCGTTAATTGAGGGCGGCGGCGCAACCGTCGCCGCCAATTCTTCCGGCACCGCGCTCGGGGGCCGCCACCGCCTGGCGGCCGGACGGCTCCGGCCGCCGCCTCCGGTCGCCGGCGGCGCCGCGCCGGCGACCCGTGACTCCGGGCATTTCCGCGGGCCACCGGAGTTGCTCCGGTGGTCCGTTTTCAAAACCTTTTGAGCTGGTGTTCATCTCGGGTCTCATACATTACTGCGCAGGCTTCAAAAATACTTTGCGGCCCCGTTTTGTCGTCGCTCGTCAATCCGCACGTCAATTAACAAAACGCGCCATCTTCGTGGTTCTCCGGTGCGACGCGTTGGCACCGCACCTCTTCGTCGTGGCCTGACTCCGTCCGTGGATGTCTTCGGGTATCTCCGACGCGGTGCGACGATGTCGTGCCCTTGTTTGTTTTTCACGACGCGGCGCTACGGCGCCGCACATTTCCTTGTCTCATGATTCCACGTGGTGCGACAGCACTGCGCCTACCCGTACCAAACCACAAAGAAATACAAAATGGAAAAAGGAGGTGGGTCGGCCGTGTTTGTGCGGTCCGTCCCCTTCTTGATAAATGATAGCAGTTGGACAAATTCACTAAGAATAAAAATCATGGGAGTAATCTTGAACAAAATAAAGTAAAGACAATCCCGTACAACCTCTTAAATAAAAATAATCATAACAATAATCCCAACCCGCAAAATAATCTTCGTGGATCAACTTAATATTTAGTTGAACCGCGTTTTTAGATTTATAAGGGAGTAAACGAGGGTTCACCAACAATCACAATTTAAATTCCCTACAACCTCTTAAATAAAAAGAATCATAACAATAATCCCAACCCGTAAAATAATCTTCGTGGATCAACTTAATATTTATTTGAACCGTGTTCTTAGATTTAGAAGGGAGTAAACGAGGGTTCACCAACAATCACAATTTAAATTCCCTACCTCGTAATTGTCATTCGTTTATGATCTCGGAAAAAGGGTGAATATCGATTCCTTGATTGTCGTGTTCGTCACACACTCCCAATTCTCATGCTCATGCATTGGAAAGGAAGAAGGGTACTCGTTGTTGGAGGTGTTGTGGGCGTCGCTTCCCTTTCCTTGCCTCGGTTGAAGAATGATGAAGAAGATGGCGTCGTCGTGCTTCAGTGGCGGAAGAGACGTTCTTCGTGTTCTTCATCGTAGAGAAAGAAGAAACTCAAGACTTCCTAAGCTTTTTCTCCAAAGGCTCCCAATCAACTAAACTCCAACCCAAATAAAATAAGTTCTTAACTTGTTTTATAAACCAAAAAAGCTTATGAATTTCAAGAGTTTGAAATTAAATTAACTCACATAATTAAATATCTCATGTTGTCAAATTTAATGAGAGGGAGGTGGAGAGACTCATTTAATGAGAGAGAGTTTCATCCACATAAACGGAGAGTTCAAGAGTTAAGGGGGGTTATGGGGGTTTGATACTCAAGTGGGCCCCAGCTTATAACATCCACCCAAGGGAGGTTATGTGCGGGTGGTACCCTCTACTAACCTCCCCTTGGAGGTTCTAACTACCACCTCAAATAAAAATATGGAAAACACATTTTTTTATTCAGTTTAATTATAAACCCCTGAAAACTAACTTCCAAACTCGATAAAACGCAACTGCGGAATATGTGTTCCTAAGAAAATATCGGCGCTACGGTTCCATCGGTGCCCTCAAAATTTGATTCCAAGCACCGGTTCAAAAGTTAGAAATTCTCGCTCGTTCGTTCACTGAACGTACCCGAGGCAAACTTCGGAAAACGATTCCGGGAACACCGGGCCTCGGATTCAGGCACTGTCAGAAACTGCGTTCTTGTAAAATTCCAAAGAAAATTAAGAAAAAAATTTCCTTGAAATTTCAGGGTCTTTACATCCAAGGATACGAGGCGAGATAGATTCCCATACAGTAGTGGACTGGCTCAAGGCAATTTCCAGAGTTCTAAACCTATTTTAGACACTAGTAGAGCATATGGTGATCTTAGCTACTAGTGTTTCCTTGTGAGTGACCTTGAGGATGATCAGTATAGTGATGGTACTTCGGTATGTGGACCGATGCCTGAGATAGTACCTTCAGATAGTGTGCCAGCTATATCACTACCTATTGGTCAACAGTTTCAACTAGTGGTACCGTTAGATGACACATGTAGGTTCAGTGCCTTACACGTGTTTCAGCATCAGATACCCCTCAGGTTCTGAGGTGAGACCGACTCATAGGCGGCTGAGGACTGGATTGAGGAGGAGGATGAGAGTTTTCTAGAGCTTATACAACTTCATAAGGATGACATGTCGGTAGTTGAGTAATCATTGAGGTGTACCGATCGTTCCTGGAACATGATGACTACAATATGATCAGTGCTCCAGGGCTTGGACTTCAAAGTGATTTGTGTTTAAGGGCATCCGAGCCAGCAAATTCCCTCTATGCATTCCTACTTTTGTTAGAGTGATAGAGAGAACCTTTGTGGTTGAGAATTCTTTGGTTGAGTGGATACGGCCAGTGAATGTTAGCAGTGGGAAAGCTAGATACTAGCGCCAGTCTCGGATACTTGGGCATGCAAAAGGTTTTAAGAATAGGAAGGGTTAAGGATAGATGAATCTGCAAAGCAGAAGACATGGAATCAGAGCTAAGAGGGTAGCATGTGGTGATGTACATTTCGACATGTTACAACCACCTGCCTTTGTAGTCCCTGCTATGCTGAAGGAGCAGGAGGGAAGGGGAAGAGAGTGGATGAATTCGGTCAAGGAGTGTGACCCAAGGTCTCTATGAATGATTCAAGGTATGGTCTGTGTCTACTACTAGCTGGTGTGACAACAGAAATCGATACGAATCATTCCTTCCTTCCATGAATCTCATCCCAGACCTAGAGTTTCCAGTTAAGCTGTTGACTTGACCCTCACGTCTGGAGATACCTTTGGGGGAGACTCGATAATCACAGATATGCTGACAGTGTTATCTGACCCTTGAGGAGAGAGTTTCGATTGGAACCTCTTGATGGCAGCGTCGAGGCCTACGACGTGAGTTTGGGTAAGGACTGGGCAACCACAGTTCATACACAGATTGACTTTATTAGGAAAAAAAGGTGGTGGTTTGTCTACAATGTTTTGATGAGATTTTTCCCTTGGTCATTGAAAAGGGAAACCTAGGTATCATAGGATAAACTCATGCATTGGAGGGCACGGCCGATCACTCTTGAGTCAGCCAACCTTACCCACGTGGTAGTAGGAGTTCTCAGTTTTCAGTTCCAAACAGGAAACAGAGGCCTCTAGAGTTCGAGGATGGCAACCACGTCTTTATACGGGTCTCACCTCGACGAGGTCTACGAAGATGTGACCAAGGAGGAAAGTTATCTCTGAGGTTAAAAGGACCTTTCCAGGTACTTAGTAGGGTAGGCGAGGTGGCTTACCGCTTGGTCATTCCACCACTGTTGCACCAGGTGCACGACGTCTTCCACGTATCTCATTTGAGAATATAAGTGCACGAACCATCCCACATCATCGACCACGGAGAGCTAGATATCGATGACGGGGTGACTTTAACTGAGGTTTATGTAGAGATTGAGGATCGATGGGAGTGGGTCCTAGGAAGATAGTTGATTCCTCTGGTGCACTTTCTCTAACAGCACAAGAACCTCCATGAGAGCACATGGGAGTGGGAGACTCATATGCGTGTTCAGTACCCTCATTTGTTTCCCTAGTATGTGTTGTAGATTTATGGCGACGTAAATCCCTACGGTGGGAGTAATGTAAAGACCTTGAAATTTCAAGGATTTTTTTTAAATACCTTTGAATTTTATGAGTCTGTGGCTTCTGAAGAAACTTGATTCCGAGGCCCGGTGTGCCCGAAATCAATTTCCAAAGTTTTGTTCGGGTACGTTCAATAAAAGTACGTGTGGGTTTTCTATCTTTTGAACCGGTGCTCAGAATCGAAAAATTAGGGCACCGATGAACTCGTAGTGCAGGTAATTGCTTAAGGGGACCTTTACCGCAGTTGTGTTTTATGCAGGATGAAAGTTAAAATTTGGGGATTAGTTAAAAAGTTAAATAAAATTGATTAGAACAATTTTATACACCATGGTGGTTAAATCCTACATGGGGAAGTTAATGGTGGGGCCCACCCCCACATAACTTCCCATGTGTGGATATTTTTAAGGTGAGGCCCACACGAGCCCCAACCTTTTATCTCCCTTGAAAACCCCCTTAAACTCCTTTTCATTTACTGTAACAACCATTCTCTTTATTAAGTTTTCTAAACTCTCCACATTCCTCCCAATTAAATTTCCAACACATTATAATTAATTAAGGGGATTCTCTAATTAATTAATTATAGTGTTTGATTCTTAAATCAATTGTTGTGAGTATAAAATAATTGTAAGAGCTATTATTTTAGTTTGGAAATTGTGGTGTTGGAGAAAACCATGGAAAGCTCCAGAGATGTAGATAAAGAAAGTGTTCTTCTCTTCGATGAAGAATGACTCCAACAAAAAACAGTGTGCCTTCCTTTCTCTTCTCTGTGATGCCGTTCTTCGCGACACCATCTACCGCGATTTTCATCTTCCACGGATTGATGACTTGCAACGGCTTTGTGAGGTAAGGGAACATTGTATATTTCTCATTTATGTGGTTTATACCCTCGAGTTTTAGTATTTATTTGTAGTATTTGTATTTTTGGATTCCTAACCCAAATTGAATTTTCATGACGAATGTGAATTAAATTAATTAATTTGAAGATCGAAAAACCATGGGTTGAATAAATTTATTATTGTTTTTCTTGAAAATATCGAAGTATGAGGAATATATTTTTGTCAATTCCACTTGTTATTGATTCTCAAAAATGATGGACAAACCAAACATGGCCATCTATCAACACACAAACCATGCCTTTTTCAATTTCATTCTTCGTGCATTCATTGTGTGTCCTTCATCGTCAAATAATTAAGCGCGCTGGAAACTCAATGTTTCATTGAGCGCAAAATACGGATGCAAAGGTCTCGACCTAAGGATTGCAGATCCACTATCTTATCTTTTTTCCAAGTTAAATAAAACCCGAAATGGCGTGTAGCAGGATCTCGTGGAATAGGTCTGATAAGGGTTTTGGCTGGTGCGGGTTATGGATGGTGGCCAGCAGCGGTGCGGGTGATCGGCCCAGCGGTGTGCGGTTTAGGCTGGGCAGGCCGAGGCAGCATCTGACAGTGCAGCTGGGTGGAGGCATGATGGCACTAGCCGGGTGCGGTGGTGACTGTTTTAGCCATGCGGAAGAAGGCTGGGTGTTTGGGTTTGTGAAGGTGT
Organism: Viscum album; assembly: GCA_963277665.1. NCBI lineage: Eukaryota > Viridiplantae > Streptophyta > Magnoliopsida > Santalales > Viscaceae > Viscum > Viscum album. Next base: position 56,615,557 of record OY728123.1, read on the forward strand.
TAAATTTGGAGGATAATTAAACGTGATTTGGGGAATGATAATGAAGATTGGATAGAGAAATATAAGTGATGAAATAATAAAGAAAATAATAATAATAACCATAAAGGCATGGAGGTTTGTGCATGTCGCATGGGGGAGGCGTCAATGTTGGTGCATGGATGTTTTGGATGATATAATTTACTGAATTAAAATTAAAAATAATAATAATTTAATAATGTTATTATTATTTTCGTTGGGAATACAGTATTTTGACGGTATTTTCTTCGTGCGACCTCGGTTTCGAGAACCGTCTGTGGTAGTGCGACCCAGATTCAGAGACAGAAATTCCAAGTCCAATATTGGATGTCTTTTTCTGGTTTTTGGATTGGGTAGCCGAAGCGCTTGGAAAATAATAGATTTAATATTATTATTAAAACTTTGACCCTCCATAACTCATGCGTGTGATGTCCGATTGGCTTGCCGTCAGTGGCGATGTAATCCTGTCTTTAATACAGTCGATTCAAGTCTAATGTTGGATACTAAATTCTGGTTCGTGGCTCCGGGCCACGAAACACTAAATACTAATATTATTATTATTATTACTAGATCTTGTATCAGAAATATCTCTCTCATACGGTGTCGGAATGACGAACCGTCTGCGACGTTGCGAACTTGGAATTAAGATGGATGTTTCAAGACCAATTTTCATTATTTAAGTCATGGTCAAGGTGCAGGCCCCATGATGCCCAGTTTGCGTGTGTTGCTGTGAAATGAAATGTTTTCACTGGCTATCCATTTTGGTCAAATGGGTAGTCCATCTCGTGTGTTCTTCGGTATGGATCGCAATGGTGTGACCGGTTTGGTTAACTGGTGTCATTTGACGTACGTCCGAGTTGGATCGAACATGAATCCAACCAGGCCCTCTGTATTAAAATGCTTATAACTTAAGGACCGGACGTTCGATTGACGTTCCATCAATTACTTTGGATTACTTATGACGAGACGGTTATTTTGGAATAATCTACTTGATATTTGGATGCAGTTGGAGTATGGCCGGGTTGGTTTATCTTAGAAACCAATCGGGCCCCTGGAACGGAGATTCTAATAACTCACAGACCAGGCGCCCGATTGACGTGCCATATGTTGCGTTGAGACCCCTATGATGAGGCGGTCATTTGAGATACTTCCACGTGATATTACGTGACACTTGGAAGTAACGACCAGTAGCTTATGGATTGGACCCTCCCGGAGACGAGCATACGGAGTATGGAGACCTAGTAGCTGTAGACCTCACGACTTCTTGACCGATTTGACTCGGAGTGATTTGATTAGCCTAGTGGACGGAGCGACTGGTATTTGGTGGAAGACCCATGGAGGATGGAGTGCCTGGTAGTTGGCAGCAGACACGCGGTACTCGACAGGCAGAGTACCTTTGTAGGCTGTTAGGGGGAGGGCCCGGTATTTGGCGGTAGACCCACAGCGGACGGAGCACCCAGTATTTGGCAGCAGACCCATGTTACTCGATAGGAGGAGTACCTCAGCAGTCCAAGGATAGTGATTAGTGCCTCTGAGTTGCAACAGGGCTAATGTACTCGACAGAGGAGGAGTTCTCCAGCAGTTGTGGTTTCGATAGTGAAAATCCTGGTTTCGGTTGAGTCAATGACCTTTGTGTTTTCCTCATGATTCAGATGGGTTACTTGATAACTTAGGTATATGTATGGGCATATACCTAAGTAAAGGCTATCTATTAAGATCTTTCTTCGTGGTTTATCCTTGTTGGATTTAGTGAGAACTTGAGGGTCTTGGGGTCCCTACTGAGTGTCGTTATACTCACCCCTGCACAGGTTATGCCTGCACCACGTTGTGTTGGATGCTGATGACAGACAATGCTAATCGAGGCAGAGTGTACAAGGACTGGACGGTACCTAGAGGTGGACCTCATGATGAGTTGGTACCTGGAGGAGACGGATGGACGAAAGGACATGGAGTGCTGAGGAGGACACATGTACCTACCCTTCAGGTAGGAACTTGGAGTATGATTCCAGAGCTGCTTCTATCTTCTAGTTGTTTGTCTTTTCAGTTGTAGGTATTCCTTTCTATTGGGCTTGTATTCCGGCCCATTGTACATTCAGCACGTTTGTTACACTACTTTACATAGTGTTTGCTTCTTCTGGTTCTCTGGTTGTGTGAGTTCACGTTTTATAAAGGCAATGACTTTAGAGTTATAGGGATTTATGCCTTTGGTGCTAGTCGCCAGCCCCTGGCCTATGGAAGGAGGGCTTGAGGTAGTTACTACACAGGCCCCGGGGGACGGATCATGAAAAAAGGTGAATCCCTGAAAAAAAAGTGAAGGCATTTCCTTTAAACCTGTAACACACACAGTCTGGTCACAAGCTGTAGAAGCAACAATTACTAATATAGAAAAGAAATGTGTGCTGAAAGTAAGTGGTCCAGTATACAAACCCAACTGAACAACAAGTACAAGTACAAGTAAAAAAGTTAATACATCTCATGGATCGTCTACTGATAAATCCTACCTGAAGGGTAGGTTCAGATAACGAACAACTCGTCTCTGAGGTACATCCCGTCTAGTCCAGCTCCGAGCAGCCTCCTGTCCGTCACCCTCAGCCTCGATCCCTGCTAACCATCGTCTGCACAGAACACAACAAGGTGCGGGCGGAGTCCATGCAGGGGTGAGTATAGCAATACTCAGTAGGGGACCCTAAGACCCTTAAAGGTCTCCCAAAATCCACTAAGTATAAACCATAGTAGTAAGATTCAATCACAAAGTATCAACCAACCATACTTATGTATATTCCCATACATATACCTAAACTACCAATTAAAAGCTGGCTCCAACTCTTGAGCCCAACCACTTTTTGTTTCAAAAGTATATATACACTTCACAAAGAATGTAAAACACAAGGTTTATCCCATAGGTACAGCTCACAGAAGAAATCCACGTGGGTTTCACCACAACACGTCCATGAAGAAACATACATGAAGAAACATCCACCCTTACCTATGTATATTCCCATACATATACCTATGTCATCAAGAGTACACATCTCATACATGAGGTAAACACAAAGGTAATGACTTAGATCACACCAGGTATACACAACTTAAAAGAGAGTAATAGATGATTAGTTATAGCCATTGAATCATCTTTCACTATCGAATGGCAGATATTCATAGAAATCTAGCACAACAGTCTATCGAAGCATTCAATCCTACGTGGGACCTCAGTAAAAAATTCGTTGCTATAGAACCCACGGAAGATCCTCATCCAATCTCATCACTGTCGAACCCATAGAGGATCCAGGTCCAGTCTCATCATTGTCGAGCCCACGGAGGATCCAGGTCCAGTCTTGTCACTATTTAACCCATGGAGGATCCAAGTCCAGTCTCGTCACTGTAGAACCCACAGAGGATCCAGGTCAAGTCTCGTCACTGTCAAACCCATGGAGGATCTAGGTCGAATCTCGTCACTATCGAACCAATGGAGGAACCAGGTCTAGTCTCGTCACTATCGAACATAGGGTTCCCGTACACAGCACGCTCGATTCTAGGAGGGTATACTCCTCGAGCCAAGCATCGATACATCAACTACCACGAAGTCTCGAGTTGATGTATCTCATAGATACATCTCATCATAAGGAACCCAACGTGATAGACGACGCGTCAATCGGATGCCCGGTAAGTGAGTTATATGCATTTCCATTCCCGGGGCCCAGTTGGTTTTTAGTTTCAAACCAACCCGTCTGTATCCCAACTACGAGCAAACCTCAAGCGGGGTATGCAAAAAGAATTGTCCTGCTCTAAGAATTCCATTGCTATAGACGGTTCGTCGTTCGGTCACCCTTAGTTGAAAATTCGGGCTAAATGGTGTGATCGGGCCATAGCTGGTCCGGGTCCGATCCGACCCAGTCGGACCGACCAAGCCTAACCCGGTCCAAACAGGGGTCTGAAACGGTCCGCGGGTCCGACCCGGTCAAAGGGGGTAGCCCGGCCCGAGTGTTTGGCCTGACCCAAGGTCGCCCGGCCCGAGGTGGCCTGGCCCATGGCAGCCTGGCTGGTCGGCCTACATGGCCTGGCTAGCCACAAGTGGGAGGGCGGTGTCGCCCCCCCTATTTCTGATCTGAAGGGACTGGCGCTTGGCACCGATTTTGGTGAGTCGCGGGAACTGGTTGGTCCCACTTTGTCCGGCTGGCCGAGCGGCCAGTCGATTTCGTGTCGCTAGTAGCAGGCCCGACAACGGTCGCTCTGGGTCCCTCCACCGCGGCGTGACGGTGCTGTGGTTCTGCTCCACCATCGTGGCCCGTCCTGGCCGCGGCCCCCTACTACTCCACGCGGCATGATGGTGTCAGGACCCCTCCGCTGCGGCCTGGCCTGGCTGCGACCTGGTGCTTTCCCACGCGGCGTGACGACGCCACGCTCCTTCCATCGTGGCCCACCCTGGCCACGGCTCTCCTCTGTGTGGCACGATGGTGTCGCACCCTTGTGGTGACCCGGTGGCCTTGTGCTGCCGGTTTCTTCACGGTCCGCCTCCGTCGTCAATAAACAAGAACAACCAAAGGGGAGGGTCGAGCCGTGTTCGTGCGGTCCGATCCCTCCTCATCATGGTGATAAAAATTGGCATTTCTTAATTTGGTAATTGAATGATAGAGGTTATAACCCAAAAATAAAATTACTCAAATCCCCCTAACTCGTGTTCGGTGATGTTGACGGAGTCGCGGGAAGGCGGCGTCATTCGGTCAATGTCGGAGGATGAAGAGGGTACTCATCATTGGTGGACTAGCATTCAAAGGTGATGAAGTTGAACACGACATCGGCGTTCTTCATGGGCGTCACATCCCCTTCTTTCCCTGGATGAAGAAGGAAGAAGATGGCGTCGTTCTTCATTGGAGAGAAAAAGATTGTCCCTATCTCTCCCCTTTCTCTATTCCACCCCGGAATAACGCCCAAAAAATGAAATAATAGGTGTTCCTATTCTTTTATTTTTGTCATGAATTTTAAAAGTATTAAAATTAATTAAGTTACCTCACAATGATAATGGGTGAAGTTGTCCTAATTAATTGGGGGAGGAAGGTGAAGAATTTCAAAGGTTTCCCCCACTTTATGGAGAGTAACAAGGGGGTTAAAGCTCATGTGGGCCCCAACCATTTGATTGCAAAAGAGGGTACAAATTTAGGTGGGCCCCACAAAATAATATCCTCCCAAGGGAGGTTATGTGTGGGTGGGCCCCACCTCTAACCTCTTTTTAGAGGTTTTAACCACCTCAAATAAAAATAATTACACCTTATTTTTATTTAATTTAATTTAAAAACCCCCAAAAATCTAACTTCCATTCTAGTTATAACGCAAATGCGGTGAAGGTATCACTAAGAAATCACTGATGCTACGAGTCCAATGATCCCCTCGAATTTAAATTCTGAGATCTGGTTCAAATTTTATAAAACACTGCTCGCACGTTTACTGAACGTACCAAAAAAATGTTCGGAAAATTAATATCAACCACCCTTGACCCGCACCGGTTGAGGTTAGGCTCTGCCTAGGTGAATCACGAATCCGAGTTATCGTTTAAAAGTTATGAATTTTACAATAAAATAATTTTCACTTACTTATTTTATTTGCGGTCAAAAACAAACTTTCTCTCGTGGCCCTCTCCGACCCAAGTTAGTATTTTATTAAAGAATGCCTACCCTCATGAGTTTAGTGGTGGTATCATATTTTTAATCACAGTTATCGTTTGTGAGTTAAAGGCATTTGAAAAATAACATAACTTTATTTAATTATTTTATATACTATTATGCTATTTTCGGGTTTTCTCACAAGAGGCCCACACCGACTAAACTTAAGTCACGCCTAGGGTAGACCCGCCATCCGGAGCGCAATTCTGGCCTCAGATTTCTGATCCGAGTAACCATTTAAGATTTATTCTACATTTTCAGGAAAAATTCATACGCGCTTTAATTTAAGCTTAACAAATATTCGACGGATCATTCCGAGCACTCCGGGCCTCGGAATCGCACGCCGTCAGAAACTGTAGTCTCGTAAAGTTCCCAAGTATTTAAGAAAAAATATTCTGTGGAAATTCCTGGTCATTAAATATTATGAATAAACAATGAAACATAATCAATATTCATTAATTAAAATCAATAACTATCTGTATATGAAGAACATGTCATATATAATATAAATAATTTCCCTAGTATAAATGATCATAAAACATCTAAATAAATATTATGTATGTTACAATTAGATTATGTTCTGAGAAAATTATTCAATAAATAATGTTGATAAAGATAGAATTACTTTAATAATATCACTGATCAATTTGTTGTATAAAATACCCTTTCCACTTTGAAAATCACTTTCTGAAAATCTAAAATCTTCACATTTAATAAAGAAAAAATTTAATTTGATAGTAAAATTATTAAATTATAAATTATGGTTGAAATAATTATGATTTTATGATTGTGGGAAATACCATTCATGCGATATAATTAAAAGAACATTTATTTTACACTTTTGCTAAAAGTAAAACAATACCTCATTTAGAAAATGATATAATGATTCCATTAAATCAATTTTTTAAAAGCATAAACATGAAAACGAATCTACTTAATACATAACTAGAGTTTATTAAAATATTATTTAGTTTTTTATAAATATATGGATAAGAAAAACTATATTCCATAAATGGAAGTATAAACCACCTGAAAAAATGATGAGATTATGAATTAAACCATTAGAACTTTGGTATCTTTTAAATCATAATCTATATGAATGAAATAAAATCAAATGTAAATCTAAATATAATGAATATAAAGATAATGATGATATAATATATGATATTTTCAGCTAATAAACCACACAATAGAAATAAATTACTAATATTCCATATGTCTCATAAAGTAATACTGAAACAGGAAACAGTTTCCTTTGGATTGACTTCCTTCAAATGTGTATTAAAATCCTAAAAATAACTATATATTGATAATAAATATATTAAATCATAATAATCATATTTATTATACCATATAATATTTATATATAATATTTTATCACCCATTTATTAACAATTATTTATTATAGTCACTATTCGGCATGATAATATATTCACTTTTCATGTATGTATTTCTTTAGTAGTTCTGAAAGATGAAATCAGAATCTAGATCCATCATCTGTATAATGTTAATAATTTTATAAATGTAATATATATTATTTTTATATATATTTATATTATTCCATAATGTTTAGAGATCTATAATAAATTACATCGTTCATGGAGACTGTATGTCTTATGTAAGCATGAACACTTTTTTCACTTTTTAATAAAAGTAATGAAAGGAAGGTAAATAAAAGTTCACCATTAAAGAATAATTATTTTATCATACATATAATATATATTCAATATATATATTTATTACAATCCACATAAATTAGAAAAAAAATTCATGACATCTCATCGTGGAGGAGATAGTCCACACTTATTCACGAGCAACAGTGTCATTTCCCAAAAAATTGGAAGTTACAAAGGTAGATATGATATTATCATTAAAGAGGTATAATTATTTCATTATTATCATATATACTAATTATTTCAAAATTAATAACCATCCATGTAATGCGGTGATGAAAATTGTATTAAACCGTAATATAGAGATAGTAAGTCGTAAGTACATAGTAGCTAGGTTTTCACTATTCATAAGATGAAAAGAAATGGAATATGGTTGTATGATTATAAGTAATAACATAGATATATATTTATGATTCTGGAGATAATTTTTTTATTATAATAATATATTAATAAGAAGTAGAAGAAGAAGAAAAAAAGTAAGTGTTGGTATAGATGATTACCTCTTCTTCGGTGAACTCCCATTAATCTCCTATTTAGGGGCCTGGGGTTTCTCCTACGAGTGGTCAAGAACCTAAATAATTGTATAATTATTTTTACAGTTGTATAGGGTAGTTTTTTTGCAGATAGATGGCTCTAAATAGTATAAATATGTTTGGGTGTTCCCTTTTATAACTGAGGTGTGGGGTACTTTTGTAATATCATAAAATATGACATTAATATAAATTCATCTCATGTAAAAATTGATAAAAATTGATATATTTATATTATAAGGTGAATATAAATGTAAATAATTTCATAAAATAAATTTTTTACATGTTATGGATATGTTTTGATTGTTATCATTTAGTTTTGTCCTCTGTTAACCCTTTTAAATTTGGTCGTACTATTAAAACATTTTCACCTCTATATGTCAATAATGTTACTATAAAATTAAATATGTCCCATAAATTAACCACGGTATGTCTAATTAACCATATACCCTTCATTTATCTGAATATAATTTTTGAATAAATTTTAAATCATTTAATAAATAATTATTTTCAAAAAAATTCAATGATGTCAATTTTATAACTATTTATTTAGTTTTTATTTAATAACATTAATAGAAAAATGGAATCAAAATCCAACATATATAAACCTCTCCAATATTTAAATTTTATCTATAAATTTCGTTTTTCACTATAATTATTTCAAATTATACCACAATTAATTATATAAATATCATTTATTTAATATTTCCACTAATTGAATAATTACAATGTCACTATTGTATAAGAAGGTAAGTTAATAATGTATTTAAAAAAAATAAAAAAATTGTCATGTTGAAGATAAATTATTTTCATTTAAATATAGTATTTATAAATGATCATATCCATTGTTTTTCTCCTTATTAAAAATATTATATTTATTAAAATGAAGATTGTGACATTGTTTTTATTTCATTACATAAAAATTTATAATGGTCCAAATCTCCTCCAAATTGAAAAAATGTCATGTAACAGAATCTCGGATGATTATAGAAAAAATTTAATCATAAAATGAAATTTAAGAATTTTTTATGGTCACTTCATAGTCCTTAAAATTTTATTTTTACCCATAACTACCTCATTTATCCCTCTTATGGAAACGCAAATTACTGTGGTTACTATTCATAATGACCCAATATAAAATAGTACTATTTACTAATTTTGGACCTCTTGATTTAATATATGGAATAAATTTTTAATAATTCAATTTCTATAAGTGGAATAATTTACATTAATATAGAAACCCAACAAACAATGAAAAATATTTATGAAACAAAATCATTTTTATTATAATTAATTAAATACTAAATTAAATAATAAAATTAATTCTATTTTAACTAATTTGTTTATTATTAATATATTAGTACAAATTTTTAATCATTAAAAACATTTTAATATATAATTGAACTTTTCAAAGGGTTGAAACAAAATATAGTTTTTAATAAAAATGTGTATTTTTCAATATTCAATCGAAAATTAATCTTTTCAAAAAAATAAAAAACACATCACCCTAATAAAATTTGGATATAATTATTTAAAAATTATATTATATTTTAATAATAATTTTTATTTAATTTAATAATTTTTATTAATGTATTTTCTCACAGAAATTAATAAAATTAAATTTTGGAAAAAACATATTTTTGGAGAATAAAATAACTATACTGTAAATTTAGTTCTATTTTACTAAGAATTAATCAACAAATTTTTATTTATTATTTACTTTATATATATTTTATAATTAAGTCAATATTATTCATACCCACAAATACAATGATTATAGGATAATTTTTACATTAAATAATAACATTTTAACAGTACATTGGGGTTTGTTTAGACACATTATTGTTTGTTGTGTACGCTACCAAACATATTATTCTTATTTAATATTCTCAGGGTTTAACATTCATAATTATATTTGGAGTATAGTGATTATATATTAATAGAAATCAAATTTTAGCATTCTAAATTCATCTCCATAGCTTCTTTATTCACCTATAATCATCCCACAAATGTGACAAATAATTATTGGAATTCTTTAAATAATCCTGAAATACTTCAAACATATCTTATATGAGTAAAATAATGTAACATTATTGAATTATTTTATTCCTAAAAACTCATATAGTAACTCAGTCAAATATTTTATAAAATCAATTCCATTACATCCCAATTCAATTTAGCCTTCATTCAAAAGTGTTCCTCACTTATCCCAACAAAAAAAATTACTTGTTACTCATCAATGGATTTTCCATCATCAACTATCTTCCTCTAAACAATTTGTATCTACAAAGAACTTATTTAATAATACATTATATATATATATATATTCAATATATATTTTATAGAAAATTATTTATAATATCTTATCCATTGTATATGGTGTAGTCCTTGTATTCAACCTCAACAACAAATTTCCTAGACTTAAAAACCATCTCAACAATCAATTAATGTTGGTTGGTCTAAGGAAGATATCCATGCTGTTATTCAATGTACCTATATTCTTATCATTTCCATATAAACATAATGAAGGTAATTCTATCTCATTCTTGGGACGATACTGTAATCTATTACCTAAATACTCTCTTTTTCATTATTATATTAACATGACTTAATTTAAAACCCTAATTGAAAACAAATACAATCAATCTCTGTTGGGAAAAGAAATCTCCATCTTTGTGTTTATAGCCAATCCAAAATAATTTGAAATTCTAATCTATATTTTAGTGTACCATTTCTCTACCTAATTGGATATAAATGAAAATGGAAAATGTTTTATCTCCATTACTGACATAGTAGGGTTACATTTAAAGTTTCTTCTACCAATTAAATATTTTATAACCCAATAATTCCACATTATGGTTAGGGTATGTTTATTCATTAATTTTCTCTTCCCCTTATGAATTTTATTAAAGAGGATTTCAATAATAAATTTTCTTCCTTTAAGAAAACTATATTATCTTTATGTGATATCTCCACTTGAGAGAATGGTCACATTTTTTTGATATTCCCAAATACTATTTGATATTTAATATTACCACCCCATATTCCATTTATCCTCTATAATTCTCCATTAATTCAATTATAGGTGTAATTCAATGAGAATCACTACTCACCAATTTCATGTGATTTTATGATATTCAGAACAGCAAAACATCATCTAAATTTAAAATTACTTCACATTTATAATATTAATGTTCCATAAAATAATATTTTATATGTCTATGTGTACTAACCATTTTTAAAAAACACAAGTGTCATGGTCAAACTAGAAGGATTTTCCTACATTAACCACAAGTGATAATAGTTTCCATCTATAAATTTTTGGGGATATAAATTCATATTTTCAGGAAATCATGTCATCTTTAACTAACTTGAAAACACATAAAAATATTTCTACTATGAGGTATTCTCAATATGATTTTTTATTCACTCCCCTTGATTAATGTTGTATATAAATTTTATAAAAAAACTATAGGATAAAAAAATCATACCTCACTCATTAGATTTTGAAGTTAATATCAATATTTTTATATTCAATACATTTTTATAACACTCTAGAAACATGGTATCTTTTGATTGTTACACCTCAAAGGATGATTTATAACCTATCATCATCTTTAATTCCCATTTTTAGGGAAAACCATGTCACACATTGGTAGAGGGTGTATCCTCCAATAGATCCTAATCTTTAGTAATAGGTATGAGGCCTTTTTTCTATCAAAAAAACTCATTTACATAAAGGTGTAAAATGTATAGAGATTTTTTTTATTTAAAAATCATTGATATTAATTATTATTTACCATATGGGATGCATGAATTTCATTATATCAGTTTTCTAATTTGGTATAGTGGGACTATTAAATTTAGAAAATATGGAAATTTTCACTTTTTACGTTTCTTTGTTTATCAATCATATTCAGACTATTCAGTACATAAGATCTATATATCATTAGGATCAAAAAAAATTCTCCATTTATATATTCATTTATTATTTTTAAAAATTGCATTCATACTAGATGTCACTTTTTCCCATTATATTTTTTTATCACTTTTTATTGTGGCATCCATGTCATACATTCGAAAACAAAATTAAAAAAAATATTTGTCTTCCACACAGTTCTATGCCATATTTTACCATTCCATTGTTCTGTAGATTCTTATAATATTCAGAACAAGTGTCAAAAACCATGCTAATACATCTATTTATTTCTTGTAATGAATCCATTATTCATTATACTTTTCCCCTATTCACATTTTCATTCATAGGCATCTTGAAATGGTTTATGTTGTTGAACCCCATACCATAATATATTCATTTCCTTCATGTTGGATTGAAACATTGATCGTATCTCTTCTATATCCTCTAAGCAGTATTCTTTTTTATTAACATCCTTATCAAGGTAACAACATACTATTTCACTATATCTGTCAAAAACTATAGCGGATCTATTTTCTATAATGTAAATCTCTAATCCATATATGGGTTGTACCAAAATTATACATAATAAGGACCTCTAATCATTAAAATTTCATAGAAGTTATTCAATATCTCAAAATGGATATTTGTGGATAGATTTATCTTTCTCTATGAAGACTAATTCACTCATCAAAATTCTCAATTTATTCAACATTTTTGCAATGTTTTCTCAGATTTATTGAAATTTTACACATTGAAATATTTTGGGAGAAAACAAAGGTTTTTCCCAAACCAATAGAAGAACCAAAATAATATAAAAAAATATTTTCATTTATCTTCTTGTGTAGTTTATCTAGTACAATATGTATTCTATCTTTGAGTTACAACTATTACCATTTAGGTTCCTTTTTGGTGTAATGTTCTATAAGACATATTAACCTACACTCTTGATGCTTTGGTGGGTGTCATATAATCTTTACACTATGATAGTTATATAAAATTTTTCGTTTATCTTTTATTTTTTAAAAGAATCAATTTAGTATAAACTAAATTTTCAGAATTTCGGCATTCCTTCTTGTGTGATTTGGAGTTGGATAGTTATCTATATTAACTCTAGTTATATTTTCCACAATTTAGTGTCTCTTTTAAAACTATAATCATAGTATAGGTCTGTGTGGTAGCTATTATAGAATCATCTTCTTGGGAATACAGAGATTGAATAGTATCCATATTTTACAATTTTATTTTGAGCTCTATGATATCCATATTAAGAGAATGATTTCCAACCTATGATGATCACAATTTAATCTCCCACTTATTCATCAAATTTCGAACAATATATTCAATAATATTTATCGTTTATTGTAATATAATTATTAATATATATTATCTTTTTATATTTAACCACCAACTTGGAAGACATGATATCCACATCAATTGTTTGAATCATTTACAATGAATATAAACAATCCCTCACAAAATACATAAATAATTCTTTATCATTAATAAATATTTTCTATTCGTTATCTACTAAGGAAACAAATTCATTTCCAAATTTGACATATAATTTCTTAGATTTTATGGTCATTGTGATAGTGTTTTAGGAACAAATTCTCTTTTCAGTTTCATCATCCAATACAAAATCATCTTATTCTATATATGAATTATCATTAATCTATACCATCATTCATAAGAGAATATATATCGCAGCTTATTCGGGGACCCTTTTCAAGTGATCCAAAAATATAAAATAAAATTCCCTATGTAACTCATATAATGAAAAAACTACATAGTTTAAGCTAGTTTCAGATAAGGAATTTTTATTAGTAGATATATCAAAACCCTTATAACTCTACTTATATTCTTTTAGTGGTTGTTCAAATTACTTCTCTAAAATTATTAATTACTTTATTACCTCCTTATTTATCCTTTTTTAATGTATTTACCATAACGTTCAACTCCATACTAATAGATATAGAACAATATTTTTCCATATGTGTCTCTTCTATGAACATATAAAACAAAAACATTATGTATATCATTTAAATAAAATTGGTAAAGTCTTGTAAATCCTTCAACAATAAGCCTTTTCCCTTAGTCAAAATAAGTTATTCCAAAAGATCCAAACATATGGAACATAGGCTCTAATAAAAATTGTTATTTTTGGTGTACCATGCATTCAAACACGAGGGGGGATCATGAATGATAATTATTTTCCAAATCCCAAAATTTCATTTAACTTAAAACTGACATTATTTGAATCATTTACAATGTATTATGATTGAAATTGATCTTTTATGTTTTACCTAACCATCCACAAAAAAATGAAATATAGAAATTAAAAAATCAGGTTATGAAACAATATTTTTAAAAGGTTTTCAACCAATGTGGGACACATAATCCATACAGTGTAAACTCTATAAGAGTCAAATTTTCCATACTGTAATCATATAATCAATTTTAATGGGTAGCTGGAGATCATCAAATAATCCATTCCAAAATATTACATAGGTTAGGTTAACATATTACATCGGTGAATGAACTACACTAGTTTACCCAATCATATGGGTTTTAAACTACATTACATTGTTATTATCTCCCCATATAATTCAATTTTCACAATACATATAATATAGATCACAAATATTTATATGGATATCTATGCACCCATAAAATAAATATATATATAATGAAATAAAAGTCGTAACAACTTCCTTAATGTCTTTGAAAAACACCATTGAAAATCAGACTCTACTCATTCTATATCATCCTATTTTTTGTATAAATTATTTCATGAAACTCAACACTATTCTCAAACATTTAATGGATTGATATCAAGTATCAAGATATTAACTATAGGTCTATCTCTAATACGTTATTATTTTATCTTCTTGGAAACCTAGTGTCATACACATGACCAGCACAATATTATTGTACTACCTCACAAAAACATTAATCATCTTCATCCTAAACATTATCCATCCTCTTATAGATATTTATTTCATTATGAAAATAATTTTATAGAAATTTTTATCTATTCATTGAATTTTTAATATATAATCTCCTAGGTATCCACATATAAATGAATTGATTCATTTACCATTCCCATATATTTATGTCAACGGTAAAAAGTATATCATATAAAAAATCATTATATAATACCCATTTTGGGGTCCCATGTATTCATTTTGACTTGTTTTTCATCTTAAAGAGTATTCTAGGAATACTATCATTCGATGAGCCTCATTTCAAGAAACATACCTGAATAAACAATTACTTTTATTCTTATCTAGGATCAACATCAAATTCTTCTTCAAATAAAAATATCTCTACCCTATTATGAATGTAATTATTTATTTCTATAGGAAAATATATAAAAATAAATATATTGTTTTGAACACCTATTGTAGTGAGAGAGCTTCTCATTAAGCTAGTATTGAACTCCATTATTGTTTTTACAGACATAAAAACTCATCACATTGATTCTATTGTTCTTCAAAATGACCTTTCTTAATAAATTATATAAGGATATATGAAAAATTTGAGCCTTGATGTTAAAATATCATCATTATTGATAAAACTCAATCATTTATTTTTATCATTTCAGAATCAAATAATTACTCATATGTGACCTACTAATGCATGAAAATTTCAAATTTTTCAATTTAATATTGTATCATTTCTCTTGAACAAAACATGTTTTTCAAAAAAAAAATTAGAACATCATCAACATCATCGAGTATATCATTCCTCAGAACCTAATAATTATTGGAACTCAATTTTAATGTTTGTAACAATATCTTATTTGCATTAAGTCTTTTCTCTTATTGGAAAATAATTTCTCATCAATGTATATGAATTTTCTTATAAATGAAATTTCATATAATATATGGGGTTTTAAATTCTTTTTTCGATTATTAAACATGTAGATGAATGTTCCTAAATATTTTCCCTAGTAACAAAATTATTTAATAGTGAGTTAAAATTACATTAATTTTTATTTTCCAATCAAGAATGTCCATTTTATTTATTGTATTGAAAACTATTAAATGTGTAACAAGATTTACAAAAAATAGATCTATAATATAAATTTAATGGATAATTTTCTTCTATGTGGATAATTTATCTTAATTTAACTCTTGTAGATTTTTTTCCATTTATCATAATTCCATATTGATTCTAGTGATTCAAGTACAACTTTATATCAACAATAATATTCCTTAAATCATCTAGGATACCTCCCCATTCACCTCAAATCATCTTGTATTTTCTTCAAACCATTATGGGAATTTATAAACTAATACAAATATTATTCAAACATATCTCCAAGGTGTTGAAGGACAAAAAATTATCAAATTAATTAATTCATATGAACTCCTATTCCATATCAAATTGGTATTTTCGTAAATAATTCCTTTGAAATAACTATTCAAATCATTGTACAAAGTACAACGTATCTCACTTATTATAACAAAAAAATGAATATCATATAATTATGGATTATACATCATCAAATTACATCCTACAATCACATTAAATTTGTTAAAATATTTTTGAATATGGATTTTTTTTTTAAATATGGATTCAATATCTATATAATTCTATTAAATTCCCCATTTTTTATATGGGGTTATGTTATTACATTTAACATAAAAGTATGTTTTGAGGGAAATACATAACAATGAAAAATAAAATGATATCGATTGGTCCCTGTAATGTTTTCAACCAGGTATTCTAAGGAACACTATTCTTATATATTTCCATGAAAAAACAATAGCTACATCCCTATCACCTATATGGATGGATAATCTAATAAATATCTTAATAATTTATTTATAATTGTTACATTAATAATCATTAATGGAAAAATTATAATTGGAAATATATACAAAAAAACAAATTTTCTCACAAAACACGATTAAATCACATGAAATGAAAAGCCATGCAAAAACCATGGAGATGAGTATATCCTCTAGTGAAGTGGTCTTTATGTGGATGAAACATGATAGGATAACCCATTTATCCAAACCATGATTTTTTAAACTTGTTCCCCCTATTTATTATTTTTCTGAACTATTTTATGAATTAATTTAAGTGGTACATAAAATTGGAGTGAGTTAAATCAAGAGAGTTCTATGGGGATTTGATGTTGGTGGATAGTGTTTTCATTTATTCTTTATTCCATGATGTTTACATTTTCAGTTTTATAAGATGATATGTTGTAATGAAAATAATTATTGGATGAAAAGTTTAATTTTTATGTTTATGATATTTTTGGATAGTGAATGGAAATTTCCATTCCTTTTTAGTTGGAAGATTGTTTTAATTTTAAAGGAAATATTTTATGAAATTTCTTTTTTTTTTGAAAATCAGTGTTATGGTTTCATTCTGGGAGAAAATTTTTATTATCTTGAAATTAATAAAAAGTTTCTGATTTAATTAAATATTCAAGATATTATTTTTGAAATATATTAGAGTCAATTATATTAATTTGAAATTTGTTATTTTTATAATAGAACCCTGAATGTGTTGTTTAAAATAAAAGATAACTTGGTAAATTTAATGCGTAATTTCATTTTAATAATGTTAATTTTTTAAATCATGTGTGTGAAATTGGAAAATAAGTGTGAAACCCCTTATAAAGATGATTTTTTTTAAAAAAAATGTAGTTTAAAAAAAACATTATTGTATGTTTTCCCATATTAGTCTTACGTGTTTGTATTTATTTTTTTGTTTGTGTGAGGACATTTTATTTTAGTTATGAAATGTGAATTGTTATGTTTAAGGTTTCACGATTTTTGGTTGTTCCTCATAGAAATGTCTTGTGGGATTATAGAATGTATATTTTCAATGTTGATCCATAATGTGAACCCTTTTTGTTTTTTAGATGCATGTACTTCAAATGTTAACCATCCAATTGTTTTAATTTATTTTGAAGGTAAAATACTTACTTTTATTGATAATTCTTGGGACATCATCCCTTCTTCTCTTGTGATCATGTTTCTCTATAAAAAATGATGTGGTTGGGATTGTTTTATAAATCCTATGAGTTTATTTGTTTGATGAGTTATAAATTATGGAGTAGTATTATGAGGTCATTAGTTTGGGGTTTTGTTCTTTATGTGTTTGTAATGGACTGAGGTTCTTTGTGTGCACCCCATTAGATGTATTCGTTGATTATTTTTTGGTTACACATTCATGCGGTTTTGATACTTGTGGAAATTCTTCTGCCTCGATGTTAACCTCCCCCCATGGGAATTATGCATGTAATGTAATGATGGATGAGTTTTGATGGTTTAGACTTTGAAATTCCATTAGGTGTATGTTTCATGTGTCTTATAATGATTTAACAACATTTTATATTTTTCACTAGGAAGTGTTTTTTGAGATATTTTTTGGTTCATCATGAGATTTTTTTAGATAGAAGAACCACGATTCCCTAATTGTAGACAATTTATATAACCTATGATGAGATCCATTTTCATTTATCATCAAGGTAAATTTTTATTGGGGAAAAATTACCCATTTTTTTTATATAGGATATAGGTTTTTTGGTGACGTTATTTTATGATCATGTGAAGTTTCATTGTCTTATGTATTCATTGTAGATATGATATAGTTTTTTGGGTGATTACTATTGTTTATAGAGAATTAATGTTACCATTAGGTCCATATTGGTGCTTTAATTTAGGGACATTTTCCCAATCCTCATAATTTTAGAGGAATTATAAATTGGTGGGAGATCTATAGTAGGTATCCAATGACTTTAAGATAATTCCTTGTTATAATAATTATCTTGTGGTCAAATATATCATTTTATAGAATTTTGATATGCCATAGAGTATTTAACTTATTTAGTGATTTACTTCCTTTGGGACATTTTTAGGTTTTTTACATCCCACCCACCTATTGAGGTGATGTGTATTAGTCCACTCCTTCCCATTCCATATAATTTTAGTAAGGATTTTTTGGGCACCAATAGTGGAAGGGTGGGGATAATTATAACACCCCCATGCCACTGTTATTTTATTTGTTAAATGTTTTCTATGTAATTTTTTATTATGAGTTTTGACATTTATTTTTTTTAGGGGTCACATGGATCTATTGTCTTATGTTGTAGTAGGATACACTGATACCCAAAGGTGTCTATGTTGTAGAGTCTATCCTTAAAGGCCTTGGGACTACCTGATCAGGGTGATTCATAGAAAATCATGGTTTCAATGATGTGGAGTCTATATAGAGACAAATTAAAATCCATAGTATGGGGTGTTTCACTCTAGGATAGGGAGGATGTTTGGGAGAGGTTCTATCATAGGGGGTAACTTGCATTGTGGTGGTCATGGTAGAGTGTTGGTGTTTGGGGAAAAATTATACCTTGTTATTGTGGCATGTTCTTGGTAGGTGTATTGGTCAACCACATGGTAACCCCATATTGTGTTCCTCACAATGTCTAGCTTGTTGAAACTCCTTTCCAAAATTCTCATTAAGTGTGAGCCCTACTATGGTGTCAATGTGTTTTCATCTTCTGGGAATCAAAGAACATAGGAATGTGGGATCTTTCATCATGGAGGGTTCTTAGAAAAATCACTCTACTATAATTATTTGGGTAATTCCATAGCCCTAGTACCAAATTATTTAATGTGAAATTGTTATCATAACATCCCCTAATTTATTCATTTTCTTTACCCCCTCCATACTCTTATTTAACCTTTCCTCATTCACATTATAGGGAGTCTCTCCCCTCCTATATTCTATAGATTTGGATCTCCTCTATCAATTTCAAGTGTTTCCTCTTAGTAAAATTCATCCACATTATTTATTCTTATATTTTCCATCTCCCTCATTATTTTTCTCTTGGTTTCTATCCATCCTACAACCCCTAATGGCTTCCATGGTCATATTTAGGGATCAGTAGTGCAGAAAACGTTTTTTATATCATCATTTTTAACGTCGGTTATATATAACCGATGTGATAATCTGTGAAACGTGGTTTTTTACGTCGGTTATTTTATAACCGACGTAAAAAATGCAGCGATAATATTTTTAACGTCGGTATATTTTAATAACCGATGTTATAAATCGAGCGTGTTCATTTTTTACGTCGGTTATAAATTTACCGATGTAAAAAACCAAATCCTGGGGTGATTCTACATCAGTTATTTAATAACCGATGAAAAAAATGAGATATCGACGAGTTTTTTATGTCAGTTATTTTATAACCGACATTAAAAACGCGTCTTATGAGACCTGTTTGACGTCGGTTATTTTATAACCGACATAACAAAACAATCCGCAGAAGTTTTTACGTCAGTTATACAATAACCGATGTAAAAAACTGTGATTTCTGATGTATTATTTATGTCGGTTCTTCCATAACCGACCTAAAAAACCAACATGCAGATTTTATAACGTCAGTTATAAAATATCTGACGTAAAAAAAGCCGTATGTGATACATTGATAAATTCGGTTATTATAATAACTGATGTTATAAATGTAAAAAAAATATTTTATAACATCGGTTATTTAATAACCGACGTTGTAAAACATTTAAAGAATTAACAAGCCTCGTGGACTATCATTTACGATTTTTCGATCGAACGTCCGGCGTTTCGTCTCTCTTGTGCAGTAAACCATAATCGTCTCGTCGATCTAGATGCGTTAAACTCATTTTTCCTTCATCGTTTATCATCCTTACTCTCCTCAGATCTATCATCTCAACTCGCAACACTCAAGTAAGCTTCCACGAATTTATTTTGTTCGTTTTTTTTTCGCAGATAGTCTATATTTCTTTTTTGCGTTTTTGTGTTTAAACTATGTAAGATTCTTCCATATCCAAATACATAAAAACCCATTTGAGGTGGTTACATGGAACAACAAGAAACACATAATTAAAACAATAATACTATGAGAAAATGTTAATTTCCAACTACCTCATTCTCATACATAACCACTCAACACACATTTTCGCTAGACGACACATGTCACGTCATTAGACATCCACTTTCCCTATATGGTCCTCATAACCACACACATGGTATTATAACCACCACCTTACCCTTTTTAGAGATTCTATTGTATAAATAATTACCTATAGAACCTCAAACTTAAGCATCACAATGTAATTGATGCTTCTACCACTCCACTGTTCTCAAACATCCACAAGAATACCATATTACATTGGCATCCAACATTCCTTGAAAATCAACTAGAATGGACATACATATACCTTCCAAACATCAACTAAATACAACTTGGTTCTTACCCAATATCTTAAACCATTCCAAAAATGGATTTATCATTAAAAAACATCAAATAGACGTGGACTACAACACACTACATGTATTTATTTTAACTAGCTGGGGAGAGACATCACTGACCAAATCATCATAGAAACACCAACCATTACTTTTTTCATGTACCTACTTAGCTATGATACCTTCTAACTGAAGTCACATAATCACCACTGAAATTCACCTAGTTGAGTCCATACCTGACTCTATAAAATATTCCAACACCGCTCCTCCATTTCCTTCAACCTTCATCATTCCTCATTTCCCTGTCAACACCTATGACATTATTACCTCAGATCACTTTTTTAATGACACTATGCCCAATTCAATTTCTTTTCTTGATTAAACACCAAATTTGTGCTCAATTAAATTTCTTATGTTTATCCTCTTTTATATGAGAATCTATTAGACATATAATTTAATGGCTATTGAACTCTATGTCCCTTTGATGCATCGTTATGTCTCATGATTCCAATAAAAATGGCTTCTTTTGAGGGGTGGGGGTGATTTATGGAGGGGTGGGGTGCTGTTCTAGGGGTGGGGGCTGTCCAAAGGTTTGGGGGTGTCCATTGGGGTTTCCAAGGACGTAGGGGGTGCGGGTGGTGTCCAGGAGGGGTGGGGGTTCTGTCAAGAGGGGTGGGGGTTGTCCAGGGGGTGGGGGTTGTCTAGAGGGTTGGGGGTGTCCAGGGGGGTGTCCAAGGGGGTAGGGGGTGGGGGTGGTGTCCAGAAGGGGTGGGGGTGCTGTCAAGAGGGGTGGGGGCTGTCCGGAGGGTTGGGGGTGTCCAGGGGGGTCCAAGGGGGTGGGTGGGTGTGGGGGTTGTCCAAGGGGGTGGGGGCCTATCCAGAGGGTTTTGGGGGTTGTCTGGGGGTTGGGGGTGCTGTCAAGAGGGGTGGGGGCTGTCCAGAGGGTTGGGGGTGTCCGGGGGGGGGGGGGGGGTCCAAGGGGGTGGGTGGGTGTGGGGGGCTGTCCAAGGGGGTGGGGGCCTGTCCAGAGGGTTTTGGGGGTTATCCAGGGGGTGGGGGTGATTCTCAGGTTTACTCCATTTTCTCCAATTTTCTATCAACCATGTAGGCGCCATGGTTTTCTTTGATTCAATGGAAATTAAAACTATTATATCTAACTATATTTTGTTTTAAAAATAATATTCAAGCATATTTTTTTAAATACCCATAGATATGTTTTATATTTCAAAATTGTTTTACATTCAAATTATGATTTTTTTCAAATAAACATATATTTTTCTTATCTTAAAAGTATATATATTTTTGATATTTGTTATAGGTAATAATGAGTCGAAGTTGGATTACGGAACATCGAATGAGAAATGAATTTGAGGAAGGTGTTGATGCCTTTTTGGAATTTTCTAAAATAAATGTTCCAAGTAGTGACAGTTTTTTCTGTCCATGCCTGAAATGTTTGAATATGAAGAAGTTGAAAAATATAGAGAAAAAAGATCATCTGATTTTCCATGGTTTTAATCCGAGTTACAGCCCTTGGATTTGGTATGGTGAAACTGGACGGAATGTCACTGATGATGATGATTCGCAAGATGGTAACTCCGATGGAATTGAAAAAATGATTTGCGATATTGTAGCAGAACAAATTGAGATAGAACCGAAAATTGCGCGTCTATATGGTGATGTTGAAAAACCATTATATCCTGGTTGTACAGATTTTACGGTATTTTCTGTGGTGTTATGATTGATTATCCTAAAGCCAAAACATGGATGGAGTGATAGAAGTTTTACAGAACTGTTACAATTGATGAAAGACATTCTTCCACAAGATAACGATCATCCATATTCACATTACAAAGCCAAGAAAATATTATGCCCAATGGGATTGGGATAGATTAAAATACATGCCTATCCGAATGACTGCATTATATATAGGAAGGAATATGAATTTCTGTCAGAGTTTCCTAAATGTGGGACATCACGGTATAAGGTGAAAGAAAAATCACAAGCTGATGTAGAGATTACAAAGCTCCCTTAAAAGGTATTTTGGTATCTTCCTATAATTCATTGTTTCAAACGTTTATTTGCTAATTCACATGATGCAAAAAAGTTAAGATGGCATGCTGATGAGCAGGTATGTGATGGAAAAATACGTCATCCAGCTGATTGTCCACAATGGAAGAAAATTGATGCGCAGTATTCTACATTTGGAAATGAAATTAGAAATCTCAGATAAGGGTTGTGCACAGATTGAATGAATCCATACCGAACCCTCAGTAGCACACATAGTTCATGGCCTATTTTATTGGTAATTTAAAACCTCTCTCCTGAAGTTTCTATGAAGCACAAATATGTCATGTTGAGTATAATGATTTCTAGTCCAAATCAACCCGACAATGATATTGATGTTTACTAGTCACCGTTGATTGATGATTTGAAACTGTTATGGGATGATGGTATTAGGGTGTATGATTCTTATAAAATGGAATATTTTCAACTGCATGCAGTGCTTCTGTTCACTATAAATGACTTCCCAGCATATGGAAATTTATCTGGATACAGTGTTAAAGGGAATAAATCATGTCCAATTTGTGAACAACAGACGTCATATTGTCAATTGCATAATGGGAGGAAAACAGTGTACATGGGTCATCGAAAGTTTTTGCCTATGGATCACCCTTATAGAAGACTAAAAAAGTCATTCAATGGCTCACAAGAATTTGGTACTGCTCTAAAACCTTTATCCCCTGATCTGTATTTTGAGATGGTGAAAAACCTTTATGTGACATTGGGAAAGACACAAAAATCCGGTAATGAAAGACATATTTGGAAGAAAAGGTCAATGTTTTTTGAGCTACCATATTGGAGGTATCATGAAGTTAAACATAATATTGATGTCATGCACGTGGATAAAAATATATGTTATTGTTTGATTGGAACATTGTTAGAAATTAATGGAAAGAAAAAAGATGGGTTGAATGCAAGATTAGACTTACTATCAATGGGAATACGTTTGGAGTTAGCTCCCACTCCTAGAGGAAGACGAACATTTCTTCCCCTTGCTTGTCATACATTATCGAAGAGGGAGAAAATTATCTTCTGTTAGTGTCTTCATGATATCAAAGTGCCTCAAGGTTATTCTTCTAATATAAAAAATTTTGTCTCATTGAAGGACTTGAAGTTGATAGGTATGAAATCACATGATTGTCACGTCATGATGCAACAAATTCTACCAGTTGCATTGTGTGGAATATTGCTCATTCATGTTAGAAAGACTATAATGAAGTTGTGTTATTTTTTCAATTCAATTTGTAACAAGGAGATTGATGTGAATGCTTTGAACATTTTGGAAAAGGACCCAATTTTTATACCTTGTCAATTGGAAATGTATTTTCCTCCATCTTTTTTGATATAATGGTGCATTTAATGATTCATCTGGTTCGAGAAATAAAGCATTGTGGAACTATATATCATCGTTGGATGTATCCTTTTGAAAGGTATATGAAAATATTAAAGGGGTATGTTAAAAATACATATCGACCGGAAGCCTCCATTATTGAAAGGTATATTTCTGAGGAGGTAGTAGAGTTTTGTACGAGCTACTTGGTTGCGGCGCAACACATAGGTTTGCCTCTATCTCTCCATGAACGAGTTAATAATGAGGGAAAGGGGATTCGTGGATTGAAAGTCAAATCATTGTCAGCTGAACAGATGATGAACTTAGAATCATACATCTTGAATAACATAGATGATGCTCAACCGTATATCACATTGCATATTAATGAGTTGAAACAATGTCATCCAAAGAAGAAATAAATGTTGATTTTGAATGAGCACAACAAAACGTTTTTTTCTTGGATTAAAAAGACATTGCTTGGTAGATCAGATGTAATAGAGACATTAAAATGGATAGTGGGTGGTCCATGTTTTAATGTGATAACATGGTCCGGTTATGACATTAATGGTTATACATTTCATACGAAAGCTCAAGACAACAAAAGTGAAGTTCAAAATAGTGGTGTATTGGTGTTTGTAGAAGCAATGCATTTTTCGAGAGCTAAGGACAAAAACCCAATTTCTGCATCAAGTGCATATTATGGAGTGATTGAAGACATATGGGAGGTTGATTTCTTTATAATTAAAGTTCATGTTTTTAACTGTAAATGGTTTATCAGTAACAACAGTGTCAGACACGATGAATTTGGAACGACACTTGTTAATCTGAATAGATTGGAAGACACAACTGATTCTTTTATAATGGAAACACATACAAAACAAATTTTCTATGTAGAAGATCAATCATATATGCAGTGGGATGTTGTTTTACAAGGGAAAAACAATATGTTGGTGAGGTTGAACTTGATGAAGATGATGATTTATGTGAGATCCCTTCTTCCATGGAATGATTAACAGAACATAATGATGAACATGTTGAAGACATGGTTTGTGCCATAAGGAATGATCAAGAATAAGGAATTTGGGAAAACAATCCATTTGTACATTCCTAAAATTATAGGTAACATATGTTCATTTCTTGTTTACATTTATTTTTTTCATAAATGTTATATATTGTAAGTTTTTTATTTATTAAATCATGTTTTAAAACAAAATAAGTATAAGTTTTTTTTTGTTTTATGTTTGTTTAGATTACTTTATCATGTTTATAACCATTAAATGAATTATATATCTATTATTTTTGTTCAGGGAAAATTACTTTACCATGTTTACCATGTTTACCATGTTTACCAAGTTTACCATCTTTACCATCTTTACCATATTTACCATCTTTACCATTGTTTAACATACTTACCATATTACCAATGTTTACTCTTACGTAACTTAGTACACTTTTCTATTTTCTGATTACAGTAGTATTAAATATTTGAATTTGAATATTTGTGAACTGACATTTGTTTTTTTGATTTGAAGGATAATGACAGATCATTCAGTTGATCAGCCACATGATTCTGGAGATGAGCATATTCCTGGTCAGACCTCTAGGGATGAACATTCACATGCTCCTATTACGACAAAGAGTTCAATGGTTGGTAAACGTGGCTGCACACGTTTACCAAAATTATCGTTTTCCCGTACGTAGGATTAGAGGATAGTCATTGAG
This sequence comes from Viscum album, assembly GCA_963277665.1. NCBI lineage: Eukaryota > Viridiplantae > Streptophyta > Magnoliopsida > Santalales > Viscaceae > Viscum > Viscum album. The sequence continues at coordinate 56,641,716 of OY728123.1, forward strand.
ATTGATGATGATGATATTCCTAGAGGTCCGAATGCGAAAGATTTTAAGAGTTTTGTAGCAACTCAGGCCAAGAGAAAAGTAAGAATTCTGAATGATGATTGAAGAAGTGTGGATAAAGAGATAATCTCTCTGTTGTGGGAGACGATTTTGGCAAGATCTTTTGTCATTGTTTGACTATTCTTTTAATGTTTCTAGTATATATAATATGTTTAACCTCTTCTTTATCATCTGACATTTGATATTCCTGACACTGGAGGAGTCTGGAAGAAATGCTTATCATTAGCTGCCAGGAGATGGAGGGATTTCAAATCAACCCTCTCATGTGATTTCATTTATGGTCATAGGAGTCATGAAAATCCATGTCGTATAAATCATTTTATAGATGAATACACATGGAGACAGTTTTTTGAAAGTAGAAGAAAAGAGTCATTTCTAGTAAGGGCAATGTAAACTTTTAAAAACATTCTTATATAAATGATTTTATTAATGTTTTTTTAATTATTTCCTATTCATAAATTACAGCAAACAAGGAAAGCTCATCACGAGATCCAATCTAAAAATTTATACCCTCATAGTTTATCTCAGGGAGGGTATGCATTATTTGAAGAACAAATGATGGCGGAAAAATTTCAACAACTAAGAGCTGAGTCTTTAAGCTCTGGAGAGGTGGCCCCTCCATCACCTCCATCTAGACATGAAAAATGGAAGAGATCTTGGAAGGCAAAAAAAGGGAAATATATTTCGGATGAATCGAGAATCGTAGATGATTGGATTGTAAGATATTTATTTTATTTATTTAAGTTAACTATTATCTTCATATAATTTCAATAATTACAGAAATGTTCAATTAATTAATACAAGACTCTCTTGAGGAGCAGAGTTCACAGGGGACATTTACAGCTACTAGGAGGGAAGATATTTTATTTGCAGCATTGGGAAGGCCCGAACATCATGGTCGTGTAAGAGGATATCTGGCAGGTGTATCGGTAAGAAAAGTGTTTCCACTATCTTCAACTTCTAACATTGAGGGGGTTTAAAAAAATAGAATCCTTGGAGGCTGATGTTCATAATATTAATGCGACGATGGAGGAAAAGATTAGAGCATTGGTGTAGACTATGTTTTCAGAAATGCAAAGACAATTTCAGACTGCATCTCCCTCTCCACCTCCCTATGAAGACCCCATTATTTATCCTCCACCTCCACCGGTAGCTTCCACTCCCACACCTCAGCCTGTGGAACCCATTTTTTATCCTACTCCTCCACCGTAGCTTTCTACTTATTGTGAGTTGTATGTTAATGATTCTCAACATCATATAGTAGCATATGGTTTGGTATATTGTATAGGAGATATAGTTCATCATCAACAATTAGAGGTATAGAATTAGAGGGTCACTGTACAGGATATTATAGATAGATCAGCTAGGGTACCAATACCTACAGATGAGGTGGCGATGGTTGGATAGAGTATCGGCCATTTTTTAATTTGGCCATCCAGAATTCTTCGACTCATTTCCATAGAGGTATGAATTTTATATCTTTTTTTTATATTAAAGTTGTTTTATCATTTGAAAACAAATATATTTTTTATTTTATTTTTACATGAATACTTCAAAGGTAATGAAATACTATATAGACAACAACAAAGAAAAATGGATATGACATCAGATACAGATTCTATTTGTCTTGACAGATAGTCAAGATATTCAAATTTGTTGGAGGGTCATTATGAGTTTCCAATGGAAGCTCATATTTGTGGACGTGAAATAAATGTGGGGATTAGGAAAAGTGATATCATGGATCTTGTTACTAGAGATAATTTGGGCATCAACGTGGTGTAAAGTTTTTCCATGTAAGTCTTAACTCTTTTTCCCTTGCATTATATTTATTAAAAATGTATACTTATGTATGTTTTGTATTAGGTATCTTTATAAAATTTGTGAGAGGAATAAGCTGACAGATGTATATGGATTCATGGACCCGCAATTGATTTCCCCTGAAGCATGTGCATTGAATGAGGAACAAAGAATGGTTTATATTGCTGAAAGACTTGAAAAGAATATAGTCACACAATGTTGGATGATGCCTTTTTGTGAGAGGTATGAAACACATTTCCCTCAAAGAGTTAATTATCTTTTAACATAAAAAACCACTAACGTTAAAGTTTCACTTATCAGTGATCATTGGATGTTAGGGGTTTTTTGCACCAGGGAGAAAGCACTTTATTGGATATACTCTATCCATGATGATGTGCAGGAAACTTTTAAGAATATATTGGAAAAGTAAGTTTCAATTTCTCAATAGTTTTATATATTATAATGAATTTTAAATTTACCCCATTCGTATTATTTTCTAACAGTGCATGGGCCTACTTTTGAGAAAACGCAAAGAAAAAGAGTGCAAAGATCAAATATGTAAAGGAGAAGGTAAATATCCATTTATAATTTGTACTTTTTGATTTATTACATAAAAATAATATATTGAATTTACACTCATTCAAACAGAATTCTCATGAACAATAAGGCATCATCGAATGTGGATATTATATGTTAAGATTTATGTATGAAATAATAACAACTGGGATAGTTGTGAATTTTGACATGGTACAATTTCCTCTTAAACATTGCCATAATATTTCAATTTGATTTATTCATTATACACGTTAACTACTTTCCTTTTCATTTGTAGCTTTTTGATGACCCTCAACCCTATACTGCTGAAGACATCAAACACTTACAAGTTGAGTAGTCAAATTATTTTATAGGTTTGATAAAATTTTAGTTGTTTGTAATGTAAAATGTAATTTTGAATATTGTCGTTGTAATTGTGTTTTTGGTAGTTTTTTAGGTTGTATTTTGTTTTTTTTTTGAAGTTGAAAGTGTAAGATTTGAATGTTATATATGTGAATGTTTAATTTTTCTCTACTTCTTGTTTGTTCTACTTATGATGGTTTTTCTGTTATGGATTTTGGTCTGTGGGGAGGGGTTCCAAGGGTGTGGGGGTGTGTTCAGTGGGGTTGTGGGGTGTCCAGGGGTCTGGGAGGGCTGTCTGGTGGGGTGGCGGGGTAGACCAGGGGGTGGGAGGCCTGTCCAGGGGTGTGGGAGGGCTATCCAGGGGGTGGGGGGTATACGCGAGGGTGGGGGGGGGGGGGTTGTCCAAGGGTGTTTGGAGCTTTCCAGGGGTGTGGTGGGGGCTCCAATGGGGTCCGTAGAGACCCGTAGCTTGACGTACATGGACATTACATTACTTTTGCGGAATATTTAGTACATTAAAAAAACACACACACAAGGACAGTAATAGTTTAGTGTCTTTGGAAACTCAGAATATAATCTTCTAATCATGGTGAAATATCTTCAACGTCTCCCATAAATATATTCCCTTTTTTTCTTACCTCAAATCATTCTTTATATCATTGGGAAAAGAAAACATAAAACGGTGAGCTCAAATGCTCAGTAAGGGTAAAAAAAGAAATATCAATCACATCATATTCATAAGAACATAACTTTTGGAAATATTAACCTGCAAAAGAGATCATAATTTCATAACATGGGATAAATCAAAGTAGTGAAATATAATCCCAATAATCATAACTTAAAACATGAAACTTTGTGAAATACAGAAATAATCATAGAGAATTATTTCTTATTAGTCAAGACTCGTTGCCAAGACTGTCTTAGTGGACAAAGTCCATTTCTGAACCGAGTTCACTCCTCGTTTCAGTCCTGTTTCACTGAACCGGTTTAACCTTCCTTTCCAGCCACGTCTATCTCATGAGATATAAAATCATTACCCAATGCATTGGAGGGAGATATAGGTCCCACCCATCTCATAATGATACCATTAATATGTGTGCCACAAAATCATAAATCATACATCACTGCATAACCCATATAATAAAAATGGGATTATTAAACAACATGACATCATAAAACAATTCATATAAGATAAAGGAATTCATAAAAATAATTCCATCACAACATAATAAAATCAATTTAATAATAGGGATAGAAACAGAATCCTATATTATCTTATATGGAAAATAATTTTGACAAAAAAACATGAACTCCATTCATGAGGAAAATATCCTTTCTACTTCAAAAACATTTTCCTTTATTAAAATGTCATAAAATTTTAAACTAAAAGAAATAAACATGAAAAAATGTAAAGGAATATTCTTGTAAATAATGTTTTAAAAATCCATTCATGCCATATAAGTTAAAAAAACATTCTTCTCGTACATTTTTTTGGAAAAGTCAAAAAGTACCTCGTACGAAAAACGACAAAAGATTCATTTCATATATTTTACTAAAAACTCACCAAAGGGTAAAATTGGATTTAAAAAATTGTAGTTTGATGTAAATAATATTAAATATTAGAGAAACATGGTTGTGGATGATAAAATACACCCCAGTAAATTCCAAAGAATAATCAATCTCGGATAAAAATGATATTGTGATATTTCCCTTACCTTAGGTCTGATTTGCTTCGTAAGTGTCCGAACCTCCTGTATAATGATTTAAATAATGTCATTGACTTATTCCAGAATCATACTCATTGTTATGATATCATATATGACTTTATATTACCCGTTCTTTTGTAAATTCCATGTAAGTTTGTTTTGGGTAAAATCGTTTCATTTGTCATCCTTGTTTTGACTTGTAATTATTCATATGATTACTTAGATCATGATTACTTAATTCCAGAATATAAAACATGATTTATATATAATATATATTTAGAATATACATATATATAATAGATCAGTAAATGGAAAGAAATACACCATTCATGGAGACGGTAGGCCGTACGTACACATGAACATTGTTTTCGTTTCCTTATTGAGTTGAATGGAATTAAGTAGATGACATACATATATATACACATAAATATGGTATAATTATTTTGTAAAATATTTCATGATTACTTATTATATATACTTTATAATCATTCATGAATGGCTATCATGGAGAGTGAATCTCATCGCGTCGTGGAGACGGTATTCCGTACGTACGCACGAGCGATGATATCGTTCCCATGATTGTAGAATTGTATTAAAGTGTATGTATAATATTATAGAATAAATATCACTTTAAAATAATCATATATATTCATTAATTTCACCATTATACCCATCCATGTAAGGTGGTGGTGGAATATAGATTACACCACGGCTTGGAGACGGTATTTCGTACGTACACACGCGCGGTGATTTCATTTTCAGTAGGATGGATAGATGGTGAAATAGGGTTGTCTAATACTTATAATAACATATCAGTATATGATTGATACTGATGTTATTACTTCATAATGAAACAGCCTATGAAGAAGAAGTGGAAGAAGAAATAAAGTTGAAAGAATCGGTAACGGACATTACCTCTTCTTTGAAGCACCTCTTTGAGTCCTCATCTTAGGAAACTAAACATGGTCTTTGAAGAAGACCAGGACCTCTAGGATGTTACTAGGGAATTGGAGAAGATAATTTGGCAGGGTTTGGCCGAGCATGAAGGCTCAAAGTGGTGTGAGGAAGGGAGGGAGGAGGTGCCCTTTTATAAGGGAGGAGAGGGGCACCTTTGGAAAAACTAAAAATATTATTTTATTATAAAGCCAAATTCGGTTTTAAATAGCTCCAAATTGATTTATTTCGAATCTATGGTGGGGATGGGTCTACATACTCTCATCCAATATAATTTATACAAGTTTATGTTCCTATTTCAACCATATCATTTATATTTAACATTAAGTTAAATAATTTTACTTTTACCGTGTCTTCTTGTGTTCTTACACTATAAGTTTAATAAACATAATATAAAAAACCAAAAGAATCCCAAGTTGTTTATTACCAATATATTTAACCTTATAAAAGTCATTTTACCAAACCTTAGATTTTTAGGAATAATATAACAATTATTAATATAATATTTGTTTTACAACTATTTTATGTCAATTTTGACACTATTTAGTAATTGATTTTTGTGAAAATCATAACAGAATGATTAGTTCGAACCAAGTTAATTAAATAAATAATAACATGTCATATTAACCTGTAAAATTATTTTAATTCATTAAAAGTCTCAAATTACATTTATTTTGGTATTTATAACATCAATTATGTCAATATTTTATTAATAAGATAATTACTGTATCATCTTTGTGTCACAAATAAATTAACTTATTTAAAGTCTAAAAATTAAAAATAAAATATAATTATTTAGGAAGTCTTTTTATCTTTCTAATGAATATTTATTGTCGAATTTATCTTATGTATAACCCTATATTAAAAATGCTTTAGTTATTAAACATTGATTTTAACTATTTTAACCCTTCTTTAAATAAATTGATAATAAATGTCCTAATCTAATCCAAGTGGGCCTAAATGGTCTTATTTTATTCCTAAGGTTGTTGTTGGTCGAATTAAACTTATCCAATAGAATTAGAACATGTGTTATGATAATAATAATATCATTTTTACCCTTAACTACCCTATTTACTTTTAACCGTGGTAAAAAAAAGTTAAAAGTTACTATTCACAAAATATTATTTTCATCTCATTGAACCACATATTAGTCCTTGATATTAACCGTGTCTCTCGGATTTTCGAAACTCTACTCACAAAAGTAGTAAAATTATGTTTTATGAAAAATTCAGTTTTTTTAACTACCACTTAGTGGTTTCACTATTCCTCAAAAAATGAAAGTTTCAAGAAAAATACCAAAAATTAGGCCTAAGCCATATTTGATATTATGAATTCATAAATGATGTCTATTTTACCAAATTCAAAACATATTAGTTACATTAAGTAATTTAAAAAATTAATTCTTGTCATCAAAACAAATATCGTGTTTTTAAAAGATAATAACTATCAAAAGATTGACACTTTTTTATGTCTGGTTTAAATGTGAAATTATATCCAATGAAAAACATTGTATTAAATTTTAAAAATATATTCTAAATATACTTTAAAACCACTCAAATTAATAATTTATCACTATTAATTATTTCGATTAAAAAAGTTGTTTTTAATTAAAATTTAGTAATTTTCACTATTCATCAGAATATGAAAGTTATCCGAAAAGTACCAAAATTTAATCCTAAGCTAATTTCGATATTCCCAATCCAAAAATGAAGTCCATTTTGAAAAATAAAATTTACGAAATTTCAAAAAGTGGGTGTTACTATTCATAACGGCTAGTTCATAATAATATTATAATAATATCTCGTTTAGTGAAACTCGGTATTGTGTACTACACACGCTCTCGAGGAAGGTCGTGATTGCGTGTAATGTAAGGAATGTCAGGGATGTGTGTTGTGCAAGATCTTTTTGGTGTAGCGTACAACACAAGACATTAATTAAATTAAAAATAATATATTTTTTTCATAAAATCTCGGGGTGTTACATTTTACCCCCCTTAAAATGAATTTCGCCCTCGAAATTCGTCAGGGTTATAAATGGTTTACTACTCTAAAGTTTCTTTAATAATAAAAAGGAATACCAAAAATTGGATTTAAAAATTAATGTATGAAATGTAACGGTTACCGAAATTAACTCATCACTGGGTTTCCACATAGGAGAACATAGGTGAAAATATGGATATGGAAGGAAAAATCTAACCATAAAGTTCTAATGTAGAGTGGTAGAGAACGTGGCTATGAAAAATCCAACAATCACATAGCCATAAATTTGTGATAATCTAAGTTACCATCTGATTCATTAGATATAAGGGCACTAGGACAACATTTTTGGTTTTCAAGATCATTTCCCTAAAGTTGAAGAATTTGAATTAGAATAAATACTTACTTTATTTTGGTACAATCTCACTATTGTTCGTGCCTTGAACAATTTCCACTTCATATCATAATGAAATGATGTTGAATTTGTTATTCGTGAAGTGTTAGCAGATCATGTGATAGAATGACGGGTCATTCCATCTATCTCAAACAAAAGGTTAGAAAAAGTTATTAAATATTCATAAGTCGATCTATAGTGAGATTAATCATATATGGTTCCTAAAATGGACTTATAATTCATATATCATACTTCTTAATATAATAAAACTAGTTTCTACTAAATAGGGACTTAATTTAGGCCAGTGGTAGGCGATAAAGGCCAGTCATACTTCGGTTGTGGGTTCGATTCCCACAGCCTTGTCCGACGCGATGGGTTGTCGCCCATCCTGCAGGTTGTCCTTTTTCTAAAACTACATTACTATAACATCCCATAAATAATATCGAAAAAACTTCTATCCTTAAACAATACTAACTTATGTCCAACATAATCCATTCCAATCTTTAGGCTTATCCAAAATAATGCTGTCTAATCTCATATTATAGTGAAAATGATTACCAAAGAGTTCATAAAACTAGCATGTTAATACCATTGTTGATCCCCATATATCATGAGATATGTCTTGTTTGTCACATTACAAACATTCAAAGGCCTTAATCATGTATTCTCTTGAAAAAAACTGAATACCCATTGAACCTTATTGAAAACATGAATGTTGTTTAAAGTTAACTCTTTCCACATACCAAAATCCTCAAAATTCTATATACTCAAACCATGATATCACTTAGTCCTTATATCAATCATGAGCTCATGAATACTGTCAAACATTTCATTTTCTCATTTTCCCTTCATTATGCACATATCATCTTTTTTTTCCAAAAATATCTCAATCACTTTCCATGGTTATCGGTACCATAAAATTATTGAAAACCACAATATACCAATACATAAATATTATAATATTCCACGATACTATATACAACATTATTTTGGAAACCCATCAAATAAACACTTAATCATTCCACCACATCATTGTCATATTCAAAGTTGCCAATAGTGATCGCATGCGAATTCCCTTTGTCCTTTTCCTTTAGTGGTTGCTCATGTAGATCATCACTAACCCTTGGATTAGGGAATTTATTAGAATAATGCCCCATTTCCTTGCACTTGAAGCATTGAAGTGTTGGTGGTGCGTTCTCTGTAGTCTTTTCTTTAGTCAGATCATTAGAAGCCCTTTTTCCATTACATCGACACTCAGCTGCTCGATGACCTTCTTTTCCACACTTAAACATTTTCTAGTCCCTTTAATACAATCTCCACCATGCTTCTTTCCACACTTTGAGCATAAGGAAACATTCATCTTCTTTTCACCATTATTCTGAGATTTCTCCTTGAACTCCATATTTCGTTTCTTGTCAAAACTATAAGATGGATAAGTAACACCAACTTCCATTTCTAACTTGATAGCACAACTCACAACTTCATCATAGATATTGATGTATCTTATAGATAATGCCCTTCAAAGATTTTTTTTAATCCACTGAAGAATCGATCAACTTTACTTTCAGGTTGGATGATAAATCCAAATGCAAACCTTGCATTCCTTGTAAAATTCACTTCGTATATACCAACAGATTCATCATCCTTTTTCTTTAGTTCAAAAAACTCCTTCTCCATATTTTTTCGAAGAATACGAGGGAAGTACTTATTGAAAAGTATGTTCTTGAACTCGTCCCATTCCATGGACTCAATTTCATCTCTTGGCCTCATATTCTTGATAATATTCCACCATTGATCAGCATCACCTTCCAAACGATACAATGCTAAGATGAATTTATCATGTTCAGAACATTGATGAACTGAAAATATCTTTTCATTAGTACTGATCCATTGTTTAGAAACAAGTGGATCAGAAGACCCATTGAAAGAAGGTGGACGTTGCCTCAGGAAGGACTCAATAGAATATTGTTCCCTTCTCTGCTCATTTGGAAGTCCAGAATGATTCATAGTTTGTGTAAGTATAGAAATAATATTTTGCACTCCAACTCCCATAATATTTGTCTGTTCAAGAGGACAATCATTGCATTGTCCATTACATTGATCAACACAGTTCCTTCGGGTTCCAGCCATCGTCTAAAACCCCAAAAAGAATAGTGTGAGAGGAAAAAATCACACTAGGGAAAACAATATAATAAAGGGGGAGTACCTTCAATATCTAACATCTTGTGTTACCGTAATTCGAGTACTATAACCTATACTTATACTTATCCTTAGGGACATCCCTAGACATACCTTAGAAATATCTCTAGAGATCTCACTAATGTTCTCGCATCCTAGTTTTCAAAGGTCGACAAAACCTTTCCTATGATACCAACTGTAGAGACCCGTAGATTGACGTACATGGACATTACATTACTTTTTTGGAATACATAGTACATTTCAAAAATACACACACAAGGACATTAATAGTTTAGTGTCTTTGGAAACTCGGAATATATTCTTCTAATAATGGTGAAAGATCTTCAACATATCTCATAAAGATCTTCCCTTTTTTTCTTACCTGAAATCTTTCTTTATATCCTGGGGAAAAGAAAACATAAAACGGTGAGCTCAAATGCTCATTAAGGGTAAACAAAAGAAATATCAATCACATCATATTCATAAGAACATTACTTTTTGAAATCTTAACCTGCAAGATATATCATAATTTCATAACATGGGATAAATCATAGTAGTGAAATGTAATCCCAATAATCATAACTTAAAACATGAAACTTTGTGGCATACACACATAATCATAGAGAATCATTTCTTACTAGTCAAGACTCATTGCCAAGACTATCTTAGTGGACAAAGTCCATTTCGGAACCGAGTTCACTCCTCCTTTCAGTCCTGTTTCACTGAACCGATTTAACCTGCCGTTCCAGCCATGTCTATCTCATGAGATATAAAATCTTTACCCAATTCATTGGAGGGAGATATAGGTCCCACCCATCTCATAATGATACCATTCATATGTGTTCCACAAAATCATAAATCATACATCATTTCATAACCCATGTAATAAAAATTGGATTCTTAAACAACATGACATCATAAAAAATTCAAATAAGATAAAGGCATTCATAAAAATAATTCCATCACAACATAATCAAATTAATGTAATAATAAGGATAGAAACAGAATCCTATATTAGCTTATATGGAAAATAATTTTGATAACAAAAACTTAAACTCCATTCTTGAGAAAAATATCATTTCTACTTCAAAAACATTTTTCTTTATTAACATTTCATAAAATTTTAAACTAAAAGAAATAAACTTTAAAACTTGTAAAGAAAGCTTCTTGGAAATAATGTTTTAAAAATCCATTCATGCCATATAAGTTAAAAAAACATTCTTCTCGTACTTTTGTCGGAAAATTCAAAAAGTACCTCATATGAAAAACGACAAAAGATTCATTTCATATCTTTTACTAAAAACTCACCGAAGGGTAAAATTGGATATAAACAATTGTAGGTGGATGGAAATAATATTAAATATTGATGAAACATGGATGTGGATAATAAAATACACCCCAGTAAATTTCAATGTATAAACAATCTCAGATAAAAATGAGATTGTGATATTTCCCTTACCTTAGGTCCGATTTGATTCGTAAGTGTCTGAACCTCCTGTATAATGATTTAAATAATGTCATTGACTTATTACAGAATCATACTCATTGTTATGATATCATATATGACTTTATATTACCCGTTCTTTTGTAAATTCCATTTAAAAGAGTGTTTTGAGTAAAATCGTTTCATTTGTCGTCCGTGTTCTGACTTGTAATTATTCATATGATTACTTAGATCATGATTACTTAATTCCATAATATAAAACATTATTTATATATAATTTATATTTAGAATATACATATATATAATATATCAGTAAATGGAAAGAAATGCACCGTTCATGGAGAGGGCAGGCCGTACGTACACATGAACGCTGTTTTCATTTCCTTATTCAGTTGAATGGAATTAAGTAGATGACATAAATATATATACACATAAATCCAGTATCATTATTATGTCATATATTTCATGATTACTTATTATATATACATTATAATCATTCATGAATGGTTATCATGGAGAGTGAATCTCATCACGTCGTGGAGACGGTATTCCGTACGTACGCACGAGCGATGATATCATTCCCATGATTGTAGAATTGTATTAGAGTGTATGTATAATATAATAGAATCAATATCACTTTACAATAATCATATATATTCATTAAATTCACCATTATACCCATCCAAGTAAGGTGGTGGTGGAAAATAGATTACACCACGGCGTGGAGACGGTATTCCGTACGTACGCACGCGCGGTGATTTCATTTTCTGTAGGATGGATAGATGGTGAAATAGGGTTGTTTCATACTTATAATAACATATCAGTATATGAGTGATACTGATGTTATTACTTCATAATGAAACTACCTAATAAGAAGAAGTGGAAGAAGAAATGAAGTTGAAAGAATCGGTAAAGGACATTACCTCTTCTTTGAGGCGCCTCTTTAAGTCCTCATCTTAGGGAAATAAAATTGGTCTTTGAAGAAGACCAGGACCTCTAGGATGTTTCTAGGGAAGTGGAGAAGAGAATTTGGCAGGGTTTGGCCGAGCTTGGAGGCTCAAAGTGGAGTGAGAAAGAGAGGGAGGTGGTGCCCTTTTATAAGGGAGGAGAGGGGCACCTTTGGAAAAACTAAAAATATGTTTTTATTATAAAGCCAAATTCGGTTTTAAATAGCTCCAAATTCATTTATATAGAAGCTAAGGTGGGTAGGGGTCTAATTACTCTCATAAAATAGAATTTATACAAGTTTAGGTTCCTATTTTAACCTTATCATTTAGATTTAACATCAAGTTAAATAATTTTACTTTTACTTTGTCTTCTTGTGTTCTTACACTATAAGGTTAATAAAATTGCTATAACAAGCCAAACAAACCCCAAGTTGTTTATTATTAATATATATAACCTTATCTAAGTCATTTGGACGAACATTGGATTTTTAGGAATAAAATAACAATTAATAATATAATATTTATTTAAAAAACTATTTTATGTCAATTTTGACACTATTTAGTAATTGATTTTTGTGAAAATCATAACAGAATGATTAGTTCGAACCAAGGTAATTAAATCAATAATAACATGTCATATTAACCTGTAAAATTAGTGGAATTCATAAAAAGTCTCAAATTACATTTATTTGGGTATTTATAACATCAATTATGTCAATATTTCATTAATATGATAATTACTGCATCATCTTTGTGTCATAAATAAATTAACTTATTTAAAGTCTACAAAATAAAAATAAAATGTCATTATGTAGGAAATATAGTTATATTTATAATGAATATTTATAGTCTAATTTCTATGGTGTATAACCCTATATTAAAAATGATTTATATATTAAACATTGATTTTAACTATTTTAACCCTTCTTTAAATAAATTGACAATAAATGTCCTAATCTACTCCAAGTGGGCCTAAATGGTCATATTTTATTCCTAAGGTTGTTTTTTATCTAATTACACTTATCCAATATAATTATAACATGTGTTATGGTAATAATAATATCATTTTTACCCTTAACTACCCTATTTACTTTTAACCGTGGTAAAAAAAGTAAAAAGTTACTATTCACCAAAAATTATTTTCATCTCATTGAACCACATTTTAGTCTTTGATATTAACCATGTCTCTTGGATTTTTCAAATTCTACTCACAGAAGCGGTAAAATTAAGTTTTATGAAAAATTCAGTTTTTTTAACTACCACTTAGTGGTTTCACTATTCATCAAAAAATGAAAGTTTCCAGAAAAATACCAAAAATTAGGCCTAAGCTATATTTCATATTATGAATTCATAAATGATGTATATTTTACCAAATTCAAAACATATCAGTTAGATTAAGTAATTTAAAAAAATAATTCTCGTCGTCAAAACAAATAGCGTGTTTTTAAAAGATAATAACTATCAAAAGATTGACACTTGTTTATGTCTAGTTTAAATGTGAAATTACATACAATGAACAACATTGTATTATATTGTAAAAATATATTCTAAATATACTTTAAATCCACTCAAATTAATAATTTATCACTATTAATTATTTCGATTAAAAATGTTTTTTTAAATTTAAATTTAGTAATTTTCACTATTCATCATAATATGAAAGTTATCCGAAAAGTACCAAAATTTCATCCTAAGCTAATTTCGATATTCCGAATCCAAAAATGAAGTCCATTTTGAAAAATAAAATTTACAAAATTTCAAAAAGTGGGTATTACTATTCATAACGGCTAGTTCATAATAATATTATAATAATATCTCGTTTAGTGAATCTCGGTATTGCGTACTACACACGCTATCGAGGAAGGTCGTGATTTCTTTTAATGTAAGGAAAGTTAGGGATGTGTGTTGTGCAATCTCCTTTTGGTGTAGCGTACATCATAAGACATTAAACAAATTAAAAAGAATATATATATTTTTCATAAAATCTAGGGGTGTTATAGGGTGGGGGCTATCAGGTGGGGTGAGGGGGTGCTGTTCTGGAGGGTGGGGTTGTCGAGGGGTGTTTGGGGCTGTCCAAGGGGTCGTGGGGGGGAAGTCCAGGGGTGTGGTGGGGGCTCTAATGGGGTGGGGGAGGGCTGTCCAGGGGGTATATATGAGGTTGGGGAGGGGTTCCAAGGGTGTGGGGGTGTCTGGTATGGATTTTGGTTTGTGGGGAGGGGTTCCAAGGGTGTGGGGTGTGTTAAGTGGGGTTGGGGGGTGTCCAGGGGTCTGGGAGGGCTGTCCGGTGGGGTGGGAGGGCTGTCCAGGGGTGTGGGAGGGTTGTCCAGGGGGTGGGGGGTATACATGAGGGTGGGGGGGGGGGGGTTGTCCAGGGGTGTTTGTGGCTTTCCAGGGGTGTGGTGGGCACTCCAATGGGGTGGGGGATATCAAGTTGGGTTAGGGGGTGTTGTTCAAGAGGGTGGGGTTGTCGAGGGGTGTTTGGGGCTATCTAGGGGGTCAGGGGGCCGTCCAGGGGTGTGGTGGGGGATCCAATGCGGTGGGGGAGGGATGTCCAGGGGGTATACTTGAGGGTGGGTGCTACAATGGGGTGGGGGAGGGCTGTCCATGGGGTATACATGAGGGTGGGGGCTGTCTAGTGGGGTAAGTTTTATATGTTATCAATGTAATTGTTTAAATTTGATCTCCTTCTGTTTTTGTGGTACGATTTCTGGATTTGTTTTCTGGTTTATTCTGGGGGAGAACAGATGAATTCATTCTATTTTTTAAAAAAAATTGGTTTATCACGTCGGTTATTTCATAACTGACGTGATAAAAGGCCGGGGAAATGGTTTATCATGTCGGTTATTAAATAACTGACGTGCTAAAAGGCATGGGAAATGGTTTATCACATCAGTTTTTAAATAACCGACGTGCTAAAAGGCTTGGGAAATGGTTTATCTTGTTGGTTATTTATTAACCGACGTGAGAACCCCCCCCCCCCCCGGACTGTTTTATCACGTCGGTTATATAATAACCGACGTGATAAACCTTCGCCTAAGAGTCTATCACGTGGGTTAATTAAAAACTGACGTGAAACACTGGGGGTGGGTTTATAACATCGGTTATTATATAAACGACGTGATAAACCCCCCCCCCCCCCGGTTTATCATGGCGGTTATAAAATAACCGACATTCTAAACCTGTCCGGGGGGGTTTCTCATGTCGGTTATTTATTAACCGACGTGATAAACTACTTTCATCACATCAGTTATTTAATAACCGATGTGATAAACTATTTCTCAAGCCTTTATTCACATCGGTTATGAAATAACTGATGTTATAAACCCTTCCCGTTTTCTTTATCACGTCGGTTATAAAATAACCGACGTGATAAACATCGTGATATTATGTTTTTGATGTCAGTTTTTAAATAATCGATGTAAAAAACGTTATTTATAACGTCTCCCGTATTAACGCCGGCTAGAAACTGACGTAAAAAATGAAAAATAACCGACGTAAAAAACGTTTTCTGCACTAGTGGATCATGGTTGGTATACCCTTTCCTATGATAACTATAGTGAGTTTTATAAATTTTAAAAGGGATGTTAAATTTTCATAATGGGATTAATGATTCTGTTGAGATTTGAAAAAATTGATTTGGATTCCCGGTTTTTTTAAATTACCCAATGTATTATTTATATATAAATATATTGATATTCAAATTTGACTCAATTTGGGACATAAATCGGATGACAATTTGGTTTTCATCGAATTTTATAAAATGGATTGAAGTTTTTTTGGTTTTCAAATGAATTTCTTCAAATCTTCCCATTATTTTATTTTGATTATTTTTTAGTGATTGGTTTAAATGGATTTTTAAAATGAGATATCAAATGATTTAAAATGTTGCTAATGTGTATTAACATCCCCAGAATGTTATTAGAGTCTTGTATAAAAATTAATTAAAATTGGTTATATAAAAATTATTGGGTCCTATTTTATTTATTTGTATATTATATAATATATTTTATAAACTAGTTCCTAGTGTCGTTTGTTTATTATTTATGAACATGTTTTAATGAAATGGAAATGTATTTTTTTCTTTATTATGTTATAGAAGAGAGATGATATTTATTTCAATGGATTTGAAACATTTATATGTGATGTATTCGTGTTTTATCTGTTTATCACCTCTACTGAATGATGCCATGTAAATCTGAATAAGATTATAGAAACATGGATTAGTGAAAATATATTATTTTTATATTCTTATATCAAATAAAAGGAAATTTTAATGTTGATAAATCCAAAATGGATTGGTCACATGATAGCTTCAAACTCATGGGATTTATATAGGGACCCAATAGTTTTATGGTACTAAAAGGATAGAAATATAAATAATTGATAGCCTCATGTTCGGGTCTCTAGTTATGGTTCATTTTAATCTATTATTTGGAAATTTTCCATTTTTTATTCCCTTAATTATGATCTTATAAGATCCATTATTTTCATTTTTTAACCCTATATCCCTTGATTTTTAACTTCAATAATTTCTTTTATTGATTATTTTTTATGCCCCATTGATATCATTGGTGCCTTCTCTTATTCATATTAATTTCTTCTCTAGTTATTTCTATTCAAAATTGATTTGTAAAATGTATTGGAATGTGGATTTAGAAATATAATTAAATTTGTATTCATGGAAGTGGTGTGTGAGAGAAATGATTTCAGAAATATGAAAATGGTTTTGACTAGTTTTAACGAACTTAATAGAATAACCACATTCAATTTTCATTAAAGTGATTCATAAAAATTATATGGTTCCTCTCTTGATTACTATAAAATGATAGACATTTTCTAAAAGACATGATTCCATGATATTTGTTTTGGTATACCTACATGTAAAAACCATAATTTATACATAAATTTAAAACTTAAATCATTGAAATATATGTTTAAAATCAAATTTGATAAAAATACTTGGTTATATACTACGAGGATTGTGTAGCCCACACTATACATACACTATTCTATTAGTGAAACCATAATATTTTATTTTATGTTCCTACCTTATGTTATTGAAATGTTTCAGTTTCTTTACAATTTTTATTCATAATGGTTTGATGATTGATATATTCCTAGTGAGTGGCATTGGGTTGCATGAAGACAGTTTGTGTTAGTTCATGATCATATTTTAGTTTGTTTATTTTGGTTTGGCTACGTATCCAGAAATATGGAAATGTTTTTCACTAGTTTTTTTCTTCCCCTATATTTTTACTTATGGATCATGATGATTGTATTGACAGTGATATTATGTTATTATTTTTATTTTTACTATTTATTTATCTAATTGGTTATTTATATTATGTTGGAAATGAGTATTTATTTTTATTTGTATGAAATGTATGGATGGTTCATTACTAATTCATTATATCTTATTCTTATTTTCTTATATTATTTTAGAGGGTGAAATCCTTATTATGTGTATATTATTGATACCCATAAAATATATTCCATCCCATTGGGATTGGTAATGAACTTTAGGCCTAGTGTGTCTTAGGTTAGTTGAAGTTTCAAGTTAGCTAGTGTGGGCAAGTTACTCTTTCACTATACTACTAGAATGACACTATAATGACTAATAATTTTCATACATAGATATTTCATATTAATATATGAATATTAATTATATAAAATTGTAATGGATGTTAAAAAATTAAATGATAAATATCTTTGGAAACATGGATACATAAATAAATATTTCATACAAGTTATATATCATCTTCATATTAGTTATTTACAACTATCCCCCCTATTAGTAACATCATTCTTAAAACATTTCTTTACATGTCATGGAAAGGTAGCATAAGATAGGGTGAGCTTAGATTCTCAGTAAGGGCCAACAAGGGGGATATCAATGATCACAGAAACATAAAATGAGTATAAGGGTATGAGAACATTATATTAACATTTTAAAATCATATCCTACTTATATTATATCATACTAGTGAGTCATTTCATAGATTATGAAAGGTCATAAGTAATGAGTCAAAAAGGAATTAAAGAACCTGATTCGTGAGGGCGTAAAATTAGAATAGAATATAAGTTTGTGGAATATAAATAAAAAATTAAAATAAAATCACATTCCAAGGATCACTTCTAGGACTATAATCATAGATTGGGTTCACTCCCCAGTTAATCTTATCCATTTTAAAGGTTCGATAATAATACAATCATAGTTGAATGTGTCATTTGCGGAACCAGGTTCACTCCCCATTACAGTCCATATTATATCATGAGATGTCTAAATTTTCACAATTAATGAGATGGATATATAATTCTTTTCCCACTAATAACATATTAATTATCCATTAATATGAGTTATTAATGATCATAAACTCTTTATCATATATTATAACTAGTGGAAAAAGACACATTATTCAAAAATATATCATCATTTCATCATAGTATAACCCATAGAAAGTAAATTACATTTCCCAAACATCACAACATAATAATATTAAAGAATAATGAGAAGTAATTTGGATGTTATTATTAGTTAATATTCCCAATAAATAATTATTAAAATCCATGAATGTTGTTTTAAATAAAAATTCATCTAAAAGATCACATTGAATTTTTTCGGAGGAAATTAACTTTAATAATAAGAAATAAATTGGTTAAATCATAAAATATTAAAAACATTATTGGAATAAATGTATTTTAATGAACCCTAAAAACATATAAAATAACCTTTCATTAAATTATTTTTCATGATAGTTTATAATTTTCCATTCTATATGTGTTTAAATATAGATTCCTTAAAAAGAATTTGTAAAAAATAAAAAGTTCTTTATTCAAAGAATGATAAAAATATTCTATTTAAACAATTTTTTAAAAATTTAATCAAGGTTAAAAACGAATTTAAATATTTATAGAATAATTTTAAATATATTAATGAAATCATTTAAAATACATTTACATGGAAATATATGTTCTTCGAACGAAGAAAGAAATAATAGTGATTTTCCATAAAACATTTTTTCTGTATCTTCAGTTATTAAAGAAAGAAAAATTAAATTAAAACATTTAATATATTGAAATAAAAAAAGAATAATTAAATTCAAGGTATCATTATGATGTCGATTATATAATTTAATCATTCGAAACATAATCATAAACAATCCTAATAAATAAGAGATTGTAAAATAAAACCATTACATCATGTATGATTAAATTGAGAGTAATATTGAATCTTATATAATAAATTAAAATTTAACATAATCTAGTTCTGGAGTCCTTTAAATAAATATAATATCTTATATGATTCCATTATAAAACATAAGTACCCATTTTTTAATGATTCTGTATTAAAATCATCATTTTTTCATCAAACATTTCATTTTTCATGAGAAATTTAGTTCGATAATTCATGTAATTATATTTTTATCATGGCTAAATCAACTCTATAATTTTAATAGGTATATAAATATCATATTTTTTAATTATATATGTATATATCTATTTATATTCATCTAATGAATGAAGATATTGAAAAATTAATTACACCTTTTTGAAGTTGGTTGGTCGTACATAGAAAACTACAACGTTTTCCCTATTTGAAGGACAGAAAGATGTAATGGTAAAAAATCAACATTATTAAATCATTAATATATTATATATATCATACATATTTATTTAATATACCCTTTTTTACTATAAATTTAATAATTAAATGAAAAACAAATCTAATTGCTTTGTGGAGGTGGTAATCCACCCTTATACACAAGAGACACTATCATTTTATGGTGGATAATAAGTTAATAAGGATAATATGGTTTTAAGATCATTAATCATAACTATTTATTAAATATCATAAATTAAAATTAGACCCTTCATAATGACTATTAATAAATGTTGGTGACATAAAATGAATTTTATATCTATGTAGAGGTGGTAGTCTACATGTACGCACGAACGATACATTCACTTCCCAATTGATGGAAAATATGGTGTATAATGGTTATTATATAATCATAATAATATTTAATTATATTTTAATACTTAATTTACCATATATTTAGAGGTTTTACAAGAATAAATAATTTTAAAGGGGTCGGGTATGATGATTATGTCATCTTCAGTAGGACCCCCTTAGATCCCTTCTTAAGGACCCTTGAGAAGGAATTTTAAGAAGAAAATAACATATAATTCATAGATCAGAAACATTAAAAGATATTTTTTAGGATTTTGTAAAACATGATGGCTCATGGTGGTTTCAATAAAATAGCGAATGGGTGTCATTTTATAATGGAGGGGAATGACACCCTTGGATATATATAAAATATTTAAATATAATTAATGTATTTCTCTAGTATACTGATTCCAAATAGCAAATAATTTACAGAAAAATATTTCAGATGCCAACATTTCATTATCAAAAGATATTTATATAGGGTTTAAGTCATTTTTGACCTTATCATTCGGTTTAACCCTGTCATTGGTTGATTTAAACCTTAACTATGACAATGACTTTTTATGTATTAAATGGTTATAATTTTACTTCTATGGAAACATTTATCTTACAAATGGATAAGGGATGAATTTATTTTTCCAAATAAATCCTATATTTCCAATGTAATTTGTTTTATGATTTTTAAAAAATTAAATAAAATATTATTTTATATAAAATATTAATAATGTCAATTTTGACATTATTAAATTAATTTGACTTTAGGGAAAACATAAATATAATGGAATTAAAATATAATGGGTATAATATTACTAATATGTAATATTTTTCAACAAAAATTCATGGAACCGAACAATTCACCCAAATTTTATAACTGTTAATATTTTTAAATTCTTTTTTATTTATTTTTTAATTAAATAAATACTTCTTTAGCATTGAGTAAGAATTTAAGAAAATTATTCAATGTGTAGAAATTAGAAATAAATTCTATGATAAAAATCATAATTATTATTTCAAATAAAACATTTATAGAAAAAATTCCTCATCTAATCCTTATAATAAAAATTTATTATCATTAATGTTAAGAGAGTGACATTTTGGATTTATCATTTTATTAAAATCATATAAAGATCATAATAAAATAACATGGTTTTATCTTGACATATTTTTTAGGGATGGAAGATAATATAAAATCTCCACTCATGAAATAGGATAAATAAAATTGTCATTGATATTTTATATCGTTAACCCAACGTTTTAACATTGTTTAATCAGTTTTACCCATACTGAGGGGAAACAATTTACGTATGTTACTATTCATAATGAAAAAATAAAACAGATTTAGTTCAAAATTGGAATATACATATTCAAAATATGGTATATAAGTTTCATTAATTAAATCATATATTTCTAAGAGCTTCATTTTAAAATAAGCGTACAAAAGACGATGAAAACTCTTTTTGAAAAATTACACTTTTATGCATGAAGTATGATTTATTTTTATCTAATTAATACAAAAAATACTAGATGCATGACAGAATTAATTATTTAATAAATTATTAAAAAAATATTAAAAAAATAAAATTATTGATTATTTTAATTTATTTAGATATCGAAAAATTGTGAGCTTAAAAATACATTCTTAGAAAAAAATTATATTTTATTTTCAAATGATTTTTCATTTCAAATAAAATGATAACAACTTAATTAATTTGTACAAGTTAAAATGATAAATTTTTTATACATTAGTTTTTCATATTCATACACTTCCTTCCAACATCTATGCAGAAACTGTAAAATTAAATAATATTATAGTAATATTATAACACATTTTGTTTAAACATGATGTTTCTTGTAAAACAATTAATTATAGAAAAATATTTATTTATAAATTACTATAAAATGTTGTGGTGTCAAATTATATCACCAAATAAATGAATTTTAAGTTCAAAATTATTGCACTATGATACAAAAAAAATTAGTATAGCTCTATTTTATCACATCCTATGGATCTTAAGTAGCTTCTTCAAATATACAATTCCTTTTGAAAACATTAACCATGTGAGAATTATTATTCAAAATCACTTTATCTCAATGATCTAGGATTTATATTAGTTTTAATTCAGAAAAATGATTATAAATAATTTATAACTTGGTTATATGATTTTCATGGGCATATCTAACACTCATTTTGGGTAAATATCAGGTTTCCTAAAATAAGAAATGATGTTTTGTATTTCTCTTATTGTAGTTGAAATACCTCCACATTTGGGTGGTCCACATTCAATTTTATCATTATTATTATTATTATAATTTTGGATTGCATTTCATCAATGTACATATGATATAGGGACAAGGAATCATCGATAATGCATCATTATATGCACCTAAAATTCACATGTGAGGCATATTCCATGTCATAGTGGTGTACATTACTATTTTCATCAGCTATGTTACCTATGATTTTTGAGTGATCTATTGCTGTTATATTTATGTGTGTGGTGATAACATATTTGATAGGGCAGGCTACTGGTAATTTAAAGTGTAGTAATCAATTTAATGTGTGTTATCATATATAGTTTGATGGTGGAATCTTTAATAGAGGGTTCCTACTCATGACAGGTTGGTAACTATGGTTATATTATCTACTTTTTTTAATGTTTGAGTGATCACCTATTCGACTTCTTGAGGTTTATGGGCCCTTATATATTGTAATGGGTAATTTACTAAGCCTACAAATTGTATATAACCCATTACATTTTGAGACTGATGTAGATAGGGTTAAATGGAAATTAAATATGGGTAAATTTCAATGATATGGTGCATAGAAACTTATTCCTTAGGAATGGCTATCCATTGAAATCCCACCTTGATATATGTATATAAGAAAAATTCAAACCTAAAATGTAAGTATTCACTTAATAAATGATTGTGTTTCTAGTCAATTAAGAGTCAAGGTGATAATATCCCTTCACCTATGTTAACCTATATAAAAATCAAGATTGCACACTTACCAATACCTTAGCCATATAAGAGGGTAGTTGGTGTAGTACCTTTGGTATCTAAACTCATTCTCATGTTCTTTTTCCACAAGTGCCACAATCTTATTCGAATTTAATTTTGAGACGTGTGATTTTTAATTTTTTGATCTATTCCACCACGAAGTCCATATGTCATGCACCATGAGGGTGGCGATTACCACACACTAGAGAAGGTGGACCCTGAGTCTCTAGTCTTACTTCTACGAGTTCTATTGGAGATAAGGACTATTATACTTGAAATCGGAACTTACTCTCAGCTTTGAGACATTTTTATACGTTTGATTTAGTCCATGAAGGGTGATCCACTACCTGCACCTACAATGGATGATCTGTCACATGATATCTAGTAGAATCATTCTTAGGGGATGGAAATCCAAAGGCTGCTAAGTCTTGGCTAGAGATAACTCAATCAATATTATATCATATAGAGATGCCTCTTGGGAGGTGGTTCAAGAATTCCACCAACATCCTACATGATTCGACCAGGCACTAGTGGGATGCAACTATCCAGGATTTTCATCATTAAGGTATGGGACGGGAGACTTCTATACTCTATTCTATAAATTTTTCATTTTTAATATGCTAATATCATTCTAATATAGTGATTTTATTCCCATAGATTAGTGTTAAATCTCTATCATGTACTATTAAATGTGTTTTACTAATTCACAATTTTTCCCCACTTTTATCTAGTGATGAGATATTGTGTCATATATCTTTAAAGGATGGGCTCATGTATTCTCTATGTACTCAATTAAGTTACTCCCCCCTTCCTACCTTTTCTGATATCATCTATCATGATTTTATCATTGATCAAAAACTAATGGATGTGGATGGTACCACGGATAGAGGTTTACTGCTGAGGTAGGGATGTTTTCATCATGGATGAATGATTCATTCTCTAGATGTTTCTCATATGAGTAGTGGTGGCTTGAATTTTCTCACTAGAAGCTCTATTACATTCCATCA
This sequence comes from Viscum album, assembly GCA_963277665.1. Lineage (NCBI taxonomy): Eukaryota > Viridiplantae > Streptophyta > Magnoliopsida > Santalales > Viscaceae > Viscum > Viscum album. The sequence goes on from OY728123.1 coordinate 56,666,024, forward strand.
GTGTGGACATAAGGGAAATTTTAAACCATTGTATGATAGAGGCTCTCTCAAGTGTCTTTCTTGTGTCCATATGTGGAATCTTTAGAGGTTATATTAGACCTTCCAATAATACTCCAGTGGAAGAGGATCCACACTAGCTCCCCATTCAGGGGTAAGATGATTTTTGATGCATCAGAAATGGATTTTTAGTTCCACCAATAGGACCGGTCGTAGAGGAGGTCAAGGACATAGTATCTATACATATATTGATCTTTGAAAATAGATCAGACCTACAGTATGAGGCACTACTCTATTATCCCATAATAATGTATCTTATATATTTAATATAGCTGATCTTCAATCCATTATCTCTTTATTGATCTTAGAAATTCTCAAGGCGGAAATTCAATATTACAATGGTTTAATGACTATGGATACACGGTTGGGAATGTGGTCAGAGGGAATACACCAATTCAGGGACTGTCTCTGTAAAAACCGGGCCTCGGTGACAGCACAGACACCCAGCCTTAACATGGTCGTTGGGTCCTGGCCTGCTAGGCACCACCAGTTTCCCTACGGACACATGGGGCCCACCCTTGGGTCCACCCTACGTGCCCAAACAGGTCATCCGACTAATGATTGTCCCCACAGGCCAACACATGTCCTTTCCAGTGTGTTTTGGTCCTCACTTACACACACACATGGAAACTTCCCAAAAGGTCACCCATCCTGATCACTACTCCAGGCCAAGAATGCTTAACTATGGAGTTCTAATCAGACAGGCTCCTGAAGAGGAAGGTGCACCTTGTGGACATGAGTCACATCATTTAGTCATTTAACCCTTTATATATTTAATATAGCTCATCCTCACTCCATTATCTACTTATTGACCTTAGAAATTCTGAAGATGGAAATTCAATATTACTATGATATAGAGGCTATATCAGACCTTCCAATATTACTCCAGTCGAAGAGGATCCACACTAGCTCCCCATTCAGGTGTAAGATGATTTCTGATGCATCAGGAATGGATTTTTTAGTTTCACCCATAGGACTGGTCATAGAGGAGGTCAAGGACATAATATCTATAAATATATTGATCTGTGAAAATAGATTGGACCTACAGTATGAGGTACTACTCTAGTATCCGATAATAATGTATATTATATATTTAATATAGCCGATCTTCACTCCATTATATCTTTATTGATCTTTGAAATTCTCAAGATGGAAATTCAATATTACAATGGTTTAATGATTATGGATACACCGTTGGGAATGTGGTCAGAGGGAATACACCAATTCAGGGACTGTCTCTTTAACAACAGGGCCTCTGTGACAGCACAGACACCCCGCCTTAACATGGTCGTTGAGTCTTGGCCCGCTAGGTACCACCAGTTTCCCCATAGACACACGGGGCCCACCCTTGGGTCCACCCTACGTGCCCAAACAGGTCATCTGACTAATGATTGTCCCCACAGGCCAACACATGTCCTTTCCAGTGTTCTTTGGTCCTCACTCACACACACCCAGGGAAACATCCCAAATGGTCACCCATCCTAATCACTACTCCAGGCCAAGAATGATTAACGTTGGAGTTCTAATCAGACAGGTTCTTGAAGGGGAAGGTGCACCTTGTGGACATGAGTCATATCATTTAGTCATTTAACCCTTTATATATTTAATATAGCTCATCCTTACTCCATTATCTCCTTATTGACCATAGAAATTCTCAATATGGAAATTAAATATTACTATGATATAGAGGCTATATCAGACCTTCCAATATTACTCCAATGGAAGAGGATCCACACTAGCTCCCCATTCATGGGTAAGATGATTTGTGATGCATCAGGAATTGATTTTTAGTTTCACCAATAGGACCGGTCATAGAGGAGGTCAAGGACTTAGTATCTATACATATATTGATCTGTGAAAATTGATTAGACATACTGTATGAGGTACTACTCTAGTATCCCACAATAATGTATCTTACATATTTAATATAGCTGATCTTCACTCCATTATCTCTTTATTGATCATAGAAATTCTCAAGACGGAAATTTAATGTTACAATGGTTTAATGACTATGGATACACCGTTGGGAATGCGGTCAGAGGGAATACACCAATTCAGGGACTGTCTCTGTAACAACCGGGGCTCGGTGATAGCACAGACACCCCGCCTTAACATAGTCGTTGGGTCCTGGCCCGCTAGGTACCACCAGTTGCCCCACAGACACATGGGCCCCACCCTTGGGTCCACCCTACGTGCCCAAACAGTTCATCTGACTAATGATTTCCCCCACAGGACAACACATGTCCTTTCCAGTGTGCTTTGGTCCTCACTCACACACACCCAGGGAAATTCCCAAAAGGTCACCCATCCTAATCACTAATTCATGCCAAGAATGCTTAACTGTGGAGTTCTAATCAGACAGGCTCCTGAAGAGGAAGGTGCACCTTGTGGACATGAGTCATATTATTTAGTCATTTAACCCTTTATATATTTAATATAGCTGATCCTCTCTCCATTATATACTTATTGACCTTAGAAATTCTCAAGATGGAAATTCAATATTACTATGGTTTAATGACTATGGATACACCATTGGGAATGTGGTCAGAGGGAATACACCAATTTAGGGACTGTCTCTGTAACAACCGGGCCTCAATGACAGCACAGACACCCCACATTAACATGGTCATCGAGCCCTGGCCCGACAGGTACCACCAGTTGCCCCACAGACACATGGGGCCCACCCTTGGGTCCACCCACATGCCCAAACGGGCCATCAGACTAATTATTTTCCCCACAGGGCAACACATGTCCTTTCTAGTGTTCTTTGGTCCTCACTCACACACACCCTGGGAAACATCCCAGAAGGTCACCCATCCTGATCACTACTCCAAGCCAAGCATGATTAACTGTGGAGTTCTAATCAGACAGGCTCCCGAAGAGGTAGATACACCTTGTTGACATGAGTCATATCATTTAGTTATTTAACCCTTTATCATTTGGTTATGTTACAATCACCCCCCCCCCCAGAGCACAATGCCCTCGTTGTGGGCCCAACATCTCAACCGAGGCAGTGCACCGCACTTAAGGCTGGGTTCTTCCTTTGATACCAAATGTAACAACCAGGCCCTGGTGACAACACAGACTCCTGAAAAGGAATGTTCGCCTTGTTGACATGAGTTATAATCAGATAGGCTCCCGAAGAGGATGGGGCACCTTGTGGACATGAGTCATATCATTTAGTCATTTAACCCTTTATCATTTGGGGATGTTACAATCACCCCCCCCCCAGAGAACAACGCCATCGTTGTGGGCCCTGCATCTCAACCCAGGAAGTGCACCGCAATTAGGGCTATGTTCATCCTCTGATACCAAATGTAACAACCGGTCCCCAGTGACAGCAAAGACACCCCTCTTTAACATGGTCGTCAGGTCCTGGGCCGTCAGGTACCACCAGTTGCCCCGCAGACACTTGGGGCCCACCCTAGGGTCCACCCACATGCCTGAACGGGTCATCTAACTAATGAGTGTCCCAAAAGGCCAACACATGTCCTTTCTAGTGTTCTTTTTTCCTCACTTGCACACACCTTGTGAAACTTCCCAGAAGGTCACCCATCTTGATCACTACTCCAGGCCAAGCATGCTTAACTGTGGATTTCTAATCAGATGGGCTCCTGAAAAGGAAGGTGCACCTTGTTAACACGAGTCATATAATTTAGTCATTTAACACTTTATCATTTGGGGATGTTACAGACTTTATAAGGTAGGCTGATGACATTTCTTATGGTTCCACTTCTTCCTTGTGATTACATGATTTAGTTTAATTTTTGGTATGGAATGGTTTCTCCCCTATCATACCTATATGGAATGCTATCACCATATTGTATCATTTACATCATACTATGGGGTAGTTATCTACCAAAGGATGAGTGGAATGTCTAGGCTGGTAGAGAAAGACTAGAGAATCATGGGATAGTTGAATTGGACACCTAGATTGCTAGTCTCTTTATGGAGGAAGTTGGATTGCCTCAGAATTATTTTCATCTATTAGTAGATTGTTTTAGGGGAGTCATTCCTGATGATTTTTATTGCATACCTCCTAAGAGAGGGGTAGAGTTTACCATCGATCTCATTCCAAGATCTACTCCATTATCCATTCTATGATACATGATGGCACCCACTATTCTCTATGAGATAAAGATATAGTTAAAGGATCTATATTCTAATGGTTTTATCCTTCTTAGTTTATTTTCATGGGGTTCACTAATGATTTTCACTAATTAGGTGGATGTGACCTTCCATTTATGCGTGGATTACTAATTGTTGAACTATATTATGGTTATGAACCGATATCTACAAATTCAAATAGATGACATCTATAAGTATCCTTGATGAGATAAGGTATTCTCCAGGATCAACCCAAAATCAGTCTATCATCAGGTATGAGTCAGGCCTTCAAATATACTATGTGTGGTTTTCCTATGTGTGTATGGTCTATACAGGTATATTTTTATTCCATTTAGTTTTAGTAAAAAGACCAATATTTTCATGGATGTGGTGAATAGGTTTTTACATTCTAGTCAAGATTCTTTTATAATGGTATTTTTGCATAAAAGCTTTGTGTATTCTCATACTTGTAGCAAGCATGCAAGAGATTCTGAGATCATTATGAATACATTGGGAGAGAAAAATATTTATTCCAAGGTTCCTAAGTGCCCCTAATTGATCATAAAATTTCTATTATTAGGTCATATTATTTCAGAATCATGAGTATAGTTTGACCTAGAGAAGGGGAGTACAATGATTTCCTAGGACCAACCTAAGAACATGTTTGATATACTAATATTCTTAGGGGTTGCTGGATATTATATAAATTTCATAAAATATATATCATGCCTTTTTGGACCTCATAATGGTCTTAAAATTAGTCTATGATGTTCATGTGGTCTAAAGGATGTGAGAAATCCTTTCTAGAGTTGACATACATGCTTACATCGACACCAGTTCGGATTTCGGAAGGGGTTGGAAGAGGTATTACATTGTTCTCTGATGCATCTAGAAATAGGATAAGAGAAATGATGATGTAGTAGGATATATTTATTGAATATGTTAAATGGAAATTGATGACTCATGAGAGAAACTACCAAATTCATGATCTTGATCCTACATCAGTTGTTTGTTCCCTATGTTGATGGAGACACTATCATATGGGTGAGGGTTTTGTGGTGTGTACGAACCCCAAGAGACACAAATATATCTTTACACGGGGTGAATTAAATCAACAATAGAGAATATTAGTGTAATATAATTATTACATGTACATTGATCTTTCCTATAATCCTAGAAAGGGAAATGTGGTAGCAGATTCGATGAGTCAAAAAACCAAGGCATATTTTGTACATGATGAATGTGATGAATATAAACTGATGGCCCTCATATATGAGCAGTAAATGGAGATTCATAAGAATCACGACCATTATTATATTATATCCCAGGAAGTAACCTCTTCAATCATTGATAGGCTGATGAGTAGGATGTTTTCTAATACAAGAGGTTTGGTTCTCATAGTGATCATTGTTTGAGAGAACCCACCTATGGATTGGTTTGTTGATGGATATTAAATCATATGGTTTATTGGGGATGTCTTGGTTCATATAATCCCTGATTAAAGAGTCTCATGCTTCTAAATGTGTTGTTTGTCCAGGAATCTCCAAGATGTATTGAGATATGAAAAAGTAGTATTATTTTCTTGGTATTTAATATGAAATATCAAGTTTCATCAATAGGTGATCCACTTGTAACCACTTGAAGGTAGATCATAAACTTCCCACTATATTGTTACATTTATTACCAATCCTAAAATATAAATGGGAATTATTTTAATGGTTTTAGTTGTTGGATTACCAAGATCACCATGAAGAAGTGATGCAGTTTGGGTAGTCATTGATAGAATGAAAAAAGTAGACCATTTCACTTATATCCAGGGGATCTTTTCAATTGATATTCTTGGAAGACTATATGTCTATGAGATCATAAAAATACAAGGGTAACTCATAATATAATTTCATATAGGGACACTCATTTCACATCATGGTTTTAGCAGGGGTTACATAGATCTATGGGTATAACGGTTCTCCTGGGAACAGACCTTCACCATAATACCAATAGCCAGTCGGAACTGATGATACAAGTGTTGTAGGAATTTCTCTGAGTATGTGTCATTTATTTTTGTGTTCCTTTAGAGAATCATATCCCTCCCATCGATTTTTCATTTAATAATAGCTTATAGGTGATGATTCATATGGATCCCTTTGAATCCATGTATGTTAGGTCGTGTGATTCACCCATGGGATGGTTATATGAGAGAGCGGTTGTAGCGACCCAATGTTTTTTCAATGGAAATTCCATTCTTATATTTATGTCATAAAATAACATTAAAACACAAAATAATGAACTAATATGTGATAAGTGACCTTTAAACATAATATTTTCACTTCTGCGTTGGGAATTTTGAAAATCTGACATACACGGTTGTGTTCAAGATGATTTTTGGAGTCTAATAAAAAAATAATAATTTTTTGGAATAGTAACCTACCCTTATGAATAGTAACATACCATTATTAATAAGGATATACCCCAATTAATAGTAACCATTCCTGTGATAGTACAAAAATAATATTTAAGTGAATGTATGATGTGCCAATATTTTAGAATAAGTAAATGAATATTTTAAAAGTTGTTTTTTAAGTAAATTATTATTTTAACTAAATATTAAATTAATAATATTTTGAAAATTATTTTTGAAAAATGCACTTTATTTTTGGATTCTACACATCTAAAAATGGTTCAGGTAAAGTTTTGGGATTTTTCTAAAATACATGAATTTTTTATGTATAGTGAAATATAGTAATTTACAAAAAAAAACTAAATAAGCTAATTATAGAGTCATGTGTGATGTTCTTCTTATGTAAGCCCACTTGGTTCGGGATCACATGATAAAATTACTATTCTTGGTCATGTAATACTCACTATTCCTTGTCTTAGGGGAAATTAATAAACTAATGAATTTTATATTAAGAAAACCCCTCTCCCCTCCACTATAAAATCCACCCTTCACACCCTCATTTACTCACACCTCTCAAGCTCCAAGCATTCTCTAAACTCTGCCCAAACTTCTTCCCTAGACCCTCTCCCACATACAAGAGCTTTTGGTCTCATCAAAAGTCCAATCCTAGCTTCGTTAAGGATAATCTCAAGAGGAGTATTTAAGAGGTAATTTCTCTCCCTCTTCTCCTTTAATTTCCTTTCACGTTCAAGTTCATTTCTTGATCTCTCTCCACATATCTTCATACAAATGGTATTTTTACTCCAGTATTATACATATAATGTAATTTTTTGATTCTAATTGGATATTATATCATCCAACCACCTTTCCCTCTTCCTTTTATTTTATTAAAGAGAATGTTGTTCGTGAGGTGTTAATTTATCACCTTCAAGAACGACATGCTTTCTTCTACCATTTCTACCTTTAGATCGGGTCATGAAACCATTTTTATGGTTGAGACAGAATATTTTATATGTATTATTTCCTATTTAAATTTCTTGAAATAACCTATGGCCATATTACTAAGTGATAAGTAAAAAACAAATTCATTGTGATCGAAAAACCTCCCAAATTGACCCAAATAACCATCATTTAATTCTTATCTAATGATTCATACACATTGATCTAATATAATTCATTATAAGATCATTAAAACTCTTGTAATTTCATTAGTGACATGTAATTTCATTTCTGGATGTTTACCCATGTTCTACCCAAACATCAATTTATGAATACAAGTGAACCACCCAAGAAAAACCATAAAAACAAACATCCCTGAACAATGTTTTTAAACTCTATAAGTCATTCAAAGTAACATAAAATGACATAATGAAACCATAATGAGACCTATTAATGTATAAAATGTTGTGGATTTATAATTAATGAATATAATTTCATTATACAGGACATTAAAGAGAAGGAAGCATTCGAATACAATGTAAGGGGAAATTCTCGAACCCAACTTTCATCCTTTGGGTTCTCCCTCTTTCACTCATTTTGATATGGTAAATCCTTAAAAATATTTTGTTCATAATTATATTTACTCTTATGGGATATACATGTTTTTCACTGGTATTTTTGAAAAACCAAATTTTTTCCAAAATAACTCTTCTTTCAAGAACACACCTTTTACTTCTCATTCAAGATTGACGATTCTTGTAACATGTAAGTTATTATATCATTCTTTTGGGAAACCAATGTTTATGAAGGTGTTATATGAGATGAAACCCATTCCTTTTAATGGGTTCATTATGTTAATTTATGTTATATGTTCATTGTGGCATGCATCATAAATGATAATGTTATGATGTGATGGGTGTGCTCGAAATTTTATAGCATAATATGAATGTTTAAATGTGACAGGTGCGCCCAGAATTATACATCACTCCAATGTATTGGGTAAAGTGATTAATCTCATGAGTAAATGTAAAATTATGTGTGAACAAGATTCTATCTTGGTTCACAAGTATGTTTGGTAATTAACCACTAATACATGATGTTTCATTTTTATACATTTCCACATTTCATGTCTTCTATTTATGCTCCTCTCATGTTCATGATCGTTTGTCTATGTCATGATTATGCTCACCCAATGTTATATTCTTCTTATATATCCTCTTAATGGGTTGTTAGATCACCCCTTTTTATGTATATCCTCAGGTGGATACATGTACTAATGAGAGGACAAGTGCCAATAAGAAGCTAGAGAAGAAGAAATTAAAAAAATGTTTATGCTTGATTTTTAATTGTTATGTACGGTCCTAGTTTTCCAAAGACACTAAACCTTTGGATACTCTATGTGTAATAATATTATGTTGTTTATCTTTAAAAATGATGTAATAGTAATGTATGAAAAGGCCCGGATTCTATAGTTGGTATCAGTGGCAAGTTTTAGTTAATTTGGGAATTATGATTAGTGAACCATAGGGAAAACATACAGCATGAGACTAATTACAAATATGCACACAAGAATATTTACCTAGGGATACCATATGTTATGTTTTAGGTATAAATTGTTCAGATGAATAAGTTTTTCATGACTTGTTTACTTATGTTTTTTTCTAACCTTTTCTATTTTAGAAAATGGTGGAAACCAAGAGAAATCGGGCCAACAACTCATGCGAGGGCCAATGCATCGATTGCCCAAACGACATCCCCAATGATTTGGGAGGTGGAGTTCAAAACTTCATGGTGATGTTTACCCAATTATCTCAGGTTATGAACAATAACCATAATAATGGGGAATGTCCTCCTACACCAAAGAGGGAGAAACTGGCTATCAGATGTTTTATGCGGCAACGAACATCAACGTTTAGTGGATATTCTGATCCACTAGTTGTGGAATAGTGGGTCAACTACATGGAGAATATCTTTTTTGTTCTTCACTGTTATGAGATGGAGAAGTTTACCCTATCTGTTTATCGTCTAGATAATGAAGCTGATCAATGGTGGGATTTGATTAAGAACAACAAGCCAAGGGAGGAAATTGAATAAATGTAATGGGAAGACATTAAGATAATTTTTCTTAATAATTATTTCCCACGAACTCTTTGAAGAAATATGGAGAGAGAATTCATAGAGCTCAAGAAAAAAGAAGGATAATCTGTCAAAACCTATGAAGCAAATTTCACAAGGCTTGAAAGGTATTCTTCGGGTTTTGTTAACAACAATGATAGAACAATTGACAGATTCTTTAGTGTATTAAAACCACACCTTCAAAAGACTCTAGAAATTCGGGACATTAGGAGTTATAAAGATGTTGATAGGTGTACTCCCAAAGTAGAGATGGAGTTTGGAGAATGGTCCCATGGCTATGGTGATAAGAAAAGAAAGATGGAGTTTCAAGATGGTGGATCTAATGACAAAGGTGGGAAGAAAAATCAACGACCCACATACCAAAAATGTGGGATGATGCACCATGGGAACAACCTCAAAGGGATCGGGAAATGCTTAATGAGTGGGAAAGAAGAAAATCATGCTCAAGAGTGTCGAAAAGACACAAAAAGGAAGGATAATGTAGCTGATGAAAGGAGAGAACCATTCATGGTTCAATTCTACAACTGCAGGGAGATAGGGAACTATACAAGTAAGTGGACTAAACCTTGAGTTCTCGAGGGTAATCAATGTAAGAAACCACCAAATACAAAGTAAAAAAGGGAAGGCTTATTCCATCACTACTGCGGAGGTGGAGCATGATAATGAAGTCGTAAAAAGTACACTTCCTATTCACTCAAGAATGGAAAAAGTCTTATTTTATTCTACTTCAATGCATTCCTTTATATCTTTCAAGATTTCTAGAACTATAGAATCGAAGCCCGGAAACCTTGAAGAAGATATATCTGTAAAAATACTGAGCTGTGCAATAATTTCAACCCAAGTTTTTGACTATGCTCTTATTGGTGCATGTGGGAAGATTCTTCCAGCGAATCTCTTAATACTTCCCTTGGTGGGATTCGACACTATAATTGGAATGGAATGGCTCTCATTATATAGAGCACATATCAAATGTCGGGAAAAGAAAATATCCTTTCATATTCTGAACCTTCCCATGCTCCATTAAAAATTCAAGGAAGATCATGAATCTCCTTTGAAAAATCCTTCAATGGTGTGGGTGCTGATTCCCTATGAAGAAGCATACCTTGCCCAAATGGTTGAGTTTAAGGAAAGTGCCAACCTTGAGGAAATACCCATCGTGAGGGAATACGGTGATGTATTTCTCAAAGAGTTACCTTCAATTCCCCCATATCGTGAGGTAGAGTTCTCAATTGAACTCATACATGGTGCTACTACTATCTCAAAGTGTCCCTATAGGACGAATCATATCGAACTGGAGGAGTTAAATAAGAAGCTGCATAAGCATCTGGACTAAGGGTTCATATTCCCTAGTGCATCACCTTGGGGAGCACCAGTGCTCTTTATGAAGAAGGAGGATAGAACAATGTGGCTGTGTATCAAATATCAGGAACTCAAAATGATCACCATAAATAACAAGTATCCTCTCCCAGGGATTGATGACTTGTTCGACCAATTAAGAAGAGATCAGTACTTCTCATATGTGGATCTTCATTTTTGATATCATCATGTAAAGGTGAAGAAGGAAGATATTCAGAAGACTGCCTTCCGAACAAGGTATGGGCACTATGAGTTTTTGGTGGTTCCCTTTGGACTTACTAATTACCATGCAATCTTCATGGATTTGATGAATAGATTCTGTAGACATTACCTCAAAAAACTTTTGGTAGTTTTTATCGACGATATTCTCATCTACTCCAAGATCATAGAGGAGCATGAAGAACATCTAAGACTTGTGTTGGCGACATTAATAAAGGATAAGTTGTACGAAAATTTCATCAAGTGTGAATTTTTGATGAATCAAGTCACGTTATTGGGATATGTGATCCCAAGTGAGGGAATTTCTGTGGATCCATCAAAGAAAAAGGCGATTGAGGAATGGGCCAAGACCTCTAGTGCCACAAAAATCCGTAGTTTTCTTGGATTAGCTGGGCACTACCGATGTTTTGTGAGAAACTTCCCATGATTGTCAGGCCTGCTAACTATGTTAACAAGGAAAGGGGTAAAGTATGTCTGCACTGAAGAATGTGAGGGAAGCTTCAAGGAGCTAAAGTGAACGCTGATCATAGCACCTATACTCACACTACCAAAAAGTGGAGAAAGTTTTGTGATATAAAGTGATGCTTAAAAGAAATTCTTGGGTTGTGTACTCATGAAAAATGAAAATGTGATAGCCTACACCTCACGGTAGTTGAAGATCCATGATCAGAACTACCCGACGCACGATCTAGAGATGGAAGTCGTGATTTTTCCCTTGAAAATCTGGCGGCACTACCTTTATGGGGAGAAGTGTGGCATATACACCGACCACAAGAGCCTAAAGTATATTTTCACAAAAAATGAGAACAATATGTGTCATATGAGATGGTTAGAGCTAATCAAGGATTACAATTTCTCTATTCACTACCATCCTGGAAAGGTGAACAAGGTAGTTGATGCTCTAAGCAGAAAAGAAACCTCTACTCTGTCCATGTTACGGATTGATAAATACCCTATATTCTTAGATATGAAAATAATGGATTTGGAAATCATAAGGGAAGGGGATACATCCTACCTTTCCCAAATTATTGCACAACCATCCATCCAGGATAAGATTATGGAAGCACAAAGGGATGAGGTCGAGATACAAAAGAGGTTGAATGCATTAAAGGAAGGGAAGCTGCAAGAGTTCCATATCGCCGATGATGGTGTGATTCTGTTTAGAACATGACTTTGTGTGCCTTCATCACCCGGGATAAAGAAGGAGCTTTTGGAAAATGCACATAGCTCAACTATCTCTATCCATCCTGGGAGTACCAAGATGTACCGTGATCTTCGAGAACACTTCTGGTGGGATAACATGAAGAAGGAGATTGCAGAATATATATCAAGTTTCATGGTATGTCACCAAGTTAATGCTGGGTGAAAAAAGTCCAAGGGTATGATGCATCCATTGCCTATACCCATGTGGAAATGAGAGAATGTTACTATGGACATTGTCACGGGTCTACCGAAGACATCAAAGGAAAATAATGTGATATGGGTTGTGGTTGATCGACTCACCAAGACTGCCCATTTTATTTCTATTCAAAAAGATCTATCGATTGAAAAACATGCAAAGATATATGTAAAGGGAGTGGTGAGACTGCATGGTGTTCCACTCTCAATTGTCTCTAACCATGATCCAAGGTTCACATCTAAGTTCTAAAGGAGATTTCAACATGCTTTGAGTACTGAATTAAATTTCAGCATGGCCTATCACCCCCAAATTGATGGCTAGTCTAAAAGGACTATTCAAATGCTTGATGATATTCTAAAATCCTGGTCCCTTGAATTCAAAGGTGTTTGGGATCAGCATCTACCATTGGTTGAGTTCTCATACAACAATAGCTTCCACTCAAGTATTTAGATGGCTCCGTACGAAGCTCTTTATGGAAAGCGATGTAGAACTCCAACTTGTTGGGATGAAGTTGGAGAAAGAAAGCTACTTGGACCTGATCTTGTTCTAGAGATGACAGAGATGGTTCAAGTCATCCAGAAACACATCAAAGCTACTCAAAGTCCGAAAAATAGCTATGATGACAACCGTCAAAGGGACTTAGAGTTCGACGTTGGAGATAAATTCTTCCTTATAATATCACCATTGAAGAGAGTCATGCTATTTGAGAATAAAGTGAGGCTAAGCCCAAGGTATATTGTCCCCTTGGAAATACTTGACCGCATAGGAGCCGTGGCCTATCGGCTTGAACTTCCACCAAATACGGCTCAAGTTTGTGATGTGTTTCATGTATCACTACTGAGGAAGTACATACCAGACCCCTCACATATACTAAACTCAGAGGTGGTGCAGCTGGAAGATGATATCTCCTATGAGGAGAAACCTATAATGCTTCTGGATCTGAGAGATAAGTTTCTATGTAACAAGACAACCCATCTAGTCAAAGTGTTGTGGAGGAACCATAAGTTTGAAGAAGCAACTTAGGAACCAGAAGAGGCAACGAAGGAGAAACACCCTCACCTGTTTATGTAAAGTGAAATTTTGGGGGCGAAATTTCTTAAGGGGGGGAGAATGTAACGACCCAATGTTTTTTCAATATAAATTCCCTTCTTATATTTATGTCATAAAATAACATGAAAACAAAACATAATGAACTAGAAAGTGATAATTGACCTTTAAACATATGTTTTTCACTTCTGTGTTGGGAATGTTGACAATCTAACGTACACGGTTGTTGCCGCTCCTTTCCATCACAGTGTCTAAATGTATGAAAAGGGAAATACCTTGAACCTAAATTGATTCATCCTTTGAAGAAACATCAAAAATTGACAAATGCATGAACAAAGATTCATTTTCACTTGGGTCACACAAGTTCCATCAAGGTCACGCAAGTATACTTGTGTGTCTCCTAGTGGTCACGCAGGTGACTTGTGCGCCCTCTTTGAGTTTCACCCAGGGTCTTCACCAGCCTATAAATACCCACAGTGGGCCCCCCATTTCAAGGACGAAAAATTCCAGAAACTCAGATTTTAGCTCTCGCTGCCCTAGTCTCTTCTTGAAGATTCCAAACACTTCTAAGGTAATTTATTACCTAGAACGGAAGATCTAAAGAGGGGGATTAAGGCCTATGTGTTGAAACTCATAAACACTTGCATGCCTAAGTGACCATCCCTTAAGGGAAATGGACACACTTGCACGCCGCCTTACTCCTTCAACAGAACTTGCACGCCACCCTTCTGTAAGCCCCTATGGGTAATACTAAGGGCTTGAGCCATGTCTCGCCCAAGTATTAACTTAAGGTTTGACCGTCGTGCAAGTACCCATGTGTCTTGCAGGTACACCTACGCATCCAAGACTTGCACGCCCCTCTCTTTTTGGGTGCCCTTCCTGCCCATTTCACCTCTCTTATGCCTATCCACCTCTCCTATTCAAGATTCATCCTTCAAAATCCTCTTCAAAGTCATTTATGACGTGGATCCTTTGTTGGATTCGTTATCTGAAAGGAATTCTGTGGAACATCTCTAAAAAACCTAGTTATTTACACATCTTTATGTCACTAAGGTTAGAGATTTCATTCATTCAACCTCATCCTTTAAAGGTGAGAGAATCCTTATCCTGTGACTTCTTTTCATGAGTAATCCCCAGTCCAAGTTCTATTAATTTGGGCATCCTCCTTAGATGTAAGCCCCAAGTCCCCTAACCTGTGAATCCTCCGTAGGAGTAAGCCCCAGTCATAATTTCCCAAATATGGGAATCCTTCTTAGGAGTAATCCCCAACCATAATTCCCTTAACCTGGGCTTACTTTTCAAAAGTAATCCCCAGTCTCAAAGTCTACAAATATGGGCATCTTCTTTAGGAGTAATCCCCAACTCCCTTAAGACTAAAATTCCATTAACTTGGGCCTCCTCCTTACAAGTATGCCCCAGTTTTCATATCTCTTTAACCTGGACCTCCTTCTCAGGAGTAAGATCTAGTCATAATTTCCCTAAACTAGTTTTAATTTACATTTCATTTTGGGCTTCCTTCTTAGGAATAAAACCTAATCCTAAGTCCTCTCTAATTTGAGAATCCTTCTCAGGATTAAGTACTAAGTTAAGTATCCAAATATACATAAATCACATATACCTTTATGGACCTTGTTCCTGGGTTTCTTCCCTAAAGTAAAACCCAATATTCATCTATTTTGGGCATTCATCCATATATATGCCCCACATCATTTCTTATGATTGCATCTTTCGTGGCACAATTGTTTGGTTTCACCGATACCTCTTGTTTCTCACACCGAGTATGACTCACGTGAGCTTAGAGTGTAAAAGTAATCATGAAATCTTTTTTTGAGCCATCAATCATGCATAAACATCATACTTCCTTACACGAACTACGTGAGTTTTGATTCCTTTTCTAAATAAAGGATACGTATGTAGCCCATCTATGGGTAAGATCCCAACTCTTAAATAATCCATGTCCTTCTGAATGACAATAAACTGCCACTAGTAGAAAAAAGTTCTTTAACGTCAGTTTTTTTTATTTTTTACGTCGGTTTTTAACCGACATTGAAGTCGCCGACGTAAAAAATATGACTTTTTATGTCGGTTTTTGTAAACTGACGCCAAAAACAAATTTCAATTGTTTTTTTGCGTCGGTTTTGTAAAAAACCGACGCCAAATAAACTCATCTGCGTCATTTTTGGCGTCGGTTTCCTTAAAAACCGAGGCCAAAAAGTATAAAAAATAGTTTCGGCGTCGGTTCTTGAAAAAAACCGACGCCGTAAATGGAAAAAACATATTTTTGGCGTCGGTGTTTACAAAAACCTACGCCAAAAAGCAATTTTTATTGTTCGATGTTTTAGGGAATTTCCTAATCATCGATTTGACTGTTCGTGGAGCTAAAACGGAGTTACGGATCAAAGGTTATGGTCGTCAGAAGTTGAACATGTCAAAGTATCGATTGAAAAAATATGTTTTAATGAAAACAAGATAAACACAATTTAAAATCGCATACACCAAATGATATAAAATATACAAAATTCTTAAAACACATTTCGATTATTTTTCAATCTTCCATTGAAATGATATGTTGTTTATCATCATATCTCTTATATTTAGCGTAGATCTCATGTGATAATAAAAACGACGATTGATAATTAAACTTACACCAAGCTTGGTAAATATCATCTGAATGTTTTATATTTTTAACACAATAATAAAATTAAATCATCATTATATGAAATCTAATCGAGTTTCTTATAAATGAAGGACATTAATATTAAAGAAAATGAATGAATAGAATATGTACCATATTCAAATTAACGATTGATGCCACATTGAAAACATGATTGAATCGAAGATGATGAAAATGATGAATGAAGGAGAAACAGATTTATATATAGAAAATGAAAATATTTTCGATTGAGTTGTATGAAAATATTGGCGGGATTTTAAAAAGTTAAACGCGCGTTGTGAAAAAAATTGAAATTTTGATCCCGCGTATTACTGAATACTATTTGGCATCGGTTTTGATTGAAACTGATGCAAAAGAGGATATATGTTGGTCTTCTGGCGTCAGTTTTTTAAGAAAACTAACGCCAAAAATTGCAATCGATATCATTTCTGGAATCGTTTTTTAAATAAATCGATGCTAAAAAGATAAACAAAAATACTTTTCGCGTCGGTTTTTTTAAAAACCCGACGTGAAAAGTAAAAATAAATTGTTTTTCGCATCGGTTTTCAGAAAAACCGACGCAAAAAAAATAGTTTTGGCGTCAGTTTTTTTAAAAACCGATGCGAAAAACAAAAAAAAAGAATTTTTGGCGTCGGTTATTATGTAAACCGACGCCAAAACATAAAAATCAATTTACCATGTTTTAGAAAATTTCTTAAGCTTCGATTTGACTGGTCGTGGAGCTAAAACGGAGTTACGGATTAAAAGTTATGGCCTTTGAAAGTTGGACTTAATTAATATTTCTTTTAGAGAAGATCAACTTCCAACATCCATAACTTTTAATCCGTAACTCCGTTTTTTCCCATTACCAGTCAAATCAAACATTAGGGAATTATCTATAGGACTGTAAAAATAATTTACATTTTTTAGGGGGGTTTTCATAAAAACTGACGTCATAACTTTTTTTTTCACGTTGGTTTTTAAAAAAACCGACGCCAAAACATTTTTTTCATTATTTTTTCGCGTCGGTTTTTTTAAAAACCAACGCCAAAACTAATCTTTTTTTAGTTTTCGGCATTGGTTTTTAAAAAACCGATGCCAAAACGTATCCTCAAAAATATTTTACGTCGGTTTTTAAATAAATTGATGCTAAAAAGATAAAAAAAACGTTTCGCGTCGTTTTTTTTTAAAACCGACGCGAAAAGTAAAAAAAAATTGTTTTTCGCATTGGTTTTTTAAAAAACCGACGCGAAAAACAATAAAATAGTTTTGGCATCAGTTTTTATGAAAACCGACGCGAAAAGTAAAAAAAAAATTATTTTTGGCGTCAGTTTTTATGAAAACCGACGTCAAAACATAAAAACAAATTTACCATGTTTTAGAAAATTTCTTAAGCTTCGATTTGACTGGTCGTGGAGCTAAAAAGGAGTTACGGATTAAAAGTTATGGCCTTTGAATGTTGGACTTAATTAACACTTCTTTTAGAGAAGATCAACTTCCAACATCCATAACTTTTAATCCGTAACTCCGTTTTTGCTCTATGACCAGTCAAATCAAAGATTAGGGAATTATCTATAGGTTTGTAAATAGTTTTTACATTTTTCGAGTCGGATTTCATAAAAACCGACGTCAAACCTTTTTTTTAAATTTTTTCGCGTCGGTTTTTATAAAAACCGACGCGAAATCATTTTTTTCATTATTTTTTCGCATCGGTTTTTTAAGAAACCGACGCCAAAACGTATCTGAAAAAATATTTTACGTCGGTTTATAAGAAACCGACGTCAAATTGACGAAGTTAAAAATGATTTTTCTACTTGTGTTCAAGTGCCCCACTGAATGGATTTATAACCAGTATGGTAATCATAATGACCAAGACAATTTTATATAATGTATTGAAGGATACCATTGACTAAGAATCTCTAAACAAATACAGATGATTCTATATTGATGAAGAACCTCAAATATATATAAAAGATTCTCTAAATCTCCCACATACTAATCATTGATTGTCAGATCTTAAAGAAAGCTAATTTTATAATTGGTAATTCAATAAGGATTCATGAACATATGTTAAATATATAAAGAGAGTCCCAGAGTAGACAATAATTCCTCTCAAAAAGGTGTGATGAGTCGGACCTCCCATCCTCTCGACCAATGTAAATTCATAAGCCTTATCAGTTCACAACTAATGAGCACCTACCTTTGGAAAGTAGGTCCAAATGATTTTATATCCATTTCGACCTACTTTCCAAAGGTATGTTCTGATTAGTTGTGAACTGATAAGGCTTAAGAATTTTCATTGGTCGAGAGGATGGAAGGTCGGACTCATCACACCTTTTGAGGGGAATTATTGTCTACTCTAGGACTCTCTTTATAGATTTAAGTTATTTTTGTGAATCCTTATTAAATTACCAAGTATAAAATGAGCTTTCCATTAGATCTGACAATCAATGATTAGTATTTAAGAGATTTAGAGAATATTTAATATGTATTTGAGGTTCTTAATCAATAGAGAATCATCAGTATTTTTTTAGAGATTCTTAGTCAATGGTATTCTTCAATAAATTATATAAAAGTCTCTTGGTCATTATGATGACCATACTGGTTTTAAATCCACTCAGTGGGGCACTTGAAGTTTATTGTAATTCCGAAGGACATGGATTGTTTCAGAGTTGGGATCGTACCCGCAGATGGGATACCTATGTATCCTTTATTTAGAAAAGGAATCAGAACCCACATAGTTCGAGTAAAGAAGTATGATGTTTATGCATGATTGATGGATCAAAGAAAGTTGTCATGATTACTTTTACACTCTACACTCATGCGAGTCATGTTCGGTGTGAGAAACAAGAGGTATTGGTGAAAACAGAAAATTGTGCCATGAAAGATGAAATCATAAGAAATGATGTGGGGCTTATGTATGGATTACTGCCCAAAATAGATGAATATTGGGTTTTACTTCAGGGAAGAAACCCAGGAACAAGGTCGAGAAAGATATATGTGCATTAAGGATATTTTGATACTTAACATAGGACATAATCCTGAGAAGGATGCTCAAATTAGAGAGGACTTATGATTAGGTATTTTTCCTGAGAAGGAATCCCATAATCAAATGTAAATTAAGACTGGTTAAGAGGTATTATTCCTGAAAAGGAATCCCATATTCAAATGTAAATTAAGAATGGTTAAGAGAAATTAAGCCTCGAGCTTACTCCTGAGAAGGAGGTCCAGGTTAAAGGGATATAAAAACTAGGGCTTACTCCTAAGGAGGAGGCCCAAGTTAAGGGAATTTTAGAATTAAGGGACTTGGGGCTTACTCATAAGGAAGATGCCTGTATTTTTAGACTTTGAGACTAGGGATTACTCCTCAAAAGGAAGCCCAGGTTAAGGGAATTATGGTTGGGGCTTACTCCTAAGAAGGATGCCCAGATTTTGGAAATTATGACTGGGGATTACTCCTAAGGAGGATTCCCAAGTTAGGGGACTTGGAGCTTACTCCTATGGAGGATTCCAAAATTAAGAGAACATGGCTGGGGATTACTCCTGAAAAGAAGGCCCCTTATAGGATGAGGTTTGATGAATGAAATCTCAAACATTAGTGACATAAATATGTTTAAATCACTAGGTTTTTGAGAGATGTTACACAGAATTCCTTTCAGATAAGGAAGCCAACAATGGAACCATGCCATAAATGACTTTGAAGAGAGTTTTTAAGGTAGAATCTTCAATAGGAGAGGTGGATAGGCATAAGAGATGTGAAATGGGATGGAAGGGCACCTAAAAAGAGAGGGGCGCGCAAGTCCTGCGTGGGCGTGCGAGTCCTGGTCACGCAGGTGTACCTACGTGACACATGGGTACATGCACAACGGTCAACCCTTAAGGTAATTCTTGGGAGAGACTTGGATCAAGCACTTAGTATTATCCATAGGGGCTTCCAGAAGGGTGGTGCGCATGTTCTGTTGAAGGAGTAAGGCAACGTGCAAGTGTGGCCATTTCCCTTAAGGGATGGTCACTTAGGCGCGCAAGTTCTGATGAGTTTCAACACGTAGGCCTTACTACCCCTCTTTAGATCATCCATTATAGGTATGAAATTACCTTATAAGTGTTCGGAAGCTTCAAGAAGAGACTAGGGCACCGAGAGCTGAAATATGAGTTTCTGGAATTTTTCATCCCTGAAATGGGGGGCCCATCGGGGGTATTTATAGGCTGGTGAAGACCCTGGGAGAAATTCAAAGAGGGCTTGCAAGTCACCTGCATGACTACTAGGCGGAGTGCAAGTATACTTGCACGACCTTGAAGGAACTTGCGCGACCCAAGTGAAAATGAATCTTTGTTCATGCCTTTGTCAATTTATGATGTTTCTTCAAAGGATGAATCTCTTTGGGTTCAAGGTATTTCCCTTTTCATTCGTTTAGACTCTATGATGGAAAGGAGCATAAAAAAAAGTCCCCCCCCCCTCAGATTTAGATCTGAAATAAAGAAGGATGTGACTCTGAGGTAAAGAAGGAAACCAAGGAACATGCAGCGCACAAGCATTGAGCACGCAGATGGCGTCCCGCAAGTGCGAGTCGCGCAGGCGTCGGTGCACAGGGTTGCATGCGCTGGCTTTAGGTGCACAGGGTTGAGGCGTAGCCTATATATATGTGGCTATTCCTTGTGAAAATAACTTTATTTCAAAATTTCATGCTCTCACCGCGCAAGTTTCCTTCGCCGCACAAGTTTCTCTGGTTTCCACTGTTTCTTTGATGTCGCGCTGCTGTAGAGGTATTTGGACTTCCACAGTGATACCTATGTTCCAAACTTGCTTGACACACTAATACTTGCGAGCCAATTTTGGGACTCGCGCACCTTAATGCCTTATCCATTTTTTTACTTTTCATCACAAAATTTATGAAAAATCAACTTAGTTAAGAGTTAATTATTCAACTTTTGTACAGATTAAATGGCTCCAAAGAGGATCAGAATGGCTGATGAACTGGCTTCCATGTGGATTGATGACATGATGAACGTTGTTGGCCTTGATTA
This sequence comes from Viscum album, assembly GCA_963277665.1. Taxonomy (NCBI): domain Eukaryota; kingdom Viridiplantae; phylum Streptophyta; class Magnoliopsida; order Santalales; family Viscaceae; genus Viscum; species Viscum album. The sequence continues at coordinate 56,687,360 of OY728123.1, forward strand.
CTATGATATCTATGACAAAATTCTCCCAGATTTGGTCAAGTACTTGAATAAATTCCATGTTAATTTTCCACAGAGAATCTACATGGCTCTGTATGACCATGGTCATCTGCAAGGAGTCAATGTTCCAGATGTAAATAACTATATTCCTGAGATGCAGCTACACTGCTACTTCTCTATTTCAGTTATGATGTTCATTAAGAGCAATAACAATGGTGTGAAATTTCAAAATTTTCCTCCATGCCATTTCCTTGTAGATATGAAAATGGAAAACCCATGAGCTGAAATGTTTTCCACTACCGGTTGGTGGAGAGAAGACAAACATGGCATTAGAACAATATCTGAAAAGTGTAATTTCTCCAAATTGCTCTTTACATCCAATGCTTCATTCTCAAATCCGTGTATCTATCTTCCAAGTCTCTTGGACAGAAACAGAGTCACTGTTAGATCAGTAGAAAATTTTTTCAAACCGCACTCAAGAACATTCTTTTACAATTGTTCCAAGAAGAGATGGTATCACTACATCTCTTATTGTATCCAATTGAATGAATTCTAGGTGGCTGCTGATGAAGCTCGGGATGTCGTAAATCAAATGAAGAGTTATGTTGAAAGACTTTTGTAATTACTGAAAAAGACAAGAGACTCCAGTTTGTGGATAAACTTCGAACTCTTGTGCAATAATGAAAAACACTTTCATCTTCCATCATTTGTGCATGCATTTTGCTGCTACCTGCTTTAAGTTTTTACCTAAGCCAAGGGTCCTAGTAATCATAGTTTTATTTTTTCTAGGATTATTATAAATAACCCTACAAACATTGAATCATTTAATTTCTCAATATTACCTAAATCATACGAAATGTATGTTTAGTGAGCTAGAACTTGACTTTTTATCAGAGTCCCGTTGTATTTTGTGGTAATATTAATTTCATGCACATCAGACATAAAAATGCTAATGTTTAAGGTCGAAATAGCTTTGACCGAATGGATTAAAATTAACTCAATTCCTTTTTAATTTATATGAAAACATATTAGCACACTAAATTATGAGGGAAAATATGTATACGATGACTTAAAAAATTTTGAATCTGAGGAATGATATGAAAAAGGGCTAAAAAGGCGTTAGAATAATTAGTTCCCAAGAATGATGTTACCAGTATTTAACTAACCTATTAGGGGGTTGAATTATGCAGAGCCACCTAAGTGAATTGGCTACACAGTGAAATAATAGCATCTTTTGGATGACAGGTCCGTTATGTAGACTACTTATGCAAGGACACCTAAGGGCACATGCTGTATAGTCAGGCAAAAGACCTCTCAGAAATTTACTTTTCTACTGCTAAAAATCCAATGGAAGTTTATGGAGATTCAAATTTTCCAAAGCATAGAGTTTTCTGTATGGAAAGATGTACTTGAATATGGAGAAGATATTTCCAAACAAGATTGTCTAAGAACTGGATGAATTTCACTTTTACGAAGGTCTGACCCAAACGTAGGGTAGGGATATATAAACCATAGACTTGAATAGATTCATATCATGAAAAGGATCATGGGACAAATATGTTAAGGATGGATATTTTTGGGGATCCCTACATATTTTCATTAAGACTAATAAGGAAAAAAGGGGTTTTCGACCCAAGAATGAAGTTACCATTATTTAACATACCAGTAAGGGGGTTGAATTATGCAGGGCCACCTAAGGACATTGGTTTCGTAGTCAAATAATAGGATCTTTTGGCTGACAGGTCTATTGTGTAGACTACTTATGCAAGGCCTCATAAGGGAACGTGTTGCATAGTCAAGCAAAAGAACTCTCGAGTTTCGGACATTTTGTGACCAGAAGTCGAGAAAAGGGTTATGAATATCTAAAAGTATTTAAGGTTAGGATTATGACACATACAAATGGGTATTGTGCAATGTATGTAGAGATACATAGATCAATGCTAACCATAATCATGTTGTGGCTGGGTCCTAAATTGAAATGTTGAACTTCACTATGTATCCCATAAGGATGGGAATCAAGCCATAAGTAGTTCTTGAAATAAAGTTTAACGTCATATGGAATGAAAGTATGAGAGATCTTAGTTTAGGGTCATTGATATCAGAACATAATAATGAATACACAGTGCGTGTTTTCATAGGTACTTTTTAGTCCGGGGATTGAATGTTGAATTTGGGGTTAGGCCCAAAATACTTGGGGATGGATTCAAGGGATGCTCCAACGTTCCTATGAATCCCATAAAGATGGGAATCAAGTCCACGTAGTTCTAGAAATACCATCGGTACAGATTTGGTGCGTACAAGTGAAGGGTGAATAGGGGACTTTAGTGCAATGATGGTTTGACCCAAGATAAAAGCATCAGGCATTACCATGTATGCACATAGTTTTTGGAATATAACATGATTGGAGATAAATGTAAATAATGATTCCCTCTCAGGTGAGGGTTTCAAAGAATATTGTAGTTTATTGTCATACAGGACAAAAAATGTTGTACAGTTTAACATCATATAGAAAGGACAAAGGTGAACCAATGTAAACATATTGATTCTGGGGGCGGTTTCATGAATCAACATCATATGAGATGGCGGTGAACCGATGTGAAGATATTGGTTTTGGGCTTGAACCTTAAGCCTTTTCCTTCGTACCCAGCCTAGAAGGCAAGGATTAAAGTCCATGTAGTTAAATTAAAGAATGAATTAGTGATCAAGTTGTTCTTGGGGACAATGACCTAAAAATGGTGTTGGGACTTACGCATTGTTAGCAGCCCAGAGAGGGTGTTATGGTTGAATTTTACTCTAAGATCATGTGATTCATACTCGGTGTCAGAAACAAGTGGTAGAAACAACTTTAACGATGCATAGTTTAATGTCGTGTAGGACATATGAAGGGACTATGCAGTTTAAATTATTGTAGTGAGTAAGTTTGGTGCTGCACAGTTTAGTTTCATGTTGTAGGGACAAAATACAATTTAACATCATGTAGGACGTATTATAGGGACATAGTTTAACATCATGTTGGACGTGAACACAATTTTGCATCATGTTGGACAATAAGGGTGCTGTACAGTTTAGCATCCTGTAGCCAAGATGATGGGGACAATATAGTTTAACGTCATGTTGGACGAAAGGGGGACTATGTAGTTTAATGTCATGCAGTAAGGAAAAAAGGGACAAAATTTAACATCATGTTGTAATTATTAGGTATTTTTTCATAGTTTAACATAATGTTGGAAGAAAGGGATGAAAATAGTTTAAGGTTATATGCATGGACCCTTGATGCTATAGTTTAACATCTTTCTGGACATAAGGGACTATGCAGTTTAAAGTCTTTCAGCAAGGAAAACACAGTTTAACATCATGTTGGATGAGAGAAATGCAAATAGTTTAAGGTCGTATGAATGGACCGTTGATGGTGTATTTTGTTTTTATACAAAATACTTCTTTAGAAATATGGCATTGGTTGGAGTAGTTATGAGTTCTCCATCCATTGAGATTAAAGAATAATCTCTATTGGAGTAGACCTTATGTATTGAATAAGGTCATTCCCATTTTGGCTCAAGCTTGGGAGGTTTCTTTCCTTGAATCATTGGAGTTCTGAGAACCAATACCAATTCTCCCTGAATGAATGAACGAAGACGAACATTTTTATTGAAAGCTCATTCTATTCAATTCTGTTATACTTCCATGTGGTGCAAGGTACATAATCCTTTCTCATCTAATCGTTCAAATTCATACAATATCTTTTGAGATTATTCATCTATAGATGAATGATCACAAATGGCTAATCTGATCGAAGGTAATTGAACTTCATTGGGAAAGACTTCATCCGTTCCATATATCAGTGAATATGGAGTTGACCGCGTTGCAGTGCGGGTGGTGGTCTGATAAGCCCATAAAGTATGAAGGAGTTTATCAGGTCATGATTTCTTATCTTTATCCACCATCTTTTGTAGTATGTTTGACAGAGTCTTATTGAATGATTCTATCTGCCCATTGGCAACTACATGATACTAAGATAAATGATTGGATTTGATGGTGTATTATTGATACAACTTCCTCACCTCAGATGAACAGAAGTTGGTTCCATTGTCTGTCAATATGGTATGAGGGACACCAAATCTGGTAACGATCTTAGACTTGATGAAGCTAACAATGATTTTAGAACTAACTTCTTTGAGTGGAATTGCCTCTTCCCATTTGGAAAAGAAGTCATTAACAGTAATAATATACTTAAATTTCTTGGTTTTAGCAGAAGGACAAGGTCCCACTATGTCCATTCCCCATGTGGAAATTGGCCACGAGTATTTAGCTATATGAAGCAACTCTGGGGACTGATGAATGATGTTGGAATGTACTTGGAAAGATTGACACATCTTTGTGAAATCAACACAATCTTGTATCATTGAAGGCCAAAAGTATCCACGCCTTTTAATTTGATCAGATAGTCTATGTCCATACTGGTGGACACCATAGACTCCTGCATGCACTTCATTCATGGCAGCCATTGTCTCTTCACCGTCATTGCATCTGAAGAGAAATCCATCAAAACCACTTTTGTAGAGAATTTTTCCTAGGTGAACAGGGTTGTCATAAAGAGAAAAATTGACCACATGTATCTGGACTTGTTTTTTCCCAGCTCTATCAGGTGGAAGTGTTCAATTTTGTAGTTATTCCCTGATATGTGTCATCCATCATGTAGTATGACCATATGGTTCAGGAATGGGACTAATTTCATTTATTTCCTCTATTTTGGTTTGAAAATAAGTTGAAATTGTATGACATAGGGAAATACTGATGGTTGTCTCATCCTGATTTGGATCTGCCAGAGTTGTGGCTATATTAGCCAATGCATCAGCTTGGGCATTTTGCAATCTTGGGACATAAGAAAATGTCGGTTCCGTAGGAAATTCCTCCATTAACTCTCTAACGTAATCATATAAAGGGATTAAATATTCTTTTCTGAATTCATAATCCCCATTGAGTTGTTTGATTACCAGGTCTGAATCACCTTTCACCTTTAAGTGATTCACTTGTGCTTGAAGTGCTAACTCCAAGCCTGCAATGAGATCTTGGTATTCTGCTTCATTATTTGTACCGCCTCCTAGCAATGAGAAAGAATAAGGTAGAACTTCCTTTTCCAGGGAAATGAGTACAATTCCTAACACAACTTTGTTGAATTTAGGATTTTCCATTTTCCTCCCTGTTGGACTTCTGGAAGCACCATCAAAGTACATTTCCCATGTTTGAAGACTATCTTGAATAAAGAAGACTTCTTCATCAAGAAGTTCAATATCTTGAGATGTATCTTCCACTGAAGGGTGTTCAGCAAGGAAATAAGCTAGAGCTTGGCCCTTTATTTCCTTTTGAGACACATATTGAATATCAAATTGCTGCAAAATAACTGCCCACCTTTCCAGATGTCCTGTAAGAATTGGACGGATAAGGATGAATTTGAGAGGGTTATTGCGAGATACCAATTGGACCTCGTGATGTTGCAGGTAGTGTCTCAACTTATGAACTACAAAAATTAATGCTAGAAAGCACTTCTCAATACTTGAATATCAGGTTTCTACTTCAAGCATAGTTTTTCTAAGATAGTAGAGGTTTTTTCATTACCAGCATCATTCTTATGATCAAGAAATGCACCCAATGATCACTCTAAAGTAGTTAAATAGAGGATAAGTGGTCTTCCTTCAACATGTGGCATTTATACTGGTGGACTCAAGAGATAATTCTTGAGAATATCTAATGCATCTTGACATTCTTCAGTCCACTGGCAAGTGACTCCTTTCTTTATCAATTTGGTTAAGGGTAGACTTGTTCCTTCCAAATTGGTGATGAAACGCCGAATATAGGATAAGTGTCCTTGAAGTCCTCTCAATTATTTCAAATTCCTAGGAGGTTACATACCAAGGATTGAATTTTTTTTTTATCATGATCGAATTTGATACCATGATGGCATACAACAAAGCCGAGAAATTTTCCTGAGGTTACCCCAAAAGAACATTTTAAGGGGTTCATCTTCAAATTATGTTGCCGAAGTTTGTGGAATATGACTTCCAAATTAGCCATGTTAATAGTACTTTTACTGGATTTATCCACCAAATCATACACATAACATTCAATAAATTTCCCTAAAAGGGTTTGAAGATGCGGTGCAAGACACGCTGATATGTTGCACATGCATTCATTAGGCCAAAGGGCATTACCTGATAGAAAAACACACTGTGAGGGGAAATGAAGGCTGTAGATTCCTCATCTTATGGAGCCATTCAGATTTTATTATATCCTGGATATCCATCTATGAAGTAAAGTGCTTCATTTCCAGCTGTTACATCAATTAAGCGTTCTGTAATCAAAACTGTAAAATTATCCTTAGGACAATGCCGATTAAGATATCTGAAATAAATGAAAACCCTAATTTTTCCATTTCCCTTTTTCACAGGGAAAATATTATCCAACCACTTCGGATATTGAACTTCTCTGAAGACGTTAGCTTTGATAATATTATCAACTTTAGCTTCAATTTTGGAAGCATAAGTTGGGTGTGTTCTTCCTGCGGCTTGTTTGAATCCTCGATGTTTTTCTGGAAAACCCAAACGATGAGTGGCAACAACAAGATCAAGCCCTGGAATCTCTGTATAGTTCCAAGCAAATATAGCTCAATTTTTCTTTAAAAATTAAATATACATCTCTTTCTCTTCAAGATTCATGGCCGAACTAGTTAAAGTGGGCGTTGATCTTCTTTTGTAACCAGATTTATTTCTATGAGTTCATCCACAGTGGTAGAGATACCCTCTTCAAATGCTGGAGGAGCATCCCTGAGATCTTACTCTTCTTATTCAACATGTGTTATTTATTTTGTTTTTACTTGCATAGTAGATGATGAATTATAATTTCCATGATCAGAAGAGGTGTTAAAATTTGAACATCTTAAAGAAGAAGCTTACATTTCAGACCTGATTGATGATAAAGGGTCTTCCTTGGGTAATAAAGAGGACATAATGGATTGATAATCGACATCATTGTTCAACTCTGACATTGCTATTATGTTTTCAGGCCTGGTTGGTGATGTACAGACTTGTTGAATTTTAGTGGATGAAATGAAGACATCCCCATTTGATCTTTCATCATTGTTGGTGAATCACCAATTTCTCCAATGGTGTATGGATTGATTAACGTAATCGACATTATGGAAGTTTCCATAAGAGTATTTTGATTTGGGTCTATCCTATCAATTTGACTGATAGGCAACACATAATATGTACTCACATGTGTAAATGGATTTACTGGAATCTTTTCCAAACCATATGGAGCATTTACTTTGGTAATCTACCTTATTGTGGATTTCACCTTTCCCTTCATGTGATAGAATTCCGCCTCAATTTATTGAGATTCACATGTCTTGAACGGGACCTTATCACCATACAATGTCCCAATTTGACCATCGAAACAACATTTGAGACATTGATGATATGATGAAGGGATAGCCGCATGTTGATGTAGATAGGGTCTTCCAAGAAAGATGTTTAAGGCTAAGTCTTGATCAACAACCATGAAATTTGAATTGGATACGACACCTCCAAACTGAGTTCTATGTGTAATCTCACCCAGTGGTTCTTGTTCATTTTTATCATATCCTTGTAACATCATAGTAGAAGGAGATAAGTCAGATTCCGTGAGGCCCAATCGATGAAGTGTATGAATGGGGATGATGTTGACTCCTAAACCATTATCAATGAAAGCTCTTCGGACGTCTACACCATTGAACTTTCTAGATAATTATAAAGGTCTAATATTTCCATGCACGACATCATCTTCATCTTCATCTATGAAATATATCACTTCATGAAATTCTGCATGATTATTCTCAACATGGTAGGCTTCAACTGTAGTAATTTCAGTTTGAAACTCCTAAGGACTTGACAAATCCTCGATGAGTGCCTCCCGAATATCCTTTGATAGATTCAAGGCATCCAAAATTGATAACTTGGCCGGTATTTGGTTCAGGTTTTTCAATACATCATATTTTTGATCCGGAGGTCTGCGTTTCCCAACAAGAACATGTGGTTTAGCAGGTGCCTTGGAAGTTGATGCTTTGGAAGTTGATGCATCTTGTACTGGGAGAGGAGTTGGTAGTACTACTGTATTTGGAAGATTATACCGATTAGGTCTATTTACTTGCTGAGAGGAAGAAGGTGTAACCTCCAACCGATCATCCAAAATAATTGTGCCAGGACTAAATCTGCCATGTGTGGAAGAACATGCTTGTTCTTGTTGAGCTCGTTGAAGGGCTCTGCCATGCGTTTCTGCCAGATACACAGTTCTAGCAGGGGTAGAATTGTAATAGTGGATTCTGGGATATCCATGTCTTCCTCTGTATCCCAGACCTCTGGAACTCCCTCTAATTCCTCTGTTTGATACAAGGAACTTAGGCTCATCAAAGTCAAAACTGTGATTGGCATAAGGATATGTTAAGTGAATCATATTAACAGAACCTAATATTAACTCTTCATCCGACGAAGACTCTGCCTGATTAGCCAATTTTGGTTGTGTCGTTTGGTGGGATGGTGCCCGTCGCTTCAAATTAGATAGCATAAAATATGCCAGAGTCAAAGAAATTTTTTGGCTTTGACACGATTTTATCTTTTTCTGATTGTTCTTCTTTCTTTGAATTATGTCATTTCATTGAGGATTTTCCCTCTAATGAAGGGGGATTTTTTGTGGCATTCATAGAAGAAGAAATAATTGGTTTCTTCAATTTCATTCACAAAATGGCATGAGTTCGGTTGATCGTTTTTCTGACCATCCAATCATCATATTTCTGTGCATTTTTTATTTTGACTTATTACCACTCGCCTTCTTCCTATGGATTTTTAGCAGTAACACATTCTACCTAAGCTGAAGAACCTTTCAATTTGACTTGTCCCGAGTCGACCATTTTTTGCAGGAGGTCCTTAAAGAAAAAACACACCTGAATGGGATTCCCCAACATCTGGTGAAAGGTGAAATAGTTGGGATGGTCTTCATCTCTTTCCTTGTTTGGCCTTTTGGGCCTTGGAAATTGAACCAAATTATTTTCCAAAGCCGAAATAAAGTAGCCAGGAACTTGTTCATTTTGGAAAGAGTAAACTTCTCTCTTCAAATCATCAAATTATTTTCGTCTTTGATCTCTTTAATCATCTTGACAAAACGGCCTCTATTGTTGACGCTCAGGAGGTGGATCCCTTCGAGAAGATGAAGGTTTTGAAGTTGAAGCAGGTATAGGTGCTTGTTTAAGCATAATTATGGCAGTCTCTGCTCTACCCATTCTCCTTCCTAGAGCTGATGGAATTACACGAGTTTTATCCTTAGTCCTCATAAGAGAATATTCGATATGTTGAGCGATTGATGTAAGGTCTCAAAACCCTCTTGTGTATTTCACAGGGATCAACAGTGTGTGTAATTCATCACGCAGATTTGCCACACAGATTGGCAACAAATCTTCTTGAGGGAGTGCTAAGCTTATGGAATATGTTAATACCTTTCAAAGAGCAATGAAATATAAGACCCTTTAATTTTCTCTTTGCTTTCAATTTTTAAGATAACAAACTGTTGTCTTTAGAAAAGTTGAGCTAAATTAAATAAGGAATCGTTGATGGAGATCCTCCCATCCGATAATTGACCGGGATTACAAGCTTATGTACCAGACAAAAGAAGGTCCTTGTAATGATTGTACAAAACACATGAGCTTAACTATTTCTTGTTCTTGAGGGGTTCCCAGAATAGGATCACAACGAGAAACAAAATGTGTTATGTGTTGCTATGGGTCTCCAGAACCATTAAAGACTGGGAATGTGGTACTTGAAAATTTTGATGGGGGAGGAATTGCATCAACCCATTCAGGTTAATCTCTCTTTTCTGGTTGAATTTTAGCACACTCTCCCTCTATATCATCCAACCGAGCTGTTAATGACTCCATATTAGTTATTAACTTTTGAGAAACATCTAGTTGGGCTTGGACCTGAATAGGTGCACATACTGGAGCTTGGACAAATGTGGCGGCCGGTACTACAACTGATGGTAGCACCGCCCATTTTTTTTGCACATGACCCATAGTATTAAACCTGTAAGGGTGTACTGATAGAGGAGGATATTCTTGATCCATCTCAATAGCTGTAACAAATTCTCTTGGCTGACTGACTCCGGCACACTTAGGAGGAAAACTACCCAGAAGTAGTTCTGCATTAAACCTCCTCAATTCCTTCATTTCTTCCTACTGTTGTACAAATCTTTGCTCTAGTGAGAGCGATTGGCCTTCTCCAAAGGAAGGTTATGTAACATGACTCTTTCCTTTCCCCTGTTTGTCTCCCTTTCAGAGAGGGTGAAGTGAATTATTTGAAGAAACACCGAGATTCTGGGTAAGCCTTTGATTTCGTTTATGCACACCTTCTTCATTTGTGTCTGTGCGTACAACTTCTTAAGCAGGAACCTATTCATATGATCTCTCTGAGTGAGACTCATCCGGCGGATCAGCAAAAACGACATTAATGAAATTAATTGATGCATAATTCATTTCATCCCTTCTACTGGAATTTCTGCGATAATTTCTTCTTCCATGTCCTTGATGATACATTTCCTTTTGTCGATTTGATCGCTCATGAACTTCTTGATGAACCATAATTTGGAGGGAATCCCATGATAATTTGGCTCTTCATTCCTCTTGGGGATTCATCCCTAATCGATAGAATACTAACTTTCTCTGAGGAAGAGATTGAGGATTTGAAAAAGTCTCCAGTTCTGTGGACTGCGGCTATTCCGGCTCAACTCCTCGAATCCCATTTGTTAATTCCGAGGGTTGGGTTAAAATATCCCCTATTCTGGAAAGATGGGGTGGTTATTGAGCTACTATATCCGAGACTTCCATGAATTCTCTCCTGATCTTACAAACATTAGTCTAAAAATAGGCTGGATGCATCAACCTGCTTCCACTTTTATCACCCGGCTCAAAAGACCGTTGGATGATTTCTGACACTTCTATCACTTGATGATGTGCATGCTCTAAACAAGAGGCTTGTTCAATATTCTCGTTTCCTTGATGCATGAGTAACTCAACAACTTGTTCTCTTTATGATTTATTTTGAGAAGGACTAGTTGAAGAATGTTCTTGAGCAAGCCTTTAATTACAAACAAAGCCAATTGACTATGGCCGACCATGGGCAATAACATTGCATGAGACCATTTTCGGCTGGCTTTGCTAACTGGATAGTACTGTGAAATTTAGTGCTCCATGAACACCCCATACCCTGATATGAATACCAGATGGGGAATTGGGAAATAAACTGGCGCAATCTTTTTAGTGCTCCAAGGCATGAATGCTGAAGGGCTCTCTGTTTCTTTTCAGCCTTCGGATATCGAGAAACTTAGAGAGATGCCAGGTCAATTGGGCATTGTAACCCTTCTATTATCTTGACATGACTTTCATATTCATCATAATATAATATTTTCGTTTTCAAATTAAAAAGAGTTTTCCATATGTTGAGACTAATATCATGAATTCCATCTTTTTTCAACATCTCTGGAAAGTCATATTGAGAGTCAGCCGAAGGCCAAAACATGACTGGCACTTCACCTATCGCCAGTTGTTTTCTTATATTTAGCACTTCCTATTTATCATTCATTGTAGATTCTTCTACCTGATTATTCCAAATCTGGTGCTTCTTTATTTCTTCATCGGATTCAAATAGATCGGTTGATAATTCACTGATCAAATTTGAAGATGAACGACCTAGGGGTGGTTCGAAGAATGAACTACACCCCAGGCTATCTTCTGATTGAGAAATTATTTCACCTGCTAGTGGTAAAGCATCAGATATTACTGGCTCCAAGTTTTCAAGTGCCTCAAGATAAGAGGGCTTTCTTGTCACTACATTTTCCATTAGATCATTTTCAAGGCAATGTGAATTACTACTATGGAGAGGACTTTGGCAGCTAAATTCATCATCATTGGGAGGACCACCATGGTGGGTTACAACAAAAGATGAAACATTTTTCTCCTTGGTCTTCTGACCATATAGAGGGTTCTTGTGGCTCTCATATGAAGTCAAAACTTCGAGATCGACCGAATTTTCATGAAGTAAGCCTTCATGAGGATGTGTCTGATGAAGACCTTCGGAATTAATGTTCCCACTATTGGTAACTATGAGAGTAGAATCTTGAGTTGCAACATATAATTGTCTGAGTGCATCAAGAAATCCTTCATCAAGCAAGGCCTTTATACAAATTGGTTCTTGATTTCTTGATTGTCCTAGGAGGGTCTTCTTTTAGACGCCTTATTACTCTCTTTAGAAACCACTTGTTGATGAAAGTGGTCATTATGGGTAGGTGTATGTGCCTACTCAAGAGAAAGGATCAGGTTAGGCTGATTATCTCCACTCAAATCAGGTGTATGTGCCTGACTTGGGTATCTGTATGATATGGGGGAGTACGCCCCACAACCCTCTTGGACTGGAACAGAGGTGTGTGTATGTTCCAGAGTGAACTGTTGATGTGTCACTCCACTGGTAGTGATAGATTTATGGGACTTTCACTGAAATGTTGATAAAGCTATTATAATATCCAGGAAGGCATCCAGAATATTAGCACGGATTTGCTTCTGCTCTTTCACCATTGACAGAATGTGCTTGGTGGCTTCAGCTACGGGAATGGGAATATACATCCATTTTGTTCTTGGAGTAGGTGTATGTGCCTGCTCCTATCCTCCTTTTCCAGTCATTTAATTCTAACAGTACTCATGTGTGGGGCCAGATAGTTGAGTCTGCCTCCTGTGTGTCACCGGAGCTTTCCGACTAACTTCTCCAAATGCTATCAAACGAGACTGTTGGTAGGCTTGATCCATACTAGCAGGTGTATGTGCCTTCTGATTGAACTCCACCGAACGTGGTTGATGAGCTTCCTTCAATTCTGACAGATAAGGCTGCTGGTAGGATTGATGAGTGTAAGCTGGTGTAGGTTCCTGTTTACCAATTGTCAACACATTGGGTTGGCGGGCTTCATCATATGTAGTTAGACGAGCCTACTGACAAACTGATGATTTATAAATAGGTGTATGTTCCTATATATAGTACTCCGCCATAATTGCCTGGTGGGATTGGCGTGCTACTTCCAGACGATTCTACTGGACAACGGAATTAAAACGGATGGGTGTGTGTGCCCATTCGTTTCTTGCCACCATGTTAGGTTGGTGTACTTCTCTAGAGATGGAAAAGATGAGAAATTGCTCACTATTGACCAGATTTGGCCTCTGGTGGTTCGTCTTGCCTACTCGGGTTCGAGGAACCTGAGTTGAACGCCTGGAGACAATACCCTCATCATGTTGAGGGCGCACTTCTGCACGAGTCTACAAGAGATTGTTGATGGGAGCCCTTGGGAAGGACTCATGTATCCTTGAATTAAGGCCCTAAGAGACCCGTGCATTCACCTACCCAGAATATGGAAGGGAATGGTGATTGTGTTCTGGGGATAACAACCCAAAACGGTTGGAGACGGGGGTTGGCACCACCTGCTTATTGATCGCTGGTCGTCGCTGTCCAGACGACCTGGGTGAATTATTGACTTGGAGGGCTTGTCTAGTGGCTTCTAGAGACGGAATAGTACCATTTTGACGGTACTCCTTAACCAGCGCATTTGATACCCAAAAATGAAGATGCTGAGTAGGTGATGTTGTCCTCAGAGTAGACGACTATCCAGCAGGAGTAGTAGCAGATGCATTCACAGCAGAAGTATTCATAGCAGAAGTATTTACAGGTGTGAACTTAAGAGAAGCCATTTCTGTAACGCAGAAGTTCTTGGAAAATAGTGCTTGTTTGTTATAAAAGACGTAATCAAGATAATTCCAGCCACTACATCTTTTGGATTAGCACATATGTTATTTATTGTCTTTTTGTCCCTCTCATTGAGTTTAAATATGGTCATAACAAATAAGTAAAACATCACTTTAACTTGGTTAAGGATTCACATCGGGTTCACCATTTTTTATTTCCTCTGGAATTGGGGATGACCTCGTTGATTTAAGGTTAAAACATTCCAAGTGGTTTCTAACAGGTTTGTTCGTAGAACCAGAAACATACAATGATTCTATATCCATTTGGACCTACTTTCCAAAGGTAGGTTTTCATTAGTTGTGAACTGATAAGGCTTATTAATTTTCATTGGCCGAGAGGATTGGAGGTCGGACTCATCACACCTTTTTGAGGGGAATTATTTTCTACTCTGCGACTCTCTTAATAGATTTATGTTATGTTCATGAATCCTTATTAAATTACCAAGTATAAAATGATCATTCCTTTAGATCTAACAATCAATGATTAGTATGTAGGATATTTAGATAATCTTTTATATGTATTCTTGGTTCCCCATAGATAGAGAATCATCTGTATTTGTTTTGAGATTCTTAGTCAATGTTATCCTTCAATACATTATATAAAAGTCTCTTGGTCATTATGATGACCATACTGGTTTTAAAGACACTCAGTGGGGCACTTAAAGTTTATTGTCATTTAGAAGGACATAGATTATTTCAGAGTTGGGATCGTACCCACATATGGGCTACCTACGTATCCTTTATTTAGAAAATGAATCAGAACCCATGTAGTTTGAGTAAGGAAGTATAATTTTTATGCATGATTGATGGCTCAAAGAAAGATGTCAGGATTACATTTACACTCTAAGCTCACGTGAGTCATGCTCGGTGTGAGAAACAAGAGGTATTGGTGAAACCAGACAATTGTACCATGAAAGATGCAATCATAAGAAATGATGTGGGGATTATGTATGGATGAATGCCCAAAATAGATGAATATTGGGTTTTACTTCAGGGAAGAAACCCAGGAACAATGTCCATAAAGGTATATGTGCTTTATGGAGATTTGGATACTTAAATTAGGAATTAATCCTAAGAAGGATGCTCAAATTAGAGAGGAATTATGATTAGGTTTTATTCCTGAGAAGGAAGCCCAAAATCAAAAGTAAATTAAGACTGGTTAAGATAAATTAATAATGGATCTTACTCCAGACAAGGAGGTACATGTTAAAGGGATATGAAAACTGGGGCTTACTCCTTAGGAGGAGGCCCAGGTTAAGGGAATTTTTGAATTAAGGGACTTGTGACTTACTCCTAAGGAAGATGCCCATATTTGGAGACATTGAGAATGAGGATTACTCCTGAAAAGGAAGCCCAGGTTAAGGGAATTATGGTTGGGGCTTAATCTCAAGGAGGATGTCCGGATTTGGGAAATTATGACTGGGGATTACTCATAAGGAGGATGCCCAGGTTAGGGGACTTGGAGCTTACTCCTAAGGAGGATGCCCAAATTAAGAGAACTTGGACTGTGGCTTACTCCTGAAAAGAAGGCTCAGGTTATGGATTATCTCAGATTTAAAGGATGAGGTTGAATGAATGAAATCTCTAACCTTAGTGACATAAGGATGTTTAAATCACTAGGTTTTTTAGAGATGATCCACATAATTCCTTTCAGATAAGGAATCCGACAAAGGAACCACACCATAAATGACTTTGAAGAGGGTTTTGAAGGTGGAATCTTGAATAGGAGAGGTGGATAGGCATAAGAGAGTTGAAATGGATAGGAAGGGCACCCAAAAATAGAGGGGTGCGCAAGTCCTGTGTGGGCGCACAGGTCCTGCGTGGGCGCGCAAGTCCTGGTCGCACAGGTGTACCTGCGCCACAAATGGGTAAATGCGCGACGGTCAACCCTTAAGGTAATACTTGGGCGAGACTTGGCACAAGCCCTTAGTATTATCCATAGGGGCTTCTAGAAGGGTAGCGGGCATGTTCTATTGAAGGAGTAAGTCTGCGCACAAGTGTGTCCATTTCCCTTAAGGGCTGGTCACTTAGGCGCACAAGTGTTGATGAGTTTCAATAATTAGTCCTTACTCCCCCTCTTTAGATCTTCTGTTCTAGGTAACAATTTGTCCTAGAAGTGTTCGGAATCTTCGTGAAGAGACTAGGGCACCGGGACCTCAAATCTGAGTTTCTGTAATTTTCTATCCCTGAAATGGGGGGCCCACCAGGGGTATTTATAGGCTGGTGAAGACCCTGGGAGAAATTCAAAGTGGGCGAGCAAGTCACCTGCGCGACCACTAGGCGACGCGCAAGTATACTTGAGTGACCTTGATGGAACTTGCGCGTCACAAGTGCAAATTAATCATTATTCTTGCCTTTGTCAATTTTTTATGTTTCTTCAAAGGATGAATCAATTTGGGTTCAAGGTATTTCCCTTTTCATTCGTTTAGACTCTATGACGGATAGAAGCGTCAACAACAGTTGTGTTCAAGATGGTTTTTGGAGTCTAATAAAAAAAATAATTTTAGGTGAATAGTAACCCACCCTTATAAATAGTAACATACCATTATGAATAGTGAAATACCCTAATTAATAGTAACCTTACCTATGATAGTATAAAAATAATATTAAATTGAAAGTATGATGTACCTATATTTTAGAAAATGTAAATGAATATTTTAAAAACTATTTTTTTAAGTAAATTATGATTTTAATTAAATATTAAATTTATAGTATTTAGAAATTTATTTTTGAAAAATGGACTTCATTTTCGGATTCTACATGTCGAAAAATGGTTGGGGTAAATTTTTCGGTTTTTTCTAAAATACATGAATTTTTTATGAATAGTGAAATACTATAATTTACAAAAATAAGCTAAATAAGCAATTTATAGAGTCATGTGTGATGTTCTGCTGATGTAAGAACACTTGGTTTGGAATCACATGATAAAATTAATATTCTTAGTCATGGAATACTCACTATTCCTTGTCATAGGGAAAATTAATAAACTATTGAATTTTATATTATGGAAACCCCTCTCCCCTCCACTATAAAATCCACCCTTCACACCCTCATTTCCTCACACCTCTCAATCTCCAAGCCTTCTCTAAACTCTACCCAAACATATTCCCTATCCCCTCTCCCACTTCCATGATCTGCTGGTCTCACAAAAAGACCATTCCTAGCTTCCTTAAGGAGAATCTCAAGAATATGATTTAAGAGGTAATTTCTCTCCCTCTTCTCCTTTAATTTCCTTTCAAGTTCAATTTCATTTATTGATCTCTCCCCACATATATTCATAAAAATGGTATTTTAAATCCAGTATTATTCATATACTGTAATTTTTTGATTCTAATGGGATATTATATCATCCAAACCCCTTTCCCTCTTCCTTTTATTTTATTAAAGAGAATGTTGTTTGTGAGGTGTTAATTTATCACCTTCAAGAACAACAAGCTTTCTTCTTCCATTTCAACCTTCAAATCTGGTCATGAAACCATTTTTAGAGATGAACCAGAATATGTTTTATGTATTATTTCCTATTTAAATTCTGGAAATAACCTATGGCCATATTACTAAGTGATAAGTTTAAACAAGTTCGTTGTGATCGAAAAACCACCCAAATTGACCCAAATTACCATCATTTAATTCTTATCTAATGATTCATCCACATGGATCTAATATAATTCATTATAAGAACATTAAAACTCATGGAATATCATTAGTGACATTTAATATCATTTCTGGATGATTACCCATGTTCTACCCGAACTTCAATTTATGAAAACAAGTGAACCACCAAGTACAACCATAAAAATGAACGTCCCAGAACAATGTTTTTATACTCTATAAGTCATCCAAAGGAACAAAAAATGACATAATGAAACCACAGTGAACCCTGTTAATTTATAAAAGCTTCTGGAATTCTAATTAATTAATATAATGTCATTATACATGACATTAATGAGAAGGAATCATTCTGATACAAGGTAAGGGGAAATTCTCAAACCCAACTTTCATCCTTCAGGTTCTACCTCTTTCACTCCTTTTGATATGGTTACTCCATAAAAATATTTTGTTCATTATTATATTTAATCTTCCAGGATATACATATTTGTCGGTGGTATTTTTGAAAAACCAAATGTTTTCGAAAAGAACTCTTTTTTCAATAACACACCTTTTACTTCTCATTCAAGATTGATGATTCTTGTAACATGTGTGTTATTACCTCATTCTTTTGGGAACCCAATGTTTATGAAGGTGTTATTGTGAGATGATACTCATTCCTTTTCATGGATTATTTATGTTAATTTATGTTATATGTTCATTTTGGAATTCATGATAAATGATAATGTTATGATGTGACGGGTGCGCCTGGAATCGCAATATGAATGTTTAAATGTGATGGGTGCACCCAGAATTATATACCGCTCCAATGCATTGGGTAAAGTGATGAATATCATGAGTAAATTTGAAATGATGTGTGAACAAGATTCTATCTTGGTTCACATGTATGTGTGGTAGTTAACCACTAAGATATGAAGTTTCATTTTTATGCATTGCCACATTTCAAGTCTTTTATTTTTTTCTCCTCTCATGATCATGATATTTTGTCTATGTTGTGATTATGCTCACCCCATGCTATATTCTTCTTATCTACCCTCTTACTGCGCTTTTATCTCACCCCTTTTTATGTATATCCTCAGGTGGCTACATGTACTAAGGGGACGACAAGTTCCAATAAGAAGCTGGAGAAAATGAAATTAAATAAATGTTTATGCTTGATGTTGTAATTGTTATGTACGGTCCAAGTTTTTCCAAGACACTAAACCTTTGGATCCTCTATGTGTAATAATATTATGTTTTTTATCTTTAAAAATGATATAATAGTATTGTAAGAAATGGTTGGGATGCTATAGAGGTAGTGGTAAAAGATCATCATCTCATATTGGAGACTTTAGGGAAGGGTCAATTGACCTGGAAGTGTATGTCAACATCTTAATATAGAATGAAATATTATGTTGATCACCATCAATAAAAATTATAGTTCATGTTCTGGGATCATGATTTCATACATGTATCATATGTACATGGGAATAAATAGATTCAATGGAAAGGAAAGCTCTCACCTCATTATGTTGGCCTGTTTGACATTCTGGATATAGTCTAGTTGGTAGCCTATCAGTTTCTATTACCTCAATGGTACTATTCCATTCAAAAAAATTCTATGTTTTAAAGATTCCCTAGTATCATAATGTCCCATCTCACACTTTTGACACTAGGGAAGTTTATATGGATGTTGATTCTTCTTCGGAGGAGTATCTAATGAACATCTTTGATCAGAGAACAAAGGATATTTAAGGATGGTCTATCAGTTTAGTGTGGGTGCTACAACGACATGGCCATGTACATGATGAGACATGGTTGTTGGGTCCTAACATACATGATCAGTGTCTGAAGTAGTTATCATACAATGTTTTTTCAGACATGTATTGTGAACTCAAGGAGGGGGGGAGTTCCATTAGGGGGATGACTATAAGAACCCCAATTTTCTAAGAGGTGTGTATCCTTTAAATATTGGTATAAATTTTTCTTTTTGTATTTTTATCGATTCCAGATGAGGTCATGAGATATTCAATGGTCTCTAAGTTTAGTCTACGTACAAGATCCCTACTTTTTTGAAACGTTTACTAGGACACACTTTTAGTAGAAACCATGCGGGTCACTTCACACAATTACATAAAACCATGTGGGGATGGATATAGAGGAGTATTATTCCACATGTTTTAAGTAAACATGGAATACAAGGGATTATGATTGTGTGGTTGTTCTGTAATTTTTTGGAAGAGATGAAATACATGGTTGTCGCATTGTTCTTCAGATCATGTGGCATAACAGTGTGAGGATTACTCCTTAGAATGTGGGTAGCACAAGGTTTGTGCACGGTTTTCCCACTTTTGCATCCAAACTGTGCAACCCAATAATTCACGAGAAAAAACATTTTCCCATAAATTTATTTTAACTTCACTCCACCTATATTTTTCTCCTCTATCATATAGGTAGCCTCCATTTTCACTCATGGGAACTCCAATTCCTCCTTTATCCATGTTTTCCTGATAACTTCTTTTTATGAGATCAGATTCCACTATAATTGGTCACATTGGATTCCACTCAGAAATACATAAAATCCTAAGGATAATTTTTTATTATAAATCTTATCAATGTGTTATTTAGGTGAAAGTGGTTATTCCCTATTTTCAAGGAATTGTTGTGTTCTTAATATTTTATTTTATACTAAAAAAATTAATCGTCGATACTGGATGAGGATGGTATTTTAGGAGTTTGGTCGGTGGTATATGACTCATCCCTCTTGTATCTCGATTTTTTAAAAATTCATTATTGACAGCATGATGTTTTCATTGTGTGTTTATTATTATGTTTATATTCCATGTTTATAATCCTTATCATAATATTCTAGAGCCCTTACTATATTTCTTAATCATAGTGTTAGTGTTTATGACTTCAATAACTTCCACCCCAAGTAGGGTGCTTCCTTAGTTAAGCCACGGTGACCCTTTTGGGTCTATTTGTGGCAATATTCAGGTGTTTTTGAGTTGTAATTTCTAAAGGTATGTGTTTTAATTAATGGAATAAATTTTAATTCATATCACATGTTTACTTATAACTTGACCCATCTTATGTAGGGGTTCCAATTAAATAATAAATCTTTATAATGATAAATGGTAGATATATTTATATATATATCACTTGGATTAGATATTTATAACTCAATTATATGTGGTTTTGTATCCTTAGGTTGTCTTTTCATTCTTATAAAAGTTAATTAAACAAACCTATTAACTGAATATGGAATCAATTTAATAATCATATGCATTTATTAATTATCCTTGACACTTATTATGAATGGAAATGTAATGAAACTGTTAAATTATCAAATGTAATGAGTATTACATGGCCAAAATTTCATAAGTAATTACATATAATTTACCTATTTTATATACACCATTTATCTCTATAGAAGTTATTAGTCATTATCCAACATTGGATTTCAATGGGAATGCCTTGAGAAATCATAGGATTCCATTTCAATTCAATGATCTGGTTACTAAGGGAGATAACTACCTTATAACAATTCCCTTTTCTACTAGTATATGCCCAACATGATGTTGTTGGATGCCTTCACCATCTTTTGGATATTAAGATACCATGGATACACTCATTGGATACATCTTGATTCCAACAGACACATAGCGCCTTGGATTCCCCCCATTGGGACCATTCATGCATACATATTACACCTTGGATGAGATCACTAGATTCATTTATAATTATTTATAGTTGAATTACTTGGGCCACATCCCTTAGATTACACTCAAACCCCATATAGCCAGGATACATGTTACTAATGAGTGGGATTGACCCCTGAGTTCAAAGGATGGCTTGGTAATTACCTTGGATCATATTTTACTATTATCATTATTATTTGATTCCTTGTTACAACTTTGATCCTTTATTATTATTATTATTAAGATGTATTGTTATTGTTGTTATACCTCACGTGAAATATTTATATACACTGAACTCAAATGAATTATTAAAATGATTACATGTTTAGAGAAATTAAAAATTGATGATGATGTGGTATTAAGTTATCATTATTGAATTTATATACTTTTATATATACAGACACATTTTTAGTTTATATTCACATACTATATGGCATAAAACCTATTGTTGGTGGACTAATGATATTTATATCACACCCTTTCTAGGAAGTATTTGGTACCCAAGAAGATTATATGTATATATGTTTAAATAATGGGAATCATTCCACTCTAAAAACCTAATTTTTCATGCTTTGTTCTGATGGATCTTGGTAGAATATGGTTGGGCTAGTTCTTGATGTACAAGATTTTTTTTTCTTCTTGTTGATTCTTTTTTATAGAAAGTATTCTCTGCTTCCATGAATACCTATTTTCCATTTTTAGAGACATGATATGGAATTATAATTTTTATAAGAATCAGTTTTTGAATTATTATTATTGTTACATACTTCATGGTTGTTTATGTGTCTTTAGGTTGAGTTATTCATTTATATCATGATTACTATATTTAATTTTTTTACATATTTCATGTTCTGAAATATAAAATTACGGAATAATATCCCCACAAACACACTCTATGCCCTCACTTCTAGGCTACATCCCCTATCATATAGAGTGGATTTCTTGAGGACATATGGTGAACCGACTCGAGGCACTCATTTAGTGGCATTCAAGTTAGGACGTCCTACACGAAGTCATAAACTACCCTTACAACTTGCTTGAGAATAATTAATGGACTAATACAACTAGGTCTTATCATTACCTTATTTATGAATATCATTACCTTATTCTATTTATACATTTTATTAATAATATATTTCCATCTTCATATTCCATATTTTTCGATTATTTTAAACATAACGTTTCTATCAACCATATAATGCCTCAATTTACTAGTGAATAGTTCTAAATGTATCCATAATTTCCTCAACTAGGATTTTTCCCAATATTTTTCCTCCCCCATCTTCATTCCAACTCATTGGAGTTAAATCTTCTTTCTAAATATAAACTCATCAGGATCCATCTGAATGATTTATTGAAAATGATTATTTTAAGAAAAATAAACTAGATAAAGTTGTTAATAAAAAATTGAAATCCATAGAACAAGATTTCATAATATCCTATAGATTTTGAATAGATCTATGAGACTGACCATATATCTGAGGATGATAATAAATAATGATTCCTAACTCTATATCCACATCCTATTGAAGACTTTACTAGAACACCATGGGGACCCGCATATCCCGATTAGACACAATATAATGTGGTAATACATGCAACCTCACCAAATATTTAATGTATATTTTTGAAATTTTATATTTAGAAATATATTTTATGATAGAAATGATGTGATATGATTTTATAATTTATTGACTATATCCCAAATAGAATTATTCCCTCTACATGTCATGTGGATTCTAAAATCAATATTCATGCAGTTGTTTTCCCATTTCTTCTCTAGTATGTGTAATTGTTTTTTTGTATACAATGAATTATATATATAATCCAAAAAATGAATACATACTATAAAAAATGATACATACTTTGAAAAATTTGGAAATTATGAAACACATACATGGTTTCTGAACATTAGCATTCAATATCAATCAAGGTTAAACTCATAAAAATTTCTGACTTTCTTTTGAAGATTTTCATCATCCATATGCGTCTCTTTAATCCTCGTATATATAGATCGATGAAAATTCATTTGAGTAAGATAAGATTCCCTCATTCCATCGATATTTCTTATTCAGTATTTTTAAAATTTTGAAAAATCAGATCTTTTTTTATCCTCATCATAGATTAGATAGTTTGATCCATTCAATTTACATCACCTTACTTCTTTTTCACCATCTCAGGGTGGTAATATATTGAGAATTAAAAAAAATTATTCATCTCTAAACATATTCTCTAGTACATATTCAACTATTTATTTGGGAATATATACTATAGAGATTCATGATAATAATATGTACATATATATATCAAACATTTCTTTTTAAAGATAATTTTTCAATATCTTTAATGAAGATATATTTCCACACCAAACTCCAAATCTTGAGTTGGATGATTTTTAATAGAAATATTTAATTGTTGTCCACATAATATATCACTATATCATTATTCATGAGGATGTATCCCATACCCTTATTTGATGCATCACTCTATATCCTAAACACCTCTCCTCTATAGGGAAGTGTTAGAATATGTACACTGAATAACCTTTTCATTAGTTAAAATTTTCTTCAAATTCTTCTGTCCAAAGAAAATCAAACCGGTTTCAAGATAACTTATTGATTGTATTATATGACCATGATAAATTATCTATAATGTTAGTATATTATGATTCCAATCCTAGAATATTGTGTATTTTAGTTACAGTGGATGGTCATTGAAAATTATTAAATACATCCATCATTTATGGATCCACTGATGTACCCTTACTTGAGATTATATGACAAAAAATAAAAATAAGTTCTTTAAAAATTATCACATGGTAATTTCTGTATACATATTCTTCTTATTTGAGTTCTTTATTACAATACACATGTGATATACATGATCTTACTTACTCTAGAAATATATAAGTATGTCTTTTATAATGACTATTAAAAACATATGAAGGTAATCTATGAAGACATTATTCTTTAAATCCATAAATATAGTGTGTAAATTATTAAGTACAAATGAATCATTATAAATTCATAGTGTATAAACATTTTATGAAAATGTATCTGGGGTATTCATTAACTTTTTAACCTCAATTGATAGTATCCATGTTAAAGATCTATCTTAAAAAAGTATTGATGTCGTCATAATTGATAATAAAATCAACAATACAAGTAAGAAGATACATATTCTTGATTGTGATATTGTTTAATTATAGATAATTAATGTGAATTCAAATATTAATGAAATATCATTCAATATGAATATATTTTATGTTATGTTTCTTGAAAGTTTTCTAAGTTAACCAACCCATTTGAATAGATATTTCACACATATAGTGGATATAATTTCATTTGGAAGCTCATATTTATTATTTCACCAATAGACAACCATAATTTGGTTTAGAAATATCTAATGTGAACTACCTTGAAAAAAAATTGATGTAGGAATTATGTAAATAAACACAATACATGTCCATTATAACATCTAATTAAACTCTAGGGGGAATAAACAAATTTATGAATATCCTTCCCAACAAATATATATCGATGAAGTGTAATAAACATGAGATAAAATCTTCATACCAATTTTGGTTGCACTCATAATTCAACTTCAAATCACCATGGTTATGAGGCCACATCCTTAAATAAATTTCACGATATAAATAAAATCACATAGTAAATATAAAATATAATACTTCATTATTTTAGTGTACCTATAACCACATTAACTTCATTTTAATATCATTAAACCCTTAATAAAACTGTAATGGTTAGTGTGATAATTGAAGATCATTTTACGCAATCATGTAATCAAAAAATTCATTCGAAGGATTACTAAATTATGAACATTTTTTCAATTGAATACACCTTATGTTTAACCTAGTTAATTCATGGTTACCATATTTTTAAATCATTCATAATGGTTCACGAATAACAATTTATTTAATCTTGGAATATAAAATAAGAGTTTCAAACTAGGTGTGCACTATGGAAACGCTCGACATTCACCATAGTGATGGCCATGATATAATTTTCCAAATTTGTTTTTCAGGTTATTACCCCTAGCTGTATTAGTTAAAATACAATGTCCCCTTGTAGTATTCATACAAGGGTTTTTTTCAAGTAAACACCCACTTCTTTCTTTTCCATATAATATGATGTTCTCCTATAATAAATATTTATTTGATACAAACTATTAAAATAGAAAATATTAATACATAGATATTATATATTAATATATAAAAATTCATTAAAAAACATTATGATCAATGCTAGATCCATAGTGGTTTAGTGTGTTTGAAATCATGGATAGATTATAAAAACTAGTTCATAAATGATCTATATCATATACCACTTAGTTCTTTAAAACAAGAATACTTATTTGACAAATAATATATAAAACATTACTTCACATCCTAGTAAATTGAAATATAAGAAAAGGGAGATAAGATGCCTAAAAAGGATAAAAATGTGTGATATCAATGTTTACAAAAACACAACAAGAGCATTAGATTATGGAAACATGATCCTAACATTTGAAAATAATACCCTGTATATTGTAGATCATTATCATGATTAATGTAATAAATATTGAAATTTTTTAAAAAAATGACCCCTAAAAGAATCTAAAAACATTATCCATGGAGAATAACATTATTATAATACAAAATATTATGGTGTAAACATAAATTTATAAAATCATTTCTTTATTTAAGGATCACATTCAAGACTATCACAGTGGATTGATTTCACTCCCCAATTTATCATATCTATAGTCAATCATTACTTTGAAGGCTCTCATATTTTAAAAATTCCCTTACTCAATTAGGTTAACACCCTATTCTAGTCCCTATTATCTCATGATATACCCATATTTACCCATTGCATTATAATACAATATAATTATGATCCCACCAAACACAAAATAATAATACATTCATATATTTGTCACGTGATCATAATTCAATCATTATATATCATAGACCATGTAAAAGAAATTGGTTTTATATAAATTGAAAATTTTCATCATATAATAACCCATGGAAATTGAATAGGCCTTATAAACCACTCTTCTACGTTATTATAATCTATGAATATTCCTTTCAAAGGACACTTGTAACATTTCATGGGGAAAATAACATCTTCAATTTTAAATCACTTCATAAAAATCTAGAAATTACAAATATATTATGGAAATAATTTGATTTTATAGTTATCTTTTAAAAATATAATTTAATCTTCATGTAATAGTTTATTTATGGTGGTGGTAATTTCTATCAATGTGGTGTATATTAAAATAAAAATTCCTTTCATAATTCCAAAAGAAAGAAAAAATAACCTTCTTTATAAAATGAAATGAAGATTAATTTAATGAAAATTAGAAAATGTAAAATAATTGGTAAATTAGAATTTATAAAATCATGGAATAATAGTAAAACAATTCTTGAAATTTTTCTATAAATAATTTATATTGATGAAAATTTATTTTTTAAGGAAGAGATAAATAATGTGGTGTTTCAATAAAAACATTTGGTCTCATTTTTTCTTTAAGTAAGGAAAATTAAATGAAAAAAATATAATATAAAGATATATCAAGAGGATAAGATAATTAATTGGTGTTTTTTTATATTTAGATCATTAAATTTTATCATTGTAAACATAGTTATAAAAAATCATGGTATATAATGAGATTGTGAAATAAAACACTTACCTCAATTTGATCTTTTTTGAAAGCATTGTAACATTTTATATAAAAAATTTAAATTTATTATAAATCTATAAAATAGTCATCTAAATGAAAATTATATTAAATATTATCTACTTCTATAATTCCAAAACCAATTTATTTATAATTCTTTGTTAAAATAATAATTTTTGGTTGTTAACTGTATTGTTATTCATGAGAGATTTTTGTTTGATAGTTACATTACTAGGATGATGATAATTGATACATTATCTACGTAATATTAATAATGAGATAAATATAATATATATTTATTTTATATATAACTTCTTTCTTCTATTAAAGATATAGATAGAATAATGAATTACACTATTCATGGAGATTATATACATTACATAAGCATGAACATTGTTTTCAATTTTTGAGGGATGGAAATAGAAAAAATAATTAATGATTAACAATTATATAATAATTATTATATAATATGTATAATATTTATTCATTAAATCTATACTTATTATAATCCATATAAAAATGAAATGAAAATAAAATCACAATACGTCTTTGAGGTGCTAGTCCACATGTACGCATGATGGGCGTTATCGTTTTCCAACAGATAGGAATGTAAGAATGAAGAAAAAATATTATAATTATATAGCCAAAATTATTTCATAAATATGATATATGAATATTAAACCTATAATATTATCCATCCATCACTTTTGTTAATAGAATTTTATTTTTATCGCTACGTGGAGGTGGTAGTCCAAACATACACGCTAGGGATACTTTCATATTCTACTTGATTGAAAAGAGGGTATATAACAGTAGTTATATAATAATAATAACATTAATGTATATTTAGTATACTGAAGTTATTATTTTATTACTAATACTATAAATTTAGAGGAGGTACAAGAAGAAATAAATTGAAAGAGGCCGAGTAGGAAAATTATATCTTCTTTAGTAGAACTCCTATATATCCCTTCTTAAGAACCATTGGATGGTACTTTTATGAATAAAAAACCCAATAAATCATGAATTGAGTATTTTATAAGAGTAATGGTAATGGTTTTTATGATCTATATTTATTATGTACATGTAAAGGCAATATATTGTGGGTGTCCTTTTATTAGGGAGGGAAATGATATACATTGAATTTTCTAAATGATTTAAATATTATTAATGAATTTCCCAAAAAAATGATTCCAAATATCTTTGATGTTTTTTGAATATATCCTATTGTATAAATATCCTTAAGAAAATATTTATATTTATTTTGGTGTCATTTTAAATCTTATCTTTGGGCTTGACCACTTTAGTAAACAATTTTTACCAAAACCATGGTAACAACTTTTTCAATATTAAAATGATTTAATTTCTCTCATAAGATAAAATTTATAACAAAAAAATATATTATATTTTGCAAAATTAATCATACTACTTGTATATTTCCATATTTCTAGGATTTTTAAATAATTTAATAAAATATTATTTAAAATAAAATATCATTAATGTCATTTTTGACACTATTAATTTAATTTGACTTTAAAGAGATAAAAATTAAATAAATTTGAATCTAAACATTTAAAAACTCTTAATATGTGATATTTGTCTATAAAAACCCATGGACCATAATAAATCACCCAAATAGTATTACTTCTAATATTATTAAATAATTTATTTTATTTTTATATTAATTAAAAAAAAATTGTGTTAGTGTTTCATAATAATTTAAGATAAAAATTCAATCAATAAAAAATAGAAATAAATTATCATGATAAAATATTATTTAGTCTTTAAAATAAACATTTATAACCTAACTTATCAACTTTATACCTATAGTGAAAAATTTATAGTTATTAAATTCAAGATAACGATAATTTATATTTTTCATTTTTTAAAATAATCTAATGATCATAACATATAAAAATGGAAACAAGTAGATATATTATGGAGAAATTTATTATATTTTTTTATTTCCACCAATTAAATTTGGTAAAAAAAATGTTTTTGTGAAATTATAAATCCTAAACTCAATGATTTAGAAATGTTTTAGCTAATTTACACTAACTTAGGTGACAAAAAATTCTAAGTATATAATTCATTATGAGAGAAAATAAATTATAACTATTTTCAAAATTTGAAACTCTTATTCCTAAATTTTGGATACAATTTTAATGATTCAACTCATATAAGGGGTATAAAATTATTTTAAAATAAGTGTGAAAAATACGATGAAAATTGTATTTTAGAAAAGTAAATTTTAAAAATAAAACTACATTTATTCTTATCCCATTCATAGAAATAGATAGTTGAATGTTAAAAAATTGATTTATTATATAATATATATTTAATAAAATTAATTCGCTTATAGTCAATAATTTATAATTTTTACATAAAAACACATTGTGGGCATAAAATCTATTTTTTTTAAAAAAACATATCGTTTACTTTAAAATATATATTTTTTATTTTTAATTAACATAAAAATAATGAATTAATATATAAATGTTTGAACCACATATTTTTTATAATTTATATAGTCCTATAAATCCCAAAAAATCTAATTATTATGCATTAACTTTCACATTAAATACTAACATTGTAACAGTATATCTGAATATGTTTACACTCTAGTTTTCTAGAAAAGAATGCTATCAATGAATCAAAATTTAGTTGTATATGATTATACAATCTCATGGTGTTACATGAAATAGTTTAAGGTCTTGTATAGAACACCTTTAAAGTCACCTCATTACTAGATATAGATTGGGGATACAACTCTAATGGGTGGCTAAAGACGTAGAATGTATAAGTGATGCATGAGTGTATGAGGAATCATTAGAGACATTAAATTTCCTATATAAACAGAATATTGATTCATTTAGAGTTTATGAAATGACACATTGTGTTCTATAAGGTCACAACTTAGGTTTTTTTTGTGGATATTTGGTTGGGTTAGAATAGTATTGTAGTGGTTCATTATACTATTCTAGATTATGAGTAGGGTAGGAAAGGTATATTATCGCTTGGATTTAACCCTATAGATTAATATGGTACACAATTGTTTTCATATTTCTTGTCTAAATAGGTATATATATGATCTATAAAACATAAAATATTGGTGTGA
This sequence comes from Viscum album, assembly GCA_963277665.1. Lineage (NCBI taxonomy): Eukaryota > Viridiplantae > Streptophyta > Magnoliopsida > Santalales > Viscaceae > Viscum > Viscum album. Next base: position 56,717,310 of record OY728123.1, read on the forward strand.
GATATATTTATTTGAAGAAAATACCTTAATAGAGTACCTAATAATTATTGAGGAACAATAGTAAAATATTATTTGCCAGTGGTTGATTGCATTAGTCGGTGCATTATGGCCCCATGTAAATATCTAGGAAATTTGATGGGATTTTTTGAATCATAACTATGTTTATTACCCTAACCTTTTTCATGAGTTTAAATTTTCATGTTGAAAAAATTTGAAGGTGTGGATGATATTTTGATTGGGGTTTTCTATACATCAATGTAATATTTTTAATCATATTTATAAGGGATGTCAAGAAGACAATTCATTTCTTTTGATTATATATTCTTTTGAAAAATATATTTTTTATATTTAATGTATTATTTTCATTATTCATTCATTTGTGGATATTAAATTACATCAAAATGGAGCCCCATATAAAAATTATTGAACTACGTGTGTGCCATGAAAGTTTAATTTTTCCTAAGAGTGGTCTAATTTTTATGCTATGTCTTAAAACCCTGTGACAATTAAATAGTGGCCTTTTTTAAATCACTGGTTTATCAAATAAAAATATGTCATTTTTTTTGGGAATGTGATATGTAATTGACATGTCTTAGCGGTGACAGATATGGATAATATAATTTTATATATAGATATTTTTGATTTTTTTATACAATGTTAAATGATTTTATTAATGGATTTTTGAGAGAAATTATTATTGAATAATATTTTTTGGTTTATAGTGAGAGATTACATAAAGAATTTATTTCCACTAAATAATTAATGTTCCTTTCCCTATATAAGATCATATATACCTCTAACGTTTTCATGGGTGGGTAAAATCCCACTAAGGAAATTCTTCTCTTCCTCTCGGCATTATTTTGAATGATTTATCATGTTCTATGAATTATTCTCAATGGTGGTGATGATGAACATGGATCATGATGAAATAATGTAAGTGATGTAGAATAATCATTGATATATGATGTTTTCATATTATATTCACCTCATTATTCACTATTAAAATTCTCTACATTTAGAAAGTGATTCACCATAAACAATCATTTTTAAAATATATTTTAATAATAATTAGTTATTTGAAAAATAATAATGTTTTAATGTATTACTATTTATCATCATTGACAGAAAAATCAAAAATATAATAACTTATTCCTTATCTTTTTTTACATTTCACTGATACTTTGAGGATTTTTATTATATCAAAATTAAAATGGTATTAGTGAATTTTTTATCAAAATGTTTAATCTGATAATTTACTCATCTCATGAATAATTAATTTTATACCTTAATGAAATTTAAATTTCAATAATAAAAAGCCATTTATTTAATAATTATTTAATTTTTATCATAGTAGCATCATGGGGATGAAGCCTCCCCATTTATCAGGATTTTGAATTTTTGAATCTCCCATGGATGGTTTTTCTTAAAAGGGTTATTTTAGTGATTATTGTTAATACTATTATTTATCATTGATAAATAAGTTGTTTAAATGATCATGTTTCCTGAAAACAATTTATTCAATTATTATTTGAATTATTCTCAAGAAAATTCCTCAGTTATTTGATAAACTCATGTTCGAACACATTCATGAATTTGATTATGGTTTTTCAACACAATAGTGGAGGACAACTATAGAATCCACGGTTTAGATGTATGGTACTATAAACATGATGGTTTGAAGATGTTGTTTGATGACTGATTGGATGAGAATGTACCATATAATGATGGATGGATAAAAATAATCCAAAGTATGTTCATTAAAGGTTATAGGGGAAATTTTAGATGGGGACATAGGTAGTGTGAGTGTAGGATGAGAAAATAATTTGATTGTTTACATAATCTTTTGTCTATGTTACATAATATCACACACAATGAATCCCAAGGATACTTTCCTCAGTGTGTACATAACGTAATCATTATATCAATATACTAACAACACATATTGTGTGAAATGGAACACATGATATGTATTTTAGGAAATTTAGTTCAGTTTTTAGAGGATATACACACCAATAAATCCTGAAGGACACATAGACCATGTATCCCACAAGGATAACATTTATAATTGGTGAGAAAACACTAGTTGTACCATTAAAACATGTCTTTCATCCTTTCATGTTCTGCACTCTATGTACATTATGTACAATCCATTTAATTTCTCATAAAACTTATTTATGGGGTGATAGTAAATGAAAATATCTTCCTAAGTGATCCACACACTGTGTACCTTGCATTCAAACATCGTACACTATGATATTTCCATTATTATTCCTATATTTTCACCCAGGTGCTATTTTTTCACCAATGAGTAGTATATTATGAGGTTTATTTCACATATAACATGTTGAAACAATTATCTACATTGTCTAGGGTTTTTATTAGAGGAATATGTGTATCTAGTGTTTTTAGTTTCAAAGTAATGATTATGAGTGTGGGAAGATGATTATAAAGATGATAAGGGGTTAAAACATTCTAGGTAAGATACTATATCCATGAAAATATAAGTCCATATATTCAATGGATTATGTAAACCTCCCATTGGAAAATGTGGAATGAACTTCACTCAATATGTAGGAAACCCTCTTGAGAGATAAACAGTACACACTGAGGAGCTAGTCCTTCGTAGGGTTCAATGACCCTATCTATATAGGTGTTTTGAAACACCATGATAATTATAAATATATATTAATCCCTAATGTTTTTTAGATATTTCATCCCACACAAAATAGAACCAAAAATGTTTTATAACTATTAAAATGATGTCATACAGTTAGAAGGTAAAAATAGGGTAAATTGAATTTTGAAATATTAGTAGAAATAGAAATGTATATGATTATTAATACTAAATAATTGATAAGAATTAAATCAGAGTAGTTATAAAACAAATAAGAGTTATTTATTCTTTAAAATGTAACACTCATAAAATTTGATTCTATGGGATTAATTTAATATACATAATATATTATATATAAATTATATTATTGATATAAATAATATTTTAACACAAAAATTTCATAGTAATATATAAGAAAAAATATGAATAGTTAATAGCTTAAAATTTTGATTCCCTTTGAAAATAGTTTTCATTATATATTTATGTTTTTATATTAAATTATAAAATTTAATATTTTTATGTAATTTTAACTCTACAAAAGTGTTTTTATTCTATTAAATTTAAAAATTGATTTTATTGTTGGTATAAGAGAAATTGTTTCCATACAATGTTGTATAGTTTTTTTTGTGAATCCTTACATGGAATATCAAAGAGATTTTAAGGGCTACATGAGTTGTGTTTTGTGAAAAAGGTATACATGAGTTGTGTTTCACGAAGGATTTATGAATTGTAATGTTTTTCTCTATGATTATGATGAGAATTTTGAAAGATAGTTTTCTGGAATTATAATTTAATAAATATAGTAACGGAATAGATTTCGCGATGCCTGGTATTATATTCTCTAAGATGAGGAGAATTGAAAATAGAGATAGTGTTTCTACATGATTATGAGAGGAGGATCATTGCGACTGCGTGATTTTTTAACGAAAGGCTTTGTGACTATGATGAGCATCACAAAATGTGATTTTCAATAGAGCATCATGAAGGGATGGGAATAGAAAAGGGGTTTTCATGAATGATACTTAAATCATGATAGAGGATGTGGAGTTTCTCAAACGATTGAGCTTATAAATAAGAGGCTTCCCCTCTTCACTCGGGATGATAGAATTCTGAGAAAATCCGTAATCACTCTGAATTCATGAACTATGAAGAAATTTGAAAAACATGGATTATTTGTGATCTTGACCATCACAAAAATTCCATTATATTCTTGAATGATGGGAATTATTATGAGAAAATGGTGCTTCTCAATGATATGGATTACCATGTGGACATTTTGAGCTTTGTGAAAGTGTTTGTTTCAAGAAGGAAGGGGTGCTTCACAAAAGAAGTTTGTTCCATGAAGGCATGGGAGCTTCACGGAGGGAGCTTTGTGAAGGGATCTTCATGAAGGGGTCTTAATGAAGGGAGATTTTCAAAAGGTAGTTTTGAACATTTGTTTTTATGTGAACATTTCTTTTAGAGTTTATCAACATAGATCTATGGTGAAAAAAGATTCCTTTTCAACGTTAAGGAAAAATACATTAATTCCAAACCTTTAACCAACCATGAAGTTGATAAAATGATTTTGAATTCTCTCAAACTAGTGATCTTGGGGGATTCAAAAGAATTTTTCAAAGGGATGTATGTAGGAATCCCTGAATTCATGCAAAGTTGGTGATTGGGGCACAAAGTGACTGTATATGAACACTATATTCCACAACTGGTGATGATTAGTGGATTTATGTACGATAGGAAATCTCTCATCGTTTGCTCCTTGGACTGGCCCATACCAGTGAACCAATTAAAAATTGATGCCTTATCTTGCTACATTTGAATTTTTTAATTGCTTTACATTACCATCAGATATGTTTAATAGGTTCCTACCAATGTGGGAACAAGATCCATCACTTTAGGTAGAAAAAGTTGACACCCTGAATCACCCTCCATTATCAAGGTGTTATGGGGTCTATCAAGTGGTATCAAAGGGTACATGTTTCTAGTGATCAATATTTCCATCTTTTCTATCACAGAGAATTTATTATATTTCAGGGGAGTCCCACAATTCAATGGAAGAAGCATTCAAATATGAAAAAATAGGATGAGATATCATCTAAGATCTCTTGGAATGAAATTCTATTTTTCCAGTGCCAATGAAATATGGGTCTCTAACCAAACATTTCTCTCTATAATAGATACCCATATAAAAAATGCTTGATGTAGATGCTAAAGAATACAATGCTCTCACTATATCTTATTCAGAAATTGTATATCTAAAGGTAATGAGATTCACATCTTCGAAGTCAATGTGGAAGAAATGTGAAAATATTTATGAATGGGAAAATATGGTGAAGGAGAAAAAAACCATGTTTTTCATAATAGGTTTTTTATTTGAATATGCATCATAAGAAAAATGCAAATGCATTATTTAAAGAAATTACCAATGTTTTATGATAAATGAGAGAACATGGGGAACAAATGAAACTAATATGAATAATAATGAAGATGTTGAGAAGTCATTCACCTCTTTACAATCCAAATGTGTCATCCCTAGAGAAAAGAGATCATTTAAAACTATCATTGGGTGATCTACTGAGTAGTTTGGTTACATATTAAATGAGAGTGAAACCATTGGATGCAAAAAGTCGTGTTAGTAATGATATGACATTCAATGAAATGGAAAAACATGATATTTCAAGAGATACTATTAATGAAGATAATGAGGAAGGAGAACATATTTCACACATTTCTATGAAATTAAAGAGAGTAAAAAGGATATTTGAAGGAATGATACCCTTGGAATGTTTTCATGGAGGTAGAGTTGGTCACATTGCTTCTTAGAGCTCAAGAAATTTTGAATGTGGTCAAGGTGAAGATGGAAAATCACAAAATCCTAAAAAAAGATTTTATCAAAAGGGAATACTAAAATCTATAAAGAAACAAGGGAAAAATATTTTTTTGTGAAGAAGAAGTTGATGATATTGAATTCTTTGAGGATGAAGAACCAGAGTTTAAAACTAACAACCAAGCATCTATGATGGATACAATTGAGAATTTGGAACCATCAAAAGATAATGTTAGAGATAAATATTTGATTATTAATTATAATATAATGTTACAACATAAGTATTCTCTCAGTAATATTGAGAATCAAAGAAAAAGATGTAAAAATGGGGAACAGTTTTGGATGAATTGTTAGAATATGTTGACCTGCATGTATAAAAAATGAATGATTGGAAGAAGTATTGAATGTACTATAAACAACTCTATAATGCAGAAAAGATATATTCTAACAAAAGATCTAAATTGAATAATTGGGAAAGGTCATCAATGAAATTACTATAAGACTGGAGGATAATTCTATTGCTATTGAGGGATTCAAAGAAGAAGATATTACTCTTAGGTGTAATATCAAAAGTGAATCAAATTAAAAAGAATGAAAGAAGAAAAAAGTGTTTAAAAATTTCTCAGAAGCTATATTTATGGAGTGATCTAAGCGTGGTTCTGATGGAGTTTAAATTATTTTTAATTATCAATGACCTGTAAGAATGGGAAATAGTGTAATTGGTTTTGATCACAAAACATCAAATGTTACAAATAAAATGGGTCAAAATAAAGGCATGGTAAAAGTTGTACATGCTAAAAAGTCACCCAAATTGTAGAAAAATAAAAACATAATTAAATATAAAATTATAAAATAAAACTATCCTTAGTCATCAAGAAATGATAAGTTGTAAAACTACCTTCCTAAGGAATGATACATTAATAGGAATAAAAATGAGAATATTTATAGACTTATGAAATATAAATTCTTTTTTTATTTGGTTCATAACGTGTCATATTGTGAAGGATCAAAGATCTATTTTAGTGGGTAAGATCTAGTAAGTAAACAATGGAGAAAGAATTAAAATCCACTATCTTATAGAAGAAATAATTTCAAAGGATTTTGGTTTCACAATTCTAACATTGGCCATTAAGCTACATATTGTAGGAATAGCAAAGACATGAAAAATTCATAGATAACTCAGAGATAGGTCAATACTCATCAACTAGATGGTGTTTTTCTTAAAAATAAATTTTCTCATCTAGAATAAGAGTACGAGTATTAAGAAACTACCCACATGAAAGAGATATTTAAAAGCCCATCATTATCCTTTACTCAAACTAAAATTTCATGGAAGGGGAAAAATAAAATTGAAAAGTCCAACCTTACAAAAGATTCTCTCAATAATAAAAAATAGAAACAAAACCCAGATTCTTCATAGTGGATGTTCATCCCACATGAATAGTAATACTAACTCATTAAAATATGTTAATAAAACTATCTATGTAATGTAAATGTTTTGTAATGATGGTGCATTGAAGATAAATGAAATTTTAAGTATTGAACTGGCTAATGGAGAGATGATTTAAACTAAAGTTCTTTATGTGGATGGTTTGCATCACAATCCCATTAGAGTGAGTATACTCTATTACATAAAACTTTATAGTGACATTCAATCAAAAAGGACACACTAAAAATGGATTTATAGAGAATTCTCTCATGAAATTATATAGAACGGATGGAAACGTATATCTAGTTGACGGTAAAGAGAACAATTTTTATCTGATAGTTAAATAAGAAAACAACTTTTGGCATCAATGGTTGGGGTACATTAATAAATAAGAAATGGAAAATATATCTTAGCTAAAAATCATCATGTATATCCCCAATCAAGAGTGTGAATCGGAAAAGACTTGTGATCAATGTGTACGATGGATGTTGGTGTGCAACTCTTATCGGCCAAAGAAAAAAATGAATCAAATTTTATTAATCTCATCCATATATAAGTATGTTGTCTGATAAATGTTTCTAGAACTCATGGAGAAAGGTACTTAATACATTTCTTTAATGATTATTTTATAATATCTTATGTTATGGTTAAAAACATGAAACAGAAAGTGATTGAATTCATGAAAATTTATCTCTGAATTGATGAGAATGATATAGCACAAATAATCAATGTTCTACGGTCTGAAAATGTTAGAGACTATACATCCACTGAGTTTGAAAAATACCAGTAGAATCATGGGATACAACCTGAGGTGCCTATTGTGGGAACCCCATAAAAATAGAGTTATTTAGCATAGGAATCAACTGGTGTACATTATGGGTAAATCTATTCTAATTGAGAGTCATATATCTATAGAATATTGGAAAGAGGATGTTCATGTGGTGTTGTACATTCAAAATCAAAAAAGGATTTTTATTGGGGAAAAAAATACACCAAATGATTTGTGTCATTGAATGAATACCTCTTTGACGTACTTTAATTTTTTTTGGATGGAATTGTTTTATCAAAGATAATGAATGAATTCAGGGAAAGAATGGTGATGTAGATGATGAAGGAATATTACATGGATATTTAATTAATAAGAAAGCCTATAAGTGTTTCAGTAAGCATCTTAGAATTGTTTTGGAATGAAATTAGGTTAAGATAGTCAGATTTGTGACCAGAAATACAATGAGTGGATCATATGCTGATGTGACAGAAGATGCATATGAAAATGGACATGGAACATATTCAAATGAAGATGTATTATAAGGAGTGAAAAATCCTCAAACATCATATCAAGATGTTCATTTAGAAGAAGAATCATAAAATGAATTTGAGACTAAAGATAATTCTTCTGAACCTCATAAGAGAAATTGAAGAGAAAAAATTGATCAATCCAACATCATTGGGGGATTTGATAGCACCCATGCAAACACAGAAGATGAGGAATAATGCACAATATGACTTCCAATTAGTTTGGGAACCATCCTCATTTTAATAGGATTCCATTGATAAATCATGGGATAAATCCTTGAATTAAGAGTTGGATCATATCATCATGAATTAATCAGGGGATATAATTATGGGACCATAAAATCACAATTTGGGTTTTATGAAGTGGATTTTCAAGAATAAATTTTATGAGCATGGTAATGAGATAATAAATAAAGAATGATTGGATTTTAAAGTATATTAACATATTAAAGGTGTTGATGTTGATGAAACATTGGTTGTGGTGGCTAGACTAGGGTAAATTTGACTATTTATTAACATTACAATTCAGAGTGGATACAAATTTTATGAAATGGATGTCAAAACATACTTTGTAAATGATGATCATGAATTATAAGTTTGCATAAAACTACCGTTGAGTTTTTTTCTTGGTAATGGTGAGATTAAGGATGAAATATTCTAGAAGGATCTCTATGTATTAAAACAGGAACCACAAAGATGGTATTCCTGAATGGATTCTTATCTGATGAATCTCTAGTTTAAAAGAGGAGTGGATTACAATCTCTATATGATGAATGTTTCGAAAGATCAGGTCATGGTGCTAGTGTATGGAGATGATATTATATTTTTTGGCAGTTGATATGAATCAGGGGATGAATTTTCCAATCACATAAAATCAGAATTTGAAATTTTTATGATTTTGGAACTCACATATTTATTGGGGATGGAAGATATTTGGAGGAAATACTTCACGTTTTTTCTCAAGAAAACTATTCGTTCTTGTTTCTGAATAAATTCAATAAGCATGAATCTAAAGCAATGTAAACTCCAATTTCGGTTGGGAAAAAATAGGGGAAGTAAGAGGATGTGAGATCTATAGATCCCATAATGTACAGGAGAATCACTGGAAGCTTTATGTACATGACAATCACATGTCCAGATATTTTCTTTACAACATTCTTAGCAGATCACATTCAATTTAATCTGAAAGAAAAACATATGGATATAGTGAAAAGAATAACGAGCTGCATTCAAGGTACTAATAATTATTTTTTTACTTTTACGTAGGAAGAGATAGTGAACTATCCACATTTTATGATTCTAACTGTGTGGAAGATGTTGATCATAGAAATTCCACAAGTGGTGGAGCATTATTTATTGGTAATAATGCATTGGATGGTGAGTAAGAAACTGGAAGTCACTTATCTCATCACTGCTGAAGCTATGTATATCTATGCTATAAAGGAATGCACACAAATAGTATGTATGAAAGAACAACTATTGATATCGTTGATAAGGTGAAATAACCAATGGTGATTCAATGTGATAATAAGAGTGAAATCGATCATATGAAGGATTCTATTCAATTATCTCAAATGAAACATATTGAAATCAGGTATCACATCATCCTGGATAAATCTGAACAAGGAGTGAATAAAATAGATCATGTAGGAAATAATTATCTTGTGGATTACATACTGAAAAAGATATTTTCAATACATGTTTTCGAGAAATATCATTTGAACATTGATGTTCATCCACCTCCCACTACATGAGGAGTTTACTAATTTCATATCTCCCAATTTAAATTAAATGTTTCAATATCTTTCATAATTTGATGAATGTTTATGGGGGATATATGATGTAATGGGAGTAGGTTTTGAGATTTTCATTTAAAAATCAGTCTTTTAGGTTTATTACTAATGGGGTAGAATTGATGAATTCAGTTTTTTAGTGGTACAAATGTGGATAATGGAGAATGGTGAAATTTGATGAGTTACAAAGGGTGGAAATATGAGTTAAGTGTTACGAAGAAACAGTTCAAGGCATGTAATGTTTCCATGACATGGTCAGAGAATAGAATGGACATATTTAAGCATTCCAAAATATAATAACACAATTCAAGCTTCTCATCAAGTTTTCTATAATGATAATTTATCACGTAGACTTAGAGGGTAGGATGAGTTGTTTCTTGAATATAGGGTTTGGATAGTGGTTGGTGATTAGTTGAATTTATCTACAGATATCCAACAAACCCAAATGGGAAGATAGGTGTATCAATGTATTTTCATTGATAGAAATGGAGTATGGTTTGTGTTTTTTTCAAATCCTCACCTGGAATATCAGTGAGGTTTCAAGGAAAGGGATCTTACAATTTAACCTAAGAAAAGTATTGATGGTGGCATCATTTTTTAGTGTTTTCCAAATTTTTGGGTTCTAAAACTTGTAGGATAGATATCATTGCAAAAATTTTATTTTTTATAAGTCCTCCAGAAAATATTAGAATGGAAAAACTTTCATGATCAAGGAATAAAAGATTCCTGTTTTGCGAAAGATTTAATATTTTTATGATGTGCGTTGTGATTATGATCGACATCGTGAATGGAAGTTTTTTGGAATCAAATTTTCATTTATATAGTAAATGCACGGATTTCAGGAATCTTAATATTATGTGTTCAAAGATGAGGAGCATCGTGAACAAGAATAGTTTTTCTCTGTGATTACAAGAAGAGGAGCATCAAAACCACATGATGTTTTCATGGAAGGCTCTGCGAGTATGACAAGCATCGTGAACAGTGAATTTCATTAATTTATCGCAAAGGGAGGACCTCCTAAAATGTGTTTTTGTGATTGTTATAAAAATAATTCTAGATGAGGTGGTTCTTCAAGAATAACTGAGCCTATAAGAAAAAGTCTACCCCTCTTCACTCATGATGAAAGAATTTTGAGAAAATCCAGAATCGCTCTGATTTCAAGAAGCAAGGGGAGCTCCGCAAAACATGGATTTTACATGATCATGAGCATAAAAAAAATAATTTTACTTTATTGACTAATGTAAATGATTTTGAGAAAATTTTGCGTCACATTGATAGGTTTTACCGCATTTAATTTGTGTGCTCTATGAAAGAGTTCGTCTCAAAAAGGCAGGGGTGCTTTATGAAGGCAGTTTTTCTATGAAGGCAAGGGAGATTCATGAATAGAGCTCTACGAAAAGAAAATTTTGAACCTTTTGTTTTAAGTGAACAGTTCTTTTAGAGTGCATCAACTCAATTCTGTGGTGCAATTAGAGTATCCTGCTGTATTTGGGAAAATGACATTAATGAAAAACCATTGAAGTGACATTCATGTCGATAAATGTAGTTAGACTTATCTCAAAGCAGTGAGCTAGGGGGAGTCAACAGAAGTGTTCCAAGGGACGTAGTGATTTACCCAAAAGATATTGTAAAGGTAGTGATACTGGAATAGAGGGACTATGTCTGAATATTTTATTCCAAAACAAATGAGTATTAGAGGATTTTGTTATGACTAGCAATCTTTTCGTGTATGATTATTTGACTAGCCATTAGCGGGGAACCAAGGAAAAAAATTTGGTTTTTTTCTATAGGTGAATGTACTAATTGATACACATTACAATAATATTGGTTTAATAGGTTCTTACCAATGTGGAAACAAGATCCATCACTTTAGGGAGAAAATTTTGACACATAGATTCTCCACTCCCCTCTCAGGGTGTTCTGGGGTCCTTCATTCATCATCTGTAAAAATAAAATATAAAAAATTATTTTAATATTTTATATCATTATGTTCATATTTTTTAAAAATTTCAAATTAAATTTTTTGGTTTAGATTATAATTACTATGATTAAACATAAATATTAAATAATAGTAAAATTGTAATTTTCAATGAATTGTTTTATTCACATTATATAATTTTATATATACTAAAATAACTTAATTACATCAAAAAATATCATTTTAATTATTATCCCTATATATATATACATTACCACTCATTAAATTGGTATTAAATACTAAATAATATTAATAAATCTTAATTAAAAAATAATATTTTTATAAAAAATAGTTTACTATATATTAAATATTTTAATTTAAAACTTATTTTTTATTATTTATTAATTTACTTTGACACAATATAGGTTTTATTCAATTTTATAACACTGAAATTTGGTAAGAGGGATTATTTATTAATTTTGTTAAAAACATATATTAATATTTAAAAAACTAGTTAACAATGTAAAACAATAAAAATGGTAAAATATAAAAACACAATTGAAAATAACATGAAAAATCTTTGAAAAATATAATAAAATGAGATTTAGTGTACTTTTATCCCACCCCACACTCCTATATTTATCACATTGGGAACATTTACCATTAGATAATGTCATCCAATTATTGAAAAATAATGGGTGTTCACAAAACTTCCCCATTCATCACTTATTAATGGGAACACTTCTACCCCTCATGAAAAACCAATTCCTTTGAATTTATTCAAAAAATTATACCATATTATCATCCTAGAAACCAATATAAATTTCACAAGCTTCTTGTCATGCTATGTTATCCTACCCCATTTATTTCTAAGGAGACATTCATGAAAATATTTAAGTTTCCAATGTGAGTATTACTTACTCCTTATTATTTCTAATAAATCATTCTCTTCCAAACCTTACATATCCATACTAATATGAAAATCTTGGTGTTGTTATAATACTAATGTTTTCTTAAATTAAATGAATAATTTGTGATCATTCAATTCCATCCACATACAAAAACAAAAAAAAAATGGTTACCATGCATTGTGTGGACTACCGCCTCCATGAAGTAACATTTCCATTTTTCATCACGAATTTCATTATTTATGCAAAAAAAATTGGTTCACCGTATTAAAAAAACATGGCAATATCCTTATTATTATACTATAATTATTTAATAATATAAATTAACCATACTCACCTATCATGATATAACATGTTTATATTTGGGTTTTGGTTTAAACATCTACTTGAGAAATTCAATAAAACAATATCATGTATAATTATGGGAACATAAAAATTATTTTTATTATAAATTAATAATAAAATAATAAATGTTTTGTTGTTAAAGAAATGATACATTATGTATTTACATTATTATTAAAATATGATATTTGATTGTTAATATTTTTGAAATAAGCCGAAAAAGATTCAATTTTTATTCAAACATAACGAACATCTATAAAAAAATATAATAGTATATAAAAATAAATCATATATGTTAAAAGAAATATATATGAATTACTTTCATAATAAGGAATAAAATTAAATTAATACGTCTATTTATAATTTTATACAATTTCCAAGAATGAATCAGGAATGAGGTAACAGATTTTTATTTTAAATTTAATTTCATAAGACATTTGTTATTATACACCGTCTTTTCATTAGTGTGGTGTAACTACAAAAAATTAAATATTGGTATCAAGATCCTCTAATTATTCATGAAAATTACTCTTTCATTTCATTTAAAATCCTTCAACGAGTTTTGATTCAAAAGTTTCTAACATCATAAGGGTATGGGTAAATTAGATTTTTATCCAATTAGTTATAATCATTATGATTGGACTCGATGGACAGACATTGGTTTATAATACCTAATGTATAATTTGTATCATATTTACTCATTTTATGGGGTTTTATAAATATTTCATAAAACCTCATAATAAAAATATTCTTACATCAAATATTATGATAAATGATTGGGTTTCTTCATCTTAATCTCTATGTCTTGATCTATACTTCTTCTTATGAACCAATTTAAATTTATATGGTGTATATAATACCTATTTGTTATATTATACCACGAATTTCCCTTAATTAATGGTTTTTAAAGTTATATTTCAATACATTTCCCATTAAGGAGTTTAGTTTATATGTTAATCAAGTGGTATGGTTTATTTTCTCAGTCTCATTTGAAAATCCAGATCTCTCAAATTTGATAACCCATCAGATTAATTTGTGTTGTCTATTAGTCCAATATCAAAATATTTTTCATCCCTTATCGATATACAGATTGAAATTTTCCCCATTTATCATGTTATAAATGGATGTTTTATAATGTTCAAAAAAATTGTGGTTTTCAATAAATTTATTATAAATATAAAAATATAGGTTTTCTTTGGTGTTTTTATTTTCATATTTGACTCCACATTTTGTGGATAACCCCATATTTATTTCAAAAATAAAAAAATTTATTTTCAATGTTCTTGAAATTATTTTGATTTTTCTTAAATTAAAATAATTGTAACATTTTATATAATAATTTTTCAATAAGAAGTATCTATTTTTTGTTTTCATGTGAACATATATTTCTTCTTACTTTATCATTTTTATGAATCATTATATCTGTGTTTTTATGATCTAAAAAATAATTTTTTTGTCTAAATTTTAAAAATATTTCATCTTAAGTTTTTTCCAATTGATCAAGGATATTTCTTATATTAAAAGTTATTTTTTTAGAATAATACTACTAAAAATAAATTTTCATCTAATTTATTGTCCTTTGGAACTTAATTTAATTAATTAAGGATATTATTTAAATAATACCATCACCATATTTTTGGTAGATTAATTATGTACTTTTTTATATGAATTACGTGATATATAACTTCATTTTCCTTGCCTAACCATCTATTATGAATTGGAATAAATTTACTTCCATTTCCTTTCCTTTGTGACTACCCTTTTTCCATCTCCTCATGGGTGGGTGTTGACCTGGATTCAATATATTAATTTATTGGTGAAATATTTAAAATCAATATACTCATTATTTTCCATGCAATATTTATTTATTACACAGGAATGTTGATTGTGTGTTTTTTTAACCATCAACCATATTTTTCTATAAGGATTGTGTTCATTTATTGACTTTAAAATTATTGGAATTAGGCATGTTTTTATCATAATGTAGATGTTTATTAAATCCTAGGGAAAGTTGTTTATCAATTTTACGGATATTATTATAATTCATATACATAATGAATTAGTATTAACAATGTTTCGAGTGTCCCCAGGATGTGGTAGTTAGTATCGTGAGAAAAATGGTTTGAGTATTTTGTGTATCCCTACCCACTGAAATAATGATGTCATGGTTGTGACCGTAAAAAAATAAGGATTTCTTGGTTGTGGACATGATGGAACTAATGGTTTCTTCGTTGAGTTCTTGATGGTAATAATTGTTTATCATTATGTATTCCCTTACTATGAATTTAGTTATTGTTCTCCTTGTGAATGTTAATATTATTATACCATCCATAGATTTATTTCAAACTTATGTGTTCAATTATCAGGAATTATTTGAATCTAATTTATCTCTTACATATTATTAATTCAATGACTCATTCTGATAGAAATTTTCCATATATTGAGAAGGTTTTATCATGCTTCTTAGGTTTCAATTTCCCTAGGTTTTGATGAATATTTTTACACTTGATATGAAATGAAGAGTAGCATGCACAAAGAATTTTTTGGGTGGTGTGAAAGACATATTATAGATTATTTTTTTTATATTGTAAAAAAAATTGATGAAAAAAAAGAGTTTTTTAGTATATTATTTTTCTAAACTCTCTAAAACTCTAAAACAAAAAATTACATTTCAATGTATGGGAATCAATATTTTTTAATGATATTGTCATTATTTTAGATTAAAATTTTTACTTATTGAAAAATATATTAAATTTTATTATACACATAAAAAACGTAACACCCCAATATTGTAAGATACAGTTATTTTAATAAAATTTTAATTTTTTGATAGTTTTTGGTACATGAAACATTGAGTTTATACAAAAAACAATATAATATTATAATATTATTATATACTGTGAAAATATAATATAGATATATATATATATATTTTATGGTAGGGTTTGAATTAGAGTAAATAAATTATAAAAAAATATTTTTTTGATATTTAGATAAAATAAATTAATTGTTTATAAGTTATTTTTAAATTATACTAAAATTTATATGAAAATAAAGTATTTTTTTTCTAGAAAATTGTCTTTAAGTGTTTAAAGTGTTTTTATTTCAATATATTAAATTAATAACTTCTCTTCATTTGTTTTAATATTATTTTTATAATATATATTCTAAAAAAATAAACATAAATCTAAATATTTTCTTCGCATGAGTTAAGAAAAAATATTGTTTTATACTTAAAAATTTATTTTTCTTGAAAATGTTTTTATCACGTTATGAGAATTTATTTTAAAATGAATTTATGAATGTCATAGATATTAAATTATAAAAAATTGGATTAATTATTTTCAATTTAGAAGTTAAAATTTAGTAAATACAACTCCTGAATGTTTAATCGATAAGAATTGTAACAATATTATAACTTGGTCACCCTAGTAAGTGTAAAACGGGAAAAAATTGGTTAAAATATTTGGATAAGGATTTAAAATTTATCTAACCCATGAATTTATCATATTGGGTGTGTTTATTTAGAAAATAAAAATAAAAATATTGAATATATGGTAATTTGGGGTAATATTATTTTGATTATGACCTTTTCATTAATTTATGAAAAGAATAAATACAAAATGTCACTTTTTTACATTAATATCTCTAAAATTTTTACATAAGGATAAAATGTATGTAAGTGTAGTTATAAAAAATAATTTTAAATACAAATTAATATTTTTTATTATTGTAATTTAATCCATGTTTTTATTAACATAATAATTACCTTTCATTTTCATGCAACGCTGATACACCATTTATTCAAATAGTAGGAAAATAAATTTAATGATATAAAAATTATAAATAGAAAATAAATTTATCTGAATTACTATGTTTCAAATATTTAATAGATAAAAATTTCATATCAATGATGTTTAAAATTGTTAAATTACAATTTATTCTTTTTCACTGTATCTTTAGTGTTCAATTAAATTAATTGTTCGAAAAGTGACATTACTGATATTTTATAGTAAATAATATATTATTAATTGATTAAAAATTCAAAAAAATATTATATTTATAAAATTGAATTAATTATTTTTTGGAATATCATACATTCTCATTTTATAATTTCATTTCGAATTTATGGTAGCATTATTAACACATTGTGATTAAAATTGTTATTATCGTGGTTACGATGAAAATGGTTAATAAAGGGGCCAATAAAAAATAAAATGTCTAAAATGAAATAAAAACCTATATAACATTAATAGGATGATTTTATTCTAATACTATACTCATTTAATTATAATTCATGTCCATCTAAAATCACTTTTATGGAGAACAAAAATAATATATTTTTATTTTTTATGAAATTTCAATTGTACCCTCTCACTCCCTTATAAAAAAGAACCATTATTTCTATTCAATACAACACATTGATCCTTATATCTCAACAAATCCCTATTAAAGTATCTTATAATCATACATATTCATGTTCTATAGGTTATATAATCATAAAAAGACCAAACCAAGGTACTTTAAGGGTTTGTCTAAAGAATTTATTTCAATGAATAGTTAATTACCTTATCCAATCACTTTTTTTACTTCATCTTTCTCCACATATAAATTGATGGTATTTATCATAATATAAGAATATATTTTTAATTAATAAAATAAAATAATAATACTATTATTAATAATTAACAATTATAATCGTTCTGTTCTTTCAAATCGGAAGTGAATGTATTATTTGTGCATATGTACGGCTTACCATCTCCATATAGTAATACAATTAAACTTTCATTACCATATTTTATTGATGGGTATTATGATGGGATTAATATTTATATATGATATTTAGGACATAATTATTCTTATATAATGATTATATCATACCTACCTTCAGACCATCCAATCTATTGGAAAACGACAACATTGCTCGTGGGTATATGTTGATTACCAACTGCATAAAGTGATGTGATTATTTTTTATTTTTTTATTTACATGGATGGTAATAATTACGTATTATTGGAATATGTATGATTTATATGAAATAATTATGATTCCTAAATGGTTAATTTTAATTGACCATCCATTGGAAACTAAAAACAACGTTCATAATTACGTGTGGCCTACCGTCTCCATGAACAGTGTAATTAACTTATAAATAGAAAATTTTGTGTGTGACTATATATATATATATTAGATATATAGTAAATAAATATAATTATAATACTCTAGATTTGGTGGAATCATTATCAATGTTTAAGGACTAAAACTATTGAACAAAAACAAATAAGAAAAAAAGTAGTTATCACCTGGAACAATTATTTTAATAATGAATTATTAATACAAGTGTAATTAAGGTTTATAAGTAAAAAATATATGGTATTATATATATTTATATGGTTTTATATTATATTTATAATAAATATGTATTTATTATATAGGAGGCTCAAACATGTATGAAGGAAGTCAGGCCTGAGTTAAGGATTTTAGGTAACTATCTCATTGTTTATCAGGATTGATTATGATTAAGTTCTCCTGATGATATATTATTGAATATCTCTTAACAATACCATAAAATTTCATATTATTAAATTATTTATTTAAATAACTTGGTTTATTTTAATTTATCTCTCTTATATATACAGGATATGAAAATAATGTTTTTAATGAAAACTGACTTTATTTCTCTCTTCGGTCAAACTTTTTTCATCTTCAATACCCATGTAGTATATTTTTTGTTTAATGTTCTTAATGTTATCCAATTATGATTTAAATTAATTTTTACCCATTTTTTATTTTAATTTTTTAAAAGTATTTTCTTGTTATTTTTTTGAATGAGTAATATTTTACTTCTTATCAAAAAATGTAAAGGGAATTTTTTTAATTTATAAGACATGAGTAGAATTTCACCTCATCATAACCACATAATACTTTGAATCATACATGAAAATTTTACAAGGATAGTTTTATATAAATTTCATTCATTATTATTTTGGAAAAATTATATTTTAAATGTCTTATTTAATATTGAATGGTGTATATTATTCAATAAATATTGAACGGGAAATTTTATTATAATATTCAATATAAGATGATATAATTCGGTATTTTCTAATAATTAATGTGAATATGATACAATTATAACATCCTTCTTATATCTCTAGTTTTTTTATTATGATGGTAAAAATATTTATGAAACCTGTTACTTTTCCACTTGTTGTGGTATGATAAAATGTTTATGAAACCCATTTCCTTCTCTTGTTTTATGATATGATTAATGTTTAATGGTCATGTTTCATACATATTTATGGTTTTAATTAGTTACAAGTGGGGAAAAAATAATATATCCCTCTACTACATAGGGTAAAGATAGATATCTCATCAGATAAATAGGACTAGAATGGAGACTAAACACAGTTTAGTAAGGGAATTTATACACTATGATAGTATTGGGAGTGATCTTTGAGTACTATGATGGTTTAGGGTGTGAATTAAATCCACTATGATAGTCTTGTAAGTGAGTATTGACTTTTAAGCAACTCATTTTCTATTATTATTTTTGTTTCAGAAATATATGTTGTAATCCAATGTTATGCTTACATGGATTATGTTTTTTCTATATTTATGTGTCATGTATTATGAGATTCTTAAAATTATTCAGGTATTTAATATTATTATCCATTTCATAAAGGGTATGGTTTTCATATGTTATGTTCGGGTTCTTCATAAACGTATTCTCATTCTTATCTTATGTGATCATTAATAGTTACCATTTATAACCATTTTAAGAATCAGTTCATTCACATTCATATGTTTTCTTTCCTTAGGTTATGAAAAAAATGTGTTATGTATTATATACCTAAGACGGGTTGAAGTTATGAATAACCAAGTGGGAGATAATATATTCCACTTATAATCCAACTATTTATGCTTCCCGGTTTACAAATAATGTAAAGCTATATGATTCTATCATTGATATTTATTTTATGTATTTATTATTCATCTAATACGATATAATATCTATCAATAAAAATATTTGGTCTATGTACTCTTTATCATAGGATGGTTAAGTTAAATTTGAAAATTTTGATGAGAAAATGTAGTGAGATGAAAGAGGAATGTATATATATAGTATGATAACATAATGTTCTGTAAATGATCATGGACAACCTAGTTCAAATATATGGATTCATAGATTGAAAATATGGTGCCTTGGTTTAGACATATAATAAAATTTTTTCATGAATATGTGGTTTTCCACTATGATTATTATTTATCACATTAGAATTTTGGTTCTAGTCAATAGATGGAACCTGAAGGAATCGTGTCATTGCTGAATTTGATATACAATGTAATGATTTTACTATAGAATAATAAAATGATATGAGATATGGAATAGAAAATAATATTCCTATAATTAAAAAACATTCATAATATATAAATCAAGATTGGTTTCCATATAATAAATTAAGAGGGAAATATTCTATTGATTCCTTCTTCAGGACACACCTTCCCCCTATTATTGTGTCTAATGGTCCACTAGTTATTTTGAAATTAATTAGTATCCCTAAGAAAAATTTCATTCTCAATTATTAATAACATGATAATTTTATTTTGTTCACTCTTCATTTGGAAGTAAAATATGATCAAAAATGGGAATATTTTTATGAAGTCAAAGAAATATGAGGAAATGTTCTCCATATATTTAGAGGAGTTAATGAAGTTATTTTTAAAATATTATATTACTTATATTACTCATACCAAAAAGGAAACCAATTCCTTGAGATATGTTGATGAATGAAAAATCTATTAGCACCTATAGGGAATCTTTTAGAGGACATGCAAGGAACATTTATGTTATTTTTATCCAACCAAAATGTAAGGATGATTAATTATTCAATGGTATTAAACCAAGTATCAAAAGGGTATTATTCATAATATACATCAGTATCTAGGATGAAGTAGGCCAATTTCTAATAATGCTATAAATGGATATTGGATTTAAACAATGATATCAATGTTTTGATAATAAATCAATGATAGAATTCAAAAGTAATTCTAAAACCAGGGAGAAAATTACACTCAATGTGTGAAAGTAAACATAGTGGAAACTATCTTAAGGGGATGGTAAATTATTCTTGTGTTAATGGATGTTAATAAGGCTATCAAGTTCCCTTATGATGGGAATAAGTTTTCCAATTATGGAGGAAAATAAACATAAAATTTTCTACCAACACTCTACTATTTAAAATGCATGGTGTATCCTTATTATACATACAACATCACAAACATAAATGTTAATGAAACAGAATGATGTTTCTAACCTCTTAATCATTGTAGAAAATTGAAATCCCATGCAGTCATTATTGTTGATGTGGTGTTCAATAATGATGTGGTAAAAGTTACACATACCACCCACTATAGACATTTAATATCTTATTTGATTATGGATGTACCCACACTGTTAAATTTAAATACATTTATAAAGGTATCACAATAACATAGCTGTGATTAGATATTGAATTAGCATTGTAAATCCTTATGGTATGATGATCAAATCACAAGTATGTGATTCATCTCTAATTGATGTTTGTGGGAATGTGATTCCTACATTTCTCAATATTTTCCCACTAGTTTAATTCAATATTAGTTTTTGTAGGGATTGTATTTCTTTATATAAGTACCACATCACTATCATAGGAAGGGAAATTATGTTTGATATTATAAACCAACCTATGATATCTTATTTTGGTTGAGATAAATATGAACTTCATATGGAAATTTCATACATTATGGGGGTCTTGAATCCTATTTCAATGTGGAGTTTTTCTATGAATGTTTTAGAGAAACTCAATATTAATTAATTTCATATTTTAATGGAGTTTTATTATTTCTTTATAGAAGAGTTTCCTAGTATTCCGCAAAATCATGAAGTTGAGTTCACAATCTATCTCATACATGGGGATACACCAATTTCATAGAATCTATATAGAGTAGCCCTGATTGAGTTTCAATAATTGAGGAATAAATCCATAATAATCATGAAAAGTAATTTATTTGGCTAAGTGTATCACATTTTTGTGAACCTGTTCTGTTTTTTAAGAATAATGATGGATCAATGTGACTCTACCTTGATTTTCAAAAACATAATAAGATCATAATCAAAAATAAGTATCCTTAACCTCTTATTAATGGACTGTATAATCAAATTTTTGGAGCTCAATACTCTTTCAATATTGATCTTTGTTACCGTTATCATTAATTGAGAGTCAAGATGAGTTATTTTATAAACATGGAATTCCATAAAAGTTATGAACACTATTAATATATAGTGATTAAATTTATTCTTATGAACCACCATCTTCATTTATTTAATGAATAGAGTCATTAAAGATTACCTTGATTGGTTTTTTATAGTATTTATAATTTTATTATTATATATTTAAAGATAAAATAAGGACCTTAAGATCACTTAAGGATTGTATTGAAGAACCTAATGATGAATAATATGTATGAAAAATTTAAAAGGGGTGATTTTTTACATTAAAACATTTAATTTTTATGTCGTGTAATATTTAGAGAGGGAATTTATGTGGATCTATCAAAAATGGATGTTATTAAATGTTGGCCTAGACCAACAACTATGAATGAGAAATATAGTTATTCTAGTTTCACAAGATATTATCGATTATTTATGGAGAATTTATTTTGAATATATAATCCACTAACATATTTAACTCTTGTCGATCCAAGTGAATTTTGAAAGAGGAATATAGGGAAAATTTATACAACTGAATAGATAGTTAGTTAATACACATGTTCTTATATTACCCTACAGTGGAGGAGGGTTTTTAAACTATAGAAATGAATCAAATAAGGGACTATGATGAGTTATCTTACAAACTTTTATGGTTATAGCTTATGCATGATGAAAATTGTAGTTTTAAGAAAAAATTTCCCAACCCAGGATTTAGAGTTAGCTGTGGTAAATAATAGATTAACTATATAGTGGAATTATAATTACAGATAGAGATGTTATATATATTCTCATTAGAAAAGTATAAATTACATATTTACTAAAAAATAGAATAATATTTACCTAAAAATATGGTTGGATATATTTTAAGATAATGTCTACTCAACAAATTACCGCCCTGGGAAAGAGAACTAGGTGGAAGATGCTCTGAGAGAAAAATATCATGCTAGATATCTATGATGATTATTACAAAAGATCTAATATTTTACTGATTTTAAATTGATGGATATATAAATCATTAAGGAAGTGTAGAAATCATATATTTCTCAAATGATTTACCAAACATCATCCACGTGAGGGTTAATGTGTCCTAGAAGGAAGATGTGGAGCTACCAATGATGGTTAAATATGTAACTTGGTTCAAAAAAGTGTTGGGTATGTGCTCTATATTTATTGTATTTGAAGAATGAGCTATTGGATGAGGCTTATAGTTCATCATTATCTATTAATTCATGAATTATGAAAATGTATAGTGTTTTGAAAGTGTATTTCTATTGTAAAAAATGAAGAGAGATATTTATGAGCATGTCTCTCAATTAATAGTAAGTTAGAAAATAATGTTAGAGAGATATAATTATAGTTTGATTATATAAATTCTACCCATTCATAAAAATAAATGGAAAAAATCACATTGGATTTCAACATCATACCCCCAAAAATTACTGAAGGGAAAAATGATAATTGGGTAGTAGGAAATCACCTTATGATGCCCAAACACTTCATCTCTATTAGATAATATTTCTCTCTTGATCGTATTTCAAGATTTTATATTAACAATGTAATACAGTTTCATAGATTTCCATGATATACATAATCTGATTGGGATTTGAGGTTTACATTGATGATTTTGTGAACTATTCAGAAGGGTATGGATATATAATTGAGATTCAGTAGGAAGTATTATCTTTTGATAAGTGGTCAGTTTGAGAGAACCATTCAAACACTATAGGATGTTTTGATATCTTGTTCTATGATTTTCAAATGTAGTTGTGATCAACACCTTCCTCGAGTCATGTTTTCTTATAACAATAGATTTCACTCGAGTAGTCATATGGATACTTATGAATCTCTCTATATAAGGATGAGTAATACTCTAATGTAATGGGATAAGGATGGAGAAATAATGAAATTTGAACCTGATCTAGCTAATAAAATGGTAGAAAAATTTAGATACATTTACATGATAGTTAAGGCAGTTGAGAGTTGATAAAAATGTAATATTGATAATCATCGGTGAGATCATATTTTAGATGTTGGTGTGATAGTGCTTCTTTGAGTTTTTCCGTGGAATAATGATATGAGATTTGATAATAAGGGATATCTAATCCCTAGGATTATTGGTGCATTAGATATTAAAGCCCGAGTAGGGATTTTAGCTCATCCCTTATAACATCCATTAATACTTGCTCGAGATAATATTTTGTTTCGCGTATCTCTCTTGAAGAAGTACATAGTTGATCCATCACATGTATTGAACTCAAAGGTGATACCACTGGTGTATAATATTTCTTATGGGAAATAACACGTATAAATCTTATACAATAGATATATATTGATAAAAAACATGACTACTCACCTATTTAATGTTCATTGGATGAATCCAAATTTTAATGATGATACCTTTGAAACATAGGATTTAATGAAATAATGATATTCACACATTCATGCAACAATGTGATTGAATTTCATGGAAGAACGTCATTTTAAGGGGTGTATAAAGTAACACCTCTAGATTTTATGATATAATTCTTTTCAAATAAATTTAATTTTTTCTGACAGATTGGGATATACACAACACTGAGTTTAGATGAATCATGATATACTATTACAATATTAGTATTTAATGTGGCAGTTATGTTATGGTCATTGGATTGGTGGTATGAATTTCAATGAATAAATTAATTAAAATTTATGGTTTAAATATTTATAAAATGAATTCATTGGATATAAACAATTTATAAATGAAATTCAAAATCATTTGAAAATTAATAGATATTCTTATCTGGAAAACATTTTTTGTGTGAAATTTGTATTCATATTAATATATTAAATCAATCACTATTATGGAATTATTTAAATGAAATTTATATATTATATATTCATTCAAAAAATTTAACATTCATATAATATTTATTCTAGAAAAGGGATATAAATGAATCCTTCTTCATGATTGAAATTATATTTTTCTAAAAAAAGGTTTTTCCGCATTCTGCACAATATTTATTAAAATAAATTTCTTACACTTAGAGAAATTGTATATTGAAAAATGGATTCTATATTTGGAATAAAGTGTTTAAAATTGGTAAATTAGTCCCTTTTATTTTTAGTTAGTATGAATAATAACCATAGTAAAATTTGGCCACCATGGTAATTGTAAAAATGGTAAAATATTGTTAAAACATTGGGACAAATCTTTAAAATATTTCTCTAACTTTTCATTATCATATTTTTTTATGGTATTTAGGAAATTTCTATATAATTCCGGAATATATGTTATCTTGGTGGTATATTTATTTTAATATGACCTTTATATTAATTTTTTAAAATAAGAAATAAAAAATGTCAATCCCTTGAATTTAATATTTCTAAATTTTTTACATAAGGATAAAAATACAAATTTTTTCATATAATTATTTATTTTAAATATAAATTATTTTTTATCATAGTAATATTTTTATAATTTTTAATACCTGAATAACTACATTAAATTTCTAGGCAACAATGACATGGTATTTATTAAATTAATAGAAAAATAAAATTAATTATTTTTAAGATATTACAGTAATGATATTTAAGTGAAAGACAATGTTCTATGTGTTTGGGATATATATAACATATTTATAATATATAAAATTATTCAATTCAAATTTAATATTTTTATTGGTGTCATTAATTTCAAATTAAATGAATATTTCTAAAATTGACATTAATGGCATTTTATAACAAATAACAGTTTATTACATTATTAAAATTTTAAAAATAATATATTTGACCATGTAAATGAAATATGGTTAAACATATCATTCATGGTCCATTCAGGACTCACATTTCCATTTATAAATAAATTATTACCACTTTTTGATTTAAATAGATGATATCGTGGTTACGGTCAAAAATAGTTAACGAGGGGTTAAAAAACTATAGGTTTTAAAATGAAACCAAAATCTTTTTAAATTTCATTAGATGATGTTAATTTAACTCTGTATGTTTTCATTAAATTAATATCCTTTTTATATATATTTATTGATAATGACTTTGTTATATTTTAATCTTTTATGAAATTCCATGTATGTCCACTCCCTCCCATATAAAAGGAACTACTCTTTCTATTTTATACAACACATTGAGCCTTATAGATCGACCATAACCTAAAAATTTACCATATACACATAGATATAAGCATTATAAATCTATTTTACACCCAAAATACCAACCATGTAGTCCTTAAGAAGTGATATAAATGAGTTCATTCAAACAATTGGCAATCACCTCAACCGATGACTTTATTATTTTTACTTCTTCTTATACCTCCAATAAATATGTGGTATTTATGGTAAAATAATAACTTCAAGGACCTAAATATATTTAAATGTTATTATGATTACAAAACCACCATTATGCGCCCTCTTTTCCATCAAATTTGATGTGAAAGTATAACTCAGACTTACGTACGACTTACTATCACCACATAGTGATATAATTCATTTATCATAATCATATTATATGGATGGGTATTATTAGAGATTTAGTATTTATATATTAAATTCATGGAATTATTATTATTCTTTAATGATAATATCTTATCTACTTTCTTACCCTCCAATCCGTTGGAAAATGAAAACATCGCTCTTGCATACATGTGGGCTACCACCTCCACGAAATTATGTGATTATTTTTTCATTTCATCATTACATGGATTGAAATATAATGGATTTTATAATTATATTATATTTTTATTAAATAATAATGATCCATTAAATGTTTATTTTTTTATTTACCTTCATTTCATTTCATTTGTAGAAATGTGTAAACAATGTTTATGTGTACATTAGACATAAAAAATCTATCAATAGTGTAATTAATTTTTATATATCAAATTTTACAGATGAATCTAAATATATCTATGTTTAATATATATGAAATTCATATAATTATTAAATTTATTGCTAATATTTAATAATCATTAGAGTAAAATATCCAGAACTTATTGAATAAAATATACATGAAAAATGAAGCATTTATCACCCAAAAATTACTCTTTTAATAATGAAATATTTGTAAAAGGTGGATAAACACTTATTATTAAATAATATATGGTTTTATATATATTATTATGGTTATGGAATATATTTATAATAAATATATATTTATTATACCGGAGTTATTAACACATATGAAGGAAGTAGTACCTAAGGTAAGGGTTTTATGTTACAATAATATTAATTATCAGGAGTTTATTTGCTAAGTTATATGGATAAAATCTTATGTTATTTCTCTTAATAATCGAATTAATTTTTTTACCCTCATGTAATTTCTAGAAATTTCATATTTTCATTTACTTTTCCTAAATTTATATACAAAACATATCAAAATAATGTTTTTAAGGAAAACCCACTTGTTTTCGTCCTTTAGTTGAAACACCTTTCTCTTCATTGTTCATGTTTTATAAAAATTATTTCATTTTTTAAATTATAAAATGATTTTTAAATGAAATTTTTACCGAATATTTAATATGAAAAAATTAATTAAAAATAATATTCTATTTTTTAAATCATTTAACTTTTTATTTTTAATGAAAATATGAAATGAATATTTGTTTTTTCTTATATAATAAATTAGCAGAATTTCCCTCCATGATGAAGGATCAATCATTTTGAGATTTCCTTATGTGTTTCCATGTTTCTTCTAAAATAAATTTTTTTCCATAATATTTGAAATTTTTTTATTTTAAATAATTGATTATGAAGTTAAATAATTATTTTCCACCAAAAATTTAACATGTAATATTTTAAAAACATTTTCCATTAATGGTAGAATCCTGTGATGTTTCCCAATATTTACTAGGGATAAAATCCAATTTTACCACCATTATTATTTCTATGTTTATTTTATGATTAACATGATCTGATGTTTATTAAACCACTTTATTTTATATAGTCTATTCTATGTTTAAATATTTAATAATCCAATTTATATCTCTTGGGTTTTGATATGAGGAATGTTTAATGATATTATGTTAAAAAAATGTATTGTTTTCATTTTATAATAGTTGGGTCGAAAATTTTATCTCCTTTTAATGCATTGGTTAAATATGGATATCTCATGGGATAAATAAGATTTTATTGGGGAGTGACCCCAGTTTATTATGGGACTTTATCAACTATGATAGTATTTGGAATGATCCTCGACTGCTAAAATGGTCTAGGGAGTGACCAAATCCACTAAGATTGACTTTTTAGTGTTCCTTGAATACTACAAAAAAATTATTATCTATGTATTAATATGACACAAACATTTGGATTATGAAAATATTATTCTATCATTACTCAAGTTATTTTATTTAATTAGGATTCATTTTTTATTAACATCTAATATTTAGTACATGATTCAATATTCTGATCGGTGATATACATGGTCTGGTTTTCAAATATTATGATCATATCTTTATACACTTGTTTATGTTATGATGAATTAATCATTGATATCTACCATTTTTACCCTTATAAATCATTAATACTATTCCTTTAATATTTTTCCATTCACTATGTTATAAATAATATTATTAAAAAATTTATTCCTAAGAAGGGTTATTGTTATGAATAACATAGTGGGAGATGATGCTGTTCACTTATGAACTAGTTTTTATGCATCCCAATCTCCAATGATACTATAACTATATGATTAAGGTTTGGATCATGATGTTATATATTAAATATTTATCTAATAATATGCTTTATATGTGTGTTAAAAATTTTGGTCACTAGACAATATAAAGAAATATGAAAACACATTATTTCATTAATATAGATTAATATTTTATTCAGTAACTAAACCCATGGAAATTCCAAAAATTACAATGGGAAAAAAATTTCAAAATAAGAAAATTATAATAGGAAATTTTGGATCATTTTAATATTGTTGAATCATAACTCCCCCCATAAAAACACTATGGAAAATAAACATCGTTTTAGTAAACAAAATGAGATGTTTAAAAATAAAAATGTGCTCCCATGAAAGGAATTGTGGTGAAAATGTATAAATGAATATAGTGATATTTATGCGTTGTAAGATGGCCACGGAGATAATAATTTGCCCATTTAAATAGTGTCATGAACATTGGGAAAAGTAATTATACCATTTGGTATGACAACCTAACTCTTAGAACAGTAATTTAACCTCAATATCATAAAATGGAATATTGTTGAATAATTAAAATACATTTTTTTTTGTAACTAGTGTATTTTAAATTACATCATACCTGATGCAATAATGATATAATAAATTATATAATTATTGTATCTCCTAAAAAAT
The DNA here is from genome assembly GCA_963277665.1 of Viscum album. Classification (NCBI taxonomy): domain Eukaryota; kingdom Viridiplantae; phylum Streptophyta; class Magnoliopsida; order Santalales; family Viscaceae; genus Viscum; species Viscum album. The sequence goes on from OY728123.1 coordinate 56,746,995, forward strand.
AATTTATTTTAATAAATTTCTCATTTATATAAAACAAATAAAATTCTAATACTAATAAGTAATTTCAAGAGATTAAAGTAAAAAAGAGTTCTATTAAAATAATTTGTTTTCATTTTTCAATCTTTTCATTTGATAAAACTAATAAATTAGGATTATAAAGTGTTTTAAATTATTTAAATTAGTTTTTTTTATAGTAATATATTATATAATGTAAAAACTATTAAAATTCAATGGTTTACTTGGAAATAATAATTTATTCAATATTTTATCTTCAAAATACCCCTCTCATAATGTATATGTTACCCCTCACACCACACATGGGAAACAAATCCTTCCTCCATTAGATAAGTTAAAACACTACCAAATTCCTCTCTATATTCCTCTCAGACTCCCTATGTATATTTTAGAGTAATTTAACTAAATGATTTCAAAAAGTTAGGGGTCATGGAAAGGGAAAAACATTAAGAAACTGGTAATGATCCTTTATCATTTTCATTTTCTATTTTCATATCCACCATTTTCATATTATTATAAAAATATATTAAAAAATTAAAAAGTGTTTTAATGTGAAATTAATAATATTAATATACTATAAAAATTTTATTGTTAATTAACCACATATTGGATATCCACCCATAATCTGTAAAATGCCTAGTTAATGGTCGGTTTACTTCCAACAAGGATGTTTCCAATTCTTTTATTATCACCAAAATTATTGATGATTTTAAAAATTAATTATTTCATTTAAATTTATAGATATATGTATTTCTATCCTTAACTATTTTATCATAATAAATTATAAATAATAACTAATCAATACCATTAAATAGAAGAAGGTTGAGATATTTTATAGAAAATATGATAGAAAAACGTTTCACCATTAACAAATGGAAATAAGGAATATAATAATATGGTTATAATTTATCATGAGTGAAAAAGTAAACATAATTCACTTCTAGTTACTTGTTTTAATTATCCAATGTTTTTTATTATGGAAGAATAAAAGATAATAAATAAAGAGGTATTTTATTTAAGTGTATTTTGAAACCCAAATCCTTTTTGGTTATCTCTTATCCGTCATTTTTATTAGTATGTATTTTATGATAATATCAGAAAAATTATCATTAAATATTATTTACATTATCTTTTGGAGGATATATAAATTTTCACCTTTTCAAAATTATTTCTCAACCAAATACAATGAAGTTTCTAGGATTTCCCAAAAAGTACATTAAATATTCATGATATATTTCTCCTCCACTCAAAAATGATGTTTTTTTATGAGATAATATAATTTCCCTTATTCCTTTTTCATCCCGAAGGTTATTCAAGACATTATTCTTTTTTAATTCTTTATAAAACCCTTTTTTTCCAAGGGTTTATTTCATGACTATGATTTTTCTCATTACATGTGGCATGCATGATTGTAAGGACTTCTATGAGATAGGTGGAAATAGATTTATATATTCACCAAATTCATTGGATATTTTGATATATTTCATGATATTATATTTAATTTTCATATACATAATTCCATAATTTTCTGTAATTAGGATTTTATTATTTATCCATATATGTTATACGAGAGCATGATGCTTGATTTATTCACAAATATTTGTTTTATTTTGACACAATGTTATGATGTTTCATTACTATTCATATATCACATTCCATGCCTTTAAAAAAATTCCCTATTACTTATAATGATGATACCATACTTATAACAAAATGATTATTATTATTATTAGTCTACCTTGTGTTCTATTGATTTATGACTCTTATTCATTATATGATTATCCCTCCCCATACTATGGTTTTAGATTAATCCTTTAATTTATGTATATCCTCATATAATTAAATGAACTAAGGGGAAAAAATATATTATAGTATTATAGGGAAGAGGTATTTTATAATTTACATGTCATATTATTTAAAACTATTGTAAATGACTATGTTTCCCAATATACTAAACCATTGGATCTTATATTGTATCACTATTATGTTTTTATCTTAAAAAATGTAATAGTATTTTAATAAACTTTTTTGGTGCTATATCTTGACATTTAGTGTATGTGCAATAGAATTTTTTGCTTAGTCTTTGTTATGGTATTTTGGAACTTCAATATTTTTCCAATTTACTATTTTTGAAGAAGATTGATGACATGGATTGGTTTCCCACTCCATTTCTCCGATGGAATTTATTAAAAAATAAAGAGTAACAGTACAAGCTCGAGGTGTAAAACACTTACACCAGCAGGGATTTAATGACCATAAAACCAAACTAAGAAACAAAAAACTCAGATCTGAAAACATCAAAATAAATGATCACCATAGAGAATGTGCGATCCTTCCATCATCCCAGTGAGTCATCATGATGCTCCCTTGAATATCTAGAGTCCAAAGAGCAATCACAGATTTCATAACATCATAACTGAATAACATTCATGTCCCTGACTGTTACAAAAAATAGATCATCATTGACAGTAATCAAGAAAATAGAACATGACAGCGAGCAGGTGTGTATCATGAATATTAATCTACCCATTGACAGATCCAAGAACATCAGAATATGTTCTCATAAAAGGATGATTTCCCCAAAATGCATCTTAAAAAGAAAAAAAATCCTCAACTCATAATCAGAAGCCGTATGCAGAGAGGCAAAAAACCGACCCGCCAGAAATCTAGTTCAGAGTAGAAATGATTGTAAAACAGGTAGAAACCAAAGGTCTGTCCAAAAACTAAAACATTCATAACCATATTATAGAAACCAATGCATATCCAACCAAGAAGATCATTTGAGTTGAGTAGAAGAAGTGAAACATAATCACCAGACTGGATCAGCACAGTCCACCTGCTTTTTCTGCATCTCCAGAATAAAAACATCAGACAGATATCCAATCCATCAAAAGGTCATCAACAATAGGAGAATGCAGTCAATCAGACACAACAGTGGTCGGGTAAGCAGCATCTCCACCAGAAAACTTTAGTAAAAAATTGGACAGAAGAGAAAAGTAAGTAAAGACTATAACAACCATCACCATCAACCGATCCATATCAAATAAATATCACAATATGTATATCTAAAATCAAATAAATCCAATAACCAAAAGGATCAAACCCAAGCGATATCCCTAAAGTTGAAGTTGGGATTTTTCTTGAATTCCTCAATCATCCTCAGATACATTCTTTTCCTAATATCTAGATATCTATCAGCAGAAATCTGGCGATGAAGGTACTTCCAATATATCAATTGATCATGCTCGGCCATCCAAGCACAAACCTCATCACTCACATCTTCATCTTTAGGTATCTGGAAAGCATCCTTGTATACAGGATCGTTCTTTCTGTCATAGTTCTCTACCATATGAATTGGAACCATTTCAGCCAACTCCTTGGAAGACTCAATGTGAGAGGCTTGAAAGGAGCGGGTAACAACTGTCCATTCTAATTCTGAGTAATCCATATGCTTCCTAGTCTTTTTAGAGTTGGGGGTAATAAAACCATCCTCATCAACGATATGATTTTTTCCTTTTTGAGAACTTGATTTGAGGTATTCCTCCTCAATTCCAACTGATGAGTCATCCTCAATTTGAAGATTATTAATATTGTTATCATCATCAGCCTTATCACTAACATCTTGTGGTTCAAGGATCATCCTTTGATCCGTTTCTATAGGAACATCATGCTGTAAATCATTATCTTGGTTTTCCATCAAGGGTTTTAGGTGTAAATTTGAGCCCTAAACTGTTGTTAAATTCTCCTTAGGTGAGACTGACAATGGGGGCTTTTCCTCATTAGCCTCCCCAATTGGATGAGAGGTGGAGGCATCAACATTGCTCTGAATAGAAAAAGATTGCTGGGAATTTTTGGGTATGTCTTTCTCAATCCAAACTGGTTTGTATTTGGGGAGGGGGTGTGATATTTTCTACTGCTCACACTCATCAATAAAATTTCCAACTCTAGAGAACCTCTTACAAAAAGAAGGGATATTTTCAATGACAACTTTCTGGACATTACCTTTTGAACCATTTTGCTACCAGAATTTCGAGGGAAAAGTTTGTGAAATGTCAACTTCAGTACACACACGAGGAACAGAAGGTCTAGTCAAATTTTGAGTGGAAAATTCTAGTTTAATAGGATGTTCAAATAATCTAGCAATGGAAAAAAGGGCTTTTTTCTTAAATAGATGAATTGGGAGTCCTGGGAATCCTAGCCAAATAGGAACAGTAGGTGGTTCGAAGTCAACACTAAAATTGGTTGTCCATTTCAAGACCTTCATACTACAACCACCAAAAATCCAAGAACCCCTCGTCCAAATCCTATAATAATCATATTCAAATGAAAAACTAAGTAGAACGTGCAAGAAGTTCAAATGACCGACCTGGAAATTCTCAAAACCTATGTTCTCAAGAGTTTTCCGCAAAAATAAAAGAGAAGGCATACGCTTGATAAATTTTACAACAAGAACATAGTGAAAATCTAAGAGAGTATCTGTACCTCTTCATCCCAGAAAGATATGGCTGATAGCCCACGATGGCGGAAATGCTTTGGTTCAAAAGATTCAGGGTCTTTCGGTTTGTCTCTAGGTACTCGATTCGCAACCACATCGGCGAAAAGGCCTTCCATATGTGTGATATGTGTTGCAAGTTCATCACCAAACCCCTTATTTTATTAGAGTTGGGTTTGGGGTGGTATATTATGCCTACTATGGTCCTAGGTTGGGGTGTTAGTGGGTTTGGTTATTTCTAATAAACTCTTATATGATTTCATCTCTTTCAAGCACGCACATTTTATTTTTGATTTCCCCATTCCCAAATCATAGAAACCATCAAGTCAATAATATATATCATTTATAAATTCTGAGAAACAACCATGAAGACATTATAATAATTAACTCATCATTATAATAAAAATCCTTAAACATATTTCTAGTATTATGAAAATCTTTTTATAACATTTCTATTCTTTTGTAACCATATACATCCATCCAAAACATTAGTTAAAAATTTATGTAATTTAGTATAAGATTTTACAACCATAATTTTACACCAATAATAATTATATGAATCCACCTTATTAGTTATCCTCTAATTATTACCATTAATTATTATTTTTGTTACTTAATAGGATATAATTTTTCTCATTAGTGAAATTCAATTTTTCTATAAAAAAACCATTTATATAAATTAAATCAGATTTTATATTTTAATTTATTATGTATATATTTTATTTAAATAATCTAATTTATCTATATTTATACTATATAAGAATAAATATAGAATAATTAAATCGAAGGGAAATTAAATATCCTTTTTTTCTTCAATCTCCCACTATCAAGGGAGAAACAAATTTAATTAGTTTGTAAAAAAATATTTAAAATTATTATATTCAAGAAGATACAAAAAGATATATCCATGATGACAGACATTGTGTGTGTTTATCGTTATACTCTTATATCAATGATGATTTAGTTACATATTTTTAAATAGTATTAATAATTAAAAATTCCAATAGAGATACTAATAATTCAAATGGAATGTTTTAAGAAAGAGTTAGGATTGTTAAAATGGATGTGTAATGTTTTTTTATTTAGATGGGTTTATTGATGGAGTGTGGAATCAAAATAAAATCAATGAGTGATATTTTTTATTTACATGCCCATTTAAGAATATAATGCTTGATTTATTGTGATTCATGGGATTTTATAGAAATATAATTTTGAAATTTGGGTTCAAAATAGTTGTTTTATGCTTCTATAATATATTATTCATATAATATGATTCATTATGTTAATTCGGTAATGAAAATGGTTATAATGTGGGTGTTAGATGGTTTATGATTCTATACTTCTTGGAATTGGGTTGATTATAACCCAATGAGTGTAAAACTAAAAATAAGGAAATAAATTAATGATTATGATAATATTATTTTATGAATTGAAAATATTATTATCTATTTGGACATATTAAAAATTATTTAATGTGATCAAATTAAAAACAATATTTTTGATAATGAATAAAATTGACCAATTACAGTATCTATATCATTCCATACTTATCTAATTATATGTTGTTTGTGATTTTAGAAGAGTTTTTATGTGTTAGATATGAAAACTAAGCATTAAAAAACATTTACATAAGTGGAGTTATTTTTTTTCTAAAAAGAAAAATATATATTTACATGGTTTTGAAAATGATTATTTTGACAAAAAATTTATAATTAGTTGTGAATAATTTTCTTCATGATTAATTTCATAATTAATGTACTTCCAATATTTAAAAAACATCATATATCTATTCTAAATTTTTTAAGTGATATTTCATATTTCTAGACTTAATTATTCTTTAAAACCCATCAATTTAAACCCTCGTTTTATTTTATTAGACCTTATATATATATATATTAAGTTCCTTTTCAAAGTATGTATCATTAAAAAAAATGTACTCAAATTCAATTGACCATAACAATTGATTCATTTGATTACCTTGAAATTGTTAGAAATCAATAAAATATATTAGAAAGTTATTACGTATTGGATTAAATAGAAACCCTTATAAAGAGGTTTGGAGTCTAAAAAATATATAATCCATATAAATATATATATTTTTAGAATAATGTAATCATAATAAATCTAATATATGAATTATAGAGTCTTTAATTATGAGGTCGGTGATGAAATATGATTACTATTTCTGGTTAGTTAAATATTCAGAATGTTTAGATTTTAGTTGAAAGAAAATTTTAATGGATTATTGTTATATGTAAATAAATTTATTTAGTTAATATCATAGAGGAAAAGAAGTTGAATGTGGGTTTTTTTTACAATATCTACTAAAAATTATGTATTGACAGTTTTATATGTTACAGAGGGTTATAAATAATGAATTAACAATCTGGGAATGTCTTTAAGGATTAGGATAGAGAATATGGATTGGATATAGTGTTATGATTATTTATTAGGGCCTAATCATAACATATTTACAAGATCGTGTTCTTAATCATTGAATTTAGACTGTAATGACCCATGATTCAAGAAAAGTTATAATTTCTATGGAATTTGAATTTTGGTATTTTTTGATGGTATTTTATTTGATTTTTTATTCAGAACGTAATTGAGAGAGTTTTAAAATGATTTTTTTTGTTTTTAGACATTGTTAATGGATAGATAGGTGCCTCGAGTGTTCCATCGAGTTTCAAGAGCATCGATCTCCAAATACTCAAAAAACATGAAGGACTGGTCAAGAAACATGGTTTTATGAAACCCTGTGGAAATTTTAGTGGATCGTCAAATCTTGCATTATTTAATCAAAATATAATGGGTGGAGAAACATGGATGTGTTCCATGCTATAGGTTCATGATAGTTGTATTTTTCATGTTGTATACACTATTAGACAAACCATGCGGTTAGCCCATGCGTGGGGGGTTTCGGGGAAATTCATTATGTATGGTTGGAACATATTTTAGCCAATAGTCCTACTAAGTTTTTCCCCTTTATTTTTAGGAAATTTTAAAAACTCTCCCTTAAATAATTTTAAAACATTTTCACATCATCCCTTCTTTTTTCTAGTGTATAAGAGGCGGGTTTCTCTTACTCTGGATCATTAAATCTCTTCCTTCTAGGATTCTTGGCTATGCCTTCTTTCATAATCTGATTCAAATGCCACCTGAAGCATTTGATTCATAGAGGAAATTTCAAAAATCATCTCTCTTCATATCTCTATCTTCCAATCTATTGTTCTATTTTGGTGAGAGATCATTAACCATATTTAAAGGTTGATGTAGGGTTCTTTGATTTTTCTCAATAAAGACTGAATAAAGCCTCAATATGGAATGAATGAAGAATCTAGGTATAAGCTATATGATCTATAGATATTTCTATATTTTTATATTGATTTATAAATATCACTATTGTGTTTTCCACTGGACTTTCCTAGTTTCACCCCAAAATTAGAAAACACATTTAACAAAATGGGTAGATCATTACTTGACTACCATAGAACCCATCAAATGGTTAGAGGGGATGACCTTAAGAAAAATAACCAACTTTTGGTGAGTTTGTCAAATAAAAAATGAACCAAGCATTACCTCGTGGCTAATCCATTATTGTAATGTGTAAAATTAATTTAATTATTATTAGGACGAACTTCCATTTTTTGTAACATTTTAAAATGCTCTTTTTTTAATTGAGTTATGTATCATTAATTTTATTCTTGGTTGTTCTAAATTAATTGTTTGTTAATAATGTCATGTTTTATAATAGAACCCCTCATTTTCGGTTCATTATATTATAAAATAAAATGTGGTTATTATTTTTTAAAATCATTATAGGATTTATATAATTTTTCCTTCGTATTCATCTATGTTTATTTCAATATATAACACATTATTAATACACAACATCTATTGATATTCATAACTAGAGTTTCCTTCCTTATAAATGTTCATATCCCAACCACCATCTATGTGGGTTTTTAATTCCTTGGTTGTAAATATCAACTCCTTGGTAAAGTAATGATTTTAATTTAATGTAAATGGAATTGGGTGGCAATCCTATACCTCTTGTTATGTTTTTATTTAAATTATTATTGAAATTCCCTTGGGTATATTTTTTCTTGCGGAATGTAATTCATGATAGGTAATGCCTCATGGATATAATTATATATGTTATTACACCTTTGATATAGGTCATGGAATGATGGTATATGGTTCTTTTGGGAATTACATCAAATAGTCATGTACATTGAGTGTTGATCTTGGTGTATCACACAATTGACATTATTTTTACGTTGGGAATGATGCACCATGTCCCATGTTTTGGGTTTTGAAATGATGAGTCATTCACCATCTAGAGAGTTGACCATGAATTCTCACATACAGTGTGATATATAAGGATTTCACCATTTTAGGATCTTATATGATCATTTAGATTGGATTTGGATGATTTAGTTATGCCTTTCTCCAACCAACACCTACTTTTCATGGTATATGGCTACTTACGTCTGCAAATACTTAGTCCAAATTGGTGGATAAAGTATATAAAAACACTATATACATATTATGGTTATATATAAATAATTATTGATCATGATATCATTTTTTACTATGACAAAGAAGGTATATTCATCTAGGTATCCTATTAAAAGATGGTCCAACTAAATTTTATATTATTAGCATTGTTTATTATCCCTTATTCCTGGACATTGTAGAACGTTGTATTCATGAACTGAATTCAACTGTAGACACCATTGGTGGTGACCTAATGAGTATATCTCACACCCTTCTCAAGATTCCATTTCTCTAGGGTAATTGAGTAGAAATTTTTTTTTCGGATCATGGACTTTTCCTTATGATTATTTTGATGTACTTGGGAGTTAGGAGAATAATATTGAGATGGAGCATAGGATTCTTATAGTGTTCTACATCAAGAGTTTTATTTATTTTTTATTCATGGACTACAATGTGTCATGTTTCTTACAGGGTGTCTATTATTTTTTATTATGTATCATCACATTGACATGATTTAATTATTTTATATGATTTTTTCCATTTATATTCAATTAATCCTTACACTTACCTCTCTTTCATTTATTACAAATTTTTCTATTTTCTATGATTTATTTTCATATATATCAATATAATACTCTCTTCATGAGGGTATAGTCTCCCACCAGTACCATCATTATACCATTTCTTATATTTGGTAGACATTGGTGTACAGAGAGGTGAGTTTTAGACCATGTAGAGACCAGTCCGGCTAATGGTTCTTTATGAGGTTGGGACGTTATGTTACAAAGTGGTATTTTAGGGGTTCTTTTTTCAATTTGACTTAAAATTTATTACTAGTAGATAGGAGACAAGGAATATTTTGGCACTTGTTAAATATCCATGAATGGGAGTGATAAACCAACCCACAAGAAATGTATATGAGTCTAGGGATGAGATTTTTGATCATATCCATTTCTATTACAATTGATTATTATTTTACATTGAGTGATTTTTGTAATTTTCCCTTTATATTGAATTATAAAATTTATCGTATTTTCTTTTGGACCTTTATGGAAAAGATGTAGCATTATATTCATCATTACAGTCACATAGATATAAAAATTTCATGCATATGCCATGAAATGTTGTTTCATTTCTAGGTTGCCTATTGATTGTGATGATGCACCTTGTGTGTTTATTAGACCTATTGTTATATACCATGTTAGGTATTTTTGTTACATGATTAGATTTGTAGATATTTATCTATTTCTTTATAATTTATTTTTAAATAAAATGTTTGGGTGATTTATCTATCATGTTAACCTTTTTCTTTTTTTATGTAGTTATATCACATGATGCCTGATTATTTAGCATCTCTTTCCTATGTATCATGTTCTTGTGATTATTTAGAATGTTCATCTATGTTTAATCCTTTTAATAACAATCCTAGTAATTATTTTGATATATAATTGGTTTAAATTTTTTTGACATCAATCAATATGAAATATTCCCATATAGATTGATGGTGACACCTTAACTAACCAATGATGACAGTTTTGTGCCAATAACCATTGGTTTTATGGAATAAAACATATTATCTTTGGTTAATAGGGGCCAAATTACAATCTATTAAGTGTATTTGTGATTTATATATTAGAAGATGCAAACCCATATAATTGAACAATTATATAAGAGCATTATATATATTGAGATTGTAATAATTGTAGAAGATGATTAATTTTGATCTAAAATTAACTGGTCGCTTATGGACCACTTATGTGACTCATCCCTTGTAGATCGATTATGGTATTTACGCATTTCAGATAAAACACACAATATATAATTTAAAATTTTAGACTGTATTTGGAAGCCTCTATAAAGTCTTGTGGAATTATCACATGGGAATGACGATCCATATCTTTGCTTACATAATGCACCCCTAAACTAATGTAGGTCAGTTTGGGTATGTTTCTTATGATATAACAGACTACATGTGTTTTGAAACTATGATAAAAAAGGCTATTGGGCTGCATTCTGATAAACCAATTATGCCTTAACGAAATATTTTTAATTCCCCTTATCTGTTAAAAATTAGTATTCAACCCCATGAGGATATAATTGTACTATATAGGAATGAAAATTTAATGTTCCTATAACTAATTATATGAGTGTATATAAATTTATGGTAGAATATTACTTGATGGTTCCCTCTTAAAATTATAATTAAACTTATCTACTTTAGAGATATATTCATATGAGGTGTTAGTTAATTATGATTTCAGTTTCAACCTAATTGTTTTTTCTTTTATAGATTTAAATTTACATTTAATTTAAATAATCCCAATTTTGAATTTCCTTAGGGATAAATAAAATTATTAAAATTAATTTATATTAAATGTTTCATAATTATAATGGGGTGTAAATAATTAATTAATTATTAAAAATAATGTTAGATAAGGCTTTCCTATTTTTCTATGAGGTCTTAGTTAAATCAAGAAATAAGTTCATTTGTATTATAAATACTACTTGTTTTTATGAGTTAAATATCATAAATGTTTAATGGATGAATGTAAATAAATTTAATTACATAAAATGGATCCTTATATGGCATCCATATTTTAAACCCTCATGAAAGGGTAGTTTAAACTCAGTACGTTTTTCCCTGTATTGGAAACATGAGTACTTTTTATAAACCCTTTTCCTTTTTACCATGGTCATAAATAAAAGGAATATTTCCTAGTGAAATCTATATTTCATGAACTTATGATTGGTTCAGGGCTTATGATTTTGTAAGGGGAGAGCTCAAGGTAGGTAGTACCCTTAGAGCTTAAATTCCTTGTAAAATACCGGGAGCTTTCTGACATATAGTATTATTCGAGTGTATTTTACCATAGTATGACTTTTAGATTATGAAATACACTCATGTTTGAATGGTGTTCATAGTATCCATAACCCTTATTACAGGTTGAAGAATCAATTAATGATCAGTTTCGATATGTTAGACATGGAAATAGAATGTTCAACCATTTTGTAAGTTGTGTGACCCTCTATTATTTTCCAATGATGGATGACTTGGTACTTCATCATATAGGATAATAGTCATATTGGAAGATACTACTCTAGGTTAAATCTATGATATATACCTCCTAATGAATGGATTCATAGGGAGTAGAACCTATTGATAATATGTGGGATGTTCTATCCTGATGTTGAATCCTTAGGGTAGTGTGTGTTCATATATGTGGTACCCGTCGAGTTTATAAATGATATTAATATTTGGTTGAATTCAGTGGAATCATTGAGAATTGATCTATTGAGTGTGTTCTCAGGTCTTCTTCCAAGTAAAGGGGCATGGTAATTAAAGGAATCAACTTCATCCTAATTCCAATGGTATATTTTAAAAAGTATTGGGTTTTTTGACATACTGATCAGGTTGGTTTTTTATTTGATTCCAAATTCTATGATATATTTGAGAGTGACTCAAAGAAGTTCCACACATGAAATTAAGCTGAAAATGGTCTAGCACACTTTTGAGTGGCTAGTATATAACTCCTTTCAAGGACTGAGAAAATTCTAAGTTAGGGAGAATCACATTAGATCTGGTGAATAAATGTCTTTCTAGGTTGAAGGGAAACAACTAAGGAATACCTTTTTAGAATGATCAGTTCTATTTCTAAAATTCCTATTATGTTGGTGAGTCTTTTAATGTGTTGGTTCATTCATTTCAGCATCATAGTTAAATGGTTGATTGAGTAAGTGACCTTTCGAAAGGAAATTTGTCATGTATGGACTTAGGTGGTAAATATTGAGCGATCATAGGATGCCTCAAGTAGTAAAGGCAATGTGATCTATTAATGGAGATGGGTCAGTTAGTGAAGGAGATATTATTTTAGGAGATGTTGAGTAGTAGTGATTTAAATTATCTTCTTATTGTTAGTTGGAATGCGGTTGGTTTGAATCCACAAAACAGTTTACCACAAATATGATTGAAGTGTCTCAAATCATCTTGGTAATATTTGATATCCTATTAGCGTGGTCTTGTTCTATTAATGATCATGTACTCTATCTTGATATTATTCGGGTACAATAAGAAATATTTGGGTATATGTCGTACTAAATTTAAATGTTGTTGGTATAATTAAACACCAAGATAGGTAAACATTTATAACCTAGTTTTTTAAATAGTCATGGTTAGACCAAAGTGATACTTCAGTTCCAATGTAGAAACTAATTGGTCAGACTTAAAAACACCATCCAGTTCTTGAAATGACTTTTTTTATTCTTAGTTAGTGTTGTTGAAATGTGGGCATCTCGATTATGCACCAACATCTCACTTGTTAATTTCAAAGTATAGGCTATCTGGGATGATCTCCTCAAATTTTAGTTGATGAATCCAAGTTTACCTATATCATCATATGAGGTCAAATGAGATGTATTGAGAGATATTATCCATGTGTATCGAATTAGGTGGACTCCCATATTCATATTGAGGCAGGATAACTTAAATGGAGGTTGGAATTAAATCATCACCATATGCCAGGAATGAGATTAAATAGAAATGATCAAGGATTATTTAAAATTCCTCAAAGGAAGGAATCTTGTTTTTGGATTTAATACATCATCCATCAATTCCAATTATTTAATAATGGTATGAAAGAGGTGTATTGACTTGTTTTTTTAACATAAGGACTGCAATCGGTGAAGAAATATCTATGGTTTTTCATTAGGTAGAGACAAATGCTATATTTTTCGACCAGTGCTTTTCCTGAAAATTCATCTGGACTTGGATTAAGGTGTTCAGTGTAGAATCAACCAGTTAAAAAATTCAAAATCACTCCAGGAGTGTCGTTAGAACACTATGGACGTACTTTGTAGATATTTTTTTATGGTGGAGGTATGATGGATCATAAATGGCCTCTTTTGATGTCAAAACCTATAGTGGGGAGCATCATCTACCATATGATTAATGATACAATGATTTTATCATGACTCTAGATAAATAGGATTGTGTATGAACTATTTCAATGTTTCAATCTAAAATGAGCATCATTTGGTATTTGATGGCTTAAGTTCCACACACTTAGGTAATACATGGATGTTCATTGGTCATTTTGGGAATGTAATGTGACCATTTGAAAAAGACTACAAAACTCTTGTTTATAGAGTGATGTTTTCATTTTTTCCCAAATATAATTAGGTATGATATTTTCTATGTTGGGGATGTAGTAACAGATCATGTTTCAAGCAAAGGTATGATTCCAAAGGAATTTTATTTTTAGCATTTGGTGGATAAGACATTCTTTGAACTCTGATTTGGAATATAATTTGGAGAGTTAAAACACTCAAATGTTTTGTTTATAAACTTGTTTATAGTATCGAGAGGTTACAGTTCTGTTATATTGAGTTTTGAGACAATTGGGATTTGAAAACTCAAATAACTGGAAGAAATGATCAAGGTGCATGGTTTGTCTAAAACTATTCTTCATGCCTGAAGAAATTGTTTAGCACACAATCTAGTGATATATGTCTCACACAGTTTCATCTAACCATGTGGTTGGAGGTACATGGTATTTCCCTTTACTATAGGCTCTTGATAGTGGAATTTGGCACAGGCTTCAAACATTTATGAAAACCGTGTGGTCATCCCATTCATAGGGGTACTTTGTTAGTTCCTTAAGAATTATTGGAGCATGGATTGGAAAACCATGAACATAAAATTTTTTCCCATTAATGCTGGATATATTTTTTATTTTATTCTATATAATTTTAATTCCTTTTCCACTCTTCCCTACCCTTACCCAGTATACAAGTGGTGGTTTTCTCATCCCATATAGCTCTCAAGCTTTCTCTTCTAGGTTTCTTTGTTTCACCTGCTTCACAACTCTAATTTGAATTCCACAAAAAATCTCTGGATTGATATAGGTAAGCTATCAAATCATCTTAACTCCTATCATAGTTTCTATTCACATATTTTGTCCTATCTTAGTGTGATCTCGTTCTTCCTATTTTCATGGTGGATTCTCATTTCTTCTATTTCAGTTGAACTAGACCAAATCAATCCTTGGTATTGGGTTAGTGAAGCTTCCTCTCTATAAGGTAGGTTTCCTATATAACATTCCCAATGTTTATGTTGATTGATAAATATTTTTTTGGTACCTCGCACATGCCTTTATGGGTTTCTCTACAAAATTTTAAAATTAGTTTAATTAAATGGTTATATATTGTCTTAAATACAATAGAACCCATTACATGGTTAGAGGTGATTACCATAACCCAATTTACCCCTAGGGGTGAGTTCATTAATTCGAAAATGAACCATGGGATTCATTATGACTAATCCACCCTTATAGTGTGTTATGATAATTTGATTATGCTTATGATGATATAATATTTTTGTAGATTTATAAAGTGAAATTTTTGGTGAATTATGTTATACCTCTTGAACAAATTTCCTGGTTTTGAAAAATGAATTTTCTGTTAACAGTG
Organism: Viscum album; assembly: GCA_963277665.1. Lineage (NCBI taxonomy): Eukaryota > Viridiplantae > Streptophyta > Magnoliopsida > Santalales > Viscaceae > Viscum > Viscum album. Next base: position 56,762,467 of record OY728123.1, read on the forward strand.
ACAATTTTTATAATAAAACCCTTCCATTGATGTGAGTCATCTTATAAACTAAAAGGTGGTGAAAAGTGTTATAAACCATGAATGGTTTTATGGAGTAGGTGTGTCTTATTCAATTAATATTTTTTCTAGGTATAAAAAATTATTATTACATCACCTCTATTGATATTCATAACTAAATATTTCTTCTTTATTATAATTTTTCAAAGACTAGCCACCTTATATGCGGGTTGATTGTTCCTTGATTGTAAATATCACTTCCTTGACAATGGAATGGAATGAATTAAATTAAATGGAATTGGAATTGGTGGAAAAGATAATGATATTATTTTATTTTTATTTAAATATGAATTGAAATTTCTTTTGTTATATTTGGGATTGATGAATGTAGTGCATCAGAGGTAATTCTATATGGATTTTATTAAAAATATGACTAATCCTTAGATGTATGTTGTGTAACAATGTTTAAGGGTTCTGTTAGGAATGAATTTCCATTCTATATTACATCAGGTGTTGATTAAGATATCTCACACCATTGACACTATTTGGATGGTGGGAATGATAAAATACATCCATTTTCTCAGGATTTTACCTGATGTCTCACTCACCATCTTGTGTGTTGAGCTAGACATCTCACATTCATTATGAGATGTAGGTATTTAACACTTTTCCAAATCTTATAAGCTCATTTACAATGGTTATGGATGCATGAGTTATGCCCATGTCTATCCAATACCTAGTATTCCATATATATGTCTACTAACATACAAATGTAATTAGTTCATATAGGTTGATTCAATATATAACTATACTATATATATATATATTATTTTTATATTAATATTTCATTTATCAGAATATCATTCTGGCTTATGTTGAAGCAGGTATAGCCATCTTTATTGGAACCTGACTCAACTGACTTTTATTTACTCATCATTTTTTTATACCTTATACATTCACACTTTTATACATTATATTCACGGAATGTATTTATCTATAGAAACTATTTCTGGGGTACTAATGATTATATCTCATAACCTTCTTGGCCTTCCCTTTCAATAGGGTACTTGAGAATATTTCATGTTTGCAGGTTCATGGACATTTTCTTTTTCTAACATTCTAGTATCTGGAAGTTAGGAGCCCAAGACTAAGTTGGAGCTCAAGATTCTCTAGAAGTTAACCATTAGGGATTGTATTTCATTTCATTATTTGTATATTTCATTGTATCATATTTCTGGCTTTTTATTGTTTTACATTATGAATCAGAATTAGGAAATGCATTCATTATTGTATTTGGTGTTGGCCATTTATATTTAGTTGAAGTTGTACTCCTGCTACCCAATCTTCCATTTAATACTACTTCCATTGTTTCCAATTATTTATTTTTTGATATACTATTACGATACTCTTATCATGAGGGTATAGTCTCCCTATTGTAACATAATTAGACCCTCACTGCTAGTGAGAATCCTCTAATGTATGGGGAGTCATGCATAAGGCCATTGGGCAACCGTTATAACAATTGGTTATATAGGATTTCAGGCTAGGACATTACATTAACTATTGTGATAATTTGTTTATGATTTTAGAGATATTTATAGAGTGTATTGTGGAGAGATAAAGATTATTATGGTGTAAAATATTTATTTATATGATGAAGATCTATCATTTGAGTGAAATTTAACTATATTTAATTTCACCTCAAATTTTATGATAAAAATCCTTTTATACGGTCTTATGTATCCCTACTAATTTACTATCATAAATTTATTGGATTTTTTATAATGTATTTTCTATAACGGGGCAAAATTTTTAACAATATTATTTAGTTTAATTTTTTATATCTTTTAAAGAGATAGTTTTTTTTAATTTTATTTAGGAGGGGAGTATTGTTAATTTAAAAAGGGATTAGAAATATGTAGTGGATCAAATACAATAGGAAACCACAACGAGAAAAAAACATTGATAGCCAAACTAATGTCATCGAAGTCACTATAATGGAATATATATATATTCATAATGTAAATGGGTATGTTTGAAAAAAATATTTTGGAGCATGACCCATTTCAGTGAGGGAGGAAATAACATTATGGAGATTAGAAAGTCTTATTCTTGGATGTGGTGGGAAAAAATATCTTGGGATATCTACCTCTTCCATAGTGTGGGGACATTTTGGCATACTTGGTGTCTGAAATTCCATATCCCATGTCAAGGTTCTTTCCATGGTGTCGATCGAATTCATTAAAAATGGTTTTGAATGAATGTGAGATTCCTCAATTAAAATACATTGAATACATATCTCCTTTGACTTAGTGTCACAACGTGAATAGTGGGAGCTACAACACCATATTAGATGAAAGTCATGATTCTTATATAAATAGTGGTCTCAATATTCCTCACTAATATTTGATTTCTCTTCAATAGAAGCATAGTTTAACCCTATCCCTCTCACTACCATATAGATATCCCTTTATAGATTCTAAACTCTTTGGATAATTTGAATCAATCCCTCATTATTCAACATAAACCATTTTTCACTACTCCTCCTCCTTCATAATCTATTTAATTACAATGGATGTTGTGTAAAGGTTCATGTTTCCGATGCTTTCACTGGGGCATGCATCCATATGTTGAGGACGTGTTGGTCTGTTGCCCCACATCCCCTCTTTCCAAAGGCGGACAACATATGTTAGTTATTCAGTGGTGTTTTCTCCATGATTAAAATGGGATGATGGGACTTCGATTCCTCCTATTATGGATTCCTCCTAAGAACACATTTCCTTGTCTGGGTCCCTCACATAAACTTAAGATGTTGTTCATGAAACTCTTCCCAGTTCCATGTATTTAGGGATGCGAGACAATTACACTACTTCTGTCGAGACATTCCAAGGGGTCAAGTAAAGACCGAAAACTTTTGTCGAGAGAGTAGTCATGTTAGAAATCGATGGGATATCTGGACACTGGAACACTAATTCGTCTGGGTTTCTTCCTCTTATTATAGGGCTCTTGAAGGGCACGGAAGCCCAAGGCATCCCGCATCGAGTGCGGGGAATTACATACCATAGGCATGTCTTTGTGGTTTTCCTTGGCTTCTCATGTTTTACACTTGGTTTGTGGTGAATTTGAAATCTAGAAGAGATGGATCAGACTGATCAGATTACTGATAAGAGTGGATTAGATGGCTACAAACCTAGGAGGGAGCACCTGAGAGTCCAAAGAGATAGGCGGATCACAATGTCTTTTGAAGATAGATATGAGGATGTTTTGGTCACTATAAGGGAGACACTAATGTTTACCATTAGCGGGGTTGATGTTCAGGGAGGTTTCCTACATACCCTTTCTAGGAGACAGGGATTAAAACCTTCATAGTTTTAAGGGTTGATAAATCAGGGTGCACGTAGAGGATAGTGACCCGGAGATGATGTTGGGGCTTACACATGGTTAGTATCCCAATTTCTGCTAGGAGTAGTGAGATTGTGGGTGACATTTCTCACAAGGATGTGGTGTCTTGAGTAAAAATGAGGATGAACATGGATTTTTGAGAGAAGTGGATGGAGGGGGAGATGGAACTGACATGAGGATGGTGGTGATGTTAGGATTTAGCTTCGAAGAGACATCCTTTGTATCCCCGTGGCATGGAATAAAGTTCCACATAGTTCGGGATGGGGGTTATAGAATATGGGTGTTCACAGAGGATAGAGACCCGACGACATATTGGGGCTTATGTGTGGTTAGAATCCTAGGTTGGTCTAACGCTCAGAGGCAGACTAGAGATATGGGTCCCAACAAAGGGGACTAGAATGGCTAACCTTCGATTTCGGACTACAACAGCTTACCGCTGGTTAAGGTTTCGAATGATTACCCGTTTTTTGCGGTTCTAATGGCTACCCATCGATTGGGTTTCTAATGGATTTCCATTGGTTGGTGATCTATCAGCTTACCGTTGATTGGGGAACACTATGGCTTACCATCGATTAGGGAACACGACAGCTTATCGTCGATTGGGGACAACAACTGTTTAACATTGATTGTGGAACAAAACTACTTACTGTCGATTGGGGAACACAATGGATTACAATTGATTGGGGCTGGACCTTACGGTGGTTTACTACATACCATTCCTAGGAGATAACTAGTAAATTCCATGTAGTTCGGTATAGGTATTGTTTAACGTCATGTAGGACAAAAAGGGGCGTACAGTTTAACATCATACTGAAAGATGGTGGTCCTATGTGAAGTGATCGAGACCGATGGGTGTTGGACTTGAACAATGGAGAGGCTTCCTACGTACCTTGCCTAGGAGACAATGATGAAAGTCTAAGTAGTTTAGTATGTGTAAAGTTTAATGTCATGCAGGGAAAAAAGGGGCATACAGTGTAATGTCATACATGATGAGAGTGGATGGAAGTCAAGTGGTTGAGACTCAGGGGTATTGGGATTGAACCTATGGGAGGCTTCCTACATACCATTCATAAGAGACAAGAATCAATGTCTATGTTATTCGGTATGGTGTATATATTTTAAGGTCATGTGGGAAAAAAGGGGCATACTGTTTAATATCATGCAGGACAAGGGTGGACCTACGTGAAGTGGTCCAAACCGATGGGTGATAGGCCTGAACATCAAGGAGGATTCCAACGTACCTTTCCTAGGAGACAAGGATCAAAGTCCACATAGTTCGGTATGTTTGATATAGTTTAATGTCATTCATGATGAATGATAGTCGATGTGAAGGGGTTGGGACAAAAAGTGTTTGGGCTTGAACTTCAGGGAGGCTTCCTATATACTTTACCTAGTAGATAAGGATACAAGTCTGTGTAGTTCGGTATGGGTTGGGTTTTACACACTAAGGCATCCCATGAATGATTCCATGGTCAATGATTACTCTAAGCCCATGTGAGTCTTTCTTGGTGTGAGAAAAAAGAAGTAGAAAAACCTGACAATCACGTCACGAAAGGTGAGTCTTCTGGAAGTGGAATGGGGCTTACACGTGGTTATAATCCAAAAGAAAAATAGGGACTTATGAATGGTTATTGGCCCAACGATATGGAGATTGGGACATACTCCTAGATTAATTCATGGTGGTGAAAAATAATAGAGGTAGAGGGATGGGGAAATGAAGGTCCTTGGGCCCATCTATCCTCTAGTAATTGGCACCAATGAAGAGGGGAGGAGCATGGATGCTACCTCCCACAAGAAAGGATAGGGGCTTACACCAAGATGGTTTCCCTTCACCACAGATTGACTTTGTTCCAACAGGGAGTATCTCATTCGATGTGATAAAGATCTCACTCCCATGTAAATGAGGGGCCGTGGTGAATTTTTGAGGTGGGGCACCCCGTGTATGTCACACGGTGTGAGGTTATAGTTTAATGTCATGTGCAGAGGATGATGGTTCTTGGCAGTTTAATTTCTTGCAGCTCAGAAAAGGAAGGTTCACTCCACAACCCTATGACGTACATAACTGATACCCACCCACCCTTGGGGAAGGGAAGGCATCAACAATGCCCTGGTGAAGCTATGTTGTGGAGTGATCCACTAAGGGGCCAACATTAGCATGGTTATGAGAAGAAGAAATATCCATCAGTGTTCCTATGAAAAGATGTATGAGGCTAAGAAACGCAATGTGAAGCACCACCCAAGAGACCTTTAAATCACTTCTTACGAACCTGGAAGTTCGTACGGGGGAAGGTTTTATGAAGCAAATGGGTTCATAGGAAAGGAACTTGTGTAGCTCTAGTGCTCCATGTAATGGATGGGTTTATCGAAGGGGTATTCTTCATTAAGTGGGGTGTCTTAGCCTAGGATAGGGTATAGGTGAATCAAAAGGGTGCTTCGTGAAGTAGAATGGATTTCATAGAGTATGACATCACGAAGAAAGGGTACCTTGCAAAGTATATCACTGTGATGTAATGTGCTTCGTAAAGTATAATGAACCTTATTTATCATATAGTTCACATTTCCCTGGAGGGTACATCACAATGCATGACTGCTTTGCGAAGACCGAGTCCCCTTAGTGATCTCCTTCCTTGGAGATGTCTTGTGGGATCCGCGAAGAGCATCCCTTCATAAAGATTGGTTGTATGTTAGCTAAGGTAAGGGTACATCACAATTCTAAAGTACCTAGAAGAGCTTATTTTTTTCTTCAGGCCTCGCAGAGTAAAAGGTTCTTTGTAATTTGAGAGTAGAGAAGGCGAAAGGTTGGAGTATCCGACCTATGGGATCGAGGGGAGTCTTGAATTTAAAGGCGAGGGGTAGCGAAAAGTAGGGACATTGTTGGTAGGAATGGATACTCAAGAGGGGGTGAATTGAGTTTCAATTAAAATTCATGTTAAAAAATATATGATTAAAATCCCCCAATTCAAAATAACCCAGTAAATTATGGTAGTTGAAATATAAATGTTCAATTCGACAACAGGTTTCTCAAAGGGTGATTACTCCTAGGATGAATCATTGTAGAACACCAATTCAACTTTTGAAACACATTTACTAAATTAATCAAATATACACACTAACCAAAACTAACTATTAGAGTGGAAGAAAAAACAGTTTTATGTTTTAGAAAATATAAGCAGTGGTTAAAATCAAAACAGAGTATATGTGGATTTTCACATCAATGTAAACAAGAGGTTCAATCTCAAGATGAGACCTAATCCTCTACACTTGGTGATCACCTACCACCATGTAGTTTATATTAAAACTTGATACACATCATGTATCAGTATTTACAACAGTTCTCATAAAATGTATTGGGAACACACCCTCTACCATAGTTCTTCACGGGAAAGAAATACAATACGGACCACACACAGTCTCTTCCACAATTATACGTGGGAAACAAAAATAGGTGACGTTTATGTGAGGATATTCAGTATCCTCTAGTTCAAGCACTAGAGATATTGTGTTCAATAGACTGACACACTTCTCATGTATGTAAAATAAAGAAACACAATAGAGTAGTTATGATGAGAAAGATTTTAGAAGGCTCTATGTGTTTGCAGATCAACTCTTAACTTCTTGGAATGAGAATTGTTGAAGTTCGAGTCAATCTCTGGAAGTTGTTTCCAAAACAGAGTGTCACAACTCCAGGTTCTAGAATTCAGTGTTCTGCTTCTAGTTATAATGTTTGATCAATAGTTTACGGACCACCGAAGGAAGGAATGAGTATTTCTCAGAATGATCATTGTGATGCTTGTGGGTTCAGAGTATTAGTAATGGATGGTTCTTCCTTGATCTTGCAAGTAAGCTCTGTCACACTTCTCATAAAACCCTTTCTTTTTTGTGTTTTTTTAGATGTTTCTTGTATTTTTCATGCCGTATATGATGCATACATGTCTTTTTCGGGGTCTTTTTATTTTATATTTGAAATCTAAAAATAGGAATGAGTAGGTCATGTGCATGATTTCTCGTACCTCATACAGTCTATGGTATTGTCTCCTAAAACATTTACAATCAGCTTTAATTAATGTCAGAGCATTTATTTCATCAAATATGACCGTTAGAATAATATTGAGAAATTGAAAAGGTATGGAAGAATAAGCGTCGGTAGACTGGTAACGGTATCCTTCATATTGTTATGCTTCAATAGTAGGTGCACATCAGCTATCTCAAACAATAACCTTTAACAGTATTCTTACACCGATGACCATGTAATGGTGACCCTGTTGCGGTGACCTTGTAATTGTTACCTTGTATCGGTGACCATGTAGTTGTAACCTTGTAACGATAACCATGTAGTTGTAACCTTGTAATGGTAACCAAGTAGTTGTAACCTTGTAATGGTAACCATGTAGCTGTAACCTTGTAACATTAACCATGAATATGTGACAATGTAATGGTAAACTTGATGTAGTAACCTTGAAGCGGTAGCCTTGTAGCAGTAACATTGTAGTGGTAGCCTTTTAGCAGTAACCTTGTAGTGGTAACCTTGTAGCGGTAACCTTGTAGTGGTAGCCTTGTAACGGTGGCCTTGTAATGGTGACATTTGTACTTAAATCAAGAACTATAAGCTTAACCAATCAATCAGTGAGATTGAGAGGATATGAATATTACTCTATAGGAATAGGAAACATTAATGAAACATAATTAGCATATAATTAAGACATGGTTCTCAATTAAATGAAAACAAGATATGGGATTATTAAAATATGATTTTGGGATTATCAAAACAATGTTTTGGGATTATTAAAATATGATTTGGGATTATCAAAACAGGTGAGTCCAACAATCTCCCCCTTTTTGATAATCACAAATTATGTCATTGAAGCTTTAGATTTAAGAGTTTTGAATCAAGGTTAAACATATCATCTAATGTCATTGAATCTGTAGATTTATGTTTTGAATATTTTCTTCCCCATGAACAACTTCCCCCCTTTAATATTTTACCCCCCATGAATGATTTTTCCCCTTTAATATTTTATACCCCTTTGTGATTAACAAAAAGCGTACAGAATGAAAATAGTGAAAATAGAGAACTTTTATTAATAAAATAGGAGTACATTATACAAAAAAGAGATACAACAATCCCTATCAACTAGGATAGTCCGTACTCAATCCACATCAGACATGCCCATAGGAGCTTTGTCCTTGGAAATTGAGTATTCAGGTGCTGAAGGTGGAGGGATAGGCCGAGGGATGATAGTGAGTATGGTAGGAAGAGCAGCCACTGAGGCATCACCAGACCTATAATGAGTATATATCTGAGTAATCGTTGTGGTCAAACATCGATGGCCTGTGCAGAAGTCATCAAAGAAGCAGTACTGGTGGAACCTGAAGTAGCTGAAGAAGTAGGAAGAACAGGAGGAACTATGATTGGAGTGCAATCCACATTATGGATGGGTAACGTAAGACTCTTGAAATCCATAATGATACTTCCCCCTCTATCCATAGAATAATTGAAATCATATTTGTTTTCCATGAATTGTTTCAATGGAATCAATTCCCTGAGTCCGATAACCTGATCCTTAAAGGCCTGAGTGACAGGTGGGATCCTTATTTTTTCCAACAGCAACTTGATGTGGTCATCCATCTGATGCTTGGTTTAATCCCGTTTATAGTAGAAGTCAACTTGATCCTTGTGGCATTTTGATCTTGAGAAGCTTTCCTAAAATAATTTCCCACAAGGGTATGAATCTATCGGGTAATAGAGATGACCTGAGATTTTGAAGTACTATCACCAGAGAACCTTTTCACTTCATCTCTAACAATAGATCTAAAACCCTCGATATCAACTGGAGGAGAAGCTGAGGTGGAAGAAGATTCACTAATAGGTTCCAGAGAGAAATCCATTATCTCCTTGAATGATTCTTTCAAGCCATTGAATAGCCTTTTGACATCATCATCTTGCCCTTTCACATGTGTTTATATAGATTTCTTAAAATCCTCAAACATTGTGACAATTTGATGAACTACACTTTTTACATATGCAAGGTCTGTGTCCATATGGGTCCTTGAAACCATGTTAGAATATAATTTGGAAATAGGCTGTTTCACTGAAACCATAGACTTTTCCAACTCACTAATTTAACTATGTCATTGCCTTACTTCTTGGAGTAGAGAATATTGAATACTGGAGTGAATTTTGGCTAACTCAAATGATAAATGCTCATCAGCTAGAGAAACTTCCTTTTCCAACTCAGAGGACCTATCCTTAGAATTTCTAGGCCGGTCGGATCTCAAGGATTCAAGGTCTGCCTTTCTAACATAGTCTTTAGGGAAAGAGGTTTTTGGAGGGAGAAAAGTGAGGTTTGGTACTTAGGGTCTTCTATTGGTCCTTTCATCTTCTGAGTCATCATAGTCTAGTCCCAACACTAGAAATCCTGGGTCCTCGGGCCAGCCTTCAATCTCATGTACAATAGCAACTGAACCTATAACAGCAAGTTCCTCCCCCTCAATTTGAGCAATCTACTGATTGGATACATTCTTCCCCTCTAGACCTACTTGAGCGACTACATTATGAATAAGGTTCACTTCCACTTCCTTCTAAGAATCCTCAACTAATTCCAAAACATGTCCAGCCTCAACTAAATCAATAGCTTCTTCTTCTCAACTTTATACCCTTTCTGTATGTCCTATTAGAGGACTAAGACTTAGACATTCCTCCTCATTTTCAGCAGCAGCGATCTCAAGGTCAGCATGACTTGATTCAGAGTCATCTTCCTCATCTTAGGTATCTCTAACTCCTATTGAGACAATTTCAGCCCCTTCGTCTTCACTGGTATCCTTATCACTATCCCTTAGAACAATGTCTCTTCTAGGTAGTCTCATTGGTGTGCTTGGCTCACCAAAGGATATAGTATTTGCATGAGGATTGGAGGGACGATCACGGTCACTCCTTTCATCTAGAGGAGAGTCCTCTCTTTCTTTCACAACATCAAATTCCTCTTCTTCTACATCTGAATAGGCAGGCTCTACTTAATCAGGTTTAATACCAAGGCCTCTCTTATTCTTAGGCATATTAGGATGAGTCATAGGATTAAACTCTTCATACACCTTAGCCTCATCATTCAGCCATATCCTCATCCATGGATTCCAGTTAATCTTCATCATCTTGAGAATCACTTTGGTGATGCAATGGTTGTCTTTCATAACAACATTTTCTTCTTTATATCAAGCAACTCCTTTCACTATCAACATAAGAGACATCAGCTTGGCATGGAATAGGGCATTGGATTTGGAACTAGGATTGGTCCTATCTTTCAACTGGTCCATGAGTAACCTACATAGGTTTATTTTATGTCCATGATTTAGAAAATATAGTATGAATATGTCCTGATACTTCAAAATAGCGAAGTCCCCTCTCATGGGACTTATCACATTCAGAATAAATTCGAAAATCTGATTATCTTCTCCGGAAATTTCAGCAGCACTGACATTCCAAAGAATTTCATTCCCTATCAATTCGGCTAAAGATTATTTATAGAAAAAGAACTCACTAATGGGAGTCACCACTTTTGATTAATAGTCATAAATTAATTCATGAGGAATCCTAAAACAATCAGCCCATTTAGCAGAGGAGAAACTTAAATTTACTACATTAACTCTGGAAGACATTCGGTGCTCATCCAAAAATTGTTCAAACTTGAGGTACTCATAAAAAGCCTTCACTAACTTCAGATAATATGGTCCATTGTTGTCCTCAAAACATTAAACCTATCCATGAGCTTCCAGTACCTTATGTACTAATGACTGGCTTGATAGTAGCAATTCTGAACTTAACTCTTTCTCAACTAATTTTTCCCTCTTTGATAAATGCAAGTTCAGTATCATTGCCACTTTCTGGCTTCCACTACTCTACTCGGCTCTAGTTATCTTAGGATCAACCATGTATCATTCATCATCAACCAACAATCTTTTGACTCTTTCCATCGATCTTGAGCAGTTCCTGGTTTCAGTAGAGGTTTAGGTTCTATGATTTGAGAGCATGAGGTTTGGGAGAGGGTTTGATGTTAATCCAAATGTGGTATGTGTTCTATTTTTAACATTTAGGGATCAAAAAACTAAAATGGATAAAATAAATAAATAATAGTAGAAAAAGTTTCAGATTCCGGTTGAGAGCACACAAAACACAAAGTCCCAGACTTCGAATGTATATCGATAAGGAAGTATCGGTAAGATCTAATGGTGAGGTCCTATCGGTAAGGTCTAACAGTGAGGTCATATCGGTAATCTATAATGGTGAAGTCCTAACAGTGAGGTTCAACAGTGAGGTGCTAATAGTTAGGTTCTAACAGTGAGGTGCAATGGTGTGGTGCTAACAGTGAGGTGCAATGGTGAGGTGCTAACAGTGAGGTGCAATGGTGAGGTGCTAACAGTTAGGTGCTAGCAGTGAAGTGCAATGGTGAGGTGCTAACAGTGAGGTGCTAACAGTGTAGTGCAACGGTGAGGTACTAACAGTTGAAATTAATCATCCCTAATTTATGTTTGACGTAGTTTAACATCTCTGAATTTAAAGGCTCTGTGAATATATCAGCCAATTGATGTTTAGTGCCAATGAATTCAAGAGTGATATCACCTCTTTGATGATGATCTCTCAAGAAGTGTGTCTTACATCAATATGCATTTTCCTATCATGAGATACAAGATTTCTAGAAATGTGAATAGCAATGGTGTTGTCAGAGTTTATATAGACATGTTTGAATTCATATCCATAGCCTAACAAAGTGTGTTTCATCCTCAAAATTTGAGCTCAACAACTACCAGCAACTATATACTCATCTTTGGTAGTAGATAATGCAAAAGAATTCTGTTTGTTACTACACCATGACACTAGTGACTAGCCTAAAAGGTGACATGTTCTAGAGGTTCTCTTTCTGTCTAACTTGCAATCGGAAAAGTCATCATCTGAATAAATTATTAAATCAAATGGGTTTCCTCTTGGATAAAATAGTTCTAAATTTATATTATACTTAAGATATTTTAAAATAATTTTAACATCATTTAATTGAGAATTTTTGGGATTAGCATGAAATAGAGCACACAGTCATACACTGAACATAATGTCAGGTCTACTAGCAATAAGGAAGGGCAGACTCCCAATCATACCTATGTAGTTGGTTTGATCCACTGGTTCTCAAGTTTCATCTACATCCAACTTACAAGTGGTACTCATAGTTGTATCATTACCTTTACTACCATCCAATCAAAAACTTTTTTAAAGATCATTAATATATTTACATTGATTTAAAATAATACAATCTTTGTTTTCAAAAATTTTAATTCCAAGGAAAATTTTAAGATCTCCCATTAAACTCATTTCAAACTCATTTTTCATTTTTTTTAAAAATCATTACATAAAATATTTTTAGAAGATCAAAAAATAATATATTCTACATATATTTGTACTATTAAAACATCTTTGGAAATCATTTTAATAAATAATGTAGGATCTTCTATTCCTTTAGTAAAACCTTTTGAAATAAGAAAGGAACTAAGTTTGTCATACCAAGCTCTTGGTGATTTATTTATACCATATAAGGATTTATATAGTTTAAAAACAAAATTTGGAAACTGGAGATTTGTAAATCCATGGGTTTGTTTGTAACGTCCCAGTTTCGGAAGCCACCCAGAGGCGCCCTGTACCCGGTTGGTCACATGGCCTCAAGCTCATTTCCCCAAACGTCAGAGGCTGCCGACTAGCAGGGAGGACCTTGGGTGTGATAGTGGGGAAACTATGCCCTCATTGTAAGAGTACACAGCGGGAGTAAACAAAGCAGACAATAGCGGAAGTAGTAAATATCCAACAATAATAAACAGCATAAGACTAGAACGATAAACAGTTGGAGCACACATGTATATATAAAATGATTCATGATACATATGTCTAGGAAAGCATCCAAAAAAGTCCCAATGCTAAACACAATACTAATCCAATGTACAAAAGAAAAGTAAACAAGAAACTCCTCAGCATCGCAAGCCTCAGCTTGGTCCCATGCTCTCATGCTCCAAAGAAACCAAGTACCAGAAGTCGAAGGGCACTTTACCTTTTCTATACCTACAACAACATAGTCTGTTTGGGACCAAAAGCATGTACCAAAAATATTGTGAGACTAAAATCCTAGTAGGAAACCACCCGAAGATATATTCCTTACAGTCAATGGGTATATGGAAGGTAATAGTATCGTAAGCAGTAAACAGTATTAGTAAACAGCATGCAGTAAACTGTAAGCAGTAATAGGATGATATAAAACAGTAATCAGTCCACAGAACAACAAGCATCAGAGAAGAAAATATCTAACCAAAACTGGAACCCCTCTAGTAAGTTCTCACAGCCATCCCCTATGGTCCTATCAAAGAAATACAAACAACCCTCTAGGCAGTGCACTCATACTAACCCCTCTAGTATGGTCATACGAAATTATAAGACTCTATGGGGAAGCTCGCTCGGTCAATTCACCTTATATTGTAGGGTAGTCAGGGACTCTCTAAGGGAGATCACGTGGTCTAACCCTCTTACAGCACCAAGGTCTAGAAACTCTCTGATGAAGCTCACTCGGTCCATTCCTCCTATAGTCTCTGGTCTATCGCAGACTCCCTAAGTAAGCTCACTCAGTCAATTCCTTCTCTAGCCTGGAATGTTTTTAAAGAGATTAAAACAAGTAAGGACCATCTGAGGAAGCTCACTCGGTCTACCCTCATGTAGTCTATAAATCCAAGACTCTCTCGAAAGCTCACTCGGTCTATCCTCTATAGTATATAATGTCTAATAATCTTTGAGGAAGCTCACTCGGTCTACCCTCCTGTAGTCTATAACAACCAAGACTCTCTAGGAAGCTCACTCTGTCTATCCCTTATAGTCTATAGCACCAGGTTCTCACGGTCCTGTGCCAGTCAATGCATAATAATGCTATAAGGCCAAAGTACACCTACATAGCTACTTGGATAACCAGTTTACAACATAATAAGAATATCAAAAATTTTATTCCATCCAACAGTCACAAGTCATGGAAAACATGTATAACGGCCGAATTCTAACAAGGCCCCATGGCCGTTACAAGAACAAGGCATGGGAAAAACATCCAAGCATAGAAATTATCCACAACATGATCAAATTACCTCTATACAAGCATACGCACATGGTAGGAAAAACAAAAAGGGAAAACAGTAAACACGCAATACCCCGTTCACAGGTATTGGTGGAATTTTCACATAAAACTCAAATACCATGAACAATAAGGCGCAAACCAACTACCTCGATACTAGGAGATTAATATACTTGAACCAAGAGGCTTTATTATCCTTAGAATGTCGTACATCTACGAAAACGCACAAAACTTTCAACCAATGATATCCTGAGAAAGAAGTAAAATCATTGAATGAAACTCAAGAAGAAGGAAGAGCTCACCAATGTGGTTCCAATGCAATGGACGGTAGTCGATTCGACAAATAGACAGAGGCTCTGGGGCCTGGAAGAGGTTCGCGGCCGTACGAGTCGCTCTCGGTCAAGGAACCTGGAGAAGAAGGTGTTTTTGTCAGTTAGGCATGACCACGGTCCATTTAATGAAAAAAAGAAACTACACGGAATGTACTTATAAGGTACACGATGTGTAATTGTCCTTTCTATACTTTGCTTTAAGCGGCCTCCACTTTTCCCCTACACACCGTGTGTGTGGCCCGGACACGGCCAGCACTCGTCCTTGCGCTGCATCAATGTAAATGGTGTGTACTTATAAAGTACACGGCCTTTACTTTGAAAATTTCTAGATTTTCCTCCTTTTCTCAAAAACGACATGAAAATGAAAAAAATACCATAAACGAAGATCCGGGTTCTTAAAAACTTTCCCCCTTAATGAAATTTGTCCTCGAATTTCCCTAGTGAGGTGTAGAAGAAAAAACCCCGAACAACTCTAGCCACTACGATCGTATATCAGCCTCCCTCTCCCAGGTCTCATCCTGTACTCACCCATGCTGCCATAGCACCCGTACCAGAGGAACATACCGGCCATGGAGATCCTTCGTACTACGATAAAGAATCTAGATAGGATGCTCCACAAGTGACACATCTGTTTCAAGTTCAACCTCCTTGGGTTGAAAGACATGATATGGGTTTGAAAAGTAATTTTGGAGATGAGAAATGTGAAAGACATTGTGCATAGCCCGGTACCTCTGAGATAACTACAACTGATAGGTAATCGGCCCAACTTTCCCCAACACCTCAAACAGCCCAACGTTCCACCGTGAAAGCTTATCCTGTCTCCGAATCCTCTTGTGTACCAACCTCAGTGCGACATGTAGGAAAACTTGATCCCCAGCCTCGAACTCCAGAGGTCGTCTCCACTGATCAGAATAAGACTTCTATCGAGAATGTGCTATAGTCATACTCTTCCAAATCAACTCTATCTGGTCTGAGGTCTCATAAACAAGATGAGGTCCTGGAAAAGATGCATCTCCTGCCTCCAACTAGCATAAAGGTGATCGGCATGGCCTACCGTACAAATCCTCTTAAGGTTGCATCTGAATAATTGCCTAAAAAATGTTGTTATAGGGAAACTCCAAAAGAGGAATATGGTTCTCCCAAGAACCTCCAATGTCTAGAATGGAAGCTCGGAGCAAATCCTCAAGCACCTGAATCGTACACTCAGACTAGCCATCTGTCTGGGGATGGTATCCTATACTCAAAAAGTACCTGTGTACCCAAACCCTTCTGAAGCCCCTTCCAGAACCGATATGTAAAACGCACATCCCTTTCTAAAACAATGGAGTGTGGAACTCCATGTAGACGTAAAATCTCTCAGACGTACAACCACCCCAACTCATCAACACTGAAGGTCTCCTTGATCGAAAAGAAGTGATCAACATTCGTAAGCCTATCGATGAAAACCCAAACAGCATCACTCCCTCGAGGTGACCTCGGTAACCCAGTCACGAAGCCCATCACGACATCGTTCTACTTCCACTCGGTAATGGGTAACTGACGTAAAGGTCTTGCTAGTCATTGATGCACCTCTTTCACCTACCGACAAGTAGAACATCTCATGACGTACCCAGCAACATCTCTCTTCATACCTGGCCACCAATACAGGCGGTGTAGATCACGATACATTTTGGTGATTCTAGGATGAACTTCCCAAACTGAAGAACGAAAATCCAACATTAGTTCCTCGCGTATGGCTACTAGCACCCATACGCATCCCTGGAAATGCAATATCTCATCCTCTCCCACTGTCCATCGAGGAAGAGGGTCCTATCCTAACACACTCTCCCGCATGACTAGGCCTTCTGAGTCTGATAGCTGCCTCATCTGTTCCCGATCAAGAAGAGTTGAGGTAACAACTATTGAAGAAAGAAAAGTTTGTCCTTGTCTGTCGTGCACCTCCAAGTGCATCTCAGAGAATAGATCCATAAGCTGCCACTCACTTCTGGCCTCCGAGCTTCCTGAATATGTGTTCTCCTACTCAACGGGTTAGCCACTGCGTTGCCCTTTCCCGGCATATAAGCAAGCTCAATGTCGAAGGACTATAGATACTCAACCCACCTATGTCGTCTCAGATTCAGATCACACTGAGTGAATATGTACTAGATACTCTTATGGTCGGTGAAAACCACAATGTGCTCTCCTATAAGATAATGTCTCCAATAGTGTAAGGCCTAAACAATAGCTGCCAACTCCAGATCGTGCATTGGGTAGTTCCTCACGTGTGGCCTCAACTGCTGAGACCTGTACGCAACGACTCCATCTCCCTGCATAAGCACAGCTCCCAATCTGACACTTGAAGAATCACAATAGACTGTATAGCTATTTCTCAGCTCTGGAAAGACTAGTATCGGTACTGACATCAACCTCCCTTTCAGCTCCTCAAAGGCTGACTCACAGGAATCTGACCATAAGAACATTGACCCTTTCTTGTTCAGACCTGTCAGTGGTGCTTCAAGGCGTGAAAAGTCATGTATGAAATGACTGTAGTATCCATATAGTACTAGAAAACAACGCACCTCAAAGAAATTCTTCAGCTACTCCCAGGAAACTACAGCTCTCACTTTCTCTGGGACTACAGATATTCCTGTCTCTGAGATAATGTGACCCAAGAAGTTAATCTGATCCATCCAAAAGTGGCATTTTGAGAGATTAGCATATAACTGATGCTCTCTAAGTGTACTCAGAATGATCTCAAGATGGGTAGAATGTTCGTGTCAAGTGTGAGAGTACACCAAGATATCATCCATGAAGACCACCATGAAAGAGTCTACGTATGGGTGGAAAACTCGGTTCATTAGTTCCATACAAACTGTTGGCGCATTCGTGAGACCAAACGGCATGACCGTATACTCGTATAGACCATACATGCTCCTAAAGGCTGTAAGAGGTATATCTGATGGACTAATGTGCAACTGATGATAACCAGACCTCAAATCGATCTTCGAGAACACTTGGGCTCCTCGAAGATGATGAAAGAGGTCATTGATAATCGGCAAGGGATAACGGTTCTTGACCATCAACTAGTTCAGCTTCTGATAATCCACGCAAAGCCTAAGGGTGTCGTCTTCCTTATTCGCAAACAAGACGGGTGATCCCCAAGGAGAAGTACTGGGTTAGAAAAAACCCTTTTCCTGCATCTCCTCCAACTTCTTCTTGAGCTCCTAAAAATCAGGTGTAGTCATCCTATAAGGAGGGATGGACACCAGTGCCGCCCCTATCACTAGCTCAATCGAGAATTCTAACTCACACTCTAGAGGAAAACCTGAAAAGTCCTCTGGAAAGACTCCCTGAAACGATCCACCACTAGAGGAAAGTCTAACTATGAAGACCCCTAGTCATCTAGATAAACACCAGCAATATAGGATGTAACTCCTCAATGCCCATGATGCTCTGGTCCTGCTCTACCCGCCTGGAGATCCCACTCGCCTCTATGAAGAAAAGATCCACCCTCTGCTGATACGAAACTCACCCTCTGACGATAGCAATCGACGAATGCCTGGAAGGGAACTAACCAGTCCATACCGAGAATGACATCATAACCTTTCATCTCTAGGACATAGAGGTCCCATAAAAAGTGACACACTCCAACCCCAAGGGGGCACTCTCTGCACTGACCTATTCTAGACATCCTCGTTCCCAACGGTGTATCAAGAGTCAACATGTCAGGAGATGAAATGATACAGAGCCTAAGGCTCTCCACAACAACAACAGAGACAAAACTATGTGATGCACCAGTATCAAAAAGGGATGAAGATAAAACTGAGGCTACTAAGATCGTACCTCGAATTGTAGAAGAGTCGAGATCCTATTCCAGATGGGTCTTCTCCACAGAAAAAGTCTAGCCTGTACCGCGGACCTGCGCCCCTGGCTAACCACTCTGAGCTGATCCACTTTGTTTTCACAAGTAACTTGGTGACTCACCACCATGTCCATGACTTCCACTTTGGCACAAACAGCCGGAAGAACCCCAGTTCCCAGAATGGTGAGAAACTAGAGATACATCACCTGAACGCGGGGTCATAGAAGAACCCCTACCACCAGCTGTAGGTGAGAAGATCTGACAAAAACACAGAAGATGGCCCATCTTTCTGCAAGATCGGCACTCCATCAGGTCCCTCTGGAAATGAGTCCTAGTATGCCCACTCCTACCACACTGGTATCATACTACATGGCTTCTCGAAGATGCATTCCTCCTACCCTGATCTCCCCGAGCAGACACCCTGTGGTGCTTCTTGCTATCAGTAGGAGGAACACTGACTCTGGATGTCGAACCGCCCTAGCTCACTACTCCAGAATCCCTCAGATTGCGCTCAGTGATCAGCGCTTGGTTGACTATAGAGGATATCGAATTCAACCTGAAGATATTCAACTGGGAATGGATCTCCTGCCTGAGATCATCCTCAAACTTCCTAGCAAGGAAAAACTCATCACCTGCTGGAATAGGCGTGAAGCGTTGTAGCTTGGTAAAGTGAGACGAGTACTCCCTAACAGAAAGAGTACCCTGGTCGAGACTCATAAAATCTAGGGCTCGTTCGACCCTCAAGGTCTCCGGATAAATTTAATCGTAGAAGATACACTGGAACTCATCCCAAGTCATACTCTGTTGGCGCCCGGACTGTGAGATCACCTCCCACCACCTCTTGGTGGTGTCTCGGAGCATATAAGTAGCAAGTTTTACCCTTTTCTCTAGAGGTATCTCCAGGTTCACAAAGATCATCATTGTCACCTCTAACCATGACTCTGTAGCCTGGGGTCCTCCATCCCCTGAGAATGTAGGAGGATGCTGCTTCTGGAAAACCCGCGTCAACTCAGACATCGACGGGGTAGGAGGCGGCGCTCCCTGAAAGTTCTGCATCATCCTCATGAAGTCCTCCCTGAACTACGCATCGGTGCCTGTAATGGGTATAACTGATGGTTCCAAGGCTGGAACAGGAGGAGGATCTGCAGGAGGTTCCTGATCAGCCATGTCCGGTGTCTGATCACCATCTGGAAGCTGACGTACAACCGGAGGACGTCTCAGAGGCATAGCTCTGAAAGATCAAAAACACACCTTAGATCATGAATATCAAAGACTGGGAACACAAGATTACAAGATAGTAACAGGAGAAGAAACATTCAAGTTTTACTAAACACAACTACATAGAATGTATAAAACTACACGGCATGTTTCTTAAAGCCATTCACATGGGCGTGTACTTCTGACACCATTGGCCGTGTAACACCCCAGACTACATGGCATGTTATCCCCACACACGGCGTGTACTTAAACTCCATTCCCCTACCTATGTCTCTTTACATGGATAACTAACATGGTCCTCTTAACCCTAGACTGCACGGCGTGTTCACTAAGGACCCGACGTGTACTAGATAAGGTTTCGGCATCCCGTGTTGTTAGTTACACGGCCGACAACACTGCTGACCCTTATACGGCGTGTTCTGAACAAACACGGTGTGTATAGGAGAGATAACACTGCCCCCTATTGTTCATGACACGGCCAGGTACCTAGAACAAAGTTACACGACGTGTTCATGCTAAACACGGCATGTACGACATGAGCTTCCCCGACGCGTGTTGTTAGTGACACGGCCAGTTACACATCTCACTACTACACGACGTGTAACGATAGTACACATCGTGTTCCTAAATTTTTTTTTCACCACCCCGTGTTTCTTCACTCACATTCAGTGACACGGTTTAAAACTACACGGCGTGTAGTCATGTACACTCCGTGTATTCTATGTTTTTCCGGGAAATAGCTCAGAAATGGCACCAAAGCCCAGAAAACACTGAAAAAAAACATGGAGGTGCCAAATTCCAATCTGTGAGGGCCCATACTCCCCTAGAATCAATGCTTGAAATCTCTTACATATCAAATACAAGGGAAACAAGTCAATGATCCACCAAACTCTGATTCATGGCGGCCCATAACACCTCAAGAATCAAAATTTGGCATTCATTTAAGCAAAGGTAAAATAAAAAAAATCTCTATCAAACTGCAGGGATTCAATCAAAGCATCTATCACAATAGCATGCAAAATATACAAAACTTCTATCACAACAACATGAAATATCTAATGCACCCTAGATGGCATGGAAAGAATGCAAGGCATGTGATTTCTAACAAGTGTCCAAATGATGCATGAGATGGCATACCCTCATCTCATCGGGTTGCGAAAAAAATAGAACCGAAATAGAAACAACAATAACAACACAAGACATCTGAATCACTCTAGGTGAAATCATATCAATTGTAAAATCTCAAAACTAGAAAACTGTAATAAACGAGGTAGATTGGGTTTTCATCGTAAACGGGTTAGCTACTCTCGGGCACAGCTTATTACCAAGTACCGAATCTGTCTTATCCCTGGCTAAGGGCTCCAAACAGTAAATCAAGAGAAAATAATTCATCTGATACCACTTTGTAACATCTCGATTCTGAAAGCCACCCAGAGCCGCCCCATACCCATTTGTTCAAATGGCCTCAAGCGCATTTCCCCAAATGCCATAGGCTGCCGACTAGAAGCAAGGGACTTTGGTGTGATAGTGGGGAAACTATGTCCTCATTGGCAGAGTACACAGCGGAAGTAAACAAAGAAGACAATAGCGAAAGTAGTAAATATCCAACAACAATAAACAATGGAAGACTAAAACAATAAACAGCTGGATCACACATGTATATATTAAATGATGCATGATACATATGTCTAGGAAAGTAGCCAAAAAATTCACAATGCGGAACACAATACTAATCCAAAGTATAAAATAAAAGTAAACAAGAAACTCCTCAGCATCGTAAGCCTCAGCTTGGTCCCATGCTCTCGTTCTCCAAAGCAATCAGGTACCAGAAGTTGAAGGGTGCTTTCCCTTGTCTATACTTGCAATAAAATAGTCTGTTTGGGACCAAAAGCATGGCCCAAACAGTGTGTGAGACTGAAATCCGAGTAGGCAACCACCAGAAGATCGGTGCCTTACAGTCAGTGATTATATGGAAGGTAATAGTATATTAAGCAGTAAACATTAACAGTAAACAACAGGCAGTAAACTATAAGTAGTAACAAGATGATATACAATAGTAATCAGTCCACAGAACAACAAGAAGCAGAGAAGAAAACAGCTAACCACAACAGGAACCCCTCTGGTAAGTACTCGCAGCCAACCCCTCTGGTACTATCCAAGAAATACTAATAACCCTCTCGGCAGTGCACTCAGCCTAACCCCTCTGGTTTGGTCATATTAAATTATAAGACTCTCTGGGGAAGTTAACTTGGAAAATTCCCCTTATAGTCCAGGGTAGTCAGGGACTCTCTGAGGAAGATCATGCGGTCTAACCCTCTTATAGCCCCAAGGACTAGAAATTCTCTGAGGAAGCTCACTCGGTCAATTCCTCATATAGTCTCTGGTCTATCACAGACTCTCTAAGGAAGCTCACTCAGTCAATTCCTTCTCTATCCTAGAAAGGTTTTAAAGAGATTAAAACAAGTAAATACCCTCTGAGGAAGCTCACTCACTCTACCCTCATATAGTCTATAATATCCAAGACTCTTTGGGAAGCTCACTCAGTCTATCCCCCGTAGTCTATAATGTCCAAGACTCTTTGAGGAAGCTCACTTGGTCTACCCTCCTATAGTCTATAACATCAACGACTCTCCGGGAAGCTGACTCGGTCTATCCCTTATAGTCTACAGCACCAGCTTCCCACTGTCCCATGCCAGTCAGTGCATAAAATTCTATAAGGCCAAAGTACACCTACAGGGCTACTTGGATAACCAGTCTACAACATAACAAGAATATCAAGAATATCATTCCATCCGACAGTCACAAGGCATGGAAAACAGGTATATCGGCCAATGTCTGACAAGAACCCAAGGCCATAACAAGAACAAGGTATGGGAAAAACATCCGAGAATATCAATTATCCACAACATGATCAAATTACCTCTACACAATCATACAAGCATGGAAAGAAAAACAACAAGGGAAAACGGTAAACATGCAATACCCCGTTCATGGGTATTGGTGGAATTTGCACATAAAACTCAAATACTTCAAATGATATGGCAGAAAACACCTACATCGACACTAGGAGATCAATATACTTGAACCACGAGGCTTTATTATCCTTGTAACAGCGTAGATCTATGAAAATGCACAAAACGTTCAACCCACGATATAATGAGAAAGAGGGAAAATAATGGAATGAAACTCAAGAAGAAGGATGAGATCACCGCTGCAGTTCCAACTCAATTAACGGCAGTCGATTCGAAAAAAAGACGGAGGCTCAGGGGCTTAGAGGATGTTTGTGGCCGTACGGGTCGCTCTCAGTTGAGGAACCTGGAGAAGAATGTGTTTTCTTTGGTTAGGCGTGACCCCGGTCCGTTTAATGAAAAAAAAGAAACTACACGATGTGTACTTTTGGGGTACACAGTGTGTACATGGCATTTCCGTACTCTGCTTTAAGTGGCCTCCACTTCACCCTTAAACACCGTGTGTGTGGCCCGGACACGGCCATCACACGGCCTTGCGCTGCATCAAAGTAACGGTGTGTACTTATAAAGTACACGACCTGTACTTTGAAAATTTCCATATTTTCCTATTTGTCTCAAAAATGACCAAAAAAGTAAAAACATACCTGAAACGAAGATCTGAGTTCTTACATTGTTAAAAAAATAAATCTTAAATTATATATCCATTTAGAAATGCACTTTTGACATCCATTTGATAATATTTTAAATTCATATGAGCAGAATAAGCAATTAGTATCTTAATTTCCTCTAACCTAGCTATAGGTGAAAAGGTCCCCTCATAGTCTATTCCTTCCTCTTGACTACAACCTTGTGCAACTAACCTAGCTTTTTTTCTAACTATATTTTCAGACTCATCAGCTTTGTTCCTAAAAACCCATTTAGTGCATATTGTCATGGTGTCCTTAGGTCTGTCAACTAGTTCCTAGACTTTGTTTCATTCAAATTGATTTAATTCTTCTTGAATATCCATCAATCAAATTTCATCATTGATAGCATCATTAATATTTTTGGGTTCAAGCTGTGAAATAAAATCTTGATGGTCAACCTGGTTTCTCAGAGATGCTCTAGTTTGTGTCCCTCGATTTAAATCACCTACTACAACATCTAAAAGATGATTTTGAGAGATATTTTGGGTTCATGTGGATCAGTCTCATCAAATTTGACATGAACTGATTCTTCCACAAATTTGGTTTTCTTATTGAATACTCTATAGGCTTTACTCTATGTTGAGTAACCTAGGAAAATTCTATCATCACTTTTGGAATCAAATTTGTCAAGATTGTCCTTAGTGTTAAGAACATAGACTTTGCAACCAAAAACACTGAAGTAGTTAACCTTAGGCTTCCTATTGTTCCAAATATCATAAGGGGTCTTCTTAAGAATTGGTCTAATCAAGACTCTATTAATAATGTAACATTCTGTATTTATAGCTTCAGCCCAGAAATAAATTGGCCAATCATACTCATTGAGCATTGTCCTAGAATTTTCTTGAAGTGTCTTATTTCTTATTTCCATGACACCATTTTGTAGAGGTGTTCTAGGAGTAGAGAAATTGTGACTTATAGATATTGTGTGAGCAATAAGATTCAATATCCTAATTTTCAAACTCACGACCATGATTACTTCTCAAGGTCTTAATCTTATGTCCACTATGATTTTCTAGATACTTGTATTGTTTGATAAAAAAAGAACACGATTCACTATTGTGAGAATGAAAGTATACCCAACTATACCTAGAAAAAAATCTACAAGAATATAAACATAGTGCATCCCATTTAAAGTTGAAACTGTTGATAGTCCAAACAAATCCATTGTGAACTAACTCAATCTATTGAGAAGTAGAAACTTCTTTTTTTCGTATGAAAGAAACTTTGTTTTGTATTCCCTTCTGACAAGTATTACACACTTTGTTAAGTGGGAATTATAATTTTGGTAAGTCTCTAACAAATCCTTTCCTAGTGAGTTTCCTAATTGAATGCCCATTGTAGTGTCCTAGTCTTCTCTTCCACAACCAGGATTCCTTATGAAATGCATTTAAACAAGAAACATTTTTGTTAACTAAATAATCCATATCAACAGCGTATGCATTCTCATTTATGAGAGTATTAAATATTTAATCATTTTTAGAATTAAAAACATTACATACATCATTTTCAAATTTAACATTAAATCCATCATCACACAATTGAGAAATACTTAGCAGATTGTATTTTAAGCCATCAACAAAAAGTACTTCTGAAATTAATATAGTATTAGGGCTACCAATCTGTCCTAAGCCAAAGATTTTACCTTTAGCATTATAACCGAATGTGACATATCCACCATCAACTTTAATAAAACTTTTGAAACATGAATATTCTCCTATCATATTTCTTGAACATCCATTGTAGAAGTAAAATAGAGTTTTACTGGAGCTCTTTAGACATTTTTCTTGCAAAACAGATTAAGTGTGGGGTAACATTGGTCCCCAGATTTTCTTGGGTCCAGAGAGGATAGCAAGTAAAACATTGGGAACCCATATTTGATTCAAAAATTTTCTATAATCATCAGAAATATTTTTAGACATAAAAAACTTTGTTTGGTCCTTTAGAGAATTGTTTTTCAAAATATAGTTCAGAACTGGAACCAGTTGTGAATTGTCTAGATTTTGGAATAAATTTAGTTTTGATTATCTTTCTCTGTCATGGTTGATATCCTAGACAAGCTATATATTTTGGGGCCATCTGTTTTCCTAGAAACTGAGTCAAGGTATCTCTACCACCATTAAACTTCTCAAGATCTCTTCTTAACTATTCATTGGATAACTTATGTTCAGTGTTTTCTTTTAACAGCTGAGTACATTTTTGTTTCTCAATATCCAGATCAGATTTATAATTAGCATTTAGAGAATGTTTTCTTTTTAATAATTTGTATTTATCATTGAGTTCATTAAATTTATCCTCAAGCATTCCACAGTACTCAAATAGTTCATCCTTAGTCATATTTTCATCATTATTTGATTCACTTTCATTATAAGAGTAATAATCATTAGGCATAGGGTAATTAGGTGTTACCTCAGACGTTTATGTCAAGAAACATAAGTTGGTGTGATTGTTATGTTCACTATCAGAAGCATCAGATCCACTAGAACTGTCTTCTGAATCACTCTGTGTGGCTTTCATATCCTTTTTATATCCTTTTCCCTTATCTTCATATTTCTTCTTAAATTTCAGCTCAGGGCAGTCTTCCTTAACATGAGGTTTTCATTTGAACTCACATTAGATTATTTAATTTGAATTGTCATTCCATTTTCTATCTTTATTCCATTTTCCTTTATAATCATACATTCTCTTGTATTTTGACTTCTAAAATAATTTCTTCTTTCGGTAGAATTTTTTGAACCTTCTAGAATGATGAGACATCTCCTCCTCACAATCGGAGTCTTCACTTGTGGAAGTGTCTATAGGATCTTGAAATTTTTCTATATCCTTGTTCTTTAAGGCAGCAGTCTTAGATGCTACAAATTTCTTCCTTGGTTCTTCATCTACATCTTGATTCACCTTAAGTTCTTCTTCATACATCATAAGATTTCCAATTAGTTCCTTCACTGGTAGTTTTCCTATGTCACATGATTCTAGAATAGAAATAGAAGTCCCTATCTATATGCCAGGTAGGCATCGAAGCAGTCTCATAATCTCGTCCTTGCAGACCACTAGTTTCCTAAGAAGACTCGTAGTATTCACTATCTCATTGAACCTGAGATACCTGTCAGAAATGAGTTCATCAGGTTTCATTTTAAAGTTGTCATATTTAATAGGGTATGTATTTAATCTCATTTCTTTAACATTAGTTGTTCTATCAGGAGAAATAACTAATGTATCCCAAATTTCAAATGATGTTTTACAAGCATATATTCTATTGAATTCATCATCACCTAGAGAACAGTACAAGACGTTCATTTCCTTACAGTTATTGTTATATGTAGCTTTAGTCAATTGAGACTATGTGTCCCAAGAAGTTGTAGGTAATGTATGTTGTTCCTCAATTGAGTACCAAATTTCAGGTCCCATGCTCTCTAGATACATTTTCATTTTTAATTTTCACTGAGCATAGTTATTACCATTAAAGAAAGGTGGCATGTTAGTAGCTGCACCCTCAACCCTATTTTCCATTGTTACTTAGAATTTAAAGAGCTGAAAATTTATATATGATATAAATTTTATGATATTTAAGATACAACTAAAATCATAGTTGAAAATAATTTGAACACTTTAAAGTAAAATTAAATCCTCTAATACAAAATGTTGGTCGAAGTGGATACTCAAGAGGGGGTGAATTGATTTCCAATTAAAATTTTTGTTAAAAACTATATGATTAAAATCCCCCAATTCCAAACAGTCCAGTCAATTAAGGTAGTAGAAATATAAATTTTCAATTGGTCAATAGGTTTCTCAAAGTGTGATTCATACTTATATGAAGCAGTGTAGAACACCAATTCAACTTTTGAAACAAGTTTACTGAATTAAAAAAACATACAAACTAACCAAAACTAACTATCATAGTTAAAGAAAAAACATTATTATGTTTTAGAAAAGAATCATTGGTTAAAATAAAAATAGGGTATATGAGGATTTTCACAACAATGTAAACAAGAGGTTTAGTCTCAAGTCGATACCTAATCCTCTCCACTGAGTGACCACCTTCCACCCAGCAGTTTATATTAAAACTGGATACACAGCCTGTATCGGGCTTTAAAACCTTTTTCACAAACTTTCTAGGGAACACACCCTCTACCACTATTATTCATGGGAAAGAAAAACAATACATAACACACACGGTCTCTTCTACAGTTATACGTGGGAAACAAAAATAGGTGAAGTTTTATGTGAGGATATTCAGTATCCTCTAGTTCAAGCATAGGAGATAGTGTATTAAATAGACTGACACACATCTCATAGATGTAAAAGAAATAAACACAATATATAAGTTATGATGATAAAGAGT
This sequence comes from Viscum album, assembly GCA_963277665.1. Taxonomy (NCBI): domain Eukaryota; kingdom Viridiplantae; phylum Streptophyta; class Magnoliopsida; order Santalales; family Viscaceae; genus Viscum; species Viscum album. The sequence goes on from OY728123.1 coordinate 56,790,386, forward strand.
TTATAAGGCTCTATGTGTTTCCAGTTCAGCTCCTGACTCTTTGGAATGAGAAACGTTGAAGTACGAGTCATTCCTTATAAGTTGTTTCCAAAACAGAGTGTCACAACTCGAGGTTCTAGCATTAAATGTTTTTCTTCTGGTTCTGAAGTTTGATCAATAATTGATTCACCATAGAAGGTAGGAATTAGTTTTTCTCGGAATTATCTTCGTGATTCTTGTGGGTTCAGAGTATTAGTGCTGGATGGTTCTTCCTTGATCTAGCAAGTAAGCTCTGTCACACTTCTCATACAACCCTTTAATTTTTGTTTCCACGTATATGTTGCTTGTTTTTGTCACACTGTATATGTTCCACACACGTCTCTCTTTCGGGGTATTTTCCTTTTATATTTCATGTTTGAAAATAGGAATGATTAGATCACGTGCATGCTTTCTCGTACCTCATACTATCCACGGTATTTTCTCCTAAAAAGTTTACAATCAGCATTAATTAATGTCAGAGCATTTATTTTATCAAATATGACCCTTAGAATAATATTGAGAAATAGGAAAAGTATGGAAGAATAAGCATCGGTAGACTGGTAACGGTAGCCTTCATACCGGTAAGCATCAACAGTAGGTGCACATCGACAATCTCCAAATGTAACCTTTAACAGTATGCTTACACCGGTGACCATGTAATGGTGACCTTGTAGCGGTGACCTTGTAACTGTTACCTTGTATTGGTGACCATGTAGTTGTAACCTTGTAACGGTAACCATATAGGTTTATCATTGTAATGGAAACCATATATTTGTAACCTTGTAATGGTAACCATATAGTTGTAACCTTGTAACGGTATCCATGTATATGTGACCATGTAATAGTAACCTTATCCTGGTAACCTTGTAGCGGTAGCCTTGAAGTGTTAACCTTGTAGTGGTAGCCTTATAGCGGTAACATTGTAGCAATAACCTTGTAGCGGTGACCTTGTAGCGGTAGCCTTATAATGTTGGCCTTGTAACGGTGACCTTTATAGTTAAATCAATCACTGTAAGCTTAACCAATCAAGCAGTGAGATTAAGAGTAAATGAATATTACTCTATAGGAATAGGAAACATTAATGAAACATAATTAGAATAGAATGAAAACATGCTTCTAACATAAATGAAAAAAATATTTGGGATTATCAAAATATGATTTTGGGATTATCAAAACAATGATTAAGTATTATTAAAATATCAATTGGGATTCTCAAAACAGGTGTTTCCTATAACATCTTTGTGTGAATCCACATGGCACTATGTGTTTGGTCGCATATTGTGTCAAGTTAGTTGTAACCACAGATTCAACAGTCATCCCCTCCTCCGTGCGAAGCTCTCTTGGTTCTCTCTGTGGCACCCATAGACAATTCTGTTAAGTTTGATATGCTCGAGAAGGTCAATTCAGATCCCTCCATAGTGCGAAGCTTCCAGTAAATTGCATCATAACCACAGATTCTCCTGCCAGTTACTGTGCGGCAACAACAAAGGGGATTTGGCTTCGTTCCAGCCACACTGCTATGGGGCTCCATGAATGGGCTTTGAGAGACAGCATATTAAAAATTGGTTTTATCTTTGTGTCCCTTTCCTATGCATATATTTAGGCACCAACAAATCCCCCCCTAGACTTGGAGTCGAGGGGAAAATGAGGGTCTAAGTCTGAGGGTCAATCGCCAAAATGTTTAGGCCAATCGCAGAGAAAGATCGCGAAATAAGGTCATGATTTGGAGAGGTGACGTGCGGGTTGTGAGTGTCGCGAAACACTCTGTTCCCAGATGCACCATGACGAGAAGGGGGTCATATCCTATAAATTGGGGAGGCTGAACTCTCTATTTTAATTTCTCATCATCATGTTTTGGAGATTGATATATCGTTTCGTGAAGCCCTACCCACTCTACGACTTCTCTTTGTGAATTGGTCCTTTATTCGTTATAGCGCACAATGATTCTTTCGACTCTGCGAGTGTGCACTCTACATCTTGGGTTTGTGAGATCTTTGTTAGGGCTCTTCAACCTGTCTCTATGATCATACTTCATTATCGAGCTTCACGATCGAGCTCTGCGACCTAAGAAAATTTTTCCAAAACCCTTGAAGACTGAATGGATCATCAGGAAGCTGCCAGGGAGTCCTTGTAGATGTTTCCCAGAGGGAACAAATGGAGAATAACTTGGGCATTGGGGAGTATGTGCGGGGCCATTCAGACCACGAGTCCTTGGTGGAGCTGATGTCAGAGAGTCAGAAGTACTACCCTTTTTCAAGATGATTCCTCTATATGTCTTTGGTTTGAGGGTTGACTTCTTTATTTCTGAATCGAAGAGGGACGAGTTGGCTTACTGATTCTGGAGTACATCATGCTAGTGAAAGTGGTTTAGGGAAGATGATGGATATACATGGGAGGATTACACACCCTTCAATGACAATTTCCGATACAACCATGTAAAAAATGTCTATGGTAAGGCGTTGAAACCAGAGATATCTCCTCTGCAGTACCAGACCATTCTGAAGGCGGCCTTGGGGAACTCAGAGAAGGGGTGGGATGATGAGTGGTACCTGCACTAGGGTAGAAACATCACAGATGGCTGGGCCTGAGCCTAGTGGGTATGTTTCTTGTGTGTTGAGTTTGGGGAAGAGCTGAAGTGAGTGGGCCTGTACGAGGTTGTATGGGCCTCCCAATTCCACATCTACTAGTTGAAGCAACTGAGGTCAAAGTTGCTGAGTAGGTGGACATCGAAGACCAATACCTTCCATCATCACCATGGGAAGTTTGGTATTAGCCTCTGGGACATGCACCAACTCTCAAGGGTTCTGATACTGGGGGTGATGTATGACAAGTTCCTCCCCACCGCTAATACATGGGAGGACATGGAGAAGATGTAACCTCTGGAAAAGACATTGATAGACCTAAGGCCAAGGGAGGACAAGAAGTCGATGTGGGACATCTACATTATGTGATGGTTCATGATGTTCTAGAATTATCATGAAGATGGAGAGTTTCTTGTGAGGCCTCGGACCTTCCTGATGGTGGTTCAGCACAGTAGGAGGACTCCTACTTGTGACTGTTCAAGGAAAGCCAATGGAAGATTTTGGGTTTTAGTATCAGTACCAAATAGCAACTAGTGGTTAAGATGGAAGCATTCATCTCAGTGCTAATATTTGGATATATTCTTCTCACGAGGGACAAAAACATGGGTTTGAGACCAAGCATGTTCTTCATGGTGTCCACATTGCCGATAGGGGAGCGTTTTATCCTTGGATCCCAATGATCGACAAGTTATATAAAGTGTTACGACACATCAACGAATGGAAAAATCCATGGAGGGTATGTAGGTCCTTCCATCTTCTATATGGGTGAATACAGGTGCATTTTAGGGAAATATATTAATATCCAAATTCCATTTCCCCTCCTGGATCATATTTCTGACCGGCCATTCTGAACACAGTGGGGAATTTTCTGACCAAGATGACCCTTATGCTGGTGCCGAACCAGGGCTGGAAGGCTGACAAGTTCAACATCCACCCATTCTCATTGAAAAAGTTTTGTTTACTAATTAAATCTATGGAATGGATGAACATTGGTATTACCTCTTGACCATTCGGGGTGGAGTCCGGGTGAATCGGGTGGATCGTGACCCTCTATGTGAGTCGTACACCCTACTCCATTTCGCGAGGCAATTCTCATGCATGAAGAGGCTCACCCTGCAGGTCTACATATGATTGCTCCATGAGGATCACCTATGTGTGATGAGGTAAATGTGGCTCATATTTTCACGGGAGGGTGGGAAGATGCAGAATGAGCTGCCTCCACCCACAGTTATCTGTGGGCGGGTGATGTAATACGCCAATAGATGGGAGCCATCATACCCAGGTGAAAAGGTTGAAGTAGAAGATTGTCTTTGTCAGTGAAAGGGTGCCTCTCGAACCTCATGGTCAAGGCCGGAAGGGGGAGAGGAAATCCCGTGGTGGATGGGGTATAGTAGTGGCGAGACCCACACCAATTAATAGGCATATAGAAGCAGCAGACCTAGTGGTCCCAGAGGAGCATAGTTATCCGGAGGGGAATCTGCCTCGGTGGTTCCGTATGATACCCACCTGGGCTCTGGGGAAGTGGTTGCACCAGATAGACAAGGTGGAGAACACTATCTTCCCAGAGGCTTGGGATACCTGGGATTTCAATAGATAATTCCTTAACTGGTCTGATATGTGGAAACATCTGAATCATCTCAGGATGGATTTGCCATAGATCGGTCCTATCAGGGCCCGCTTTGTGGAATCCCAGGTAGAGGGGGTGCAATACCTTGTGGAGACGGGGCACTTCGTGCACTCCTGGGGTGCTCTACATTAAATGACTGATTGAGTGAATATTCTTCCCGATTGAACGACCCCTATTCAGTTTTCAACCACCGAATTGAGAGAGTGTTTTCCTCTATCAAAAGAATATGACATGTCCTCTCGGGGGGAGGATGATGGTGGAGGGAGCCCTCTAGAAGAGGGTGAGGTTGGAAATTCATACATGGAGCTGGAAGTGTTTGCAAAGGTCTGTGAGGTAAAACTCTATACCACATTCCTAGAGTCCTAAACCAGGTCATTTAGGACTTATCAACAAACATATGACCTATGAAGGGGTGCCTTATACACAAAACATGCTCCTTCTCACTAGTAGATGAAACTACGAGAATATTGGGATCTGCGCCCATGTATATGGTGATTATCATGCCTATTAGGGATACGACACCCAGGATGGTCCTTCTAGAGCCTTCTAACATCCTGACCATATATGAGGGGCCATGTCTCGGGGTCCCAATAGTAATAATTCTATAGCAAGACCGATTATTCGACCTCTATAAGTATCCTTTATGGAAATTGTAATTATCCATCATTGATTAGGTTAACTGATTCCCATGAACTTTTTGTGTGCAAAATTCATCAAATGGCATGGGCTGTCTTGGAAAGGTATGTTGATTCTCCTGGCACAGCCTTTCTTAGGGGAATGCTAGTGGACGTGGAAGCAGATGCTCAAGCTGACCAAACAGCAACACTCTCGATCACAGGTCGGACAGTTAGCAGAACCGATCCTGATATCATTGAGGTCAGATCTGACGACGAGGATCAATCGACCGACATGGGTTTTGATCTACCCAACCAAACATCAGATGAAGATCTTACTGATGAGTTCCTGGAGGCATTCCCTGCATATGAACCCGCTAACCCTACTGACCAGAATGAGACAACTTTTGATGAAGATGAGTGAAAATCATCCATCACCGATCATGGAAGTTGATCAATCGCTTCATCGAGGAGACCCCTCAAGCATAATGGATAGACCATATGGGGAGGATTTGTTCCCAGCTATGCAAACTATGCACTAGAGGAGTGGATGCCCAGCGTCCTCATATGATCATCTGAGACTTCATGGATGAGAATATTTGGGAGCATGATCGTGGTCCTGGTGTGGGCTCGCAGCGAAGAAAATTGGTGAAAATAAAGAGGCTCCATGAGGCTGAAATTGATATTCAGTGGTTGCAGACTTGCCTGGACGAGTGCTCTTTTTCCCCCAATGCAAGATCGGGGCTTGTATCGTGCCTAAAGGCCTATCTGGGAGTGGCCGAAGAATGGATCATGTGAGCCTCTGAGGAGATTTCTACCATCCTAACCATCGAGGAGTAGGCATGTATCACAGCTGATGAACTATGACCTATTGATTCCAAGGAGTATTGGGAGATAAACATTTAACATCGGATCCTTGATTCCACAAGAGAGAGAGTGCCAGAGCTGGAACACTCTATTGAAGTGGTTAACCCATCTATGGGAGGGGTCGATCCTTGTGTTCTATAATACATGTAAACTTTTAAAAGTGAATTCATGATTTGACTGTTTATGTAACACCCCAAGATTTCATAGTGTGTTATTTCTTCAAAATAATTCAATAACTTGCACTACACGCAACACTGAGTTCAATCACACCATTAAAAGAGGTCATGAATAGTATTAACTACATTTTGAACTTTATATAATCCTTATAATTTTAGAATCCCTATTATGAGTTTCTTAGTCATAATGCAAGAACAGATTCATTTTCAGTATTTCACTTTTATCAACTTCTAATAGTGAAACCTTTTTAAATACAATATTTTAAACTTTTTGACTAAATGGGGACATCAAAAATTTAAAATGAAACACCCCAAGCTTCCACGGTACGTTTCCCTTTGAATAATGTGATAGCGTGTGTTGTACGCAACACCGAGTTCTAACACACCATAACTAATTAAACTAGCCGTTGTGAATAGTAATACCAACTTTTTGAATTCATATATATTCTATATTTCAAAATGTACTTCATTTTTGGATTCGGAAGATCAAAATTAGCCTAGGGTGAAATTTTGGTACATTTCGGATAACTTTCATATTTTGATGAATAGTGAAAATTACTAAATTTTAATTAAAAACAACTTTTTTAATCAAAATAATTAATAGTGATAAATTATTAATTTGAGTGGTTTTAAAGTATATTTATAATATATTTTTACCATTTAATATAATGTTGGTCATTGGACATAATTATACAATTAAACCGAACATAAACAAGTGTCAATCTTTTGATAGTTATTATCTCTTAAAAACACGCTTTTTGTTTTGACAGCGGGAATTAATTTTAAATTAATTTCTGCCACTTCTGTGTTTTGAATTTAGAAAAATGGATTCCATATTTGGAATCAGGATGTTCAAATTGTGTAAATAGGCAACTTTTATTTTTAGACATTTTGAATAATTACTGCGGTAAATATTTTATTTACCATGGTTAAGGGTAAATCTGGTAAATAAGGGTTAAAAAAATAATATTATAATAATACTAAATTACCCTAAAACGTGTCTTAACCCTATTGGTTGATACATGGTCGACCATGGGCATCTTTGGGTCTATTTTGGGACCCCATGGATCCACTTGTAAGTGATAATGACACATTATATTAATAAAGCTAAAATAAAAATAAAAATGACATAAGCTTACATCTTTTAGAAGAACAATTTTTACATAGGGTTATACATGTTGGATTTTCGATTATAAATATTCATTAGAAAGCTAATAAGATTTCCTACATAATTATATTTTATTTATAATTTTTAGACATTAAATAATTTATTTTATTTATGACACAATGATGATGCAGTAATTACTAAAATAGTGAAAAATTAAAATAATTGATCTTATAAATACCCAAATAATTATAATATGAAACTTTTAATGAATTAAACTAATTTTCTATGATAATATGATATATTAGGATTGATTTAATTGACTTTGTTCGAAGTAATCAATCTTTTAGGAGTTTCACAAAAATCAACTATTGAATAGTGTCAAAATTGACATAAAAGAGTTCTTAAAACAAATATTATATTATTAATTGATATTAAATTCCTAAAAATCTAAGGATCGGCCAAGAGACTTATATTATGATAGTTTCCTCATTAATGGACCACTTGTGGGTCGCTTGGATGTATATAGTAAGTTTATTAACCATATTATATAAAAATACAAAGAGACATTGTAAAAGTGAAACTAATTAACTTAGAGTTAATACTTAAAGATAAGGTTAATATAAGTACCCAAACCTGTCTAAATTCTATTGGTTGAGTGGTTTTCGACCTATCCCCACCTTAACCTTTGAATAATCAACTTTGGAGCCATTAGAAACCGAATATGAATTTATTATAAATTAATATTTCTAGCTTTTCCAAAGGTGCCCCTCACCCCTCTTATAAAAGGGCACTCCTCCTTCTCATTTCTTCACACCTCTAAAGCCTTTTGGTTCGGCAAAACTCTGCCCAAATACTCTCCCAACATCCCTCAATACAACCTAGAGGCCTTAGTTTGATCAGAAAGCCAACCTAAGGATCCCTTTTGATCAAATCAAAAGGAAGAACCCGAAGAAGAGGTAATGATTTCACCACCCTTTTCTAAGTTCCTTTCTTCTTCCACTTCCTCTTTCTTTGTTCTTACCATTCTAAAATAATAACTCCAGTATCTTACATATACTGTGATGTTATTATAAATATGGTACAACCATATTCAGTATTCTATCCATCCTTTGAATAACATGTCACCATACGTGCGTACGTACGGCTTACCGTCTCCACGTCGTGGTGTAATTGTTATTCAATATATTATTATTTGGATGGGTATAATAATGATGTGTAACTCATGTAAATAATAAATATAACATGTTAATGATTCTGTATATATGATATAACATCCATTTATATATTATTTTAATATCAAAAGAATGATATTGTCGCTCGTGCGTACGTACGGACTACCGTCTCCACGAACGCGATGAGATTCATTCTCCATCGTAACCATTAAAGTATAATTATCATTTGATGATTTAAAAATGATGTTTAAGGACTTGATATCATTCTGGATAAGAATAATATACAACCTATCCTTTACAAACATGTCTTACGTAACAAAACATATGAAAGAAAACAAGTAAGTTAACACCCGAAACAACGATAATACTAAGATACCAATATTAAAAGATCATATATGATATCATATTAATGTATATGATTATTGTATAATTTAATAACAATTATTTCACCATTATACAGGAGGTTAACCTACCCCAACAAAGGAAAAGTACAAGGTAAGGGTTATTTCACAATCTCTTCATTATCCGAGGTTGTATTATACGTAATAATCTACTGGGATCTCTTTATCATCCACATCCATGTTTCTTCGAAATGTATTTCAAAACATTTTTACTATTTACAAGAATATGGGTTAAAGTCATTTATACCCTTCTTTGACTTTTTATAAGAGGTTTATAAAGGAATCTTTCCGTCGTTTTCAAAACAATGTCCTTTTAACCTTTTCGACAGAATTGAGGTAAGAATGTTTTTTTTAACTTATACGGCGGGTGCGGTTATTTTCCGCCGTTATAAAATCGTCGAAGCTTTCCATACAAGCTTATAAGAATATTTTCAAAGAAAATGTTTTATTTTATATGGATCTTAAATGATTTCAAAATAAAAGGAGATACTTCTTTAAAAAGAATTTTGATTTCATCTATGTCAACATCCTTTGATGGATTTTAAGATTGTTTGAAGTTGATTTACTATGATACAAAACTTCTATATTGAATTGAAGGTTTTGTGATATGTTTGACTGTGGATGTGCTATTTTTATACCATTCATAGTTTATGGTGAAATTATTGACATTTCGTATGCTAGTTTTAATCCGAATGTTTATGTTATATTTCAAACTTTTCTTCAGATGAATGTGCTAAACAAGTATGTTCCGTGTTGGGGACCGGTAAAAGTAAGCCCTCCAGGTTGGGGACTGGTAAAAGTAATCCCTCCAGGTTGGGGACTGGTTAAAGTAAGCCCTCCAGGTTAGGGACTGGTAAAAGTATGCCCTCCGGGTTGGTGTCCGGTTATTAGAGGCACTCCGGGTTGGTGTCCGGTTATTAGAGGCACTCCGGGTTGGTGTCTGGTTATTAGAGGCACTCCGGGTTGGGTTCCGGTTAGAAGTAACCCCTAGGTCTTGGGATGAGGCCTAGACAAAGAAATTAACGTTTAGCATTATGCATTCCAACATTATGAAAGTGGTTATTGATTTTTGCATGTGATTATTCGATTAGTAGAATATCCATGTGAATAAGTAAATGGCATTATTTCATTTTACTTTTTCCATACTATGTTGAAGTTCAATTTTAAAAGGCTTTTGTTTTAGTAATTCATTGCCTTAAATGTTTATGATTATTTTGAATGTTCCGCTATATTGTTATCCTTACTGGGCATTTGAGCTCACCCCTTTTCTATGTTTTATTTTTCCCAGGTAGTGAAGAAGTAAATTATGAATGACTTGCAGGGATATTATGAGGGGTTAATAGTGTGGATTGTGGATAAATTATGTTGTTGTATTAGTTTTTCATTTTACGATGTAATGTAAAACTTATGAATATATCTAGTGTTTCCAAGGCTACTAAACCAATCGGTCTTTCGGGATTTGATCTTTCTTGTGATCATGCCAATGTTACGAAGTAATGCACCGACTCTGGGTAACTGGGGTCGGGGCGTTACAGTTGGTATCAGAGGAAGTTTAGTACAAACCTTGGAAGCTAGATTTAGATAAACTCTGATTAGAGCACGTAGACCTAAGATGAACTTTGAGGATTAGTATAGAAGAACTTCCTAAAATTTTGGTATTGTAGAGATTTTGTGAGTTTTCCGAGCAATACATCCCTGTCTGGATACGAGCAGGTAGAGGCGGCTCTGGCACAGATGTACCTAGGGGTAAAACCCGAAAACACCGCTTTGAGCTAGACTCGAACGGGAACTGGTGCACGACAACGGGCCTTGCTGCACTCTTGGTTACGACACTCCCGGGGGATATGCTTAGGATAACTCTCATTTTCTTTACAAATCATTATGAAGGGTTTATGAGTATATACTTCCTCAAAGAAAACATTATTATGATTATGGATTATATCCATAAATAGTTCAATTTATGTTAAGTGTTTTATAAGTATGGGATTATGTATTTTGATTCATAAACTGATCTAGTGTATGCCATTGTTTAGAAATGGCGCCCAGTAGAAGGAATGGGAACTCCAGAAATGCACATGATCCAAAGAGAAGGAAGGATCATATCTTTCATGGTCTTAAGCTATAATTTATTAGAGAAATAGTCTCCCATGTATTATCATCATATGAAGAAATAATATCATGTGTTGATAAGATAAGTAAAGATTTTACTGAGTCCTATGGCTTTGAAGGGAAGCAAGAGAAGAAAAGGATGGAAGAGAGATAAATGGATAAAGGGAAGAGGGAAAAGAAGAATTTTCCCATATGTGGTAACTGTGGGAAGAAACACCCTAGAACTTGCCTGAAAGGAATGGGAGTTTGTTATAAGTGTGGAGGAAAATGGCACAAAGTACGTGACTGCAAGGGTGAGAAAATGGTTTCAAATGTACAATGCTTCATTTGCAAGGAGTTTGGACACTACGCGAACCTATGCCCCAGTCATCAGACTATGCCGCAAATGATGCTATTGGATAATAATCAAGTTATGATACTACCACAGATGAAGAGGGGTGATTAGAGTTCTTATGTTGATTATGTCAACTGAGTGTTGTATCAACAATGTACTTGTTACAATAATCATGGAGTATATAAGGATTGTACTGCAGTACTATTTCATTAAGGACTTGAGATTGTGTGGAACAAAGAAAAGTGACTCAATAGCAGGATAAATTTTTGGAAAATATATGGTTGAGAGAATGATAAATCATAATATGGTTCTGATACCGAGTTAGTGATTTTAGAATAATACATGATTGATTTGGATAAATTATATTGGATATTCTTGACTACCTTGAAACTGATTAATGATTTGTATATTCCATCATTTTGTTGGGGTTTAAAACATTTTTGGATTGATGAAGTATATCCACCATTCTATATGGAATAAGGGAGAATGAATGTAATCAATAAGGAATATGGTAATTCAGGATGTTTCAGTGTATTAAAAGAATACATGATGAAAGTATTCATATGCTATTATGGGGTAAAAAGGATCTATATTATGTTTACCTTCCTTATAAATGTTGGACTGTGAGTTTAGAAAGAAGTATTTTGGATAGTTCTAGTTTGGATTATTTTGGATTGCCATAAAAGGACAACCCGGAGGTCGGGCGGCAACCCGTCGCGTCTGGCAAGGCTGCGAGACTTGAACCCGCAACCAAAGGGCGACAAGGGTGTATCACCTACCACTATCCCACGAGATGTCCTGGATTAAATAAAGTAGTTTTTTAAAAGATCTGGTAGATGAATTATAAATTCGTTTATTTTGGAACCCTCTATGAATAGTATAAATAGAATTTTTTTTACGAGTGAATGATGAGTTTTGGTAGAAATTTATTAATGGATAAAACTCTAATTATAAGCTAAGTATATCTCCTTATGATCTTAGCCAATCTCATAAATAAATTCCTCATCATTAATAAAAGGAACTTAGAACAAAAATGTTGTCCTAGATGGTACCTTAAATCATCACTAATTTATGGCTTTGGGATTGTTTGACTTTTCATAGCCATGTTCTCTACCACTCTCCATCAGATAATTGATGGCTAGATTTTTCTTCCATATCCATATTTTCTTACATGGAACCCTAGTATGTGTTATTTTCGGTAATCTTCATACTTTCCACTCTTTATTTTAAATAGAGGCCTCATTAATTCATTTTTCGATGTGGGATTTCAACTAAGATATTTTGAAACGTCAAAAATGTGTTATCCTAATACCCTATGTTTTGTTGAACCGATGGTATTTCAAATCATCATAGATTGATGAATTTAAGGACCTCAATTATACACTTGTTTGTGATTGATGAACTCAATCACTACCTATAAATATTTACATTTTCCTCCGATTATATGTCTCTAATTTCCACCAATGTTCTCCTAATCGAGATCATAATTTGGTGGTGACCCTTTGATTTCTCTTTTCCTCATATTAAGACTAAATTTTAGTAACCCAATTTCCGATGTGGTTTTTCCCACAAATATATTTTCTACTTTCAACCTTTTATTTTTGAAGAACAATTTCAAATTGCGAGGACGCAATTTATTGAAGGAGGGGAGAATGTAACACCCCAAGATTTCATACTGTGTTATTTCTTCAAAATAATTCAATAACTTGCACTACACGCAACACTGAGTTCAATCACACCATTAAAAGAGGTCATGAATAGTATTAACTACATTTTGAACTTTATATAATCCTTATAATTTTAGAATCCCTATTATGAGTTTCTTAGTCATAATGCAAGAACAGATTCATTTTCAGTATTTCACTTTTATCAACTTCTAATAGTGAAACCTTTTTAAATACAATATTTTAAACTTTTTGACTAAATGGGGACATCAAAAATTTAAAATGAAACACCCCAAGCTTCCACGGTACGTTTCCCTTTGAATAATGTGATAGCGTGTGTTGTACGCAACACCGAGTTCTAACACACCATAACTAATTAAACTAGCCGTTGTGAATAGTAATACCTACTTTTTGAATTCATATATATTCTATATTTCAAAATGTACTTCATTTTTGGATTCGGAAGATCAAAATTAGCCTAGGGTGAAATTTTGGTACATTTCGGATAACTTTCATATTTTGATGAATAGTGAAAATTACTAAATTTTCATTAAAAACAACTTTTTTAATCAAAATAATTAATAGTGATAAATTATTAATTTGAGTGGTTTCAAAGTATATTTATAATATATTTTTACCATTTAATATAATGTTGGTCATTGGACATAATTATACAATTAAACCGAACATAAACAAGTGTCAATCTTTTGATAGTTATTATCTCTTAAAAACACGCTTTTTGTTTTGACAGCGGGAATTAATTTTAAATTAATTTCTGCCACTTCTGTGTTTTGAATTTAGAAAAATGGATTCCATATTTGGAATCAGGATGTTCAAATTGTGTAAATAGGCAACTTTTATTTTTAGACATTTTGAATAATTACTGCGGTAAATATTTTATTTACCATGGTTAAGGGTAAATCTGGTAAATAAGGGTTAAAAAAATAATATTATAATAATACTAAATTACCCTAAAACGTGTCTTAACCCTATTGGTTGATACATGGTCGACCATGGGCATCTTTGGGTCTATTTTGGGACCCCATGGATCCACTTGTAAGTGATAATGACACATTATATTAATAAAGCTAAAATAAAAATAAAAATGACATAAGCTTACATCGTTTAGAAGAACAATTTTTACATAGGGTTATACATGTTGGATTTTCTATTATAAATATTCATTAGAAAGCTAATAAGATTTCCTACATAATTATATTTTATTTATAATTTTTAGACATTAAATAATTTATTTTATTTATGACACAATGATGATGTAGTAATTACTAAAATAGTGAACAATTAAAATAATTGATCTTATAAATACCCAAATAATTATAATATGAAACTTTTAATGAATTAAACTAATTTTCTATGATAATATGATATATTAGGATTGATTTAATTGACTTTGTTCGAAGTAATCAATCTGTTAGGAGTTTCACAAAAATCAACTATTGAATAGTGTCAAAATTGACATAAAAGAGTTCTTAAAACAAATATTATATTATTAATTGATATTAAATTCCTAAAAATCTAAGGTTCGGCCAAGAGACTTATATTATGATAGGTTCCTCATTAATGGACCACTTGGGGGTCGCTTGGATGTATATAGTATGTTTATTAACCATATTATATAAAAATACAAAGAGACATTGTAAAAGTGAAACTAATTAACTTAGAGTTAATACTTAAAGATAAGGTTAATATAAGTACCCAAAACTGTCTAAATTCTATTGGTTGAGTGGTTTTCGACCTATCCCCACCTTAACCTTTGAATAATCAACTTTGGAGCCATTAGAAACCGAATATGAATTTATTATAAATTAATATTTCTAGCTTTTCCAAAGGTGCCCCTCACCCCTCTTATAAAAGGGCACTCCTCCTTCTCATTTCTTCACACCTCTAAAGCCTTTTGGTTCGGCCAAACTCTGCCCAAATACTCTCCCAACATCCCTCAATACAACCTAGAGGCCTTAGTTTGACCAGAAAGCCAACCTAAGGAGCCCTTTTGATCAAATCAAAAGGAAGAACCCGAAGAAGAGGTAATGATTTCACCACCCTTTTCTAAGTTCCTTTCTTCTTCCACTTCCTCTTTCTTTGTTCTTACCATTCTAAAATAATAACTCCAGTATCTTACATATACTGTGATGTTATTATAAATATGGTACAACCATATTCAGTATTCTATCCACCCTTTGAATAACATGTCACCATACGTGCGTACGTACGGCTTACCGTCTCCACGTCGTGGTGTAATTGTTATTCAATATATTATTATTTGGATGGGTATAATAATGATGTGTAACTCATGTAAATAATAAATATAACATGTTAATGATTCTTTATATATGATATAACATCCATTTATATATTATTTTAATATCAAAAGAATGATATTGTCGCTCGTGCGTACGTACGGACTACCGTCTCCACGAACGCGATGAGATTCATTCTCCATCGTAACCATTAAAGTATAATTATCATTTGATGATTTAAAAATGATGTTTAAGGACTTGATATCATTCTGGATATGAATAATATACAACCTATCCTTTACAAACATGTCTTACGTAACAAAACATATGAAAGAAAACAAGTAAGTTAACACCCGAAACAACGATAATACTAAGATACCAATATTAAAAGATCATATATGATATCATATTAATGTATATGATTATTGTATAATTTAATAACAATTATTTCACCATTATACAGGAGGTTAACCTACCCCAACAAAGGAAAAGTACAAGGTAAGGGTTATTTCACAATCTCTTCATTATCTGAGGTTGTATTATACGTAATAATCTACTGGGATCTCTTTATCATCCACATCCATGTTTCTTCGAAATGTATTTCAAAACATTTTTACTATTTACAAGAATATGGGTTAAAGTCATTTATACCCTTCTTTGACTTTTTATAAGAGGTTTATAAAGGAATCTTTCCGTCGTTTTCAAAACAATGTCCTTTTAACCTTTTCGACAGAATTGAGGTAAGAATGTTTTTTTAACTTATACGGCGGGTGCGGTTATTTTCCGCCGTTATAAAATCGTCGAAGCTTTCCATACAAGCTTATAAGAATATTTTCAAAGAAAATGTTTTATTTTATATGGATCTTAAATGATTTCAAAATAAAAGGAGATACTTCTTTAAAAAGAATTTTGATTTCATCTATGTCAACATCCTTTGATGGATTTTAAGATTATTTGAAGTTGATTTACTATGATACAAAACTTCTATATTGAATTGAAGGTTTTGTGATATGTTTGACTGTGGATGTGCTATTTTTATACCATTCATAGTTTATGGTGAAATTATTGACATTTCGTATGCTAGTTTTAATCCGAATGTTTATGTTATATTTCAAACTTTTCTTCAGATGAATGTGCTAAACAAGTATGTTCCGGGTTGGGGACCGGTAAAAGTAAGCCCTCCAGGTTGGGGACTGGTAAAAGTAAGCCCTCCAGGTTGGGGACTGGTTAAAGTAAGCCCTCCAGGTTAGGGACTGGTAAAAGTATGCCCTCCGGGTTGGTGTCCGGTTATTAGAGGCACTCCGGGTTGGTGTCCGGTTATTAGAGGCACTCCGGGTTGGTGTCCGGTTATTAGAGGCACTCCGGGTTGGGTTCCGGTTAGAAGTAACCCCTAGGTCTTGGGATGAGGCCTAGACAAAGAAATTAACGTTTAGCATTATGCATTCCAACATTATGAAAGTGGTTATTGATTTTTGCATGTGATTATTCGATTAGTAGAATATCCATGTGAATAAGTAAATGGCATTATTTCATTTTACTTTTTCCATACTATGTTGAAGTTCAATTTTAAAAGGCTTTTGTTTTAGTAATTCATTGCCTTAAATGTTTATGATTATTTTGAATGTTCCTCTATATTGTTATCCTTACTGGGCATTTGAGCTCACCCCTTTTCTATGTTTTATTTTTCCCAGGTAGTGAAGAAGTAAATTATGAATGACTTGCAGGGATATTATGAGGGGTTAATAGTGTGGATTGTGGATAAATTATGTTGTTGTATTAGTTTTTCATTTTACGATGTAATGTAAAACTTATGAATATATCTAGTGTTTCCAAGGCTACTAAACCAATCGGTCTTTCGGGATTTGATCTTTCTTGTGATCATGCCAATGTTACGAAGTAATGCACCGACTCTGGGTAACTGGGGTCGGGGCGTTACAGTTTATGATGGTTTCATTCATGAGTTCTGTTATTTATTTTGGTTTAATACATTTCCATCGCATTCGTGAAATATCCAGCGATCAATTCCTAAGATCACATGGGTCAACCCCGATGTGAGAAACAGGGGATGACCACCTCATTATTCCATCTGAATATGAAATTATCAACCAATCTTCTGTCTTCTAGGGTTTGATAAAGTGATCCTAATTTCTATGAAAAAATAGGGAGGCCTGGTTGGAGAATGAAACTCTTAGAACAGTCAAATTTCTGTTTTCCCAATGTGATCTAGTGCACGAGCAAGATAACTCCAAGGGCATTAGAATCAATCTGAATAGAGGGGTTTGGAAGGTGTGAATCACGATACAAAAAATTCAGAATATTATAGTGATTTTGTGACAATGAAGGATAACTATTGATCATGTTCGAAACACAATATCCCTATTGCGTTATCCTGAAATGGGGATAACAAATTTGGGCCGACCATAGACCATGTTCGAAATATGGGGACTGACTCGAAATGTTATCCATTATTCTTTTGAATCGTTGGCCCAGAATAGTAGGCGGGCCATAGTCCATGATTTTGTACTGTTTGGGGGTTCTATTAGACGTGAAAGGAAATCAAGATCTGTATAAGGGATATGCCATGTGTGGAGGGTGGAGTGATGGGTTTTTCGAATATAGTCCAACACTCTTGAAATTATTCCACTATAGTGAAGACACATTAGGTGAGTGTGTCTGTATGATCAGGGATCAAACATACATATTGAATAGGACCACTCTGTTAAGGTCCTAGAATGCTTTGACGTTTTACGTCATACCAATAAGGACAATAGACATGTAGTTAAAATGACGTAGAGTGAGGATGGTGCACATAGTTTAAAAGACTGGGGGTTAGGCCCAAGGATAATTGCCTAGTCATTGCTATGTATTCCATGTTCATGGGAATCAAACCAAACATAGTTCTCGAGCACAACATGGTCAGATACCAACACTGGTATGGGGAATCCTCTTTGGTGAGAAAGCTAACTGTTGATGCTCCTTTCCATCATAGGGTCCACCAAATAGAAAAGGGGAATACCTTAAGCACAAAGAGGGTCACCCTTTGAAGAAACATAAAACATTTCATAAAGGAATGGACCAAGATCCAATTTGAAGTGCACCGCGCAAGATACTTGGGTGCCACGGAAGTCACTTGCGCGTCGTGTAAGTCACTTTCCCGCCCCATTTTATTTTTCACCCAAGGTGCACCGTGGCGTATAAATAGCCCCTGTGGGCCCCCATTTCGAGGAATAATTTTCCAGAAGTCAAATTCCAGATCTGGTCGCCCAAGTATTCAACTCAACTCTTCTGAAAACTTCTAAGGTAGATTTTTACCTGGAATTGAAGACTTGAAGCGGTAGGATAAGGCCTAAGTATTTAGAATTCATCAACACTTGCGCAACTAACTGTCCAGACCTCCTTAAAAGTAGAAACATTTGCACGCCCCCCTATCCTTTCAATGAAACTTGCGTGCCATCCTTTTGGAAACATATTAGGATAGTACTAAAGGATTGAGTTATGTATCGCCCATGTATTACTCTATAGATTCTCTATCACCCAGGTGAACTAGTGCGACACATGTACACTTGTGCGGCCAAGACTGGCGCACCAAATGACTTGCGCACCAACTTCATTTGTGTACCTCTCTCCTATTCACCTATTTTCTTCCTGATATTAGCCCTCAAACCCCTGTTCAAAGACATTTATGGTATGGTACCTTTTTGGCTTCCTTGTCTGAAATGGATTCTGTGATAACCTCTCCCAAAACCTCGTGACTTACATGCTTTATGTCACTACGGTTAGAGGTTTCCTAAATATAACCTCATCCTTTAAAATGAGATGTTCTTTTGGTTTTCTCCCCCTTCTTAAGAGTAAGCACTAGTCACAAGTTCCTTTAATTTGGGTCTCCTTATCAGGAGTAATCCCCAGTCACAAGTTCCCTTAGTTTGGGCCTCCTTCTCAAGAGTATGCCCCAATCATAATTTCCTTTAACATTGGGCCTCCTTCTCAAGAGTAAGCCCCCAGTTATAAGTCCCCTTTAATGTTTGGGCATCCTCCTCTGGAGTAACACCCAATCCTAATTTTTTTTATTTGGTCCTCCTTCTCTAGAATAAGCTCCAATCATATGTACCTTTTCATTTGGTCCTCCTTCTCAGGAGTAAGCCCTGGGTTAAAACTCTAAATCTTTATAACTTATAAAATACTTTTATGGACCCTGCTCCTGGGACTCTTTCCTAAAGTAAGTCCTGGTCTTCATCTACCTGGGCAGTCATACATACGTAAGCCCCACATCATTTCTCATGACTACGCCTTTTGTTCTATCATCGTCAAGTTTACTGAAACCTATTTTTTCTAATACCAAGCATGAATCACGTGATCTTAGAGTGTAAAAGTAATCACGACATCTCTTTTTGGGCCATTAACTATGCATAAACCCCATCCTTATTATCGAACTACATGGGTTCTGATTCCTTTTTAATGAGGATACGTAGTTAGCCCATCAGCATGAACGATCCCAACTCTGAAATAATCCATGTCTTTCTGAGTGACAATAAACTTCAAGTGCCCCACTAAGTGGCTTTAAAACCAGTATGGTCATCATAATGACAAAGATATTTCTATATAATATATTCAAGGATCCCATTGACTATAAATATCAAATAAAAACATATTATTCTCTATCGATGATGAACCTAAAATATATATAAAAGTTTCTCTATGTCCAATACATATCAATCATTGATTTCCAAATCTAATGGAAAAATCATTCTCAATTTTTGGTGAATTAATAAGGATTTGTGAACATAACTTAAATCTATAAGAGAGTCCCGATGTAGGAAATATTCCCCCCCCCCCAAAAAGGCGTGATGAGCTTGACCTCCCATCTTCTCGGCTAATGGAAATTCTTAAGCCTCATCGGTCCATAACTAACAAGCACCTACCTTTGTAAAGTAGGTCCAAATAGATATGGAATCAGTGGGTGTTTCCGGTTCTACGAATAAACCCATTAGAAACCTATTGGAACATTTGAACATTAAACAAACAAGGTCATCCCAATTTTCCAGAAGAAACTAAAATGGTGAACCCGACATGAATCCTTAACCATGTTAAATGATGTTTTAATTATTTGTTAGGCCCCTATTAAACTCAATATGAGGGACAATAAAGAAATCAATAACATATGTGCTCATCCAAAAGATTTAGTCTGGCCAAACCAATCTTGATTATATCTGTTGTGTCAAACATGCACTCTTTTCAAAGATCTCTCTGCAACACAGAATGGCTTCTTTAAAGTTCACACATGTGAATGCCTCAGCTGCTACTCCTATTGGATCCTTGTCCGCTCTATGGATAACATCACATTCTCAGTGTCTTCAACACTGGGTCTCGAATGCATTGGTGAGGGAATACCATCAACATTGTACAATCCCGAATCTGGAGGCCACTCGACAAGCCCTCAATGTTAATAACTCACCCTGGTGGTCTAGACAGCGATGACTAGTTTTTAAGAAGCAGGTGGTGCCAACCATCGTCTCCAACCGTTTCGGGTCGTTATCCCCGGAACGCTACAACCAGTCCATACCATATCATAGGGAGGTGAATGAAGAGGTTACTCAAGGCCTGAGTTCATGAATACATGAGCCCTTCCTGAGGACTCCCACCAACAATCACCGCCAGACTCATGCGGTAGTGCACCCAAACCCTGATGAGGGTATCGCCTCTAGGTGTTCAAATCAAGTTCCTCACACCCGAGCATGCAAGATGAACCGTCTGAGGCAAAATTCGGCCAACAGGGACCAGGTTTTTACCTCTACCCCCTCCGAAGAAGTCCATCAACCTAACTTGATGGAAATCAATGAGCGATCATATACACCTAATCATCTTAATTTCACATCCCAATAGACTCGTCTGGCAGCAACACACCAATACCGCTAGGTAATTCTGGTGGAGTACTATAGATAGGCACATACACCTTTTTATAAATCATCATCTAGTCTGTAGGCTCGTCTGACTACCTCCAAAAAAGCCCCCCAACCAAATGTGGTGACCACCTATAAACAGGCACATACACCAGCTTACACTCATCAATTCTGTCAGCAGTCTCTTCTGCCAGTATTGAAGTAATTTCATCAATTATATTCGGTGGATAATAATCAGTAGGAACATATACCTGTAGTTCATCAGGACAACCAAATATCTCATTTGGTAGCACCCGGAGATGTCAATTGGAAAGCTCTAATGACAAATAGGAGGTTGACACAACTTTCTTCCCCCACCCATGAGTATTGTCAGAATTCACCGACAGGAAAAGGAGGACAGGAGCAGGAACACACACCTACTCCAAGCACAGAATGGACGTGTATTCCTGTTCTGGCAGCTGATGTCACCATGCATATTCTGACAATGGTGAAAGAGCAGAAGCAAATCCCTACCCACATTCTAGACACCTATCAGAATATTATAAATACTTCAGTGACATCACAGGGAAAGATACACAAATCTATCCCTATCAGTGGATTGACTCTTCAACATGTCACCGCGGAGTAGATACGCACCTCTGTTCCAGTCCAGGAGGGTCATGAGTCATACTCCCCCATGTCATACGGACAATCAAGTCGGGCACATACACCCGATTTAAATGTAGATAATCTGCCTAACCTGACCATTTCTTCTGAGCATGCACATACACCTTCACATAATAACCACTTTCGTCAACAAGTGGTTTCTAAAGTGAGTAAGAAGGCATCCACGAAAAATACCCATCCTGCACAGTTAAAAAATCAAGATCCAATCTGTAATAAGGCCTTGCTCAATGATAGAGTTCTTGAAGCCCTTAAACAATTATCTATTGCAACTCAAGATTCTAATCTCTCATTTAAAAATTTCATAAGTGACAAAAATAATTTTGATGGTCTTCATCAGACACTTCCTCATAATGGCTTGCTTCATGAAAATTCGGTCAATCTCAATGTATCATCTTTAGATGAGAGCCATGATAACCCTCTACATGGCCATAAGTCCAAGGAGAAAAAGGTTTCATCTTTTTTTGTAACCCACCATGGTGGTCCTCCCCATGATGATGAATTTAGCTGGTAAAGTCCTCTTTGCAGTACTAATTTGAATTGCCTGGAACATTCTTCAATGGACAATGCAGTAACGAGAAATCCCTCTTTTTTTGAGGCACTTTCAAATTCGAAGCCAGTCATGTCTGATGCCTTACCACTATAAGGTGAAATACTTTCTGAATCAGAATATAGCATGGGGTGTAGGTCATTCTCCAAACCACCCCTGGGACATTCATCTTCTAATTTGACATATGAATTCTCTACTAATCTTGTTGAATATGATGAACCAACAAAGAAGCACCAGCTTTGGTCCAATCAGGTAGAAGAATCTTTATCAAATGACAAAGAGGAAGTGTTAAATATGAGAAAACATTGCCGAAAGGTGAAATACCTTCCATGTTTTTGCCTTTGGCTGACTCTCAGTATGATATTCCAAAAACTTTGACATAACATTGTATTCACAATATTCGTATCAACATGTCAAAAAATCATTGTCACTTAAAAAATAAAATATTACCTTATGATGAATATCAAAATCATGTTATGGTGATAGAAGGGTTGAAAAACCCAATTGACTTGGCATATCTCTCAGTTTCCCGACATCCAAAGGGTGAAAAGCAGCAGAGATCCCTTCGGCGTACATGCCTTGGTGCATTAAAAAGGTTGTGCTAGTTAATTACCAATGCCCCATCGGGTATTCATATCAAGATATGGGGTGTTCATGGAGCATTGCATTTTATTGTGCTCTCCAGTCAACAAAGCCCTCCTAAAGTGGCCTCATGCAATGTTATTACCCATGGATGGACACATCTAACTGGTTTTGTGTGTAATAAAAGGAATGCTCAAGAACATGACTCACCTTGTTCTTCCCAAATTCAGGAATATAAAGAAAAAGTTGTCAAATTACTCTTCCATCAAGAAAATTAGAATTCTGAATAGGCTTCTTGTTTAGAGCATGTGAATCATCAGGTGACATAGGTGTCAGAAATAATCCAATGGTCATCTGAGCCAGGTGATTTGAGTAGATGTCGGATGATGCATCCGGCTAATTTCTGGACTAAAATCCTCAAAATTAGGAGAGCATTTAATAAAGTTTGAATTTAGCAGCTCAAGAGCCACCTCAACTTTCCAGGCTAGGGACTCTTTTAATCCAACCATTGGGATCAAAAGACAGAATTTGGGGAGTTGAGCAGCAAAAAAAGAAATATGCCCAGTCCACTGGACTGAAGACTTTTTCAAATGCACAATATCTTCCTCAGTGAAAGTCATCCTTATCATGATCAGGGAAGAATCCACACGACGAATGCAGAGCCGAATTATCAGGAAATTCCCTCCAAATTACGGTTTATCAAGAAGTTCCTGAGGGATCAACCAAAAAAAAGGCAATGTCTCATAAAGGACATGGAAAAAAGAAAATATCATAGAAATTCCAACAGAATGGATGCAATGTGTTATGCATCGATAAATTTCATCAATTCCATTTTCACTGATCCCCCAGAACATGAGGCTCACTCAGAGGAATCAGATGAAGAATTTCTTGTTCAAGAGTCTGTACACATAGAAACAAATGAAGGACATGTGCGTACCCGAATCCAGAGGGTTTCCTAGAAGCAATAAATTCCATCAAATAATTCCGTTCCATACAACAGAAAGGAATATTCCATGGAAAAGGGTAAAAGTTAGGTTACATCCCACCCTACCTCTGAAGAAGGCCAATCACCCCCATTAGAGGAAAGGTTTGCACAACAACAAGAATAAATGAAGGAGTTAAGAAGGTTAAATGCAGAAATACTTCAAGGTAGTATTCCTCCTAAGCATGCTGGATTTAATCAATCAAGGGAATTTTTTGCATCTACTGGGATGGATCAAGAATATCCCCCTTTACAAGTACACCATCACAGGTCCAATCCTATGGGTCATACGCGATAGCAACCAGCAATACTACCATCAGTGGTAGTACCGGTCGCCACACTCATCCAAACTTTAGTTATTACACCTACTTAGGTACAAACCTAACCATATGCTTCTCAAAAATTAATGACTACCATTGAGTCATTAATATCTCAGTTGAAGCTATGGAAGGAAAACTTACACAAGTTCATCCGGAAAAGAGAGCTTACCCAGAATGGGTGGATGCAATTCCTCCCCCGTCAAATTTTGTGAATACCACATTCCCAATTTTTAATTGTTCGGGAGATCCAGAACAATACATAACACATTTTGTTTCTCATTGTGATCCTATGATGGTAACTCCTCAACAACAACAAGCAGTTAAGCTCATGTGTTTTGTGTAGTAATTACAAGGACACACTTTTGTCTGGTATACAAGTTTGCAATCTTAGTCAATTACTGGGTGGGAAGATCTCCGTCAAAGATTACTTCTTCAATTTATCTCAACATTACCAAAGACGACAGTTTTTTATCTTACAAATTGTAAAAAAATGTAAAATGAAAGAGTTTCGGATTTCATTACTCGCTGGAATGGATTAACATATTCCTTAAATTTAGCACTCCCTCAATAAGAGTTGCTGCCAATCTATGTGGAAAATCTATGCGATGAATTACGCACACTGTTGATCCCTGTGAAATACACAGGAGGGTTTTGAGACCATACTTCAATCACTCAGCAAATCTAAGACTCACTTATAGATGTTGGGGATAAAACCCATGTAATTCCATCATCTCCAGGAAGGAGAATAGGGAAAGCAAAGACTGCTACAAATACACTTAAACAATAACCTGTACCTTCTTCCACTTCAAAACCTTCTTCATATCAAACAACCCCACCTCCTGAGCATTGACCACAATGTCAACCTCATCAATATGATCAAAGATATCAAAGGCGGAAACAATTTGAGGATTTAAAGAAAAAAATTTATTCTTTCCGGAATGAATAAGTTCCTGGTTACTTAATCTTGGCTCTGAAAAGTAATCTAGTTCAGTTTCCAAGGCCAAAAAGGCCGAACAAGGAAGGGGATGAGGACCTCCCCAACTATTGCACGTTTTATTAGATTTTGGGCATCCCATTCAGGAGTTTTTTTGTCATCAAAGTCCTCCTACAAAAGATGGTGGACTCTGGACGAGTAAAACTGAAAGGTTCTTCAGCCCATCTAGAATGTGTTACTCCTACTGATCCATAGAAATAAGACAAGTGGAACAAAGTCAAAAGTAAAAAAGGTGCAGAAATATGATGATTGGATGGTCAGGAATATGATCAACAAAACTCATGCTATTTTATGAACACAATTGAATCAACCAATTGTGCCTTATACTATTTCTACCATAGCAAAACCCCATCATCATAAAGAAAATCCTCAATGAAGCGGCATAATTTGAAGAAAGAAGAGCAGTCAGAAGAAGATGAGTTTGTGTCAAAGCCTAAGTTGTCTTTGACTCTGGCAGATTTTATGTCATCTGCTTCAAAAGAATGGGCACTATCCCACCAAACAGAACAGCCTGAACCGGTTCATCAGGCAGAGTCTTCATCAGATGAAGAATTGATCTTTGGTTCTGTTAACATGATTTATTTAACAGATCCTTATGCCGGTGACAGTTTCGATTATGATGATCCTAAGTTCCCTATATCTAATAGAGTAATTAGGGGTAGATAAAGAGGTCTAGGATACATAGGACAACATGGATATTCCAATGTCCATTATTTCAATCCTACCTCTGCTAGAACTGTATATATGGCAGGAACTCATGGAAAATCCCTTCAGCAGGCTCAAAAGGAACAAGAAAGTTCTTCCACACATGGTAGATTCGGTCCTGACACAGTTATTTTGGAAGGCCGGTTAGATGTTACACCTTCTTCCTCTCAGAAAATAGATAGACCTAGTTGGTCTAATATACTGAATCCAGGAGTGTTTTCAATTCCTACCCTGATACGAGATTCACCTACTGACAAATCATCAACTTCCAAGGAACCTACAAAACCACATTTTCATGATGGTAAACGCAGACCTTTGGACCAAAATTATGATGTCTTGAAACATTTGGCCAAATTACCAGCCATGTTATCAATTTTGGATGCCTTGAGTCTATCAAAAGATCTTTGGGAGGCACTTATTGAGGCTTTTTCAAGTCCTCAAGAATTAGAAACTGAAATTGATGTGGCTAAGGTCTACCATATAGAGAATGATCCTGCAGCATTCCATATAGTAATATCTTTTATAGATGAAGATGAAGATGATTTTATACATGGACATATCAGACCTTTGTATCTATCTGGAAAAGTCAATGACATAGACATCTAATGATCTATCATTGATATTGGATCAAGAGTCAACCTCATCCTTATTCATACACTTCATCGATTAGGCCTCACCGAATCTTGTTTATCTCCTTCTACTTTGATGTTGCAAGGATATGATAAGAATGAACAAGAACCTCTGGGTGATATTAAACTCTGAACTCTGTTTGGAGACCTTGTGTCTAATTCAGATTTCATTGTTGTTTGTCATGACACAGCCTTCAACATTTTTCTTGGAAGACCTTGGAAACATCAACATACAGACATACCTTCATCATACAATCAATGTCTCAAATATTGTTTCAATGGAAGAATTAGGACATTGTATGTTGATAAATCCCCATTCAAAACATGTGAATCTCAATACATTGTGGTAGAATTCTTTCACATAAAAGGAAATAAAAACTCCACGGCAAAGGAAGTTACCAAAATTAATTCTCAAAATGGTTTGGAAAAGATTCTATTAAACCCATTCATATATGTGAGTACAGATTATATGTTTCCTATCAGTAAAATTGACAGGATAGATCTAAATCCAAACACTATTATGGAAACTTCCATAAGGTCAATTACGACAACCAAGCCAAACAACATGAGAGAAATTGTTGATTTTCCAAGCAGTGATGAAAGCTTAAAGGGAGATTTATTCATTTCATCCACTAAAATACAAAAATTCTATACTTCATCAACTAGGATAGAAGAAGTTATAGAAATGTTAGAGGAAAACAATGGTGTTGATTCTTAATCCAGCATCTCCTCTTTATTACCCTAGGAAGACCCTTCATCATCAATAGGGTCAGAAATGGCAGCCTCTTCTTCAAGATGTTCAAATTTTAACTTCTCCCATGATCATGGAAATTATGCTTCGTCATCTACTATGAAAGTAAAAACAGAAGAAGTAACACATATTGATGAAGAAGAGGAAGATCTAAGGGATTCTCCTCAAGCATTTGAAGAGGGTATCTCTACCACTATGGATGAACTTAGAGAAATAAATCTGGGTACAAAATAAGATCAACGCCCCACTTTAATTAGTGCATCCATGGCCCTTGAAGAGAAAGAAATTTAAAATTAATTTCTAAGGATAAATAGAGATGTATTTTCTTGGAATTATACATACATTCTATGTCTTGATATCGATGTTTTCACTTATCATTTGGGTTTTCCAGGAGAACATCAAGGATTCAATGAAGACGCAAGAAGAACACACCCAACTTATGCCTCCAAAATTGAAGCTAAAGTTGATAATCTTATCTAGGATAACTTCATCAGAAATTTTCAATATCCCAAGTGGTTGGAAAATATTTTCCCTGTGAAAAAGAATAATGGAAAAATTAGAGTTTGCATTGACTTCAGAGATCTTAATCGGCATTTTAACAAGGATTATTTTCTAGTTCTGATCACAGAACTCTTAATTGATTCAACAGCTCGTTGGGAAGCTCTTTCCATTATGGATGGTTATTCTGGGTATAATCATATACGAATGTCCCCAGAAGATTAGGATTCTACATCTTTTGGAGCTCCTCAAGGTGTGTTTTTCAATCTGGTAATTCCCTTTGGCCTGAAGAATGTAGGTGCAACGTATCAACGTTCCAGGAACCATGTCTTCAAACCCTTATTAAGTAAATTTTTTTAATGCCATGATGATGATTTGGTGGTTAAATCCAAAAAATGTTTTGATCACTTGGTTGACCTGAAAATCATATTCAACAAACTTCAACAGCATAATTTGAAGATGAACCCCTTGAAACGTGCCTTCAGGGTAACCTCAAGAAAATTTCTCAGCTTTATTGTACGCCATTGTGGTATCAAAGTTGATCTTTAGAAGACAAAATCAATCCGTGACTTGTCACCTCTTAGAAATTTGAAGGAATTAAATTGAAATCAAGGAAACTTAGACTATATTCGGTGTTTCATTTCCAATTTGGTAGGCAAGTGTTCCCTTCACCAGATTAATGAATAAGGGAGTCACATACCAGTGGACTGAAGAATTTCAAGAAGCATTCGATATTCTCAAAAAATATCTCTTGAGTCCACCTTTATTAATGCCACTCGTTGAGGGAAGACCACTTTTTCTTTATGTGAAGGCTTTAGAACGATCATTGGGTGTCTTCCTTGCCCAAAATAATGATGCTGGGAATGAAAACATCCTTTACTATCTCATTTAGACTATGATTGAGGCAGAAACTCGATATTAACGTATTGAAAAGTGTTTTCTATCATTAATATTTGTAGTTCAAAAATTGAGACACTACCTGCAACATCATGATTTCCAATTGGTATCTCGCAATATCCCACTCAAATTTATCCTTAGTCGTCCAATGCTTACAGGACGTATGTCAATGTGGGTAGTTATTTTTCAGTAGTTTGATATCCAGTGTGTGTCTAAAAAGGCAATAAAGGTCCATGCTCTGGCTGATTTCCTTTCTGAACACCCATCTGTATAAGATGCAACTTTAAATATTGAACTTTCTGATGAGGAAGTCTTCTCTATTCACAATAATCCTCAAACATGGGAAACTTACTCTGATGGTGCCTCCAGAAGTCCAACAGGGGAGAAAATGGAAGATCCTAAATTCAAAAAAGTTGGGTTAGGAATCGTGAATATTTCCCTAGAAAAGACAGTGCTACCCTATTCCTTCTTATTGTTGGAAGGCGGTACAAACAATGAAGCAAAATATCATGCTCTCTTCACAGGCTTGAAATTGGTGCTTCAGGCACATGTGAAGCACATGAAGGTAAAAGGTGATTCAGATTTGGTAATCAAACAAGTCAATGTGGATTATACCATCAGAAAATAATATTTAATCACTTTTTGTGATTACGTCATATAGTTAATGACAGAATTTCCCTCGTAACTGACATTTTCTTATGTCATGCGATCACAAAATGCCTAAGCTGATTCACTGGATAATATAGCCACAGCCCTGGCAGATCCAAATTGGGACGAAGCAATCATTAGTATTTCCCACCGTCGTATAGTTTCACCTTATGTTCAAATCAGAATAGAGGAAATCAATGAAATTAGTCCCATTTTCGAACCATATGGTCATACTACAGGATGGATGACACTTATTAGGGAATACCTTCAAAATGGAACACTTCCACATGATAGAGTCTGGAAAGAACAAATCCGGAGATGTGTGGTTAATTTTACTCCTTATGATTGCCCAGATCACCAAAAAATTCATTACAAGCGAGGTTTTGATGGAATTTTATTCAGATGTATTGATGGTGAAGAGACAATGACTGTCATGAATGATGTACATGCAGAAATTTGTGGTGACCACCAGTCTGGACATAGACTGTCTGGTCAAATTCGAAGGCATGGATACTTCTGGCCTTCAATGAAACTAGTTTGTGTTTATTTCACTAAGAAGTATCATTCTTGCCAAGTATGTTCCAACTTCATTCATCAACCCCCAGAGTTGCTTCATATGGAAAAATACTCCCAGACTTTTGCTACATGGTTAATGGATGTTGTAGGACCTTATTCTCTAGCTACAGCTAAGCAGTTTAAGTATATTCTTTCTGTTAATGACTTCTTTTCCAAATGGGTAGAATTAATACATCTCAAAGAAGCCGGTGCTAAAAGAATTGTTAGCTTTGTCAAGTCCAACATGATTACCATATTTGGTGTTCCTCATACCATATTGACGGATAATGGCACAAACTTTTGTTCATCCGAGGTATGAAAATTGTATCACGAATATAGTATCAGATACAACCATTCATTTCGGTATCATTCAACCTTCAATTTTCAAGTAGAGTCTTTCAATAAGACTCTTTCAAACATAATTCAAAAGATG
Organism: Viscum album; assembly: GCA_963277665.1. Classification (NCBI taxonomy): domain Eukaryota; kingdom Viridiplantae; phylum Streptophyta; class Magnoliopsida; order Santalales; family Viscaceae; genus Viscum; species Viscum album. The sequence goes on from OY728123.1 coordinate 56,820,420, forward strand.
GTGAATAATGATAAGAAATCATGGCCTGATAATATTTTTCATACTCTATGTGCTTATCATACTACCACCCGAACTGATACACGATCAACTCCATATTCATTGGTATATGGAACGGAATCAGTCTTAACTATTGAGGTACAATTACCTTCGCTTAGAGTCACTATTTGTGATCAGTTATCTACGATGGACAATATCAAAAGAGATCGGATGAATTGGAATGACTAGATGAAAAAATATTGTACACACTACACCATTTAGAAGTCTATAAAAATCAAATAGCACAAGATTTCAATAAAAAAGTTCGTCTTTGTTCAGTCATTCAAGGAGAATTGGTATTTTTCCTCAGAACGCCAATGATACCGGGAAAGAAACCTCCAAAGATTGAGCCAAAGTGGGAATGACCTTACTCAATACATAGTGTCTACCCCAATGTAGATTATTCTTTAATCTCAATGGATGGAGACCTCATTACAACTCCAACCAATGCATGATTTTTGAATAAGTATTTTGGGTAACATAAATACACCCATTTTCCTTACTACACGACATTAAACTACATAGCTTCCCCTTTCATCCAACATGAAATTAAATTGTTCATCATCCAAGCTGCATGACATTAAACAATCAAGCACCCCATGTATGTGACACATGACATTAAACTGTGATCGCCGCATGCACAATTATTTTTTTAGACTCTGTTGCCATGTGTTCCCCAGGAAGATAATCATGAATAATCCACACACCATCCTTCGTGGTCACATATTTCATGACACGATCATTAGGTATGTTGTTGCTTCTTGTTTCTGACACCAAGCATGACTCACGTGAGCTTAGAGTAAGCTTCGACCATGACATCTTCTCTGGGCCGCTAACCATGCTTAAGTCCCAACATCATCTTCGGGTTGCTGTCCTTAAGTACACATCGATCACCAAATCCCTCTCAATTGAACTATTTGGACTTTGATCCTTGCCTCTTAGGCTGGGTATATAGGCAACCTCTTATGGTTCAAGACCAAAACCACTTTCTTCACATCGATTCACCTTCATCCCATACAATGTTGATCTGTGATGTCCTCATCAACCATCTTATTCATATCGGTTCACTTTCGTCCTATATGACGTTAACCTGTGAATGTCCCATCGTCTTAACTATATGACGTTAAACTATACAGTTCCACATTGTTCTTGCTGCAATACATTAAACTGTATAGCACAGGTCCATGCATATAACCTTAATCTATTAGTACTTTTGTCCTGTATGACAATAAACTGCAACAATCCCTGATAACCTCACTCGAGAGGAATCATCATCGACATGGTCTCCAACCATGTCATATTTCAAGAACTACATATGGCTCGATTGTCATCCTAATGAGATACGGAGTGACACCCAAGTCTTTCATCTTGGGTCCAGCCAAAACTGAAATAAAGTCCTCTTTACCCCTCATATGTATGAACTAAATCTGTACAAAGGGTATTTCAAGAACTATGTGTGGCTTCATTCCCATCCTGATGGGATATGTAAGAACGTTCGAGCATTCCTTGAGTCCAGCTACAAGACTTTGAGCCTAACCCCAAACTCTACTTTCATTCCCTTGGCTGAAAAGTCACCCTGGGAGCACATGGTGTGATATGGAACACCCTGGTCTTTATTCACATTAGGTTTATAACAAATGCACAATGTGTCTCCCTCACTATGGTTTGAGATATATGAACCTAAACTAAGATCTTCCATGTTTTCGTCATGCATGACGTTAAAATGTATTTCAAGAACTACATGTGGCTTGATTCTCATCCTAATGAGATATGTAGTGACATCCAGAATCTCAATTTAGGACCTAGACACAACATTATACAAATAATATTCATGATCTCTATAACCCTTTTCTTTACTTATGGTCGCAAAATTTATGATACCGGAGAGTTCTTTTGCTTGGCTATGTTGCACATGCCCTTAGGTGGCCTTGCATAAGTTGTCTACATAATGGACCAGTCAGCCCAAAAGATGCTACTATTTGACTATGCAGCTTATGCCCCAGTTATCCCTGCATAATTCAACCCACATAACGGGTCTGTCAAGTAGTGTTAAATTCATTCTTAGGAGAAGCCTCCATTTTCCCTATTGGTCTTAAGGGCGATATGTAAGGATCTAAAACAAACTACCATCCTTAACATATTTTTCCATACTCTTTTTCATGACCTGAAAGTATTTTTTCATATAATGATTCTATCTCCAGTTTTAGTCATATGATTTAAAACCAAAGACACCTTTTTTTCGTATTTTTAGGTCAAACCTTCGTAGAAGTCACATTACTCCAATTCTTTGATAATTATGATTGGAAATATTTCCTCCATATTCAAGTACCTTTCTCTATAAAGCAGACTCTATGCTTTGGAAGGTTTGAATCCCCATAAAACTTTCGTCAAATTTTAGCAATAGAAAGCTAAATTTCTGAGAGTTATTTTTCCCAACTATGCACCCCATTCCCTTAGGTGGCCTTGCATAAGTTTTCTACATAACAGACATATCTGCCAAAAGATGAAACTATTTGACTATGTAGCTTATGTCCCAATTAGACCTGCATAATTCAGACACCATAATGTGTTTATCATGTAGTGGTAACTTCATTCTTATAAAATAATTCCTCTAATGACTTTTATCTCTTTTCCCATGTCATTCATCAGGTTCAAAATTTCCAAAGTCACATTTTACAATTTTACCCCTCCATACTTGAATATGGAAATATGTTTCCAAAAAAATTATCAATAATTGAGTCAATATCATCCATTCTGTCAAAAGATATTCGGACTTAAATATTATCCTTTTATAGTCCAACATGCATCACTTTAAACTGACAATAACAAAAGACATGGTACTCATTAAATTGGAAACCTATAAAGGGTACACTGAACAAAAGTCGATTCCCATCTCACTAAACATACATTTTGTATGATTTAAGAAATATTGAGCAATTAAAAGATAAAGTTTGTGGGGGTTTTTTTATATAACCCTAGTAAAAATCAAACTATATTTAATAGGCCCATTGGATTAGGTAAAATAAGAACAAAAATAAAACTATGAAGGTACAGATGATTGAAGACGAACTGTTTTTCATTTTATGAACAAGATTAGAATAATATCCCCAGACTGGAGTCTCTTATCTTATTTTCAGAAATTAAAGAAGACATTAATCATGATTTCGCATCTATTTCACATCATCCTGAGCTTTATCAGCAGCCACTTGATGTTCATTTACTTGAACAACTTCACTCTATTTAGCTCGATGAATTGGTTGTTTGGCATCTGTGATGGCTTTTATACCATCTGCTTGGACTTCTTCCAACAAATTATGAAGCTGGTAAAGCTCCCCAATAACATCACCTAACTCTTTCTGAAGGTGAAACTACTAGACAATCAAATCCTTGATCTTTTGCTTCAGTTCCTTTAGCTTTGCATCATGATCAGCCTCATCTCAGGAAACTGCAGCCTGAGATTCACTGGTATTGATCAACAATCTTGCTCTGATCAGGTCTTGAAGACACCTTTTCTCTTTCTCCCTCCTTCGAATGAATTTTTTCACTACGACATGGATTTCTTGATATCCAAAACTGACATGTCCCAGCAAGATGAACATGGATGATTGTATTGGAATTTTCGAAGGCATCTCTTCAAGAGGCACCTTAGATATTATCATCTATATATTTTTCCATGCCTTGTGACGTGAGAATTGGAGCGCCTTATACACCTCTAGGTTTGATTCAGCATCGCTATCACAGGGAGGATCATAGTCTGGGATTAATGTACTTAAAGAAGTTCCATGTTCTTCTCCTTCCCTGACCCTGGTTGCTTCACCTTCTGCTATTGTTTGGGTTGAGGCTGAGTCTTCACCTCCAGATCTGGCCATTGAATTTGACAGCCTTGTTTGGTCAATTAAAATTTTGGTTTGTTTCAAAGGATAGTAAAAGTAGATTGATTTTATTGCAGGTTAAGTAAGACAAAAATATCATTATCTTTTACCTAACAGTATATCAGAAACTTGTGAATACTCCTCCCCATATTTCCTAGCTTCAACAGTATTTTCTGGATGGGTTTCAGGAGGGTCTATCGTGCTAGGTTCCACCTGAGCTAGTGTTTCTGCAATAATAGGGTTGACATCAATGTATACACCCATTTCAGGCATTGCTGGTTCAACGGTTTCATTAGATGGAACTGTAAATTTTTTAAACAAACATGGTTAGAAGTGTAATCATGAGAATATTAACAGGACAAATGATGAAACTCACGTCCATTTGACTCTATAACTAGATCTCCAAAATCTTCTAAATCACATGGTAATTTTACATGGTCTAAAATTTCTTCAACGGACATGCCAAGAGTCATTATTTTATCTAATGTTGTCTCAGATCCCATGTTAGTCTCACCAGTGGGAGACCTCAGCATGTCTTCTTCGTGACTTTCATTTGGCAATCTTTGACCCCAGATAGCTTCTTCAGAGACAGTTGTGGGGTCAGCTTTGGTGGTTGAAAAATGTTCTGGTGCATGTGTTGAACCTAAAACATCACAGAATTGAAGTCATTTTTTATCTCGGTTAATTTTATATGAATTATTGTTAATTTACCAGAAGTATTTTCTCTCTTGGCATCAGAAACAGGAGCGGTGCTGGGAACAGACGTCGGCTCATCTGCTCTCATTATTTCTTCAAGAAAAATTGTTTAAGTAGGAACTTGCAGCCTTTCTACAGCACCCTCCATTGTACTATGAGGATGGTCAGTCCTTTCTCTTAAAGGGTAAACTGAATAAGCCCCTCCAATCCTGAGAAGTTTGAGCACATTTTCCTAAGTTAAGATTAATGACTACGAGAAAGACTTACCACTACTGATAAAACATTTGGCTCTGGTCTTCTTTCTTTGATGCTTTTTCTTCTTGGAATTTTTTGGTGGAATAGCATCCCCACCTATGAAAATAGGTATCAGAGACAATAACTCCCTTTCTAAATCCTCTTCCAGGGCTTGATGGCCTGGAGATACTTCGCCCGGCTCACGAGGAGATTTAGTGGCTCCAGGAGAAGTTTTACCAGGGCTATACTGCGGTGAAGGGATTTCAGTGGTTCTTTCCTTTGTAATCTGCAGGATGAAGAAGATTATTTCCTTGAATAAAAAATATTTGGATAAATTCAAATTGAAAATAAAATAGAAATATGAGAAAAAGGAAAATTACATCTTCAGGAGCCACTTAATCATGTCACTCTTCATCTAATGAAGGACCAATCTTCTCGTTGGTACGAAGGTCCTTCATTTCCTTCACCCCCTTAGTGATATGAACTAACTTATTAGTGGAATATATGATCATTTCCAGCACTTTGATATAATCCCTCACTTCATTGGGGTTGTCCTCAAAATGGATGTCATAATATGCTTAGAGATTCCCCACTCTAGGGATATGCAGCCTGTCAGATAAGTCCATCTAGGCGGTTTTAGCATCACAATATAGGCTCCGCCATGTCCGGACATCCTATGGTTCTAAATATTCAGAATGTACACCAAAAGGCTGCAAGGATCGTCCTATAATCTGGGACATCAACTTCTTCCCAGCTTCTGCAATCGAAGATAAAGGATAATAAAATTAACGATGTTTCACTTTAAATAATGGAAACTAAATTTCCTCAATGATTTAACTCACCAGGAGTTGATGGAGTATGTCTCTTGACTCTAGAAGGTAGATTATATCTGTCACGAGGCATCTTTGATGCATTTCAAGCCTCGTCATCCCCATCCTAGGAATCTGATGAATCAGATCTGGGTATGGAATCTTGAGATGAGGAAGAGTCCCCTTCCAAATTAAGAGCTTCTTTCCTAATGGTTCTCTTATTTATTACCAACCAAGGGACTAGCTGATTTAGTGCCCCTTCAGGGTATGATGTTAACCAACTATCGGCATACCATGTAGTCAATCGAATTGCCGCTCCAATAGCTGTTAGGTCAAATACTGCCCTATTATTCTCCATAGATGTCAATAATCATAGTTGATAAGAAACCATCAGATGCTGCTCCAACCTAAAATGTACCAATGGGGATATGATAATTTGCTGCAGACATTTTAATTGACGTGTGAATCTGTATGGAGCATAGGCATCGCATATAATTTCTCTATCAATCCTCATGGATAGTGTACCATCTCTACATGCTAGAATATATGCCCTTAAATCCATGCTGGTTGTTCAATCATCAACAAATAGCCCTGTTGTCGGATTTCCATAAGAAAATAAGTGAAACTCTTTAAACATGTTCAACCTTATTTTGATGTCATAAGCATTTAGGGATATGGGAGAAATTCCAGAAAAGGCCTGAACATATGGCCAGAAAGAATATCTAGGATCCTATACCCCACTCTGTACAACATATGTCCTTAAATGGGTGGAGATCCAACCACATAGACCTTGGAATGGTCCCACTATTCTTATAGGAGACTTACCCAGATAAGCACGAAGTAAGCTCCTATGAATATTTTCCATAACTGGGGTGGCCAACCCAACCATCTTCCTTTCATCTTACTTGGATTCAATGAAAATGGTCCCCGGCCTCACACCTCCATTCGAATCATGAACTGTTAAAAGGTAAAAACTGAGCCACAAGGCCAAAAATTCTTCCAGACGGGTCTTCGCTGGAATTTTCTAGTTCCCTTCACACCGCCACTTATCAAACTCTTCTACTTCAAGAGTTGGCCAAAATGTGCTCGGAGCACCCCTCTTTTCTTCTCTAAGGAAACTAGTAGGATGAGTGCTGGATGTTCCCTTCTCACTCTTCTTAATCAGAAACATGTCCATCCACTCCTCTGGATGAATATCCTTTCTAGAATGGGTTTTTGTGGTGGTGTTATTATTAATCTTGTATAAAATTTTCATTAACTCTCAAGCCAAAGCTGGAGTCTTCTCTGAATCATTTCAAGTCACCTTTTTGGGGATGAATTCATCATACATATCTCCCAAAATTGGATCCCCTGAAATCTTGTAGAAATCCCAGAAACTGAGGCCTACTTTTCCATGAGTAAGATGGAAAGAATTCATTTCTGAGCTCCAGCGGCTAATTAACTCCAGCACGAAATTTTCATTTCTGTAGACATATGTCTGCCCAGCCTAGACAGCTTCGTATATTGCAGCTCCCTTCAGATAATTGAAAAACTCTGCAAAGATTTGTCGCACACAATATGGCAACATCCAAGTCGGATTCACACCTCCTCCAGGATGGAAATCTCAACTATTCTTCCATCCCATAGACTGGTCCATCTAAGAATTTCAGAAAATAGAGGGATAGCAATGCGGCTGCAGATCAGGCGTGTGAGGCTTCAAATCTGGAGTGCATGGGCTATGATGCAGTATGTATGCCTTCTCTACTATCCCAGTATTGGAAAATGACCCTGCAACTGAGACATTTGTCGAAGAGAGGTTGGTGTAAGTCTGAAACCAGGAATGGGGGATGTAATTCTTTGCCTATGGAACGTGAAATCCTTGTAGATTACCATGGCCATACAAAGTCAAGTAGATGCTCTGTGGAAAATTGGCATGATATTTCTTCAAGTACTTAGCCAAATTCGGGAGAGTTCTATCACAGATATCATAATATTCATGACCGACGATGTTCATCATATCATCTATTCTCTTTCTGGCCAACTCATTAGCTGATCCAATTCTTTTGGGAGCCATTGAATCTTTACAAAGATCAAACAATCAACTCTCATGTAAGTTTGGTTTGTGAAATTTTGATGAAGGAAATCAAAAAAATGGAAAAGGAATTAAGGCGCGCAAGTCCCAAACTTGGCATTCAAGTCAATCGTGTCGCACAAGTATTTCTTCCCTAGTCATGGTGTGCAAGTCAAATACCTTTTACAGAAGCACGATGAAATAAAAGAAGGGTGATTCGCCGAAGAACAGAATCACCTACGTGACGAGAGATCATGTGCTGGATGGTGAGTGAGTTTATGTGGGAGTGAGCCTGTATATATAGGCAATCCAGGCCACATGCACGCCATTCTTGTGTGACCCAGCATCTGCACACTATTCTTTCATGCCCTCGCATCTGCACGCCACACTAGCGTGCCATAGACCCTTTATTTTTCTGTCTTAACCTCAGAGGCATATCTTTTTTCCTTTTCGGATCCAACTCTTATGGGGTACTTTTGTTGACGCTCATTTCCATCACAGGGTACACCAAATGGAAAAGGGGAATAACTTAAGCACAAAGAGGGTCAACATTTGAAGAAACATCAAAAATTTGATAAAGGCATGGACCAGGAGCCCATTTGAAGTGTGTCGCGCAAGATACATGTGTTCCACACAAGTCACATGCAAGCCACATAAGGGTCACACAAGTCACTTGCGCGCCCCATTTTGTTTTTCACCCAAGGTGCACGGTGTCCTATAAATAGCCCATGTGGGCCCCCCATTTTGAGGACGAATATTCCAGAAGTCAAATTCAAGGTCTGGTCGCCGAAGTCTTCAACTCAACTCTTCCAAAATCTACTAAGGTAACTTTTCACCTAGAATGGAAGACTTGAAGGAGTAGGATAAGGCCTGAGTGTTTAGAATTCATCAACACTTGCACGCCTAAGTGTCCAAACCTCCTTAAAAGTAGAAACACATATGCGCCGCCCTATCCTTTCAATGAAACTTGCATTCCATTCTTTTGGAAACATCTAAGGATAGTAATAAAGTCTTGATTTAGGTCTTGCCCAAGTATTGCCCTACATATTCTTCATCGCCTAGGTGAACCCATGCTACACAAGTACACTTTCATAGACAATAATTTCACACCAAATGACTCCCGCGACCGACACTTTCTCACCAACTTCATTTGTGTGCCTCTCTCGCATTCACTTCTCCTCTTCATGATATTAGCCCTCGAACCCCTGTTCAAATTCACTTATGGAATTGTTCCTTTATTGGATTCCTTAGGTATTCTGTGAGAACCTCTCCCAAAACCATGTGAATTACATGATTTATGTCACTACAGTTAGAGGTATCCTCCATATAACCCCATCCTTTAAAATGAGATGATCTTTTGGTTTGGGCCTCCTTCTGAGGAGTAATTCCCAGTCCCAAGTTCGCTTAATTTGGGCGTCCTTCTCAGGAGTAAGCCCCTATCACAAGTTCCCTTAATTTGGGCCTCCTTCATAGGAGTAAACCCCAGTCACAAGTTCCCTTAATTGGGGCCTCCTTCCCAGGAGTAGGCCCCAGTCACAAGTTCCCATAATTTGGGATTCCATCTCAGGAGAAAGCCCCAGTCACATGTTCCGTTAGTTTGGGAATCCTTCTCAGGAGTAAACCCCAGTCCTAATTTCCTTTAACATTGGGCCTCCTTCTCATGTGTAAGCCCCAGGTTATAAGTCCTCTTTAATATTTGGGAATCCACCTTAGGTGTAATCTCTAGTCTTAATTTCTCTTAATTTGGGCCTCCTTCTCAGGAATAAGATCCAATCATAAGTCCCTTTTAATTTGGGTCTCCTTCTTGGGAGTAAGACCTGGGTTAAAACTCTAAATCTCCATAAAGTATAAAATACCATTATGGACCCTGCTCCTGGGATTCTTTCCTAAAGTATGTCCTATTCTTCATATACTTGGGCAGTCATACATAAGTAAGCCCCACAACATTTCTCATGACTGCATCTTTTGTGGCATCATCATCAAGTTTACTGATACCTCTTGTTTCTCACACCGATCATGACTCACATGAGCTTTGAGTGTAAAATTTATCACAAAATCTCTTTTTGGGACATTAACTTTTCAGAAACCCCATTATTTTTATCGAACTAAGTGGGTTCTGATTCCTTTTTAATGAGGATACGTAGGTATCCCATCTGCGGGTATGATCCCAACTCTAAAATAATCCCTATCTTTCTGAATGAAAATAAACTTCATGTGCCCCACTGAGTGGAGTTTAAACCAGTATGTTCATCGTAATGACCAAGATATTTCTATATAATATATTGAAGGATACCATAGACTTAGAATCTCAAATACATACGGATGATTCTCTATTTATGAAGAACCTCAAATAGAAATAAAAGATTCTCTATGTCCCATACATATCAATCATTGATTTCCAAATCTAAAGGAAAACTCATTTTCAATGCTAGGTGAATTAATCAGGATTTGTGAACATAACATAAATCTATAAGAGAGTCCTGGAGTAGGAAATAATTCCCCCTAAAAAGTTGTGATGAGCCTGACCTCCCATCCTATCAACCAATGAAAATTATTAAGCCTCATTGGTCCATAACTAATGAGAACCTACCTTTGAAAAGTAGGTCCAAATGGATATAGAATCATTGGGTGTTTCTGGTTCTACGAATAAACCCTTTAGAAACCGATTGGAATGTTTGAACATTAAACAAACAAGGTCATCCCCATTTCCCATAAGAAACACAAGTTTCGGAATAAATTTTTTTTCTTTTATAAAAAAAACATATGTTATTATATGGTTCATTTAAATAATGGTATTTATGTATTAATTTATGAAAACCAAGTATTAGAAATAGATAACAATTTACGATCACATGAATCATATAATTTATAGCTATAGAATCACCAAATTTTTCATGTAAATGAGAAGTGTTTGAAAACCCCTTTTAAGATGGTTATTTAGACTCTTCTAAGCTAAAAAAACTTGAAATATTTCATGCTTGTGGACAGTGGAAAATAGCCAAACCATCATTCTTTGGACAGGTTGAAAGGACTATAGAGCTTCTTGGACTGGTACAAACTGATGTGTGTTGAACATTTCCAATAGAATCTAGTGGTGGGAATTATTACTTCATAATTTGCATTGATGACTTGAGTAGTTATGGATATATTTATTTGATGAGGTATAAGTCTGAGTCCTTTAATAAATTCAACGAATTCAAGAATGAAGTAGAGAATAAACTTGGAAAGAAGATAAAGAAGCTTCCATCAAATTGAGGTGGTGAATATATTAACCAAATGTTTATCAAATATTTATGAGAGTTTGTGATTCTATAACAATTCATTCCATATTACACACCATAGTTGAATGGTGTTAGTGAAAGGAGGAACCGTACTTTGTTAGACATGGTAACATTGACACTGCTTCATGAAAATGTTCCATTATCCATTTGTGGATATGCATTACAAACTAAAAAATATAAATTAAACCAAGTAAAAACTAAAGTGGAAAATGGAATTCCCTTTGTGTTATAGAGTTGAAAGAAACATATTTTTTCACATACATGGGTATGAAGTTGTGAGGAATTTTTTATGGCCATCTCAGGTAAAAAACTAGCACCCTGGGGAAAAAAGGGTATCTTTATACGGTATCCTAAGGAAACAAAGGGATACTAGATATAAAAAACCTCATATAAGAAAGTCAATGTCACTAGAAAATCCATCTTTCTTGAAAGGGGGAACATCCTAAAAAATGATAGTGGGAGCAATATTGAATTCGATCAAGTTGATGCTCAAGATACAGAAGAGTTGGTACATGAACTAATTCCACAGGACCCCATGAAAGAAGTACTTCCCTAAAAAATTAATATGTAGGAGAACTAGAGAGGTAAGAGAACCCAATATATATGATTTTCTAGTCATTGAATATGGAAACTCATTGTTTGTGGACAATGATGAAGCTCTTTACTACAAAGAGTCAGTAGAGTGATTAGAAGTTGGAAGATTGAAAGTAGCCATGAATTATGAAACAGATTCCATGTATCATAACCAAGTTTGGATTCTAGTCAATGTTCTAGTTGATGTAAATCCTATAGAGTGAAAATGGTTAATCAATAGAAATCTAGACGTGGAAGGTAATGTAAATACCTATAAATCAAGGATAGATTCTAAATGATTTTAATAGTGCCAATGAATTGACTACAATGAATCCTTCTCAGCAGTTTCCATTTTTAAATCCATCATAATTCTAAGTGCTATAAGAGCTTACCATGACTATGAAATTTGGAATATATATATATATAAATGTCGTCCTTAATAAGAACCTTCAGAAAAAAAAATTACATGACAAATCAAAAAGATCTTGTGGCTCCAGGTGATTCTAAAAGGATTTTAAAGTTACATAGATCCATTTATAGATTGAATCAAGCGTCTAGGTCATGGTAAATTCAATTCAATGAAGATATAAAAGAATTTGGTTGCATTAAGAATTAATGTGAGCCCTATGTTTACAAGAGTTTTACTAGAAATGTAGTCATTATCTTCATAGTATATATTGATAATATATTACTTATTGGAAATTACTTAAGAATATTGCAGTCTATAATGGAATAGTTTAAAAAGTGTTTCTCTATGAAGGAATTTGGTGAAACAGCCTTTATTATTGAGATAATGATCATTCGTGATCAATCCAAGTGGCTACTAGACTATATCAAAATACATGCATTGACCAGATACTAAAGAGATTTAGTATGGAACAATCCACGAGGGGATTGGTTCCAATGTCACATGGTATATGTCTTCCTAAGAAAACGTGTCCCCAGACACAATAGGAGAAAAATATAATGATTAAGATACCATATGCTTCAGTGATAGGATCAATCATGTATTCCATGTTATTTAATAAACTTGATGTTTCCTAACCATTAAGCATGGTAACTAGATATCAATTAGATCATCTAGAACAATATTGGCCTATTTTTAAGGTTATACTCAAGTATATGAGAATAAAAAAGGATATGTTATTGATTTATGGAGGAGACAAGGATCTAGTCATTTGGAATTATACTAATTATAGTTTTTAAACAGATTAGAATGATCTGAATTCATAGTTAGGATATGTTTTATGTCTCAACAGAGGAGTTGTGAGCTGGAAGAGTTCAATGCAACATGTTTTCATTAATTCTATAATGGATTCTGAGTATATAGTGGCTTCTGATGCATCCATAGAAGCTATTTGGATACATAACTTTTTCCATGATAATTATGTGTTATGGAGCAGTAAAGACCATATCACATTATATTATGATAATACTGCAGCGGTGAGTCTTGCAAAAGATCCAAGTAAAATCAACGAACAAGGAACATACTCATGAAGTATCACCTATTGAGGGATTTTTATCAGAGGGGTAAAGTTGCAGTAAGAAGAGTTCCCATAGAAGAAAACATGGAGGACCCCTTGACTAAATACATATCTTATAATAATAATGAGTAACATGTGAGAGCTATCATAATGAAGGTTGTTAGTAGTTGGATCTAGTGAAAGTGGGATTTTATTAGACTTAGTTCCCTAGAAACTAATTGTGTGTACTTTATGATAACTGATGTTCATAGTTTTGAATATTAATAAACTTCTTATTGCATCATGTTTTTCTTATGCATAAAATAGTATGTGACAATGTCCTAAGAGCAGACGTCACACTGAAAGGTCATAGAAGTTCCCCACTATGTTAAGAACGCAAAAGTGTGATGAAATTATTCTTAAATATATGTTCTATGGCTGGATGAAATCATTTGATGGAAATAAATGATTCAGGCTATCAGGGGTAGATACTCATAGGAATTTGAACCACCATCTCATAGGGTATTCCTTTGGTAATATATAGTGTATGATACTATGAGAATGTGACCTTCTAGTAGGAAATCCTCATTTATATGTGTCATTGGATGTTCCTATCTACATACATGTGTATTGATCCTTATACATTAAGATTCTTATTAATGAATATTATAAGTCATGTACTTTTATGTATTGATGAAAACTACGATGACATATGTTCATAGTGAAGTAAGATATATTGGGAGTGTCGTAAGTAATATTGCATTAATAAGTAATGCGAGAAAGTATTTTCCATTATTTTATATAATGGAAGTTGATATCTCAGGCCCTATGATGGAAACGATATATCCTAAATAAATCTAAGGCCATGCTGTTCTATAGTAAATATTGATTTCCATAAATTTAAAGAAAGAGAGACTGAGCACGTAGGATGATAGCACCAACATGAAACCTACTTGATTAAAGATATCATGATAAAGGGATTATATTAAATTTAATCATATGTATGATTTATTATGTCATTACAACATTAATTTATTTCTCTATGGGCATCTTGGGGTGATTCTAGATACTATCCTTAGACTTTAGGCTGCTTCACCTACTACCATTGAGAAAGAGTCTTAGAGGGTCACACACTAAGTATATCCAAAATCTCAGTTAAATAATATATTATTATTTATTGGTTTACAATTTGAATAAATAATGTTCTCACACGTGGTTTAATAATTAATCATGTTTTATTGATCACATATATTTCATCACCAGTTATTTCAGAGAATATTGTATTAGTGGAATATTTAAGAAATATTTATTTTCTATTTAGTGCATATAATATTTTTATTATTTATTGGAGAATAGTGAAGTGATATTTATTTATTTTTTAAATATTCCTTATTAAGGTATTGATAAATATTTTGGAGGAATAGCGAACCACGTTTAAAGGTTCAGTGAGAAATAATATATAATAAATTTTATTTGAATAAATAATATTTAATTTTAATTCACAAGTTTAGCGCATGTTGAGAAATATTATTATCATTATTATTATTATAGAAATGGGGTTTTTTAGGGATTAAGTAAATATTAAATGTCGCTTTTGAGATTATTCATTTCTAACCCTAGTGGTATATAAACATAATTATATTATTTTTCAATAGATCCAATTTCATTTTTTTGTGAAAAACTAATCTGTAAAATCCTCTAAAAGCCCTAGAGAGCTCCCTTATCCAAGAAAAGTCCCAATAATAGAGAGTGATCTTCCTTAACCTTACACTATCATTTATATAGAGAACAAGAAGAATATTTTTGAGATGATTCTGGAGGTGATGAAACATAAATGACACAAGCATCAGGATCTATCATGCTATCACCCATAGATTCCTATAGTAATGTTTGGAGATTTGTGGAACACGTGTGGATCAATACAAGAGGGAATATTCCCTTGATACCTACAACACAATGAATGTAAAATGTTGATTCATTTTCATATCCATAAAGAAAGAATTAATATCTCTGAAGTTAATTATTTATTACCTTAAATTAATTGTAAATAATCTGTGATGATCATGCATTTTGGTTCCATCATTTTCTTTATTGACTGTATTCTTTGATTAAGTTTCATTGATCATGTTATTTATCATCATTTAAATCTTGTATTAATCACTGTTTTTGATAAAAATAAATGTTGGGAATGACCCATCACATGATTTTACTACACCCAAAACCTATAATGACTAAGGATATGCGCTTATAACAACTAGGTTTATCTATCCATAAGTTGTAACACTTAACACTCTCAGAATATCCCACAAAAATACACTTCATAGATCCGGGTTCTAGATTATCATTCTTATTATGTGCATAATTTATGGATAAAAAATCCAAAGTTTTTCAAGGCTATGGGAGAAACCTTATAGATTTTCTCTGGTGTTTTAAAAGAATTAGCCAAAGATGGGAAATTATTGATCATGCTGTCTTCTATAGAGGAAACCTATCCTAGAAGGAACTGGGGAGACTAGAATGGGATAGGATGAATCAAGACCTTTAGAAGAAATTCCTATTCACCCTCTCTACTAATTCTATTTTGGGGTTTCCTCCACAGTCTGATATCTCTTAATAACTTCAAATTCCAAGAATTCAATGAATTCAGTGGATAAGTACACTAAACCATTATCAGTTTTAATTGATTAAATTTTCTTACCGAATTCACTCACTACATTTCCATTTCTAAAAATTTGGAATGGTATCTGACATATGTTTCAATATATGAATCTTGACCTTCGTAGAGTATTCATTAATAAAGGTAACAAAGTAGCATCTTCCTCTATGGGAGGCGACCCTAGAAGGACCATAAAAGGTAAGAGTGGAAATACTGAAGAGATTTTATTACCATGTTTATTGACCTAATAAATATGACCAATCAATATTTACCATACACATTGTCTTAAAAATGATATACTATTATGAGTGGAACTACTTAAGACCATGATTTCTATGCCAAATGGGGGTATTTCCTAAAACTAAATCACTAGTGGAATTCATCTGATTCTTATGAACCATATCATCTATCTCATTTTTATCATTCAAGAGGTTTTCTTTCATAATAGAGAAATATCCATCAGTAATTATCAAACTACCAGAGTCAGATCGAATGATATTAGCTTTTTGATCAAGGAATCGTTGGGAAATGATGTTTCTTTACAATTCGATTACCCACCTAACCTATTAAAGAAATTTAAATGTATTATCATGAATATATATAGAAATTGAGATTATCCCCATAATATTAAAACTCATATTATTCCTTAAGAATGCCTCACTTGATTAAACATCCCTCAATTCAGTGAAATATTCCCTCTCAAGACACATGTAGAATGTTCATGTAGAATCAAGGGTCCACTTCTCAGATATGGAAACAACACATACATTCAAGATATAAATAGTATAAAATTTCAATTAAACTATAAAATAATATTTAGTAGTAATTTATTTATATTTACCAATCCTATTAGGAATGTTCCTTTTTATGTGGTAAAGATGTTTACATTAGAAAATTTTAATCACTTTATTATTGTATTTAGATCTATTATTCGTGGACTGAACTCTATCTCTCATCCTCCCCTTGTACTCACTTCTAACTCTAACATTCATACCCATATCGTCATCCATAACCTTAACCTCATTTTTAAGGTATTTTAATAGTAAAGTAGTTTTATGGTCCTCAAGCGTAAGAGTGTATTTTCTATACATAATGGAATCTTTAACAGAATTTAAGGAAGAATATTATGATGTCAACAATATTATAGCTTGGTACTCATCCTATAATTATATATATATATTAATAATAACTAACAAACGTTTGTCAAATTCATCAATGTGACCCCTAACTACAATTTTAGGGTGCATTTTGAATGTATATAATCTTATTTTCTTATAATATCTTCCAGAAAGTGGATTAGTCATATAGAGTGATTCTAATTTGGACCAAATATCGAAAATAGATGACTCATATGCAACCTCTCTAAAAAAATTCCCTTAAAGATAAAAGCATCAGGATATGAGGTTTCCTAAGGACCTCTATAAAAACATCAACATTAGTAAAAATAGTCTGTCTATCTGGGGAAATGTAGTAGAAAATCACTGTTTCTTAGGAAGGAACATACAATATCAGATAGATAAGGAATACTAATAAAAAAATAAATTTGAAACCTTTAAAATGTTTGATGTGAAAGAATCACACAAATGAATGGATTATTAATAGATATTATCAATTATATTTCTACCTCATGATACCCCATCAGTTAATCTGATCAAGTTCTAAAAGTACTTACAATACTTCCTTCTAAATGGAATGGCATATCTGCAGCTCTTCAAAAATCATCAACTATAAAAAATTTAAATATGAAGGCATTAATTGGAACATTTATTACCTATTATATTTGATTTGTAATAATATATATCCATGGGTGTCATTCTCATCGTGTGTATAGTATCAATGTGATCCAAAGCATGCTACATATTGATATTCTTTACTTCTTTCTATTTCTATTTTTCCATTATTGTAACCTTGCTATGAGATCTTTAATTTCAAGAAAATTAATTAATATGTTTGTAAAACAAAAAATTTATCTAATCAAAATGTAACCCCTAATTATGAATAAGTGGCTCCTCAAATATTCTTGGGGATAACCACGACAACATTTCCCCCAAATAGACAGACTATTGATAATATCTATTAATCATCCATTCATTTGTGTGATTCTTTCACATCAAACATTTTAAAGGTTTCAAATTTATTTTTTATTAGTATTCCTTATATATCTGATATTGTATGTTCCTTCCTAAGAAACAGTGATTTTCTACTACATTTCATAAGGATTGGGGCATTGAGATACTCGATTGAATTCATCAAGTCCAATAACACATATGATATCCTTCATTTCCTTTATGTTGATGTCATATTCAGCTTCGGTTACAACATCCCAAGTATCTAGATTCTCAGTAATTTCATAAGGACTAATGATCTTTGAATAAACTTGGAATCCTGGATTATTTAGATAGATGATCATTCCTTATTTCCATCATTCATAGTTTTCACTATTAAAATATGGATCATGAACAATAGACATACCATCTTTCATATTATTTAATTGAATAAATTTTGTATAGACCTCATTATTTTAATCTTGTTATAGATTTGTTAAGAATATCTCCTTTGATACCAATTTTTTAATCAGAATAATACAAATATACACAAGAGGGGGTGAATTGTGTCGTTTCCATAATCTTCACTGATTCTGGATTTTGGGTCTCTTTGTGCTTTATGTAGATATGTTATGATTAATTTTGTATTTAATATGATCAATAGAAAAACAGAAAGAATGAATAAAAATTATTTTTAGTGGTTCGGGGAACAAAGACCCCTTAATATACTCCACCAATGCTCTTTTAGTGAGCTTGGTGAATTTTACTAGAAAAGTATTCTTATCACAAGACCTTCAAAACCACAATTGAGTGCAGGAAGTTGAAACATTTACAAAAAATCTAAAAAGAGCCTTATTTTGTTTACAGGGAACTCGTTATCCACATCTTAGACCAAGAAGATGATACTCCACTAATACTGAGTTCGACCAGTCGGAACACTACAAAATCAAAAGAGTTTGATTTTTTGATGGTTCATGTTTCACTTCACAACTCTAGTAACAACTGACAACGTATGGATCTTCTTCTATATAAATTAATTTCTTCAAGAAAGAATAACACGGAACACATCCTAGTTGAAAACGATATTCAATAAAAGTTGTAATGAATTCATTTTATTTATAGTAGTATGAGGTTGAAAATTATATCTCCAAAGTGTAACCTCTCTTTGAAAATAACATAGTCGATTGTTCTTTGTAGTAGTTCAGTTACAAGATATTCATAGGAAGTATGTGGCGTGTATATTGAAAAACATATCATGGGTCTCTATATGAAAAATTATCTAATCATATATATAACTTTCTTTCATTTGATTAGATCTAGAAAAGTTTCCTGACAGATCAAAAATATTCAAAATTGAACCGATTAGGGGAGTCATAACTTCCCTTAACTATAGGAATGATTTTCTCCGATGAACGCCGTTCTTTGAATTGATATCAGTCATAAAATATTTTTAAAACACTCTTTAATTCCATCAAGTCTATTATAGAAGTCTTAGATAAAATAATAGATAAAAAATATCGGAATTTGAATAGACCAACGTATGGTTTAACTCCATAGAATAGTGTTCTTTTTCGTAGTTTAGGGCTCCTTTTCATTGCATAGCATTACATTGTGTAGCATAGGGTTACTTTTCATAGAATAGGGTTCCTTTGTATAACGTATTTTTCCTACCAACAAATGGTTCATGAACTATACTTTCATCTTCTCAGAATGTGGGGATTAAAAGTAACGTTGGGATCAGAATCGATATGTTCATCCTTTCAACATAAGGTTGATTAACCATATGTTCATTCTCTAAACATAGGGTATAAACAGTGATTCTAGAATTCAATATTGGATTGATATTCCATATGTTTATTCAAATATATGGTTGTTAATGTATTCATTTATTTACCGAATGTCGGTTTTCTGATCAATACATTAACTATACAGTATAGGTATGATGATCCATACATTCCATCAACATAGGGTATGAAATCCATACATGTTGTTTTGAACATCGGGTTTATTCCTTATATTACGCTTATCAATATAGGGTATGAATACTATATCTAGAAAACACAAAAATTATTTCAAAATGATTTTTTAATTTATTTGTATGTTAATAACATGAATTCCTGAATAAATATTGTAAAGAATATTAATTTCTTGAAACTCATTTGAAAAAATATCATTAATAAATCAAACAAGGGCATTTTGAGCATCAAAATCAATAAGATCTATATAGTATTTTTGAGACAATACATTCCCAACAATGTCCCCATTTTGATGATAAAAAAACACATAACATAATTTATGGAAAACATTTGAATTGTAAACATTGAAGAAACAGTTTTTTAATAAAAATATTTTTTTCTTTAAAAAATATTTTTTACAGTAGTATTTCAATTTCACAATAAAATTTAAATTAAATGAAAATAGATGATTGAACAATTGAGAATGTTTGTGTTTACCCAAAACTTCCCCATATTATGATATCAAAAAAGAAAGAATAGTAAAATGGATTAAAAACATTCAATGTAGCACATAACTGCAAGTGAATAGTTATTAAAACTGGTGAAAGATAAATAAATTAATAATTGGAATTGAATAAATTATCATAAATAAAATAAAATAAAATTATATAAAACTCATAGATATAATGATAAAGTAATGTAAAGTAAAGTAAATCAAATTTATTGAAAATAGATTGCAATCCACTAATCAGCATAAGAATTTTTTTTAAAAGGTTGGGATTGGGTCAGCTGGGGTGGATTCTTTTTCTTCTTATTCACTAGAAGAAGATGCAACAAGATGAGGAATATAATGAACAACATCCGGAATTTTATGTATCTTCACCATAAAACTTTGAAAATGATTATTTGAAACATATGTCCATTTTTGTAACATCTTCCTCGAATCATTACCTTTTCCCAAACCCTTACCAAATTCACCCTAAAAAATTCAATAACTAACTCTTCGTTTTGAATGAATTTTGAAAATTGATCCTTTACACTATGAATAATTGGGCCTAACTAAGAATAATTTTAGGTCATTTGACATATTAAATATCCTTCATTATACAAGAGAAAATTCATAGGAGTATTGTCACACTAACTAGTTTGTATTGTTTCATTGAAATAAGCTAACACTAAAGTCATGGATAAAAATAATCTAATAAAATCTGATGGAGTTTGTTGAGAAGAGGTTGATGATTTTTGGCTTACTCTGATAGAATAAAACTCTCTCTCCAATAAAAGTTTTAAATCATCAAAATCAGATTTATTAAATGATTCTTCCTTGAACATTGTGAACACATTTTTTAAAGGTCTTATAAGATATTCAATATCACCTAGAAAAACAAGTGTTTCTGGAATGTCTCTGAATTGAGTTTTAAGAGATTCACACTCAGCTCTAGGAATAGTAAAACATCTTAATTCTTCAACTTTCTTATTTTTATCTTACAAATCTTGTTTTAGAGACAATTTTGTTTCATCCAGAAGATAATATTTACGAATCAAAGCTTAAACATAAGATTCAGAAGACTCTATAGAAATATCTCTTGAGGTTGACCTGACTCTATAGTATCCAACCTTCGTTCTCTCTATGAACCATCAATTTCTTGAAATTGTTTTCTCTTTTAATGTACATGTTTCTACATCTATATAATTAGAAATAACCAATGAAATATTGGTAGGTGTGGATCCACTTGAAATAGAGACTAATTCCCATTGTTTATTTTTTTCCATTGAGCCTCTTTCTCAAAATTCTCAACCCCTTTAGCTTCAACTCTTCCTTCATTTCCTTCTCCAGATACATTCACAACCTTAGTGATGTTTACGAAAATTCATCTTCTTCAATGAAGACCAGCCTCTTCAACTCTTGATTCAGCTTATCAATCTATTATGGGTCTCAAAAAACCAATAGATTTTTCCACTCTATGATCCCTTGGAGCAGTAGCCGTCCTAATTTCATTCTCTTATATCCTAATAGGTAACAGACTACCACAAGAAGTACTCTAGAAAAATAATAACTTCATTATAGGTCTATCCTTTAAAACATTACTCTGATGGCATCTATAACCTAAAATCACATACCTTATTTTTTATAATCTGAGTAGAACCAGAGAAATAATCCTTCCATAATGATAAAACCCCATTTTCTTCTTCTTTTTGACAATAATTATTCAAATATTGAATCATATACTGATATAAATTTATCTTGATATTGTTCGGGAACAAAAACATAATGTACATATCTTGATATAAAAATATCTAACATTTCATTCCTTGGAACAATTATAGATTGAATAAACTTCATCAAGACCTTTTGATAAACATTAAGTTCTTTAGTCATCATCTTCTTGACATTTCAAGTTCCAAATAAAGGAAAATTATAACTTTTAACTTAAATTTCTCATCTTCATTATTTCTCAATTCAAAATAAGATTCCCCCTCATAGGGAAAATCCAAAACCTTATCTATTTTGAAAGAAGAATGTGAAAATTCATCATAGTAAATAATAGAAATAATAAAATATTTATCATCTCCAAAACTAAATGAAGCATTATGACAAAATTATTTCACATTAATATTAAAAATAAGAGGCGAATTACCATCTCCAAAAAGAAGTTCTAGGCCATGAAATCTAATTGAAGTTTTCAATGACAAATTTATTTTTTTTAACCAATCAAAATATATCACCTTGCCTTGAATAAATTTCTTGTACTTCGCAATAAAGACAAACTCATTTAGATAATCTTCATAAAGAATTTATGAAGGGTCCATTTCCAAAGGTTCTAGGATTAATGGTTCAATGGTTAGGGTTTCAAAAAACTGAAATGAGAGACACTCTGTAATCCAAAGGGTTGTAAAGGTAGGAAAGAGAGCGGGATAAATCTGATGATTTAGGTATGGCTTCATGTTTCGATGATGTGGTGTAATCATTCAAAATTTTAATTTTAAAAATTATGGACTTTAGAACTAAAATTGAGATAAATAATTAATCAAATAAATGAAAAATTATTAAATAAAATAAATGATATACAAATTATCAAAATAAATTAAAATAAAATAAAAGGCAATAACTAAAAATTAAAAAACTCTAACTCTCGCTTAATAATATCAAATATTTCCATGTGAAGTGGTTTAATAAAAATATCATCTAATTTATGTCTGATATTTACAAAATCTAAAGATATATCCTTTTTAAGAACATGGTATCTTTGAAAATTAAGTCTTTTATCAATATTCTTATTCCTAGAATGACATATAAGATATTTTGAAATGTGAATAACACTAGTATTATAATATAAAATAAATATATTACTAAAATTTAGTCTAAAATCCAATCGAGACTCGTTCATACACAACACTAATTCACAAAAACTATTGGTAGATATATATTTTTCATTGGATATTGAATAGGAAACTGAATATTATATTGACTAGATAATGATACTAAATATTTCCCGAAAAATTGACAGGTTCCTAAGGTGGTGATTTAACCTAATATGCATCCTCCAAAATCCACATCTGAATACGAAATTAAATTAAAATCATAAGTTTTTGGGTAAATTATATATTGAAAAATTATTCCATTAAAATTTATAAAAATTAATTTAATATCAATAAGATGGGATTCTTTTAGATTTGACTAAAATATAGAATATAAATATACAGAAAACATTATGTCTGGTATACAAGTAGTAAGATATATTAAACTACCAATCATACCTATATATAACTTGTTATTAATTGGTTTTATATCTTTATCCAAATAATGTTTTATATTGTCACACATGGGATTTATATAAGTTTTATTATTTTCATGTCCAAACTTTTTCAATAAATCAATAATGCATTTAGTTTGATTTAAAAAATTTCCATAGTCTTCTTAATAGACTTAAAATCCATAAAGGAAATTCAATTCTCCCATCATACTCATTTCAATTTTTTTGTATTTGATTTGAAAAACCATTATAATGATTTTTATTAGTTGACCTAAAAATAACATCATACATATAAATTTGAACTAATAAAATATTAGAAAAGAAAAGGTTCTTAAAAATATCAGGATATACTAATCTCACAGAAAATAAAATTTCTAATAAAAACTAGATTTATAATTCATAAAAAACTCTAGGTTCTTATTTAAATCCATAGAAAGCATTAGTATGTTCAAAAATGGAATTTGGTTTATGAGGGTTTTCAAAACATTTTAGTTGTTCAAAATAAACTTCTTCCATTAAATATCCTTTTAAAAAGGTAGATTTAACATCCATCTGATATAATTTAAAATTCATATGAGATACCAAGATAAAAATATTATAATTTATTATAATCCAACTATAGGTGAAAAGGTTTCATCATAATATATTCCTTCTTCTTGATTATATCCTTTAGATACTACTCTAACTTGATTTTTGGTTATGATCCTTTGATCATCTTATTTATTTCTAAAGGTATATTTAGTTCCTATTACTAGATAATTAGATGGTCTTTCTACAAATTCCTAAACATCATTTCTTCTAAATTGGTTTAGTTCTTCTTGTATGGATAACATCCAAATTTCTTATTCTAACGATTCTTCAAAGGACTTAGGTTTTAACTGAAATAGAAAGGTAGATAATTAAACTAGGTTTCCTACATTTCTTCTGTTTCTTATTCTTGTTTCTAGGTCTCCTATCACAGTTTATAATGTATGGTTTTGTAAGGTTCTAAATTTTCTAGGTAAGACACTTTCATTGTATTTAGATTCATGTTGTTCTAAACTAGACTAAATTCCATTAATTTTATTTTCAAAATAAGAATTATTTGAATCGAGTATCATGTTGTCAAAAGAGTTAGTATTTTCATCTGTTTGATCATTATTTTTATTAAAAGGTCCAGTTTCATCAAAATTAACATAAATTGATTCTTTAACAATACTTGACTTTTTGTTAAATACTCTATGGGATTTATAAGAATTATAATATCCTAACAAGATTCCTTCATCGTATTTTGGTTAAAATATTCCATGGTTATCTTTAGTATTCAAGATATATACCTTGCATCCAAATACTTTAAAGTAATTTAATTTTTGTTTTCTATCATTATGAAGTTCATAGGTTTTCTTTTCAAAAATTGGTCTTATTAAAAATCTATTCATGATATAGAAATCCGTGATTATAGATTCTCCCCAAAAATAGGTTGGAAGTTTTTATTCATTCAGCACAGTCCTTACCATTTCTTGAATAGTTATTCTTCTTCTTTCTGTAATTCCATTTTTTGAGGTGCTCTTACTGCATAGAAGGTGTTTTTAATACCTAGATTTGAGAAAAAAGAAATAAATTATTGATTCAAAAATTCTATACCATGATTAATTTTTGATGAAATTATTTTAAAATATTTTTCATTTTTAAAATTTTGCAAAAGCTTTCAAAAATAGGGAATACTTCAATTTTGAGTTTTAGAAAATAAATGCAAATAAATCTTCAAAAATCATCAAGTAAAACATAAATATATAATTTCCCATCCAAACTCACTATATTAGATAGTCTAAAAAATATATGTGAATAATTTATAATGGTTCGGAAGTAGAAATTTTATTAATTTATTTGAAGGATGATTTGTGTTGTTTGTCGATTTGGCATGCATCACAGAATCTATCATTTTCAAACATTAGAATATGAAAATTAGAACCTAATTTTTTTTATAAAATTTAGGCAATGGAAACATATTTTAATTTCCCATAATTCTATGAAATATCCATGAATCATCATTCTTATTGGTTAAACAATTAACTTTTTTTTTACATAAGGAATTGAGATCCAAAGTATAATCATTTTCATTTCTGGGTGCTCTAAATTTAAGCATTGTATTTTTAAAAAATATGAAAAACGTGTTATAAAAATGAAAATAATAGGAATCATCCAAATGTTTAGAAATAATTATTACATTCGGTTTCATCCCTTATACAAACAACACTTTGTTGATTGAGATTGTATTTGGATCTCCAACACTTCCAACTCCAACGGTCTTTCCATTTCCATTGTCAAAAAAGTGACTGAACCTACATCCATTTGAGTCAATGTATGGAAATTTTATCAGTGTCCACTCATGTTTATGGAGAAATCAGTATCAATATACCATATATCTTTTCTATTACTATGGAATTTTTCTAGAAAAATAAATTAAACATATGTTTGTTTTGGTACCCATATTTTCTTGGGTCTAGTTCTGTTAGAAAGCAAAGATCTAGGAATCCAGATCTACCTTATTTTTCCAAAATTGGTATTATCATCTTTAGACATAATTTTTGAGATAAAATCATTTTTAATAAAAAAAATTTGTGGATTTATAAAATAACGTTTATTAGTGAAATTACCTTCTATTCCACAGTAAAAGAAATTATCATTTTTTGAATTTAGTACAAAATATTTTTTTTATAATTTTGTTTTTTCATCCTTGATTCCTATTATAGAAAATTATATTTTAATAAAATTATTTCTAAGAATATCATTTAGAATTTTTTAACCTTTAGTTAAAGTAGTTGTATCACTTTTATAATATTCAACATCATATTTTAATTCGTTAATAATTTTTTCATGATCAATACAGTTCTATGTAGATGAATTGAATTTTTCAAGTACGTCTTGATGTTGTTTTAGAATTGTGTCTCTCTCCCTTAAAAAATATTATGAATATTTTCTAATGATTTATATCTATTTATTAAAAAATAATTTTTTTCTTCTAGTATAGAATAGTAAGAAACCAGTTTACTATTTGAACAACTATTAGAATTAGAATTAGAGGAGTAATAGGTTTATACCGTTTTTTCTTCTTCATACATAAATCACATACTGGCCTTGAGATTTTGTGGCTCTTTTTCTGAATTAGATTCTAAGGGGAACCTAGAGTCTTTAGATACACTCCACATAGACTTAATAGCTCTTTCTTCTTTTATGATCATAATCTACATTCTTCTTCAAATTCTCTTTTATTATTCTCATTTCATCTCTCTATTAGGGGAAATCAGGTTTGATTTGACCCAACTTTTTGCATTAATAACATCTCACTTCTCTTGGTTCCTTTTCATCCTTCTTAAATGATTTTATGGAGACTATTTTATTCTTGTAGAATTTTATATACATTATGGCTAGCTGATCTAGTTCCATTTTAGAGTCTTAGGAATCTTAATTTCTGTATGTTTTGACTTCTTGTTTTGATTTAATTTCATGCTTCTAAGATGTCACCTTAAGGGAAGTATTTTTCCTTTTTACTATTATCTTGTGATCTTTAGATTCATCTCACATTTTTCCATCGTAAATAATAAATGTTCTAAAAAATTCCTTCATAGTTAATTTTTAATTTGTAATGAATAAAGAATAACTGTAGATATTCCATTACATTTAGAAGGAAGTACTCTATGTACTTTCAGTTCTTGATCTGATTCACTGATGGGATCTCCCAAGTTAGTAATATTTTCTACAATATCTATTAACTGTCCATTCATATGTCTGTTTTTTTCACCATAAAACATTAAGGTGTCAAACATTGGTTTTGTAGTGGCATACATCATATGTCTAATATTATATATTCCATTATAAGAAATAGTGATTGTCTACCACATTTCATAGGTAGTAGGGAATTTTGTTATTTTATTGAATTCATCAGGTCTAAGACCACAGATGATAACATTCATTTCCTTTAAGTTGGTGTAATATTCAAATTCGGTTGTAGTATCCCAATTATCTGGATTCTCGGTAATTTCAGAAGGTTTAATAATCTTTGAATACACTTTGAGTCACATATGCTTCATATAGATGTCTATTCATGATTTCTAGCATCCATAGAAATCAACATTGAAATATGGATCATGAACCATAGGCATACCTTCTTTATAATCAACTATTTCCATCTATTTTTTATAGACCTTATTCTTTTAATCTTGCAAATATATTTATTAAAAAACTCTCATTTGATACTAATTTTTTGCCTAAATAATACAGGAGTGGGGTGAATTGTGTCTTTTCAATAATCTTCACTTATTCTGGATATTGACTATCTTTGCGATTTATGTAGATATGAAATGTTTTCATCTCTATATTATATGATCAGTTGATAAACAAAAAGAATAAATACATCAATTTTATAGTAGTGTGTGGAAAAAGTATCCTCTAGTCCACTAAACCAATGTTCTCTCATAAATCTTGGAGAAGTTCACTAGAAAAGGCCCTATCATCACAAGACCATCAAATCCATAACTGAGTAATGGTAGTTGAAACATTTATAACAAGGATAAAAAGAGGCTTCTATTTTCTATAAGGATCTAGTTATCCACATCTTAGACTGAGAAGTTGATACTCCACCATGATTGACTTTGAGCAGTCATAACTCTAATAAATTAAAATAATATGATTTGTTGATGGTTCAGGTTACACTTCACAACTACAATGGAATGTAGCAGTAGATGGATATTCTTCAGAAATTAATGTCTTCATGAAAAAATAAATCTTAAGAGATAGTGGTTGTAAACGATCTTCATTAAATGTAGAAATGAATAATCATCAGTTTTACAGTAGTATGAGGTTGAAAATTATATATGTAAAGTGTAAACTCTCTCTGAAAATAACAGAGTTGATCAATCTTTGTAGTAGTTCGGTTAGAGGATATTCAAAGACAGTATGCAGTGTGCATATTGAAAAAAATATCATAGGTATCTATATGAAAAATGATATAATCATATATATATATATATATATCATTCTATTTATAAGATCTAGAAACGTTCCCTGACATATCACATATATTCAAAATTGAATCGACTAGGGGAGTTGTAACTTCCTTTAAGAATAAGAGTGATTTTCTCAGATGAACATAGTTTTTTGAATTAATCATATTGAGACTTTGAATAATTCATAAAACTATTTTCAATCACTCTTTAATTCCATCAAGACTGTTGTATATATTTTAGGTAAAATCACAGAAAAAAATGTAGAAATTTTAATAGACCAATGTAGGGTTGAAATCTGTAGCATAGGGTTCCATTGTGTAGCATGGGGTTCCTTTACATAGAGTATATATCTTTTTCATAGCATATATTTCCTTTACTTATTGTAGGGTTCCTACCAAAGTATGGTTCCCGAACCATACTTTCATCTGCTCATAACGTAGGGATCAAATGAACCATTGGGATAAGAATTCATATGTTTATCCTTTCAGCATATAGGTCAATTAAACATACATTCGTTCTCTGAACATAGGGTATGAAAATTGATTCTATACTTCAATGTTGGATTGATATTCCTTACTTTTATTCAAATGTATGGTGGATAATCCATACATTCATTTACCGAATATAGGGTTTCTGATCCATATGTCAACTTTTCAGTGTATGGATGATTAACATAGGGTATGAAATCCATACAGTCTGTTTTAAATGTACGGTTCTTTCCTTATGTTACTATTATCAATGAATGTTTTGAACAGTGTTTCCAAAAAACATGAAAACACTTTCCAAATGCTTGAATAATTTAATTATAGATTAATAATTTGAATTCCAGAATAAATATGGAAAATAATATCAATTTCTTGAAACTCACATAAAGTAAAATCATTTTTTAAAAAAGGTTATTTTTTATAATTAAAATTCATAAGATTTATAGAGTATTGTTGAGAAAATAAATTCCCAAAAACCTCAAAACTATACACACACTCCTATGTACAAAAAGTCAGGGTAATGGATGGCTTCTATGCATGATGATATGAATTCCCTCCTTAAGAATAAAAAATCGATTCTTGTAAATATGCCTAATAATGAGAAAATTATAGGTTGTAAATAGGTATTCAAGAGAAATGAGAGCAATTATGGGGAAACTAAAATAAAATATAAATCCTAATTAGTAGCTAAAGGTTTCCTTCAATGTGAAGGCATTGATTATTGTGAAAATTTCTCTCAAGTTATTAAACATCCATCTATAATGATTCTTCTTAGTTTTTATTCAAAATTTTATTTTCATATTGAAATGTTGGATATGAAAAGTTATTTTTTTACATGGTACACTTGATGAAAGAATATATATGATTCCTCTAGAGATAATTTCAAATCATTTCAAACCTAACCATGTATGCCTTTTAAATAAGTCATTGTATGAGCTTAAACAATATTCTTGGAAATGGTAAAAGTGATTTGATTACATTATGATTGAAAATTATTTTAATAGAAGTAAATTTTATGTACATGTCTACATTCACTCAAAGTTCCATTTTTTATTTAAGAGATAAAGTGAAATAAGGGTAGCAGGAGTAACCAGAACAACAATAAGACATCTAGCCTAAGGAGGCCTAAAGTGATGCAAACTGAGGGTGTCCCCTCTAATCAAGGACATGACTTCTGAATTGAAGAAAGAGATATTTGGAGAAGTTGTGACTTCAAGGCCTTGTTAAACATGAGTTTTTTTTACCTTTTATAATATGTTATTGACATGCTTATAATTTGTAAAAAAATGAGGATAAAATATTCCATCAAAACCCAACTGAATTTTTTCTTTATCATAAAGGATTTAGAAAATTATAATCAAATTTTAGGTATGGTCATAATTAATGACAGAAAGGATCAAATCTTGTAACTATTTGAACATGATTATGTTACTAAATTACTGAAAATTTACCTCTTTGAGTATATTAAACCAATTATAATTCTGTTAGGAGATTATTTTAAATTATCTTTGGAACAGTATCAAAAAAATAATGAAGATTTTACCTTTATAAATAATATTCCTTATGATATTATTATTTGAAGTCTTATGTGTGCGGTGGTTTATTCAAGACCAAATATTGCATTTGTTGTGTGTACTTCAGGCAAGTTCATGGGGAAACCTATTAAACCTAATTTTCATGATTTAAAGTGCCTCAATATGTAATTTTCTATGTCTATTAATTTGTGAATTCTCTATTGAAAGAATTGTAGTTTTCGTGATGATATAGTTGGATTTTTTTTGAATCTGATTATGATGAAAACATTGATACTCATGAGTCACTTTCTGATTAGGTAATTTAGGTATATGGGGGAATAGTCTTTTGGAAATTCAACATTAAATCTTTTGTTTCACTGTCCACCACATAGGCAGAGTATATATCCTTTACTAAAGCAATCAAAGATGTTATATGGTTACGAGGTTTGATTAATGAGTTATCATTGTTAGCTCATAACAATATTTTCCAATGTGGTAGCCAATCTAATATGATTTTTTCTAAAAAACTATGTATGTAATGGTAGATCAAAGAACATTGAAATTAGACTTTATTTTATTAGATATATTATAGAATATGGGATAGTGTGTGTCAATAAGATATATAATGGAGATAATATGGCCGATAGTTTGACTAATGTTATTCTGTTATTTAAATTCAAACACTACATAAGGTTAATGAATTTGTCCCAATTCAATAGTGTAGGTTGTGATAACATCATATTTTTATTAATTTAATTAAAATTTATATATATTTTATTACATTATAGCATACATGTTTCTAATAAATTCTTTTTGTATGTTTTCCATGCCATTTCAACATGTTGTCGTGCCATTTGTTATCCATGTTGTTTGGTCCTATTCTGTTGGATACCACTTGCTTTGTTTCTTTGTTGTAAATGGAAGCCTTGTGAATGAGTACTATTTATGTGTATATTAATTTCAAATTAATTTGAATTTATTTAGTCGCAACATTTATTTTTTCCTTATTATTAGTGACCCGAATTGATTTATTTGGACCATTAATCTTTCTAGTCTAATGGCCCAGATTTGGATCTACAGTTTCTTTTCATCATGTTTATTTCCATCATATTTTAGGGTAGATCCTCATCATGAATCTTTTGAATAATAGTATTCCACTATGTTTTCTACCAAACTTCACCATCTATAGTCATTTGAATTGTCCCTCTTATCTAGGTTATCTACACAACTTGCATTCTACCACTTCGGTTTCACCGCGTGAATTGGATCCGATGATCCATTATGGCCTCACTACTGCATTGTATCTAATTTTTTACATTAAAAATAATTTGAAATTATTTACATCTAGTTTTTAGGGGATTTCGAGAGGTTTTTCTTGTATCTTCAGGGAAATAAATCAAAGGAGGAGTAAACTGAGGTTTCCCAACCACCTGCACTCTCCTTATTCCTTATCATATCGATTCCTTAAAAATATAGTATTTTTTCGGTTGATATCTTGTTTATATGATTGGATATTGGGTTTAAGACTACTTGGCAGAAAAAATAAGTCTTTAATCTTCGACATTGTTCTTCCTAACCAAGTTTCAGTTATGAAACTTACCTACGTAAGCTACATTTTTCTTTCAGTCATGCTTGAATGTGTATCCTTTTACATTGTGTGTGTGAGTCCATATAAGAGAGTATTATGTTGACTCCATGTTATGGGTTTGATAATTATTACTTGGTTCAAAAAGTTTTTCCTCCTCATATAGTTTCTGTGGTTTTACATTATTCACTTTCAAGTCTGTAATTTATTTTCGATCGACTTTTCTTCGTAATAAATCATAACCTGGGGGTGGTGTTATCACAGTTTATGTAGGATTATTTTGATCCAAAGAATGATAAATATTTTTTTTTCATTATTAATTTATATTTATATCTTTTCATTCTTGTAATCAAAAGACATTATCTACAATTTTCTTAAAATTAATTTGTTTTTTTATATATAAAACAATTTTACTAATCAAGGCATAACCTATAATTATGAATAAGTGGATCCTAAATTATTCTTGGGGACAATCACTAAAACTTTTCCCCCAACACTTATAGACAATATTTTCAATGAACAGATATAGTATAGCTAAAATATGGGAAAATATATTGTTATATTATTGGTCAATAATCAATTTATTATTTAGGACAATTAAAGGCATGATAAATAAAAGTCATGCACAAGGTTCCTCAAAATGTTGAAAATAATTACAAGGGAGAAATTAAATATATAATATTTTAGAGTAAATTTAATTAATGAAAATAATGAAACTAATTAACAATTATATAACTTTTATTATTATACTGTGATAAATGTGAGAGGCTATGATGATCTTTGGGGTGATAAAAGTGTTGATTCAGAATAACTAGATACTTGATTTTTTTACGTATTTATATATTTATTAAAAACATTTGTAGAACATGAAAGTAAAGGTTTCAAGGGGTATTAAAAGTATTAAATCAGTTCCCAATTTTATTTTTTTTGGGTTTAATGAACAATATCAAAATAACATGA
Source organism: Viscum album (assembly GCA_963277665.1). NCBI lineage: Eukaryota > Viridiplantae > Streptophyta > Magnoliopsida > Santalales > Viscaceae > Viscum > Viscum album. The sequence goes on from OY728123.1 coordinate 56,853,374, forward strand.
CAGAATAAATCTCAGAATCTCCCAGAGAAGTATTTTCATATTTAATATATAATTAATTTAAAGAATAATTACCTTAAACATGAAAACTATTTTTAATCAATTATAAAATTTCTTTTATCATATCATCATTGTGGTGGAGAATTCAGGTTAAGATTCCACTAGCTATATTCTCATATGATCAACGAATCTACAAAACAATTTCTTGGTATTATAAGTTCTAGTGTAAAAAAATATAGAACTTTACATCATTTTTCATTGATCACAATAAGGAATTTTCTTATTTTATCTTAATTCTTGTAAAGGTAGGGGAAGATTTTCACCCATGGACTTGAGATAATTCTCCATAGTTTCTCTATTGTGAAAAAAACTATGTTCTTATAAAATGATATAAGTTGGAACATATACCTAGGGTTAATATTTTATAATTATGAAATTACCGTTTATCAAATATATATTCTAAGCTATTCCTAACATATAATAATAGTAATTATATTATTATTATTTTAACAACATGTGTTAATATTAATTTAATTTATTAAAAAAATAAACAAATATTTATTTAAATGATATTAAATAAAATATATCATTTCTTTTGGAACTTTAATTTAGCCCCTCAATTATCTCATGAAATTTATCGTACCATTAATAATAAAATATTTATTCAAATAAATATTGTTTTTTAAATAAATTTATACATATTATATTCATTAAAATCATTAATAAATATTTATTTTAATATTCACCTAAGTAAATAAATATTTATATTAATCTATTAAATAATTTTTTTATATAAACATTTATTTATTACCTTATTCATAATAAATAAGAGATGAGATTTAACTCACATATTTTAAATTCAAATATCTGGTGATTAAATTTATTAGACCAGTTTCTGACAACATGAAAAAACACCCATAAAAATAAGTTAATGTGAAAAAAAAAAAAATATTTCTAAAAACACCAATATGTAATACAATATCTTTATTTCAATATATCATTAAGTGGGATGCATACATGTGTCATCAACATATATGTTTGAATTACCAGGACCGTGGATTTAATCTCATAGTTTCATTTCAATGAATGGTATAAATATATCTTCTTCCATTATCTAGGAAGGGACAAATATTTTGTTAACTTATTTAATTATTTTCTTATTATATATGATGCACCTGACATATATTACCTAACCGTGAGCATATTTCATCATGGTTTTCATCCATACATCCAATAATGAAATACATGATATACTATAATAATAATCATAAGTCTAAGAGAAAATACACATGTTCATAGATAAAAATATCCAATGACACATAAACATGTGGAATTACTGTTAGTGGGTCTATCATCTTAACCTCTATTCTCAGAGACTGTAAATTTTGAACATCATGCGAAGAAGTATCAATGTCTTATAAGACCTCGACACCTGATATTCAAATGTCATTTGTGTCATATTATAATGATGTTATCTATACCATATGAAATATGATTAATATTATTGACATAACATATCTATATTATAATTATATTGAATAACTATTATAACCTTTCGATGTGAAAAATACTTTATTGAAGTTGTAACATCAATGTCCCTCATAAGAACAATCATTATATGAAAATATATTTATTAATACTATATAATTGAAAGTAAAAATTTAGTTGGTTATAGGGAACTAACTTCAACATGATGGTGTTATATCAGACTCTAAACACAACACTAAGAAGATCATCCATTAATGCAATGATATCATGAATGATAAAATATACTTTCAATCCTGTTGGAAAACATTATTTTTTTACATTGGATAGATTAATGTGTTCCATAAAGAGACAATTTATATGGGTGATTATGATACATTCCCATGGAATTGTAATGTCCTATTTATGATATTAGTGGATTGATTTATAATTAAAATAATAGTAACCATGACATGTATGTAGCCACCCATATTTGGATAGAAACTTGTAAATCATGTTTACATGTTATGTTTGATTTATTTCATTAAATATGAGTGTATTTGTACTCTAACAGGTGGTAGACATTGATTATTAAGAAATCAAAAAATAGAAAATATTGATTCAACCTTAATAATGTTGCATCTAACCTTTCTTGGATCACTACAAATATAATCAAAAAACATATGTTCTATGCACTATATATATATATATATATATATTAATATAATGGATAAGATGTGTATTTTTTGTATTATATTCTATTATATTAGGGACATAATATATATATATAATGCACAATATTTACATATAATGAAATACATATAACATATAAATATAATATAAGAAATACAGATAATATAATATATAAAACATATGTTTGGTGAATAATATGTATTTATATAATGGATGGAACATATTTTTTTATATTATATATATTTATATGATGCACATAACATATTTTATATGTAGTATATTTTTTATATAATGGACATAATTTGTGTATTTAATGTGTTGGGATATGAAGAATATTTTAGAGCATAAAAAGTTAAGACCATCGGATGATTAAAGAACTGGAAGTTCAAGCATCAAATTTATGTTCATTGAAAATTCGATCAATGATATGTGTTTGGGATCAGTGTGAAGGAAACAATAATTCATCTTTTTATCATCAGATGGGTCATTTAAAGTTCATATATTCCAATGACATCATGGTCGGTCTAGGATGTTGGCAGCCTATCTAGAAAGAATTATTTGGAAAAAATAATCTTGAAGTGTTTACCAAGTATAGTTATTAAAGACAAATTTTTTACAAGAGATCAATATTGACAATCCATATGGTGGTCCTTTAATGAATATGGGAAGAAAGTGTGACTGAGATAACTAGATGACATTCCTATAAAATGAAGTGGGGGTCCACTATTAATATGTGATCTAATAATATAAAAATGTATTTGAAGCATACACAATGGATCGATAGTTCATCAAAGTCTTACAAAGTGTTAATAATTCCATAATTAAATATTACTAATAGTGTTTTTCAATTGATTTTATTATTTGTAATTCTATTAATAAAATGAAGTTTTAGTGGTTCCGCCCATGCACGTAGGATAAATGTATGAAGCACATTAAATCTCAAATGTTCTTTTACTTTTTTATGTATTTCCATTACATGTATTTCCACTACTTGAATTTATATTACATTTATTTCATATACTATGGTTTGTGTGAGAGGTTGATTTACTACGGTGAGTTGGGTGTTATTTCTTCCAACATATGCTTATTTAGTAGAATGGGAAGTGATGTTTTGGAGGTTTGGTTTGTCTACAACATTGATTTATGTGTGAATATTCGATGGGTCGACAACCATAATTTTTGATGTTTTTTGATAGTATAGGAGATCAATTGTTTTCATGTTTCAGTTACCCATCAAGTGGTATCAAATGAGAGGTTCTAATCTCGTAGTTTTCACTTCAGTGGAAACGACAAGCATGACATAAGGTGAAGGAAAGATCCAAATCAATAAATTTGATGGAATAGATTTTGGATTCTAGAAAATGCACATCAAAGTAAATCTAATTTAGAAGGACTTGGAATTCCCATTTCCTAGGGTAAATTTGGTGCTAATGGGGAAAGGTGGATGAGGGTTCTTAGATAGGAAATCACTTGTGCTGGTAAGAATGTATTGTGTAAGTAATGTTGTGTTCAAAAATCAGGAGTAGATGACCACAATGAATTTTATTAATGCATTAGAAGATATGTATAAAGATATACTGACCCTTAATAAATTCTTCATGTTGTGAAGATTGTTTGGTTTACGGTTGAAAAAATGAGGACAAAAAATAGATCATGTGATTTACTTCATCATAATTTTTGAAATGATCAAATATGTAAAGGTAAATTTTAATGATAATGGATGGGAATTACTACTCCTATCTTTTCTTTCAAAGAGATGGGATGTAATGGTTACCACAGTTAGTAACAATAGTATAAAAAAATATTTGGTGATTGATCATATTAGGAATCTAATACTCAATTAATAACATAGGTGAATTAAAGTTTAGGTAATGATTGATAGTGTTCTTAATAACTATGGAAGGGGTAGGCCACCCAATCCGAAGTACAATTGTTAAAATAATAAAATGGATGAAAAGAAATGGGAGAGAAGCCTGAGAAAATCGGCTGGTCTTGGACCCACATGATGGGAATGTGGAAAAAGGGAATATCAAGAAGGATTTAAATAATAAAAAGAGGAAAATTGGGATGAAAATGATATATATTAGTTTGAATTATGTTAACATATGTTAAGATACCCAAAGACTATTTTTTTACTGTGAACACACTAGTAGAATCTTGGGGGGTTGACTGTGGAGAATCTCTCCATTCAAATGGATATCAAACATGAATATCAAAATATGTGTCTAAAATGTTTGGGAAAGTTAATATGGTAGATGGTGAAACCATGTATGGTTTTGGAAAATGATATGTAAACATCCAAATGAAGATTGGATAATTCGTGATTCTATCAGAAGTACACCACATCTCTGGTCTTATAAGGAATATTATTTCTAATAGGATATTAGATGATCCTAGCTATGGAAATGGATTTAAAAATAGGGTATGTATGGTTACCCAATGATAAATGATATTTTCATGAGGAGTAAATTATGAGACCCTTTACATGAATATAAATTCATATGTGAGTGTAGTTTTTAGAAGTATAACTTCTGATGATCCAAAAGTTTGGAACTGTAGGTTCGACCACCTTAGTGGAAAGAACATAAATGTTTTTAAGGATAAGGGAAAAATGAATCTTGATTAAAAAAAATTAAAAGTGTTAATGTTTGGTATTGGGAAATTAAGATAGGGTGTCTTTAAATTTATATGGTTATAATCCCAAGAATCTGATGTCAGGGCTTGTAAAATCATATGTCTGAGGACCTTTCCCTGTTCAATCCTATATTAATTTCCTTTAAATTCTTACTTTTATTGATGATACTGCATTAAAATTATGTGTCTACTTATCAAATAATTAATTTGATATATTTCGGGTATTTATTCAATGGAATGATTTGGCATAAAATGATTTCAACTAGATGTTTATGTGCATCTGAATGGAAAGTAATGGTGAGTACCCCAGACACCAATTTTAGAATTTCTGCAAGGTGGAAGGGATTTGGAATTAAAAATAAGTGACCAAAAAACCATAATAGAATAAAGTGAATGAAAAAATAAATCAACCTTTTATAGAGAGGGTTCTAAGAATGAGGTTTCACTTGGGAATTTCGAGGTCAATTTGGGAAGATACATCAACACAATAACACATCTTATCAATAAGAAGTTCCACATCGTCAATTTGGTAGGAAATTATGGAGGAGATATAGTTTGGAAAATCATTGGAAGTTCAAAATTATTATGTATTTTTTACTTTAAAATATGTACATGTAAATTCTAAATATCATGATTAACTTTAATCTAAATCCAAAATATGTTTTTTCGTGGTTATCTAGATGAAAATTTTGGATATCATTTGCGGGATGGTGAAATAAAACAAATAATTAAAAGTGTGGATGTTGTATTTAATGGAAAGGTTTTGTGAATTTACCAGAACATGGTAGATAATGAAATTTGATGAAAAATAAACTATAGAACCTATATTGATCAGAGTACTGACAGTTCACCAAAAAAATTAGAACCTAAATACAGTTGTTGAAACCATTGAATGTCTAGATGTAAGAACATTTAAGAGACTTAAAAGATAAATATTAGTTGAATATTTAGTGAAATAAAAAAATTTACATGCCCTGGAAGTAAGAGTTCCATAATTTTAACTGTCTAAAGAAAGTGCAGGGCTAAACAACTCATATCAGCTAATTCAGTTAAGGAGATCAACTAGAACTAGGAAACCACTGCAGATTCTTGGTAATGATTTAAAGTTTCTTATCCTAATAGATTTAGTATAACCTAAAATTATATATGAATAATCTTCACTTAGTGACTCTAAGTAGTGGGATTAAACCATGAATGAGGAGATTATTTCATTAAATTTCAATAAAACTTGAGAGATGGATGATTTACCAGAAGAAAAATAGGCAGTTGAGAATAAGTGGGTTTACCTAATAAAAAAAGAATACGATGGAAAGAATGGATACAAATAATAAATACTAGTGAAAGTGTTTTAATATAATTAAAGCATATATTTCTCAGAAATCTTCTCACAAATAGTTAAACATTATACCATCAGAACAATGCTATGTATGGTGGCATCAGAAGATTTTCATCTATAGTTGATGGATGTCAGATAAAAAATTTATGTATATTTGGAGGATTATATTTACATGAAATAACCAATACGAGTAATATAATTTGGTCATTATAATTTTGAATATAAACTACAGAAAAACATGTGTGGTTTAAAGAAAGTACTGTGATAGTGGAGTCAAAATTTTGAAGAGTTTATGGAAGATTAAGGGGTCAATAGGTGTAACTATAATCACTGCTATTATCAAAAGCAATGGGATGATGGTATTTTCATCATTTTATTTTTTTATGTTGATGACATGTTTCAGGTTGGATCTGATTTTAAAAAGCTTTAAAATTTGGAAAATAATTTTTCCTGATGTTTTAAGGTGAAATATCTTGGGAAAGCAATGAAGATACTGAGGATGAAGACAAAAAGAGATAGGAAGACCAGATCTTTGGTTTTATTTCAAAAATATTATATCTAGAGAACCATTGAAAGGTCTGGCATGGATAAATATAAACCAGTTTCTACCCCACTTGTTGGACACAATAAAATTTCCAAGGCGTAAGAACCTGCAATAGAATATGAGCATTGATACATATAAAAAATAACTAATGCTTCATCTATCAGATGTATATTGTATGAAGTGATTTGTACCTGGTTGTATATTAATTTTACAGTGGGACATGCAATTTGATTTTTGTATAACCCTATTAAAGAAGATCAGAAAACCGTCAAGTTCATCCTTTAGTATTTGAAAGGATCGGAATATCAGACTCTTTTATTTGGGGAGGAATATTAGATACATGGTTTTCTTGATACTTATTTTACTATACACTCAGAAAGTTGAAAGGTAATAACATGGTTTATATTAAATTGTGGAGGAATAAAAATTATTTAGAGGTTGCTTCTATGGAAGATTTATACACCAAGTATAATTTATGTAGAGTATGTAGTGGAAGAAGAAGTTTGTAAGGACTTGGTTTATCTGACTTAGTTTCTAATGAAATTAGGAATAAATAAGTAAGGTGATATTTTTTTGATATCCAAAGTGCAATCCATCAGGCTAAAAATCTGGTGTTCCATGAGATGACAAAGAAAATTTACCTAAAGCACCACTACATCAAATATATACTGTAGGAGGAGGTGTGAGATCTACAGAAATTTTTTGGTACCCAAAATATGGAGGACATGTTCTATAATAATTTGGCTCAAGAAAGTTTGAGGTAGTCTCATGCTTTAGTAGGGTATTTGGTAAATGGAATAAGAAAAAGGCGGAGGAACACTAGTACTAAAAAGGAAGGAAGGAAGTTCTCTATGGATGGTTTTAGAGGTTTTTTTCTTAAAAAAAGTATTAAGGTGGGATATTTTTTGGATGTGAATCCTAGTTCAGAACATTGTATGTTTATAGCATCAGAAGTTCAGAGCACTAGAAGTTCAAGTGTCATGAACAAGCTTAGGTACCCTAGTAACCCAATAACTGAGTCAGCCCTAACAATGATCTAACGTCATTCCCAATCCCCATAGGTTAGTTACTAGAACCCACCATCATAAAACATGAATGTTTGAATTAATTTTCAACAAAAGATGGAAGAATAAAGACATTCAAGACAATATGCATATAAAAGAAACTCCACTAGGAGTAAAGTACCAGAATACATCAAGGCATAAAAATACCAAAGTACTATAACCAAAGTAACAAATAGGAAAAAACCCCAATTCCCCAAGGACACAACTCACCATGACCAAGGTTCAATAGCTGTATCCACCTAGAAGATATTCCTTCCCTTTTCATGAACATAGAAGTATAAAGTCTACAAACACATGAAGGAAAAAGTAGTGTGTGAGCCTAATCTCAGTAGGATACCAACAAATATTCCATAACAGATTCCAAATATATATTATCTAATGAAAAGATTTCAATTTTCAAAATAAATAGGTTTTGAAATTTAAAATCACATTTAAACAAAACATGTTATACATTTTAAAAATAATGGAAAATAATTTTAAAGAACATCATTTAATTTACAAGGGATTGAATATTTATAAAACAATAGATTTAATAAAACAATTACATAAAACAATTTATTTAAATCCATTAAGGGAATGTAATGTAGTTTTACAACATTATAATACATTTATATCTCATATATAAATAAACAAGTGAGAAAATGGTCATATTCCAAGTAGGTATGATAGTATTTATAAACTATAGGATTATTTACTCTCTAAGTGATCATATCAAAATGAGTATATTCACACCCCCCTAAAAATGTCCAGAGGCGACTCATCACCCTCCCATTAGGTATGTGACTCACCACAGGTATGTTCTAGAACATTGTAATAGCGTAGAGTGTATCCAAATAACTCACCAACTACCTAAGGCTTTCATGTGATCTTACATGGTGGGAAATTTATTTTAATTATGCTTAAAATATAATTAAACCCCATTATTCCATTTCAAAATTCCATATCTTCCATTTAAAACCAAAATGGGTTTTAATAAAAAAAACATGCCCTTTTCACGAGATAAAACCACTAGGTTATTATCAAATCATTTTAAGCCTTTTTCACTGGTTGGAAGTCTATTCAAAACCAATTACAACCTTTTAAAAATTATTTTTCCACAATTTAATTGAAATCATTTCCATAAAATCCAAAATTTAAATTCAACAATTTAAATCAGTCAATTTCCATAAACACACCCCAATTCAATGCAATTGGGGGTTTTCCAAATTTCTATTGCAAAAACCGTTTCAAATATCACGATTCACTGGAATAGGGTTTTTATAAATTTAATTGAAAGAATGATTGAGCAATTTAATTTAAATCAACAATTGAAATAAATCAATAAATTTAGGAATAATCAATTTGGAAATTCAGAATGGAACTACATACCTCTACTCGAAACTTAATACTTTCAACGACACCCTTCCATGAGAAAGAAGGTGGAGAAGAACCGAAAACCCAACCTAGAAGAAATATCCAACACCATAGGGAATAGATCCATCAATTCCAAGATGATCTATTGAAAACCCAAGAGAGGAGAAAGAGAGATAGATGAATAATGATGAACAATGCTTACCCGGATATCACCCACCAAAGCAATGATGATTGATCGCTAATGGAATGGATCCAAAAGGGTTGGAATACTCAAAGAATAATTGGGGAAGGCTTTGGGTCGATGGAGAGGAAACAAGATAAGATTATGAGAGAAATTCAAAGTGCATTTCGGCTTTTATATGTTCCTTTAGGGGTATTACATGATGTGTAATCCATTAAACATCATGAAATCCTCAAGTAATGTAGTCACAGGAAGAATATGTGTTTCCATTCCTTAACGGTCGACACATGAGTCAAAGTAGTGATCTATCATTTTTCATGATTTTTAAACATGGTTCATGATATGAAACCCTTCACAATGTGAATTCCACTTTCATGGATTGTACCCTGATAGAACCTATAAATAGTGTATCCCCAGTTCACAAAGTGTAATTCCCTGGAAGGCTACAGTAAAAAATCCAAAAGAAAGTGAGAGTCCAACCAAACTATGAATTCAATATTTAAACCATCCTATAAAATCAAACTCAACACAAATCCATTAAAGAAATGGAAAACATGCGACAAGATTAAAGATGTACCTGTCAGAACGGCAATGGGATTTTATAACCTCCCCACCATAATACCATTCTATCCACATAAAGCCTATGATGAAGGTTCCATGCCATAAATTTGGGAACACTACTCTCTCGTCAGGTGTATGCATTTCCTAGTATCATGACTATCATAACCGTGTTTCCATAGCACACAAACCAAAGGTATCACCCTCTGATGAATTACCTTGGTCTCAAAATCAACTATCTTGACTGGTCATTCAATAAAGGATAATTTAGTCTCACTCTCCAAATCACTCCATCTCAAAATGTTAGATGGATTAGATAGATAAATTCCTAGTTGCGATACATGGAATACGTCATGTCAATGTCATCTATGGTGGAAGTGATAAATGGTAAACAACTTTTCTCACCAGTTAAAAAACCTCAAAAGGTCTTAAATAATGAGAATCAAGCTTCCTCTGCCTCCCAAGCTATCGTTGACCTAGTAGGGGTGAATCTTTCAAGAACACCTAATCACAATATGAAAACTACAACGGTCTACATTTTCAATTAGCACAAGACTTATATAGGCTCTATGCTATTAATATCCTCTGAAGAATCAACTGAATCTTTACTGTCATCTCGTGCACCAAGCTTGGTCCAACCTAGGAAATTTCACCTACCTCCCACAAACACAATAGAGATTTACAAGGTCAACCATACAAGGACTCAAAAGGTTCCATTATTATAACTAATTGGTCACTATTGTTATAAAAAAACTCAACCTTCCTCAAGTGATCATCCCAAACTCCACTGAATTTGAGAACATAAGTGTCAAGCATATCCTCTAGAATCTATATAGCTCTTTCTTTCCATCAATATGAATGTTAATCGCAGGTCATGCTCAAACAAACCTGAGATCCTAGTTCCTTCTGAAGACCTCTCCCAAATTGGGAAGTAAATCAGGGATCCCTATCAAAAACTATAGCATATGGAACTCCATGAAAACGGAAAATCTATTTCACATAGATATTCCCTAACTCCTCAACTTTGGTTGCATCTCGAGTGGGTGTAAACTGAGCTGACTCGGTCATCCTATTGATCACAACCCAAATAGAATCATTCTTTATCTAGGTACAAGCCAACCTAACCACAAAGTCCATAGAGATTTCATCCCACTTCCAAGTAGAGACAAGGAGTGGATAAAGTAATCCCAATGGTTTCTGGTGCTTGACATTCACCTATTGGCATGTATAGAAATGGGAAACAAACTCAACAATTCCCTATCTCATACTTGTCCTCCAGAACTGCTGCTAAATGTTATAGAACATCTTAGTTGTTCATAGGAGCACACCCAACTAAGAATTATGGAAATCCCCCATTATAGGATTTCATACCGCTAACGGCACAATGAAGAAATTTTGATAGCATTGAACACCCTATTTGGAGAAAAATGACTAAGAAACTGTCTCTCCACCTTAAAGAGAGTCTCTAATGCTACAGAACTCATCATCAGCTCCTGATCATGAAGAATCATCTCAAAAAGAGAAGATTTCAATGAAACTTTGGCTAAATAAACTTCACCCTCTTTCTCTTTAACTCCAATATGCAATTGTGTAAATAGAGCCATCAAATTCCACTCTTCTGAAGATTCTTTCACTGCATGGGTTTATTGTTTCCTACTCAACACATCTATAAGGACATTTCCTTTTCCCTGGGTATGGGAGATTTCAAAGTCGAATGACTGTAGGTACTCTAACTAACACCTTTGGCGAAGGTTCGAATATTTTTCAGAGAAGTTATATCTCTTGATTTTCGGGGTCTGAAAACATGGTAATCCTTTCTCCATAAAGGTAATGTTGCCAACTCATAAGCATGTTCATCACAATTTTAGGTTCAAGATCATGGGTTAGGTAATTCTTCTCATGTGGCCTAAGCTGATGAGATCCATAAGAAACTACATGGTTTCCCTACATAATTACACATTCCAAACCTAAACTCGATGCATCACAAAAGACCACATAGACCTATCTAGGCTCTGGAAGAGTAATCACAGGTGTAGTAGTCACATGATATTTCAGTTCAAAAAAAGAACTATGACATTTATCATCCCAATAACACTTTACCCCCTTCTGAGTTAGAGTAGTCATCAGAGAATCCAACTTCAAGAAGTCCTTCAAGAACCGACGATAATATCTGGTTAATCCCAAGATGCTCCAAATATCGAAGACTTTACGTGGTTTCTCCCAAGTCATGACAGCCTTTACCTTCTTATGATCAATTGATATAACATGTTCATACACCACATGTCCTAATAATTTCACTTCTTTAATATAGAAATATCACTTCTAGAGTGTGGCATAAAGTTGGTGGTCTCTCAGAAGACCCAGAACTATTCTCATATGTCACACATAATCCTCCTCATATTTAGATTAAATGATTATTTCATCTACAAAGACTACCACAATGTTATCCAGATACTCATGGAAAATGTTTTTCATAAAATCCCTGAAAACTATAGGATCATTTGTCAGACTAATGGTCATAATAAGGTACTTCTAATGGCCATAAATACTCTGAATGGTAGTTTTTTTAATGTCATATTCCTTTATCCTTAACTGATGGTCACCATATCAAAGGTAAATCTTTGAAAACAACTTTTCACCTTTTAACTGATCTAACAAGTCATCAATAAATGGTAAAGAATACTTATTCATTACTGTAACTCAATTGAGTTTTCAATAATCAACACATAAGTGAAGGGAACCATCATCCTTTTTAGTGAATATAACATGCACCACCTAGGTTGACACACTCAGGTGTATAAATCCTTTCTTAATAAGATTGTCCAATTGGGACTTCATCTCTTTTAGTTTATCTAGTTCTATTATAAACCCCCAAATATTTTATGGTATGATTATATGAAATACATTCTTTTTATAGCCTATATTTCATAAATCAATGTGTTCCTTTGAAAAAACACTTGGTTATTTAGGAGATAGTCCAAACCAAGCCATTAAACATAAATTTTAGACTTCTATGTTTTGAAATTTCAAAAAATGGCCATCTAGAGTTGTGACTAGTAGGTCATTTGGAGTTTGATAAAACCAACAAGATTTTTTTATGAATAGTAGCATACCCTTATAAATAGTAATATGAACCTTATAAATAGTAAATAATGCTAAAATTTTATATTCTTATGGTAATAAGATAATGAGAAGTTAATTGATTTTTCAATGTAATACAAAACTAATTATACCTTTAAATTGTTATTTTTCAAATTATCTTTGATTTTATTTAAAAATTAAATTAAAAATAAATAGAAATTTATTTTCTAAAAATGGAGTTCATTTTTTAATTCTACACATCTAAAAAGGGTTAGGGTGAATTTTTGGTATTTTTCTAAAATACTTGAATTTTTCATGAATAGTAAAAATACAGATTTGAGTTTTCAGTAGTTTGATGACATCATAATGATGTAATAATTAATATAAAAGGCTGGTATACTTTTTTATAGTATCTTATGACATGAGGTGTCGCAAGTTCCTTAAACCATGGGCAAATACCATGGCCAGGCCCATGGTTTTGTGAAAACCAGTAATGAGGTGTTCTTTTTAACTAATTAAAAACTTCCTCTAAATTACTATAAATACCCACTCACCCCCTTCGTTTTATTTCATTCCAAAATCAATATCTTAGAAAATATGGTGTTATTACCTTCCTAGCAGTCCTCTCAAGGTTTCCTTAAGCCCCCAAGGTCACATCCTTCAAGATCTATGAGTTACTCTACAAGGTAAGGGAATCCTTCATTCTTTTCTTTTAGTCGACACTTATTTTATGATATCTATTTGATTTTCCATTATCATATGTTGGGGTTTGATTTTATGTTTTCTTGCTACTTTAATTTTGATTTAAATATGATTATATACCCTTTTTCTCTCATCATTTCATTTTATGAAATTTTATGCGACGTCGTTAGTCTGTCGAATTTTAAAAAGGGATCTCTCGCCTTTTCTTTTATTTTCAAGTTCATCTCTTTTCTTTTTATCTCCTCACCTACTATATAAAAATTACCATGATAAACTCCAGTATCATCTATATACTGGAATTATATAATTTGAATATAAGAACCATCATCAATATTCTTACTCCCTCCCTTTTATTTTTATAAATGAAATAAACATCCAAGAGGTTCCAATTTATAACCTTTGTGGACGACGGAGTTTTGTTCTTCACTTTCTCCTTAATTAATGGTCATGAAACCATTTTAATGGTTGAACCAAATAATAATATATTTATTTCATCTCATTAATTTTATTTAATCCTTAGACACTCAAAATATAAAATAATAATACAAAACAAGTTCATTATGAACAAAACGGCCAACTTAATCCGAATATTTGTAATAAACTTTTCACTAATGAATCAGCATCATGGTATATAAAACAAAATTATTATAAGATAATTTATATCTCATTAAATCCATTAATCAGATTTATTTAAAATTCTAGATGTTTAACAGTATTTTAAACGATCTTCCATTCATGAAAGCAAGTAAACGAATCGTGGAAACCAAGGAAAAAATGCTTCCAAACCAATAAAATTGAACCTCTTAAACCCATTTAAAGGGACATGAATGAACCTAATAAGGTTATAATAAATCAATTACATGTATATAAGGTTATGGAATTATTAATTAATGAATATAAATTTGATTATTTATGTCATTAAAACAAACGAAGAACACACTCGAGCTAAAGGTAAGGGGTTTCTCATCTCACTTTCATTTCTGTGATATTTTCATTATTCACCACATATTTCTTGTATGTGGTATATTTGTAATTCTATTTGATATATAATAAAGTTATTCTCTTTATATTCATGTTATTCAATTATTCATTTTATGTTTATTATGTTTTGGTCATATGATTGGACCGATAACATTGTGGTAAGAGACTTTGTCTCAACTACTATTTTGTTGTGACTAACTTTGTATGGTGCACCTAATAATCCTTATGTGATGTACCTAAATCCCATTTGAGATCAATTCTTATTTGGAATTATATTTATATTAAATATCCATAATATCATATCATGGATATTCTTGATGTCTAAACTGTATACCATTCTACATATGGTGTTTATTTGGAAAGTTATTTTAATTATGGAAATATTGATGAATCTGTATACTCTAATATATATGGATATTGAGAAGTAATATTTATCTTGTATTGAATCAATGTATAAAGAATGATTTGTATATACAGTGGTTGGTGGGGCCCTCTATTGCCCCTCGATGCATCAGCATGTCTCATGAGGCAAATCAGTTGGTGACAAACCATTCGAGCTTGTTTCCAAAAATCAGATGGGTTTCTACCCACAGAACTAAACTGTTATTATGATATTATGGTATCATGTGCGAGATACATGATTCCCAATTAATAATAATTCTCTTTATTAATTATCAGTTATTACTATCCATGAGGTTTTCACTATGAAAAAACCTATGGATGCAGTTTCATTCTTAGATTATTAATGGCGTGAGTTTTTCATTTATTCACCATGCCATGTTGATTATGTCAAATTGTTTAGAATTAGGTTTTTATTTATCCATGCTTCCACCATTTGTATCCCTTACTAATCATTTTAGCTCACCCCTTTCATTGTTTACATTCAAAAGGTGATGATGTGGATATCATTTATTGAGTTCTTGTGGATGCAGTTTTTAGTTTTTGTTACGTATTGTATTTTGTATCCTTTTCCAATGAAATTTGAGTTACATTTATGTATCTTGTTTCATCAAGAGTCATAAACTAATCATTCCTTTAGGATTTTTATTCCTTCTAAACATTCCAATATAACATGTAATGCACCAGCTCCGGTCTAGAGGGGTCAGGTTGTTACGGTTGGTATCAAAAGAAGTTGAGTAGAAAACCTAGAAACTAGATTAGGAAATTTATAGTAGGGAACAAATCCCTAAGGTAGTATTTGAGGATAAACATAAAACAATATCCTGGAATTTTGGAAAGGAATATATTATGTGAATCCTTCTACCAAATACATCTCTGTCTGGATATGAGCAGTTTGAGGTAGCTCTGGCAAAGAGGTACCTAGGAGTCAAAGCTCTGGCAAGGAGTCTCGGGCTTAACCTGGTGTATCTTGGTACCCAACAACGGGGCTTTCTGCACTCTTGGTTACGAAACTCCCATGGGATATTCTTATGATAATTCATGTTTTCTTAACAATCTATTATGAAGGATTGAAATGTAAATTATTCCTTAAAGAAACCATTTTTCTGATTATGGGATTAGTCATGCATAGGATCTCAATTAATGCTAAGTATTTTGTTATTTTAAGATTATAAATTATGTTTCATAACCTAATCTATTGTGTGCCATTATTTATAAATGACTTCTAATGGAAGAAGGGGAATCAATACTCATAGGAAACGTAGGGATCTCCCCACAGAGAAAGTCAACACAATCAATGTTGGATCAGATCATATCATGACCATATTGGGATAACTTACTCAGGTTGTAACGAATAACCATTCCACACCTATGTTGGATCGTTTCATGTGGCAGAAGCCTGCATCTTTCAGTGGGACTACTAATCCAGTGGTTGCTGACCAATGGATCAAGTCCCTTGAAAAGATATTCATGGCATTAAGATGCAATGAAAATGAAAAGGTGGTACTGGAAGTATATTGTCTCAAGGGAGACGTTGATCAATGGTGGTACTTGATTCAGAATACCATGGTGGAAGAATAAATAGAATATATGGAATGAAAAACTTTTAAGGAAATATTATTGTAAAAATATTTCCCTCGTGAGCAACGAACCGAAATGAAGAGGAAATTCCTTGGCTTAAATCAAAGGGAAGAAGATAGTGCTACCGAGTATGAGACTACCTTCACAAGGCTAGCCAGGTATGCTTTAGATTACGTATGTGACTCAACAGAAAATATTGATCATTTCTTTGAAGGTATTAAGACAAGTCTTCAAAGGGCACTGGCTTCTCAAACATTTTCATCATATGATGAAATTGTATCAAGTGCCATCCAAATAGAGAAGCAATTTTCTAGAACAAATTTGTTCAAGGGAAAACAAGATAAGAAGAGGTACTCTGATAACCAAGGATAAGGTGAAGTGACAAAGAAAAACAAGGGAACAAGGAAATTCTCGTTATGCGAAAACTGTGGAAATAATCTTCTCGGGAAATGATTAAAAGGAAAGAGAGTATGCTATAAATATGGTGAAAAGGGTCATATTTCTCATGAATACAAGGGGAATAAAAAATTTGATGATGTTCAATGAAAAACAATTTAGAGAGATGGGACATTATACAAATGAGTATCCTATGCACCAAAGAAACATGCCTCTGAAAAAGTCAAGAGAGGAAGGGAGAGCTTATTTGTAACGTCCCGGATCTGGGTGCCACTCAACGGGTTCCCCGAACCTAGTCCACCACATGACCTCAAGTGCATTTCTCCAAACACCAGAGGCTGCCGACTAGCAGCGAGGGCCCATGTCTGATAGTTGGGAAACTATGCCCTCATTTGTCAAAGTGTAGCATATCGGAATGGAATAAAACATACATCAACAACGGAAGCAGTAAACCATTCACAACTGAAATGATCAACTACAATAGATATAACCAACTAGTATATGAATAAGGTGCAACGTGACACAAGTTCTAAGAAAACAGCCAGAACATGTTACTTATCAGTACAATACAGTACAAGTATAGGAAGGCAAAACAGAACAAAATAGCTGGTAGCATCGGGAGCCTGAGCTCAGTCCCATGCTCTCCTACTACACAGCAACAATCATGTACCTGTATAAGGGCCCTTTCCTTTATCTAAACCTGTACAAACATAATCTGTTTGGCCCGAAAATCATTACCCAAACAGGGTGTGAGAAATAAGTCCCAGTAGGCACCCACCAAAGGCTCGTGCTCAACTCTGTGTAAACATGCAACGATAGTGTGCATTAGTAAATGAAATAAACTAAGAATTACTCAAAAGTAACTAACTTAACCGGTTATATTTCAATTTTATTTATTCATTTAACGATTCAATTTAGTAACATTCTGTGCTCAACAGCACCAAGCCCTCAGGCCAACCAGAACCTTGCCTTCAGGCTAATATATTAAAACCACGCCCTCAGGCTTGCCCTCAGGCTATACAGAATATCGCCCTCAGGAACTGCCATCAGGCATATTAGAATCTCTCCCTCTGGCATACAAAGTGTTTCCCTCCGGCACAGAAGTCAATCCCTAAGGCACGAAAGGTTCCCCTCAGGAGAAATAGAACGTTGCATACATGCTAGTACAGTCACGCCCTCAGGATATAGTAAAACACCGCCCCAAGCATATGTAACCGGGCCATGACCAACATATAAACATGAAATTTACATAAAATTCCACTCAAGGAAAAAGTAGTGCATAATTTAAACATGAAATACCCTTGGGTATCCTAGAAAAACGGCTAAACAGAGGAACACACCCCCCGGGTGGTCTTGGATCCAAGCACTGATCCCAAACAAAAAATTTAAAATTATACATAATTACATATAAAATTATTTGTAGTTAAAATAGCCTCGGAATCAGCCACATGACACCCTAAATATGGTTTCATAGCTCCAAAACACACAAAATGCACAACAGTTAAAAATAAACACCAAGCCACCTACCTTAAACACCAATGAGAAGTATATGCGAATGTCGATTCCAGAAATGCCCACAGACGGGGTAGATCTGGGTTAGGAGAAAACCCATTGAAATGTAAATAACTTCCCTTAGAAGAAGAATTGGTAAGAACTACTCTAGGAGAATGGAGGGATCACCCGTTCAGTTCCAGGGAGATTGACGGTGCAGAAAACAGATTCCTAACATGTGCTCGGCTGATCCTAAAAGATTCAGTAATCCCTCCCAAGAACCCGTCCAATTCTAAGCCTTCTATGTGAACAGGGGAGGCTACTACCCATTTTAAGAAAAAAAAACAAAGTACACGACATCTATTTCTAAGTACATGGCGTGTACTTCCCATTTTTAAATTTTTCCTATGGAGGCTTCCTGCCAGTATGGCACTGTTCACCTGCCGACATGACTACACGACATGTCTCCTTGAGTACACGGCGTGTTCTATCGCACAGCTGGCCATCACCATACTATTCGCCTGCCGACTGAATACACAGCGTGTAAGGGACCACTACATGGCGTGTAGTTGGTCTTTACACCATTCGTCACCTACATGGCTACACACCCTGTGTACTCACCCCCCATGACCAAAAGTACATGGCATGTTGAAAAGTAAACGGCGTGTACTTCCAAAATTTGGGATTTTTCCCCATTTTCCATATTTTCTCAAAAAAAACTTAAGGAAAGGAGAAAAAAAGAAACCAATAACTCAAAATTCTGGGTTCTTACAAACATCCCCCCTTAAAGCAATTCGTCCTCGAATTTACCTTCGAAGGGTGGCGAAGATAAAGCTTAGAACATCTCTGGCCACTAAGCACGTATGTCGGTCTCCCACTCCCAGGTTTCGTGATGCACTTGGAAATGCTGCCATAGAACCCTTACGAGAGGAACTGACTGGCCTCGGAGAACCTTCGTGCTCCTATCAATGATAAGAATCGGATGCTCCTCAAAGGACACATCAAAATGAAGCTCAACCTCCTCGGGCTGAAAGACGTGAGACAGTTCTGAATGATAGCGGCACAACTGAGATACGTGGAAGACGACGTGCATGGCCCGGTACCTATGAGGTAACTACAACCGATAAGCAACCGGCTTGACTCTTTCTTGAATCTAAAACGGCCCCTCATACCTCGGTGAATGTTTACCCTGTCTCCTAATCCGCCTGTGTCCCAGCCATGGCGAAACACACAAGAAAACCTAATCCCCGACCATGAACTCTAAAGGTCGTTTATGGCGATCAGCATAAGACTTCTAACGAGACTACGCTATAGCCATCCGCTTCTGAATCAACTAGACCTGCTCAGAAGTCTCCTGCACGAGACGTGGTCCCAGTAAAGCTGCATCACCTGCCTCTGACCAACACAATGGTGATCGGCATGGCCTACCATATAAATCCTTGTAAGTTTCTATCTCGATAGTTTCCTGGAAACTGTTATTGTAGGAAAACTCGATTAGGGGTATGTGCTTCTCCAAAGAGCCCCCAAAGTCTAGAATTCATGCACGCAATATGTCCTCAAGAACTTGTATCATACGCTATGACTGGGCATTTGTCTGAGGGTGGTATGTTGTGCTTAGAAGCACCTGTGTACCCAATGCCCTCTGCAAACTCTTCCAGAAACGAGACGTAAAATGGGAATCCCTATCTAAAATGATAGAATGTGGGACCCCATGAAGATGTATGATCTCTTGGATATACAACTTCCCGAGCTCGTCAACACCAAAGGTCTCCTTGATCAGCAAAAAGTGAGCCACCATCATGACTCTGTCCACAACAACCCACACGAAATCATTGCCTCGAGGTGACTTCGACAAACCAGTCGCGAAATCCATTGCGACATCATCCCATTTCAACTCTGAGATGGGTAACTGCTGTAATATTCCGGCTGGTCTCTGATGTTCTACCTTCACCTGCGGACAGGTGGAACACCTAGTAACAAAAATAGCTACATCTCTCTTCATACCCGGCCACCAGTACTGAAGTCTCAAGTCTCGGTACATCTTCGTAACCCCGGGATGAACTGCCCATGTTGAAGCATGAAACTCTCACATCAGCTCCTCGCGTATATCCCATGTAACCCATACTCGTCCATGGAAATGCAGAACCTCGTCGTCGCTTATCATCTAACCAGGAGGAGGGTCCTCACTTTCCACCGACTCCCGTAGAACTAGTCCTTCTGAATCATATAGCTATCTCATCCTCACTCTGTCTAGGAGGAGGGTAGAAGTCATAGCTAAACATAAAATAAAGGTCGGCCCCTAACTGCCTTTCAACTCTAAATGCATCTCAGATAACAATGCCATAAGCTGCCACTCACCACTGGCCTCTTGCACTGCCTGTATCTGAGTCTTCCTGCTTAGTGCATCAGCTACTGCATTACCTTTACCAGGTGTGTAGGCAAGCTCAAAATCAAAGGACTGTATGTATTCAACCCACCTTCGCTACCTCAAATTCATGTCATGTTGAGTAATGATATACTTGAGACTTTTGTGGTCGGTGAAAACCAAAAAATGTTCTCTCAATAGATAGTGTCTCCAACAGCGTAACGCATGAAAAACTGTAGCTAACTCAAGATCATGTGTCGGGTAATTCCTCTCATTTGGCCTCAACTGATGAGACCCATATGCAACAAATCGATCACCCTGCATCAACACAGGTCCTAGTCCAATACCTAATGCATCACAGTAAAATGTATAGCTCTTTCCCTACTCTAGGAGTATCAGGACTGGTGCTGATGTCAACCTTCCCTTCATGTCCTGAAATGCTATCTCACAAGCTTCCAACCAAACGAACTTCACACCATTCTTATTCAAACCCATCAACGTCACTGCTAATCGGGAGAAGTAATTTATGAAGCGTCTATAGTAACCATCTAGCCTTAAGAAACTCCGAATATCAAACACGTTTTTAGGCTGATCCCAAGAAACTACTGCTCTCACCTTCTCCAGGTCCATGAAAACTCCTGCCTCTGAGATGATATGACCCAGGAAGTGAATCTGGTCCATCTAAAAGTGGAACTTTGATAGCTTAGCATATATCTGATGCTCTCTCAGTGTACTCAATACGATCTCAATATGGGTGGCATGGTCATTTTGAGTGTGAGAGTACACTAAGATGTCATCCATGAATACTACCACAAAAGAATCAAGATACTGATGGAACAAATGATTCATCAGAGCCATGAAAACTTTTGGCGCGTTTGTGAGTCCAAATGGCATAACCAAGTACTCTTATAAACCATACCTACTCCTGAAGGCTGTAAGCGGTATATCCGATGGTCTCACGCACAGCTGGTGATATCCTGATCTCAAGTAAATCTTCGAGAACACTAGTTCTCCTCGATTTTGATCAAAATGATCATCTATCCTCGAAAAAGGATATCGGTTCTTCACCATCAACTGGTTCATCTTTTGATAATCCACACAGAGTATGTGGGTACCATCTACCTTCATCGCAAAAAAGTAATGGAGAACCCCATGGAGAAGTACTGGGTCGGATAAAAACCATTGCCTGTAACTCTTCTAACTTCCTCTTGAGCTCCGGCAACATAGGTGTATCCATCCTATAAGGAGGAATGGACACCGACACTGCTCCTGGCACAAGTTCAATAGATAAATCTACCTCACGCTCTGGAGGTAGACCCAAAAAGTCATCCGGGAAAACATCCCTGAAATGATCAACCACTGGAGGGAAATATATCTGACAAGTTCCCTGATCATCCAGATATAAACTCACAATCTGGGCTGCAACTCCACCTCGCCCATGACGCTCTAGTCTAGCTCGACTTGCCTAAATGTCCCATTTTCCCTTGTATAGAAACACTCCGCCCTCTAGTGACGTGAAACTCACCCTGCGACGATAACAGTCTACAAAGGCTCAAAAGGGAACCAACCAGTCCATCCTAAGAATGGCATCATAAGCTGTCACCTCTAGGAAGTAGTGGTCCCAAAGAAAGTGAAACCCACCAACCTCAAGGGGGCACTCCTTGCACTGTCGCACACCAGTCGTTCTAGTCCCCAAAAGAGTATCTAGCATCATGATATTAGAATAAGTATAAACACAGAGTCCAAGGCTCTCCACTACGGGTACAGATATGAAACTATTCGTAGCACCCGTATCGAAAAGTACTGAATATAAAACAAAAGATACTAGAATAGTACATCTAACTGTAGAAGGTCCGGAATCCTGCTCCTGTTGGGTCTGTTGTACTGCATATGCCTTCCCAGTGTCGTGGCCCTACGACACAGCCTGACTACCCTGAGTTGTCCCGCCCTGCTGCCTCTGAGATCCCGGTGTCTGGCTACCATGGCCACAACCACCATCTCTGCCTTCATTCCCTGATGTATTCCAGTTTCCCGACTCGTAAGAATCTACTAGTCCTACCCCTGTAAGAGGAGTCTGCATAGAACCCCTCTCACTATCCACTGGTAGAAACACCCTGCAAAATCATTGGATATGCCCTATCTTTCCGCAAGATCGGCACTCCACCGGATCACGTGGACACTACGATCTCTTCTTCCCCTCTTTACCACACTGATAGCACCTGATCGGGCCACCTGAAGAGACTGTCTAGCTAGTACTGCCACCCATAGATAAATCCATCTATATCTTCCTCTGGCCAGTATAAATAGTACCAGTAACTGGTGCTGAACCGCCCCAGCCCACACTACTAGCTTCCCACATGTTCATCTCTAAAATCAGCGCCTGGTTCACAATAGCATGTACTGAAGGCAACCTGAAAACATTCACCAGTGCTCTAATGTCATAACAAGGACCATCCTCAAAGCGTCTGGCTCTTAACATCTCATCACCCACTAGTATGGGTGAAAAATGCTGAATCTCGGTGAAACAAGCAGAATAGTCGATCACCAACATAGTGCCCTGCTGCAGATTCATGAACTCTCGAGCTCTATCCTCCCTCAGTGTCTCTGGAAAGAAGAAGTCATAGAAGACTGCCTAAAAATATTCCCACGCCATATCCCTATGATGCTCTGACTTGGTGGTAACATCCCACCACCTCTTGGCGGAATCATGTAGTATATACCTCGCGAGCATGACCCTCCGCCCTGGAGGTGTCTCAAGATGCTCGAAAATAGTCTGAATCGATCCTAGCCAAGACTCTGCAGCCTGTGGTCCGCCACCCTCTGAAAACGTAGGCAGATGATACTTCTGGAAGATACATGGAAACTCGGCCATAGATGTGGCAGTCTGCGGTGCTCCCTAAAAGGTCTGCATAAACCGCATAAAGCCTTCATGGAACTGCGCCTCCACGCCTGTGTCCGGTATAACGGCTGGCGCCAGATATGGATCTGTTGGATGATCCACTGGTAGCCCATGGCTCACCATCTCTGGAGTGTAGTTGTTGCCGCTCTCTTCGAGAACAATGCATGGTTGTCTCGGCGGCATGACTCTACAAGGTCAAAACACACCTTAGATTCAAGTTTATCAAAGTCTGAAAGCGAAGGAACCATAAAGGGAACAAGAGGAAGAAGGCATTTCATGATTTTCAAAACAAGATGACACAGCATGTATATTGACTACATGGCGTGTACTTGACTTGTCTTCCCCTTCCCATGTCCTTCTTACATGGCTTAGCCACACGTCTCCTGTTGAACAACACTACAAGGAGTGTATATCATCTACACGGTTGGTAGGGTGTAATTTTCCGACATCCCATGTCCTTTGTGACACGAATGACTACTCATCTTGATACTACATGGGGTGTTGCACCAGAACATGGCGTGTAGGCCTCCCCATTTTCCCAGCCACCCGGTTAAAACCACACTGTCTGTCCTCAGACAAGACTACACGGAATGTCCCACAGGTACACGGCATGTACTAGACATGCTTCGCTGACCCGTGTTGTTAGTTACAAGGCTGGACACACGGCTCACACTACATGTCATGTTCTATACACACATGGTGTGTACATGAAAGGATTTCACCGACCCGTGTTTGTTAGTTACATGACAGAATCCCAGATCGGACTAAATGGCGTGTTCCATAGTAGACACGATGTGTATGTCTTAAGGTTTCCTCCGCCTGTGTTGTTAGTTACATGGAAGACACCGGGTCAACACTACACGGTGTGTACATAAGCTACATGGTGTGTTCTCCCCAATCTCTTCCCTTCCTCGTGTCGCTGCCCCCACAGTTTGTGACACAGGAAGAGACTACACAACCTGTACTCTTGGTACGTGGAGTGTACTCAAAAAGTTTATTTTTCTTCCAAAACAGAAGACCATGCATGGTGTGTTTAAGGTATTACACGGTGTTTATACTGGGTTTCCAGACAGTATGCCTCAGAAACTTCCCCGAAACCTGGAAAACACTACAAAACAACACCTAAGTGTCAAATTCCGACCCGTGAGGGCCCATAATCCCCACGAATCAAATGTTGACATCATATCTGTGTAAATACCCATAAAATTCAAGGGAATTTTTTTTAATTTTCTTTTGGGATTTTACAAGAACACAGTTTCTGACGACACCTGATTCCGAGGCCCGGTGTGCCCGGAATCAATTTCCAAAGGTTATCTCGGGTACGTTCAGTGAACGAACGAGCGGGTTTTCCTAACATTTGAACCGGTGCTCAGAATCGAAATCCGAGGGCACCGATGGAACTGCAGCGCTGTTAATTTCTTAAGAACACCTTTTCCAGAGTGGCGTTTTCTCGGGTGAGGTTTTTAATTAATTGGGTTAAGTAATTAATAAAATAAAATATTTTGCAACAAATTTTATTTTTATTCTAAGTAGCGATAACCTAGGCATGGTGGTTGGAGTGGGAACCACAAATATCCTAACTCCTAGGTAGGATATTAGTGAGGTGGGACCATATGATCCCCACCCCCCATTTATTTCCTTTTTACCTCTCACGTGCATTTATTTTGGTAACTCACCCGCACCCCCTCTTAATTGCCAAGTCAACTCTCGCATTTAAATGGATTAGTAAATGCCTCATTAATTGGTCAACGCTCGATAATTAAATCGTGATTTAATTTTGAATTTCAAAAACAGATGGCATGAGTAATAAAATAAGGAAAGGCATTATTTTATTATTGTTGTTGTGTTGTGCGAGAAGATTTGGGGAGAAATTACTCCAGTCTTGAAGAAAGTACTTCCTCGTTGAAGAACGCGTAGAACGACGAAGAACGCCGACCTCCAACAAAAGATGACGAGGAACACAAGTTCCTCAGAGATCGACGACGCGACGTCGTGTACCGCGACACAGATTATCCTCTTCCGCGCGATGTCGTGTTCCACCACGCTGAAGATCCTCTTCCCCGTGAAGCTGTGTACCATGATGACCACGATCCTCTTCTGCGACGCCGTCTTCCGTGAAGTCCCTTTCCAACCACAAACCTCGTTCGACGACTTCATCGAGGTAGGGGGTTTGGTTTAATTTAATTTATGTGGATTATATCCTCAACATGTGATTAAATTGTTCGAAGTTTTTGGAACCACTAAACCGGTGGGTGCGGACCAACGAACATGTTTGAACCCACCGATTCTCTATTCTTGATGCATGGAACGTTGGGTGATGATGAAACTGGACCGTTTAGCGATTGGAGGTCGTCGCAGTAATCTACGGGTCTCGAGATGACCCCAGGCGCAGACGGGTGTAAGAACAGACCACCGGAGCAACTCTGGTGGCTCGCGGACTTCACCGGCGGTGCGGGTCGCCGGCATGGCGGCGCCGGCGGCCGCCCAGAGGTGATGGCGTCCCGGCGCGCCGCCATAAGGAACCGTCGCGGCTGAAGCTGCGACGGCAGGCGACAGGTCCTGCGGCCGTGCGGGACCCGGGGGAGACATGGTGCCCAAAGCCGTGTCTGCTGGAAAAAGAGCGGCCCCAACATGGGGTCGCGGCTTCAATCAAGGGGGGCACCCCCCCCCCCCCTTTTCTACTCAGCTTGACGCTGGCCGAGCTGGCCACGCAGGCCGCGCGCGCGCGCCAGGCCAACCGGCCGCCCATGCCAGGTCAGGCTGCTGAGGCCGAGGAGGGCCGTGCCCCCCAGGCCGAGCGGGGCCGCGCCCTAATGGGCCGGACCCGGACTCGGTTTGGGCTGACCCAGGGGGTCTCGGGCCGGGTCGGTCTGGGCCCAAAACCCCCTAAAACCGGACAGGTTCGTTCTTTTTCACATATCATGGGATACGGACCTCCGAACGATGCACTGTCAGTTGTGATGCGATCCTTGGATCGAGACGGTCGTTTAGGTATATTAAACTTAAGTTTTAGGAGAACCTGGGGTACGTCCAGGTTGGTTTGAACACGAAACCATCCGGGCCCTCGGAGCGGAAACGCTTATAACTTGAGCTCCGGATGTCCGATTGACGTGATGTCGACATTGTTGGATTCCTCTTAGTGAGGTGGACCTTTTGGATTACTACACTCGAGGTTTGGATGCAGTCGGAGTGTGTTCGGGTTGGTTTTGACTTAAAAACCAACCGGGCCCCTGGAAAGAAAAGACCAATAACTCTCAGACCGGGCGTCCGATTGACGCGCCGTCTGTCACGTTGAGTTCCTCTTGTCGAGATGGAACCTTGGGATATATCATCTCCGGACTACGTGTCAGTTTATGTATCGACCCCCTTTGCCTCGTGGAGTGGACCCTCCCGGAAATGAGCATGTTGTGTGCGGGAACCCTAGAGCTCGCTACGACTGCGACTGTGACGACTGCACTGAAATCCTCTGTGGTTTCAACAGCGATGAAGACCGTACTAGAATCCGTCGTGTGTTCAACGGCGATGAAGACTGCACTGAAATACTCTGTGGGTTCGGCAGTGATGAAGACCATACTAAAATCCTCCGTGGGTTCGACGGCGATGAAGACTGCACAGAAATCCTATGTGGGTTCGGCAGTGATGAAGATCGTACTGAAATCCTCCATGGGTTCGACAGTGATGAAGACTGCATAGAAATCCTCCGTGGGTTCGGAAGCGATGAAGACCGTACTGAAATCCTCTATGGGTTCGACGGTGATGAATACTGCACTGAAATCCTATGTGGGTTCAGCAGCGATGAAGACCGTACTGAAATCCTATGTGGGTTCGACGACAATGAAAACTTCAATGAAATCCTCCATGGATTCGGTAGCGATGAAGACTGTACTGAAATCCTCTGTGGGTTCGATGACAATGACTATTGTTCTTGTATACTACGTGGGTCTGGCAGTGTCTGAATCTGTTCTTGTTATCCTATGTAGGTCTGGCAGAGTAGCTGGTCTGTATCCTATGTGGGTCCGACAGCTTGGCTAGTTTAGTATCCTTTGTGGGTCCCATCATAGATGAATCAATGTCTATATCTGATCATTTCTATCACCTTATGAAGAAGTATACCTGTGTGAGCTGAGTCTTGACTTCAATCAATATCTTCGATATGATTGACTTACTATACTATGTGGTTTGGGTTGTACTCTCCTGTGTGGATGTGATCGAACTTGGGCTCGGGTGATGGAGCCGAACTGGAATTGATGACTTAGGTATATGTATGGGAATATACCTAAGTAGTGTTGGATTTTACTTTGTGTTTGTATCTTTCCTTTGTGGATTATTCTTTGTGGATTCTGGGAGACCTTTGGGGGTCTCAGGGTCCCTATTGAGTAGCGTATACTCACCCCTGCACGAGATATTCCCGCACTAAATTGTGTTGGATTCAGACAACGGACAATGCTGATCGTGGTTGAGGCTTGTGGAGAAAGTCGGTACCTGGAGGTGGACCACTGGGTGGAACGTACACGGAGTGGACGGCTGGACCCGAGGGGATGAGGAGTCTATTTGTACCCACCCTTCAGGTGGGACTTCTAGTGGACGGCTCGACGTTGCTGCTTTTCTTTTAGTTGTTATACTTTCTTTCCAGTTGTACATTACTTTCAGTTTAGGTTTTTATTCTGGCCCACTTACTTTTCCGCACTACTTTTGTACCCAGTTTTACTTATTGTTTACACTTTCTTGCTTACTCTGTGGGGTTTGTTTACTTAAAACATCTAACATAATGGAAATCATGTGTATACATTCCATATGATCTTGGAAACATATGTAATTCCATCATAGTTTAATTTAACTATGGGAATGAAATGGGTTCCTTGATAAATTCCATAATAAAATATCACATTCCATATAGAGAAATAATGTGGAAGGTATCATTAGATAATATTCTTATATAAGACTGAGAAATATTAAAGGATGTTCAGATATATTAAAAAATACTTTTATATGATCATTATCATTTATATTGAAAAATAAAAAGAAATGTCCTACACATTTTTTATACCTTTTATTTTGAAATAAATTATTTATTAAAACAAATGGAATAGAAATTTCTTGGTAAAACCAGGACATCATGGAGATGAATTTTCTTAAATAAAAACAAAAAATATTGTGGTAAAATTAATTTTTACATAAAACATTTAAAAAGTAGATTACTTCTATAGTTTGTAAAGAAGTTCAAAGTTAGCTAGAAACAACTATATCCAAAACTTAAAAAAATATTTATTTTTTTAATTAATTCAATTTCATTGAGAAAAACCATAAAATTATTGATAAAAACATCCATATAATAAAATAAAGAATATGTACATGGAGGAGAAGGATTCCCAATTGAAAAGAAGAGGTAAGGTTGGTTTCTATTACAACATTACTCCAAGTAAATTATGAACCAAAGGGGAGGTTAAATTGTAAAAAGATATAAAAACTCTTGAAAAATTTAGGATAATAAATTATAGATTGTCTTATAGAGAAATATTATACACTTTCCCAAAGGGAAATTTAGTCACAACAATCTCAAATTCAATGTGAGATTAGAATAAATCCCATTACCTTTACTCTAGATTTACATGAAATAAATTTTACATCTTGTATATTAAAATTTATCATTTTTATAAATTTTTTCGTAAACTTATTCATATCTATTAACTTTTTTCAAATTATATTTTATTTATTTATTTCACATGTTTTAGTTTACTATTGTTTATTTTCATTATCAGATGTTAATGATTTTGATTGTTTCATCCATGTTCCATAATGGTGATGCAAATCATTATTATTTGATACCATGTTCATCATTAAAAGGTTACTAGAGGTATTGTAATCATCTTTTCAATTATTTTTGAATCCTCATGGATGTGTTATAAGGGATTCCATGACGATCATATTTTAAGTAATTTATCAATAACAACAGTTTAATCTATAATGACCATTCATTTATTTTTGTAATTTCATACCCATATTTACAACATATATTACTCCATAATATAATATAGTCTAGTATTAATTTATTGACACTTATTCAACCATAAAATGGTTATTCTCGTATAGCATCTTTCATATAGGTGGTTGAACTGGCCGAAACAAAACATGTCATACTAATGAATGCGTTAGAGTTTAGAGTTATTTATTAGCATTATCATTAGAGAAAAATAATAATTATGTTAATATAAGATCATTATAATGGAGGATGTAGTTTTAAAATTCTTTTTATTAGAATGAAATTTAAAAATTACTGTAATAACATAAATTGATGAATTCACTCCTTTACACAGGTTCTTTCGAAATAAAAAAATTAGGATTTCTTATTGAAACCAAAATATACCAAAATTATTTAAAGGTATTAGGATATGTAAAATTTTTAGTGATTAAATATATTTTTTAGGTAAAGTAGTGGTTTTTAATGGGTATAATAGAAATATTTTTATAGGTGAAAAATGGGGGTTGTTTCTTGGGAAAATTTTGTTAGGTAAAGGGTAAAGATGGAATCATAAGAGATTTAGGTGAGAAAATGTTAGTGATAAATTTAGGTATGAATTATAGACCTATAAAAGTATTATAGAATATATATGTGTCAATTTAATTTAATAAAATTTGAAGCATTGTAGATTGCCTCTTTTTACCCCAATTCACCTTCTTTAATTATGTTTACAATGTTAATTATATTTTACCCAAAATATAAGCTGACCCTTCCTATGCAATTTTTCAATGATGATTCAAAATTGTGACTATATTTACTCTAATTTTAATTCTAAATATAAAAAAATTATCTATTAAAGTAAATCATATAATATATATATAATCATCTTTATAAAAAATTGTATATTTAAAATATTAAGCATTCATAATCTAATTTCATATTAATTATTAATTAAATGATTTTTAATATTTTTTTTATATAAATAATCATTAAATTATAACTTCCATTAAAAAGATATAAATATAATTTATTTTAATAAAAATACACAATATATAATGAAAACAATTCTTTGAAAAGTATCATTTTTTAACATTAAAAGATTTTAACATCCTATTAAATTTATTTATCCATCCTCTAACCATTTAATTTTATAAATCCATTACTATGTCAATATTTATTTGAATTTTATAAATGAATGAAATAATTATTTAATAATATGAATGATATGTTATGCATAAAAAATATATTTTATAAAATATTAATTAAATATTATCATTTTATTTCAATCTATAATTATTATTTTTTATTTTTGAATTATATTATTTTCAATTTTACAGTATACCTATTGGATATATCGAACAACCATATATCTAACGACTATATTTCCAATGTCCATATATCCAACCACCATATTTCCAATGAACGAGTATATAATAAACATATTTCATTTCTATATATAACTGTACTAAAATCATTCATTCAAATCATTCAATTATCTCTCAACTTGTATATAATATTTCTAATTTTCTACTTTATTTCAATAGTTACAATCAGGGTGATAATCTTAATGTAAAACCATGTTGATTAAATTTTCAAAATGTTGTGTTTCTAATTAATTTTGTATTTATTCCTCTTATTATTTTCTTAATGATTTTTTATTGAATCCAAATAATGTATTGATTCTTATCTTAAATTATAATATTTTATCTCTATAAAATTTATCATAGTTTGTAATACCTCAAGCTTCTATGTTACGCTTCTCTTTGAATAATGTGTTAGCGTGTGTTGTATGCAACACCGAGTTCTAACACACCATAACCAATCAAACTAGCCATTATGAATAGTAATACCTACTTTTTGAAATTACATATATTTTATATTTCAAAATGGACTTAATTTTTGTATTCTTAATATCTAATTTAGCCTATGGTGAAATTTTGGTACTTTTCAGATAACTTTAATATTTTGATGAATAGTGAAAATTACTAAATTTTAATTAAAAACAACTGTTTTAATCAAAATAATTAATAGTGATAAATTATGAATTTGAGTGGTTTTAAAGTATATTTAGAATATATTTTTACCATTTAATATAATTTTGGTCATTGGACATAATTTTACAATTAAACCGAACATAAAAAATTGTAAATCTTTTGATAGTTATTATCTCTTAAAAACACGCTTTTTGTTTTAACAATGGGAATTAATTTTAAATTAATTTCTGCCACTTCTGTGTTTTGAATTTGGAAAAATGGATTCCATATTTCGAATCATGATGTTAAAACTTTGTAAATAGGTAACTTTTATTGTCAGACATTTTGAATAATTACTGCAGTAAATATTTTATTTATCATGGTTAGGGATAAATCCTGTAAATAAGGGTTAAAAAATAATATTATAATAATACTAAATTACCCTAAAACGTGTCCTAACCTTATTGGTTGATAAAAGTTCGACCATAGTCATCTTAGGGTTGATTTTGGGACCCCATGGAGCCACTTGTAGGTGATAGAGACACTTTATTTTAATTAATTTAAAATGAATACAAAAATGACACAAGCATATATCTTTTAGAAAATCAATTATTACATAGGGTTATATATGTTGGATTTTCGCCTATAAATATTCATTATAAAGATAAAATAGATTTCCTACATAATTATATTTTATTTATAATTTTTAGATGTTATATAATTTAATTTATTTATGACACAATAATGGTGCAGTAATTACCATAATAGTGAAAAAAATAAAATAATTGATATTATAAATACACAAATAAATATAATTTGAGACTTTTAATGAATTAAACTAATTTTATATGTTAATATGACATGTTTTTAATGGTTTAATTAAATGTTTTTGAAGTAATAATTCTGTTATGAGTTTAAAAAAAATCAACTATTGAATAGTGTCAAAATTGACATAAAATAGTTTTTAAAACAAATATTATATTATTAATTGATATTAAATTCCTAAAAATCTAAGTTTCGGCCAAGATACATATATAATGATAGGTGTATCATTAATTTACTACTTGTGGGTCTCTTGGATGTATATAGTATGTTTATTAACCATATTATATAAAAATACAAAGAGAAATTGTAAAAGTGAAACTAATTAACTAAGATTTAATACTTAAATATATGGTTAATATAATGACCCAAACCTGTATAAATTCTATTGTTTGAGTTGTTTTCAACCCATCCCCACCTTAACATTTAAATAATCAACTTTGGAGACATTAGAAACCGAATATGAATTTATTATAAATTAATATTTCTAGCTTTTCCAAAGGTTCCCCTCACCCCTCTTATAAAAGTGAACTCCTAATTCTCATTTCTTAACACCTTAAAAGCCTTTTGGTTCGGAAAAAATCTGCCCAAATACTCTCCCAACATCCACCACTACAACCTAGAGGCCTTAGTTGGATCAGAAATCCAACCTATGGAGCCCTTTTGATCAAATCAAAAGGAAGACCCCGAAGAAGAGGTAATGATTTCACCACCCTTTTCCAAGTTCCTTTCTTCTTCCACTTCTTCTTCCTTTGTTATTACCATTATAAAATATTAACACCAGTATAATATATATATTGTGATGTTATTATAAATATGTTACAACCATATTCAGTATTCTATCCACCCTTTGAATAACATGTCACCATACGTGCGTACGTACGACTTACCGTCTCCACGTCATGGTGTAATTGTTATTCAATATATTATTATTTAGATGGGTATAATAATGATGTGTAACTCATGTAAATAATAAATATAACATGTTAATGATTCTTTATATATGATATAACACTCATTTATATATTATTTTAATATCAAAAGAATGATATTGTCGATCGTGCGTACGTACGGACTACCGTCTCCACGAACGCGATGAGATTCATTCCCCATCATATCCATTCAAGTATAATTATCATTTGATGATTTAAAAATGATGTTTAGGGACTTGATATAATTATGTATATGAATAAGATACAACCTATACATAACAAACATGGATTATGTAACAAAACATATAAAAGAAAACGAGTAAGTTAACACCCGAAACGACGATAATTCTAAGATATTATTAACAAATCAATGTTAGATAATATATGATATCATATTGATATATATGATTCTTGTATAATTTAATAACAATTATTTCACCATTTTACATGAGGTTACCTACCCTCAACCAATGAAAAGTGCAAGGTAAGGGTTATTTTACAATCTATTCATTATCCGAGGTTGTTTATACGTAATAATCTACTGGGATCTCTTTATCATCCACATCCATGTTTCTTAAAAATGTAGTTCAAAACATTTTTACAATTTAAAATAATATGGGTTAAAGTCATTTATACCCTTTTTTTACTTTTTATAAGAGTTTTATGAAGGAATCTTTCTATCGTTTTCCAAACAAGGTGCTTTTTAACCTTTTCGACAGAATTAAGGTAATAATTTTTTTAACTTATACGGAGGGTGCGGTTATTTTCCACCATTATAAAATCGTCAAAGCTTCCCTTACAAGCTTATAATAATATTTTCAAAGAAATTTTTTTATTTTATAAATATATGACTCTTAAATGATTTCAAAAATAGAATGAGATATTTCTCGAAAAAGAGTTTTGATTTCATCTATGTCCACATCCTTTGATGGATTTTACGCTTATTTGAAATTGATTTATTATGATACAAAACTTCTATATTGTATTGAAGGTTTTGTGATTTGTTTGACTATGGATGTGTTATGATTATACCATTCATGTTTTATGGATGATGTATTTACATTTCGTATGCTAGTTTTAATATAAATGTTTATTTTATGTTTAAACCTTTTCATATGGGAATTCATTGGACTTAATATGTGACGGGTGGAGCCCACTATAGCTCCTCGATGCATCGGTAGGTCTAATGAGACAAACTAGTTTCTTGGCACAAGACCTTGGTAAAATCTTATTTATAGTCTTGGAATGAGGCCTTGGCTATGTGGTTATGATAGTCTGGCATTATTCATTCCATCATTATGAAAGTGGTTATTGATATTGAATGTGATTATTTGATTAGTAGAATATCCATGTGAATAAGTAAATTGAATTATTTCATTTTACCTTTTCCATACTATTTTGAAGTTCAATTTTAAATGGATTTTGTTTTATTTATACAATGCCTTAAATTTTTATGCTTATTTTTGAAAGTTTTCTCTATATTGTTATCCTTACTGGGCATTTGACCTCACCCCTTTTCTATGTTTTATTTTTCCCAAGATGTGAAGAAGTAAGTTATGAATGACCTGTAGGGATATTATGTGGGGATATGAGTGTGGGATATTGAGATTATGTTGTTGTAGTTGTTTTTCACTTTATGATGTAATGTAAAACTTTATGAATATATCTAGTGTTTCCAAGGCTACTAAACCAATCGGTCTTTCGAGATTTGATCTTTCTTGTGATCATTCTAATGTTATGTAATAATGCACCGACTCTGGGTAACTGGGTTTGGGGCGTTACAGTTGGTATCAGAGGAAGTTTAGTACAAACCTTGGAAGCTAGATTTAGATAAACCTTGATTAGAGCACGTAGACCTAAGATGAACTTTGAGGATTAGTATAGAAGAACTTCCTAGAATTTTGGTATTGTAGATATTTTGTGAGTTTTCCGAGCAATACATCCTTGTCTGGATACGAGCAGGTAGAGGCAGCTCTGGCATAGATGTACCTAGGGGTAAAACCCGAAAACATCGCTTTGAGCTAGACTCGAACGGGAACTGATGCACGACAACGGGCCTTGCTGCACTCTTGGTTACGACACTCCCGGGGGATATTCTTAGGATAAATCTCATTTTCTTTACAAATAATTATGAAGGGTTTATGATTATATACTTCCTCAAAGAAAACCTTTTTATGATTATGGATTATATCCATAAATAGTTCAATTTACATTAAGTGTTTTTTAAGTATGGGATTATGTATTTTGATTCAAAAACTGATCTAGTTCATGCCATTGTTTAGAAATGGCACCTAGTGGAAGAAATGGAAACCGTATTAATGCACACACTCCATGTAGAGATTTCCCTCCTGCTCAAGATAATTATAGTGGAGCTGGTGATGCAACTGGTGTCGATCAGCTAATCACCATACTGGGATAACTCACTCAGGTTATGAATAATAACCTTACCCGTATAGAGTACCCTGATCCACAGAGTGGAGGATAAATGTTAGATAGATTCATGAGGCAACAACCACCAACGTTCAATGGGAGTACAAATACCTTAGTAGCTGAGCAATGGATATTTTCCCTAGAGAAAATATTTCAGGCTTTGGGGAGTAGTGAAAGACAAAAAGTTATTAGGGCATTTTACTGCCTCACTGGAGATGCTGATCAATGGTGGTCATTGATTAAAAACATGAAGGAAGAGGATGAAGTTTCAAA
Source organism: Viscum album (assembly GCA_963277665.1). NCBI lineage: Eukaryota > Viridiplantae > Streptophyta > Magnoliopsida > Santalales > Viscaceae > Viscum > Viscum album. The sequence goes on from OY728123.1 coordinate 56,889,482, forward strand.
TATGGAATGGAGGGAGTTCAAAGATCTGTTTTTAGAAAAATACTTTCCTCGCGACCATTGAGCAGATATGGAAAGGCAGTTTCTGAGTCTGAGACAAAAGGAGGATGAGAATGTCACAAAGTATGAGGCTAACTTTACAAGGTTATCAAGGTATGCTGGAGATTATATATGTAACCCAAGAAGTAAGATTTATCATTTCATTGATGGGTTAAAATCATTTCTCCATCAAGAATTAGTCTCACAATCCTTTTCATCGTACGAAGAAATTTTCTCATGTGCTATCAAGACCAAAAAAGAATTCTCTAAGTCTTATGACTTTAAAGCAAAGCAAGAGAGGAAGAGACCTGCTCATAAATCTGGGAATGGAAATAAGGGGAATAAGGGAAAGGTGGAATATCCATCCTGTGGTAAATGTGGGTAGAAACACCCCGGTACTTGCTTGAAGGGAATGGGCGTCTGTTACAAATGTGGTGAAAAAGGCCACCAAGATCGTGATTACAAAGGGAATAAGGAAGCTACCAATGTTCAGTGCTACAATTTTAGGGAGATGGGACACTATGCAAATGAATGTCCTAAGCGTCAGGAGAACATACCTCAGAGAAGGCCAAGGGATCAAGGCCAAGCTTATGCTATCACTACTGCTGAGGTAGAAGCTCCGAAAGACGTGGTGGCAGGTAATTTAATGGTTTCCTCGTGTTTAGAAAATGCATTATTTGATTCTGGATCATCACATTGTTTTATATCTTCCTAGTTTGCTCAGAAAATTAGATATTTCTAATTTGATTTAACAATGGAGTTATCAGTTAAAACTCCTAAGGGAAGTATCATTGCAACAAAGTTTAGTGAGTCAGTCCCCATTAGAGCACATAATTGTTCGTTATCTGCTGATCTCATCGTCATACCTATGATTGAGTTTGATATAATCCTCGGTATGGACTGGCTTTCGGACTATGATGCGAAGATTTATTGTAAGAAGAAAGTGGTTACGATTCTTGATGATGATGATAAGGAACACCTTATCTTTAGAGAAAAATCGTCACCGCCTAATTCTTATCTAGATCCACCCCCAGTAGCTCAACTAAATTCAATTATAGGGGAGGAAGAGAATGAAATAACTATGGGTGAGGAATGGAATGTTCAAATAGAGGATGTACCTGTTGTGAAGGAATATGTAGATGTGTTTCCGGAAGATTTACCTGGACATCCTTTAGAACGAGAAGTTGAGTTTTCCATTGATTAAATTCCTGGATCAAGGCCTATATCGAAGACCCCTTATAGAATGGCCACTGTAGAATTAGTCTAAATAAAGAAACAACTAGAGGAATTGAGTAATAAAGGATTTATTCTCCCTAGTGTTTCTCCATGGGGAGCCCCTGCTCTTTTTGTTAAAAAGAAATATGGATCTATGAGGTTATGTATCGACTATAGAGAGATCAATGTTATAACAATAAAGAACAAGTATCCCCTACCTCGAATTGATGATTTATTTGACCAACTGCATGGAGCTCAAAACTTTTCAAAGATTGACCTTCGATCTGGATACCATCAGTTGTGTGTGAAGAAGGAATACATTCCGAAGACAGCATTTCGAACCAGGTACGAGCATTACGAGTTTACTATAATGCCTTTTGGATTGACTAATGCACCCTCTGTATTCATGGATATGATTAATAGAGTTTTTAAGGAGTATCTCGATGAATTTTTGGTGGTATTAATTGATGATATCTTGGTATACTCCAAAAGCTACGAAGATCATGAAAATCACTCGCGCATTATCTTAAAGACTCTGAGAAGACATGAATTATATTGGAAGTTTAGGAAGTGTGAATTCTGGCTTCAGGAGATTTCTTTTCTGGGCCATATTGTCTCTAAAGATGGAATCTCTGTTGATCTTTCTAAGAACAGGGCAATCCAATAATGGCCATCACCTACGAGTATAACTGAGGTACGTAGTTTTATTGCTTTGCCAGGATATTATCGACGTTTCGTCCAGAATTTTGCCTGTTTGGCTAACCCATTAACGAAGCTCACACGTAAAGGGGTTAAATTTGTTTGGAAAAAAGAGTGTGAAGAATGTTTCGAAGAACTGAAGAGAATATTAGTTAATGCTCTTATATTGACTCTACCATCAGAAAATGATGGGTTCGTTATTTATAGTGATGCATCAAAGAAAGGACTTGGTTGTGTCCTTATGCGGAATGATAGAGTTATTCCCTATGCATCACGACAATTGAAAATTCATGAACAAAACTATCCTACACATGATCTCGAGTTAGCATCAGTGATCTTTGCTTTGATTATATGGAGGCTCTACCTCTATGGTGAAAAATTTGAGATTTATACTGATCACAAGAGTTTGAAGTATATTTTCTCACAAAAAGAACTCAACATGAGGCAGAGGAGATGGCTTGAATTACTCAAGGATTATGATTGTATGATACACTACCACCCGGGAAAATCAAACAAGGTGGAAGATGCTTTGAGCAGAAAATACCATGGAGTTTTGAACGTGATGATAATTGAAAGGGATCCAATTTTGATGGACCTAGTGAAGATGGACATTGGAATAACCAGGGAAGGTGAAACGTCAATGCTTTTTCAAATGGTTTCCAAACCATCTTTACTAGAAAGGATTAAGAGTTCTCATACCGATGATGAAGAATTTCAAAAGAAGATTAAAGCTGTGAATGATGGGAGATTGAGAGACTTTGTGTATGAAGATAGAATTTTGAAATTCGGGAAGAGACTTTGTGTTCTCGATATACCTGATCTAAAAAGGGAATTTCTGGATGATGCTCATAGTTCCAATTTCTCTATACATCCTGGGAGCACCAAAATGTATAGAGATTTGAAGGAAAATTTTTGGTGGGACAATATGAAGAGGGAGATTGCTGATTTTGTGTCACGATGTATGGTTTGTCAACAAGTGAAAGCTGGAAGGCAACAGTCTAGAGGAGTCATGCAACCTCTTCCCATACCGGAGTGGAAATGGGACAATATTACGATGGACTTTGTCATGGGACTACCAAAGACTCCTATAAGGAACGATGAAATATGGGTTATTGTTGATCGCCTTACCAAGTCAGCACATTTTCTTGCTATAAGAGAAGATCTACCCCTGGAACATCTAGAAAGACTATATATTAATGAAGTTGTGAGACTTCATGGAGTACCCCTATCGATTGTATCTGATCGTGATCCCCGTTTTACATCAAGATTATGGAAAAGTCTTCAGAAATCCCTAGATACTGAACTTCATTTGAGCACTGCTTACCTCCCTCAGACAGATGGACAATCAGAATGAACTATTCAAACCATAGAAGACATGTTGAGATCTTTCTCACATGACTTTCAGGGTATGTGGGATCAATATTTACCTCTAGTAGAATTTTCCTATAACAATAGCTTCCATTCGAGTATTCAGATGGCACCATATGAAGCGTTATACAGAAAGAGATGTCGTACACCAACTTGTTGGGATGACGTTGGTGGAAGAAAACTTGTAGGCCCAAAACTGGTGGAGGAAACGATGGAAAAGGTGAACGTCATCCAAAATCACTTCAAAGCAGCTCAAAGTAGGCAGAAGAGCTATGCCGATAATCGAAGGAAGGATTTGGAATTTCAAGTCGGTGATCAGGTTTTCCTGAAGGTATCTCCATGGAAGGGAGTCATACATTTTGGTAAGAAATGTAAATTCAGTCCCAGGTACATCGGACCTTTCGAAATTCTAGAACGAATTGGGGTAGTAGCTTACCGATTGGCAATGCCGCCAAGTCTCTCCAAAGTTCACGATGTGTTCCACGTATCTCTGTTGAGGAAATACATGCCTGACCCAACGCATGTACTCACCTATGAATAATTAGAACTGGAACCCGATCTGTCTTATTGTGAAGATCTGGTCATGATTCTTGATACGAGAGAACAAGTACTGAGAAACCATACGACGCTTCTGGTAAAAGTTTTGTGGAGAAACCATAAGATGGAAGAGGCAACGTGGGAACCCGAGGAACTTATGATGAAGAACCACCCGAGTCTTTTCATGTTATAAGTATTATAGAAATTTCGAGAAGGAAAGTATTTGAATTAGGGGAGAATGTAACACCCCAAGCTTCTACGGTACGCTTCTCTTTGAATAATGTGTTAGCGTGTGTTGTGCGCACCACCGAGTTCTAACACTCTATAACCAATCAAACTAGCCGTTATGAATAGTAATACCTAATTTTTGAAATTATATATATTTTATATTTCAAAATGGACTTCATTTTTGGATTCGGGATATCTAATTTAGCCTAAGGTGAAATTTTGGTACTTTTCGGATAACTTTAATATTTTGATGAATAGTGAAAATTACTAAATTTTAATTAAAAACAACTTTTTTAATCAAAATAATTAATTGTGATAAATTATGAATTTGAGTGGTTTTAAAGTATATTTAGAATATATTTTTACCATTTAATATAATTTTGTTCATTGGACATAAATTTACAATTAAACCGAACATAAACAAGTGTCAATATTTTGATAGTTATTATCTCTTAAAAACACGCTTTTTGTTTTACCAATGGGAATTAATTTTAAATTAATTTCTGCCACTTCTGTGTTTTGAATTTGGAAAAATGGATTCCATATTTGGAATCAGGATGTTCAAATTATGTAAATAGGTAACTTTTATTTGTAGACATTTTGAATAATTACTGCGGTAAATATTTTATTTACCATGGTTAAGGGTAAATCTGGTAAATAATGGTTAAAAAATAATATTATAATAATACTAAATTACCCTAAAACGTGTTATAACCTTATTGGTTGATATATGTTTGACCATAGTCATCTTTGGGTCGATTTTGGGACCCCATGGAGCCACTTGTAGGTGATAGGGACACATTATTTTAATTAAGTTAAAATGAATACAAAAATGACACAAGCATATATCTTTTAGAAAAACAATTTTTACATAGGGTTATATATGTTTTATTTTTGTCTATAAATATTAATTATAAAGATAAAACGATTTAATACATAATTTTATTTTATTTATAATTTTTAGACATTAAATAATTTAATTTATTTATGACAAAATAATGGTGCAGTAATTACCATAATAGTGAAAAAATAAAATAATAGATATTATAAATACACAAATAAATATAATTTGAGACTTTTTATGAATTACACTAATTTTCTAAGTTAATATGACATTTTAGGAATCATTTAATTAAATATTTTCGTAGTAATCATTTTGTTATGAGTTTCACAAAAATCAACTATTGAATATTGTCAAAATTGACATAAAAGAGTTTTTAAAACAAATATTATATTATTAATTGATATTCAATTCCTAAAAATCTAAGGTTCGGCCAAGATACATATATAATGATATTTGTATTATTAATGGACCACTTGGGGGTCTCTTGGATGTATATAGTAAGTTTATTAACCATATTATATGAAAATACAAAGAGACATTGTAAAATAGAAACTAATTAACTAAGAGTTAACACTTAAAGATAAGGTTAATATAATGATCCAAACCTTTCTAAATTATATTGGTTGAGTTTTTTTCGACCCATTCCAACCTTAAAATTTAAATAATAAACTTTGGATCCATTAGAAACCGAATATGAATTTATTATAAATTAATATTTCTAGCTTTTCCAAAGGTGCCCCTCCCCCCTCTTATAAAAGGGCACTCCTCCTTCTCATTTATTCACACCTTAAAAGCCTTTTGGTTCGGCCAAACTCTGCCCAAATACTCTCCCAACTTCCCTCAATACAACCTAGAGGAATTATTTTGATCAGAAAGCCAACCTAAGGAGCCCTTTTTATCAAATCAAAAGGAAGAACCCGAAGAAGAGGTAATGATTTCACCACCCTTTTCCAAGTTCCTTTCTTCTTCCACTTCTTCTTCCTTTGTTATTACCATTCTAAAATAATAACTCCAGTATCATATATATAATGTGATGTTATTATAAATATGGTACAACCATATTCATTATTTTATCCACCCTTTGAATTACATGTCACCATACGTGCGTACGTACGACTTACCGTCTCCACGTCGTGGTGTAATTGTTATTCAATATATTATTATTTGGATGGGTATAATAATGATGTGTAACTCATGTATATAATAAATATAAAATGTTAATGATTCTGTATATATTATATAACATCCATTTATATATTATTTTAATATCAAAAGATTGATATTGACGCTCGTGCGTACGTACGGACTACCGTCTCCACAAACGCGATGAGATTCATTCTCCATCGTATCCATTAAAGTATAATTATCATTTTATGATTTAAAAATTATGTTTAAGGACTTTATATCATTCTGTATATGAATAAGATACAACCTATCCATAAAAAACACGCATTATGTAACAAAACATATAAAAGAAAACGCGTAAGTTAACACCCGAAACGACGATAATTCTAAGATATTGTTAACAAATCAATGTTAAATGATCATATATGATATCATATTGATATATATGATTCTTGTATAATTTAATAACAATTATTTCACCATTATACAGAAGGTTAACCGACACTCAACCAAGGAAAAGTGCAAGGTAAGGTTTATTTCACAATCTCTTCATTATCCGAGGTTGTTTATACGTAATAATCTACTAGGATCTCTTTATCATCCACATCCATGTTTCTTAAAAATGTATTTAAAAACATTTTTAATATTTAAAAGAATATGGGTTAAAGTCATTTATACCCTTGTTTGAATTTTTATAATAGTTTTATAAAGGAATCTTTCTGTCGTTTTCCAAACAAAGTGCTTTTTAACCTTTTCGACAGAATTTAGATAAGAATGTTTTTTCAACTTATACGGCGGGTGCGGTTATTTTCCACCGTTATAAAATCCTCGAAGCGTCCCTTACAAGCTTATAAAAATATTTTCAAAGAAAATGTTTTATTTTATAAATATATGACTCTTAAATGTTTTCAAAAATAGAAAGATATATTTCTCTAAAAAGAGTTTTGATTTCATCTATGTCAACATCATTTGATGGATTCTATGCTTATATGAAGTTGATTTATTATGATACAAAACTTCTATATTGTATTGAAGGTTTTGTGATATGTTTGACTATGGATGTGTTATTTTTATACCATTCATAGTTTATGGATGAAGTATTTACATTTCGTATGCTACTTTTAATACGAATGTTTATGTTATGTTTAAACCATTTAATATGGGAATGCATTGGACTTAATATGTGACGGGTGGAGCCCGCTATAGCTCCTCGATGCATCGGTAGGTCTCATGAGACAAACTAGTGTCTTGGAACAAGGCCTTGCCACAATCTTATTTGTAGTCTTGGCATGAGGCCTTGGCTATGTGGTTATGACATTCTGGCATTATGCATTCCATCATTATGAAAGTGGTTATTGATATTGAATGTGATTATTCGATTAGTAGAATATCCATGTGAATAAGTAAATGGAATTATTTCATTTTACCTTTTCCATACTATGTTGAATTTCATGTTTAAAAGGATTTTGTTTTAGTTATACATTTCCTTAAATGTTTATGCTTATTTTTGAAAGTTTCTTCTATATTGTTATCCTTACTGGGCATTTGACCTCACCCCTTTTCTATGTTTTATTTTTCCCAGGATGTGAAGAAGTAAGTTATGAATGACCTGCAGGGATAGTATGTGGGGATATGAGTGTAGGATATGGAGATTATGTTGTTGTAGTAGTTTTTCACTTTATGATGTAACTTAAAACTTTATAAATATATCTAGTGTTTCCAAGGATACTAAACCAATCGGTCTTTCAAGATTTGATCTTTCTTGTGATCATGCCAATGTTATTTAATAATGCACCGAATCTGGGTAACTGGGGTTGGGGAATTACATAGTTTATTTTAATTTTTTGTTTCTTATGAAAAAATATAATCCACATACTATATGTTGAGTGGTATTGTTTTATAGTACTTTATCTATATGATAATGTTTTTTATTAGTTATTTCTCAAAATAAAAATCATGTTCCAACTATACAGCTTCTGATTTTAGAACATATGATCGATCAGGTATATACTTTCTCAATAGCGATTTATGGAACACATCATGCACTTGGGGGATATTTGGAGGATTTGTAAGGCGATAAGAAACTATTCACACAAGATCAATAATTATGATGAGGGAAATGTATCTAGGGATCAATTTCCAAATTTTCCAAAACCTCATTACCCTCTTCCTTAGTAATATTCCAAGGAATACCTTATTCCTAAATTTAAAATATAGATATAAAAAATGATTACCATTTTCAATCCTTTTTCATTTTTTTGTGTATTTATAATATAAAACATAGTGGTATGAATCTTATATACCATTTATTGAGAAAGATATGATCACATTAGATAATAATCAAAAATTAATCCTAGAATGTTGATGTTATGTACCTCTTTTAATACATAGACTCATATGGTTCCATTTGAATAATATACGGGAATTTTTTTCTATAAAACTCTTCTAGGGGTAGGTGTTGATTCCAACCCCGTTGAAATAAATTTAATAGGAACTCATTATATATTCCAAATTAAGAATGGCCCTTTCATATTTACCATCAGTCTAAGATTGAAAATAAGTTATTAAACTCATCTTATTATTCAATTTTTGTTGAAGACTTATCCCAAAATTATAGGTAAACCTTATATCTTGATCTAATAGAATTGAGAGTGATACTCTAAGAAATATAACCACATCATACATATATATATATATCATGGAAATTTTATAGAACTTGAGATATTTTGTAATAGGATTGAAATTTAATGACTTCATGAGGTGATCAACAATAACACAAATAGAATTATGTACTCTAGATTTCTTAGGAAGATATACCGTAAAATACATGGTGTTTTCATCCTATTTGCATATATATATATATATATTGGTAATGATTTTATCATACCCTTAGGATCATGTGGTTCTATATTATCTTTTTGGAATACCAAACATTGAGATATTTGCTCTAAAATCTCCATCTTCATGTTGTCCCACCAAAAATGACTATTTTTATCTCTATACATATATTTTATTTTCTGGATATATAGAGCATTATAGTTATGTATATCAAACAATAGATATTTCCTTATTTATGGAATTTATAGATAACATAATCATTTATTGAATCGGATAATTTCATCACTATCAAATTTTGGCTTCTAGGATATTCCTGACCATCTTCTTTAGTTCTAAATCCTCGTCATGTGACTATTTTCTCTGTACATGGATAGTTTTTTGAGCGGTAATTTGTTAAAATATGGTTTCTCACATTCAATTATTATTTAAGGTATATATTTTTAAATCCATGATTATTATGTCTTTTTCAGTTCCTATCATTGGTAAAGTAGTATGATCTTTCCCGTTAAAAGAATCTTCCACTTTTTTCTTTAATAGTGTTATAATTTATTGAGTAGTCATAGAATTTGATCAAATCTGACCATCCCCTTTAGAGTATGTTCAACTCATTCTATGTGAATAAATACATTAATCCTTTATGATCAAAATATATTTCACACATACCACTATGTAGATAATTACTCCATATATTCAATTAAAATACCACCGCTGATAGTTCCAAATCATGTATAGGGTAATTTTTCTCATGAATATTTAACTAATTTGAGGCATAAGATACCACTATGACATTCTTCATAAGGACACATCTCAAACTTTAATTTGATACATCAGTATATATATTAAAAAATCTTCAACACTATAGGTTAATGTGACTACAGGTGTAGTGTCCAACCTTCTCTTTAACTCCATGCTATTTTCTATAAATTCATCTATTTAGAGGATCTTAACTCCCTTATTAGTCAACTTGGTTAGTGGAATAGACAATCATGAAATATTTCTCACAAAGCATCGATAGTATTTAGCCAACATAAGAAAATTATGGATATTTAATTCAATAGTAGGTATGATCTATTATTTAATCACCTATGGATTTAAAGGATCTACAGATATATCCTCACTTACGATTAAATGACCCTAAATGATACTCTATGTAGACATAATTCACACCTACCAAATTTGGAATAAAACCTGATCTTTCTCATGGTATTCTACAAAATCCTCAAATAATAATCATACTCTTACTTGATCATGTAATATATGAGAATATCATCTATAAATACTATGAAAATTTAATTAAGGTAATATCTAAATACTTTTTCCATCATATCCACAAAAATAGTAGAAGAATTTGTGAGTTTGAATAGAATTACTGTGAATTCATAAGTCCAATATCTTATATGGAAGGATTTATTTTCTACATACTATCTTTTCACTCATAGTTGATGATATCTATATCAATGTTCAATCCTAGAGAAGTATTAATCCCTTCATAAATGTTTGAAAAATCCATAAATGCAGGGCATAAGATAATTTTACTTGATCGTGATTTTTTTATGATTATGACAATAAATGTATAGACACATTATTTCATCTTTATTATTAACATGGATGACTATTTCAGCCCAAGATAAATAAGTCAGGTCTATGAAACCATTATTCATATTCTCCAAGAGTTTTTTCTTCAATTACTCTAATTCAATTGTAGTTATTCTATATTGAAAATTTAACCTCATGATTTAAGGTAAAATGTGGAAAATATTTAGAAAAAACATCAACATATTTCTACAAAATAGGAATATATTCAATATAATGTCTTCCACTAACCATTTGAGTAAAATAACGCTATTTATTGGGTATTAAGACAAATATAATGGAATTAATTTACATAGGTAGTTATTAATCCGTTTTTCACTAATATATGATCATGGGATAATTTAGGATATGAATTTTGATTTTCTTATTCGGATAATTCATATATAATTTATGTATATTGATATCATTTATGCATAAAATACATATCAAATTTTAATTAATTGATAATAATAATATTATTTGGAAGAGAATTCCCAAAAACATCTATTAGAGAGTATTTATAGACATGCGATGTAATCATCATAAAATTATATTTTTTACTAATAAATCAATATCTAGTGATTCAGGTTGTGATTTAATTCATCTAGAAAAAATTTTGTATTTGAATGTGCGGTAGATATAAAATCAAATAAGAAATTTTCATTCCTAGAGTAGATGATAAGTGTACTATTCACCGATTCATATTCACAACCTACTTCAACAATTATGATTGCATATAAATTCTCGTTCTCTCTAGTATTTAGATTATTTTTATATTGATTTTCATCATTAAAACATGTACTGGTTCAATGGTTATCATAAATTCTATAGTAATTATAATTAAAGCATTATATTATGAGTGGTGCATTGAGATAATATTTATTTTCATCCATTTGAATGGATGGACTCTTCATATCTCTTTGGCATTCATATGAATAGTGTTCTTATCTTCCTTAGTTGAATCATTTCAATTTTTAATTGATAAAATTACCATAATAATTATTCTTATTTTTATGGAATATATTAATATTAATTTTCTTTCATCTATGGGTTTTATCATTTGAGTTTCCCCAAAAATAAATTTTTATCTTTTTATGTCCAAAACCATGAGAATAATGGAAGTTTATAATCCTAATTTCTTCATTTAGAGAACATCCTAAAAACTATTCAAAACTACAGAAGTCCCTTATAGTTAACTCATTTCAGTGGCCTATTTTAATGACATTGAAGAAACAATTTATTTTTATTTTAGGGTCAATGATAAAACTAGAAGAATACCTTGAATTTCATTTGATGTTTTCCTCATTTGTAATAATAGATTCATCCTACTTTTGTTTCAACATTAATAATTCCCTCTACATTTTAGTATGAATAAGTCGAGGAAAGTATTTAATAAATAATACCTTCTTAAAAACCTATAATTACAAGTAGTCTATTTCCTCCGCTTTCCTTATATTCTTGATGATGTCCCATCATTGGTCTAATTCACCTTAAAAATAAAAAAAAAGATAAGACAAAATTTCATGTCCTATGCAATGGATAATAGAGAATTGATTATCTATTATATTAATTCATTTCATGATAATAACTGGTTTGGAAGACCCTTTAAAGGAGGTTAGATATTGCTTTATAAAGGAATCATAGAAGAGTTATTCCTTCCTTGGTGAATTAGGGAGTTTGGTATGATTCATTTTATTGTTTATAGATTGATAGAGTTGGGTGAGCATGAAAATGATATTTTCCACTTTATACCCCATACCATTTGGTTTCACATTTGGATAATCATTTCATTATTCATTATAATCATTTTCAACTTGATTCCTCCTAGTTTTATATAAAAAAAATTTGTGAGAAGAAAAAAACAATAATCAAAGTAATCAATAATATAATAAAAAAATATTTAAATATGTCATCAATTATGTCACCTTAATTTCAACCTATTTCATTTTAGGTTCATCCTATATCACTTTGGGTTCATCATTGGTTGTATTATTTTTTATCCATTTATTTTAATCCTTGAAAATAACTAAAACATTATCTCATGGAAATTGATGAGACTCAATCGCAACATATATTAATATTATATCATTTTATATTTCAAAAACCATGCTAGTATTCCACCCAAACTAACACCTGACCTGGTCTGTGACATGGCCCAAAAGGCATTCTCGATCCTTTCAGGTTGGAAACTAGTGTTGAGCATCAAAGATATCATAAATGGAAAAATTTATCCCAATAAATGACCGGTATCAAATCATTGAAACATAACATTTAGAAAACCCCATTAATAACTAAAAATATATAAATACATAACATGATCCATATATAGTGAAAATTGAACAAAATTTGAAACTAAAAATATAACAAAAACCAAACTTGAACCTGATCAGATCTCTTTGTGACCTCTTAGTCACCACAAACCAAAAGATCAACTTGCTCCAAGGTAAAATCCTAACCAAAAACCTGAAATTGTAAAAAATTACAGGTCTACTAACACTGAGTGGAACAAGTATGGTGTGATTATAAATAAATCAATATGTAAGAATCATAATTTCCATACATTGTATTTCCTGAAGTAGTCTACAAACACTAGTATTAAATAAATTTTGAAAATAAGGTTTTATCCTTTTAGATAACCAATCAAATAATTCCTTTTTTTAAAAATACGTACACACACCACTTTTATCTTTCAAAAAGATTTCATTTTAAAACCCAGTTGTATAACACAAAACCAAAAGAGAAACCAAACCAAGTGATCAAAAGCTACATAAAAAAATAAGGAAATGGTGCTGGTAAATATAAATCATTAATGAACTAACTTAGATGATAATCAAGTGAAGAAGAATAAAATAGAATATATTAATAATAATAATGTTTGTTTCCTAAACATCTCTAAAATAAATCCCTGAATGTAGTCAGGTCAGAATCATCTGTTGGAATATGGTGTAGCTCCATAGTTAATAACCAACCTGGATACTCTAAACTGGCCTCACTAGTGGAAATTCCCACTTGGCCTCTCCACAAATCCAAGGGTACCAATCTATGTAATTACGATAGGTAATAAACCATTTCTAGACCCTCTAAATGATTCCCATGAATCACATGATAGTAGAACATGGATAATGGGGAGGTCCTCACAGGCATGGCATAAACCAATTATCCATAGATTCTTCCATTATTTCCTAGCCAAAACTCCAACACCACATATGAGATGACCCTCCCCTTGGAGGAACTACCATAGAGGTTCCCTTTACAAATAAAGTCATTCAAAATTTCCAACTGGGCCTACACTTCACATGAGTTTTAATTCCACTTTACAAAACACCCTAAAGTTCCAACTGAGCTTTAGAATTCAAAAATCATCATGTATTTCCAAACCATTTAAAAAACCAAGAGAAAAATTCCATTTAAGATTAGAATATGCCAAAGAGGAATTTATGTAATTTAGAAACAAATTAACACCTTAAGATTCAAAATGTATCTAGTTTTATGAACACATTTTAACCCACACATTAATTCATTTACAACCAATAAACCATTTATAAAACACTAGGAGTTTAAGAGGAACCATTTGGAAGATGGAAGGATGAAAATTAAGAGGGGGAAGGAGAGGTATTTTGAAATATTTTGATTAAGGGAAATATTATCATGGGACGCCATCATAATTTGTGAGCATATCTATTCATGCACCTCATGCACATATGAATATTTCCACATCCAATGGAACACACTAAGTAATGAATGAAAATACCAAAGAACAAATTTTAAAGAATCACCACTTCCATCAACACCAATCACAATAATCCACACATAAGCACCAAGCCATAAAATTCCCCTAAACCAATACAAAATAATCAATTAATTAACAAAACAAGATAAAAAACATAACCAAGGACAAACACAACCCAAATCACCCAATTTAATATTTAAATTAAAAGTTCTGTTTTATCAAGAATATTACATGCATATACATATAGAAATAATTTTAGAAACCCTTTGAAAACCCATTTTCATTATATTTACAATATAAAAACACATTAATAAATCAAACTATAATACCAAAATCATGATCAAACCCTCTTATAATCAACGTATGAATGATAAGAATCAATGGTATGTTCTGCAATAGAAAATAATGGAAACACCTACCTCAACGACGTGTGAATGCAACGACACTCGAAAATAGGGAAGAAACAGTCTAGAAAGATTACCTGAACACCCAAGAATCAAAATAATGAACTAAAATTATCCAACCATATCCCTAGGTTATTTCCAAGAGATAACCCACCTATAGAAACCAAACAAATTGAGAGAGAGAAAGAGGAGGAGAAAAATGTACCAAAAACCAAAGAGAACTCACCTTAAAACCATGAAGGATAAGAAATGGTGGGAGGAGAATAAAAATAGATGAGATTGGGAGGTACTCAAACACACCCAAATTGACCATATAATAAATGAATTCTAATAGGTATAAAATAATTGACAGTTATAATAAGAATTACAACTTTTTAATAACCTAGGAAACTCACTCAATTTCCAAAACCATACGCCAACCATGCACACCCTACTAAAGGAAGAGGGAACTCGCATGGGAAGGATGTACCATTTGGGAATCCATGTTCCAACCCTGAAACTAGGATATTTTAGAAATAAAGAGTCACCTATCATTCATGTTGCATTGTTACTCCTAAATATGCGCAATCTATGTGCCTTGTCTCTTACATGAAAAGAGGCCACATCGTTACTCTTAGAACTAGTAAGGTTTTTATAAACCATGATCAAGTCATTACCAGAAAACCATTAAAGAAGGAAATGTAGTAAAAACATATTTATCCTTATCAAGCCTCCTAGGTAACCCCCAAACTGTTCGCACTAACTGTGCATAGGGACAAAACTCAAACGAAACCTCCAAAACTCAAAAAACATGCTAAAAACTAGACCCGAACCTCATCAAAAATATCCAAAATCAATAAAAGAATAAAAGAAAAGAAAAAATATGGTTGGGGTGACAATTATCCCCACCAATAACACTTTTTTTGACCATAATTTCACCTAACTGAATGAAAACCCAATATTCAAATCTGAAACAAAATAAATCTAAATAAAACTAAAAATATTGGGGAAAGCATTCAACACTATATGTCCAAACTAACAAACACTAGAAAACATATAATAAATAGAATCATTGGAAAGTAAAATAAATGGTTGTCCCCACTATAAGAGCACTCCAGCACCATGAGACTGACAAGGGAACTATTATCTCAAACCAAAAACTCATAGCACAAGGGAAACACAATGAAGAAAATACAAACAAAACACTCATCCAAAACCTTGATTCATCATATCCACAAGACAAATATGTCTCCAAATCAAACAAAAAACCAAAACTGATCCACAAAAACTGTCCATATAGTTTTCTCAGAATAAATCATATAATTACATAAGACAAGACCACCAAGCCATAAGGACGAAGATACCACCAAGATTATTACAATAAGGATTAACATAACAAAAATAAAACTACAATCGGGAAACCTAAAATATTCTCAATCCAGCACTAGAGATAGATTTTGGGTTAACATCTACCACCACCAATCAATTCCATATATCATAAAGAGATTCACTTATGTGCCTATAGTTATAGACCTGATGTCCTGAAGCATCACTACCTAATATTTTGGAGCACACAACATGAGGCCAACACCTTATCTTTTAGAAACTCTACTTTCATAACTTATCTAGATGTCCCAAATATCCATATTAACGAAAATACTTCAGAGGCCAATAATAAGACGTATTTTAATGTCAAAACAGCTACACTGGAAGTGTAGGAGCGAATAGTCTAATAAATGAGAGTCTAAAAAAGATGGAGGAGAAACATCAGTAATGGGTTCCCCTTACATACACCTACCATATTATAAACATTAATAAGTACAAAGAGACATCATTCTGCTAACCATCCCCTTATGCTGTAATAGGAGAAAAAAAACCAACTCTCTGAAGTAGTCAGCAGAGGCCTTTACCTTCTGCTGACCTTGTTGAACATCCAAGAGCTTTTCCACTTTCCTCACATTAACCTCCTTAGGTATGAAACATCATACAAAATTTGTCTTAAAAAATTTCCAAATCACGCCAACTTGGAAAGATGATCAGATAATCACCTTCCACTAATACAAACATGGACCATCAAATAAACTCAAAGAAGCACACACTCTCATGGATTTTGGAATTCCCAATGACCTGAAGATGTCATATACTTCCTCAAGAAACTATGTAGCTTCTAAAGGACCACGATCACCATGGAAAATGGGAAAAATGGAGAATAACTCAACTCCGCCACTCCATCAGGAGTTTGGGAAGGTCCAATGACTTGGCCAGACGTTCTAAAAACCTCTAGATCCTTTCTCAGTGTCGTACTTAATATAACAAAAAATACAAGATCATATCAATATCAAACCCAAAAATACATCAAAACCAACAACCAATTCCAAAACACCCATCTCATAAGACAAAAACCACAAAATGAAATCAAAAAAAATATTTAAAAACCACAAATATCGTTCAAAATTGAAAAAAATTTCATTCCAAAGAACCATTTAAAATACCAAAATATGCTTCCAAATCCAATGTTTAATACCATAGTCCACTTTTTAAACAAAAACAATCCCAAAATAAATTTTTTTGAAAAAACTATTTTCCCAAAAACAAATTCCCATTTCAAAATCCACTTACATCAACTAAAATCAACCCAAAGAAAAACTCACACAAAAACTCCAAGGATAGGGAACAAGTGAACATGTAAAACTAGATTACATAGTTTATAAGACCATGCCCCACACAAGAATAAATCACTAGAATTATCCTAAACCATGTACCTGGGATCCACATGTGTAGTACTCCATGAAATCTCACTATGTAGCACTCATTCACTTCCCTTTCATCCCCCAAACAAAAAATCCAAAGAACAAAACAAAAGTCACAACTCTCGATCCACACCTAGGTACTCGAGGATTAGAATGAGAAAGGGTTCAGGGAATCCTTAATGTAACTACCTATTAAGAACTAACAATACCAATCTTTCAACTACCTAATTCCCTAAATAAAAAAAGGCTACTTTGATGTGATTTTTTCATGAACTAGGGTGGGATTCCATCCAACCTGACACCTAAACTGTTCCTTCACAAGGACTGAGAGGCATTATCAATCCTCTCGGACTAGAAAATAGCACTGGGAATCAAAGATATCATAGTGGGAATGATTTATCCTAATAACCAAAAAGGGACAAATAACTAAAATAGATCATTTATAAAACCCCAATAATAACTGAACATCAATAAATACATGAATAAGATCCACATACAGTGACAACAAAAAACATTGGAAACTATAAATAGAACAAAAACCAAATCAGAACCCAACCTGATCTCCATGTGACCTCTTGGTAACCATCAACCATATAATCAACATACTCTAATGGAAAACCCGAACCATAAAAATGAACCTTCAAAACAACATGTGTCTATGGATTCTAAGTGGAACAAGTAGTTTTTGAGCATAAAAATATCAGTAGGTAACAACCATAGTGTCTATACATTTAATTTCATGAATTAATACATAAACATTGGGTTTAAATACATTTAGAAAATAATGTTTTACCCTTTTAGATAACCAATGACAAATTTCCCTTAAAAAACATGCGCACACACCACTTTTATTTTTAAAACAGATTTCAATTTTTAAACCTGGTTTTAAAACCCAATGCCAAAAGTGGAACCAAACCATTTGATCAAAAGTCACATAAAAAACAAGGAAATTTTGTAGGTATATTAATAATTATAGAACTAACATATAAGATAATAAAATGAAGCAGAATAAAAAACATATATATAACATTATTGGGTGTTTTATAAACATATATAGAAGTTATCCCTAGAATTACTCTGGATGGACTCACCTTCTAGAATATAGTGCATCTCTATAGTCAATAACCAACCTGGATACTCTGAACTATCCTCACTAATCACACTTCCCACCTTGCCTCTCCACAAATCCTAGGGGTACAAAACCATTTAATAAGGATTAGTAAGAAACCAACTCTCAACCCGCTAGATGTCACCCATGAATCCTAAGATAGTAGTACTTCGAGAATGGGGAGGTCCTCACTTTCATGGAATAAACCAATCACCCATAGATTCAAATGTGCTTTCCAAGGCCAAAATTCGACATCGCCTATGTGAGGACCCTCTCCTCACAGGGACTACCATAGGGGTTACCATCACACATCTAGTCATTCATAAGTCCTAACTAGGACTATACATCACATAAGATTCAAAATAACTTACCAAAACACCATAAAGTTCCAACTGGGCCCTAGCATTTAAAAATCCACTTCCATTTCTAAACCATTTCCAAAACTAAGAGGACAAAACCAATTATGTTCTGAAGATGCAAAATGATCCATTGTCTTATTTAGAAACCAATCTACATGTTAATATTCCAATAAATCCAAGTTTTAGGAACACCTTTGAAACCTAAATTCAATTAAATTAAAACCAAACAACCATTTAGAAAACACTAGGAGTCTTAGATGAACCATTTTGAATATGGATAAAAGAAAAATAAGAGGGTACATATTTTGAAATCAGAGGATTAAGGGAAACATTTTCATGGGAGGTAATCCTTATTTCTGTTACTATACATTTGTGCACCCCATGAACATTTGAATATTCCCACATATAATGGAACAATTGAAATAATCCATAAAAATACCCAAAAACAAAATTAAATAATTACCAATTTCATCACCACCAATAACAACAAGCCACACATAAGCACCAAACCATAAAAGACACCAAAAAACAATAAACAAATATCAATTAACAAACAAACCAACCTACCAAAACCTAACCAAGGAAAAAACAGAACCCCAAACAGCCAATTTAATCTTTAATGTACTGGTGTAATTTTATCAGTCACATTACATATATATAATGATAATTGTAGAAACCATTTGAAAACCCATTTTCCTAGGATTAACAATATAAAAAAATTAATAACTAAACATAGAAAACCACCAGAATGATCAAAACATATTATAAATAAAATAGGAAAGATCAAGAATTAATGGTTTGTTCTAGAAAGGAAAATAATGGAAACACCTACCACGACAATTTGTGAATGGAAGAAAACTCCAAGATATGGAATAAGCAATACAAAGAGAAGATATGCACACCATAGCATCAAAAAAATCAACTCAAAAATGCCAAAAATCATCCTAGATTTTTTCTAAGAGAGACAACTACAAAGGAAACCCAAGAAACTAAAATATAAGAAGAAAAAAAGGTGAAAAAGAGACCAAAATCAAAGTTAACTCACCTTGGAACCTTTAAGGAGAAATACTTTAGGGAGGAGAACCAATTCGGAGGCCCTATCATGCAAAAGAATAGACTAAGAGAGATAGGGGTTTGAATGGGGTTTATATAAGGGAGGGTAGAATAATAATTTCCACTTTTTAATGACATGGGAAACCCTGACAGTTTGGCTACATGTTTTTTCATAACCGTGTGCCAATCATGCACACCCTACTAGATGAAGAGTGCACTCACATGGTATGGATACATAGTTTGGGAACCAATATTCCAACCAGGACACTCAGTTCTATTAAAAATGCAGATCCACCTCACATTCCTTCTACATGGTTACTCCTAACCATGAGCACATCGTGCACCTTTTACCTAACAAAAAAACCAGTCTCATATTTACTCTTAGAACTCGCATGGTTTTTCCAAATCGTTCTCAAGATGTCCTAGGAAAACCATGAAAGAAGTAAATGAACTAAAAACACCCGTGTCATTCTCAAATGTTGTGGTTAACCCCCAAACCATGAACACTAACCATGTATAGGGAAAAACTCACCCAAAACCTCCAAATCTAAAAAAACTCTAATTGGAAACTTTACCTAATCCTCAACCAAAAGAACCGAATTCAAAAAAAGAATAAATTAGAAGAAAAATTATGGTTGGGGTGTGATATTATATGAATATTAATTAAACCACACTTTAGATCATATTCTAAAATCTAATGGTTTAGTTTCACTGGATACTCAATACATAATCAACTTACTTTACAATATATTAAATAACCAATCTTCTTACTTGATACCCTTTTAGAAATATAAAATATAATTTTATCCCTCATAACCTATAAAGTGAAAACATAAGGGAGGGTGATCTTAGAAGCTTAGTAAAGGTAAACATAAGGAAAAAAATTAATGATTCTAAGTGATTATAAGATAAACATGTGGGTATAAGAAATTCATTAAGGTGTATAGTCATAACATAATAGAAACGTACCCAATTAAAGTAGATCATAAATCCTGAGTCCTGAAATAATGATTTTTTCATAACATAAAACATGATTCAACAATCAAGATCTATGAAAACATAACATAGTAATAATAATGTGGAATATATATAAGAATATAAACTAATTACTTTTTTCAGGGATCAATTACAATATCATCATCACTTGGTGGACAAAATACTATAGTGGATTGAGTTTTCACCCCAATCCTTAACATTTCATATCATGTGATATATGTATTTTCCTAATACATTAGTGGGATGTACAATTCTGATCTTATTTTTCACTTAGTTGATATAGTCCCTTAAAGGTTTTGGTTTACTCCCCATTCTATGTTGTCACATGAGATAATGGTTTTCCCAATTCATTAGAGGGATATACAATTTTGGTCCCACCAATCACATAATGAAAACCATACATATGTGTTCCATATTAATGTGAAATCATTCCTAATTCCATCATAGATTAATTATACCATGGGAATGAATCAGGTTCAGGGAGAAATTATATAAGACATTATAATAAATCATCTAAATAAAGAAATTGGATGGTATCATTGGATCATATTAGCAGTGAAGCATAAAAATATTAATGGGTGTTGACTGAAAAAAAAATATTTATTAAGGGGAACTGGCAAGAAAGGAGGACAGGGGAAACCAAAGAGAGATAAAATGTTAGAGGCCAACAGAGTCATAAACCATAATATTTTTACAAACCTAGGGATGGTATCCTAATTAATAAATGATATTGAGGTGGAATGTCTCATATCCATTAGTATCTAAGAAGATATCTTCTTTATTACCCTCTCCCCAATTGAGTTGAAACCTGGTATTATGGAGAAGTATGGTTCACTTCATGATAATTTAAATAATCAACCAATTGGAAAACTGAGGATCATTAATGTAGTTCATGATCAAGGAAGATTAAAACTTCAACACCGTGAGGGGGAAATAGTTATCATGAAAAATAGTGAGACATCTGAGAATATATTTAGCTTATATAAGGAGTGGGTTTACCAACCTAGATAAAATTTTGTAAGATAACACCATCATGCCAATGTGGTCTCAATTAATTTCCACACCTCACATAATATCATTAGAATAAGATCCATGTAATTTTTTCTTCAATATGAAGGTATGAGGTGTTTATCAAACCCAGTAGCAATCATGGATTCTGGTAAATAGTTATGGGTTACTAAAACCGAAGAATTCAATCCACTTTTTTGCATTGACTATCTAGAGAGATATATAAAAAACCTTTCAAAGAAACTTTGGTTTCATTTGGAGGACATTACATGATTATTGGTTGAATCTATTTTCATTTTGAACTTCCTAGATTGACCAGCATCCAACTTTTATAGACACCTTATATCCCCTATTTAGGATTCATTATAATGGGAACCTCCATACCATGGCAACATGAAGAGGCTAAGGGATCAAAAATAATGAGTAATACTTAGGCATCCTCTCAAGTTATTCCAAAAAAAGGTCACCCTTTCACTATCAAGGAAAATATGATACATAATTTTTTATTGGGGTCTTGAGAAGTAGTTGAATTTGGTAGCAAATTAGATTATATTATATTAGACCTATTTGTTAGAAAGGATAAATTAATGGTGAGCTCCCCAAATAATAAAGTTAATCTTCACTGATAAGGAAGATTACCAGTAAAAATTTCCCAAAGGATTCTCTCTATACAAATTGTGTAATAACATTGTGAAATCCTTCGTATTAAAGAGACATGAAATGTATAGAGGTAATAAACATATATCATCGTCATTAACTGATAGAATGATGTCTAGTATAGTGTTCTATATTTAGAGGTGATAATACAATTTGTGAAACTAGGAAAATCTTTTGCCAAGCTAAAACTGATATTTAGAGTGGTAAAATTTGGGAATAATATTGTATTACTATACATAATTTTCTTTCTAGAAAAATATATTATGATTCCCAATCACCCAATGATGGTGTTGAAGAAGAAAATGATGTGGTCTTTATAGGTTTCACCATATGTGGATGATATGTTTTGAATGTTTTTAATGTCATTTGGAGAAGCATCGTATGTGTCCCTTATATAACCAGTCCCCGTGAAGTTTCTTATTATAAACTCTCATGAAATCTAGAATTTTATGGCATGAATGGAATCCAATATGTTTATAACAATGATCACTCCTTTATTATTGGTTTTGGATAGCCTTTTTGTCCTTTATAGTGATTCTTTTATTCTATATGGGAGTTCCATAGAAAGGTTTTAATTGAATTATCAATCTAATAGAGGAACCCATTAGGAACTTTAATGGAATATAGTACATATATGGTAATAGAATCTGTATGGATTCGATGAGAGCGATACACCCACCCAAGGAGAGACGCCATCTCTTCTAGTAGATAATTCTCACCATGATTCTTTGAAAAAATGTTTTTGAATGCCTAATCCTGAGTCTTCTTCGAGAGAGATGGGATATAAGATAATATATGGGGAAATTATCTTAAAAAATCCCCAATATATCACATATATCCATAGCTCAGATAGGGGTGAAATATCATGAAAAGTACATATTTCTTTTAAGAGGGATAACTCATTTCACACTCTATTTTTCATAGTCATTCAGATGATTCTTAGATCCTCTTATTGCGTTTTTTATTTCACTCGAAAAATTAGTATTCCATCTATGAAAAACAATTATGAGATGAAAAACGATACATACTTACCTTTTAATATAAACTTTAGCCTTAGGAAATCACATTAGCAATATTCCTACTGAGGGATTCTTGAGCAAGGATAAATATGGATGGATAAATAGGATATCACCGAAATATCCGTATAGTAGATTAAAAAAAATTATTTCCCTCAAATGAAATTGAGAAACAAGTAGTGGAATATATAGAAAAGAAAAGATTGTATAATCACTCTGAAATAACCTTAATGTAACATTTCTATGACAATGAAACTCTACTAAATTATATCATAATACATGTCAATATCAACCTTCACCGTGAAGTAGGATCCAATTACATTTTTTATATCATGGATCATTTATTGTGTGTGGGAAAAATGACCTTAAATATAATTTTTTTAAAATGAACATTTATCTATTGAAACTATTTGAGGTAGGTGGTCATAGATCGTATCATTGAAGGACTTGAGAGAAAATTTTAAAAGAAAAATTTCATAAATTTACTGGTCAAAACTGATAAAACGTCATCGTGGATTTAACTTTTGAAATGAGGTACCTGGATGTGTCATTAATGGCTCTCAACAGGTTAGACCTATGAAGTAGTCAAGAATAAATTTGATTAGTTCCTTTTGGATGATATTCTTGGATTCCATATAGAAACCATTAGGGACACCATCCAGGCTAGTGGCACTGTCTAGATTGGATATTTTGATGTCTTGAATTATTTATAATGTATCTAGATGGGTTTCAAAATATATATTCATGTGATCATTGATGTAGGTTGGAATATTATTGAAGAAATTTTCATTGTTGTCCTCTCTAGGGTAGACTCACCAAATATTTGACCCCGCCATTGAATGAAAATTTGGAAAGTATTCAACAGCCATTGGACCATAGAAATTTTTTTCACTATCGAAATTACCATCCTCTATAAGAAAATTGAGATTCTCAAAAAACCACTTTTCATTATTGTAAGCTTGGAAAAAGGAGTAGTTGTTATCTCATTCTTTGAGCCATCGTATTTGGGATCTTTCCTGAGAACTCCTTTTAAAATATATAAGAAAGTTATATTGGGACTTATGTTTGTTAAATAATTAAATAAAAGATTCATTATTCCAAAAAACATTCATGTTTCTCTCTAGATGTAAAATATTTTTTTTCTATGTTATTAATAAGAGGGAAAATATTATCATGTAGATATGAACACTCCCTAAATTCACTTTTGAGGTGTTTTATTTTTCAATTCAAGAAATACAAGGGTTGTCTATGCATAGGACCATCCCAAGATAGATTCAAAATATAAAAAGAAATCAACTCTAAGAATTAACCATTTATAGAATTTTTTCCTCAAAGAATAATAATCATCCCCTCCCAGAGAGATAATGGGAGGATAGTGGTATAGAAGTGACCTCTCTTGGTGGGAAACCATTGATTTTAGAAATAAAAAATTTCCTTGGAGAATATCCAAAATCCTACCATGATGGATTCAGATCCTATAGTTACCATTCTTGTTATTATAGTCATAGAATTTATCTCTAGATATTACCAAGTCAAGAAGGTTTTTGGAGGGTAAAAACTTATTGAAGTTAGCCAACTACTATATAGAGTAGGAGAAACCACCATTATTATAATAGACATCTTGAATAATGTCAAAGTCTCCTCGATTGAAAAAATTAAATGGACTAGGGTTGATGTTCATAAGTACTCTGCCTAAGGCCTCATGGTCCCTATCCTCGCATTTTTCATAAATAAAGGTGATGATAAAAGAACAACAACAAAAAGAACTCATTAAAATATATATAATGACAAGAGTAGATGATGTGATCCATGGTGACATTCCCTCTATAGAAGATATTTATATGATCATTAGTATGACTATCATTAAAGTAGTGGTTGGCCTAGATTTTGGAGGAAATGAATGAATAAAAAGTTCTTTTTTTACTTTGGATCTATAATAACAATAACTAAGAGATTTGAGGATTTTATTTATTGTTGGATGTATTCACATTTCATAGAAGAACGAAAACCCCTTACATTATATATTAAAAAAATTCATAAGATAAGGTGAAGGAGGTCCTATATACCTTTAAAATCAACCTTCAAAGTGGAGTAGATGATCCTATTATTATAGATTTAGCCTTGATCCTGGTTGTGACCCTAGGGGAATAGGGGGTGATAGAATTTTTTTTCTTTTTGTTCCTATGAGGGGTAGTACCCTAGGGAAGACCATAAAAACCATCAATTATTTCATAAAAGTTGTAATTTGAACTAAAAATGGATCCAATGTAAGGGAGGGGAGGAGAAAAAAGGATATAACATAGTTGAAAGGGGGTATCCAAGGACAGAGAAAAAGAATACAACTTACCATCCATTTTATATGAAGGAACTAAATAAGGATATGTAAGGGAGTCTAATATTTAAGGTAGGACCAGGGAATAACATTCACCATTGAGAACCAATGTTTAAGAAACACTCAATGTTATATGAACCCATCTGACTGGGGTATCCTTAGGAGTCCAACCCGATATAATGGAACCATGGAAAAATAGTGGCTATCAACAAAAACCTCTGAAATATCATCTAGAAATATTCCCTCGCCATTAATATAAGGATCATTAAAATAGGGAGAGGATATAACAATAGAAACTAGAAAATTATATATTTTAAATTTTAGAAGATGAACTGCATTCCAAAAATATTCTTTATAAGGATGAGATTGGTGTTGACAGTCTAAGTCCTAAGGAACTAGAAGAGGAGAGGGGAACATATGAGGGATATATTCTAGGGAGGTGGGATAGTGTATTTTATAGGACATTGTGGAGTGCCCATGGAGACCACAAAATTAACAAATACTTTTTAGGGAAAACATTTTTTTTCAAAAGTATAAAATTGACACTCTATGAAGAAAAATTATCCTAGGGAAAGGTATAGAAAGGTAAATACCAATGCAGATACTATCCACCATGGTATTACATATCTTTAGATTAGTATCATCCACATAAATAAACTTCCCAAAATATTCACCAACACCATTATGGTTTTAGGTGTTGTGAAACAGGAGAGGGATCCTTAGAAAACGAACCCAATATACTAAAAACAGGGACTCATGGTTTCCAGGAATATACATCGAATGTTGAAATAATAGGAACTAAAGTTATCCACAAGAACTACCTTCCCTCGACTAAGAATCCAAAATGTCCTCCCAAGAGAAGAGGTTAACACATAAATAATGGAAGTTGAGCACTAAAATAGTAGTGGGATATGATAAAGACCATGAGGTAACAAATAATTGTATTTATGAAAGAGATGGTTGAACATGATGAAACATGGAAACGCGATACTAGGAATGGTGTCCCTCCTGGGAAGAGAAATTGGAATTACATAAAAAAATTAAGGAAGCCGTCAACTAATTATAGAGGCTTGTCTAGTTAGGGGAGAGGTAGGATCATAGGATTTAGTATAGAAGGGTTTTAAGGGGATTGGAACAATCCATGGGACAATATATACTTCAAAGATTTTATTGGATAGGGATCCCCATTTTATGGTTAGGGGAGGGGAGATAAAGGACTAGGGAGAGGGGGATAGCCAACTCGGGTTAGTAGAGGTTCAAAACTCGGGTAGGGAGGAAGATAAGAAAAAAGAGAGGCCATACGAACAAATCTATTGGAGAGTAATTTTATTAAATAAAAATGATAAATGTGAAGGGAAATGCATTTATAAAAAAAATGTAATAAAGAGATTACTTTCACAACATTTAAATAACGTCAAAGTTCAAAGAAAATGATCATATAAAAATATTAAAAGAAGATTCATTTAGTAATTATAATATGTTACATTTAAAAATATCTTAACATGTTATATAAGTGGAGATAAATCCATACATAAAGTGAAATAAAGAATACATAGAAAGAATAGAAAGTTTCTCAAGTGAAAATAAGAGGTGAAGTCAATTTCTCTTAAAGGTATTACTTTGGATAAATTTTGAACCATAGAGGAAGTGAAATAGTAATATTATATGTAAAACTAAATAAAAATAAAATTTTAATAAAATTTATTTGGTTTTATATATTAATATCATATAATATACCCATATGAAGAAATAGCCATAATAATCACAAATCCAATGTTAGATTGGAAAGAGAACTCTTACCTTCACTTACGAATTCCATAGAAACACATTAAAATGTCATATAATAAACATAACCATTTTAATAATTTATTTCATCATCTTATTCATATATATTACCTTTTATAGTATTCAATTGTAATTATTTCTTTTACATATATTAGTTATTTATTGTTTATTTTCTTCATTGGATACTAATAATTTGTATAGTTTTGTCTATGTTTCATAACGGTGATGTTTATACCCATTCCTTAATACTGAGTTCATCATTCCAAAATTATTTAATGTATTGGAATTATTTTTTTCAATTACTTTTGAAATCACCAGTAAATTTATGGAAATTATTCGTGTGATTTGAGATAATGGAATCCATGATGGGCATGTTTTGATTAATTTATCAACTACAAATAATTGATTAATAATGACTATTAATTTTTGTTTTTCATACTTGAATAAAAATATATATGATATATATTACTCATTAATCTCATATATTGACAGTATTAATGTCTTGATACTTATTAATGATAAAAATATTGATGTCTAAATGGAATTATTCGTGTAGGTGATGAAACATGCCCAAAAAAGAACATGATATACTAGTGAATGACAAGGATATTAGAGTTATAAAATAGAATTATCATTTTATTAGAATTATAATGATGTTAATATTACATAATTATAGTGTAATATGATTTTTATATTCATTTTATATGATAATGTAATTCTAAAGGTATTGTAAGATCATAGATAATTAATGAATTCGCCCATTCATGACATGTGTTCCATTAGAATGAATGATTTAAGCTTCCTTCTATGAAAAAGAAGCTACCCAAAGTATTTAAAGGATTCTAGATATATAAAATGGGGATTGATTCAGAATATTTTTAAAAGAATATAGTGGTTTGTATGGATTATAAGGGAGATTATTTTATAGGTTAAAATAAGGGGAATTTCTTTAGAAAAATTAGTTAGGAAAAGGGTAAATACAGAATCACTTGTGAGTTAAGTGAGATGGGTGAAGAAATTTTTGTGATAAAATTAGTTAAAAATAATAAATAAAAAAAGTTCATCTATAAATTCTAAGTTTAATTTTTATTTAATAAAATTTTAACAATGGTAGATTACCTCTTTTTACTTTATTTTACCCTGTTTAATTTTTTAACATGGTAATTATTTTTTACCCAAAATATAAGATAACCCCCTTTAACAATTTAGATGTGTTTATTTCAAAACTAAAATCCATTTAATATAACTCAAATTATAATTATAATAATATTAACTTTTAAATTTAATCATATAATATATAAAAAAAAATTTCTTAGAAAAATATATCTTTAAAATATTAAGTATGATTAATCTAATTTCATAAAAATTTCAAATTAAATTATGGTTAATATATTTGTCAATATAAAAAATAATTAAATTAGTTTCTTTATTTAAAATATATTAATTTAATTTATTTAGATAAAAATACAGAATATATAAGAAAAATAGTTCTTTGAAAAATATCGTTTTTTAACATTATATAATTCTAACTCTATCCAATTAAATTTATTTATCCATATTCTAACCATATGATTTTATTAATCAATTATTATTAAAATATTTCATTGAATTTTATAAATACATCACAAAATTATTTAATAGTAATAATAATATAATATATAAAAATATTTTTTAGAATATATTACTTAAATATTATCATTTTTTTATTCTATAATTATATGATTATATCTAAATTATGTTATTTTAAATTACATAGCTTTCCCAAAAACCATATATCTAATGACCAAATTTGATACAGCCTTATACTGAATGGCCATGTTGCTAATTACCATATATATAAGAGTAATATTTCATTCCTATAGATCATCTTAATAAAATCATTAATTAAATCGATTCAATTATCTCTCAACATGCCTATAATATTTATAATTCTCTACCTTAGGATCATAATTACTAATGGGGTGATGACTGACTAAAAATTAATATTTTTATTTTCCAAAAACTTTTGAGGAAAAAGTGAGAAACCAAAAAACACTTTTGAGGAAAATTTTTAAACCATACATGACTTCACAACAAACAAACATCAAACACCAAGTCCAGAAATAACAGCCAACCAAACAACTCAATCAATATGAAAAGTCAACCACACCATCATTCAAACTAACAATATTCATAGCAGGAGTCGGAATCACCAAATAGAAGGCCAAGGAACCACCAAAAAGTAGAAAGCACGAACCTTAGAAAAGCATGAACAAACCTCAGAACCAGTCTCCTCAAACACCACTGATGCGACCATCGACACCAGCCCCAATCCACCAACCCACATTGGGGTGATGATATTCATGGAAAAATGTTGATAAAGATTTTATGTTCATCATATTTTTATTTACTTGTATATTTATTACTCCTATAATTTTCTTAATATGATTCATATTCTCATAATGTATTGATGTTTATATTAAATTTTAATATTTTATCTCAAAAAAATATATCGTGATTCAATTTAGTTTAATTTTACATTTGCTGTAACCTATTAAATATATTATTTACTTAAATGAAATATATACACATTAAAATCATTGGGTGTTATAGATAACTACCTTGAAAACATGTTATCAGACATGTAGTCCCATTAGTGAGAATACAATAGAAAATTTTAGTGGTGAAAAGATGAAACCATATAGTGAAAAATATGGTGAAGACATTACTCATTGAATGTGTAATTTCAAAATATTGTTGAAAATAGATTGTTTAAGACTAAATTTACACCCAAAACAGGGTTATGCTAGATTTTATTTGAAAAAATAACACCTTATAATATTTTTTATGTAATTAATCCAATTATAAAACATTTTTGAGTCTTAAAAAGTATGTGTTTTACACAAAACATTTATGGATATCAAAGTATTTATTGATATGTGGTTGATTAAAGATTTATTCTAGGATACTCAAAAATGATTAAATCATATATATTTTTTAATAATTGTCTTAACAAGATCATGGAAATAAATAGTGTTAAAATTATTTAGGATAAATATAGAAAAAAGTTAATAAATTCATATTTGAATGAAATTTTTGAAGTATATAATGATCTTGAGTTAGATTTTTTTGCATGTAATGATGTATTTTTTATATATTATTTATAAATATAAATGATGAAGATGTTGTGTATCTAAAAATTCCAAGGTGATATCTTGGAAAGTGGAGAAGGTTGCAATCATGGAGTACTTGGTGAATGATGTTCAGAATTAAGAACCATGTAATTGGGGTATGTTTACGATCGGGGAATATCCAATTTATAATTTTTGAATATATCTTAGTGACTATATAGAGATATATTAAAGATAATGTATAGGAAACACTGTCATGTAAAGGATTGAGAATATTAATGTTTTATGGATTAATCTCAATGTATTGGATGTTTTTATGAGGTAATTTTTTTTATTTTTTCTTAGATTGATAGTGGATAGTTTCAAAAAACATTTGGAGCTACCTAGATGATTTTTGGTGAAAGAGGATGAAACAATAACATAGAGATGTCTTAAAAATGACATCATCAATGAAAATGATCCATGTATAATTATATAAATGAAAAAACTTTTTCAAAATAGATTGGAACTCTATTTCATAGAAGTAGAAATTTTTTGGAGAAAAATGAGGATTTAGATATTTTAGAGAGGATATATGTTCATGTTGTATTCAAATGAGTTGAAGGATAATACAGGATGTAACATATGACCATGAAATTGATGATTTCAGGGTGATAGGAACAAAATAATAATGATAAAATAAGATACAAGTCACAGTATAAGTTGAAATGGGGTTATGGTTTTGATGTTCGAACTGGAATCAAGGAGTTGATTGTAGAAACAACCATAGTAGAGATAGTGGTTTCTTAAAAAATATTTATATGAATCATGATATATTGACTTGATCATTTTTATATCCTTCGTGTTGTTCGAATTTCTAAGTATGAATAGGGTTCATGAGGAGGATTTTTCATCATGGAAATAATTATATGTAATAGGTTTCATTGAAATTAATTAAATATGGGAAACATGCCTTAGGTTGAGTCATGGGGAAAACTATTTCACTTGGAGACTAGTTATTTCGTGGTAAATATGAAATTATGTGATGAATTTTCAACATATTATTTTGTTTGAAATTTAATGAAGTTTTATATTATGGGATATAAATTTGAACATGACATTGTTAGTAGAGGTTAAGGATATATTGGATTCTAACACACCGTTGAAATATAATTACCACACATTGGAGAGAAAAAATATATAAAATTATGTGATTTGGTTTAAATTCAAATTCTAAATAAGTGGATAGAATTTTTGGTGATTGGATTGAATTTAATGGATGTATTTAAACTCATAAATTCATGTGGGACACTTGAAATGATCATAAATCATGATATAAATGATAATTGAACATAACCATTGAATTAAGGGCCTGGAGATTGGAATACTTTATAAAATATAATTTTGTTTAACTAGGAAGAGAGAGAAAAACATTAAAATTCTATTTTATACAGGGAAGAAAGATCCAACTGGTAGATAAATTTGCTACACCATATGTTTTAAAAGGAAGGGAAATTATGAAATAGTTTCATTAATATATATAACTATTGAATAAGATATGGTGCACAATGAAAATAATTCTAGTATAGAATTTTTCTTCATATAGCGGTACTATTACTGTTATTATTGTGTGGGTGAAATTTATTTAACGCACTCAATTAGGAGTTTATCTCATCTCTATTTAGAGAAGAGGAATGGTGGAAAATTTAAATTTCATTGGAGCGTCAAATTTTGTGTATGGGATGCACAATGATTCAATTCTATATATTGATATAAAATAGACCCTCGTATATATAAACTAAGGAAACAATCCTTGAAGAATTGTTTCAAGGAGGATTGATATTTAGTGACCTTTGGGAGGTAATTCTCTATCCATTAATATTTTCTAAATGAATTTCACCATATAATTGAGTGACCATGTCCAAAACATGAACATAAAAAATAGTCTGTGATAGTAGATTTGGGTACAACAGTACATCAGCATGTGTATACTCCTTGAATATTACCCTATGTAGGTGAATGAGTTAAATTCCTTATGTTAATGTGAACTTTATATTTATATATTTTTTTTGATAATTTGGTGAGATCATTTGAGGTAATATAATGGATTTAATGTGTTATTTACAATAAGGTAATGTGATATGTTTAAGGGTGAAGGAAAAGGATAAAATTAGGTATTACGCTAATTCATCCACCATATTAGGGTTCCTTGATACATAATAATAACCCAATAGTGCTAAAAAGTGGAATCAAATCCCATAGGTTATTATTTAGGGTTTTATATACTATATATAATTTTGTTTTTTTGAACCCATGGACTCATGCATGAAGAATTTATTTTAAATATAATGGACATTTAAAGTTTAAAAAATGAGTCTGTTTAGTTTCTATAATATTTTTGTGATGATTTTTTGGGATGTGTACTTCATGATGTTGATGTGAGAAACCGTATTAAAGGATTTATTGAGGTATAGGAACAAAAATATTCTAATTAGAGTTATATATAGTGAGTTATTCAAGAAAACTATTCATTGTGTTGGGGCATTTGATATATTGAATATTATAGAAGACAAATATGGTAAATTAATATAATTCAATAACTTTATAGAGCCTGCATCAAATGAATATTATATATTAGGTGTTAATAATTTTTTATTGAATAAATAACCCGAGAAACGAATATTAAATCAATAAGTGTCCCTATAAAAATACTAATTTATGAGACAATAAAATTAAGAAATGAATATTATTCATGGATAGAGAACATGATTACGATGTTGAAGTAGAAAGATATAAATATCATGGATCTTGAAATGAGGTTTAAATACTCTAATTTAAAGGTGGAAATACCGCCTTTGGTAGCCTCAATAAGTAGATAATTTGAAGTTATGAATCTAGAATCATAATGGAAATAAATATTTCTATCTAAATCAAAAATTGAAAGTCCTAGAGTGATGGTGTAAATGAAGTGATATTATTATTGAGTAGTGGGACATGTGATGGATATGTTTATAGAATCCAAAGTACTTAATAATGTAAGTATATGTATGGAATCATCTCAACAAGGACACAAATACATGATTTATGATATTATTGAGAGATTTTTTATTTATACTAATCATTAAAATATTGGAATTTATTATCAATAAAATTATAGAACTTTTTAATATAAAATTATTAGTTAATATCTCAAGAGGGATATAACTATAGAAGGAATAAAATTTTGTTACATTAGATACATATTTATAGAATTGGAAGAATGTAATGAAGGAATGTAACTTAAGGTGCATAGTTCACAATTGGAAATTTTATTGTATTAAAAAAATGGAGATAAGAGGAGAAATATATATGGGATAATTAATGAATTTATACCTATTGAATAAGTAAAGGTTTGATGCTTAAATAATGACTCCCCAAGGATAAATAAATATAACACGGTTCTAATAGAAATTGAAAAGAATAATCTTGAATCATGACTTTGTGTTTTAAAAACTTATACCACAAGGAAGTAGGAGAAGACCAATTTAAGAGACCTCTTATAGTGGATGAAGTATGGTGAATGATACATCGATGTTGTATTAATGGAAGAGACATGTACAAGTGAGATTAGTCACACAATGGAAATAAATACTAAATTGAGAAAGTCATATGTTATCAAAGAGAATTTCCAAAATAAAGTTATTATAAATGGTATCATCCAAAGAAGATCTACTAAGATAACATTAATGTGGATTGGTAGTGAAGTATTAGTTCACCCTGACAAAACATATTCCAATCTTGAGGATATCAGGAAGTATCATATCCCCATGTATATAATTAGTATAACCATTAATCAATTAATTTATTTTTAAGGGGGAGAACTCATCTATGGGATAGATATAATTATAAGGGGTGAAATAATTTAAAGATAATGAATTGAAAAAGTGGTTTAAGAGAATGATCCAATGAAATTAGTGCTTCATTGATAATTAAAATTGGTTGTTTGAGAAATTCAACTTGGTATCAATGTTTAAAATGGATAATTAATGTTTTATCTTGATAAATATGGAATTGAATTTATATAAGACTTATTTAAATATATTAAATATTAATTTATAGATAATGTGGTGTAAAATAATAATATGAAATATCATGTGGCGTCAACCTAAATTTGGTTATCAACAAAGGGTGTCAAGTATATATCAAACAGTTTTACTCCTTGAAAAAGAAGAAGATAAAGGGAAAATATTTGGAGATGTGGTGATATTATATGAGGAGATATTATTTTTTTACTAATAAGGTGGTATCATATGATTATTTCTCAAGATACTATAATTTATTTAAAGGATTCACCTATGGTGTAGATTTATAAGTGGTTTCAGAGCTAATTAAATTATTTTTCAGGTTATTATTGAAGATCTAAAGGTTGATTAAATTCATATGGATGGAAAATAAAAAAAATCCTTAAAATACCTAAATATCTAATAATAATATATTATATATCATAATAAATAATACCCCTAAAATATATAGGTTTATTGAATTTAGATATTAGCTGTATAAAAAACTTATTTTACAACACAGTATACACGTATTCCATAATTTCATAACATGAGACTTACTTTTAGATATATCACATGTTATATTCTTATTCAAGACATGGATAATTGAAACATAATAAATTGGTGATCATTAATTTTCATTAATTGTTAAAACATAGGGCTTGTGAATCTAAACAACATAAGAATCTATAATAAATATCGCAGGTGACTATAAGATGCATCTGTTGGTATGGGAACATAATCAAGGTATAAAAACATAAATAAATCATTCCTAATAATCTATAAATCATAGTACATATCTATTAATCATAATATAAGTTTTTTAAAATTTTATGAAATAAACAATAATATTGTAGATCAAACATAAGCATAGGAAACCACATCTTATGACATAGCACACTATCCAGATCATCATCTCATAGTGGATTTTTGTGTCCCTTAGAATAATGCAATGGGATAACCACCAATTCCCACAACATAAAATATTATGAGATATAATCTTTAACCAATGAATTATAAGGATTTATAATACCAATCACACCCATCAAAAATGATAAACCACGCATATGTGTTCCATAAGAACATTAAATATCCTTAAATCTATCATATCATAATTAACTTGTGAGAATGGAACGAGTATCATAAATAAATTAGATAACACAAAAATAATAATTTATATAAATAAAGTGTAATATTTAATTATAATATATCCCTATTCAAATATAAAATATATTAAAATATATTGATATAAATGAAAAATAATTTAGAAGAACATTAGATTTTTTGTAGAAATAAAAATTAAATATAGCTTACATTCTAAAAAAAATTAAAAGAAATAATTTATAAAAAAATGGTTTAAATTTTTTTAAAATAAATAAAAAATACTTTATATATTCATGAATTCATGTAAGGAATCTTCATTATGAAAACCAAATAAAACATTGGAAAAAGCAACCAAAAATGAAACATAATAGAGAAGGGATAGAAAAAAATGATTCCTTTCAAACATTTTATAATAATTAAAAAATATTAAAAATATTACTTATGAAATCATAGAATTATAGATAAGTATATTCATGAAGAAATTTTAATAATATTTATATGGTGGAAAATGATTACCGGCTGAAAATAAGTGAATGATTCAATTCCACTTATAGTCATATTTTCAAGTGAATTGTAAAAAATTGAGAGGGGAACTGGAAATCAATAACATAAAATATAAACATAACTGAAGGAGATGAAAATAATGAATAATTTTTTGATAAAGTGGTATAATTTTTCCTAACATAAAGTTAAACATATACAATCTAAATTTCTATGTGATATTGGAAAAGAAACCCTTACTTTTACTCTGGACTCGTATGAAAACTCTTTAAACCCATGAATAATAAACATAGTTATTTTAATAAATTATTTCAAAATCATATTAAATATCTATTTCCTCTAAAAATATGAAATTATAATAATTTTTTACTTATAAATTTATTAGTTATTATTTATTTTCATCATTTAATGCTACCAGATTTGATTGTTTCTTACAATTTTTGGTATGGTGATTTTGATGCTCAATATTTCATAATAAGTTTATAATTCCTATATTATTCTTGGTAGTTGAATAATATTATTTTAATGATTTATATAGTCCCATTTTCATTTTATGGAAGATACTTGGATGGATATCAATTATCAAATTTGGAACCTTCATGTTTTGTATAACTTTCCTGATAATAATGAATAAATTTATAATGATAATTATTTTTTATCACATGTATAAAAACATAATAAAAACATAACATAATATCATATTTCATATATTACCATATTTAATTTTTAATACTCATTCCCTAATTTAAATTATTAAGATAGTATAGAATCATTCATATATGTGGTTTAACCGTCCCAAACAAGAACATATTATACCAATGAATTAGTAAAAGTATATATTTATATTATAGTATTTTAATTTTTGAAGAATAATAATGATTTTAATAGTAAATAATTATAGTCAATAATTTTATTTTCAAATATATTATATGAGAATTTACATGAATACGATAGTGAATAACTAAGCACTTACTTTGATTAATTTTTTCCTTTTCCAAACGGGTTCCTTATTAATAAAAGATTTATAACTCTTTATTGATACCATAATATACACATAGTGGAATATAAATTTGTAAGAGGTAATTTTTCTAGGTATTAAATAATAAATTTAAGGAGATTAGTGGTTTGTTATGGGTATATCATGGCTTCTTTTTTGGTGAGTTTGAGCAACATATTTTCAATTTATTATTCCTCATTGGTTAAGGAAGGTTATTTTAATGTGAAAAGTGACCCATATTTGGAAATGAAGAAGGAAGATAGATATTACCACCGTTATAGAATTTTTTGGATTTTAATATGTTTTATACATTATTTTAACCATATACTTTATTATACCATTTTTATAGTTTACTGATGTAATCCACTATCAACATTGGAAACTTATTTTTTTCATAAAAAAGATGTTGATAATCTTACCTATTTTTGTTCCCTAAATAATATATATATATATATCACTATTTTTATCATATATATAATTCATCAATATATTAAATTAAATTAAATATATTTCTAGAACCAAATCATCTATTTGGTAATTTTTCTAGTTGATCTTTAACTTACATGAGGAATAATCTATTACCATGTCATTTTGCATAAGGAAAGGCCCAAATACCTTCTTTAATGCATCATTATATTTCACAAAACCTTACTCATTAAATTGTACTATGATTATAAGCTCATTGACCAACCTTCTTTTAATCCTATTAAAATTGTCTTTGCATTTATCCTTCCCGAGGAACTAGGATTCCTTCTAAGATAAATTAGTTAAAAGACTTAAAAAGAATGATAAAATTATCATAAAGAATATATAGTAATAAAATAATATAAAAATCTAGGGATATATGATAGAGTGGTTTTTATAAGACATTATTTAATCAAGTCTATTTTTTATGGATCTATAAAAATTTTCTTTCTTATTATTACATGACCTTATAATGACATTTTTAATAGATATAATTCACACATTCTAAATTTTCCATATAATTTATCATTTCTTAAGGTATTAAACATAACTAAAAAATGATCTTTATGTTATTGAATTATATTAGAATATTTGATAACATCATTGATAATTATTATCAAATATTTATGGATACAATCTCTAAATAATTAATTCATCAAATCTATGATCATAGAAGGGATATTTGTAAGTCCAAAAGGCATAACTGTGAATTCATTTTTTCAATGACTTCTTTAGAAGAAATTAATAGGTATAAAATCCCTTTTTACACTTCATTAAATATATATTGATTTATGTTTAATCTTTTAGAAGTATTAATCCCCTTGTGGTTGATCAAACAAACCATCAATACTATGTAAATGATACTTTTTCTTGGTCATGATCATTTTATGTTAATGATAAACATTACAATGATGAATTTCTCCATCCTTACTCTTAAAAATTAGTACAATTTCACCCCATAGTGAAACACTTTGGTATATAAAACCTTTTATATATTATCTAATATATAATTCTTTAATTCCTCTAATTAAAAAGGCACCACTCTTTAAGTACTATTTGATATAATCATAGCTCCAAGTATGTGTAAAGTAGAAAAAGAAACCTCATAATATAAAGGAGTACTAGAAAATAAATCAGGAAATATATCTGTATATGTATCCATTATCTATCTTTAGGGAGTTTGTAGTCAGTCTTGCACCAATATATTATCAAGCGTTGATTTGGTATATAAAATATGATTTTCCTATCCCAAAATTTGATATAGAATATATTTTGGGAGATTCATTCTATTACAAATAAAACACCAAATTCTGAAAAATGGAGAAAAATAATATTTATAGGAATCATATTCCCATAAATCTAAATTGGATAAGAGTTCTAGAAATAGGATGAAATTATTATGCCTCTAATTAGTTTTACCTATAATTCAATATATAATTTTTGGGGTGGTGAATTAATGTTTTCAGAAGTCTTACATGACCTGAAGGTGTGGGTAGAACCAAAATCAAATAATATGTTTTCAGTTTTTAATTGGATGATTAGTGTAACTTTCACCACATAATTTTAATGACCCTATTTATCCCTGGTGATTATAAAGGATTTAATTTTTTACATTTTCTTTGTAGGTTATTAATTCTGATTTTCCTCATTAACCCTTTAGTTGGTTTATTGTTTTGGTTAATTTCTAAAATCTTTATAATTGAAGTAGTCAAGTGTGGGTGGTAAATTATATAAAACATTAATGTTTTCTATTTTTTAAGGTCAGAATATTTTTACATCATAATTTTTCATTTGATTAAAGACCATATTTTCAATAATTGAATCATTTCCATGTTCTAGTGAGGTAATTACCCCATTATTCTTCTTGTATTTTTCATATATAAAGATGAATCTTCTTTCATATAAGGGTTTTATCATTTGAGTCTCTATAAATATTTAGTTTCCTCTACATTTCCCCAAACCCATGAGAATAAATAGAGTACCTAATTTTAATTTCTATATTTAGAATACATCAAAAAATTTCTGTATAGCTATGAAATTTCCTTATAACTAATTATCTTTAGAAAATTGGTTTAAATCCACTAAATAAATGATTGATTTTTTTTTGGGTTCATGATAAAATTAGTTTTATAACTTTTATGTCTTGTAATGTTTTATTTATATGTACCAATTGATTCACCCTCCTATTTTTTTGGATTAATGAATTATTTTTCTATTTTAATGTACAGAGTTTAGGGGAAATATTTTTTTAAGAATATTTTTGAAATTTCACTAATTCCATGGAATAAATTTATTCATTTTTTTCTAATCTAATTAATGAGAGTCCACATTTTATCTATTTCACCTTCCAAATAATAAATAATTAAAACTATATTTTCATGCTTTGAGCACTAAAGAACAAAAAGCATCTTTTTTATTATGTTGATCCATCACTTAGCAATTAGTGAATCAGAAGTCCCACAAAAATATTGTGGATATTATCACATGAAAAAATCAATGGTGAGTTGTTAAGTCTAGGGAATGTCTTGGTGATCTACATGGTTGAAATTATTTTTTATATCTTGATATATGTGGATAATTATAAAAAATTCATTTTTAGGTCCATCTCATATCTTGTTTATATACTCATTGGGTGAATTATTACATTGTACATCCGTTTCGCATGGAATTCGGGGATGACCTCCTGGACGGGAGATTCAAACGTTCCGATCGGTTTCTAGCGGGATTGTTCATAGAACAAGAAACATCCAATGATTCCACATCTGTTTGGACCTAATTTCCAAAGGTAGGCGCTCATTCGCTTATGGACTGATGAGGTTTAGGAATTTGCATTGGTCGAGAGGATGGGAGGTCGGACTCATCACACCTTTTTGAGGGGAATTATTGTCTACTGTGGGACTGTCTTTATAGATTTAAGTTATGTTTGTGAATCCTTATTACATTACCAAGTATAAAATGAGCTTTCCATTAGTTTTAACAATCAATGATTAAATATGTAAGAAATTTAGAGAATCTTTTATATGTATTTGAGGATCTTCATCAATAGAGAATCATCTGTATCTATTTAGAGATTCTTGGTCAATGGTATCCTTCAAAACATTTATATAAAAGTCTCTTGGTAATTATGATGACCAGGCTAGTTTTAAAGCCACTCAGTGGGGCACTTGAAGTTTATCGTCATTCATAAGAACAATGAATTATTTCAGAGTTGGTATCGAACCCATAGATGGGCTACCTACGTATCCTTTCTTTTGAAAAAGGAATCAGAACCCACGTAGTTCGAATAAGGGTATGATGTTTATGATTGATGGCTCAAAGCAGGATGTCACAATTACTTTTACACTCTAAGCTCACGTGAGTCATGCTCGTTGTGAGAAACAAGAGGTATTAGTAAAATTTAGACAATTGTGCCATGAAAGATGCAATCATAAGAAATGGTTTGGGGCTTATGTATGTATGACTGCCTAGAGGATTTACTTTAGGGAGAAAATCCAGGAACATGGTCCATAAAGGTATATGTGCTTCATGGAGATTTGAATACTCTAACTTGGGACTTATTCCTGAAGATGAAACCCAATTAGGAGAGGATTGATAACTGGATTTTACTCCTGAGAAGGAATCCCAGATCAAACGTAAATTAGAACTGGTTAAAGAGAAATTAGGGGACTTGGAGCTTACTCCTGAAAAGGAAACCCAAGATTATGACTGGTACTTATTCCTGAAAAGGAGACCCAGGTTAGGGGACTTGGAGCTTACTCCTGAAAAGAATCCCACAATTATGACTGGGTCTTATTCCTGAAAAGGAGACCCAGGTTAAGGATTAAGTTTTGGGGCTTACTCCTGAGAAGGATTCCCATATTTGAAATTGGGGCTTACTCCGAAGAAGGATGCCCATATTTGAGATTGGGGCTTACTCCTAAGAAGGATGCCCAAATTAAGGGAATCGGGGCTTACTCCTAAGAAGGATGCCCATATTTGAGATTGGGGCTTACTCCTAAGAAGGATGCACAAAATTAGAGGACTTGGGGCTTACTCCTAAGAAGGATTCCCATGATTATGACTGGGTCTTATTCCTGAAAAGGAGACCCAGGTTAGGGATTAAGGTTTGGGGCTTACTCCTGAGGAGGATTCCCATATTTGAGATTGGGGCTTACTCCTGAGGAGGATGCCCAAGTTAAGGATTTAAGGTTTGGGGCTTACTCCTGAGGAGGATGCCCAGATTTGGGAACTTTAAGAATTTGGGGCTTACTCCTGAGGAAGATGCCCAGATTAAAGGACTTATAACTGGGGATTATTCCTAAAAAAGGAGACCCAAGTTAAGGATTCTCTCATCTTAAAGGATGAGGTTGAATGAATGAACTCTCCATATTTAGTGACATAAGGATATTTAAATCACTAGGTTTTGAGAGATATTCCACAGAAATCCTTTCAGATAAGGAAGTCAAATCAAGAAATCATGCCATAAATGGCTTTGAAGAGTTTCTTGAAGACTGAATCTTGAAAAGGAAAGGTGTAATGGCTTAAGAGGGGTAAAATGGGCAAGATGGGCACCCAAAAAGGTAGGGGCGTGCAAGTCTTGAAAGGCGCGCAAGTAT
Organism: Viscum album; assembly: GCA_963277665.1. Lineage (NCBI taxonomy): Eukaryota > Viridiplantae > Streptophyta > Magnoliopsida > Santalales > Viscaceae > Viscum > Viscum album. The sequence goes on from OY728123.1 coordinate 56,931,912, forward strand.
TGCGGCGGCGCGCACGTATTGGTCGCGCAGGTATACCTGCGTGACATGTGGGGTACTTGCGTGATTTTCAACCATCATTAAAACACTTGAACGAATCTTTCTTAAAGCCTTTAGAATCCTCTTGAGGTTCTTCCAGAATAGGGACGTGCAAGTATTATTGAAGGAATAAGGCGGCGTGCAAGTGTGTTCACTTCCCTTAAGGGCTGACCACTCAGGCGCACAAGTGTTGATGAGTTTCAACACTTAGGCCTTCCTCATTCTCTTTAGATCTTCCGTTCTAGGTAAGAAATTACCTTAGAAGTGTTCTGGAAGCTTTGAGAAGAGACTTGGGCATCGGGAGCTTCCATCCGAGTTTTTGGAAAAAGATCCTCTCGAATGGGGGGCCCACAGGGTCTATTTATAGGCAAAAGAAGGCCCTGGGCGGTTACCAGGCGGTTATCACTTAGGTCGCGCAAGTCACATGCATGACCAAGGGCGTTGCGCAAGTGTACTTGCGCGACAGTGATATAACTTGCGCGGTGCAGTTGCTTTTGATCCTTTGTTCATGACTTTGTCGATTTTTGATGTTTTCGTCAAAGTTTGAATCACTTTGAGCTCAGATATTCCCCTTTTCCGATCTTTAGATTCTGTGATGAAAGGAGCGTCAACAAAAGTCCCCCCTCAGAGTTGGATCCGGAGAGAAATGAGGATTTGACTCTGAGGAAATCGAATCCATCCAAAGGAAAAGGGAGCGCGCAAGTCTTCACGGGAACAGAGGTCGGCGCGCAAGTTTGCATCGCGCAGGCCTTTAAGCGCACTGGGTACGGCGCGCAGATAGGCTTCCTGGCCTATAAATACATGGCTTCACCTCCGTACAAGCATCCGGATTTCTGGACTTCATACCTTCGAGCTCTCACCGCGAAGGTCACCTTAGCCGCGCAGGTTGCTCTGTTTTCTAGTGTTTTCCTTGATGTTGCGCTACTGTAAAGGTATTTGTACTTGCGCGGTTTATACTTGCGCGTCAAAAACTAGCGCGGCACATGAATACTTGCGCACCATTGTTTAGACTTGTGCGCCCTAATTCCTTAGCCATTTTTCAAATTTCTTCACAAATTTTATGAAAAATAAACCTATTTAAGAGTTAGTTTATTTATCTTTTGTGCAGATTCAGTGGTTCCCAAGGGAATTGGAACGGCTGATGAACTGGCTAGCAAGCGGATTGATGACATGATGAACATCATTGGCCATGATTACTATAATATCTGCAACAGAACTCTCTTAGATTTGGATAAGCACTTGAAGAAATATCATCTTAATTTTCCACAGATCATCTACCTGCCTCAATATGGTCATGGTCACCTGCAAGGAGTCAATGTTCCAGATGCAAAGAACTATACACCTGAAATGCAGCTGCGCTGCTACTCCTTCATTTCGGTTATGCTGTCCATTAAGAGCAACAACAATGGTGTGAACTTTCAAATTCTTCCTCCATGTCATTTCCTTGCAGATATGAAAATGGCAAACCCATGGGATGAAATGTTTTCCACTACCGGTTGGTGGATAGAAGACAAACATGGTATTAGAGCAATATCTAAAAAGAGTAATCTCTCCAAATGGATCTCTACTTCCAATTCTCCATTCTCAAATCCATGTATCCATCTTCCAAGTCTCTTGGACAGAAACGGAGTCACTGTTTGATCATCAGAAAATTTTCTCAAACCGCACTCAAGAACATCCTTTTACAATTGTTCCAAGAAGAGCTAATATCACTGCATCTCTTATTGTATCCAGTTGAATGAATGAATTTCAGGTGGTTGCTAATGAATCTAGGGATGTCGTAAATAAAATGAAGTGTTATGTTGAAAGCCTCTTGTAATTCTTGAAAAAGAGAAGAGACTCTAGTCTGTGGATGTCCTTCTAACTCTTGTGCATCAATGAAAAACACTTTCACTTTCACTTATTTGTACCAGCATTCTCTCACTACCTGCTTCAAATTTACTTAAGCCAATGGGATTAGTAAGCATAGTTTGATCTTTATTAGGATTATTAAAAATAACCCTACAAACTTTGAATCTTTTAATTGCTCAATATTACCTAAATCATACAAAAATGTATATTTAGTGAGTTGGAACTTGACTTTTATTCAGAGTTCCATTGTCTTTTGTGGGCAGTTTAAAGTCATGCATGCCGGACATAAAAGGGGCTAATGTTTAAGGTCTAAATAGCTTTAACCGAAATGGATTAAAATTGATTCAATTCCTTGATAATTTATCTGAAAACATATTACCATACTCAAGTATGAGAGAAAAATGTAAACTATGTCTTAAGAATATTTGAATCTGAGGAATGATATGAAAAAGAGCTAAAAGTCATTAAAAGAAGTAGTTTCCAAGAATGAAGTTACTATAATTTAAAAAACTGTCAGGGGGTTGAAATATGCAGGGCCACCTAAGGGCATTGGCTGCATGGTCAAATAAATAGTATGTTTCGGCTGACAAGTCTGTTATGTGGACTGTTTATGAAAGGCCACCTATGGGCACGTGCTGCATAGTCAGGCGAATGAACTCTCAAAAATTTACATTCCATGTGCTAAAATCCAGTGAAAGTTTATGGAGATTCAAATTTTCTAAATTATAGAGTTTGTTGTATGGAAAGAGGTACTTGAATATGGAGAAGATATTTCTGAACAAGAATATTGAAGAACTGGATGAATATCACTCCTACGATGGTCTGACCCAAACGTAGGGAAGAAGAATAAACCATAGACTTGAATACTTACAGATCATGATAAAGGATATGGAAAAAATATGTTAAGGATGACTATTTTTTTGCAGATCCCTACATACTGTCATTTAAGACAAATAAGGACAAAAGAGGCATTCTTCTCAAGAATGATGTTACTATTATTTGACAAAAACCCGTTAGGGGGTTGAAATATACAGGGCCACCTAAGTGCATTGGTTGCATGGTCAAATAAATAACATCTTTTAGATGACAAGTCTGTTATGTGGACTGTTTATGCAAGGCCACCTATGGGCACGTGCTGCATAGTCAAGCAAAAGAATTCTCAGAAGTTTGGTATTTTTGTGACTAGAAGTCATGAAAAGGGTTATGAAGATCTGAAAATATTTAAGGTTAGGATTATAACACATAAAGATGGGTATTGTATAATGTATATAGAGATACATAGGTCAATGATAACCATAATCATGTTGTGGCTGGGTCTTGAATTGAAATTTTGGACTTCACTACGTATCTCATAAGAATGAGAATCAAGCTGTACGTAGTTCTTGAAATGCAGTTTAACGTCGTGCAGGACGAAAGTATGAGAGATCTTAGTTTAGGGTCATAGAATTCTGACCATAATAATGAATACACAGTGTGTGTTTTCATGAGGACTTTTCAGCTAAGGGAATGAAAGTGAAATTTGGGGTTAGGCCCAAAAGACTTGGGACTGGATTCGAGGGATACTCGAATGTTCTTACGTATCCCATAAGGATGGGAATCAAGTCCACGTAGTTCTAGAACTACCCTTTTGTACAAATTTGGTTCGTACATGTGAAGGGTGAAAGGGGACTTTAGTGCAATGATGGTTTAACCTGAGATAAAAAGTTTAGGCATTACCATGTATGAACGTAGTCTTTTGAAATGAAACATGATTGAAAAAATCAATGTCAATAACGGTTCCTTCTCAAATGAGGAAATCAAAGAATATTTGTAGTTTATTGTCGTACCGGACAAAATTGTTGTATAGTTTAACATCATATAACAAGGATGAATGTGAATCAATGTAAAGATATTGATTCCAGGGGCGGTTTCACGAATCAACATCATATGAGATGGTGGTGAACCAATGTGAAGAGATTGTTTTTGGGCTTGAACCCTGGTAGGCTGCCTACATACCCATCCTGGAGGGCAAGGATCAAAGTCTGTGTAGTTCAATTAAACAATGAATTAATGATCAAGTTGTTCTTGGGGACAACGATATAAATAAAATGTTTTTGGGACATTTACATGGTTAGCGGCACAAAGAGAGTGTTACAGTTGAGGTTTTCTCTAAGCTCACGTGAGTCATACTCGGTGTGAGAAACAAGAGGTAACAACAACCTTAACAATGTATAGTTTAATGTCATGTAGGACATAAAAAAGGGACTATGCAGTTTAAAGTCTTGCAGTTAGGACTATTGGTGCTGCACAGTTTAGTGTCATGTAGCAGGGACAAAATAACAGTTTAATGTCATGTAGGACATATCAAGGACTTTATGTACAGTTTAGCGTCATGTAGTTAGGACGATGGGGACAATACAGTTTAATGTCATATTGGACGAAAGGGGGACTGTTCAATTTAATGTCATGCAGTAAGGACAAAATAACACACCATTTATGTCATGTTGGACGCATTGGGGATTTTTTTCCCCAACAGTTTAATGTCATGTTAGACGAAAGTGCGAATAGTTTAAGGTCATATGCATGGACCGTGGATGGTGCAGTTTAATGTCATGCTGGACCTTTGATGATTATATATTTTAACGTCTTTCCGGACGTAAGGGACTTTTATACAGTTTAGCGTCATGTAGTTAGGACGTCACAGTTTGACGTCTTGCTGTACATAAGGGACTTGAAAATAGTTTATGGTCATATTCATGGACCAGGGATGATGTAGTTTAAAGTCATACTGGACTTTTAAGTTCTTATGTAGTTTAACGTCTTTCCGGACGTAAGGGACTTTCCTACAGTTTAACGTCATGTTGGATGAAGTTGCAGTTTAAGGTCATACTAGACTATTGCTGTATATTTTAACATCATATAGCAAGGACGAACTGGTGCCGCACAGTTTAGTGTCATGTTGCAGGGACATATGAAGGTGACATAGTTTATCGTCATGTTGGACGTATGTGCAAATAGTTTAGGGTCATATGCTTAGACTGTTGCTTTATAGTTTAACGTCATATGGCAAGGACGAACTGGTGCCGCGGAGTTTAGTGTCATGTTGCGGGGACATAATTTCTATAGTTTAACGTCATGTTGGACGTAGTTACAGTTTAAGGTCATACTGGACCATTGCTGTATGAACCGATTGTAAGAGTCTTGGTTCTGGGGACCATATTTTGTGTTTATACAAAATATTTCTTCAGAAATCTAGCATTGGTTGGAGTCGTGATGAGTTCTCCATCCATTGAGATTAATGAATAAGCTCCATTAGAGTAGACCCTATGTATTGAATAAGGTCCTTCCCATTTTCACTCAATCTTGGGTGGTTTCTTTCCTGGTATCATTGGAGTTCTGAGAACTAATACCAATTCTCCCTGAATGAATGAATGAAGACGAAATTTTTTGTTAAAAGCTCGTGCTATTCGATTTTGATAGATTTCCAAGTGGTGTAAAGTTCACAATATTTTCTCATCTAACTATTCCAATTCATTCAATCGCTTTTGGGATTGCTCATCTGTAGATAACTGATCACAAATGGCTACTCTAAGTGAGGGAAATTGAACTTCAATTGGAAAGACTGCTTCTGTTCCATATACCAACGAATATGGAGTTGACCGCGTTGCATTGCGGGTGGTAGTCCGATAAGCCCATAAAGCATGAAAAAGTTTATCAGGCCATGATCTCTTATCATTATCCAACATCTTTTGCAGTATATTTGAAAGATTCTTGTTAAAGGCTTCTATTTGGCCATTGGCTGCCACATGATACCGAGATGAATGGTTGGATTTAATGTTGTATTCTTGATACAATTTCTTCACCTCTTAAGAACAAAAGTTGGTGTCGTTGTCCGTCAATATGGTATGAGGGACACCAAATCTAGTAATGGTGTTAGACTTGATGAAGCTAACAATGCATTTAGAACTGACTTCTTTGAGAGGTACTGCCTCTGCCCATTTGGAAAAGAAATCAGTAGCAGTAAGAATGTACTTAAACTGTTTGGCCGTAGCTGAAGGGTAAGGTCCCACCACATCCATTCCCCATGTGGAAAATGGCCACGAGTATTTAGCTGTATGAAGCAACTCTGGAGGTTGATGAATGATGTTGGCATATACTTGGCATGAATGACACTTCTTTGTGAAATTAACACAATCTTGTATCATTGAAGGCCAAAAGTATCCAAGCCTTCGAATTTGATCAGACAGTCTATGTCCAGACTGGTGGGCACCACAGACTCCTGCATGCACTTCTTTCATGACAGCCATTGTCTCTTCACCATCAATGCATCTGAATAGAACTGCATCAAAACCACGTTTGTAGAGAATTTTCTCTAAGTGGTTTGGGCTATTATAAAGAGTAAAATTGACCACACGTCGCCGGATTTGTTCTTTATCGGCTCTATCAGGTGGAAGTGTTCCATTTTGAAGGTATTCCCTGATAGGTGATATCCATCCTGTAGTATGACCATATGGTTCAGGAATGGGACTAATTTCATTAATTTCCTCTGTTCTGGCGTGAACATAAGGTGAAATTGCACGATGGTGGGAAATACTGATGGTTGTCTCATCCCGATTTGGATCTGCTAGAGCTGTGGCTATATTATCCAGTGCATCAGCCTGAGCATTTTGTGATATTGGGATATAAGAAAATGTCGGTTCTGAAGGGAATTCCGCCATTAACTCTCTGACGTAATCATACAAAGGGATTAATTCTTCTTTTCTGATGGAATAATCCCCATTGACTTGTTTGATTACTAGGTCTGAATCACCTTTCACCTTTAAGTGATTCACTTGTGCTTGGAGCCCTAACTCCAAGCCTGTAATGAGAGCTTGGTATTCGGCTTCATTATTGGTACCACCTTCCCACAATAAAAAGGAATAAGGTAACAATGCCTTATCTGGAGAAATGAGCACAATTCCTAAACCAACTTTGTTGAATTTAGGATTTTCCATTTTCTTCCCTGTTGGACTTCTAGAAGCACCATCAAAATACATTTCCCATGTTTGAGGATTCTCTTGAATAGAGAAAACTTCCTCATCAGGGAGTTCAATATCTGAAGATGTGTCTTCCATAGAAGGATGTTCAGCCAGGAAATCAGCCAGAGCTTGGCCCTTTATTGCCTTTTGAGACACATACTGAATGTCGAACTGCTGCAAAATAACTGCCCACCTTGCTAGACGTCCTGTAAGCATTGGACGACTAAGGATGAATTTGAGCGGATTATTGAGAGATACCAATTGGACCTCGTGATGTTGCAGGTAGTGTCTCAGTTTCTGAACTGCAAAGATTAATGCCAGGCAGCACTTCTCAATACTTGAATACCGGGTTTCTGCTTCAAGCATAGTTCTACTGAGATAGTAGAGGCTATTTTCATTCCCAGTATCATTCTTTTGAGATAGAAAGGCACCCAATGATCACTCTAGAGCTGTCACATAGAGGATAAGTGGTCTACCTTGGACAGGTGGCATGAGTACTGGTGGACTCAAGAGGTATTTCTTGAGAACATCAAATGCTTCTTGACATTATTCAGTCCACTGGTAAGTGACTCCTTTTTTCAATAATTTGGTAAAGGGTAAACTTTTGCCTGCCAAATTGGCAATGAAACGCCGAATATAGGCTAAGTGTCCTTGAAGTCCTCTTAATTCTTTCAAATTATGAGGAGGTGACATACCAAGGATTGATTTGGTCTTCTCAGGATCGACTTCAATACCACGATGGCATACAACAAAGCCAAGGAATTTTCTTGAGGTTACCCCAAAAGCACATTTTAAGGGGTTCATCCTAAAATTATGTTGTCGAAGCTTGTGGAATATGACTTCCAAATCAGCCAAGTGATTAGAACGTTGTTTGGATTTAGCCACCAAATCGTCTACATAGCATTCAAAAAACTTCCCTAAAAAGGTTTGAAGATACGATGCATGGCGCGTTGATATGTTGCACCTGCATTCTATAAACCAAAGGGAATCACCCGGTAACAAAACACACCTTGAGGGGCTCTGAAAGCTGTAGATTCCTCATCTTCTGGGGCCATTCGGATCTGATTATATCCGGAATATCCATCCATGAAGGAAAGTACTTCATAGCCAGCCGTCGCATCAATTAAGAGTTCTGTAATCGGAACTGGGAAATCATCTTTAGGACAATACCGATTAAGATCTCTGAAATCAATGCAAACCCTAATTTGTCCGTTCTTCTTCTTTACAGGGACAACATTAGCCAACCACATGGGATACTGAACTTCTCTGATGAAGTTATCTTTGATCAGCTTATCCACTTCAGCTTCAATTTTGGAAGCATAGGTTGGGTGTGTTATTCTCGCGGCTTGCTTAAATTCTTGATGTTATTTTGGTAAACCCAAATGATGTGTAGAAATATCAGGATCAAGCCCAGGTATTTCTGTATAATTCCAATCGAAAATATCTTTATTTTGCTTTAGAAAAGAAATATACATCTCTTGATCTTCAAGGGTCATGGCCTTACTAATTAAAGTGGGGTGTGGATATTTCTCTGTACCCAGATTTATTTCTCTGAGTTCATCCACAGTGGTAGAGATACCCTCTTCAAATGCTGGAGGAGAATCTCTAAGATCTTCCTCTTCTTCTTCATCATGTGCTATTTCTTCGGTTTCTACTTGCATAGTAGATGACAAAACGAAATTTTCATTATCATAAGAGATTTCAAAATTTGCACATTTTGAAGAAGATGCTTCCATTTCTGACTCTATTGATGATAAAGGGCCTTCTTTGGGAAATAAAGAGGAGATTATGGATTGAGAATTGACATCATTATTCACCTCTGATGTTGCTATAACTTCTTCTGGCCTGATTGACGAAGTATAGACCTGTTGGATTTCAGCATATGAAATGAAAACATCACCACTTGTGCTTTCATCACTGTTTGGTAGGTTACCAATTTCTCCCATGTTGTCTGGCTCAAATGCCGTAATTGACATTATGGATCTTTCCATAAGAGTATTTTGATTTGGGCCTATTTTTTCAATTTGACTGATAGGTAACACATAATCTGTACTCACATGTGTAAATGGATTTATTGGAATTTTCTCCAAACCATACGGAGCATTAACTTTGGTAATTTCCTTCATTGTAGATTTTTCTCTTCCCTTCATGTGATAAAATTCTGCCTCAATGTATTGAGACTCACATGTCTTGAACAGGGCCATATCACCATACAATGTTCCAAATTGACCATTGAAACAGTATTTGAGACATTGATGGTATGATGAAGGGATAGCCGCATGCTGATGTAGCCAGGGTCTTCCAAACAAGACGTTGAAAGCTGAGTCTTGATCAACAATCATGAAATCCGAATTGGATACAAGATCTCCAAACTGGGTTCTGAGTGTAACTTCGCCCAGTGGTTCTTGTCCATTTTTATCATATCCTTGTAACATCATGGTAGAAGAGGATAAATCAGATTCCGTGGGGCCCAATCGACGAAGTGTACTAATGGGCATGAGGTTGACTCCTGAACCATTGTCAATGAAAGCTCTTCAGATATCTACACCATTGACTTTGCCAGATAAGTAGAGAGGTTTTATGTTCCCATGCACAAAATCATCTTCATCTTTATCAGTAAATGATATCACTGCATGGCATTCTGTAGGATTATTCTCTATGTGATAGACTTCAGCTGCAGCAATTTCAGCTTCAAACTCCTAAGGACTTGACAAAGCTTCGATGAGTGCTTCCCGAAGATATTTTGATAGATTCAAAGCATCCAAAATTGATTACATGGCTGTTACTTGAGCCAAGTGCTTCAATATATCATACTTTTGATCTAGAGGTCTGCGTTTCCCAACAGGAATATGCGGTTTAGCAGGTACCTTGGAAGCAGATGCTTTGGAAGCTGATGCATCTTGTATTGGGATAGAAGTTGGCAACATCCTTGGTTTTGGAAGATTAAACCAATTAGATCCATTTACTTGCTGAGATAAAGAAATGGAACCTTCAATCGGTCTTCCAAAATAACTGTGCCAAGACTAAGTTGGCCATTAGCAGAAGAACCTTCTTGTTCTTTTTGAGCTCGCTGAAGGGCTCTACCACGAGTTTCTGATGCATACACAGTGCTAGTAGGGGTAGAATTGGAGTAGTGGCTTCAGAAAGATCCACGTCTTCCTCTGTATCCTGAACCTCTGGAACTTCCTCGGATTCCCTTATTTGATACAGGGAATTCATGCTTATCAAAATTGAAATTACGACTGGAGTACGTATATGTTAATTGAATCATATTAACAGAACCGAAGATTAACTCTTCATCTGATAAAGACTCTGCCTGGTTAGCCTGTTTAGGTTGTGCCGTTTGGTGGGGTGGTGCTCGTTGCTTTGATGTAGATGGCATGAAATCTGCCAGAGTAAAAGACAACTTAGGACTCGATACATACTCATCTTCTTCTGATTCCACTTTCTTTTTTGAATTGCGCTACCCTTTTGAGGATTTGTCTTTTGATGGAGTCTTCACTATAGCTTTTGTAGGAGACACAATTGGCTTCTTCAATTGTGTTCGCAAAATGGCATGGGTCTGATTGATTGTCTTTATGACCATCCAATCATCATATTTTTGCACAGTTTTGCTTTTGACTTCCTGCCACTCGCCTCCTTCCTCTGGATCTATAGCGGTAACACATGCTACATGAGATGAAGAACCCTTCAATTTGACTTGTCCCAAGTCGACCATATTTTGCAGGAGGTCTTTAAATACAAAACAATCCTGGATGGGATGCCCCAACATTTGATGAAAGGGACAATAATTGGGATGGTCTTCATCTCCTTCCTTGTTTGGCCTCTTGGGCACTGGTAATTGAACCAAATTATTTTCCAGAGCTGAAATGAAGTAACCAGGAACTTTCTCACTTCGGAAAGAGTATGTTTTACTCTTCAAATCCTCAAATTGTTTTCATAGTTGATCTATTTGATCATTTGGACGAAACAACCTTTGTTTTTGGCATTCAGGAGGTGGAGCCCTTCGAGAAGATGATGTTTTTGAAGTAGAAATAGGTGCAGGTGCTTGTTTAAGCATAACTGTAGCAGTTTCCGCTTTCCCCATTCTTCTTCCTGGAGCTGATGGAATTACACGAGATTTAACCTTAGCCTGTATAAGGGAATCTTCAATCTGCTAAGCGATTTAAGTAAGGTCTCGAATCCCTCCTGTGTATTTCACAGGGATCAATGGCGTGCGTAATTCATCATGGAAATTTTCCACACATATTGGCAACAGCTCTTCCTGAGGGAGTGCTAAACTCAGGGAAAACGTTAATCCCTTCCAGTGAGAAATTAAATCAGAGAATCTTTCATTCTCCCTTTGCTTGCAGTTTGTAAGATCGAAAACTGTCGTTTTTGGCAAAGTTGAGCTAAACTGAAGAATGAGTTTTTTACGAAGATCCTTCCATCCGATGATTGACCGGGATTGCAAGCTTGTATACCAGACAAAAGCTGGTCCTTGCAAGTTTTGCACGAAGCATCTGAGTTTCACTGCTTCTTGCTGCTCTGGAGTTCCCATCATAGGATCACAACAAGACACGTAATGCGTCAAATGTTGTTCAGGGTCACCTGATCCGTTGAATGTAGGGAAAATAGGGTTTCCAAAACTGGATGGAGGAGAAATTGAATCTACCCATTTAGGGTAAACTTTCTTTTCAGGTTGAACTTGCACCCGTTTCCCTTCCATGGATTCTAACCGAGTAGTTAATGACTCAATAGTAGTTATTAACTTTTGAGAAACATCAGGTTGAACTTGGTTTTGGGTGGGTGCAATGAATGGAGCTTGGACAGACGTGGTGGTTGGTGCTGCAACTGATGGTAGTGCTGCCAACCATTGTTGCACTTGACCCGTAGGATTAGACTTATGAGGGTGTACTGATAAAGGAGGATATTCTTGATCCATCTCAGTAATTGCAACAAATTCCTTCAGCTGTCGGACTTCAACATTCTTAAGAAGAAGACTACTCTGAAGTAGTTCTGCATTCAACCTTCTTAATTCTTTCATTTCTTCCTCTTGTTATACAAACCTTTTCTCTAACGAGAGTGATAGACCTTCTACAGAGGAAGGATATGTAACCAGATTCTTTCCCTTCCCATTTTTGGATACTTTTTGGAGAGAAGGAAGTGTATTACCTAGGTCCTGAGTAATCCTTTGACTTCGTGTACGCACACCTTCTTCATTTGTATCGGTGCGTACATTTTATTGAACAGGACGCTCTTCATCTGAGTCCCCTGAGTGAACCTCCTCTGGTGGATTAGCAACAACGGTATTGATGACATTGATTGATGCATAATGCATTGCATCTCTTCTATCAACATTTCTGTGATATTTTCTTCTTTCATGTCTTTGATGAGACATTGCCTTTTGTTGATTCAATCCTTTAGGAACTTCTTGACGAGCTATAACTTGGAGGGAATCTCCTGATAATTTGGATCTTTGTTCCTCTTGGGGCTTCTTCCCTAATCGAGAAAAGACCGACATTCTTTGAGAAGGGGATTGATGATTTGAAAGAGTCCCCAGTCTTGTGAACTGGGAATTTTCCTGCTGATTCTGCTCAACTCCTCAAATCCCATTTGTTGACTCTGAGGGTTGGGTTAAAGATGTCCCTAGTCTGACAAGCTGGGGTGGCTCTTGACCTGCTATGTCTGAGATCTTCTTAAAAGATCTCTTGATCTTGCGAATCTTAGTTCGGAAATTAGCTGGATGCATTAACCTGTATCCACATTTATCACCTGGTTCAACAGACCATTGGATGATTTCCGAGACTTCTGTCATTTGATGATGTGTTTGCTCCATACGAGAGGCTTGTGCAATATTCTCTCCTGCTTGATGTAGGAGCAATTCAACAACTTGTTCTCTATATTCTTGATTTTGAGAGGAACTAGTTGAAGCCTGTTCTTGAACAAGCTTTTGATTATGAACAAAGCCCATTGAATGTGGCCGGCCATGGGCAATAACATTGCATGAGACCATTTTCGGCGGGATTTGCTGACTGGAAAGCACTGTGAAATGTAGTGCTCCGTGAATACCCCATCCTTTGATATGAACATCAGATGGAGCATTGGCAATTAACTGATGCAATTTTCTTAGTGCGCCAAGGCATGAATGTTGAAGGGTTCTCTGCTGCTTTTCAACCTTCGGATACCGAGAGACTGATAGAGATGCCAAATCAATCTGACGTTGTAGCCCTTCTATTATCTTAAGATGATTTTCATATTAATCATAAGATAATACCTTCTTCTTCAATTGAAAAAGTGTTTTCCATATGTTGAGACGAATATCATGGACTCCATCATCCGTCATCATCTTTGGAATGTCGTACTAGGAGTCAGCCAAAGGCCAAAACATGACTGGTACCTCAACTTTTGCCAGTTTTTTCCTCATGTTCAGCATTTCCTATTTATCATTAAATGAAGATTCTTCTACCTGTTTTGACCAGAGTTGGTGTTTCCTTGTTGCTTCATCGGATTCAACAAGATTGGTAGAGATATCATTGATCAAACTAGAAGATGCATGACTTAGGGGTGGTTCGGAGAATGACCTACACCCTGGGCTATCTTCTGATTGAGAAAGTATTTCACTTGCTAGCGATAAAGCATCAGACATGACTGGTTTCGCATTTGCAAGTGCCTCAAGATAAGAGGGCTTTCTCGGCACTACATTGTCCACTGGAGTATTTTCCAGGCAATGTGAATCACTATTGCGGAGAGGACATTCGCAGCGAAATTCATCATCATGGGGAGGACCACCATAATGGGTTACAACAAAAGATGAGATCTCTTGCTCCTTGGTCTTCTGACCACACTGAGGGTTCCTGTGGCTCTCATCTGAAGAAGAAACTTCAAGATTGACCGAATTTTCATGAATCAAGCCTTCATGAGGAAGTGTTTGTTGAAGACCTTCATAATTAATATTCCTTTTATTGGGAACTGAGGGAGGAGAATCTTGAATTCCGACAGATAAATGTCTGAGGGTTTCAAGAACTCCAGCATCGAGCAAGGCCTTGTTATAGATTGGGCTTTGATCTCCGGACTGTGCTGGGCAGATCTTTTTCTTTGATGCCTTCTTACTCGCTTTGGAAACCACTTGTTGACGAAAGTGGTAACTCTGAGAAGGTGTATGTGCCTGATCAGGAATGATGGTCAGGTTAGGCTGACGATCTCCACTCAAATCAGGTGTATGTGCCTGACATGGTTGTCCGTATGATATGCGGAAGTATGCCCCATAACCCTCTTGGACTGGAACAGATGCGTGTGTCTGTTCCGGAGTGAATCATTGATGTGTCACTCCACTGCTAGGGATAGATTTATGTGTCTGTACCTGAGATGATGCTGAAGCTATTATGATATCCTGGCAAGCATCCAGAATATGAGCAGGAATTTGCTTCTGCTCTTTCACCATTGACAAAATATGCTTGGTGACTTCAGCCGCCGGAACGGGAATATACGTCCATTCTGGGTTTGGAGTAGGTGTATGTGCCTGCTCCTGTCCTCCTTTTCCTGTCAGTGAATCCTAACAGTACTCAAGTGTGGGGGCAGAGAGTTGAGTCTGCCTCCTGTTTGTCGTCGGAGCTTTCCGACTGACTTCTCCGTGCGCTGCCAAGCGAGACGGTTGGTAGGCTTGATTAGTATTAACAAGTGTATGTGCCTGCTGATTACACTTCTCCAAACGCGGTTGAAGAGATCCATCATATGTATTCAGACGAGTCTGCTGACTAACCGGTGATGTATAAGCAGGTGTATGTTCCTGCCTATAGTACTCCGCCGGAATTGCATGGCGGGATTGGCGTGATGCTTCCAGACGAGTCTGCTGGACAGCGGAATTAAAACGGACAGGTGTGTGTGCCTGCTCGTTATTTCCCACCAAGTTAGGTTGGTGGACTTCTCCAGAGATGACAGGGATGACAACCTGCCCATTGTTAACCGGATTCCGTCTCTGGCGGTTCATCTTGCCTGCTCGGGTTCGAGGAACCTGAGATGAATGCATGGAGTCGGTACCCTCATCATGTTGAGGGCGCACTACCGCACGAGTCTGGCGGCGATTGTTGATGGGAGCCCTCGAGTAGGACTCCTATCTTTTTGAATTAAGGCCCTGCAGGACCTTCTCATTCACTTCCTCATAGTAAGTGAGTGAATGGAAATTGCGTTCCGGGGATAACGACCTGAAACGGTTGGAGACGGTAGTCAGCACCGCCTGCTTCTTAATCACTGGTCGTCATTGTCCGGATGACCGGTGTGAGTTGTTTACTTGGAGGGCATGTCGGGCAGCCTCCAGAGTTGGGATGGTACCGTGTTGACGGTACTCCTTAACCAGCGCATTTGATGCCCAGCATTGAAGACGCTGAGTAGGTGATGTCATCCTCAGAGCGTATGAAGATCCAATAGGAATAGCAGTAGTGGTATTTGCAGCAGCAGTATTCACAGATGCGAATTGGAGAGCAGCCATTATGGAAATACAGAAAATCTTGGAAAAGAGTGCCTGTTTTGATATAACAGACATAATCAAGATAAATTCAGCCACTTCATCCTTTGGATGAGCACATATTTCAATGATTGTTTTTTGTTAGCCCTCTTACTGAGTTTTAAATAGGGGCTTAAGAAATAGGAAAAACATCATTTTACCTTGGTTAAGGATTCACGTCGGGTTCACCATTTTTTGTTTCGCACGGAATTCGGGGATGACCTCCTGGACGGGAGATTCAAAGGTTTCGATCAGTTTCTAGCGTGTTTGTTCGTAGAACCGGAAACATCCAATGATTCCACATCCATTTGGACCTACTTTCCAAAGGTAGGCGCTCATTAGCTTGTGGACTGATGAGGTTTAGGAATTTGCATTGGTCGAGAGGATGGGAGGTCGGACTCATCACACCTTTTTGAGGGGAATTATTGTCTACTCCGGGACTCTCTTTATAGATTTAAGTTATGTTCGTGAATCCTTATTACATTACCAAGTATAAAATGAGCTTTCCTTTAGTTTTAACAATCAATGATTAAATATGTAATAAATTTAGATAATATTTTATATGTATTTGAGGATCTTCATCAATAGAGAATCATCTGTATCTATTTAGAGATTCTTGGTCAATGGTATCCTTCAAAACATTTATATAAAAGTCTCTTGGTCATTATGATGACCAGGCTGGTTTTAAAACCACTCAGTGGGGCACTTGAAGTTTATCGTCATTCAGAAGAACAATGAATTATTTCAGAGTTGGGATCGAACCCATAGATGGGCTACCTATGTATCCTTTGTTTTTAAAAAGGAATCAGAACCCACGTAGTTCGAATAAGGGTATGATGTTTATGATTGATGGCTCAAAGCAGGATGTCACAATTACTTTTACACTCTAAGCTCACGTGAGTCATGCTCGGTGTGAGAAACAAGAGGTATTAGTAAAATTTAGACAATTGTGCTATGAAAGATGCAATCATAAGAAATGGTTTGGGGCTTATGTATGTATGACTACCCAGAGGATTTACTTTAGGGAGAAAATCCAGGAATAGGGTCCATCAAGGTATATGTGCTTCATGGAGATTTGAATACTCTAACTTGGGACTTATTCTTGAAGAGGAAACCCAATTAGGAGAGGATTGATAACTGGGTTTTACTCCTAAGATGGAATCCCAGATCAAACGTAAATTAGGACTGGTTGAAGAGAAATTAGGGGACTTGGGGCTTACTCATGAAAAGGAAACCCAAGATTATGACTGGGACTTATTCCTAAAAAGGAGACCCAGGTTAGGGGACTTGGAGCTTACTCTTGAAAAGAAGCCCATGATTATGACTGGGTCTTATTCCTGAAAAGGAGACCCAGGTTAAGGATTAAGGTTTGTGTCTTACTCCTGAGAAGGATGCCCATATTTGAGATTGGGGCTTACTCCTAAGAAGGATGCCCATATTTGAGATTGGGGCTTACTCCTAAGAAGGATGCCCAAATTAAGGGACTCGGGGCTTACTCCTAAGAAGGATGACCATATTTGAGATTGGGGCTTACTCCTAAGAAGGATGCCCAAAATTAGAGGACATGGGGCTTACTCCTAAGAAGGATGCCCATGATTATGACTGGGTCTTATTCCTGAAAAGGAGACCCAGGTTAGGGATTACGGTTTGGGGCTTACTCCTGAGGAGGATGCCCATATTTGAGATTGGTTCTTACTGTTGAGGAGGATGCCCAAGTTAAGGATTTAAGGTTTGGGGCTTACTCTTTAGGAGGATGCCCAGATTTGGGAACTTTAAGAATTTGGGGCTTACTCCTGAGGAAGATGCCCAGATTAAAGGACTTATAACTTGGGATTATTCCTAAAAAAGGAGACCCAAGTTAAGGATTCTCTCATCTTAAAGGATAAGGTTGAATGAATGAACTCTCTATATTTAGTGACATAAGGATATTTAAATCACTAGGTTTTGAGAGATATTCCACAGAATTCCTTTCAGATAAGGAAGTAAAATCAAGAAATCATGCCATAAATGGCTTTGAAGAGTGTCTTGAAGACTGAATCTTGAAAAGGAAAGGTGTAATGGCTTAAGGGGGGTAAAATGGGCAAGATGGGCACCCAAAAAGGTAGGGGCGCGCAAGTCTTGAAAGGCGCACAAGTATTGCGGCGGCGCGCAAGTATTTGTCGCGCAGGTCTACTTGCGCGACATGTGGGGTACTTGCACGATTTTCAACCATCATTAAAATACTTGAGCGACTCTTTCTTAAAGCCTTTAGAATCCTCTTGAGGTTCTTCCAGAAAAGGGACGCGCAAGTTCTATTGAAGAAATAAGGTAGCGCGCAAGTGTGGTCACTTCCCTTAAGGGCTGACCACTCAGGCGCGCAAGTGTTGATGAGTTTCAACACTTAAGCCTTCCTCTTTCTCTTTAGATCTTCTGTTCTAGGTAAGAAATTACCTTAGAAGTGTTCCGGAAGCTTTGAGAAGAGACTTGGGCGTCGGGAGCTTCAATCCAAGTTTTTGGAAAAAGATACTCTCGATTGGGGGGCCCACAGGGTCTATTTATTGGCAAAAGAAGGCCCTGGGCGGTTACCGGGCGGTTATCACTTAGGTCGCGCAAGTCACTTGCACGACCAAGGGCGTCGCGCAAGTGTACTTGCACGACAGTGATATAACTTGCGCAGTGCAGTTGATTTTGATCCTTTGTTCATGCCTTTGTCGATTTTTGATGTTTTCTTCAAAGGTTGAATCACTTTGAGCTCAGATATTCCCCTTTTCCGATCTTTAGATTCTGTAACGAAAGGAGCGTCAACAACATCACATTTATTATTCACTTAGTTCCTCATTGTTATTTTCATTGACTAACAACAGATAGGATAATTTGATTATTGAACAGTAATAACTAGAGTAATAAATCATATGATTCTAAAAATAAATCATAAGGCTTTCTAACCTATGAAACATTTTTATGACACATTAGGTTCAACCCATATCATTTTTGTTACAACCTTGGTTTTTTAATGTTTTATTCACTCAATCATTATATTTTAAACCTACAAATTAACTAAACACCACTTTGATACCAACTAAGATGATACATGCATAAAAAACCTACAAAATAAGTCATTGTATATGATTATTCATTTCATATAACATTAACTAACACCCCCAAAACCTATATTTTGAGTGTATTTAAAGAATATCCACATAAATGAATTATTTTAGAATCTAGTGTACACTTATTACATAATTTCACAATAATTGAATCTTTTATATATATATCATATGTTTTATTATTCATCATAACATATGTAAAGAAAATATATGGAAATTATAATCTGAAACTTTTAATAAGGGGTAAAACATATGATATATCAATTATAAAAATATAAGGGACCATAATGAATATCATAAGTGAGGAAAAGATGATAATGTGGTAATAATAACATAATAATTATATATAAACTTAAGGAATTAATACCCAATGAAATATGATTCACAATATATATCATTGAATCATAACATAAGAATTTTTCCAAAGAATAAGAAATGAGGTTTTATGAGTGTGAAACAAACCCAAGAACAGTTTTTTTATCTTACATCAAGGCTCACTTCCAAGACCATCATCACATAGAGTATACACATGTACCAAAACATAGTAAACTTGTAAAACCTACCATGTCCCATTACACAACATCTAATGAGATATAATATTTCCAAATTCATTATAAGTCTATATAATTCTAGGACCACCTTTCACATAATGATAAAGCATACATATGTGTTCTAGATGAAAATGAAAACATTCATAAATCTGTCATAGAAGAATTAAACCCTAAGAACTAAACGTGTTTATTAGAAATATCTAAAATATATTAATTCTATAATCTAGAGAAATAAAATGGGTTATTTAATTAGAACATATCCTTAGTTAAACATATAAAATTTCAGAGGATATTGATATAGATTAAAAACACATTATAAGAACATTACAAAATTTCTAAGGAAATAAGAATAAATATACATTATATTTTGATAATTTTTAAAAATAAATAATTTATAAATCAATTGTTTAAATTAATATTAAATTTAATAAAAAAAATCTTTGATGAATCATGAAAACATAGAAAGAAATGTTCATAAATAAAAATGAATAAAATAACAAGATAAAACGACAAAACATGAAATGAATTGGTGGATAAATAAAAATATTCCTATAAAACCTTTTTAAATAAGTAAAATTTATTATAAATATAAAAAAATAATATAATTATAAATAATTATATTAATGAAATAATTTAAATAATATGGACATGGAGAAGATAAATTAAAAACCAAAAAGGAGTGATGTAGACAATTCCATTTATACAATTATTTATAAATTATGAATAAATTGTAGGATAAATGGTAAAAATACGTGTAAAACCCAAAAATAATTATAGTATAAGAAAATAAATTGGTATTTAGAGATACCGTGCATACAATTTACACCAATGGAAATTGAGACATAGATAATCTCAATTCTGAAGAGAAAATGGAAAACAACCCCTTATCATTACTTATAATTCCAACAATCATGATTTAAACCCTTATATAATAGGTATGAAAATATTTACAACTAATTTAAAAATATTATTAATAAATATTAACATTCATACTATTAAATTATAAACATTTATTACATATATATTATTTAGTTATTATTTATTTTCGTTATCAGATTCTAGTAGTTGGATTGTTTCTTACAAGTTTTGGTATTGTGATGTCGATCATCATGCAATTATAAGATGTTCATTATTACTAGATTAATAAAGTTCTTATACTAATTTTATTTTAATTATTTATAAATTACCATATTTATTTGATAGAGGATATGGGTATGGTTCTCAATAATGGATTTCACAATATGTATGTTTTGGTTAACTTTGTCGATAACATTGAGTTACTTTATAATGATCATTCATTTTTATGTCACCCTTATAAAACAATAATCATAACATAACTAAATATTTAAATCAATTATTACCATAATTGTTGGTTTTATACTCATTCGTAATACAAATTATGAATATATCATTGCATCTTTCATGTAAGTAGTCGAACAGACCAAAACAAGATCTTATTATACAAATTACCCAGTAAGAGTATAGAGGTATATTATAGTAATATAATTTTTAAAGATGGATAATGATTTTAATAGTACATAATTATAGTGGATATTTATATTTATAAATATTCAATATAATAAATTAGTTAAAAAAATATATAGAATAACTTGGTACTTTGATGAAATCACTCCTTCTCGAAATGGGTTCCTTCATAATGAAGGATTTAGGCTTAATAATTGGATTAGAAGCAACCCAATGTCACAGATAAATTTGAAAAGAGGTAATTTGGTTTAGTATTAAATATATAACAAAATTAAATAATTGGTTCGTTTTGGGTATAGGATGGTTCCACTTATAAGTGAGTTTAACTAGTGTATATGAAATTTATCATTCATTAATGGTTATGGAAGGTTATTTAAATATGAAAAGTGGAGAAGATATGGAAAATAATAGGTTATATTTTACATTAATTTTCAATTATATTTTTATTTTTATAATTTTTATACACCATTTTATCTATACACAAAATTTTACCATTTTTACAGTTTTTTGACACAATTCAATATTCACCCGATATGTTTTTTTCAGAAAAAAATCACTCTCTACCTAATTTTCATTCCATTTATAAAAAAATTAAATCTATTTCATCAAATTATATCTGTAGATATGTGAAATTTAAATTTTCTATAAAATCTCACAATACTTATAAAAAATAATTTTTCATGAATAAAAACAATTTTTTTACAATGAATCATTATATTTTCCTTATTTACAATAATAATTTATTTTATATGTGGTACATTTTTATTAGAAATATTAGAAATATTATTTATTATATATTTTCTAGTTATAAAAGAATTTATATCTTCCCATTATCATATTTTAAATATACTTATTGGTTATATGTATTCCCAATGATCATATATATTTCAAACGGTCATATTAACCATATTGACTTCTATATATCATTATATACTTATCTAAACTTCATTAATGAAAATATTTTATTTCTTTCTCAAAATTAATTTCATTCTACAAATATTTTTCTTTCTTTCAATTATTATAATCGGTGGTATAATCTTCATGTTATGCAATGAGGATGGTTATTTAAATTTCAAAGTATTTTGATTTACTTATGTCTTTATTTTTATTTTATTTTTTTAATTTTCGTGATGACATTTCATATTACATTATAATAATGAGTTTATTTAGTTATTGTGTTTTAATGTTATATATCATTATATAATTTTTTATTTTTATAGTTTAATGAAATACATGTTATTCAATATATTTAAGGTAACATATGTTGGTTGTTATAGAGATACACTCTATAAAAGAAGAAATTTGATGAAAAAATTGGTGTAACAAACTTATTATAATAAATGGTATCAATTGGAATTTCCAACACACTTTTTAGTTTATTGTTTATTTTTTTGTGATGCTATGTAATATTTATTTAGGTCACAAAGACAATTTTTAATCGAAGATAAGGATTTAGTTGCATGTGTTTATGGGAGTAAGTTAGTAAAATGGGCAATTTTTGAGTTATTAACATAAAAAATATTATTAATTTTATTAATTTATGACTTAGTAGTCTTAAATGATTTATTAAGGTATCATTTCATAGTGTTATGTTCTCATAATAAAAATTATTTGAGAGTGCTGCTATAAGTGAAAGAGGTTTAAAATATTGAATAATAAATCTATAATTGATTTGGATGTATGGTATCAAAAAAATTGAAGAATTGTTTCAAAATTATAGGAAACATATATTGGGTTGTTAAACATGAATATGAGGAGTTTCTAAAAAGTAAAGCCTAATAATCTATAAGTGGTAAATAGATCTGAAGGTTCAATGAAAAAGTGAGATTAAAAAATGAATATAATATATATGTATTTAATATATCAGAATTTTTTTGAAAATAATTTTTTTTTGAGAGAGCTATATTTTTTGAAGGAGTTGTATGAAAAGGTAAGAATACTAACCCTCTAAATTTTGTTTTCATAAAAATTTACGATTTAGATGGAATATTTAAGATCTTTGATGTGAATTTCAAAGAGGGATACATGTCTCTATATATCTAGTGAAATAATTGTGTTGAGAGAGGGTTTGTAAAAGTAGAATATCTTGTGAAGATACCCTACTGTATTTTATAGATAAATAGGATGAACTTATAGGTAAATATGAAGATGATTCCTTTTTAACTTTACTATTATAGGGGGGATTCACCATAAATATATACATTACTTTGGAGTTTTCTATTCTTGATTTTGGAGATAGATTTATGCTAAAATTGACTAAAAAATACAAAGGGGTATTATTTCAACCAAAGGTTGTGAGTTATATGATTTCAATTAATAGTTATTTTTTTGGAAATGATGGATTAAAATCAATTATTAAGTGGTTTTATATTGGAAAATTAAAAGTTAATATGATGTAAATTGGATAATGTTCCAATCATATAATAATTAGTGAAAGATGTTGTTCAAGGATTCTTGAAACATATATACATAGTATTAGTGTATGATTATGATCATGGAAGATTAGAATTATATATGTTGAATTCATGGAGTAACTATACATATTTATGGGAAACATAAGGTGACGGTGTCCCTTACATTGAAATGCTAATGTAGATTAAAGTATAATAGATTTATTTGGATTTTATAGATGTTTTGTAGAGGTAATATTTTCTATTTTGTACCATTATGGTAAGAGATAGTGTCTAAGAATTCATGAAGACATTTAAAGTTGGTTAGATGAAGTATAGTGGAAAAGGATCAAAACTTACTATAGTGATTTCTTGCACATGTCATAGTTAAGAAAAAATAGGGAAAATATCATAGATAATTCATTTTTATGAGAGTAACATGAATGTTTAATCTCCATAAAAATATTTGGGAGCACTATTTCATGGTTGTATCTGTTTTGAAGAGAAAATTCAGTAGTTTTACATTTGTAAGAGGAGTCTTGGTCAATATAAATTGAATGAGTTAAAGGATGAAATGATATGTGGAAGATAACCACTCCATATATATTGTTGTGGTGATAATAATAAAACACGATAAAATAGGATACACGTCGTGGTATAGGTTGGAATTGAGATGGTGGTCCTTATATTTGAACTGAAAAGGGGGTTTATGGATGCAATACTCATATTGGAATCTTTGGGGGTCTAAAAATCATTATAAAAAAAGATAAAGTGAAAAAAGCATTTAATACTCTATTTTGGTGTTCAATGTTGGAAAGAAAAACAAGTTTCAAGAGGAGGTTATACTATCGTAAAATCAATTTCAGATATTGGGTTTAATTTAAATGAGTTAGAAATAATAAACATTCCAAAGATAAGTCGTGGTGTAAGTCATTTCACCCAAATATTATTTATGTTGTGGTCTATAATGGATTGTTAATTTTTTAAATTTAAAATGATCAATTTTTATGGAATATGAAGTCGAACATTTCATGTATCATGAAGGTCAAGGATATGTTGGAAGCTAAATTACTATGATGAAGGTGCTACCAAACTATTGTGAGTGAAAATATAAAAAAAATGTTTTGTTTTAATTCAAATTTGAAACATGTGGATCAAGTTTGTGGAGGTTGAATCGATTTGAATACATGTATATAACCACCGTAATTTTTGTATGATAACTGGTATAAAACTGAAACATGGTTTGTAAAAGGATAAATCCTAACGATCAAATTAAGGGATTGAAGTTTTGAAGATTTTATAAAACCTACTTTTCAAAAAGAAAGATAAGAGATAATGACATGGAAAATATTGTTTATACAGATAAAGAATATCCAATCTACAATTAAATCACTATAATATCTAGTTTTTAAGGAAGGATCATAAATATTATGTTTCCTTGATATATCTAGTTATTGATGAATATATAGAGTGTCGTGAGAATAATTCTAGTGGAAACTTTTTCATCATCAGTAGATATTGATGATACTATGATTATTTAGAAGAAATTGATCTAACTCGCTCATTAAAATTATTAAATTATCCTTATTTAGAGAAGATGATGTGTTAAAAATATGGATTTCATTATGTAAGAGTTGGTGTCCGAAAACCAACTGGTTGTAATTTTATTATATAGATATTTAATGTATTTAAATATTAAACAACTTATTACATATTGTTCTTTATTCAGCATGACTGTTATGTAATAATGTCCTAGAGTATTTGTTGCATTGATAAGGTAATGGAATTTCCCCACTATGATGAGAACCTTGAAATTATATAACAATATTTTTCAATATAGTTTTATATTTTGATCACATAATATGAAGGGACACATAGCATACACACTGTTAGGTGCGAGTACTCGTAAGTAGTTGAGACTTCCTCTCATAATGTTCTCACTTGGTAATCTCCAAGATATAAGATTATGAGAAAAGACCCACCAGTAGGAACTCCGCAAGTTTTGGTGTCATCAGATATTTTTATCTGTGATCATGTTTATTGATCCTTATATATCAAGACTATCATTAATCTGTGTCATGACAAGCGCACTTTGATTTACTGATGAAAACCATCCCGCAGATAGTTGGCAGGAAGTAGGGTAGGTTGCATGCGTCATTAGTGAAATGATATTAATGGATAAGCCGAGGAAGGATTGGTCCCTTCCATTTATGGAAGATTATATCTTAGTCCTTTGATTGAAATCACACCTTCACGCAGAATTCCATATCCATGGTGTAAAGATGAGTTTATTTGAAGTAGTTAAATAATGATATATCACGTATAATGTTTGATGAAAATATCATGAAACCTTCTTGATGAGATATTGAGACAAAGGGATTATATTACACAGTGATTGTTCAAATTTGGATGTTGTTGTTGTGACTTTATGTTCTTTCTCTTGGGTTCCATGACTCATTTCTAGACAGTACTCTTGGACTTTAGGCAAGCCCACCTAATGCCAACGAGAAAGAATCCTACAGGGTCACACACTATGTTTTTCTTGTGGTCTCGGTTAAATTCTATTTGAATTCAATTAATGAAATAAATATTATTCTGAAGACCGTGGAATAATTTTATTCAAGTTAAGATGATTTAATAAATTATGTAGAATATATTTATTTATTTAATTTAACATTTAATAAATATTTATTTATTAGTTTGTAAATAAAATATTTATTTAAGGAAATAATTTATTTATTTATTTATTCAGGTGTTCAATAAATGGAAGTGGAGTTTGAGTGGACCAAGGCTGGTCTGGTAGTAAAATAATTATTTTCAATATGGTAAATAATTATTAGTTGGCACAAGTTAAAATAATAATGACGCCGTTATTATTTTGTGATGCGGAATTTTATTCATAATTCTATTTTGCACCAGTTGGAACACCATAAATAATGACAAAATATTATTATTATGAGAATGGGTTTTCTCTAAGTTTAGGAATTTATTTAATTGTTTCTATTAAATTAAATATTGTAACTGAATTCTCATGCATATAAATAGAAAAGTACGTCTATTGTGCCATAGCGTACACACCACACACTTGGTGAATTGAGAATTGTTGAGCTAAACAATTTATCTCTCAAATCATATTCCTGCCCCACTCAAGAACAAGATACATTCTTCAAGTCTCAAAAACAAATGATCAAGAATGAACAACACAAGACACTCACTTTGCCGCGCTAGTACCCATAGAATGAGTGGTGTAGATCAGAGTCCATCAGAGCACGTCTGGATCACCGCAAGAGGGATTCTAGTTTGGATCCTCGCAAGCGCAACAAGATAATCTGATATGGTTATTCCAAATGATCAACATCATCAATGTAGAATGTACTGAAGATCCAAGTATTCTATTCATTATGAAATTAATTAAATTAATTATAAACATGATGTGCAAGATCTTATTTAAAGGTTTTGGGCCTCTTCTTTATTTATCTAAACATTTGATTCTCTTCCGTGGAGTCTGCCATTCATCGTTATATTGATCCTTGAATAATCATTGATCATGGTAAAAATTAATGTTAGGTGTCAGCCCAATTGCACTTCCACATCGCACGACAAATAAAAGTGGTATCATAGAAGTTACATCATAGTTTATAATTATTTAAATATTTCTTTGATAATTTATGAATTTAATAATTTAGTTTTTTCAATTCCAGTTAATCATTTTAAAAATCTAAATCTTGATATCTATTCCTCCACTTTAGTTTCTCATTCACCTTATAGAAACAATATTTTCTATTAATTTTGACTAAAATAAAATTGAGGATCTCATCTGGAGGTTCCAAAACATCTGGGTCGTACAACACCATAACACACTACGTGTATTTGGTATTACCCATCGTGTAGTCAAGATTCAATACATCGGACCAGTTTTCCAAACAGAGTCATGTGTTGGAGTCTTCCTATGTCTTAAATGACTTTTTGTGTTGACCAGGTACAGGTGGAACAAGGTACCCATATTACACATCGTGTAGTCCGCTGGACATGGCATGTAGTCCCTTCGGGTGAGGGTTGGACCGTGTACCCCATACACAGCTTTCCCGACTAGAAACTATATAACATGAATACTAAATGGTGTGTGTCCCACTGAACACATCGTGTACTCCGAATATTTCAAATGTACATCTACATGCCATGTCCTCGGGCATGTACTTCAGATGGACGGTGAATGATAGTACATGTCGTGTAGTCAGAACTGAATTCTGTGTGCTCATCCAAATTACTCAGATTTATTAAAATATATTATTATATTATACAAACCCTTGAGATTTGTACCACGGTATGGGTGTAAATTAGAGGAAAAACACATTACAGGTGTTTTATATATGTGTGTTTAATTTGACACCTGTGTAATGTTCATTTCAACTCATTGGGTAGTTATGAATTAGAATTCATTGGGTTGCCTCCAAGGTACAAGTTACGTACAACGACAACTTTAAATGAATTTATTTGTTTAAAATTATGGTGGATGGGAATCTCAAGGAAACTCGGAAAAGGGTTTAATATAAAAGTATTGATTAATTAAAGATGACAATTATTTGATTCGAGTGTGATTTTTCTTAAACAATAATGATTAAATAATTTAATGGAAATTTTATTTATGCATAAATATCATTGCATGTATGGATGATAATGAGCTAGACCAAGACCATTGTATATGGATGGTTTCTTTTAATTTATTTATTTAAATTTAATTTATTGTCCCATGATCCTTCTCCACATTAATTTGTAGGTCCTACATGCCTAAGGTTTCTTTTATGTAGAACCCATTTTAACCCCTCACCTGCATGTGAGTTTTAAAAAAATCATATTCCATGGATGGAACTCCCATCCAAGTAGAGGCAGCTCAAACCGGAGCTGAGACA
This sequence comes from Viscum album, assembly GCA_963277665.1. Taxonomy (NCBI): domain Eukaryota; kingdom Viridiplantae; phylum Streptophyta; class Magnoliopsida; order Santalales; family Viscaceae; genus Viscum; species Viscum album. Next base: position 56,959,700 of record OY728123.1, read on the forward strand.
AAACCAATACCAGGAGATACAGAGGTGGACAGGTGGAAAGTTGTAAACATGAACCCAAAAGGTTCAAATGTTTCTCCCCTAGGTCAGGGTTAGTTTATCAATAACTAGATAAACTAACCATTAGAAATGTTCATGATCATCTCCTTTATTTTATTTATGTCAGTATCATGGTTTATCATTGTGGATGTGTTGTCATGATCATATAATTAATGAATTAAACAAGCATGCAAGATGGAACTAAAATAAACCATACTTATGCGTAAATATTATCAAGACATGGTGAATCACTTAAGTAAGTTCCACTTAATATTAAAAATAATGTGATAATGATAATAATCAATTCACACATAAGAGATAAAAATCCCTCAAATAAAATATTAACTCAGATGAAGCCTTCCCTTACTTTATTAAGGCAAAAACTCAATAAAACTATGTGTTTGACTGACCTTTGTTGGGACACATACTTTTTTACAGGAAGCCCTTATGAAAGGTATCGGGTTGACTAAACTATGTTACATCAATAAGAGTATCCCTTTCTTGACTTAGTGTAATATTGAAGGAAATAGTTGAGGAAATCCAAAAGTCATGATTTCAGGATTGGGGAGTCCACTCGATAGATCAATGAGCTGCAAGACCATAGTTTTCAAAGACCTTACTTATTAAATACCACCTAATATCTTGACCATCCCTTTTGGGGTTATTCCAAGGATAATATGGATCATTTCCACTAGAATTTCATGTCAAATGAACATTCTATGTTCAATGGTGAGGGCTACTGGGACTGGATAAAATTGTGGGAGACTTAATAAAAAATTATTATTTCTCATAAAATGTAATCAAGAAAGTACTAATGATTATCTCTTTTAATTGTAGAATAAAAATTTAAATATCATCAACCACGTTATCCCTATGATCAATTCTAGATAAAGACAACATCCTCATCGGTATTAACATCCAGGAATGATTTAGACGCCTTCGGGATATAATATGCCTTGAACGGACGTCTTATGTGCTGGAGTCAACATTACCTGATCTGCCTGCCAAAGAGGCAAGTGATGAGGATTTCCTGGTCTATGAGAAACATATAAATGACATGGTCGATGTTAAATTTTTCTGCTATCATCAATGTATAGTGATCTCATGAATTCTCATGAAATCATGGATGCTTATAGAATTCTCGATCACCTCTGTGGTATTTACCCGGAGAGAGAAACACTGGAAAGGTTTGAGATATCTAAGGAACTATTTTAGAGTAATCTTAGAGAAGCTGCCCCATCTGGGCCTCATGAAGTCAAGCTAATTGGCTACATTGAGCGCCTGGAGGTTCTAGGGTTTAAACACCCTACAGAACTGGGCACTGATCTCATTATTTCATCACTCCATTAGATATTCTCTAACATTGTTTTCAATTTCAATATGAACAACATTGAGAAGTATCTATATGATCTTCTTATCCTCATTCACCATGTTGAATAAGATATGAAGTGTGAAACGTCTTCTGTCCTTATAGTGAATAAGAGTTAAGGGAAGGAAAATAGCTTTAATACGAAAGCTTATTCACAGCCTTCCAAGAAAAGGAAGATCAAAGGGGAGGCAAATGAATAGGAGGCTATTTGTTTCTCATGTGGCAAGAAGGTCCACTGGAATAAGAACTTCACCCAGTCTAAGAAGAAAATGGAATCATCATGTGCATTTTTTATCGAATGGAATCTACCTGTTTCAAAAAATTGGGTATTAGATATAGCTTATGGTTCTCACATATGTATCCAAATATAAGAAAAAAAGTAGATTCAGGAAGATTGACTGGGGGGAGGTAGATCTACAAGCAGCCAACTGAGTTAGACTTGATGTTGTAGCTATCGGGGACTACCACCTCACGTTGTCAACTAGGATGATCTTGGGGTTAAATGGATTTTTATTATGTTCCTTCTATTACTAAAAACATTATTTATATATCCAGATTACATACAGAAGGAATTTTTTCATGTTTGGAAATGAATGTTGATTATTTTGCAATGATAGAATTTTTTTGTAGGGAACATTTATTCAATGGTCTTTAGTGTTGTATTATACAAACCAAGTAATGGAAATTGATAAAAAAGATACTTCACATGACTCATACCATACCCAAATTTGGCATCACCGGCTAGGTCATGTAAATGAGAAATGCTTGACAAATATACATCAAGATGGATATTTAGATTCTTTTGAACTAAAACCACTTGGCGTATGCCATGCATGTTTACAAGGAAAAATGACCAAAGCCCCATTTAGTGGGAAAGGTTAAATGGATAATGAACTTCTTTAATTGGTTTGTACCGATGTATGTGGACCATTTTCAGAAGAATCATGGGGAGGGTACTCATACATCATACCTTTTTCTGATGATTTTAGTAGATATGTATATATCTACCTAATGAGGTATAATTCAGATTCTTTTGGTAATTTTAATGAATATAAGAATGAAGTTGAGAACCATCTTGGTAAGAAGATTAAGAAACTCTGCTGAGATCGAGCTGGATAATATCTTAATCATGATTTCATTGATTACTTATGAGAGATTGGGATCCTATCCCAACTCACTCCTCCAAACATGCTCCAGTGGAATGGTGTGAGACAAAGGAGGAGTCGTACCATGTTGGACCTGGTGAAATCAATGATGAGTCATGTGAGTCTTCCATTACCCTTTTGGGAATATGTGTCACAAACAATGGAACATATACTAAAATAATTACCAACTAAATCGATAAATGGTATTTCATACGAGTTATGGAGTGGGAGAAAATCCATGTTATCAAATGTACATGTGTGGGGTAGAAAAGTGTTTGTTAAGGCCTCTTCAGGTAATAAACTCACACCCCGAGGCAGAAAGTGTGCCTTTATAGGATACCCCAAGGAAACATGGGGTTATTACCAATATAACCCCTTAGAAAAAAAAGGTTATAGTGGAAAGACAATCCATATTCCTAAAGAGGGAGAACATATCCAAAAGCTATAGTGGGATCGACATAGACTTCAATGTAGTCGAGAATCAAGGTACACAAGAGTTGGTACATGAACAGATTCCACAAATCCTCGTGGAAGGAGAATCTGTTTGAGATACACAAGTACTGTGTAGGAGTAAAAGAGAGGTTAGAGAACCATAATGGTACGGTTTTCTAGTTACTAAGGTTGGTGACTCATTATTAGTTGATAATAATGATCCTCTAACCTACAAGGAAGTAGTAAGTGGAGCAGACATTTCCAAGTGGCAGGAAGCCATAAAGCCTGAAATGGATTCCATGTATCAAGACCAATTCTGGATTTTGTTAGATCCTCTAGTTGATGTAAATCCTATTGGTTTCAAATAGATATTCAAGAAGAAAATGGACATGGAAGGGAATTTCAATACCTATAAGGCATGACTGGTCTCCAAAGGGTTTAAACAGTGTCAATGAATTGACTATGATGAAACTATTTCACTAGTATCAATGCAGAAATCCATCAAAATTCTACTTTCCATTGCATCTAACCATGAATATGAGGTTCGGAAAATGGATGTTAAAATATCCTTCCTTAATGAGAACCTTCAGGAAGATGTCTACATCACAAAACCTAATTTTTTTGTGACTCCAAAGGATTTCAATATGGTATAAAAGTTGCAGAAATCCATTTATGGATTAAAGCAAGAATCCAGGTCATAGAACATTCGTTTTGATGAATCCATAATAGAATTTGGTTGTATCAATAATGAATTTGATCCTTGTCTCTATAAGATGTTTAGTGGGAGTTCAATCATTTTTCTAATAGTATATGTTGATGACATATTACTTATTGGAAATGAGATACCAGTATTACAGTCTGTTAAGGCATGGTTTAATCAATGCTTCTCCATGAAGAAATTTGGATAGGCATCATATATTATTGGGATCAGGATTCATTTTGATAGATCCAAGATATTGTTGGGCCTAAGTCAAAGTACATACATTGATAAGATACTAAAGTGATTCAGTATGTAACAATCCAAAGGGGATCGTTACCAGTGTCACATGGAGTTCATATTTCCTAGAAAATGTGTCCTCAAATATATGAGAAAAGAATGATAATTTCAAGGACTCCACACACATCAATGAGTGGGTCAGTCATGTATGCCATGATATGTACTAGGATAGATTTCACCTATATATTTAGTGTGGTAGCCATATATCAAGCTAACCCAAGTGACCACCATTGGATGGAAGTCAAGAATATCCTAAAGTATCTAAGGAATACTAAATATATGTTTCAGATTTATGGAGGAGATGTGGAACTAGTTATCATAGGATATGCATATGATAGTTTCCATACTGATCAAGATGACATGAAGTTGCAAATGGGATACATGTTCCCTTTGAATGGAGATTCAGTGAGCTAGAAGAGCTCAATGAAAAGTGTGGTCATAGATTCTACAGCAGATTCTGAGTATATCGTAGCTTCTGAGGCAGCTAAATAAGAAGTTTGGATGTGAAGCTTCATCCAGGAGCTAGATGTGATTCCTAGTAGTAAAGATCCTATCACATTGTACTGTGATAATACTGAAGGGGTAGCTCTCGTAAAAGATCCAAGGTCACATCAGCGGATGAAGCACATACTTTGGAAGTATCATATCTTGAGGGATTTTTCTCAGAGAGGTGAAGTTTTAGTGAGCGGAATTTCCACAGAAGACAAAGTGGTGGACCCCTTGACTAAAGCCTTGACTCAACAGAAACATGATCACTATGTGAGTTCTAGTAGACTAAAAGTCATAGGATGTTGGCTCTAGTCCAAGTGGGTGTTTGTAAGACTTTGTGCCCTAGAACAAACTAGTTTTACTTTGAATACATGCAAATTTAATATATTTAAATATTAAACATATTATTACATATTGTTCATTTTTATGCATGACTATGATTTAATAATGTCCGAGAGTATTTTTTTCATTGATAAGTTCATGGAAGTTCCAGTCTATTATGAGAACCTTGAAATTCTATAACAGTATTGTTAAATATAGTTCTACGGTTGGATGACATACTATGAAGGGACACATATCATGAAGAATATCAAGTGAAAGTACTTGTAACAAGATGATACTTCCTCTAAGGAAGTTCTTACATGGTAATCTCTAAGATATGAGATTATGAGAATAGAACCTCCAGTAGGAATTATGCATGTTTTGGTGTAATTAGATATTTCTAACTACGAGTGTTTCTAATGATCCTTAGACTTTATGATTATCATTAATACATGTTAGGACACATGAACTTTGATTTATTAAATAAAACCATCACGTAGACAGTTGGTGGAAAGTAGGGTACATTGGGTGTGTCACGAGTGGCATGATATTAATGGATAAGTTGAGGAAGGATTTGTCCCTTTCATTTATGGAAGTTGATATATCAGCCCTTTGATTAAAATAAAACCATCACGATAAATTCCATGGCCATGGTGTAACGAAGAGTTTATTTCACGTAGTCAAAGAACAATGTATCAAGTATAAAGGTTGATGACACTATCATGAAACCTGCTTGATGAGATATTTAGAGAAAGGGATTACACAGTGACTATTCATAGGTGGATGTTGTTATTGTGACTTTACATTTTTCTCTTGGGTGACTCAACCCGTTACTGGACAGTACTCTTGGACATTATTCAAGCCCGTCTAATTACAACGAGAAATAATCCTAGAGGGTCACATGCTAAGTGTTTTTGGTGGTCTCGGTTAAATTCTATTTGAATTTTATTAATTAAATAAATATTATTCTCCAGACTGTGGAATAATTTTATTAAAGTTAAGATGATTTCATAAATTAAATTAAATATATATACTAATTTTTTTGAACATTTAATAAATATTTATTTACTAGTTTGTAAATAAAATATTTATTTAAGAGAATAAGTTATTTATTTTTTTTATTTGGGTGTTCAATAAATGGAAGTGGAGTTCGAACACAGCCAGGATAGTCCGGTAGTAAAATAATTATTCCTAAAATGGTAAATAATTATTATTTGGAACAAGTTAAAATAATGACACAATTATTATTTTGTGATGCGTGATTTTTTTCATATTTCTGTTTGGAACAAGTTGGCGCACCATAAATAATGATGTGGTAATATAATTATGATAATGGGTTTTCTCTAAGTTAATGAATGTATTTAATCGCTGTAATGAAATTAAATATTTTAATTGATGATCCAAGCATATAAGTGGAGAAGTAAATCTACTGTGCCATAGCGTACACACCATGCACTTGGTGAATTGAGAATTTATGAGCTAAACAATTTTTCTCTCGAATCCTCTTCCCTCCCCTCTCAAGAACAAGAAACATTCTTCAAGGCTGAAGAACAAGCGATCAAGAATGATTGACACAAGACTCTTGCTTTGTGACGCTAGCACCAGGAAAATTAGTGGTGTCGATCAGAGGCTATCAGAGCACATGTAGATCACCGATAGCGGGATACCAGTTTGGATCCTTGCAAGAGCAATGAGATAATCTAAAAGGGTTATTCCAAATGATCAACATCATCAATGAAGAAAATATCAAAGATCCATGTATTATTTTCTTTATGAAATTAATTAAATTAATTATAAACATGATGTCCATGATCCTCTCTAAAGGTTTCGGGTCTCTTCCATATTTATCTAAATCATGGATTTTATTCAATAGAGTCTAGCATTCATCATCATATTGATCCCAGAATAATCATTGATCATGGTAAAAATTAAAGTTGGGTGTCGGCTTAACCAAGCTTCCACTGCGCCTGGATCCTACACCTTATAGCATCAAAACATGAGAATATGGTGTATAGAAATGTTGTTATATATACTAAAATGAATGAAACCCTCATATATATAAATTAAAGAACATTATTCATTAATTAGTGCATAAAGGATGAAGTATATGGAGTGACCCTTCTAAGTTATTGTTTTATCCCTAAATGTTTTGTAAAGTTATTGTGTCATGAAGTGCTCTAACCATGACCAAAACTTGTATCCACTAAATAGTTCATTATAGTAGATTTTGGTACACTATCACCTCACTATGCGTATACTCCTTGGATTTTTCCTATTGTAGGTGAAACAAGTAAAATCCTTTTGTTTTTTTCACATTAAATTTGTGTATATGTGTTTAATAATTAATTGAGATCATTTATGATAGAATGAAATATTAAATGTGTTCTTTCTAAAAAGGGAACAATATTTGGTGAAGGCTTATGGAAAAAATTTAAATTAGGTAACACCCTGATTCATTCCCCCTCTCTAGGTTCCATGAAACATTTATCATAACCCAATGGTTCCAAAAATAAGAGTATAATATAGATTCTAAATAGATTCAACCAAAAACTAAACTATGCAAGAGAAGTGTGAAAAATAAATAAATCAAATATCATTGGGGATGAGGATTCTCAAAATAAATCCCTAAGGATGATTATTTTTTAACACATTGATCTACTGTAACATATAGAGTTGGAAAGATTTGAAGAACATATAAGGAATGAATCATTGGTTAAATCATGGAATGAGAAGAAAAATCAAATTGATTAAAAAAATTAGGATCTTAAAAAAAAAGGATGAATGATAAAAAAATTAAATGTAACTATTGGTGTAAAATTCCAATCGAAGCTGATAATGGACCACATTGGGGAAACCAAATCTATCATCCATGTTGAAGAAGAATTCCAAGAGAACCAAGGAAGCTGCACACAAATTTCAAGTTTCATGTGAAAGATTTAAATCTATGCACAAGAATATTACTCACCAAATATGATGTCAATATTTTCCCTTCCATGGATGTTCCTCAAGTCTCCAATATAGACATGCACAATATATCATCATTAAATGAACGACAACATATCAGTGCACAGGACTCTTACATTCCAAATACAATTTTCAATATGTTCCCCTTCCATGAAAGAAAATTTGAACCATTAAGGATTCTTAATGCAAGATGTTCTTGTTGCGCACAAGAATATCCATCTACACGCAACCGTCCTGGGCACCAAATACAAAATCAACCAGCCCCCTGCATGGTCATTTTTCATGGATAAGGATGAGGGTGTGAGGAAGACATATTCCAGGATTGAAATATTTTGTTCCATCTATGAAGATATCATCTATAAGTAGAAGGCCAACCCCCTTCTTAGAGTAATAGTTTGGAAGTTGAACTCTTTCTCTATTACATGTAAGACCGATATTTCGTGACATAAATAAATCATGAAACCCATTAGGTGTAATATCTTACATGAAAGGTTCCCTATGGTACTTCCCTTGAATGGTCCCACCATTTTTAATCCTCACCTAGCCTCTTTCAACCTATGTCATGTGCACTCATGGACTCCACTTGAACACATCCTTGACCTTTCTCGCAAGCCTCAAATCCTATGTGAACCCCTTCTTTGATGCTCCATGGGTAGTCCATATGTTATAGAACCATATTTGAGCACCTTTTTCTCACAACCTTCATACCTTATTCGCACCTCCGATACTAAAACCTCCGAATTTGTGCGCATAAATTTCATGTTCCCTCACAAGGTGTCCCTTATACCTCAAGTACATGTGTTTCCATAAATTTTTCTACTCACCAATAGTAATATAATCATGTTTTATACCTATCATACGAATGATTATATGGACATGGTTATTGACCAATCCTCCAAACCATTCAAACCTGGAATTATTGAATTCATTCCCCACGCAAGGGTTCATGGGAAATGGTTATATAATCTCAAGGGGAAAAGAGTGAGTCTCCCATGTCCATCCAACATGATGTCAAATTTCCAAGGACCAACATCCTCATCATATTTTTTAAAATAATAGTCTTTACATATGCAATTCACATGGGATTCACCAAGTAGGATCATAATAGGATGTCACCATCTACCTCTCCACTGAGCGATCCTCTTGCTTTTGGAAGTTGTCATGTGTAAACCCCACTCACACTATGTCATGAACATAGGATGATCCATGTATGACTCAGAGGGAATGAGATCCTCCTCACATGGAATTAAATCGTTATTTGGAATATTTCATGTATAAGCCCCACCATATCTCTTGTTGGAACATCTTTTGCGACACAAGTGTTAGGTCTACTGCTTTCTATTGTCTATCACAACGAGCATGAATCATATTGGATTAGGGGATAGTAGTGACCAGGAACCCCAATATACACTTCCATGGGAATCCTCTAGGGTTTAATCCCTAACCATTTCCACTCAAATGGGATGATCCTATGCATAAGTCACAACCACATAATCCACTTCCATAGGCTTCCTTATTAGGTGTAATCCCCAACATCCCGAACAACACAGGATTTGATTCCCAACCAACTGGAATATGTAGGAAGCCTCCCCAAGGTCCAAACACAACAATCCATCCAAATTCATCCTGATTTTCCTCAGGCCACCACATCTAGGTGAGATCATTCCCCTACCCAGAGACCACATCTCCTTTGGGTCCCACATCATCATTTCTCTTAAAAGAACTTGGGAATCTTCCATGTGTAATCCCCACACCATACAACTAAGAGAAATCTTCTTTTGGGGGAAACATACATGCATAATCCCCACATCATCCCTCGTCAAAGCTCCTTTCATGATGTGATCATCCTTATCGCATGACATTAAACAACATAGACTAGTCCTATCACATGACCTTAAAATTGGAATTGAACTACATGGGTTTTAGTCCCTTCTTCTTAAGTACGGTATGTATTACGCCTCCCTAAGGTTCAATCCCAACCAATGGTAATCCTTGGTGCCTCTTTACGAGGGTTTTACCTCCCTGGTCCACCTCTAGGGGTGTCCCTATCATGTTTCATGGTGTGAAATCTTCCCTTTTTGAGACACACCTCCTGGGTCTGCCTCTATGGGTGTTTTGATCCATCCGATTTCATGGTGTGTAATCTTCCCTTTATGGGACACACCACCTAGATCCACCTCCAAGGGTGTTATTATCCATACATTGGTAAAATATTAGGTGTTTCCTCCTAGGGATACACCTCATTAATATTCCTAAATGGGGCATCCTAATCACCCATATCTATAGGTCATTAAACACCACACCCGCCTCAAAGGGTGTTCCAGCCTAAAATCAAGGGTTACCTTCTAGGGGTGAATTTTCCTGATATTCCTCATGAGGTGTTCTAATCCACTTTCCTCTATTTACACAAGACGTTAAAATCACGACCTATGTCATACTATAACCTATTTCTAGACATGGGATTCAAGAGGTGAAATGCTTGGAATATATGATCGTTAAACATTACATACCTCATGATCAAAATGGGAAACCTAAGGTGAAATCCTTGGAATACAATAACCTTAAAAATTAGAAACCTCAGGATAAAAATGGGATGCCTTGGGATCTGTTTCTAAAGATGCCTCCATGAGAGGACCTCCTATGAGAAAGAATACATGTGACCAATGTTCCTTGAATCCAGACATGCCAGTGAGGCCCAACATGACTATTCTCTTGAATAAAGTTGGTTTATATATCAAGACCCATAGTATTGTATAGACATAAGTAGTTTAATTAACTCACATCCACAGAGATATTGTACCTATAATTAGTTCAACGAACAAGACTAAGATCTATGAGGGAGACCTAGACTAGGAAACCAGTTCTACAGAGGAATCCATGGAAGAAAAAACTGAAATCCCATCATCCCATTTTGATCAAGGATTGGAAATAACTATTTAATGTGATAAAATAATCCCACTTTTGGAAAGAGGGAATGTATGGAAACAAATTGTGATGCCAGCACGCGTGAAGCACGTGAGGTAATCAGGGACTAGTGAAAGCATCAAAAACAAAAAATGGTTAACCCGACATGAATATTTTCTTTTCAAAATGGGGAATATTTTCATTTGAGAGACAATAGATTAGAATGTCACTAGATCTAGCTATCTAGTTCCTGGACCCATCTAGAAAATAGTGGGCCTATAATAGAACTTGCAAGAAATTGGGGCAGTTAAACATTGGGAATTTGTTGATGCGACATCATTAGCACAAATCTATCTATCCTACCATAGATGATTGGATAATGCTAGGGGAATTTGGAAATTTTTTCCTTGTATCTACACTAATAGTTGAATCCTCCTACTTTATAGCACTAAAGCTGTAGGAAACTATCCACCCAACACCCATATATGTTGGGGTTGGAGAAATGACAACGTGGATATCCCTCATGAATACACCTCCACCATGACCTCTACTACACCACCAGATAACGATAACCCACACCCTATCTCACCCTCTTAAATAATTCAAATAAGGGTTATGGACACCTACATATGTTGGTACGAGTAGGAGGGGTTCATTTCCATAAGTGACATGGCCTTCCAGGACCGTGAGGCTTTAATGCCTCACTGAAACCTCTACCCCCAAGGGTTGTGTAGGGAGCCACTTCTCCCTACAACAATAACAAATTATTATAGGTGACTCTATCTAGAATGATACTAAGACTTGATATCCTATGCCGAGGAGATAAGGGATGCTCGAGTCACCCCGACTACAACTACTTCCTGAGAGACTCAAAGAAGAGCCCCCACTATGCCCCATTAGCGCGGACAATGACCAGTCTTTCAACATAAATAATAGGTGGACAATAAACCTACTGTATTGGACCTATTCTAGACCACCTTCCATCAACATTAGGAACAATCTCAAGTGAATTCTGGAAAATAGGCATTATATTCCATAGATTCAGTGTCCCCTTACACTTCTAGTGAATTCTACTAGATCCGAACAATTAATGAGCAAGGTTCTATCATCTCTCGATTGTGATTGAGACCTCAGATAACTTGCAGGAAGGTTGATATGACTCTTTCAATCACTAGAGTCACCAGTAACCATTACAAGTTCACCCATAATGATTAGATTTAGTATGGAGGTCATCCCCATATTGTTACCGAACAAATAGGAGATCCTCCCTGCTCTCACAATCATTATGGAGGTCCTCCCTATGTCCCCATCGATCAATGTGGAGTCCCTCCCCACTTCATCAACGACCAATATGGAGGTCCTCTTCATTTCACTAATACCAACAAACATAGAGGTAATCCCTGTGTCTCAACCAAACAGTTTTAAGGACCTCCTCATGGCATTCCCAACTCAAGCAGAGGTCCTCCCCACTCCAATGTCAACCAAATTAGAGTCCCTCCCCACTTCATCAATGATCATTATGAATTTCCTTCTCATTATATAACTATCACTTTACATGGATGTCCTCCCAATGTTTTATCCCACCAGAGTGGAGGTTCTCCCACTCATTCAATGGTCAACATGGAGGCCCTCCCGATGTTTACACTAGCCACAGTGGAGTTCCTCCCCATACATTCATCATTCAACATGGAGGTCCTACATGTGTCCATTTAGATCAGTGTGAAGACCCTCCTCACACCTCAACCCACCAAAGTGGTGGCCTTCCCTACTCTCACAATCAACATGAAGGTTCTTCCCATGTTTCTTCCAATTAAACTAGAGGTCCTCCCAACAATGTTAGTAGATAGGGTGGAGATCCTCTCCACTCATATGGTAGTAAATATATAGGTCCTACCATCTCCAACAACAACTGATACAGAGGCCCTCCCCATATCCCAATTTATTAAAGTGGAGGTACTCCCTACACCATTATCCACCAGCATGGGGATCCTCCCCATGTTGAAGAACAACCATGCCCTTAAGAACAATACCAGGGCAGAAGGATGAATCACCACCGCCAAAGGAAAAAATTAGAGAAGTAACAAGTTATTCTCAATCGTATTCTCTTCTCAAATTCAGATGTGGAATTTGATTTACTGATGGATGTTTCACCCTAGTTGTCTTAATTAGTGTCTGGGGAATGATCCCAATAGGTGAAGTTATCCAACATGGAAAGTGAGGTTTAAAACATTCCCAAATCCCTTCCAAGGTGATCATGGGTGGAGGAAGATTTGGCTCTCTTTTAGGGCCTCATGGTGCAGTCATCTATATCATAAAAAGTATTCTTCTCAAGTTCTACCTAGGATCATAGAAATCTATTCTAGAATTTGATAGATGATGAGCATATGGAAGTCCCAAAATTAACAACCATAGCCATAACACATGAGATAGTGGTGAAAACCTAGTCCTATAGGGACATAATGTTATGGTTGGTACCACCATAGAGAGAAGAACCATCAAGTAGCGAACAGTCAAATCACGAAGTGGATCCTCCACTGGACAATCAACTGCTACACCAATAAATGTTAATGCCACATCCAGTCTACCATCATGTGTTGATTGAAGATTTGGATAAACAAGAGCAGAGCCATGCTTCTAAATAAGAAATTCAATGTGTTAATTTGGTCTTCAATCAATTATAAGTTCTATTATAGCTGAATACAACTCCCAACTTCACCATCCCAGAATCCCTTATTGAGGATCAGGTTGTGTGGTTCCACCGGACTATCTAGATTACGCAATTTAGTTTCTGTGACCATCTGTTGGTCAACCCTATAAGGTGAGAAAAATTCGATGACATTGATCAGTAGTACCACATGGTTGAGTTGGCATCACTACTAGAGGATTAACACCCTGTGTCATGAAACTACCACCAAATCCTCCAACAGAGATATGTCTAGAGCTTTACAGTTATCCACATAATCATGGAAGACGCATCTCTGCATGGGAAGATCTGTGGATGGGGGCAATATGTTGTTCTCGATTTCAGCCCTATCATGTGGCAGTCTAAATTACCTATTGATATTGAGGATATTCCTCTAGGTATCATTGTAGTGGATATGGTTGATCCCAATTTATCTAAGGAATAGGTAATAGACATAGGATCCCCCAATTAAAATCCTCCCCATAGGGAATCACAATATCAAATGAACCCTCATAGAGGTGTTTTCACTCACCTCAAAGGCAAACACTCGGCCTTAAGAGTCCCTCAACATAATTTCTAGCTAATTACAATGTTAAAAAGGTAGGGGACCTCTCAATACCTCTCATCTGTCTGATATCCCACCGAATATAGAGGATGATCTAGCAATTGTTGCTTTTCTCTATCAGTTCATGAATCTGAAGAGGATTATCGATGAGATCCTTGACGAGTAGTTTTGGGAATTTGGAACTCCAAAATAGGATCTTGTTACTCCAATATTAGGGAGAAGGGGCATCCACAATTTATTCCCATCTAGTATCTCCCAATTGATCTCAGCAATCTCACACATCCCGATAGGGAAGAGATGGGACTTTATAGAAAACAGCCTCGATATGAGTCGCCAAATTTTATTGAGTAGTGTGATAATATTCCATGGGACCCATATTGAGTTTCTCAACCTTCCTATAGGGTTGATGAGCCCATAAATTCATTGTATGTTAAGAATAATCATCAAGACAATTTGATAGCCTCTCTTGTAACACCCCTAAAATCTGAAGTACGAACATTGTATTTGATAATGTGTATGAAATGAAACCTCTAGAATGTAAGGGAACATAATATCCCTAGAATTTATAATATTTTACTATTTTTAATAAATTAAATATATTTTGTACCTTAAAATGCATGAAACACTAATTTATCATGTGACATACTCAACAACTTGTTTCTTCAGTGGCTTGAGTTACAAGCAAGACCAAGATTCACAGAACAATAGTATATTAATAAAATATTATTTTATATAACATAGTCATTAAATAAGTATTTATGAATTATAATAAATAACTTAGGAAAATTATGGATTAAATAAATATAAAATAATTAGTTACAAATTAATTTGAAATTAATATAAGAACTAATTGAATATAAAATGAATATTTTTACGAAAAACTTTTTTTATGCTCACAGAACCATTTTACCCTAATAAATTAAATGAAACATAATTAATAAGTTATATTATTGTAATATATATATATATATATATTATTCAATAAAATATTTTTCATATTCAACCAATATTTTTGATAAGTATAATATAAGAACAAACCCGTTTTTACACATAAAACCTATTTTTTATTAATTCACCTTTACTGCCTTTTAATGGAGAACCCATTTTATATTTCTTTTTAACCCTTTATAAATTTATTTTTTCAAAATAATATTTTTATTTGAAAAATAAACCTAAAAATTTGTTTATGATGGTTATTTTTATTTTTCTGTGAAGTTGCATTTTTTTAATGAATAGCGAAACATACTGAATATTAATTCAAAAATTCTTTTTTGTCTTATTTATTTATATGGATAAATTATAAATTTAATTGGTTTTATAGTTTAATTAGATAATATTTTTCAAAATTAATAAAATTTAGGTGATTAAAATTAATTTCACATTGAAATTGACTATAAAAACATAGCAATCTTTCGGACGTTTTTACTTTAAAAACTCGAATTGTCATTTTGTCAGTGGGATTAAATTTAAATTAATTTCTAGAAATTATGTTATTATAAATTGAAAAATTAATTCCATATTTGAAATCAGAATAATTTATAATTTCTAATAAGGTCAACTTAGTTTTTGACCAAATATATTAGTGAATGTAATAAAAATTAATTACAATTGTTAAGGAAAAATTAATCTTAATAAAGGACTCAAGTATTAACATATGAGACAAAATGACCTAGAAACTTGTACAAAACCCATTTTATGGCCATAATTTGTTAATAAACCATAAATTATTTAGTTTATTTGGTTCTTTATGACTCTTTTTAGGTAAAATTGTGGGTACACCTAACTTCCATAAAAAATGCCTAGTGAGTCATTTTCCTCCCTTATAAAATGACACCACCTCTTTCACTTCATCACACATATCACGAATTTTTTTGTTGTCCAATATCTACCCAAATAGATCCTAAAAATCCCTCCCATAAACCTAGAAACATAACTTTTTATAGTAATCCATCCAAGGAATCCTTTTGTTACAAACCAAAAGAAGTTACCCGATTAAGAGGTAATATCCTTCCTAAAGCTCTTTAGTTTCATTTCCGTTCTCCACCCCATAGAATATTATTATTCCATGTCTATATAGAAAATAAATTATCCTCAATATAATACGATTTTTTTAATCTAATGGTTTAATGTGCACCTACACACACCACCATCATATTGATAATGAACAAATTTTTTATTTATAGGGAAAACTACCACCTCACAAAATAAAGATTGTTCATTTTTCCTTTACCACCCTTCACAGTAGAAAATATGATGAAAAGTATATTTATATATATAATATATATTATATTTAAAAAATATTAATCTTATGTAATTATTTTACAACAAAAACCCTTATATTTTCTATTTTTTGTAAATACGATAACATCATTTGTAGAAGTGTGGAGTACCGCCTCCCCAAAGCGATGTGATTCATTCACATGATACATGTAATGTATAAAGAATAGTTTTAATTAAACATAAGATTCATAAATATATATATATTATATTAATTACATAATTAAATTTATGTAAATATAATACACATCATTTTTTTTATAACCTTTCACGCACTAAAAAAGAGATAACGTCGTTCGTGGATGTGTGGATTACCACCTCCCCGACATGATGTGATTCCTTTTACATAATAATAATTATATATATAATTATATGTTATTAAATATTATATTATTTATGATATAATTATCATTATATAAATATTAATTTTTCTTACCTTCTTTCCATAGTGATCATTGAAAAATGGGAACATTACTCATGTGTGTGTACGGCCTACAATCTTCATAATTGTAAAATTGGTTCATTTTTCATTAATATTTTTAATAATGGTTTTTAAAAGTATAATTTATGTGTAAATATTATAATTATTTCTTGATTATTATTCTATATATGTTATATAATGACCACTTTTACCATATTTAACCTATTAAATATGTTTTTAACAAAGAAATTGAATTTGGTCAAAACACCTGATTTAAACTTAATTCTTTATGTAGTTGTATATGACATGGTAATAAGTGAAATAAAAGTTATTATAAACATAAAATGGTTATAAATAAAGTAAATAGTTATCATAAGTTTGTTAATTAGAAATACAAATACACACGAGCCAAGTCGGACTCATGGTAAAGGATTTTCATCTCAATTTTTTACTTATGTGAGATAAATTCCATTTTTACCACATACATATTTTGTGTGGTATAAATACTCCCCAATTTTATAAATTATATCATTAATTAATTTATATTCATGGTATTCAAAACTATCATTGAATATTATTCCTTCATGATTTTTATAATTTAAAATGTTTCAAAGTGATATGAGACACTTTGGATTGTTTCAAGATTATTTTCCTCAATAATAACATTAATGATATTTCAATGGTATTTTAACATTTTTCTTTTATCAATTCTTTCAATAGAATCATGTTTTATCTTTTAGAACAATGCATATTTCTATCCTTTTTACTATGCAAGTGGAACTTTATTTGACGATATGTACAGATTTTCCTACTGTCGTTCATATAATGATTCCTTTGAATGTTTAAAAGGTTAAAATTTAAATAAAATTTGTTGAAAATTTATTTTCAATGAAATGGTTTTTCAAAATTTTTTTCAAAACAAAGGATATTTTCCCCAATAATGTTTTTGAATTAATTCTTCTATTTCACCACCAACAACAACCCTTTATTTTACTCCACATGGTAAATGTTATGTTGATAACATATTTAACCATTCTCTAGATGGTTTATAATTGATTTGGATATGGATAGTACTCATATTCACTTAAATTATTCTTTTTCCCCTATAAATATTGAATCTCATATGATCATTGAAGATTGAATTCCCCCGAAATTAAACATTTTATTTATCATTGATATTACTATTGGATAAACCATATAACATTTTACTATTGTGACTACATTGAAAGTTATTTTATTATTTGGGGTAATATTGATAATTAGATATTCTTTATTCTATATGAATATTTGATAAGGAATATTATTTATTTCGTCTATTCGATATGAGTAATTATTTAAATCGGAAATTATGGGTGGATCCCAAGATTTATATAGATCCTAGATGCATCGAGTGGTTATCATGAGACATATTAATTGATAAAATTAGAATAGTTTAAATTATGCTATGAAAGCTCTTAACAGTATTGGTTTTCATGTGCCTCAAACATTACGTCCATTAAAAAAGAATTTCCCTCATTCAGTTTTAGTTATTATTTATCCATGATATTTTTCATCAACATATCTATGGATATAATTCATTTTGAGTTATTTAGATGCAATGTGTTTCAGTTTCTTACCATTCTATATTTGTTTTTCATAATCTAGTTATTTAAATGGAATGTGTTTTTAGTTATTATCTTTCCATGTTGTTTATGAAATTACATTTAGTTTATTGATTATATGGTGTGTGTTTTCAGTTATTTACCTTTCCATATTTATTATTTTCATTAATTCATTATTTCTTCAGCTATAATTTTCCCTTAATTAGCATTTGATCCCACACTTATTGTTTTTTTTCCCATGAATCTAAGAAGAGTACTATGAATGATATAAAGGGATATACTATATGGAATAATGTTATTCCAAAATTTATTTACAAATTTTTTTTTGTAATTAGTGTATTATTTTCCCATGTATGTATCAAGTTTAAGAGGACTAATAAACTATTGGTCCATCAAATTTTGATTCCTTTTAATCATGCCAATGTAATTGATTACAGGAACTGGATCTGTGATTTTGGGGTCGATTCACTATAATTGGTATTAGAAGAAGTTTATTAGAAACCATATGAAATATATTAAGAAAAAAATAGATTATAGAACCTAATATTAAGATATAATTACATGATAAATATAGAATAACACCCTATAATTTTGATAAAGTAGAGATTATGTGAGTCTTCTTAGAAGTAAATCCCTATACAAGAGGAAGTGGTTTTAGATCAGATGCACCTAAGAGTAACAACTCTAAAAAGGTGTTTCAAGCATGACTCAGAGTAACCTTTTACAAGACAATGTCCCTTATAGTGCACCTAGTTTGACACTCATGGGGGATATTATTATGATAATTCACATTTTATTTGAAACCCGTTATGAAGTATTTTTAAAATGAATAACCTAGGATAAACCTAAGTTGTTTTAGATTAAAGATAGGGTTTCATGATTAGAAATTATACAAATGATATTCTGAATAATCACTAGACCAATTAAGGACTCATGTAGAAATAGAATGGATGAAGTATTTATGTATTAAGGTTGTAATGAAAACCATTATTAAATTTTGACTTAGTGATTTAATTTATTTCAAGGATTCCCATAATATTTATTTTGTAAATTATTTTATTTTGATTTTAGAAAAGGAAAAACTATATGTCAGGTGACAGCCAATCAAATCCATAATGTTCGCCGGTCCTGAACCCATGACCGAAGGACGATAAGGGTTTCACACCAACCCATAACCTACGCAATGTCCTGGTTAATATGTCCTGGTATTTAGCTAACAATTTTGATGAATAAATATTAATGATGAATGAGTACTATTTTTTAGGTGTAGAGATTAATTTTATTATACCATTAGTTTTTAAAAATACTTATAGAAAAATAGTGTAACACCCCAAGCTTCCACGATACATTTCCCTTTGAATAATGTAATAGCTTCTATTGTACGCAACTTCGAGATTCTAACACACTACATCCAATAATACTAGCCGTTATGAATAGTAATAACCTATTTTTTGAATTTTATAAATTTTATCATCCAAAATGGACTTCAATTTTGGATTCAGAATATCAAAATTAGTTTAGGGTGAATTTTTTTTATTTTTCTAAAAACATTCAATTTTTGATGAATAGTGAAAAACACTGAGTTAAAGTTTAAAACTCAAGTTTTATTTAAATAATTATCTATTTTATTTAAATTTCTTTTTGGCCAAAAGACATACATAATACCTATATAATTTCAGTGTAATTCATTGGATTCAGTTTATAATAATTTTAGATATATAAAAATTTTATTGAACTTTTTAACCGTCTTTTACCCACCTCCTATGAAAATTTTTAAATTTGAATAAAACATACTTTAACCGCATCTATGAATTGAATTTAAAAAATCTATGAGACACGGTTGATATCAGTAAGTAATATTTGGTTCAATAAGATAAAAGTAATTTTTGGTGAATAGTAACTTTTGACTTTTATTTACCATGGTTAAAAGTAAAATCGGTAATTAAGGGTAAAAATGATATTATTATTACCCTAGAACATGTCCTAATTATATTGGATAAGTCTAATTCTACCAAAAACAACCTTAGTAATAAAATATGGTCCTTTAGGTCTACTTGGATTAGATTAGGACATTTGTTATTATTTAATTCAAAGAAGTGTTAAAAGTGTTAAATTCAATGTTTAATAACTAATCCATTTTTAATATAGGGTTACACATAAGATATATTCGAGTTTAAATATTCATTAGAAAGATAAAAATGTTTACTACATAATTTTATTTTATTTATATTTTTTAGACATTAAATAATTTAATTTATTTATAACACAATGATGATGTAGTAATTACCCAATTAATAAAATATTAAAATATTTGATATTATAAATATCCAAATAAATGCAATTTGAGACTTTTTATTAATTCCACTAATTTTCTAGGTTAATATGACATGTTATTGTTGGTTATAAGAATTTTTTTCGAAGTTATAATGCAGTTATGAATTTAGAAAAAAACAAAATACCAAATAGTATCAAAATTGACATAAAAGTGTTTTTAAAACAAATATTATATTACTAATTGGTATTATTTTCATAAAAATATAAGGTTCGGAAAAAAGACTTATATAATGATATTTTTATCATTAGTGAACCACTTGGGGTTCACTTGTAAGTATATATTATGTTTATTAACCATATAATATAAAAATACAAAGTGACATGGTACATGTCAAACTATTTAACTAAGAGTTGAATCTAAAGGATATGGTTAATATAGTGACCCAAACTGTCTAAAACCTATTGGTTGAGTGTTGTCTTACCCATAAAAACCATATACTTTATGTAATTTGTTTTGGAATGATTATAAACCAAAAATGGAATTATTATAAAATAATATTTCTAGCTTTTCCTAAGGTATCCCTCACCCCTCTTATAAAAGGGCACTCACACTTCTCTCAAATTCACACCTTCAAAGCCTTTTGTCTCAGCCAAACTCAGACCAAATACCCTCTCAAATGTCCTACCATCATCCTAGAGGCCTTACTTTAGTCAGAAATCCAACATAAAAAACCATTTTGATCAAATCAAAAGGAAGAACCCGAAGAAGAGGTAAATATTTCATCACCTCTTTCGAGTTCCTTTCTTCTTCCACTTCCTAATTCTTTGTTTTTTCTATTATAAAATAATAACTCTTGTATATTATATAAAATTTCATGTTATTATAAAATATGGTACAACCATATTCAATATTATATCGATCCCTTTAATGACATGTCACCAAACGAGCGTACGTACGGCTTACCGTCTCCACGTCGTGGTGTAATTGTTATTCAATACATTATTATTTGGATGAGTATAATAATGTTGTGTAATTGAGGTAAATAATAAATATAACATGATAATTATTCTGTATATATGATATATCATCCAATTATATATTATTTTAATATCAAAATAATGATATTGTCGCTCGTGCGTACGTACGGATTACCGTCTCCACGAACGCGATGAGATTCATTCCCCATCGTAATCCATTCAAGAATAATTTTCATTAGATGATTAAAAATAATTTTTAAATACTTAATATAATTATGAATATAAATATGATACATCCTATTCATAACAAAATATACTTACGAAACAAAGCATATAAAATAAAATGAATCAGTTAACACCCGAAATGACAATAATACTAAAATATTATTAACAAAGCAATATTAAAAGATCATATATGATATCATATTAATGTATATGATTATTTTATAATTTAATAAAAATTATTTAGACATTATAAAGGATTTTAACCTACCCTAGACCAAGGAAATTTACAAATTAAGGGGTTTCTTATCTCACTTTTAATTCCACGAGATTTCCATTGTTCACCACTTATTAATTAAATGTGGTGTATTGTTTACTGTCATGTGATATATATATATATATATATATTATCATTATTATATTTATATTCAAGGTATTGTGTGATTAATTTGGTTTTATTAACTTTTGGCCATATGACTCGATTTATTATAATGAAGTAAGGGTTTTCATCTCACTTCCTATTTTCGTGAGATTCATGCCATACTGCCACTATTTCCTTTTGTGTGGTGTATGTACTTCCCAATGATTGTATTATTTTTTTAATATAATTTAATTTAAGAGTAATTACATATTCATTTTTTGATCCATTTTTAATGGGATGTATGTTTCGTAAGTTACCAAATTGGTAAGAGAATTTCAAATTTCAATTTTCACTCATTTGACTTTACCCATACTTTATTCATTATTTTACAACATGAATATGTGTGGAATCATTATTTATTATTTGTGTAGTAATTTCCACTCCACTTTCTGTGGATATACTTTTAATACCCATAATCACTCCATTGGTAAATTCTCAAGTCATCTATATGAACTTGATAAGAGTAATTTGAATTCAATCTCCATTTATTGAGTTAAACATCCAATTCATTGGTGTTGTTTTTACAAGATTACGTGGGAATTTCCTATGATTGATTTAAACTGAATATCCAATAATATTGAGTGTATTTATATTTTTCATGCAAAATTATGTCGTTTATTTATCTATAACATAAGGATATGATCTTTATAATAGATTTCATCTCAATTTACATTCTATTGAGACTTCTTTGTTGTTATATTCCAATTCACTTTTATATTGTCTATATAATGTACTTTGATGTAGTATATCATGAATCCATTTATTCCCATGATATTATAAATTTTGTATTACCTCAATTATTTGTATCCAAGTGTATCTCTTTCGGTTAGGAACTCTAACTAATATATCATTTTAAAATGTTTTAAAGATTTATTATTCTAAATATTTCTCATTAATGTCCAGGTTTCAAAAATGGTTTTAAGGATTTATTTATGTGGACCTTAATGTTTTAAAATTAAGATTACTTATAAATTTTTCAATGTGGTATGGTACACTTTGATTCAAAATTCTATTTTTAAATGGCTTCTTGAAAAATAGTGTGACTTTTAAATGATTTCAAGAGAAGGTGGGATATTTCTCTCAAATAGTTTTGATGATTATTTTCATCTATTTCAATATCCTAAATTATTCTTGATTGAGTTTAATCTATTACAACCCAATATTACATATTTTATTGAATGATTTATGTTTGATTGTGGATGTGCTATTTTTATACCATTCAGGATTTGTGAATAAATTATTGACATTTTTTATGCAAGTTTTAATATGAATGATTATGTTATGTTTCAAAATTTTCACATGAGGAATGCATTGTACTTAGTAAGTGATGGGTGGAGCCTACTATAGCTCTTCGATGCATCGGTATGTCTCATGAGACAAACTAGTGTCTTGGCACAAGGCCGTGACAAAATCTTATTTGTAGTCTTGGCACAAGGCCTTGACTATGTGGTTATAAAAGTTTGGAATTATGCTTTCCATAATTATGAAAGTGGCTATTGATATTGCATGTGATTATTTGACTAGTAGAATATCCATGTGAATAAGTAAATGGAATTATTTGGTTTTTTCATTGCCATATTATGTTGAATATCACGTTTAATAGGATTTTGTTTTAGTCTTCTACATTCCCTTAAAAGTTCATGCTTATTTATGAAAATTTCCACTATATTGTTATCCTTACTGAGCATATGAGCTCACCCCTTTCTATGTTTTATTTTTCCTGTATGTCAATAAGTATATTATGACTGACCTGTAGGGATAGTCTATGGGATATAAGTGTTTTCAGTAGAAAAAATGTTGTTGTAGTTTTCCATTTTATGGTGTAATGTATGAATGTATATAGTACATCCAAGGCTTCTAAACTAATTTGTCTTTAGAGACTTGATCTTTTGTGATCATGCCGATGATATGTAATAATGCACCTACTCTAGGATTATGGGGTCAGGGTGTTACAAATAGTTCGACCTTTCACTCTTTTATGGGACTTATGATACACTAAAAATGTATTTTAGTGATTCACACATCAAAGTTAAATTTAGGATGAACTAGAATTTGATTGAATCATAAAATAATGATGAAATTTTGTTTATATAAATATATTAATTAATTAAATTTAATTATACTCTTAGGTAGTAAAATAATTACTCAACATTAAGAAAATGACTAAGAAATAAAATATTTTCCTAATACCTAAATATTTTTGAACTAACAGTCTTCTAAATCATCACATATTTATGTATTTAAGGCCCTCAACTTTATATTTAAAATTAAATTGTTTTTGATAGATGGACTCAATCACCCCTATAAAAATTTATTTTTTTCCTCTAAGTATGTATATCTAATTTCCATTAATTTTATCCAACTTAGAGACCTAGTCATATGTTTTCCACGTGACCTTTGTACTTCCCATTCTCTATTTTCTACAGGATTTTTTACAAACCTTCTCATGATGTGGTATTTCAAACCTAGGAAATATCAAACAATATATCACCAGGATCAATTTTAAATTGCAAGTATCTAATTTAATCTATGTGGGGATAATGTAACGCCTCAAAAATCTAAAGTATGAACATTGTATTCGATAATATGTATGACACACAACACCAAGTGCCTAAGGGAACATAATATCATGAGAATTTATAATATATGTACTATTTTACATAAATTAAACTTTTTTAATACAATAAATAAAAAATACATAGATCTATCATGTGACATACGCAACAACAAGTTTCTATAATGGCATACGTTACACGCAAGACCAAGATTCACCAAACAAAAATATATTATTAAAATATTATTATATATAACATAGACATTAAATTATAGTTATTAATATTAATAACTAACTAAAAAAAATTATGGTTTAAATAAATATAAAATCATTATTTACAAATTAATTATAAAGGAATATTAGAACCAATTGAATATAAAATGAATATTTTTATAGAAAACTTTTTTTATGCTCCCAAAGATATTTTAACATAGTAAATTAAATTAAATAAAATTAATAAGTTATATAAATTTAATATATATATATATATAATATTCAATAATGTATTTTTAATATTCAACTAATACATTTGATAATCACAATATAAGAACAAACACAATTTTACACATTAAAACTGTATTTTTATTATGGCACTTTTACCACCTTTTAATGCAGAACCCATTTGAAATCCATTTTTGACCCTTTTAAAAATTTAATATTTCAAAATATACATTATATTTAAAATATAAAAATAAAAATTAGGATATGAATAATTTTTTGTATTTTTTCATGTAGTTTAATTTTTTAATGAATAGAAAAAGAACTGAATTTTAATCCAAAAGTACTTTTTCATCTAGTTTATTTATAATATTATATTAAAGTTTTAAATGGTTTTAATGTTTAATTAGATTATATTTTTATAAATTAATAAAATTTAGGTCACTAAAATTAATTTCACTTTGAAATTTACTAAAAAACATAAAAAAGATCAGTTGTTTTTACTTTAAAAACCTCATTGCCATCCCATCTATGGGGTTACATTTAAATTAATTACTGACACTTCTAGGATTATAATTTCAAAAATGTATTATATATTTTTAATAATATTAATTTCTAATTTCTAATTTCTTATAAATTCAACTATTTGTTATACCAAAACTATTAGTGAAAGTAATTAAATTTAATTACAATTATTAAGGAAAAAATTAAGCTTAATGAAGGACTAAACCTTTAACATAGGGGCCCAAATGGCATAGTCACTTTACAACACCCATCAGATAGACATAACTTTTCCAAAAACCTTCCATTATTTAGTTCTTTTGTGTTTTTTTCTTTTTATGGAAAAAATGTGGGTACACATTACATTTTTTCAAAAAAGCCAAGTGAGTCGTTTTCCTCCCCTATAAAAGGACACCACCTCTTCCACATCCTAACACCTATCAAGAAACTTTGTATAAACATATATCTAACTAAATATCACCTAAAAATACATCCCCTAAACCTAGAAGCATAAAATTAATCATAAATCCAACCAAGAAATTCTTTTGGTACAAACCAAAAGAAGTTTCCCGATTAAGAGATAACAACTTTCATTAATCTCTTTAGTATCATTTCCATTATAAACCATATAAAATCTTATTATTCAATGTTTATATAAACACTAAAGTATCCTAAATATACTAGGTTGTTTTTATGCTATGTTTTAGACCTATACTTTCACACATATCCATCTAATAGATCACAAACATGATGTTTACGTGTACGAAAAACTGCCACCTCACGAAATGATGATTGTTCATTTTTCCTTTACTGCCACTCATGGTGTCCATTATGATGGAAAATATATTTATATATGATATTTATGATATTAATTATGTCTTTAATATTATTTAATTCATTTATAGCACATTCCCTTATACTTTCCTTTCTTTTTAACAACGATAACATCGTTTGTGGAAGTGTGGACTACTGCCTCCCTAAAGCGATGTGATTGATTCACAAGATACATGGAATGTATAAAAGATGGTTTTAAATAAAAATATGATACCAAAAAGTATATATGATATTAATTAAATAATAAAATTTCTATAAATATAATATATTTCATTTTCTTTATTACCTTCCACACACTTAAAAAGAGATAACATTGCCTCTGGACATGTGGATTATCACCTCCTCAACATGATGTAATCCCATTTACATCGTAAGAATTATATATATAAGTATATATGATTAAATAATAAGGTATTTATGATATAATGATCATTAGGGAAATATTAATGTTACATACTGTCTTTCCATCACAATCATTGAAAAATAGGAACGTTACTCACGCATATGTCCGATTAAAGAGACTATATGGCAGAATCCGATTGAAGAACCAATTTAGAGGTTTGGTAAAAAACACTATATTTAAGGTAGTCTTATAGGACAACGCCTACAATGCGTTGATCGGTTGACCATGGCATCACTTTCAAGAATAAATCCCCACCTAGTACCACTTATGCCTTAAGTACTTGACTATGTTGTTGTGACATGTCAAATTGATAGTGATTTAAAGAATATTTTTTAGTCTATGGTAGACCCTAGGTCATCTCTCAAGGAGAGTTGGTGGTTTTATAGTGTGAATTTTTAAAAAGAAGAACAAAAGAGGCGGATGATTTGAAAACAATTTTAAGAAAGTAACATAACGTAAAGAGTTTTAAAGTTGAACGACAATGTGGATTTTGAAAAATATGAGACAAATAGGGATAATTTAAAAGTTAATACAACGCATTAATAATTCCTTGTTATAAATTTTTTATTATGTTTTGTTGTAATCCTTTGGTTGAGGGGTGACCAAGATCTTGGTTCCCCTCTTTCCTCTTAAAATAATTCACAAAGAACCACCCCCTAACACAACAATCCTGTTGTCAAGGTTCTAACCTCAATAATAGAGTGAGGTCAACAAAAGAATACTGAAATCTCATGTATGTGTGAGATAAAGAGGATGCTTGTGTTGTTTAATCAGAATAACTCAAGATTCCCACTTGAATCCCAACCCAATCGGTATTGAAATGAGAAATGTTTCACATAATTAAACCAAATAAATGCATTCAAAGAAGAATAATTTAAAGATTAAACAGGGGGGAAATAATTCACACACAAATTACACAAAACCATTTTAATATAAGGTGTTATCACTCCCTCTTCATGTGTGTAGCTCCCTCGCAATGATCACCCGCCATTTAGCTCGACATCGGGAGGAGGAGGAAGCTCGTGTTGGAACTCCTTATTCATTATTAATCCCATTATGAGGTTAGGGGAATCCATAAATTAAAGGATGAGGGAGAGACTCATCCCGGACTCCAAAATGGTATAGATTCACCTCTGGTTCAACCTTCCAAATGGGGATCCCAAGGTTCCATTTTATAGGAAAATGGGAAGGTGGTATTGAGCACACAGATTTCTTAAAACCAATTTTCACATGGGTTTCGACCACTAGACAACCTTATCTCACATTGAATAAAATAAAAAAGTTTTAGCCCCTCTGCTTGGATATCTCCATTGAATGTCTGGCAGAATTTGGACAACTAGAGGCCAAGATATAGACTTATCACAACACACCACTTTTGACTTCGTGTAGATTCAGTGTGATGGAAAGATTAGGTCAGTTGGTCCCCAATATTGACGAATTAGTCTTGGATTCCTTAAGAAGAAATTCCGCCCAATGGATTTTGTACAAGACCACAAAATGTAATCCCATTTGGACACATGTTTTATAAGAAGTTTTTGAATGAGTCCACTGGTGTGCGTGGATCTTGTGCAGTTTGGCCCATTTTTCTTGGACATCATCATGGGCCCTCAAAATCACCACCTCCTAGGATGGAATCATCAAAACAAGTAAAATTTTCCATTTTAACATTGATAAAAACAAAATAAATGATTCCAACATGGAATGAAATTGGTAATTATTTTTATAATTTTCTATATAAAACAAGTTTAACACTGTGGTGTAAGGGTGAAAATGAAACAGTGAATCGTGGTGCGATCACACCCCCACACCTAAACATTTTCCCTCCTAGGAAATGTCATAATTCCAAAAATTATGCATGTAGATATTTCCAAATTCATAATGATTTAACATTCAATGAAATTTTTTTCCCAAATAGAAATGTGATCAAAGAAAATATCACACTGAGGAGTTATTCTCAGTGATCATGGAAAATGACATCTCAAAAATTATATCCAAATGAAATTAAAAGAGATGTATGATACCAATAAAATAATATAATTAAAAATTTAATCATATAAATAATTCTCCACATGTGTGTGTGAAAACAATTCCATGCTTTGTTTCCACTTTTTATCAAGTAAATATAAGTTATTTAAATCATTGTCTACTTACAGGGTCATTTCCATTGAACTTCCCCACATCATTTGCAATAAAATTTCAAAAGACACTCACATAAGCATTTCCATAAGTCAAACCATAATCTCCCGGCCTATATATCCCATTATGTTTTACATTTCATCACTGCCCTCATTTATTATTATTATTTTTCAAATGTGGCACATGGAAGAAATCTCACACTCTTCTCCCAACCCTTGTTTGATCTCCTCACAACACTAATTGTAATAGTTATAACTAGATAAAAAGTCGAGGAAGGGTTGTTTTTGACTTTCCCAATATACAACCTTTTTTGTGTTTTTTTTGGGAATACTATAGTCGGATAATAGGTACACACGCATAGGTCAATCTGGTACAGTAATGAAATAGATCGGATAAGGAATGAACGTATAGAAAAATGATTTTGTAAAGTAGATAAAAATCATCCTAACTTATATTTACCTTCTATTATGTAATAAATCTTCACATTTCATGGTTGGGTGCAAAAATTTGTGGAGATATTAAGTGATACAATTTTCCCTTAAACTATTCACAAAAAAAGGAACCATTGTTTTCAATGGTTTTAAAATGATACAACCACTTATATTATTAACAAAAAACTAAATTTTAAAAGAAATTCACACCACAATATTGAATTCATGATGAAATTCACATTTCATAAGAATTGTTTTTGAATGTTAAAACAACATGAAATATGGACATTCCACAATTATTTCCAATAACTTCCATGATTAAATGGGCATCATTTTCCATGTTAAATTGGGTATAAAAATGGAATATTCCAGCACAAAATTGAAGGGAAGGGAAGGGGGAAAGTAAATGTACAATTAAGTAATCTAAAAGGAGAAAAATAAGAAAGATGGAGAAAATTTCTAACTAACCCATGAATATACCCATCTCCCCACATCTAAAGTGTGCAGTTTCCTCACTATAAAAAAAGAGAATGCGGAAAAAAGGGATAAAGCCTGGTGAGTTTCATTCATAGATTTCTTCTTGAACATAGAGTTACTCAATAAGGGACTCCGGAATGGATTCATGGAAGTGCCTCAGCTGCATCCCATTAACAATGAAAGTTTCCTTTATTTATTTATTTTGAACATGGAAAAAACAAATGGAGAGACATTAGTAACAGTGTATGGTCCAAACCAGTGGGAACTAAGCTTATATGGATGCAACTTCAACCTTGCATTATAGAGGAGGACCTTCTTCCCAATTCCTAATTGACAATGAAGGATCAGACGGTTGTGGGTAGCCTTGGTACAGTCCTTATAAATCCTAGAGTTATCATATGCATATCTTCTCATTTCTTCTAGATTTTTAATAAGAAACTTCTTTTGAGAACCTGTACTAGAAAGATTATAATTACATTGTTTGATGGCCCTGTAGGCCTAGTTCTCAATCTCAACAGTTAGGAAAAAACTCTTTCCAAACACAAGCCAATATGGTGACATGACAATGGGGGTATTGAAAGAAGTACGGTAATCACATAATGAATCATCATGTCTAAGACTCCAATATTTTCTATTGGGTTGATCATTTTTTAAGAATCTATTTTACTTATCTATTTGACACCTCGGCTTGACCATTGGTCTGTGGGAGATAAGCAGTAGACACTTGATGCCCGACCCCATACCGACGCAAAAAGGGATTTCATTGTTTGGTTATATAAATGAGAACCCTAGTCACTGATGATGAACCTAGGTAATCCACGCCTATAGAAAATTTTAGTTCTCAGAAATTCTACAACTGCCTTAGAATCATCAGTCCTTGTATCTCATGCCTCTACCCCTTTTGACACATAATCAAATGCCAGAAGAATATACAAATTTCCAAAGGAATTTGGAAATGGCCCCACAATGTCAATACCAAAAACATCAAAAATGACATGAAAGAGAAATGATTTCTCTGTAATTTCATTTATTTTAGAGACATTTCCCATTATTTGGCTGCGAGGAAAAGATTTGAAAAATTCATGGGATCCCGAAAAACTGTTGGACAAAGAGACCAGAATGAAGGACCATGCAAGAAGTCTGTTGGGGACCAAAGTGGCCCCCACAAACAAGAGTGTGGCAGAACGTAAGGACAAACTGAAACTCACTATCGAGAACACAAAACCTAAGGACTTGATCAGTACATGTGTGCCAGAGGTAGGGGTTATCCCAAATGTATGAACAGGACTCATGTTTTAGACGGTCGACCTAGTTTTTATTAGAATCAATGGGAATTCATGATGATACTAAATCATTTACAATTTCATCATACCAAGGAATAACATCTTGCACTCAGTACAGTTGCTCATTCAGAAACATATCATTTATGGGAATATAGGGGGATGATTCAATGTTCGAGGACGGGTGAATCCTACTGATATGGCTAGCCACCACGTTCTCTACTTCTTTTGTGTCTCTAATTTCTAAATTGAATTATTGAAGTAGGAACATCCAGTGAATGAGATGTGGTTTGGATTCAGGTTTCCTAAGGAGATACCGGAGGGTGGCATGTCCTGAGAACACAATGACATTAGACTCTAAAAGATATGACCTAAATTTATCCAAGGAAAACACAATGGAAATAAATTTGTTTTGAGTTGTGGTGTAGTTTTCTTGGGCAAGGTCCAATGTACGTGAGGCATAGGCAATGACATGTGGAGCTCAATCAACCCTTGACAAGACTACCCCAACTTCATAGTTAGATGGGTCACACATGAGCTTGAATGGTAAATCCCACCGAGGTGGTTGGATTACTAGGAATGATAAGAGACTCCATTTTAAATTATTAAAAGCTTCCTCACATTCATCATAAAAAACAATTTCTTTTTATTTTTTGAGTAATTAGGAGAGGGGGAGTGCAATTTTATTAAAGTTGTGAATGAAACGACGGTAAAATCCTGCATGACCTAGGAAAGAAAGCACATCCCTTACATTTTTTGGGGAATGGTAGGGAATAAATGACATCAACTTTTGATTTATCTACTTGGATACCATCCCTATAAATTACATGTCCCAAAACTATACCTTGTTATACCATGAAATGGAATTTTTCATAATTTAATATGATATTGTTTTCAATATAGTGACGTAGGACTAAAGCAAGACTACTCAAACATTCATCAAAAGAGGAGCCATAAATAGTGAAATCATCCAATAAAACTTCCATTTAATTCTCAAGGTAATCCAAAAAAATACTAACCATGCATTACTGGAAAGTACTCAGAGCATTGCACAAACCAAATGGAATCCTCCTATATGAAAATGTGCCAAAGGGGCAAGTGACGGTCATCTTTTCGTGATCCTCGCAGGAAATATGGATTTGAAAATATACGGAATACCCATCAAGAAAATAGTAATGATACTTCCCTGCTAGACTCTCGAGAATTTGGTCAATGAATGGCATTGAAAAATGTTCTTTCCAAGTGTGTTGGTTTAGTCGGAGATAGTATATACAAACACATAAACTATTCTTCACACGAGTTGGAACCAAATCATTGTTTTCATTTTTGTTTACTGTAATGCCAGTTTTTTTAGGAACTACTTGAATGGGATAGACCCATTGGCTGTCCAATATATGTTAAATGATTCCCGCAACAAATAATCTTATTACCTCCTTTTTCAAAACTTTTAGGAGTTTTGGGTTCAGTCGACGGTGTGCCTACCTTACTGGTTTAGCCTCATCATTTAATAAAATATGATATGTACAAATAGATGGGATAATACCTTGAATGTCAGCAAGTGTTCATACCAAAGCTTGTTTATACTCCCTAAAAAGGTCAAGCAGTCACAATTCATGCTCATGAGGGAGTGAACTAGTAATGATAATGGGCAACATGTTTCTATTCTCAAGATATGAATATTTTAAATCATGAGGCAGTTCTTCCAGTTCCAATTCAGGTGGATTTTTTATTGACGATAGTGTGTGTGCAAGTGAGAGTTAACTAATCTCATATTACTACTCAATGGTATCATCCTCAGATGAGGAATGAGATTTACAATCTTAGCAGTATCATCGATGGTCATTGGACCCTCAGTGTTCAAGAAATCATCAATCAATGAACATGAATGACACTTTTCTAAACTACTACTACAATCAATGGATGAATCATTTCTTAGAATTTCTGTCAATGAAGAAAACCTGGAAAGGGGATCAGGGGAATTAAATGAAGTATATTCAAGGGAAGGTATTACATCTATAGAATCAATAGAGAGAGAGGAATGTTTTTCTAAGTGCTGCTTCATGGCATCAAGGATATTGAAGTGGACAATGTCACCACAAAAATCCATAGATAATATACCGTTTTGGACATTAATTATTGTTTTGGAGGGTTTAAATAATGTTCTACCCAATATAATTGGGGCATGTCCATTCATCCTACCATCCTCCATTTTAAACACATAGAAGTCAGTAAGAAAAATTAAATTTCGAACCCTCACAAGAACATCCTCTAACACACCAGAGGGGTGCACGGTACTCCAGTTAGCCAGTTGAACAATAATTCTAGTGGTATTTAGTTCCTCGACCTAATATATAGTGTAAATGGAGTGAGACATCAAATTTATAGAAGCACCTAAATCAAGAATAGCATTAGAAAACGAATATTCCCCAATGGGGCATTGAATTTAGAATATTTTGGGATCATTGTACTTGGTGGGAAGTGATGGATCTATCAATGCTGAAACATTCCTCCCCAAGCTTGACTTCTCATCGCCTCTAAGTCTCCTTCGGTGTATACACATCTCCTTTATAAACTTTTCATATCTTGGAATTTGTTTCACAACATCAATCAAAAGAATGTTTACCAGCACTTTTTTGAATGTCTCCAAAAAAAATTTATGAAGTTCAGTTTCATTTTGTTTTCTAGGATAGTTGGCCCTTTGTGGAAATTGAATAGGGATTGTTAGGCTAGGTGACTCATCAAAAGGAACACTCTTTCCATTGGAGGGGATTCTCTTAGGACAAGTTTTTACCTCATTTGGAGCATCTACATTAGTTGGGATGGTGGTCCCCTTAGGAGGGTATGACTCTAGTAGAGGGGTAATTTGGATTTTTAGTTTTGTTCCGCTCCGAAGGGTGATGTAACTGAAATTTCATTTATCTCTAGTGTTAACTACTGGTTGAGAAGGTAGTTTACCTGACCCATGGTTTTGGATTTCCCCCACCGAGATGCCAAGTTGGCCAAATTGGGTTTTTAGGTCTTGTATGGTAGCTTGCGTGGTTTATTGGAATTGTATATTGTTGGAATCCATTTGTTTCCTCATGTATTCTAAGCTAGGTGAAGATTTTGGAGGGTTTTTTGGAAAGACCATTGTTATGGTTGAGGATTTCTGGGTGGTGGTGGTTGATTACTCTACCCCTATTGGTTCTGTGGTTGTTTATGTTGGTTTGAATACCCCCTTCCTATAATATTGGTTGTTGTTTCACCCAGGATTGGATGGATAGTATGGTTATTTCCAAAAGGGTCAGTTATAGGGGCGGCCTGGAAAGATTTCCTCACAACTCTTAGAATTTTCTCTTAGTTGGGGGCATTGATCAGAGTAGTGGGGTCAGAAAAACATATACCAAAATAAATAGGAGGAGTATATTGGGATTTTCCTTAGGAAAGAGCATGTTTTCTAAGAAGGGTACTTACCTCTTCAAACATTGTGTCCACCTTCCTCTCAAATTCGGTACATTTCACCTCATGGACACCTCGAATGGGTATATTGGACCTTTAACTGAATTGTTATGTGTTTTTTACCATGTTCCCAATTAAGTTCCTTACAGTGATTGGGGTTTTATCAACTATTTCACCACCTACAATAGTATCAATCATATTTTGGTCAATAAGAATTAGACCTTCATTAAAATACTAAATTAAAAGTTGATCACTTATTTGGTGGTGTGGACATCATGCACATAACCTTTTAAATAATTCCCAATATTCATGTAAATTTTCCCATTGATATTTCCTTATACCACATATTTCTTCAATTATAGTTAAATTTAGTGATATTGGGAAATATTTTTCAAGAAAAAGGCGTTTCATGTCCACCCAGCCTATAATTGGTGAATTAACATAGTAAAGCTAGACTTTTGCAGTGTCTTATAATGAAAATGGGAATGCTCTGAGCTTTAATTGTTCTTCATACACATTTTCAGGTTTTAATATAGAACACATGGTATGAAATTCTTTATGATTCTTGTGTGGATCTTCTACATCAAGTCCAAGGAATCATGGTATAAAATGAATTAAACCCAATTTAAGTTCAAAATTGGGTGTCTCGCCTTGCATTTCACTATACATGTGTTGGATATCAACTTCTGGTGAAGTTAAATATTTTAGTGAGATATTGTTTTCAAACATTTTAAACATGTTAATTTCAGGTTCTAATTTGGTTCCATAAGAAGGTGTGTTTAGAAAAGTCTTGAGTTGTGGTGTGTCCTCCTTCACAGGGTTGTCTTGTGCATCTCGGGGTCGCGGACGTAAGATCCTCTCCGGTTCGGGTTCAAAAGGTGGTAAGTCTCCCATATTAGAATGATTCAGGCATAGAACCTATATAATAAATAAATCAGAACACAAACATATATGAAAACATAGAAGATAAAACAAATAAATATTAACAAAAATTACAAAAAACGTATCAAAAACATGCACTAAAACCAAAGTGCTCCCCGACAACAGCACCAAAATTTTACTGTGTTGTCATGAAAAGTCGAATTTATAGTGATCTAAAGAAGATTTGGCTCTCTAGGGTAGATGCTATGTTATCTCTCAAAGATATTTGGTGGTTTTATATTTTGAATTTTTAATAAAAATAATAAAAGAGGGGGTGGTTTGAAAACAATTTTAAGAATGTAACTTAATGTAATGATTTGTAAAGTTGAAATACAAAGTGGATTTGGAAAAATATGAGATAAATAGTGATCATTTCTAAGTTACTACATCACATGAAGATTTCCTTGTTCTCAATTGGTTATTAGGTTTTGTTGTAATCCTTTGGTTGAGGGATGACCATGATCTTGGTTCCCCTCTTTCCTCTTAAAATAATGCACAAAGAACCACCCATTGATACAACAATCGTGTTTCAAAGGATTGGAACTAAGGAGTAGAGTGAGTTCTAAAAAAGAATACTAAAATCTCATGTATGTGTGAGAGAAAGAAGATGCTTCTATTTTCCAATCAGAACAACTCAATATTCCCACTTGAATCTCAACCCAATCCGTATTGAAAAGAGAAATGTTTCACTTAATTAAACCAAATAAATGAAATAATAGAAAAAACATATAAATATTAAACATATGTTAAATAATCCACACACAAATTACACAAAACTAGTAGAATATATGGTACCATAACTCCCTCTTCATGTGTGTATCTCCCTCACAATGATCACCCGCTATTTAGCTAGACATTAGGAGGAGGAAGATCGGGTGAAAATCCTTCTTCAATATTGATCCCCTATAAAGATAGGGTTCTCCAGGAATTCAAGGTTTAAGGGGATAATCTTACATGACATAAAAATGTAAGAGAATAACTTATGGTTCAAACTTCCAAATGGGTAGCCCAGGGTGCCATTTTATAGAAAATTGGGAAGGTGGTTTAGAACAAACAGATTTCTTAAAACCGCATGTCACATGGGTTTCAATCTCCAGACAGCCTTATCTCACTTTGTAGAAAATAAAAAAGTTGTATGGACACTTCTTTGATATATCCACCTAATGTTTGGCACAGTTTTGACAAATAGATCCCGATATATGGACATATCACAACAGACCACTTTTGAATTCATGCAGATTCAGTGTGCTGGACAGAACAGGTCAATTGGGACACCAAATGGATGAATGAGTCTTGGGTTCCTTTATATGAAATGTATCCTAATTAATTGTGAACCATACCACAAAAATTAATTCAATTTGGATACATGGTTTAGGATAAGTACGTGGATGAATCCACTAGTGTGAATTTATCTTGCGCAGTTTGGCTCATTTTTCTTGGTCATCATCATAGACCCTCCAAATCACCTCCTCCTATGATGGAATCATCAAAACAAGAAACATTTACCTTTTAAAAGTGATAAAAACAAAATAAATGATTCAAATGTGGAATTAAATTTGTTATTATGTTTATAATTTTCAATATAAAACAAGTTTAGCACTATAGTGTAATGGTGAAATTGAAACAGTGAATCATGGTGCGATCAGTACTCCCTCAATGGTTTGGTAGTTTTGTTTCAATGTGATACATCCCCATTATACTCTCATCTGTCCCTCCATATAGATGTTTCCTATTATAAGATAAAGTATGATAAGTTTCCGACCAATGTGGTTGATCATGCTACCTTCACATCTAGACCATGGATAGATTTAGATGATTCTTCTTCCCTCTTGATTCACTGGTTGGAAGTCATGATTCCAGAATTTGGGAATTTCTTTATCATTTTTTGGATGAAGGGGAAACGTGTCTCTAAGTATAAGGAATATCTGAATATTAACTCTTACTCATACACTGGACATGCATGTGTGGTACTAGAATCCCCTACCCATGTGAAGTACCATCTTGTTCTCCTCATGGCTAGAATTTTATGTCATATTCACCTATTTCACTAAGTTGGGTTGAACCAATAGAACCTAACCCACCACTATTTCTTTGATATCAAGCATGAACCCCATAGTTGAAGGATTGATGGAATTGGCACAATATTCACTATTTTCATGGTTTCAAATGAACAAATGTATCCCAGTGAGGACTCAACATCTACCCAATCTGGCACCAGTGTTCCTACAAAATATGATGGATTAGATGAAACATCTCATACCATAGATTCCCGTATCTGAGATGATGAATTGGATTTGTAAGATTCTCCTCCCACATTCAAATATGGAATCTCCACAAGTGTTGATAAGATGGTTTAGGAGAACCTTGGTGTTGAGGAAGATCTGAGGAAAAAGCTTATTTGTATAGCCATGCCGCCATATGAACAACATCAGTATGTGGATTTCCTAAAGAAAAACCACTATATCTTTTTTGGGATATATGATTAGATTCCATGAAAAAACCCTCCGGTTATTTTCCACTATCTTGGTCTCCCATTAAGCTATCATAGGTTTAAGTAACCTCCCAGAAAAATGAACCCCTATCATGGTGTCATGGTCAAGGCTAAAGTTGGTAAGATCATCGAATCCATATTCATCAAGGAGGTTAAGTAACTCAAGTGTCTAGCCAACATCATTCCAATTAATAATAATAAAGGGAATATTATAAGTGGTATCGACTTTCGGGATATCATCCACCATTGTCAGGAGGATGATTTTCCCCTTCCAGTGATGAATCTATAGATCAATTCCACTACTGTGTTGCAAGCCTTCTCCTTCATGGATGGATATTCTAGATACAACTAGATATGGATGGACCCAAAATATTAAGTGTCCACCACCTTCATATTAGCACAAGGAACATTCTAATATCAGGTAATGCCTTTT
Organism: Viscum album; assembly: GCA_963277665.1. Classification (NCBI taxonomy): domain Eukaryota; kingdom Viridiplantae; phylum Streptophyta; class Magnoliopsida; order Santalales; family Viscaceae; genus Viscum; species Viscum album. The sequence continues at coordinate 56,998,136 of OY728123.1, forward strand.
GATCTGATCAATTTTGGATCCATTTATTAGCGATCCATGCACCCCTTATTCAAACTGATCTTTTAGATGCTAGTGGAATGATACGTGGAAGATTTTGTGCTCAAATAACACCAACTTCAGGACCATGTCATATATTTTGAGAATTTTTTTTACTTTCTCCACACTCATCATTTGAAGATGAACCTCTTAAATAAGGGTATTGTCTACCAGTGGGATGAATAGTGATAGGCCACCTTTGAGGAAATAATGAAATATCTATTATAGCCTCCTGTCTAATGCGACTGATCTCAAGAAAGCCTCTTGTGCTCTCCAGTTCTATCAAGGAATGATCCCTTGGTTTTGTTCTCTCCCAAAAGAATAATGAATGAAGATAGAACAGTTTATACTATCTTAGTTTCATGCTCCAAGAAATAGAATCAAGATAATCTTCTATCGAGAAGAGCTACCTCATGTTAGTTTCTGTAATGAAAATTTTTTGGTATTGTTTACAGCATAATGAGATACAGTTTTTTTCATATATGGACCAGCTAAATTATATCCTAAATCACCCAATATTGATGGGACTTCAAGAATTCTATGAATTGATCATCTAGAAATTAAACATCAAGATCATTCATCATAATTCTATTAACGGTCCAGAATTGGCATCCATTCTAGCCACCCATTCGGACCCTAAGGAATCACCACTAGATTTTGACTTTTGAGATGAGGTTATTCTCTCAATGAACTAGGTTGTTCGATGTTAGAGGATTCATTTCAATGGTGTATCCTGAATCACAACTGGTTGAAGGATCTATAATCACAAGCTCAATTGAGTCATTCTGAAGATTGTCTTTATCACCCCAATACAAGATGTTCTACTATAATCAATATTTTTATCAGAAGGATGCACCAGCAACAAGGAATAGTATTAGTCTCTCATAACTGGTCTTTATTTGACACTTGAGATTTATTCCCCTCACTTTCATGTGAAGGGGGACTCTAATATAGTCATCGAGTATATCAATGGTTTTTAAATCGTCAGAAATCTTGAATTCATGCCCTTGCTGGAGTGCACTCACCAGTTAATGGACCAGTTCCCTTCTCAATCAGAGGTGACTAATGGTCCTTGATATTAGAATGGTTGAGTCCATTCCATGGAAAGTTTGGATTCCTCCCTTATAGAGACTATCCAATATTACTTGTTTATTCTTGCGGCGCATCGAAGGGTCATCGCTCCTATCATTCCCTTGGATGATGAAAACCAACATGTAAACCAATTGATCATTGGTTCTTCCACATAATGGAATCTAGATTCCTCCACAACAAACAAAAACATTGATTAGAAAAATCCTTTTTTTTAGTATCTCCATCACAGTACCCTCTTTCTAAATAGAGCTGAACGTGGAAGAATATTTCAGTGTGTAGTGCATTTCATCCTCCCTGGTGATGAAAACCTTGAGAAGACTCTATACATATGTGTGTTTGATATATTTGTACCCGGTTTCATTCATGGATTTTAGATTCCCAAGGTTATGCTAGAAGTTCATGTTGTGTCCTATGGTGCCCATTAGTTAGGGTTGTAGCTCTATCAATGAATACAAATGTTGGGATACTTATGGCCAACCATGTTCCATGACTGTATCATTTTCTCCAAGAGGTTACACACAAGTTGTATCTAAGCCAAATGTTTGCATTTACTTCCAAATCCCCCTCATACTACAAAGTATTCCTTTCCCATTGTAGTTTGGTGACTTGATATCACAGGATTGTATCCACCCGAAATAGCTTACCAGTGTAGATTCATTATGTCCTTGATATATTTATTTTTTAAGTGGGTAGAAGTGCTTCCACTCATAGATGTCACGTCTTGATCATTTCTTGAATTTGAGATCTCTCATATGATCCATAAATTATAAGTTCATCAATCCATTATCAATGAAAATGAAACCAACTTACAAGAAGTTGAGATAAATAAGTTGTACGCTAAGTACAATATCTACTCCAACCATAGTTTCCACTATCATGCAATGGATAATGAACATATTGAGTCATTTAATAAAACCCTCAAATTTTTTACATAGGATTGTGAGAAAAAATAAGAAATTTTTTTCAAACTATCTCCCCCACAATCTATGGTCCTATCAGAAAACTCACAATTCTACCTAGGTGACTTTATATTCTCTCGTGTACATAGTAGAGGTACTATGTCCAATTGAGATTAAATTTCTATTACTCTTCCTGGATTGTTACGATCACCAAATGCAAGAAACAATAGAATAATACCATCTAGATGAGAAGGAAACCCTCAAAGAGAATAGGCTCTAGGCCTAGAATAATCTTGAGAGGCACCAAAATATGATAACCAGAGAATTTAATAATAACTTTTTCCTCTAATCTTACCTCCAAGATGACACAGTATTGGATCTTAGGATATTGATGATACTAAGAAGGAAGCCTCCAAAGTTGGAGCCCAAGTCGGAAGGACCTTATATCATTCATAAGTTTTATCCCAATGGAGCATAATCTTTAATCACTATAGATAGAGAGTGAATCACTCCTCCAACAAATGTTGTGTTTCTAAAATAGTACTTCACATGAGGAGAGTCAGGGTCCAAACTCTATGACCTTAAACTAAGATACCATGTTTAAACATCATGACTTTAAACTGTGTGTGGGTTCTCCCTGGGAATTTGTTGTATAATGCGGGCCTCCTAGGCCCCTCATTCATGTCGAGTTGATCATGTTGAACCATGAATATACCTTTCTTGGAATCATCCCCATGCTCCAATATTTATGAACATAAACTAAGATACCCAATGGTCCATGAGATATGATAATAAACTCTTATAAATGGGTCCAAACATTATGAACATAAACTATTTTTATCACCTGCAGTCTGAGCTGTATGACCTAAAACATCATAGATGAAGTGCCCGAGGAACATGATGTTATACTGGGATCTTGGTCCAAGATTTAAGACCTTAAAATAATATTCACCTTACGGTTTGATCTCAACAACCTTTAACTAAAAGTTCAAGTCTAGGAATAAGGAATTTAAACTATATATGAGTATTCTTGGGTAGTTTATTATGTGGTGTGGGCTTCTTGGTCATCCTTAACATCGTTTTTTTATCATTTCATACACATCCATTTCATAACTCATTTCCCCCCTCCATCCTAGTTGTATGACATTAAATTGTGTTACCACCATGCATCCTTGTTTCATGACATTAAACTGTGCTCCCAACATCCTAGTTATATGATGTCAAACTGTGTAAAAATAATTGTCCTAGCTACATTATGAGAAACCACATAACACCACAAGGTTATCACCTGAGAGGATATATCCATTTCCATTGGTCATCTAACATGAAATATTCAAGAAATATATATGGATTGATTTATATCCTAAAAGGATACATAGCAACACCAAGACTTTTACATCCAGGTCTAGCCACCCAAAAAAAATTCCCCCTCCTTGACTGTGGTTCAGACCTGTAGTGGTATATTTCCATCAATAACTATGTGTGGTTTGATTCCTTCCCTCCTGAGATACATAGTGACACCCAAAATCCTAATCTTGAGGTCGATCCACATATTTATCAACCATCATTCATCCTCAGGCATCATTTATGGATTGACGGACCTACTATGTATCTATATTAAATTATGGGCCTACTAGGTATCTATATGACCACGAACAATTAGTCAAATTCCCCAACACATGATGTTAAACATTGATCCTACCTTGAAAAAGTACTAGATTCGTCATGATAATCATTGGATGTCTCAATTAGCTCACTATAGAAGATTTACCCCACTAATATTTTTTTCTAACCATGTTTTTCTTTCAGGAATACATGTGGCTTGATTCCCATGCACTTTTTTTAGGAATAGCTACATATTCATCAACCCTTCGGCCCCTTAGCCTCAATAACTATCCATAAATTTTGACCTTAAATTGTATTTTGTTCTTATCAAGGCATCTAGTTGGTATGTGAGCCACCTTGGATTCATTCATGTTGGGTTTTACTTCTTTCATACCATATTAATACCATAGAAGAAAAACTCTCCCCTATAGTCTGAGAATCTTCACATTAAACTATGTGTGAGTCTTCTTATAATGGCATGGTGTGGTGTTGGGACTCCTTGGTCCTCATTCACATCATATTTTACACTTTTCCACCCTATGCATCTACATTGTTTCGGAAGCCTCATCCTTGGTTCAGACTCTATGATCTTAAAAAAATAGATCATGGACCAATAAACATGACTTTAAATTTTTTCTCTTGTCCAAACAATACGACCCTAAACTATTTGTAATTCCTATGTTTAAATACGACTTCCTAATATGATTTCTTCCACACTTCAAGTATTTCTATGTTTTTATTTCCAAAAACCTTGAATTATAGACAGTCCCCCTTACGGTGATGGTCTCATGACATTGTGGATCACCTCCCGTGTCGGGCCAATTCCCTAATGGATCTCTAGTAGTAAAGTGCGGATCCATTTTTTCAAAGTTGGACAATATTTGGTCCTGAATTTTCTCAGCCCATGCCCGATTGGTATGGTTGTGGTCCCTATGTTTTGAACTTTGTCAAAATTTATCCCCACTCACAATTCACCCCTTTATCCAGATCTTGAATGTATTGTATTACCTCCTTTACACTCCCATGAATCGTAGTGTAATTCCAATACCCTTGGTGTGACCCCTAATTTGTACTTCTCTATATCAGGATGACCCCTTTTCGACCCTTATTTCCTACACAGAGCATTACTCACATGGACATTGGAGTTCTGGTACGGTGTATATCAATGTGGTATAGCCACAAAATGTGGACCTTTGGTCCAAAATCTAGGACCTTAAACTAACATCCACAGTCTTGTAATCATGACTTTAAACTATATTCAAACCTTTTTGGGAAAGTGTAGTGTGGCTCTAGGCCTCCTAGGCACTTGTTTACATTGGGGTTTCCACTTGATCATGCCACATATGCCCGTTTTGGGAAGACTCCTTCCCCAGGTCCAAACTAAATATCCTTAGACTAAGAGCCCATGGTTAATGAAACATGACCATAAACTATTGGAAAAAGTTCTGACCTCCATTCCCTTAAACTAGGAATCTATGTCCCTACATCATGACTTTAAACTGTTTGTAGATTGTCTTCCCTGGGATATGGTGTGTGTCATTTGGTTATCCTTGGACCTCATTCACTTTAGTCTTGTTATCTCTCCACACTACACATGTCCATTATAAGAATCCTATGTTCCAAGATCTATGACCATAATATAAGAATCATAGTCTACGTAACATGACTTTAAACTGTTTTCCTTGGTCCAAGTCATACGATCATAAATTGTGTGCAATGTATCACTCACAGGACATTAAAATGTGGGACACATCATGATCACACAATGTTAAAATGTATCATGAATTTTCTTCAAATAATGATGTTAAAATGTATTTCTATCGTCATTAGTTTCATGATGTAAAACTACAAAACATTCGGGACCTTGCCTTAGATGTCCTCTTCCACGGTGCTAGTCACCTACCACATTATTCTAATTTTTTGTAGTCACTCAGTATCTGAGATAGTGCTTCCCTGGAAGATGGGTTTGATTTTTTCTCAAACCAATACCCTTAAAAATGTGATTTGATTCATGGTTTCATAATTCCAAGAGTGTTGGAATCCATTCCAATATTCCATCACTCCATTCCCATGCTTCGTGTACCCCTAATTTCGATCCTCATCCTATTTCACATCTGAATGGACCCCCTAATGTCTTGGTCTTATTCTATTTTGTCACAACTACCATCCTTGGTCAGCATCCTAAAATACATCATATGACATTCTGAGTTATGTTTCATGTTTTGAATATGTTCAGTGGCCCACCCTTGATTGTTGTCTCCATCAAAGGCTAATGGTATGAAGACTATGTTTTAAACATGATCAATTGTTATCTGATGTCACTATTACACTCTCCTTGTGTTCCAAATTTTGGGAATTGTGATTCAACCTTATCATTACCTATATTCAGATATAATTCAATACCTCACATGTTATCTCATTTACACATTAATGTGTGTTAGAAAAGAAAGTCTGATGTTTTGAAATCCAAGTTCTCCAGCCACAACCCCTATCAGCCTAAACACTGTTGGTGGTCAATAAACAATATCATACCCCATGTTTTTTATGATTATCTAGAACTCTCAATAAATATTAAATCTTTTGGTCATCCCTAGTTTCTCACACCATCCATGACCCACAAGTGATTAGGGACTGATCATTTTTTATCACACAAATATGATCAATATGTGGAATTTAAAGTGATAAAAGAAATGTTTCCATGAAAACATGTATGTTTCAAAAGAAAGTAAGAATGTTGTGGTTTTATTAGGGGTAATCCACATGTTGGAGACTCTCATGAGTCATGAAAAAAATTTCCCCTGTGTATCTTCCCTAGTTATAGAGCACTGTAGATCCAATAGGCTTCGGTGCATGGCCTCTTGGGTCGGTTGCTATTTCTTGAGCTCCTTTTCCTCTTCATCGGTTCTTTGATAAAGCTAGTCTCTTCTGATCTATGACAAATCCCACTCATCCTAAAGATCATCTACCTAATTTACTTCCTTCCTCACCTACCTCTCGGCCTCTTCCATATTTTCCCTCAGTCCATTGATATTCATCGATTAAGTTTTGATGAAAGTAGTAAATTCATTTTTTTCTCTTCTAGTTTTTGGATCTCATGGTTATCATTTGGAGATTTCAGATTTTATTAGACTTATCCTGATTCTAGGAGACATACAGATGTTCGATCCCTTCATTCACCCATTTGGAAATAATGTTGAAAACCAGTGTGTGAAGACCATGAGCCTCTGCCCTCAAGAACATAGTTTTCAAATCCAATGGTGAAGATACCTTATCCAGCCCACCAGTTGCAGTTCTAATGTCTGATGGATGAAGTATTCTATGAATTTACATGAACTTCACTAGATTATGTTTTTCTCTTTTTTTGTGCTAGGTTCGGAGTCCCCCATCACTTCAGGTGGTGCATGCTCATACTCAGGAAAGGCCACAAGAAGTTTAGTTGTAGGATCCTCCTTTGGAATCCTATCTTATGGGATGAGCTCCAGATCATGAGGCTGGTCATCCCTGCTTGACCCTACCTTGAAAATGTCATCTCCTACATCCTTGATTTCTTCCCCATTAGTGTCATCACTCGTATCCACAACCAAATGTTCACCTAGGACCTTGATCAGATCAGCTTGGATGACCCTCTTCAATTGAAATGACATGGATAGCAGGAAAGGATCCCTAGATACTCCAGACTCATCTGCTTACTGAGAGTGTAGTACCTCAAGAACTATTTTCAAAAGGAACACATCAATCATTCTAATCCAAAAATAATGGGGTTGACTATATAAAATTAACTTACTTATAGAGACTAAGCATTAAAATATTGAGTTTTTTGGTCACAGGAGCAACTTCCACCATATAAGACCCTTCAGGTCTAGGTAGTTCGATGAATGGTACCGGTTCCTATAGTGTTCATCGAGTAGGATCTACATTTACAGACAAGAATAGTGATGCAAAGTATCCATGGAATTACGGTTATGGATGAATATTTGAAATATTTCTCTTACCATGAGGATTAATTTCAATGATGATCCATCTTAGGCACACCACTTCTCAAATAGTTTGTCTCTTAGTTTGAATTTCAGGGCGTAAACCCTCATAGATAATAGCGATGACCTAAGGATCTAATGATGTCACCATGACCACCTCATCCTCATTCAGCTCAATAGCCACATCAGTCCTAGGCACTGGCCCCAAAATGTTCTCCTCCACACATTTTGGTGTACCTTCATCCCCATCAATAGTTTCCCCATACCTATTATCAAGATTCTCCTATGTAGGATAGGTTTCAAATAGATAATCCAGATAATGAAAATAGGAAATGTTTAGGAATAGAAAATTATTTAGGGATTACCTCAAGGAATTAATCCAATTCTCTTATAGAGACTCTGATTTCACCACTCTCTAAGGGACTCCTTTTATGAGAGTTTGTTTCCGAGGATTCTTCATCATCAAACTCTTGTGATTCATTAATGGTTGATGCCGCTTCACTTGAATCATCAAATGGTGGTGTCTCTATAGGTTATGACTCAACACCAAACATCACCTGTGTTGAGGTGGAAGGTGTGATGGCTTACCCACATTGGAATACCAATTCTTCCATGGAATCCAAGTAACATATTTCAAAAAAAATTAAAATTTACTGTATGGGGGTCCCTATACTTAATTATAGATTTGGACCTAGAATTATGTACATACAACAGTGTCTTAGGTTCTAATTTGAGATTTTGTGTGCACCTACATGAATCAACCCCCTTCTTCAGCATTTCCCTCGGAACTCGTCCTTCTGGTCTCCTTTCAGCTCAAATTAAGAGGGGGGAGGAATTTTTTGGATCTGAATTCCAATAGAAGTCGCAAACAACACTCTTTCGAAAAACTAAATCCATCATCCAACATTAATGATAATTACAATAGAACCAAGTAAGGTGTGCTCATGTTTCAACTTATGCACTGAATATTGGAATCCATACGCAAGACTCTTACACTCCAAATACGACTTCAATCGCATCCCTTCCGCAAAAGTTCCATGAGCCTCCAAGACAGACGTTCACAAGATATATTTGTTTTGTGAAAGTCACGATATTGGTGAAAAATAATCTATGAACCTTATATAATATCGATTTATTCCCCATCCATGAGGGCTACTTAAATAGATAAGGCATCTACATGTAAGATTTCCAAGTGGTATTAAAATAGACCCATCCCTGCGAATTTGTGATCTCCCATATCATCCATAAATTAGAGGTTCATCATGCCATTTTCAAGGACAATGACACCAACATCCTACAAGTTGAAACAAATATGTTGTACTCTAAGTACAATATCTACTCCAACCATACTTTCCACTATCATGCAATGGAGAATGAATAGATTATGTAATTCAATAAAACCCTCTAATTTTTTTCATAAAATTGTGAGAAAAACTAAGAAAATTTTGTTAGACTATCTCCCCAACAATATATGGTCTTATCAGACAACTCGCAAGTCCACCTAGGTGAGTCCATATTTCCTCGGTGTACATAGTAGAGGTACTATGTCCAATTGAGATTCAATTTATATTACTCTTCATGGTTTGCAATGATCACCAGATGCAAGAAACAATAGAAGAAGACCGTCTAGATGAGCAGGAATCCCTCAAAGAGAATAGGCTCTAGGCCTGACATAATCCTGAGAGGCAACAAAATAAGATAACAAGATAATTAAATAATAATGTTTTCCTCTACTCTTACCTCCAAGGGGAAACAGTATGGGCTATTAGGATATTGATTATACAAAGAAGGAAGCCTCTAAAGTTGGAGCCCAAGTTGGAAGGACCTTATATCAATCATAAGTTGTATCCCAATGAAGCATAATCCTTAATCACTATGGATGGAGAGTGAATCACTCATCCAACCAACGCTAATTTTCTCAAATAGTACTTCACATGAGTATAGTCAGGGTCCAAACTCTATTACCTTAAACATCGATCCCATGTTTAAACATCGCAACTTTAAACTATGTGTGGGTTTTCCCTAGGAATTTGTTGTGCAATGCGGGCCTCCTAGTCCCCTCATGTCGAGTTTTTCATATTGCACCATGAATATAGCTTTTTTGGATACGTCCCCATGATCCAATATTTATAAACATAAACTAAGTTCCCTAATGGTCCATGTGATATGATAATAAACTATTATAAACAGGTTTAAACATTTTGAACTTAAACTATTTGTATCCCCTGTAGTGTAAGTTGTATGACTTAAAACTTTATAGATGCAGTGATCTAGGAACATGATGTTATACAGGGATCCTGGTCCAAGATTTAATACCTTAAAATAATATTCACCTTAAATTTTTATCTCTAAAACCTTAAACTAAAGGTTGAAGTCTAAGAATAAGGACTTTAAACTATATATGAGTATTCCTGGGGAGTTTATTGTGCGGTGTGGGCCTCTTCATCCTCCTTAACGTCGTTTTTTATCATGTCATACACAACCCTTTCATAACTCATTTCCCCCCTCCATCCTAGTTGTATGACATTAAATTGTGTTACAACCATGCATCCTAGTTTCATGACATTAAACTGTGCTCCTAACTTCCTAGTTATACAATGTTAAACTGTGTAAAAATAATTGTCCTAGCTACATTATGAGAAACCACATAACACCAAAATGTTATCACCTAAGATGATATATCCATTGGCATTGGTCATATAACATGAAATATTCAAGAAATATATATGGATTTATTTCTATCCACAAAGGATACATAGTGACACCTAGAATTTTACATCATGGTCCATCCACCCCAAAAAATTCCCCCTCCCTGTGTGTGGTTCAGACCTGTAACGGGATATCTCCATCAATAACTATGTGTGGTGTGATTCCTTCCATCCTAAGAAACATAGTGACACCCAAAATCCTAATCTTATAGTCGATCCACATATTCATCAACCCTCTTTCATCCTCAGGCACCATTTATGGAATGAGGGGCGTACTAGGTATCTATATGGAATGATGGGCCTACTAGGTATTTATATGACCACAAAAAATGAGTTAAATTCCTCAACACATGATGTTAAACTGTGATACTACCTTGAAAAAGTACAAGATTCCTCATGATAATCATGGGATGCCTCAATTACCTCACTATAGAAGATTTACCCCACAAATGTTGTTTTCTCACCATGTTTTTCTTTCAGGACTACATGTGGCTTGATTCCCATGCACTTCTTATTTAGGAATAGATGCCTATTCATCAACCTTTTGGACCCTTAGCCTCATTAACTATCCCTAAATTGTTACCTTAAATTGTATTTTGTTTTTTCTCAATTCATCTAGGTGGTATGTGGGCCTCCTTGGATTCATTCATATTGGCTTTTACTTCTTTCATACCATATCCATACCGTAGAATAAAAAATCTCCCCTATAGTCTGAGCATCTTCACATTAAACTATATGTGAGTCTTTTTATAATGGCATGGTGTGGTGTTGGGCCTCCTTGGTCCTCATTCACATCATATTTTCCACTTTTCCACCCTATGAATCTACCTTTTTGGGAAGACTCATCCTTGGTTCAGACACTATGATCTTAAAATAATAGATCACGGTCTAATAATCATGACTTTAAATTGTTTTCTCTTGTCCACGCAATACAACACTAAACTATTTGTAAGTCCTATGTTTGATTACCACTTCCTAATATGATCTATTCCACACAAAAATGGCTTTCTATGTTTAGATTTCCATCATCCTTCAATTTCAGACAGTCCCCTTATGGTGATGGTCTCATGCCATTGTAGATCACCTCCCATGTCGGTCCAATTCCCTAATAGATCTCTAGCAGTAAATTGTGGATCAATTTTTTCAAAGTAAGAAAACAGTTGGTCCTGCATTTGCTCAGCCCATGCCTGATTGGTACGGTAGTGGTCCCTATGTTTTGAACGTGGTGAAAATTTATTCCCACTCACAAGTCACCCCATTATCCAGATCTTGAATGTATTGTATTACCTTCTTTCCACTCCCATGAATCGTAGTCTAATTCCAATACCCTTGGTGTGACCCCTAATTTGTGCTTCTCCATATCAGGATAACACCTAATCTTCCTTTATTTCCCACACTGAGAATTACCCACATGGACTAAGGAGTTCTAGTAGGGTGTATACCGATGTGGTAGAGACACAAAATGGGGACCTTTGGTCCAAAGTCTAGGACCTTAAACTAACATCCACTGTCTTGGAATCATGACTTTAAACTATCTTCGAACTTTGTTGGGAAAGTGTGGTGTTGCTATGGGCCTCCTAGGCACTTTTTTACATTGGGTTTTCCACTCGATCATGCCACATATACCCGTTTTAGGAATCCTCCTACCCCAGGTCCAAACTCAATAACCATAGACTAAGAGACCATGGTCTATGAAACATGAAATTAAACTACTGAAAAAATGTCTGACCTCCCTGACCTTATACTAGGAATCTATGTCCATGAATCATGACTTTAAACTATAGGTAGGTTGTCTTCTCTGGGATATGGTGTGTGTCATTTGTGTATCCTTGGCCCTCATTCACATTAGACTTGTTAGCTCTCTACACTACACATGTCCATTAGAAGACTCCTATGTTCCAAGATTTATGACCCTAATATAAGAATCATAGTATATGTAACATGACTTTAAACTGCTTTCCTTGGTCCAAGTCATATGATCTTAAATTGTGTGAAATGTATCATTCACATGACATTAAAATGTGTAACACGTCGTGATCACGCAATGTTAAAATGTATCATGAATTTTCTTAAAAGTATGATGTTAAACTGTATTTCTATCATCATTAGTTTCATGATGTAAAACTACAAAACGTATCAGGCCCTTGACTAAGAGGTCCTCTTCCCCGGTGCTAGTCACCTAGCACATTATTCTCATTTTTAGTAGTCACTCGGTATCTGAGATAATGCTTCCCTGGAAGATGGGTTTGATTTTTTTTCATACAAATACCATTAAATGAATGTTCTTTGAGTCATGGTTTCATAATTCCAAGAGTGTTGGAATCCATTCAAACATTCTATCACTCCATTCCCATGCTTCGTGTACCCCTAATTTCAATCCTCATCCTATTTCACGCCTAAATGGACCCCCTAATGGATTGGTCTCATTACATTTTGGCTCAACTACCTTCCTTGGACAACATCCTAAAATACTTCATATGACATTCCGAGTTAGGTTTCATGTTTTGAATATGGTCAGCGGACCACCCTGGATTTTTTGTCTCTATCAAAGCATAATGGTATGAAGACTGTGTTTTAAACATGATAAATTGTTATCTGATGTCACTATTTCACTCTCATTGTGTTCCAAATTTTGGGAATTTTGATTCAACCTTATCATTCCCTATATTCAGATATAATTCAATACCCCTCATGTTATCTCATTTATGCATTAACGTGTCTTAGAAAAGAAAGTATGATGTTTTGAAATTCATGTTCCCCAGCCACAACCCTTATCAGCCCGAACACTGTCGGTGGTCAATAAACAATATCATACCACATGTTTTTGACGAATATCTATTAATCTCAAACAAATGATAAATCATGTGGTCATCCCTAGTTTATCACACCAGCCATGACCCACAAGTGATTAGGGAATGATCATTTGTTATCACACAAATATGATCAATCTGTGGAATTTAAAGTAAAAAAATAAATGTTTCCATGAAAACATGAATGTTTCAAAATAAAGTAATAATGTTGTGGTAGTAGTAGGGGGCATCCACATGTTGGAGCCTTTCATGAGTAAGGAAAAAATTGCCCCTATGGATCTTCCCCAGTGATCAAGCACTGTAGATTCACTAAGATCTAGTGTATGGCCTCTTGGGATGGTTGATATTTCTTGATCTCCTTTTCCCCTTCATCAGTTCATGGATAAAGCTTGTTTCTTCTGATCTATTCCCAATCCCACTCATCCTAAATATCATCTACCTAAAGTGCTTCTTGCCTCATATACCTCTTGGCCTCTTCCAACTTAGCCCTCAGTCTATTGATATTCACCAATTATGTTTCGATGAAAGTTGTACATTCATTTTTCTTTCTCTTCTAGTTTTTGGATCTCAGAGTTAACTTCTTGGAGATTTTAGATGTTATAAGACTTATCCTGATTCCAGGAGACATACAGTTGTTGGATCTCTTCATGCACCCATTTTCCAAGAAATTTTCAAACCATCATGTGAAGACCATGAGCCTCTACCCCTCAGGCACATAGTTTTCAAAGCCAATGGTGAAGAGACCCTATCCCACCCACCATTTGTAGTTCTAAAGTATGATGGATGAAGTATTGTATGAATTTCCAAGACCTTCACTAGAAGATGTTGTTATCTTTGGTTGTGTTAGGGTCATATTCCTCCATCTCTTCAGGTGGTGCATGCTCGTACTCATGAAAGGCCACAAGAAGTTTAGTAGTTGGATCCTCCTTTGAAATCATATCATATGGGATGAGCACTAGATCATGAGGCTGGTCATCCTTGCTTGAACCTACCTTGAAAATTTCATCTCCTATATCCATGATTTCTTCCCTATTAGTGTCATCACTCGTAGCCACAACTGACTGTTCATATAGGACCTTGATCAGATCATCTTGGTTGACCTTCTTCAATTGAAATGACATGGCTAGTAGCTCCAGACTCTTCTGCTTACTGAGAGTGTAGTAACTCAAGAACTATTTTCAAAAGGAACACATAATTCATTATAATCCAAAAATAATGTGTTTGATTGTATAAAAAAATTACTTAAAGAAACTAAGCATCAAAATATTGAGTTTTTGGGTCACATGAGCAACTTCCACAATATAAGACCCTTCGGGACTGGGTAGTTCGTTGAATGGTACTGGTTTCTATAGTGTTCATCGAGTAGAATCCACATTTATAGACAAGAATAGTGATGAAAAGAATCCATGTAATTATTATTATGGATGAATATTTGAAATATTTCTCTTACCTTGAGGAGGAATTTCAAGGATGATCTGTCTTAGGAACACCACTTCTCAAATAGTTAGTTTCCTAGATTTAATTTCAGGACGTGGACCCTCATAGATAATAGGGATGACCTGAGGATCTAATTATTTCCCCATGGCCACCTCATCCTCAGTCATCTCAACGGCCACTTCAGTTCTACGCACTGGCCCCATAATGTTCTCCTCCACACCTGTTGGTGCACCTTCATCCCCATCAGTACGTACCCCATACACATTATCAAGATTATCCTATGTAGGATAGGTTTTAAATAGATAATCCAGATAATGAAAATAGGAAAGGATTAGGAAGAGTAAATTATTTAGGGATTTCCTGAAGGAATTAATCCAATTCTCCTATGGAGGCTGTGATTTCGCCACTCTCTAAGGGACTCCTTTGATGAGCGATTGTTTCCTAGGATTCCTTATAATCAAACTCTTTTGATTCATTAATGGTTGTTGCCTCTTCACTTGAATCATCAAATGGTGGTATCCTTATAGGTTATGACTCACCACCAAAGATCACCTACATTGAGGTGGAAGGTGGGATGGCTTCCCCACATTAGCATACAAATTCATCCATAGAATCCAAGTAACCTATTGAAAAAAATTAAAATGTACTGTATGGGGTCCCTATACTTAATTATAGAGGTGGACCTGGTATTATGTACATGAAAAATTGTCTTATGTTCTAATTGGAGAGTTTGTTTTCACCTACATTAATTGACCCCCTTCTTCTGCATTTCCCTCGGAACCTGTCCTTCTGGTCCCCTTTCAGCTCAAATTATGAGGGGGAGGAAACACTCTTTGGGAAAACCAAATCCATCATCCAAATTTACTGAGAATTCCAATAGAACCAAGTAAGGTGCGCGCATGATTCAACTTATTCACAAAAGATTGAAATCCATACACAAGACTCTTACATGCCAAATATGACGTCAATCTCATCCATTCCAAAAAGGTTCTATGTGGCTCCAAGAGAGTCATTCACAAGATATATTTGTTGTTTGAAAGACACCATATTGGTGAAAAATAATCTATGAACCTAATACAATATCGATTTTTTTACCATACACGAGGGACACTTAAATAGATAAGGCATATACATGTAATATTTCCATGTGGTGCGCAAACAGACCCATCCATGTGCAACCCTCGCTATTGAGTGATCCTCTTACATCGGGAAACTTTCATGCATACGCCCCACACCTTGGGCTATGAGCATGAGATGCTCCATGTATGATTCACTTGGAATGAGATTCTCCTCACATGGAATGAGATCCTCCTCACATGTAATTACATTCTCCTTGGTCAAATTTCAAGCATAATTCCCACACTATCTCTCATTAGCACATATTTCACGACACTAGAGTCTGGTCTACTGCTTCCGCTTATTTATCACACTGAACATGACTCATATGGGAATAGAGGTTATTAGTGAACCTGACCCCCCAATATCCACTTCCTTGGGAATCCTCATTTTTGTAATTCCCAATGATATCCACTGAAATTTCCCACTCCTATGAGTATTCCCCAACCACATGTTCCACTTCTATGGGATTGCTTCTCAAGTGTAATCCCCAACTTCCCAAACAAAGCAGACACTGATTCCCATCCAAATACAATATGTAGGAATCCCCAAAAAGGTCCAAACCCAAAACTCCATACACATTTATCCTGATTTTCACTAAGCCCCCACATCATGGAGAGATCATGACCCTACCTGAAGACCCCGTCTCCTTCGGGTCTTACATCATCGATGCTCCAAATAGCACTTGAGAAGATTCCATGTGTACGATCGACACCATCCAGCCAAGGGAAATCATCATGAAGAGGTAAAATTACATTCATAATCCCCACACCATCCCTCATTGATTCCCCTTTAATAGTGTGAGCATCATTACCACAAGACGTTAAACTCTATGGACTATTCTTTTCACATGACCTTAAATTGTGGAATCGAACTACATGGGTTTTGATCCCTACCTACTAGGTAGGGTATATAGGACACCTCCTTGATGTTCAATCCCAATCAATGGTTAACCTTGGTGTCTCACTGCTAGTGGTGCACCTCCAAAATCCACCTCCTGGGGTTTCCCGATCATCCTTCATAGTTTGGCATCTTCCCATTATGAGACACACATCCTGGGTCCACCTCCAAGGGTGTTCTAATATATCCTCCTTCATGGTGAGACATCTTCAGTGTATGAAACACACCTCCTTGATCCACCTATCATGGAATTATGAACCATCCATTGGTAAACATTTAGGTGTTCCTTCATAGGGATACACCTCCTTGATCTTCCTCCACGGGGAATCCTAATCACCTATCTCTATAGGACGTTAAACCCAGGACCCATGTCAAAGTGTGTTCTAGAAAAAAATACACTTTTACCTCCAAGTAATTCACTATAAGATCCACCCCATGAGGAGTTCTGATAAACCTTCCTCCATCTACACATGATGATAACCTTGTGCACTGATCTGTCTCTCCAGGATGCCCTAATTCATCTCTATAAGATGTTAAACTCGCAGCCTGCTTCATACTGCTACCTTATGCTAGACTTGGGATGGATAAGGTGAAATATATAGAATATATGTGCCTTTGGTGTTAGATACCCCATGATCAACATAGGGACCCTTGGGTTTCGTACCTAAAGATGCCTCCATGAGATTCCCTCTTATGAGGAAGAATATAGGAGACTAATGTTCTTAGAATCCAGACATGCCAGTGATGCCCAATGTCACTACTATGCTGACCGAATGTTGCTTCCCTAACAAGACCCATTTGAATATGTAGAAATAATTAGTGTAATTCACCAGCATCCACAATGAGATGGAACTGGGAATCAGTTCCATGAACATTACATTACTATTTGAGAGAGACCTGGACTAAGAGACAAGTTCCAAGGAGTAATCCATGGAAGGAAAAACTGACATCCCATCATCCGATTTTGATCAAGGTGTAGACATCGATATTTAATGTGATAAAATCTACCCACCTTTGTAAATTTGGAATATAGGGAAAAAATTTAATGCCAACATGCATGAAGTACGTGTGGCATTTGTACCCCACTGAATCTATCAAAAATAGTAAGAAATGGGTGTTCAAAAATAAATTTCATAAGAATTAGAAACTAATTCAAAATAAAGCTAGTATGTTATGATAATTATATGTTCAAAATAAAATAATACGCATAGAATAAATTTTTAGACTAGTGGATATACAAGAGTCAATTTGAATTTTCTTACCAATTTATATTCAAATAGGTTTTAAAATTCTTTTAATGGATGTGATGACAATATTCACGAATGGAGTTTTTAAATAGGAATAATTTATTGAAGAACCAATGGGTATAACCTATAGAAGTTGAACGAAAGATTTATTTATTGTAAAACAAATTTTATGGTTTGAATTAAGAATTACTTTCTTGGTAATCTCATTTGAACTCTTATTTAAGGAAGTAGGAATTTAGGATAGGATGTGTTGATTAGAACATATATGTGACATCATCAAAGGAAGTACACTTAATTGTATTCAAAAATGTTAAATACATCATCAATGGTGGAATAAAGTTATAATTATTAGATGGAATCCCATATTTGATGTAATCAAAGTTTGAGATGTAAATTATAAGTGAAATTACTTATTTTATAGGTCTTCAAGTTAATCAAAATAGTGATTACGCTTTTATTTATAAAGAAATGCTCAAGGGTTTTACTAAAGAATTTTGGAATATATGATTATAAAAAATATTCATCACTAATAAAAAATGAAAGTAAATTTGGGAAGCAAGAAGATGTAAAATTAGTACATTTGAATTTGTGTCAAAACATTATTGTAAACTTTTTATAATTGGCATCGAAATTGTTGTATATTTTTTCTAAAATTTTCTTAGAGATGTAATTTTTAGGAACATCACAAGATCATAAGAGTGGAATAATTATAATAAAAGGTCACATCTATCATCATCAAACTAATTTGTATATAATGAAAATAAATAATAATGTGTACATAATGTAAAAAAATATTTATATCAGTGATGTATTATTAATAATGATATCATATCAATTTCAAAATGACTTTTATTCCCACTACTAGTACACCAAAAAATATAATCCTCCCACCCTATGAGAAAATTCCTCAAAATCTAAATCTGTTCTATAATTTTTTACTTGAAGTTGAATAGAGAATACATAAGAGATATCTCTAGATTTGGCTTCATATAAAATCCACACAGACTCACAATAAGAGGATCCAATCCTTATATAAGTGTAAAACTGTGATCATTATAAGGAATTAATTTGATCAATTTTCTATTAATCCTAATGTATTTTAATATTTTATGAGTATTGGAGGGTTGGATGTGACTTGGGATCATGTTTTAAGGAAATGGACGGGTGATTGAGAAATCTATATAGATGAAAATTTACCGTTGAATGTCTTGAAGGGGCCTAACAATGTTCAGATGGGTTTGAGAGTGGTTACTAGTACTTCCAATGGGAAACTTTTTGGTGGGAAGTAGAACCTTGATGAGGCCAACAAAGTTATATTGAGTTCTTAGTGGATTTCTAGTTCTCCTATATATACTTTATTTTAATGTTTTAATTTTAATTAACTAAATTAATTTAAAATGTTATTAAATGTAATTTTATTCTCTCGTATCACCAAGAAGAAACACACCTTTTTTATCCCTTTCATCTTATTCACTATTTAATTATTTATGATTGGATCTCCTTAATTTAGACTTTAATTTGAGTGTATTCTATCACAAGGGAGTTTCACAGGTAATGTTACCACTCCTCTTTCTTATATTTTGATATTTCCCCTATGTTTCCCTATGTGTAAACATTGGTTCCGTAATTAATGTATTTTAATAGGTTTTATGATTTCTTCTATTTAAGGTTAGAACAGTTCATGATATTTCATGATCGAGCCCCTATCAGTCCTAGGTAGGTTTTCTCTAACTAATACATGTTATTTATGTTCATTTAATGTGATGTATGATACATGGTCACACTGCCTATGTGAGATTAACCTAGAATTTAATTAAAATGTTTTTCTTTGACCTTGTGTGAGGTGGGTAAGGATTTTTAAGTCTATAATGGATCATTTGGTTATTATCCCTTGATTTCGTGATTATAGATGGATGTTTTCTAGACTTGAAGTTTGATGAGAATTTTCTTCAGATATCTTTTTGAAAATAGTGGGTAATACCTAAGTCATCATTATATAATTTGGTCATGTTTATGAGTACCGACCTAGATTATAATTATTGAGTGTTGGATGAGATAAAAAACCTAGAATGAAATGTTTTTAATTTGTTATTAAACTATTGTTATACCATGTTTTGGTTTATACATGTGGGATGATATTATTTTTAATTATTGATGATTATTGTTGGGGAGTAATTATAGATTATATTGTGTTGGTTATGATAAGGTATGTTATGTAAATTATTTAGTATGAACATATTTGGGATGATCTACCCCTGCTAATGGGATGGAATTCCCATGTTACATCAATGATTATGGGAAAAGATATCGTGCCTAGTTATTTATTATTTCTATCAGAAGTGGGATTCACTTCACATGATGATGTGATTATAAGGAAGGGGAAATGATGATAATATGAGAGTGGTCATGGTGGATCATGACACACCTATCCCTTGTGTCATGGATCATGTCTATGGATATTATACCCTCTTGAGATTATTCCCATGGCTAAGAAGGATATGCCCACTCTTTATTATATTAATGGTACATGATACCCACATGTATATATTGGATTTTAGACCTGATTACCATGGATTTTTCGATTTTATTGAGATGTGTTTCCCTTTTATTTATGATTAAATTATTGTGGGGACATTTTTCTCACTAATCTGGTTATATTATCCGGACATGTTTCCCTTTTTTCAATAATTATTTATTATATGAATATTATTTCCTTTGTTATAATTATTTTATTGGGATTGAACGGCCATGTATTGGTCATTATGTTATGATGGGATTTTCTTAAATTTTATTATGACTTAGCATAGGATTTCCAGTTGATCATTATTCAATAGTTTCAAAGACACCTCGACATTAGTTGAAGGAGGTATATTTACCCATGTGGTTGTGAAGTACTCATGGTTGTAACATTTTTTTTATTATTTCCATTACCTTTTTTTCTTTTATCTTCTAACTTATCACACTGTACATGCAATTTATTATACTGGATATGTTTTGGAACACTATTAATGTTTACTTACTATGTTTTGTTCATGCATTTCTCTAGTTCCTTGGTATTTTAGAAAACATTATGGTTCCTGATCCAGGATAGGGAATGAGACCTACAACTAAATGTTGAGCTATGGATCTAGGTAGGATATAGGATATGGGACTTGTCATAGACTTGGGATCTATTTTGTAGTTATCTCAGGCTTTTTTCTAACTTTTTGAGACATTCATGATACAATTTTTTAGGACTTCATGACATTGAAAGTGGTATTTTTTATAGCATGGGTAATGTTATTATTATATATGGATTTTATTTGTGATGTCTTTATCTTAAAATTTTATTTAAAAGAATGACATTTATATATTACTTATATTCTATTTATGGTTATATATACCGAAGAGGGTATTGTATCCTCACTTTATACATAAAACCTCTCCAATGATCAAAAAATTCTATCATATGGGCCCACATGCTTGAGAGATATACTACTCGGTTCTGTCATGGTTGGGTGAGATATATTGGGGATTATAGAAATTGGTATTTGGGACTTGTTTTTATTTTTCATACTATTTAGGATATGGTATACATGATATTTTATGTTGTCAAAATATGAGATGGACCTTACTCATGAGAATAACTAACCAATATATCAGAAAAGTTTAGATTACCCAAGATGGGTTTTTTGTTCTTGGTTTATCTTTTACAATTGGGTTACTTTGAAAAATATAATGTGTTGTTATATTTATTTATGATTTATTAGTTTTTAATATTTTCTTTGGGTGTTAAGAGAGAGTTTCATCATGAATCATTTTTAGTAGTAAGGATTCACATGAAATTCATGTGCTTCCCTATATTTGAGCACCCAGTTTATGGTATGAGATTCAGTTTGTTAGTGTTTATATAGAAAATTATATATTTTTTCTATATAACATGATGGTATAATTATACATAACTAATACATGAATATTTTTCATTTTTATTAAACTAATAATGTTAATTACATATATATATATATATGATTCTACCCCTGAGATAGATTAGGTGGTCGGGTATAGAGACAAGGTCCAAGTTTATGTGAGACACCTAGTATGCTAGGGCTTGTGTATAGTATATAAAGATGTTTTTAATATTAATTTTTATACTATATTTTATAACAATTCCTATTTATATGCGATTTTTAGTCATAAATTTATCATTATATTGATATGGCCATGTGACGACTACCCATTGTGCACTGGGGAGGTGGGCAAGAGCATGCCCCACTAGTTGTTGAGCTACAGCCCCTAGTTTTCCTTATATCATTTATTAATCAATATCACTATGAGAGTATTCCTGATTTAAATTAGTTTCTATATCCTTCCATGTCTAATTTTTCTAGGGATTTTAGTTTCAACATACACCACTATTTACTAGAGTGGGTGGGCCTTAGGATTTTGAGATTTGAATTGAGTCTATACATACTATATTTGATCATTTAGAGACACCCCTTGAGATTCAATTGAATATTATTGAGTATATTCCATTATTTATATGTTTAGGGGGATAATCATATGATATTTATATGTATAAACAACCCATGTATTCACCTATTATTTCTTCTTAGTATCTTCTTGCTCAGTAAAACAAAGATCAATGTACCAAAAACATGAATGGTGTAACCTCCATATCCTTCTTCTTAATTAAGAAAGATTGGTGGTTAACATTCGAGTGAAAATATTATCTTACATTCATACGTATTACACCAACCTTGGACCTTCATTCACAACATGAGGATCCTAAACTCACTAAAGGCGTTCTAGAACCTTATTCTAAAGATGAATGAAAAATCAAGGGGAAGAGATCTCTATTTATCTCACATGCATCCAGGTTATGCGAATAGAACTGAAACCTTCCCTTATATTGGGATCCCTGATGTTCATCGTCCATATCAAAAGTATTTAGGTCTGTCTAATAGAACGAGTACATTATATCCTCATATAAATCTCATCATTTAACTCTTAAATAAATGTGTGGCATGATGTGAATGATATTTCTCATAGATCATAACCAAAGAAACCATATTGTGAGGGATGTGAAATATGCATGAATCCATGATAATGACATCACAGAACAATCATATGATATGATATAAGTATTATACAACATCCCATCTAGTATTACGATTACAGTCAATCATATGGTTTAGCATGAATCTCATGATATTTTATACATATGATATGAGGTATGTCATTAAATACAATATTCCCCTTTAATATTATTTCCAAAAATGTCCCACTTACACTTAAATATCAAAATTACATTACGTAAATCATCAGAACACTTTCTGAATCCATCTGAAACTATTTTGGAAATTATTCATCAAACTATCCCTATGTTTTAAAAAACAATTTTTCTAAATCATAATCCTTATCCAAAGGCCTCAACATGTGATATTTTGTTCCTTTTTAGTGTAAACAATAAATATGAAACACCCATTTCATGGATGTAAGAAAAGAGTGGCCTCTAGTAAACCATCGGTGCAACTCAAGATCTCAAACATACTAATATATCATATGATAAATTCCACCATGAGATATATGATATACATATTATGTATACCTATATGATCATTTTTCCCATGAAAGTGTGTAACCACTAGGAAAGGAAAAATCTCAAAATAATATAATACATCCCATACATTCTTTATTCCCTGAAAAATACTGACATGGTTGATGAATACATCATATTCCCCTCATCCATGTTGTTGAAAACATCATATTCCACTCAAATAAATTTGTCCATGGACTTATTTAGTCTATTTCAACCAATGGATGGATATTTTTTTGCATTATATGACTGGATAAATCCCATCTTGGTTGATATCCAAGTGATAAAATTATCAACAACATACATAATCACCCCCTAAATATCTAGGTCAAAATGGATTTAATAAGAAAGGTATCGATGTATGAAAATTATCATGATTGGTATCTATTTAATCGCAGGTAAAAATTATTTATAATCAGTATACATACCTATGAATATTGAAGAATTTATGACATTATATGGGAGATTCTAGATGGGGAAATCCAAATAAGATGTATCCACTTATTATTTCATGAGTCCACTACATATGATAATACTGACATATCATCCCAACCTATAATACTCTATGTTGATCATCGATTAAGGGTAACTAAAAGTTATATTTTTAGGGGATAATAACATCCCAATGTTCATGTAAAGTATGTTTTAGTACACATTAATGAAGGATAAATTGAGGTTTCCTTTATTATAAAATCATGATACATTATGAAACCATTACATCGATATTTTATGTATCATAAACCAAGAGATTCCACATGACACTTATGCTTCTGTTGTACTAATGTTTTTAGAAAAATATATATTACATTTTCTATTGTATCCACCCAACATATAATAACATCACACCTCTAAACAATCTCTCATATAAGATGGAATTTGTGAAGGATTAGTTTAGTCCTTTGGTGATACCATGGTTGTTTTTATTTATTAATGGATTTATTTTTTGTCACAGTAAACCTTGATTTCTTCCTCATTTCTAGAAACCTCCTCAGGTTCAAAAATGAACTTCCTAATACAAATATTTTCCTTTATATCATTTTATGGGTAAATGTTATCTGCCTTTATTTCTGAGTCCAACGCAGTAGATTAACGTGAAATTTTCCAAATGATTACTACACCATTTAGGATAAACATCAAACTAGACAGAAATTTTATATCATCTCAATTATATTAGAAATGTGCATATATGTAACCCTTTACAGAGAGATCATCCTCTCCTCCAAATACCAAGAACATATCCTTTGTCCTTTTCAAGTACGTAAGGATATTAATTATTAAGATCATGTGACTCTCATCAAGATTAGATTGGAATATAATTGTTATTTTTAGAGAATAGGTGACATCAAGTCAACATGGAATACATGATATAACCAATGGTATATTCATATGGAATTATATAAATCCACTATAATTACTTATAATGATCTTTAATCTACATAATATTTATATCATGAAACATTGGTAAAACTCCATATTTTGGAGTTCTCTATGTTAATCGTATTTATCACTTTACTAATGTAGGTTTCTTAAATAATTACAAAAAACCTCATAGATCTATATTTATATACCTTCATACCCATTGTTTAGGATAATTCACCCATGTATTTCATAGAGATGTATTTACCCAATCGTATCTTCACAAAGTAAAGAGTGAGGATGTTATTTCCAATAAGAAGTATATCTTCTGCATATAAAATCAGAAACACCACTACGCTAAAAAAATACTATTATATACACAAGAATCATCTATGTTTTTTAAGATACCAAACTCTTTGAACTAATTATCAAACCAGATACTCAAAATCTGAGAGACATGTTTTAATCCAAAAGTGGATCGTTGTAACTTTTATACCTTAGCATACTCATTTGGAACATCAAAAACATTGGGTTTTTTCATATACATGTCTGCAACTAAATTAATTTTTGGGAAATTATTTTTGAAATACATTTGATATATGTCATAATAAATGTGTGTTGTTATGTAAATAAATATATAAATATAATTTATCATCACAATGTGTGAAACGAGCTATTATGTATTTTGGAGAAAAAATAATTAATCCCCCATTGGATCTTTTATTCATAGAAAGCTAAGAGGATAGATGCGTTTGAACCTTTAATTCATTCTCAAACCTATTTTTTCAGTGTTTGGATCTATGATTATATTAATAACTTATTTCAGATATCACCTCAAGTTCAATCCTATATGAAATAGGTCTACTTTATATTTCACCTTAGTTCCATATGTTACGGAAGATTATTTTCATATCTCATGGAATTATGGCGGTATTATAACTACCATATGATGAATGGAAACCATTTATTGTATAATTTTTACACCTACATATGAAGAGTAAAATAGGATTTGCATATTAATGGAAACATTACATTTTAAAGGGGATTCTATTTGTCCTTTGATTAAACTGGATGTTCAGTTTGACCGAAGCATCTTGGTGAATACATTCATGGAGACTGTCATAGAATTTGTGTGTTTCTCTAGAGTACCCTTACAGGAAAATCATAGAGTGTATGTGTACCTTGGAGGGTTCCTATATTTTTGTATCTCTATATTCATGTGGTTTCACATTTCTTCCTATATTTTTTGGGGTTCTGCTACAATATTTCATCTCAAACTATATTTTGGGTTGTTAGTGTTCATAGGTTACATGGTAGTGGACACCTAATAGATCATCGAGAGGGGGAATATTGGAGAGCTAGACTCCATGAATCATAAACTAACAGTCCTCACGGACTTTGTTTTGGTATTTTTTGGATCATCATCATTGTTCTGATGAATGCCTCTATGAATAATGGGAAGAAAAATAAGAAGAGAAATTGATCAAACAGGGATGATGGTTTTTTATTGTATATAGTTTCATTATTATTCATTTAAGGGAATAATAGTATTAAGTATAAGTTTGTAGAAACATATTTATGTGTAGTTTTGATATTATTTTCTATTGAATGTGATTTTTTTATATCATACAAAAAATTCTTCCATTTATTTCCCAAAAAAATGTGAAATGGTTTCTTCATATTCAATACCATGAATTTACGTGTAAGCTTTTGCAACTACGAATAATATTTAGGTGAAATATCTACCATACATGTCAATTTTCTACCAGAAAACCAACTTACATGCTATGGGTCTTACACCATTTGGTGAATCTACAATGTTCCAACCTTGGTTAGTGTAAACAGAGACCATATTAGATTTCATGGGTTTTAACCATTTCTTGGAATTGGAACTCTCAATGGCCTCCTAATTGGTGGTAGGTTTATATACTGTTAGAATCAATTAATCATAATTATCTATAATAAATACATAGCTCATGATATCTTTACTAATACTACTAGACCTTGAGGTAATTATGTAGCTTGAGTTGGTTCTTCCTTCATAACACTCTGTGGATCTAGTTCAACTTCCACCTAAGGAATACTTATTTTTTTGTCTTGAAAATCCTATTGTTTAGTTTTTCTCTCGTTTACTACTTTATCTATGATTATTCATTCATGTAAAACACCATCTCAAGATATATAAACTTTGTCTTTGTGTTTTTTGTTTCGTTGGGATAACAATAAAATAAGTATTTTTTCTGATTTGGGGGTGGGTTTGTTTAATCCAAATGTCGTATGTGTACTTAAAAACTCAAAATACTCATAAAATACATAATGTTACATATCCCATTAAATATCTTATAGAGTTTATTTATGACTACTTTATATGGAATGTTGTTTAGTAAGAATACAAGAATCTCTAAAGCATAAACCTAGAATGAAATAGGATGGTCACACTGACATATCATTGAATGAATCATGCATAATATGGTATTATTAATCCAATTAGATACACTATTACAATATGGATTTACTTGAGTATTTAGTTATGAAACAATTCCATGATTACTCAAATGATTAGTGAATTCCTAGATTCATTATTCACCACCAAAATCAAATTATATAATATTAATACTTTTCCCACATAAATTTTTACATCATTATGAATCTATTTTAACTTTTCAAAATCTTTATACTTATGTCTCATCAGAGGCACATAACCATACTCACTTAATTCACAGTAAAAATTCATATAATACCTAAAATTACCACTTTATTTAGTACTAATTGGTCTATATACATCACTAGGTATGAGATCCAAGATCGCATGAGTTCTTTCATCTCTTCCATTAATATATTCTTTTGTCATTTTTTTAAATATTTTTTTTTTCAATTTTCAAATGACTTATAATTGAATGATTCTAATATTTCATCATTAGGATTCTTTGGATGTGATTTTCATTTATATTTATAATGCCTCAATTCCAAAGGTAGGTGTAATTAGAATCAACCATGGACTTCAAATTCAGAATGTTATACATGGGATTATCCATTTATATAATATAAAAATAATTTATCATATTCTCAATTCGATAAAACATTTCATTCATATATATATGACAACTATTTTTTTAATAATGAATTTAAAATAATTCTTCTCTAAAAAAAATATATAGAAGTATAATTTCTATCTATGAAATGAACATAATAAAAATTCTTCAATTCTATGATTAATAAACATGGTAATATTATATCACAAGTTATAAATTATAATATAGAAACACTGGATCTATTATGAACCTAAATATCTAATTAACCATTTTTTCAATTCCCTTCCATCTCTAAGTCTCTGCTCTTCAGCAAAAATTGGTGATGCACACCTGGTATATAATACACATGAGTCAGAGTTAGTGAAATTGACCTCTATGATATTCACATTTCAACACTCAAAATTATTATATTTGAACACACTTTTCAACCTTATGCACCAATAAACAACTATTTTATAGGACATATATATGTGGAATCTCAAAATGATTACCATGTAATAATAAATAATATAAAAAAATAATATGTATTGGTGATATCATGTTTCATATCTTTTCATCAAGGAGTTTTAATGAAATTACCCCCACTAAAAATGATGTCTCCATACATCATATCCATTTAGTGTGATAAGATTCATATTTCACTGTGAAATAACCCCACTTAAGCATGAAAGTATTCATTTTATTTATCCAAGTAGGAAAACATGTCAATAACAATTGTTGAGATTCTTGGATAGTTATGTGGGAAACTATTTTTTCTATATCTTACATATGAATAATAATAAACTCTATTCAGATAGTATACTAACCCTTAGGGTTTCCCAACTAAGTGTCACTCAAAGCTCACAATGGAATTTGGTTACCTAAGAATTATGATTAACTAATCCCACCATGAATTACACAATATAATCTGTGGTCACCCTTCATTATTTTGAAAATACTTTGTTGTTTGACAGAGTTTTTAACATTTGATTTCTTTAAAAGGAATCTCACACTTAATATTTAAGGGTTTTATTTTAGAAGTCTAACCAGTTTAATATAAATCACATGTATGTTAATCCTAGTTAATATCATGGAATATTTATTATGTCATGTTTTTATTAATATTTGTATGCATACTCTTAAGGATTTATTTTTGGAATTCCTATTTAATCCACCAAGTTAATGTGTTCACTCCACATTAATTTGTGACTCATTTTACAACCCAAAATTTGTGTTACTCAACCAAAATTAGAAGCTAAATATATTCATACATATCCATTTTAATCTTATACATAAGGTATATAAACTCTTCATCAAAAGTCTTAGAGTTATATGAGATTGATAATTTCCACTTGAGTAAGCCTATAGAGACATATAGACAATCCCTCATCTTTCTTGAATAAGAAATAAGACTCCAGGATGGTGGGTATTCTGATCCCAATTCTTTCACCCTAGGGAGTCTTTACATAAGAGACAATTCAATTAATGGTATCTTTAAAACCTAATATTTAAAAATTGTATTTAACCACCATTTTGAAGATTATAACTCAAAAAAACCTATTTTTAGGTTGATGAAAAGTTAAATCTTATAATATCACATATAGTATGTAATATAGGCTCGTATCTCAAAAAATTAATTTATAATATAAATTTTTCTTACACAATATCCACAATTCATAATCATCTTTATAATCATGAATATTATAAAGGAATACTCTAATAAATAAACACTTTATATATTTTTTAAAAAAATGCTAAATAATAAGAGATTTGTATTTTATATATAGTCAATAAATATATAATATCATAATTCCCAACAATTAGGATTTATAGACAATTTTTAAAATATAA
This sequence comes from Viscum album, assembly GCA_963277665.1. Lineage (NCBI taxonomy): Eukaryota > Viridiplantae > Streptophyta > Magnoliopsida > Santalales > Viscaceae > Viscum > Viscum album. The sequence continues at coordinate 57,027,753 of OY728123.1, forward strand.
GTAAAAAATATAAAATATCAAACTTTTAAAAAAATTAGGCATGTCATAAAATACAACTAATACTTGTGAAATATAGTGTGTAACCCAATTTAATTATATGAGATAAATCCCAATATTATACTATGATTTGTATCACTAAATATGATTGGATCTATATAAATAAAAAGTAGTATTATATAAAATATTAGATATAATATTTACACTATAACCCCCTGTTTTCATGCAAACCCTAGTTCTATAACATATTGTGTATCATATATCATTACCTATGATACCAAAAACCGCATGGTTATCAATTATTTTGTACTTTATAAAATGTTTTAGACATATTTCATGGCCTTGTAAAACATAATAAATATGTCATATCATATTTTATGATGTGGCATGAATGCTTTATGATGTTAATTTCATAAGAAAACTAGTAAATTTACATGTTGAATCCTTGAAGAAAATGAATTTTAAACCATTAATGAGTTTAGGGAGATCATACCACGATATTTAGTAGTTTAAAATCACATGTAGTTCCTAGATATATCTTATCATAATCAACATATTTAGTATAACAATAAATAACAGAGATGAAACACGAATTAAGTATCCTCCAACTCCTTATTCTTGAGGAAGAATGATTGATGGTGATCATTGGAGTGAAAAATTTATATCAAATCTATAGGTATTACAACTTCCTTAGATCCTCATTCATAAAAAGAGTACTCTAAACTCTCCAAAGTGGTGATAGTGCCTTTATCAAAAGATAAATGGAATCTCATGTAGAAGAATACTACTACAATCTCAATTGCAACCACGTTACAGGAACATGAAATAAACCTTCTCTTATATATGCATCACTGATGCTATTTTTAAATTATGAGAATAATACATATCAAATACAGTTGGTTACATTTCATAGAACCCATACATTATAGCCTATTGAAGATTTCTTCATTGAACAGTTCAATAAATGTAATTTATTTCATAAATGATCTATATCATGGATCATAAAATGAAGAAATCATGTTAATAGGGATTTTTAAGATTCAAGCATCCCCTAAAAATGATATCTTACAATAATCATATGAATATATATTGGTAGTATACAATATCCCATGTTGTATTATGATACCACTCAATCATAATTTGTGACTTTCGTCTCATTCAAGTTTCTTCATATGATATTGGGTATATTTTAAATATGATATATCCCCTTTAAGTGCCTATATCACATCAAGTACTATTGAGGCACTAGTGGGATGTCTTTTTTTAGTAGAATTATCAGGTAGGGTTTTACTGAAAGTGCATTCAAGTCCATTATTTTGATCATTTATTTCATGTGACATTGAGATCTAATAGAGCTCAAGAGTTTATGCATATAAATTAGGGAATCATATCAGTGATATACTAAAAAACTCATTTTATTGTATTATTTCATTATTATCCTTCACTAGAGAGTGATGTGGGAAAAAAGGTTTTTCATTTTGATGATTGAATAAGATATTTGATATATTATCATGTGAATATTTTCTTCTTAAATCAATTTTTAATAATATGATTTTTTCCTTATTATATGATGTAACTTAGTTGAGGAAAAATTATTTGGTAAGTTCAGTTCTAATGTTGGGTCTTAGAGTGGATCCTTAGGTAGTCAGAGTGATGTTTCTATGATTCTCACAAGAGTGACAATGGGTTTTCCAGATAGGGATATAAGTCTTATTCATATAAATATGGGAGGTCCCTTCTAGTATATTATCAATTTGGTATGCCATGGAATACTAAACCTTATTTCCACTAACCTCTAGTGTAGTGTGACTTGTGTGAGAGGACAGGCTATCTGTAGTGTTTATTCTAGAGTTCTTTCTAGCATGTTAGTGCTTATGTTGATCGATATTCCCATGTATTAGTAGTAGGAGAATGTGTTCTATCATAGGGTGGTAATTAGAGTTATTATAGATAGTGATCGTGTGGGGGTGTTCATTATTATCAAGGTTATAATATGTAGAAAAGTAGTGCTACTCAGGGTAGTCAGGGGTCTGGAGGTTAGGGAAGAGACTCAGGTCGGGCCAACTTCATGTTGTTGAACTAACACCTATTGACCATGATAAGGGTCCATCGACTATTTGAGTTATGATTTTAGTGAAATAAACCCTTTTATTTAGTTAATTTCCTATGGGTGAATCAAATTTGTTTATATCTACTCAGTATGTTAGTGATTTGTGTTAACTATAGATTATTTATATGGAGTGATTTATATTGATACACCATATTGGGTGTGATAAATGGATATTTATCACTGTTATGAGCATTCCCTCATGAAAATTGTCTATAATAATCTCTAAGATTTCATCATGTTAGAGATGTGCTGTTTTGATGTGATTTTATATATGGATTAGTTGACTCTATATTGAGCATGCATCGACTACTATCATTAGGGGGTATCTTCATTATAGTTGATGGTAATAATTATACCATTACTGTTGAGTGATATTTTTAGGTATGCCATTCTTCACCAGGACATAATAGTTAGGGGGTACTTTCTACATTGTTTTCTAGTATTCTTTTATATATTGAGAAGAAGTTTCATATGTACTCTCATTATATTTTTTACTAGTACATGATATTTTTTATAAGGAATTATTTGGGTTTCCACCAAATAGAGAGGTCGAGTTTATGATTGAACTCATTCTAAGAAAAAATATTATATCTTTTCCTTCTTACTGGGAGGATTTTATAGATCCTTATATACTACAAGACTATATAGAAGAATTAAAGGTTAACAGTTTTATTATCCTAAGCATGTCCCCTTGGGGTGATCTTTTTTTGTAAACAATGAATATTTATTATTATGATTATTTTTTTATTGTCATATTTTAAACCATGTGATGATTAAAAACCAATATCTCTCTCCTTGTATTGATCATATATTTTGACTAGTTGGAGGAATTCAAGTGTATTTCTATGATTTATTTTTTAATTTAGTTATAATTAGATGTATGTGAAGCTATCTGAAATTCCACCTACTATTTTCAAGAGGAGGTTCTATCTATTATAGAGTCTTTATATATTGTTCAAATTAATGAACTCACCAGCTATGTTCATATCCTTAATTAATAGGGTCTTCAATCCATAATTATAATCCTTTTTGGTATTCTTTTTCAATTATATTATGGAATACTCTTAGTCAATGGAAGATCATGCTTGATATTTGGAGGTCATTATAGGTGTTGGAAGAGAGAATAAAATTCATTAAATTATTTTTAATTTTTAGTAATGGATTATACATGTCCAATACTTAGTGAAAGTGATATTAGAGGTGGGAATATTAGAAGATACTTGGAAGTTTGAGGTTTTGGATTAATAGGAGTAGAAAAATAAAATTATTTAGATACATAGCCTCCTAGGATTGACATGATATTTGAGTGTATTCATTCATGACTTCTCCTAAATAGGAACATATAAAATTTCCCTAGGCAAGAATGGGTAAAAAATTTAGTCTAATTATTACAATAAATACTTATTTTAAAGGGAGGATTGAATTTTTTTCTATTTTTGACCATACCTGAGTTGAATAAGGAGTACCCCAAATATTCTGATGAAAGAGTGGTTGTTATGGGATCTATTTTGATAGAGGATGGGAATGTTGTTTCCTATAGTTCTTGTACGTTGAAGTTTTATTAGTGGTATTATCTAACTCATGATCTAGATATAAAGGTATTAGTACACACTTTGATATATTGGGATCATTATCTTCTAGGTGTGTGGTTTTTCCTATATGTGAACTATAATATCCCTAGGTATATAATTTCATAGTGTGCCCAAAATTATTAGAACAAAATGTGTTTTTATTACCAATGGTATTTTTATTTTGAGGTACTGTATAACCCTATTGAGGTAAAAATGGTTATTAATTCACTAAGAAAGAAGAATCTAGTGTAGGTGGTGCATGTTCCTAGTAACTAGTGGTAGATGATGAGCCTCTTCGCTAATATTCACCTTGGTTTTAAAGAATATAAAGGTATAATTAGCCTAATATCTTCTATTATTTTATCCTTAATCCTTTAGAGAGTGAGGAATAGTCATTTATCTGACAAACATTTCTTAGTGAGGTGGTCAAATATATATATTGCGGAACCATTACTTGATTGATACATTTATGCTAATATATTTCTTTATTTTCAGAAAAGTGTGTTAGTCCCTACAATCATTAATGATGATCTAATTCAAGATTCACATGCCTTGAAAAGCGGTTTCCATCTGGGTATTGCTAATATGAACCATAATATTCACAGGAAATATTATTGTCCCAAGGTGAAGAAAGAATTATTGGGTTTTATTTCATGATTCCTTACCTATCAGTGGGTATATTTTAGGTATCAATGACCCCTAGATATTTTATACTCACTACACATCCATTATTGGAAATAGGATCATGTACCATGGATTTTTTGATATGGTTTCTGAGAACACCCTGAGGAAATAATGAAGTATGGATTATTATGGACCAGTTAACTAAGGATGCACACTTATTTATAATAAGAAAGATTAACTTTATTTAAGAGTTTATATTGTAGTATGTCTTTGAGATTAACCATCGTCATAGATTTCCATAAACTAACATTTTAGACCATGGGGTTCATTTCACATCATTCTCATAGCAGGGTTAATATAAAGTGCTTGATATTCCAGTGAACTTGAGCACTACCTACCATCCTCGTACCAATGGCTACTATGTAATGCTATTTAGATTCTAAAGGACATATTATGTTCATGTTTCATTGAGTTTAGTGGATTTATATAGATTCATCTCATGATCATGGAGTTTACCAACAATAATAGTTAGGAGGATTCAGTTTGGATGGTTCCATTTGAGTACTTTTATGGTATGTCAAATCAATCACCTATGTGTTGGTTAGATGTGGGGGGAGTCAGCAGTTATTGGGACGAGTCACATGTAGCAGTTAGAAAATCATATCTAGTATATTTATAAGAGATTATATAGAATACAAAGATAGTAAAATTAATATACATATAGAATAAGTCAATCTATTGAGTTTGATGTATCTAGAAAGTTATTTTTATGAGTGTCTCTATGTTTGATACACCGATGTATCAAACATGTATGGAAAGTTGGTTCCAAATTACATGGGGCCATTCGAAGTTGTTGAGTGGATTAATATTTTGTTATATCAGTTAGAGACCCCTTATGTATATAATTTTATCGATGATGTAGTTTATTTTTCTAAATTTAGGAGAAATAATCACCACCCATATCATGTGATCGTTATCAAGGATGTCTAGTTGGAGCCGGATACATCATTCAAGGAGTGATCAGATTAAATTGTGGAATAGATTGAGAAGAATATTTATGAGAAGATAGTCTTTATTTTTTATGCATAGTGTTATCATAAAAATGTATAAGATTATATATAGTAGTGGGAGTTGAATATACAGGTGAATATTCCATATTTATTCACCGATGAGGCTCCATTGTGTTCGTTGATGTATCTCAAAGAATATATTCCAAATGGTGGTGAGGCGATAACATTATAAAATTTTAAAGGTATGAATTTGATATATATATAATTTTAAAACTCATGAATTATAGTTTTTCATTAGTATTGGAGTGGTTTGAGGTGGACCAAAATCAGGTTTCAAGGAAACTATCTAGTGAAATGGAAAATAGAAAAGTTCTAATTTTCAAACTTAATGTACAATGGGGTATCATCGGTGTTCCATTAGGTGTGGTAGTGGTAACTACTAATTCTAGTGGGTGTCTGCATGATTGGAAACAAAACCATATTGGGACCACTGAAGTTTTTTTGGGTTCTCACCTAAGTTTTAGTGGTTTCAAGCAGTATTTTTTTAAAAAAAATTATTTAATTGAATTTAAAATATTTTAAATGGTATTTTATTCTCCCATTTCACCAAGTAGTGTGATCCTTTTTACACCATTTAATCTTATTCATTATTATCCTATTTCATATTTAATTTCCCACATCCATCTTCATACTAGTGTGCCATATATCATAGGGTAGTTCCATAGGTAAGACTACCATACCTCTGGCTTCTATTTATGGATTTCCTCAATATTTCAATATGTTCTAATGGTTATTCACCAGTTATTCTTCTAGGATTTTAAATTTATTCCATTTAAGGTTGGATCATCCAACTATATTTGATTAATTTTCACCTATTATTCCCATGTATGTGGTCCCTTACTAATCCCTATGGTTTACATGTGTTTCATACGACGTGTGATATACAGTATCACCTCCCATGTTAGATTGACCTATATTTAATCTAAAATTTTCTCCATTGACCCTATTTTATGTGGCTAAGGATGTATAGGGCCATGATGGAAACTTGGTTTTTTTTCCTTTGATGTCACGACTTTCGATCATCAGGTCGTTATCTTAAAGTGCGATGGACCCTGGTTAGGGGATCCTTTGGAGGGTACTGTGAGCTATAATTATGACAAGATTCACACTTAATGGGTACTTTTAGCCCCATTGAGATAGGTTAGGTGTGGTTTGTTGTGTTATGATCATGTAATAGCTCCTAGGTATCTTTTTAACCACCATATTTCCTTTCACTTGTTAAATTTGTAACATCCCAGACTCCAAAAAACCAAAAATGAGAGTTATATTACATTATTGGAATAAGTTACAAGAGTTCCAAAAGGATAAATAAAATTAGTAGTATTGTAATAATAGATACATACAACCATTACATGTGAAACATAAGATACAACATGAATATATTGAGAGAACATGACTATCCCTTCAATTGTATCCCTAAAAATTACAAATAGTCCTCCTTTAGGTTTCCTAGGGAAATTAATACAAATAAGGGTCATCTTAGATGGTCATTAATAAATAACATTAAGTATAATATTACATAAATATGGAATAAGTGATATTTCAAGAATAAATGAATAGCATGAATCCATAATCAACTAAAAATTTAGGTTATTTTATATCCATGATAATGAATAAAAACATTAATAACAATAATCACAAATCTCATAGTGATAGAATGAAAAATGTTCGACATCACAAATTTTCTATCAACCCTTTGTGCTAATAAAATTTCCTATCATGGGCTAGTATATACACAAAAATCCAACATTTTTTGTCTCATGAAACCTGGCAGTGCATTAATGGGATATATAATTATAGACCCCACCTGTCAGTTGATTAGGTCCAAAGCATTCCCCATAAGGGTCATAATGAATTTTCATACTATTCCCTTAGGAAAATACTATTGAATAAAAATTGGATATACATATAATGGGAAATACAAAAATAAAATAATTTCCCATTCAATATAATAATTGCTATGTCCAGGAGAACATCCCTCAATTAACTTGGAAGTTGTGGGGTATTATCAAAGTAAAACGAGGTAGACTTATCAAATGAATATAGTGGATAATATATTGAAAATGTTATTGGTTATCCATGGAAGAGAGTAATTGGGTTACACAGTTTACATTGGTTGGATACCAAGTAAATGGTTGAAAAAATTATTCATGATGGTTAATTAAGAACATGTGCATATTCCAAAGCATATCCACCGAGAGTGTATCATCGGTTATGTAGTTTTATACCCACTCATCATGAATCAGGGTGATGATTGAGTTAGTTCTAAACCAACCCTTTTTGAGGTTACTAACCCTATGATCATATATTCCCTATCCAAATACACTTTTGAGTTTCCAAATAGGGATTTATTTTCAAGGAAATTAAACACAAATTTATTTCACCAAACCTTATGATGGTTTTTCAACTACAGAAAATGTAACCCCTAAATACAATGAATATGAGAGAGGGGTAAAAATAAAGGCATATAAATACCTTAAATTTCATTATTAATATGAGAAAACAATTCCATGGAAATTTATGCACTAGATAAAAGAAAATAGTTGGTGAATATAACATGAGTCCCAAAGAATGAAGATTGAGACAGAAAAACCCCACATATGACTTGGTTAGAAATTCAACAATAAAATATTGAAAGAGAGGGACTAAAATTGATATTTAAATAAAAATAATTAATTAATTTCAATATTTAACATCTCTAATAGGTATTATATACATGACTTAAAGGAAATTAGGTGCATAATACAAAATAGGTCTCAAATAATTTAAGATGAAAAACCCTTACCTATTATCCTAAATTCCTAAAACATAATTTAACCTCCTATATCATAAATATATGTATATTGATAACTTAATTAATAACCTTAATAATCATCATTTTCATTTATACTCTTCATTAATAGTCATTATCTATATGAAATATCTAGATTTTCCAAATTGGGTATTTAAGGTTTGGAATATATGTTCTAGTTTCATAATAGTTGTGTATGTATTATTTATTATTCTTAATTTAATAATTAATATGTAATTAAAGTTAATATTATGTATTAATTATTATAATTTATGATGTTTAAAATCCCTTTCATGAGTGTTTTACTCATTATTCTTGAAGATGGAATTGATAATAAGCATATTTGGGTGATTCTAGACAATCAGAGTGTGTTTACTTAATTAATTAATAAATTATGGATATAAGATTTACATGACCAAAAAAAATATTTTAAATTTTATATAATATTATACTATTAATTATTTTCCAACATTAATTCATGATACAAATTCATTATATTGTATAAGTATGTTATTAAACCATCCCAAACCAGAATATACCCTAATTAAGTGAATGATTATGAGATGGTTTTTTTGAATATCATTATATAAGGATAAAAATGAACATATTTAGTGTTTAATATTGTGATAAATAATAATTATAATTATATAGAAGAATAAGTTATTTATTTTAGTATATTAAACAATTCGAATATATAGTTATCCTCTTAGTATGCTTATTTTAAAAGATTAAATTAGGGATGATCGTTTGATGATCATATCATTGATAAGTTCTATAATTTTTGTTAAAAAACTTTCATTATATCATAAAAATAATATATATCCTTTAATACCGTACTTATATCCATTATTGAAAGGTGGTGAAGGAAAACGAAACATGTTATGTCATGTAGACGGTAGTCTGTACAATGCGTGAACAACAGTTCTGTTTTTCTTAATGGATGGGGTATATGAATAAATAATGATAATACCACTAATATAGTAACATTAATGTATATAAATTATAAAAATATCCTTATATATGTTTTTATATAATAAATTTAAAATAATATAATTATGAAAAAACGTAAGTAATTGATAATACTCACATTGGGGAATTGAATTTTTTGTGGAAGTCTCCTTGAATTTGATGGGTGTAGGGAAAACATGATTTACCAGGGGATCATGTTCAAGATATTTGGTTATAGGGAGATTCAAATGATATAGTTTCAAGATGTAATTCTAAATATTAGTAAGTATTGAAGTGGTGAATTTCATACCCTTTTATAAGTGAAAGGAAATGTAGTTTTGGGAGTAAACATTACATTTTCAATAATGTAGGGACACTATTCAAGTTCCAAAGGCCCAAAATGGGAGAAATAGGAGAGATAAATGATTTTGGGGGTTAAAATAACCTCAAACTCCTTTTATATACATATTTTAGTGATTTTAAGGGTTTTTATTTGAAATTTTAACTTTTACCCGGATTTATATTTAACTTGGTTATTAATTTATAACCACAAGAATAAATTATATTGAGAAATATTAAGGTGGAAATTTTACCTAATTTGATAACTTTAATTTCAAATTTTAAAATAATTTTATCAAATAAAATTTCTAATGCTGTGAAAATTAAATCTTAAAATAAATATGCTCAATCATTTAAAAAATATTTTTAATGAAATAAAATTTTACTAGATAAATTTATATAAAGAATGTAAAATTATTTTGGGTACATATTTTGAAGAAAAAAATGATTTATTATAAAATAAATAAATTATGATTCTTTTTATGAAATCCAAAACTAGAATTCCCTTGAAAATACTTTATTCAATAAAAAGATTGAAAAATAGTTTAATGTTTATGTAACATTTTATTTAGTTATAAAAAAAATTCTATAGAATTTATAAGTTCAAATAATATTTTAAAATGTCTAATGTCATTATATAATTTCATATTGGTTTACATAAATGTTTTTACAAAATCATAGTTCATTCTTCTAAAATGGTAGATTCATAAAAATTTAAAAAAATTATAACCATATTTTTTGACTAAAACCGAGCCTCTTTATAAAAAGATAAAAAACTCGTACTAAGTTAATTTAAATATGTTTAATTAAAAAATAAAGTTATTTTGGTAAATTTAATATTATTAAACTAATATATGAATAGGTCTCATTAATGGGAAAATTGTGTGATTGTTTAGGATATGGTGTTTTCCTACAACAGTAGAGTCTCTGGTGTTACATTCTCCCCCCCATAAATAATTTCTTCAATGAAATTGGAGTATATAAAACATGTTTAAAAAAATTGTATAATCTAACATTATATATCCATTATTATAGTGGGTTTCCAATTCTAATTTTTTTATTTCTCTAAATGGATTTCACTAAACGAGTTGACTATTTCTGTAATACATTCCCTCCTATTTCAAGAATCCGGACATGCTTCTCATTATATGACGATAATAGATCTAAATATATTCCATAATATGTGTGAAAATGTGCTAGATTTTTCATATATGTACTTGGTAATTAAATATTGATGATTTACTGTACATTATAAAGGTTAGACAACATATCCAAATGGTTAGATATAGCCTAAATTATTTCTAATATTTAACAATACTAATGTTCCTAGGTTTAATCTTCATCTTTTTACTAAATATTACAAATCCATTCAATGATGAAACCTTCAAGAATACATGATCCCCAACTTATGTTTCTAGGTATTTCCTTCTATTATTAGCGTAGTTATTTTATCTACTTAGGCCTTCTTTAACGTGACCAAGAATAGTTTGTAATTTAACAGGTGTCCCCTATACAAGATTTGGACCAACTAAATTTCTTTCTCTAACTTCTTCCCAACAAGTTTAGGTATGAACCTCACTCCATAAAATTATTTCTATGGTTCATTTTTTATTCCCAAATAGAAACTAATATTTAATGCAAACTCTACCAAAGATACACATCGATCCCACATACCATGTAAGTTAAGAAAACATGATCTCAACAAGTCTTCCCCTATTTATATTGTTATTTTATACTTCCCATTAGTCTGGGGATAATATCCAATGTTTAAATGTATATTAGTGTTAATATCCCTTTGAAAAATCCTCTAAATAAAATTTGAACCAAGTTCTATGATCAAATAGAGTCGATATATGTTCCCCATGATGACTTATTATTTCATTAATATAGACTCGGGAAAGGTTCTCAAGTGGTAGATCTTATATTATCACTATGAAATGACAAGAATTAGTAAGATAGTAAATAATAACCCATATAGAATAGGTTTTCTTATGAGTATTTCAGATTTTAGTGAAAAATTCCATTGTAACATTTTCCTACTTACATATATGTATAGTTGTAGTTTTCATGACTCTATTATGATATTGCATTTATGCCTTTATATGCTGGAATATTAAGAATATGGACACACAGTCTGCAATTTACCACTTCATACAATCCCACTATGAATTTTTTCTTAAATCCCTATACATCATTTTGTTACAGGGGTTGATAAATAAATTGTAGTTATGTACTTCATCTAACAGTTCCATTTTCAACTCTTGTATGAATGGAATGCGTAACCTCTTCCCAAACATCAACACTCAATATATATATATGGTCGATTTCCCATTATTCACCACTATAATCTTCATTTATAATTTATTTTCATCATTTTGGGACTTTTCTATCCTTTCTATTAAGGATGGTTTAGCAATTTCTTGGAAAAGAAATGATAGATCCCATTTCCCATAAATTTTTATATCCATCTTTACTAAATCTCCATATATGGGATCTTTGTTAATCTTTATCATGGTAAAAACTACATGGTCTGTCCTAATAAAGTCATTTTCTAACTTTTTTCCCTTCTCATGATGGTACTATATTGAGCAATCATAGTCCTTGAGTATTTCCAACCATCTTCATTTCCCCATGTTCATCTCTATTTGAGAAAGGATATACTTCAAAATCATGGGGATCTAATATATATAATATAACACCAAAGATTAAATTATATTAATTAATAATCCTATGTTAATAAAACTATAATACAATTCACATTTTAATATTTCATCATATAAAAATCAAATTTTATATGATTAATATTTATTTTCAACTTTCTATGTCAAAATAAGATTAGAATGAATTTTTTAAATTTTCCCATATAAATAAGATTTAATGAATAAATAAAAATGAATTATTTAACAATTAAAATTTTAATTTATAATTATAATTATTATATATAAAATAATCCATGTATTTAATATCAATTTTATATAAATAAATATAGTCTCATTTGGAGGTAAAACGGGATATTTTTTAGAAAATAATTTTCAAGTCATATTGTTGTTCCACTCTAATTAATTAAAAAAAATTAAATGATGAAGGATTTAAAAGAAATTTATATATTATATATTAAAATAAATTAATTTAAATCCATATCATTATTATTATTATTCATAGAGAAAATATAAGATCAAACTCCGTTTTTAAAATTACATTTCCTAAAAAATCATTTTCAACACATTTTGTGCGTTTATTTTTAAATACAAATCTGAAAATTTTGTTAATTTAATTATATAAAATGGATTCTATATTTTTATTAAGAATAATTCATTTTAGGTCATAAGTGTAACTTAATTTTTGTCATAATGAATAGTAAAAATACTAAAAATGAAATATCATGGTAAATGTTACAAACGAGTTTATATGAGGTTTAATCTATTAAGATCAGGGTCAAAACGACCTAAACAATTGTTGAAACCCAATTTTTTGGTTTAAATTGGACTTAATACTTTAAAAAATGATCCATTTTGGATACAACATTCCAATAAAGGGACAAGATGATATTTAAAATCGTTGAAAAATTACAAGTGTGTCACTCACCTTAATTATAAAAGGGAACCTCCTTCCCTCACTTATTCACACCTTTAAAGACATTTAACTCAAAAAAACCCTAAAAATATCTCTCCCAAATTTTTATACACATTATATTGGTTTGTATCTTTTCAAAATACCAACCCCAATGTCCTTAATAAGATATCTACTGGAGGTTCTTCTAAGTGATGGTAATTCTCTTCACCAAGATCTTTCTTTTTCAACTTCTTCTTTTACCAGATTCAATTATGTATTAATAATTACAATATAATAACACCATTATATCCAATATAATGAAATATTACATTATTTATACCACAATATTTATCCATTTCCTTCTCCATAAAATAGGAAACAAAATCATCGCTCGTGTGTACATCAGACTACCACCTCACGAATTGATGAAATTTATTGTTCATCATCGAATCATATAGATAGTTATAATGATGGAACCAATTAATATGTATGATACTTATGACATAATACTGATTTTTAAATTTAATATATCATATAATTCTGAATATTCCCCGGTATTTATGGATTTTATTTGTTTTCAAATGATTCTCTTTTCTTTTCAATAGTGATCAATGAGATAAAAATATCTCACTGATGTCAATATGATGATGAAGTTCCAAAGTTAATGTATTTTTGATGAAATCCTAAATTCCTATGTAGTACCCCTGGTTTCAAGTAAGTAACCATTTAATTATGTTTTTTATTTATATAAATTATATGGGTAAAATTTTCATGATTTTAGAGAACTTTGAGAGAGTTTTTAGGGCTTTCATATAGGTGCATAGTTGTTGCACAGTTGGGGAAAACCATAAAACACTTACAAGAAACTGTGCACAATGATATAGGGGTATGAGTGTTGGTGCACGAATGGTGCATGGTTTTCTTAAATCATGTTTCCCCTAAAGGGAAATTTTGTGCATTGAATAATACATTTAGTCATTAGGAGGTAGTGTATTCGGCATGGTTGGAACACAATTTAGAGACAGTGTGAGATGATCATGTGAGGGTAATCCTTAATTTAGTGTCTAATTCATTGTTAGTACACTATTTGACTAACTGTTTGACTACACCATGCACAGTTAAGAGCAAGATCCTTAAAAAGTGGACCGAGGTAAAATTAATGTTTTAACCCCTTGTATTTCCTCCTATGTGGTTGTAACTCAAGATTTTTCTCTCTCAAAGGTCATAGAGGGTTCTATTATCAATCCAAATTTGATTTGAAGGCTTCCCTTGGTGAGTAGAAGTTGATTCCTCATGGTATGTGATAGTTCCTGATCATTCTTGAGGTTTTCTTATTTCAACTTTTCCCGCTCTCTTGGATTCATAGATCTACGCCCGATGTGGGTATATCTAAGGTTATGGAATCCAATTATGTTTAGATTTGGACTTTTTTATGATAGGGGATTAGATCTAGGTTGAGTTCTTGGAGATTCAAGGTGGTTTTGTGACAATTTTTGTGTCATTTAACGTTTTCTCCAAAACTCTCGAGGTAGGTGGCTTCACTCTCGACTCCTCGTACTAGAACTGATTGTATTGGTTTTAAATTGATTTAATTGATTGAAATTGAGTGTTAAATATTGGGGAAATCATGTTAAGAATCAACATTATTGATGATTTATGGTTTTTTCTGAAATTGTAGAATTATTGTATTTGGTTGTGCAATATGCTTTGAAAAATGATTTTAAAATGATGATTTAAAGTAATTTATTGATTTGGATTATGGAAAATAAATTCAACAAAATTGTTGTTTATTGAAACGGGTTGTAATTGAAATGGTTCGATGGAAAAATATTTTCATTAAAAGGGAGTATTTATTGAAATGGTTTTGGAATGGTTTTTGGGAATACATGGTCTGTTTGTTCATATTTAATTTGTAGGGATTGGTTGAAATATGACCTTGTTCTTGGTGCTAAAGGTGTAATGAAACATCGGATATAATTACCTTATGTTGATTTGGTAGATCGACGAGAGGCAACTCATTGGTATGGAACAGTCATAAAGAAGCATTCATGTTTGGTGGAGTGATTATGTGAAATGGAACGATTATTCCAAATGGGTCTTTTGAAATGGTATAAAATCATTGTTTGGTTTATTTATTTGAAAAATGGATTTTTTTGGAAAAACTAATTGAAATTGAACATGTTTATATTTAGTAATAAACTATTTTAGAATTTTTTTTATATAAATGGTTTTATATAAATGTTTCTGACATTTATATCCTAATGGTGTGAGTAGGTAATTCATTAGGGAAAATCTACTGGGTTTTAGTACTAACCTCTTCTTTCGAACTTTGGTGATTTAGCAAAGGTCATCTATCAGGACATGGTAAAAGGTAATGTATCACATATCATTAGCACTACTTCATGATTCTTGGGTTTTTTATGAAATCGGTGAATGGATCTTTTGGAGCATGGGGTCTTGAAATTTTCTTGGAATTTTATTAGTTTTTATTCTATTGTTTACTTTGATATTATAATCTTCCAATATGACACTTGATTTTGTATGATTTTTATAAATGAAATATTGAGTTGTGTTTCATTACTATCAAGCAACATATAGTGGTTTATTTTATTAGTGGATTTATTCTTAAAGGGATGGTATTCCCCCATGTGTATTGGGGCCCTTTTACCTTTATTGCAAGCCTTTGGAATCTTGGGGGAGTCTCTTAAGGCCTAGTAACATCTCACTACCCTCTCAAGCTAATGAGAAGGGGTGGAAAGTTACAAATGGTATTAGTTTTGTTTAGTCTAAGAGACTAATTTAGAAAAATGGTACTAGTTTTGTTCATTGAAAAATCATGTTTAAGATAAATGGTATCATTTTTGTTCAGTGCAAAACTCTTTTTGAGAAAATGGTATTATATTGGTCCTTTCCATGTGGAATAAGTGGTCATCGGTTATTTTAGTCTTGGAGTTTAATTAATTATTGTTTATTTCTTGAGTTGGGATCATAGAAAGGTGTAGGATTTTCAGGACAATAAATTTAGAGAATAAAAATATGTAGCTAACCTTTTTATACAAAACTTCATGTTACCAAATATTTGGGTACATAAGTGGTTTAGAGACACTTATAGGATTTTGAACTATCATTATCATGGTTTTATCCAATGATACCATCATGAAATGCATTAGAGGAATGACTTACCACTAGGATTACATATCTCATTTTGTGTAATGATATATGATTTGATGCAAGGTGAAAATTTTCTGAAAAATATTAAAGTATTTTCAAATGATTTTTTTTATAAAAAGAGTACTGTAGTGGTATTTTATAAATTTTTTGTTTTTTAAAATAATGTTTAATGTTTTAAAAGATAATGTTAAAAAAGGTAAATGTTGATTTTGGAAATAATTTTTGAGATAGTATATATGATATAATTTGAAATTATAAGCCTTAAATTTCTATACAGTGAGACTTATGGTGGTGTTGATTATTTAGAAAATGGAATCCAGTATGAATTGTAGAAATGAATCAGAAGAAGCTGTAGAGAATGTGGTTGCACCTGGACCACAGGTCAACCAAAAATGTGTTCAGTGTATAGTCCATGAATTTCAAGATCTGGACATACAAAATTAGAGGATTGATCCAAGGAAAGTGGATCATTCAGTTCAGTTTCAGAAGTATAATTCACCCATCTTCGGGGGTGATTATGAATCCAAAAGGGTAGAGGTGTGGATGAATTGGATGAGTCATATCATAGATTCATCAACACACCAGTAGAGATGAAAGTTGAGCTAATGATGTATATGATGGAGGATCTTGGATGCTAGTGGTGGGATCGACCAGTGTAGGCTAAAGTGGATCAAGGCCTTAGTTGGGGGGAGTTTGAGGAATTTTTCATCAAAAAATTATATCCTCACACATTCATGATTCAAATAATGATGGAATACTTCATCCTGAAGTAGGAAAATATCTCTGTCACTAGTTATGAAACTAAATTCATGAATTTAGTGTGATTTTCACTTGAAGACACATCTAGTGATTCCTTGAAGGCACACATATTTGAATTAGGGTTCAGACAGGAGATTCACTCAAAGATTTTCGTTCTCTATATTACTGACTATACAAATATGGTCAATATAATGACAGTGGATTAAAGGGACATATCAAGAGATATGGGAGGAGGGAGTATGTTTATACCCATGGGAACCATTGGTGACTCTAATGTTGATGGGAAGTGAAGGATGAACACCTACTTGCATGGTGGGAGTGTAAATCAGAATCAAATCCTACGATCAGTAAATCTTCCTCTGAGACCCACGATAAATGTTGGATGTTTCCAATGTGTTTACTTTAACCATATAAAGCTAGAGTGTATGGTACAACCCGGATAATTCCATAATTACAACAATATGAGACATCATTAGTGCTATTGTCATAGTGCTCTGAGATCAGGTGCTCAAGACACATATTAGTATCGCATGCATCATTTGATTTGACTGGGTGAGGATAGAAGAATCAGACTCATTAGCAGAATAGAGATAGCCATGGTGATTCCAGGCATACCATTACCCCCCAGGAAGGCCAATATAAACAAGGAAGAAAGAACAAAGTGAAGTGATAAAGCAACTATGCGGTGCTGAGCAGGTGATTCTGGATGATAAGGATGGACCATCTACACTAATAGGTAAAGTTCCATTGAATTATACCCTTATCAAATTGTTTTTTAATACTGATACATCAAATTTTTTTATTTCTTCTTATGTTATTGATTTTCTATGTTTAAAACTTGAGATGATTCCTTCCTTAATAAAACTTTAAACTCCTATTAGAGAAAGATAATTTTGAGTATTTTTTGCAAAGAATGTTCAATAAACATTAATGGAGTTGTGATGAAATGGTATTTCACGTTATTGAAGATGGATGTATATGTTTTAATCTTTGTTATGGATTAGTTGAAAACATTCAAGTCTCACATTGAATGTTATAATAAAAATATTTTTTTGAGACTGTGAATGGCGTCGAACATCTCTTTAGAAGAGAAAAGGTTGTAAAGATAGGTGCAATGATATTTTTCAAATCATAATTCAGAATGATATCTTACCAATTGGTGGCCTTGACTTTGGAATCGATGAAAGAGATCAAGAATATCAATTATCTAGTAGTGGTGGATCAGTTTATAGAAGTGTTTCCTAAAACATTCTCTGGGTTACCAGTGGTAAGGGAAGTAGAGTTTACAATTGATCTCATCCTGAGGACTGGTATTATCTCATTTACATATTATTTAATGTCACCAATAGAATTAATGGAGTTTAAAGTGTTGATCAATGTATTGTTTTCAGCAATACATAATAATGTTATCTAAAGGGGGAGATTATTGAAAATAATACTCTGTCTCTTTATGATAATTTTGATGCTCACAAATACCTTTAATTATTTTCTAATGATTTTATTTAGTATTTTTCATGAATTTATTAATTAATTATACTCTTAAAATAACAAGAATTTATTACTTATTCGGGAACTATTTTAGCGCGTTCTGGAAACACTATTCATACCTTAGTTATTCGGGATCTGCTTGAGCGTGTTCTGGAAACACTGTTCATACCCTACATGGATAAACGTAGTGTAAGGATGAAAAGCGTGTATACTTTTTGAGATAAGAGAAAAGTATAGTTAATCAACCATACTTTATCAGCAAAGTATGGAAGAAGAACCTTACATTATGAAGGAACCATACGTTTCGGTTATCAACAAAGTATGGAAGGAGAACCGTACGTAAGTACTAAACGTTACGTTTGTTTCTCAAAAGTATGGTTCATCAACCTTACTTTTGTAAACAACCATACATTCTTTGAATGGATCTTTTATCATTCGTCTGAGATTTGAAGAAAAAGTATGGATGATCAACCCTACGTTTATGATCAACCTTACCTTTGAAGAAAGTAACATGAACCCTACGTTTATGTTCAACCTTACATTGTCAACCCTACATTTTGATGCCACATCATCAACCTTACGTTTGGCGTCGGAAAGTTTGAAAGATGATATTTTTATGCAACGGTCAGCAAGCTTATTATTAGGCGGATTTTAAGTTGGATTTAAATTTGATTTTAAAATATGACTTTGACCGATTCAAAGTCGTTTTATCAATGGATTAAAGATCAAATTAAAAGGAGTTTTTTATGTCGAGTCTTCAGGGAAGTTACGACAACTCTGTAAATTCAAATTTTTCAATATCGCGAATCAAAAGGCTACTTTTATGGATATAAATGTAAAGGGGATATGCTCGCCTTTATTATATATGTTTTCTCTGAAACACTAGGCACAGGAGTGTGGTGATCAATCTATTATTCAAAAAGGTGGAAAATAGAGACTGGAAAAAGCACTCAGTTCTGCTGATTCAAAAGGAGCGTCAAAGCTCTGTTTATTTAAGAAGAAAGAACTTGATAGAAGATTCACTTGTTATACATCAAATATCTAATGTGGATATACTACTTCTGAATTTTGGAATTATATCTCTATATCTACTACAATCGAATCGACTCAGAACTGCTTCGACTTGAAAATCAATATTTCTAGATATGACGATCCATCTACTATCAGTTTTATTCTACTGCAATTGTGAAGATCAACTGGAAAAGTGATTTCTGAAATTATTTTTATCTTGAGTAACCAGCTTCTTGTTCTAAGCTGAGTAGGTTCAAGTTTGAACCATAATTCTTTGTTAGCCTAAAAATTGTAAGGGTGTCAACTGCATGTTATTCAGTTGTTGGAAGGTTTGTGGAAAAGAAGACTAGATAGTGAAAATCACCAAGCTCATGGAGTTGAGCGTTGGTGGAGCGGACTATGGGAATTCTGTTCCCCGAACCAATATACATCTATGTGTCCCGACTTTTACTTATTCCGCTGAATGATCAAATCTGATAAAGCATAGAGGACAGAAGTCGTTCAATTGAAGAGTTAATGAAAAATCTAAAAGACACAATTCACCCCCCCCCTCTTATGTATAATCTGTATATTCATGATCCAACAATTAGTATCAGAAGTGGAGTTTCTAATAGAGCCTTATCATGATAGAAGCATTTAAATATTATACAACAGAGCATCATGACTGATACAAGAGAAGGGATGTCAATGGTCAGAGCACCATATTTTAATGGAGACAACTATGGTTTCTGGAAATCGTGCATGATAATATATCTAAAAATCCTGAGATATAAAATCTATTCAAAGATTGGGAATCCTTATGAAATTCCTAAAAATCCTAAGACTTGGAGTGCTCCTACAGAGGCATAGTATGATATGAATTTGATGGTTGTGAATTCAATCATCTGCGGTCTAGGACCAGATGAATTTAATAGAGTATATCAATGCTCGACAGCATATGAGATGTGGAAAACAATAGATGTGGCATATTAAGGAACAGACAATGTGAGGCAAATGAGATATGCAACTACCAAATTGAAATTTAATACTTTCAGAATGTTTGAAGGTGAAATCATTACCCAAATGAATGGGATACTGGCAGAAATTTTCAATAATATAATAGCTCTAGGAAAACCTTTCAAGAAGGGTGATCAAGCATTAAAAGTACTGAGGGTACTTCCTACTCGATGGAATGGTATCTCTGCTGCAATCAGACAATCAACACCTGTCAAAAATGTAACCATTAGAGAGCTGATTGGTACACTGATGAAGTACGAATCTGAAATGCAATATGAGGAAAATGGACATAAAGTCTACATAAAAAAGGATGATACTTCCTTGAAGGTAACTTCACAAAAATAGAATAGAAAGATGAAGAACAGAGAAGTCAAAGATAAATCAGAGAGATCTGACTCATCAAACTCAGATGAAGAACTGGCTCAGGTAGCCAGAAAATTTAGAAAATTATACAGTAAGAAAAGAGACTTCAAAAAATCTTTTAAGAGAGATGATATGGAAGTAAGATTCTATGAATGAAAGAAGATGGGGCATATCAGACCATATTTCCCACAATTGAAAGATGCAAAGAAGAAGAAATGTTTCAAAATAAATGACTATGAGCAGAAATACAAAAAATCTATGAAAGCAACTTTGAGTGTATCTAAAGACTCCAGTAGCTCTCATGAATCAAGCTCAGATAAAGAATAAGTCAATCTAAAAGAAATCATGTGTTTCATGGTAGAAACCGATGAGGTACACTCATATTACTCCTCTGACTCAAATAATGAATCAAATTCTAAATCAAGCTACACAAATGAAAAACTTGCAGCCTACAGCAATATTCCTGAAAAATGATATGACTCACTATTTAAGAAACATAAGTCACTAAAGAACATACATAATGTTTTTTCAGATGAAAGAGATACAATGCTGAAACAACATAAGGAATTAACTGATAAATAAAATTATATTAACACTAACTATATTAATTTTGAATCAAGAATAAAAACACTGTAGGATGAAGTAGAATCTTACAAACAGACTACATTGGTTTTTACGAAAGGAGAGAATTAATTAAATGAAATTCTTGGAAAAATTGTCATTAAAAAGGAAAGATTTGGAATTTTTAGTAAAGGAGAAAAACCTAAGCAATATAAAAATTATTTGGTTCCTATCTCTAAAAGGGTTAATTGTGACTTATGTTGGACAAAGGGACATATAGCTAAAAAATGTTTCTTAAGGCAACCTAAAATTTTTGGTATTAAGAAATCCAATGTTTCAAAAGACTTATATGATTCAGCTGATTTTAAAAGAACCAAGAAAATTGGGATACCCAGATCGTTTCTAGCTAACACCCCTGGACCCAATAGAATATGGGTACCAAAGCAATTTGTTTGAATGTCTTTGCAGGTAGCAGGCCCCCAGAGTAGAAAAGATATATGGTACATGGACAATGGCTGATCAAGACATATGAGTGGAAACTCATTGAATTTTTCTTCACTCACTCAAAAGGAAGGAGGACTTGTCACATTTGGTGACAATGCCAAAGGAAAAATCATTGGCATTGGAATTGTTGGAGATCCAAAAATAATCTCAATCAACAAAGTACTTTTAGTACATGATTAAAACACATCTGGATAAGTATATCTCAACATTGTGATGATGGATATACTGTTGATTTTACTAACAATTGATGTACTGTTTCAAAATATAAACTGTTTAAATTTAAGGCACCAACAACTGATAATGTCTATACATTGGATTTAAATTCTTTGTGTAAACAACAAGTAAACTTCTTGACTGCTAATATAAGTGAATCTTGTATCTGTCATAGGAGACTTGGACATTTCAATGTATATGTTTTACATAAATAAACTAAGAAACATATAGTTTTTGATTTTCCTAGTCTCAAATTTTTATGTGACAGATTATGTGATGCATTCCAACTTGGAAAGCAACACAAATCATCATTCAAATATGTTAAAAATGTTTCTACAACTAATCCTCTAGAACTTATCCATATGGATTTGTTTGGACCATCTAGAGTAGCAAGATTAGCTGTTAAATTATATGTTTATGTATTAGTTGATGATTATTCTAGATTTACTTGGATTTCCTTTTTGAAATTTAAAAATGAAGCTTTTAATTTATTTGAAAGTTTCTGCAAATCTATTCAAAATGAAAAAGGTTTTAATATAATCTCATTGAGAAGTGATTATGGTAGAGAATTTGAGAATCAGGAATTTAATTCCTTTTTCTCAAACATGGGTATTAAACACACCTTCTCTGCACCACGAGAACCTCAACAGAATGAGATTGTAGAAAGAGGAAATTGAACAATTCAAGAAATGGCTAGAACTATGTTAAATGAATATATCCAACCTATATATTTTTGGTAGAAAGCTGTAAATACAGCTTGCTATATAAATAATTGATTTTTAATTAGACCTATTTTGAAAAAGACACCCTATGAACTATGGAATAACAGAAAACCTAAAGTAAATTACTTTAATGTTTTTGGATGCAAGGTCTACATCTTGAACACCAAAGATAATATTGGTATGTTCGTTCCAAAATCTGATGAAGGTATTTTCTTAGGATATTCTTCTACCTCCAATGCTTATAGATTCTATAATAAAAAGTCAAGGATTGTTGAATAATCAGTTCATGTGAAATTTGATGAATCTGATCCCTTTGAGAAAAGGAGAGATCAAATGGATGAACCTAACTCTAATGATAACATGAGACTTTAGAACATAAAGAATGATTTTGAAAATGATATAAAAGAAATTCATTCGAGTTCAGAGGAACAAGATACTGAATAACCTTTAAATTTATTGCCTAGACAACCTATAACATTAAATAATCACCCTTTAGAAACTGTGATAGGTGACTTAGAAACTCGTATTCAAAACTAGAATAAACTTAGGAAACCTAGTGGAATTCTCTGCCTTCCTATCCCAATAATAACCCAAAACTATAGAAGAATCTTTAGATGATGAAAGCTGGGTAATAAAAATGCAAGATGAATTAAACCAGTTTAAAATAAATGAAGTTTGGGAATTAGTGGATAGTCCTAATAATTATCCAGTAATAGGAACCAAATGGGTCTTTAGAAATAAACAAAATGACCAAGGCACAATAACTAGATATAAATCAAGATTAGTAGCTAAAGGATATAATCAAGAAGAAGGAATAGATTATGATGAGAATTTTTCACCTGTAAATAGGTTAGAATCCATTAGAATCCTTTTATCCTATGCATCTTATATGAATTTTAAATTATTTCATATGGATGTTAAATCTTCCTTTTTAAATGGTAATTTAATGGAGGAAGTTTATGTTGAGCAACCTCCTGGTTTTGAAAACTCTCAAAAACCTGATTCTTTTTTTAAACTTACTAAAGCTCTTTATGGCCTTAAACAAGCACCTAGAGCTTGGAATGAAATATTATGTTCTTTTCTTATGAAAAAATGACATTACTGTTGGATTGGAAGATCCAACACTCTTTAAGAATACTGTGAAAAATAATTTTTTATTGGTTCAAATTTATGTTGATGATGTAATTTTTGGATCAACTAATAAAACTCTTTTTCATGAATTTTCAAAATTAATGCAAGAATAATTTTAAATGAGTATGATGGGAGAATTAAATTTTTTGTCGGTCATCATATATTTCAAAAATATTTTTTAAATGTTTTAAATTAAATAAAATACATTGGTGATTTACTTAAGAAATTTGGACTTGAAAACAGCAAGCCATTTACAACTCCTATGTGTACTAATAAAAAACATGATTTGGATGAAACTGGGAAATCAGTTGACAACAAGTTATATAGAGGTTTGATTGGTAGTTTGTTATATCTTACTGCTATCAGGCCAGATATAATGTATTCAATATGTCTTTGTGCTAGATTTCAATAAAATCCAAAAGAATCTCATTTAACTGCAGTCAAAAGAATTTTTAGATATTTAAAAGGAACTATTTTTCAATCTCTACTTTATCCTAAAACTTCTTATTTTGAATTTATTTCATATTCAGATGCTGAATTTGGAAGTTGTAGATTAGATAGAAAAAGCACATTAGGAACATGTCACTTTTTAGGAAAGTCTTTAGTGTCATGGCCTAGTAAGAAACAACATTCAGTTGCCCTGTCAAAAGTTGAGGTAGAATATGTTTCTGCTAGCAGTTGTTGTCAACAAGTGTTGTGGATGAAAAACACTCTTATGGAATATGGATTGAATTTTAATAATACACCTATTTTATGTGATAATACAAGTGAAATTAATATTTCAAAAAATCCTTTTAGTCATTCTAGAACTAAGCACATTGATATAAGGCATCACTTTTTAAGAGATCATGTTATTAAAAAGGATATATTTTTAGAATTTATAAATATAGAAATTCACTTAGAAGATATTTTTACTAAACCACTTCCCACTGCAAGGTTTTATTTTATTAAGGGGGAGCTAGGTTTATTTGATTTTAAATAAAATTTTATTTTACAATACTAGTTCATTATTTTAATTCTTCTTACAATAATTTTGCTATTTTTTTTAAATAGAATAAGTTTCTTTTCCCCACGTAATATATTTTATTTATTTTTAATATATGTAATTGTAGAGACCCGAAACATGACGTACATTGACATTACATTACATTTGTGGAATACTTATTACATACACACAAGGATCGTAATAGTTTAGTGTCTTTGGAAACTCGGAACGTAATCTTCTAATCGTGGTGAAAGATCTTCAACATCTCCTATAAATATCTTCCCTTTTTTTTACCTAAAACCTTTCTTTATATCCTGGGGAAAAGAAAACATAAAAGGGTGAGCTCAAATGCTCAGTAAGGGTAAACAAAAGAAATATCAATCACATCGTATTCATAAGAACATAACATTTTGGAAATATTAACCTGCAAAAGAGAGCATAATTTCATAACATGGGATAAATCATGGCAGTGAAATGTAATCACAATAATCATAACGTAAAACATGAAACTTTTTGGCATTCACACATAATCATAGAGAATCATTTCTTGTTAGTCAAGACTCATTGCCAAGACAATCTTAGTGGACAAAGTCCCTTTCTGAATCGAGTAACCCTCGTTTCAGTCCTGTTTCACTGAACCGGTATAACCTACCGTTCCAGCCCTGTCTATCTCATGAGATATAAAATCTTTACCCAATGCACTGGAGGGAGATATAGGTCCCACCCATCTTATAATGAATCCTTTCTTATGTGTTCCACATAATCATAAACTATACATCATAGCGTAACCCATGTAATAAAAATGGGATTCTTAAACAACATGACATCATAAAACAATTCATATAAGATAAAGGAATTCATAAAAATATTTCCATCACAACATAATCAAATCCATGTAATGATAGGGATAAAAACAGAACCCTTTTATTCTCTTAGATGGAAAATAATTTTGATAAAATACTTGAACTCCATTATTGAGGAAAATATCCATTCTACTTCAAATTTTTTTTTCCTTTCATAACATGTCATACGACTTTAAAATAAAATAAGTTGATTAAAAATAAACGTGAAAACTTCTAAAGGAAGTTTCTTATAAATAATGTTTTAAAAATCCATTCATGCCGTATAAGTTAAAAAAAACATTGTTCGTACTTTTGTCGGAAAAGTCAAAAAGTACCTCGTACGAAAAACGACAAAAGATTCCTTTCATTTCTTTTACTAAAAACTCACCGAAGGGTAAAAATGGATTTAAACAATTGTAGGTGGATGGAAATAATATTAAATATTTATGAAACATGGATGTGGATGATAAAATACACCCCAGTAAATACTTATGAATAAACAATCTCGGATAAAAATGAGATTGTGATATTTCTCTTACCTTAGGTCCGATTTGCTTCATATGTGTCCGAACCTCCTGTATAATGATTTAAATAATGTCATTGACTTATTAAAGAATCATATTCATTGTTATGATATCATATATGGTTCACTTATGACATTATATTACCCGTTCTTTTGTAAATTCCATGTTAAAGAAGCGTTTTGGGTAAAATCGTTTCATTTATTGTAGGTGTTTTGACTTGTTGTTCTTGACATTATTATTACTTATATCATGATTTACTTACTTAAAGAATATAAAATATGATTTATATATCATATATATTCAGTATATATATATATAATAGATAGATAAATGAAATGAAAAACACCGTTCATGGAGACGGTAGTCCGTACGTACGCATGAACGCTGTTTTTCTTTCCTTATTGTCTTGAATGGAAGTAAGTAGATGACATACATATATATATATATACATAAATCCAGTATCGTTATTATTTCATATATTTCATTAGTAGTTATTATATATACTTTATAATTATTCATGAATGGTTAATCATTAAGAATGCATCTCATCGCGTCGTGGAGACGGTATTCCGTACGTACGCACGAGCGATGATATCATTTCCATAATTATTGAATTGAATTGGAGTGGATTATAAAATATATCAGAATCAATATGATGTTGTAATAACTATGTATAGTTATTCTTTACACCATTATACCCATCCATGTAAGGTGGTGGTGGAAAATAGATTGCACCACGGCGTAGAGACGGTATTCCGTACGTACGCACGCGCGGTGATTTCTTTTTCCGTAGGATGGATAGATGGTGAAATATGGTTGTTTCATAATTAAAATAACATATCAGTATATGAGTGATACTGATGTTATTACTTCATAATGAAACAACCTAAGAAGAAGAAGTGGAAGAAGAAATAAAGATGAAAGAATTGGTAACGGTAATTACCTCTTATTTGAAGCGCCTCTTTGAGACCTCCTCTTAGGGCACTAAAATTGGTCTTTGAGGAAGACCAGAACCTCTAGGATGTTTCTAGGGAAGTGGAGAAGATATTTTGGCAGGGGTTGTCCGAGCTTGAGTTATCAAATTGGTTTGAGGAGGAGGGGGAGGAGGTGTCCTTTTATAAGGGAGGAGAGGGGCACCTTAGGAATACCTCAAAATATTATTTTATATTAATGTCAAAATCGGTTTATAATGGTTACAAAGGGTCTTATTTCGAAGCTCAAGTGGGTATGGGTCGAAATACTATCAACCAATAATATTTAGACAAGTATAGGGTATTATTTTAACCTTGTCAATTAAATTTAACTCTAAGTTAAATAATTTAACTTTTACCGTGTCTTTTTTTTCTTTCACTATATGGTTAATACACCTACTATAACATGCCAAACGAACCCCAAATTGTTTATTATTAATACATATATCCTTATCTATGTCATTTGGCCGAACCTTAGATTTTTAGGAATAAAATAACAATTAATAATATAATATTTGATTTAAACACTATTTTGTGTCAATTTTGACACTATTTGATATATGATTTTTGTGAAAGTCATAACAGAATTATATGTTCGAAACAAGATGCTTAAATCAACACTAATATATCATAGTAACCTAGAAAATTAGTGGAATGCATAAAAAGTCTCAAATTACATTCATTTGAGCATTTATAACATCAATTATGTGAATATTTCCTTAAAAGGGTAATTACTGCATCATCGTTGTGTCATAAATAAATTAATTTATTTAAAGTCTAAAAATTATAAATAAAATATCATTATGTAGGAAATCCTTTTAGATTTCTAAGGAATATTTAGAGTCGAATTTATCTTATGTATAACCCCATATTAAAAATGTTTTAGTTATTAAACATTGATTTTAACTATTTTAACTATTCATTAAATAAAATAATATTAAATGTCATAATCTAATCCAAGTGGACCTAAATGGTCATATTATATTCATAAGGTTGTTTTTTGGCCGAATTACACTTATCCAATAGAATTAGGACATGTGTTAGGGTAATAGTAATATCATATTTACCCTTAGTTACACTATTTACTATTAACCGTGGTAAAAAAAATAAAAAGTTACTATTCACCAAAAATTATTTTCATCTCATTGAACCACATTTTAGTCCTTGATATTAACCGTGTCTGACGGATTTTCAAAATTCCATTCACAGAAGCGGTAAAATTAAGTTTTATGCAAAATTCAGTTTTTAACCTACCACTTAGTGGTTTCACTATTCATCAAAAATTGAAAGTTTTCAGAAAAATACCAAAATTTCATCCTAAGCTATATTTCATATTCCGAATTCAAAAATGAAGTCTATTTTACCATATTCATAACATAGAAGTTTCATTAATTAATTTTATAATTAAATCCCGCTATTAAAACAAATAGCGTGTTTTTAAGAAACAATATCTACCAAAAGATTGACACTTGATTATGTCTGGTTTAAATGTGAAATTACATCCAATGACCAACATCGTATTAAATTGTAAAAATATATTCTAAATATACTTTAAAACCACTCAATTTAATGATTTATCACTATTAATTATTTTGATTAAAAAAGTTGTTTTTAATTATAATCTAGTAATTTTCACTATTCATCAGAATATGAAAGTTATCCGAAAAGTACCAAAATTTCACCCTAAGCTAATTTCGATATTACGAATCCAGAAATTAATTCCATTTTGAAAAATAAAATATACAAAATTTTAAAAAGTGGTTATTACTATTCATAACGGCTAGTTTTAATAATATTTTAATAGCATATTGTTGTTTAATGAAACTCGTTATTGCGTACTACACACGCTATCGAGGAAGGTCGCGATTGCGTGTAATGCAAGGCAAGTCAAGGAGGTGTGTTGTGCAAGCTCCTTTTGATGTAGCGTAAAACACAAGACATTAATAAAATTAAAAAGAATATTTTTCATAAAATCTCGGGCTGTTACAGTAATGATTTTTAAAAACACAGGAATCAAGGTTGTCAGAAACACTTTCTACATCTAAATCGTTTCATTTCTATCGAAACATTTTCAAACCCGCAAATCGCACCTCTACTCGTGAACCCTAATCTTATAACCTCTGAAACCATAACCTTAAAACCTTCAGAGATTATCGCAGAGATGGTATGGACTAAAAGAGCCAGTGAATCCGAGACAACAAATTCCATGCGACAACGCTCTGAAGGAAGAAAAATCTTACAGGGCAAGGTAATAGATCTCGACTTGTTATTTCAGACAAATCTACTGTTGAAACAAGCATTGTCGTTTCAGAACCTTGAACAGACGTTCAACTGTGAAAATACAGAATTTCTAAATGAGGTAGAACTTAGATATGACTTCAAATCTGTATAGTTTAGTTTGGGAGATACTGAGGAAAATATGATGGCTAAGATAGAGGATAGGGATTTCTTAATCTCGTCAGTAGAAATTTGTCAGATTGTCAACTACCCTCATGAGGGAGTTTTTCATTTCTATTTGAAACATATTGAAGATTCTGTGCATAAATCAGAGGACATAATTTCGTTTCTTTTTGGAACTAAGACTATAAAGAAAATGTTTATCAAGGATTTGGATCTTGATCAGAAAATTTTGGTCAAATTTGTGCAAACAGGGATTGCACTGAGGTTGTTTGAGATGGAAAAAATATTATATCCTGATATGTATATAATGTATCTTTTGCTCATTGATGTCAAACTCAATTTTCCTAGGTATATGGTTAGATACCTAAGATATTGTTGTCAGAGGGATGCTCGAATAAAATTTTATCCTTTTGGTCGATTCATTTCCTAGTTGTTGCCTAAGAAGGACATGGTGAGATTAGTGGATGCTCGAGTACACTATCATCACTGTAATGTGTTTAATGCTAGAACTTTAAGGAAGATTGGATATTTATGGAGTACTATCAATGGAAAACTTTTCCCAGTAGGAGTAGATGATGACTCAGAGAGTGCTCAGACTCAACCTGCTATGTCCAAGGAGGGACAAGCTGAATTAAGAGTCAGAAATGTAGCAAGAAGGATCCGATTTGAAGTGGAAGATGTTGAGGAAGAAAGAAGTCAGAAGGTACTTCAATGTCGAAGAAATAGACCTATTAATGAGGAAATTACTTCCCCTGCATTGGAAAAAATAGAATCTTTATTTTTCTATACTTTTGTAAGAGAATCTTCTATTGATAAGAACATGGAAGATGTTAGTGAAAGGACAACACTAGTATAGGGATCAGGAGTTCAAGAAGAACCTCAAAGGGAGACTCAGGAACAGATTGTAGCTGATGTTGAAGTTACACTTCAACAGGAACAAAATAAGGAGGCAGAGCCTGGTGATGAAGTGGCCAGACCTCAGGAAACTCCTGAAAATATTTTTCTCAGTATTCCAGTGGAAGACAAAGATGCTGATGTTTGTGAAGAACATCTCTCGGATTCTCCAACAGAGGTACTTCAAGAGGATTTTTCAATGGAAGAGTTTGGAAAGGACTCTGAGGAAAATTATATGGACCAACCTACTCAGGCCAAGGAGAAAGAAAAATCTGATGCTGAATCATTACCATTAGTACTAATACATCACACAAAAACTGAAAATGTGAACCAAGCACAGGGTGCCTCTGATTCAAGGAAGAAAGAAGTTGAAGAACTGTACAAAAAGGTGTCTCAGTTGGAATATGACAATTTCACTCTGAGAAATGCCTTAGACTTAGAACAATTGATATTTGAAAATCTTAAAGAGAGTACTGTTTCAAGACAATAAGATGAAATGTTTAAAGAGGATATACTGAATGAAATTGTCAAGTTGAAATCTGAAATGGTTATGAAGATAGATTTAGAAGATCTAAATTTTTTTATGGAGAACCAATTTTCATCAGTTGAAAATAGTGATGTTAGTGGATCAGGTACTTCACCTGATTTAATCAGAATATTTCAAGCTATCACAGCCATGATGAGCAACATGAATGACATGTTTCAAGATCTTCAATGTAACAGTGCTCCATTATCAGTGTTGCTGGACAATCAGAAAATTTTAGTGGATCAACTAACATCTAGTGAGCCACCAATCAAAACACTGTTAAATCAGATGTCATAGTAGCTATCAATGTTTATAGAAAAAGAGGAAATGATGCCTGAGTTTTTCAGAGTCAATTTAATCAAGGATTTTCATATGAATCATAAGAATAGAGAGCTCATTATCAAACATGGAGATGGGATGATGAAGAGACTCAGGGAAAAGTTTACAGAAATCAAGTCTACAATCCATAGGAGATAAAACCTATTGACTACCTTTCCCAAACCATGATTCATGTGTATATCACTGTCATGTACATACCACTATTTTTTAATGAAAATTTCCTCCATTTTTTATTTGTTTCTTTCTCTATTTTTTTATTACTAGTTTACGTTAACATGTGCAAGTATATCAGATTACCTTACTATTAAATAGTTAATAATAGCATTTACCTACAGTTCAGTGCAACATTAAATGTGTTCAAATCCTTGTTCTATCATTCATTTTGATATCAAAAAAATGGGGAGAAATTTGGATAAACACAACATTTTATTTTAAAAACCTTATTTAAATGATTACAGATTTATACTTATATAGAAAAATATTTTAATTTATTAACAGTCGCTTATTATAAAGGGAAATTTTCTTTTTTCTTTTTATTGAGAGGGATAAATTTGGACAAAACTATAAACTTTTATTTTTAATGAAATTTTTTTTTTCGTAAAGGGGGGGGGGATTTTTATTTATTGAAATGATTTTGTTAAAATTAAATATTGTTTTATTCTCCCAAAATTCTAAAACATTAATTTGAAAGTTAATTTCATTTAATTAGTCTTATTATTTTATGGGTTTTGTGATCATCAAAAAGGGGGATATTTTTGAGAAAAGCATTGTTTTCAACAATACATAATAATGTTATTTAAAGGGGAGATTATTGGAAATAATACGCTGTCTCTTTATGATAATTTTGATGCTCACAAATACCCTTAATTATTTTCTAATGATTTTATTTAGTATTTTGCAGAAATTTGTTAATTTATTTTAATCTTGAAATAATGAGAATTTATAACTTATTCGAGAACTGTTTTAGCACGTTCTGGAAACACTGTTCATACCTTACTTATTCGGGATCTGCTTGAGCATGTTCTGGAAACACTGTTCATACCCTATGTGGATAAACGTAGTATAAGGATGAAAAGTGTGTATAATTTTTGATATAAGGGAAAAGTATGGTTAATCAACCATACATTATCAGAAAAGTATAGAAGAAGAACCATACGTCAGGAAGGAACCTTATGTTTGGGTTATCAACAAAGTATGGAAGGAGAACCGTACATAAGTACTAAACGTTACATTTGTTTCTCAAAAGTATGGTTCATCAACCTTACTTTTGTAAACAACAATACATTCTTCGAATGGATATTTTATCTTTCATCTAAGAGTTGAATAATAAGTATGGATGATCAACCTTACCATTAAATAAAGTAACATAAACCCTACATTTATATTCAACCTTACATTATCAACCCTACATTTGGAGGCCACGTCATCAACCTTACGTTTGGCGTCGGAAAGTTTGAAAGACAATATTTTTATGCAACGGTCAGAAAGCTGATTGTTAGGTTTATTTCAAGCTAGATTTAAAGTTGATTTTAAAATAAAACTTTAAATGATTCAAAGTCGTTTTATCAATGGATTAAAGATCTAATTAAAAGGAGCTTTTTATGTCGTGTCTTTAGGGAAGTTACGACTACTCTATAAATTCAAATTTTTGAATATCGCAAATCAAAAGGAGACTTTTATGGATCTAAATGTGTAGGGGATATGATCGGCTTTATTATATATGTTTTCTCTGAAACACCAGGCACCGGAGTGTGGTGATCAATCTATTATTCAAAAAAGTGGAAAGCAGAGACTGCAAAAAGCACTCAGTTCTTCTTATTCAAAAGGAGCATCAAAGCTCTGTTTATATAAGAAGAAGGAAGTCGATAGAAGATCCACTTGTTCTACATCAAATATCTCATTTGGATCTACTACTGCTGAAGTTGTGAATTATATCTCTATATCTACTGCAACCGGATCGACTCAGAACTTCTTCAACCTGAAAATAAATATTTCTAGAGATGATGATCCATCTGTCGTCAATTGCATTCGGTTGCAATTGTGAAGATAAACTGGAAAAGTTCTTTCTAAAATGATTTTTATCTTGAGTAACTAACATTTCATACTAAGCTGAGTAGGTTCGTGTTTGAACCAGAAAGATTTGTTAACCTGAAAATTGTAAAGGTGTCAAGTGCCAGTTTTTCAGTTGGTGGAAGGTCTGTGGAAAAGAGGACCAGATATTGAAAATCACCAAGCTCATGGAGTTGAGCGTTGGTGGACTGGACTAGGGGAATTGTGTTCCCTGAACCACTGTACATCTATGTGTCCCTTCTTTTACTTATTCTGCTGCATGATCAAATCTGATAAAGCATAGAGGATAGAACTTGTTCAATCGAAGAGTTAACAAAAAATTTTAAAGACATAATTCACCCCCCCCCCCCTCTTGTGTATAATCGGCATATTCAATATCCATCATAATGTTTAGTTGGAAGAGATAGATATTAAGAGTTCAATTTTTTCAAGCACGTGTCTGTGGGTAGCATCAGTCTTGTTCATGAAGAAAGCAGATGGAACTTTGAGGTTGTGTTTGGATTATTGTAAGGTTAACCAATTTATGATAAATAATAGGTATCCAATTCCACACATTGATGATATGTTCATTCAATATATGGTAGATCATTTTTTCTATAAGATTAACTTATAATCAAGATATCACCAATTACCCTTATTCTAAAAAATAGATTTCATAAGAATATATGGCCGTTGTAAATATGTGTTAATTCCATTTAGTCTTACGAATACACTAGTAGTATTTATGGAATTGATGAATTGGATATTTTAGATATATATGTATTATTTTTTTGTGTTGTTTGTGGATGACATACTTGTGTATTAAAGGAAAAGGTTTTAGTATGACAAACACTTGGTGATAGTATTGGAAATCTTGATAGAACATTGTTTTTATTCAAAATTATCGAAGATTGGTTTTTGGAAACAAGAGGAATGTTTTATGGGTCCGGAAATTTATAAAATTGGTGTTTTAGTGGATCTAGATAAGATAAAAGTTGGTATATCTTGGAAACCGATGAATAATGTCTTTGAGATTCGATGTTTTCTTAGTATATCTGCTTATTAACAACACTTCGTTCGTGATTTTTCATGAATATATTCACCAATTAAATCCTTGAAAAAGAAGAATAGTGTTTTCCAATAGACTAAGGAATTATATAAATCTTTTCAAGTGTTGATATTCCACCTTACCGCAGCACCAATCTTTATTTTTCCAAAATCAACACAAGGGTGTGGGGTGTATTGTGGTGCTTTAACATATGGGTTGGTGTGTGTTATAATGCAATGAGACTATGTTGTTACTTATGGATAAAGGAATTTGAGTTTGCATGGGAAGAACTAAACAACACACAATTTAGAGTTAGCTGCAATCTTCCATGCCATAAGTACATGGCGTCATTATCTATTTGGTGATAAATTCATCGTCTTCAGGGATCATAAGATCTTGAAGAATATTTTACCACAATAAGATTTGAATCTGAGGAAAACAATTATAGAATACCTCCAAATGTTTGACTTTGACTTAATTTATACACTAGGTAAAGGAAATTTTGTGCTTGATGCATTAAGGAAAAATTTCTATGCTTAGTTAGAAAAAGAAGCTTCAGATTAGTGGTAGTTGATATCAACTCACACTATCATGAATGTGGAATTTTAAGACCAATGTGATGTTGTGGTTTTCTTTCTAGTTTCTCTTATTCTTGATTTAATAAATATGTTAAAGGAGACATAATAATCCAATGCATAATGTGTTTCAATGAGTTCAAAACTCAATGGTGGGGAGACCATTGTGGGATGGGGGATGGATAATAGTTTAGTGTGGTGGTTTAGGAATTAGATGGTCATATCTATGGATTTTTAAGAGAAACTTCCTCATGATTACCACCATTATAGATGGGATATTCATCTGAGAATATAGAATATGTATAAGGTGTTGAAAGAACAGTTTTGGTTGTCCGGTATAAAAAGGAATGTGGCTGAGTTGGTTTGAAGATTCTTAACTTGTCAGAATGTTAAGGCAGAGCATCAGAAACCATTTGGTATGTCACGGTATTAACCAATTCTAGTGTGGAAATGGGAGTATATATCTATATATTTTGTTATAAGTATCCCATGAACGGTTCTGAAACATGATTATATATGGGTGATTGTGGATTAGATCACCAAGTCGGCTAATTTCATCCCTATTCATGAAACTCATACGGTGGAGGATCTATCCAAAATCTATATCAATGAAGTGGTAAATAGGCATGGCATACCCATTCTGATAGTGTTAGACAAAGATAAGAATTTCATGTCTCGTTTCCGAAAATATTTAAAAAAAATACCTTAGGAAATAGATGATTATGAGTATGTAGTATCATCCTTAAACAAAACAGAAATCTAAAAGGATGACCTAAAAGTTGAAAGATATGTTATGGGATTTTGTAATGGATTTTTGTGGTTTGTGGGAAGAGCATGTGTCATTTTTGGATTTTTCATATAACTGAAGCTATCAGGCCTCAATACATATGGCTATGTTTGTAGCATTGTATGAGATTCCATTTTTCCCCACTTTGTTCGGTGGAAACAAGTGAGAATTCACTAGTTGGGATAAGCCTTGTCCAAGAGACAATAGAGAACATTTAGTTGATCATAAAGAGGATGTAGATGGCTTAGAGTCATCTGAAATATTATGTGGATTATCGTCGATAAATGTTATCATTTGTAGTGAGTGATCATGTGTTCATAAAAATATATCCCGGTCTTGGACATCGACATTTTGGGCAGCATGGAAAGTTATCTCATTAATACATAATCCCTTTTGAGATACTAGAATTGGTTAGTGAGGTGGAATATCATTTTTCATTTCCACCATGGTTTATTGTGGTTCAAAATGTGTTCCATGTATATTAGTTGAAAAAGTTTCAACCTAATCCTAACCATGTGATCAGATGTGATCATGTTGACCTTGAGTTAGATGATTCATTGGAATATATATTACTGAGGATAGTTTATTGGAAATAGAAAGCCTTATAGGGAAAAAACATCGATCTAGTGTGGATTTTTTGGCAACAAGGTCATGTTCAGGAAGAGACTTGGGAGTGAGAAAAATATATGTAAGACAAATATTTAGAACTCTTTCAAAACACCAATGGTTTTCTACTTTATGGGGTTGAAAAGACCAATTCTGGAGAGAATTTATTACCCTCATTTTCAAGTAAGTAACCCTTTAGTTATGATTTTTATGTATATAAAGTATTGGGATTTTGAAAAGTTTTTCGGGATTTCCTATTGGTGCACAGTTTGGGAAAAACCTACAACACTTTTAGGAAACTGTGCAAAATGCGACAGGGCAAATAGGGATGGTGGACAGATGGCGTGTGGTTTTCCTAAACTGTGCATCCACTAATGATAAACTGTGTGCTTTGAAAAAATGTATTTGGTCATTTTGATCATTGGATTAGGCATGGTTGGAGCATGGTTTAGAGATCGTGTGAGATAACCATTCAAGGGTAATACTTAAGGTAGTTTTTATCACATGGTTGGTGCACAGTTTGACTAACCGCGTGACAAAACTGTTCACGATTTGAAATAATATCCTTAAAAAGTGGATCTAGGTCGGATTAAGGTTTTAACCCCTATTTTTCTCCTATGCATCCCTAAATTGGGATTTTCTCTCTCAAAGGTCATGGGGGGTTCTTCCATCAATTTAGATGTGATTCGAAGGCTTTCCATGTTGATTAAAAGATGATTCCTCACAGTATGAGATTTTTCTTGATTTTTCTTGATGTTTTCTTATATATACTTCACCCTCTCTCTCGTTTTCATAGATATATGAACAATGTCGATAGATTTAAGGTTGTGGACACCAAATATGTTTATATTTTTCCTTTTTTATGATAGGGTAGGAGATCTGATGTGGTTTCTTTGAGATTCAACCTTGTTTTGTGATGTTTTTCATGTTGTAAATCATTTTCACAAAAGTTCTAGAGGTATGTGGTTTCACTCTTGACTCCACTTTCTATAACTGATTGTATTGGTTTAAAATTTATTTAATTGATTGAAATTAATTTTGAAATATTTCTAGAAATAATATTATAAATTCTCTTTATAGATGATTTATGGTTTTGGGTGAAATTGTGTAATTTTGGTATTTGGTTGTGTAATGTTCTGTGATAAATTATTTTAAAATGATGATTTAAAATAATTTATTTATTTTTTTTATGGAAAAGTTTTTCAATAAAATGGTTTTTCATTGAAATGAGTTGGCATTAAAATGGATTTATGTAAAAATGTTTTCAAAGAAATTGTTGAATGACTGAAATGGTTTTGTCTTGGTTTTTGTACATACTTGGTGTGTGTGTACATATTTACTTTATAGGGATTGGTTGAAATATGACCTTGTAATAAGTGGAAAAACTGTTATAGAACATGGGATATAATTTCCTTGTGATGAATTGGTAGATCGATGAGGGAAATATCATGACTGTGGAACTATCATAAAGAATCATTCATGGTTCGTGGGGTGATTATGTGAAATATAACAGTTATGACAAAGGGATCTTATGAAATGGTTTAAATGCATTGTTTTGTTTCTTTCTTTGAAAAATGTATTTTTTTTGGAAAAATTATTTGACATGGAAGTTGTTTATATTTATTTATAAACTATTTTAGAAATTTTATTTATATAAATGGTTTTATATAAATTTTTCTATCTTTTATTTCCTAGTGGCATGAGTAGGGAAGTCATTGGGGAAAACCTTCTAAGTTTTAGTACTCATCCCTACAAAGGTACTTTGGTGCTTTTGTTGATGTCATCTGTAAGGACATGGGAAAATTTAAATTATCACTTGTCTTTAGCACTAATTCATAGTGCTTGGGATG
Organism: Viscum album; assembly: GCA_963277665.1. Lineage (NCBI taxonomy): Eukaryota > Viridiplantae > Streptophyta > Magnoliopsida > Santalales > Viscaceae > Viscum > Viscum album. Next base: position 57,066,070 of record OY728123.1, read on the forward strand.
TTTGATGAAGTTGGATCATGGAGCTTGTGAAGCTTGGGTTCTTGTCACTGTCTTGGAGTTTTATTAGATTGTATTCCACTGTTTACATTGATATTGTATTCTTCCACAACAACACTTGATTTTAGAAAGATTTTGATAAATAAAATTTTGAGTTGTATTTCATTGTAATCTGGAATCATATAGTGGTTTGTTTGGTTGGTGGTTTTATTCTTAAAGGTTAAATCTTCCCCCACATTTAATGGAGCCCTTTGACATTTATTGCTAGAATTTGGTGTCCTGGGGATATTTCTTAAGGCCTAGTAATATCTCACTGCCCTCTCAAGACAATGATAAGGGATGGTACATTACATCTTGATATTCCAAGAAGCAAATTATTAAGACTTTTAGTTTCATGGTGATGCCTATATCATTTCTATGGATTCATTTGATTACACTGGATGCCATGATTGTATAATTCTTTTTGTAAGTTAGATGATTTTTTAATTAGTTTTAAGTTCTAAATACATGTGTAAAAGGTGAAACATTGTCTATAACAATGAATATGTTTTAAGTAACATCCATTTGTTCATAAAGAGATGTTTGGATGACGATGACGAGTTCTTTAGAATTTATATTCCATGAATAAAAGATGATGATTTGACGAAAGTAATGCAATATGTCATTATTGCATGAGAAACATGCCAGAGATAACTTGAAGATTATTGAAGGATCTATTCTCATGAATAATAAATTGAAGTAGATAATGAAAAATAATATAAATCATGAAATATTTCATGAGAGGATATTGGAATATGAAGTGTCTAACTAGTTGATGGCTTTTTTTTTATATGATACTTCTCATAGAATTTAATCAATGTGTTTAACAAAAATTGGACAACCATTAGAAGCCCAAGTGTCGAGTCCAAAAACCAACTTATTGGACTCTAGGTCAACCACATAGGGAGGACCAAGCCTTTAGAACTGTAAGGTAGAAGAGGAGCATGAGGGAAATGTATAATCCCTATAACGGGACCCTATGTAAGGTTCACTGTGCACATGCTCAAGGTCATTCATAGGTTACGCAGAAGCCTACAATCCCTGGACCATGTGTTTCATGGCCCGTGAGAGAATGGGTTGTGTAGTGTCTTCTAGGTGCCGATCATAGTTTCATATTTAAGAAACAACGTAAATAGATTTTCTTAAAAAAAAATTGGAATAAACTTTTGGGTTTCATTATGGGATGAAATATCTTTCATAATTTTCACGTGCATAAATGACAGAAAAAATAATGACTATCCAATCGGGTTCATCTACAACGCCCATCACATCCTACACCCTACAAGTTTAAACTCTTGTTTTCTAATCTATCATGTCATTTATATTCCAAATTAGTCATTATTTTTAACCATAATCATCATATTACTCCTCCCATCTCTCAACAGAACTACTGGATTCTCTAGAGACATGGCCAAACCACCATCAGTCAATCCTGAGGCTTCCATGATCACACTAAGATTGAAATCATGAAACAAACATGATCCAAATAAAGATTAAACTTCATTTTCATGATTTATATACTCTCATCCAAACTGAAAACACAGTTTCAAGAGGCGTATTCTGATGTTTCATCTCATTGTATGAGTTCATGGAATGAGTTTCATGTGTAAACGATCACATTCACATGTTACATCATCACAAAGAAAAAATCCATGATACATTGTGTATCTTTAATCTGGGTTTGAATATTTTAAAGGTTGATTCCTTCATAAATTCAAAGGGATGATTACCATGACATGAATTGTGGGGATTTGATTAAGTGATTAAATGATGAAGATGATGTGTTCTTTATCTATAAAATAAGAGTCACGAAGATGAATCTATCTGCTACTTCTCACATATTATTTGAGAGATCTCATTTTCCTCAAACATATATAATCTCTTTACTACCATTTTTGGGAAGGATAATGTTTATCCATCCTTTTAGGAATCGTGAAAAAATGGGAGTCCCATGAACCATTCTTGTTTTGTTAAGGAGAAGGACTCTAGAACATGTGAAAGGTGTTAACACCCTCATCATAATTCATGATGAAGGTTAGTTCCACAAATATTTCTACTTTCATAAAGAATAAATCATGCAGACACACAACTGGCGTGTACACACCATTGTTGTGCTTCACAAAGAACCAGTTCCATGAAACTTGCTGCTCGCATGAATAACTATACCATGAGCCAAAATTCATGAGTTGTTTACTCATATGGTGTTTCATGAAGTTGTTCCATGTATAAACCATTACATGAAGACACTGTGTAATTGGTTGATACACAATGGATATAAAATAAGAAACCTATACATTTTGTTTGTGCAAAGAGAAACTAACGTGCACTTAAGTTCATACTTATAAGAGGAAGAAGACGAACTCACACTTTTTAGGTTTTCATATTATATAAAGTGCATACATACACATACTATTTATAAACATAGTTTAATAAAAACAAACATGGCTATTTTATAACGAGAGAGAGAGAGAGAGGTAAGGAGAATAAAGTTAAGAGACGATGAAAATGAAAGTGGGTAGTTTGTATGTGTTCATGCATATGTGAATGCATGATAAATATAGAATGGTTGAAAAAGAATAAAAAACACATAAAATAATAATAACAACTATATGTGTAATGTTTTATTCAAAGAACATGCATCATGCTTTATGCATGAAGCGATTTAAAATAAGTCAATCCTAGATATAAAGAAGAGAATGGTTTCAAAGTGTTCTATAGTGTGTTAATTAATGAAAAAAATATCCTATACCAATAGTTTGGAACCATTTTTATAGGTCCCCTAATTGTTGGTATAGCCTGTACAAAGGATTTAGAGGGCGATTGGTTGATTTTCTATCGGTATAACCATGACCATCAGTTTTCCCAGAACTGTTGGTATAGTTATATACCAATGGATTGGAAAACCATTAGGATAGTTTTATACCAACGGTTAGGAAACAATTGGGATAGGTCTATAGAAATGTTTTTGAAGCATTGGTTCATACCTATACCAATGGATTCCAAACCACAGGGATAGGTAATGTAAAATAAAAGATGCATTCGATATTTGAACCCATGACTTCCCACTTATATATCAAAGCCCTAACCATTATGATACAATTATCTTTGTCAATATAATTGGATATATATATATATATATAATTTATATATTTATTTATTTGATGATATTTGAAAAAAAAAAATCACAAACAATATGGGTACCTATACCAACAGTTCTAAAAAGCATTGGTATAAGTACATGGATTTTTGGAAACTCTACCAATGGTTTTGAAAAGACAATGGTATAGGTTTTTTATAAATATCTTATACCAATGGTTTTTTAAAATCATTGGTATAAGGGAATATCTATTCCCATAGTTTTGGATAAACCATTGGTATAGTGTCTTCAATTACATGTTATATCAACAATTTTGGCAAAACCATTAGTATAGAATAGTTGGTATAGGTCCAGTATCTAGTAGCAGGTGAAATAAAATTATATAAAAATTGGCTGTACCAATTTATAATAGAATTGAACCATATACACTCATTTATTGATATTGAAAATCAATGAAAAAGAATTAGAAAATTGTACACAATTTAACATTATTGTGTGTCCAAGAAGAATAGATTGTTCCTTCTTAAATATTGATTATTATTCAGGACAGTTTAATTGTGATGATATTGTTTTGAGCTAATCTTATTTGATCTAATAATCACAAAGGGATTTTGTGATTATATAAAATAAGGGGTTTTATTCTAGTTTGGTTTCTCAATGAAGAAGAAAGAAGAAGAAGTGACTTATAAATTTATATTCAGTTTATCATTTTTTTGGTAAGGAAGATTTATCTGTTCATTATTCTATTATAGTCATATTGTTGTGATTGAATAAATAATAAGATGGTGAAATTTTTATTTTACTACTGGTAAGAATTAAGAAGATTTACATTCATGTTTTTCTGAAATAAACAAAGTGAAGAAGAAGGCGGTGTAAGAAAAAAGACAAATTGTGACATCCAATAGGTATTAACAGTTGGAATAATTTTTTTGTATTAAAAAACATTATAAAACAAATATAAGACCATCTTTATAGGTAGTATAATGATCCATACAAGTTCTATAAACATTTAATTTCAATTTACTATACTGAATTTCAAGTTAAATGGTATTTCTTACTTGTTATAACCACATTCAAAGGATTACTTTCTAGTGGTTGTGTGGTCACGATCATTTCTGTAACATTCCAAGGACAAGATACTCTTATTGATTAGTGAAACTTGTAAAAAAATCATGTTCTATTATTTATTGTATTCATATAAATTCTTCATAATAGGTAAAATTCAATTCGACATCCTAACAGGTCTAAGAGATACAAGGATAAAAAGTTGAATTGGATTAAAAAGTCCCCAACACTGATTCACCCCCTCTCATTGCTAGTCATATACCAATATGGTCCTCTCAAGTGGAATCAGAGCCAAGTTTATCCTATGTTAGATTATCTATAGTGAATAAATTCTATTTTTAATAATTGAGTTTCTTTCCTAAGTCAATAATGAAGTGTAGTTTTGGTAAAGATTAAATTACCTTTGAAGAGAATGATATGTCTACCAAGACCATTATTAATTTGAAAAATAATGAGAAGAGAAAGTTATAGAAGAATCCCCTATTATATAAATAATATTAAGTATATTTTTTATCCATGCCTTTTTTATAAGAAAGACATATTAGGATTGAAAATTTATAATCAGATTTCCCAAGTTTCCACCATGAATATGGATAACCTTCCAACCTCTAGTGATGAGGAGGTATGTTTTAGTACATTTGAAAATTGTACTCAAAATTAATATTCTAGAAAATCTGGTGATGATGATCAATATAATACCTCTAAAGAATCATTTTTTCATATATTAAGAGATATTCTTCATGGTATTCATGAATAAGGAGCCTCTACTATTTGTGAAGTCTTTAAATGTATGTAGGAAGAGATCACCCAACTAGAAGAAGAAACTGTTGTTTTAGAAAAGAGCATGCAAGAAAAAAATGTTGAATGTTAAAACCACTCCAAATAGGTTGGAACCTTTGAATAAATAAAGAAGAAACTAGAAATAATTTAATCTAAATGGAATTAATAAGTTAAAGAGAAAGAGGGATTTATGAAGACTCCGGAAAAAAAGATCTATGAACTTGAAGAAAAATTTAAAAACAACATTGATTTCATGTATTGAAAATTTGAAGTAACATCATAGAAGATCAAAAAATTGACTACTTGATTCAGAACAAAGTTAAGTTTCATAATGAAAAAGATGAAATAATGAAGAAGGATTGTGAAGAGAATATGGTTACGATTGAAGATCAAAAAATCATCCTCAATTAAAAATGTCTAGATTTGTATCCTAGTTGGCCAATTTTGAGAATACACGTATTGAGATTTCAAAAAAAGAAGGAAATAGTTTTTTTCTAATACTCAATTCTTACAAGAGAGTTATACTAGTAAAATTATCCAAACACGTGTCAAGAATATCCTGACTTCGTTCCAGTATCTATCACAAGAATATGAGAAGGAAAAGGTACCATCCATACCATTTTTTACTAATTTTTCTAAATATGTTTCCACAAATAGTTCATGTTAGAAGAAAAATTATTAATAGGTATGGATTAATAAAGGTGATAATAAAACTTCCACCATGTTTAGGGTGTATAGAAAAAATAATGTCGAAGTTGATTTTGCAAAAAGGGCACAGTAAGTCATGATGATGTCCCAAAAGCCTTCTACATGAGATATAAAGAAATTAAGATTTTTGGGTCAATTTGGTGATGAAATATATTTGGGAACTATGCATTAAATTGTTTGTAAATTCCTTAAAATGTTAAAGAACAATGAAATCCTATCTCGGGGGGGGGGGGAGAGAAATCTAGAGAAAAAGAAGCAATATCCACATGTCTAGAATAATCTGTATACTACAAAAAGATTTGGAATGCATGATAACATCTATGATGTATGCAATGGTAGTGGTTACAAGGTTAGTACATGATCATATCAATATTTATTCAATGATAATAAGAAAATAAGATCACAAAATATTCTTAGGAATAAATAAGAAACATTGATAAGATATCAGAAAAATTTTGTGAATAGAAATCATCTAAAAAGGTATTAAAGAAGAATGGTGAGAAGAAATTTGATTCTAAACCCAAGAAGTTGACACTAATAGAAATGGGATCTATTGACACAGATGGATACCAATGGTTTTTCATAAATTTTGGGATTGATATGCTATACCAATGGTTTCATAATAATCATTGTAATATACTCACTAAATCACTTAAGAACCTGCTCTCCATCGGGATCACCTTCTCCCATATGGCTTCCCCTCGTGCCCCACTTCTCCAATCCCTATAGCACAGCTCTGATCCCCTCCTCGCCGCATCTACCATCCCGAATCCCCCTCGATGCCACTCTCATCCCCCTCACGCTCCCCTCCTCCCATCTGGACTCCCCGTCTCCACGCGTCGCTCCCTGTTCCCCGCTCGCCACTTGCTACTCCCATCTCGTCGCTCCCCACTCACTGCTCCTCGATCCCCGCTCGCCGCTCACTACTCCTAGCTCCCCACCACTTGCTTCTCCCCTCTTCCCATCCCAAGCCCTAGTAGTCATCGCTTGTCCCTCCCCTGCAAACTCTTCTCTCTATGTTGAATTTGCAGCACGTGCACAGAGGTATTCTACCACCCTCTTGCATTGTTTACCTTATGATATATCTAATTTCCAAAGTTTCTTTTTTAGGGTTATTCATCGATTTAATTGAATTATGGTGAAATAAATCATTTATGATAGATATTTTTATATGATTAATAATAGGGGAACCCAAGATCATGCCTTCTTGTTTTTTCACATCTATCCATTAAGGTATTCAATGTTTCATATTCTTCCAAGCGAGTTTTACCAAAATAAATTTTATTAGCTATTGAATAAGAATTTTTAATTATTTCTTTGTGGATCCTAGATTAATGGATGCATTGGGATTATAATGGGAATTTTTTCTAATTATTTGGACATAGTATAATGTCCAAATGAGTTAAGTTATAATATAAAAGGGTTAAATTTAATTAATTAATTTGTTATAATTAATTATTAATTGTGGCTTGATGTAACATAGAAGCTCAGGGCGATGCGATGAGCCTGGTTGATCAAGGGAGAGGTTGGATGAGCTTGGTGGGCCTTGGAGGGCCTTAGTACCTAATGTTGGCCCTTACCATCAAACTGGAAAATCCTTGGTAAAATGTAGGTTTCCTTTCATACATTCCTTATGGAATTTACTTTTGTTTTATGATGCATGTGGATGCTCGGGCATGTCATTGTGGTTGTATCCCATTATTAATTTTTTAAATAAATGTTTTTATGTAATTAAAAATTATTAATAGGAATAGATAAAATGAAAAAACATTTTGTGATGGATTGAAAGTTCACTAATTTTAAATGTTTGATTGAGGTTTCCAACCCCCTTTAAATGTGTTTATAACTTTTTTATTATTGTTGTTGTAGCTGACTTCATTTGGTGTGTGAGTTTTTGTTTTTCCTTGAAAGTGTGAGTAAGAGCTTCTTTTTTTCATTTCTATGATGGCTCCTTTACTACTAGTTTTATCACTACAATTGGTTATGCCTTTTTAATCTTATTCATCTTGCTACTTCTTTGGTTTCTTTGTCTACCTAATAAGATAATACTTCCCATATCATTTTTTCATCAATACTAATGCACCAAAATTCCAACATGTAATTCCAATATTACATTAAAACCTCCACAAATTATCCCAAATCAACATAACCTAAAAAACCATCCCATGAAACTCACTCAATAATTTAAGGGAATTGTAATACTCTACACAGAAAAATATAGTTAATGAAAAAAGTAGGAAAACCCTTATCTCTCAGAAATGGTCAACATGAGAGAAAAATGTAATAATTAAGATGAGAGTATAATATTCAGAAACCCATTTAATAAACATGACTGACTCCAAAAAGTATGTGTCTCCTTGAAGAATAAACCAGAATCATACTCTAATTTACACTTGCTGACAATAGGACTTAAATATCTTCTACATGCATCATTCAATATATCTATTAGTTTGGATGAATATTAACTCTAGTGGAGGATCCCATGCCCTTTTTATCACAAAGTTAGTCCAAATAAAAAATCTTTTTAAATATCCAAGGATCATGTAACTGGAAAGAATACAGACCCAATTTGATCCACATATTGAGGATCCTTATTCCCTGTGTAGTCAGATGGGAATACCAACCCTTAGGATTATGTGAGGGATCCACATTCTGACATAGCTAAACAGCCAAAAAAGGATTATATCTACTGAATAATTTCTTGAACGACATGCTTGATATTTGTCATCTGGTATACAATATAAATGGTACTATAATTTGAATATCAGTTCGTGTAAAATCTCTAACATATAAGAAAAGGTAACCATAAAAATATATGTGGAAATATTACATATTATAGACTACCTAAACGTCCTGATCTTACTTTGGAGAAAGAGATATGTCATTTCCCTAAATTTGGAAGAAGTAAACAATGTGTAATATTGTATACAGGGTGTGTAGAACCAAGATAGGTACTTGGAATGTACCTTAGCTTATCAGGTAATTTAAACTTATGTACATGATGTGTACCTCTATAAAACACAACCTATAACTCTAGATGGTTGGTAAATGAGTACTTTGAGTGGAACCAAAGTCATTTTCAACCCATGGTACATGCAGTTTGGTCATGTACAACATGGTGTTTACATCAAAATGATCTTTTGGGAGTCTGCTCCCTATTCATGCTAGGATATCAACTATAGGTACACAATGTGCATTATAATAATCAACATCTGGTGATATTAAATATTCTATAAACCATATCCACTGCATCCTTCAATGTAAACTTCATAAATTCTTCCCAATGAGACCATGTAGTCTAGAATTTTGGGTCAAATTGTTGGCATAAACCAAATCTCAATGAATCCTCCAACTCATCCATTGATCATTGTGAAACCATTTCAATTTTTTTACATGGTTGTAAATTTTTTACAGGTTATGGATGGAAGGTTCATCCTGGAAGTGGTACCTATGGTTTTGTTATGATAGATTCTACTGGTTATATATTGGATAACCAATACATTGGATCCCTATTCAAATAATCTGTAATATGAGAGTATAAGTCTTTAACTATTTTGATATCTTTATATTCTCAACATCTTGTATTTGAATTATCAAAATGATCTCTATAAATAGATTCTATAGATCTACCCTTACCACATTGTTCAATTCCAGTAAATGGTTGATCCTTCTCTTTATATTTTTCCATGCTCTTTTTTCTTAGTTCATTTGTGTATTCAATAAACTTTCTTTTGATACTTCCATTTCTAATTCATCGGAGATAGAGAAATAATTCTTTATTTGATATTCTTATTCAAGAATCTCAAAAATACACTTTATCTTGAGGTATCATAGGTTTTTTTATGGTAACCTATAATTTTCACCCCCTACTCTCTACAACCCTGCCTTTTTAAAATCCTCGCCTCCTATTATTCCTCACATGGGACAACTAAGAAATTTCTATGGGGACCCTGAAAAACCTAGTTTTTGTTGTTTATTTCCATGCTATAATTTCTTTTGTAGTGACCAAGATTCCCCCGTATGGAATGTGATTTCTAGTCTATAAGTGTGACAAATTCTCTATCATTGGCCTTCTTATTTTTTCAGTATACACTCTATTGCCCGAAATAGAAAGCATGGTATTAATTAGGGCCTATGTATTTCCCAGTGCAAGCTGCTTAGCCTTTGGTTCTGTCACAACCTCTTATTCAATTTGGGTTTCTATTTTTCTATAGGTCTTGTTTGGGTATCTATTTTTCTGTATGGCCTATTTTGGGTATGTATTTTGTAGGGCCTATTTTGGGTATGTATTTTGTCACAACCTACTATTATGTTTTGGGTATATATTCTATAGGGACTTTGATTCTCTCAAAACACAAAAATAGAAAGCGTGGTATTATGTAGGGCCTGTTTTGGGTATGTATTTTTTCATTGTTCTTGTTCAAGAATTATCTCTCTTGATGATAAGAGACGAAAACCTCTGGAGTTTGCTGAAGTATCTATTTGAGGTTTTCAATGAAGGTCTGATCATAAGTGGGTCATTATTGAAGATCAATTCACACACAAAGAATTGGTGGAAGGACTATTTTGATGTTGTGCAGTTAAAGACATTTCACTCACCACTGAAGAAACTCTTTAGGGAGTGTTTATTATTATTTGAAGATTATATCACCCAAAAAGAAAAATGATAATTCTATTCATGGTTGGTCTATCAAGATCCATCATATATAATTTTTTAGAATCCTTAAGGTGAGGTTTGACTGGATGCTCTTTCATTCAATGTTTTGTTTGCTGAAATTAATGATATAAAAAACATAGCTGTCTGAACAAGTGAAGGAGAGAGTAAACAACTGGAACTTGGGAAGGGGGAGGAGGGAGGGATGGATTCCCATGATTTTCACAGATGGATGAGGAAAGGGGGACCCCCCACTTGAAAAACATGAGGGGGAAATTTTATAACTTTTTCCCTAAAAAAGACCACTAGTCATCCAGTGGTCTGTTTCAGTTTTTTAGCCGCCACCTTCACCCCTCCTTGATGCTCCCAAGAGATTTTGAGATACATCTTGAGAAATATTATTATGTTCAAAATTCCTTTTCAATTGGTTCCAACCCTCAAAAATAAGACTCAAACAAATATTGGAAAACCCCTCCAGTAATTGAAAATTCAAACTTTTCCACAAATTTTAAATGACCGTATGAACACATGGTTTCAAAATATTCACATAATAATTCTTCTCATCCCCAATAAGTCTCAGTGGACAACAAATCCATATATCCTTACCTATGTTGGTCAATAATTTAAGGATCAACAACCTCATTCCACTCCCAAACGCTCAAAACACATCTAAGGAATAGCCATTAATTTATGGTTCTCTGACCGAAAATCCATATCCAATGCCTGTTTTTATAATTGAAACACGTATATGTTACTTACATATCAGGATTAGAAGGTTTTTTTTCATTAAATATTTTTCATGAATATTATAAAGAGAAGATTGTGGCCTTCCTGCTTAATGTGATGGACCATGGTTTGGTATCTAATGTTCTTCTTGCACATGACATGAATCAGACAGCCTCGTTGGTTCTAGCATATTCGTGAGGTTCTATTTTTCCCAATTTTATTTTAATGGTTATTTTGTATGGAGGATTTACCTTCAATCCATACAACCAGTCAAGTTTTTTTTGGATGTAGGGTATGCCAGAATCATTACTGAAAGCAGGGGATGTGTACAAATATGATATGTCGTTACCTAGGGAAATGATGTACAATATTGTTGTGGAAATGAGATTAAGACTAGGTAATTATGTTGAAACTTCATGGTCACATTCCATGGATTTATCTTCCTCAATTTCAGTATTATTGCACCCAGAATTGTTAGATTCATTCTTTGGGTCTCAACTAATTATGAAAATTATGCATTAATAGCACACTGCCTTTTTCGCAGCCTGATTATTTATGTGACTAATATTGTTAGATCATTTCATGAGGTCTTAATTAATTGGATATCACTACTAAGAATTGATTTTTTGACAAATTTTCTTTGTACTTGAATTTTATGTTTCCAGGTCATTCTATTGAAGTAGTTGGGTACGTTCACCTTGGTGATGTCAACTTGCATCTTAATATTTCAGCTTCACAGTATGATGATATTATAATTCCTCATTATGGCCTAGTTCATTGAGATTGTTGGATTCTATACTGGTGACATGGTTTAGTACAACATTTATCATATATTGAACCTTTTTTTATGAATAGACTTCAAGGCACCATGGGAGCATCAATGTTAAGCATGGCTTAGGAAGGATGAAAGTTGTAACACCCCAGGTAAATAAAGAATATGAAATTTTTAAATTTATCCCTTTTTTTGAATAAAATTTTAATATTAATTTAAAGGGAAATCTATGCTTGATGGATTACCCAATACACAACAACAAGTTCTTTTGAAATCTTACGTTTCACTCTAATAATGAAATAAAATTATTTTAAATGTTAGTAAAAACGTAGCCGTTGTATTGGCGGGAATGAATAGAAATAACTAAAATATGATTATATATGTTTGTTAAATGTTTTTACATTTATCCAATAAAGGATAAAGGCTTAAAATACGAAAAGAATTCAATTTTAGACATATATACTCTAATTTTCACTAAAGGTCCACTTATCAACTTTTGATGGCGAACCGTCATTAAATATAGTTTTGGCCACTCTTATACAATATATGGAACCAAATAAAACTCTTTTTTAGAATTGGGACATCAAAAATTATCTTTGTGTAAATTTTCGGTATTTTTCCGATAAAGATCATTTTTTAATGAATAGTGAAAAATGTTGTATTTTAATTCAAAACCTCTTTTTAATCTAATTTATTTATATGATTAGATTATCTTTTTAATTAGTTTAAAAGTGAAATTAGAATATATTTTTACCATTTAATCCAATAGTGGTCATTGGAATTAATTTCATCTTGAAATTGGACTTGAACTAGTGTCAATCTTTTGATACTTATTGTTTCATAAAAACACGCTATTTGCTCTGACAACGGGAATTAATTATTAAATTAATTAATGTAACTTATATGTTTTTAATTTTGTAAAAAAGACATCATTTTTGAATTCGGAATATCAAATATATCCTAGGGTAAAGTTTTGGTAATTTTCTGAAAAACTTCAATTTTTGATGAATAGTGAAACCACTGAGTGGTAGTTAAAGAAACTGATTTTTCATTTAAATGAAACTTTACCACTTCTGTGATTTGAATTTCAAAAATATAACATACATGGTTGTAAATAAGAAGTAAAATGTGGTTCAATGGGATTAAAATAATTTTTTGGTGAATAGTAACTTTTAAGTTTATTAATCACGTTTAGAGGTAATTAGTGTAATTTAAGGTAAAAATAATGTTTTAATAATATTAAATGACCTAGACACATGTCCTACCCTCCTTTGATGTGTCATGGCCGACCACGACAATCCATGGGTCAACTTGGGGACCCCATGGAGCCACTTTGGTAGGAAAATGACATTAATACCTTTTTATTTAATGTTAAAATTAAAATATCACAAACATGTGTTGTTTTACTAAAACAATTTTTATATGGGGTTATACAAGTCAGATTTTTGACTATAAATATTCTTTGGAAAGATAAAACTATTTACTACATCATAGTATTTGTTTTATAATTTTTAGACATTATCTAAATTAAATTATATATGACACCATGATGATGCAGCGATTACCTCATTATTTAACGATTTAAATAAAATGGAAAGATAATGTAAAATATAAGACCTACACATGTCAAAAACCTATTGAATGAGTGTATTTATAACCCTTATCACCTTATATTCCAAACACATCAATGTGGGACCATTAAAATCCGAAACTCATTCTAAAATAAAGTAACATGTCCTTACTTTCCAAGAGTGCCCCTCCTCTCCTCTTATAAAAGGCCCTCAGCTCTACCTCCTTAAACACACCTCTCAAGCCTTTGGCTCCACCAATACCTGCCCATATTGACTCTCCACATACCTATATTACTCCTAGAAGCCTCACTTTGGGCATAATCCTTCCCAAGGAAGCCTTTGAGCTCAAATCAAAAAGAGTTACCCGATTTAAAGGTAGTGTCTTCTCTTGTGTTCTTTTGTTTTATTTTGCTTCTCCAACCCCCTACACTCATTTTATTCTTTTATTTTGTAAATACTCCAGTATCTTAAATATAAAAGTATGTTTTTATAAGAATAATTCGAGCTACAATTACACACACCTACATCTAATGGTTAATGATCATTCTGTTTCTGGGGATGGAGAATTTCTGCCTCACGAAATGATGATTGTTCAACACTCTTATAACACCTTAAAAGGTGGACATTAAGACTTAAATATATTTATATATGATATATAATATGTTTATATTTTACTTAATCTTCTGTATTTTTCTTTTATGGAATACCTTTATGGTTTCCATTGTGGGTAAACAGGATAATTTCATTTTAGGAAGTGCGGACTACCGCCCCCTCAATGTGATTTGATTAGTTAATGCCATATGTGTGACGTATAAAGGATGGATTTAAAGTTATTATATATGGTTTTATACTGTAATTATAATATAACTTTATATAATTATTATTTTCTTTCCATTAAAGTATGAGATAGATGTTAAAGTAGCGTTCATGCGTACGTGCGGCTTACCGTCTCCATCAACGGTGCATTTCATTTCTTACCTCTAAATGACTATGTAATAGTATAAATACATGTATATTCTGGATATATATGATATATATGATATCAAAATCATGAATATAATTCTGGATATAATGAACCTTTGACCACACGAACAACATGTAATTGTAAGAAGTCCACTTTCGACTTAAGAACCATATACCGAAAAAACAAACATTATTAACTTAAATGATTACATAATCTTTATAACATGGTAATAAGTGATATAAAATTAATAATGAACTTGAAAAAGGTTCTTAATAAATTATAAATTAACTCAAGTTTATTATACCGGACTTTAAAGAATGATCGAGTCAAGTCGGACCCGAGGTAAGGGATCATACTCCTCTCTTTCCTTTTAAGTACACTCTTTTATGTCATTACTTTTAAGCTCATATTTCTTATGATTGGGATGTTATTTTATATTCCTATTACTGTAATTTTTATTTTCATATTATGAGAGACCCTATTTGATCTCATCAAACCATTATTTGGAAGTTTTAAGTGGCGCTGTTAGGCTGCTGAGTTTTCGTAAGGGATTTTTCATCTCACTTTTATTCTCGTGACATTTATGCTATGTTTTCCACTATTTACTTTGAGTGGTGTATTTACTGCCCTTTATTATACACTTTGTGTAGTATAATTTCATTTATGGGTATTTACATATTCCTTGTATGACCCTTCTTCCATGGGGTGTACGTTTCGAAAGTTACCCAACTCGGTAAGGGGACCTTTCACCCTCCTTTTTTTAAAGACTTATTTTTTTATGTCTTTTAATTCACATAATATTATGTTGGTATATGTTATTCTATATCCTTATTTATGAAAATTTTATGTCCAAGTGATTAGATCCCCTTTATCTCTTTCATCAACCCTTTTTGTAAAATTTTATGTGACGTCGTTATGCTGTCGAATTTTTAGAAGGGAACATCTTAACCCAATTTCGATTTCTTTGGGTTCAACTTGTACTTCTTGAACATGTCATCCTATGAATATGTGTGAATGACCTATGATTGTTTCACACTTAATATCCACTTATGTTGGCTGTATTTGTATTTCTCACACATATTTATGTGATAGATTTATCCTTAATTTAAGGATACCATATTTATAATGGATTTCATCTCAATTTACATTTCTATTGAGACTTCATTGTTGTTATGCACCAATTCACTCTTATATGGTGTGCATACTGTCATTTGACATATTATATCATGAATAACTTTATTCTCATGATATTATAAAGCTCGTATTAAATGTTATTCCGCAATTATTTGTATTCAAGAGTCTCTCATTTTGTTAAAAACTCTTTAACAAAAAAAATATCATTTTAAATGTTTTAAAGATTTATTATTCTAAATCTTTATCTTAAATGTAAATGTTTTCAAAATGGTTTTGAGTATTTATTTATATGGACATTATTGTCTTAAAATTATAATTACAATAAAATCATCAAAGTGGTATGGGACACTTTAATTCAAAAATCTCTTTTAAATGATTTTTGAAAATGGATTGAATAATTCAATATCTTGGAATTACTTATTTTGATTGAAAATGAAATGTTGTTATTGAAATGTTTATATTTTCAATATTTTGTGTGTAATGATAGTACTTGGACATTTTACGGGTGGTTACGTGATAAACCATATGATGGGTGGTGCCGTGAATACCAGGACGGGTGGTTACGTTATAACCTCCAATGCATTAGGTATGGAAGTCAGTCGTATGGCTATTCCATTAAGTATGTGTGGAAGTCGACCGTATGGTTATTCCATTTAATTATGTTTATGTCCCAAGTAACCTTTATATGTTATGTGTTATTTATATGGGTTTTATGGTAATCTTTTGGTTACAAAATGGTAAGTAATTATATTTTATTCAGTGAAGAGTTTTTTACTACTTCCTAAAGGTGAAAGGTATTACTTTGATAAAGTATACATGGTTTAATTGTTGCTTTGAAAAACTAACAGTTTTCATTCTTTGTGTATCCCTTGCTGAGCTTTTTATGCTCACCCCAAGATTTTTTTGAAATGTATTTCACAGGACTTAATGTGGAATAGTGTTAAGGATGGTGTCAAGGGAAAGTCATGCTATCTAATACATGGAAATAGACATGTTTCTTTTTAAGAGTTTTTATTTTATGGAAATTTAGTAGAAGTGACTACTTTTAATCTTTTGAGATGTAATAGTTATGTCCTAATTCTATAAAACTCTAAACCTGAAAAGATCCTCAATGTGAATTATTCATTTAATTAAATATTAAGTAAGGTTTAAGGTTGGGGCCTTATAGTTGGAATCAAAGGTCATTTTAGATAACTTTATAGGTTAGGGTATTATATAAGCATAAGTGACATTACCCTAATGGTTAGGATTTCAGAAAGAGTCATAGTTTTAGATAAAGTGAATGAGTAAGTATATCTTAGTTTTTATCTTCCTCATTAGTACATGATGGTTTTATTGATATACTCACACTGACCTTTTTGGTTTTAGTAAATGGATGGATGTAGCAGGCACCAAAGTAATAATGGATGTGAAGGAAACTGTGACAGTTTTCTGAGTGAGCAACTGAATGATATGGGAGCTGCAATGAGAACTCTTGTGTTTATCCTCAACCAACTATCTGGAGTCAAGATTGACCACCTAAACCTTGTTGATTTCTATAAGGAATTATATATTCGAGAAACAAATCCCTACGGAACTAGAGGTAATAATCATAAAGGTAAGTGTGTTCAAAAATATATGTGTCAAAGATGTGGAAAGAAACACCTAGGAAAATGTTTCAAAGGGACAGAAATATGCTATAGATGTGGAAATGAAGGTCATAAATCAAGAACCTTCCATGGAAAAAGGAAGCACCCAGTTGACTCGAGGAAAGGTAAAGAAGTTCTTTCTGAGGGATCAATTGAATGTTTTAAATGTGGTGTGCATGGTCATTATGCAAAAACATGTCCTATGAAGAAGTTTGGGGAATGGGATCACCAAGATCGTACAAATTTTCGTTTACCAATACTTAATTCCATTCCGATTGAGGATGAAGAAACTGACAATGACCAGTCAAAGGTATGGATTATTTCATAACATTTTTTTTCCTATTTTGGAATCCTAGGATATGATTCATGATTTTGTTTGTAGGAAAGAATTATTTCAGAATAAGTTGGAAAGGAATGGTTAATGGATCATGAAGAATGTTGAATGAGTAAGAAGTCAACATATAAGTGCTTCAAGAGTTATGGTGAAATTCTTAAGAGTATTAAGTCTCTTTTGATGATGGGGTTACATTAGAAGACTTTTTATAGAATGTGTAACCCTGATGTTTGATATATGAAAATTTTATTCAAGGAATAGTTATCTATTCTTTTGTGGACATAGTTATAAAGAACCATTTGGGTTTATATGATCCTTACTTTTGAGCTAATTATGGGTTAACATATATTATGATGGAAAGTGAAAGGCATGAAATGAAATTGAGGTTAAATTATGTTATGGTTATTTTTGATGATTTTATCTCTTTTTGGGGAATGATTTGAGAATTATATAGTTTGGAAAAAGGAAAACACGCAGACCGTGTTACAACCCGTTGCGTCGGACAAAGCTGTGGGAATCAAACCCACAACCAAAGTGCGACTGGTATTAATCACCTACCACTAGACTACGTTAAGTCCCTGGTCAGTTTGACTGACTCTTTTTAGTTAGATAATTTTATGAATTAAGAGTAAGTTGATTTTGGTTTATCTATGGAAATTTATTAACCTATCATGGAGGATACGTGATTAGGTTAATTACTTTTCAATACGAGACTTTAAGAGAAACTGATGTTGTTTGGAGATAAATGTTACGATTTAACTTGGAAGAATATGTGACTAAATCCTTCAAATATTTGGGTTTCAATCTTAGTTTGTTTTACTTTAAATAATTTTATAGACAAATTGTTTATCGAATGGTCATTGTTGAACTTTGGGTTTTGTTGGACAAATTTTGGAGATTAAGAATAAATTTTCTTTTTATAAAGGGTTATCCTTTTCTGGATTATCTGATCTTGTATTAACCATTTTCGTTTTCGTTTTGGATAAAGTCTAAAGACATGGGAAGTATATAGTTCTCTTTTGTGGACTAGGTTATTCTATAGAAGTTGATTATAGTACTCTTAATGTGAACAAGTCTTCCTAAATACTCGTCTTTTGGAGAAAATATGAATTTGTGTAAGAAATCTAATAAAAGTTGAAAGTCAGCATGATAAGTAATTATGTTTCCTTATGAATAAATTCAACAATAAAAATTAACTTAAAACAAAAATTTTGTCTATTAAATTTTCCTACTGGGGAATTGAATAACGTTTAACCCACCACAAGATTGTGATTTTCTTGTGGTTAACTTTCTCCTAAACATGTTTTCTATCACTCTCCATCAGAACATGACCCTTTGTTTTCTCCTCCATGTCCATGATTTCCTACATGAAATCCTAGTGTGGGTTAACTCGGGTGACCTCTGTACTTCTCTTTCATTCTTTTAAAGTGATTGTTTTACCGACTCTTGTTCCGATGTGGGACTTTCAATGAAGTTTCTGAGCCCAATTTTAAAATTATGAGGACGCAATTCCCATAAGGGGGGAAGGATGTAACACCGCAGGTAAATAAAGAATATGATATTTTTATATTTATCCCTTTTTTTGAATAAAATGTTAATATTAATTTAAAGGTAACGCTATGTTTGATGGCTTACCCAATACGCAACAACAAGTTCCTTTGAAATCTTACGTTGCACTCTAATAATAAAATAAAATTATTTTAAATGTTAGTTAACACGTAGCCGTTGTATTGGCGAGAATGAATAGAAATAACTAAAATATGATTATATATGTTTGTTAAATGTTTTTTCATTTATCCAATAAAGGATAAAGGCTTAAAATACGAAATGAATTCAATTTTGGGCATATATACTCTAATTTTCACTAAAGGTCCACTTATCAACTTTTGATGGAGAACCGTCATTAAATATAGTTTTGGACACTCTTATACATTATATTGGACCAAATAAAACACTTTTTTAGAATCGGGACATCAAAATTAACTTTGTGTAAATTTTCGGTATTTTTTCGATAAAGATCATTTTTTAATGAATAGTGAAAACTGTGGTATTTTAATTCAAAACATCTTTTTAATCTAATTTATTTATATGATTAGATTATCTTTTGAATTGGTTTCAAAGTGAAATTAGAATATATTTTTACCATTTAATCCAATATTGGTCATTGGAATTAATTTCATCTTGAAAATGGACTTGAACTAGTGTCAATCTTTTGATACTTATTGTTTCATAAAAACACGCTATTTGCTCTGAAAGCGGGAATTAATTATTAAATTAATTAATGTAACTTATATGTTTTGAATTTTTTAAAATAGACATCATTTTTGAAATCAGAATATCAAGTATATCCTAGGGTAAATTTTTGGTAATTTTCTGAAAAACTTCAATTTTTGATGAATAGTGAAACCACTAAGTGGTAGTTAAAGAAACTGATTTTTCATTTAAATGAAACTTTACCACTTCTGTGATTTGAATTTCAAAAATCCAACATACATGGTTGTCATTAATAAGTAAAATGTGGTTCAATTGGATTAAAATAATTTTTTGGTGAATAGTAACTTTTAAATTTATTAATCGCGTTTAGAGGTAATTAGTGTAATTTAAGGTAAAAATAATGTTTTAATAATATGAAATGACCTAGAAACATGTCCTACCCTCATTGGATGTGTCATTGCCGACTAAGACAATCCATGGGTCAACTTGGGGACTCCATGGAGCCACTTTGGTAGGAAAATGACATTAATACCTTTTTATTTAATGTTAAAATTGAAATGTCACAAACATGTGTTGTTTTACTAAAATAATATTTATATGGGGTTATAGAAGTCATATTTTTGACTATAAATATTAATTGGAAAGCTAAAACGATTTCCTACATCATAGTATTTGTTTTATAATTTTTAGAAATTAAATAAATTAAATATTTTATGAAACCATGATGATAAAGCGATTACCACATTATTGAACGATTTAAATAAAATGGAAAGATAATGTAAAATCTAAGACCTAAACATGTCCAAAACCTATTGGATGAGTGTATTTCGAAACCTTATCACCCTACCCTCAAAACACATCAATGTGGGACCATTAAAATCCGAAAGGAATTCTAAAATAAAGTAACATTTCCTTACTTTCCGAGAGTGTCCCTCCTCTCCTCTTATAAAAGGCCCCCACCTCTACCTCCTTACCCACACCTCTCAAGCCTTCGGCTCAGCCAAACCCTGACAATTTTGTCTCTCCACATACCTATATTACTCCAAGAAGCCTCAATTTTGGCATAAGTCTTCCCAAGGAAGCCTTTGAGCTCAAATCAAAAAGAGTTACCTGATTTAATGGTAGTGTCTTCTCTTGTGTTCTTCTGTTTTATTTTGCTTCTCCAACCCCCTAAACTGTTTTTATTATTTTATTTTGTAACAACTCCAGTATCTTAAATATACTAGGATGTTTTTATAAGAATAATTAGATCTACACATACACACAACTACATATAATGGATAAAGGACATACTGTTTCTGTGGATGGCGAATTTCTGCCTCACGGAACGATGATTGTTCAACACTCATATAACACCTTCAAAGGTGGCCATTAAGATTTAACTATATTTATATATGATATATAATATGTTTATTTTTTACTTAAGCTTCTGTATTTTTCTTTTGTGGCATACCTTTATGGTTTCCATTGTGGGTAAACACGATAATTTCATTTTAGGAAGTGCAGACTACTGCCCCCTCAAAGTGATTTGATTCGTTAATGCCATATGTGGGACATATAAAGGATGGATTTAAAGTTATTATATATGATTTTATACTGGAATTATAATATAACTTTATATCATTATTATTTTATTTCCATTAAAGTATGAGATAGAAATGAAAGTAGCGTTCATGCGTACGTACGGCTTACCGTCTCCATGAACGGTGGATTTCATTTCTTACCTCTAAATGATTATGTAATATTATAAATACATGTATATTCTGGATATATATGATATATATGATATAAAAATCAATAATATCATTTTGGATATAATTAACCTTTTACCACATGAACAACATGTAATTGTAGGAAGTCCACTTTCGACTTAAGAACCATATATTGACAAAACAAACATTATTAACTTAAATGATTACATAATCATTATAACATGGTAATAAGTGATATAAAAGTAATAATGAACTTGAAAAAGGTTCTTAATAAAGTATAAATTAACTAAATTTTATTATTGAGGAAGCTAAAGAACGATCGAGTCAAGTCAGACCCGAGGTAAGGGATCCTACTCCTCTCTTTCCTTTTAAGTACACTCTTTTATGTCATTCCTTTTAAGCTCAGATTTATTATGATTGGGATGTTATTTTATATTCCTCTTACTGTAATTTTTATTTTAATATGATGATAGACCCTATTTGATCTCATAAAACCATTCTTTGGATGTTTTAAGTGGCGTCGTTAGGCTGCCGAGTTTCCGTAAGGGATTTTTCATCTCACTTTTATTCTTGTGACATTCATGCTACCTTTGCCACTATTTCTTTTGAGTGGTGTATGTACTGAACATTATTATACTCTTTGTGTAGTAAAATTTCATTTATGGGTATTTAAATCTTCCTTGTACGACCCTTCTTCCATGGGGTGTACGTTTTGAATGTTACCCAACTCGGTAAGGGGACCTTTCACCCTCCTTTTTTTAAAAGACTTCTTTTGTTATGTCTTTTAATTAACATTCTATTATGTTGGGATATGTTATTATATATCCTCGTTTATGTAAATTTTATGTCCAAGTGATGAGATCCCCTTTATCTCCCATATCAACCCTTTTTGTAAAATTTTATGTGATGTCGTTAGGCTGTCGAATTTTTACAAGGGAACATATTAACCCAATTCCGATTTCATTGGGTTCAACTTGTACTTCTTGAACATGTCATCCTATGAATATGTGTGAATGAACTCTGATTATTTCACACTTAATAACCACTTATATTGGGTGTATTTTTATTTCTCACACATAATTATGTGACAGATTTATCCTTAATTTAAGGATACCATCTTTATAATGGATTTCATCTCAATTTACATTTCCATTGAGACTTCATTATTTTTATGCACTAATTCACTCTTATATGGTGTGTATACTGTTCTTTTAAATATTATATCATGAATACCTATATTATCATGATATTATAAAGCTCAGATTAAATGTTATTCCACAATTATTTGTATTCAAGAGTCTCTCATTTTGTTAAAAACTCTTTAACAAAAAAATATCGTTTTAAATGTTTTAAATATTTATTATTCTAAATCTTTATCTTTAATGTCCATGTTTTCAAAATGGTTTTTAGTATTTATTTATATGGACATTAATGTCTTAAAATTATAATTCCAATAAATTCTTCAAAGTGGTATGGGACACTTTGATTCAAAAATCTCTTTTAAATGATTTTTAAAAATGGATTGATTAATTCAATATCTTGGAATTAATTATTTTGATTGAAAATGAAATATTGTTATTGAAATGTTTATATTTTCAATATTTTGTGTGTAATGATGGTACTTGGACATTTTACGGGTGGTTACGTGATAAACCATAGGATGGGTGGTGCCGTGAATACCAGGACGGGTGGTTACGTTATAACCTCCAATGCATTGGGTATGGAAGTCGGCCGTATGGCTATTCCATTAAGTATGTGTGGAAGTCGACCATATGGTTATTCCATATAAGTATGTTTATGTCCCAAGTTACCTTTATATGTTATGTGTTCTTTATATGGGTTTTGTGGTAATATTTTGGTTACAAAAGGGTAAGTAATGATATTTTATTCCATGAAGAGTTTTTTACAACTTCCTAAAGGTGAAAGGTATTACTTTGATAACATATACGTGGTTTACTTGTTGCTTTGAAAAACAAACAGTTTTCATTCTTTGTTTGTCCCTTGCTGAGCTTTTTATACTCACCCCAAGTTTTTTTTGAAATGTTTTTCACAGGACTTAATGTGGAATAGGGTCAAGGATGGGATCAAGGGAAAGTCATGCTATCTATTACATGGAACTAGACATGTTTCTTTTTAAGAGCTTTTATTTTATGGAAATTTAGTATAAGTGACTACTTTGTAATCTTTTGAGATGTAATAGTTATGTCCTAATTATCAAAAACTCTAAACCTAAAAAGATCCTTGATGTGAATTATTCATTTAATTCAATATTATGTAAGGTTTAAGGTCAGGGCCTTATAAAAGCTGTAAACATACATTACAGCATGTCATCTGAAACTGTAAGTGCTGCAATATTAAGGACAGTTCTCCCCTTATGGGAGGGTACTTTCTGTTTTTTCATGTGACTAGTTATTTTACCATTCTCATATTTTTAGAGTGGTTATTTTTATAAAATCAGTGAATTGTTTGTATGAACAAATCCACTATGATAAACAGTGTTCCTCGTGATCCCAGTCATAACATGTAACTAACTAAAAACGCATTTAATTCCAACAGTTTTTTGTCACCTTTATTGAATAGGCAACATGGATATTTATACCTAGATGTGAAACTAAATATTTTTACTCACCTCCCTCTAAAGTAATTCTCCTCCTTATTAACAACACATCATCCATTTTATTTTCCCCTAACCATGCCCTTTTTATCACTTAGTCCAAATAAATCTCATTGATTCCTCTAAATCATCCACTAATAATTTTGAGACCATTTCAATTATTTTACATGTATGTAATTTTTTTACTGGTTCTCTTTATTTTTTTACATGTTCTGGTTATTTTTTACAGTTTTTGGATATTTTTATAGGTTCTCATTGTTTTTTATAGTTTATGTCTATTTTTTATAGGTTCTTGATGTTTTTTATAGATCGTGGAGGATATACCAGTGGTTATTAGAATCATGGGAATACATTTTGGGAGAGGAGTGTAAGCCAAAGATTCAAAAACCATTGGTATACATATATCCCAATGGTTTAAATGAAATCGTTGGAAGAGAGCAGTTGTTCACAGGTTTCCTCGGTAGTTCTGGGTAACATGTATACCAAAAGTTTAATGACCATTGATATATATATATATATATCCATAGTTTTATTCAAACTATTTCAATAGATAACTATAGATATACCTATACCAACGGTTCCTATAAAACCGTTGGTATAGGGCTATTGCAACGCCTCGAAATCCAATGGTTCCACAAACCATTGGGATAACTTTTCCCAAACGTTTGAGGAGATATCACAATGGTTTCAAACCATTGGGATTGATAAAATTCTCAGTAGTGTGAAGGGTAGGGCATCTGAAAGAACTAATAAAATGGATAACACTCAGAAGAACCCATGTGTAAGATCCAAAATTTCTACCATTGTTCCTAATGACATGTTAGTCATCTGGATAGAAGATTTGGATGGAATGAGAAAAATGGAAGATTCACAATCTAAGGATCATAAAAAATCAAAATAAATGATACTACATGATGATGAAAAAGTTCATGAGGGGTTTTCAAGAGAAGGAAACTCTTATATTAGTGAATTTATTTATGATATATGTAAAAAAGATAGTAAAATTTCTAATGTCTATTTAACCATTCCATTAGAAAAAGAAGTATTCCTTGATAAGAGTAAGATTTCATCATATATGAAGGCTTTTAAGAAGAAAAATTTATCCCCTCAAAGAAGAAGGTTATGTGAAGAAATACATGCTTCCTCAACATAAATCAAAACATATGTTCAAATGTTCAACCATGAAGAGTGTAGTAAATAGAGAAACATGGTTGAGAAAAACATCTCAATATTACTTTTCATATTGTTGAATAAAGAAGGATCCACCTTATTCCCTTAAACCTTTTTGTATTTTAATTTTTTTTACAATGCATGGAATTGATGTTAAAGCATGTTCACAGAGGGGAAACCTATGAAGTAGTTGGTGCTATCAATTCTAGGTAGAAAATATAAAGAAGTTATCATACTTAAATGATTTCTCAATTTGGAATTCAAATATAAATATGATGGAGGGTCATATTTGATGAATATGAATAATGTGATGTCCTATTCTAGATATATTGGATAATGTAGATACCATATTGGCTTGATCTTATTTTTAGTATTAAAAAAATATTCAAGAATATCATCATTGATGAAGCTATGAATGTTTTCCAGTCCAGATTGTCACAATGTTGAATATCCATTCTGGGGTATTATCCATACTATAATTTCTTGAAATTTATTCTTGATGAGATATACCATTATTTTCAAGATGATAAGTGTTTCCCTTAAGGGGGAGGAAAATGAAGACGTTGCTAGAATTATTATTTCAATTGGTGTCAAATTTAATCATTATATAAATTTATTAAATATTGGGTCATTGGAAAAGGTATTTATCTTAATCTCTCATCATTTAACAATTTATTAAATCAATGGCATAATAAATGTGGAAGTTCCCCATGTACACATATCATTTATATATCACATAAATGTACACGAGTTTGGGGTTTATTTTTCTTAAAAAGATTCATCTCAGATTTAGTATCTTTAGCCTAAAATGTAAGTGAATAACCCTTGATGAAAAGTATATGAATTATAATTCCACATGTTATCTTGATCATGATGGTAATGGATATAATTTGTATCTAAATCACATCCTCTTGTTTTTTACACCAACTATAGCTCAATTATACGTAGAGTGAAAAGATGGATGACTCGTTGCATATGTATGGACTGATACCCTTTTCACATGAACTTTTTATTTATTATCAATAATGGGGGATTAAGTGAAATGATTTTTCATAAAATTAAAGTAGAGAGATAAGATAATGATTCACATATTGACACATTCATTTGGAAATAACATATAAAGTATTTCCAACAAATACAAAGGGTGATATTAAAGATCCCACATTGTTTATGGATTGTATTTGTTCTAAAATGTTTGTCTTTGGGTTTCAATGGTGATAAATATGATAGGAACATATAATTGATGTAACTATTATGAAGAAGTTACAAATTTTATTTATTTCGGAGTAAATCCTCATGTCTTGATATTCCAAGAAACATTTGTTAAAGGATTTGAGTTTCATAGTGATGCCTGTGGAGTTGTTATAGATTCCTTAGATGAAATTGTATGTAATGTTTTAATAATTATCCTAGTAATTCAGATGATCATTTCATTGGTTCTAAGTTATAAATAATTTTTTTTTAAAGTGACACATTTTCTAAAATAATGAAATGGTTGAATTACCATCAATTTTTTGATAAGAGAAGTTTGGATGATGATGATGAGTAATTTTGAATTTCTATTCCTAAAATAATAGAATTATAGTTCAATAAGTTAATGCAACATGTAATTATATCATGAGATCCATCCAAGAGATAGCATGAATATTATTGAAAAATATATTTTCATGAATAATATATTGACGGAGATATTTCAAAATATTAAAAACTATGCTATATTGAATGAGAGAATATTGGAATATGAAGTTGCTAAGTGGTGGATTTCTTTTTTTTATATGATACTTCACTTAAAATTTATTCTAAGTGTTTGTACGAAATTGTCCTCCCATTAAAATCCCAAGGGTCCTATCCATCAACCCACTTATGGGACTCTAGGTCGATAATGTGGGGAGGACCAACCCTTTAGGACTGTGAGGTGGAAGAGAAGCATGAGGGTCATGTATAGATCCTCTAAAAGGCCCATGTGTATGGCCTTCAGTATGAATGGATGAGGCTATGTATAGGTTAGGCATAAGATTTCAAGCCCTATATGGAATGTGTTGTGGCCAATGATGGAATCGTATTTGCAGTGTCTTTCAGGTTTGGTCCCTGGTCCTGGCACATGGCAATAGACCGCATGAATTTTATAATAAATTATAGCGAATTTGATTCCGAGGTTTGATGTGGGATGAAATATCCCATATACTATACACCCAAATATATGACGGAAAAAACAGAGATTGTTTGATTGGCTTAGTCCATGTCGTCCACTGCATCCCACACCCCACTAGTTTAAACACCTTCCATCTAATCTCAAGTGGAATTTATATTAAAAATGATATATACTTTTTAACCAATGCCATCTTATACCTCGTCCCATATCCCAAAGGCACTACTGGATTCACTGGAGACATGGTTGAACAACTATTAGTTGCACCCAAGGATTCCAAGATCATACTTAGATTGAAATTCTAAAACAAACATGATCTAAATAATCATGAAACTTCATTTTCACAGTTTATATACTCCTGGAAGAATTGAAAGCATAGTTTTTGGGGGCATGTTTGGATGTTTGATCTTCTTAGATGAGTTTGAGGAATTAGTTTCATGTGTAAATGATTTCATGCATGTGTTACAATCATCATAAAGGAAAACATCCTAGATATGCGGTGTATATATAATCTGAGTTTGAAAATTTGAAAGGCCAAGTCCTTCGTACATTCAATGGGATTATTATCACACCATGAATTATGGGGATTTTATTCAGTCCCTCTTTTTTTAATAAAAGGCAGGGGCCGGGAAACAATGCGGGTGATGGCCCAGCCCACGAGTGGTTACGTGGTCAGGCATGCAGTGGCCCGAAAATCCCCTACCTTCCCCAGGCCCACCCAAGGGGTGAAGCCCAGTTCCCCAACGGGGGCTGGCGCCGCGTAAACGTTTGGGTAACCGGCGTGCAATCGTGCACCGCGTGTGGTGAACATGCTTTTTAAAGAATACCCCCTGACAGGGTTCGAACCCCCGACCTCCCCTAAGGGAAGCGGAGCCTTCGACCACTCCACCACGCCCACGGGGGCGTGGGGATTTTATTCAGTGATTAAATGACAAAGATGCATTGATCCTAATCTGTGAAAGGATAGTAACTGAGACAAATGTTTGTGCTAATGCTTGCATATTCTTTGAGATCTCTTGTTTTCCTAAAAAATCATCTGCCAACTTCAATTTTTGCGAAGGATAAAGGTTCCATGGTCCATTTGGGTTTTGTGAAGAAAGTGGATTCCTACAAATCATTATTGTTTCACGAAGGAGAAGGACAAACATAAATGTAAATTTTTTTCAAACCCTCATCGTTCTTTGTGAAGAAGTTTGGTTCTATAAATATTTATGCTTTCTTGAAGAAGAAATACCATAGAAACTCAACATGTGGGTAAACACCCTTGTCATGCATTGTGTAGAAGAACCATTTCCACGAAGCATACTAATCTCATGAAGAACTATACTATAATCCATAGTACATTATTTTTTTTACTCTCATAGTGTTTTGTGAAGTTGTTCTACATATTGACCATTACGTAGAGACACTTTTTATATAGTTGATACACAATGGAAATAGAAAAAGAAACCTACATAGTTTGTTTGTGCAAAGAGAATTTAATGTGAATATAAGTTCATAATTTCAATGGGAATAAGAGGAACTCACACTTTTTGTGTTTTCATATGTCATAAAGTCCTTACATGCACATAATATTTATAAAAACAAGTTATGAAAACCAAACATTTCTATTGTACTAAGAGAGAGAGAAATAGGTACAGAGAAGAAAGTGAAGAGGTAGTGAAGAAGAAAGTGGATAGTGTGCATGTGTTCATGTATATGTGAATTCATGATAAATTTATAAAGGATGAAAAAGAATAAAAGAAAAACACAAAATAATAATAAAAAATATATGTTTTAATGTTTATTCAAAGAACATGAATCATTATTTATGCATGGAGTTATTTAAAATAAGTCTAGCCTCAAAATCAAGATGATAATGGGTTGAAAGCATACTAGATTGTAGTGCATTGTTGTTTCATAAATATTGGTTTCACCAAGGTAGAACAAAAGTTAACCAATACACTAATGTATTGATATTGAGTATTCAAGAAAGAGAATTTGACACTACTACACAATTTCACATTATTGTGTGTCTAAGAAGAATAGAGTGTTCCCACTAAAATATTGATTATTAATCAGGTCAGTTTAATTGTGATGATGTTTTTTTGATCTAAAATTTAATTATTTAATAAGTAAAGGGAATTTTTTTGATTCCTGCAATGAAGGTGTTTTAGTGCAGCTTGGTTTTAAACTTAAGAAGAAAAAAGATGTGACTAGACACTTTATATTTAGTTTATCATTATTTTCTCTTGAATAATTATATATTAATCATTCTACTACATTCATATTATTGTCACTGGTAGAAGAATAATTGGGTGAATCATTTAATTTTCAATTTGGAAGAGGTAAGAACAATTGCTTTTATGCTGCTATGCAAGTAACAAACTAAAGAGGAATATTGTGCGAGAAAAAATCGGAACCGTGACATCCAATAGGTCTTAATATGTGGAGTACTTTCTTAGTGTGGAAACCATTATCAAAAAGTATAATAATATCTTTATATGTAGTATAGATATCTTTCTAGTTTTTTTAAAATGTGCACTATCAATTGACTATAGTGAATTACAAGTGAACAGGTATTTCCTACTTATTGTAACCACATTAAAAGGATTTACTTCTAATCTTTTTGTGTTTATGTTCATTTCCATCTATTCCAAAGACTAGATAACCTTATTCAGCAGTGAACATTGTAAAAACTTCCTATGTTATTCTTTATTACTTTCATATACTTTTATATGATAGGGAAAATATAATAAGATAATCAAGATCCTAACATGTCTAATAGGTATAGGGATAAAAATTTGAATTGGACTAAAAATTCCCCAACACTGATCCACCCCCTAGTGTTAGGAATATACCAATCTGGTCCTTTGAAGTGGTATTAGATACAGGGTTCACCTATGTTGGATTCTCTATAGTGATGCTATTATATTTTGAATACTTGAGTTTCTTTCTTGAGTCAACAATGAAGTAATGTTTTAGTGAATATTTAGTTACCTCTGAGGAAAATTCTATACCTACCAAGACCATGATGAACAAGAAAAAGAAAGATAAGAGAAATTTAAAGAAGAAGTCCCTCTTATCTAAATAAGTGTAAGTATATGTTTCTATATGCCTTATTGACAAGGAAGACATATTTGGCTTTGAATGTTATGAGCAAGTGGATCAAGCGTCCACCAAGAAGATGGATAACCTTCCTACCTCTATTTATTAGGAGGTATGTGTTAGTAAATAGTAAAATTGTCCTCAAAATAAATATTCTATCACAAGTGGTGACGATGATCAATTTACAAACTATTAAGATTTATCATTTGATAGATTATGATTTATTCTATATGTTATTTCTAAATAAAGATAATACCTTGTTTATGGATTCTTCAATGTCTACAAGAAAAGATCACCAAAATGTAAGGAGAAGTTGATGTTTTATAGAAATTATTGTAAGAAAAATTTGTATAATGTTTAAATCTCTCCAAATAGGTTGGAACCATTAAATAAACAAAGATGTTACTTTAAATAATTTCTTCAACATACATCAAATAAGTTAAAGAGAAAGAGGAATTCGAGAATAATTTTGAAAAATAGAAGTAACATCCAAGAAGATAAAAGAACATGATTCCTTGATTCATAAAAAACTTAAGTTGCATGAAGATGAAGTTGAAATAATGAATAAGTCTTGTGAAGAGAATATGATTTTGATTGAATATCATAAAATCATCCTCAATATGAAATTTATAAATTTGGAATCTCAATTTTCCAACTTTAAGAAGACGCATATTATGACTTCACAAAGGAAGGAAATAATATTTTTTGGTACTCAAGGTTTACTGGAGGACTAATCTATCAAAATACGTCCAACATGTGATAAGAAGATCATAACATCATTTAATGATCTATCACAAGAATCTAAGAATGAAAAGGTATTATCCATACCATCTTGTAATAATGTTTCTAAATATTTTTTCACAAACAATGCAGGTTAGAATATTATTTCTGAACAAGTATGGATGAATAAAGTTGATAAGATACCTACCTCCAGGTATAGGGTGGATAGGAAAAAGAATGTGGAATCAAGTTCCCCACAAAGATCGCAAAATTTCAATAAGAAGACCCAATAACCTTATACAGGAGATATAAAGAAATCACGATTTTTGGGTTCATTTTGGTGCTATAATAGATTTGGGAACTGTGAATTGAATTGATGGTACAATCATTAAAATGTAAAAGTGTAAAGGAATATTATCTCAAGGGGGATCAAGCAGAAGAAGAAGAAGAAACATCCATAGGTCTAGAAGCATCTATATACTATAATGAGATTTGTAATGATTAATAACAGCTATGATGTAGTACATTTTAGTGGTCACAAGGTTGATAAATTTTCACCTCAATATGTATCCAAAGATGATAAAAAAATAAGATCATAAAATCTTTATAATAATGAAGAAGAATCCTTATGAAGATATCAGAAGAATTTTAGGAATTGGAATACTCTCTAAAAAGTATCAAAGAAGAATGATGAGGATACCTTGGATTCTAAATCCAATAAGTTCAAGGGAAGTGCATCAAAAATAATTACTAAAAGGGATAACACTTAGACGAACCCATGTAGAAGATTCAAAATTTCTTACACAGTTCCTAATGACATGTTAGTTATCTAGATAGATGATTTTGAAATAATGGATAAAATGAAATGTGTACAAGATAAGGATATTGAAAAGGGGAAAGAAAATATTCCACATGATGAAGGAAAAGTTCATGAGGGTTTTTCAAGAAAAATAAACTCTTATAATAAAGAATTTATATATGAGAGATGTAATAAATATGGTTATATTACTAACGGTTGTTTAACCTTTCTACCAGAACTAGAAGAAGTCCTTGAGTGTAGTAAGAATGTATCATCTATTATGGCTGGCACACAAAGTAGAATATGATGTGAAGAGATCCATGTTTCCTCAACATAAATTAAAACATATGTTTATATTTTCAATCATACAGAATAGAGTAAATGGAGGAACTTGGTTGAGAAAAACATCTCAACCTTTATATTAATATTTATTAAGTAATAAGGGTCCAAATTATTCCATTAAACCTCTTTTTATTGTATTTGTTATTATAATACATCGAATTTAAGGTGAAGAAAGTTCTCAGTGGGAGAACCTGAGAAGTAATGAGTGCTTTCAATTGTTGATAGAAAAACTGAATAAGTTACCATCTTTGAACAATTCCTCGATTTGGTATTCAAATAAAAATATAATGGAGGATAATCTTTGATGAATATTTATAATGTGATGTCTTATTATAGATATACAAGATAATGTAGATACCATATTGGATTGATCTTATTTATGGTATTTAGAAAATATTCAAGAAGATCATCACTGGTGTGGCTGTGAATGTTGTCCTATCTAGATATTCTCAAAGTGGAAGATCTATTTTTTTGTATTCTCTATACTATAATTTCTTGAAATCCATTCTTGATGATATCCACCTTTATTAAGAAGATGGGAAGAATTTCCCTTGAGGGGGAGACAAATTAATAAGCTTCAAGAATTATTATTTCAATTAGTATCAAATTTAATCATTCTGGAAATTTTGTGAAGATTATTTCATTATAAAAGGTATTTCTATTAATCTCTCATCCTTGGTTATCAAACAAATTTCCAAGGGAGAAAAATTGAATAAATCAATGGCATAAGAAATGTATAAGTGACTCAAGGACACTTATCCTTCTTATTGAACTTGAATGTTATTTATCTATTTGTTGAACTGAGTAGAGGAGTTTTAAGTTGATTCTTCTTAAAAAGATTCATATCACATTTAGTATCTTTATTATTGAATTAATGTTAATAACCCTTTAAATCAAGTATATTAATTCTCATTTCATAAGGTATCATGATCAAGTTGGTAATGGAAATATTTGTTTTCTAAATCAGATCCTCTTATTTTCTACACCAATCATAGCTCAAGTAGACTTAGAGATAAATGATAGATGACTCGTTTATTAAGTATTGACAGATACCATTTTCCCATCAAAGTTTTCTTTCTTTTCAATAAGGTGGAGATAAAGTGAAATGAATTAATATAAAAGTAAAGGGTAGAGATAAGATAATGATTCACATATTGAGAGGTTCATTTGGAAATAAATATGATAGTATTTCTAACAAATTCAAAGGGGGATATTGGAGAGCCCACATTGTTTATGGATTGTATTTTCTATAAAATTGGTGTCCTTGGTTGTAAATGGTGATAAATGAGATAAGAATATCTCATTTATTTCAATATGATGAAGAAGTTCAAAAGTTAATCGAGTTTAGAGGAAATCCTCAAGTCTTTATATTCCAAGAAACATCTATTTAAGACTTTGAGTTTCATGTTGATGCCTGGAGAATTGTTATGAATTCATTTTATGGAATTGGATGTCATTATTGAATAATTATCCCAGTATTTCAGACTGTTTTTGAACCAATTCTAAGTTCTAAATACATGTTTCAAAAGTGACACATTTTCTACAATAATAAATACAGTTTAAGTACCATCCATTTGTGGATAAAGATATGTTTGGATGATTAATAGGAGTTTTTTGGAATTTCTATTCCAAAAAATAATAGAATAAGAGTTGAAAATGGTAATGAAACATTTCATTATTACAGGATAACCACGCAAGATCTAACTTGAAGATTATTGAAGGATATATTTTCATGAAGAAGACTTTGAAGTAGATAATTCAAAATATTATAAACCATGAAATATTTCATGAGATGATATTGGAATTTGAATTTCGTAAGTGTTGGATAGATTTTTTTTCATATGATACTTAACATACACTTTATTCTAAGTGTTTGTAGAAAATTAACCATCTATAACAATCCTAAAGGGCCAGTCCATCAACCCACTTATGTGACACTATGTCGACCATGTGGAGTGGTTTGTCCCTTTAGGAATGTAAGGCTATAGAGGATTATGAGTATAAGGCCCTAGCGATAACCATTACTTAATCTTGGGTTACTTAAAGAATTCAAATTGAGGATCTTTTCAGGTTTAGAGTTTTAGAGAATTAGATCATAAATAATGCATTACATTCCACATTTAAACAAGGTGGTTTCATCAAATATAGTATTCATTTTTCCACCAAAGGAAACATATTTAAAATAAAACATGGTTTCTTTATTGACACTTCCTCGACATTATCATAACATCATGTACTTTTCCCTTGACCTATGAAAAACATTTCAAAAACATCGGATGAGCATAAAAATCTCAGTAAGGGATATAAAAATATGGAATGAAAACATTAGTCCATGTATACATAGGAATCAATGAAATCATACATTACCCATAAAACATAAGCACTTTAACATACCTCATGAAATCATATGATTTATGAATAACTCATAGAAATCATAAGACATAAAGGTAACTTGAGGCATTCATAACATTATTACATAGGGAGTAACCATCATGGTTACGTTTTGAATACCCATCACAGTATATTCCCTAAATCTCTTCGTAGAAACCATAGAGTTTAACTCCATCATGTTACCCAATGCATTAGAGAGATATCTCAGGCTCACCCACCCTTAGTTTATCACGGAACCACACGACTTCATAAACAATGCTCAAGAACCATAACATAATCGTATCACATAAAACGTGCATAAAGGAAACATAACATTTCCACATTTCAATCACAAGATATCAATACAACACGTTGATATAATAAAAACATTATTAAAAACATTTTCAATAACAAAATAAAATATAAGTAAAACGTGGTATTTATTTTTCATTTATAAAAAGTTATGGCTTGTAGAGGAAGCCGAAACTCAAATAATGGTCACAATGGCGGAGAAGTCCTTGTCACCATATATGTAAGACAAAAACATTCTCTTTTGTCGTTTAGTAAAATGCTTCAGGTAAAAAGATCCCCTTTTAGTGAAATTAAATGTCAAAAGGGTTTATTATACAACTAATAAAAGAAAGTCGTATATAAATTGAAGTATACCTCAACAAAAGGAGATTTGAGACGAAGTCCCTTACCTCAAGTTCGACTTGTTCTAGTTCGTTCTTTATATTCCTGAATAATAAACTTAGGTCAATTTATAATTGTTTAAGGACTTACCTTAAATTTTATTATTAAATTCATATCACATATTATCATGTTATAATAATTTGTTAATTATGTGAGTTCATATCATATGTTTTGTCGATGTTCGATACATGAGTCAAAAATGAACTTGTATGAAAAGAATTGCCCATGTAGTTGTAAGTACATCATCTCAAGAATGTTATTAATGATTTAAATACTATAAATATCCAGTATATATTCATTTTATACTATTCTATAACATTTTGAGATAAAAAATGAAATGCACCATTCATGGAGAGGGTAGGCCGTACGTACGCATGAACGCTACATTCATTTCTTTGTCACATTAAAGGAATTAAAACTAAATGAGACATATATATATTATAATTACAGTATAATATATATGTTATATAGGTAATATAAGTTCATTAAATACATTCTTTATAAATTCCATGTTTGGCATGAGTGAGTCACATCACTTGAGGGGGTGGTAGTCCACACTTCCTCGGATGAAATTATCGTGGTTCCACAACATGAAAAGCATAACGATGTGATTTAAAAATAAAATTAAGAATAATATTGAAAAAAATAAATACCATATATATCATATATAAATACAGTGACATCATAATTTCTACCATGAAAGGTGTTAAAAGATGATTGAACAATCATCGTTTCGTGAGGCAGTAATTCGCCATCCAGAGAAACAGTATGTTCTTTAAACATTAGACGGAGGTGTGTGTAAGTATATGCAGAATACTTATCATAAAAACATCCTAGTATATTGATTATAATGGTGTTATTATGTGATCAAATAATAAGAAGATAATGGTGATTGGAGAAGGAAAATAAATGGAAGAAACTCGAGAAAATACATTACCTCTAAATCGGGTAACTCTTTTTGATTTGAGCCAATGGCTTCCTTGGAAAGACTTCTGCCCAAAGTGAGGCTTCTAGGAGTATGAGAGGGATGTGGAAAGATAATATGATCAGATTTTGGACAATCCAAGGGCTTGAGAGGTGTGGGTAAGGGGGTAGAGGTAGGGGCCTTTTATAATAGGGAGGATGGTCACTTTTGGAAAGTCTTGAAATGTTACTTTATTATAAAATGATTTTCGGATTTTGAAGGTCCTACAATGATATATTTTGAGTATAAGGTGATAAAGGTTCGAAATCCATCCATTCAATAGGTTTTATAAATGTTTATGTCTTATATTTTACCTTATCTTTTCATTTTATAGAAATCGTTCATTAATGAGGTAATCACTGCATCATCATGGTTTCATAAATAAATTTATTTACTTAATGTCTAAAAATTATAAAAAAATACCATGATGTAGGAAATATTTTTATATTTCCAGTGAATTTTTATAGTCTAAGAGATCATTTATTTAAATAAAATTAAAATTGTTTTACTTAGGATATACAAACCTTTGTTATATTTCTCTTCTTTTTAAAAAATAATGTCATAAATGTCACTATTACACCCATGTGACTCCATGGGCCCTCATGTTAGGTAAAAAGATTAACATGGTCTTACATGACTCAAAAAAGAGTATTTTGATACATTTTGTGGTAATTTTATATTATTATTATATTATTTTATTTAACTTAACTACCCGATTACTAATTAATCACGATAATTAAAGATAATTATCGTTGTTACTATTCATAATGTCCAAAAACAAGAGTCTAAATTACATAATTTGGACCTTATGATTCCAAATATGTAATCTGTTTTACCAAATTCAAAACACATAAATTGCAGTAATTAATTTAAAAATAATTCCCATTGTCAAAACAAATAGCGTGTTTTTAAGAAACAATATCTATCAAAATATTGACACTTTTTTATGTCCAATTTCAAAGTGAAATTAATTCCAATTACCACCATTGAATTAAATGGTAAAAATATATTCTAATTACACTTTAAAACCAATTAAAAAGATAATCTAACCATATAATTAAATTAGATGAAAAAATAGTTTTGAAGTAAAATACAGTATTTTTCACTATTCATTAAAAAATGAACATTGTCAGAAAAATACCAAAAAAATTTCCAAAGTAAATTTCAATGTCACAATTCTAAAAAACATTGTTCATTTTGACCAATAGAGCTTATAAAATTTTCAAAATTTATATTTAAAAATGTTTTGCCATCAAAAGGTCGTAAAATAATCTTTTAAAAATATAAGAGTATTCTATGCTTAAGATTGGATTTATTCTCATTTTAATCCTCTAAAATACTATATAATTCATAAATAGACATAGATATGAAAATATATTATTCTTTACTTACTTGGGATGTTACATCCTTCCCCCCTTGAGGAAATTGCATCCCCGGAATTTATTTACTTATCGAATAAGTGGGGGTATTTATCCCTCATTGCATTTTCAGATTCCCATGTTGCCTCTTCAACTATATGGTTTTCCATAGAACCTTTACTTAATGAATCACCTTATTCCGAAACACTTTCTCCTTGTGGTCAAGATTTTGGACTGGTTTTTCCCCATAAGTTATATTCGCTTCCATCTGAACAACCTCTGGACTCAAAACATGAGATGGATCTGGCATGTACTTCCTTAACAATAAAACATGAAAAACATTATTTACCTGAGATAAACTCGGAGGTAAAGCCACTCAGTATGAAAACTGATCCAACTCTCTCTAGAATTTCATATGGCCCAATGAACCTTGGTCTCATCTTTCCTTTCTACCAAATTATATCACACTTTTCCATGGTGAAACTTTGAGGAAGACATGATCACCTACCTCAAAAGAGAGATCCTTCATCCTCTTGTCCGCATAACGTTTCTGCCTGCTCTGAGCTATTCTCATGTGTTTCTTTATCAGGTGAACTTTTTCTATTATCTCTTCTACCAATTTTGGTCCCATCAACTTCCATTCACCTACTTCATCCCAAAAATCTAGAGTTTGACAACGTTTACCATATAGCGCCTCAAATGGTGCCATCTGTATACTAGAATGAAAACTATTATTATAAGAAAACTCAACCAAAGAAATATGTTGGTCCAAACTTCCCTGATAATCCATTGAACAAGCACGTAACATATCCTCCAATGTATGAATTGTTCGTTCTGACTGCCCATCTGATTGAGGATGAAAATCTGTACTAAAATTTAATTCATTACCCAATGACTTTTGAAGGCCTTTCCAAAAGTAAGAAGTGAACCTAGGATCACGATCAGATACAATGGAGAGGGGAACTCCATGTAACCTGACTATCTCTTTACGATACAATCGAGAATGTTTATCTAGCGAAAACTTATCTCGTATAGTAAGGAAATGAGCAAATTTAGTCAAGCGATCAATAATAACCCTGATTGAATTATTACCTCGATGTGTCTTCGGTAATCCCACAAAGAAGTCCATAGATATATTATCCCATTTTCTCTCTGACACTGGTAAAGGCGAAGCCTCCCTTTTGGTAATTTCCACTCTACTTTATCCTGTTGAAAAGTAAAACACTTCATTGTAAAATCAATAATATCTCTTTTCATTCCATCCCACCAGTAATACTCCTGAAGATCTCTATACATCTTAGTACTTCTTGGATGAATTGAAAATGGAGAACTATGTGCTTCACATAACAACTCTCTCTTCAACTATGAATCAAAAGGCACACACAATCTCTTTCCAAATCTCAAAACACAATCATTATCAATTTTGAACTCAGGTAATATATCCTTCTAAACCAGCTCTACTTTTTTCTGAAACTCACTGTCTTGATTCTATGCTTTCATAATTCTGTCTGATAGAGAAGATTTCACTGATACCTGAAACAAAACAGAAGAATTTCCTGCACCAACAACTTCCAAGACAAAATTCATAAAATCCTTAACCAAACGATCACGTTCCAAACATAACATGGTTAATGAAGCATTACTTTTTTGACTCAAAGCATCTGACACATTATTTTCTTTTCTTGGGTGGTAGTGAATCATGCAATCATAATATTTCATTAATTATTGCCATCTCCTCTAGATCATGTTCAATTATTTCTGAGTGAATATATACTTTAAAATTTTCTGATCAGTATACATTTCACACTTTACACCATACAAATGATGCCTCCAAAATTTTAAAGCGAAAACAACAGCAGCTAATTCCAAATCATGTGTAGGGTAATTTATCTCGTGATTTTTCAACTAATGTGAAGCATAAGAAATTACCCGATCATTCTGCATTAGGACCCAACCAAGTCCTTTCAATGAAGCATCAATGTAGATAACAAACTCACCATTCCTAGAAGGTAGTGCCAATACTAGAGAATTCACCAATCTTCTTTTCAATTCCTGAAAAAAATCATCACATTCTTTTGTCCAGATAATCTTAACACCATTCTGATTTAGCTTATTCAATGGGCTGGACAATCATGCAAAATATTTAACAAACCTTTAGTAATAGCCTGCCAAACCATGAAAAATACAAATCTCAGTTATATTTGTGGGTCTTGGTCATTCTTAAACAACCTTTGTTTTTATAGGATTAACATTTATTCCACCATTAGAAATAATGTTACCAAGGAAAGAAATTTGTTTCAACCAAAACTCACACTTTCTGAATTTCACATTCAATTTATTTTCTTTTAAGGTTTGAAAAATAACCCTTAAATGACTTTCATGCTCCCCTTTACTTTTAGAAAACACAAAAAAATCATCAATGAAAACAACCAAAAACTTATCCAAGAACTCATGGATAATTCTATTCAAAAGGTCCATGAATACAGCATGTTCATTTTTTAACCCAAAAGGAATTACTACAAATTCATAATGGTCATATCTTGTATGAAACACGTTCTTCGGAATATCAGCTTCCTTTACCTTCAACTGATGGTACCCCGATCTCATGTCATTTTTTGAAAAATAATGAGCTCCATGGAGCTGATCAAACAAATCATCGATATGAGGTAAAGTATATTTGTTCTTAACATTGATGTTATTAAAAACTCTATAATCAATGAAAAGTCTCATTGAATCATCTTTCTTTTTAACAAATAAGACATGAGAACCCCATGGTGATGTGCTAGGTTGAATGAAACCTTCTCTAATAAATCTTTCCATTGCTCCTTCAACTCTAAAAGTTCAATTTGAGAAATTAGATAAGGGGGTTTTAAAATTAACTTAGCATTAGGAACTAAGTCAACAGTAAATTCCACTTCCCGATCTAGTATTATTCCAGGAAACTCATCAACAAAAAACATCTGGATACTCATTTACCACTGGCAAATCATTAATCTAAATGGTTCCTTTATTTTCAAAAATATGTGAAAGGTAACATTTATTTCCATATTTTAAAAGTTTCTCAGCCTCTTGATATGTTATCAACAGTAATTGTTCATTCTTGTACACAAAATGAAAGTCTTTCTGAAAAGAAACGTCTTTAGATCTATAGTCAATGTTAGCATGTTAAATAGAGATCCAATCCATACCCAGGATAGTACCAAACTGTACTAGAGGTAAAACAATAAGTTTTTCAAGTAGCTTCTTTCCACGGATAAGGATAGGAAGATTCTTATAAATTCTTTTTTCGTCAACATTTACCCCAGGTGTTTTTACCACAAGTTCAGGAGTCATTTCTTGAGATGGAATTTCCAATTTACTATAAAATTTTTCAGAGATGAAAGAATGTGTAGGCCCTGAATCAAACAACACATTGGTTTATTCTGAAAAACCAAACAAAGTACCTGATACTTCATCATTATATGGCCCAACATCTACTGAATTAGTTTCAAATTATTTCACCACACCTTTCTACTTGTAGTCTGACTGTTTCCCATCATTCGATCTCTTTTTTGAACACTTGTTTTCATAAGGACCCATCTTATTTCACTTAAAAAATATCACTAACTGTAAATCGAATTTTGTCTTACCATTACCCTAATCTTTTCCAGTGCAACCATGAGATTTATGTCCCATATTACCACATCAGAAGAACTTTTCAGAGTTCAAAAGACATACCCCATCATGCTTTTTACCACATTTATAGAAAACTACAAACTTAGTTTTCTTACTATCAAAACTTTTTGAAGGATTCTTTCCATTCTCCTGCCACCTCAGTCTCTTCTTCTGTCGGTTTTCATAGATCACTTTCTGATCAGAAAACTCCATTTCCACATTCTAAGCACATCGAACAAGCTTTTCATAACTTTTTAACTCATGAGAAGCTAATTCCCTTCGATATTTTGGATTTAATCTTGAGTAAAAATGATTGATTTTACTATCAAGGTCTCTGATAAAATTTGGAGCATACCTTGCCAATTGACTAAACTTTTCTTCATAAGAATCCATTGAGTCATCCTCTTACCTCAATTCCAAGAATTGTTTTTCCATCCTAAGTCGAACAGCCTTGAGAAAATATTTCTCAAGAAACATACCTTTGAATTCATCCCAATCAAGGGCATCAATCTCATTGGCGTCCAAGATATTTTTAACCATCGACCACCACTGATCAGCTTCACCCTCAAAACGGTAAATAACAAGAGTAACCTTTTGAT
This sequence comes from Viscum album, assembly GCA_963277665.1. Classification (NCBI taxonomy): domain Eukaryota; kingdom Viridiplantae; phylum Streptophyta; class Magnoliopsida; order Santalales; family Viscaceae; genus Viscum; species Viscum album. The sequence goes on from OY728123.1 coordinate 57,107,984, forward strand.
TGTCTGAACACCCCATGACATAAAAAATATACTCTAGTGCTTTAATCCACCCTTCATCTAGCACAGGGTCAGATGATCCTCTGAATGATGGGGGATGATTCCTAATGAAATGTTCCACCACTGACATGTTCCTTTGTGGTTGATCTGGTTGATCTCTTGCATGTATACAACCACCATTTATCGCCTGAGTCAACTGCTCTATTACTGCAACAAAATGTTCAGTTCCAATTCCAACCATCTCAGGATGTTGATTTGGAAGGTCATTTCCTTCTATATGCCTTCCTAGAACTGCTTCCTTGTTTCCTCTATAGAAAACCATTCTGAACAAACATGCCTTAGATGAAGTAACATGGTAATCTTCAAATTCTATGTCATTTCAATTTGACCATAATGTGTTAAAAAATATTTTTGGATAATCATTTAATAAAATTCTAACTCATAAAGTTATCTAAACCAACCTTTGATACCAACTATATGGCCCCAACTTTAAACATTAATTAATCATGGGTTATTTCATGAATTCACATTGAGGATATTTTCAGGTTTATAGTTTTAGAGAATTAGATCATAAATAAATCATTACATTCCACATTTAAACAAGTTGGTTTCATCAAAGACAGTATTCATTTTTTCCACCAAAGGAATCATATTTAAAATAAAACATGGTTTATTTATCAACACATACTCAACACTATCATCACATCATGTACTTTTCCCTTGACCTGTGAAAAACATTTCAAAAACTTGGGATGAGCATAAAAATCTCAATAAGGGATATAAAAATACGGAAAGAAAACATTAGTCCATGTATACATAAGAATCAATGAAATCATACTTTACTCATAAAACATAATCACTTTAACATACCTCATGAAATCATAAGATTTATGAATAACTCATAGAAATAATAAGACATAAAGGTAACTTGATGCATTCATAACATTCTTACGTATGGAGTAACCCTCGTGGGTAGGTTTGGAATACCCATCACAGTATATTCCCTAAAACTCTTCAGAGAAACCTTAGCATTTAACTCCTTCGTGTTACCCAATGCATTTCAGAGCTATCTCGGGCTCACCCACCCTTAGTTTATCATTGAACCACCCAACATCATAAAAAATGCCCAAGAACCATAACATTATCATATCACATAAAACATGCATAAAAGAAACATAACATTTCTGAATTTCAATCACAAGATATCAATAAAAAACATTGATATAATCTAAACATTATCAAAACCATTTTCAATACAAAAATAAAATAAAATTTAAACATGGTATTTATTTTTCATTTAAAAAAAGTTATGGCTTGCAGAGGAAGCCTAAACTCAAATAATGGTCACGACGGAAGAGAAGTCGTTGTCGCCGCATACGTAAGACAAAAAGACTCCCTTTTGTCATTTAGTAAAATGATTCATGTAAAAAGATTCCTTTTAAATGAAATTAAAATTAAAAAGGTTTTATGATAAAACTAATAAAATAAGGTCATATATAAATTGAAGTATGCCTCAACGAAATGAGATTTGAGACGAAGTACCTTACCTCAAGTCCAGCTTGTTCTCATTCGTTCTTTATATCCCTGAATAATAAACTTAGGTAAATTTATAATTGATTAAGGACTTACCTTAATGTTTATTATTCAATTCATATCACATATTATCATGTTATAATAATTAGTTAATTATGTGAGTTCATATCATATGATTTTTTGATGTTCGATATATGAGTCAAAAATGAACTTGTTTGAAATGAATTTCCCCTGTAGTTGTAAGTACATCATCTTCAGAATGTTATTAATGATTTAAATATAATATATATCTATTAAATATTCATTTTATACTATTCCATAACATTTGGAGATAAAAAATTAAATGCACCGTTCATGGAGACGGTAGGCCATACATACGCATGAACGCTGCATTCATTTCTTTTCCATATTAAAGGAATTAAAACTAAATGAGGAATATATATTATAATTCTAGTATAATATATATGTCATGTAGGTAAGATAAGTTCAATAATTAAATTCTTTATAAATTCCATGTTTGGCACGAACGAGTCACATCACTTGAGGGGGCAGTAGTCCACACATCCTCAGATGAAATTATCACAGTTCCACAACATGAAAAGCATAACGATGTGATTTAAAAATAAAATTCAGAAGCATATAGAAAAAAATAAATACCATATATATGTTATATAAATACTATTACATCATAATGTCCACCATGAAAGGTGTTAAAAGAAGATTGAACAATCATCGTTTCGTGAGGCAGTAATTCGCCACCCACAGAAACAGAATGTTCTTTAACCATTAGACGGAGGTCTGTGTAAGCGTAGGTAGAATAATTATCATAAAAACATCCTAGTATATTGATGATACTGGTTTTATTATGGTATAAGACAATAAGAAGATATTGTTGAGTGGAGAAGGAAAATAAAAGGAAGAAACTCGAGAGAAGACATTACCTCTAAATCGGGTAACTCTTTTTGATTTGAGCCAAAGACTTCCTTGGAAATACTTCTGCCCAAAGTGAGGCTTCTAGGAGTAATATAGGGATGTGGAGAGATAATATGAGAAGATTTTGGACGATCCAAGGGCTTAAGAGTTGTGGGTAAGGGGGGTATAGGTGGCGGCCTTTTATAAGAGGGAGGAGGGTCACTTTTGGAATGTCTTGAAATGTTACTTTATTATAAAATTATTTTCGGATTTTAAAGGTCCCAAAATGATATATTTTGAGGATAAGGTGATAAGGGTCCGAAATACACCCATATAATAGGTTTTTGACAAGTTTAAGTCTTAGATTTTACCTTATCGTTTCATTTTATTTAAATCGTTCATTAATGAAGCAATCGCTGCATCATCATGGTTTCATAAATAAATTTATTTATTTTATGTCTAGAAATTATATATAAACTACCATGATTTAGGAAATATTTTTAGATTTCCAATGAATATTTATAGTCTAAGATAACATTTATTTAAACAAAATTAAAATTGTTTTACTAAGGATATACAAACCGTTGTTATATTTCTCTTCTTTTTTAAAAATAATGTCATAAATGTCACTATTATACCAATGTGACTCCATGGGTCCTCCTGTTTGGTAAAAATCTTCCCATTGTCGGACATGACTCAAGAAAAAGTATTAGGACACATTTTGGGGTCATTTTATATTATTATGATATTATTTTCTTACCCTTAACTACCCGATTACTAATTAATCATGATAATTAAAGCTAATTACCGTCGTTACTATTCATATTGTCAAAAAAAAAGAGTATTAATTACATAATTTGGACCTTCTAATTCCAAATATTTTATCCATTTTACCAAATTACAAATATATAAATTTCAGTAATTAGTTTAAAAATAATTCCCGTTGTTAATACAAATAGCGTGTTTTTAAGAAACAATATCTATCAAAATATTGACACTTGTTTATTTCCAAATTTAAAGTGAAATTAATTAAAATGACCTAAATTGAATTAAATGGTAAAAAAAATATTCTAATTAAACTTTAAAAACAACTAAAATGATAATCTAACCATATAATTAAATTAGATGGAAAAGCAGTTTTGAAGTAAAATGCAGTATTTTTCACTATTCATTAAAAAATGAACATTGTCCGAAAAATACCAAAAATTATCAAAAGTAAATTTCAATGCCCTAATTCTAAAGAAATTTTCTATTTTGTCAAACAGAGCTTATAAAATTGTCAAAAGTTAGATTTAAAAATGATTTTCCATCAAAAGGCGTTAAAATAATCTTTTAAAAATATTAGAGTATTCTATGATTAAGATTGGATTTATTCTCATTTTTAGCCTCTAAAACACTATATATTTCATAAATAGACATAGATATGAAAATCTATTATTCTTTACTTACTTGGGATGTTAAAATGAGGGTCACGTATAACCCCTCTGATAGGCCCATGTGTAAGGCATGTGGTGTGCATGGGTGAGGCCATGCATAGGTTTGTAATAGGCCTGCAAGCCCTGGACTGCATGTGTCGTGTCATGTGAGGCTGTGGTATGTTCAGTTTCTTCTGGGTTCCAACCCCAGTGCTAGCTTAAATAAACATCCCGTATGGATTTTCTTATAAAGGTGATGGAATCCACTTTTAAGTTTTGATGTGGGATGTAATATCCCATATAATGTTTACCCACATAAATGATGGGAAAAATAATGATTGTATGATGTGATTAATATAAATTTTTGTTTTTTTAGGAAATATAGAATTGAAGGGGTTTTGATCTTCACATTACAATTTTCAATTTCCCCTAAAAATTCTTACGGTTCCCATATGATTATCTGGGTATAGACCTTCTTTCTAGAGTTTGACATTCAAATAGGTTTTCAGGCCCAATGACTCTTAGGGACTCGCACTGGTCGAGAGGATGGGAGGTCGGACTCATCACACCTTTTTGGGAAGAATTTTTTTCTTGCTTTCGGACTCTCTTAGAGATTTAAGATATGTTTGTGAATCTTTTCCTAATCCAGATATGGGACCTATTACCCTAACAATATGCCTTTAGTTCAATTCTCTTTTATATGAAAAATACTGGGATATCTTGGGGGAGTCCATCTGTATGAATCCAAGGTTCTTCATAATTCTCTAGAAATAGGCGGTTTCATATATGATGAAACTATATAACCATGTGCTTCAAAACATTATCCCATAAGATGAGGCGATTAATATTCTGAAAACGTGATTAATCCATTATGAGTCATCATATGTATCCGGGTTACTTCCGAAATCAAAAACCATGTAGTTTCTTTAAACCGTGCAATTTTACGTCATGCAGAAGGACTTGGAAGGGTTTTCTAGGGAAACTTCAAGATCATGTCTTGGATGTATGTCCTACTTATATCGAATATAGAATGAATCAGAATTTCTATAGTTCATTCTTTTAGGAATTATATATTGGGGTCACTCGTGTCATTATAGAGACTTGTGGTACAGATGACATGATTACTATAAATCCCTAAGCTCACGTGAGCCATGATCAGTTTGAGAAACAAGGGATATCAAGTAACCAATCTTAATACATTCAGAAATGGACTCATATGATGGTCCCTCCATGGATGATCAATATGGAGCATAGGAATTATATAGAGGTGGCCTACATATATTAAATATGGATAGAATCAGAGTCATTGTATTTCCCTTTATGTCACGGCTTACACAATGATGATACCCTTGATAAAAGAGATTTATGATTCCAGTGAGGTGTTCATTGCATCCCTCTAAGGCCATGTGATCCTTGTTCGGGTGATAAACAAGGGGGGTCATATTATTATCCTCATGGAAGATGGGTATAGGACTTGCATATTAGAACAGACCTTGGAGTTTTTGGTATAGAGCTCGGGCCTTAAGTAGGCATCCTATGTATCCTGATTATGGAGGTAATAAGATATCACATAGTTCATTTTATGTGGGGTCATACATATTGAGGTTTACCTATACCATTGTAGGGTTTTATAAGGCAGATGATATGTCCATTGAATCTCCCTAAGCCCATGTGAGCCATAATCTCTTGTGAGAAACAAGGGATAGCAAGTAATCAATTTCATTTCTTTGTACAAGGGACTCATATGTTGTTCCCTCCATGGATGATCAATATGGAGCTTGGACCTCAGGGGGAGGTGTCTTACATATCTTAAATATGATAACAATCAGATTCGTCATAGTTCCCTTTATTCCAAGGCTTATACACTCATATTTCTCTATTGATCCGGGCTTACATGATGAGGACAGACAACATTGTAAAATCTGAGGATGCCATAGTGATCTAGTCTTCTTGTCTGGAAGACATTGTAAGAACAAGTTGGTACATCCTGGAGGTTATCACATGAAATATCTTAACACATATGGATGGTGTTGTGGGATTTAGTGTGGCATAGCCAAAGAGGTGTCACATGTCTTGGCTGACGCCTCTGGGAGACACCGTGAGACATGTACAACATGTAAGGAGGGAATCTTGAGTCTCTTATGACATGAAAAGAGGGTGTCATGGGGGAATTGATTTCATGCCGAAATTCATTCATGAGACTTAGTTGATGTGATCAGGAGTCATTATATGAGTCAGGTGATGTGTTCGAAGGATGTCGCATGTCCTAGGTGATAGACCCAAAGGGTTCAAAAGATCAAAGTGGAACATGTGGGGGAATTGTTTAATGTGAACTAACATGTCTATAGGTCTTTGTGTGTCCCATATGACATGCCTAAAGGGGTTTCATGAAATATGGGCCACGTGCCCTGGTGTTATCGCATGTCTTCGGATGACACATGCGAAGCAGATGAAGGGATGTGAGCATGTATTTCTCTTAATCCTTCTACCTCAGATCTTGGTGCTAACCCTTGTATTTGTAAATTTTTTGGTCTTGTTCAATGTTAGTTTCTTTGAGTCTCATGTTATTTAGAGGACATGCTCTATGTTCTTTGCATGTACTTCTAGAAGTCCTTCACATGATCTATGAGTGATCGTGTGAAGCACTTTATGTCTAGCGTATGAGTACTATGGATACCCATCGGTATATTACCAAATAGAAAGGTGTACATTCACATGATTGGTTTCCCAGAGAAGTCCACATATATTGAGATCCAAATTCTATAGATCCTAGGCATCTGGTCGATAAAAAATACAACCATTTCTTCATGTTGGTGTAGGGAATTTATAGGTATCTCCACCTTTAATACTCACTGATTTGTGTGGTGTATTTGAAACAAGTCTGTGTTGGAGTCAGAGAAGGGGCTGAGTACCACATAGTTTCATGCGTCTCTATGGTGGACTACCTCAAGCATGCCACCAGATTTTTAGCGACTGTGAGTCTCCTTCATACTATATCATATTATTACTGATTACTGAATACTTGTTAAATAATGTGGTTTTGTCAAAGGACCTCTATTTTGTTATGATTACTTGTCCAAGGACTATCACAAGATTCAAATCCTTGTGGGAAGACACTCATGAGACATTTTGTGATTTGTCTTGGGGTCTCATGGGATAGCATTCGGGTGAACTGGGCATGTCACATGCCTTTCAGTGACCATGACTACCACTCTCCTATTCCATTTTGATCCCATTTGTTTGATGTAACAGAGGTTGGGAGTAATCAGATATTTCATATGTGTTATTATGGTTATTTCTTCTATTTGTTGGAAATGTTTCATGTGTCCAATATGGGTCGCACGAGGGTCTGTGAGCATTCGATGTCCTGAATACGAGTATGACAATACAAATGGCTTCTACGAGATAAGGCGGGCATGTCAACGGGAAATTTTGGTGCCTTGAGGGTCATCATGGGAGCATCACATGTCTTTAAGCAACTGAAAACCCCTATCGCCTCCTCCATTTTTTTCTTATTTGTTTTATTTTAAAAATATTAGGGATCATGCGAGTTGGAATAAGTAGTATCTATGATTTATACTCGATTTTTGGATGATGTATTACATGACCAAAATGGGTCATATGGATAGTGTGAAATCATGTAGTGGATAGGTCCATCTATCTATCCATAGAGCATCATGGGGTTTCTAGGACATGTATGAGGACTTCTATATGGTGAGGCTGAAAACCAATAGGGTTTGTGTGAGGCGAGGTGGATATGTCACTAAGGTCTTGTGGTGTCTCATAGATCGCTCCGGGTGTGATTCACATGTCTTTCAGTGACCAAAAACACCACACACCTCCTTCCCTATATCTCATTCATTTTATGTGGTGAAGGCTTGGAGTTCTTGCGATGTTGGTTAGATATCACCAGAGGATTTTATTCTTCCTAATGATCACCTGGGACATGAGTTTTATGACCACTGTGGGTCTTTTCTTTAGAATATAATCCCTATTTATCCTTGAAAGATTTTGGATGGTTTTTCAGGAACATTCCAATGAAAAACTATGAAGCCTATGGGAACTCATTTGGTTGTATAGGGGGCCTCACAAGAGTAGACATGTTTGTTGAAGAGGGATCCATAGGACTATCTGCGAGTGATGCACCATGCATGGGGCCTTTGTCTAACCTTGAAATGGCCATGTAATCCGAAGCCTCTCAGAGACTTCTTAAATCTTTGACCATACCCTTCTTCCTTGGTTTCCTAGGGAAAATAATACCCATATTAAGGTATTTATTCCATTTTGATTTTTGAAATGCTTATGTGGGGGGCATCAACAAATACCCCCCTCCTCAGGAGCGATGTTTGAGGGGATAAGGACTTAGTTATGAGTAAAACTAATGCCATTTAGAACATTTGATGATGTTGAAAAATAGTTCTTTGGGTGACATTTGGTCTAATGGATGATGTTTGGTATTCCACCAAGTGCCTATATATAGGGGTGGTGGAGGAAAATTCATACCACCAACTGCCTATTCTTAGAGCACTCCCTTTGTTACTCCCATAATGAGACCCTATTGTGAACCCTAACTATTAACCCTATCTGCAAGTCTGTGCTGCAAACCCATCCCACCAAAGCTCTTGTGCAAGGCTGTTTTCTACTCAGGAGCTCTCCTACCTCGACTATGAACTGTTTTTAGATAATTCCTCATATATTGGCTATGAGGGCCATGGTCACCCCAAGTGGTTTTTGGAAACTCAATGACTCAATCATTAGAGCATTTTTTAATCATGTGACCATGTTTAGGTAACGCGGTTGTAATTATTCAAGGAAATCATGTGATCTGTATGATGCCCTATAGGGGTTATGCACCCTGTAAGTCCTCTTGAGGTCATGTAGTTCACAAACTCTTTTTATGGTTTGAAAATCCCTTACTGAGTCATGTGATGCACATGATGCCACTATCTCATGTCATGGTTTAATCATATTAATCAATTTTATTTTATTTTTCTTATGTATTAAACTTTCTTATTTTTAGATGGATTCCCGTTCCTACCAAGGTTCCTCAGCTGTGGCTAACCAGAGGGCCATGATTTCCAGGAATCACAATGTGGATCCTCATTATAACATGTATACTTATAATAATGTCCTACAGTGGTTCCTTTAATCTAGAATTTATATTTATAATTTATTGGATTAACTTACACTATATGATTTTGCATATTTTGATGATGCCTCTATACCTCCGCAATATTTTAACTGTCCATTTTTCTGGGTATCTAGCTACCTGAACTGCATTCAGGCAATGATTACTGAGGATGGCCACCTAGTTACAACGTAATCTCAGGGCTTGTCTTATCTTTTAGACTATTCTCTCCTAAGTACAGGTGGTCATAACCTTTCTCAAAAACCTATCATCCAGAGTCACTCAATAATATTACCCTCTTCTCTAGACAAATCTGGTGAGAGAAGGTACTCAAAATGGTATCTTCATCATGGTGAAAATATCATTGATTTATGGGAATGGCCATTATGGGTGAGGTAGAGTTGTTTAGATTTTTTGATGATCTATACAGGGTTTATCTCAACGAAGCCATGTGTATATCTCAATTCATCATTTAACTCCAACCTGACCTCTGTCAAGAAATGATTAGCCACTGGTGTCCTGGAACCAACACATTCCATCTTCCTCAAAGTGGGGTGGGTATTAGTTTATAGTATATCCATCAACTGGGCAGAATCCCTCCCCTTGGAGAGATGTATAACAAATTTCTTCATACTTCATATGTTTGGGATGATCCTCTATAGACTTCGGTTCTAGCGAAGGATATTCTCTCCATTGATAAGAAAAAACATTGGAGAGGGATGATAGTGTGCTCTGTTATTTCCTTTACCAGCTAGCTAAATATTTTTATATGTGGCAGCAGGGTGAGACCCAATGTTATCTGCCCCTGTCGATGCCCTTCCTAGCAAGTTAGTGATAGTACCAGCTCATTTTGGGCCATTATAGAAGTTGGGGACTACACTTCATGGGGCTATTGAGTGAACTTGATGGTTTCTTCAGACCTTAGGTTGATAGTTTTTCTTTTTATGTTCCTAAATGGGTGTCTCTTCCCAACTAGGGATACATGCTCATGAATTACCATTAGAACATTGGTAATGGCAGAGTGTCTTGAAAATGGGTGATTCCTTAACCTGGTTGTACATGTTCTTTCATGCCTCTACCAAATTTTGGGTCGTATCCAATAAGGCAGTACTCCCAACAGGATTGGTGGTCCTCTCAAGTTCTTATTCAGTTGGATTGGGGAGTACTTCCATAATTTCGAGTGCTACAATATATCTAGGATCCCAAACCCCATATCCATCCCCATATTTCTGAATATCTCTATGGATGTACATATGTTTATATCCGCGACAGAAGTAAAAGGTTTACTATTCCAATCTAATAGCTTCAACTTTGCTACCTTCCACGCATCGGGTAGTTTTATTATTAATGATGAAAGTAACTCTCTTGATGAGAGTTCTTATATTGTCTCCCTTCAGGATGAGATTCTTACGGTCGGGGAGGATGATCTAATTATCTATGATTCGTACACGTTGTGATGGTTTTCTTGGAAATTTGGATATGGTTAATAAGTTTACCCCATTTTTTTGGTCAGTGTCCAAGGGGAGCGACATATTGGTGTCATCCTCCAATTTTGGAAGATACTATCCTATGAAGATACCAGATCTGTGATCATATTTCTACCTACTAAAGCTCCATTTTTTCTCACCTTGTATTATGCCTAGGCTTGGGTGATGGATTATCCCAATGGGGTGCTCGGACAACTATTCAACCATGTTGATATACCCCTTGTGTCACTAATTCCATAATCTGTTGAACTAATTCAATAGATTGAGTATTCAAGTAAATCATGGAGGAAGTGACTTGGATTTGACAATAGGTATTCATACAATAAGTCGGGTTTTATTGAGGAGACCAGTCCTCTGGTGCAGGATATAGATGATGTGCCAATTGAGGGAGATAAGTATGGGGATTCTTCTCCAATTTTGACGTTGTTTCGGCTAGTTGGTCATACTTCTATGGAAACAACTTCATTAGCTATCGAGGATCAGTCATGTCATAAGATAATCATGGAGTGTACCATTGTCGTGATTACTGAGACCCCTATGGAGACATTCTTCCACCAATGGGATTGGCTTCTCCAGTTATTTCATGATCTTGGGGTGGATGGTTTTGATTAACATCCTCTGTAAGAAATTGTGTAGTGGATAATCCTAACCTAAATATACATGGTTGTATAAGAAAGGGCCTTTCATATTCTCACGGATAATGTATCCCTGTCCAAACAAATGAGGGAGGAAGTGGAGGCACTAGAGTAGGGTCTCTAGTTGTCGTCTGAATTGCAAGCCCAGTAGGATGCTTGGATGGTGTAGATATGGAAGAATTAAGACCTGATTGCTCATCTAGAGTCTAATATTTTGACATCATAAACCTCATTGGACACTTCTCGGAGGAGGGTTGAATAATTGACTACTCTAGTCAAAGTTCTCTTCCCTGAGGTAGAGGAAAAATAGGTGGGTAAGGGGATACTCTGATGCTCAATTGAAACCTCCCTCTAGACTCTTGCTGACCTGGATAGCACTGCGGGCCATATTGTTTTGTGACCCAATTTTTTGTATTACATCCCATTATTTTAAAATACACTTCAATTTTTTTAATGATTCAGATATACTCTAAAATGTGGATATTTCTCCATCTTTTTCATACTGTGAATGGATGAGTTTTTTCCAAGATTGTGATCCAATTTTATACCTTGTATGATATCTTGATATTCTATAACTTTGTTTTCGACACCCATCCATTGATCTTTATCGCATGATCATGAATACATGATCTATAGAGGGATCACCTGGGTAGGATTTTTGTCCTATAAAATGAGTTCTTTTCATTTCCATGGAAGGAAACCTGATCAGAATAAGGCCATGTAGTGGGACTCGCGATAATTGCCTTGCGCTTTAGTTTAAGGTATTTTATCTCGTAACATATGTTGCATTAGTTTGAGGTATTTTATCTTCGAAAATATATTCTTTAGTTTATGGTATTTTTTCTTGGACCATTTGTTGCTTTAGTTTAATGTATTGTAGCTCGTACCATCTATTGATTTAGTTCAGGTTCTTTTAACTCAGACCATTTATTTCTTCAGTTTAAGAAATTTTAGCTCAAACCATATGTTGTTTTAGATTACAGTCTTTTATCTTAGACCATATAATTCTATAGTTTAAGGTCTTTTAGCTCAAGCCATATGTTCCTTTAGTTTATGGTTTTTAGGTCTGGCCATCTTTTTCTTTAGTTTAAGTTCTTTCAACTTAGACCATCTGTTACAATAGTTTAATGTATTTTTTCTTGAACTGTATATTGATTTAGTTTCATCTCAGATCATCTATTTCTTTAGTTTAAGGAATTTATCTTGGACCATTTTTTTCTTTTGTTTATGGTTTTTTAACTTGAATAATACATTCCTTTAGTTTAAGGTCTTTTAGCTCGAACCATCTGATGATATAGCCTAAGGTCTTTTATCTTCGACCATCTATTTCTTTAGTTTAAAATATTTTAGCATAGAACATCTATTTCTTTAGTTTTAGGTATTTTATCTTGGACCATTTTTTTCTTTAGTTTATGTTCTTTTAGCTCAAACCATCTGTTCGAGCATAGGATACGGTGTAGGCATGCCCGGAGTGACCAAGAACACTTTGAGGTGCTGGATCCTACTCTGGTGTTTTCTAAGGCTTAAGAGGATTCAAAAGCCCTTTTGTAGAGTGACACACTTGGTTGATGGATGTAGGTGCATATACAGGAGTGATGGGCATGTATTCATAGTCAAGCTAATGCGTCCCTTGAATTTAGGTATATTTTCCAAGGTCTAGGGAATATTTATAGAAGTAATATTGATAAGGTTGGAATACTGGGGATACAAAACCATCATGGGTAGTTGGGGTATAGATGAAATAAATCATAACCTCAAAGTTTGAGTCCATGAATATGAGAGAGTCCACACATGCCAGTTATGTCCCTAGATATTCTGAAATTACAGGTTATACCATGGTGATGCAAAGGCTCACAAGGATCGAAGTTAATTTCTTGAAAGGATAAGATGAATTTAGTTGGAAGGTCAAGGACCTTATGCATTTATTGCATGCCAAGATAAAGATAATATCCACTTTTTCTAAGGATATGTATGATTTTTGAAGACTCAAACATCAAGTTGATGAAGTTGGATATGGGAATAAATCTAGCTAGGAAGGTTTTTGGCTCCGTGGGGAAGTTATCCCTTAAAATGATGCTCGATCTCTACACTATGTGGTTTCGAATCACGATACACAGGTCATCAAAGGCTAGGAAATGAAGAATCATTATCCGTCCTTGAGGAATGGTATATAATATGGTGATGTAATGTTAAGGATGTTTAATCTGTTTAGATAGATTGGTATGGGTATTACAAATCATGATTTGGAGCTCCCAAATCCATAGAATGGTATGAGACAACCATACAAGGAGATGTTTTAACACACTGGGGTGTTGAGTGATACTGTGATGATTTTAGGGATAACAAGATTTGTAATGTCCTTTTTCTGATTGAGGAATTAGGTTTACAGCCACATGCACATATGCAGGATCCATGGTCATCAATGCATATTCAAGAAAAGGGTCCTTGAAGCTTTATATCCATTCCCTAGGCCATGGAAGGTTATGATGATTCATGAAACCACAATTCATGAATTATTGTTTTTACAAGACAAAAAATACAAGGAGGGTTTGAATGCCCTAAATGTTATGTCACCTCCAAGAAAACATATTATCATAGTGAGGAGGTGTGACAAATATTTCCCTCGATTGTTTCTTGAATAGTGGGTCTAGCAAGAATAGCCTAGATTTTACTAGGGTTATGGATGTTATGACCTTTGAACATTTTATATTTTCACCATACATTTTTCTTAAACTCTAAGGATGAAGAGTTTAGTGGGTGGAGAATTGAATTTTTCTTAAGTATCCCTTTATGGGTTTTCATCTTGACATGTTTTGTGTCTCTCCCATTGGTAGTTTAAGATCTTGAGATTTATACCATTATGTGCTAGAGTTTTAGGTCATACATTTTTGACCAAATCATAGATATTTTAGGTTCATGAATTTCATGGTCCTAACATAGAGGATGTGACACAAGAGGTTAAATAGGATACCTATGGTAAAGAGTGCTCCAACATCTTCTCAGTCATGGAATGGAAATGACGTAAATTAGGGCTCAAGTTTATCTGGTCATGAGTAATGACGGGGTAATGTCCTACAAGGTGAAGTTCAGATACATTGGGGTTTTGAGTGTTGTGGTGACTATGTTAGGTAACATGAGAATTGGAATTTTCATTTAAAGAGTAATGCATTTGGTTGACCCCCATAGGAACATATGTAGGATCCATGTGCATGCATTCATAGTCAAGAAAATAGTCCTTAAATCTGGGTATCCTTTCCAAGGTTCATGGAAGGTTCATGGTGGTATTAGAATCTCAATACATGATGTTTGTTATTTGGATTTGAGGTGATCTTAAAGGATGGTGTATGCACCTCATACTCTAGTTGATCAAGGTAAGTCTCTTGCGGTCCTTTGATGTGAAGCGAAAAATAGGAGATGGTCGGCACAATTTATTTTCATGAAGTGGGGATTCATTTTTAGTCAAGTATTTTAATGTCATGAAGTAAGTAAATGCTTCCATGCAGTTAAACATCATGTGGTAAGGGTGTAGGAACTATCATGAATGGTGGTAATGTTACACCTGGACCCAAAGAAGGGAACTTGGGTGACATGTTGTTCTGGGTGGTTGTGTAGTTTAATGTCTTGAGGTAAGGAAGAACTGTATATATATTAATATAATGTGGTAAAGAAAAAATGATCCATGGAGTTTAACTACATATGGTGAGGACGATGCGGTACAGTTTAATGTCATGTCACAGGGACATCTACAGTAAAGTTAGGGTTATGTGGACCAGACCATAAGGTGGATTTAATAACCTAGGGGTGCACAGTGTGGTGCCATGAAGCAATCTGATGTGAATGAGGACAAATGAAATCTCAACCACACCACACACCTTTCCAATAAAACATAAGACAATGGTCCAAAAAGGGTTATAGTTGTGGTTGTTCCTGAAGAGGAAATGTTTGGGCGTCACTACTTTTCTCATGAAGATGAGAATAAAACCATGCATAGTTCTGCTAAAGGAAATACTTTACACAGGTATGACCCATACATAGAGGTGGGAATTATTTCTGTTTTATAGTTACATTTGGGGAATGGATTGGAGATCTAGACATCTCTTCATATCCTATATGGGTAGGAAACATGCTACACATAGTTCTTGTAGTTCCATGTAGTTTTACTTGATGTTGTTAGGATGAAGGTGGGTCGACATAAATTAGTGGGGACATTGTGGTTGGGACCAAGGATAGAATCTTGGGATTCAGTACGTATCTCATGGGGATGAGAATAAAACCACACATAGTTCTTGGAGGACCGTGTAGTTTAATATTGTGTGGAAAGGACATTGACTGTGCAGTTTAACATCACGTAGCAATGACTCATGGTATGACTTTGATGGACTGGAATTCAGGACCATAATGGTCCTGTTATTCACATATATGCATTTATTTTGAGGTTAAGACCCTGCAATTATTTTTAATATCACGTGATCTATGCTTGGTTTGAGAAAAAAAGAACCATCACAAGTTTCCCTGCAATGTTGAGACAGGAGAAAGGTATAACAAGGGAATTTTATATGATGCAGTGGATGGACCAAGATGTAGGATCATGGAATACCTACATATCTCATCGGGAATGAGAATCAATCCATGCATAGTTTGAGATGTAACTATGTAATTTAACATCACGTGATAAGGATGATTGATTACCCAACATGATGGGGATTGGGAGTTAAGGATCCATTCCATTTAATGTCATGAAATAAGGACATTGGACATGAAATTTAATGTATTGTATTAAAGATAAATTCCATATAGTTTAATGTCATGTGCTTAGTATGTACTCCATAAAGTTTAACGTCATGTGGTCAGGATGAAATGTTCTATGATGTTTAATTTCATGAGATGAGGAAAAATGATGGGTCTTACTCTAATGGGGATTCTCATTTTCTTAACATCTTATGTAAAGTATTTAATGAGAAATATTTCATTGATGGGAGGTGTGACACACTCCCCATCCATGCTGGCTAGTGAATAGGCTCCATTATGATAAAAATTTATTATGATATAAGGTGATTCCCACATGGACTCCAATTTTGGGGGCTTCCTTCATGATATCATCAGGGTTCTGAGAGACAATACCATTAATCCTAGAAGGAATGAGAAAAGGTGAGTCTTTTTATTATAAGCTTGTGAAATCAGATTCTGCTGGGCTTTGAGGTTGTGCAATGTGTGACACCATTTCTCATCTAACTGTTCCAACTCATCCAACCATTTTTTCAACTATTCATCTTATGAGAGTTGTCTGCAAATGGCTATTCGGAGTGTGGGAAGATGGATTTCTATGGGAAACACCACCTCAATCTATTACACTAGTGAGTTTTTCATTTCCCGTGTAGAAATAATTGTGGTGGTATGGTAGGACCACAAATCATTGAGGATTTTATCTGGCCAAGAAATATTATCCTTGTTCACCATCTTCTGAATTATGTCTGATAAGGTCTTATTAAAGGTTTCTATATATCCATTTTTTGTTTCATGATAGCAGGATGAGTGACTGGACTCAATGTTGTACTCCTGGTAAATCTTCTTCAACTCTATGGAGTAGAATTTGGTGCCATTGTCTGTCAACATTGTGCGAGGGACGTAGATCTTAGTGATGATATGGTACTTCACGAATTTGATGTGATTCTGCATCCCAACTTCCTTGAGGGGTATCACCTCAACCCATTGGGAAAATAAGTCGGTGGTAGTAAGGATGTACTTTAACTTCTTAGCGGTGGTCGGGGGATATGGCCCCACAACATCCATACCCCAAATGGAAAATGGCCAGAAATATTTTTTGTATTCAACAATTATGGGGGATGATGGATGAAATCTAAATGGATCTAGAATGCATGACATTTCTTGGTGAATTCCACATAGCCATGTGTCATGGTTTTCTAGTTATATCCCAACCTCCTGATTATGTGGGAGATCTTGGTTCCATGTTGATGGGAATCCTAAGAGCCTATGTGTACTTCTTCCATTATAGATAGAAATTCCTATTCTTCTATTAACATGAGGATAATTCCATTAAATACACACTTACTTTTGTCTCATTTGGTTCATCCTACAAAGGGAAATTTGCTACCCCGCCCTAAATTTTTTCCCTTATGGTACAATCTACTAGGAGAGTCCCATCTTTAAGATAACTAATTATGGGCTCCATCCATCTAGGGGTTGTCATTGGTTCGTCATGGTTTTGGGAAATGTTGAACTGGTTGATCTCTTCTATGTCGTATATGGAAATTCATGGCATCATTATTTGATGTGTAATTTGGAAGGTTGATTCCTCCAGATCAAGGTCGTCTAGGATGGTGGCTCCATTGTCCAGTGCATCGGTACGAGCATTCAGTGATCGGGTAACATAATGCATGGTGGGATCTATGGGGAATTAATTCCATCAATCTCCTAACATTGCTCATAAGGGGGGACATATCTTCCTTATTAATGGAATATTAACCATTAATGTTCATTATCACTAGTTCCAAGCCTCCTTTGAAATTTAGGTAGGCTATGTGCAGCTTTAGGACTAATTCCAAGCCAGTGATGAGGGTGTGGTATTCTGCATCATTATTTGTGCAGCCTTTAGAAAGTGAGAAAGATAACTTCAAAAGCACATTGTCAGGAAAGATAAATACAATACCTAGGCAAACATGATTGAGCTTTGGGTTCTCCATTCTGGTACTAAAAGGACTCTGGGATTCTCTATCAATATATATCTTCCATGTTTGGTTAGTGCCATTAGCACAAAATAACTATTAATTGGGGACCTCAGTGTCTTCCATTTTATTTTCCAGGGCAGGGTGTGTCGTGAGGAAATCAGCTAGGGATTTTCCTTTCACTGGCTTTTGTGACACAAAATTGATGTCATATTACTGAATAATGGAAGATCATCGAACTAATAACCTAGTAAACATGGGTTGTCTAAGGATGTACTTGAGAAGATCAATATGAGAGACTAGGTGGACCTCATGTTGATTCAAGTAGTGCCTCAAATTTTTTACTATGAAGATGAGTTTGAGGCAGTTGTTTATGACATATGATTATCTAGTATTAATAATAAGAATGGTCTAGCTAAGGTAGTAGAGACTAATCTCGCTTCACACATAATTATTCTGTGTGAGAAGGGAGACTAATGAGCACTCCATAGTAGCCATATATAATATGAGTGGCCTATCTTCCATCGGGGGCATCAGAAATGGTGGGTTCAGTGGGTACTTCTTGAGACTCTCAAAATCTTTCTGATATTCATTTTCCCATTGGTAGATGAATCCCTTATTCATTATCCTGGTAAAGGGGAGATCATTACCGGCTAGGTTGGCTATGAATTGTGAATGTATGCAGGGTTCCCTTGGAATCCCATTAGTTCATTCAGGTTCCTGGGGGTGACATTGAAAAATAGAGTTGGTCTTCTATGGGTCAACCTCTATGTTGTGGTGGCATATCACAAAGCAAGGAACTTTCACAATGTTACCCAAATGATACATTTTATTAGATTTATATTTAGACTATATTGTCTTAACATGTTGAATATTTCATGGAGATCCATGAAGTGATCACATCGCTATTAGGGTTTAATGATCAGGTCGTCGACATAATACTCAACTATCTTTCCCAAGAATTGATTAAATATGCGATATATGGTGCACTGATATATAGAACCCTCATTATTTAATCCAAAGGGAATGACCTGATAAAAAAATATCCCTTTAGGTGCTCTGAAGGTAGTGGATTATTCATCCTTGGGGGCCGTCTTGATTTGACTGTACCCTAAGTACCCGCCCATGAAAAAAAGAGCATGGAAGCCATCAGTTTCATCGATCATGAATTATCTGGTCATTAATGGAAAATATCCCTATGGGTAATGCCAGTTAAGGTCTCTCAGGTCAATATATACCCCAATATACCCATTCTTATTCTTGATAGAGACAATTTGTGCAATCCATCTTGGGTATTGCGCTTCTCAAGAAAGTTTTTTTTGATTCACATGTCGACTTCTGCTTCTAAATTGGTGGCATGAGATGGTTGAATCCTCCTGGATAATTTCTTGAAGCCTCTATTCTCATCAAGAAGTCCGATATGGTGTGTATCCACATCTATATTGAATCCGGGAATTTATGTGTACTTTCAGGCAAACACATATCAATGTTGCTTCAGAAATGTAATGAACATCTTTTTCTCTTCAAGAGGCATGGAAGCACTAGTCAAGGAAGGTTGTGGTCCTTATTTTGTCCATAGATTTATCTACATGAACCCATCTATGGTATTAGAAACACCTTCCTTGAATGATGGAGGGGAATTCCTGAGATCCTACTCATATTCCTCTATTTATGAGTCTAAGGAGATGTCTTCAAGTGAGGATGGAAACCTCGGGTCCTCTCCATCACTATCACGGTGAGGGAATTCATGAGAATAATCTTCATCATCCATTTCCATCTGATTTACTAGAGAGTGATTCCAAAGTTGATTGTTTCTGAGCACAAGAGATTATTTTACATCAAGTATTAGGTCTTCTACTTTGAAAATATTTTTGGGGAGCACATAATCATCATCTAGAATGCTCTCGGGATTCTTAGGGGTAGTCCCTAAGCCATTGGGAGATGAAACTTATATATCATTATCCCCCATTGGTTTCTCACCTCCCTTATTATATAAATCTTCTTCTTCATATGTGGATATGCATGTATCAATGGGGGTATTATCAACATGTAGTATTTCAACCTCTCCATTGATAGGGTACTGCAAACATTTATGGAATGGTGATCGTACCACCATGTAACCATGTAGACAAGTTTTTCCAAGAAGGAAATTATATGATGTGTCTTATTGGATGACCATGAACTCAACATCTGTTTTGAGATCCCCAAATTGGGATTCAAGTTTAATCTTCCCTCGGGGACTCTTCTAACACTTTTTATATACCTAGATAATCATCTTTTTATGGGAAAAGTCCCATTCGCTATACCCTAGTCGTCAAAGGGTTTGTACTGGGATAAGATTGATCCCTGGTCTATTATTAATCATTACCCTTTGGACATTGAAATTTTTGAGTCTACCTGAAATGTATAAGGGTCGGATATTCCCTTGGATGGACTCCTCCCAATATTTATCAGTGAACGAGGTGGAAACATAATATCCTAAGGATATAGTCTCCAATAAATATACTTAGGTGGTAGAAACTTCTATCTCAAACTCAGTTTCACCAACCTTCCTTGTTGTCCGGGTTGACCATATTGAACCCCCATTAGGTGGTGATGCAAGATAATTGGATGTGGGCGACATCTGGAGGGCTCCAAGGCACCTCATAACCTTCTTTGGGCCTTCTGGAGTGCTTTCTCTTGAGTCTTGGATGCATATATGTCCTCCATGTAGATATGACTAGAATATTGAATATGAACACATTCATGCTACCCTTATATCTTTGGCTCCAGTACATGCATCCTACCACTCCTCGATTATATGTGGAAAAATCATATTTGGGGGAATACTCATCATAGAATAAGGGGTCATCCAAGTTCATTATGTTGAAAGAACCAAATATGAGCTCCTAGTTTGATGATGATTCTGTTTTGTGGGGAGGTTTCCATCTTTCTAATGTCATACTGAAGAAATCAGTGAGGGTTAATGCCTTCTATGGAGGAGAATATGACTCTTTAACTTCTATTTCATTCTACCACTGGTGGTCATTCCCACCATTGGGAGGCGCATATGAAACATATTTATTAGGTGGTAGAGCTACTACTAGAATATGAAACTATGCTCTTAGAATGGTATGGGCTCAATCAACTATCTTCCAAACCAACCAGTTGTTAAATATTTTCACACTTCTGTCTAGGACCTCCTAACAATCATGCTCTTCTTCTAGTTGGACCATGGTTATGTAAGACACTTTCTTTAGGGAATTATCCATCAATAATTTTCTAGAATAAATCATGTCTTGAGGGATGTCTTAGAAGATGAAACAATTCTAGATATTATGACCTAACCTTCTGTGGAAAGGGAATTAATCGGGCCAGTTAGTGAGGTTGACCTCATCTGGCTTCCTGGGTTTTAGAAGTGTGATTAGGTTATTTTCTATGGCTACCAATTATTAACCAAGGACCTATTCAATCCAAAATAAGTGCACCTTATTCATTCCTCCTTTAAATCCTGGATGATCCTGGTTTCTCTATACTTCTGTTCGAGGTCAATTCTGTGGTTTTCGCCACACGATAGAAGGTGTTGCGTGATTTGGGGCCTTCCTTGGCATCCATACCAATGACACTATTATCTCAAGAGTGAAAAATCCATCTTCCATTCTAGATATATTTTTTCCCCATTCCATGGGAATGATTTGTGATTTGGATCAGGTCCACTGAATATCCTCTTCAACGTGTTGTTCTATTTCAACAAATTTTTGGAACCCACCCAGATATTTCATTGGAATCAGGGGCTTATCCAACTCATACCTTAGATTTTCGACACATATTTCCAGTAGTTTCTCTTGAGAGAGAGGGATGATGAGTGAATTGGTCAAAACATTCTGCATTGCTTTGAAATCATACACCCTCTCATTTTCATATTGTTTTCAGTTTTTCAAGTCAATGAATGTTGACATACATAGTGTAGAACTAAATTGATGTAGGAATTGATGAAGGATGCCTTATCATCTGGAAATATATTCTAATAAAAGACTGATATACTAAATGAAGGCTGGTCCATCCAGATTCTATACAAATCACCTCATCTTGGTTTCCTCCTATCGGTCTTAAGGGGCCATCATCGGCCCGCATTGGGACACGAAGTTTTTGAGATAATGATCAGGGTTTCCCATACAATAAAAGCTAGATAAGGTAGGATTTGCAATTTTAGGATGATGTGGGGTGTTATTGACCCATTCCTGGTATGGCTTCCTTTTAGGCTACATTGGCGCGCACCTCCCTTCTATGAATTCTGTTCACATATTTAGGGACTCAAAGACATTAAGGAGCTCTAGAGGAAGTGTTTCCTAGACTATCTCCCACCCACGAAGAGCAAGTGGGGGTTCATGAGGTGGACCCATTTTTATCTCCTACCAATTTTCAATTCATCCCAGGACCGAACGGTTATCCGGATGAGGGAGTGGTTGTTGCCGCAATGGAGGAACGCCAAGATATTTTTTGAATTCCTCATGCTTGTGGGATAGTTTCCAAGACCCGGATCCAATATGATATTACAAATATACCATTAATAATGGATTATCTATGAGAGGGAGAACATTTATCACTACTTAGAGATAATACCCCCCGGTAATATTTCCCATGAGTAACTCATTAAGTTCCTGAAGAGCTTTTATTTCACTCTTATATTGTGATAATCGTTCCTCTAGGAAGAAAACTCTCTCCCCTTACGAGGTGATTGGGATGTGGTTTTACCCTTCCCCTTCGTATCATTCCATCAGGGAGGTGGAAACTCTATATTCATTTTTTTCTGAGCCAACTCTGGTTCTTGGTACGGACATCCTCATTTGGTGCATTCAAGTCACCCTCCTCCTAAGGCATGTTTTCCATCTTGAAACCCTCTGTATTTGTATTGTGATCAATATATTCCATGTTTATAGTGACTACCTTCATAGAGGCCTATTGTGAAATGATGTTCATTCTATTGATTTTAATACACCATGATGATTATATATAGCCTCTACAAAATTTGTTATTAGAATCCTTGGTCTTATTGGAGAATTTTGGATTGTGACCCTAGTAAGTATTAACCATCCTAACTGTGTGTTCCAACCATTTTTTACTTTTAACAGTGACCCAGAGGTAGTTTTTGGTCAAGGTTACCGAATGGGCCCCAACCAGTGGAGGTGTGTATTACGGTAGGTGAGATGTTGGTCGTTGATTCATTTCTCCCAATTTGGAGAAGACCGATTCTATCTTTGGTGGTGATAATGGTAAAAATTCCCTCATCCATGTGGGATGGGGGTCATTCGAGGTTGCACTTGACATTGATTGGTCCAATTTTTGAGGATCCAATGGCTTCGATTAGGGATTGGATGACTCCCGATACATACATGAAGATATAAATTCCCCCAGCCCACCGAGGTGGGGTTGTTCTATGATCACCAATAATGTTCCCAAGTTCCTCATAGGGATGATGTACCTAGGGGTGGTTATTGAGATATAATTTCCCCCATACTAGAGGGATGGGGTTCACTTGTAGCTCCAGCTAATGAATCCCAAATTCTCTTAGTAATTGATTATCTGAGAGGTGGAGGTGGTGGTAAATATTTCCCTGACATGGAAGACTGGGTCTGATCCAAGATGGATGATACTATAGCTGCAATAATGGTATTCTTGATGTGTGTCAATTGTTATCATGTAAGATATGGTTGTGATGGAGGCCTGTGATGATAGTCATTTATCATAATAAGTTGACTGGGTGATCGCCACTTTAGTATTTGTGTTTGAAATGTCTTCTTATTGTTTCGAGGGGACCAATTTGAGGTCCTGTTGTATATCCTTCATATCTATTCAGAATATCTAGGAACTATTGTAAGAGAGTCATTATGTGTTATTGACTAACTGGACTGAGCGTTTTGCGGTCACTTGGTCTATCCAGAGGCTATAACATTACCAGATTCCATATCTGAAGGGATCCTTTCTTTCAAGAGAGAAGAAAAGTGCAAATCTCCATATTGTTCCCATACTCCAATGTGGATTCATGACTTGGATTTGGAGATCGTATTACCAATCATTATAATGCAATGGTATAATTTTTGTTACAGGTTTGCACTATTATTTTCCAATTTTGGATCTTGAGCCATGGAGATAGCAGTTAGGTCAAGATAGAAACAGAGTATCTTGATTTTCTGAAGGTGAAACTCATATCCAGGATAGGGGAGATATTTATCCTTTAGTATTTGAGGATTACCCCACATATTTTGGCACAGATAAGTAATTATATCATTTCTTATCTCATCTCGGATCTCATAGATGGATCTAGTGATGGGCCAGAACCTGATGGGGAGGTTTTTTCTGAATAACATTCTCCATATGTCAATGTCGGCCTCCTCCTCATCACACATACATTCATCCACCCAGTAAGACCATATAAGATTACTCTGATGGTTTCTTGCTGATGGGAATAGAGTGTTGCTGGATGTTAATGGGGAACCATATACGGTTGACCCCAGTGTTTCAAGCACATCTCTGTATGAAGGTATCGGGGTTTGTTTAACCTCTCTATATGGAGGCTTCTAGAAAAAGGTAGGATTTCCTTTAACATTGGAGATACCATCATGAGAGGTTGACCATGGTGGATTTCAAGATTAGAGTCTCTATGATCCATATCCACACTTCCGCAATGAATACTATTGTGGTAATTAATGTCTCACGCTTCTCCTTCAATAGAAGAGTTGACGGACCCTTGTGGTGTTGATAATGTGTCTCAAATGGCCCCAAGGACACTAGAATTTATAAAATTAGAGGTATGGTTCATGTTCTATATTGTTTTTGAAATATGCCGACCTGCATTTTGGAGTTTTACAAAAGTATATGCCTATTGTATGACAGTTGAAGGAACTTGTATATAATTGTCAGGTGTCGTGGGAGTATGATCCCACTACTGAGAAGCTGTTGCAATATGCTGATATTTTTTCTCATTATTTACATGGATATGATCCCATCCCAAGGTATCATCCATTCTCACTTGTTGAGACTCAGTCAAGTTGGGAGTATGAGACTGACCTTGAGCATTTTGGATATGTCATTGGTTTTTCTTTATAGGAGTATGATCCTAACTCAAGTCATGTGAAACTCTCACCTAGTTAGCCCTAGTTATATATTGAATATGAGTCTGGTCCAAATATTAATTCACTGACAGAATATTCATATGGACCTCTGGAATGGGAGAGGGAATATTAATCTTCCCCTTTGTTTTTTTGGAATGATGCAGGTGGAGTCATTTGTCAGCGAAAGAAGGATTTTTGTCTGACTTTGATGATATTCTATAATATGTCAGATGGATCCATTAATGGGAATATGACCATTTTCTAAGGCTTGTTCCATTCCCACATGGTCAGCCTTCTCAAAGATATACAACATATTTCCCCATCAATTAGTTTTCCTTACAGACCATGCATGGGCATTAGAGGGCATTGTGTATTGGATGATACCCTCAGTATGTGACTGAGGGGTATCGGTGGAATAGTGTTGGTGACGATGGTTAGAAGGAACCATCCTAGGTGGATCCTGAACCTGATGGGAGATGTATCTGGCTTCCCGATCCACCTTCCTTATATACAAAAGGTGGTGATTATTATACTCTAGGAATAAGCTCCTGAAGCAGTTGGATGTGGAGATGATAGCCACAAGTTCATTAGAATCCTTTCCTGGGCAATGGGGACTCACTGACTATTGTATCTGAATAAATCATGAGTTTCCTCCATGTTCAGGATAGTTCCATATTAGTGGTACTCTTGAACGATCATATTTGCTACTTTCCATTGGAGTTTCTGTGAATGTGAGACTATTTTACGAGCTTCAATAGTTGAAAATTTTTATGATTTTCCAAAATGTATGTTGGATGATGATGAAATCATCTCTAATCAGGCTTCAAAAGTAGTATTTGTAATTATTTATACAAAAAAGGTTACTGATTAGTACCGTATCATAGGCATAATATGATAAATCAGATATGCATGGTGAACTCATTTGTTATTTTATACCTGATACATCTATTCCACTCATTTGGGAATATCAAAACAAAGATGGGCTTATGAGAACCATGGATACAGAGGATCATTTGTAAGATTATTCCAGTAATATTACTTTATTTATAAGGTTTTCAAAACAAAGTAGTCTAACACATTATAATCAAATCATTTTTTCATTGGAGAGATTAACGTCGGGTTTTCCTTTTTCTGTTTCATTGGGAAATATAGCATGGAATGGGTTTTTCTCGTCGCTTTACCATTTCTAGTTTCCCCAAAAACACCCAATGGTTCCCCCATCTTTAGCTGGGTATAGACCTTCTTTCCAAATACCTATGGTTGTCTAGGTTTTCTGGCCTAGAAACTCTTAGGGATTCACATTGGTCGAGTGGATGGAAGGTCAGGGTCATAAATCCCTTTTGGGGGGGAATTTTTATCCCAATATCGAAATCTCATATAGATTTAAGATATGTTCATGAATATATTCTTAATCATGACATGGGACCATTTTCCCTAACAAAATGACTTTAGTTCAATTATCTTTTATATGAAAAAGACTAGGTTCTCTTGGGTGAGTCCATCTATATGTATATGAGGTTCTTCATCATTCTCTAGTAATAGATGATATCTTATATGCTAAAAACATATTACCAATTTATTAGTAACATGCTCCCATACGAGGAGGTGATTAATATTCTGAGGATGGAATCAATCCATTATGAGGCATCCTACATATCCTGGTTATTATAGGAATCAAAACCCACATATTTCATTTAACCCGTATAGTTTTACATCATGTGTAAGGACTTATATGCATGATCTAGGAGACCTTCACGCATGGGTTTCAGAGGGATTTACTAAGTATCCCAAATATAGTGATAATAAAATTTTATATAGTTTATTCTTTCAGTAATTATATATTGGGGTCTCTCATGTCATTATAGAGACTTGTGGTGGAGATAAAATGATTATCGCAACTCCCTAATCTCACATGACCCATTCTCGGTGTGAGAACCAAGGGATATAAATTAACCAATTTTATTGATTTTGAAAAGGTATCCATATGTTAGTCCCTCTATGGATTATCATTATTGAAATTGGTCATCATAGGTCGGTGTCCTACGTATCCTGAATATGGAAGGAATCAGAGTCATCATAGTTCCCTTTATGTCTGGTCTTACACATAGAGGGAACCATGGATGGAAAAGATTTATGATACCAGTGAGGTTTTTGTTGCATCCCCCTAAGCCCATGTGATCCATTCTTGGTGTGAGAAACAAGGGAGAGCATATGATTAGCCTCATGGTGTATGGGTATGGGACTTTCATTTTAGAATAGTTCTTGGAGTGTATGGCATAGAGCATGGTCCTTAGGGAGACATCCTATGTAACCTAATTATGGCATGAATTAGAGTTCATTTTATGTTGAGTCTTACACACTAATGTTTCCCTATACTATTTTAGGGGTTCATAAGGAAGATGAAATGACCATTGCAACTCCCTAATCCCACGTGATCCATGCCAGTTTGTGAGAAACAATGGATAGAAAGTAATAAATGTCATTTCTTTGGAAAAGGGAGTCATATATTAGTCCTTCCATGGATGGTCAATAATATCCTCAGACCTCGGGGGTAGGTGGAATACATATCCTAAATATAATAGGAATAAAATTCTTCATAGTTCCCTTTATGAAGGGGTTTATATACTGAGGATTAACTATTGATGAGAACTTACATGGCGAGGATATATAGAATTTTCAAATCCCGGGATTCCCTGGTGATCTAGCCTTATTGTTAGAATACATTACAAAACCTAGTTGGCATGTATTAGGGCTTATTGCATAACCCATCTTGTCACATTTAGATACTGACGCGGGATTCAGTGTGTCATAGCCCAAAAGGTGTCAAGTATCTAATATGACTCCTCTAGAAGATAGTGCGACACTGAGTTGATATGTATGGATGGAATTGAGAGTCTCAAAAAATGTGAGTAGAGGGTGTCATGAGGTATCAGTTGTTATTCCCATATGCTTTCATGAGACTTGGTTGATGTGAGAAGGTTCCATTATATAAGTTAGGAGATGTGTCCGAAGGATAACGTGAATCCTGGGTGACAGACCCAGAGGGTTAAAAATATCAAAGTGGCACCCATGGGGGCACTATATAATGTTCCCTAACTTGTTTGGAGAACTTTTCATGTCCTATAAGAAATGTCGAAGGGGTTTCATGAAATATGGGCAACATGCCCCGGTCTTATTTCATGCCTTTGGATGAAAAAGTAAAGCGCATGAGGCACAGCAAGCATGTATTTTTCTGAAGCCTTCTACCTTTGACCTTGGTTCTAAACCTCAAATTGTCAATACCTTGTTTTCATTCAGTGTTAGTTTCTATGAGTCTCGTATGATTTGGAGTACATGTGGTATATTCTTCTCATGTCCTACCAAACATTTTTCTCATGATCTATGAGTGATCACACATAGCACTTTAGGTCTAGTTCATGACTACTCCAGCTGGAAGTTGGTATATTACCTAACATAAAGTTGGTCAATCACTTGATCGGTTTCCCCAAGAAGTCCAGAAAAGTTGAGAACTGAATCTTGTAGAGACTGGGCATCCGATCGATAGAAAACCCAACACTTTTATCTTGTAGGTGTGGTGATTTTATAGGCATCACCACTCATTATACTCATTGGGTTTTGTGGAATATCTGGTGCATGTCCTGGCTGTAGTCGGTGAAGGGGCCTGGTGTAACGTGGTTTATTGAGTCTCTACTATGGACTGATTCAACGGTGTCCTCTAGTTTTTAGTGATTGTGAGTCTCCTTCTTCAACATGTACTTTATCATATTATTGCTTATTATCAAAGACTTTTTTGATCATGTGGTTGTGTTAAAGGACCTCCTTGTTGTTACAGTGACATGTTTGAGGGCCTTATCAAGATTCAAATTCATGTGGGAAGACACTCATGAGATGTTGGGTGACTTTTCCTAGGGTCTCATGGGATAGCGTTATGGGTGCATTGGGCGCATTTCATGTCGTTCAGTGACCGTGAGTATCTCTCACATCCTCCCATATTTTTTGGGGGTTGGAGCCTCATTTATTATTAAAGGAAAGAAGATACCTCTTTAACTAGGTAGAGGGAGACACATTACATAACCCGAAGGACCAGTGGGAATTTAGCCCATTACATGGCCCGTAGGCCCATTTGTTTGGCCCAAGGCCCATTCTATGAATATTACAGCTACAATACATGCCGCTGCTACAATACCCAGCTGCTGCTATATTAACCTGCCGCCACTATAGTTCATGTCATTGCTATTGTGCCACCGCTACTACAGTACCCTACATGACTCGCATCCTCCCTTCTGACCCCCTATGTTTGATTTAATAAAGGTTGGGAGTCATGTGAGATTTTATTCGTGTTTTAAAGGGTATATATTTTATTTTTGGAGACACGTCATGTAACCAATATGGGTCACATGGGGGTTCATGATCATTCCATGTCCTTAAGATTAGGATAGAAAGCCAAAGGGCTTCCTCGAGACAAGACGGGCATGTCACCAAGGGATCGTGGTGCCTTGCGGGTCTTTAGGGATGCATCAAATGAATTCAAATGATTGTAAACCCCTCTCACCTCCTCCCTTTTTGTCTTCTTTGTTTAAATTTACAAATTTCATGGTTCATGTGAGTTTTCACACATAGTATCTATGATTTTTACTCGATTTTTGGATGATGTCTCACTTAACAAATATGGGTCATATGGAGAGTGTGAAATCATGTAGTGTATAGGTTTATCCATATATCATTAGAGCATTTCAGGGTTTCCATGACATGTCTGAGGACTTTTCTATGGCAAGGATGAACAAATTAAGTGTTTGTGAGAGGTGAGGTAAACATTTCACTGAGGTCTTGCGGCATATGATGGATCACTCAGGGTGTAATTTCCATGTCTTACAGTGACTATGACCCCCTCTCTCCTCATTCCATTTATATCCTTCATTTTATGTGGGGAAGTCTCATAGGTCATGTAAGATTTCTTAGATGTCACCAAGTGATTTTATTCTTTCTAATGATGACCTGGCACATGACCACTGTGGGACTCTTCCTTTATAATTTTATCCCACTTTATCCTCGAAGGATTTTGGATGGTTTGTTACACACTTTCCAATGGAATACCATATTGCTTAAGGGAACTCATTCGGTTTTCTAAGGGACCTCTACAAGAGAAGCCTGGTTTGTTGAAGTGGGTTCTACAGTACTAGCTACAGGTGATGCACCATGCGTGGGACCTTCGTGTGACCTTGAAATGGTCACGCAATCGTGAACCTCTCATAGTATTCACAAATATTTTACCATCCCCTTTTTCCTTGATTTCTCGGGGAAAATAATACCTATATTCGGGTATTTCTTCCCTTGTGATTTTCTCTATGCATATTTGGTGGGCGTTAATAACCATCCATCATATCCAACACCCCCATTGGTATAAACTCCTTTTTTCCAATATCCCACATAGTTTTTATTCAAAATGAGTTCCGACTTTTAACCATCACTATCTTATTCCTCCAACCATCTCTCGAATGATCTACTAGATTCTCTAGAGACATGGATGAAACACCATCAGTCAAACCTGAGGCTACCAAGATAAAACTATGATTGAAATCCTAAAATAAAAAATATTGAAATAATCATGAAACATTTTTTCAGGATTTATATACTCTCGTACAAACTGTAAATGTAGTTTTAGGAGGCACGTTCATATTTAGATCTTCATGGATGAGTTTGAGGCAGGATTTTCCTACATAAACAATCACATACATCTGTTATAATCATTATAAGGTAAATATTTCCTGATATTCATTATATCCTTAATATATGTTTGAATACTTCAATGTCTGATTACATTTAGAATTCAAGGGATGATTATCATGGTGTGAATTGTAGAGATTTTATTCGCTAATTAAATGATGAAGAGGAAGTTATCCTTATCTATAAAAAGAGAGAAATCAATAAAAATCAATGGGATTATTCTCACATATTATTTGAAATATCTAATTTTCCTCACAAATAAAGCATCTCTCGACTTCCATTTTCAAAAAGGAGAAACGTTCCCTGAGCCTTTGAGGCATCATGAAGCAAGTGGAGTCTAAAAAACAATTATAGTTTCTTAAAGTAGAAGGACACACAGACACACGAAAGGAGTTCACACCCTCGTCATGATTCATGAAGAATGTTGTTTTTGCGAAGCTTTTTACTTTTTTGAAGAAGAAATCCTAAAAACATTAAAATGATGTGTAAACACACTTGTTATACTTTGTGAAGAATAATTAGTTCCCCAAAGCTTACTTCTCATGTGAAGAACTATACCATGATCCATAGTGAATGCGTTTTTTACTCTCATGGTGGTTTGTTAAGTTGTTCCACTTATAAACCATTACGTGAAGACACATTTTATTCGGTTGATACCCAATGGACATATAAGAACTAAACTACATATTTTGTTTGTGAAAAGGTAACCTAATTTGAACCTAAGTTCATACATGCAAGAGGAAGAAGAAAAAACACATAGTTTGGGTTTTTATATGACAATAAGTGCATACATTCAAATACTAATAATAAACATGGTTAAAGAAAATCAAGCATGGTTATTGTATGAAGAGATAGATAAATAAGTAAGGAGGATAAAGTGAAGAGGAAGTGATGAATAAAGTAGATATTTTTCATGTGTTCAATAATATGTGAATGCATGATAAACTAACAATGTTTGAAATAGAATAATAATCAAATAAAATAATAAAAACTAATATATGTGATAATTTTTATTCAAATCACATGAATAATGCTTTATGTTGGAAGTGATTTCAAATAAATCTATCCTAGAAATCAAGAAGATAATAGTTTGATGTATTTATAGACTATGGTGCAATATAGTTTCATAAATATTAGTTGAACCATGGTATAACATAAGTTAACCAATACACCCATGTATAGATAGTGTGTATCGAAGAAAGAGAATTTGACACTAGTACACAATTTCACATTATTGTGTGTCCAATAA
The DNA here is from genome assembly GCA_963277665.1 of Viscum album. Classification (NCBI taxonomy): domain Eukaryota; kingdom Viridiplantae; phylum Streptophyta; class Magnoliopsida; order Santalales; family Viscaceae; genus Viscum; species Viscum album. Next base: position 57,139,838 of record OY728123.1, read on the forward strand.
GAATAGAGTGTTCCTACTTAGATATTGATAATTATTTAGGGTATTGTAATTTTGTTGATTCTATATTGAGTTAATATTCCCTGATTTAATATTACCAAAATATTTTTTCTAGAAAATAGTTGTTTCATTGTAGTTTTTTTTTCACTGAAGAAGAAAGAAAATGTGACTGACCAATTTATATTCAGTTTATCATTATTAGTTCAAGAAGAATTATGTGCTCATAATTATATTAAATTAATATTATTGATACTTATATAAGAATAAGAGGGTGAAAATTTTAGTTTCTTACTGGGAAGAGGTAAGAAGATTTTCTTGTGTGCTACTACGTAAGTAAAAAAGTGAATAATAATGTTGTGGAAGAACAAAGAAGAACTATGAAATCCAATAGGTATTGATAGATGGAAGACTTTCTTGGTGTTGTGAAACATTATCAGTAAGGATAATAATATATTTATATTAAGTATAAATATCCACCCAATTATTGTAAAACATGCAATGTTAATTGATTGTGCAGCATTGCAAGTGAAATGGTATTTCCTACTTTTAGTAACGACATTAAAATGATTAATTTTAGTGGTTGTGTGTTCATGATCATTTCCAAACCATGCCAAAAAATGTACTCTTATTGAGTAGAGAACCTTGTAAAAATATCGTGGGTTATTCTTTATTACTTTCATATACATGAATATAAAAGGGAAAATAGATTAGAGAATCAAGATCCTAACAGGTCTAAGAGGTATGGGGATATAAATTTAAATTGAATTAGAAAGTCCCCAAAATTGATTCACTCCCATATCAGTGTTAGGAATATCCCAATATGGTTCTTTCAATCCCCTTACACTTCCAACCATTCTAGAAATGATAATTCCACTCATGTGTACGTATGGCCTACCATCTCCATAGATCCATGTGATTAATTTTCCATGTTCAAATTTTAATAATGATTCTAAAAATGTATCAAATGAAGAAATATTATATTTATATGTTTAATAAAATTCAGTATTTTATTGAACTATATCATATGCACAATAATCAAGACTTCCATGAAAAGACATGCATGATAAAACAAAGTAGTTAAAACCACAAATAAAGGTGATAATGAAATATTATTAATGAACAAGTGATAATATTTTATAAATTGATAATATATGATATTAAAAATATGAATATGGTTTTGGTATAAATTAATAAAATATTTAAAACCACTATACATGAGTTTAAATATTTTTTTACTAAAGGTAAGTGTGAGGTAAGATATTTCATCTCAATTTCAATTAAAGTGAGACATATTTATTATTATGGACCTATTCACTTTTATAGGGTGTATATTTTTACTATTTGATATATTTCACATGAATAAATAGTTATTAATAATGAATAATGTTTCAATTCATGATTATTCTCTCAATGGGTTACAATTTAAAAGTTTCCAAATAGGTAAGAATTTATTTTACAATCTCAATTTATTTTGGGATTTCTTTCATTTTTATTAAAGGAATCTTATCATTTATCCTTCATGAGCTCTAATAATTTTATTATCATAAAAATATTTAATATGTTTCCACATTTTATTATAAATTTTCTTTCCATTGGAACTTTAATCAAACAATGACAATTTATAAATAAAAATTTATTTTATTTCTCTTTTTATCAAATATATTATTCTACTATATCCATATTTTACAAAATTATTTTAAAAAAGTACTTCTATTTCAAAAATTATTTATTAAGGATATTTTTAATTATCATTGAATTTTTAAAAATGTATAAAAGGAATATTTCTAATGTTTTATGAATTTTTCACTTATGAATTTCTTTATAAAAAGTCAAAAGGAATGTTTTTTAACATATATGGTGTTAATGAAATTCTTCATCATCATTTCCATTTTAATAAATTAAGATTCTTCTACACATTTTCAATTATTTTAAAAAAGAAAACTCTTTAATGAAAGATTATTTTAATATTTCATTTCCATTTTGATTATTTTTTCAAAGGAAATTTTCTTATTATGAAACCTATATTTCAAATGAATCTATGGTTATCTATTATCCCTTAATAATTTTTTGGTCATAAATTTTATTAAAACATTCAATTTATTAGGATCATGGAACATTGAATTTTCAATAAATATCCATATTCTTTGTATCATGAAAATGATTATTTCCTAACTGTATAAAAGTTTTACATATGGTTTTTTACTGTGAATGTTTTTGATTGACTAGTAAAATCTTGATAAATAAATATTATTTATTTAATAAGGTTATTTATTAATTAGGAATATCTTCATAAATTGAATTAATCATTCAATATATGAGAAATTAATTTTAAATACAAGGATGAGTGTGGACCAATTATAGGTAGACCCTTGATTATAATGAACCAAGATTAATGTACATGGAAATTACAACACTTTTGTGGAATACTTAATACATGTCACAAAAATATGACAAAATATCATATTAGTGTATTGTATTTGGAAACTAGGAACACATTCTTCTAACTTGGTGAAAGATCTTCAACATCTCCTATAAATACCTTCCCCTTATGTTTTCCTACTTAAAACTATTCTTATTATCCTGGGGAAAAGAAAACATCAAAAAGGGTCAGCTCAAATGCTCAGTAAGGGTAAACATAGAGAACATCAAACAAAACATAAAAATAATATTATAAAAATATGAATGTAAATTTTTAATATCAAAATATTGAGTCATGAAAGAAATCTTGGCAGTTCATAAGGAATAAATCATAAAGGAACACAAACCATGATAAAATAGAATTTCCATAAAACAAGAAATTATGGAAAACACATAACATATAAAATAATTTATATATTAGCCAAGTCTCATTTCTAATGTCATCATAGTGGATAAATTCCATTACATAAATGAGTTCACTCCTCATTCCAACCCTGTATTACTGAACCAGATTTACTTGTCATTCCAGCCCTGTATTACTGAACCAGATTTACTTGTACTCCCATCCGTGTCTATATAATGAGATAAAAATATTTACCCATGGAATTGGAGGTATATATAGGTACCACCCAAGTCATAATTAAATCATTCTTACATGTTTCATAAAAACATAAATCATTCATCATAGCATAACCAAAGTAATAATATGTGTTTCTTAAACATCATTCCATCATAACATAATCCATGTAAAACAAATGGATTTTATAAATATAATTCCCCCATAATAATAATAAACCATATGAATAATAGTTATAGTATACCTGAATCATATCCTTAATCTTATATGGAAAATAATTTTGATAAAACACTTGAAATTAATTCTTGAGGAAAATATCCTTTCATATTAAATTTTTTTTCTTTTACGAAAACACCATTCAATTTTAAAAGAAAATAATTTATTTCAAAATAACCCTGAAAACATGTAAAATAATCCTCGTGGAAATAATTCATTATGAAAGAATAAATATCATTTCATGCCATATAAGTTAAAAAACAGTCTCCTAGTACTATTGCTGAAAAAGTCAAAAAGTACCTTGTACTGAAAACAAAAAAAAATTCCTTTCATACCTTTTAATAAAAAAATTAACAATGGGTAAAATTCACATTAAATCACTTTATAAGGATAGAAATAATATTTTTCACTACATATTTTGGAAACATGGACATTTATGATAAATATACCCGAGTAAATACTTACAAATGAACAATCTCGGATAATAATGAGATTGAAAAATTATCCCTTACCTTAAGTCCTATTTCCATTATATGTATCCAAACCTCATGAATAATGACTTAAATAATTTCATTGACTTATTCCAGAATAATTTCCATTTTTATGATATCATATATTATCATATTATCATCCGGTTTTAGTAACATTTCATTGTTACTCGTTATTCGGGTTTCAACTACTCTATGTTCTTGTACATGTTTTGTCAAATCAGTTTCATTTCCCATTATTATGACATAGTTATATCATTAAAAAATTATATTAACATAATATATACCATATTTATTCATTATACACATTTATAAAATCATTATTAAATGGATTTCAGGTAGAATGAATCACATCACATCATGGAGACGGTAGGTCGCCTGTACGCACAAGGGACGATATCATTCTAATAATTGTGAAATGGTATTAAATTGGATGGTATATATGGTGTTAAAAAATAAAAATCATGTTATAATATTAATATATATTTATTATTACCATCATTATATCTATCCAAGTAAGGAGGAGGTGAAAAAAACAGATTACATCACAGTGTGGAGACGATAAGCCATACGTACGCACATATGGAGATTTCCTTTTTTCTAGGATGGATAAGAAGGTGGAATATGGTTATTTCATAATTATAATAACATATTAGTATATAAGTTATAATTTATTTACTACTTTATAATGAAATAACTCATGAAGAGTAAGTATAAGAAGAAGGAAGTTTGAAATAATTTGTGGAGGAGATTACCTCTTCCTCGACTAGCTCCCTCAAAATCTCTTTTTAAAACACTAGAGTTAGTCATTGAACAAGATAATAACCTCTATAATGTAACCAATGAATATTATATGGTAAATGTTCAGAGTATTTAAAAGATTTAAGGCACAAGTAGTTGTTAATAAATGAGGGAGGATGATCCCTTTTATAATTGAGGTTGGGGGAAACTTTGGAATTTTTAAAAATATTAATTTATAATAAATAAAAACCACATCCAAAAACCACAGAAATGTATTAATTTAAAATACGATATTATATAAGGTTTTAATATCATCAAAAAATATATTTTAGAGAAATTTTTATATCTATTAAAACCTTATCATTTCAATTTAAGACTAAGTTATTCTATTTCATTTTAACAACGGTAACAAATATTTCAATATTAAAGGGGTTAAATTTTTTATTATTTGATATCAATTAGATCATAAATAAATAATTTAAAAAAATATACCATATAATATTTATTCTATATTTTTTAAAATGTTTTAATATTTTTAAATAATTTAACAAACCATTATTTTGAGAAAATATCAATTGTGTCAATTTTGACACAATTCATTTCTTGGATTTTTAAAAATATCAAGATACGATTTTATCATTGAAAAAAACATTAATAGATAATTAAGGGGTAAATTTAAAATATAAAATTCATTGGATATATTAATTATCCAAAATTATTTTTATTTTAATATTCTTAATCACTTTAATTTTATATTTACTTTAATAAAATAATTACTACATCGGTTTTGTGTAATTATTTAATATACTTATTTTTTTATAAAAAATTAAATAATATGATGAAGATAAATATTATAGATTTCATATAAGTACTTATAGTATTATATATATATGTGGTATAATAAAAAATTAAAATGTTATATTTATTAAAACATGTATGTGACAAATCTAACATCACTTTAAATAAAATATTATAAGTGTCATAATGTTTTCTATATGGCTCCAAATGGTCAATAACTCAACCCTTGGATGATTATTATCTTGATATAATCTAAAAACAATATTTTCATGTTTTTTTGTCTTTAAATAGTTATTGTAATTTTAGTAAAAATTGTTCTATTTATTTTTCATCAATTAAATAATTTGTGCATTATTAATGTATAAGCCTTTAATTTTATTATTTATTTCCTAAAAATATAAAATAAATTAACATGAAAAACAAAAACATTTTATATTTCAAATTTGTATTTATATTCTAATTTATCTTCTGTATAACCTTATTTTAGAAATGATTATGTTGTTAAAATTTGAGTAAGTCATATTTAACTTTTCATTAAATAAAATATATTAAATTTCCTAATCTCATCCAAGTGGCTTAAAAATGGTATAATTTAGACCCAAGAATTGTTTAGGAATAAAATAACACATCCAATAATTTTAGGACAAGTGTGGTGTTAATTTTATAATATTTTATTTATCCTTAATTACCTGATTGAAATTTTTACCGTATTAATAAAAAAATTTGAAGTTACTATTCATAATGCCCAAAAATAAAAGAATTTTATTTACATAATTTCAACCTACTGATTCCAAATATGGAATCCATTTTTAAAAATTCAAAACATATAATTTTTTTGTAATTAATTTAAAATTAATCCCATTTTCAGAATGAAAAATGGGTTTTTAAAAGTTAAAACATTGTAAAAGATTGAAAACTTTTTTCATCATAATTCATCGAAATATTAATTCCAATGAAATAAACTATATTGAATGACAAAAATATAATTTATTTATACTTTAAAACAATTAAATAATAAAATTTAACCATATAAATTATTTCGATGAAAAATGTTGTTTTCGATTAAAATTTAGTGTATTTTTACTATTCATCAAAACAAGAATGTTATCAGAAAAATAAATTAAAATTAATAAAAATTAAATTTTTATACCCCCCTTACAAATAATATGTATATGTTTTTAAATAAAATAAATAAAATTGTAAAAAACTAAATTTAATGTGGGTGCTCTATAAAATGGGGGCAATATTTCATTTTTTTTAAAAAAATACTTCTTTAATTAAAAAAATTGAATTTGTTCTTATATAATGTATTGAAAAAATATAATATGAATTTTAAACATTATATTGAATATATTAAAAATATATTACATTAATAAATTCCTTCAAGAGTGATTTGTTTATTTTATAACCTCAGTTATTTTCTTTTAAATAGTTTTTCTGAAAAAAGATAATATTGTTCATACCCACCATTATAATGACTAGGTTATAAGGTAACATAATAATATTTATTTTTTAATTTAAAAATGGTCTTATGTGAAATAAATTATTTCAAAATAACATTAAATAGGGCGTAACACAATCCCAACATATCATTGTCTGTATCGCAAGCTAAACAGATGTTCTATATAACATGAGCTTATCTTCATGTAGCATACAACACAAGACATCAAAGAAATTAAAAAACATATATCTCATTATAAAATCAGGTTGTTACATTCCACCCCCCTTAAAATTTATTTCTATATCTAAATTCATCAGGTTTGTTAAAGGATTTAATATGTGAAAGTTTATTTCAAAGAAACCCACAAAATAAAAACACAGACTGAAACTTGGTTTTAAAAAGTAATAGTTGTATAAAATTGTTTCCCAAAGTAAATCATAACTATATCTCTATTTTAGAGAACATAAGTGAATATTCGGAGTGGAGGAAAATCGTAAATAATCATAGTTATTGATAAAGGCCACTAATCACAAGAAAGTAGGTGATATAGTGAAAATTAACAATCACAAAACAATAAACTAAAGAAGTGTGAAAGAGGTCCTTAATATCATAAAAATGGTGATAATAAGATTAAATTTTACTTCAATATCCCTTTTTTACTTATGTTGAAAAATTTTCATGTGATTATATACTTAATTTATTTCAATACAATCTCACTGTTAGTCATTCCTTGAATAATTTCCCCAAAAGTTGATTTTTTTACTCTTGAAGAATTAGTAGATCATGAGATCCATAAATATAATGTTATGTAATTCCATCTGTCTTTATCACAAAAAAATGTTTAGCAAAAATTATTAAATATGCATAAGTTCACCTATAGTGAGATAATACATTAATATAATAAAATTTATCTAGAGTTTAACTTATTTTAACCATAAATGTATATCAATATAATCCTTCTAAAAGATGAAAATTCAAAACATTTAGAAATAGGTACACTAAATCAGCTTAACATTTATCCCCCATATATCAAAATATATCTCTTGTTGTTCATATTCCAAACAGTTGAACATCTTCATCATGTATTCTCTTAAGAGATGGTAATAACCACAATTATCATATATCATTATTGAAAACATCCATGTTTCCTTATTCCTAAGTCCAAAAGGGTGTAAACGTCACCCATAATAGCATAAAATACTTTTCAAAAAATACTTAATCATTTTTAAGGAAATAATTATCGTTCATTTACTTATTCATATCCCACAAATCTTTATCCAAATATCATTATCTTATCATCATACTTATACTAAGGGTTATCCTTCTCTTAACGTGTTTTCCAATAATATCTGAATAACATTTCTTGGTTACCGGTACCATTCAACATATACATTCAAATACTTAAGGAAAAACAGTAGTGTAAAATCCATAGATTTTTATTTATTCTGTAATATCATAAAATTACTTATATAACATTATTCTTGTTAAACTTGAAATCATTCCACTATCTTCTTTAACTAGTGACTAACCTTCATCATTTTATTCATTAACACTTCTTTCATCTCAAATATCATTCAATGTCTCTTCATCGTCAATAAGAAAAATATTACCCGTATTACCATAATGATTATCTTAATGATATTTTCCCCTAGCGTATTAATTTTTATAATTCCCATAAATTTAAAATTTAAAACATATAATCTCCATTGATGCCTTAGGAATACCATTATCCTTGTCCATTGTGTTAATTGAACCGTTTCTTTTTTAATTACTGGCTTTGTGTCCTTATTTTCCACCCCAAAATAATATTCCAATTCCTTTGAAACAATATCCTTGATGCCTCTTCCCACATGATTTATAAGATGAAAATTGAACTTTCTTTCCTCTGTGTTCACCATGAAACTTGATCATTCTCTTATTAGGTGGGTCAGCAAACTCACCAAAGTTGATATTACTGATCATATTATGAGATTGATAATTAGGTATAATAATGATGTTTCACCTTCCATATCTCATTTCATTTGGTTTCCCATGAGGAATATCATTCCACTATCCATAATATTCTCTATTAACATGAATCCTACTATTTCCATCCATTTTCTAAAACCTCGAAAGAAAAGTGTCAGCAACAATACTCATAATAAAAAACAACATTATCAAGATAAATTACTTTCAATATCTAAAATATTAGCTTTAATACTAGGTTATTCATGATCATTACCATAATTCTAGGACTATAACCTATAATTAGACTTTTCCGGAGGATATTCATAGACCTACCATAGAAATATCTCTAGGGATATCACTAAAATTTTTGCATCCTAGTTTCTAAAGGTTGACTAAAACTTCACTCTAATACCAACCATAATGTTCTAAGATTAACATACATAGAAAGTAAAACACTTTTTGAGAATAATTAATACATGACACAAATAGATGCCAAAATATTGTATTAGTTTAGTGTCTTTGGAATCTAGGAACACATTCTGCTAACTTAGTGAAATATCTTCAATATCTCCCATTAAGACAATCCCCGTTAGTTTTCCTACCTAAAACCATTCTTTATATCTTGGGGAAAAGAAAACATCAAAAAGGGTGAGATCAAATGCTCAGCAAGGGTAAAAATATAAAACCTCAAACAAAACATAAACCTAAAAAATATAAAAACATGAACAAAAATTTTGAATATCAAAATCTTCAGTCCTGAAGGAAATATTCGCAATGTGTAAGGCATAAATCATAACGGAACATGAACCATAATAAAATAGAATTGGAATAAAACATGAAATTTTAAAAAAAACATAATAATATAAAATTATTTCTATATTATCCTAGGCTCATTACCAAGACCATTACTAAACAGAGTTCACTCCTCATTCCAGCCCTTCATTACAGAACTAAGTTTACTTGTCATTTCAGCCCTATATTACTGAACTAGATTTACTTTTCATTCTAACCATGTCTATCTCATGAAATATAAATATGTAACCAATTAATTAGAGGTAGATATTTGTACCACCCATCTCATAATTAAATCATTCTCACATGTGCCACAAAAACATAAGTCATTCATAATCTCATAACTCAATGAATAAGATGGGGTTCTTAAACATAATTCCATCATAACATAATCCGTGTAAAAAATGTATTACATAAATAGAATCACATAATAAATATAATCAACCATAATAATAATAGGGAAAGTATACCTAAAACATATCCTTAATCTTATATGGAAAATAATTTTGATATAACACTTGAAATTAACTATTGGGGAAAATATCATTTCTTCTTCAAAAAAAACAATTTTATGAAAACACCATAAAATTTTAAAATAAATGAATTTATTTGAAAATAACCTTGAAAATTTTTAAGATAAGCCTCATGGAAATAAGGTGTTATGGAAGCATAAATTTTTTCCATTTTGTTTACGTTTAAAAAACTATACTCCTCATACTATTTCTAGAAAAGTCAAAAAGTATCTCGTGCAGAAAACAAAAAAAAAGATTACATTCATACCATTAAATAAAAAATTTACCAATTGGTAAAATTAAAATTTAACCATTATATAAGGATAAAAATATTATTTTGGAATACATATTTAGGAAACATGGATGTGTAAGATAAATATACCCCAGTAAATTCTTACGAATAAATAATATTGGATGATAATGAGATTGTAAAGTTATCTCTTACCTTAGATATGATTTCCTTGGAATGTATCTGAAACTACTATCTAATGATTTAAATAATTTCATTTACTTATTCCATAATCATAGAAATTTTTATGATATCATATGTGATCATATTATCATCTGGTTTTTAGTAACATTTCATTATTACTCGTTATTTGGGTATTAACTACTTTATATTCTTATCCGTGTTTTGCTGGATAAGTTCTGGTTCCCCTTATTAGTTCATATATATAATTAAAAAATGATATTAACATAATATATACCATATTTCATCATTCTATACATTTATAAAATCATTCTTAAATGGATGTCATATAGACTAAATCACATCGCATTGTCGAGACTGTAGGTAGTATGTACACACAAACGATGATATCATTCTAATAAATGTAAAATTGTATTAAAGTGGATGGTATATATGTTGATATAGAATCTGTATCATGTTATAATAATCATATATAGTTATTATTTCCATAATTATACCCATCCATGTAATGTGGTGGTGAAATAAAAAACAGAATACACCACGGCGTGGAGACCATAAGCCATATGTACGCACGCATGGTGATTTTCTTTTTCATAGGATGGATAGAAGGTGGAATATGGTTATTTCATAATTATAATAATATCTCAGTATATAATTTATAATTTATTTATTTCTTTATAATTAAACAACTCATGAATAGTATGTATAAGAAGAAGGAGTATTGAAATAATCGGTAGAGGAGATTACCTCTTCTTCGATGTACTCCCTCTAAATCTCCTCTTAAAGCTCTGGAGTTGGTCTTTGAAGAATACCAGAACCAATAGAATTATACTAGTAAATTTTATATGGTAAATTTTTAGGGGAAGGATGAGAATGAAGGATCAAATATTTTTTACAAAATGAGGGAGGAGGTAAACTTTTATAATTGAAGTTGGGGGAACCTTGAGAAGTTTCAAGAAAATTGATTTATACTAAATTAAAACCATATCCAAAAACCATAAAAATTTCTTAATTTAGAATATGAGATTATTTAATGTTTTAATATCATCAACCAATAAATTTTATACAAGTTTTCATATCCATTAAAAACAAATCATTTCAATTTAACACTTACTTTTTCTATTTCATTTTAACTTAGGTAACAAATATTTCAACATTAAAAGGGTAAAATATTTACTTATTTGATATAAATTAGATAATATATAAATAATTTAGAATATTTTAGACTATATTGTAATTATTATATATTTTAAACAAAAATTATGATTTTTAAATAAATTAGTAAACAATTATTTTGAGAAAATATTAATTGTGTCAATTTTGACAATATTCATTTCTTGGATTTTTAAAAATATAAATAAAAGATTTTATCCTAGAAAACAAATATTTTATTACATCCCTAATAGGTAAAGGTACTTAATAAAATTAGTTTGATATATTAATTATCTAAAATTATATTCATTTTAATATTATTAATCACATTAATTTGATATTTCCATTAATAAAATAATTACTACATCAGTTTTGTATAATTATTTAATATAATTATTTTTTCAATAAAAATTAAAAATAAAATACTATGATGATTATAAATATATTATATTTCACTTCAATACTTATATATGAATATATCTTCTATATAATCTGATATTAAAATGTTATATTTATTAAAACATGAATGTGACAAGATTAACATCACTTTGAATAAAATATTATAAGTGTCTTAATCATTTCCATATGGCTCTAAATGGTCAATAACTAGATAGTTTGATGATTATGGTCAGTATATACACTAAAAATAAGATTTGGTCAAGTTTTTTGGGGTTTTAGTAGTTGTTATAAATTTAATAAAAATTATTCTATTGATTTTTCGTCAATTAAATAATTTCTACATCATAATTGTATAAGCCTTTAATGTAATTATTCATTTAAAAAAACTAAAAATAAATTACTGTGACAAAAAACATTTTGGCTTTAAAATTAGTATTTATAGTCACAAATTTTATTCTGTATAACCTTATTTTAAAAATGGTTATGTTTTTAAAATTTGAGTAAGATATATTTAACTTTCCTTTAAATAAAATATATTAATTGTCATAATCTCTTCCAAGTGGCTTCCAAAGGGTATAATTTCTACCCAAAGATGACTTAGGTCAAAAATAACTCTTTCAATCAGATTAGGATGCTTTTTAAGGTAATTTTATAATATTATATTTCCCCTTAATTACCTGATTTATCTTTTTACTCTATTAATAAAAATTACTAAAGTTACTATTCATAATGCCCAAAAATAAAAGAATGTAATTTACATAATTTGGAACTACTAATTATAAATATGGAATAGATTTTTTAAAATTCAAAACATAGAAGTTTTGTTAATTAATTTAAAATTAATTTCATTTTCCGAATGAAAAATGGGTTTTTAAAAGTTAAAACATTGTAAAATATTGAAATATTTTTACATCAAAATTCATCATAAAAGTAATTCTAATGAAAAAAATTATATGAAATGATAAAATATATTATATTTATACTTTAAAACCATTCAATAATATAATTTCACCATATAAATTATTTTGACGAAAAAAGTTGTTTTTAATTAAAATTCAGTGTATTTTTACTATTCATCAAAACATAAAAGTTATCAGAAAAATATAAAAAATCATCCAAAGTAAAATTTTTAATCTTTATTCCAAATAAATTGTCTATTTTGTTAAATATAATATATAAAATTGTCAAAAATTAGATTTAAAATGTATGTTCCATCAAAAGGTGGCAATACTGCATTTTTTGAAAAATACTTCTTTTATCCAAAAAATTGAATTTGTTATTATATCATGTATAAAAAACTAATAAAATGAATTTTAAACATTTTATTGAATATATTACATTATTAAAATCCATAAAGAGTGATTTTATTATTTTATAACCTCAATTATTTTCTTTAAAATAGTTTCTCAGAAGAAGGTAAATACGGTTCATACCCTCCATTTTAATGACTAGGATATATGGTAACATAATAATATTTAGTTGTTTACCTAAACACAGACTTATGTGAAATTAATTCTTTAAAAAGAACTCGAAATTGGGTGTAACACAATCCAAGCATAGTGTTTCATATACCACAAGCTAAGTCGGTGTTGTGTATAGCACAAGTTTATCTTGGTGTAGCGTAAAACACAATACATCAAAGAAATTCAAAAAATATATCTCTCATAAAAATATCATGGTGTTATATTGACTCATCGATGGTTTCATGAGGTGAATCGGTTAGCCAAATTGAATGGGTTTTTTGGTGTATACCTACTCATCAATTAAACCATCTTAGTGTAATGTCTCGACGATATCATTATAAATGAGATCATGACATTTGATATAATGAATTTTCTTAATTCAAAATTTAGTTTTTATTATCCATGATATTTCATTATTGATATTATCTATGGATGAATTTTTTGGTCAATTTGTTGATTAAATGAAGGGTGTTTTCAGTTATTTAACTTGTCATAATGATTATGCCTTATTTACTCATGGTAGAATCTATAGTATGTAACCCTTACTCAGCATTTGAGATCACCCTTATTTTGTATCCTTTGCTCATGATATGAAAAAGTGTTCATTGAATGAGTTCAAGAATGCCAAAAAAATCATTACAATGCATTGTATTTTATTCTCAATGTTAAATACGTATCATGTATGTATTATTCTCTCTAATACTACTAAAATGATAAATCCTTCAGGATTATAACCTTTGTATCTATGTTAATGTAATAAATTGAACAATGGATCTGTTTTATAGGATTCAGGGTTGTTTTTCTTAGTATCAGAGAAGTATTAGTAGAAACCTTGGGAAAAAGATTTTGGAAAACATAGATTATGGAACATAACCCTGCGATATACTTTGAGGATATGTTTAATTGTGAAATAACATCCTAAATTTTTGGTAAGGTGGAGATTATATTGTTTCCACTATAAAAACATCTCTTTCTATATTCTACAAGTGGATGTGGTTTTAGAACAAATGAATCTAGGGGTAATAATTTTTAAAATAGTTTTTCTGGGTATATCTCAACCATCATTCTATTTCATGGTGATTGTGACCTTACTATGCACCTGGTTTGACACTAAAAATGGATATTATTTGGATAATGAACATTTTATTTACAAATACTTATGAAGGATTTGAAAATATTTTTATGATTTAAATATATTCCAAAATAAACCATGTTTATTATTCTAAGATTAACAATGCATAAATTTTAAATTTATATTAAGTGTTACATTAGGTTTATATTTATATATTATGATTTAAAATTCATAATTTTATAATCTAATATAATATATTCTATTACTTAGAAATGGATCCAAGAATAAATAATGGTTTCAACACTCATGGTCAATATATAAATTTCCCTTATGAGTAAACCAATACAACTGGTATTGGAACAGAGAAAATCATGGAAATATTAGGGTATATGACCTAGGTTATGACTAATAAACTTGCACATATAGAACAACATGACGTTCCATGGAATTATACACAAATATTGGATTGTTTCATGTGACATAATCCCTCATAATTTTGTGTAACTACTAATCCAGTGGGAGCTGAGTAATTGATTAGGTCCCATGAAAAGATATTCATAGCCTTAAGATGTGATGAAAAGTAAACTTTTATAATTTTAGTATATTTTCATGAGGGGGTGTTGATCAATGGTAGTTATTTATTCAATATAATAAGGATTGAGATGCAATATAAGACATGTAATGGATATATTTTAATGTAAAATTATTCAATAAATGATTCCCTCATGAGCGACACACTGAAATGAAGATAAATTTCCTTTGATTAAAGAACAAGGAAGAATAAAGTGTTATAGACTATGATGATACCATTACATGACTATCAAGTATGATACAAATTAAATATTCAATAAAAAAATACTATTGACAATTTAATTGGACGGACAAAGTTAATACACTGAATTTCTCGAGTCTCTCAAATATTTTCTCATATGATAAAATGGTTTTATGAATCATAAAAATAGAACAAGAATTTTCTAAATACAATATATTAAAGTGGAGTCAAGTGAAAAAAAGTCGTATGAACACCGTGAAAAAGTTTTCACATCGAATAAGAATAAGAAAATGATGAAATTCAATCATGTGAAAATTTTGGAATGAAACATCCTGTAAAATGCCTCAAGGGCATGTGAGTTTGTTACAAGTGCAATGAAAAGGTCCATATGACTCATGAATGTAAGGGAAATAAAGAGACCACTACTATCCAATTCTTCAATTATAAATAAATTGTGTATTATTCAAAAAAATATTCCAAGCAATAAGGGGATCTACCATAGAAGAGGCCAAGGGTAGAAGGGAAAGATTGTGTGATCACTATAGCTAAGGTTGAGTTTCTTAAAGATATATTTGTGGGTACTTTAATCACAGCCAAAAAAAATATAATTATTTATTTTATTATAGATCATATCACAATTTTATATTTTATATACTTTCTAAGAAAATTAGCTATTTCTTAAGAATCTTATGAAGATAGTTTTCAATCAAAACCCCTAGTGGAAATCTAACAGTAATAAGGATGTTTTAGGTAGTTCCCATTATGAAATATAAACGGGGCCTAGTTACTAAATTTATTATCATACTTGTGTTTGAATTTTATATAATCCTTTTTATGGACTTGATTTAAAAATATGATAAAAAATTGTTCCAATGAGAAGGAGATTACAATTAATGTTGACGATGTGGTGTTTCTTATCTTTAGAGAGGAGACATCATTGACTGAGTCATGTTAAGATCCACCCCCAGCATCTCCATTAAATGATATTATTAGGGAAGAATATAAAAAACAATATTTGGATGGAAAATGTAATCTTAAAATTGAGGATGCACGTATTATACAAGAATACATTAATATATTTCTTGAGTAATTACTTGGACATCCTCCAAAGCACAAGGTTGAGTTTTCCATTAATATAATCTTAAATGAAAGTCCTATGTTTAATAATCCCTATAGAATGGAACCTATGTAATTATTTAACTTAATGAAATAAATATATGTTTTTTGTGATAAGGGATTTATACACCATAGTGTTTCACCATAGGGAGCCCATATTCTTTTTTTAAAATAAATATAGATCCACGAGGATATGTATTGATTATAGTTAAATCAATTCAATTATGATAATGAAAAAGTATCCTCTGACTCACATTGATGAATTATTCAATAAACATCACATAGATCAATATTTTCAGTGATTGACCTTCATTCTGGGTATCATCAATTCCAAGTAAATAAGGAAGCTATTCTGAAGACGTAATTTTGAATGAGGTATGGACATTACAAGTTTATAGTAATTTAATTTGAATTGACTAACTCACTATCTATTTTTATGGATAAAATAAATTCAGTATTCAAGTAAAATGTTGATCATTTCATTTTTTTATTCATTTATGAAATATTGGTTTATTCAAAAAACTATTCGGACCATGATAGACTCTTTTGGATCATTCTTGAGACACTTGTAGGAAAAGAGTTATATGTAAAAGTAAGAAAGTGTGAATTATATATTCAAAAAGTTTCATTAATTGGTTATATTTTCTATAGGGAATGAATATTTTTTGATCTTGGGAAGATAAAATCTGTAAAATAATATCATATCCCAAAAATCCTAACTGATGTATGTCGTTTCATTGGTTTCGAAGATAGTATTGGTGATTTCTTCAAAAAATTTCCCAATTGGATAACCTGTTAACCAAGATTTAACTTAAATGGTTTATGTTTATATGGATAAAGTAATGTGAATAATATTTTGAATAATTTCAAAGGATATTGTTCAATACGGTTATTTTTTCGTCTACTATCAGGAAATAATGAATTTTTTTTATATATTTATGCATGGAAAAAGGGACTTGGTTATGCCCTTATGTAGAATGATAAAGTTTTTTCATAAGAATAAATGAAGATAAAGACTCATGAAAAGAACTATACAACTAATGATCTTGGTTTTTTATCGATATTAATTTTATCGAATATATGGATAAATTATCTCTATGGTAAAATATGTGAGATATAGATAAACTATATGATCCTAAAAACATATTTTCCTAAAAAGAGCTCAATATGAGGTATAGTCCATGACTCAAATTACTTAAGGATTATGATTTATCTATACACAACCACCTAGGGAAGAAAAATAAGGTTGTGTATGAATTGAGAAAGAAATATCAGGGAGTTCTAAACTAAATGAGGATTGACATGGATCTTATGTTCTTGGATTTAGTGAAGATGGATATTGTAATTGCTAAGGATGTGGAAACACCACTCCCTTTTCAAATTATTGTGAAACCGTATTTATTAGAAAATATAAAAAGTTCTCAATATGATGATGAGAATTTTCAAATGAAAGTTAAAGTTGTGAATGATGGAAAATTTTCAGAAATCATTTGTGAATTTAGAGTTCTAAAATTTGGAAAGATGCAATGGGTTTCATCTATACCTAAACTAAAAAGGGAATTTCTGGATGATTATGATAGCACAAATTTCTGTATACACCTTGGTAGCACCAAGTTGTATGGGTATTTGAGGGAACATGTTTATAGGATAACATGAGGCAAAAAATTGTTTATTATATATCATGATACCTATTTTGTCAAAAGGTCAAGGATGAGAGACAACATACTATAGGATTCATAAAATTTTTAACTTTTCTTATGTGTAAACGGGATGATATTACCATGTACATTATCACTATACATCCAAAGACATTGAGAAAGAATTATTTAGAGTGGGTTATTTTTTATCTTCTTTCCAAATATACACATTTCCTAGCTTTGAGAGAAGACTTACCTCTTGAGTACCACGCATGGATCTATATTAATGAAGTTATAAGACTTCATGGTGAGCCACATTCAATTTTTTATAATCATAATCTCTGATTTTCATCAAAATTATGAAAAACCATTTAGGACGGTCTTGATACCAATCTTCATTTGAGTATCGCTTATCACCCTCAAACTAATGGATAGTCTAAAATGACGATTCAAACATTAGAAGAAACATTGAGTTCACGATCACTTGAATTTCAAGGTATGTGGGATCAAAATTTACCACTGGTATTTTTTTCCTATAATTATAGTTTCCATTGAAGTATTTAAATGTTGTTGTATGAATTATTATACGGAAAGAGGCGTTGAACTCCAACTTGTTAGGATGAAGCTAGTGAAATGAAACTTGTATGTCCAAAATATGTCAAGGATATAAAAGAAAAGGTAAATACTATTCATACTCATATTAAAGCAACTCAAAGTCAGGAAAATAGTTATATAAATTACCAAAGGAAAGATTTTTAATTTGAAATAAGAGATCATGTTTTCATAAAATTATCTTCATGGAAGGGTGTTATAAGTTTTGTAAAGAAACAGAAACAGATCCCCCATTATATTAGACCTATTGAAACTCTAGGAATGAATGGAGATATATATTATTATTTTTAAAATACCCATATCCATTCTAATTTACATTATTTGTTCCATATATCATTGTTAAGTAAGTACATTCTAGACCCAATGCATGTGGTCACCTCTGAAGAAGTAGAATTGGAACATAATCAATCTTACTATGAAGATCCTATATATATTATTAACACTAGAGTTCGAGTATTTTAGATTCAAACTACTCAACTGGTAAAGAAAAATTTTAGAAATCCCATAATTCAGGATGAAATGTGGGAACCAGGGAATGTTATGAATAAGAACCACCCTCATTTGTTTAGAATGTATTATCCAGGAAACTTTTAAGGGTGAAATTTTTATTGGAGGGAAGAATGTAACACAATAGGATCATTTATAGGTACTGATAATTATATTTTTGTAAAACTAAAATTTAAATAAAATTTTAATATTTCATGGCACAAAAATTCTCAATTGATAAGATAAATATTCATTTTTAACTGACTAGGTAAAAATAATCCCTGAATGAATTTCTGATATTTTCCCTTATAAATAAACTTCTATCAAGAATTGAAAATGAAGTATTTAAATATTACTCTTTGCAAAGACCCAGATTTTTTCATGTAATTTTTTTTAATTATATGGAATATTACGAGTCTACAAAAATTGATGGCATGTGATTCCAAGTCCTGGAGTGACTGGAATTAATTTTTGAACATTTTTTAGGTACATTCAGAAAATGTGCAAGCGGGGTTTTGTAAAATTGAAACCATTGCTCGGAATTTAAATATGAAGGCACCGTTGAACTCGCAACGCCGATATTTGCTTAAGGAGACCTTCACCTCGACCGCAGTAGGTCGAGGGTAGAAGTTGGTTTTTCGGTTTTTTGTGGGAGAATAAAAAAAATAAAATAAAAAATTTTTTATTTAATTTTGATTGAAACCTCTTTTCTTAGTTCTGGTGGTGGGGAACACCTAAACCCACCTTTAATGTGGGGAAAATCCTTGGGATCCTTCCAATTTATTGTGCCAATTTAATGTTCCATCTTTGATGTGCCAATATTAATTCTTATCTCATTAAATTGGAACCACACCTCTCGTAGAAGAATTGTTGGAAAAAGAGGAGAGATTTGGAGAGTATGAAAGAAAATTATCCCATGAAGAACCACCCCTATTTAAGAACGCGGAACTGATGGAGAGCCCAGATCAAAAGCGTCTTGTGGGAGCCACGAATGCCGACATCACAATCTCATTGACTTCATCTTCTTCCTCATGATATCTCTTATAGGAGAACGAGGTAGGGGTTTTATTTAAGTTTAAATTTACTTTTATTGATTCTTCATATCCTAAATTCACGATGACGATGGCCAAATGAACATTTCCATGGTCCCGTACATAAACCTTTCTCCTCTTACTTTTTATTCTTTGTGCATTCTTCGTGTGTTCTTCAATGACTAATATTTATTGATGTTGGAAAAACCGAGTTTTGTTGAGCATGATATATGGACACAGATCCCTCGACACAAGGATCTCAAATCTTTGATCGTTTAATTTTTCAGGCTTGCCACGAAGCCATTGTGGCTTGCAGAAGAAGGTGGCGGTCGGTACCCGGCTGGCCACATGGAAGGAAGGGCAGCGTGCGTCCACGCCACTGGTTGATGAGGAGGTTGCGGCCCGTCGACCATGGTGGGGCAGGGTGGTGGCTGGAAACCATTCGGTCTCATGGCAGAGCGGAAACACACGTCTGCACCACCAGTGGAGCAGGGGGGCCGTGACCGCTAGGCTGTGGCGGAGGCCGAAGGGCGGCCGGCCTTCCGGCGGGCTATGGTGGATTTGTGGTGTGCGACCGTGCCACTGGGAGGATGTCAGCCTGCCACACCAGAATGAGCAGTACCCCTCTGTTGGGTCATGGGTGCCACCCAGCTGAATGGTCTGATGGACTGTTTAAAAAAATCGGAAGGGGGGCACTCCCCCTTCAGCTCCAACTCGGGCGGACCGTGTGCCCAGCGGGGCGCACAGTAGTGGGTCGCGCCCAGCGGGCCGTGTCATCGGGTCGCGCCAATGGGCTGGATCGGGCCACCTCATCACGGGTCAAGAGGGGCCTACCAAGACCCAGGTCATCTGGGTCGGTCTGGGTCGGTTCGACTATTGTCGGACCAAACCAGGGCCCATCTGGACCTAGTTTTTCCTTTTTGGCCATAACATGTGATTCGAGCGTCCTTCTGACGAACCGTCAGCAGAGCCAGAATCCTTGGATTGAGACAGTCCTTTTGGAATACTCCACTTGAGTTTCGAATAATATTGGATTATGAAGGGGTTGGATCAGACCCCAAATCCAACTAGGTCCTTAGGGCGAAAACCTTGATAACTTATAGACCGTGCATCCGATTGACGCGCCATCTATTGCGTTGGGACCATTTTGACGTGATGGACCTTTGGGATAATTTTTCATGGAACTTAGAGGTTGTTGAGGTATTACCAATGCCTTGGGAAGCGGTTCTCCCAAACGCGATATGTATGGAACCCTGCGACTGGTTGAGACATGACGACTGCTGACCATTTCGACTCGGAGTGACTCGATAGTCCCAATAGAGAGAGCCTCTGTGTGATGCGACAGACCCATAGTGGGGAGCGCCTCTTTGTGATGCAGCAGACTCATGGTACTTGACAGGAGGAGTACCTCAGCAGGCCACGAGGGGGAGCACCTCTGTGTGACGTGGCAGACCCATGGTGGGGAGCGCCTCTGTGTGGTGCGACAGACCCACGACACTTGACAGGAGGAGTACCTTAGCAGTCCATGGTTAGGGGGAAGTGCCTTTGTGTGATGCGGCAGGTGCACTATACTCAATAGAGGAGGATTTCTCCAACAGCTGAGGTGTTTTATGTTGTGACTATGAAGGTTACTTCTTACTATACCTAGAGAGTCACGTGGATGGCTATCAGCTTCCATAGCGATCATGTGTGGGTCAGCTTCATAATTATGTTTCTTAGAGTTGTACACTTGGTGTGAACTGAGTCTTTACTTTTTTGGTATTCTTTCCTTCATGGAATAGTTGATCTTTGGGATTTTGAGTCGGGCCTTGTGTTTCCTCATGATTGAGATGGGTATACTTGATATCTTACGTATATGTATGGGCATATACCTAAGTAGGGTTGACAGTTGTTTTCATGATTCTTGGATTATCCTTTGTGAATTTTTTGAGACCTTTGAGGGTCTCAGGGTCCCTACTGAGCATCGTTATACTCCCCCCTGCATGGCCTACGCCCACACCTTATTGTGTTTGGTGTAGATGACGGAAAATGCTTACTGAGGAAGAGGGTACCATGACTAGAGGTAGCTCGGAGGTGGAAGTTAGACGAGGCATACTGCAGAGACGACTCTTCGAGAGTTGTACCAATCCTTCAGGTATGATCCTTGACGGGTGTTCACAGGAGCTATTTTTAGTTATACTTTTACTTCTCAGTTTACTTGTACTTTTCAGTTTTACTCGTACTTTTTTGTTGGGCTTGTATTCTAGCCCCTTTACATTCTGTACACACCCTGTTTATTTTATACTTTACTTTGTGATTAGTTTTGTAAGTTTACTAGTTCAAAAAGGCAATACCTTCCCAATATTAGGGAATACGACTTTTGGTTCTAGTTTCCAGCCCCTGGCCTATGGAAGGTAGGTTGGGTTTTGTCATGACACTGGCCCCAAGGGACGGGTCGTGAGAAATTGGTATCAGAGGAGTTCAGTTATACCAAAAAACTAGGACTCTGATATTTTCTGTGAAGTAATAGTGTTAAGTTTTATGAGTGTAGCTTTTAGTTTGGTGAGTCCAGTGATGGTGTGGTAGCCGATGTATCCATACACCAAGACCTTGACTTCTGATTTCCAACTTAGTGTATGAAAAAACTGATTGCATATGTGTTTTTGAAAGGTTTTTCTATGTGATCCCTTTGAGTCATCTCACCAGGTATAAACAAAATGATCATGGAGCACCTGTTTCATTTCAAGATTCCTCTATGCATACAGCCAGCCAGGATTCCAGTTAGAGTATGTGATGACAACCCACCGAGCAATGAGGCTTCGGTGTAGGGCCCCCTTATAGTAGTTGTACCACCAGGTGGTGTACCAGCAGCACCACTACCCGTTGGGTTGCTGATGCCACCAGCCCCAATAGTAGAGGGTGCACTCTGCTTGAGCATGCTGCACGAGTTCTAGCACCATAGGCCACCGAGTCTTCGGAGAAAGATAGACCCATATGAAGCTAAGGATTTACTGGAGGCTGTGGTTAGAGTTTTTCTACTAGTTGGGACACCAACTGATCTCATGGTGATCCTTGTTGTGAACCATCATCAGAAAGCAATTAGAAGATATTGGACCTTGATTCTCCAAGTTCATGATGAGGTCACACTCATCTGGGCGGACATCAAGAGCCTTTTCATGGAATATTTCATCCCAGAAACCCTATGATTAGTGCATATATGTGAGATTCTCCACTTTCAGTAGGGTAGCACGAATATAGCTTAGTATTCAGCGATGTTCACCGACCTCCCACGCTACTCCACTGACATGGTGCAAGACCCTTTCTTCAGGGAACATACCTTCAAGTAGGGGGATCAGATGGGAGATCAGAGCTTCGATGGTTTCTCTCAGAATCCTAACACAGTCAGGGGTGTTAGAGTGAGCACTCTTAATGGAGAGCTTCCTTACTCAGCAGTCACCAATAGCGAGACCCACCACCAGACGACATGTAGCACAGTCATCTATAGCTGGAAGAAGATAGATGACACAGATGTCCAAGAGGACCAGACCTACAGCCTGACGACCGCAAGATAAAGGGTCAGTGGTTCGGGGGCCTCAAGGTAGATTAGGACAGGCAAGGATCATGCAGTGTTACTCGTGCGATGGGCAGGGTCACATGGCTCGCGACTACCCTACCCATTGTACCGACGACCACCAGATGGTCGAGGGACCTCCAAGCCAGAGACAGAGGTCTGATCGAGGAGTTTTGCAGGTAAAAGGCGGACGTGGTAGAGGAGAACGTCGTGCATCAGGCGGTGGGTGACATTTCGGGGTTCTACGCCCACCACCACCAGGTGGTCCACCCCGACCATAGGGATCAGGTGGATACGGGTGAGCTCAACTGCATACATCTAAGGCTTACGACCACAACACTTCGGAGATGATACAAGGTCCAATCTATGTCTACTCCACCTTAGCTGCAGTACTTATAGACACAGGTGATAGTCACTCATTTATTTCCACAGCCCTCATTCGGAGCTTAGAGATTCTGATAGAGTCATTGGATCGATCTTTATGGCTAAAGACTCCTTCGTGAGAGGATTAGACGATCCCCCACTAGTGCTGGCAGTGTGAGAATACACTAGGAGGTGAGAGCTTCGGCTGGGATCTCCTAGTATCAGTGTTGATACCTTACGACTTCATCTTAGGCACGGACTGGTTATCTACAGTTCATGCTTATATTGATTGTATTAGGTGAAAAGTGCGGTTTTTCAGCACATATGGGGCCTGGTTTTCCTTCACTAGAGAGAAGGGAACCTTTGAAGCATAGGATGGACTTACCGGAGGAGGGTGCAGCGGTCACACACTAGTTGGCTAGCCTTACCCTCGGAGTGGTTGATGTAGAGAGTTTAAGATATCCTGTAGTGGTGGACCAGTGCGCTGATGTATTCTTAGACAATGTTACAGGTCTACCTCCTCGCATAAAGGTGGACTTTTATATCGACTTGTATCCCAGGATGGCACAGATATCTACACCAGTATATCGGATTGCTCCTACAATGCTTTGGGAGCTTTGGGTACATCTGGAGGACTTTCATAGCAAGGGGTTTATTAGGCCTAGTGTTTCTCCTTGGGTAACACCGATTTTGTTCACCAAGAATGCGGATGGGAGTTTGAGACTTTGTGTGGACTATAGGCGCATGAACCAGGTGACCGTGAAGAAAAATTACCCACTCCTGAGAATTTATGATCTCTTTGATCAGCTGAAAGAAGCATGATGGTTTTTTAACATAGAACTTAGACCAGGCTATCCCCAGCTCAGAGTATGAGACAAGGATGTCCAGAAGATGGCCTTCATATCTCGGTATGGATATTATGAAATCTTGGTTAGGTCTTTCAGCATTACCAACGCCCCATTAGTGTTCATGGGACTCATAAATAGGATCTTCTAGCCATACCTTGATCGCTTTGTAGTTGACCTCATCGACAACATCCTGATATACTCAGCGAAGGAGGAGGATCATTCCAATCATCTGCAGATAGTTCTGGACACACTCTGAGAGCACCATCTTTATGGTAATCTCTCGAAGTACCAGTTCTGGATCCAAGAGGTCCACTTCTTGGGACACATCATCTCAAAGTCTGGAGTTGCGGTGGATCCAGCAAAGATCGAGGTTGTGCTTGCTTGTGAGCCACCCAGGAGTGTGACAAAAGTGTGTAGTTTCCTGTGTTTTTCCAGTTACTACCGGAGGTTTGTGCCTGACTTTTCCAGAGTTGTGGAACCCTTATCAGTGTTTATGAATAAGGGGAAACCCTTCGTGTGGTCAGAGAGATTCCAGCAGAGTTTCCAGGAGCTGAGGCAGATACTGAAAAGTTCCCCTATCTTGAGGCTACTGGAGGAATGCATTGGGTATGTAGTCTACTACGAAGCATCAAGGACCATGCTTGGATGTGTCCTGATGCAGGAGTAAGTAGTGATCACATATGGTTCTCGACAGCTGAGACAACATGAGAAGAACTACGCTACCGATGAACTAGAATTAGCAGTAGTGGACTTCATCTTGAAGATGTGGCGACATTACCTGATGGGAAAAAATTTTATAGTCTACTCTGATCTCGAAAGTCTCAGGTATATTTTCTCTCAGAAGGACCTGAACCTAAGATAGCGGCATTTGCTTGAGTTCCCCCAGGATTATGATTTGAGATAGTTTATATCCTTAGAAAGGGGAACGTAGTATCAGATGCACTTAGCCGATGGTCTGCTATATAGTTACTGAGTGAGGTGATAGAGAAGTTATCCACTTTGTAGATATCCTAGGTGGATCGATGTCACACCCCAACTTTTTGAAGTAATTTTCAATTTAATATATCTTAGTTTCGGGTTCTCGCGCCGAGGTTTGGGTTGAGTCCCGATTCATAATTCTTGAAGTTTAATGTTTTTAGTTGGTTTCGGACCCGTGCGCGGCCACCGCACGGTTGGCGGCAGCCATGCAGTTGGCCCGTGTCGTGAAATTTCTCTTTTATTTTATTATTATCATTCTTATTATTATTATTATTATTATTATTATTATTATTATTATTGTTATTATTGTCACAATTATGATTATATTTATTAATGGATTTTTTTTATTATTAAAAGAATTGTTTTGTCATTATTATATTTTATTAGAGTCATTCTTATTATTTTTTTTATGAGTTATTATTAAAGATAAATGTTTATTTCAATTATCAGTTTTGGTTTTATTTTTTTTTTATTTTTTTTTGTTTTCTGCTAACCCTAACCAGCGGCGCAACCCCTCTTCCCCCGTTTTTTTTTCTTTCATTCTTCCTGCGGCGCGCCCCTGGTTTGCGGCCTCCCCTGCCGAGCTCCCTCCGCCTCGCCCGGCCATAGCAGCCTCCCAACGTGCGTCGCCCCCTCCCCGCGATCTGTCTGCCGCCGGCTCCCTCTTGCACCACCTTCACACTCGCCCCATGTCTACCCTCTGCACGGCAGCGCCTGCTTCGCCTCACCCTCCTCTTCCTGTCGTCCCCGCCATGCACCCACTGCCCCAGCTCCGCACTCATCTCCTCTGTCCGCCGCCGCACTCCCCCTCCACTCGACCTCGCCCCTCCTGGTCCCGGCCTCTGGCCCTCATACTCCAGCATATTTCAGCGCACCAAGATCCCTCCCACTGCCGTCCTCTGATCAGCCGCACGCAGCCGCTATCCCCTCCTACCTGCTCCGCCTTTCACTGCCCCTACTCCGTCCGTCCGACGACACCCGCTCCCCTTCTCCATTCACAAGCCAACCGCTTCCCCTTGTCCAGGACGTCACCTCCTATCCCCTTGCCTGCTCCAGCGAGTGGATTCAACTTTTCTGTTTTAGATGCGCGCTCGGTCCGCAAGGTGTTGCTTCTCATTCCTTTGATGTTTGTCACGCTCGCTCTGCTTTGAGGTAGGCTAATCCGCTTACTCCTTTCCAAATAAGTCCATATGATGCTTTCATGTCTTTAATTAATTCATTTGCTTGATTCGTGCCTTTGCAAGTTAATTGGTCAATATGTTTTGATGATTTCAAGTTTGTTTAAATCTACAATTGTGTTCCTTGTTTTTATTTTATGGTGCGTTAGATGTTTTAAAGTGGCTTGGGTTTCTCTTTGTAAAAATCGTTTTATAAATTTTAGTGTTTTGGGAAATAATGTAGATGGTGTGTTTTTTTATTCTGGTCTTGTTTTGGTTACTTTATAGAAGTGTTTAATCAATTTGTTATTGGGTGTGAATTATATTTTTAAGGTGGTGAACATGAGTAAGTGCTGCGAACATTTGTTTTGAAAGCGGTGATGTTTTGTGTGTGCAAATGGGTGCGTTGTTTTATAAAATGTTTTATGGTTTGGTTGTTAGGTGTTGAGTCGTGTTTTGGTGTGAAAATGTTGTGTGTTTTATTTTAAAGTGCTTTCTTATGTGAACCTTGGTTTCACCATCCGCAGATGTTTTATAAGTTATTCAAATGGTTTTTCGCTTAAATCATGTGGTGTGTATGATATTTGAAAAGTGGTTAGTGTGTCTAAAGGTCGCGATTAGATTCAAATATAGAGTTTGGTTCTGTTTTGATACGTGCTTTGGATGGGATATTTTTCCAAACGTGTCTAGCTGGTTATTTTTGCGTTGTTTGTTCATTTGGATTGTTTTAATTCGGTGTTTACGTATTTCGGTTATCTTTGCGGTTGCAGCGTGTTGGCAATGTTTTTCCACACTCATTCGATAGTCATCTGGCACGCACGCTTGCGCGCCCTTGCGAGGCACGTTGCGCCGTTGTGTTTGGACAGCGAGCCGAGGTAGGTCCCCCATTGCACTCACCCTTAAATTTAGAATTTATTAATTGCTTGATGTTTTTGTTAATTTTAATGAATGATAAATAATATTAGATAATTAAATTTTAAGTGATTATTAATTTTGAAATGAACCGTTTATTTTATACCGAACACCTGGAACATTTTCTTGATGGGCGGACACCCAATTTTGAATGAGTGCCCGTTTGGCCTTTAAACATAATTCACGGAATTTCAAACGTACTTCTAGTTTTAAATATAAACAATTTTTTTTCTGAACAAGTGTTTTGAGCTTTTTGAGAAAAGAGGTTTTACTTAAAAATTTGTGGAGGCCCGTTTGGCACTTTAATGAAATGGATTATCTTGGAAATCCTACTCGGGGGGTGATCTTTGGTGTGCGTTGTTTGCGTGAGCTGTATGTGACGTTTGTGCATCGTGACTGATTTATTTACATTGTAGACGCACCCCCTTTTTATTGCTTGTGTTGACATGGGAACCTGGCATATTGAGTGAATTTTCTGAGAACGATTGTTGCACTAGTTTAGACCACGCACTGGCTAGTGGCCCCATAGTAGGGGAATACTGAGTTATTGCTGCTATGGGGATTGGGCCCCTCGGTTAGCCAATGCAGGGCTATGCCGGGTAGTATTATGGGCGTTATGACGTCATCGAGTTATGGCATGCCTCCAGGATGAGTCACATGTATAGTACGTTCTGGATTGTTCACGATCTCCTAGGTTCGACCCATTTTTCTTTTAGTGTTTAGTTGTGTGTGGCGGACTATTGAGAGGTCGAGTTCGGTTGCTGACCCTTGTGTGCCACTTTACCATTTCCCTTAGTGTGTGTTGTGTGTGATTCTTATTTTGACTAACAACTAAAGTTTGGATTTCTAAATTTCTCATAAAATGTTTTGAAAAATGCAATGCACCTGTTCTTTCAACATTAAACTTGTTCTAAATTAAAAAGGGCAATGGACTGTTACTTGTTTTAGAAATGAAAGTGTGTGGAAAACCTATTTTATATAATTTAGTGCAAACCTGGAATTGATAAACTCTTTATTTATTGGTATGTGCTTTGGGATAGAATTAGTCGGGCCTACCTACTGAGTTTTAATACTCACGCCTATAGTGTTTTCTTGTTTTTAGTTCTGTTGCAGGTTCCATCTTCAGTTGTTCGCCTTGAGAGACGTCATTTGTGTTATTGGAGAGTGACCCACGAGGTCACGTGGAGCTTTGGTCGTGGTCAGGTTAGTTGCGTTGTTGGTTCCTTTTCCCTTATTTACATTTGTTCTATTTATTTCTGCTGCTTAGGTTATTATATTTTGGGCCAAATCGTTCCCACCTGTTTACTCTTGATGTCCGGCACTAGTTGCCAGCCCGTGGGGATGGGGAACGCCCCTCGGGCCATGTCGCGGGCCGGCTCGGGTGACCGGTTCGGGGTCGACCCGGGTTGGTTCGTGACAAAATGGTATCAGAGGGGGCCCTTGTTATTTGGGATGTCTGGTAGATGGAGATTAGGATTGTCGGGACTTGAGAGGTATGTACGGGAAGGACGTCATGAACCCTCGCCCGTTCTGCACCTCGAGTCGCCAGGGATAGTCTGGGAATCGAGTCTTTGTTTCGTTTTGGATTGTTTTGGATTAAGGGATGACAACAGAGGTAAGCCGATGTTACATCGTGATTTCACATGGAGTAGTGACCCATGTGGATTCTGGGTACATGGTTTGAATTCCTCCTAGTGGTCGACGCCTACTTGGGACATGGCCCACTACCATGTCACCAGGTTATGCGTGACTACTAGTCCCTTACTGTGGTGTTTGATGCAATTTAAGTGTCGTTTTTGTTCCGGTTGGTGTTAGTGCATTTTTGGAAATGGAAAAAAAGGGGGTTTTGAAAATGAGACTGATTTCTTTTAAAGGACTTTAAATTTATGAAATGGGTTTTAAAAACTAAAAGCATTTGGTTTGGAAAACTGATGTTTGCTTTGAAATTGGTCGAGAATGGTTTGGGGTGAAACCGCAGGTACCCCTTATGAACGTTTTCACATGTGAGAGAATGCATACAATTGCGTGCTGGTGCGTGTATGAATGGAATGTGGATAGTGACATGTGCAACGGGTCATGAGATTACCTGGTTGTTTATT
This sequence comes from Viscum album, assembly GCA_963277665.1. Classification (NCBI taxonomy): domain Eukaryota; kingdom Viridiplantae; phylum Streptophyta; class Magnoliopsida; order Santalales; family Viscaceae; genus Viscum; species Viscum album. Next base: position 57,169,842 of record OY728123.1, read on the forward strand.
TGAAATTAAAGGCTTGATCATGTTTTTCTAAATTGGCTTTTAAAGAGGAAAATGGTTTTGGAAAGTGATTTTGGTTTGAAAGGGATTTGGTATTTGGAAACTGGTTTTGAAATGAGAAGTTAAAAAGAGGTGGTTTTGGAATCAAAAATGAAACAGAAATTTTGGACATGGAATTTTGGGTTATGTGTGCAGTTGTTTGTTTCATTTGAGCTGGTTTTTTTGGATGAAGCCACTTTCTTTGATGTTGCTTCAATTGATATTGGTTTCGTCTTGGTGTTATATATCTTGTTCAGAAATGCTGCCCAGAAAGATCCCTAGTGTTTTGATAAGTCATGCCCAGTTTTTGGTCTTTCTTGGACGTTGTTTATCCTTCATGGTGATCAGAGTCTGTTAGATATAGTGCAGTGGATTGAAGAAGTCGAGCGCGTCTTCAGGGTATTGGGAACTCCCGAATCGATCTGAGTGCGTGTTGTTTTGGGTCTGCTTGAAGGTCCAGCTCTGGATGAGTAGGAGTTGTACGCCCGCCGTTTCTGCAATTTGGGATGATGTGGCATTTCTTTAATGTCGTCTTCATTAAATGGTTTATACTTGTGGGGGGTGAGGATGAAGGAAACAGAAGAGCTCATGCGTGCTCAACATGGCCAGCAGACGGTGAAAGCGTATGTCGACCATTTCAAGGATCTTGGGTCTCTTTTTCCAGGGGTAGTGTTGCAGGACTTGGTGAAGACTCATCCATTCATCAGGGGTCTTCTTCCAGAGATCAAGAAGTGAGTCCTCCCTTTTTGTGAGAACCACTTCTTGAGAAGTTGGTGCATGGGGTGTTCTTAGATGAGTTGGTCTCTGGAGCGCAAACAGTTGACAATCCACCGGATCCAGTTGCTCGTGAAGGTACCCCATCTGATGAGCAGAGTGTGTCAGGTAAATTTGTTTCTAAATATTTCTTTGTAGTGGCTCTAACCCCCAGTTCGTCGGACTGTCTAATGGTGTACCGTCAGTATGGACGGTTAGGGAATACGAGCCGCTATGTCACACCCCCCGAATACGTGCCATCATTCCAGGTGCCTGAGTCATCTAGAGAAATTCTGAAGGAAGCATCGCCTGAAGAAGGCGCTATGACTGAAGGATTCTAGTGCCTGACTGTGAGGCAGAAGATGCTTCAACCATCAGAGCCCCAACCACAGGACTTGGGGTGAAGCTCGCGCGCAGTCAGGATTTTACGGGGGTGTGAAGCCTCAGTTCGGGTTTGGGTGTTTAGTGCTTCCAACGAAACATTTAATGTCCTTCCATTCTCATTCTTTCACTGTTAAGGTTTTGGCGTTGTTTTCGATTCATTGTGTCGTCGTGAGGTTGGGATGAACATATTCGTTTGTAATCCAAATAGCCTCATTTGTCGGATTATGGTGTTTAGGATCGTGCGTTTTTCTTAGAGGTATGTTTGGACCTTGCGTGGGTTAATCTTGGTTTGGCGATCTTGGTTTGGAGATATAAGTGCCTGCGGTGGAGTCCAGGCTTGCTGTTATGCTCGGGTTTACTGCTTGGATTAAGTTCTCCTTGGAGATTTTTTCTATCGTCTTCGGGTTTTCTTTGGTCTGAGTCGAGAGTTCCAAGTTTTGGCGGAGGTGCTGTTTCGCTCGTGCAATAGAGGTTAGTTTGGATCGGTTGAGAGTTCCCGTGTCGCCCCCTTCCCGGGATGGTATGTTTGGGTGTTAAATTTCCGCATTAGTGGTGTTCTTGTGGTGGGAAGAACCCTCTCGTGATGTCCCGTTCCCTTGTGTTGTGTTTTCTTTCGGACTCAATTGGGCTTGGATCCTTGTTAGGTCTGTTGAGCGAAGCTTTTTGTATCGTTCGTTCTTTATTATTAAGTGTGTTTAAAACATTATGTGGATTGGTTTTGGGTTGGGAGTTCCCACGTTGACCCCCTCCCCGGGGCGGTGTATTTGGGTTCTAAAAGCCTCCGTGTTGGTCGAGCTCTTGTGGTGGGGAGAACCCTCCCGTGTTCTCCCCTCGTTTTATGTCGCGGTTTCTTCATGATCGGTCTGGTGTGACCTGTGGAGTAAAAGTTCATTTCAAATTTCTTAACTTCACGGTTTTGGATCGGGCATGAACTCGAGTTTTGGATATCTTTGGGCTTGGTGACTTTCTGGGGGCAGAAAGTTTTTGTGGTGGGGAGAATTGTCGCACCCCAACTTTTTGAAGTAATTTTCAATTTAATATATCTTAGTTTCGGGTTCTCGCGCCGAGGTTTGGGTTGAGTCCCGATTCAGAATTCTTGAAGTTTAATGTTTTTAGTTGGTTTCGGACCCGTGCGCGGCCACCGCACGGTTGGCGGCAGCCATGCAGTTGGCCCGTGTCGTGAAATATCTCTTTTATTTTATTATTATCATTCTTATTGTTATTAATATTATTATTATTATTATTATTATTATTATTGTTATTATTGTCACAATTATGATTATATTTATTAATGGATTTTTTTTATTATTAAAATAATTGTTTTGTCATTATTATATTTTATTAGAGTCATTCTTATTATTTTTTTATGAGTTATTATTAAAGATAAATGTTTATTTCAATTATCAGTTTTGGTTTTATTTGTTTTTTATTTTTTTTTTGTTTTCTGCTAACCCTAACCAGCGGCGCAACCCCTCTTCCCCCGTTTTTTTTTTCTTTCATTCTTCCTGCGGCGCGCCCCTGGTTTGTGGCCTCCCCTGCCGAGCTCCCTCCGCCTCGCCCGACCATAGCAGCCTCCCAACTTGCGTCGCCCCCTCCCCGCGATCTGTCTGCCGCCGGCTCCCTCTCGCACCACCTTCACACTCACACCATGTTTACCCTCTGCACGGCAGCGCCGGCTTCGCCTCACCCTCCTCTTCCCGTCGTCCCCGTCGTGCACCCACTGCCCCAGCTCCGCACTCATCTCCTCTGTCCGCCGCCGCACTCCCCCTCCACTCGACCTCGCCCCTCCTGGTCCCGGCCTCCGGCCCTCATACTCCAGCATATTGCAGCGCACCAAGATCCCTCCCACTGCCGTCCTCTGATCAGCCGCACGCAGCCGCTATCCCCTCCTACCTGCTCCGCCTTTCACTGCCCCTACTCCGTCCGTCCGACGACACCCGCTCCCCTTCTCCATTCACAAGCCAACCGCTTCCCCTTGTCCAGGACGTCACCTCCTATCCCCTTGCCTGCTCCAGCGAGTGGATTCAACTTTTCTGTTTTAGATGCGCGCTCGGTCCGCAAGGTGTTGCTTCTCATTCCTTTGATGTTTGTCACGCTCGCTCTGCTTTGAGGTAGGCTAATCCGCTTACCCCTTTCCAAATAAGTCCATATGATGCTTTCATGTCTTTAATTAATTCATTTTCTTGATTCCTGCCTTTGCAAGTTAATTGGTCAATATGTTTTGATGATTTCAAGTTTGTTTAAATCTACAATTGTGTTCCTTGTTTTTATTTTATGGTGCGTTAGATGTTTTAAAGTGGCTTGGGTTTCTCTTTGTAAAAATCGTTTTATAAATTTTAGTGTTTTGGGAAATAATGTAGATGGTGTGTTTTTTTTTATTCTGGTCTTGTTTTGGTTACTTTATATAAGTGTTTAATCAATTTGTTATTGGGTGTGAATTATATTTTTAAGGTGGTGAACATGAGTAAGTGATGCGATCATTTCTTTTGAAAGCGGTGATGTTTTGTGTGTGCAAATGGGTGCGTTGTTTTATAAAATGTTTTTTGGGTTGGTTGTTAGGTGTTGAGTCGTGTTTTGGTGTGAAAATGTTGTGTGTTTTATTTTAAAGTGCTTTCTTATGTGAACCTTGGTTTCACCATCCGCAGATGTTTTATAAGTTATTCAAATGGTTTGTCGCTTAAATCATGTGGTGTGTATGATATTTGAAAAGTGGTTAGTGTGTCTAAAGGTCGCGATTAGATTCAAATATAGAGTTTGGTTCTGTTTTGATACGTGCTTTGGATGGGATATTTTTCCAAACGTGTCTAGCTGGTTATTTTTGCGTTGTTTGTTCATTTGGATTGTTTTAAGTTGGTGTTTACGTATTTCGGTTATCTTTGCGGTTGCAGCTTGTTGGCAAGGATTTTCCACACTCATTCGATCGTCATCTGGCACGCACGCTTGCGCGCCCTTGCGAGGCGCGTTGCGCCATTGTGTTTGGACAGCGAGCCGAGGTAGGTCCCCCATTGCACTCACCCTTAAATTTAGAATTTATTAATTGCTTGATGTTTTTGTTAATTTTAATGAATGATAAATAATATTAGATAATTAAATTTTAAGTGATTATTAATTGTGAAATGAACCGTTTATTTTATACCGAACACCTGGAACATTTTCTTGACGGGCGGACACCCAATTTTGAAAGAGTGCCCGTTTGGCCTTTAAACATAATTCACCGAATTTCAAACGTACTTCTAGTTTTAAATATAAATAATTTTTTTTTCTGAACAAGTGTTTTGAGCTTTTTGAGAAAAGAGGTTTTACTTAAAAATCTGTGGAGGCCCGTTTGGCACTTTAATGAAATGGATTATCTTGGAAATCCTACTCGGGGGTGATCTTTGGTGTGCGTTGTTTGCGTGAGCTGTATGTGACGTTTGTGCATCGTGACTGATTTATTTACATTGTAGACGCACCCCATTTTTATTGCTTGTGTTGACATGGGAACCTGGCATATTGAGTGAATTTTCTGAGAACGATTGCTGCACTAGTTTAGACCACGCAATGGCTAGTGGCCCCATAGCAGGGGAATACTGAGTTATTGCTGCTATGGGGATTGGGCCCCTCGGTTAGGCCATGCAGGGCTATGTCGGGTAGTATTATGGGCGTTATGACGTCATCGAGTTATGGCATGCCTCCAGGATGAGTCACATGTATAGTACGTTCTAGATTGTTCACGATCTCCTAGGTTCGACCCATGTTTCTTTTAGTGTTTAGTTGTGTGTGGCGGACGATTGAGAGGTCGAGTTCGGTTGCTGACCCTTGTGTGCCACTTTACCATTGCCCTTAGTGTGTGTTGTGTGTGATTCTTATTTTGACTAACAACTAAAGTTTGGATTTCTAAATTGCTCATAAAATGTTTTGAAAAATGCAATGCACCTGTTCTTTCAACATTAAACTTGTTCTAAATTAAAAAGGGCAATGGACTGTTACTTGTTTTAGAAATGAAAGTGTGTGGAAAACCTATTTTATATAATTTAGTGAAAACCTGGAATTGATAAACTCTTTATTTATTGGTATGTGCTTTGGGATAGAATTAGTCGGGCCTACCTACTGAGTTTTAATACTCACGCCTATAGTGTTTTCTTGTTTTTAGTTCTGTTGCAGGTTCCAGCTTCAGTTGTTCGCCTTGAGCGACGTCGTTTGTGTTATTGGAGAGTGACCCACGAGGTCACGTGGAGCTTTGGTCGTGGTCAGGTTAGTTGCGTTGTTGGTTCCTTTTCCCTTATTTACATTTGTTCTATTTATTTCTGCTGTTTAGGTTATTATATTTTGGGCCAAATCGTTCCCACCTGTTTACTCTTGATGCCCGGCACTAGTTGCCAGCCCGTGGGGATGGGGAACGCCCCTCGGGCCATGTCGCGGGCCGGCTCGGGTGACCGGTTCGGGGTCGACCCGGGTTGGTTCGTGACAATCGAGATGGAGCATCTTATCTTCAGTCTCTGACAGTCACTCCCCCACTCCTTCAGCGAGTAAGGGAGGTGCAGCTTGGGAACACCGACTGCGATGCTCGACGTGCTCAGATATCCTCAGGAATGGCACCTGATGGATTTTATGAAGGTTGGGAGCATGTCATCCTCTTCACAGGATGTACTTTAATACCAGTGGAGCTTCGAGAGGAAGTGTTGAGGGAGTTCCATAAATCCCCTCTAGTGGTGCATCCAAGAGTGGTGAAGATGTACCAGGACCTCTGGTGTCAGCATTGGTGGTCGGGAATGAAGAAGGCAGTGGAAGAGTTTGTCTCTCGGTGCCTCACTTTTCAGCTAGGGAAGGCAGAGCATCAGGTTTTACAGGCTTGGTTTAGCCATTAGTGGTTATAGAGTGGAAGTAGGATGGAATTTCCATGGACTTCGGGACAGGACTTCCACGCATGTCCAGGAGTCATGATTCTATCGGGTTATCATTGACCGACTAACCATGTCGGCCCAATTCCTACCTATCATAGAGCAGGGTTGAGTAGAGGGATTAGGATGCCTCTAAATAAAGAAGATTGTATGGTTTCATGGATTTGAATCTAGAATTGTCTCTGATCGTGATGCATGATTTACTTCTCAGCTATGGAAGGGGTTGTAGGAAGTGTTTGGGACATAGCATCGGTTGAGCACTACCTTCCATCCTCAGATGGATGTCCATACAGAGCAGACCATTCAGACCCTCAAGGACATGCTACAAGCTTGCATCCTTGATTTTGACCGCATTTGGGAGGATCACTTGCCTTTGGTGGAGTTCACATAAAACAACAGCTATCACTCCACTATAGGTATGGCACCATTTGAGGCGTTGTACGAGGGACTTGGTATATCACCGTTATATTGGACTAACCCATGGCAGTCAGAACTCATGGGACCAGAGATGGTATGAGCTACCATAGGGAAGGTGTAGATCATCCAGGGGCGGATGAAGACTGCACAGAGCAGGAAAAATTTCTATGCTGACAGGAGACGGAGACCTCTTGATTTTGAGGATGGTGACCATGTGTTTCTATGGGTCTCACCTCGATGAGGTTTGTAGATATTTGGATGGGGCAGAAAGTTATATCTGAGGTTCATCGGACCCTTTCAGGTCCCCAACAGAGTTGGTGAGGTGGAATACCGCTTAGCTCTTCCACCTAAATTGCAACGGGTGCACGAAGTCTTCCATGTATCCCAGCTGAGGAGATACAGGCATGACCCTTCACACATTATTGATTGGGGAAAGCTGTAGATCAGTGATGGGGTGATGTTTTCAGAGGTTCCAGTTGATATTGAGGATTGACAGGAGTAGGCCCTTTGTGGGTGTTCCATACCTCTGGTGCATGTTCATTTGTAGCACGAGAACCTCCATGAGGGCACATGGGAGAGGGAGGCTCAGATTCGTGCTCATTACCCCCACTTCTTTTCCAAGTTTGTGTTGTGGATTTTGGGGATGAAAATTCCAGAGGTTGGAAGGATGTAAATACCTTTATTTTTCCGTGTAATTATTTTAATAAAATGGAATATTACGAGTCCGGAAAAATTGACGGCGCGTGATTCCAAGGTCCAGAGTTCCCGGAATAAATTTATGAACTTTTTTTAGGTACGTTCAGTAAACGTGCAAGTGGGTTTTGGTAACTTTGAAACTGGTGCATTGATTTCAAATTTGAGGGCACTATTGAACTCACAACGCCGATATTCACTTAAGGAGACCTTCACCTTGACCGCAGTAGGTTGAGGGTAGAAGTTGGTTGTTCGTATTTTTGTGGGATAATAAAAATAAAATAAAATAAAACAACTTTTATTTTTTTTGAAACCACTTTTTTTTTAATTTTGGTGGTGGGGACCACCTGAACCCTTCTTTAATGTGGGGAAAACCCTTGGGATCCTTCCAATTTATTTTTCTAATTTATTGTGCCAATTTATTGTGCCAATTTATTGTGGCAATTTATTGTCCCATTTATTGTTCCAATTTATTCTTCCAACATTGATGTGCCAACACTAATCCTTAACTCATTAAATTTGCACCACACCTCTTGTGGGAGAATCATTGGAAAAAGGGTAGAGCTTTGGAGGGTTGGAAAGAACATTCTCCAACAAAGAACCACCCCCAACGAAGAACGAGGAACCGACATTGAGCCCAGATTGGAAGCGTTGTACGTGAGCACTGAACCCCGATGTCACCATCTCATCAACTTTGTATTCTTCCTCTTGACATATCTTATGGGTGAACGAGGTAAGGGTTTTATTTATGTTTGAATTTACATTATTGATTCTTCATATCCAAAATTCACGACGACGATAGCCAAACGAATATGGACATCATCCCGCACATAAATCTTGCCCCTCTTTCTTTTTATTCTTTGCATGTTCTTCATGCGTTCTTCAACACCTAATATTTATTGATGGAGTAAACAAAGAGTTTTTCTAAGTGTGATATACGAACATGGATCCCTCGACGTAAGGATCACGAATATATGATCATTTAATTTTTCAGGCACAGAACGAAGTTATAGTGGCTCACAGAAGAAAGCGGCGGTCGACACCCGGTCAGCTACGAGGAAGGAAGGGCAGCCCGCATCCGCGTAGCTAGTTGATGAGGAGGATGCGGCCCATCGGCCGCGGTGGGGCAGGGTGGCAGCTAGAAATCAGTGGGTCGTGTGGCTGAGTGGAAGTGCACGTCCACACCGCTGGTAGAGAAGGGGGGGCCAGGACCGATTGGTCGTAGAGGAGGACAAAGGGCGGTCAGCCATGCCAGACCTGGAGAGACCCCTCCAGCTGAATGATTCGATGGACCGTTCAGGAAAATCAGAAGTGGGGCACTCCCCCTTCGGCGCCATCTCGGGAAGACCAGGCACCCAACAGGCCACACCACAGCGGGCCGCACAAGCAGGCTGGGCCAGGCTACCCCTCCGTGGGCCAAGCTGGACTATAGCCTAGTGGGATGGTCCCACAAAGGCCCAGGCCATCCGGGCCAGACTCGAACTGGGATAGGTCGGTCCGACCATGGTCAGACTAGACCCGGGCCCATCTGGACCCAGGTTCACCTTTTTTCCATAACTTGTGATCCGAAAGACCGTATGACAAACCATCAGGGGGGCCATAATCCTTGGATCCAGATGATCATTCGGTATACACCAATTGAATTTTGGATAAGGTTGGAGTATGGCCAGGTTGGATCGGACCTAGAATCCAACGAGGCCCTCGGAGAAAAAATTCAAATAACATACAGACCGAGCGTCTGATTAACGCGTCGTCTATTGCGTTGGGTCCAATTTGACGTGACAAACCTTTGGGATACTTTTTCATGGAACTTTGGGGTAGTTGAGGTATGAAGTATGGCTTGGGGAGAAGTTCTCCCAGGTGCAATAAGTACGGAACCCTGCGACTGGATGATACATGATGAATTCTAACCGTTTAGACTCGGAGTGACTTGATAGGCCCAGTGGGGAGTGCTCTGTGTGAAACAGTAGACCAATGGTGGGGAACGCCTCTATGTGACACAGTAGACCAATGGTACTCAACAGGAGGAGTTCCTCAATAGGCCTAGATGGGGAGTTCCTCTGTGTGATGCGGCATACCCACGGTGGGGATCACCTCTGTGTGACGAGGCAAACCCACGGTACTCGACAGGAGAAGTACCTTAGCAGTCCAAGGTTAGTGGGAAGCGCCACTATGTGACACGACATTCCCAATGTACTCAATAGAGGATGAGTTCTCTAGCATCCAAGTTGTTCGACGTTGTGACTGGGAATTCACTTGTTATTATCCCTAGAGAATCTCATGGATGGCTCTCAGATTCCATTGAACTACATCAATATTGGGCTTTGAAGCCCTCTGACACGGGTGACCGCCATTGGCGGTCACTGAGCTTTGCCAAAAAAAGGGGGGGCTTCGGTGCCCCCTGCCCCTCACGAGCCCTCCTCAATCGCCCTCGACCTCTCCGCATGCCCCCCCCTGTCACTGCCCTCCACCCTCGGCCCTCCCGCGTGCGTCATCCCCCGTCGTCGCGTGCCCTCGCCGCCCTCCACCACTCACTTCCCTCGTTGCCCTCCACACTCCACCCTCGTCAGCCTCTTCCCTCCGCTCGCCCTCCATCCATCCTTCGCCCTGCCCTCTGTCCCCTCCGGTGTCCCTCCATCCTCTGGCATCCACCCTCCGGTATCCGACCTCCACCCCCTCCAGTCTCCAACACCTCTTCCCTCCGGGCTCCGGCCTCCGCCCTCGCCCCCCCCCCCCCCCCCACCCCTGACATCCCCCACCCCGAATAGCCCCCCCACCCGCACCCCGGAATTCCCCCACGCACCCTGGACAACCCCCCCCCCTCCTTGCACACCAGACAACACCCCCCACCCTTCGCACACCGGATATTCCCCCCCCACGCCCCGGACAGCCCTCCCCGCACCCCAGACACCCCCCCCCCCCCCGCACCACAGACAGCACCCCCCCCCCCACTTCCCGTCCCCCTTACCTTCACTGCCCTCTGCTCCGGCTCCCCACCAACCCTCGTCCCCCCCTCTCTTCATCTCCCTCCCTTTCCACACCACCTCTACATATCCCCTCCTTCATTGTCCCCTCCCTTGCCGCACCGCTGCCGCCTGGTCACCTCCCTCCCTACACGGTCTCTACTCATCCCCTCGCTGTTACTGCCCGTCCACTCTAGCTCCCCGCTATCCTTGGTCCCCTCCCTCGTAATCCCACCCTTTCTGCACCATCTCCACCTCACTGACTCCTCCCCTTCGACTCCCCGCCACCGCTGCCGCCCGTCCCCTCCCTCGTCGCACCGCCACTAGCTCCAGCTCCCCTTTACTGCTTATCCTCTCACTTTCAGCATTGCCTTCAGCTCCCCTACCTTCTAGGTTTGTAGCCCAATCAGGTATGACATGGGATTTCACTTAAATTATTATTTTATCAATGGTTCACAAACAATTTATTAGTATTTATTTTAAATATAATTGATTTGAAAAATGAAAATGTAATAAGTATTGTGTAAATATTTGTTATACAGATATTATTATGGATAAGAGTTGGATTGATATTCCAAATTGAATGTCTAGAGAATATTTCAATGGAATTATGCAGTTTATTGACTTCACCAGAGGATTTGAAAGTGACTATATTAGTTTTCCATGTAGAAAATGTGCTAACAGATATCAATTCACACGAGATATTGTGAGGGAGCACCTATTCTTTAACGGATTTCTGAAAGATTATAAGATTTGGACTTGTCATGGAGAAGAATATGTTCTTGTCAAAATACGGATGCAGTTTAGATGGATGTTGATGCAATAATGAATGATCCAATGCATGAAATGCTTACTTAAAGGGTTCGTGGGTTGGATCCTGAAGGCATTGACATCCAAAATTTTGAGACCGGTGAGATAAATCTTTGTTCTGGTGAAGATCGTGATTTGAGGAGGTTTTATGAAGAACATGATGATGTAAAAACAAAATTATATCCTAGATGTACTTATTACAGTAAATTGTCATTTATCATGGAGTTGTTGCATTTGAAGACTTTGAATCATTGGTCAGACACATCATTCGACATGCTTTTGGTGTTATTGAAAAAGGTTCTTCTTGTCGACGCTATGATTCCCAAGTAGTATTACCATGCTCGTTAGTTGACAGAGAACTATGGTTTTACATATGAGACCATGGATTCATGTGAAAATGACTGTATGTTGTTTAGAAAGGAAACTGTCCAATTAGTTATTTGTATGGTTTGTGGTGCTTCCAGGTGGAAAGAGAATAAGGTAAATCAGACTCATTAAAGTCATATTGCAATATAGGGGAAAATGATTTTTGTAAATTAAATGTGTTACATTCCCCTTAAACTGAGTTTGAAAATATTTTTTATGTCATCTAAAGTTTCTAATTTAATGAGATGGCATGCAGAAAGAGTTCCTAAAATTGATATGTTAACCCACCCAGAGGACTCTCGTGCATGGAAGGATTTTAATAAGAGACATTCCGACTTTTCTATAGATGTTTGTAATATCTGATTGGGATTGGCAGCAGATGGTTTCAATCTATTCAAGTCTATGGTTGGTGCAACTTATAGCACATGGCCCATGGTGTTGGTTCTGTATAATCTTCCTCTGTGGATTTGTATGAAGAAACAATTTATATGACTTTACACTCTTATTGATGGACCTAAAAGTCTGGGGGATAAGATTTATGTTTACCTTTATCCATTGATTGATGAGTTGAATGAATTTTGGGGTGATGGTGTGATGACTTATGAATGTGAAATGAATGAAATGATCAAACTGCAGGCTGCTTTATTGTGGACAATCAATGACTTCCTAGCTTAAACAAATTTATCAGGCTAGAGTATGAAAGGGGAATTTTCTTTCCCTTGTTGCAATAAAAATAAAAAATCTGTATGGCTTAAACATTCCAAAAAATTTGCATACATGGGTCACAGATGTTTTCTCCCACCTCAGCATAGGTTCAGAAAAGACATAGTGGCATTTGATGGTTTTAGAGAGTTCATCATAACACCAAAGATCATGATAGGAGTCGAAATGTTATCGCATATTGAGGAAGAAAACATCCACACAGTATATGAAATTCAGGATTTGGTTCCTCCTCCAGTACGTAATATTCGTGCTGTGGGTAGGCAGCACAGTCACAATTGAAAAAATAAAAGTATTTTATATTCTTCCGTATTGGAAAACTAACATGATGAGGAATAATTTGGATATCATGCACATTGAAAACATGTTGCGAATGACCTGAAACAACATGAAAACAATAGGAATATTATTCATGACATGTAGAAGGAGACCTCACATCCATCGGACGTGCGGTGTGCATGGTACGACCGAATGTGTCGTTTTCAGCAGTTCGTTGCGCTCTAAAAGGGAACGTTGGGTGGTCAAAACCACCCGAACATACTCAGAATTCCATTAAATCATACTACAACAACCGTGGTGTGAATTGTGAAATGTTCAGGTAGATGGAACGTCAATCGGGGGTGTCGTTTGACCATGGTGATCGGAAACTCGTTTCCGGAGTCATAAAAGACCAAAACGGCGTGTCACGGTCGAATTCAGAGAAAACATGATCCAAATGACATGAGACAACTCAAAAACAATAGTAACATTATTCGTGACATGTATGAGGAGACGAAATGTCTATTGGATGTGCGGTGCACGCGGTACGACTAAATGTGTCGTTTTAAGCAGTTCAGTGTGCTCAAAAACGGCGCGTTGGGTGGTCAAAACCACACGAATGACCTCGGGATGTCATTAAATCATACGACAACAACTATGGTTTGAATTGTGAAATGGTCGGGTAGAAGACACGTCAATGTGGTGTGTCATTTGAACGTAGTGACTATAAACGCATTTTCGGAGTCATAAAAGACCAAAACAGCGTGTGACGGTCAATTCAGAAAAAACGTGATCTGAATGACTTGAATCCACACGAAAACAATAGTAATATTATTCGTGACATGTAGGAGGAGACGGCATGTCCATCGGACTTGCGGTGCGTGCGGTACGACTGAATGTGTCGTTTTCAGCAGTTCGGCGTGCTCTAAAAGAGCGCGTTGGGTGGTCAGAACCACCTGAACAACCTCAGAATTCCATGAAATATTAGGATAACAACAATGGTGTGAATGGAAAAATGTTCGGGCATACGGCACATCAAACGGAGGTGTTTTTTGGCCGTAGTGACTGGAAACGCGTTTACGGAGTCATAAAAGATCAAAATGATGTGTGACGGTTGAATTTAGAGCAAGAGTGCTCCTAATGACCTGTAACCACACGAAAACAATAGGAATATTATTCGTGACATGTAGGAGGAGACGACATGTCCATAGGAAATGTGGTGCGTACGGTACGACCGAATGTTTCATTTTCAGCAGTTCGATGCACTCTAAAAGGGCGCATTGGGTGGTCAAAACCACCCGAACAACCTCAAAATTCCATGAAATCATACAAAAACAACCGTGGTGTGAATTTTGAAATGGTCGGATAGAGGGAACGTCAATCAGAGGTGTTTTTTGACCGCTGTGACTGGAAATGCGTTTCCGGAGTCATAAAAGACCAAAACGGCGTGTCACGGTCGAATTCAGAGAAAATGTTCTCCGAATGACCTGAAACCACACGAAAAAATGGGGATATTATTCGTGACATTTAGTAGGAGACGGCACGTCCATCGGACGTCTGATGCTCGTGGTACTACCAAATGTGTTGTTTTCAGCAGTTTGGCGCGCTCTAAAAGGGCGCGTTGGGTGGTCAAAACTACCCAAATGACCTCGGAATTCCATGAAATCATACAACAACAACTATGGTGTGAATTGTGAAATGTTATGGCAGACGACATGTCAATCGGAGGTGTTGTTTGACCGCGGTGACCGAAAATGCTTTTTCAGTGTCATAAAAGACCAAAAAGGCATGTCACAGTCGAATTCAGAGCAAACGTGTTCCGAAATACCTGAAACCACACGAAAAAAATAGGATTATTATTCGTGACATGTAATAGGATACGACACGTCCATCGGATGTGCGGTGTGCACGGTACGACCAAATGTGTCATTTTCGGCAGTTTGGCGCGCTCTAAAAGGGCGTGTTGGGTGGTCAAAACCACTCAAAATACCTCTTAATTCCATGAAATCATACGAAAACAACCGTGATATGAATTTTAAAATGGTCTGGTAGACGAAGTGTCAATAAGAGGTGTTGTTTGACCGCGGTGACCGGAAACGCGTTTCTGGAGTCAAAAAAGACCAAAATGGCGTGTGAAGGTTGAATTCAAAGAAAAAGTGCTCCAAATGACCTGAAACCACATTAAAACAATAGGGATATTATTCTTGACATGTTGGAGGAGACGACATGTCCATCGGACGTGCGGTGCGCGCGGTATGACCGAATTTGTCGTTTTCAGCAGTTCGGCGCACTCTAAAATGGAGCGTTGGATGGTCAAAACCACCCGAATGACCTCAGAATTCCATAAAATCATATGAAAAAAACTGTGGTGTGAATTTTAAAATGTTTGGGTAGACGATAGGTCAATCAGAGGTGTCATTGGACAGCGGTTACTGGAAACATGTTTTCGGAGTCAAAAAAGACCAAAACGGCGTGTGACGGTCTAATTTAGATAAAATGTGCTCTGAATGACCTTAAACCACATGAAAATAATATGAATATTATTAGTGACATGTAGGATGAGACGTCACATCCATCGGACGTGCGGTGCATGTGGTATGACCGAATGTGTCATTTTTAGCAGTTCGACGTGCTCTAAAAAGGCGAGTTTGGTGGTCAAAACCACCCGAACGACCTTGGAATAAAATAAAATAATACAACAACAACCGTGGTGTAAATTGTAAAATAGTTGGGTAGACGGAACGTAAAACGGAGGTGTCATTTGACCGTGATGACCGGAAATGCGTTTCTGGAGTCAATAAAGACCACAATGGCGTGTCACGGTCAAATTCAGAGAAAACGTACTCCGAATGACCTGTAACCACACGAAAACAATAGGAATATTATTCGTGACATTTAGGAGGAGATGGAACGTCCATCAAATGTGTGTTGCGCACGTTAGGACCGAATGTGTCGTTTTCAGCAGTTTGGCGCGCTCTAAAAGGGCGCGTTGGGTGGTCAAAACCACTCGAACGACCTCGGAACGCCATGAAATCATACAAAAACAACCGCGGTGTGAATTTTAAAATGTTAGGGTAGATTTCACGTCAATTAGATTTGTTGTTTCACCACGGTGACTGGAAACGTGTTTCCGGAGTCATAAAAGACCAAAACTGTGTGTGACGGTCGAATTTAGAGAAAACATGCTACAAATGACCGGAAATCACACAAAAACAATTGGAATATTATTCTTGACCTGTAGGAGGAGACATCATGTCCATAGAATGTGTGGGGCACGCGGTACGACCAAATGTGTCATTTTTAGCAGTTTGGCGCGCTCTAAAAGGGCATGTTGGGTGGTCAAAACCACACGAACGACCTTAGAATGCCATGAAATCATACGCCAACAACCGTGGTGTGAATTGTGAAATATTCGGGCAGATTTCACATCAATCGAAGGTGTATTTTGACCGTGGTGACCAGAAACGCGTTTCCGGAGTCATAAAAGTCCATAACGGCGTGTCACGGTCGAATTCAGAGAAAACGCGCTCTGAATGAACTAAAACCACATGAAAACAATAGTAATATTTTTTGTGACATGTAGGAGGAGACGGAACATCCACCGGACATGCAGTGCGCGTGGAAAACATTTCTTTTTAGACAACAAAACACTTTCAGAAACTAAAGCAAAGACTCCAAAACAAGAATAAAAAATCCTAAAATGATAACATTTATTAAATTAGGGGTTTAAAATTATTATAGCACCCATGAGATTTCAGATTTCATTTTATTATATGTATATAATAACTGAATAAATATGTCAAATTTAGGTTTTTTTTTATTTAGTTGTTTTCTTTGTATATTATTGTAGGATTCTAAAGCAGATGGCTATGGATCGTTGAAGCACATCTATCATTTATTGTTTATGATGATCTTGATTTTTATAGTTTTTATATTCGTTTTCCATTTTTTATGATTTACATACTGTTCTTTTATTCTGTACCATGATTTTTTTAAAAAAAAAAAAATCTAGTTTAGCAACCGCCGTAGGCGGTCGCTATATGTTTCCTGCTAACCTCAACAGCGACTGCCATTGGTGGTTGGTTTAGACAAACAACGACCGCCAGTGGCAGTCATTGTAGGCCGGCATTTCAACCATCATTAGAGACTGCCAATGGCGGTCACTGTAGGTTGGCATTTTCTCCAGCTTCAGCGACCGCCAAAGGCGGTCCCGGCAGGCCTATAGTGTCGGGCCTAATGCGACCGCCATTGGCAGTCACTGGGCGATCTCTAGAGGGCTATAGTGACCTCCAATGGCGGTCTCCATAGGCTGAATTTTTATTAGTGTAGCGATATTGTGTGGTTCATCGTCATAATTCTGTTTCTCAGAGTTGTATACCAGGAGTGAGCTAAGTTGTTACCTTTGGGGTATTCTTTCCTTCCTGGAACAGTTGAGTTTTGGGATTTTGAGTTGGGCCTTGTGTTTCTTCATGACTGAGATGGGTATACTCGAAAACTAATGTATATGAATGGGAATATATCGAAGTAGGGTTGATTGTTGTTTTCATGCTTTGGGGGTTATCCTTTGTGGATTTTGTGAGACCTTCAAGGGTCTTGTTGTCCCTACTGTGTATCGTTATACTCACCCCTCCACGAGCTATGCCCACACCTTGTTGTGTTTGGTGCAGACGACAGACACCACTGACTGAGGATGAGGGTACCAGGACTGGAGGTATCATGGAGGTGGTAATTAGATAAGGCATACTGCAGAGACAACTATTCAATAGTTGTACCTACCCTTTAGGTAGGACCCTTGGCAGGTGTTCACAGGAACTGTTTTCAGTTATACTTGTACTTTTCAATTTACTTGTACTTCTCAATTATAATTGTATTTTTTTAGTTGGGCTTGTATTCTAGCCCATTTTCTTCCTTTATAGACCATGTTTACTTTATAGTTTACTTTTTGCTTAGTTTTTTAAGTTTATATGTTAAAAAGGCAATGCCTTCCTGGTTTTGGGGATTACGCCTTTCGGTGCTAGTCGCGAGCCCCTAGCCTATGGAAGGCGAGCATGGGGTAGTCACGGCACGGGCCCCGGGGGATGGGTCATGACACTCATTTTATTTATATTTTTATGTTATAATATGTAGAATAAACCATGTATTGACTATCAATTTAATATAAATAAAGATAAGATCATTTGGAGGTAAAATAATATATTTTTCAGAAAACAATTTTTTAGGTATAATGTCATTCCTCTTTAATTAATTAAAAAAATATTTAATGATGAATGATTTAAAGTAATTTTATATTATATATATCTTAATATAATAATTTAAATACATATAATTATGATTATTAGTCATATATCTAATATAATATCATCTTATGATTGAAAAATGAATTTCTTGAAATCACATTTTTCGACACATTTTACAGGATTATTTGTAAATTAAATTCTACAAATATTTTGAATTTAATTTGATAAAATGGATTAATTATTTTGAATCAGAATAATTAATATGATAAAATAAGTTCAACTTAATTTTTTTCATAATGAATAGTAGAAATTATAAAAATTAATTATCGTGGTTAAGGATAAAATGGGTTTACCAAGGTTTAATCTATAATGATAAGGGTCAAAATGAACTAAAAACATTCAAAAACCCCATTGGTGTATGATTTGTGACCTTATAATTATTAAATTAAAATATGAGCCATTTTTATCCATATTTTAAATAATTTGACCTGACATTTGTAAAAATCATTGAAAATTTAAAAGTGGGTCACACACCTCAATTATAAAAGGGAACCTGCTTCCCTCACTTATTTACACATATCAAGCCATTTATCATGGAAACAAACTACCAAAATATCTCCCCAATATCCTTATACACGTTTTAGAGGTGCTTTTATTCTCAAAAGACCATCCTTAGAGTCATTAATAAGAGATCCAAAGGAGGTTCTTCTAATTTGAGGTAATTGTCATCACCATGCTCTTTATTTTTAATTAATATTTTACCAAATTCAATTATGTCTTAAGAATTACAAAACAATAATAATGATATCTAATTTATATGAATATTTTATTATGTTGATGGAAAAATATTTATCTATATCCTTCTCCATCAAATGGGAAACAAAACCATCACTCATGTGTATGGAGGACTACAACCTCATGACCCGATGTAATTTTTTTCCATCACTAACTCACATGGATAGTCATAATTATGGAACTAATAAATAAATATGATACTAATTACATAAAAATTATTCTATAAATTTAATATACCATATTCTTATTTACCCTCTCACCCATTAAGGAAATGATAACATCACTCGTGCATACATACGGCTTACCGTATCCACAAAGTGATATGATTCATTTTCCATGTTTAAATTTTAAGAATGATTCTAAACATGAATAAAAAGAATAAATATGATATTTATAACTATAAAAAAAAATTTCTATATGATGTAACTATATCTTATGGACAATAACTATAACTTCCATTAAAAAAGATGTATGAGAAAACGAATCAGTTAACACCTAAAATAATGGTAATAATGAAATATTATTAATGAACGTGTGATAAGATTTTATAAAATTATCATATATGATATTATAAATATTAATATGGTTATGGAATAAATTAATAAAATGTTTATGAAACATTATACAGGGGGTTAAAGTATGTAAAACTAAAGGGAAGCAAGGGTTAAGATATTTCATCTCAATTTCCATTCCATTGAAATACATTTGTTATTATACACCTATTCACTTTTATGTGGTGTATATACTGCACCTTTGATACATTTAACATTAATATATTTTTATTAATGTTTATTAATTTTTCAATTAAATTTTATTCATTCAACGAGTCAAAATTTAAATGTTTCCAAAATTTGTAAGTATTTATTTTATAGTTTCATATTCTTTTGGGATTTATTTTATATTCATTGAATGAATATTATCATCTATCCTTCATAAGCTCAAATAATTTGTTTATCCATAGATGTTACTCTATTTTATTAAAAAGTTTCCTCTCTTTGTCACTTCAATCAAGAAAAGAGAATTTTAAAATAAATAAATATTTTATTTCCCTATTAATCAGATATCTTTTTCTTCCAAATCCAAATTTCTCAAAAAAAAATTAAAAAATTATTCTTTATTACATAAATTTATTATTAAGGAAATTTTATTTTTTTCTTGACATTTTAAATCTTCTGAAAAAAACCATTATAATGTTTTCTAAAAGGGTTTCTTTTCACCGTCTTTACAAAAAGTAAAAAAAAAGAATGTTTTTTTAATGTAAATGGTTTTAACTGTCTTCCCCACCATTATAACCATTTTAGAAAACTTATCTTATTATTCATGTTTTCAATTATTTTACAATGACAAATATTTAATGAAATTTAGTTTTAATATTTTTTTCCATTTTCATTTTTTTTTCAAAGGACATGACATTATTATAAAACATATATTTATGATGAACTGATGGTCATATCTTATCCCTTAATAATTTCATGGCCATAAATTCTCTTAAAACATTAACTTTATTATGATCAATAAACATTGAATTTATCTTAAATATCCAGATTCCTTGTACTACCAAAATGATCTATACCTACATAACTTTACTAGCATGTATTATATCTGTTTGTAAAAAACATAAAATTCCAACATATATTATGTTTAAATGGTTTTAATTATACATACCAACAATTATTTTTATTGATAGATATATCAATTGATATTAACCATATAATACAAAAACAATTACCAACAATTAAATCATTTTTTATCATATTAATACCAAAAAATATTTTACCAATAAAAAAATATATTGTTAATAATTATTTTTACAAACAAATATTTTATTGTTAGAAAATTATGATTGGAATAAATTATTCAATAATAATAATATTTAAAAAAAATAAATTTAAATTTATTAATTTATTAGAACCACCACATCATTTATTATATATACTTGCTGAATTATAGTGTAGATAACATTAAATATTTCTTGAAATTTATATAAATATTAATATATAAATATATAAATATATGATTATTGATAAGTGATTTGGGTTTATTAATGTTATAATTTTAAAATCATCCATCCTAAAAAAGACATTTTGAATGAATTTTAAATTTTTTTTAATTATTTTTGGTGAATAAATATTCCATAAATTTATTTATGAAAATATATAATCCATCAAAAAGTATAAAAAAATTATAATATATAAAAAATAATTAAAAATATTTTAGAATCAGAAAATGAACATAAAAATAATTATTTAAAATCAATAAAAATTATCCCATAATTAGAAAAACATATTATATATTAAATCCATAACACACCCATCATCATCCCCCACATCATCACCTGGCTACATACGTTTTTCTTCTTGTCGATCTCCTCATCAACACCCTCAAACCTCCTTATGTTTCTGATTTTACTTCCCCTACCAGAAGCTAGGAGAGCGTATCATTATTATGGTGCCAGTCCTAAGAAATACCTTCCAGCTGATGGACCTCCCATTGTCACTAAGGTCGAAGAATAAATGGTTGAGGCAAATGACAAGGAATCTGCACCAATGAATGTTTTTCTTCTTCATTATCTATGGATTATTCACCGCCTCCACTTTCATTTTAGGTAATTATTCATGTTAGTTGGTTTTCTCAGTTTCTTTAAATGAGAATCAATGGTGTTTCAGGATTGGGAAGATTTATCTATGAATCACACATTCTCGGGTTGTGATTGATTTTTACAGGCAATGTGTTTGATTCCGTATTACTAAAAATTTGTTTTAGGTTTGGATTCTATTTGTACGTTGATAGATAGAAATTTTGTGTTACACATTTTTCACAAAATATCCCTATCTTTAAAAAGGGATAATTTAGTAAAAATATTTTTCCATGTGAATTCAAATCAGAGGTCTTCTAGATATCTTTGAAGATGAAATATTGTTTCAATTTTTTTATGACCTAAAATTGAATTTATAAATTATTTAAAATAAAACTAATTGAAATGAATGTAAATTGATTTGATTTTACTTCTTTCATAATGTATATTATTTGATAATTTATTTTTGGGTTCTTTTATGTAATCAATTGGTGGGTTATTGTAAAAATAACACAACAACCTCCTTCTTATTTCTATTCTAGCATATTTTGTGTATTAAATATATTTTTTATAACCTTTATTTATTGATAGAATTTAAAATACCCTGAGGCCTTTGGTTTGGGATATCATGAATAACATAGGGGTGGGTCCTGATTTTACATAATCCAATTGCATGTAAAATGAGTGAGAAATGTTTTTGAAAGTCATTTCAAATGAAAACTAAATGGTTGTGGATAATTTTAATATAAAAATTTAATTTATACTTCCTCGAATAAAAATTCAGTAGTGTAATAATTAATTTTTCATAATAAAGATAATTTATATAATACTTGTTATATGAAAGTGGTATTTTTGAGACATACACTTGTATTATAGGATGGATTTAATTGGTAAATACATTTTCCTTTTGGTATACATAAGGATATTTTTTTTAGGATTACATAAGTTATGATTGCTAGATTTAGTTTTAGTTCAATGATGGGTTTGGGTTTTCCATAACAAGCTATGTAAACTCAATCTTGGGTATCTTTTATAATATATTTATGTAATGGTGTGTTGGATGGATTCAAAGACAAACCATGAAAAAAAATTCATATGTAATGTGGTTTAGAAGAATATGTATGTTTGATATCTTTGTTATGGTCACCATTTGTATGGTCCAAGATAGAGTTATACATATATCATGTGTACCTACTTATGCACTATATTTTTTTGATAGTGGAATTGGTCTGAATAACCCATGAGGGGAAATATACCCTATCTATCATGTAATTAAATATGGAATAGAAAAATGAAAAATCTATAAATAGATAATTGATAGAGTATATCAATAAAAAATTATAGTAGTATGTAAGTTGTAATTAAATCCATACCTTATGTAGTATAAAATGTAACCAATGGGGATTATATAGACATATATCACAAAAAATATTGTATAGTGGGTCGATCATATATATTATCATGGAAAACATGTGATAAAATAAAAAGGATACCCAACCAAATCTTCAAATAAAACTCAAACCCATCACTATAAAATTACCATGTTCCTCCTACCCACTCACCTACACTAGGGTACATGATTATACCTACATTTTGGCCAAAATTTTTAATACAACCATCAATTTGAATTTGTTGTGCTCATTTTTAAAATTAAATATACCCCCACAAATGGCGTCACTAATGATAACCATATATATGTACATGAATTTAGGGATTGAAATGGAAGTTATAAACAATCACATGAATTCACCTTTCAAACCTTTAGTTATAGAATAAATCACCTTGACAATTAACCCATACCTACTTTCGCTATTACTAATGTTGAATTTTATTTTCCCATGTAAGTGGTGGGTGAAATAATACAAAAAGATATCCACCTGTGCTATATTTTTATAGTTCCCAACATTCTATATGTTTATCACAATCTAATCAAAATAAAAAATCTCAGGATATCTATTTTTCAATCAACACTATTATATTTTTTTAATCATCACTAAATAAGAAAAATCTTTTCAATATTTGATCATTACTCGAAAGTTATAGATCAAAAGACATACTAGTTATAATTTTATATATGCATCACATGATCTGAAAACTATTGTTTTAATCAATCATAGTACCTATAATACCAATATCACATTTTATCATTAATCTATTGCTAGTAATATCAAATCAAAATTGATGTATCTAACTATGATTTTAGATAACCTTTCAATAAAAGTGTAGTTTTACTACCATCACGGTGTCCTTGTGTCTTTCCAAATCAATTGTCGTCATATATTCTAGTGAGTTTAATATTTATATTCCTTACATTTGGAAATAAAATGATTGTTTTCATTTCACCAACTTACTTGTTTAGTAGGAAAACTTATTCTCATTAATGGGATCTGTTGATGATTAAGATATACGATTTGGTGTAGCTCTCTCCAACTAGTGACAGGCTTATTGTCTTTGTTAATGGTGTTGGGGATGTTGTAATCCAAGAATAAACCTTTTATTTTTTTCACAGAATGTTGGTGGAAGATACAATAACACAAACTGGTGATGTTCATTTGATATTTTATCCTTTGGGACTTGTGTTATATATATGATATACTGCATTCCAACTTAAATTATAGGAGGCTATCTATTAAAATGGGCTTCAAGATAACGTGGCTTGTATTGTGATTGTAATGATACCTCCAAGGAAAGAAGTCCCTCCCTTTCCATAGCTAAATAAATAAAGGAAGGGAATTATCAAAGTTTCATTCCACAAAAAACAATATGTATCATCTTTTAATGTCAATAAATAGTATTACAATCTAGATGTGGTAGACAAAAAATTCTAACAAGGATCTACATTACTTTCAGAAAGATATGTATTTTCTGAATATTAATGGATTTCAATAGTGATTTCTACATTTGTAATTTTTTTCTTTTGAGTTTCTATTTATAACTTGTATTGTATTTTTTTGTTTATTATGGTAAAAAAACATTATCCTTGGTACTTATCATCTATAGAAGTGGAAGAAACTTTTATGTGTTTTATTTTCTGTCACACACACAAATTTATTAGTGACTGAAGCTCTTACATTACACACATTTTTTCATAATATATTTATGATTCTATTGCATACATAAATATCTGCATGTATCTATGGGACTACACTTTTATAGTGGTGGAAATTATTAGGTGTTTGAGTTTCTATTACACATCTAATGATAACTGACTTCTTGTTTTACATCATGCACACACAATCATATGTGTAATAGTAGTAGTTAATAGAGTTTCACACAGGCCGACGCATAAAATTAACCCCACTCAACCTTTTAATGTGACGTTTATATATCAATCTTAACCATGACATTTCTACCTGGTACCTTTTAATATTGTTTTATCAATATCTCTTACGATAATACTACCATCTGATGAATATAATAAATCTTATAATTATGCTGTTTGATAATGATTTTATATGAGACGTTACAAAGATTATTATAATGATAAACTCTAAAAAGAAATAGTTTAGTAGTATTGGGAAAAACATAAGATATTTTAAGTTTGTAACTATGTGTATATTCCCATCAATAAAAAAATTGATCATCGATTTAATTAGATACTTTAATTTTGTCTCACATTCTTCTACATTAAAATATCATATAAAAACATTTGGTCCTTATGAAATTAATCACCATTAGTTATAACACCAAAAATTAATGAGGGAAAAATATTGGGGAATGATGAAATAGTGGTGAAATGAATCACCATTAGTCAATAGGCCATGTGGAAATGATGAAGGTGAGACCAATCCCTCATAAAGTGGTCATGATCCATTATTTATTCAACTTCTTCAGTTCTTGAGTTTAGTACCTTTTTTATTTTCTTTATGTTTGTCCTTTGGAATTACTATGATCATCATAACTTATCATATACATAATGCCCTCAATATTTGGTTTATTGTGGGCTCTTTGTTCAGTTAGAATGTGTCCTAAGGATAATTTTTATGGCTCTTTTATGATTATGATTTTCCTTCACACTTCTAGTACTTTTCTTCTTGCATAGTAAAGCCTATGAAAATAATACCACGTGAACAGAGGATAATTTTCCAAATAATGTAAATTATCTTTTCTATTTATTAATTTCTATGTTTTTTTAACTTTGACTTGAAAATCACTGAATGTTTTGTTTCAGATTATGTTTTTATTTTATTTTTTTGTACGAAAACTGTTTTATATTCCTAACTATATTGAATATGTCAATTTATTTATTAAAATATATATTATCTATTTACTATTATGAAAAAAATTCTGTTATGATTCTTTTAATCCATGCATGTTGCTACCCTCATTTCATTATTGTTGTAGATGATTCTATGTATCAAGAAATTGCATATTGGTTCTAGAAATGACATATGTAAATATATTGTGTCAATAATAATGTTTTAGAATCATATTCTCATGTTTTTTTATCCTAGATTTAGATAAATCAGTCTATAAAGATTCTTATTTCTATTTATATGTGAATTATGATTGAATTTGTTACTTGTAATTTCCACTATTTTATGATCTGTTCACCGGTGTCATTATAATCATTTATAATTCCTCGAATTTTTTAATCTATTTTCAAATTAGTTCATGTTTATTAGTTTATAATTCTTATGAACATGGTAAATTACTATGTTTTTGAATTTTTATTCTCATGTTTTTCACCCTGGTTTTAGGTTAATCAGTTTGTGCATATTGTGGTTTATTTTTCTTTTAGAATTACCCAACCATTTCTTACTTGATTTTTCCACTATTTTATGATTTGGTCATTTTTGTTACAATCATTTTTAATTCCTAGAATTTAGGAATTCATTTTGAAATTATTTTATGTTTATTGGATTATAGTCATAGAATCATTACTTATTCCAATATTACCACTTCATAAAAAATATTAAACATACATGCATTATGATGTTTAGTAGCTTCTATCCCACTCTTAAATGGTAATATGCATGGATTATAAACCTTTTTACCCTACACGCAATGTGTTAAAATATATATCTAGAAGTTTAGTAATCATGTTCACCCATCTATAGTTGATCTTTAATTCCATTATTGAAGGCTTCCAAGAGATGGAAATTTTCAGTTCATGATGCATTCAATTATGGGAAAAAGTTGTGTTTTTTTGTTTTAATCTTAGTTGTTATGATATTCCATTTGTTTGGTTTATTTTTTAATTAAACACCATGAATTGGATATACCTAATTCTATATTTTAGTACCAATTTGTGAAAGTTATATCCTTTTCTCAAATCCTTGAGATGTTGATAAGGATGATGAAAAATGGTCACTACGCAAATAATTTTTTTATACTGACATTTATTTTTATTTTGGTTTCAATTCATGCAGATATTTTTCACTAATTTTTTGGTATGATTTTTGGTTGTTTGTGATATATATATTTGAGCTGAAGGGAATGGAAAATAGAAACTTATGGATTCTCAATAATATTGAAGCTGGATCAATTTGGTTCTCACTGGTACTGGAGCTGGTCTGTTTTTGGTATGCTCTTTTGTTATGTGTATTGGAGATCTTGGAGCTCACGGATATAGTATAATAGATACTTGAGGTTTCTCACTAGTGTTTTATCAATCTATCTAGTCCTGGGGAATAGATGGGTCTCTGGTGCTAGTGGTCTGAAGTTTGTGTTATAGCTGGAGCTGTCTCACTGGTCCTAAGGCATGGATGAGTCACTAGTGATGGACCGGGAACACTGGGGGTGGGGGTGGGGTGGGGGGTATGTATCCTTTAGGGGGATGGATATTTCATTTCTTTATTGATTCATTTTTTATAAAAAAAATTATTAATATAATTAATATTTTTTCTAATTTTGAACATTCGTGTAAATCATCTTCTTTTTAATAATTCAAATAGATGATTTATATATAATAAATTAATAAACATAAAATGAATTTTTATTAGAAATAAAAATTTATAATTTTCATTCAAATATAATTTATAAATATATATTATATGTTGGTAATATTATTCCCAATAGAAAAATTTGTCATAAGAATATATTTTAAACACTTTAACCAATATGTATACTCATATTGGTATTATAATAATTATAACATAACTTTTTTTTTCGCAAAAATATTTTGCAAAAATGTTTTTACAGAAATTTTAGTGACAGTGACATATGTGTTGGTTAATTGTTTTACTAACAAAAAATGTAATTTTACCAATAGATGCGTACTTGTTAGAAAAATATAAATATTTTTTAGTATGATTATTTGATAAATTGTATACCATTTTTAAAAATGAGATTTTACTATGAAATAAATTTTATTGATTGGGAAAATATTGATAAATTAATTTTATTTAGTTGATAAGGATATTTTTTAATAAAGAATAATTTTTATAAATTGAATTGATCATTCCATATATAATGAATGCATTGGAAATGAATTGATGGCTGGGGTCTACTTATAGATAGCCCATTGATTCATCAATTTTCCCCTGACATGAATCAATTGCCTAAATTAAATGGGTCTTTTGGTGTATATACCAATAAATTAAATAATCGCGGTGAAAGGTCTTGATGGTATAGATATCAAGATTTTATAGATCATGAGTACCAATATTAATCATCTCCTCCATTTATAATCTAATTATTATTATCCATGAGTTTTTTCCATTAATAATATCCATGGATGCATTTCATGCTCAAGTTATTGATTAAATGGAATGTGTTTTTAGTTATTTATCTTCCCATATTGATTTTTCATTATTTACACAAGATGTTTAACAACTTATTTAACCCATATAGAGCATTTGATCTCACCCTTATTATATTTATTTTCCTAGGATGTGAAGAATAATTCTTCGAATGATTTTAAGGATGATGAATGTTTTCCATTACTATTCTTTATATTTTATACCCAATATAAAATTGGTATCATGTATGTTTATTTCTCTAAAAGACTACTAAAATGATTAGTCCTTAAATATTATAACCCTAGTATCTATGCCAATGTAATAAATTTATCAATTACTTTGGGTTACTAGAGGTAGGGTTGTTACATATCACCTCTTTCACCATAGAGGTAGTGTCTTTATATTTTCAAAGAAAGGATTATAGATTCAAGATCAAGATCCTGAGTTTTATAGTTATTTTCATGAATTTTTAACTACCTTAATTCATATTCAATCACTCTATCATTATTTATAAGTACACAACCAAGTCCTTTCTTTAATTCATCACTATAAATTACAAATCCTTCTATATCTGTTGGTAAATATAATATCAGTGCATAAATTAGTCACTAATTTAGCTCTTCAAAACATTCCATATATTATCTTTACCATGTAAATTTAACCCCTTTATCTATTATCTTGGTTACTAGGATAACCAACCATAACAAATCTTGAAAAAATCACTGATTGAAACCTATTAAACCCAGTAAACATCATATATTAGTTATGTTCATTGGTTTGAGTCATTATTTGAATACCTTTGTCTTTAATGGGTCAAAATATATTCTATACTTGGAGAAAATATACCCAAGAAAATAAATATCATTGAGACATAATTCACACTTACTATACATCCCATATAATTCTTTTTTCTGAGGGTCTCTAGAATTATTGGCAGATAACTCTCATGGTCTGCATAGCTCTTATTGTATATGAAGATATCATCATTGAATACGACAAAAAATTTATCAATATACTCCTTGAATACTATATTCATCAGATTTATAATGATAGAATATACATTATTCAATCCAAAAGGAATTACTGTAAACTCATAATGTTTATACCTTGTTCAAAATTTCATCATTGGTATGTCATCATTCTTCACCCTTAGTTAGTGATAACCAGAGAAAATATCAATTAATGAAAATTATTGTTCTTCATGAAGTTGATCAAATAATTCATCAATGTATGAAAAAATGATAATTATTATTTGTGTTAAAAACATTGATCATCCTATAATTGATTCACAATATCATGGACCCATCCTTCTTTTTAATAAATAAAATAGGGCCCCTCATGATGAAATTATAGATCATATAAATCCCTTCTCACTAAAATCCATTAGTTGTTTCATTAAATTCACCAACTCTACTATTTCTACTCTATAAGGAGTTTTAGTTGTAGGTTTTTCATCAAGAATTTGTTCAACGGAGAACTCAACATCATACTCAAGTGGATGACTAAGTAATTATCCTGAAAAAACATCAATTAAATTTTTTTCCAGGGGTACATCCTTTATTCATAGGATTCCTTCCTATTCCACAAATCTCTCTTTACCTTCCTCTTTACCAATAATTTCAATAAGAAGATCTACTAGTGGCAGATCATGACATAATTTAGTGGAATTTTCCCCTCTAAAGACAAGAGATTCCACCTCCTCTTCATGAATCGTAATCTAACACTCTTGGAAATAAATTCTTTTCATTATACATTAAAATCCAATCCATACCAAGGATCATATAAAAATAAAATGTAAGTATAATAACATATTTTTTCAAATAGGTTATTCCTTGGAATCATAATTGAAACTAATTGACATATATTTATTTCCACAAGACTCTCACTTAGTGTCTTAATTGATAACTCCCTTAATAGGTTTCTTGGGAGATATCTAATGTTTTTGGAAAACAAGGATGTTATAAAAGAGTGTGAATATCTAGAATTATATAATACATTAATTAACATTTAAGTAATGATCAATATACCTACCACTATTTCATTAGGAACTTATAATTCGATTATGGTAATTTTATAAGATTTCACTTTTTTCTATTGGTTGTTTCTGAGGTAAATTTCATTGATTATTGGGGAATTGTTTTTCATTATGCTCCTTCTCCCAGTAGTTAAAGAATTGAACATCAATAGATTATACCTAGACCTTACAATGGAAATCCTGATACCATTTTTATTATAACTGATAGAAAACTTCGGTTCCCTTCTTACAAGTCATAGGGTGTTTCCTCCCACAGTTATCACATATGGGAAATATCATCATTAATTCCTTCCCCTTAGCCACATTGTTCTTCCCATGCTTCTTAAATGGTCTCTTCTTATCCTAATTTCCTTTAAATATGTATATCCTATAGAACTCCTTTTATATATTAATGTAACTTGAGACTATATATTCATATTATGAGAAGTATTGAGATATTAATTCCCCTCCAAGTCTCCGTTTTAACCCATAAAATAAATGATCAATATTGTTTTTTGTTCTACTAAAATATTCCACAATATGATTAGAAACCCTTGTAAATTTACCATTATAATCAACAACATTTTCCTCCTCCTTTGGTAAAATATTAAGGAACTTCATTTTCATTTCTACTCTTTTTCTCATGAGGAATTTATTTTTTATAAAATACCTCCTTGAAAGTTCCACATTCCCTACACCTAATGTCATATTCTTTTTTAGTGTTTTGAACGAGAGATCACCATTGGTTCACCTATCCCTTTAGAAAATGACTTCCATGATGACTTTTTCCATTTTACATCTTTTTAAAGTGAGAAATATATTCTCTAGGTACTTGATCCATTATTAATATACTAATGGATTAGTAATTACACTAAATTATATTGGATGTTAATTCATGAAACAATTCAGAATAGTTACACTAAGATGTGAACTAGAAGAATGATCTATACAAACATAATTATTTTTTATAATTTTGGTAAACTACCCCAATATGTTTATGAAATGATTAGAATCAACTCTGGATTCATTATATTTTTTAGGAGGAATATCCCTACATTTACAATGATTGTTTATACAAATCCCATTCTTTATGCTGGTTTCCATATTTTGACAATGAAATACCCATAATTATCTCATGATAATCAATTTTAAAAATAAAATTCCATCAAAAAAAATTAGACTGTTACCTATAAATCTTAAGGTTTTTTCATATTACTTATTATATTTTAATCGGTTTATCTAAATCAAGAACCCATGATTTCTAATAAACATCATTTAATACCAACTATAACATCCCAAATTATTGAAACCATGAGTTGGTAGTTATATTATATTATTGGTATGAAGTACAAGAGTTATAAATGGTTTTATCAGTTTATTTGTCTTATTAGACTTGATACATATATAAATTACACTTAAAAACATAATATACAACAAGAACATATTATTAGATCATTTTTACCCCTTCTATCATATCCTTGAAAATTACACAAAATCATCTAATAGCTTTCTTGGGGATAGGAAACCAAATATAGGTGAGCTCATATTATTAATAAGGAGTAATATACAGATGAATCAAACATAACATAATCATTTCATAAGTGATTTGGTAATTATCAATACACAACATGAATTCATAATCAAGTGAAAACTAAGGGCATTCCATATCCATGAAAATAAATAAAAAATGGAAATAATAATCATTGATCTTATACTGATGGAATGTATAATTCTTAACATAATAAATTTTCAATCAAGGCATTGTACCAAGACAATTTACTATCATTGTAATAGGAATACATAAAAACCAAACATGTTTTATCTCATCAAACATGCCGATGCATGAGGGGATATATAAGTTTAGGCCCCACCCTTCACCAGATTAAGTCCAATTCATTCCCCATAAAAGTTATCAAGACCTTTTATACCATTCCCTAAGGAAACTATTACCAAATAAAACTTTACTATACATATAATGATAAATATGGAAATCAAATACATCCATATTTAATAGAATAATTATTATATCTTGGAGAATATACCTTAAACAACTTGGAAACCATGGGGTATCATTAATGTAATATAAAATTACATTATTAAATAAATATAGTTATTTTAGTACTTAAAAATTATGGGTTATTAATTTAACATCGTAATTAGGTTCAATATTTTTCATTTGTTGGAGACCAAGAAAATGGTAACAAAAAATCCTTCATCGTGTTTCATTAAGAGTGTGTGACTATTTGAAATCATATCCCTCGAGACTGTCTCTCCAAGTGTACAGTATTAAGCCCACTATTCATGAATCAAGTTAATTATTGATTTAGTGATCAACCAACCTTTTTCAAGGTTATTACCCTCAGTTAAATTTGCACCATAACCACATCCACTTCCTATAATCCATACAATGATGCATTTTTAATGAAATTAGAGATGCTTTTACTTCACCAAAACATAGGATGGTTTTCCACCATGGAAAAGGTAACTATTAAATAAAATGAATATGAGAATGGTATAACAATATATATATGTAAATAACTTAAAATTAATGTTTAATATGGAAATAAGTCTTTTGTGTAAATATATTCTCCACAAAAAATAAAATAGACGGTGAATATAACCTGAGTGTCAATGAATGAAAATTAGGACGGAAAATCCCACTTATGAATTGGGTAGAAATTAAATCATAACCTATTGAAAGATAGGGATTAAACATGGTATTAAAACACCATTAATAATTTAATTTTATTTATATAACATATCAAATAGGTAGTATAAAAACCACATATATGAAATTAAGTACAAGATAAAAAATGTTCCTCAAAGAGAGGAATTTGAGACGGAAAACTCTTACCTCTTGTCCTAACTTCCTCAAACATACTTTAACCTATTCTATCCTAAACATATCTATATTATTAATATAATTAATAACCTTAATCATATACATTTTCATTTATACTCTTCATAAATAGTCATTCTCTATATGAATTCTCGTGATTTCCACCTTCTGTGTTTATAGTTTTGAACGTTTGTACTAGTTTCATAATATAAGTTTCTATATTATTTATTCTTAAAACTTTTATATTTAATAGGTAATTAAATTTAATTTTAGGTGTGAATTATAAATAAATATTATATTTTAAATATCTTTCATGAGTTTTTCAGTCATTATCCTTGAAGATAAAATCGATAATAAGCATGTTTATGTGATTCTTGATAATTAGAGATTATTTTACTAATTAATTTATTAATTAAACATTGATATAACATTTAAACAACCATATAAAAACTTCTATTTACACATTTATATCATATTATACTATTAATTATTTTCCTATACACATTCATGATACAAATTTATAGTATAGTTGTAGTTGGTGGTCAAACCGACCAAAGCATGAACATTCCATGATTTAATGAATCATTATGAGTTGGTTTTGTTGTAATATCATTATTAAAGTATCATAATGATATTATTTGGTGTTTATTAGTGCTATAAATACTAATTATAATGAATTATAAGAATAATTAATGGATATGAATATATTTTACAATTTGAATAAATGGGTATCCTCTCGATACACTTATTTTAAATGAATAAATTAACGATGATTGTTTATTGATAATATCATTAATAGGTTATACAATTATTTATATCATAAAATTAATTATTTCATAAAAATAATATTTATCCTTTAATAAAATCCTTATATCTATCCATTTAATTCAATGAGGAAAAACAAAACACATTACGTTGTGGAGGTGGTAATCCGTTCAATGCATGAACAATGGTTTTTTTCTTAATGGATGGGTTATATAAATAAATAATGGTATTACCATCAATATAGTAATTATAAATTATATAAATGATAATAATATAATTATATTAGTGTGTCTAATATAATTTTTAAAGAACATAATTAAGAAGAAAATTAATTAGTTGACAATTCTTAAGTTGGACCCTTGAATTTTCCTTGGAAGTCTCCTTGAATTTTAATGGATTACACAATATAAGAGTTTCCAAGGTATTATATTTTTTTAATAGGGGTCTATGGAGATTAAAATTGTATTTTTAATAGGTAATTTTTAAGATAAGTGAGTATTGAAGTGGTGAGGGTGTAACCCTTTTATAAGTGAAGGGAAGGGGGGTTTTGGGAGTAACCCTTACATTTTCATCAATATAAGGTTAATATGCAACAATAAAATAAAAAAATGGACAAAATAGTAGTTAAAATCTTCAATGGGTCGAAACTAACCTCATATAATCCTTTTTGAGATTATAGTGTGTTATGTTGGTCTTTTTGTTTTAACATTTAATATTAATCAGAATTTACTTTACCTTGGTAATTAATTTCTAAACTTATTAATTACTTTTATTGAAAAATATTAAAATATAAATTTTACCTAATTTGATAACTCTAATTTAAAATTTCAAAATAATTTTATCAAATAGATTTTCTAAAGGTGTGAAAAGTTAATTTAAATAAAATACCCCTAATATTATAAAAAATATTTAGAGAAATAAAATTTGTATGATTTAAATTTATATATTTGATGTAAAATTATTTTGGATACTAAATTTAATAACCTTAATTGATTTTTTATAAAATAAATATATGATATTAATCATTTAAGGAAATCCAAAATGGAATCTACCTTGAAAATAAATGATTCAATGAAAAGAATGAAAATATTTTTTATGTTAAAGAAACATTTCAATTAGTTTTAAAAATGTTTTCCATATGATTTCCAATTTCAAATAATTTTCTAAAATGTATAAATTTTTTACATGAATTCATATTTTATTACTTAAAAGGTATTTTTTAACTTCTAGTTCATTCTTATATAATGTTAAATTCATAGAAATTATGTGTTTCATGAAAATTGTACATTTTGGATCAGAAATGACATTTTGAAAAAAGCTAAAAAATTAAAACTAAGCCAATTTTAATATGTTGAATTAAAAATGAATTTAATTTTTAAAATTTAAAATTATTAAATTAATATATTAATTAAATATATGAATAAAGGATATTTAATGGTTGTATTGCAGGATAGTTTAGTATATGGTGTTTACCTGCAATAGTAGAGTCTCGAGTGATACAAAATTGGATGTGGGTGTATTCATCCCCCACTAGCTTAAAGAACTATGTGGGTTATTCTAAAGTCATAATCATTGAATTTCTCAAGGTTCATGAGGACTAAAAAATATTATACTTTTTGAGGGCTTGATGATATTCCAAACCTAGAACGAAATTTTCATTATGTTATTAAACTATTTGAATACCATTTTGTCGGTTATGCATGTGGGACAGTTTTCCTTTTTGTTATTTGTGATTATTATTCGGATTTAATGCCCAAATATTTTTCATTTTCTATAATAATGGATGTTATTTCGGTTATTATTATAGGTATTTTCTACTACCAGTAATTAGTCACGCTGCCACTACACCCTTAATAAATAAGTCTCATTAAAAATGTCAGACTACCACCGACCACACTCCACCTGAGTTTCCCTATAGCCTAGAGGCCCTGTGGCTCAAAGGCCTTTGATGGCCCAAAGTCCTACTAGACCAAAGGCCTAATCAAGAAGAACATTCAGAATGAATAGTACCACCGCTACAGTTACCCACTACAGTACCTTCATGAATTCATACCCTCCCAGATTTGAACATGGGTATTGTGTAGGATTATAATGTGAATTTACCACTCAGGTAACCCCATGACTTTATAATGGTAGTATGTGATACCCTTATCACATGTTTTATAGCCTAGGGAAAGGGAAACTTTTTACTCTTTATATTATAATCATTGTTAGAGAGAATATTCCCACTCTTGATAATATTGATGGGACGTGATGTCCACCTATATATTTTGTCTTGAGTATGTGATTCCCATAGATGTAACTATGTTTTTGGGATCTATTGCACATGTATTGATGATTATGTTTTCCTAGAGACGTTATACCCACAAATCTAGTTATGTTTTCAATATATGCTTGCCTCACATTGATAGTTTTGTTAATATAGGGATGTTATTTCTTTTTTTTGATAATTTTATTGACATAGAATTCCCATGTGTTGGTCATTATGTTATGATGGGATGTTATTACCTTTGATGAAAACCTGGGATGGTATTCTATGTCAATATTTACGTGATATGATCAAAGACACCTTGATGGTAGTTAAAGAAGGTATAGTTACACTCGAGTGCCTATATAGTAATCATGGTTGTACCATAACTATTATTACTATAATTGACTATTTAAATTTATATTTAATATTATCAAAATATACATGCACTTTCGTATAATAGATATATTTAGGGACACCGATGGTGGTGGCATACTGAGTTGTACTCACACCTTGATTGAGCTCCCTATTACCTGAGATAACTTTATGGTTCATGATTTGGGTATGTGTAAGGGTTATATTACTTACTATTGAGATTTGTATCTTGGTAGGAGAAGTGGGCTGGGATTGGGCATGGTCTTGATATTGGTTTTTCAGTCATCCTATACTTTTATCACTTTTTATAAAATTTTTAGTGATATTTCCATGGGGGATTGTATTCATTGATAATGTGCCATCATCATATTCAAGGATGAAACTGATACACCTATAATTTTCCATCATGATCACTAGGGATAACAAACTAACATCACTAGAAATAGGAATTTTCAAGAAAGAAAACAATCGCCAAAGATAAATCACCAATCAGCATAAAAACATCATTGAATCATATCCCAACACTAATATCATAAGATATTTCAATCAAAAAAAGTCAACCAAAATACACAATATATTATCCATAGAAGGACACCACTATTAAACCCCACACATCAATCATCAAATAATTAACCTTAATATAACCCAACCTAATAGCTACCCTAATAGAAAATTAGGTAGAAATTAGTGAAGAAACTATTGTGAATCTCAATAAATGGATGATAAAAATAGATTGGGAAAAGATTACGAAACCTTTAGAGCATAAATATAAAAATGATATATGCCACCACCATGAGCTCCCACCAACACAATATCAATAAATTTAAAACAACACCATAAATACCAAATATGGGTTATTTCTTAGTGATTCATAATAAAAGGGTAGATTGGGATATTGGTATAGGGGATAGAGGAAAGAACACTAATCCACCAAAGGAAGAAAAACTAATGTTGTTGGACCTCACCACATGTTATGATCATTGAATATATCAATAATAATAATATTTATTCCATCAAATAAATGAATAATCTCTATGATTCATTACCAAAAAAACCATTTGGAATACATGTTGTAACTACTACACCTGATATCACATATCATAGACCATTCAATATATCGTACCATATGATTGAGTCATCTTCATGATTACTATGATATGTCCAAATCATAGGCAACTATATGCATCACATGAATATCTAGGATTACAATATAGATGCATCATATAATAAAATTAAACTATTTTATTTAATATCTATCAATCTATAACTTGCACTAAAATCTCACAAGGTATTTATTCAAAACATCATACCTCTTTTTGAATCCATCCAAATTTATTTGGATACCGCTTCTAAAAAATATATTCATTTTAGAACAAACACATTTTCTAAAATCTTAATCTTTATTATAATATTTAATAGTTTAATCCTACAAGCCTTTGAATCATGGAAATAAAATATGAAATCCTTAATTCATAGATGTAAATAAAGAGAAGCCTCTAGAAAACTTTCTTTGTTACTAAATCTATAATGTTTCTGACATGAGAACAATAAAACATTCTAATATCCCCATATGAACATTTCCTACATAATATGTATCATATACATCATATGAATTCTTATATAATATTTTTTTCCATGAAATAAAGTGACCACTATACATGAAACATATCAATCTGGTTTATTCCAACTCATACAAATTTTTATTCTCTGAGTAGATTGATCAAACTATATGGTCACATCACATATCAATCATTATAGTTTATAATAATATCACATGCCACTTATCTAACCACGGTCATTCAATTCATCAACAACTCAATTGAGGACCTATATGTCTTTTCTTGTTATAAATGTGTACAAATCCCATATTGGTTGAACTAAACTGATGACATGATCAATAATATACACAACCACACCCTCATGTTATCAACCTGAGGTCTAGTATAATAAAGGTATCAAAGTAAGAAGGTTCAAATACTAATTATATTTCCAACCTCAAGTAA
The DNA here is from genome assembly GCA_963277665.1 of Viscum album. Lineage (NCBI taxonomy): Eukaryota > Viridiplantae > Streptophyta > Magnoliopsida > Santalales > Viscaceae > Viscum > Viscum album. The sequence continues at coordinate 57,207,656 of OY728123.1, forward strand.
CATGGATTCATAATAAGCATACAACCCTAAGTATATCAATGGCTTTATGATTTTCTGTGTGATATAATTTAATGGGTTTGTCTAAATAATAAGTCGTTGTTTATTGTCTCATGAGTATACACATTTTATCATATAAAACACTTTATATCACATATAATATTTTACTCATATTAATATTAACATAACATCATAATCCAGAATACCACATAATGATCATCAATTAGGGATTACTCAAAGTCTTATTGTGAGGGGATATTATCATTCCATTATTAATGTAATATATATGTAGCACACATTATTGAATGATAAAGGGATATTTCCTTTATTATGAAACCATGATACATTTTACAACCATTTAATTCAATTTCTAATGTTTCTAATACCATGATATTGAACAAGACCCTCATTGTTTTTCTATGCTAATGGTTTTTTCAAATGATCTACCACGTTATCATATATATCCACCCAATAAATCTTTATATATTCCATCTCAATGATCTCATGAATAAAATGTTATACCTAAATGATGTGTTAAGTCCATTGGTTCCATATGGGTTCCTTGACCTGAGAAATAGCTCCTTTATTTTCACTGTAAAACTCAATTACCCCCTCAATTATAGGAACTATCCAAATTTTAGTGATAAACTTATATATCTAAAAATATTATTTTATAGCTTCATATTCAGTGTTTTACTTTGTTTTTTATTAAGTCTTACATGGTAGTTTGTTTGGTACTTTTCCAACTAATAGCTGCACCATTAAGGGAAAATATGAAACTAGAATGAGATCTCAAATATTATTTTTTATGTTATAAACTAGAATTATTAAACCACTTATAATGAGCTCATCATCTCCTATAAATATCAAGAACAAATATTTAGTTCTTATCAAGTACTTAAGGATATTACCGACATTAATCTATTGACTCTCACAAGATTTTTATTTATATCAACTTGTTATGATCAAATAATAATTGACACCAGGTAATGTAAACAACATGAAATACATGATAGATACTATGGTGGATGCATAAGGAATCATATCTATCATTTACAACACTTTAGATGTATATTGAATCTTTTTAACATTCATGCCATGAAACTCTTTTAAAGAAACATTTTTACAGTTCTCTATGATAAACTAATTTAATACTTTACTAATATTTGTGTTATGAATTTGTAAAAGAAACCTATTAAATCTATTTCATTATATATATATACCCATTATGTAGGATGATTCTCCTATTTTTTATTGATAATCATTTTCCCAAACAAACCTTTATAGAATTTAAAGTTGAGATATCATTTTTTATAAGAATTTTTATATATATATATATGAAACTAAAATGTTAAAACACTCCCACTAACCCACTTGTATACCCAAAAATCATATATATTATTGATGAAACCAAAAAATTTGACTGAATCATCAAATCAGATGTTTCAACAAATATAATCATACTTAAAACTATCAATGGACCATTGAAAATTACAAACCATAGTAGAATCATTTAGATTTGAAAAAGCTTAAGTCCATATCATACACATGTCATTGACTAAATTTATATTAAGGAATGTGTTTTTCAAATCCATTTTATTTGTCTCATAATCATAATAATATACTGTGACAATAAATATCCATATCAAATTTATTATCACTACTAGAGAAAATAATTCTTTATAATCAATACCACGATTTTTTATAAACCTTTGCAACCAGATGTGCTTTATAGGTAGACACTCTATCATCAATGTAATTTTTCTTATAGAAAACACACTTAAACACTATGTGTATAACCCCTTCAGGTTCACCAACTAAGTTACAAACTTCGTTAGTGTTCATGGATCCTATTTAAAATTTCATAGAATTTAACCATTTCTCATAATCATAATTCTCAGTGGACTTTTGGTAGGTAATGGTTTCATTATCTTTGAATATTAATTCATCGCCATTTAACACATGAAATATATATCTCTTAGGATACAGAAAAATCATAATATATCATTGAGGTTCTGATGTAACCTATGTTTTTCATTCTTCCATAACTCTATATAGAACCAATTCAACTTCCATATCAAGAACACTTCCAATTGTTTGTTTTAAAATTATTTGAGTTCTGTTTCCCTTCCACTGACACCTCGATTAATATATTCACTTTCAATGAATATAATATTTTAGGCAATAAAATCATTGTGTTTAGTTGTATTATAAAAACATATTAATTTTTTCCTTGGGATAACCAATAAATAATTATTTTTCTAATTTAGGGTCATGTTTTAATAAACCATATAGCATGATTATGCTTCACAGCCCCAAATATTCAAAAATAAAAATTAGGATATTTCTTTATTCATGTCTTATGTAGTTTATTTTTAACTAATTTAGATAGAACGTGGTTATGAAAGAATGCAACAGTTTCTATATCATATCCTCAAAATGATATATGAAGGCCTCACTACTCATCATCGATCAAACCATGTACAATAGTTTATGATTAATACTATTAGAAAACCCATATTTTTATGGTGTTTTAAGATGATTGAGCTGTGAAATAACTATATAATCAGTTGGATGGTTATTGAATTCTTGGATCATAAATTCACCACCTTGATCTGATAAGATAATCATAATCAATTTTCCGAAATGATTTTATACTTAGTTATAAAACTATTTGACCTTTTCAAATGTTTCAAAATTATGTATCATCAGAAACAGATAACTATAAAAAATAAATTCATCAGTAATTTTTATGAATCATATATACCCAGCACTTTCTAGAGTACTCATTGGTCTATATACATCATTATGAATAAGATCTAATAGTCCTCCAGCTCTCTCACCTTTTCCACGAAAGATGATTTTGTCATTTTTCCTAATCATAATGATTCTAATATATATCAAATGAATCATAATAAATTTTTTCCAATAATTCATCATTATAGAGTCTTTGAAATCATTTCTCATTTCTGTGTCCAAGGTGATAATTCTAAAGATAAGTGGTGTTAGAATCAAACTTGGCCTTCTTATTTTGAATGTTATGGATATAATTATACATGTTAAAAATATTTAAACAACTCATTATATTCCCAAATACATAAAATATTTCATATATATATATATAACTGCTCTTGTTATTAATAAAAAAGGGAAAAACTATCTTATCTAAATAAGATATAGAAATCAAATATCCATTTATAAAAGAAACATAATAATAATTTTCTAAATTTGAAACTAATAAAATATGTATAATTATATCATAAGTGTTGACCTATAATGTAGCAAATCTTACCCCATTTTCAATAAATGGATCTACAGCACATTTATTCAAATATCTCTTCTTATTGAGCCTATTTTTATTAATAAAAATGTGTTATCAACACCTAGTATCTAATAATGATGATTTAGAATTAAATAAATTTATTATTATAACATGCACATCCATATGATCTGAATTCTTCTCTTCAAGGTCACTTCTCAACCTTATATACCAATATAGTATTATTTTATAGGTTATAACTATAATATACCTTAAAATTATAATCAATATACCTTCCAAAATCTACAAAAAATATATATATATTTATGGGTGAGAATCAGGTTTTATATATTTTCATCAAATAATTTAAATTAAAGTACTGACACAAAAATAAAGATCACATACATCCTTACCTTTAGTGGTCCAAGATCAATATTTATCTATTTATTTAAGAAATAATATCACATATGACTCTTGGATAATCGATTAAAAAAATATTTCCCAAATCCATCATACAGAAGAACTCAACTATATTCCTCTAGTATCCAAATCATAAGAATATTTCCTAACCAAGTGTAACCCAAAGTTTATAATTGAATATGGGAACCAACTAATTTTAGGTAAACCATATATAACATACCATGCACATGATCATCCATATAAAATGTAACTAATTGGACAGATATAACCCAAAACATCACCTGATCTGGATATCCACATAGCTCTAAAGGAATTCTTCGTCCCAATGGGCTAGAAACTAATGTTTGAGAATCTATGGAATCACTCTTGGGAATTATTTCTACCTTGAATAATAAAAAAGAAAGCATCAAATACAAACCAAGAATCTAAAATTTGGAATATATATCTTGGGAGTCCATAATTAATAAAATAAGTTGTTTTGATGAAAATAATGTATCTAAAGAAGTGAAAATGTAAAATATAAAAACAACTTTTAAAAATTAAAAGATAGAAATTGAGAAACAAAGTAAATATAGAGGAAATTGTAAGATATATTATAACACCTGATAATTTTATGAGAAATATTTTGTTCTTATGTTATATAAATCATCAAAGGAATCTTTCACTACACACAACACTAGCTTGGCTTTCTTTACATGCAACCGTGGCCTTCCTCAATAGCTTGTGTCGTACGCAATACCGAGTTTCACTAAACAACGATATGCTATTAAAATATTATTAAAACTAGCCGTTATGAATAGTGATAACCACTTTTTGAAATTTTTTAAATTTTATTTTTCAAAATGGACTTCATTTTTGGATTCGGAATATCGAAATTAGCTTAGGGTGAAATTTTGGTACTTTTCGGATAACTTTCATATTCTGATGAATAGTTAAAATTACTAAATTTTAATTAAAAACAACATTTTTAATCGAAATAATTAATAGTGATAAATTATTAATTTGAGTGGTTTTAAAGTATATTTATAATATATTTTTACAATTTAATACAATGTTGTTCATTGGATGTAATTTCACATTTAAACCAGACATAAACAAGTGTCAATCTTTTGATAGTTATTATCTTTTAAAAACACACTATTTGTTTTGACGATGGGAATTAATTTTTAAATTATTTAATGTAATTGATATGTTTTTAATTTTGTAAAATAAAAATCATTTTTGAATTCATAATATCAAATATATCTTAGGTCTAATTTTTGGTATTTTTCTGGAAACGTTCATTTTTTATGAATAGTGAAACCACTAAGTGGTAGTTAAAAAAATAGAATTTTTCATAAAACATAATTTTACAGCTTCTGTGAGTAGAATTTAGAAAATACGAGAGACACGGTTAATATCAAGGGCTAAAATGTGGTCAAATGAGATGAAAATAATTTTTGGTGAATATTAAATTTTTACTTTTTTTTTACCACGGTTAAAAGTAAATAGGGTTGTTAAGGGTAAAAATGATATTCTTATTACCCTAACACATGTCCTAATTCTATTGGATAAGATTAATTCGACCAAATACAACCTTAGGAATAAAATATGACCATTTAGGCCCACTTGGATTAGATTAGGACATTTATTATCAATTTATTTAAAGAAGGGTTAAAATAGTTAAAATGAAAGTTTAATAACTAAAGAATTATTAATATAGGGTTATACATAAGATAAATTAGACTATAAATATTAATTACAAAGGTAAAAAGATTTACTACATAATGATGTTTTATTTTTAATTTTTAGAATTTAAATAAGTTAATTTATTTATGACACAAAGATGATGCAGTAATTATCTTATTAATGAAATATTGACATAAATGATGTTATAAATACCCAAATAAATGTAATTTGAGACTTTTTATGAATTACACTAATTTTCTAGGTTAATATGACATGCTATTATTGTTTTAATTAACTTTTTTTCGAATTAATCATTCTGTTGTGATTTTCAGAAAAATCAATTACTAAATAGTGTCAAAATTGACATAAAATAGTTTTTAAAACAAATATTGTATTATTAATTGTTATATTATTCCTAAAAAACTACTGTTAGGCCAAATGACTTAGATAAAGTTATATATATTAATAATAAACAACTTGGGGTTCGTTTGTCTTGTTATAGTAAGTTTATTAACATTATAGTGTAAGAACACAAAAAGACATGGTAAAAGTAAAAATATCTAACTTAATGTTAAATCTAATTGATAAGGTTAAAATAGGAACCTAAACTTGTCTAAATTCTGTTTGATGAGAGGATTTCGACCCATCCCCACCTTAGATTCTAAATAAATCAATTTGGAGCTATTTAAAACCGAATTTGGCTTTATAATAAAATAATATTTTTAGTTTTTCCAAAGGAGCCCCTCTCCTCCCTTATAAAAGGGCACCTCCTCCCACTCTTCCTCACACCACATTGAGCCTTCATGCTCGGCAAAACCATGAAACTTTATTCTCTCCACTTCCCTAGAAACATCCTAGAGGTACTTGTCTTCTTCAAAGACCAATTTTAGCACCCTAAAAGGAGGTCTCAAAGAAGCACTTCAAAGAAGAGGTAATGTCTGTTACCGATTCTTTCATCTTTATTTTTTTATTCCACTTCTTCTTCTTTAGTTGTTTCATTATGAAGTAATAACGTCAGTATCACTCATATACAGATATGTTATTATAAGTATGAAACAACCCTATTTCACCATCTATCCATCCTACGGAAAATGAAATCACCGCGCATGCGTACGTACGGAATACCGTCTCCACGCCGTGGTGTAATCTATTTTCCACCACCACCTTACTTGGATGGGTATAATGGTGTAAATAATAACTATATATGATTATTGTAAAGTGATATTGATTCTGAAATAGTATACATACACTCCATTACAATTTCATGATCATGGGAACGATATCATCGCTCGTGCGTACGTACGGAATACCGTCTCCACGATGTGATGCGACTCGTTCTACATGATCTCCATTGAATCATTATTATATAAATGAATTTAATGAATAAATATGATATATATTACACTAATACCATTCTGTAAATGAGGTATCTATAACCTAAAAAGAAAAATAATAATTTATTCGACAAAACACGCATAAGAACAAAAAGTAATAAACACCCGAATAACAAGTAGTAATGAAATATTACTAATAATAAGCTAAGAATATGACCATATATGACATCATAAAAATAAGTATGATTCTGGAATAAGTCAATAACATTATTTAAATCATTATACAGGAGGTTCAGACACTTAAGAAGCAAATCAGACCTAAGGTAAGGGAAATATCACAATCTCATTTTTATATGAGATTGTTTATACTTTGGTATTGACTGGGTTGTATTTTATCATCCACATCCATGTTTCCTCAATATGTAATATTATTTCCATCCACCTACAATTTTTTAAATCCATTTTTACCCTCTGGTGAGTTTATAGTAAAAGATATGAAATGAATCTTTTGTCTTTTTTCGTACGAGGTACTTTTTGACTTTTCTGACAAAAGTACGAGAAGAATATTTTTTTAACTTATACGGCATGAATGGATTTTTAAAACATTATTTACAAGAAGATTCCTTTACAAGTTTTCATGTTTATTTTTAATCAACTTCTTTTATTTTAAAATTTTATGACATGTTAAGAAATTAAAATGTTTTTGAAGTAGAAAGCATTTTTTCCTCAAGAATGGTGTTCAAGTGTTTTATCAAAATTATTTTCCATCTAAGATAATATAGGGTTCTCTTTCTATCCCTATTATTACATTGATTTGATTATGTTGTGATGAAATTATTTTTATGAATTTATTTATCTTATATGAATTGTTTTATGATGTCATGTTCTTTAAGAATCCCATTTTTGTTACATGGGTTATGCAATGATGTATGATTTATGATTTTGTGGCACACATATGAATGGTATCATTATGAGATGGGTGGGACCTATATCTCCCTCCAATGAATTGGGTAAATATTTTATATCACATGAGATAGAAATGGCTGGAATGGCAGGTTAAACCGGTTCAGTGAAACAGGACTGAAACGAGGAATGAACTCGGTTTAGAAATGGACATTGTCCACTAAGATAGTCTTGGAAATGAGTCTTAACTAATAAGAAATTATTATCTATGATTATGTGTGTATTCCAAAAAAGTTTCATTTTTTAAGTTATGATTATTGGGATTACATTTCACTACTATGATTTATCCCATGTTATGAAATTATGATCTCTTTTGCAGGTTCAGATTTCCAAAAGATATGTTCTTATGAATATGATGTGATTGATATTTCTTTTGTTTACCCTTACTGAGCATTTGAGATCACCCTTTTCTATGTTTTCTTTCCCCAGGTCAGGAATAAGGTTATTAAGTAAGATATGCCAAAAGGGACTATATATATGATGAAATAAATGGGAGACAGTGTAGACGCTTTATGAACCAGTTGTTTATGTTTCCCAGTTTCTAAAGACACTATACCTATACGGTCCTTTCCTGGTTTTGTTATATGTTGTAATAAGTTTGCTTCAATTCTGAAGTAATAACAATGTACGTAAAGTATGGGTCGTTATAGTTGGTATCAGAGGAAAGGTATAGTCAACCTTTGGAAACTAGGATGTGAAAGCCTTAGTAAGAACCCTAAGGATAAGTCTAAGCATAGAACACAATCTTCGTGTTTTAGAAATGGCCATGAATAACCTAGGATAAGACCTTAAGTGTAAAATTTTATTATTGATTACATGGTTTTCCTATTATAATTAGTGTTTCTCACATTATTCTTCTTAGTTTTAGTCAATGGATGGAACCCGAATGAATTGTGTTAATGCGGAACGTGATGGGCAATGCAATGATTGTCCCCCTGAGCAAGCAAACGTTATGGGAGATGGAATGAAAAATCTTGTAGCCATGCTCACACAACATTCTCAAGCTATGAATCATGCAGGACTTCCAAATGAGCAAAATAAGGAGCAACATTCTGTTGAATCCTTCATGAGGAAGCGTCCACCTTCATTCAGCGGGTCTACTGATCCATTAATTGTTGAATAATGGATTAGTACTACTGAAAAGATATTTTCAGTTCTTCAATGTTCTGAACATGATAAATTCATCTTAGCAGTGTATCTTTTGTAAGTTGATGCTGATCAATGGTGAAATATTATCAAGAATACGAGGCAAAGCGATGAAATTGGGTCCATGGAATGGCACAAGTTCAGGAACTTATTTTTCAAAAAGTACTTCTCTCGTCTTCTCCAAACAAAAATGGAGAAAGAGTTTCTTGAACTGAAGAAAAAGGATGATTAATCTATTGGTACCTATGAAGCAAATTTTACAAGACTTGTAAGGTACGCTTCTGGTATTATTATCCAACCTAAGAGTAAGATCGATCGATTCTTTAGTGGCTTAAAACCAAGTCTTCGAAGGGCCTTAGCCATAAGGGACTTCAATAGCTACGAGGAAATCGTTCGATGTGATTTAAAAGTCTAGATGGAGATTGGAGTAACCCATTAGTCATATGGGTTTGATAAGAAGAGGAAAATGGAATTCAAAGGAAAATCTAAAGAGCACACTGAAAAGAAGATGAGTATTCCCTTATGCTCAAAGTGTGGAAAGAAACATGGAGGGAGTTGTCTTAAAGGGAAAAGTAAATGTTTCAAATGTGGAAAGGAAGGTCATCGGGCATTTTAATTCTGCAATGATGGGAAGAAGATGTCTAATGATGCAAACAAAGGAAGGGATACACAGAATGAACCTACTACACATCAATGTTTCAAGTGCAAGGAGATGGGGAATTATGCCAATAAATTCCCTAATCCAAGGGTTGTTGATGATGATCGAAATCAACAAAATCTTAAGGCTAAAGAAAAATGAATGTCACATGCAATTTCTATCAGCGATGTGGAGTACGATAATGATGTGGTGAAAGGTACACTTACCATCCACTCTAATGTAGAAAATGTTTTATTTGATTCTGGATCCACCCACTCTTTTATTTCTGAAGATTTTTCTAATGGTATCGCCGTATTACCTCAACAATTAGATGTTTATTTAGCTGTGACAACCCCTAATGGCACAACAGTCGCATCAAAAGTTTATAATTCTTCTCCGATTGAAGTTTGTGGGAAAGTGCTTCCTGCAAATCTTGTGATCCTTCCTATAGTGGAATTTTATGTGATTCTTCACATGGATTGGCTTTCTTTATATGGAGCTCAAATCAATTTCCAAAGAAGGGAAGTCACATTTCATATTCCAGATCAATATATGATCGTCTATCGATGTAAGGATGAACATAACCTTCCAGTGGAAATTTCTTCCATCTTATGGTTCTTGATTCCACTAAATGAGGGCCATTTATCTCAAATGGTTGGTGAGAAAATCACGATTAATAATTTTCCCATTATACTGGAGTTTTATGATGTCTTTCCGGAGTAATTGTTGGGTCTTCCACCAAATCATAAAATTGAGTTTTCAATAGAATTCATACTTGGTTCTTTACCTATTTCAATGACACCTTATAGAATGACCCCAATTGAGTTGCAGGAATTGAAGAAGCAACTCCAAGAGAATCTTGATAAGGGATTCATACGCCCTAGTGCGTCACCTTGGGGAGCACCTGTTCTGTTTGTTAAGAAGAAAGATGGATCAATGAGACTCTGCATTGATTATCGAGAACTTAACAAGATCACTATCAAGAAAAAATATCCTCTCCCGCGCATTGATGACTTATTTGACCAACTACGTAGAGATCAATACTTTTCCAAGATTGATCTTCATTCATGGTATCATCAATTAAGGGTCAAAAGGGAGGATATACCAAATATGGCTTTCTGTACAAGGTATGGACAATATGAATTTATAGTGATTCCATTTGGTCTTACTAATTCCCCTGCTATCTTCATGGATCTGATGAATAGAGTCTTTAGAGACTATCTTGATTAGTTTGTGGTAGTCTTTATAGATGATATTCTTGTATATTCAAAGAGCAAGGAAGAACATGAAGATCACTTGAGAATTATATTGAAGACCCTGAGAAAGGATAAGCTTTATGCCAAATTTACCAAGTGTGAATTTTGGCTTCAAAGAGTTTCATTTTTGTGTAACATAATCTCAAAAGAGGGGATATTTTTGGATCCAGCAAAACCAGAGATTATAGAAAGATGGTCGAGACCAACAACAGTAACTGAGATCCGAAGTTTTCTTGTTTTGGATGGATATTATCGAAGTTTTTTGAAAGATTTTTGACGATTATCTAATCCACTCACCAAGTTGACTCAAAAAGGAGTTAAGTTTGTCTGGATGGAGGAATGTGAAGAGAATTTCAAGGAGTTGAAAAGAAGGTTATACAGTGCACCTATGCTCACAATACCTTGTAGTGGAGAAAGGATTGTGATCTACAGTGATGCATCCAAGAAGGGATTGGGGTGTGTTCTTATGAAAAATGATATGGTGATAGCTTATGCCTCACGATACTTTAAAATCCATGAGAAAAATTACCCAATTCATGATTTGGAGTTAGATGCGGTAATATTTTCATTAAAGATTTGGAGGCATTACCTTTATGGAGAAAGGTGTGATATTTATACTGATCATAAAAGTTTAAAGTATATTTTCACACAAAAGGAGCTGAATATGCGCCAAAGAAGATGGTTGGAGCTGATTAAGGATTACGACTGCTCAATTCATTACCACCCTGGGAAAGAAAACAAGGTGGCAGATGCATTAAGTCGACAAGACCATGCCAGTTTATCCATGATGAGGATCACAGAAGATCAAATATTTATGGATTTACAAAGGATGGATCTAGGAATTATAATGGAAGGGGTAAAATCGTATCTTTCTCAAATGAATGTTCAACCATCTATACATGTGAAGATTAAAGAGGTGAAGAAAGAAGATGTAGAGTTACAAAGGAAGGTGAGAAATATTCCTGAATTCATCCATGATTGTGATGGGATAATAAAGTTCCGGAATTGGGTTTGTGCTCCTCCCATCCCCAAATTAAAGAAGGAGCTTCTGGATGAGGCTCATAGTACTTCATTCTCTATTCATCCTGGAAGCACAAAGATGTATAGGGACCTGAAAGAGTACTTCTGGTGGGATGGCATAAAAAGAGATGTTGCTGAATATGTCTCTCAATGCTTGGTTTGTCAGCAAGTTAAAGCTGAGAGACAGAAGTCTAAGGGGATGTTACAACCATTACCCATACCCAAAAGGAAATGGGAAAACATCACTACAGACTTTGTCACAGGACTTCCTAAAACATCCAAAGGAAATAATGCTATCTGGGTCATAGTTGATCGTCTTACAAAGTCTGCACACTTCATTGCTATTCGAGAGGATTTCTCTCTAGATAAGCTTGCCAGGATATATGTAATGGAAGTGGTAAGATTTCATGGAGTACCACTTTCTATTATATCTAATCGGGATCCGAGATTTACCTCGAAGTTCTGGAGAAGTCTTCAGCATACTCTGGATACAGAGTTAAGTTTCAGCACTGCTTATCATCCTCAAATATACGGTCAGTCTGAGAGAAAAATTCAAACTCTAGAAGATATGTTGAGAGCTTGCTCTATGGATATCGAAGGTGGTTGGGATCAACACCTACCTTTGGTGTAATTTTCTTATAATAATATCTTTCACTCCAGTATTCATATGGATCCTTATGAATCTCTCTATGGAAAGAAATGCAGGACTCCAACATGCTGGGATGAAGTTGGGGAAAGAAAGCTATTAGGACCTGATCTTGTTGATGAGATGGCAGAAAAGGTCAGATCTATTCAACAACACATAAGAGCATGTCAGAGTCGATAGAAAATTTATGCCGACAACCGAATAAAAGACCTATAGTTTGAAGTGGGTGATAAAGTGTTCTTATGAATATCTCTCTGGAAGAGGGTCATGAGATTTGGAAAGAAGGGGAAGTTGAGCCCTAGATATATCGGTCCATTCAAAATAATGGATCGTGTTGGAAAGGTAGCTTACCGATTGGCGCTTCCACAGAATATCTCTCAAGTTCACGATGTGTTCCATGTATCTCTCCTAAGAATGTACATACCTGATCCTTCACATATACTCAGCTAAGAAGTTGTACCGCTGGAGCAAGATCTTTCTTTTGAAGAACAGTCGATAGAGATTCTAGATCGTAGCGAAAAAGTCCTACGAAACAAGACCACTCGATTGGTGAAAGTTTTATGGAGGAACCACCAATTAGAAGAAGCTACATGGGAGCTTGAGGATATGATGAGGGAGAGGTATCCTCATCTTTTGGTTACAAAGTGATGAATTTCGAGGGCGAAATTCATTTTAAGAGGGGGTAGAATGTAACACCCAATACATTTATGAGAAATATTTTCTTTTTATGTTATATAAATCATCAAAGAAATCTTTCAATACACACAACACTAGCTTGGCTTTCTTTACATGCAACCGCGACCTTCCTCAATAGCATGCGTCGTACGCAATACCGAGTTCACTAAACAACGATATGCTATTAAAAAAATATTAAAACTAGCCGTTATGAAAAGTGATAACCACTTTTTGAAATTTTGTAAATTTTATTTTTCAAAATGGACTTAATTTTTGGATTCTAAATATCTAAATTAGCTTAGGGTGAAATTTTGGTACTTTTCGGATAACTTTCATATTCTGGTGAATAGTGAAAATACTAAATTTTAATTAAAAACAAATTTTTTAATCGAAATAATTAATAGTGAAAAATTATTAATTTGAGTGGTTTTAAAGTATATTTAGAATATATTTTTACAATTTAATACAATGTTGTTCATTGGATGTAATTTCACATTTAAACCAGAAATAAATAAGTGTCAATCTTTTGATAGTTATTATCTTTTAAAAACACGCTATTTGTTTTGACGACAGGAATTAATTTTTAAATTAGTTAATGTAACTGATATGATTTGAATTTCATAAAATAAACATCATTTTTGAATTCATAATATCAAATATAGCTTAGGCCTAATTGTATGTATTTTTCTGGAAACTTTCATATTTGATGAATAGTGAAAACACTAAGTGGTAGTTAAAAAAACTGAATTTTTCATAAAACTTAATTTTACCGCATCTGTGAGTAGAATTTCGAAAATCCGAGAGACACGGTTAATATCAAGGACTAAAATGTGGTTCAATGAGATGAAAATAATTTTTGGTTAATAGTAACTATTTACTTTTTTTTACCACAGTTAAAAGTAAATTGGGTAGTTAAGGGTAAAAATGATATTATTATTACCCTAACACATGTCCTAATTCTATTGGATAAGTGTAATTCGACCAAAAACACCCTTAGGAATAAAATATGACCATTTAGAACCACTTGGATTAGATTAGGACATTTATTATCAATTTATTTAAAGAAGGGTTAAAATAGTTAAAATCAATGTTTAATAACTAAAGCATTTTTAATATAGGGTTATATATAAGATAAATTCGACTATAAATATTAATTATAAAGTTAAAAATATTTCCTACATAATGATGTTTTATTTGTAATTTTTATACTTTAAATACGTTAATTTATTTATGACACAATGATGATACAGTAATTATCTTATTAATGAAATATTGACATAATTGATGTTATAAATACCCAAATAAATGTAATTTGAGACTTTTTATGAATTAAAATAATTTTATAGGTTAATATGACATGTTATTATTGATTTAATAAACTTTTTTGGAATTAATCATTCTGTTATGATTTTCACAAAAATCAATTACTAACTAGTGTCAAAATTGACATAAAATAGTTTTTAAAACAAATATTGTATTATTAATTGTTATTTTATTCCTAAAAATCTAAGGTTCGGCCAAATGACTTAGATAAGGTTATATATATTAATAATAAACAACTTGGGGTTCTTTTGGCTTGTTATAGTAAGTTTATTAACCTTATAGTGTAAGAACACAAAAAGACACGGTAAAAGTAAAATTATCCAACTTATTGTTAAATATAATTGATAAGGTTAAAATAGGAACCTAAACTTGTCTAAATTCTATTTCATGAGAGGCTTTAGACCCATACCCACCTTAGAATCGAAATAAATCAATTTGGAGCTATTTAAAACCGAATTTGGCTTTATAATAAAATAATATTTTTAGTTTTTCAAATGGAGCCCCTCTCCTCCCTTATAAAAGGGCACCTCCTCCCGCTCTTCCTCACACCACTTTGAGCCTTCATGCTCGGATAATCCCTACCAATTTCTTCTCTCCGCTTCCCTAGAAACATCCTAGAGGTCCTGGTATTCTTCAAAGTCCAATTTTAGTGCCCTTAAAGGAGGTCTCAAAGAAGCACTTCAAAGAAGAGGTAATGTCCGTTACCAATTCTTTCATCTTTATTTCTGCTTCCACTTCTTCTTCTTTAGTTGTTTCATTATGAAGTAATAACATCAGTATTAATCATATACTTATATGTTATTATAAGTATGAAACAACCCTATTTCACCATCTATCCATCCTACGGAAAATGAAATCACCGCGCGGGCGTACGTACGGAATACCATCTCCACGCCGTGGCGTAATCTATTTTCCACCACCACCTTACTTTGATGGGTATAATGGTGTGAATAATAACTATGTATGATTATTGTAAAGTGATATTGATTCTGAAATAGTATACATACACTCCATTACAATTTCACGATCATGGGAACGATATCATCGCTCGTGCGTACGTACGGAATACCGTCTTTATGATGTGATGTGACTCGTTCTACATGATATTCATTGCATAATTATTATATAAATGAATTTAATGAATGAATATGATATATATTACTCTAATACCATTCTGGAAATGAGTTATCTATAACCTAAAATGAAAAATAAGAATTTATTTGACAAAACACGCATAAGAACAAAAAGTAATAAACACCAGAATAACAAGTAGTAATGAAATATTAATAATAAGAAGCTAAGAATATGAAAATATATGATATCATAAAAATAATTATGTTTCTGGAATAAGTCAATAACATTATTTAAATCATTATACAGGAGGTTCAGACACTTACGAAGAAAATCATACCTAAAGTAAGGGAAATGTCACAATCTCATTTTTATCCGAGATTGTTTATACTTTGGTATTTATTGGGGTGTATTTTATCATCCACATACATGTTTCCACAATATGTAATATTATTTCCATCCACATACAATTTTTTAAATCCATTTTTACCCTTTGGTGTGTTTATAGTAAAATATATGAAAGGATTCTTTTGTCGTTTTTCGTACGAGGTACTTTTTGACTTTTCTGAAAAAAGTACGAGAAGAATGTTTTTTTTAACTTATACGGCATGAATGGATTTTTAAAACATTATTTACAAGAATATTACTTTACAAGTTTTCATGTTTATTTTTAATCAACTTATTTTAGTTTAAAATTGTATAAAATGTTATGAAAGGAAAATGTTTTTGAAGTAGAAAGGATATTTTCCTCAAGAATGGAGTTCAAGTGTTTTATCAAAATTATTTTCCATCTAAGATAATATAGGGTTATATTTCTATCTCCATTATTACATTGATTTGATTATGTTGTGATGAAATTATTTTTATGAATTCCTTTATCTTATATGAATTGTTTTATGATGTCATGTTGTTTAAGAATCCCATTTTTATTACATGGGTTATGCAATGATGTATGATTTATGATTTTGTGGCACATATATTAATGGTATAATTATGAGATGGGTGGGACCTATATCTCCCTCCAATGCATTGGGTAAATATTTTATGTCTCATGAGATAGACATGGCTGGAACGGCAAGTTAAACTGGTTCAGTGAAACAGGGCTGAAACGAGGAATGAACTCAGTTCAGAAATGGACTTTGTCCACTAAGACAGTCTTGGAAATGTGTCTTGACTAATAAGAAATGATTGTCTATGATTATGTGTGTATGACAAAAAGTTTCATGTTTTAAGTTATGATTATTGGGATTACATTTCACTACTATGATTTATCCCATATTATGAAATTATGATCTCTTTTGCAGGTTAAGATTTCCAAAAGATATGTTCTTATGAATATGATGTGATTGATATTTCTTTTGTTTACCCTTACTGAGCATTTGAGCTCACCTTTTTGTATGTTTTCATTCCCCAGGTCAGGAAGAAGGTTATTAGGTAAGATATGCCAAAAGGGACTATAGATATGATGAAATAAATGGGAGACAGTTTAGACGCTTTATGAACCAGTTGTTTATGTTTCCCAGTTTCTAAAGACATTATACCTATACGGTCCTTTCCTGGTTTTGTTATATGTTGTAATAAGTGTGATTCAATTCTGAAGTAATAACAATTTATGTAAAGTATGGGTCGTTATATATATAGTAATTACAAGAAAAAGTGGCCAATACAAAACATTCTAAAAATATACTAAATGAAATATAAATCCCATAAATCAACCCCATATGGCCTACAACCACTCACCAACACTAAAGGGAAAAATAACCATAATCAATATGACTTATGAATTGGGAAATTGAAACTAAACATAAGAGCTGTATATATTAAGGGGTTCATGCAAGGTGTGAGATAAATGCGCCAAGTAGGATATCACCAAGGAGTCTATGTACTACCTTTACAAAATACATTTTTAAAAATACTATTATGAACACTACTTAGAAACTAGGAATTTTTATAAAGGTGTATAAGGAAAAAATTTCACATCATATTTCATTACAATTCCATTACATAAAATCACTACCCTTTTTAAAACATAGGAAAACAAAATTTTAAAATGAAAACTATTCAAATCCATAAAATGGTGGAAACCACATATTATTCATAGAATCATATATTTATAGTAAACACCATTTTCCATTTTAAACCCATTCTCCATAATTACTTTTAAATATACCATTCAGAACAAAAATCAAAATAAAAAAGGAAGATAATAATCAATTGGAAACAAATAATTTAGAATAATCAACATAAAATCATCAATACATGGGTTCCATGTTATCAAAAAGGATGTTGGAAACCAATAAAATTGTTATAGTAATCCCTTAGATAATATCATTAATGATGAACATGGAAGATGTTCAACTCAATAGGTCCTAATGGAAGACTGTCATAGACTTTATAGATCACAGGACCAACTATTGATGTACATTGTGTTCTAATGAATACACAACCCCTAAAACTATCCCACACTAACATTGTTGTAATGGAACTCACCTCTAAGACTTATTTAATGCAAGTGGGGACAATATTAGTGTGTTTACTGACTAGTGTTGTATAATCCTAAAACACTCTCTTATAATAAGGTTCTCATGTATTCGAACAAGTGGAGGTGAATAAATAATCCCAAAAAACATCACATGCATCAGTAAAGTATAAAAAATAAACTTTATCTCACCTCTAATTCCCACAAATTAAAAGTAAACTTTTTAAATTTGTATAATAATTAAGAATTAAACAACAATAATTAAACTAAATCACATAAATTGGACAATCCTAACCAAGGCATAACAACTAAGGGGCTCAATTTCAAGGTAAGTGTGAATAAAAATTTTAAATTAATTTATAAAGAGTCGATTGAGCCTATAAAAACTATATTGGGATACCAAGATTTACCACCATCCTTTAATAACATAGTTATAAAGAATAACCTTTTTAAATCCTTTAGAAAGGCATTTGAATTAAGAATCACTTTTAAAAGACACCTCAAAGATCAAAGATCCCTTTCAATCAAGAATGTACTTTCTAAAATAAAGGATATTTAAAAAACCACAAACATTATTTATTTAAACACCCATTTTAAATCACTAAAATCATTTTTATATCCCCTTTAAGAGATTTAAATATTCTATTTGTACTCCTAAGTCACACATTAAAGATGAATATTATATAATATTAGGGAAAATATTTGATCCAAGAGATGAAAACCCATGAGATAAATTAAAAACCCATCAGGGGTAGAATAGGTCATCATAACATGGATTAAAAAATATTTTTAAAAAGATCAAACATAAAAAGACATGATAAGATATGAGATTACATGGTAGCATCCACCTTAAACCAAGAAAAAAATTTCACATATAATGGAAGAATCCCAAACGGAGATGAATATGATTCCTATTATCCCTAGAAATCAAAACCCAAATATTAATCCCACCTAAAACACTCAAATAGTCCCACATAGATCCTATCATTAATTGGATATGTTTCAATAAAGAAAATAAGAATAAATAAGGAAGAGGATAAATATTGGAGCTGATTTCCTTGAGATTTTTTGTGCAAACAAGAAACAATATTACGGGAGAAAATCATACAAGATGAGAGGAGGGATATTCATACACCAAGGTTGTTTAGTCTAGACAAGGGGGAGAAACGAGAATTATGTATTAAAAATTAAGGGAGGGTGTATTTTGAATTTTACCAATGTAAAAAAATAGAAAGACTACATAGTTTAGCCGAATGTTTTTCAAAAACCATGCACCAACCATGTAGGACCCACTATTATATCACACTTCACACAGTTTAGGCTGCACAACTAGGAGTAATCATGCATTAGCTGTGTGGGTCACTGATACACACAAAACATTTTTCATGGTTTACCTTATGATTCTAAATAGTTTGGATAATCGTGCACCAACCATTTTAAATCATAGTGTCAAAGAATTACAAGTTTTTCATTCTTTCTGCATGATTTCTACTTACCATTTAGAATTTGTAAACCAAGTGATGAAACTCTAAAACATTAAAAAAAATTGTGGAAAACTTACTTGAAACTCAAGGGTAATGATAATATCCAATTAATAACCAAAATAATAGGAAAATTAAAAAATACGGTGATAAAATTCTCCACAATATATTGAATTATACCCCTATAAATACATTGGGAAAAATTTAATAAAATGGAGAATAAAACTAAAAAAACATCAAGAAACAGGTGGATGGGTTGAGAAACTTGAATAAACCCTAAATGGAAGGAAACACTTACAAAAACTACACCTGAAGAATAAAAGAACTATTCCTCATAAAATATCTAATATCTCCAAGTGGAATTCAACTCTCTCATAAAATACATAAGGCATGATGAACACTGATACCAATTAATATCTTCATGATATTTAGTATTAATCTAAAATAACGGATCATTGGGACACTATAAGACACAATTATTTTTTGAAATATTTTTTTTGAATTAATTTAATCATTTAGATATTTTCCTTTCACACAGCACTGACAATAGTTTATTTTACAAAATCATTATGTTTGTATTGAGTTATATGCAACACTAAGTTAATTTTAAACTACACACAACATAAATTTCAGATTATTTTAAATGGAAAATTGATGCGGTGTATGTCATATGCAACACCATCTTGGTGTACCTTACACACAACACTAAGATTCTACAAAACATAGTAATAAAAAATTTTAAAATATTTTTTAGAATGATTTTATATAAATAAAATATATTGGTAACGAAAGATAATTTTTTTGGTAAAGTCCTTATATGTTTAAAAATACTATTTTCTCAAATGAACTGATTTTAATGTACTTTTTTAAAAAATAATAAAATTACTTTTAGACAAATTTGGAAATTTAATTAGATAAAATAAAATTTATTTTTTAATTTATTATGTCAAAATTATCTTAGGGTGAATTTATGGTTTTTTTCTGAGAAACATCATTTTTTGGATGAATAGTGAAAAATACTGAATTTTAATTCAAAACTGCTTTCTCATATAATTTATTTATAAGGTTAAATTATATTTTAAGTTGGATAAAAATATTAATTAGATCATATTTTTATAAATAAACCCAATTTGGGTAATTGGAATTAATTTCACATTGAAGTTGAATATAAAAACATTGCAAAATTTAGAACATTTTTACATTAAAAACTCAGATTGTCGACCCGACTGCGGGATTAAATTTAAATTAATTTTATCCACTTATGTAAACATAATTGGTAAAAATGGATTCCTTATTTGTAATGATAATAATTTATAACGTATTATAAGTTCAAATTAGTTTTTCTTACCAAAAAAGTATTTAAATTAATTAAAATTAGTTACAACGATTAAGGTAAAATTAATCTTAATAAGTGAATGAACACTAATCTTAAGTGACCAAATGAACTAGAAACTTGTAAAAGAGACATTTTATGGATATATTTAGACCCCATTCCCCTTTTTTTATAATTTATTCCATTATTGGATCCACTTTACATGGGAAAATGTGGGTGGAATGCCTTTTCCCAAAATTTATAAGTGTTTCACTCCTCCTCCACTATGAAAAGGACTCCTCTCCTCTCACATCCTCACACCTCTCAAGCCACTTTTTCTTGACCAATATCTTCCCAAATATCTATTCAAAATACAAACCATCATCCTATAAGAATACCATTTTTCATAAATCAATCCAAGAAATACCTTCAGAGAAAAAAAATTAACCTCATTATAATATTATTTTCTTATGGTAAGTTTTTGTCCTAAAAATACACACACTTCAATATAATTGGTAACAAACATAGTTTTAATGAGTATGGTGAACTACCTCCTCACAAAGCGATGATTGTTCATTTTCTCTTTACCACCACTAATTGTGGGAATTATGATTGAAAATATATTTATATTTTTTTTTTATTTTTTTTATTTTTTATTTAATCTTATTTAATTATTTTACAAAACAAATCTTTTTTACTTTCCATTTTGTGTAAAAACGATAATTTTGTTTGAGTAAGTGTGGACTACCGCCCCCTCAAAGTGATGTGATTCATTCACACGCAATATGGAATGTATTAAGGACGGGTTTAGTGAAAATATATTATATATATGACATATATAATTCTAATTTAATAATTATATATATACATATATTTCATTTATTTAATTTTTTCAATACGACTATTAAAAGGAAATAATATTCATGTTTTTGTACTGCATACTGTCTCCACGAATAGTGTATTTTATTTCATACTTATATATTTTATAGATTATTATAATAAAAATATAAATTATATAAATTATATTTATATAATGTTTTAAATTCTATAAATCATGATATAATTATAAGGACCAAAGATATAACATATTAAGACACATGCAAAGAACAAAAAGGATATTACTCGAAGTGAAACCTTAACATAGAATTGTTAACAAGCGAGTAATATAAAGTCATAATAAAACCATTTAAGGTATTATATATAAGAATATATTTCTTTGAAAGATATATAATTAACTTTTATTTATTATAAAGTATGTTTTTATGAGTACGACAAGAGTGAATACACAAGGTAAGGGAATTTCACCTCACTTCTTATTTATGTGAGATACATGATTTATTCACCACTCATTCCTTTTAGGTTGTGTGTATACTTATCATGGATTTTTCATATGATAAGTATAATTAAAATTTTGGGTATTTACATATGAATATTGTTATCTTTATTTCATGGGTTTTAAGTTTAAAAAGATACCAAATTGGTAAAGTAATTTGTTCTCAATTTACTTTCTTTAAGACACATGCCATGTTATACACATATTTTTTCCATGAGGTGTATATATTGTCTTTGAAATATTATATCATGAATATCCTTATTTTCATTCTATTTTAAGCTTCATTTAATTTCATTTTTCTTACATGGGGATTATGGTTCAAAGTTACCAAGTGGTAAGCGTTTATTGAAACAATATCATCAATTTTCAAGATTGTTTATGTTTGTAAATAATTTGATGAAATATTATGATCCATATCTCAAGAAAATTAAGGAATTTTATTATTATATGATTATTCATAATATTCTAATGTATTGGTACCATTTTTATACTCTTTGGTATATAATATATTTAAGAAAATATTTTTAAATAAATCTTGACTTTACCCTCTCTTCGGTTGGAAATCTTTGTTCCTTCAAAACCATGTTTTATAAAAATTGATTCCAAGAATATTATAATATTATCCTCTATCATTTAAAAGAAATTTTTTCCCTTTTTGTATTTTACCAATGATTTCAAAGGAATCAACTGGTCACTTTTTGAATAAGGAATGTTTCTAACCTTTTACCATGATAAAAAGGAATGTTCTTCTTACCTCGTACGACATGTATGGATTTACCCACCGTCATGACTTAAATTCCCTTGAATATTCCTTCAAAATATCATAAAGTTATTATTTTTAAAAATAAATTATTTTCCTAATATTCTAGATATTCATTATTTTAAAAAAAAATTCAATAAAAAAATTTAAAAAAGGTTTTACGATTATCAATGCTTCCATCAAAAGTTTTCAAATCTATTTTTGAAGAAAAATGTTTTCAAAAATTCTTTATGTTTTAAAAACTATTTTAAATATTTCTTCATAAGGTTTAAAATTATTTTTGAATTAATTGGTTTTCAAAAGGTTTTCCAGCTTCATTCATAAGTTTTCAAGTAAAGGGTTTTCAAAACATTTTCAATATTTCTTTAAAAGTTTTAAAATTATTTTCAAGGAAATAGTTTTCAAAATATTTTCAATATTTTTTTATATTTTTTCAATGAAAATGGTTTTCAAAATGTTTTATGTTTTTAAAAAACCATTTTTCAGGAATAAAGGATATTTTCCTCAAATAATGTTTTCAAAATGTCTTTAAATGTTATTTTCCATCCAAGATGAAATCTGTTGATGTTACTAATGACCTTCTAGAAAATTATCCAAAGGTTCCATTCTTATTTTTTCATTGAATTGTTTATGATTTTATGGAATGATTCTTATGACACCCTTTCTATTTTATGGGTTATATTCTTTTGAAAAATGCTTCTCTTCATGGGTTATGGTTAGATGAAATGATTATGAAACCGGTCATTTTCCATAGTTTATGATATGATTACATGTTTATAATACCCATTTCATTTCAAGGGTTATGATATGATTACTTTTGATCTTGTGAAACATGTATGTATGGTTTCATTATGATATGGGTGTGACCTATATCTCCCTAAAATTTATTGGGTAAATATTTATATCTCATGAGATAGACATGGCCAGAATGAGAAATGAACTCAGATCAGTATTATAGGGATGGGATGATAAATGGACTGGGTTTAGTATTACATGGCTGGAATGAGAAATGAACATAGTTAAGAATTATAGGGCTATATTTAAGAGTGAACTCGGTTTAGTAATACAGGGTTGGAATGGGGTGTGAACCCAGCTCAGTAAAAAACATTATCCACTAAGATTGAATCGAAAAAAATGCCTTTACTACTTTGGAAATCATTATATACGCTTATGAGTCTACCACAATTCCATGTTTTATTCCTATATTATGTTTTCATGGATTATGTTCTTTATTTCCTTGTGATTCATGTCTTATGAACTTATATAATTTATTCCATGATTCATCTTTAGGATCTTATGATATTTAGGGTATGATATTTTAATGTTATGATCACATTATCATACCATTATTCTCATTATTATGATTACATATCTCCCTTATTTACTATTAATAAGCATCTGAGCTCACACCTTTATATATTTCTTTCCCCACGTTATGAAGATATGTATTAAGTACGATGTTTCTAAGAAGGGTTGTAATCATGAAGAACATATTAGGAGATAATTTATCGCACTTACATACCGGTGTTTATGTTTCCATATTTTCAAAGGAACTAGACTAATATGGTATTTGGGAATTTGTTTGTATAATGTTTTAAGAATTTCATAAATTTTATGTAATGTTATTGTATGAAACTTGATGGTTTCTATATTTGGTATCACAATAATGGTTTAGTTAACCTTTGGAATCTAGGATTAGAAAACCATAGTGATAACCCTAAGGACCTGTATAAGGATAAAGAAATGTAAAGGAAAATGTCCTGGAATTTTGGTAAAGGGTGGAGTGATTGGTTTACTAGAAATACAGCCTTGTATGGATACTATAAGTGGATGTGACTATTGAACAAATGTATCTAGGAGTAACTACTTTTACAAGATGGTTTGGTCCTGACTTGAGGTAATCTGATACACGAAAATGGGCCTTGTTGCAAACCTGGTTTGAAACTCATGGGGTTTATGATTTGGGAATTAAAAAACAATTCACAACACATCATAAATTATTTACATAAAAAATGGTTATGAATAACCTAGGACAAACCTAGGGTTTCATAGATTAAGGAAGGTGTCATGATTTAGACATTCTATAATTAATTATTTTCAGAACAATATGGTTTTCTGTTATGTTATGTAGTTCTCAAAATATGCATATAGTTTTAGTCGATGGAGGGAACCAGAAGGAACTGGATTAAAATTGAATATGATGGAAAATTATCTAATGAGAAGTCTAGTGGGATGATCACTCGAGTAAAAGATTTTGTGATCATGCCTAATGAATTTTCACGAAACATGATTAACAACATATACCTTAACCAACACTCAGACTCACTAAAGAAAATAAAGGAGTTCATTGACAGTTCAGGTAATGGAGACCATAGATAAAAGAATATTTGATTTCCTTTTTCTCAAGAATATAGAAACAATAAAAAAAGTGAATGTCTTATAAGAACAAGAAGAAGTTTTTACTATGGAAAATAAGGACACAAAGTAAGTAACTATAAGGGAAAATTAAGAGTAAGGTTAAAAAAATAGATTATAATATTATCCTCACTAAGGCATCCTCAAAATTTAAATGTTTTAACTATGCAATAAATGGCCATTATACAACTCAATGTCCTAAGAGGAATGCTTCTGGAGAGAATCAACAAGGTGGTGTGCGTAATGGTAATATTTCTTATAATGGTGAGACTTTAGATGAAATGTGAAAGGAAATAGGTATTAAGTAATATGATGAGGTATCATTTTTATGGATTATGGATTAAGTGGAATAATAAATGTATTTAGTAATTTGGTATTTAGGAATTATGTTATATGAATGGTGAAATAAACAAGGATTGTCTTGCTTATGTTTTTTACTAAGGATTTAAAAGATTATTTTGAATGGTTTTGATAGATAGAAAAATTTATTTAATGGAAAGGTGATATTTTGGATAATGGAAGATATCCCCTAATATGTTACATATATTAATATATATTTTTTTGGATAAATATATGTGGGATATGAATATGTAAATTGGATGATACTGATTACCTTGGAACTAATTAAGATCTTATTGACAAGTAGTTTATGTTATCATGTATGAAGTTTACAACTGCTTTTATTTATGGAATATATCCAGTAATATATGGAATAAGGAAGCATTCATGTTTTCCAAATGGATTTTTTTAATTCAGGTAGTTACCATGTTCCTAGAGAATTTATCGTGAGGGTATTCACATGTTTGGAATGTAACAACCAAGAGATACTTTGTGATATATGTGGGATCAATGATAAGATGATTTCATGAATTTTATTCTATAGTTTTTTATTTTCATTTTTTATAAGGGTTATAAGGTTAACTATTCATGAAAAAGTTTAAGTTAAAATTCAAAGGAAGTATTTATGTATTGAGATTGTATTGAAAACCTTGGTTAAAAGGATATTTAGTGATTAACCTTATTTCAATTATTTCCATCATATTTATTTTGGAAATTATATTAGTGTATTTTTAGAAAATGACTTCATGTATGTCGAGTGACAACCGATCAACACAGACATGGCATACGTTACACACAACCTTGAGTTTCTACGAAGCATCATTTTATTGTTGTAATTATTTAAACAAAATAATTATAACCTAGCTATTAAACATAGTCATATGAATAGTAATAAATACTTTTAAAATATTTTTTATAATGGTTTTATATAAATAAAACTTATTGATAATGAAATATATAATTTTTGGTAATGTTCTTATATGTTTTAAAATACTATTTTTCAAATGAACTTCATTTAATGTCTTTCTGTGAAAAGATAATAAAATTAATTTTAGGCACATTTTGAAATTTAATTTAATAAAATAAAATTAATTTTTTTAATTTTTAATTTAAAAATTATCATAAGGTGAATTTATAGGATATTTTTGAGAAACTTCATTTTTTTGATGAATAATGAAAAATACTGAATTTTAATTCAAAAATTATTATTCATATAATTTACTTATAAAGTTAAATTATATTTTAATTTGGTTTAAAAGTTCAATTAGATCATATTTTTATCATTCAATCAAATTTGGTCCATTGGAATCAATTTCACTTTGAAATTGAAAATAAAACCATGGAAAACTTTTGAACATTTTTACTTTAAAAACCCACATTGTCAACCCGACTATGGGATTATATTTAAATTAATTTCTTACACTTATGTGATTTTAATTTTAAAAAATGTATTAAATATTTGTAATAATCATAATTTCTAATTTCTAATAAGTTCAACATCATTTTTGAAAAACACATATTAGTGAACGTAATTCAATTTAATTACAAGGATTAATGTACAATTAAGATTAATAAGGGAATAAACGTTAATATTAAGGGCCCAAACTACCTAGAAACATATGCAGGAGAAATTTTATCACCATATTTCAACCCAATATATCACGACCTGTCCTCGGGGCCCGTTCTATGACTACCCCAAGCCCGCCTTCCATAGGCTAGGGGCTGGCGACTGGCAGCAAAAGGCATATCCTAGAGAAAAGGGAATGCATTTCCTTTAAACCTGCAACTCACACAGACTGTAAACAACCAGAGATAACAAAAAAGTATTAATATAGTAAAATAGGGAGGAAAGTAAATGTGCTATCATACAAACCCAATTGAAGTACAAGTACAGGAAAAGGACAAACAGCTCCTGGATCATCCACTGGGGAATCCTACCTGAAGGGTAGGTATAGATCTCAATCAAGTAATCCCTGAGGTACGTCCCATTTATGTCCAGCTCCATGCAGCCTCCCGTCTATCTCTCTCAGCCACGATCACTACTGTTTGTTGTCTGCACATGACACAACAAGGTGTGGGCGAAGCCCATGAAGGGGTGAGTATAACGATACTCAGTAGGGACCTTGAGACCCCCGAAGGTCTCCCAGAATCCACTAAAGATAAACCATGGTGGTAAGGAAACAATAACAAAGTATCATCCAACCTTACTTAGGTATATTCCCATACATATACCTAAGTAATCAAATATAATTTGGCTCCAACTCTTGAGCCCAAGAACAACCCGTTCCATAAAGGAAGAAAGATAACTCATTGATAACAACACAAAGTCAAGACTGATCTCACATAGGTATACAACTTTTATAGAGAGATAGAGATGATTAGATGTAGCCACTGAATCATCTACTCTGTTGGACACATGAAGGATCCTAGTATAGTATATGATCTATTAAACCCACGTAGGATCTTGGAATATTTGTCAGAGCTGTTGAACCCACGTAGGATCCTGGAACAGTAGTCGAAGTTTTTGAACCCATGTAGGATCCCAAAATAGTAGTCAGAGCTATCGTACCCATATAGGATCCTAGAATAGTAGTCAATCCATGTAGGATCCCTTTATCATAATGTATCCAGCCACAGGGTTCCCACATAAAGCACGCTTGATTTCGGGAGGGTCCGCTCCTCAATCCAAGTTTTGATACATCAAGTGCGACAAAGTCCCAAGTTTATGCATCTAGAAGATCCTTCTTGTCATAAGGAACCCAATGCAACAAACAGCGTGTCAATTGAACGCCCTGTCTGAGAGTTATTGACATTTCTTTTTCATGGGTTTAGTTGGATTTAAGTACGATCCAACCCTGCCATACACCAACTGCGTCCAAAACTCATGTGGGGTATACCAAAATAACCGCCTCTCTCCAAGGATTCCTTCTCCACAAACGGTTTGTCAATCAGACGCATGTAGCTTATGTTACGGGAAATAGAGTGGAAATAGGTCAAAGAGGGTTCGGGTCCAGTCTGGCCCCGTCGGACCGACCCAGCCCGACCCCGCCTGGGCTGACCCGGGTCCAGATCGGGTTCTGATCCGGTCCGCGGGTCCAACCTAGCCCGCAAGGGTGGCTCGGCCCGATCTGGGTCCGGCACGCACTAGGCGCAGCTCGCGTGAGGCCCACTGATGGCGGGCCCCTTGGGGTCCTCCCTAGTTGCGTCCAGGGGGAGCCTGCGCCCCATGGAGTCCCGAAAGTCATAACCGTTCAGGTGGTACGGATCCAGTGCCACGTGGCGCTGGTCCGTGTCACGCAGGACCCATGCGGTGTGTCCCACTGTACCCGGCTGGCCGAGTAGACCACCACCTCCCGCGCGGCGTAGTAGCGTCGTTCCTCCTCCGGCAGCCGGCCCTACCGGCCCCATGTCCTCCGTCACTGCAGCCAAGGCCACAACACTTATTCCTCCGCGTGGTGTGCGCAGCATCGCGCCTTCCCCAGTGGCCCTAGCCGCCGGTTCTCTTCGCAGCTGGCCTTGCGCTGGACGCCACTGCACTACCGCGGCTCGTCGGCCGCGGCCCTCTCCTCCAGCGGCGCAGTTGCGTCGCCGCCATCCACGCGGTCGACCGGAGTGCCGACCGCCCTTCCCTTCATTCTACTAGTGATGTTCGCTGGTTCTGACTGCTGGCGAATCTTCCACGGGTCATCGGATGAGTTCTGGTGGCCCGATTCTCGTTCCAAAATTAGCCACACACTCCTCGGGACGTCACCTTCGATCTGCGACCATCATTGAAGAAATTATCTCAACCCAGACTCGTTCCGTAATTAGCGTCAAAATCCACAAGGCAAGGCGGAGGGGTCTGGGTGTGTTCGTTTGGCCTGCACCCACCGCGTTAGAGTGATAGCTTGGGGCTTCAAATCTTAATCCATGAAGGAAAACAAAGAATGAGACACAATTGACAAAGCTTGAACCCCTACCTCGGATTCATTAACGTCGAGGAACAAGATGAAGAATCCAAGGATGACGTCATCGGCATTCTTCAAGGACGACACTTCCTCCCTTGTTCCAGAAAGAGATCAAAGAAGAATAAGTTCGTCATTGGTAGAAGGAGAGTTCATCCTCCAAGTATTTCCTCCAATAAGAAGTTTTCTCCAGCCAAAGCACCAATTCCAGCAACTTCTAAAGGAGGAGAACAAACACTTGAATTTGAGGAGCCTCCCCCTAATAACTTCATTTAATGAAGGTGGGGGGTTGGAAAAAATTAAATTGGGGGTTTAGTTTGGGTGGACCCCACTTTAATTCAAAAATGGTTTGAATAAAATAAAATGTAAGTTTAACCAATTTTTATTTTATTCCACTTTTTCTTTATCCTCCACGAAGGTTTGGAAAACCAGCTTCCGTTCATGACCAAACACAGTTAAGGTGAAGGTCCCCATAAGCAATCACCAGCGCTGCGAGTTCAACGGTGCCCTCAAATTTAAATTCCGACCACGAGTTCTAATGTTACCAAAACCTACACTTAAGTTCACTAAACGTACTCAAAAACTTCAGAAAAACATTCCAGGCACACCGGGCCTCGAAATTAATTGTAGTCAGAAACCAAAGTCTTGGAATAATTCCATATAATTAAAAACATCACATGGATTTCCGAGTCTTTACATTATCCCCACCTCAGGGATTTGCATCCTCGAAATCCAAAACACAAAAACTAGGATAACAAGTGGGGGTACTGGGCACAAATTTGAGCCTCATACTCCCATGTGCTCTCCTCGAGGTTCTCGTGCTGCCCTCGCACATGCACCAGAGGTATCGATCTCCCATGAAGGAATCTCTCATGCCGATCCTTGATCTCCACTAGAACCTTCAAAAAAGTCTCCACATTGTCAATGTCAAGCTCTCCCCAGTCTATGATGTGAGTAGGATCATTCACATATCTCCTCGGATGGGATACGTGAAAAACGTCGTGCACCCGGTGCAACTGAGGGGGAAGTTCCAAGAATTAAGCCACCTCACTTACTCTACTTAGGACCAATAATGATCTGATGAACCTTGGAGATAACTTGTTTCCCTGTCTAAATCTCCGCAACCCCCATTGAGGTGAGACCTGTAGAAATACGTGGTCACCATCCTCAAAATCTAGTGGTCTTCGTCTCCTATCGGCATAGGACTTCTTCCTTCTCTGTGCAGTCTTCATCTGCTCTTGGATGATATGTACCTTCTTCATGGTAGCCCATACCATCTCTGGTCCAATGAGTGCTGACTCCCCTGGGTCTATCTAGCACAGTGGTGATCTGCAAGGTTTTCCATACAAGGCCTCAAAAGGTGCCATCCTGATGGTGGAGTGATATCTATTGTTGTATGAAAACTCCAACAAAGTGAAGTGGTCCTCCCAACTGCGACCGGAGTCGAGGACGCATGCAAAGAGAATTTCCTCAAGTTTCTGAATGGTCCTCTCAGTCTGGACATCCGTCTGAGGATGGAAGGTGGTGCTCAAACAAAGTTGTGTCCCGAAATCCTCCTGAAACCCCTTCAATAGCCGGGAAGTGAAATGTGTATCTTCATCAGAGACAATCGTCAAATGAACTCCATGAAGCCGTACAATCTTTTGCACGTAGAGGTGTCCCTTGCTCTCCACTGGACACTGCTATCTGATTAGTAGGAAGTGGGCCGACATGTTGAGTCGGTCAACAATCACCCAAATGGAATCATGAACCCTGGATGTACATGGGAGTCCTGTCACTAAATCCATGGATATCCCATCCCACTTCCACTCTGGGACCACTAAAGGTCGAACCAATCCTGCTAGTACCTAGTGCTCCGCCTTCACATGCTGACAACTGAGGCATCGAGAGACAAAATCCACTACTACCTTCTTAATACTTGGCCACAACTGCTGTTGTCAATGGTTCTGGTACATCTTCACCACACCAGGATGTACCGCTAGGGGTGATTTGTGGAACACTCTCAACACTTCCTCCAAAAGCGACGCTGGTACCATGGTACGCACTCTGAATAGGATGATATTCTCACCACCTACAAAAAATACATCAGGTACATGCCCTATGGATATCTATACACATTGAGCCTCGCATTCAACATCCCCATGATGCACCTCCATGACTCTCTTAAGGAGTTGGGGTGTGACTATAATAGACTACAGGAAAGCTGCTCCATCTCGGTCCACATAAGAAATCTGCAAAGCGGCTAGCTGCTCAGTCGCCTCTCTTAGCAGCTGAATACTTGATCTTCTGCTGAGAGAATCTACTACAACATTCCCCTTCCCAAAAGTATAGACGATCTCGAAATCATATTCCTGGAGAAACTCAAGCCAACACTGATGTCTCAGGTTCAGTTCCTTCTGTGATAAGATATACCTGAGACTATGGTGGTTAGAGTATACTATGAAACACTATCCCATCAGATAGTGTCACCACATCTTCAAGGTGAGGACCACTATTGCTAACTCCAGGTCATGGGTAGCGTATTTCTGCTCATTTTGTCTCATCTGACGATAACCATATGCTATCACTACTCACTCTTGAATTAGGATGCATCTGAGCCCGGTCCTTGATGCATCACAGTATACCATGTACCCAACGCCCTCCTCCGGTAACATCAAGATGGGTGCACTAGTTAGCCACTACCTCATCTTCTGAAAAATCCTCTAGCACCTCTCTAACCACATGAAGGGTTTCCCCTTTTCATCAATGCTGATAAGGGTGCTGAAACTCTGGAGAATTCTGGCACAAATATCCAATAATAATCACCCATACCTAAGAAACTTTGTACCTCTGTCACACTCTTGGGTGGCTCCAAAGCTAGCACAGACTCAATATTTGCTGGATCCATAGAAACTCAGGCCTTTAAGATGACGTGTCCCAAAAAGTGAACCTCTTATATCCAGAACTGGAACTTCGAGAGCTTACTATAAAGCTGGTTCTCTCAGAGTGTGTACAGTACTATCCGCAAATGATAGGCATGCTCTTCCTTGGTAGTCAAGTATATCAGAATGTCATCGATGAAGGCTACCACAAATAGATCAAGGTATGGCTGGAATATCCTATTCATGAGTCCCATGAACACAGCTAGTGCATTGGTTATGCTAAATGGCATAATCAAGAACTCATAGTTGCCATACCGACATCTGAAAGTCGTCTTCTGCACATCCTCGTCCCGTACTATGAGCTGGTGGTAACCCAATCGGAGGTCTATCATCAAGAACCAATGTGCTCCCTTAAGCTGATCGAATAGGTAATCAATCCTTAGAAGTGGATACTTGTTCTTCACGGTCACCTGTTTCAGGCACCGGTAATCCACACTGAGCCTCAAAATCTCGTTTTCCTTCATGGCGAACAAAATCAGGGCTTCCAATGGTGAAACACTGGCTATGATAAACCCATTTACCTGCAAGTCCTCCAGATGTACTCGTAGCTCATGAAGCTCTGCATGATCCATCCGATTCACTAGCGTATATATCAGTTCCATCGCGGGATACAAATCGTTGTAAAATTCTACCTTTATGCTAGGAGGTAGTCCTAGCACCTCATCAGGAAAAACATCCCCGTACTGATCCAACACAATAGGATTTCTCGGACTCTGCACATCAACCGCTTCGAGGATAAGGCTAGCCAACTAATGAGTGATCGGTTGCCCCCTCTTCTGGATTAAGTCCATCCTGTGCTAAAAAGGCTCCCTTTTCGCCGGTGAAGGTAAACCTAGTCCAATCCTCACGAACACACCACACTTTCTGCCTAATGCAGTCTATCTGAGCATGAACTGTGGATAACTAGTCCATACCCAAGATGATGTCGTAAGGCCTCGACGCCGCTACTAAAAGATCCCAGCTGAAGCTCTCGCCTCCTAGTGTTAGCTCACATTGTCGGCACCAGTGTGTAATTGTCGAATCCTCTCTCGTAGGAGTCTCTAGCCATAAGGATCGAGCCAACGCATCCACCGGAATCATCGAGCTCCACATGAGGGCAGTGGCAATAAAATAATGACTCACACCTGTGTCTATAAGCACTGATGATAGGGTGGAGTAGACACATATCGTACCTCGAATCATCTTAGGAGTGTTGTGGTCATAGGCCTCAGCTTCCTAGAGATGAGATCGCCCCTGTCCGCCTGCTCCCTGTGGTCGGGGTGGACCTCCTGGTGGTGGTGGTGGTGGTAGGACCTCGAAACATCGTCCACCACCTGCTAGTCATCCATCTCCTCTACCACATCTTCCTACTCCCTACGGACCACCATGGTCGATCCTCGGCCTCTACCAGGGAGGTCCTTCAAATTTCTACAGATCATATGCACGGTGGGTCGGGTAGTCACGAGACATGAGACCCTGCCCGCCGTATGCATAGCAGTGCCTACTCCTCGTATGACTGGCTCTGTCTCGTCTGCCACATACAACTGAACCTGTATCCTGAGGTCGTCCACTAGATGGCCGGGTCCGCTTGAATCTCTGTGACATCTATCTACTTCCAGCTGCAGAAGACTCCTCTACATGATGGCCAGTGGTGGGTCTCACTGTTGTTGACTACTCAACAAGGAAACTCTCCACTAAGATGGCTCGCTCTAACACCTCCACCTGTGTCGGGATGTTGAGGGAGATCATCGGAGCCTCGATCTCTCACCTGAGCCCATGCTCGAAGGTCTGGGCCCGGAATAATGGGTCTCGCACCATATCTGTGGAGTAGTGCAAGAGGTCTGGTAACCTCACTGAGTACTATGCCACCACCTTGCTGCCCAACTGCAGATGAAGTAGCTCTTGTATCTGCACTGCACGTAGGGTGGCTGGGACAAACTCCGCACAAAACAGTCTCTCGATGTCTGCCCCGAGAAGTGTCTCCTCATCATGCACCTAGAGCATCAGGCTCCACCATCTGTCTGCTGCTTCCTGAAGGAGACTCGCGACAATGATCACCATAAGGTCGGCTGGTGTCCCTACCAGTCTAAAGACTATCACCACATCCTCCATCCAATCCTCAATTTCCTGTGGGTCCATCTCCCCATTGAACCTGGGTGGCCTATGGCACTAGAACTCATGAAACGCGCTCAGGCAGTATACACTCTCTGTTGCTGGGGTTGGTGGCATCGGTGGCCCAATGGGTAGTGGTACCGCTGGTGCCTCCGCTGTGATAGGGCCCTACATCGAGGCCTCGTCGCTCGGTGGGCTTCATTCTCATACAAAACCTGGAACCCTGGCTAGCTATCTACATGTGGCCATCCTGAAAACAAACAGGTGAGCCATGGTCAATAAGTAATACCTGTTGAGCTGACTCAAAGAGATCACAAATAAAACTTTTCAAATGAAACACACACACAATCGGTGTTTTCGTACACTGAGTCAGAAATCAGAAGTCAGAGTCCTGGTATATGGATACGTTGGCCGCTGCACCAACACTGGTTTCCCTAAACTGATAACCACACCCAAAACACTTAAAACTATTTCCATTAAAAGATTAGAGTCTAATGTTCTATGGTAGAACCGACTCCTATGATACCAATTATTCATGACCCATCCTCGGGGCCCATGTTGTGACTACCCCAAGCCCACCTTCCTTAGGCCAGGGGTTGGCGACTAGCACCAAAAGGAATATCCCAGAGAAAAGGGAAGGCATTGCCTTTAAACCTGAAACTCACATAGACTATACACCACCAGAGATAACCAAAAAGTAATAATATAGTAAAAGAGTGGGGAAAGTAAATGGGCCATTATACAAACCCAACTGATGTACAAGTATAGGAAAAGGAAAAACAGTTCCTGGATCATCCACTGGGGAATCCTGCCTAAAGGGTAGGTACAAATCTCGATCATGTTTCCCCTGAGGTACATCCTGTCTAAGTCCATCTCCGAGCAGCCTCTCGTCCATCTCTCTCAGCCTCGATCACTACTGTCTGTCATCTGCACAAGACACAACAAGGTACGGTCGAATCCCGTACAGGGGTGAGTATAACGATGCTCAGTAGGGACCCCAAGACCCCCGAAGGTCTCATAGAATCCACTAAGGATAAACCATTGTAGAAAGGATACAATCAAAAATTATCATCCAATCCTACTTAGGTATATTCCAATACATATACCTAAGTAATAAAATGCAATAAGAATCCAACTCTTGATCCCAAGCACAATCTGTTCCATAAAGGAAGAAAGATAACTCGTTGATAACAACACAAAGTCAAGACTCATTTCACACAGGTATACAACTAATGTAAAGAGATAGAGATGATTCAATGTAGACAATGAATCATCAACTCTGTTGAACCCATGTAAGATCATGGTACAGTAATCAGAGCTTTCAAACCCACGTAGGATCCTAGAATAGTAGTCAGAGCTGTCAAACCCATGTAAGATCCCGGAATAGTAGTCGAAGCTGTTGAACCCACGTCGGATCCCGGAATATTAGTCAGAGCTGTCAGACCCACATAGGATCCTAGAACAGTATTTACTCCATGTAGGATCCCAGAATAGTAGTCAGAGTTGTCGTACCCACATAGGATCCAAGAACAGTAGTCAGTCCACGTAGGATCCCTTTATCACAATGCATCCAGCCACAGGGTTCCCGTACAAAGCACGCTTGATACCAGGAGGGTCCGTTCCTCAATACAAGTGTTGATATATAAACATCCATGAATTAACAGGTTGATGTATCCAGAAAATACTTCTTTTCATAAGGAACCCAACACGATGGATGGTGTGTCAATCGGACGCATGGTCTGAGAGTTAGTGGTATTTCTGTACCGAGGGCCCGGTTGGATTTAATTTTGATCCAACCCGGTCGTACCCCAACTACCTCCAAACCTCAAGTGTGGTATACCAAAAGAACCGCCTCACTTCAAGGTTTCCAGCACTATAGATGGTTCGTCAATCGGATTCTCGTAGCTCATGTTAATGGAAAAAAAGTGGAAACAGGTCAAAGAGGGTCCGGATCCGGTCCAGCCCAGTCAGACCGACCCCGCCTGGGCCGGCCCGGGTCAGGACTGGAGTCCACCCGGTCCAACCCTTCCCGCGCTGGGTTAGGCCTGCGCTGGGCTCGGTCCCCACGTAGCCCGCTTCTAACAGCCCCTATGGGGTCCACCCTAGCGGCATCCAGGGGGGAGGTTGTGCCCCTTGGAGTCCCAAACGACATAGCTGTTTGGGCGGTACAAATCTGGTGCCATGTGGTGCCAGTCTGTTTCATGTGGGACCCACGTGGCGGGTCCCGTTGTTCCCGGATGTCCGAGCTTCTAGCCGCCTTCTGCGCAGCGCGGTTTCTTCGTGCCTCCTCCGGCGGCTAACCCTGACTATAGCCTATCCTCCATCACCACGAACCTTACTCCTTTGCGCGGCGCGCACTGTGTCGCGCCTTGCCCAGCAACCCGGTGGCACGAGCCGCCGGTTCTTTTCGCGGTTGGCCTTGCGATGGCCGATGCTGCACCGTCGCGGCCCGTCGGCCGCCGCCCACTCCTCTGGCGGTGCGGCTGCACCGCCGCAATCCACGCGGCCCTCTGGAGTGCCGGTCACCCTTCCCTTCGTTCTACCGGTGAGGTTTGCCGCTTCCGACCGCCGGAGAACCTTCTGTGGGTCACCAGAAGAGGTCTAGTGGCCTGATCCTCATTCCGGAAGTAGTCGCGCACTCCTCGAGACGTCGCCTTTGATCCACGACCATCTTTGACAAAATTTAGTCAACCCGGACTCATGTCAAGATTACCATCAAAATACACAAGGCAAGGCTGAGGGGTTGTGACATGTTCATTCGGATTGCACCCTCCACATTAGAGTGATAGCATGCGGCTTCGAATCTTAATCCATGAAGTAAAATGAAGAATGAGAAACAATTAACAAAGCTCAAACCCCTACCTCGGATTCGTTGATGTCGGGGATCAAGATGAAGAAGTCGAGG
Organism: Viscum album; assembly: GCA_963277665.1. NCBI lineage: Eukaryota > Viridiplantae > Streptophyta > Magnoliopsida > Santalales > Viscaceae > Viscum > Viscum album. The sequence continues at coordinate 57,245,051 of OY728123.1, forward strand.
ATGACGTCGTCGGCATTCTTCAAGTACAGCACTTCCTCCCTTATTCTGGAAGGAGATCAAAGAAGTATAAGTTCATAATTGGTGGAAGGAGAGTTATTACTCCATGTATTTTCTCCAACAAGAATTTTTCCCCAGCCAAAGCACCAATTCCAGCAACTTCCAAAAGAGGGGAACAAACACTTGAATCTGTGGAGCCTACCCCTAATAACTTTATTTAATTAAGGAGGGGTGTTGGCAAGAATTAAAGTGGGGTTTAGTTTGGGTGGACCCCACTTTAATTCAAAAAGTTTTGAATAAAATAAAATTTAAGTTTAACCAATTATTATTTTATTCCACTTTTTCTTTATCCTCCACGAAAGGTTGGAAAACCAGCTTCTGTTCATGACCAAACACAACTTAGGTGAAGGTCCCCTTAAGCAATCATCAGCGTTGTGAGTTCAACGGTTCCCTCAGATTTCAATTCCAAGCACTAGTTCTAAAGTTAAAGAAACCCACTCTTAAGTTCACTGAACGTACTCAGAAACTTCATAAAAACATTCCAGGCACTCCGAGCCTTGGAATTACATGCCATCAGAAACCACAGACTCGGAATAATTCCATATAATTAAAACAAATTACATGGATTTCTAGGTCTTTACACTATCCCCAATTTCTAAAAACAATTTCATTATTGGATCCACTTCAAATGAGAAAGAAGTGGGTGGAATTCCTTTTCCCAAAATTTACAAGAGTGTCACTCCTCCTCCACTATAAAAGGCCCCCTCTCCTCCCACTTTGTCACACCTCTCAAGCCACTATGGCTCCAAAAATATCTATAAAAATAGCTTATAAAAATACCTATCCTCATCCTATAATCCTCCCATTTAAAATAAATCATTCAAAGTAAGTCCTTTGGTGCAAACCAGAAGGAGTTACCTGAATAAGAGGTAGCATTCTTCCTTATGTTCTTCTATTTTGTTTCGATTATCCACCCCCAAAAATATTATTATTCAATGATTTTATAAAAAATAGTATCCTCCATATAATATTATGTTTTTATTCTATGGTTTTACCTACACTTATACATAATTCGATCTAATGGGTAACGAACATAATGTTTATGTGTACGATGAACTATAGCCTCCCAAAATAATGATTGTTCATTATTCCTTTACCACCTATCATGGTGAGAATTATAATGGAAAATATGTTTATATATTATATTTATTATATTTATTATTTATTTAATCTTATTTAATTATTATAATACATGTATATTTAAACTTTCCATTTTTGTAAATACTATAATTTCGTTTGAGGAAGTGTAGACTACCACCCCCTCAATGTGATGTGATTCGTTCACACACTACATGGAATGTATTAAGAATGGGTTTAGTAGACTTATATGATATATATGAAATAATAATTATATTTTAATAATTATATATATACATATAGTTCATTTACTTACTTTCTATCAATACGACTATTAAACTGAAACAATGTTCATGCTTACGTACGACCTACCTTTTCTATGGATGATGTATTCCATTTCATACTTATATATTCTATATATTATTATATTAAAAATATAATGAATATACATGATATTTATATCATTTATTTAATTTTTTTAAATCATGATATAATGTTATAAAGAGCAAAGATATAACAAATTAAGACACATGCAAAGAACAAAGAGGATATTACCTGAAGTGAAACCTTGACATAGAGTTGTTAAAAATTGGGTAATATAAAGTCATAATAAAATAAAATAAGGTATTAGATATAATAAAATATTTTTGTGATATATGTATAATAAGCCTATATTTATTATACATGATGTTTTTACAAGTACGACGAGATTCAAGACAAAAGTTAAGGGAGTTTCATATCACTTTTTATTTCCCTCACATACATGCTTTATTCACCACCCATTCCTTTTGGGTGATATCTATACTACCCATGAATATATTCTATTATTATTATAACTAAAATTAGGGTTATTTACATATCCATTATATGATATTTATTTCAAGGGTTTTATGTGTCAAAATTTTTCAAATTATTTAAGTAATTTTGTCTCAATTTTCCATATTTGAGACACATTCTATGTTATGCAACTATATTTTTCCATGAGGTGTATATACTACCTTTGAAATGTATTATCATGAATTTTATTAGATTCATGATGTTTTAAGATTTCTATAATTTCATTTTTCTTACTTGGGAAGTATAGTTCCAAGTTTCTAAGTTTTAAGAGTTCATTGAAACAATCTCATCACTTTTCGAGATTGTTTATGTTTATGCTTCCTTTGATGAAATTTTATGATCCATCTCTCAAGAACATTCATGAATTTTATTCTCCTATTATTATTCATAATATATTAATGTATTGGTACAATTTTTATACTCTTTGGTACATAAGATATTTATGAAAGTGTTTTTATGATATCTTGACTTTACCCCCACTTCGATCGAAAATATGTGTTCCTTCAAAACCAGGTTTTATAAAAAGGATTTACAAGAATATTATACTATTATCCTATAATAATTAAAATAAATGTTTTACATTTCTGTATTTTACACAATTTTTTGAAACGAATCTTCTTTTCTCTATCCTAAAAATCCATTTTTTTAACATTTTACCATACAAAAAAAATAACTTTCATCTTACCTTGTACGACATGTACAGATTTACCCACCATCATTACTAACATTACCTAGAATCTTCCTTTACAAGATTAAAAAGTTTTTTTAAAATAAATTTTTTTCCTAATATTATTGAAATTCATTTTTTTAAGTGGCTTTCAATATAAAAGGTTTTTCAAAAATTATTTATGTTTATCAATGCTTCTTTTAAAAAATTTCAAATATATTTTTAATGAAAAAGTTTATAAAAAATGATTTATATTTTAAAAAGTGTATTAAATGTTTTTAAGATTTATTTAAAACTTTTCAAATTATTTTCAAAGAAAATTATTTTAAAAATATTTTCAATCTTCTTTGATAATTTTTTCTGAAAAAGGTTTTCTAAATATTTTCAAGAATTCTTTATAATTTTTCAAATTATTTTCAAAGAAATGGTTTTCAAAAAGTTTTTAATATTATTTTATATGATTTCAAGAAATTTTTTTTTTAAAATTTGTTATGTTTTTTAAAATATTTTTTAGGAATAAATATATTCTCCTCAATAAATGTTTTCAATGTATATTTACAAGTTATTTTCCATCTAAGATGACATTTTTGATGTTACTCATTCCCTTCTAGGAAATGGTCCAAAGGTTCCATTCATATTTTTTCCCTTGAATGGTTTATGTTTTGATGGATTGATTCTTATGACACCCATTTTCCTTTCACATGTTATATACTTTTAGAACCCAATTCTTTTCACCAGTTATGTTTATGATACAATGATTATGAAACCTATATTTTTTCACAGGTTATGACATGATTACATGTTTATAATACCCATTTAATTTCATGGGTTATGATATGATTATTTTTAATCATGTGGAACATGTGTGTATGATTTTATCATGATCTGGGTGGGACCTATATCAACCTCAAATGCATTGGGAAATAATTTATATATCATGAGATAGACATGGCTAGAATAAGAAATGTACTTGGTTCATTATTACAGGGTTGGAACTAGAAATGAAATAGGTTCAATATTATAGCGCTGGAATGAGTAATGAAATTGGTTCAGTTGTACATGTCTACAATGAGGAGTGAAATTAGTTCGGTAATACAGGGCTGGAATGGGGTGTGAACCCAATTCGGTAATGTACTTTATCCACTATGATGGTATCGGTAGTAATGCCTTGATTACAATATAAATCATTATATATGCTTATGTGTCTTCCATAATTCTATGTTTTATTCCTATTCTATGATTTCATGAATTATGTTATTAATTTCCTTATGATTCATGTCTTATGAACTTCCAAACATTGCACCATGAATCATCGTTATGAATTTATGATATGCAGTGTATGATCTTACAATGTTATGATCACGTTCTCATACCCTTATGCTCATGATTATTATTAATTGTGTCCATTTTTTACCCTAGAAGAACATGTAAGCTCACCCTTTTTTGTTTTTTCCCCAGGTTATGAAGACATATATTAAGTATGATGTGTCTAAAAAGGGTTCTAGTCATGAAGAACATAAAATGAGATAATGTAGCTTAATTTTGTATGAAATTTTATGTTTCCATGTTTCCAAAGGCACTAGACTAATATGTTCTTTAGGAATCTATTTGTATAATTTTTTAAGTATTACACAAAAGTTATGTAATGATAATTTATGAAATGAGAGGGATTTTATAGACAGAAACTCTCTGGAAGACACTTCCTTACGATATTATACTTCCAAATAACATCAATTAGAGATCATGACTCATATATCAATCATACTAACCAAACCTGAGACAAGATCCAAAACTCGATAAGTAAAAAACTAAAAAAATTATTCTTCAAATGAATCCAATAATTCTAACTAAAACATCATCACCCGATAACCATGAATGGAAACACTCCAAACTAGAAACATCCATCAGAACACAAAAACATGGATTTAACCATGGGATGAAGAACATGAAAATAGGGTAATCCAGAACCTCACTTATAGAATAACACTAATTGTAAATCTAATATAATTTGAGCAGATCCAAACAAAGTTCAACCAAACTTCATCTATTCGAGACACCAAATCATATACCAATGGTTTAAATGCTCAGCCAGTAAACACCAATACCCCAGAACACAATTTATAAATAAACCCCATAAAAAGAATATGAGAGTTACCAAAAAAACACATTAAGAAAAAAATAGAAACAAATATATTATAAGATCTATAATTAAACCATTAAAGAACAACTAGATAAGAACTTAATCAAGAGATATAATCAAGTTAAATGCACTAAAGAACCTCAAAAATGGATCATTCAACCCCCGGTCACACTTGATACACTTACTCCATATACCTAGCTGGAAAAACTACAGAGGTTACAAAGATAGTAACATCTATGTTAAGACCCCAAAAACTACTAAAAAGAAGGCACAAACTCAAAAATTATTAGGTAGGGTTCAATAGAAAGGAAGAATCCATCCTCACTACTTTATTAAAAGCCTAGGTAGGGTTATCAACTATAGTAACTACACCTAAATAATAAATTGAATCACTCTATTGTTTAACCCTAGAAACAAAATTTCCATCATTTTTCACAACATTTTTTGGAAGTTGAATTTAAATAATAAAAAACATGAACTCAACTAGTTCATTTTATATACAAAAAAATAATAAGTCCCATTAAACTAGGGAATAAATCCAAAAATAATTCATTTATAAAAAAATATAACATTAATAACACATTACAAATTCCATTTTTCATTAAAATTTACAACCCCTATTACAGGATTTAAAACCCATTTCCCCAAAAAATACACACTTGATATCACTTTTTGAGAAAACACTCCACTTCACTTTTGAAAACCAATTGAAAATCATTCCACACTTTACTATAATTTATAATTTATAATTGACTAATAAATAATTTCCAATGGCCCCTTCTTATACTTGAGTATAAATTTTTAAAAAACTATGTCCCTTAAAAAATTTCAATACTCTTTTGAAGACCAAAGAAATGAAATCATTTTCATAAATAAGCCATGTGGCCTCATTCCAAACCAAAAGGTGTTTTTTTATTAAAAAATACCACTATTTTTAAGTTTTACGAAAACCACACAAATAAAATTATATCCATTATATCAAGATATCGTAATTAATCCCTTAATTTATTCCCATACATTGGAAACTACATAAGAAAACCTCAATATAAAGACAAATAGAATGTAGAACCATGTTTTTCTTGGAAAAATGGTGGATGGACTCTACATCGATCATGAATCATCCCCTAAAATGTTTCCACAACCAATCGTTGGGCATTTACACAATTTCTTAAGTCATGTGATATAACCTTGCATTACTATTAATTTCTCCATTCTCATCCCAAAAATGAAAAAATTTATCATTGAAACTTATAAATTCTTGGGATTACTAATAATTCTTCTTCAGTAACCAAAAAAAATCTCAAATTCAAAATTCAAGTTCCAACTACCCATGGAAACTCATTTATCGTCTCAACTGGTTGTGATTAACCTCTTTCTCTTGATCTAGTTCCCAAGTTCTGATGATTAACTTATTATCCTATATACCAATAAACTCCTTAAATATAAAAGGGATTTTCAAGAACCTATTCCCTTAATATGAACCTAGGATTTGATACAAATTTTAAAAATAATGAAGAAGGATGACCTAGAATATCATCAGACCCATCATACCCCATGGCTTGGAGGGTAGTCATGATCCCCAGAAGCTGGAAACTAGTGATTCGATGTCAAAGGAAGCTCTCTTGGGAATGATTTCACCCTTGAATAATAAAATAAAGGTATTGGAGGTATACCAATAATTCGGCATGGGATTCCCATATCTTGGCCATCCATGATAAATAAAATAATCAGTTATGAATAATGAATAAAACTAAATAATAAAGAACATCATTAAACATTTCAAACTCACTTTTATAAATTAAAAATATAGATTTCAAAATAAATTAAATATAATAGAAACTGTCAGAAATATAAGAATATAAGGCTAAATTGGATGATCCACAACATCCTAAAAATAATTCGAATGTAATATTGAACCTAAAAATCATCTCTACATAGCCCACAACCACTCATAACCTCCCAAGGGATTATTAACCATAATCAACAAGAGATACAAACCTGGATCATGAATATTAACATAAGACCTACATACACCAAGGGGTGCATGTAAGGTGTGAGATAATCATGCCTAGTGGTATTTCTCTATGGAGTATAGGAAATACCTTTATAAATGAAATTAAATAAAATGAAAGGTCTAACTACATTTATAAAATAAGAATTTAAATAAAATTTCATAAGGAAAGCAGGTCACATCACTTTTTATTAAAAGTTATTTCATTAAAACCACATACCTTTTTAAAACATAAGAAAAAATAATTTTATAAATACAACTCTTCAAATCCATAAGAGTTTGAAAACCACACATTTTACATAAAATCATCTATTTACACAAAACACCATTTACCCTTTTTAAAACCTATCTCAAATGCCTAATTTCAATAACCCATTTGAAAGATAAATGACAAGAAGTCAAAAGGAAGGTAAAAATCAACTATCATCATATCAATAATCATAATAAATATAAAAATAGTAAAATGTAGGTTCCTATAATAACTAAATCTTGGGGAGATAATAAAAAAGTTATTTGAATCTCCTAGATAATTTCATCAAGAATGGATAAGGAATATGGGAATCTCATGAGGCCTTAAGGGGATATGGTCCTATAGTTTACATAGAAAAGGACCAACTACCAACATAAATTGTGTCCGAACAAATGAAAAATCCAATCAACTATCCCAAACATGCATCACTAGAATGGAACTCCCCACATACCCCTATTCAATTTTAAAAGGGACACTAATAGAATATATTTCTAATAGTATTACATAATTCTAGGACACTCTCTTAGATTTGGGTTACCATGTGGTCAAAATTAAAGGTGAATAAAAAATCATAATAAGTATCACATTTATCAATAAATAATAAATAACAAATATCATCTCCACTCCAACACCCTCACACAAAATAAGGCTTTTTAAACATGCATAAGATATAATCATTAAACAATAACAATTATATTACATTATATAAAAAGGAAAATCATAAACAAATAATACTAACTAAGGGATTGAATTTTTATGGAAGCATGAATACAAATTTGAAATCCCTTTATAAAATGCCAATAAATCTTTTAAAAACTATCTTAGGCTTCCAAGATTTACCCCTAGGATTTAAAAACTAAATTACGAATAATAACTTTTTTATTTATATTTGTAAATAATTTGAATAATGAATAGCTTTTAAAATTCACTTCAAAAATAAAATACCACTTTCAATCAAGGACATTCTTTCTAAAAGAAAGGATTTTTAAAAAATCACACCTATATTTAATTAAAACAACCTACTTAAATTGCTAAATTAATTTTCAAAACCCTTTTACATAATTTTAACATGTTCTTATCACTCTTAAATCACACAATCAATATGAAAACTATAAAATATTGGGAAAAAATTTTCATGTGGTGAAAAACCATGAAAAGAAATTAAAACCCATAAAGGTAGGAAAAAGTAATCATAAATAGGTACAAATAGTTTTTATAAAATGATCTAGCATAAAAATACATGATAAAAAAGGGATAATATAGAATCATCCATCTTAAAGTGGGTGGAACATGTTTCTTATAATGGTGGAATACCAAATGATGATGAAGATAACTCTTATTACACCTAGAAATAAAAAACCCAAACATTATGCCCACCCAAAACCCTGAAATCATCCAAAATCGCATCGAGGGTTCTTGCAAGAAGTTTGTATCAAGGAAAAACTGATATAAGTGGAAACATTGGGGCTTACTGTAATGACTCGGACCCGAACAGCCACCAGAACAGTGATAAACGGGTCGGGTGTTATGACCTTAGGCGCACCTCCCCAAACGCTAAAGGCTTCCGACTAGCAGCGATGGTCAGATAGGTAGAGTGGGGATTCTATACCCTCTCGGAGGATAATAATAATGGTACTGATCCGAGTATAACTGTAAGGATGTAGCCAAATAAAAGACTCAGCAGACTCGAACCAGACCCTCATAGCAGAAGCACATTCAATATTAATAAAAAGAGGAAGCAATAAATATAACAACAGTAGTGGAAATAAATACAACAGCATTCTGATCACTTGTAACTAACACGGAATAACAAACATGCATCTAAAACAGGTCATACATGCATTTATATATATAAAGGTGCCAATGGCTAACAAACTGTAGCTACATAACCAATACACATGATAATACAAGAAAGGAAACAAAACAGGATAAACTCTAGCTAGGAAAGACCTCAAGGTCCATGCCATCTCCATGCAACGGCTAAAGCAGCCCAGCTCCTGAAGCTGGCCTCTTTCCTGCACATAAATCCATAAAGTCTGCACGCATCCTGAAGGGCCTGTGTAGGGTGTGAGAAAAATGTCAGTAGGATACCACCCAATGGTGCTTACCTAATATAAGTGTTTAATCTGGGATGCATTTATAAGGAAAACAATAAACAGTAAGATGCACAAATAAACACAAACTCCACTGGTGCTCAACAACCACCATGAAGTGTCACATGCTTTTTTCCAATGCCAGAATCTCTGTCGTGTAACCCAGAACCATGTCCCCCCTGACACCGTGTGTCTCAAGTACCGACATCCCGAAGACACACCCAAGAATAGTAACCCGGCACCTTGTGCCTCCTGACACCTCATGCCTCAAGTACCGACGTCCCAAGGGCACGCCCAAGAAGTAATCCATAGGAATAACAATGCCTATCCTCCAATAAATAACCGGAGGGACAACGATGTCTGCCCTCAAATAATGTAACCGGAGGGACGGTGATATCCGCTCTTAAATAAGTAACCAGAGGGAAAGAAATACCTTCCCTCAAAAAAATAACCAGAGGGACAGTGATACCTTCCCTCAAATCACGGTGAGCCTCAGCTCCCATCCCTATAGCCTCAGAGCTATCCCCCGGAGGCTCCTCACCTCCCACGTGGATTTCTATAGCAAGCACCCCAACCAAAATACCTAAACCGCATCTACAGGGGCCTCTACCCACACGAGTGGTCCGAAAAAACTCATCACAGAGTATCTCTGTGTTCCAACTACTCAAGTTCCGGGTGAGCGGAAATCACCAAAATAGTACCTAAGCCACCACACCTCTGACACCTCGTGTACCTACGACCATTCCGCTCAAGTCTGATGGCCTTTCCATCCAATTAACATGAGCCATGCCCAACCTGAAAGTCATCCTACCTCAAGACTACATCAATGACACCCAATCCCGTGGTTAAAACCACCCAAAGTTACCTCAGGCCATGCCCAACCTGACAGTCGTACTGCCTCAAGCCAACGTCCATGACGCCCAATCCCGTGGTCAAGACCACCCAAGAAACTCGGGTCATGCCCATCACAGCCCTAAGGTTCTATCATATGAAAAATCACACATCACATATATAATCGCATTTTAGCAGAACACATAACAGGCATAACCATCTAAACATATGAATTTCACTAATCAAGTGTTGTCCCATACCTGCACTGAAGTTTCTAAGGTCTCCAAAAATTCATATCAAGGTTTAAATAACTAAACCCAATAGTTTAAACCAATACAATTCAAGTGTTATCATTTTGGAAACCTGGCCAAAATGCCCCATGTGAGAAACGACCTCTCACCCGGCCCTGCTCAATCAAGACAGGACAAAGGGCATACCCAAGGTATCCCATAGGTATAATAAGCAATTTAAAATGCAATAGAAGATAAATTAAGGACTCTCTCAAAATACACAAATACACGCCATAGGTCGCACCACCCAAAGGTCTGCAAAAACACAAAATAATATATGCACCACCTACCTCGTACTAGTACGATGATACTCCTTCGATATCAACCTCCAATTAGGGCTAAAATGTGGTAGATATACAAAATAAACCAAACCGATCAAACCACAACAACTCGTTCTACGACAGAAATCAAGAAGAACAGATCAAGAGGAATCAAGGCCTCACCGAGGGGGTTCTGATGCATCAAATGATGTTTGAAACGGAGTTCGGACGAAGTTCCGGGGTGGATTTGAAGGTCTGGCTGGCTCTCCCCACGTAATCCCTGAGTGGATGGAAGAAAAAGAGGAGAATGGGAATTCTTGGTTGGCCCAGAACTTAAAACCCCTAATTTTAAGTGGCCACACGGTTAACCCGCATGATTTAGAAAACTGTTTTCCAACCTTGCGGTTGCCACTCCCTTACCCAGGAACATCGCACGACCAACCCGAATATTTTGTAAAACCATGCGCCGCCCGTGCAGAGCCCACTGTTTCACCCAGAGACTTCGCACAGTTTATCCACATGGTTTTTTCAGGCCATTCGCCAACCGTTTGCACCTGCACGACCTCTCAAACTTCACAAGTTTAACACAGAATTGTCCAATATCTCATGTTTTCTCAGAAGAAATTCAAAATTCATCAGGGTTGGGATTTTCACCCGTTCTAAAAACCCGGGTTCTTACAAACGCCCTACCTTAACATAGCTCTTCCCCGAGCTATCAAACGAAACCCGGAGATGGCACCGAATGCCCCACCCCGCCCAATGTAACCCAAGATTCCCTACTCTTAACAGTTCCAAATAAATTCCTCAAGGGGTCTCCCCACCTTAGGAATCACCTAACCCGATCTCAACCCAAAAAAACTCAAAGCAACACGGTTTACTAATCCGTCTTCCAGACACATGGTCCTTCTGTGACGCATCATCACCCTTGCACATCATTGCTACTCCTATTTCGTCCCCGACACCCAACGTATCCTGCACCACATCGGTGTCCGCCTCCATGAGGTCCTACATCCCATGGGTGCTCAAAAACGAACCTGGTGCCTAGCACCGCAAGTAGACCACATCCTCGATTCCCCAATGCACACGACACCTCATGTAACCGAATCCTCGATGCCCTGATGCACACGACACCTCAAGTAACATGCATCCTCATTTCTAATGATGCTACTCATCTCAGACACACACACACACACACACACACACACACACACATATATATATATATATATATATATCACACACCCGATATGGTGTCAATACCACTGACTAGCATCTAATCAGTTCACATAGATCTTGTACACCCCGTGCACTCAAAACAGACATGCCTCTATAGGTCATTCCAAATAGGAAACATGGAAATCACGGCCAAACCGCGGTGTACCTCTAACTATCGTCATCTCACTAGCCTACTCAGCCTCTGGTAGCTCAACAGCGTGCACCTGGACTAAAGTACGAATTCATGATTCCTAACCTCCCTGTGGTGCTGCTGTAGTCACCAGCTACTGACCCCTCAACTAGATCTCGTTGTCTCTGTCAAGTCCGCTATGTGCAGTTGAACCTCGGCTACCCTCACCTGGTACCGAACCTGAACCAACTCCAGATGCCACCGTTTTTCCTGGTCCCTACCTACTGGATGTCTGAGAAGGCGTCCTGCAAAACCTCTCCAGATGCCTAACCGGTCCACATGCCCGGTACTCCTTTGGAGGCCTATTTCACTGATTCTGAACATGTCCTGGCTGTCCACACTGAAAGAAAATCACTAAAGAACTACCATGAGGTGGGCTAGCTATGTCCATGGCCTAACTGCCCTACTGGAACTCATCCCGTCCTTGCTTCCTACTTTCCAAACCCTCAACAGAAGCCGTCATCCGGTCAACCTGAAGCATATCCCTCTGGTTGACCTCCGCTATGAGAGTCTGGTTCACTACCATTGAGAAAGAACCCAGCATGAAAATATTCAGCTGGACCCGAATGGCATGTCGTAATCCATCCTCAAAGCGCCTCACCCTAGCCACGTCATCACTTACCATTACAGGTGCAAAGTGAGACATCTTAGTGAAAGTAATTGCATATTCCATGACGGACATGTCTCCCTGCTGAAGACTCAAGAACTCTTGATCTCTCTCTTCCCTCAGTGTCTCTGAGTAAAAGTGCTTGATGAACCTGTCCTTGAAGTCCTTCCATGATAGTACCTCGTTCCTGCGAGCCTGAACCTGCACATCTCACCAATGCTTTGCTGGTCCTCACAGCATGTACGTCATTAACTTGACCCTCCAGCCTGGAGGCGTCTCGAGCAGCTCGAAGATCATGTTAATACTCTCTATCCAGTTCTCAGCTGCTTGTCGACCACCCTCACCCTAAAAAAGTGGTGGGTGCTGTGACTGGAACTCTCGCGTCAGGTACGCCATAGATGGATCAGTACCCTGTGCGCCTCTATCGATCCCCTACAAGACACGCACCAGGCTATCTTGGAGTTGCTCATCAAGCCATGGCCTGAACACTGCCAAACTCGGCTGTTGTCCTGCCTGCACTGGATCTTGAACCTAATCCTATCCCAGAGCCTATACCTGCACCTCGTGCTCTACCTGTACCGAATCATGATCCTGATCCTGCACCTGTGGCACTGTATCGTCACTTTCCTGACGCTCCATCGAGACGTGTAGGAGGAACTCGCTGAATACCATAAATGGTCAGATAGCCCACACATATATATATATATATATCAATATATATCAAATGTAGAAAAGGAAATCAGTAAAAGGTAGTGCATAACTATTACCCTTACTCTCCCTCACTGCAACCCATGCCCCATGGCATCCCGGCATCATGGCCTCCTTACCCTCCCTTAATAGAGTCAAGTATCAAAAGTACCTCGGTCCATGACCGCCCTAAAAACCATCATTTCCTCAAACCGACGACCGAGTCACCCAATCCTGGTGATCAAAATCACCTCAACCGATAGTACCTTCCTGCTCTCATAAGAGCCAGACCCAAATTCCATGCCACATGAAATTCTAAAAATATACAAAGCATGGAATAACACATTGAAATAAATAAGAAATTGTATTAGGATTTTCACCAATTCACATTTTAGAGCATACAAAGAATGAAAATTAATTTTTTTCACATGGGATTATCACTTCACAAAGCAAACGTGCAATTATGGAATTGAAATACCCTAAAATGTGCCTATCAAAATCCAAGCAAACAAGTCTTGCCATACCGGGCCAAGGTCCAATTCTCCCATACCGCACTGGGTCAATGGATACAAATCACAATCAACAACATCACACACCAAGTGAGCCACCGAGGTAGAAATCATATAAATTGTAATCTGAGCAAAAGCAAACAGCAATTCCCACCCATGAAAACTAGGTCCATCCCTCGTACTTGGGGCTGCAGGCACTCAAGAACAAGTTAGAAACCCAGTTCCACTAATAACCTACCTCCAGTCTACCAAATCCCAAACAGTAAAACCAGCAGTAATAAGAATATAAGTCTCAAACTCATTAGTAGTCAGAAATGCAATGCTACTAAATCCCTGTCGAGCACTCCTCTGATACCACTTTCTAACGACCCGAACCCGAACAGCCACCCGAAAAGTGATAAACGGGTTTGGTGTTATGACCTTAGGCGCACCTCCCTAAATGCCAAAGGCTTCCAACTAGCAGCGAGGTTCTGATAGGTATAGTGGGGATCCTATACCCTCTCGAAGGATAATAATAACGATACTAGTCCGAGTATAACAATAAGGATGCAGCGGAATAAAAGACTCAGTAGACTCGAACCAGACCCGCAGAGCAGAAGAAAATTAAATATCGATAAACATGGGAAGCAATAAATATAACAAAAGTAGTGGAAATAAATACAACAACATGCTGATCACTTGTAACTACCACTGGATAACAAGCATCCATCCAAAACATGTCATACATGCATTTATATATATAAAGGCGTCAATGGATAACCAATTTTAGCTACATAAAGAATAAGCATGCTAATACAAGAATGGAAACAAAACAAGATAAACACCAGCCAGGTAAGACCTCAAGTTCCATGCCATCTCCATGCAATAGCTAAGCAGCCCAACTCCTAAAGCTGGCCTCTTTCCTGCACATAAATCCATAAAGTCTGAACATGTCCCGAAGGGCCCGTGTAGGGTGTGAGAAAAATCTTAGTAGGATACCACCCAATGGTGTGTACCTAATATATGTGTTTAAGCAGGCATGAATTTATAAGGAAAACAATAAACAGTATAGTGCACAAATAAACACAAAATCCACTAGTCCTCAATAGACACCATTGAGTGTCACCTGCTTCATCCAGCGCCGAAATCTCTATCGTGTAACCTAAAACCATGTGCCCCCTGAAACCGCGTGTCTCAAGTACCGACATCCCGAATACATGCCCAAGAATAGTAACCCAACACCTTTTGCATCCTTACACCTCGTGCCTCAAGTACTGACGTCCCAAGGGCACACACAAGAAGTAATCCAGAGGAACAGCAGTGCATGTCCTCAAATAAATAACCGGAGGGACAAAGATGTCTGCCCTCAAATAATGTATCCAGAGGGACGACGATATCCACCCTCAAAAAAGTAACCGGAGGGACAGTGATACCTTCCCTCAAATAAATAACCGAAGGGACATTGATACCTGCCCTCAAATCACAGCGAGCCTTAGCTCCCATCCCGATAGCCTCAAATTTATCCCCTGGAGGCTCCTCACCTCCCACGTGGATTTCTACGGCAAGCACCCCCAACCAAAATACCTAAACTAAATCTATGGGGGCCTCTACCCACACGAGTGGTCAAAACCACCTCATTACAGAGTATCTATGTGTGGACACTACTCGTGTTCTGGGTGAGCGGTAATCACCAAAATAGTACCTAATCCACCACACATCTGACACCTTGTGTCCCTGCGACCATGCCGCTCAGGTATGATGGCCTTGACTTCCAAGTAACCCAGGCCATGCCCAACCTGACAGTCATCCTGCTTCAAGCCGACGTCCATGACGCCCAATCCCGGGGTTAAAACCACCCAAATTAACCTTGGGCCAAGCCCAACCTGACAGTCTTACTACCTCAAGCCGATGTCCAGGACACCCAATCTCGTGGTCAAGACCACCCATGTAACTCGGGTCATACCCATCTCAACCTGAAGGTTCCATCATATGAAAAATCACACATCACATATATATTCTCATTTTAATAGAACACATAATAGGAAAAACCGTATAAACAGATGAATTACACTAAGAAAGTGTTGTCCCATACCAGCACTGAAGTTTCTAAGGTCTCCAACATTACATATCAAGGGTTAAATAACTAAACCCAATAATTTAAACCAATACAATTCAAGTGTTGTCATTTTGGAAACCCCACCCAAAATGCCCCATGTGAGCAACGACCTCTCGCTTGGCCCTACTCAACCAAGACGGGACAAAGGGCTTGCCCAAGGTATCCCATAGGTATAATAAGAAATTTAAAATTCAATAGCAGATAAATTAGGGCCTCTCTCAAAATACCCAAATACGCGCCATATAAGTCACGCCACCCAATGGTCTGCAAAAACATAAAAGAAGATATGCACCGCATACCTCGTACTAGTACCACGATACTCCTTCGATATCAGCCTCCAATTAGGTCTAAAACGCGGTAGATCTACAAAAGAAACATAACCTCTCAAACCACAACAACTCATTCTAGGACAGAAATAAATAATAACGGATCAAGAGGAATCTAGGCCATAACGAGGGGGTTCTAACGCATCAAACGATGTTTGAAACGGAGTTAAGACGAAGATCTGGGAGGGATTTGAAGGTTTGGTCGACTCTCCCCGCATAAGCCCCTAGTGGATAGAAGAAAAATAGAAGAATGGGAATTCCCAGGTGGCCTGGAAATTAATAACCCTAATTTTAAGTGGTTGCATGGTTATCTCGCATGGTTTATCCAACCATGAGCCAACCGTGCGGTTGCCACTGCCTCACCCAGGAACTTCGCACGAACAACCCTCACGGTTTGGAAAACCGTGCGCTGCCCATGCGGAGCCCACTGTCCCACCAAGAGACTTTGCATAGTTTTTTTAGGTCATGCGCCAACTGTTCACACCTGCATGACCTCCCCAAATTCAAAAATTTTACCCAGAATTGTCCAATTTCACTAGTTTTCTCAAAAGCAAGTCAAAATTCAAATAGGGTCGGGATTTTGACCCGGTCTAAAAACTCGGGTTCTTAAACATACCTTAATATTATTTGAGCAAAAAAATAGGAATACTTGTAACAACCCAAGATTCCATCATACGTTATCTCATTAAAGTAATTCAATAGCTTGCGCTACACGCAACACCAAGTTCGAGCACACCACAAATTACTAAACTAACCATTCAAAAAGTGGTTATGAGTAGTATTAACTGAATTTTGAATCTTATATACTCTATATAATTTTAACATCAATATTATGTGTTTCTTAGAAATAATATAAAGAAAAATTCTTTTTTTTCAGATAAAAAGAAGTATTTTTAAAAAAAATGCAATTTTACTGCATTTTAATGGGGAACCCTTTTTAAAACCAATATTTGACACTTTTATATATTCAATATAAGGAGGTTAAATTCTTATTTATAATTGGTACATGAAAATTTAGTTTGGATAAATTTTTGTTACTTTTCTGATAACTTTCATATTTTGACCAATAGTGAAAAATACTATGTTTTAATTACAGAAAACTTTTTTAATGAAAATAATTTATTGTTAAATTATGGGTTTGAAAGATTTTTAAGTATAATTAGATTATATTTTTATCATTTAATTCAATTTATGTCATTATAAGTAATTTTACATTTAAATTTTACATAAATACATGTCAATCTTTTGATAGTTTTTACTTTTTAAAATCCCGCTTTTTGGTTTCGACAACGGGAATTAATTTTAAATTAATAAATGCAACATATATGTTTTGAATTTGGTAAAATAGAATTCATTTTTGAATTCATAATATCAAAATTATCTTAGGATAAATTTTTGGTATTTTTCTGAAAACTTTCAATTTTTGATAAATAGTGAAAAACACTACATTATCATTTAAAACCGACATTTTATTTAAATAATTAGCCATTTTATTTTAATTTATTTTAAGTAAAAACAGATATATAATACCTATATAAGTTAAATTTAATTAATTTGAGACATTTTATAATAATTTTAGATATATAAAATTTTATCGAACTTGTTACCGTATTTTACCCACCTCCTAAGAGAATTTGCAAATCTGCATAAAATGTAATTTTACCTCTTCTGTGACCTGAATTTCCAAAATATGAGAAACTCAGTTAATATCAGTAAGTAAAATATGGTTCAATAAGATGAAAATAATTTTTTTTGAATAGTAACTTTTGACGTTTATTTACCACAGTAAAAAGTAAATAGGGTAATTAAGGATAACAATTATATCATAATTACACTAACACATGTCCTAATTCTATTGGATAAGTATATTTTGATTGAAAAAAACCTTAGGAATAAAATGTGACCCCCTTTGGTCCACATGGATAAGATTAGGATATTTATTATTATTTTATTTAAAGAAGAGTTAAAAGAGTTAAATTCAATGTTTAATAACTAAACCATTTTTAATATAGGGTTATACATAAGGTAAATTAGACTATAATTATTAATTATAAATATAATAATATTTAATACATAATGGTATTTTATTTATAATTTTTAGACATTAAATAATTAAATTTATTTATGACACAATAATGATGCAGTAATTACCTTATTAATGAACTATTAAAATAATTGATATTATAAAAATCCAAATAAATATAAATTGAGACTTATGATGAATGAAAATAATTTTCATGGTTAATATGACATTTTAGGGTTGGTTAAATACTTTTTTTTCTAATTTATAAAGTTTTTATGGCTTTCATAAAAATCAAATACTAAATAGTGTCAAAATTGACATAATTGAGTTTTTAAAATAAATATTATATTATTAATTGATATAATATTATTAAAAAACTAATTCTTGTCCAAATGACTTCGATAAGGTTATATATGTTAACAATTAACCACATGGAGTTTTCTTGACTTGTTATAGTATGTTTATTAACCATATAATATAAAAATACAAAGAGACATGGTAAATGTCAAACTATTTAACTTAGAGTGAAATCTAAAATATAAGGTCAATATGATGACCTAAACCTGTCTAAAACCTATTGGTTGAGATTTTTTCGACCCATCCCCAACTTATCCTTTAAATAATTAATTTTGGAGCCATTAAGAACCGAAAATGATTTTATTATAAAATAATATTTCATGATTTTCCTAAAGTGACCCTCACCTCTCTTATAAAGGGGAACTTCCCCTTCTCTTAATTTCACACCACCAAAGCATTTTGGATCGGAAAAACCCTGCTCAAATATCCTCCCAAGTTTTCTCTCTTCATCCTAGAGGCATTCCTTCAGTCATAAAGCCAACCTAAGGATCCCTTTTGATCAAATCAAAGGGAAGAACCCGAAAAAGAGGTGAATATTTCATCACCTCTTTCAAGTTCTTTTCATTTTCCAATTTCTATTTCTTTGTTGTTTACATTCTAAAATAATAACCCCAGTATCTTATATATACTGTTATTTTATTATAAAAATTTTACAACCATATTCATTATTCTATCCATCCTATAAATGACAAAGTCACCATACGTGTGTATGTACGGATTACCATCTCCAGGTCATGGTGTAGTTTGTTATTCAAACACTTAATTATTTTGATGGGTTTAATAATGAGTATAACTGATGTAAATAATAAATATAACTTGTTAATGGATATTTATATATGATATACCATCCAATTACCTTTTATTTCTCCATCAATATAATGATATTGTTTCTCGTGCGTACGTACGGATTACCGTCTCCACGACGCAATGAGATTCATTTACACATTCACCATTCAATGATGATTCTAAAATATATATCATTAATAAGTATGTAATATATGAAATAATAAATCTAATGGAGATATATATGTGTGTGTGTGTACTTACATATATCTTATTCACTTAGTTCCGTTCAATACGATATGAAAACGGAAACAGCGTTTATGTGTACATACAGCCTACCGTCTCTATAAACAGTGTTTTTTATTTCATATATATGTATATTATAAATATTTATATTATAAATATACTTTATATATAAATCTTGTTTTATATTATTGAAGTATTAATATTGTGTTCTAAGTTATGCAATCATGATTAACAAGTTAAAACACGTACAATAAAGAAAACGATTATAACCCGAAATGTTAATTTAACGTTGAAATTATTATTAAATGGGTAGTATAAAGTCTTAAATGAATCGTGTATTATATAATAAATATTAATATGGTTCTGGTATAATTTAATAACATACTACGGTCTTTATATAGGAGGTTAAACATACCCTCGGCTAGAGGAAAGTGCAATGTTAGGGTTAATTTCACAATCTTTTTATTATCCGAGGTTGTTTTTACGTAAGTATCTAATGGGACATATTTATTATCCATGTCCATGTTTCATAAAATATTTTTCAAATAGATTTTTTTAAGGGTCTTTTTTAATAAAACATCATTTTAAATGTTTTAAATATTTATTCTTCTAAATCATTCTCATTAATGTCCATGTTTTCAAATTGGTTTTTTAAGGATTTATTTATATAGACATGAATGTTTGTAAAATGTTAATTTCTTTAAAAAGTTTCAAAGTGGTTTGGGACACTTTAATTAAAAAATCTCTTTAAATTTTTTCCTTTATAAATTGTGTGACTTTAAAATGTTTTCATGAAAAAGATATATTTCTATCAAAGAGTTTTACGAATCATTTTCATCTTTGTCAACATCCTTTGATGGATTTTAAACTTGTTTGAAGTTGATTTATTATGATACCAATATTCCATATTTTATTGAAGGTTTTGTGATATGTTTGACTATGGATGTGTTATTTTTATACCATTCAGGGTTTATGGATAAATTATTGACATTTTTTATGCTAGTTTTAATACCAATGCTTATGTTATGTTTAAAAATTTTCGTATGAGGAATGCATTGGACTTAGTAAGTGACGGGTGGAGCCCGCTATAGCTCCTCGATGCATCGGTAGGTCCCATGAGACAAACTAGTGTCTGGGCACAAGGCCTTGACAAAATCTTATTTTTAGTCTTGGCACAAGGCCTTGACTATGTGGTTATGAAGTATAGCATTATGAATTCTATCATTATGAAAGTGGGTATTGATATTTCATGTGATTATTCGACTAGTATAATATCCATATGATTACATAAATGGAATTATTTGATTTTATATTTTCCAGATTATGCTAAAGTCTATGTTTAAAAGGACTTTTTTTAGTATTATACATTTCCTTAAATGTTTATGCTTATTTATGAATGTTCCTACTATATTGTTGTCCTTACTGAGCATCTGAGCTCACCCCTTTCTTTGTTTAATTTTTCCCAGGATTGAAGAAGTATTTTATGTTTGACCTATAGGGATAGGCTAAGGGATATTAATGTGTTAAAAATGGGTTAATTTTGTTGTTGTTAGTCATTTTATAATGTAATGTAACGTTCATGTATCTAATCTATTTTCTAAGACTAGTAAACTGATCAGTCATTTAGGACTTGATTCCCTATAATCATGCCAATGTGTTAAAATTATGCACTGACTTCGGGTAACTGGGATCGGGGAATTACAGTTGGTTTCAGAGGAAGTTTAGCAATAACATTGGAAACTAGATTTAGATAAAATCGGATTAGAGAATGCTACCATAAGATAGAATTTGAGGATTAGTATAGAAGAACTTCCTACAATTTTGGTACTATAGAGATTTTATGAGTTTTCGAAACAATACATCCCTGTCTAGAAACGAGCTGTTAGAGGTGGATCTGGCCTAAATGTACTTATGGGTAAAACCCAAAACACCACTTTGAGCTAGACTCGAACGTGAACTGGTTCACGAAAACGGGTCTTGCTGCAGTCTTGGTTACAACACTCCCAGGGGATATGCTTAGGATAGTTCTCATTTTCATTAGAAACCACTACAAAGGGTTTATGAGTATATACTTCCTCAAAGAAATTTTTTTATAATTATGGATTATATCCATGAGCTGTTCAATTTATGTTAACTATTTTACAAGTTTGTAATTATGCATTGTGATTCATAAACTAACCTAGTGTGCGTCATTGTTTAGAAATGGCATATAGTAGATGGAATGAGACCTCCAGCAATACGCTTGATCCATAAAGTAAGAAGGATCATATCTTTCAGGGTATTAAGACAACATTTAGAAAGGAAATAGTCTCCCATGTAATATCATCATGTAAAGAAATAGTTTCAAGTGTTAATAAGATAATTAATGAATTTTCTGAGTCATATGGCTTTGAAGGGAAGACAAAGAAGAAATGGATGGTAGAAAGAATGATTGATAAAGGGAATAAGGGAAAGAAGTATTTCTCATATGTGATAACTGTGGAAGGAATCACCTTGGTAAATGATTTAAGGGAATGGGATTTTGTTATAAGTGTGGAGAAAAAGGACACCAAGTATGCGATTTCAAGGGTAAGAAAAAGGTTTCAAATGTACAACACTTCATCTGCAAGGAGTTGGGACACTATGCGAATCAATGACCAAATCATCAGAGTATATCCCAAATTCTGCTATTGGATAATAATCTAGATATGATACTAACGAAGGTGAAGATGAATGATTAAGAGATATTATGTTGTTATTAAAGTATTGTTCCATTTGAGTATTGTATTATTGATGTACATGTTATATGAATTATAGAGTATATAAGGGTTATACTGCTGTAATATTTCATTAAAGGCTTGAGATTGTGTGGAACCAAGAAAAGTGACTTAATAGAACGTTAAATTTTTGGAAAAGATATGGTTGAGAGAAATATAAACCTTAATATGATTCTGAAACTGATGTATTTATTTTGGAATAAGATATGATTGATTTGGATAAATTATTTTGGATATTATTGACATCCTTGGAACTGATTATTGACTTGTATATTCCATCATTATTGGAGTATACAACATTTTTTGATAGAATTAGTATATCTAGTATTCTATAAGGAATAAGGGATCTTGAATTTAATCAATAAGGTTTTATGGAAATTTAGGGTGTTAACATGTTTTAAAAGAATACATGATAAAGGTATTCACATGTTATTACATGGAAAAAAGGATCTTCATTATGTTTACCTTCCTTATAAATTTTGGACGGTGAGTTTGGATAGAAGTATTATTGATAAGTCTAAAGGTTGGAATCGATTAATTTTGACATTGGATACTATTTTTAACCTTAAATGATTTCTTGAGATTATTTTTGGATTGTCATAAAAAGGACAACTCGAAGGTCGGGTGACAACCTGTCGCATCCGACAAGGCCGCGAGACTTGAACCCACAACCAAAGGGTGAAAAACGTGGATCACCTACCACTGGAATACATGATGTCTTGGTTTGTATAATGTAGTTTTTTTTTAAATAGTCTGACAAATGAATTATAAATTCCTTATTTTGGAACCCTATATTATTAGGATAAATAGATTATTTTTGAATTCTATTGTCTTTGGGAGTGAAATATGAGTTTGTGGTAGGAATTAGTTTAAGGATGAAACTCTACTTGTCAAGTATATATATATATATATATATATATATATATATATATATATATATTCCTCTTATTCTATGAATAAATTTATTCTTAATCTTTTGGGAAGGGATATTAAAACCAAAAATGTTTTATCCTAATACTATATGATTCTTTGAACTGATGATATTTTACATCATCTTAGATTGATGGCTTTGAGGCCCTCAATTTTACACTTGTTTGTGATTGATGACATCAATCACTCCCTATAAATATTTATGTTTCCCCTCCAATTATGTGTCTCTAATTTCCACTAATGTTCTCCTAATCGAGATCATTATTTGGTGGTGACTTTTCGATTTCCTTTTCCATCTTTTTAAGACTAAATTTTATTAACCCAATTTTTGACGTGGGTTTTCCACAAAGGTATTTTTGTATTTTTAACCATTTATTTTTGAAGAAAAATTTCAAGTTGCAAGGACAAAATTTACTGAAGGAGGGGAGAATGTAACAACCCAAGATTTCAAAGTATGTTATCTCCTTGAATTAATTCAATAGCTAGTGCTACATGCAACACTGAGTTCAAGCGCACCAAAACTTACTAAACTAACCGTTCAAAAAGCGGTTATGAATAGTATTAACTGCATTTTGAATATTATATACTCTATATAATTTTTACATCCATATTATGTGTTTATTAGACATAATAGAAGAAAAAATTCATTTTTTTCAGATAAAAGAAGTATTTTTCAAAAAAATGCAATTTTATCGCCTTTTAATGGAGAACCATTTCTAAAACCAATATTTTACACTTTAATATATTCAATTTAATTAAATTAAATTATTATTTAGAATTAGGACATAGAAATTTAGTTTGGATAAATTTTTTGTACTTTTCTGAAAACTTTCATATTTTGACGAATAGTGAAAAATACTATGTTTTAATTGAAAACTAATTTTTTAATAGAAATATTTTATAGTGTTAAATTATGAATATTAAAAGTTTTTAAGTATAATTAGATTATATTTTTATCATTTAATACAATTTAGGTCATTATAAGAAATTTCACATTTAAATTTGACATAAACACATGTCAATCTTTTGATAGTTTTTACATTTTAAAAATTCGTTTTTTGATTTTGACAACCAAAATTAATTTTAAATTAATAAATTAAACTTAAATGTTTTGAATTTTGTAAAATAGAATTAATTTTTCAATTCATAATATCCAAATTATCTTAGGGTAATTTTTTGGTATTTTTCTAAAAACATTAAATTTTTGATGAATAGTGAAAAACACTCTGTTATTATTTAAAACCGAAATTTTATTTAAATAATTAGTTAATTTATTTTAACTTATATTAAGTAAAAATTGATATATAATACCTATATAAGTTTGATGGAATTTATTGGAGTAATTTTATAATAAGTTTAGATATATAAAATTTTATCGAACTTTTTACTGTCTTTTACCCTCCTCCTAGGAGAATTTGCAAATCTGCATAAAACATAATTTTACCACTTCTGTGAGTTGAATTTCAAAAATCCTAGAGACATGGTTAATATCTGTAAGTAAAATTTGGTTCAATAAGATGAAAATAATTTTTAGTAAATAGTATCTTTTCACTTTTATTTACCACGGTTAAAAGAAAATAGGGTAATTAAGGGTACAAATGATATCAAAATTATCCTAACACATGTCCTAATTCTATTGGATAAGTATAATTCGACCAAAAAGAACCTTAGAAATAAAATATGACCCCATTTTCACCACTTAGAAAAGATTAGGACATTTATTAATATTTTATTAAAAGAAGAGTTAAAAGAGTTAAATTCAATGTTTAATAACTAAACCATTTTTAATATAGGGTTATACATAAGATAAATTAGACTATAAATATTCATTAGAAATATAAAAAAAATTTATTACATAATGGTATTTTATTTATAATTTTTAAGCATTAAATAATTTAATTTATTTATGACACAATGATGATGCAGTAATTACCTTATTAATGAAAAATTAAAATAATTGATTTTTTAAAAATCCAAATAAATTTAAATTGAGACTTATATTGAATTAAACTAATTTTTTATGTTAATATTACATGTTAATATTATTTAAATAAATTTTATTCACAAATATAAAGTTTTTATGGCTTTTAAAAAAATCAAGTACTAAATAGTGTCAAAATTGACATAATTGAGTTTTTAAAACAAATATTATATTATTAGCTGATATAATAATCTTAAAAATATAAGGTTCGGACAAAGGACTTAGATAAGGTTATATATATTAATAATGAACCACATGGGGTTCTCTTGTCTTGTTATAGTATGTTTATTAACCATATAATATAAAAATACAAAGAGATGTGGTAAATGTCAAACTATTTAACTAAGTGTTAAATATAAAAGATAAGGTTAATATGATGACCTAAACCTACTAAAACCTATCGGTTGAGTGATTTTAGACCCATACCCACCTTATACTTTAATTAATTCATTTCATATCGATTAGAAACCGAAAATGATTTTATTATAAAATAATATTTCAAGCTTTTCTTAAAGTGACCCTCACCTCTCTTATAAAAGGACACTTGTCCTTCTCTTAATTTCACACCTCCAAAGCCTTTTTTATTGGAAAAAACCTCCCAAATATCCTCCAAACGTTACTCCTTTAATCATATAGGCATTCCTTTGGTTAGAAAGCCAACCTAAGGAGCCCTTTTGATCAAATCTAAAGGAAGAACCCGAAGAAGAGGTAAATATTTCATCACCTCTTTCAAGTTCTTTTCTTCTTCCACTTTCTCTTTCTTTGTTGTTTCCATTATAAAATAATAACTCCAGTATCTTCTATATTATTTTATGTCATTATAAAAATTGTACAATAATATTCGTTATTCTATCCATCCTATAAATGACAAATTCTCCATACATGCGTACGTATGAATTACCATCTCCACGTCGTGGTGTAGTTTTTTATTCAAACACTTCATTATTTAGATGGGTATAATAATGAGTATAAATTATGTAAATAAAAAATATAACATGTTAATGATTCTTTATATATGATATACCATCCAATTACATACTATTTCTCCATCAATATAATGATATTGTTGCTCGTGCATACGTACGGATTACCGTCTCCACGACGCGATTAGATTCATTTCCACGTTCACCATTCAACGATGATTATAAAATATATATCATTAAAAAGTATCTAATATAAGACATAATAATTCTACTGGTTATTTTTGTGTTTGTGTTTAATTACATATATCTTATTCACTTAGTTTCGTTCAATATAATATGAAAAAGGAAACAGCGTTTATGTGTACGTACGACCTACCGTATCCATAAACAGTGTTTTCCATTTCATATATATGTATATTATAGATATTTATATTCTAAATATATAAGATATATAAATTTTTTTTATATTCTGTAAGTATATAAATCATTATCTAAGTGAAACATTCAAGAGTAACAAGTTAAAACATGTACGATAAAGAAAGCGATTATTACCCGAAATATTAATTTAACATGGAAATTATTATTAAATGGGTAGTATAAAGTCATAAATTAATCATGTATGATATCATAAATATTAATATGGTTTCTTTATAATTTATTAACATACTACAGTATTTAAACAAGAGGTTAAACGTACCCTCGACTAAAGGAAATTTCAAGGTAAGGGTTAATTTCACAATCTCTTTATTATCCGAGGCTGTTTTTACATAAGTATCTACTGGGATATATTTATTATCCATGTCCATATTTCATAAAATATTTTTCAAATGGATTCTTTTTAAGGTAAATTTTTACTAAAATATCATTATAAATGTTTTAAATATTTATTCATCTACATCATTCTCATTAGTTTCCATGTTTTCAAAATCGGTTTTTAAGGATTTATTTAAATGGACATGATGTTTTTAAAATGTTAATTCCTTTAAAAAGTTTCAAGGTGGTATGGGACACTTTGATTCAAAAATTTCATTAAATTTCCTCCTTTCTAAATGGTGTGACTTTAAAATTGTTTCATGAAAAAGAGATATTTCTCTCAAAGAGTTTTACAAATCATTTTCATCTATGTCAACATACTTTGATGGATTTTAAACTTGTTTGAAGTTGATTTATTATGATAAAAATATTCCATATTGTATTAAAGGATTTTGATATGTTTGATTGTAGATGTGTTATTTTTATACCATTCATGGTTTATCGATAAATTATTGGCATTTCGTATGTTGGTTTTACTACGAATGTTTATGTTATGTATAAAACTTTTCATATGAGGAATTCATTGGACTTAGTAAGTGACGGGTGGAGCTCTATGTAGCTCTCGATGCATCGATAGGTCTCGTGAGACAAACTACTATCTTGGCATAAGGCCTTGAAAACATATTATTTGTAGCCTTGGCACAAGGCCTTTACTATGTGGTTATGAAGTTTGGCATTATGCATTCCATCATTATGAAAGCGGTTATTGATACTACCTGTGATTATTCGACTAGTATAATATCCATGTGAATAAGTAAATGGAATTATTTGATTTTATCTATGAATATTATTCTAAAGTTTTTGTTTAAAAGGATTTTATTTTAGTTTTAAACATTTCCTTAATGTTTTATGCTTATTTAGGAAACTTTCCACTATATTGTTATCCTTATTGAGCATCTGATCTCACCCCTTTATATGTTTTATTTATCCCCGGATTGAAGAAGTATTTTATGGTTGACCTGTAAAGATAGGATAAGGGATATGTATGTGTTCCAAATGGGAAAATTTTGTTTTTGTTAGTCATTTTATAATGTAATGTAACGTTCATGTATGTAATCTATTTTCCAAGACTGCTAAACTGATCGGTCTGTCAGAACTTGATTCCTTGTAATCATGCCAATGTATTAAAATAATGCACTATCTCCGGGTAACTAGGGTCAGGGCATTACAATACTGAGGGAGGAATCCATGGATGAGGATATGAGGTTGATTCATGAACTAATTGAGTTCAACTGAGCTAATAGAGAGACAAAAGATACCTAAGGTTTTAAAATTGAGGGAGGGTACAATTCTAATTTCACCAATTTTAAAAACTAGCCATACAATATTATTTGGACATACAATTTTCCAAACCATGTTCCAACCATTTGGGATCCACTACTTTAAACATCACACTCTGCATGGTCTAGGCCACAGGACTAAGAATTATTATGCCTCAAATGTGTGGATCACTCCCCTACATAAAACATTTCTATAGTTTAACAAGAGGCTCTTCATGGTCTTTCATACCATGCACCAATCATGAAAAATAACACTATAGAGGAATTTCATGTTTTTATGCTTATCACATGGTTTGTACTAACCATTTGTTTGTCATATACCTAGTTCTATAACTCTAAAACAAAAAAAACTTCTTAAAACCCATGGTTGAGGATAAAATCCAATAAATGATCAAATTAATAATTAAATTAAAAAAGGGTGTTACAATTAACAACACCATAAAAATTTATGCTCTTGGAAGGATATTGGGAAAAAAACGGAATGCAATATATCATAAAACTCAAACACTTCAAGAAAGAGGTGAAAGGGCAAGGAAACTAGAATAGACCCTAAATAGAAGGAAGCACTGACCAAAAATACTCCTCAATACTTGCAGAACATGCCCCCATACAACATTCAACATCCCATGTGGAATTAAACTCACTAACCAGAGACCAAAGGCCTAAATAACATCGAGACATATTAAGGTATCCCCACCATTTATACTTCACTTAAAATGGTGAATCAATGAGACACACACTTTCCAAAATACACCACCTTAATAAATTTATGTTTCCTAAAACACCCACCAGAGATCAAAAATCCTCTATCAATCATACTAACTAAACATTAGACAAGATCTAAAATTCCAAAAAGAAAACACCAACCAAAAATAGATACTCCAAAAGACTCTAATAAGGTCCAACTAAACCATCATCTCCAAATAACTAATAGAAACACTCCTAATCAGAAATAACCATTAGAAAAAAAAACATCATGGATTTAACCAAAGTTTAATAAACTTGAAAAGTGGGTAATTAGGAACCTAACTCATGGAATACCACCCCTGGTGCATCCAATATAATATTAGAATCACCAACCATAGTGTAACTAAATCGCATCCATTATGGGCCCCAAACAACCTAGCCATGGTTTCCATGATAAATCTATTAAAATTATTAACCTAAAGGACAAACCAAAAAACAAAACCCGCAAAGAAAATATGAGAGTTATAAAAACCACATAAATAACAAACAAAAACAAGATCAACCAATATCTCACAAGATCCAAGATATAACCACTAAATCACCGCTAGATAAAAACTAAATCAAGAGATCTAATCAGGTAAAATCCACCAATGAACCTCAAAATAATATATCACTCCACTCTAGATCACACCTAATACACATAATCCAAATACCTAGATGTAAAAACTTTAGATATGTCCATGATGAATAAATTACATAAAAGACCCCAAACACTATATAAATGATTGTAAAAACTCTCAAATTCTCAAGTATGGTTTAAGATCGGGGAAGACATTAACCTCACCACTCAATAAAAATTTTAGTTAGTGACATAACCTTGAGGAACTAATCCTAAGAGATGAATAGAATTTTTCTAGGATTCATCCCTTGAAACCAAATTTCTATCCTTTTTCACAAATTTTCGTGGATGAAGAATTTAAATAACATGAAACCTGAACTCAACTAGTACATGCCCCATACAACCAAATAAGAAGTCTCTTCAAACTAGGGAATAAATTCGAAAATAATTAATCCATAAAATCATGGAACATCAATCACACATTACAAAAAACCCAAATTTTCATAAATATTTTCAATCCCTATTAATGGATTTAAAACCAATTTCACTAATAAATACACATTTAAAATCAATATTTGATAAAACATCCCACTTCAGTGTTAAAATCTAAATGAAAACCATTCTAAACATTATTAATATATAAAATTACCAATTATCCAATAAATAATTTCTAAAAACTACTTTTTATTCATGGTTACACATTTTGAAAATACTACAAACCATAAATACATTTCAATTGTATTTGAAAAAAACTAAAAGAAACCATTTTCCATAAATAATACTTGTGGCCTCATTCCAAAAAAAAGGAATTTTCTACAGAAACCAAATTTTTACTTGTAATAATTAGTTTTTTAATAATCACATAATCAATATTTATTCCATTATATCAATATATCTCGAGGACTCTCTTAATTTATTATTGTCACTTGGAATCAATTAAGGGAAACCTAAATATAAATATAAATATAATATAAAACCATACATGAATTTACCACAGGGTTTATGGACAATATTCCAGTCATGAATCAACCCCTAAAATACTTTTGGAAGTAACTATAAGGACTGTATATGTTTTTTCAAGATGTGTGAGCTAACCTTACCTCACCGGTTCTTTATCTATTGTCATACCAAAACTTAATGTCCTCAATGAAACTCATAAATTATAGGTAGGTTCAATACTTCATTATATGTAATCAAAAAATATCAAATTAAAAATTCAAATTCTCACCACCCATGGAAACTCATGTGTCATCACAATAGGCAGTGATTAGACACCTTCTTTTGATCTATTTATCGAGTTCCATCATAGTCTCTTTTCTACTAAAATACTTCCTAAATCAAAAATGAATTTTCAAGAACCATGAACCTTAATATGTACCTTGTATCTGATATTATTTGCACAAAACTATCCTAGGATAACTCTACATGTGACTCAACCTGGGTCACCACATGGGCCAAAGGGTATTTCGGATTCCCACATGCTAGAAACTAATTCCTAGGAATCAAAGGAATAAATATTATGAATGATGTCTCCAATTAATAATAAACAAAAATATATTTAATAATTATTGAGAATAATTTATAGGGGGTCTATATATTGGATGTACATACTAAATAAAATAATTAGTTTTTAATAAAGAATGAAACTACACAAGATAAAACGAGACTAATAATTTCAAAATCACTTATATAAATTGAAAGATAGAGAGTGTAAAAAAAAATTAAATAAAACAACAATATAAATAAATAAAATAAAATTAGGCCTAATTTTTTGATCAATAACATCCTAAAAATATACTAAAGTAAATCTTCAACCTTGAAATCAACTCCACATAGTCCACAACCACTCACCACCCCAACAAAAAACCAGACATAATCCAAAATACTTGTGAAATGGGCTCCTAAAACAAAACATAATAGCTGTATACACCAAAATATTCCTTGTAGGGTGTGATCTAAACACACAAAGTGGGATATCACCATAAATTATATGAAAAAACTTTACAAATGTCATTTCCCAAAATGCTACTTTGAACTATATTTATAAAATAATTTTTTACATGAAATTGAATAATGAAAATAAGTCAAATTGAATTCCATTAAAATTACTTTTTTTTAAACTAATACACTTTTCAAAGCATAGTAAATTTTTATTTTATAAATAGAAATATTCAAATCTATAAAACAGGGAAAACCAAAAATTTTTGGTTCAATCCATGGACTTATTTTTTTAATTATATAAAATCATATTTGTTATGTTAATAATGTGTTTAATTATTTAATATTAGAAAAATATTTTATATAAAAACTCAAATAAATAGATAAGTCATGAACCTACCATCATCATCTACCATTAGTTAAAATGATATACCACTGGTTGGAAAGAGCTACCATCACAATATATGACTCCATGCTACCATCAGTTCAAGATGCTACCACTAGTTCAAATTATGCAACATCCAGGATCTGTCATTAGGTTATGATACCATTGGGTGGTGTTATTTCCACCACAAAGTAAATATACCATATTGAGCTACCATTAATGCAAGAGCATAAACCATCAAATGATGGTACTTCAATGATATGTGACCATTAGTTGAAGATAATGTTATTCCATCAAGAATTACTACCACTAGGAATATCTACCACTGAGTACTACTATAGTCATAATCCAGAGATATTGCTAGATCTACCACCCATTTTTTATCATAGATATTCATAATTATATTAAAAATTAATTCTCCAATGGTTAGATTAAGCCTTAAATTCAATTAATATGAATGTGAACATAATAATTATTGTTCTTAAAAAACTCCATTTATTTTTTAAAATATGAGTCAGGAATTATTGATCTATCTCTCAATATAGAGATTCTTCTTATTTTATTATTATCCTATAACATATTTTACCAGTTATAATGCTATATATTTTCACGATCCACATCATTTTTGGATAAATGTATTCATGTGAAAGAATACAGAGACATAGACTCAAAAACATTTTGAAACACAAAAGAAACGAGATACACATGTGTGTGGGATAAAACTTATTAATAGAATGACTGATGAAAAATATTTTCACATACTTCCATGACACTCTATTTTATTACACATTCTATGAAATATCGATTGAAGCCTTCCAAAAAACATTCAAATACTCCTGGACAATAGAAGCTATTTTTATTGAGCTTCACCACATCTTCACACCTCTCTTTCCTTCATATTTCTATTTTATCATACTTTTAAGATTTTTTTTTAATCTATTTATCTAAAAAACATGGTACTACACACTGAACTATAGAGTTATTAACATTATCTCTCAATTTGTTTCATTTTTACTCCCGTGTATAATTGTGGAATAGTTCATGTGTGATTTTTATTTCCTTTATTCCATGAATAACAATGGAAGAATATTATGTATAGTCTAGACTTTCTGGGTAAAGTTGTGCATAAACACTCAATCCAGGTTGTGGATCATTTTATTGTATAATAAACTTCTTGGAAGTCGGTGATTTCCAAGTGGAGGGGATTAAGTCTCAGATTGAAACTAGACCCTGTGTTTAAAATTCCATTGTGTTTTATTTTTTGTGATTTATCATTTTATTATTTTTTTAAAACAAAAATAGTCTCTATATTAAAAATTATTTAAATAAAACTTTACTATGATAGTTAACATAAATTAGTGTTTTATATATAGTGTTTTATATAAGTAAAGTAGTTTCAAAAGTTATTGTATTTTAGAGTTAATTTAGTTGATCTCTAATCAAGCTTTTAATAAGATTTTCTAGAGATCAAATTGAATAATTTTGTTGTATTTTTAAGTGGGTATTTTTATCAAATTTGGGAAATTAAATTTTAAATTTTCTTTTTAACAAAAAAAAGTTATTGGAAATTCAATTCACCCCCCACCCCCACCTCTTGAGTTTTCCACTATGACCATCTTTTGATATTAGATAACATTAAAAATATCTTTTCACAATGATCAATTTTTATTTAAATATATTAATTTTTTGTTTTTTCTAAATTAATATCTTTATTTATAATACTAATGTGACAAGATGGTCCCAATGACAGTACAAAGCGACCCCTCCTTAACATGGTCGTCGGATCATGGCCCACCAGGTACCACTAGATGCCCTGCACACACATGGTCCCCAACCTAGGGCCCACCCTTGTGCCTGAATGGGTCATCTGACTAATGAAATACCCCACATTCCCACACATGTACTTTCTAGTGTGATTTTTCGTCACTCACACACAACCTGGATAACTTCCCATAATGTCACCCATCCTAATCACTACTCCAAACCAAGAATGCTTAACTTTTAAGTTTTAATCAGGTAGGCTTCAGAAAAGGAAGATTCACCTTGTTGACATGAGTTATATCATTTAGACATTTAACACTTTATCATTCTGGGGTGTTACAACCCCCCCCCCCACCTTTAGAGCATAATGTCCTCGTTGTGGGCCCTATATCTGAAAACAGGCAGTACACTACACTTAAGGTTGTGTACCACCTCTAATACCAAATGTGACAACTGGGTCCCGATGACAGCACTTCCACCCCACCATAATATGGTTGTCAGGTCCAGGCCCACCAGGTACCACCAGTTTCCCCATAGACACATGGTCCCCACCCTGGTCCCTTTCTAATGTGCTTTTTCCTCACTCACACACACCCTGGGTAACTTCCTAGAAGGTCACCCATCCTGATCACTACTCCAGTCCAATCATTCTTAACTGTGGAGTTTTAATCAGGTAGGCTCCTGAAAAAGAAGGTGCACCTTGTTGACATGAGTTATATCATTTATCCATTTAACCCTTTATCATTCGGGGGTGTTACAATACCCCCCCTAGAGCACAACGTCCTTGTTGTGGGCCCTACATCTCAACCCAGGCAGTGCATCTCACTTAATGCTAGGTACCACATCTGATACCAAATTTGATAATTGGGTCCCAATGATAGCACAACCACTCCGCATTAACATGGTTGTCAGGTCCTGGCCCACCAGGTACCACCAGTTGCCCAACAGACATGTGGTCCCCACCCTAGGGCCCACCCACATACCTGAACAAGTAATATGACTAATGAACGTCCCCATATGCCAACAAATGTCCTTCCATTGTGTTTTGTCTTCAATCACACACACCATGGGTAACTTCCCATAAAGTCACCCATCCTAATCACTACTCCAGGCCAAGAATACTTAACAGTGGAGTTCTAATTAAGTAGGCTCCAAAAAAAGAAGTTGTACCATGTTGACATGAGTTATATCATTTAACCATTTAACCCATTATAATTTGGTGGTGTTACAATCACCCCCCCCCCCCAGAGCACAATGTCCTCATTGTGGGCCCTTCATCTCAACCCAGACAGTGCACCACACTTAAGGCAAGGTACCACCTCTGATACTAAATGTGATAACTGAGTCTCGATGACAGCACAGTCATCCCACCTTAACATGGTCGTCATGTTCTCCCCCCCAGAGCACAACATCCTTGTTGTGGGCCCTACATCTCAACCCAGGAAGTGTGTCACACTTAAGTTTGGGCACCACCTCTGATAAAAAATGTGGCAACTGGGTCCCTATGATAGCACAACCACCCCGCCTTAACATAGTCGTTGGGTCCTGGCCCACCAGGTACAACCAGTTGCCCGGCAGACACGTGGTCCCCACCCTGGGGCCCACCCATGTACCTGAACGGGTCATCTGACTAATGAACATCCCCACATGCCAACACATGTCCATTACAGTGTGCTTTGTCCTCACTCACACACATCTTGGGTAACTTCCCAAAAGGTCACCCATCCTGATCACTACTCGAGTCCAAGCATTCTTAACATTAGAGATCTAATCAGGTAGGCTCCCAAAATGGAAGTTGCACCTTGTTGACATGAGTAGTATAATTTATCCATTTAACCCTTTATAAGGCTGGGTACCACCACTGATACCAAATTTGACAACTGGGTCCCGATAATAGCACAGCCACCCCACCTTAACATGGTTGTCGGGTCCTGGTCCACCAGGTATAACCAGTTGCCCCACATACATGTGGTCCCCACCCTGAGGCCCACCCACGTACCTGAATGGTTCATCTGAATAATAAAGTCCCCACATTCCAACACATATCCTTTCTAGTGTGCTTTTTCCTCACTCACTCACACCCTAGGTAACTTCCCTAAAGGTCACCCATCCTGATCACTATTCTAGGCCAAGCATGCTTACCAGTGGAGTTCTAATCAGGTAGGCTCCCGAAAAGGAAGGTGCACCTTGTTGACATGAGTTTCATCATTTAGCCATTTAACCCTTTATCATTTAGGGGTGTTACAATCCCCCCCCCCTAGAGCACAAAGTCCTCGTTGTGGGCCCTACATATCAACCCAGACAGTGCATCGCACTTAAGGCTGGGTAAAACCTCTGATACCAAATGTGGAAACTGGATCCCAATAACATCACAGACACCCCGCCTTAACATGGTTGTAGGGTCCTATCCCACTAGGTACCACCAGTTGCCCCACAAACACTTGGTCCCCACCCTGGGGCCCACCCACGTGCCTGAACGGGTCATCTGACTAATGAATGTCTCCAAATTCTAACACATGTCATTACTAGTGTGCTTTTTCATCACTCACTCACACCCAAGGTAACTTCCCAGAAGGTCACCCATCCTGATCACTATTGCAGGTCAAGCATGCTTAATTGTGGAGTTCTAATCAAGTAGGCTCCCAAAAAGGAAGGTGCACCTTATTGACATGAGTTTTATCATTTATCCATGTAACCCTTTGTCATCCGGGGGTGTTACAATCACCCCCCCCCCCTGGAGCACAACGTCCTCGTTGTGGGCCCTACATCTCAACCCAGGTAGTGCACTGCACTTAACGATGGGTACCACCTCTGATACCAAATGTGACAACTAGATCCCAATAACAGCACAACCACCCCACCTTAACATGGTTGTCAGGGTTGGCTCCCGAAAAGGAATGTGACAACTGGGCCTGATCACTAAACCAGGCCAAGCATGCTTAATTGTGGAGTTCTAATCAGGTAGGCTCCTGAAAAGGAAGGTGCACCTTGTTGACATGAGTTGAATCTTTTATCCATCTAACCCTTTGTCATCTGGGGGTGTTACAATCACCCCCCCTAGAGAACAACATCCTCTTTGTGGGCCCTACATCTCAACCTATGTAGTGCACCGCACTTAAGGCTGGGTACCACCTCTGATACCAAATGTGACAACTGGGTCCCGATAACAGCACAACCACCCCGCCTTAACATGGTTTTCAGGTCCTGGACCACCAGGTACCACCAGTTTCCCCACAGACACGTGGTCCACACCCTAGGGCCCACCCACATGCCTGAACGGGTCATCTGACTAATTAAAGTCACCACATGTCAACAAATGCCCTTTCAAGTGTGCTTTTTCCTATCGCACACACACCATGGGTAACTTCATAGAAGGTCACCCATCCTAACCCCTTCTCCAGGCCAAGCATGATTAACTGTGGAGTTCTAATCGGGTAGGCTCCCGAAATGGATGGTGCACCACACTTAAGGTTGGGTACCACCTCTGATAACAAAAGTGACAACTGGGTCCCAATGACAACATAAACACCCTTCCTTAACATGGTCTTCGGGTCCTGGCCCCCCAGGTACCACTATATGCCTCGTAGACACATGGTCACCACCCTAGGTCCCATCCACGTACCTGAACGGGTCATCTGTCTAATTAATGTCCCCACATTCCAACACATGTCTTTTTTCAGTGTGCTTTTTCCTCACTCACACACACCCTGGGAAACTTTATTGAAGGTCACCTGTCCTAATCACTACTCCAGACCAAGCATGCTTAACTGTGGAGTTCTAATCAGGTAGGCTCCCAAAAAAGAAGGTTCACCTTGTTGACATGAGTTATGTCATTTATCCATTTAACCCTTTATCATTTGGGTCATGGCCCACCAGGTACCACCAGTTGCCCCGCAGACACGTGGTCCCCACCTTGGAGCCCAGCCATGTGCCTTAACGTGTCATCTGACAAATGAAAGTCCCCACATTCCAACACATTTCCTTTCCAGTTTGCTTTGTCCTTACTCACACACACCCTGGGTAACTTCCTAGAAGGTCACCCATCCTGATCACTACTCCAGACCAAGCATGCTTAACTATGGAGTTCTTATCGGGTAGGCTCCTGAAAAGGAATGTGCAATGCACTTAAGGCTGGGTAGCACCTCTGATACCAAATGTGACAACTGGGTCCCGATGAAAAAATTACCACCCCGCCTTAACATGGTCGTCGGGTCCTGGCCCACCAGGTACCAACAGTTGCCCCGCAGACAAGTGGTCCCCACCCTGGGGCCCGCCCACGTGCCTGAATGGGTCATCTAACTAATGAAAGTCCCCACATACCAACACATGACCTTTCCAATGTACTTTGAACTTACTCACACACACCCTGTGTGACTTCCCATAATGTCACCCATCCTTATCACTACTCCAGGCCAAGCATGCTTTACTCTGGAGTTCTTATCGGGTAGGCTCTCGAAAAGGAAGGTGCACAGCACTTAATGATGGGTACCACCTCTGATACCAAATGTGACAACTGGGTCTTGATGAAAACACAACCACCCCACCTTAACATCGTTGTCGGGTCCTAGCCTACCAGGTACCACCTGTTGCCCCACAACACGTGGTCCTCACCCTGGGTCCCACCCACGTTCCTGAACGTGTCATCTGACTAATGAAATTCCCCATATTCCAACACATTTCCTTTCCAATGTGCTTCTTCCTCACTCACACACACCCTGGGTAACTTTCTAGAAGGTCACCCATCCTGATCACTACTCCAGGACAAGCATTCTTAACTGTGTAGTTCTAATCGGGTAGACTTCTAAAAAGGAAGGTGCACCACACTTAAGGCTGGGTACCACCTCTGATACCAAATCTGACAACTGGGTCCCAACCATGTTTTCCTCACCCTAGGTCCCACCCACGTGCCTGAACCGTTCATCTGAATAATGAAAGTCTCCACATGCCAACACATGTCCTTTCCAGTGTGCTTTGTCCTCACTCACACACACCCTGGGAATTTTCCCAGAAGGATACCCATCCTGATCACTACTCTATGCCAAACATACTTAACTGTGGGGTTATAATCAGGTAGGCTCC
Organism: Viscum album; assembly: GCA_963277665.1. Taxonomy (NCBI): domain Eukaryota; kingdom Viridiplantae; phylum Streptophyta; class Magnoliopsida; order Santalales; family Viscaceae; genus Viscum; species Viscum album. Next base: position 57,283,754 of record OY728123.1, read on the forward strand.
AGAAAAGGAAGGTGTACCGCACTTAAGGATGGGTACCACCCCTGATACAAAATGTCCCCACATGCCAACACATGTCCTTTCCAGTGTGCTTTTTCCTCACTCACACAAACCCTGGGTAACTTTCCAGAAGGTAACCCATCCTAATCAAAACTCTGGGACAAACATGCTTAACTGTGGAGGTTTAATCAGGTAGGATACCGAAAAATAAGGTGATTTTTCCAGGGTGATTTTTCTTCACTCACACACACCCTCGGTAACTTCCTAGCAGATTACCCATCCTGATCACTACTCTAGGACAAGCATGCTTAACTGTGGGGTTTTAATCAGGTAGGCTCTTAAAAAGTAAGGTGAAATGCACTTAAGGATGGGTACCACCTCTGATACCAAATTTCCCCACATGCCAACACATATCCTTTCCAGTGTGCTTTGTCCTCACTCACAGACACCCTGGGTAACTTTCCAGAAGGTCACCCATTATAATCACTACTCTAGTCCAAACATGCATAATTTTGAAGTTCTAATAAGGTAGGATCCCGAAAAATAAGGTGCACCTTGTTGACATAAGTTATATCATTTAGCCATCCTGATCACTACTCTAGGCTAAGAATTCTTAACTGTGGTGTTCTAATCGGGTAGGCTCCTGAAAAGGAAGGTGCAACACACTTAAGGCAGGGTACCACCTCTGATACCAAATGTGACAATTGGGTCCCGATTATAGCATAACCACCCCGCCTTAACATGGTTATCGTTTCCTGGCCCACCAGTTGCCCCGTAAACACGTGGTCCCCACCCACGGTCCCACCCACGCGCCTGAAGTGGTCATCTGACTAATGAAAGTCCCCACATGCCAACACATGTCCTTTCCAATGTGCTTTGTCCTCACTCACACAAACCCTAGGTAACTTTCCATACGGTCACCCATCCTGATCACTACACCAGGACAAGAATGCTTTACTGTGGAGTTTTAATCAGGTAGGCTCTCAGAAAGGAAGTTGCACCGCACTTAAGGTTGGGTACCACCTCTAATACCAAATGTGACAACTCGGTCCCGATGATAGAAAGACCCCCAGGCCTTAACATGGTCGTCAGTTCCTGGCCCACCAGGTTCCACCAGTTGCCCCACAGAAACATGGTCCCCACCCTGGGGCCCACCGACGTGCCTGAACGGGTCATCTAACTAATGGAAGTCCCCACATTCCAACACATGTCCTTTCTAGTGTGCTTTTTCCTTAATTACACACACCCTAGGTGACTTCCCAGAAATTCACCCATCCTGATCACTACTCCAGGACAAGCATGCATAATAGTGGAGTTCTTATCGGGTACACTCCCGAAAAGGAAGGTGCAGAGCACTTAAGCATGGGTACCACCTCTGATACCAACTTTGACAACCGGGTCCTGATGACAACACAACCACCCCGCCTTAACATGGTGGTCGGGTCCTAGCCCACCAGGTACCACCAGTTTCCCCGCAACACGTGGTCCTCACCCTGGGTCCCATCCACGTGCCTGAACGGGTCATATGACTAATTAAAGTCCCCACATGCCAACACATGTCATTTCCAGTGTGCTTTTTCCTCACTCACACACACCCTAGGTAACATTCCAGAAGGTCACCCATCCTGATCACTACTCCAGGCCAAACATGCTTAACTTTGGAGTTCTAATCAGGTAGGATTCTGAAAAGGAAGGTGCATCACACTTAAGGTTGGGTACCACCACTGATACCAAATGTGTCAATTAGGTCCCACCCACGTGCTCCTCACCCTAGGTCCCACCCACATTTCTGAACGGGTCATCTGACTAATGAAAGTCCCCACATGCCAACACATGTTCGTTCCAGTGTGCTTGGTCCTCACTCACACACACCCTGTGTAACTTCCCAGAAGGTCACCCATCCTGATCACTACTCCAGGCCAAGCATTCTTAACTGTGGAGTTATAAATAGGTAGGATCCTTAAAAGGAAGGTGCACCACACTTAAGTATTGGTACCGCCTCTGATACCAAATGTCCCCACAAGCCAACACATTTCCTTTACATTATGTTTTTTCCTCACCCACACACACCTAGGGTAACTTTCCAGAGGGTCACTCATCATAATCACTACGCCAGGAAAAAAATGCTTAACTATGGAGTTCTAATTAGGTAGGCTCCCATAAGAGAAGGTGCACCTTGTTGACATAAGTTATATCATTTATCCATCCTGATCACTACTCCAGGCCAAGCATGCTTAACTGTGGAGTTCTAATCGGGTAGGCTCCTCTAAAGGAAGATGCCCCACACTTAAGGTAGGGTACCACCTCTGATACCAAATGTGATAACCGGGTCCCAATGATAGCATAACCACCCCACCATAACATGGTTGTCGGGTCCTGGCCCACCAGGTACCACAAGTTGCCCCGCAAACATGTGGTCCCCACCCTAGGTCCCACCCACATGCCTGAACGTTTCATATGACTAAAGAAAGTCCCCACATTCGAACACATGTCCTTTCTAGTGTGGTTTTTCCTCACTCACACAAACCCTGGGTAACTTCCCAGAAGTTCACCCATCCTGATCACTACTCCAGGCTAAGCATGCTTAACAATGGAGTTCTAATCGGGTAGGCTCCTTGAAAGGAATGTCCAACGCACTTAAGGCTGGGTACCACCTCTGATACTAAATGTTAAAACTGGGTCGCGATGAAAGCACAACCACACCGCCTTAACAGTGTGTTTTGTCCTCACTCACACACACCCAGGGTAACCTTCCAGAAGGTCACCCATAATAATCACTACACCATTACAAACATGATTAACTGTGGAGTTCTAATCAGGTAGGCTCCCAAAAGAGCAAGTGAAACTTGTTGACATAAGTTATATCATTTAGCCATCCTGATCACTACTTCAGGCCAAGCATGCATAACTGTGGAGTTCAAATCGGGTAGGATCCTGTAAAGGAAGGCGCACCACACTTAAGTCCGGGTAAAACCTCTGATACCAAATGTGACAACCGGGTCCCGATGACAGCATAACCACCCCGTCTTAACATGGTTGTTGGGTCCTGGCCCACCAGGTACCACCAGTTTCCCCGCAAACATGTGGTTCCCACCCTAGGTCCCACCCAAGTGCCTGAATGGGTCATATCACTAATGAAAGTCCCCACATTCCAACACATGTCCTTTCCAGTGTGCTTTTTCCTCACTCACACAAACCCTGGGTAACTTCCCAGAATTTCACCCATCCTGGTCACTACTCCAGGATAAGCATACTTAACTATGGAGTTCTAATCGAGTAGGCTCCTTGAACGGAATGTGCAGTGCACTTAAGGATGGGTACCACCTCTAATACCAAATGTGAAAAATGGGTCGCGATGATAGCACAACCACCCCGCCTTAACATTGTTGTCGGGTCATGGACCAACAGGTACCACCAGTTTCCCCGCAAACATGTGGTCCCAACCATGGGACCCACCCACATGCCTGAACAGGTCATCTTTCTAATGAAATCCCCCAGATGCCAAAAGATGTCCTTTCCAGTATGCTTTTTCCTCACTCACACACACCCTGGGTTACATCCCAGAAGGTCATCCATCATAATCACTACTCCAGGCCAAGCATGCTTAGCTGTGGAGTTCAAATCAGGAAGGCTCCTAAAAAAGAAGGTGCACCTTATTGATATAAGTTATATCATTTATCGATTTTTCCCTTTATCATTCGAGGGATGTTATAATCACCCCCCCTAGAGCACAAAATCCTCTTTTTCGGCCCAACATCTCAACTCAGGTAGTGTACCGCACTTAACATGGTCGTCAGGTCCTGGCCCACAAGGTACCACAAGTGGCCCCACAAACACGTATTCCCCACCCTGGGACCCACCCATGTGCCTAAACGGGTCATCTGACTAATGAAAGTCCCCACATACCAACACATGTCCTTTCCAGTTTTCTTTTTCCTCACTCACACACACCCGGGGTAACTTCCCAGAAGGGAACCCATCCTGATCACTACTTCGGGCCAAACATTCTTAACTATGGTGTTCTAATCGGGTATGCTCTTGAAAAGGAAGGTTCCCCACAATTAAGGCTGGGTACCACATCTGATACCAAATGTGAAAAATGGTTCCTAATGACAACACAACCACCCCGCCTTCACACACACCTTGAGTAACTTCCCATAAGGTCACCCATCCTAATCACTACTCCAAGCCAATCATGTTGAACTATGGAGTTTTAATTAGGTAGGATCTCAAAAAAGAAGGTGCACCTTGTTTACATGAGTTATATCATTTAGCCATTTAACCCTTTATCATTCGGGGGTGTTAAAATCACCCCCCCCCTAGAGAACAATGTCCTCTTTGTGGTCCCTACATCTCAACTCAGGAAATGCGCCACACTTAAGGCTGGGTACCACCTCTGATACCAAATGTGACAACTGGGTCCCGATGACAACACATCCACCCCGCCTTCATGCACACCCTGGGTAACATCCCAGAATGTCACCCATCCTAATCACTACTCTAGGCCAAGCATTCTTAACTATAAAGTTCTAATTAGGTAGTCTCCTGAAAAATAATGCGCATCATGTTGACATGTGTTATATCATTTAGCCATTTAACAATTTATCATTCAGGGGGTGATACAATCACCCCCCCCCTAGAGCACAACATCCTCGTTTTGGGCCCTACATCTCAGCCCAGGCATTGCATCGCACTAAAGGTTGGGAACCACCTCTGATACCAAATGTTACAACTGGGTCCCGATGATAGCACAACCACCCCGCCTTAACATGGTCGTCGGGTCCTGGCCTAACAGGTACCACCAGTTGCCCCGCAGACACGTTGTCCCCACCCTGGGGCCCACCCATGTACCTAAACGGGTCATCTGACTAATGAACTTCCCCACATGGAAACACATGTCCTTTCTGGTGTGCTTTTTCCTCACTCACACCCAACCTGGGTAACTTTCCAGATGGCCACCCATCCGGATCACTACTCCAGGACAAGCACGCTTAACTGTGGAGTTCTAATCGGGTAGGTTCCCAAAATGGAAGGTGCACCTTGTTGACATGAGTAGTATCATTTATCCATTTAACCCTTTATCATTCAAGGGTGTCACACTAAATTTAAAGGAACTTCCACTAATCGACCTCCTTATTTTAATGGAACTAACTATTCTCAATGTAAGATTAAAATGAAAATCCATAGAGAAAACATGGTATTTGATATTGGGATTGTTATTGAGGAAATATATGAGATACTTAAACCTCTAAGAAAATATTAGAGTGATGCCACTATGGATTCATTTTATTTTAATTATAAATAATTGAATTCATTTTATTATTCTTTAATAAATTATGAATTTAACAGAATATATTCATGTTCAACTACTTTTGAAATATGGGACACTCTTTCTATATAACATGAAAAATCTTTAATTGTTAAGTAAATGTATTTGAATACTTATAATTTTAAATATGATTTATTTAAGATGAATCGTGAAAATACATTTATAATATGTATCTCTGGTTTAATGAAATCTTCAACACCATTCATTCACATAGAAAGTCAATTACTAGAAAGGATCAAGTTATGTGTCTGCTAGGGTGTATACAGGATAGGTGGATATAAACTTCAGTTTCCATCTACGAATCATGTGACATTAGTTAGTTTCTAGTGAAGTAACTCATTAGAAAACACAAGATGTATGAAGACTAACTTAAAGTGAACAAGGAAGAGGATGATGAACCCAAAAGAAAGGTAGTGTCTTTCAAAACTTTTGATTCAATGCTAAAATAGAATATCAAGGTTGATAGTTCAAGTGGTGATAAATCACTCGATTGCGGTGGTGAAGAAATGTATCTCCAAGCCATATGATTCAAAAAGTTCTATAGGAATATGAAATTCCTTAATAAATTCAATTAAAAAGGTATGTATAATAATAAGTTAAATTGTAGAATAGAGTGGAAAACAGATTATTCCAAAAATGAAGTGATCTATTATGAATGTAAAAGAAAAGGAATCATAAAAACATACCATTCCAATCTAAAATATAAAAAAGTATGGGTAAAATTTTAAAAGATATAAAAAGGATATTAAATACATAAATAGTTATTATAAATACAATTCAAGTTATTTATACTTGAGAAGAGAATATAAAAATGACAAGGACAATATGTGTTTCGTGACAAACACTTCTGAGGTATCAAATATTTTTCATGCATCTTCCAAACATATTTATAATTTTTCTAAAACTAAAAATAGTGATGAAAATATTTCCTGAGAGGATTTATTCAAATACTGTAACTTCCTATAATATACATTTATTGAAATTAAGGATAAATAATATTTTTAAAGAAGTTGCATTATTTTTCTACTTACTCTAAATCTGATTATATAATGGTAAAGGACAATAATGATCAACTATTAAAAGAAAAAATTTTAACATAAATTTTCTAATGAGAAATTTAAAAATTATCTATAGGGACTCTCTAATGATATATAAACTCTAACTATAATTCTTGTAAATAAAACCATGCCTACATATACCATTGGATTTTTTTACCAACCTAGAAAATCAAAATTTTATGAGAACAAATTTTTTCCTAGTTCTAGTTCTACTAATTATTTTAATGATTGTTATTATTTTGGACCTAATAAAGTTTTAATTTCCGAAAGTATAAGGTGTGCTTATAATAAACCAATAAAAAAATTATAGATTCATAAATCTCTTATTACTAACATTTATTGACCCAAGAAAATATGGGTACCAAAATCATTTATTATTTAAATTTCTTTGGTAGAAAACCTACATAAATTGTTCCAATAAGAAATTATGGTATCTGAATAGTGGATGTTATAGAAATATTATCGGGGACTACCTAATATTCAAGAACCTTATTAATGTTTATGGTGGACATTTAACATTTGGTTATAATTCCAAAGGAAAAATAATATGACTCTGTAAAATTGGTAACTCTAAAACTGTTTTAATTTCTAAAGAGTTATTTTTACATGTATTAATGTATAAATACTTATAATTTCAAAGTTATTTGATTTTTTTTATCATGTTAGTTTTGAAAAAAAATCTTATAATATTTATTATTATAATCATGTTTTAGTGTTTATTGATATTTATAAATATAATGTTTATGTTGTTTATTTGAATAATTTATTTTCTCAAAATATTTCTTATTTAAGTTCCTTTTACAAAAAACCCCTGGATTTGGAATAGGAGACTTGTCCATTGGAATAAACAATCAATTATAAATATAACTAAGAGAGTATTATTCAAGGATTTACCTAAACTAGAATTCTCAACAAAAAAGGTTTGTATTCCCTACCAAAAGGGAAGAAACAAAAAATATCTTTCAAAAAAAGAAAGAAGTTTCAATTTCTCAACCCTAAGATTTGGTTCGTGTGAATTTTTTTGAACCCTCTAGAGTTTCTATATTATAGGGAAAACATTATTCATATGTTATTGTCGGTTATTATTCAAGATATACTTTGGTATTCTTCCTATCTCAAAAATTGGATAATTTTATTATTTTTCCAAATATTCTAATTATGTAGAAAATCTTAGTGGACATAGAATTATAAAATAATGAATAAAGCATGGTTGTGAGGTTTAAATTCAATAGTTTTAATCTCTATGTTCACAATAGGATATAGTTGCAATTTTTTTATCCTAATACCACACAACATAATGTTGTAGTAGAAAGGATAAATATAAACCTTGAAGAAATTTCCTAAACCATTCTCAATGAGTATGCTATACCTATTTATTTTTTGGAATAATCTGTGAATAGATCTTGGTATACTATTAATATAGTTATTATTATAATAATTTTAAAAAATACCCCATATGAATTATGGAATGGAATAAAACCAATGGTTAATTACTTTTGAGTTTTTAGTTTTAAAGTATTTATACTCAATAAAAAAGATAATTTAGAAAAAATTTCATCCAAAAGTGATGAAGGTGTTTTACTTAGATATTATACATCCCATAAATCTTATAGGGTCTTTAATAAAAGTACTAAGATTGTGGAAGAATCTATATAAGTCAAATTTAATGAGACATATCCACATGAAACTAAAACTTCTTTATAAAATCTTGAGGATTATCATTAAAATTTTGATATCCATGTGAAAATAAGTGTTAATTATAATATAAGTATAGTAAAAGCTCCCATCTCTGAGGAATAGTTTGAACCTGAACCTGAAGGTGAAAATTTTGTTTCATATATTTCTATCCCTAGATTAGTTAGGACCCTAGATATCATCCCTTAGAAAAAGTTCTAGGATACCTAGATAAAGGATCATAGAAAAGATTTTATCCGAGAAACCAAGTTGAAAATAAATCATTTCTATCACAACTTGAACCTAATAACATCAAATAATCAATTGATGATGAATTTTGGGTAACATAAATGCAATAAGAGATTAACCAGTTTAAAATAAATAGAATTTTGGAACTAGTTGAAAGACCCAAAGATTACCTGACTACTAGTACTAAATGGTTGTTTAGAGACAAGGTTGAAGAGTTAGTAACTATTATTAGAAATAAATATAGATTGGGTTCACAAGGATACATTCAAGAAGAAGGTATATGAGGAAACCTTTACACCAATATCTAGATTTGAAGCGATCATAATTTTGTTTTCCTATGTAGAGCATTTGGATTTCAAATTATATCAAATGGATGTCAATGGTGTATTTTTAAATGGTTATATAATTTAGTATTTTTTTGTGGAACAACCATCTATATTTCAAAAACTACATTTTCCAAATCATGTTTCTAAATTTTCAAAAGATTCATATGTTTTAAAACAAACTCTTAAATATTGGTATGATAGGTTCAAATCATTTTTAATTTCAAAAGGATTTTCAAATGGAATAACTGAACATATTTTATTTATTAAAAAAATTAAAAAATACTTTTTATTTTTAAAAATATATGTTGATTATATTATTTATTGATCTTTAAGAAATTATATTTGTTCTGCATTTTAAATCATTATGAAAAAGGAATTTGAAATGAGTTCTATGGTTGAAATTAAATTCTTTCTTATATTTAAAATCATTAAAAATAAGGAATAAATTATTTAAAACCAAATAAAGTAAACCAAATAATTTTTAAAACATTTTTTCTTCTATAGTATAAAAGGAAGTGATACTCCATTGAGTACTACCTGTAAATTAGATCTTAATGGAACTGGAAAACTAGTTGATCAAATAACTTATAGAGATATGATTGGGATTATACTTTACATAACTACTGGATGACCTCATTTAATATTTAGTGTATGTATGTGTGATTATTTTAATTCAAACCCAAAATAATTATTAAATTCCCCAAAATTACAACCAATTTAGTACTATTTTACTCAAAAGAAAAATCATTTAATTTATTAAATGATTCAGATGAATATGTTTTTTGGTTATAAGTTAGATAAAAATATCACCTCTGGAACATGTTAGTTTTTGGGAAATTCTCTAGTTTTATGGTGTAATAACAATCATAAAACCATTTTATTATCTTCTTTTAAATATGAGTGCATAGTTTTAGGTATTTATTATGCATAGATTATGTGGATGAAACACACTTTTCTAGACTATGGATATCAATTCCAACATGTACATATAAATTGTGATAATAAAAGTTCTATAAAAATTTCCAAGAATTATTTGTCTCTCTCAAGGACCAAAAATATTGATATAATACATAACATTTTGAGATACCACATTCAAAAGGGTGATATGAATCTTGAATTCATTGGAATTGAACATAAACATGATGGCATGTTCACAAAGCCTTTGAATTTTGAGAGAATGAGCTATATTATACATGAACTTGGACTGATAAATTTGGGTTACTATTTTATTCTTAAATTTTCTTTGGTTCTAGTAGAGGAAAATAACATAGTTTGTACTAATTCTAGGATCTATTGTTATACATGCTAAAGTTAGACATTCTACACTTATATATGATACTGTTAAACATGATACCATTAAACATGATACCATTTGATGACCTACAATTAGAAGATCAAGAATTGGATAATCTAATGTTGGATAATCTATAATTGATGATATACCATTATTATTCTACCATATCTACACTGACATGGTGTGTTACTATGATAGAGGTATTGTTGGGATCTAATACTCGCATGTTGTTATTCCAAATGATAACATTTATTCCTTTTAATTAAAATTTTTATTTCTCTCAAATTGTATTATAAATATAATATCTATTTTTTTCAAATTTAAGATCCATAAATGATAAAAATAACCTATTTATGATTCTTGGGAATATATCTCACACAAACCTCTTTTGAAAGCTCTTTAACATCTCTCTTGACTTCTGGCCTTTCATATTCAATTTTTGACCCTAAACCAGTGTAGAAATGGTGTGAGTGAAGCGTCCTTATGGATCACTAGATGAACCACATCCTTAGAATAATTCTAGTGGATAGTCGAGTAATCCTTCAAAACTGAAGTATCCACATATTTCATCTTGCATAGTCATAGCTAAGAAAGAAATAGATTTCATTTGGATTTCTTCAAGAAAGTTACTTGTGTGGAATGTGATTCACGACCAGGTATGGGTTGAATGTTTTTCAATTAATAACATACCATTCTACCCAAATTTAATTCATGATTTCAATATGTATATCGAGTGTCACCTCGAAGATGATAAGGATTTTATAGAAACAATAGTGGATTGAAAATAGCTCATTTTCTCTTCAAGGAAGCGGACTATTTTATAAAAGTTCTTCATAAAGTTATTCATAAGTAAAATCAAGGATTGTTTCCTATAAATTATGAGAATATTGTGTCTAAATATTCTATTCTTAATATCACTAGAAATGAAACTGTATAATGACCTGTTTTAGTAGAGTTTGATAGGGAATATCTTTTTCGTTAATGTTTCTTCTGCATATGTTGTGTCCTTGGAATGGGGGCTTCATCATTATGAGGTATCTTGAAATTTTCCTTTTGTTTCTTATGAAAAGTTGGGATAAAAATAATTTTTATAGATATTTTATGGTACATATGATGGAACATTTCAGGAATTACTCAAGATCAAACTCTCTTTCCTACACTAAGATGATATCATCTATATTTGAGGATATATAACTTGTCCTAAATGAGAAGAAAATTTAGTAAAATGTGTTGGTTTTTGTATTATTCAAGTCATATGTAAGAGGATGAGAGTCAAATATAACCCTTGGATAAAAATATGGGTTATAGATAATGATATGTTGTAAGAGATGTTTAATCTATTGAAGATCCATTTGAGGCCAACAAATCTAATTTATCCTAGGTTAGAGTCAGATTAGTTTATAGTATACTCTTCTGATGAAGTGGGTGAAAATCTTTCTCATACCAATGTGGAAGAAAGTGAAGTTTATGAGGAATTTGTACCTATTTCAATGGAATAATGGAGTGAACCAGATGTAATTAAAAGATCAAATGTTTTATGTGGAACTCCTAGTACACATCTATTCCTTTAAACAAAAAAAATTAGAAGAAGAAGGTGGATTAGAAGAAACTGAATTATCAAATGGTGCTCAATATGAGAGATCTACTTCAAAGAGTCTATAGGATGTGGTTGTGTTATCAAATTATTTAGAGTATAATGTTAATAGTGAAGATGGGGATGAATAGCCTAACCTATATCAGACTGTCCCAAAGTCTAGTTGGTATTCCAATAGAGAGCGGTAGGGCTCTTCCCCACATTCTTTAGCAAGTTAAGAATTTGGTGATAGAGATGAACCAGATACTTTAGAAGGTCTATCTTCTTGAAGCCATGTTGACCCAGTTACTTTAGAAAGAGATGAGAATGTTATACCATTTAATGGGGATATTTCTACACAATCTTTCATGCTTGGTATAACATATAGTGACTCCAATGATGATGATGATGATAATTATAAGGGTAGTCCACCTAAGTATGGTGGAATTTTCATATCATTTTTTGAGAAATATCCTAATGGATCCTTGGTGGATCAAATTGAATAGGGATATCTTTTATATTTATTTCATTTTGGTGGTCATGATGCAGGAACTGGTCATGAGGATACTTCAATGCATAGTCAGGAGATGTCTCCTTCTTCTCCTCCTTCATATACTCCTCACACCAGATCTCTTACCTGAGATGATCTATATTTATTTAAGGATGGTTTTTTATCATATACTAGTGACATTTTAAGATTCTCTTCCTCTCATGAAAAGAAATATAGAAAGTTTTGCACTTATTTTATAGTATATTTGGTTATGCCTCACCTCCAACCTAAAATTCTCATCAAAATAGAAAATATGGAAGTAGAGAACAAAATTATTGTAGAATGGGTGTCATACGTTTAGTCATATTTAGAGTAAATGAGATAATGTTCACAATAAAGAGAGTTATCTCTTTTGGATAGGATAGAGCCTTTTCCTTATATTGGTGCCCCTTATTCCATATCTCTACCTCATTATACTCATGTTTCAATTGGTGATGATTTTATCTAGACAGTTGTGAGAGAAGATCTGTAAGATGTGATGGTTGATTTCTCTACATCTCATCTAGATGAGTTTTGATAGATTAATTCTCATGGTTTTCACGCTTAAAAGTTAGTTAGAGAATTCATAAATGGGTATAGAAATGATATAGAAAAAATTTCTATGGATATTAAATTCTATATCTATAAGTTTTATACTAATAATGATCTCAATTATCACATTAACTTCTTATAAGATAATCTGTGAATAAACTTTGTTACACATGGATTCAAGGAGAAAGTAACCCAGTTGAAAACCTTGGCTCCCCTACTTAAGTTCTTTGTGGGTGAAATGGAAGAAATTTTCAAGGCTATTGAATATATTGACAGGGTGATTAATTTGTTTTTTGAGTTTATGTAGCCCTTACTTTATACCTTTAAAACAATTGACATTACACCTCCATCCATTCCTTTGACTACATCTCTTTCTTCACCCATATCATCACCCCTAGAGACCACTTCTATAGTATTTATTCCTTTTGTACTTAAACCTATGTAATCTATAAAACATCTCACACCAATTATATTCAACCCTCTTAGACCTCCTCTATCTTCCACCTCTGGTCATTCAATTGATAGAAAATGAAATTAACTAATGGATCCTACCTCTATTCTGCATAAGAATTCTTCTTCTAACTATCATTATACTTTCATATGGAATTAAATTTTGAAAATATTTTTCTAATATAACTTTTTGACTATGTTATTCAATGTAAATTTTCTCTTTTTATTATTCAATTTGGTCTTTGTTTACTTTAATTTTTTATTGTATATTTTTGATAATCTCAAAAGGGGGAGAATGAGTGTATGTAATCTGTTTTTCTTGTACGAATTACATAAGTACATTGATTATTAAGTAGAATATATTTGAGAGTGTACTTATTGTATTCATTTTATTAATTTGATAACCTATTTTTGTATGATTATAAATTCCATGATTTATGGTCATCAAAAAGGGGAATATTATTGGATTATTCCAAGAAACTACTTATTTTAATTATCTCAAATCGTGTTTGTTATATTACTAATGAGTTAAAAAGTTTTATATTATTTAATTATTTTCTTTCTAAACTGAAAAAAAACAACTAAGTCTCAAACCTAACATCATAATCTACCATTAGTTAAACTGAGATACCTCTAGTTGAAAATAGTTACCATCATAAGATACTAATACAAGTTACTGTTGGTTCAAGATGTTATCACTATTTCAATTTTTGTAACTACCAGGATCTCCCATCAGGTTGTACTACCATCAGGTAGATCTACATCCACCTCAAGTAAATCTATTTTCATGAGCTACCACTATTTCTAGAGCATCAATCGTAAAATAGTGCTACCACCAAGAGAAGAGATTGTCAACAAAATATGCCATTATTTCTCCAAGAGTATCAATAACTTGAAGTATCTAACACTAGACAATATTTTGGTAAAATCCATAGCTATCTCCAAATCTATCATCAGATCTACCACCAGTTTTGATACCATAGATATTTAGAATTAAATTAAAAATTAATTCTCTAATAGAAATATTAAGCATTCAATTCAATTCATATGCATTTCAACTTAAGAAATATTATTATTAAACAACTCTATGGATAGTTTAAAGGATGATTCAGAATTTCCAAATATGTCTCTCATTACAAGGATTATTCTTATTCTATTATTACACTATAATGGATAATTAGACCATCTTGAATTATATATATTTATAATACCCCCTCATGCATGGATACATGTATTCTTGTGATAGAATAAATTAACATATAATCACTTATGTTGTGACACACAAAAGACACTAGATACACATGTGTGTGAGAGAACACTAATAAATAGACATACTGGGAACAAATAGTTTTGTACACTTTCACAAAACATTACTTCTCTACACTTTCTATGAAATCTCATATAAATCCTTTCAAAGACTATTTTAGAGTCTCCTAGACAACTGCAACTATTCATATTGAGTTCCACCTCATCTACACATATCGCTTTCCTTTATCTTTATATTTTAGCATACATATGATTTTTTTTACTCTATTTATCTATAAAACACAGTCACATTCAATGAACTAGTTAGTGATTAAGACTCTCTCTCTCAATTCTTTTCATTTTCACTCCCACATTTAACTGTAGAAGAGGTATTTTTAATCTATATAACTTTTTTCTAACAAATAAATATGAAAGAGTATTGTGTAAAATATTGACTACATGAGTATATTTGTGTGTAATAACTTGATCTAGGTTGGGGAAAAATTTATTTAATAATAAATTTCTTGGAAGTGGGTGATTTCTAAGTGGATGGGATTAAGTCTTATCTTGAGACTAAACCCCTTGTTTAAAATTTCATTATGACTTATTTTTTGTGATTTATCTATTCTTTTCCTTTTTTAAACCAAACCAATTTCTATTCTCTGAATTACTTAACAATAAATTTAATCTAATTGTTAACATAAATTAGTGTTTTATATACAATGTTATATATGAGTAAAATTTTTTCAAAAGTTAAATCATTTTCAAAAGTATTTTAACTCATTTGTGAAATAGCCTTTGAGAAGATATTCTAAAGATCAAATTATATAATTGTAATTTTTTTAATTGCTTATTTATATTAAATTTGGGGATTTATTTTTAAAAAAAATGACATAAATTTAATTAGAAACTCAATTCAACCCCTCCCCACTTGAGTTTTCTACTAGGACCAATTCTCATTTTACATAAAATCATCCATTTACAATGAACACAATTTATCATTTTTTATACCTTTATTAAAGGACTATTTTGATTATCCCATTTGAAACATAAATCAAAACATGGATGAATAAGTTAATGATAAAATGAAACCATATCAATAAGCATAATCAAGATAAAATTAGATGTGTATAGGTGCCATGTAATTAAGAAATATAGGGTAAATAATATACTAGTGATGGGAATCCGATAGATAATAACATAAATGTTGAAAAAGGGTCATGGATAACTCACTAGGTCAAAATGGAATAGGTCCTAGACTTTACAGATCATAGGACCAACTACCAACATACATTGTGTCCTTAAAAATACACAATCCAACCAACTATCCCACACCAACACTATTGCAATTTCACTTATCTCTTAGCCTTATTTCATGTAATATGGGACACTAGTATCATGAATTACAACTATTTTTTTAATAATCCAAGACAACTCACTTATCCTAGGGTTCCCAAGTAGTAAATAAATTATATGTGAACAAACAATCATAGGAAGAATCACATGAGTCAATAAAGCACAAACAATAAATCTCATCTCACTTCCATCACCCTCACATGAAATAGTCCTTTTTTAAACACGCATAAACAATCATAATTAATAAAAAATAATTAAAATATATACCTTAAAAGGTAAAATACTAATTAAGGAAATCCAACAAAGGGGTATGGTGTTTTAGGGAAGAATGAATTATAATTTGAAATGTATATATAAAGTGTCAATCGTCACTTTAAAACCTATCTCTATTTTCCAAGATTTACCACTAGGAATTAAAAACTCAATTATGAAGAACAACCTTTTTAAATCTATTTGGAAATCATTTGAAATGATTAAAACTTTTAAAAGTTACTTAAATGATCAAATACAACTTTCAATAATGAATGTACTTTCTAAAAGAAAGGATGTTTGAAAACCCATAGCTTTATTTAATTGAAAAAAACACTTTTAAATCAATAAATTAGTTTTGAAAACCCCTTTAAGACATTTAAACATATTATTAGTACTCTTAAATCACACTTTTAAAATGAAAACTATAAAATCCATGGAAAACCATATGTACTAAGTAATCAAAATCCTTGAAATATATTTAATACCCATAAAGGTTAGTATAGTTAATAATAACTAGCTATAATAATTATTTCATAAATATCAGGAATAAAAAGTAATTCCAAGTCAATGTATTACATAGAAACACCCACCCAAAACTAATTTAAACATGTTGTATACAATGGTGGAAGCCGAAATAATGATGAAGATGATACCTATTATCTATAGACAATAAAAAACCAAACATTATTCCTACTCAGAACCATAAAATCAGTCCACATATCATCTAAGGTTCATGAGAGAAGTTAAATTCAATAAAATAATAACAAGAATGTAAAATTAAGAACCATGGAGGGGATTACCATGAGATTCTAGGATAAAATAAGGAGGAACGCTAAGGGAGAAATCTTTATAAGAGGAGTGGATGGAGATTCATGAACCAAGGGGTTTATACTGATATAAGGGGGGAGAGAACATATCTATAATGATTTAAAATCAGGTGAGGGAATATTTAAAATTTCACTAATTTTAAAAATCTGGTATACCACATGGTTTTGTCGCACAGTTTTCCAAACCATGCACTAACCATGTGGGATCCACTGCCTTAAGAATCACACTCTACATGATTTGGGATGAAAGAATAAGAGTAATTAAGTTACAACCTTTTGGGACACTCTTTCACAAAAAACATGTTTCATGGTTTACTTAGAGGATATGTATGGTTTGTCCAACCTTTCTTTAACTATAGAAAAACACATTGTTAAGGAATTTCATGTTTTGTATAATTTTTTTATGGTTTTTAATAACTATACAGAAGTTGTGAACCTAGTGTTGAAACTCCATTGGGACAATCCTGTGCATACACTGGATAGCCTAGATGAATAGCCATGCGAAGGTGGAGTGCTGATTCACGATGAAGATGCTGGGGAGGAGCAGTTCTTAGTAGTTAGTCTGGGTTGTATGTAATGTTTGAATCCTACAGGAAATGAATTCATATAAGGCCTATGGTTCATGTAATACTTATGCCTATGGGCCTTTTAAGGGTTCCACCTCACCCCTTGAAAGGTGTATTATCAAAAAATCAATAAAAAATTAAGGCCTCTGGGCCCTTAGATGGATGTATTTCCCAAGACATTTACAACCTGTTACATTATTTTTTTAGGTGTTGGAGGTATTCAGAGGAGGTTGGAGGAAGGAAGGTGGAGTTTTAGATGTAATTTCATCATGGATACCCATGAGTCTAGATTTTTTAGTTCTTCCATTTTATGGACCCTTGAGTTTTAGCACCCATGGTATGCCATGGAGGTATGTCGGTTGGGTTACTTATCTCTACATTTAAGAGACCCGTGTATTGTATTCCTCTTGTTATACCATGGTTTTGTTATAGGGTTGATCTATATGAATTAAATGGTTATTTTTTGTAGTTTTTATATCATATCTATAATATGGGGGATTGGATTGTTCAATTTATTCATTCTTCCATTTTATGGGTCATTGAAATATGTTGACTTGGTGGTTTTAGGGACTCAATTAGGGATTAGATATTGTGACATGGTGAGGTCCAGTGAGTTTTGTTATTTTATCAATGTTATTATATATGAGAGTTTGACTAAATTTAAATAGTCATAAATGTAGTCTGATATTTGACGATTTTTTCAACTTAAACCCATTATGGCATGGACAAAACACATTATATTGTGATAGAGTTTTTTCCCATAGTGGGTATAAATTCAAGGGATTCCCTAAAATATATTCTTCATACCTTGATTCCCTCAACGCTTGGGTGACCCTAGTGAAAATTTAGGAGATACTTTAGTGACATTTTTCTTAATATTGGTTATTGGATTTAGGTAAATGATTATAAGTGATCCAAGTTGATTTCCTACTCTCTTATTTTTGGATTCCTTCATACTCTTCCTGAGTAGTTTTTGTTAATAGTTCTAGTAAAAAATTTAGGTTTATGGGTCATGTTTATGATGATATAAATTGTGATTTTAGTTTATTGAGGATTCATTTATGTGAATTGGACCTTTAAATCATCTCTTCCTCACCTTTTTCATACATAACAACTCATAAATTGTTGGTTGAGGTAGGGGATTCGGGTCTATATCTCTTTTATTTATGTGAATATGTGGAATTAACATGATTTTTATTTTATTAGTTTGATGGTATATATTTTCTTAATAAAGATAATAAAATAGACTAAATTAAATAAAGGTGAAGGGTTGATTCGCATGTGATTATATATTTTATTTTATTAATAATTTGGTTTCTATTCGGTTATTGATTTTTTTGGAAGTTTTTTTTATTTCAATGGAATATGTACCTTAATATGGAGAGGCGTTTTATTTACCCTTTATAAATGGATAATTTTGTAAATATGGTAATGAATCAATTTCTTGAGGACCTTAAATAATTGAAATGATGTTTTTAATGGAATCACTATAATTATTATGAAATAATTATTTAAAATGGATTTCTTGGTGTAACTTGTTATTTTCCTTTTTTTATTGTTTCTTATTATTGTGATCATGTGAGTGAGTGATGTGTATTATTATAATAAAAATGGAAATTAAATTGTTACCATTATAATTAGATAAATATCATAAATCGGGTAATAAATTGGTTATATGGACAGATAGAATTTTTGGTAGAAATATTAGGATGTGGAAACCTATATATAATGGAAGAATGATGTGGTGGTTAGTTTCATGTGATTTTTGTGAAAATAAGAGGAATGGATATTGTAGTTTTTGTTTGAAATGATTTACGTTATTTATAAGATGGTTGTATAGTTGTGTGTTTGATGTAGAATTACATTATAGAAGCGTAATGGCAAGGATATGATTAGTAGTAATGGGTATGATGGTGGGTTAGAAATAAATGAATGTGGTTTTTGGTAAAATAGAATGGAATATAATTAAATGTAAATAATTTCTAATGACTGGTTAATAATGAATATTGGTTGCAGTTGAATGTGTAATGGTCATTAACAACTATATATAGTGAAATGAATGGCCATTAATTAGAATGGAAATAATTAATGCATGGTAAGAACTACATGAATGGGAACATAAATTATTGAATGTATTGGTATTGAATATAGTTAATGAATGGCATAATGAATGTAATACGGTTAGTAAATTGGTAATTATGGAAATGGGTAAGTGGTGAAACCTAATTTAGAAAGTATAAATGATGATGTGGTTGATTTGTGTGAAGTATGGGATTGGTTATTATTCTATTGATGGAAGCACTGGCTATAGAATGGTGGCTTGATATAATTTTTTTTGATGGGTGTGGTAGTGATTTCTTTTTATAGACATTATTAGTTTGTGTTTGTGTGTGTATTTCTATGTGGTTTATTATTTTTTATAAACACCCCCACCTATGTTGGATAACCTCACAGATGCCCAAAATATTTAGGTTCTAGGTGATTTTTCTATCAACCATGTTGGTGAGGGAAATAAATGTTTGGATACTCTATCTTCCCCACTCTCTAATATTTGTATAGTGTATTGTGGTATTGGTACACGGTGGGGGTCATGAATGGGAGGAGGATGGAATATGGTTTATTTCCTTCATTTTTATGATACCCTAATATGATGGATATGAATTTGTAGTTAAATATAGTATTTTGGATTTTAATGGATTCCAACATAAGATTTTGGACCCCTCGGGAGGTAGGGATAGGTGGGGATATGGTCGAACCCAAATAGGTTGTGATGTGAGTATTTGGACTGATGCCAATACAATATGTTGGAACTAGTGGGATGTCGAGATAGTTGAGGTTGAGGTATAACCCAAATCATCTCTAACTTGATATATATATATATATAATTTTTATACAATTGAGGGATACATAAGGGGTAGAATCACATGACATTTTCATTGGGGAGTGAGAGTGAAAAACCAATAAAGAAGTGATATTAGTGTACCCTTTTACTATATTCTTAGATATTATTCTATTACATCTAGATGAAGTATTTAGTGGCTGTTCCTTAGTGAGGCTAGTTGATAGTTCATGGTGGTTTTTCTATTTATTAACTAAAGCATTAGTATTTTCCGTCCACATTTTCTTAGGTGGCATTGAAGAGAATCATAATGAGTTTAAATGTATGATAACCCCATCATATATAAATTATTTTTCATGTTTAATGGGTGAGTTTAGATATCAAGTTAGAACTTACTAGTTCAGATCTTATAGTTGTGTTTGGAGATGATTCTCTTGGAATTTAATTTTGTTATCTTACTTTGGGGACATTTATTCAAATGACAGATCATAAATTATGGTTTATTGTGGGATGATGGTTTCATTATATTTTATGGAATTGATTGGTGGATTTCCAATATTTTTTTGGGATATATGAGAGTAATTCATCTCATTTGTAAGTTATATAGCCCCCTTTCTGGTTACCAACCCAGTTACTATTGGACACAGGCCTCGTGGGTTTCTATAAAATTCAATGCTGGTCTGGGAGGGGTTCCCAATGGTTTCATGTCATAATAAATTGGTCTCAAATCTTTTAGTTGAGAGTTTAGATATATTTTGGAGATATAAAAAGGTATTTATTTCATTGTTTTGGTAGGTAAATAGAATTAGAAGAACCTAGTGTGTGATATAGAATGGGGAAATGGATAATAAATGGGAATATAGGTCCCTCTATGATCTGACATAAGGATATTAATATTACTAAACACTCTAGGTGAGAAAATTCTGATTACATATTATACACCTAAGATAGGTACATGCATCTTAACATTTTTTACATGTGTTTGAACTAGGATGGTTTAGGGGATATACTGAAATAGACCTAAAAATAAACATTAATGAATTCTATACTATCAGGATTAGGGATTTATTTCATGATAGGAAACTATGTTCAGGTTTTATAGATATAAATAATGGATTTTTGGTTCTCCTATTATTATAGCTTATGAAACATATTTATTTTTCTAGCGTAAATTTTTTTTTCTATTTTTCTACCATGATTTTTTCATGAAACTATATAAATGTTTATATGTTTGTGATATTATGTTTTTGAATTACTTGAAAAATTAAAAGTTGTTATTTATTTTAAACCCTAAGGAATTATGAATTTTAGTTGCAAAAAATGGTAAATATTAATCCTAGTAATACTGAAACCAACCCTATGATTTTTAAAATTTTATGAATTTACCTTATTGTATTATTGATAATTATCAATGTGATAGTAACCTAAAGGAAATTAAAATAAATAAAATGAGTTGTTATATAAATTTTTAAAAAATATATGTAAATTTGAATTTCCTTGTTTTTAAGTTAAGCATCTTATTTTTGATTTGAAAAAGAGAATGATAAGGCTTTATTAGTTGAAAAAAATGTATATGATGTAATCATTTATCCTTTTCTAATTTTAAACACGTGAGTTATTAAAGAGAAAAATCATAACAGGGTATGGTGGTTATCATGTTTAGTATAATTTAAATTTTCTAGGGTTGTTAGTTAGATTAATAGGAAGTATGTTTATGTTTTAATATAGTAATGGTTGAACTGTTAATATCATATTATACATGATAAATTGAATTGGATATAATATTTGGTGATCATGTTTTTATAAACAATTTATGATGTGTTTTGAAAGGATGATTAAAATTTCAGCATGTTTATTTTTTTAAGAACTCATTCCATGTTGTGCAGTGGTATGTGAATTGATTTTCATAGTTTTCTTCCTGATTTTATTGAATGGTGATGTGATTTTGGGAAATATGTTTTCTTAAATAAGTGGGAAATTTTATTTTAACAAATTTTGAATTGATTTTAATTTTTTTACTAAATGGTTTATGTTTGTTTTATAAATAGGGTTTTCTTTTATAAAATGGGTTTTCATTAAATATATTTCTAATGTTTAATTTGATTTTTTTTAATTTGAAAAGTTTTAAACATGTGGGGTTCAAGGAAAGGATCCCGTTTTTTAACCGAATGATTCTTTTAGATTATTTCAAACATTATGAAGTAGATGTGGTAGTTTTGTTTTTAGAGGGTAGGATAGTAATGAATTTGGAGGGAGATGAGATTTTTTTATGGATGATGAGTTGGTTTGTAGTTCAGGGGTGTAGGAGTAGAGGTGATTAATGTGGTGTGGTTTTATTTTATTTATTATTGTTATGTAACTTATTTATTTATATTAACATTATTTATTTTTATGTTCATTTTTAAGATGTTTCATTGTAACATCATTAATATGTTTTTATCCTGAAAAAAAATTACTCATTGGATGAATTTTTGTTCAGATATTAGTATGAAAAGGTGTTGAGGTTCCTTGGATTAATGTTAGGCCTCAAGGTTTATAAGTGGCTAGAATAGGTCAAGGTTTCCTTTAAATTTACTTGGGCATAATATCAATTTTGGGTTTCCTTAGTAGTAGGTTCACTTTTATGTATGGCTTGGGTGTGGTGGAAATTTAATAATGGTCATATGAAAGAGGTTTATTGTGAATAATTCCTTACCTTTGATATGAAGGATTTTATTCCATCAGTGTAGTATGAAGAATGTGTGAAGGATTACTCGCAGCTATGGAATTGAGGATCTAATGTGCATGATCTTAAGATTTTATTTTCACCCTTTTCACATAGTTTATATTCCTATTAGCTAATTAATACATAAGTTTGTTTCATTTTGAGTCTTCTATGAGGTTGAGGACTCAATGTAGGGTAGAGATTTTGTGTTTGAAGTGTTGGGTGGAGGGGATAGATCATGTAGAGGTGGTCGAGAGGAGTTTACATCAACCTATTGAGATGGATATAGTCACAAATTGACTTATGGTAAATGTGGTAAGTGAAATAAAAGTTTGAGATGATATTCTATAGATAGAGTGTGTATTAGAGCCTGGGGTTTGATATCAAGGTGTCCTGAGTCTGGAAAGTTGATATGTTTTCATTATAATGCTGTGGAGAATTGGAAATATGAGTGCCCTATGATTCATGGAGTTCTTGGTATTAGGTACATTGGTTTAATTTTCCAACATCTCAGTCGGGCACTTGTGGGTATTCTATTAGTGTGAAGTAATTTCAGTTTGAGAATCTAAGAGTATATTTTGAGTGAGTAAATTTATTCCTTTTATAAGAAACATTCATTTGAATTATCTTTTAAATTTACATTTAAAGTAATTTATTTGGTATGTTCTCTTCATATTCATATTAAAATGATTTTGAAAGTGATTTGAAGTCATATCCTAACAACTTTCTTTCTAGGTTTTAGTAGTGGATTCATTTTTTAGAGTTATGACGTGTTATTGGTAGGATTCATATATTTTCAATATTAAAATAGGGATGGTTTATGGTAGAATTCTTATATCAATGGTGTTGAGAGTGTTCTTTTTTTTCCATTGAATATATTAATCCTTTTGAATTTTAATATATTACCTTGAGTGCCTTATTCCTCCCTAGTTTTGTGGAATATTTCCTTTGGATAATGTTAGTCTTTCAAGAGAGGTCTCCACATTAGAATTTATGTTTTAGGAGGATTAGTTCTCTTTATTGAGTGATGTTGAAATGATTTATCATGTTCTTTTATGATTGTGATTATCATTCTATGAGTCTTGTATATTCTTGGTAATGGTGTTACCCCTATTTTGGAGGTATCTTGGGGGAAGCATTGGATTTTATGGTTTGCATTTATATTCATGTTGAGTTATAATTCTTAGGGAGGAGAATTGTTTTAGAATTATATAATGTAATGGGATAGAGATTTTTGCCTTATTAAATTTAATTTTTCAAGTGTTGGAGGTTTTAGGAGGAGGATTGAGTAAGAAATCTAAAGTTGGAGGTTAAATTTCATGTGGGAAGAGTTTATTATAGTGTGGGCCTCAGAGTTGCATCGTGGAGCCCCATGAGTCATGATTTCTTAGTTCTTTAATTTTAGAGGGACCTTCACCATGGTTCTTGGGATGCATTATGGAGGTATAAAGATTGGTTTCTTTTAATATTCTATTTAAGGGGCCCATATGTCATAGTCATCTAGTTACAATATGTTTTTCATCTTTCTTTTTTATATGAAGGTGAATCTCAGTGGTTGCTGCATGGTTATCGTAGTTATGGCATGGGGGATTTTAATGGTTGATTTGGTCGTTATTCCATTTTTAGTGTCACTCTACCATGGTTCCTTGGTTTCATTGTGGTATGGTTCAGGGATTATATATATTAATGTGTTGATGGGAATTTCACCATGGTATTTCCATGATTTCCTCATATCTAAGTGGTTGACATGGTTTAAATAGAGAGATATGTGATATGATTTCCAGACATTCAATAAAGTTGAACCCATTACAGCATAACCAAAACCCATTACACTATGATGAGGTGCTTTTCTAGCATAAGTATAAATTTGGGTTCTTCTTAAAAAATATTCTTTCTCCCTTGATTCTATTAACCCTTGGATTACTCTGGTATGATTTTAATAGATCCTTTAACATTATTTTTCTTGGTATTGGTCCTTGGATTTAGGATATTTATTATTGGTAATACAAGGTTATTTCTTCCCATATTATTATTTTTTTCCATCATTATATTATTTTATGAGTCCTCAGTAATAGTGTTGGTTCAAATTGAAGTGTTTGTGGTAATGTTTTTTGTGAGATATGTTGTAATTATAGGTTGTTGAGCCTTCCATTGTGTTAATTGGACCTTGTAATAATTTTTTTCCTCACTTTGTTCTTATACATCATCTTTTTAAACACTAGTTGATCTAGGGGATTCTGGTCACTCTCTATTTTATTTATCAATATCTTTGAAATTAATACTATCTTGATTTTATTAGGTGGATATTATAGATTAGATTAATAAAGATAACGAAACCGAATAAAGGAAATTAATGGGAAGGTGTGATTTTCATGTGATTATATGTTTAATGTTATTTATCATGTGGATAATGTTTTCTTATTGTTTTTGTTGTGACTTTTATTATTTATATAGAATATATACTTTTTTGGTTAGGAATTTTATTAACCCATCATTATAGGATAATTATGTAAAGATGGTAATGAAATGGTTTCTTGAGAACATAGAATAATAAAAATGATTGTTTTATGTCCGTAATAAAATTCATATGAATGAATGGTTTAAAAGGAATTTCGTAGTGAGACTTGATGATTTTCTACTGTGTTTATATTTCTTATTATTGTGATTATGTGGGTGAATGATGTGTATTGCTATAATAACATTATAAACTACCCTTTTTACCATCATAATTAGATAAAGCCTGTAGAGGGTATTGAATTAGTTATGTTGAAAATTGAAATTTATGGTAAAAATATTATGGTGTGGAAACCTATTTCTAATATAAGAATGATTTGGTGGTTGTTTTCATTGTATTAATGTGAAAATAAGTTGAAGGGATATTAGGGTTGTTGGTTTGGAATGTGTGGGGGTTATTGATATGATAGATGTGAAATTTGGTGGTATATGTGGGATTATGTTATAGAATCGTGATATCAGGGATATGATTGGTAATAATGGGTATGATGAAGGATTTGAACTAAATGAATGTGGTAATTGGTAAACTATAAAGGGATGTAATTAAATGTAAATAACAACTAATGATCGATTGATAATGAATATAAGATGGAGTTGAATGTGTAATGGTTGTTAAAAATTTTAATTGTCAAAATAAATGGATATAAATTGGTATTGAATATAGTTAATGAATTAAATGATGAACAAAATATGGTTGGTAAAAAATTAATTATGAAAATTGATAACTAGTCTATTTTAGTGAGTTTTTGTGGAAAAATTTATTATATTCATGAAATTGGAAACATCCAATGGATCTCACATCCACATTGGTCTGGTATGAACATCATTATAGACCTACTTTATAGAGTTAGGTGGTCACTAGGGTGGTTTTTTAGAGATTCTTTTGAATTAATGTTGGTTGAGGGGGTGGGAGGTTGGGATCATCTCACTTTTTGTGTGGATTAATGTCTACTATTGGAATCTATTATAAATTTAATTGGTTTTTCATGAATCCTTCTCATATTCACTAAGAAATAGGTTATCCCCAAGCCAACAGTTTTTCATTTGACATGCATTGATATAAACATAAATGTGCACTATAGATATTCTATCAATGAGAAAATTTGTATGTATCAAAGGCTCTTTATCAATGATATCATTTGTATGTATCATGGGTTATTAATCTTGTTTTACTATTAATTTTGGTTCATAATTTAAATTGGTCTATGGTTTCAATCCATATAATTGGAAACTTCATATTTTAGCTCTACTTAGGAAATCATTAGATTTTTTTGGTGTTGGGTTTATCCCATAATAATGGATTCCTATGTAAAATTGTAAAAGGAATCAAAATCCATATAGTTAGGTTTCACTTAATCAACCATCTATTTATTCTTAAGGTCATGTATCAAGTACTAATCCTTATAGTTTAACATCATGTCGTGATGATGTATAGGAAAAATGTTTCTATTAATGGTTGGTGTGGGACTTATGCATGAGAAAACCTTTTTGGTTGAATATTAAGGTAATGTGGACCAATGAGGATGATTTTGGTCTCATAAAGAATATTTCCATGTGAGGATGATATGATAAGACTCAATGGGAATATGGCCTCCTAGGTTGGGGAATTATATCATCAAGTAATATATCCCAATTAAAGGATGGTCCACATGGAATAGGGCCCTAATGAATGGGACATCTAGAATCATGAGAATATAACTGGGAGAGATAAGGATAGCGATGATCTCATTAGGAATATAGATTCATGTGTATGGGTATGGAATATAATGTTGATTTTTAACCTTAGGGAGGAATCCTACATATCCTTTCAAAATAAGAATTTAACACTTCATAATTTAAAGTTAATGGTTTAAGTTTTCATGAAAATAATTTATTTTGTAGTTTAACATAATGTGGTAAGGATGTCAATGTCATGAAATGTGTGACAAAAGAGGGTCATTGAAGTATTATTCATTGAATCTTCCCATTGAAGTTAATTCTAGGGATTACACCTAAGGATGAGACCAAGGTTTTAATTTACTATTGGCATGATATACTCATGTCTCCAAGACCACATGAGTCATATTCGGTGTGAGAAATAAGATATAAAATAAGATCAAGAGAACTATGTGAGAGGGAACAATTATAATTATATGGTTCTTCACCTAATGATGAATCCCATATGATATTTTACTAGGGATTAAACTTAAGGATGAGTCCCATATGTGAGAATTTATAGATCATTGGTTACACCCTCTATAAGAACCATCTTGGGTCTTAGAACCATAAGGGAATATCATCCTCATATATTCCTACTTGTTAGTAGGTCATGGTGAGGTACTGAGGTAGGAGTGTGGTATCCTAAAATAAAGACTAGGGGATTACTCAAAGAGGGATTCCCCTCCTAAAATCTTCTCAACTATTATCTATTCGGGATATAGAAGACGCCTACTCTTATTCGAGGGTATGGAATAGTAGATAAAGGGATCGTGCTAGATTTTAATTCCTCCCTTTTTTAGTAGACTTGAGCATCAATAATGTACCCAGGCCTATCAAACTCAGAATTTGGTAGACCATACTATAATTAATATCACATAGATTGTATCACTAATTTTTTTATAATGGGGACCCTCATTATCAAGGTAATGAATCATG
Source organism: Viscum album (assembly GCA_963277665.1). NCBI lineage: Eukaryota > Viridiplantae > Streptophyta > Magnoliopsida > Santalales > Viscaceae > Viscum > Viscum album. The sequence continues at coordinate 57,311,722 of OY728123.1, forward strand.
GTATAATTCCATAGGGACCTATCAGGTAGGGAAGATAAGTAGGAGACTTCCTTTTTCAATTGAATGCATGATTGAAGTTGGGTCACTCTAGTATGTTTAGAAACATGATCATGCATGTCTAGTATCCCTTAAGGAGGCCCTGATAATTGGAGGCTCGGGAAAGAGACTTGAGGAAAGGAATACTATACCATTTAAATGATATGTCATGAATTAGTTGAAGGATTAAAGGAGGTTTCACCCTAGTGGTACTAAGGTGAGTGAAGTGGTTCACCCAAGTGATACTAGAGAAACACATTTGATTCTTCCAAATTATACTAGGATATCCAAGATGGTTTTTTATAATGAGGTAGAATTAGGGGTCTTTACCAAGTGGTATTTGGGTTAATTAGTGTCCTAGTAATACTAGGATAAATCGATATTCCAAGTGAAACAAATTAGCATAAGTTTCACCCTAGTTATAGGGGGTATCCCTGGATTCCTTTAGATGGATAACAGACAAGTATGTTTCCAAGGAAGGTCACTTATCCCTAGTATTGATTAAATAGGAAAGAGGTATTTCTTAACAAGGGTTTTTAGTATTTAAAACCCTTATAAAACTTAACTTACCCCCCTATGGATTAATTTTCCTTAGTTTTAGGCTTGAAAAGGATGCCTAAATGGATTTGAGGACTTGGATGTAAGACATGAGTATTATAATTATGTGAAATAAATGGGAAAGAAAATATTCAAGTCATCTCTTTATATTCCAAAAAATATGAAAATAAGGATCCCAAGGATCCTATTTATAGGAAAATATGGAACCTCGGCTAAAGGTAGTTTGGAATGAAAGTGTTAAATGTAGGTATTACTTATGTATGGACCTTCAGAATGCAAGTGGTGAATTATAGAGAGGCTTCTTATGGGGTAATTCTAGGTTATTCATATTCATAGACTCAATCACAATTGGATTATACACACACACATGAGTACTTGGGTGTTTTGAAGAGCTATGAAAAGGAGATGGGTGTACGATCTTAGCATGAGATTGTATTTCTACATGAAGAATCCCTAACTTCTAAAACCTATAAATTTTGATCCATAAGCCCATTTTAGATCCACAATAGGTCAAATAGAATCCTGAATAGAAAATTATTCCCCTAGATATGGGGTATACCCCCTATAATGACTTTTTTAAGGCCTAAATTTGTGCATAAGACCCTTCAAATGGATTTTAATTGTTAAAAACCCATTTCAACATAAATTTATCAAATATAAGGTCTAGACCTAGAGGTAGTTACCTGCCACCACATAATTTATTATGTGATGGTTTTGAGGAATATTTATATGTCTATGTGTGAGAAAATATATGGTACATGGATATCTAATTTTATTATCCTTCGGGCATGGAGAGACTTTTCTATTCAAACTAAACTTTTATCATCTAAATGAGGGAAGTACCATATATTTTGTATAAAATTTCATTGAACAAAATTTATAGTGCTAATAAATTCCCCCTAGAATTAGACTCATTCGTATCGAAAAGAATCAGATTATAAGTTAATATAGAGAATTTTTCTATACTTTACTAGTGATGCCTCCAATTATCAATTCATGATAACCTATAAAATTTACAAAAGGTAATATCAATATAAAATAAAGGCATTTTATATTTTTTTACTAATTAATATTGTTAATCATGGTCCTATAACACTTGAGTCAGTTTAAGTTTATCATGGGAGGGGCTCATGAATGATTATAGGCAGAGATATGGTTATCGTAACACTAGAGTTGATCTATTTTGAGGAATGATTTCTTCCTACAAATGGATTGTAGATGGTTATTTGTAGAGATACCATAACCATAAAACTATAGTTGGTATACTTAGATGAAATATTTCCTATTGGTCTTGGCTTATGGATAGGTATAAGAATATTTACTATCACAATAACACTGGATTTGGTCCATCTAAATGAATAATTTCCTCTTGGTAATGGCTAATGAATGGGTATGAAAATAGATATCATCATTGAAACACTAGTTTTGGCTCATTTAGAAGAACTATATTATCTATCTTCTGGTTCATATATGGGTATAGGCATATATATTGTGACCATAACCCTAAATTTGGTCCATTTGAATGTTTGATTTGACTCAACATGATGAGGATGATTAAGGGGAACTATTGGATGAGTATTTTATTGATAAAAAGGTTTGGAATACCCTATAGTGATGTATTTATTCACTTAAAGTGGATCCATTGGGCTGATATGTTAGGGATTACATAAATTATGAATGCTTTGATTTTTTCCCTAGGCCAAGGGGCCTAGTGAGAATAGCTTGAGTTCTATTGGGGACACGTTGTGGAACCCACCAGCTTTTATTATTTTATTAATCCACCCTAACTTTATTCTAAGACACATATTTTGGATATGTAGTGGGAAATGAATTGTGTTTTAATTAGGCCACCAATTATGTGTTTTCAACCTAATAACTTTTGTGATTTTTAAAATTTTGAAGGTTCAATTTTTTCGGAATTATATGTGATATGTATTCAACAAGTGATACTCGACTTTTACCCAGGTTTCCATTTTTACATTTTGAACTTGGGTATTTATGTGTCTCATTACATATCTAGATTTAGGTTATAGATGTCATACCAACAAGGATAGTGTTTTAGGTCAAATAGATATGACTATATATTACTATAGTTTAAGGTCTTATATCTTTTACCAAATACGAGATAGTTCACCTAGAAATTGTAAGTACTATCTTGACATGAATAAAAGAATTATTTCTAAAATAGACTATAACAAAAAAATGTGGAGTTTAGTTTATGGTCATGTAGTTTATACCAGTGTGTCGTATGTTTTAAGTTCACATGATGAGGACCAATTAAAAGTTTAAGGGAAAGATGTCAAATTTTTACCTCAGAAAATGATCTTAATGCATGAGTGTATAACATTGGGGTATTGAATCCACTATAATAGTTGGATTATGAGTTTTTTAAATCATAAAATGTGGTTTTTGATTTAGTAATAATGATATAGGACACATATATTGGGGATAACCACATATTATATTTGAAAGATGGGTTTTTTTACTATAGTTATAGGGCATATAGAGTTGGAGGATTCTTTGTTTTAAGATAAAGATATATTTAGTTAACAAGCCAGAATTTTGGTACTTATATAAATACATGTCAGGGTAATAGTATGTATAGTCAATTAGAGGTGTCTTTGGGGTTTAATACACTCTTTACTCGTAGCCAAGGAATCGTTTGTGAGGGCTTAAAAACATTTGAAATGTAGTTGGTTCATAGAGAAGGAATATTCAAGAAGGTTTTTGGCACCCTATTAGATAAACCATCATTTAAGAACCACATAATTGGTGCAAAAAGATATGATGTGTCACCACTATAAATTTTTCCAAAACCAATGGTTCTAGTGAGTATGACTTGGATTTTTCTAAAGACATATGGTGGACTATATAATATTTTTGCCTTTTAAAAATTTACACTTAAATGGGTCCTCATCTATGAAAAATGATAGGATTTGTGAGTAAAAAATTGAATTTTTATTAGTAATCACTTTATAGGTTTTCATCTTGACAAGTTTTATGTGTTTCCACCTATTTTTAAGGTCTTATGGTCTGGACCACTAAGGGTATAGAGTTTAAGGTCATACGTCTTTGACCGACACATGCTAAGTTTAATGTTATGTAGATTTGACCACATATAAAATGGGAAAACCTATATGGAAAGAAAAAGGTGAAAAATAATGTGAATGGAGGGCCTAATTTTAGTATAGATTATCTCATAGGATATGTTCACGTAGTTTAATCTCACAGTGCTAGGACAAAAAGAAATTTGGAAAATCCATTTAATGGAAATGGGTAAAATTGACCCAATATGAACGAAGAGCCTAATTAAACTATAGAACATATCAAGGGGTGCACATGATTTATGGCCATGATGTGTGGAGATGATGAATCTGAATAAAAACCCAAATGGGGCACAAAATCTAATAATATCCCAACACCTATTGAATAGAGAGTGGTGACATCGTAAATCAAAACACGAGGCTCTTGAATCAAGATTTGTAACATAGAGAAGGTATTAAATTGAAAACAGTAGACCATTTTCAAAATACAAGTACAATTTTAATGTTTTTAATACATACTAAAATTAAGGGATCTATCCCATCAAGATGAATTTACCTCTGTTTGACAGGCCTGGTCAAGGGCCCTTATACAGATCCATAATGGGGGAATGGTATGCATAATCACAAAGAGGTATCCTTTGGTGTTGAATATTATCATTACTAATTTCAAATGGTAGGTTTATGGTGATTTGAGACACTCAAATAATGAAGTATTATTTATGAAAATGGATTTTCAGAAAGGGTGATGATGATATTTTAGATTTGAGCTTACCATAAAAACTATTATAGTTTACTTGGAAGGGGTGTGAGTGAATAAGGACTAATTATTGGGTCCTAAAAATATTTTTCAGGCATGTGACCTGAGATAATAGGTTTTAATCCATTCATAGTCCTTATATTATAGTGTAGGTTCACAACATTAGGATTTAAGACTGAAAAGGGGGAATTTTATCATGATGTTTGTTTGGAGAGTCATGCTAAATCATGTAGCCTTACATGGATAAGAATCTCATGTAGGTAACTTGTTCATGTCTAGTAGGTCACCTTACTTTGATTAAGGTCATACAATTTAGACCATGAGTTATTTTGGTTAACAATTGGAAAAAAGGACACAAGTGTTGTTAGCTAAAAATGGGGACATTTGATCATGAAATAGGATTACATATATATAACCATATGGTATAATCCATCAACAAGGATGAATTACATGAAAGAACAACCTCTTTTATAAATAATCGAGTGAATGATGGGATCCTCGATGTAGAGGCTGATATGGGTTGAGGTTTATTGTGATCTTTTGTTGGGCCTTGGATAAAGGATCCAGGTACCAATATGTATCCTATTAGAACCAGAATCAATCCATACATAGTTCTTGTAATATCATAGTATAGTAATTCATTGGTAAGGACCTAATATTGATATAGAGAACCTCAATAATATGATGGGGGAATTTTTTTTGTTTTCTCTCCTTTATCAGTGTGGGTATTTGAACGCATCATCATTGTAAGATTTTTTCTAGATTTGACTCATACATAGAAGAGAAAAGAATAATAGTGTATGAAATCCTTGGATGGGTCTTGGATATAGGATCCTAGAATCACTACATATCTAATACGAACATGAATCAATCCATATGTATTTCATGATTTTTATTCTCTATATAGAACAAGCTAGTTCATAGGGATAAATATTTAGCAGAAGTTCCAAGGGGAAGAACTCCATGATGAGAACTTCCTAAGAAGATCTAAATTATATGTAGGAAAAGGGTAGTTCTTAGTGATAGATTTCAAGGGTGAATCTATATTAAGGTTCTCTATATATTTTAACATATGCACAATATTATGAATTTTTATCATGTCAACACAATTCTAGTGAGGAATCTTCTATATAGATTAAGCTCATGTGTAGGGAATGAAAATTGGACTTCACCTTGGTGCAATGGAATTGGGAAATTAAATATTTACAGAAGGGAGAAAACACTCAGGTGAAATATTGAATTTTATTTGATGGAATTTTTAATGGGTACAAGGATAGGATATCAAGGTGTCACCATGTATCCCACCAAATTAGAGATCAAGCTGCAAGTAGTTCTTGATAGTAAATTTATTTTCATGGATCTTGATCATAAATGGAGAAAATGGGTTTTTTTATTTTATATTATAGTTTAAATGGGTTGGATGATATTTACATGACCATTGAATCTCTAGAATATAGAGAAATACACTTTGGTTATATTAAGCACTTATATTGGATAAGTAGGTTTTTTATGGGGATGGTATAGAAAAAATGATCCATGCATCACTATATATACTATTGTTATAAGAATCAAGACACATGTGGTTCTAGGAAATAATATCCTTGTATAAATCAAACTCATGTGAGAAAAAAGGGGCCTTGATATCATTGGAAACATAGAAATTATACTCTAAGCACTTCTACATAGATATATCTATTATATATGTAAATTAGGTAATGAAAAATAGGCCATTGTAAGTACTTTAAGGTCATATTGGATAGATCATTTCACTTCTCATCATTGGTCATGGTTCTCTTAGTTATGCCAAATAGATAGATCATCCAAGACCAGTATGTTCATGTGAGTCATTCTCTATGTGAAACATAAGAGAAAATTTGAGAATATCCCACAACGTATTAGGGCACAAGAAAGGGGAATGTTTTTTAATTAAAATCAAAAGATTTTATATTCATGATAAATAAGTTAACATACAATATAATTTCATGTGATAAATACATTTACTATGTATTTCTATGTCTTTCAGTGAGTAAAATAACTATGTAGATTAACATCATGTTATGAGGTCATTTTTATATAATTTTAAAAACATACTACTAGGTTTTTATGTTGTAAAAGTATTGAATCTAGTACATGTGTCATTCAATTTATCATTATGAGATAGGGATGGTCATGTCATGCATTTTAATGTTGTACAATAATAACATTTGTAAACTAATGTAAAGGTTATGAAAATTACTTCTTGATAAAACTTTTATTGGTAGTCGGTGTGATGTTCTATCCATTCATTATGACAATGTAATAAACTATTTTGGATGAAAAATTGTGTATGACATAGGGTCCCTCCCACTTTGGTTCAAGCTTTAAAGACGTCTTCCCTTTTATCATTGATGTTTTGAGAACTAATATCGTCTCTCCATGGAGGAATGAATATAGGTGAACTTTCTTATTTAAATATCATGCAACTTGGTTTTAATAAACTTACATATTTTCAAATGTGTCAATATCTTCACATTGAGTCATTCCAAATCATCTAGATACATATGAGACTATTTATATTCAAATAGTTGGTAGTTGAATATCGATAGGCAGGATTATTTTGTCCCCGTATATAAGTTAATATGGATTCACTTGTATAATTGTATATGTTATGGGGTGATAATCCCACAAATCATGCAATATTTTGTTATTTCAAGGATTCTTATCCTTATACACCATATTTTGATTAATTATAGATAATATTTTGTTAAAATCTTCAATATATTTGTTTGAAACAATATGTTAATTGGCTTAGTGGTCATACCGAATTTCATATTTCCAATATAGTATCTTCAACTTGAAAAGGAAGAAATTGGTCTCATTTTCCATTGGTATTGTGTGAGAGACACCAAATATGGAAATAATATTTTTCTTCAAAAATTTGATGATCACCGTTTTCCAAAATTACTTGATGGGTATAACATCAGCCCATATAAAGGGAGAAACTTTTGGTGGAAGTAAGGATGTACTTGAACTTACTATTTATAGTTGAGTAATATGGTCCCATTAAATTTATTCTCAAGATAGAAATGACCAAGAATATTTAGTATTATGAAGAAACTTTTGGGGTTTATGAATAAAATTAGTATGTATTTGGAAGGCATGACATTTCTCGGAGAATTACACACAATCTTAGGTTATTGATGGCTAGAATTATCCAAGACACCTAATATGGTGATAAAGTTTAGCTCTAGATTTGTGAAAATCATAGGAACCTACATCTACTCCTTACATAACAAAGAGGGTCTCTCTTCCTTATATGTATCTGAGGATGACTCCCTCAAAGAATCATTTATAAATGACTTTATGAGCTTTGAGGTTATCGTAAAGAACAAATTTGGCAGCCCATCATCGATCTAATCTCTTATTGCTCATTCGGAAAAAATAATTCCATTTTAAAAGTAGCCTAGTATAGGGAACATCCATCCCTTATTAGTATCTATTGTTGAGATTGTCGCATCATTTTTCTTTATGGTAGTATTGATCTCATCGATAAATTCCCTACCATTTCCATTGAATGGAGACACAACCATGTGGTGTGAAATGTTGATAACTATATCATATCTATCTAGATATAACAGAGTTGTCACTTCATTAGCTATCACATCTACTCAGGTATTTTATAAATGTATAAAATGAAACAATTTTGGTTCATAGAAGAATTTAACCATCAACCCCCACACATAATCTAATAAGGGTTAATTCCTATTTATTGATAGAATATTAACCATTGATTTGTTTTACCACCAACTTAAAATCACCCAAGATATTTATATGGGCCACTAGTATTTACAATGTTATCTCTAGGCTTGTTATGAGAGCATGTTACTCAATCTCATTGTTGTTGTAGCCTTCTGACAGTAGGAAGGATCCTGACATGACTATTAAAGAAATTATAATAATTCCTAAACTGACTATGTTGAGTTTTGAGTTTTCAATAATTCTTTATGTTTGAATTTTGTAATATCTATCAAAATACATTTATCATATCTAGGGGTGTCTTGAAAAATTTTTACCTCGTCATATGGAAATTATGTATCCATTTTTTTTCTTATCATGATAGGATTTTATGCAATAAATTCTATCAATTCTTTCCCTTGAATGAATTTTTTATTATTAATTGCATATTTAATTGTTGTGTAATGAATTCTCACTATACCAATCATCCAGTCAATATGGTACATTAGAGGATGGATTTGAGTGAGTCAATATAAGATACCAGATTTAACTTTTGATACTAAAACCACGAAGATCGATGCATGTAAATTATTCTCAATGTTTGATTGGAGAGTATTGGTTTCTTTCATATTTTGTATAAGATATTATGGACTATTTTCGTTTTTGACATCATTATTTTGTTTAAGAAAATTCCAAATTATTTCTCAAGGTTTTCCATGTATAAGATTAGTGGTTTCACATATACTAGGGGCATAAGAACTAGAGGAATCAATAGGTATCTTGTGAGGTTGTCAAAACCTTTTTAAAAATACTCATCACACTGATAAGTGACTCATTTCATCATAATCTCGGTAAAGGGAAGACACATTCCTCATAGGATCACTACGAAGCATCTGATGTAGGAAATTCATCCTTTAATTCATCACAAATATTTGACATTTTAAGGTGGTTTAATATTATGTATCACCATGGTCTTGTCAATGTTGACCTTTATGTTAGGATAAAACACTAAGAATTCGATAAATTTCAATGAAATCACACTTCATGGGGTTCATTTTCAATATTTGTTGTTGAAATTTGTCAAATATTGTTTCAAGGTTAGTGAGATGATCATGGTGTTGTTTTGATTTGACCACTATATCATCAACTTAACATTCCATGATCTTCTCTACAAAGGGATTGAAAATATGGTGCATGGCATGATGATATATAGAACCAACATTTTTCAAGATAAAGTGAATTGATCAATATTAATACAATCATTTAGGAGACCTAAATTCAATTGAATCCACATATTAAGGTGATATCTAGATTTATTTATATTCTTAATACCTATCCTTGAAGTATATGCCCTGGAAACTAGAAATTTCATCGATTAAAATTTTTGTCAGTATAACTGGGAAGTCATTCAGTGGGAAATGATAGTTTAGATCCCTAAAATTAATGAAAATTATGATCTAACCATTAATTTTCTTATTAGATATGATGTTGGAAAGAAATTTTTCATATTGAACTTCCTAATTAATGTATTATTTTGATAATCTTATCAACTTCAGCTTAAAATTTGGAATCGGAAGTTAGATTAATTCCCCTAGCTACCTACTTGTGGCCATAGTGGTCTTTAGGAAGATCCAAATGATAGGTGGAAACATAGGGATCAAGAATATACATTTATGTGTAGTTCTAGGTGAATAAATATTAATTTCTTTTCAAGAATGAGGCATACATCTCTTTTTATTCAAGAGATATGAAGGCACTGATCAAGGCAGGTCAAAAGTCTTACTCTATACCTAGATTCACTTATCTGATCTCATTAATAGTGTTGGTTTTTTGTTCATAAAATGTTGGGGGGGAATTTCTAAGATCTTATTACTCTCATTCATCTACTTTAATTTCAATATAAGTGAGAGTTTCAGGAATGATTTCTGGACTAGGAGAAAAAGTAGGGATATTATTGTCCTTTTAAAATGATAGGGAGGTGTTTCAAGGTCCTAATAGTACTAATTCATGAGAATTATTGTCAATGGAATATTGGATATTATATCCCTCTTCTTCTTCTAACTCAATTTCAATATAATTAGGAATTGAAGTGATATTTTCAAGTTTATAAGACAATACAATGGAATTTTTCTCTTATATAAGTGATGGGGAGGTATTTCTAGACTAAAAAAGTACCAATGTGTGGGAATTATCGTCAATAACATTCTAGATATGCACTCCTTATTATCTTTTATCTCTGAGGATAGTGGAAGTTACAATATCATATGATTCATGAGATTTCATAAGGGAATTTTTATTTCCTTCTAATGAAGTGGGGGAATTTTCTGGTATTTATGGTGATACAAGGGTCTCCTTAGATTTTGGAGACAATGTTAAAGTATTTTTCTCTGAGGAATCATCATTATTTTTGGGATCAAAGTCTTCTCTTGTGTGGTAGGATTAATCCAACATGTACTAAATCTTGAAGGTGGAATAAAATGTTCACAAATATAGGCTTGAATGCTTCTTTGAGGGCTGAGGCTAACATGATAAAAGAGCCTCAGTTGTGTGGTCTTAATACTTGTCAAACTGACCCTTATATAGTGATGTTCAGAAGTGATATTAATTCACATAGGTGGCATAGTTATCTATTCCTCATTTAGTGGAACTTATTATTTGAGGGAAGCTACCTGAAAATCATATGATAATAAGGTGATCAAATGCCCCCACCCTCTGAGATGGGATTCACATGACTTAATGATTTCCTATATTTGGGGTTATTTACTCTATCTAGTTTATTTGGAATACATATTCCTCAACAAGTTCATGAAATGGGTCAACATGGGTCAATTTAAAACTATTTGGATCAATGATCTAAATAGAATAATCTATCATTGGGTTTTCCCCTACCTCTGATATAATCATATATCTATTTATTGAGATTCATGGTAATCAAAATGGGAACATAACCATGAAACAGTTTTTCTTATCCATTGATAGGGTACTTGAGACTCTGATGATATGAAGAGATAATCACCACATGTGAATAAATCTATTGTATTCCCAATAGGAAATTAAAAGTTGTATCTTAATGGAAAACTATGAACTCAGAATTGGAGACAAGGTATCGAAACTAGTTTTAGAGCTTAATTTACCCAAGGTGATTTTGATCATTTTTTCCCTTGGATTGTCAGAGTGGAGGGACACAAATAAGATTCACTATATCTTAAGCATATAAGTGTTTGGATCAAAATGAGATTTATCTAAGAGATATTTTCAATTATAGCTTAGTGTATGTAAACAACATCCAAATTTACAGATATGTACAAGGGCCTAATGTTTCATTGTATAGTAGTCTCCATTATTTTTCATCTAAAGAGATAAAAATGTGACATTCGATGAGATTAGTCTCTTCATGGTATACCTCAATTATAGTGACCTTAGATTTCAAACTCTTGAGGGATTTAAAGAGTCTCAATAAGTGAATCTTAAATCTCCTTTGATAGATGAATGGAATCAACAATTGAAATCTTTTCTAGAACAATGGATAGAAATTTCAAGATATTCTATTTATGGGCCAATGTCCTATGCTTCCCCATATAGGGTCTCTCCTTTGTTTGAGGCTTGGGAGCTAAGGTTGATTGTTTAAGTGGCTGAATTCCTAGATTATAATTCAAGGGAATATTTTTCGTTTATGAGTTTGGCTGATTTGAACTTCCATCATTTTTATGTCGACCAGATGGGTGCTAATTTTCCAATCATTCCTCTAATATAATCAGCCATGAACAAGACCTATATAATTTAGCAGTATATGTGTGTTCCTATTTATCCCACTTTAGTGTATTTATATAGGTATTTTTATTGTATATGGTCTCAACAGGGATGTGACCTAGATTTCAAGGTTTATGTTGACCTTGTCTCCCTTGACCCCATCATCCCTAGTGGAAATTTCCTTTTACTCATTGATTGTCAGAGGGTAAATCAAGTTCATATGCATATTCTTCTTCTTCTTCAGATAAGGGATCCACCAAGTAGATTAAATTAATAGATCTAAATAGATAATCTTCATCTAGTGATGATTTTATTTGATGGTTTAGTTATCATTGAAACATTTAGTGGGGTGGTTCCCATCCTCCTGGTACTGGGGGAATGAAATTTAATAGGTTTTGAACCAATTCACTACTCAACACAGGTTCATCATCTAGTGTATATTTATTTTTATACTAATCATTTCAGTTTCTAGAAGCCAACTTTTAGAGGATTGTGGTGTCTTAGAATTTAGATCAGTCTCCACAAATGGGGTTGGGGTCACAGCTAGTTGGTTCTATTACACCCTATGAATATCATGTGCATAGTTTACCATATTTTTAGATATATAATCATAAAACTTTTGATCATCCTTCTTTAGAGATTATTTCCATTCTACTTCCACTTCTAGTGATATATAAGAAACATAATCCACATGCACTAATAGATTTCCTAGTTTGACCTATCCAAAATCTACCATATTCTATAGGATGTATTTGAAGACAAAGTATTCCCAAATGAAATTATCTAACATCCAATGGAATAGGAAATAATTTAGGTGGTAATTCAGGCTATCCTAATCAGTATATCTACGCTCTAAAATCATTCAAAAATTGTTCTCTATAGCTATAATGAAATACCTCGGATTTCTCTCATCCTATAAAGAATCAACATTATTCTTTAAATTCTCGTATGTTGTATGCCTATATTATTTTCTATCTTTCAGATGATGTAATTGTTGTTGTTGTTGTTGTTTTGAATCGGGAGGGGGATCTATGTGGTGTTTTGTGGGTTTTGGTGTTGGAGCTCGTGTAATATTTTGATTAATCATAACAACTATTGGTTCCACTTTATCATTCCACTTTATTAAAGCTCTTTCTATTGGTCAAGGCTTGGGATTAGTCTGCAAAATGGAATCATCCAACCATTTTGAAACTGTAGAAATCTCATATAATCCACCCAAATATTTTATCAAGATGATTGGAATTAACAAATAATCATAGAGATTCTCTATGTAGATTCTTCGAAAAACTTTTTGGGGGAGTTGCAAGTTAAATCAGTATAAAAACCCCTTTAACATATAAATAAAGTTAGAGACTCTCTCATTATTACACTGTTTGTGATTTGAGAGGTCAATAACTATTGTCTTTTTTAGGGTTTAACTAAACTGATAGAGAAATTATCAGTGAATGTATTCACGTTATATGATTGATCTGGCTATTAAATTGTTATACCAGACAAATTTTGGTTTATCTAAGGTATACATGAAGTGTCTAAGCTTGGATTACTCTTATTTCTAGAGGTTCCCATCATGGGACCACATAGAGGTATGATATGTATAAAATAATTCTTAGGGTCCCCAATTCCATTGAATGGAAAGAAACATAGGCTTTCAAAGTTAGGTTTAGGAGGACATACATCCACCCATTGGGGTATGGAGTTATTTTTGTTTACATCGGTGAACAATGCCACTCTATAGACTCTACTCGAGCTACCAAGTATTTTATTTATTCAGTGAGTTATAAAGGTATATTTTTTTGGCTAAACACTTAAGAAGAGGTAATTAGTGGAGTTTTATGCTTGTGTATGTTTTATATAACCAATATAGATCAGCTTGAGGTAGGTCACCTGGCATGGTTTTGGATTCCACCCATGTGGAGGAAACTCTAGATATTCCCTAGACATTAGATCCATGTAGACTATTTTCTTATATCATGATCCATTTGGATGGCTAGATTCTTCTATACCTAATGGAACTACCTCTTTGTTCTAATAGAGATCTGATGGAGGGGAAATGCAAGTCTATACATGAACATCATGAATATTTCCCATGAGTAATTTAGCATTGAGTCAATTTAACTCCTTTGTGTCCACTTCATATTAATAAAGTCTCACTTCTATACTAAGGAGCTCAATTTCTTTGGGTAATGAGTGGGATATAACCACACCCTTGTCCTTTTCTTTTATTAAACTGCACTTGAGATATGTTAGCTGATAATTCAAGTGAACTAGTATATTTTGGATCAGTCTCTATTCAAAAGTGTGAACAAATTTTTAAAATGTTTTAGTAATGATTTTTTCTATATAGAAACTCCCAAATAATACTCTTTTATACTAGGATCTTTCTCTGGGTCATTAGTGTGGAAACTTTTTATGGAATTCACTAATTTGTATCATGCCTCTATACCCATTTTCTCATCAAAGTGATAAAAATATTGATTACCTTATCAAAATCCACTGAGGGTTAAATCACAATCCTTTTAGGTATTTCCTTTAGTGGTATATTGTTTTGTCTTACAAACTATGTGATGCCTTTCCTTATCCCTCCACATCCTTCCTGGGACTGACTTATGGAAGGTAATCTTGATATAATCTCTAGAAACATTTTCCATGTTCATTATCTAATATAGGGATGGATCATGTAATAAGAGGAACTCCAAATCTTCATCTTGTGACATGTTTTCCAGCCTATAGAATATTGACTTCTATTGAAGAGGAGGAGGAGGAGTTTGAGATGAAATGTTACCCCAATCATGTGGGTTGAGGAATACTTCTTACTACCACCATAAAATCTTAAAATTACATGAGACTTGATGATCCTCGGGGTGGAAGTGGTGCAAAAAAGACCCCCAATATTTTATGCTAGGGTTTCTCATGTATTAATACTATAGTAGACACTTATCAATTTTGGCAGTTATGTAATTTAAAGGGTGACCAAGTTGATCTATTGGTGATATATTTATATTTCCTAGACATGGTATTTATATTCCATGTAAGGTAGATGGTTTTTCTTTTAGTTTATGAAAATTCATCCATAAGATTAGGCAAAGATGATGTGCGAATTCCTCTATCAAGGCCTTCATAATAACATTTCCTAAAGTGGTTGTGTGCAACATCCCAATAAAATAAATAATATGACATTTTCATATTTTTTAATATTTTTGAATTAATGGGGATTCTATATTCAATGGTATACTGGACATGAAACAACGGGTTTTTTAAATCTCACATTGCACACTAATAATATAATATTATTATTTTAAATGGTAGTTAACACCTAGTCGTTGTATTGGCGGGAATTAAGAGAACTAAAATTAACATGATAATATATGTTTGTTAAATGTTTTTACATTCATCCAATAAATATAAGAGGCATAAAATTTAAATGAATCAAATTTTAAGTATAATTTACTTTAAAGGGGTAATTTACCACCTTTTGATGGAAAACTCTTTTTAAATCTATTTTTTGTAAATTTTACATATTATATTTGACACATAATTTTCATATTTAGAAACGGGACATCAAAATTTACTTTAGATGAAATTTTGATCTTTTTCTGATAATGTACATTTTTAATGAATAGTGATAAAATGATGTATTGTAATTCAAAACCGGTTTTTAATATAATATATTTATATGGATAGATTATCTTTTTAATTGGTTTTAAAGTGTAAATGGATTATATTTTTACCATTTAACCCAATGTTGGCCGAGCCGCCCTCAGGATTCTATCACCTTAGCACACCTTAAACTTACGTCATGTGCTGGTGTTATAAGGGGCTATGTAACGAGACCGTAATTGCCTTGTGTAATACTTTGAGATAAATAAAATTTTCATTTCTTCTTATGGTGAAGTTTGTGAATATAAAGTGTTCAGATACATATAGGATTTATATTATTGATGAATTTTGGAAAAAGGATATTTTAAAATATTTATGTAAACCATAAATAATTAAAAATGTGTAATGATTTTCAAAAATGGTCTTCTACAATTGTGTTCAGTATGAAATTTAGAGTCTAATATGATCAACTTAATTTTGGGTGAATAGTAAATTATGAATAGTGATTTTATGCTTATGACTAGTAATGTGACCAAATGGATTAGGTAACCCCATTAAATAAAGTATTAATATAATTTAGGCAACTTGATTATGTAATATGATTCAATAAAATAGGTAAATAACTGTTTCAGAAATTATTGGTTAAGTATTAGTTTTCTTTAGGTGAATAGTGTTTTTTATTTAAAAATTTAATTAAAAATATATAGAAAATTATTTTCATAAAATGGGGTTCATTTTTGAAATCAGATCATACATATTTGGTTAAGGTGAATTTTTTGGATTTTTCTGAGAAAGTTGAATTTTCAGTGAATAGTGAAAATACAGTTTTGAGTTTCGGGTGTTTAATGACATCATTAAGGATGTAATAATTATGAAATAATTCTGGTAGACTTAATAATAGTAATATAAGGTATGAGGTTTCACAAGTGGCCAATACCATGGGAAAATACCATGGGCAAGCCCATGGTTTTTCTAATACCACCAATGAGGAGTCCCTTGGCAATTAATGCTTTGTTCCCTCACACCTCCTATAAATACCAAGCCATTACCTCATTCATTTCATTTCCAAATCCTCCCAAATAAAGTTCTGGTCTCTTTTCCTCCTAAGGAGTCCCCCCAATGTTCCCTCAAGCATCCCAAGGTCCTGACCTTCAAGCTTTCGAAGTTACTCTTCAAGGTAAGGGGTCATTCCACCCTCCTCTTTTAAGCCATGACTACTTTTATGTAGTGTCTTATAATTTCCATCTCTTTATATTAATGGTATGTTATTATATGTTCTCATTTCTGTCCATTTCATGTCTAATTATTGAGAGACCTTCTCCTCTCTCATCAATTTGTTTTCTGAATTTTTAAGTGACGTCGTTAGGCTACTGAATTTTTCGTAAAATAAATCGCATCTTCTTTTTTCATTCATGATTCCTTTTCATGTGGTATGTCATTAAAACACCAATAAAATGATCTTATTCCGTACCCATATAGTATTATTAATTATTTATGAGTGGGTGACCCTTTTCCCCTCTCTTTTCAATGATTTATAAAACCATGTTATATAGTTGTTATGCTGCAGAAATTTCATCTCAAAGTTTCTATCTCTTTCTCTAAAGAAATTCTATTGTTTATTTATATGAATACCCAGACATATTTCGTTTCCATGTGTGTACATAAATATATAAAGATGATATATTTTATTCTTTAATTGACATAAATATATCCCTCACTCCCTTTCCATGGGTTATAAATGACATAATGATCTTATTTTTTTAAACTCTTTTTAAACGCCACGATTTTGACATGAAACTCATTTCATTTAATCTATTTGGGTTATTTATGAAATTATTGATTATGATCTTTGTGGCTCACATGAATGTAAATAAATATTAAGGGTGTGCCCTGATAGCTCTCCAATTCATTGGGTAATGAATTAATCTCTATAGATGACAAGTTTTACAATACCTTGGTGCATAACCTTGGTAATTTTTATGACACCTTGGTGATGGACCTTGGTGATATGTTCATGAATGGCTAAATGAAATTTTGTATCCACATATTTATGTTATGTTCCAAGTTTTTTTCTTTATGATATTCATATACTTCCATTTCTCATGTCTTTATGTTTTTATGCAAGTTCTTATTGATATCACAAGTACACTGATTCCCTTGTTTACCCTTATTGGGCCTTTTGCTCACCCTTTACTTTGATGTATGTCTCTAGGATATGAGATGCAGTAAATGTACATAGGATGAGCCTATGATGAAGCCTTAAAAGTGTTTTAGAAGAATTTTTTATGTTTTTTTCATGTATTAAGTTCCTGATTTCCAAGACACTAGACTTTAAAGATCCTCTGTTTGTAAAATGTAATGAAAAGTTATGTAATAAAAAGGTTGGATGCTATAGTTAGTATCAAAGGATAGTTTGGTTATTTATGTAAATTAGGATATGAAAACATTAGTAAGAACCCTATAGAAAAGTTTAAATATAGGAAATCTTCCTGTTATTTTGGTGAGTATGGATTAATTGGTTTATCAAGAAAATACATCCCTGTCTGGATACGAGCAGGTAGAGGTTGCTCTAGAACATATGTACATAGGGGTAAAACCCGAAAACACCACTTTGATCTAGACTCGAACGGGAATAGGTACACAACAATGGGCCTTGCTGCAATCTTGGTTACGACACTCCCGGAGGATATGTTTGGTTAATCGCAATATTTTTATGAATTATTATGAAAGAATTGTATAAAAATGTATTTGTCTAAGAATGAATTTTTAAGACATAAAATAATTTTTAGTTAAAATATTCATAAATGAAATAATTTTATCACAAAGTATTTATTCTTTTAGAAAATTTCCCCATCATATAGGAATACATTGACCTATTTCCTGAGGGGTTACACAAACCTCCCCTAGAAAGAGAGGTAGAGTTGTCCATTGAACTTGTACCTAGATCTCATCTGTTGTCAAAGACCCCCTGTAAGATGGAAAATGTGGAGCTAGAGGAATTAAAAAAACAACTCCAAGATCTATTAGAGAAGGGGTTTATCCAACCAAGTGTGTCTTCGTGGAGAGCACCAGTTCTCTTTGTGAAGAAAACGATGGATCGATGCGGCTATGCATTGATTATAGAGAACTGATATTAATGGGATCACAGTGAAGAACAAATACCCTCTTCCAAGAATTTATGACTTATTTGACCAACTTTGTGGGGATAGATTCTTCTCTAAGATTGATCTTCGTTCTGGTTATCATCAATTGAGGGTGAAGAATGATGATATTCCAAAAACTGCCTTCCAATCAAGATATGGGCATTATGAGTTTGTTGTTATGCCCTTCAGATTGACTAATTCCCCTGCTATTTTTATGGATCAAGAATAAGTTGATTTTGGAAACTTATGTTTTATCAAATGGATATACTTTTTATAGGAAAATGATTTTGTGATTAAATTATAAAGGTTATTTTGGACGATTTTTTCTCTTTTGGAATACTATATTCCTAAGGAAAATAAAATACTACAGTATTTAATTTGTGCAGGAATGGTTGAAATGTTTTTTGTAAGAATTTTATTCTGGACATATGGTGATTTGGGTTATTTCTGGAAAATTATTAACCTATCATATAGAATATGTGATTAAGTTAATTACACTTTAGTATGAGAATTTAATAGTAGTCGATGTTATTTGGAGATAAATTTTAAGATTTATTGTGGAAGACTATGTGATTAAATCCTTCTGAGTTTTGGGTTCCAATCTTAGTTTAGATTATTCTGAAGAATTTTATGGATGATTGTGTATTGAATGGTCTTTCCAGAACATTGGGTACTTTTTGTTGAATTTTGGAGATTGATATTCATATTTATTTTTATAAAGGATTATCCTTTTGAGGATTATATGATATTGTACTAACCATTTTAGTTTTATTTGATTTCTAAAGATAAGGAAAATATATAGTTCTTATTTTGTGGATTATGTGATTCTCTAGAAGATGATTCTTGTGCTTTTTATGAGACCAAGTCTTTTTGAATACTCATTGTTTGGAGAAAAGTCTAGTCTTGGTAGAAACTTATTAAAGGATGAAACTATACTAGAAGGTAGGTATATTTCCTTATGTTTTTATTCTATGTAGTAAATTAATTCCTCAAAATTATGAAAAGGAACGTAAAACAAAAATGTTGTTGGTTTATGTTTCCTACTGGGTAATCAAAGTTCGTTTAACACATCATAAGTTTGTGATCTTCATGTAGTTAACTTTATCCTAATAATGTTTTCTATCACTCTTCACCAGAACTTGACCCTTTGTTTTCTATTCCATATCCATTTTTTCTTACATGGAATTCTAGTATGGGTTAACTCGGGTGACCTTTGTACTTCCCTTTCTTTCTTTTAAAATAATAGTTTTACTGACTCTTTTTCTGATGAAGGACTTTCAATGAAATTTCCAAGCCCAATTTTGAATTTGTGAGGATGCAATTTCAAAAATGGGGGAAGAATGTAACATCCCAAGAAAATAAAGAATATGAAATTTTCATATTTTTTAATATTTTTGAATTAATGATGATTCTATATTCAATGGCGTACCTGACATGCAACAATGGGTTTTTTGAAATCTTACGTTGCACACTAATAATATAATAGTATTATTTTAAAAGGTAGTTAACACAAAGCCGTTGTATTGGCGGGAATTAAGATAACAAACTTTAACATGATAATATATGTTTGTTAAATATTTTTACATTCATCCAATAAATGTAAGAGGCTTAAAATGTAAATGAATTGAATTTGAAGCATAATTTACTTTAAAAGGGTGATTTACCACCTTTTGATGGAGAACCCTTTTTAAATCTAGTTTTTTCACTTTTACATATTATATTTGACACATATTTTTCATCTTTGGAAATGAGACATCAAAATTTACTTTGGATAAAATTTGATATTTTTCTGAAAATGTACATTTTTAATGAATGGTGAAAAAATGATTTATTTTAATTCAAAACTGCTATTTAATATAATTTATTTATACAGTTATATTGTATTTTTGATTGGTTTTAAAGTGTAAATGGATTATATTTTTACCATTAAACCCATTATTGGTCGATCCGCCCCCAGGATTCTATCACCTTAGCACACCTTACACTTAGGTCCTTTGTTGGTGTTATACGGGGATATGTAACGAGACCGTAACTGCCTTGTGTAATCCTTTGGGATAAATAAAATTGTCATTTCTTCTTATGGTGAAGTTTATGAATCTCAAGTGTCCGGATAAATATAGGATGTATATTATTGATAAATTTTGGAAAAATGATATTTTAAAATATTTATGTAAACCTTAAATAATTAAAAATTTGTAATGATTTTCAAAAAATGGTCTTCTACAGTTGTGTTCAGTATGAAATTTAGAGTCTAATAAGATCAACATAAATTTTCGTGAACTGTAAATTATGAATAGTGATTTTACGCTTATGACTATTAATGTGACCAAATGGATTGAGTTACCTCACTTAAGAAAGTATTAATATAATTTAGGCCCCTTGATTAAGTAAAGTGATTTAATAATATAGGTAAATAACTGTTTCAGAAATTATTGGTTAAGTATTAGTTTTTGTGGGTGAATAGTGTTTTTTATTTAAAATTAAATTAAAAATATTTAGAAAATTAATTTCATAAAATGGAGTTAATTTTTGAAATCAGAGCATCGATATTTGGTTAAGGTGAATTTTTGGGATTTTTCTGAGAAAGTTGAATTTTCGGTGAATAGTGAAAATATAGTTTTGAGTTTTGGGTGTTTAATGACATCATTAAGAATGTAATAATTATGAAATAATTCTGGTATGCTTATGAATAGTAAGATAAGGTATGAGTGTCTCAAGTGGCCAATACCATGGGAAAATATCATGAACAACCCATGTTTTTTCCAATACCACCGATGAGTTGTCCCTTGGCAATTAATGCTTTGTTCCCTCACTCCTCCTATAAATACCAAGCCATTACCTCATTAATTTCATTTACAAATCATCCCCAAAAAAGTTCTGGTATCTTTACCTTTCATGTAGTCCCCCCAAGGCGCCCTAAAGCCTCCCAAGGTCCCGACCTTCAAGCTTTTGAAGTTACTCTTCAAGGTAAGGGATCCTTTCACCCTCCTCTTTTAAGTCATGACTTCATTTATGATGTGTCTTATAATTTCCATCTATTTATGTTGAGGGTATGTTCTTATATTTTCTCATTTATTTCCATTTCATTTATAATTATTGAGAGACCTTCTCTGCTCTCGTCAATTTTTTTTCTGAATTTTTAAGTGACGTCATTAGGCTGCTGAATTTTTCGTACAAGAAATCGCATCATCTCTTTTCTTTCGTGTTTCGTTTTCATGTTTAATGTCATTAAAATACCCATATCATGATCTTATTAAGTACCCATAAATTATTATGAATTATTTATGAGTGTATAACCCCTTTCCCTTCCTTTTCAATGTTTTCTAAAACCATGTTATATAGCCGTTATGCTGCAGAAATTTCGTCTCAAAATTTATATCTCATTCTCTCAAGAAATTATATTGTTTATTTATATGAATACCCAGAATTATTTCGTTTCCATGTGTGTTCATAAATATGTAATGTTGATATATTTGATTCTTTAATTGAAATAAATATAACCCTCACTCCCTTTCCATGGGTTATAAATGACATAATGATCTTATTTTTTTAAGCTCTTTTTAATCTTCACGATTTTGACATGAAACCCAATTCATTGAATCTATTTAGGTTATTTTTGAAATGATTGATTATGATCTATGTGTCTCAGATGAAAGTAAAGACATATTAAGGGTGCGCCCTGATAGAGCTCTAATGCATTGGGTAAAGAATTAATCTCTAGAGATGACAAGTTTTACGATAACTTGGTGAATAACCTAGGCAATTTTTATGACACCTTGGGGATAGACATTGGTGATATGTTCATGAATGTCTAAATTAAATGTTGTAGTGGAATATTTATGTTTTGTTCCAATTTATTTTCTTCATGATATTCCTATACTTCCATTTCTCATGTCTTTATGTTTTTATTCAGGTTCTTATTGATATCACAAGTACACTGATTCCCTTGTTTACCCTTACTGGGCCTTCTGCTCACCATTTCCTTTGATGTATGTCTCAAGGATATGAGATGTAGTAAATGTACATAGGATGAACCTATTATTAAGCCATAAAAGTGTTTTAGAAGAATGTTTTATGTTCTTTCATGTATTATGTTCCTGATTTCAAAGACACTAGACTTTAAAGATCCTCTGTAAAATGTAATTAAAAGTTATTTAATAAAAAGGTGGGATGATATAGTTAGTATCAAAGGATTGTTTAGTAATTTATGGAAATTAGGATATGAAAAATTTAGGAAGAACCCTATATAAATTTTTAAATATAGGAAATCTTCCTGATATTTTGGTGAATATTCAGTAAGTGGTTTATCAAGCAAATACATCCATGTTTGGATATAAGCAGGTAAAGGTGGCTCTGGAACAAGTGTACATAGGGGGAATATAAGTCCCCGACCTTAAACCTTACTTAATATTGAATTAAATGAATAATTCACATTGAGTATCTTTTCAGTTTTAGAGTTTTAGAGAATTAGGACACAACTATTACATCTCAAAAGATTACAAAGTAGACACTTCTACTAAGTCTCCATAGAATAAAAACTCTTAAAAAGAAACATGTCTAGTTCCATGTTTTATATAGCATGAATTTCCCTTGATCCCATCCCTGACCCTATTCCACATTAAGTCATTTGAAAAACATTTCAAAAAAACTTGGGGTGAGCATAAAAATCTCAGTAAGGGATACACAAAGAATGAAAACTGTTAGTTTATCAAAACAACAAGTAAACCATGTATACTTTATCAAAGTAATACTTTTCACCTTTATAAAGTCGTAAAAATTCTTCAATGAATAAAAGATCATTACTTACCCTTTTGTAACCAAACGATTACCATAAAACCCATATAAAGATCACATAACATATAAAGGTAACTTTGGACATAAACATACTTAAATGGAATAACCATACATTCGACTTCCACACATATCACTTAATGGAATAGCCATACGGCCGACTTCCATACCCAATAAATTGGATGTTATAACGTAACCACCCGTCCTGGTATTCACGGCACCACCCATCATACGGTTTATCACGTAACCACTCGTCAAATGTCCAAGTACCATTATAAAATTATAAGACATAAAAAATATAATGGAAAGAAAACATTTCCAAACTTTGATCACAATATATCACTTAAATATATTGACATAACAAATCCATTATAAAAATCATTTTCAATACCAAAATACATAAAAGATTATATGGTATTTATTTCATTTTAAAAACATTACGGCTTGTTCAGGAAGCCAAAGACCAAATAATACTCGCGGCGGCGGAAAAGGTCATTGTCACCGCGTACGTTAAAAGAAACATTCTTTTTTGACGTTTTGTAAAACGCTTTGTAGAAAAATATTCCTTTTGTAAAAAAGTAAAAGTCAAAGGGGTTTATACACCGTATAAAAGAAAGTT
The DNA here is from genome assembly GCA_963277665.1 of Viscum album. Classification (NCBI taxonomy): domain Eukaryota; kingdom Viridiplantae; phylum Streptophyta; class Magnoliopsida; order Santalales; family Viscaceae; genus Viscum; species Viscum album. The sequence continues at coordinate 57,335,731 of OY728123.1, forward strand.
GTGTATAAAACGAAATATGCCTCAATGAATAGAGATTTAGATGAAGTCCCTTACCTCGGGTCTGACTTGACTCGATCGTTCTTTAACGTCCTGAATAATAAACTTGAGTTAATTTATACTTTCTTAAGAACCGTTTTCAAGTTAATTATTCCTTTTATATCACTTATTTCCATTTTATAAACATTATGTAATCATTTATGTTAATAATGTTTTTTTTCGATATTTGGTTCTTAAGTCGAAAGTGGACTTCTTACAATTACATGTTGTTCGTGTGGTCAAAGGTTCATTATATCCAGAATGATATTCATGATTTGGATATCATATATATCATATATATCCACCTCTACCTTTTTCTGCAACTCACTGTCTTGCTTCTGTGCTTTCTTGATTCTGTCTGATAGAGAAGATTTCACTAATACCTGAAACAAAACAGAAGGACATCCTGCACAAACAACTTCCATGCCAAGGTTCATCAAATCCTTAACCAAAGTATCATGTTCCCAACGCAACATTGTTAATGAAGAATTAATTTTTCGACTCAAAGCATCTGCCACTTTATTTTCTTTTCCTGGATGGTAATGAATTGTACAATCATAATCCTTGATTAATTCTATCCATATCCTCTGTCTCATGTTCAATTCTTTCTGAGTGAATATATACTTTAAACTTTTTTGATCGGTATATATTTCACACTTTACTCCATACAAATGATGCCTCAAAATTTTTAAGGCAAAAACAACAACGGCTAATTCCAAGTCATGTGTAGGGTAATTTACCTCATGAGTTTTCAATTGACGTGAAGCATAAGCAATTACCTGATCATTCTGCATAAGGAAACAACCATGTCCTTTCAATGAAGCATCACTATAGATAAAAAACTCACCATTCCTAGAAGGAAGTGCCAAAATTGGAGCATTCACCAATCTTCTTTTCAACTCCTGAAAACAATCATCACATTCTTTTGTGCAGATAAACTTAACACCCTTCCAAGTTAGCTTAGTCATTGGACTAGATAATCGTGAAAAATCTTCAACAAACCTTCGGTAGTAACCTTCCAAAACAAGGAAACTACAGATCTTGGTTACATTTGTGGGTCTTGGACATTCTTAAAAAACTTTTTTTTAGCAGGATCAACAGTTATGCCTTTTTGTTAAACAATGTGACCAAGGAAATAAATTTGTTGTAACCAAAACTCACACTTGCTGAATTTTCCATACAGTTTCTTTTCTTTTAAGGTTTTCAAGATAACCCTTAAATGTATTTCATTCTCATCTTTACTTTTATAAAACACCAAAATATAATCAATAAAAACAACCAACATTTTTCACCTGAGTCAACTGAGCCATCACTACAACAAACTGTTTAGTTCTGATTCTGACCATCTCGGGATACTGATTTGAAAGGTCATTTCCCTCTGTAAGCCTTCCCAGAAAAGTTTTTCTGCTTTCTCTATGAAAAACCATTATTAACACAGAAATGTCTTAGGATAAGAAACATGGTAATCGTTAAATGCTATATCATTTCAATCGTACCATAAATTAATTTATAATTTAACAATTTTCTAACTCCTAAAGTTGTCTAAACCGACCTCTGATACCAACTATAAGGCCGCGACCTTAAACCTTACTTAATATTGAATTAAATGAATAATTCACATTGAGGATATTTTCAGGTTTAGAGTTTTATAGAATTAGGACATAACTATTACATCTCAAAAGATTACATAGTAGACACTTCTACTAAGTTTCCATAGAATAAAAACTCTTAAAAAGAAACATGTCTAGTTCTATGTTTTATATAGCATGACTTTCCCTTGATCCCATACTTGACCCTATTCCACATTATGTCCTGTGAAAAACATTTCAAAAAAACATGGGGTGATCATAAAAAGCTCAGTAAGGGATACACAAAGAATGAAAACTGTTAGTTTATCAAAACAACGAGTAAACCATGTATACTTTATCAAAGTAATACTTTTCACCTTTATGAAGTCGTAAAAACTCTTCACTGAATAAAAGATCATTACATACCCTTTTGTAACCAAACGATTACCATAAAACCCATATAAAGATCACATAACATATAAAGGTAACTTGGGAGATAAACATACTTAAATGGAATAACCATATGGTCGACTTCAACACATATCACTTAATGGAATAGCCATAAGGCCGACTTCCATACCCAATGCTTGGAGGTTATAACGTAACCACCCGTCCTGGTATTCACGGCACCAACCGTCATATGGTTTATAATGTAACCACCCATCAAATGTCCAAGTACCATTATAAAATTATAAGACATAAAAAAATATAATGGAAAGAAAACATTTCCAAAGTTTGATCACAATATATCACTTAAATATATTGACATAACAAATCCATTATAAAAACCATTTTCAATACCAAAATACATAAAAGAGTATATGGTATTTATTTCATTTTAAAACATTATGGCTTGTTTAGGAAACCAAAGACCAAATAATACTCGCGGCGGTGGAAAAGGTCATTGTCACTGCGTGCGTTAAAAGAAACATTCCTTTTTTTCGTTTTGTAAAATGCTTCGTAGAAAAAGATTCCTTTTGTATAAAAGTAAAAGTCAGAGGGGTTTATACACTGTATAAAATAAAGTTGTGTATAAAATGAAATATGCCTCAATGAAAGGAGATTGAGACGAAGTCCCTTACCTCGGGTCCGACTTGACTTGATCGTTCTTTAACGTCCTGAATAATAAACTTGAGTTAATTTCTACTTGCTTAAGAACCCTTTTCAAGTTAATTATTCCTTTTATATCACTTATTTCCATGTTATAAAAATTATGTAATCATTTATTTTAATAATTTTGTTTTTTTGATATTTGGTTCTTAAGTCGAAAGTGGACTTCTTACAATTACATGTTGTTCATGTGGTCAAAGGTTCATTATATCCAGAATGATATTCATGATTTAGATATCATATATATCGTATATATCCAGAATATACAATTATTTATAATATTACATAATCATTTAGAGGTAAGAAATGAAATGCACCGTTCATGGAGACGGTAAGTCGTACGTACACATGAACGTTACATTCATTTCAATGTCATATTAATGGAATTAAAACTAAATGAGAGATATGTATATTTTAATTAGAGAATTATATTAATAATTTAGATGTAATATACATCATATATATCCATTATATATATGTACTTATAATAGTACATTACATTTGGGGATAAGAAATGAAATGCACCGTTCATGGAGACGGTAAGCCGTACATACGCATGAACGCTACTTTCATTTATATATCATACTTTAATGGAAAGAAATAATAATGATATAAAGGTATATTATAATTCTAGTATAACATCATATATATAATAACTTTAAATACATCCTTTATATGTCCCACATATGGCATTAACGAATCAAATCACTTTGAGGGTACGGTAGTCTGCACTTCCTAGAATGAAGATATTGCGTATACCCATAATGGAAGCCATAAAGGTATGCCATAAATGAAAAATACAGAAGCTTAAGGAAAACATAAACATATTATATATCATATATAAATATAGTGACATATTAATGGCCACCTTTTAAAGTGTTAGAAAAATATTGAACAATCATCGTTTCGTGAGGCAGAAATTCGCCATCCATAGAAACAGTATGTTCTTCAACCATTGGATGTAGGTGTGTGTAAGTGTAGATAAAATGATTATTATAAAAACGTCCTAGTATATTGAAGATACTGGTGTTCTTACAAAATAAAGGAATAAAAATATTTTAGAGGGTTGGAGAAGCAAAATAAAACAAAAGAACACAAGTGAAGACATTACCTTAAAAATGAGTAACTCTTTTTGAGTTGAGCTCAAAGGCTTACTTGGGAAGACTTCTGCCCAAATTGAGGATTCTAGGAGTAAGAGAGGGATGTGGAGAGACAAATAGAGCAGGTTTTGGCCGACCCAAAGGCTTTGGAAGTGTGGGTAAGGTGGTAGAGGTGGGGGCCTTTTATGGGAGGAGAGAGGGGAACTCTTGGAAAGTTATAAAAGGTTAATTTATCATAAAATGATTTTTTGTATTTAAAAGGTCCCAAAATTATATATTTCTAGGATAATGTGATAAAAGTTCTAAATATAATCATCCAATAGGTTTTTGACATGTGTGGATCTTAGATTTTACATTATCTTTTCATTTTATTTAAATCGTTAAATAATGAGGTAATGACTGCATCATCATGATGTCATAAATATTTTAATTTATTTAATGTCTAAAAATTATAAAACTAATATCATGATGTAGGAAATATTTTTATAATTATAATGAATATTTATAGTCAAAAATATTACTTGTATAACCCCACTTAAAAATTGTTTTAGTAAAACAACTCATGTTTGTGACATTTTTATTTTACCTTTAAATAAAAAGATATTAATGTCATTTTCCTTCCAAAGTGGCTCCATGGGGTCCCCAAGTTGACCCATGGATTGTCTTGGTCGGCCATGACACATCCAATAAGGTTAGGACATGTGTCAAGTTCATTTCATATTATTATAACATTATTCTTACCTTAAATTACACTAATTACCTTTAATCACGATTAAAAACTTAAAAGTTACTATTCACGAAAAAAACTATTTTAATCCCATTGAACCAAATTTTACTTCTTAATGAAAACCATGTATGTCGGATTTTTTAAATTCAAATCACATAGGTGGTAAAATTTCATTTAAACGGAAAATCATTTTTTTTAAATACCTCTTAGTGGTTTCACTATTCATCAAAAATTGATGTTTTTTAGAAAAATACCAAAACTTCACCCTAAGCTGTATTTGATATTCCAAATTCAAAAATGAATTCTATTTACAAAATTCAAAAAATATAAGTTGCATTAATTAATTTAATAATTAATTCCCACTATCAGAGCAAATAGCGTGTTTTTATGAAAAAATAAGTATCAAAAGATTGACACTAGTTTAAGTCCGATTTCAAAGTGAAATTAATTCCAACGACCACTATTAGATTAAATGGTAAAAATATATTCTAATTTAACTTTAAAACCAATTAAAAAGATAATATTATCATATAAATAAATTATATTAGAAAGATGTTTTGAATTAAAATACAACATTTTCACTATCCATTAAAAAATGAACTTTATCGGAAAAATACCAAAAATTTACACAAAGTAAATTTTTATGTCCCGATTCTAAAGAAGAATTTTATTTGGTCCAATAGAATGTATAAGAGTGACCAAAACTATATTTAATTACGGTTCTCCATCAAAAGGCGATAAGTGAACCTTTAGTGAAAATTAGGGTATATATGCCTAAAATTGAATTCTTTCCGTATTTTAAGCCTTTATATTTTATTAGATAAATGCAAAAACATTTCAAATATATATATAATAATATTTTAGTTATTTCTATCCATTCCCGCCAATACAAAGGCTATGTGTTAACTACCATTTAAAATAATATTATTTTATTACTAGTGTGCAACGTAAGATTTCAATGAAACTCTTTGTTGCGTATCGGGTACGCTATCGAACATAGCACCCCCTTTAAAGTAAAATTAATATTTAATTAGTAAATATTAATACATATGAAAATGATTTATTCTTTATTTACCTGGGATGTTACATTCTTCCCCCCTTTTGGGAATTGCATCCTCGCAATTTTATTCACTTATCAAAATAAGTGGGGGTATTTATCCCTCATAGCATTTTCAGATTCCCACGCTGCCTCTTCAACCATATGGTTTTTCCAAAAAACCTTTACCTGGTGAATTACCTTATTTTGCAACACCTGCTCTCTTTGGTCAAGAATCTGGACTGGTTGTTCTTCATAAGAGAGATTCTCTTCCAACTGAACTACCTCCGGGCTCAAAACCTGAGATGGATCTGGTATATACTTTCTCAACATTGAAACATGAAAAACATTGTGTACCTGAGATAAACTCGGAGGTAAAGACACTCGATAAACAACTAATCCAACTTTCTCCAGAATTTCATATAGTCCAATGAACCTTGGACTCAGCTTTCCTTTCTTACCAAATCGCATCACACTTTTACATGGTGAAACTTTGAGAAAAACATGATCACCTACCTCGAAAGATAGATCCTTCCTCCGATTATCCGCATAACTCTTCTTCCTACTCTGAGCTATTTTCATGTGTTTCAGAATCAACTGAACTTTTTCTACCAACTCTTCTATCAATTCTGGTCCCATCAACTTCCTTTCACCCACTTCATCCTAGAAAGCTGGAGTTTGACACCGCTTCCCACATAATGCCTCAAACGGTGCCATCTGTATACTAGAATGAAAACTGTTATTATATCAAAACTCAACCAAAGAAAGATGTTGGTCCCAACTTCCCGGATAATCCTTCGAACAAGCACGTAGCATATCCTCTAATTTCTGAATTTTTCATTCTGACTGCTCATCTGATTAAGGATGAAAAGCTGTACTAAAATTTAATTCAGTACCCAATGACTTCTGAAGGCCTTTCCAAAAGTTAGAAGTAAACCTGGGATCACGATCAGATACAATAGAGAGGGGAACTCCATGAAACCTGACTATCTATTTAAGATACAATCAAGAAAGTTGATCTAGAGATAATGTATCTCGAATAGGAAGGAAATGAGCGGATTTTGTCAAGCGATCAACAATAACCTAGATTGCATTATTAACTAGAGATGTCCTCGGTAATCCCGCAACAAAGTCCATGGATACATTTTCCCATTTCCACTCTGGCACCGGTAAAGGCTGAAGCATCCCTTTCGGTAACTGCCGCTCTTCTTTTACCTGCTGACAAGTCAAACACTTCACAGTAAAATCAGCAAAATCTCTTTTTATTCCAACCCACCAGTAATACTCCCGCAGATCTATGTACATCTTAGTACTGCCAGGATGAACTAAAAACGGGGAACTATGAGCCTCACATGACAACTCATTCTTCAACTGTGAATCACTAGGCACACATAATCTCTTCCCAAACCTCAAAACACAATCATTATCAATGTTGAATTCAGGCAACAAACCCTTCTGAACCAGCTCTACCTTTTTCTGCTACTCACTATCTTCCTTCTGTACTTGCTTGATTCTATCTGATAGAGAAGATTTCACTGATACCTGAAACAAAACAGAAGGACATCCTGCACAAACAACTTCCATGCCAAAGTTCATCAAATTCTTAACCAAAGGATCACGTTCCAAACACAACATTGTTAATGAAGCATTATTTTTTCGACTCAAAACATCAGCCACTTTATTTTCTTTTCCTGGATGGTAATGAATTGTACAATCATAATCCTTGATTAATTCTATCCATCTCCTATGTCTCATGTTCAATTCTTTCTAAGTGAATATATACTTTAAACTTTTGTGATCGGTATATATTTCACACTTTACTCCATACAAATGATGCCTCCAAATTTTTAAGACAAAAACAACAGCAGATAATTCCAAGTCATGTGTAGGGTAATTTACCTCATGAGTTTTCAACTGACGTGAATCATAAGAAATTACCTGATCATTCTACATAAGGACACAACCAAGAACTTTCAATGAAGCATCACTGTAGATAACAAACTCACCATTCCTGGAAGGAAGTGCCAAAATTGGAGCATTCACCAATCTTCTTTTCAACTCCTGAAAACAATCATCAAATTATTTTGTCCAGATAAACTTAACACCCTTCCATGTTAGCTTTGTCATTGGACTAGATAATCGTGAAAAATCTTCAACAAACCTTCAGTAGTAACCTTCCAAAACAAGGAAACTACAGATATCGGTTACATTTGTTGGTCTTGTCCATTCTTCAACAACTTTTGTTTTAGCAGGATCAACAGTTATTCCATTTTTTGAAACAATGTGACCAAGGAAATAAATTTTTTGTAACCAAAACTCACACTTGCTGAAGTTTCCATACAGTTTATTTTCTTTTAAGAGTTTCAAGATAACCCTTAAATGTATTTCATGATCCTCTTTACTTTTATAAAATACTAAAATATCATCAATAAAAACAACCAACATTTTTCACCTGAGTCAACTGAGCCATCACTACAACAAACTGTTTAGTTCTGATTCTGACCATCTCAGGATACTGATTTGAAAGGTCATTTCCCTCTATAAGCCTTCCCAGAAAAGTAGTTCTGTTTTCTCTATGAAAAACCATTCTTAACACAAAAATATCTTAGGAGAAGAAAAATGGTAATCATTACATTCTATATCATTTCAATCGTACCATAAATTAATTTATAATTTAACAATTTTCTAACTCCTAAAGTTGTCTAAACCGTCCGATGATACCAACTATAAGGCCCCGACCTTAAACCTTACTTAATATTGAATTAAATGAATAATTCACATTGAGTATCTTTTTAGGTTTAGAGTTTTAGATAATTAATACATAACTATTACATCTCAAAATATTACATAGTAGACACTTCTACTAAGTTTCCATAGAATAAAAACTCTTAAAAAGAAACATGTCTAGTTCCATGTTTTATATAGCATAACTTTCCCTTGATCCCATCCTTGACCCTATTCCACATTAAGTCTTGTGAAAAACATATCAAAAAAACTTGGGGTGAGCATAAAAAGCTCAGTAAGGGATACACAAAGAATGAAAACTGTTAGTTTATCAAATCAACAAGTAAACCATGTATATTTTATCAAAGTAATACTTTTCACCTTTATGAAGTCGTAAAAACTCCTCATTGAATAAAATATCATAACTTACCCTTTTGTAACCAAAATATTACCATAAAACCCATATAAATATCACATAACATATAAAGGTAACTTGGGACATAAACATACTTAAATGGAATAACCATATGGTCGACTTCCACACATATCACTTAATGGAATAGCCATACGGCCGACTTCCATACCCAATGCATTGGAGGTTATAACATAACCACCTGTCCTGGTATTCACATCACCACCCATTATATGGTTTATCACGTAACCACCCGTCAAATTTCCAAGTACCATTATAAAATTATAAGACATAAAAAAATATAATGGAAAGAAAACATTTCCACACTTTGATCACAATATATCTCTTAAATATATTGACATAACAAATCCATTATAAAAACCATTTTCAATACCAAAATACATAAAATAGTATATGGTATTTATTTCATTTTAAAAACATTACGGCTTGTTCAAGAAGCCAAAGACCAAATAATACTCGCGGCGGCAGAAAAGGTCATTGTCACCGCGTACGTTAAAAGAAAAATTCCTTTTTGTAGATTTGTAAAATGCTTCGTAGAAAAAGATTCCTTTTTTATAAAAGTTAAAGCCAAAGGGTTTTATACACCGTATAAAATAAAGTTGTGTATAAAATGAAATATTCCTCAATGAAAGGAGATTGAGACGAAGTCCCTTACCTCGGGTCCGACTTGGCTCGATCGTTCTTTAACGTCCTGAATAATAAACTTGAGTTAATTTCTACTTGCTTAAGAACCTTTTTCAAGTTAATTATTCCTTTTATATCACTTATTTCCATTTTATAAACATTATTTAATCATTTATGTTAATAATGTTTGTTTTGTCGATATTTGGTTCTTAAGTCGAAAGTAGACTTCTTACAATTACATGTTGTTCGTGTGGTCAAAGGTTCATTATATCCAGAATGATATTCATGATTTGGATATCATATATATCCAGAATATACATGTATTTATAATATTACATAATCATTTAGAGGTAATAAATGAAATGCACCGTTCATGGAGACGGTAAGCCGTACGTATGCATGAACGCTACTTTCATTTCAATGTCATATTAATGGAATTAAAACTAAATGAGAGATATGTATATTTTAATTCCAGAATTATATCAATCATTTAGATGTAACATACATCATATATATCCATTATATATATGTACTTATAATAGTACATAACATTTGGGGATAAGAAATGAAATGCACCGTTCATGGAGACGGTAAGCCGTACATACGCATGAACAGTACTTTCATTTCTATCTCATACTTTAATGGAAAGAAATAACAATGATATAAAGGTATATTATAATTCAAGTATAACATAATATATAATATCTTTAAATCCATCCTTTATATGTCCCGCATATGGAATTAAATAATCAAATCACTTTGAGGGGGCGGCAGTCCGCACTTCCTAGAATGAAGATATCGCGTATACCCATAATGGAAGACACAAAGGTATGCCATAAATGAAAAATACAGAAGCTTAAGGAAAACATAAACATATTGTATATCATATATAAATATATTGACATATTAATGGCCACCTTTGAAGGTGTTATAAAAATATTGAACAATCATCGTTTCGTGAGGCACAAATTCACCATCCACAGAAACAGTATGTTCTTCAACCATTAGATGTAGGTGTGTGTATGTGTAGCTCGAATGCTTCTTATAACAACATCCTAGTATATTTAAGATAATTTTTCTGTTACAAAATAAAGTAATACAAATAGTTTAGAGGGTTGGAGAAGCAAAATAAAACAAAAGAACACAAGTGAAGACATTACCTTAACAATGAGTAACTCTTTTTGATTTGAGCTCAAAGGCTTCCTTGGGAAGACTTATGCCCAAAGTGAGGATTCTGGGAGTAAAATAGGGATGTGGAGAGACAAATAGAGCAGGTTTTGGCTGATCCAAAGGATTTGGATGTGTGGGTAAGGTGGTAGAGGTGGGGGGCCTTTTATAAGAGGAGAGGAGGGGCACTCTTGGAAATTTATAAAAGGTTACTTTATCATAAAATGGTTTTCGGATTTAGAAGGTCCAAAAATTATATATTTAGAGGATAAGGTTATAGGAGTTCGAAATATACTCATCCAATAGGTTTTTTACATGTTCAGATCTTAGATTTTACATTATAGTTTCATTTTATTTAAATCGTTAAATAATGAGGTAATCGCTGCATCATCATGATGTCATAAATAATTTAATTTATTTAATGTATAAAAATAATAAAAATAATATCATGATGTGGGAAATATTTTTATCTTTCTAATGAATATTTATAGTCAAAAATATGACTTGTATAACCCCACTTAAAAATTGTTTTAGTAAAACAACTCATGTTTGTGACATTTTTATTTTAACTTTAAATAAAAAGATATTAATGTAATTTTCCTTCCAAAGTGGCTCCATGGGGTCCCCAAGTTGACCCATGGATTTTCGTGGTCGGCCATAACACATCCAATAAGGGCAGGACATGTGTAAAGTTCATTTCATATTATTAAAACATTATTCTTACCTTAAATTACACTAATTACCTCTAATCGCGATTAAAAACATAAAAGTTACTATTCACCAAAATATTATTTTAATCCCATTGAACCACATTTTACTTCTTAATGACAACCATGTATGTTGGATTTTTGAATTTCAAAACACAGAGGTGGTAAAATTTCATTTAAACGGAAAATTAGTTTTTTTAAGTACCACTTAGTGGTTTCACTATTCATCAAAAATTGAAGTTTTTCAGAAAAATACCAAAACTTCACCCTAAGATATATTTGATATTCCGAATTCAAAAATGAAGTCTATTTTAAAAAATTCAAAACATATAAGTTTCATTAATTAATTTAATATTTAATTCCTGTTGTCAGAGCAAATAGCGTGTTTTTATGAAACAATAAGTATCAAAAGATTGACACCAGTTTAAGTCTGATTTCAAATCGAAATTAATTCCAACGACAACTATCGGATTAAATGGTAAATACATATTCTAATTTAACTTTAAAACAAATTCAAAAGATAATCTAATCATATAAATAAATTATATTATAAAGAGGTTTTGAATTAAAATACAACATTTTTCACTATTCATTAAAAAATGAACTTTATCGGAAAAATACCAAAAATTTACACAAAGTAAATTTTGATGTCCCGATTCTAAAGAAGAATTTTATTTGGTCCAATAGAATGTATAAGAGTGACAAAAACTATATTTAATGATGGTTCTCCATCAAAAGGCGATAAGTGAACCTTTAGTGAAAATTAGGGTATATATGCCTAAAATTGAATTCTTTCCGTATTTTAAGCCTTTATCTTTTATTGGATAAATGTAAAAACATTTAAAAAACATATATAATCATATTTTAGTTATTTCTATCCATTCCCGCCAATACAACGACTATGTGTTAACTACCATTTAAAATAATATTATTTTATTACTAGTGTGCAACGTAAGATTTCAATGAAACTCTTTGTTGCGTATCAGGTACACTATCGAACATAGAAACCCCTTTAAAGTAAAATTAATATTTAATTTGTAAATATTAAAAAATATGAAAATGCATTATTCTTTATTTACCTGGGATGTTACAGGGAAAACCTGAAAACAACGCTTTGAGCTAGTCTCAAAGAGGAGCTGGTGCACGACAATGGGCCTTACTACACTCTTGGTTACATCACTCCTGGGGGATATGTTTGGTTAATCACAAGCTTTATATGAATCATTATGAAGGAATTATAGAAAAATATAATTGTCTAAGCATGAAGTTTTAAGACATAAAATCCTTTTTACTAAAAAGATTCATAAATGAAATATGTTTCTCATGAAGGATTTATTCTTTTAGAAAATTTACCCATCGTCTGGGAATATGTTGACGTATTTCCTGAGGAGTTACTCAGGCCTCCCCCATAAAGAGAGGTGGAGTTCTCCATTGAACTCTTATATAGATCTCATCTGATGTCAAAGACCCCCTAGAGGATGGAAAATGTGGAGCTAGAGTAATTAAAGAAACAACTCCAAGATATTTTGGAGAAGGGGTTTATCTGACCAAGTGTGTCTCCTTGGAGAGCACCAGTTCTCTTTGTGAATAAGAAGGATGTATCTATGTGGTTATGCATTGATTATAGAGAACTAAATGGGATCGAAGTGAAGAAAAAATACCCTCTTCCAAGAATTGATAACTTATTTGACCAACTTCGTGGGGCTCAATTATTCTCTATGATTGATCTTAATCCTGGTTATCATCAATTGAGGGTAAAGAATGATGATATTCCAAAAACTTCCTTCCAATCAAGATATAGGATTATGAATTTGTTGTTATGCCCTTCGGATTGACTAATGCACCTGCTATTTTTATGGATCAAGAATATGTTGATTTTTGAAACTTATGTTTTATCAAATGGATATCCTTTGTATAGGAAAATTATTTGGTGACTAAATGATAAAGGTTATTTTGGAAAATGTTTTTTATTTTGGAATACTATATTCCTAAGGAAAATAAAACACTACAGGATTGAATTTGTGGAGGAATGGTTGAATTTTTTTTTATAAAAATCTATGTATTTATTGTGGACATATGGTGATTTGGGTTATTTTTGAAAAATGATTAACCTATTATAGAGAATGTGTGATATGGTTAATTACACTTTTGTATGAGACTTTAATAGTAGTTGATCTTATTTGGAGATAAATGTTAAGATTTATTGTGGAAGACTATGTGATTAAATCCTTATGAGTTTTGGGTTCCAATCTTAGTTTAGATTATTCTAAATAATTTTAAGGATGATTGTGTATTGAATGGTCTTTCTGGAACTTTGTGTACTTTTTGTTGAATTTGGGAGATTAATAGTCATATTTCTTTTTATAAAGGATTAACCTTTTGGGGGATTATATGATCTCTTACTAACCATTTTAGTTTTAGTTGATGACTAAAGACAAGGGAAATGTATAGTTCTTCTTTTTCGGATTATGTGATTCTCTAGAAGATGATTCTTGTGCATTTGATGAGACCAAGTATTTTTGAATGCTCATTGTTTGGAGAAAAGACTTGTCTTAGTAGAAACTTATTAAATGATGAAGCTCTACTTGAAGGTAAGTATATTTCCTTATTTTTTTTATTCTATATAGTAAATGAATTCCACAAAATTATGAAAAGGAACATAAAACAAAAACGATGTTGGTTTACGTTTCCTACTGGGTAATCAAATATCATTTAACACATCATAAGTTTGTGATCTTCTTGTGGTAAATTTTCTCCTAATCATGTTTTATATCACTCTACATCGGAAATTGAACCTTTTTTTCTCTTCCAAATCCATGTTTTCCTACAAGGAATCCTAGTATGGGTTAACTTGGGTGACCTTTGTACTTCCCTTTCTTTCTTTTAAAGTAATAGTTTTACTGACTCTTTTTCCGATGTGGGACATTCAATGAAATTTCCATGCTCAATTTTAAAATTTCTAGGACGCAATTTCCAAAAGGGGGAAGAATGTAATATCCCAAGAAAATAAAGAATATGTCATTTTCATATTTATTAATATTTTTTAATTAATGGTAATTCTATATTCAATGGCGTACCTGACATGTAACAATGGGTTTTTTGAAATCTTATGTTGCACACAAATAATATAATATTATTATTTGAAATGGTAGTTAACACCTATCCATTGTATTGGTGGGAATTAAGAGTACAAACTTTAACATGATAATATATGTTTGTTAAATGTTTTTACATTCGTCCAATAAATGTAAGAGACTTAAAATGTAAATGAATTGAATTTTAAACATAATTTACATTAAAAGGAAGATTTACCACCTTTTGATTGAGAAACCTTTTTAAATATAGTTTTTGACACTTTTAAATATTATATTTGACAAAAATTTCATCTTTAGAAATGGGACATCAAAATTTACTTTGGATGAAAATTTTATTTTATTTTTGATAATGTACATTTTTAATGAATAGTGAAAAAATCTGGTATTTTAATTCAAAATAGATTTTTAATATAATTTATTTATATGGTTATATTATCTTTTTAATTGGTTTTAAAGTGTAAATGGATTGTATTTTTACCATTTAACCCAATGTTAGTCGAGCCGGCCCCAGGATTCTATCACCTTAGCACACTTTATACTTACGTCCTATGATGGTGTTATAAGGGGTTATGTAACGAGACTATAATTTCCTTGTGTAATCCTTTAAGATAAATAAAATTGTCATTTCTTCTTATGATTAATTTTGTGAATCTAAAGTGTCCGAATAAATATTGGATGTATATTGTTGATGAATTTTGGAAAATGGATATTTTAAAATATTTATGTAAACCTTAAATAATTAAAAATGTGTAATGATTTTAAAAAAATGGACTTCTACAGTTATGTTCAGTATGAAATTTAGAGTCTAATAAGATCAACTTAATTTTTGGTGAATAGTAAATTATGAATAGTGATTTTACACTTATGACTAGTAATGTGACCAAATGGATTAAGTAACCTCACTTAAGAAGTATTAATATAATTTAGGTACCTTGATTGAGTAATGTGATTCAATAAAATAGGTAAATAACTGTTTCATATTTTATTGGTTAAGTATTAGTTTTTTCGAGTGAATGGTGTTTTTTATTTAAAAATTAAATTAAAAATATTTAGGAAATTATTTTCATAAAATGGAGTTCATTTTTGAAATAAGAGCATCGATTTTTGGTTAAGGTGAATTTTTGGGATTTTTCTGAGAAAGTTGAATTTTCGGTGAATAGTGAAAATACAGTTTTGAGTTTCGGGTGTTTAATGACATCATTATGGATGTAATAATTATGCAATAATTCTGGTCGACTTATGAATAGTAAGATAAGGTATGAGGTGTCCCTTGGTAATTAACGCTTTGTTCCCTCACTCCTCTTATAAATACCAAGCCATTCCCTCATTCATTTCATTTCTAAATCCTCCCCAAAGAAGTTCTTTTCTCTTTACCTCCCAAGGAGTCCCCCCAAGGTTCCCTCAGGCCTCCCAAGGTCCCGACCATCAATCTTTCGAGGTTTCTCTTCAAGGTAAGGGAGCTTTTCACCCTCCTCTTTTAAGTCATGACTTCCTTTATGTTGTGTCTTATAATTTCCATCTCTTTATGTTGAGGGTATGTTCTTATATGTTCTCATTTCTGTCCATTTCATGTATAATTATTGAGAGACCTTCTCCGCTCTCATCAAATTTTTTCTGACTTTTTAAGTGACGCCGTTAGGCTGGCGAATTTTTCGTAAAAGAAATCACATCTTATATTTTCTTTCATGTTTCCTTTTCATGTGGTATGTCCTTCAAATACCCATAACCTGATATTATTCAGTACCCTTATAGTATTATGAATTATTTATGAGTGGGTGACCCTTGTCCCCTCTCTTTTCAATGGTTTCTAAAACCATGTTATATAGTCGTTATGCTGTAGAAATTTCGTCTCAAAATTTCTATCACTTTCTCTCAAGAAATTCTATTTTTTATTTATATGAAACCGAGACTTATTTCGTTACCATGGGTGTTCATAAATATATAAAGATGATATATTTGATTCTGTAATTGATATGCATATAACCCTCACTCCCTTTCCATTGGTTAAAAATGACATAATGATCTTATTTTTTAAGCTCTTTTTAAACGTCACAATTTTCACATGAAACCCATTTCATTGAATCTGTTTGGGTTATTTATTAAATGATTCATTATGATCTATGTGGCTCACATTAAAGTAAATACATATTAATGTCGCACCCGGATAGCGCTCCAATGAATTGGGTAAAGAATTAATCTCTAGAGATGACAAGTTTTACGATACCTTGGTGAATAACCGTGGTAATTTTTATGAAACCTTGGTGATTGACCATGGTGATATGTTCATGAATGTATAAATGAAATGGTGTAGCCACATATTTAAGTTATTTTCCAAGTTCTTTTCTTTATGATATTCCTATACTTCCATTTCTCATGTCTTTATGTTTTTATTCAAGTTCTTATTGATATCACAAGTACATTAATTCCCTTGTTTACCCTTACTGGGCCATCTGCTCACCCTTTCCTTTGATGTATGTCTCTAGGATATGGGATGCAGTAAATGTACATAGGGTGAACCTATGATGAAGTCGTACAAGTGTTTTAGAATAATTTTTTATGTTTTGTTCATTTATTATGTTCTTGATTTCCAAGACACTAGACTTTAAAGATCCTATGTTTGTAAAATTTAATGAAATGTTATGTAATAAAAAGGTGGGATGCTATACTGTGGCCCAGAAAATGACTATTATGTTGTTTTTTCTAGTTATTTTCTCATTATCACTTCAATCTATTCATCACATGTGAGATATTCCTCAACCTGATATATCCATAGAGATCACTATTAACTTCATTACTAGGGGAGAAATATCGGTTTGAATATTATATATATATATATATTAGAATCTAGGTGATCCAAAGGTTGTATAGAAATTGAATGATGCCTTGGGTTTTCTTCTGGTTGAGAAATAATATCACTCATCATTGATAGGGAATTTACATAGCTAGTCTCAATATCTCGAGTGTCTCATGTTTTGAGTTATTTATGAATGTTTCTTTAGTAAGGAGAGGAATTTATTTTCAATATAATATTTCACTATATGGAGGACCTTCATAGTGAATTCTATCATAGATAGGACTACCACCATGAATTAATTTTCAGTTTTAGAGATAATTCCTACAACACATTCCATGAGGAGGAACTTTAGGGTTGATAGTGGAAAGGGGAGGACCATATTTCCATTTGATCTTTACGTAATAAGGAGGATGTTGAAAACTCACATCATGAGTTGAATTCCCATGATCGATGATGATACTTCCATAGGGAGGAGCTTTATGGAAGATACTCTTAGGATGGCCTCTAGAGCTACGTGTAGAAATATTACTAGGATGTCCTTTACAATTGTTTTTACTTCCTTTATCTGATGATGGGTCTATGGATTCTAGAGATTCTATTGAAATATTTTTTAGAGACTTAATAATGAAAACGCAGATTAGGTAAGGGATATGGGACTGCTCCTTCTTTATGGGGTTCCCCGGGTAGATTTCTTCTTAGATGTTCTCTATTGTGTAGTTGAGGTCATGTGTTGTGTATAAAAACCATTATATATGAGATCCTTCTTAGGTGACTCCCATATTTCCATTAAATGTTTCCAATGGGAATCTTCAGAACATGTAGGAATATGTTTTTTCTTATCAATTTTCATTAGGATATATTGACAAAATTACATGTACTAAAGGTGTGTAGGAATATGTTCCTTCACGTTATAAAATACTAGAATATTTCATCAATTTCTTGAAGATTCAGAATGAATATGTGTCTTCCCATAATTGGTCATCGTAATAGGTCATTGATCTCCAGTTGGAATGGGAATCTGCAGTCTATCATCTTGTTCATTTCTTCACTAGGATATGTTTATGATCCTCTAGAATGGGAATAGTAATGTGTTATTTATAATGAGTATATCTTGATATATATTGAGGAGTTTTCTAGTGGATGGGGTATGAATATGTACCTTCCCCCAATTTTCCATCGAGATATATCGATGACCATCTTTTTCTGCCATTTCTAGGATATGCTAGTAGTTTTTTATGATGTGAGCAGGGTTATATTCTTACCCATTCATTTACACCCAAAAAATTGATGGGATTTTGCAGCATGAATAGGGATATGTGGCCTTTTCGTGGTGAGAGTAGGAATATGTTCCCACTCTTATCCTCTAATCACCATTGATATATGTGTATGGGCTTGATATGTAGGAAGTAATGTGTTCCCACTCCTAGAATGGTTCATGATATGTCAAGATTCTTCCTCTGATGGTGTATGAGTGTGTATGTAGGCTTCATGCGTGTGAAGATGATTGTGTTATTTCTCACAAATTTCCACAAATATATGTGTTCCTAGAGACCCCCCTTGGATTCTAGGGTCAAGGTGACCGGAGTAGGGGTTTCCTTGATGAAGACCTCAGTGGGAAGCTGAGGGTTTGATGTCACATGGTGATAATGAAGGTGATTTATAGGATCCCTCATAGACGTCTATGAACTAGTGTGAAATTTTATTCAACCTATTTATTATCCTCCCAAAGATAATGGAGGTATTTATCATTGTGCTCTAGGAAAAGACTCCAAAAAGTTGTTCAAGGTGGTGGAAGGTGCTACCTACTCCTTCATGACCCATCATTATACAGACAGTCATTGATTCTTCATGTTGATGAGGGATTTTCACAAACAACCTATAATTTCATGATTATACCATTTAGGTGTTACACCTTCACTATTGAATTTGTCACCTGGAAATGAATGGTACTTAAGGTGTTGGGTGGGTGAAAATATATTTTGGTTCGAATGGGCCCCAATTTTAGAAGTAGATTAGAAATGTAACTATTTTTGGGATGATTCTGTGATTTTTTTTATTGAAGGGAGTTCTAATGGTTCTAAAAAAAATAAACATAGAAAATAAAACCATTATATATAGAAAAACTTGTAAAAAAGGAATTTTAATCCAATTTATTTCGCAATTAAATGATTCACATTAGTCTTTTTTCATGAGGATTTTCTAACATTTTGTAGTGAAAGGTTAACATGGTTGAAATTTTCATGTTGGATCACCATTTTGGTTTTATTTGGTTTTTAATGGAAACAATTCATTATATTTTTGGAACTAAAAACATACAATGGATCTGAAATCTGTGATAGTTTGACGTAAAGGTTTGTATAGGCCTAATTTCAAAATGCAGTCAGTCATTGGGGTCATTTTTCAGAGATGCTTCATAATGAACATTGGTCCAGAGGGTGGGAGGGTATGCTCATCACACATTTTTAGGGTATTCTTTCATACTCTCATATTATCTTTTAGATTTAAGATGTGTTTTGTGAAACCTTCCCATATTCCAGTGCAGAATAGGTTGCCCCAATGCCAATAGTTAGTCATTTGATATGCACTGGTATAAGATTTTATATGTATTATAGATATCTTATCAATAGGAAAATATATACGTATTATATGTTCTCCATAAATGATACCATTTTTATGTATCATATGTTATTCATATTTTTTATAGATTATTAGTGATGCTTAATTTAAAGGATGTTATGGTTTAAAGTCATATAGTTGGTATATCTAGTGTTTATCACATTCCAAGAAAGCGGTTGATGTTCATAGTGTTGGGATAAATCTCATAACAATGGATTCTTATGTATCAAAAAAAATGAATCTGATTCCATGTATTTATGTTTCACTTAACCTTACATGTATTTTAATGTCATGTTGTGATGATTTGTAAGTGAAAGGTGGCTAGCGATGATTTGTGTGGGACTTGTGCATGAGTTGACTTTTTTGGTTGACCTTAACCAGAAAATGGATCAATGAGGATGATGATGATGGTATCATGGGGAATATAGCCCTATGAGGATGATATGATAAGACTCTGAGGGAATATGGCCTCTTAGGGGGGGCATGATATTATCCAGAATGTGGATCAATGGAGGATAGTTCACTGAGAATATGGCCCTAATGAATGGGATTTCTAGACCCAGGGGAATATAGATAGTCAAGAGACGGACATGGATGATCTCATTAGGAATATGGATTTATGAGCACTACCACAAAACAAAGCAGGGGAAGCACTTCCCATTATCAACGCTAAAACAAGCCATGATAAAAGTTTTTATTATTAATTCATATAAAATTTCTATATTTATATTCAAAAATAATGTTTATTTGCATACATTAAATAAAAAACAATTGTTTATATTTAATATTTTTTTTGATAATTCAAAAATATATATATAATGTTTTAATTGAAAAAGTATTTCTATGATTATAATTAAATATATATATGTAATTAAATAATGATAAGATTATAATAAATAAAATAAAATAATAAATATATTTATAAATATAAACTATTTTTAGTTATAATTATTAATAAATATATATATATTTATCCAATATATCATTTTAAATAAATATATAAGAATATAAATAAATTATTATAATTATATTTTTATAAAATAAATATTTGTCAGTGCTATAATTTTAGTGTTGATAAATAGGTACTTTATCAGTGATTTTTTAGCGCTGATAACGGTATGTTTTATAAGCACTTTCATTTTAGTGTTGATAAAACATACCTTTATCAGTAGTTTTACCTAACGCTGATAAAGGTTACAACATTTTTTATAAAAGAAACCTAACAGGCCCCGCCTCTCTCGCACCTGTTCAATCCTTCACAGAAGCTTAACGCGACCCCTCCTTTTTCGTGACCCCTCCTCATCCTCCTCACCCTCTTCCTCCTCCGCTACCACCTCCTTTTTCCTCATCATCCTCCATGATTGTCTTTCTCCTCCTCTAACATCACTGCCTCCACTGCCACTACCTCCGCCGCCGCTACCTCTGTCGTCGCTTCCTCTGCCGCCACTGCCTCTACTGTCGCTGCCTCAACCGCCACTACCTTCACCACTGCTACATCCACCGCAATCCCTCCTACACCGTGATCCCTCCTACTTGGTAACCCTTAATGGTTTATAAGTGTAACACCCGAGACTTTTATGAGAAATATTTTGTTTTTAAATCATCAAAGGAATCCTTCACTACACACAACACTTTATTGTCTTTCTTTACATGCAATCGCGGCCTTCCTCGATAGCTTGCGTCGTACGCAATACCGAGTTTCACTAAATAATGATATGCTATTAAAATATTATTAAAACTAGCCGTTACGAATAGTGATAACCACTTTTTGCAATTTTATAAATTTTATTTCTCAAAATGGACTTCATTTTTGGATTCGGAATATCGAAATTAGTCTAGGGTGAAATTTTGGTATTTTTCTGAAAACATTCAATTTTTGATGAATAGTGAAACCACTAAGTGGTAGTTAAAAAAACTGAATTTTTCATAAAACTTAATTTTACCGCTTATGTGAGTGTAATTTCGAAAATCCTAGAGACACGGTTACTATCAAGGACTAAAATGTGGTTCAATGAGGTGAAAATAATTTTTGGTGAATAGTAACTTTTTACTTTTTTTACTACGGTTAAAAGTAAATAGGGTAATGAAGGGTAAAAGTGTTATTATTATTACCCTAACATATGTCCTAATTCTATTGGATAAGTTTAATTAGACCAAAAACAACCTTAGGAATAAAATATGACCATTTAGGCCCACATGGATTAGATTAGGACATTTATTATTAATTTATTTAAAGAAGGGTTAAAATAGTTCAAATCAGAGTTTAATAAGTAGATCATTTCTAATATAGGGTTATACAAAAGATAAATTCTACTATAAATATTCATTAAAAATATAAAAATACTTAATACATAATGGTATTTTATTTGTAATTTTTAGACATTATATAATTTAATTTATTTATGACACAACGATGATGCAGTAATTATCTTATTAGTGAAATATTGACATAATTGATGTTATAAATACCCAAATAAATGTAATTTGAGACTTTTTCTGAATTACACTAATTTTCTAGGTTAATATGACATGTTAGTATTGATTTAATTTTCTTTTTTCAAACTAATCATTCTGTTATGATTTTCACAAAAATCAATTACTAAATAGTGTCAAAATTGACATAAAATAGTTTTTAAAACAAATATTATATTATTAATTGTTATTTTATTCCTAAAAATATAAGGTTCGGCTACATTACTTATATAAGGTTATATATATTAATACTAAACAACTTGGGGTTCGTTTGGCTTGATATAGTAAGTTTATTAACCTTATAGTGTAAGAAAACAAGAAGACACGGTAAAAGTTAAATTATCTAACTTAAAGTTTAATCTAAATGATAAGGTTAAAATTGATACCTAAAAATGTCTAAATTCTATTTTATGAGATTATTTCGACCTACACCCACCTTATCTTCGAAATATATCAATTTTTAGCTATTAAAAACCGAAGTTGACTTTATAATAAAATAATATTTTTAGTTATTCCAAAGGTGCCCCTCTCCTCCCTTATAAAAGGGCACCTCCTCCCTCTCTTCCTCACACCACATTGAGCCTTCAAGCTCGGCCAACCACTGAAAATATATCCTATCCACTTCCCTAGAAACATCCTAGAGGTCCTGGTCTTCTTCAAAGACCAATGTTAGTTCCCTAAGAGGAGATCTCAAAGAGGCGCTTCAAAGAAGAGGTAATGTCCGTTACCGATTCTTTCAACTTTATTTCTTCTTCCACTTATTCTTCTTTAGTTGTTTCATTATGAATTAATAACATCAGTATCACTCATATACTGATATGTTATTATAAGTATTAAATAACCCTATTTCACCATCTATCCATCCTACAGAAAACGAAATCACCGTGCGTACGTACGTACGGAATACCGTCTCCACGCCGTGGTGTAATCTATTTTCCACCATCACATTACTTGGATGGGTATATTGGTGTAAATAATTACTATATATGATTACTTTAAATTTATATTGATTCTAAAATAGTATATATACACTCCAATACAATTCCACGATCATGGGAGCGATATCATCGCTTGTGCGTACGTACGGAATATCGTCTCCATGATGTGATGCGACTCGTTCTACATGATCTTCACTGCATAATGACTATATAAATGAATTTAATGAATTAATATGATATATATTACACTAATACCATTCTATAAATGAGGTATATATAACCTAAAAATAAAAATAAGAATTTATTCGACAAAACACGCATAAGAACAAAAAGTAATAAACACCCGAATAACAAGTAGTAATGAAATATTACTAATAAGAAGCTAAGAATATGACCATATATGATATCATAAAAATAATTATGATTCTAGAATAAGTCAATGACATTATTTAAATAATTATACAGGAGGTTCAGACACTTATGAAGAAAATCGGACCTAAGGTAAGGGAAATATCACAATCTCATTTTTATCCGAGATTGTTTATACTTTGGTATTTACTGGGGTGTATTTTATCATCCACATCCATGTTTCCTCAATATGTAATATTATTTACATCCACCTAAAATTTTCTAAATCCATTTTTACCCTTTGGTGAGTTTATAGTAAAAGATATGAAAGGAATATTTTGTCATTTTTCGTATGAGTTACTTTTTTACTTTTCCGACAAATATACGAGAAGAATGTTTTCTTTTAACTTATACTGCATGAATGGATTTTTAAAACATTATTTCCAAGAAGATTCCATTACAAGTTTTCATGTTTATTTTTAATCAACTTCTTTTAGTTTAGAATTGTATGACATGTTAAGAAAGGAAAAGTGTTTTTGAAGTAGAAAGGATATTTTCCTCAAGAATGGAGTTCAAGTGTTTTATCAAAATTATTTTCCATCTAAGATAATAAAGGGTTTTGTTTCTATCCATATTATTACATTGATTTGATTATGTTGTGATGGAATTATTTTTATGAATTCCTTTATCTTATATGAATTGTTTTATGATGTCACGATGTTTAAGATTCCCATTTTTATTACATGGGTTATGCTATGATGTATGGTATATGATTTTGTGGCACACATAAGAATGGTATCATTATGAGATGGTTGGGACCTATATCTCCCTCCAATTCATTGGGTAAAGATTTTATATCTCATGAGATAGACATGGCTGGAACGGCAGGTTAAACCGGTTCAGTGAAACAGGACTGAAATGAGGAAAGAACTCGGTTCAGAAATGGACTTTGTCCACTAAGATAGTCTTGGCAATGAGTTTCGACTAATAAGAAATGATTCTCTATGATTATGTGTGTATGACACAAAGTTTCATGTTTTATGTTATGATTATTGGGATTACATTTCACTACCATGATTTATTCCATGTTATGAAATTATTATATCTTTTGCAGGGTAAGATTTTCAAAATGTTATGTTTTTATTTTGATGTGATTGATATTTCTTTTGTTTACCCTTACTGAGCATTTGAGCTCACCCTTTTGTATGTTTTCTTTCCCCAGGTCAGGAAGAAGGTTATTAAGTAATATATGCCAAAATGGACTATAGATATGATGAAATAAATGCTAGATAGTGTAGACGCTTTATAAACCAGTTGTTTATATTTCCCAGTTTCTAAAGACACTATACCTATACAGTCCTTTCATGGTTTTGTTATATGTTGTAATAATTCTGCTTCAATTTTGAAGTATTAACCATGTATGTAAATTATGGGTCATTATAGTTGGTATCAGAGGAAAGTTATAGTCAACCTTTGGAAACTAGGATGTGAAAGCCTTAGTAAGAACCCTAAGGATAAGTCTAAGCAAAGAACACAATATTAGTGTTTTAGAAATGGCCATGAATAACCTAGGATAAGACCTTAAGTGTGAAATTTAATTCTTGATTATGTGGTTTTCCTATTATAATTAGTGTTTCTCACACTATTCTTCTTGGTTTTAGTCAATGGATGGAACCCGAAGGAACCGTGTTAACGTGGAATGCGACGGGCAATGCAATGATTGTCCCCCTGAGCAACCAAACGTTATGGGAGATGGAATGCAAAATCTTATATCCATGCTCACACAACTTTCTCATGCTATGAATCATGCATGACTTCCAAACGATTAAAGGAAGGAGCAACATTCTGCTGAATCCTTCATGAGGCAGCGTCCACCATCATTCAGTGGGTATACTAATCCATTAATTGCTGAACAATGGATTAGCACTACTGAAAAGATATTTTAAGTTCTTCAATGTTCTGAACATGATAAAGTCATCTTAGCAGTGTATCGTTTGAAAGGTGATGCTGATCAATGGTGGAATTTTATCAAGAATACGAGCCAAAGAGATGAAATTGAGTCCATGGAATGGGACGAGTTCAAGAACTTATTTGTCAATAAGTACTTCCCTCGTATTCTCTGAAAAAAAAATATTGAGAAAGAGTTTCTTGAACTAAAGCAAAAGGATGATGAATCTGTTGGTACCTATGAAGCAAATTTTACAAGACTTTCCAGGTACGCTTCTGGTATTATTATCCAACCTGAGAGTAAGATCGATCGATTCTTTAGTGGCTTAAAACCAAGTCTTCGAAGGGCGTTATCCATAAGGGACTTCAATAGCTACGAGGAAATCGTTCGATGTGCTCTCAAAGTCAAGATGGATATTGGAGTAACCCATCAGTCATATGGGTTTGATAAGAAGAGTAAAATGGAATTCAAAGGAAAATCTAAAGAGCACACTGAAAATAAGATGAGTTTTCCCTTATGCTCAAAGTGTGGAAAGAAACATGGAGGGAGTTGTCTTAAAGGGACAAGTAAATGTTTCAAATGTGGAAAGGAAGGTCATCGGGCATTTGAATGCTGCAATGATGGGAAGAAGATGTCTAATGATGCAAACAAAGGAAGGGATACACAGAATGAACCTACTACACTTCAGTGTTTCAAGTGCAAGGAGATGGGGCATTATGCCAATCAATTCCCAAATCCAAGGGTTGATGATGATGGTCGACGTCAACAAACTCTTAAGGCTAAAGAAAAAGGAAAGTCACATGCAATTTCTATCAGCGATGTGAAGTACGATAACGATGTGGTGAAATGTACACTTACCATCCACTCTAAAGTAGAAAATGTTTTATTTGATTCTGGATCCACCCACTCTTTTATTTATGAAGAATTTTCTAATGATATCACCGTATTACCACAACAATTAGATGTTGAGTTAGCTGTGAAAACCCCTAATGGAACAACAGTCGCATCAAAAGTTTATAATTCTTCCCGATTGAAGTTTGTGGGAAAGTGCTTCCTGCAAATCTTGTGATCCTTCCTATAGTGGAATTTGATGTGATTTTTGTCATGGATTGGCTTTCTTTATATGGAGCTCATACCAATTTCCAAAGAAGGGAAGTCACATTTCATATTCCAGATCAATCTATGATCGTCTATCGATGCCAGGATGAACATAACCTTCCAGTGGAAATTTCTTCCATCTTATGGGTCTTGATTCCACTGAATTAAGGTTATTTATCTCAAATGGTTGGTGAGAAACTGACAATTAAGAATATTCCCATTGTACGGGAGTTTGATGATGTCTTTCCGGAGAAATTTCCGGGTCTTCCACCAAATCATGAAGTTGAGTTTTCAATAGAACTCGTACCAGGTGCTTTACCTATTTCAAATACACTTTATAGAATGGCCCCAATTGAGTTGCAGGAATTGAAAAAGCAACTCCAAGAGAATCTTGATAAGGGATTCATACGCCCTAGTGCATCACCTTGGGGAGCACCTGTTCTATTTGTTAAGAAGAAAGATGGATCAATGAGACTCTGCATTGATTATCAAGAACATAACAAGATCACTATCAAGAACAAATATCCTCTCACACGCATTGATGACTTATTTGACCAACTACGCAGAGATCAATACTTTTCCAAGATTGATCTTCGTTCAGGGTATCATCAATTAAGGGTCAAAAGGGAGGATATACCAAAGACAGCTTTCCGTACAAGGTATGGACACTATGAATTTATAATGATGTCATTTAGTCTTACTAATGCCCCTACTATCTTCATGGATCTGATAAATAGAGTCTTTAGAGACTATCTTGATCAATTTGTGGCAGTCTTTATAGACGATATTCTTGTCTATTCAAAGACCAAGGAAGAACATGAAGATCACTTGAGAATTATATTAAAGACCCTGAGAAAGGATAAGCTTTATGCCAAATTTACCAAGTGTGAATTTTGGCTTCAAAAAGTTTCATTTTTGGGTCACATAATCTCAAAAGAGGGGATATCTGTGGATCCAGCAAAAACAGAAGTTATCGAAAGATGGTCGGGACCAACAACAGTAACTGAGATCTAAAGTTATCTTGGTTTGGCTGGATATTATCGATGTTTTGTGAAATATTTTTCACGATTATCTAATCCACTCACCAAGTTGACTCGAAAAGGAGTTAATTTTGTTTGGACAGAGGAATGTGAAGAGAATTTCAACGAGTTGAAAAGAAGGTTATCCAGTGCACATGTGCTCACACTGCCTTGTAGTGGAGAACGTTTTCTGATCTACAGTGATGTATCCAAGAAGGGATTGGGGTGTGTTCTTATGCAAAATGATATGGTCATAGCTTATGCCTCACGACAGTTGAAAATACATGAGCAAAATTACCCAACTCATGATTTGGAGTTAGCTGCGGTAATCTTTGCGTTAAAGATTTGGAGGCATTACCTTTATGGTGAAAGGTGTGATATTTATACTGATCATATAATTTTAAAGTATATCTTCACACAAAAGGAGCTGAATATGCGCCAAAGATGATGGTTGGAGCTGATTAAGGATTACGACTGCTCAATCCATTACCACCCTGGGAATGAAAACAAGGTGGCAGATGCATTAAGTCGACAAGACCATGCCAGTTTATCCATGATGAGGATCACAAAAGATCCAATATTTATGGATTTACAAAGGATGGATCTTGGAATTATAATGGAAAGGGAAAAATCTTATCTTTCTCAAATTAATGTTCAACCATCTATACATATGAAGATTAAATAGGCGCAGAAAGAAGATGTAGAGTTACAAAAGAAGGTGAGAAATATTCCTGGATTCAACCTTGATTGTGATGGGATAATAAAGTTCAGGAATCGGGTTTGTGTTCCTCCCATCCCCGAATTAAGGAGCTACTGGATGAGGCTCATATTTCTTCAATCTCTATTCATCTTGGAAGCAAGAAGATGTATAGGGACCTAAAAGAGTACTTGTAGTGGGATGGCATGAAAAGAGATGTTGCTGAATATGTCTCTCGATGCTTGGTTTGTTAGCAAGTTAAAGTTGAGAGACAGAAGTCTAAGGGGATGTTACAACCATTACCCATACCTGAATGGAAGTGGGAAAACATCACTATGGACTTTGTCACAGGACTTCCTAAAACATCCAAAGGCAATAATGCTATCTGGGTCATAGTTGATCATCTTACAAACTCTACACACTTCATTGCTATTAGAGAGGATTTCTCTCTGGATCAGCTTGCCAGGATATATGTAAAGGAAGTGGTAAGATTACATGGAGTACCACTTTCTATTATATCTGATTGGTATCCGAGGTTTACCTCGAAGTTCTGGCGAAGTCTTTAGCATACTCTGGATACAGAGTTGAGTTTCAGCACTGCTTATCATCCTCAGACAGACGGTCAGTCTGAGAGAACAATTCAAACTCTAGAAGATATGTTGAGATCTTTCTCTATAGATTTCAAAGGTGGTTGGAATCAACACCTACCTTTGGTGGAATTTTCTTATAATAATATATTTCACTCCAGTATTCAGATGGCTCCTTATGAAGCTCTCTATGGAAAGAAATACAGGACTCCAACTTGATGGGATGAAGTTGGGGAAAGAAAGCTGTTAGGACCTGATCTTGTTGATGAGATGGCAGAAAAGGTCCGATCTATTCAACAACACATAAGAGCAGCTCAGAGTCAACATAAAAGTTATGCCAACAACTGAAGAAAAGACCTAGAGTTTGAAGTGGGTGACAAAGTGTTCTTACGAATATCTCCCTGGAAGAGGGTCATGAGATTTGGAAAGAAGGGGAAGTTGAGCCCTAGATATGTCGGTCCTTTTGAAATACTGGATCGTGTTGGAAAGGTAGATTACCGATTGGTGCTTCCACCGAATCTCTTTCAAGTTCACGATGTGTTCCATGTATCTCTCTTGAGAAAATACATACCTAATCCTTCACATGTACTCAGCTCAGAAGTTGTACCGCTGGATCAAGATCATTCTTATGAAAAACAGCTGATAGAGATTCTGGATCGTAGCGAAAAAGTTCTACGAAACAAGATCACTCGCTTGGTGAAATTTTTATGGAGGAACCACCAATTAGAAGAAGCTACATGGGAGCTTGAGGATATGATGAGGCATAGGTATCCTCATCTGTTTGTTACAAAGTGACGAATTTCGAGGGCGAAATTCATTTTAAGGGGGGTAGATTGTAACACCCAAGACTTTTATGAGAAATATTTTGATTTTAAATCATCAAAGGAATCTTTCACTACCCACAACAATAGATTGGCTTGCTTTACACGCAATCGCGGCCTTCCTCGATAGCTTGGGTCGTACGCAATACCGAGTTTCATTAAACAATGATATGCTATTAAAATATTATTAAAACTAGCCATTATGAATAGTAATAACCACTTTTAGAAATTTTATAAATTTTATTTTTCATAATGGACTTCATTTTTGGATTCGGAATATCGAAATTAGCCTAGGGTTAAATTTTGGTATTTTTCTGAAAACATTCAATTTTTGATGAATAGTGAAACCACTAAGTGGTAGTTAAAAATACTGAATTTTTCATAAAACTTAATTTTACCGCTTCTGTGAGTGGAATTTCGAAAATCCGAGAGACACGGTTAATATCAAGGACTAAAATGTGGTTCAATGAGATGAAAATAATTTTTGGTGAATAGTAACTTTTTACTTTTTTTTTACCACGGTTAAAAGTAAATAGGGTAATTAAGGGTAAAAGTGTTATTATTATTACCCTAACACATGTCCTAATCATATTGGATAATTGTAATTCGACCAAAAACAACCTTAGGAATAAAATATGACCATTTAGGCCCAATTGGATTAGATTAGGACATTTATTATTAATTTATTTAAAGAAGGGTTAAAATAGTTAAAATCAAAGTTTAATAAGTAAATCATTTCTAATATGGGGTTATACATAAGATAAATTCGACTATAAATATTCATTAGAAAGCTAAAAATATTTCCTACATAATGGTATTTTATTTTTAATTTTTAGACATTAAATAATGTAATTAATTTATGACACAACGATGATGTAGTAATTATCTTATTAATGAAATATTGACATAATTGATGTTATAAATACCCAAATAAAAGTAATTTGAGACTTTTTATTAATTACACTAATTTTCTAGGTTAATATGACATGTTAGTATTGATTTAATTATATTTTTTTAGAAATAATCATTCTGTTATGATTTTCACAAAATTCAATTACTAAATAGTGTCAAAATTGACGTAAAATAGTTTTTAAAACAAATATTATATTATTAATTGTTATTTTATTACTAAAAATCTACGTTTTGGCCAAATGACTTATATACGGTTATATATATTAATAATAAACAACTTGGGGTTCGTTTGGCTTGATATAGTATGTTTATTAACCTTATAGTGTAAACAAACAAGAAGACACGGTAAAAGTTAAATTATCTAACTTAAAGTTAAATCTAAATGATAAGGTTAAAATTGATACATAAACTTGTCTAAATTCTATTTTATGAGATTATTTCGACCTATACCCACCTTAGCTTCGAAATATATCAATTTGGAGCTATTAAAAACCTAATTTGACTTTATAATAAAATAATATTTTTTGTTATTCCAAAGGTGCCCCTCTCCTCCCTTATAAAAGGGCACCTCCTCCCTCTATTCCTCACACCACTTTGAGCCTTCTTGATCATCCAACCCCTGCCAATATATCCTCTCCACTTCCCTAGAAACATCCTAGAGGTCCTGGTCTTCTTTAAAGTCCAATTTTAGTGCCCTAAGAGGAGATCTCAAAGAGGCTCTTCAAAGAAGAGGTAATGTTCGTTACCGATTCTTTCAACTTTATTTCTTCTTCCACTTCTTATTATTTAGTTGTTTCATTATGAATTAATAAAATCAGTATCACTCATATACTGATATGTTATTATAAGTATTAAACAACCCTATTTAACCATCTATCCATCCTACGGAAAACGAAATCACCGCACGTGCGTACGTATGGAATACCGTCTCCACGTCGTGGTGTAATCTATTTTCAACCACCACCATACTTGGATGGGTATAATGGTGTAAATAATGACTATATATGATTATTTTAAATTGATATTGATTCTGGAATAGTATATATACACTCCAATACAATTCCACGATCATGGGAGCGATATCATCGCTCGTGCGTACGTACGGAATACTGTCTCCACGATGTGATGTGACTCATTCTACATGATCTTCATTGCATAATGATTATATAAATGAATTGGATGAATTAATATGATATATATTACACTAATACCATTCTGTAAATGAGTTATCTATAACCTAAAAATAAAAATAAGAATTTATTCGACAAAACACGCATAAGAACAAAAAGTAATAAACACCCGAATAACAAGTAGTAATGAAATATTACAAATAAGAAGCTAAGAATACAACCATATATGATATCATAAAAATAATTATGATTCTAGAATAAGTCAATGACATTATTTAAATCATTATACAAGAGGTTTGGACACTTACGAAGCAAATCGGACCTAAGGTAAGGGAAATATCACAATCTCATTTTTATCCGTGATTGTTTATACTTTGGTATTTACTGGGGTGTATTTTATCATCCACATCCATGTTTCCTCAATATTTAATATTATTTCCATCCACCTACAATTTTTTAAATCCATTTTCACCCTTTGGTGAGTTTATAGTAAAAGATATCAAAGGAATCTTTTGTCGTTTTTCGTACGAGGTACTTGTTGACTTTTCTGACAAAAGTATGAGAAGAATGTTTTCTTTTAACTTATACGGCATGAATGTATTTTTAAAACATTATTTCCAAGAAGCTTCCCTTACAAGTTTTCAAGTTTATTTTTAATAAACTTCTTTTATTTTAGAATTTTATGACATGTTATGAAAGGAAAAGTGTTTTTTAAGTAGAAAGGATATTTTCCTCAAGAATGGAGTTCAAGTGTTTTATCAAAATTATTTTTCATCTAAGATAATAAGGGGTTCTGTTTCTATCCCTATTATTACATTGATTTTATTATGTTGTGATGGAATTATTTTTAAGAATTCCTTTATCTTATATGAATTGTTTTATGATTTCACGATGTTTAAGATTCCCATTTTTATTACATGGGTTATGCTATGATGTATGGTTTATGATTTTTTGGCATACATAAGAATGGTATCATTATGAGATGGGTGGGACCTATATCTCCCTCCAATGAATTGGGTAAAGATTTTATATCTCATGAGATAGACATGGCTGGAACGGCAGGTTTAACCGGTTCAGTGAAACAGGACTGAAACGAGGAAAGAACTCGGTTCAGAAATGGACTTTGTCCACTAAGATAGTCTTGGAAATGAGTCTTGAAGAATAAGAAATGATTCTATATGATTATGTGTGTATTCCACAAAGTTTCATGTTTTATGTTATGATTATTGGGATTACATTTCACTACCATGACTTATTCCATGTTATGAAATTATGATCTCTTTTGCAGAGTAAGATTTCCAAAATGATATGTTTTTATTTTGATGTGATTGATATTTCTTTTGTTTACCCTTACTGAGCATTTGAGCTCACCCTTTTGTATTTTTTCTTTCCCCAGGTCAGGAAGAAGGTTATTAAGTAAAATATGCCAAAAGGGACTATAGATATGATGAAATAAATGGGAGATAGTGTAGACGCTTTATAAACCAGTTGTTTATGTTTCCCAGTTTCTAAAGACACTATACCTATACGGTCCTTTCACGGTTTTGTTTTATATTGTAATAAGTATGCTTCAATTTTGAAGTATTAACCATGTATGTAAAGTATGGTTCGTTATAATAAAGACATACTGCGTCATGGTTTACTAGTTTTCATTGAAGGAAAAATCATCTATCTTGTTTATATGTATGTTCCATATGATAGAATAATGTTGATTTCTATGAGGTTTTGAAGAATTATTATGGAATAGGTTAAGTAACAATTTTATAGAAAAATTCACAAGTGGCCTTCAAAGAATGAAAATATTTTAAAAATTCAAATTCAGTACTATATAAAGGTTTTTAAATTGGATTTTTACACCTGTTGATTTCTAAATAATGTGTTTGGGGTGTGTAATGTTCTTCAAGTATCCTAAAGGGGTTGTTAGATTTTACAAGGGTATGTTAAGCCATATGAGTTATATTGTAAACATTTTGATATACTTTCAATATTAAAAATGATATTATTTTGGATTTTTGGATCCCATGTGGTTTTATAAAATTATTTTCAAAATATTGGTCTTAAGAGTTGATTAGGAATATATTTTATAACATTTTATTTTGATTCACACCCTTAAAATGTTTTTTGTTCATTTGGAACATTATGAGAAATGGTTTTTTATAAAATCCTTATGATCAAATTATTCCCATTATTGTTTTTTTTCTAACTAATGGGTGGTTCTCTATACATGTGGTGTTCTTGTGATAGAGAAATGTGATGTTTCTTTCTATGGAATTTGAGATTGGGTGATCATTTATTTATAAATGTATTCAATTTGGATGACTCTGGGTGCATTGAATTTATTGATTTCTAACCACATGTTTGATCTCGTAGGACTCTTAGGAGACTAGGTATTAATCTGAAAATGTGTAAACTATTGTATAGGATGTCTATAATATTTGGAGGGTGGCCCACTGGATGGAGTGAGATAATAGATTAGAGAGTGATCATTAGATCATAGAACGTAAGGATATAGAATCTTATGTCCAATGGTATTTGTGTTCTCCTAAGATATTTATCCCTCAACCATTTGATTGGGGGGATGCCTTGGTGGGTACTAGTGATGGAATAACCAGTGGGTAGGTTGTTGTGTGAGATATATAAAGGATTATTTTAAATTTTATATCATGTTGATTAAATGGTTTGTATTGATTATCCCACAAAAAATATTTATCATGGCTATATGAAATTGTGACATCTTCTTTAGAACCCTTATAGGTATGGTACATGGAGTGGGGTTGATTATTATGTTAGTGGAAATGATAATGTGGATTTGTTATGACCTTAAGGGTAGGGAAATCCACACATGGTGTTGTGTAGGTAGGTAACTAAATATGAATAAAGAGATTTCTTATTAATATATTGTTACCTATAGGTCTTGGGATCATTATGATATATTTTTTAACTATAGGATATGCTAATGATGGATACGTTTAGTGAGGCTGATTAGGATGTATCATGTATGATCTTCTTATGTAATAGCCTCTTGATTGATGCTAAGTATCAATCATTGGCTAGATAAGATCTTGGATGAGGCTTATCTTTCATTATTGTTCATTATATCTTAATCGTTATTATATATTTATGATGATGATGAGGCCTAGAGACCTTGGGATTGAAATATAGAGATACTCCACCAAGTTGAACATTCTTTCAATTTTTTTAAAGTTTATGTTTGGCTTTACATCATAGGGTATATGCAGTTTTCCACAAGACATAAATTATTTCAGTGGTTCGGATTGTGTTGAAGGTTAGATTGGTTATTCCTATTTAGGTCCTCCGTTATGTATTTGAGTTTATCCATGGGACCTGCCTTATGTTAATGGTTTGGATCAGGTGGCAGGGTGGCTATGTCATTCCCTCCATACTGTTTTTTGTAGGGTGGATGTTATTCCATGAGTGATATAGTTATATCAAAATTCATGATCAAGATTTCATGGTTCTACATAGGGAATGAGTGTTTTAGTATATACCTTGTGGTAATTCAACAATGTGAAATCATAGGGTGCACTATGTAATAGAATCTTAGGACAAAACATAATGTACCCTATTCTTGAAATGAAGAGAGATTTTTTTAATGAGGTTCCTCTATTCCTCATTTGCAACTTGACCCCATCACCCAAACCCCTCTTCTCTATAATTTTCCCCTATAATAATTCACTCTTTAGGATCCCTAATGGTCATTTTATAGTGGAAATCCCACCCCTGGATAGCCTACACCCCCTCCCCCACACCCTTGTACCCCCACCCCCACCCCACCCCACTGGGGCAGCCCCCCCCCCCCCCCCTCCGTGGACAACACACACCCCCCTCCCCCAAACCCATTCAGCCCCCTACCTCCCCCCCCCCCAAGCAGGCCTCCCCCCCTTCCCCTATGAACCCTTTATGTTTTATTGTATTTCCCCCCTTATCTCGTCTAAAACCCCTCTGCACTACTCCACCCTCCCCTTCCTCTCCTCTTGGGCGGTTCTCCCTCACGCAGTGTATGTTTCATAGTTCATCACTTGTATTGGAGAGCCTAGGATAATTTTTACCTCTCTTAATCATTCCATATATTATTTTATCCCCCCCCCCCTCATCCTATAATTAAATGGATATGTGTCAATTACAATTAGAAATGTAATGATATGACCCATACTGGTATCATAACAAATAATTGACCTGACTTTCCACTAACCTAAGAGTCGTTCATGATCCCTACAGGATAAAAATGATCCCTTGGAAAAAAGATACAATTAATGTGGAATATTTTAACCCTAAATTAGAGTAAATTTAAAATTATCTTTCTACTGGAATGAAGACATGTCCCATTCATAAGTTGAACATCTAGGAAAATAATAGATAGGTAAAAAATAAATAAACAGGAAGCAGATTTCATAGATGAAAAATAATGTCCCACTATTGACCAATAAAATTGTTTAACCAGACATGTCCCATTCCTAAATCTCATTAGACCTATTTTGGATATGTATAACATATGAGTTCTCATTTTACGTTTTATTTTTAGTTGGAAATCTCTTCTGTCGTGCGCCTCTCCTCTACCGTGAAAGCACCTCTGCCACGCACTAAATGACACCTTCACAGAAAGTTTTTTCCTCTTACTCATTGGTTTCATTTTTTTCACATGTTATTACTATTTGATATTGATGGTTATAATATGAACTGTACGAGATAAATTCCCCGCTGAAGATCGTGGATGTTTGGGTTCCTTGTTTGCGCACTAAACAAATTGCATGTTGGTTGGTTCTTGTTGAACATTTGAATATAAAAATTGGTAATTTATGAATACATGACTAATGAATGAATTCCCCAAGATGATAAAACTTCTGTTATAACCCGTGAATCAACAAACATAATTGAATAAGGGATGCTTTGTAAAATTTGAAATTGTGATTTTTTGGTTTGTATGGTGTTGCGATTGTGAACAAGATTGTGTGTTTGTGTGGCGTTCAGTTGTTGGCATGATTTTTATGCCATTTTTTCTATGTTATAGTTCTTCCACTATTGAATATCAATCCAAAATTTACCCATTTAAATGGCACCACCACATTGTTATAGTGTAATTCCACTAAATCCTAGAAAACGACTTCACTATAGGACTCTATGAGACACTTTATGGACACCGTAGTCAAATAACAATAACAACATATTGAATGAATCCTTCCACCTGAAATCACTCTATTGAAAATCATATCATCTGTTATTTTAGTACTATAGTTCTTGACTAGAGACATTATGTTTCTAGGGAAACACTAAAAACCTGGTTTACAACATTTCATATAGATCACATGTGGGATACTAAAACATTTTAGTGAAAGGGATTCTCATAGCTTGTTGAACATAATTTGTGTAATTATTTTGTTAAATATTAATATTACTATATCAAATAGGATGAATATGAATAAATAATAGATGAATGCCAATTGGTTGAAAAAATAGTATGAAGATGGTGTGAATGAAATTATCAAGTTTGCAAAAGATCATGCATGTGACCCTTCTCAAATCCTATGTCTATGTTTATTTTTTTTATTCAAGACAAATTAGTCCAGAGGAGTTGGAAGAAAACCTAATATGTCATGGAATATATTGAAGTTATACATGTTGGAATAAATCTGGGGAAAAATGAATTTAGGTAGTGGATCAGATAATACGGTGTTTTATGGATCATCTAATATGACTACAAGTATGAACGATGAAGACGATATTATGGATGATGTGATTATAGATGTAAATGATGATGAAGATCATATTGAGGAAATGATAAGAATAGTTTAAGATGATCATCGTGATTTCCCAAAATTGTTTGAGAAGTTAAAGAGTTGTGCAAAAATGTCATTATATGATGTTTGCACTAAATATACATCATTTTTATCCATACTGAAGCTGTATAAATTGAAAGTAGGAAACAGGTGGAGTGACACCAGTTTTACGGAACTACTTTCTCTCCTGAATGACATGCTCCTAGATGATAATGAGCTCTTGAGCCGAACATATGATGCCAAATGAATTCTATGCTCGATGGGTATGATCTCTGAAAGAATACAAACCTTCTTGAATGACTTTATATTATTTATCAAGGACCAAAAATTAATTAAATAATACCCAAAGTGTGGTGCTTCCTGATACAAGAAATTTTATTCCAATCCTATGAAAGTTGTATGGTACTTTCCAATCATTCCAAGGATTAGGTGTCTATATGGATGTGAAGAGACTGCTAGACAATTGACATGGCATGTAGATACAAGAATTAAATATGGGAAACTACGTCACCTAGCAGACTCTCCTCAGTGGAAGAAAATTGATCATGAGTATCCTGAATTTGGAAACGAGTTGAGAAACCTTCATCTTACATTATCTACAGATGGGGTGAATCCTTTTGGTTTTCAAAACACCAGTCACAGTACATGGCTAGTTATGTTGGTAAATTATATCTTACCACTGTAGTTATGGCGGAAATGAAAATACATCAAGTTATCTATGCTTATATCAAGACCAAAACAATTGGTTAATGATATTTATGTTTATTTGGCTCTATTGATCGAGGATTTGAAATTATTGTGGGATTTAGGTGTTACGTTGTATGATGCTTACAAAAATGAAGATTTAACTTTGAAAGAAATGTTATATGGGATGATAAATGACTTTCTTGCTTTTGGAAATTTTTCAAGATATAGCATTAAAGGAACTCAAGGTTGTCCCATTTGCGAACAAGGTACACAGTCAATTAGGTTGAAACATTCATCGAAAACCGTGTTTCTAGGACATCATAGATTTCTACCCCGACGGAATAAGTACCAATCTTGGATGAAATCATTCAATGAAAGTTCAAAATAACATACAACCCTGTCTCCACTAACAGGTGATCAATTGTTTGAGAAATTAATATATTTGGACACTACTATTGGTATACCGTTTTTGAAAAACTATACGAAAACTGGTTGAAAAAAAAAGATCAATTTTTTTGAATTACCATACTGGAATTGTCTATATGTCAGACATTTTCTTGATGTTATGCATGTTGAAAAAAATGTATGTGATAGTGTCATCAGCATGTTTCTAAATGAACCTGTTAAAACCAAGGATGGAATTAAGGCTATATTGGACATGGTTGAGATCGTAATATGAGAAGATTTGGCACCAATGAAGGGGGGAAAATTAAAATTTCTTCCTCCTGCTGCTTACACTCTTTCCAGGAAGAAGAGATATCAATTTTTCAACATATTGAATGATGTAATGGTTCTAGAGGGGTATTAATCAAATATTAATAACATCATGTCAATGAGAGATTTAAAATTAAAGGGTCTGAAATCACATGACTGCCATGTTTTGATGTAAGATCTAATTCCTATATATTTATGTTGTATTTTTCCCAAGAATGTCTACCACACATTAATAAAGCTTTGTTTCTTCTTCAAAGCTATATGCATCAAAGTTATAGACCCAGTGATCTTTCCAACTATGGAAAAATAAATTTCTATCATATTATGTGAATTGGAAATGTTCTTCCCGCCTACATTCTTCGATATGATGGTTCATTTGATAGTTCATTTGGTGTTATAGATTTGATTGTGTGTTCCTGTACATTATAGATGGATGTACCCCAATGAATGGTATAAGAATATTTTGAAAGGGTATGTCAAACATGAAAGTCGTCCAGAGGGTTGTATTGCAAAGAAATATATTGTTGAGGAAGTCGTTGAATTATGTACTGAATACCTTTCAGGTGTGGAAAACATTGGCCTACCTAAATCTCATCACACTGGGTGGCTTGAGAGTGAAGAAATTTCTGGAAGAGAGGTTGTCACAATCTATATTACAGATCAAGAGCAGGCTCACCTTAACGTTTTTCATAATAGTTTTGACATTGACCCATATATTTAAACCCACAAAAAAATTCTTAGGCATTTGAATCCATCTAGGGATGAAAAATGGATATCAAATACACATAATCAAGAGTTTATAGTATGGTTTCGGGACCACATTTTTTCGATGTTAGATGAAAATCCAGACTCATTTTTAGAAAGACATTGATGGCTAGCCGGAGGAGCAAGTGTGTATGATTTATCTTACAATGCTTATGTAGTTAATGGTTATACATTCTATACTAATGAACATGATGAAGATTGTACAATGAATAATAGTGGAGTTACACTTATGGCTAAAGCGATGCATGTTTTTAGCGCTAAGGACAGAAATCCAATTTATGCAAATATGTCATACTTTGGCATCATCAAATAAAAATGGGAGTTGGATTATATGAAATTACAAGTGCTGATTTGTTGATGCATGTGGGTTGATAACAGGAGTGCTGTTAAAATAGATGAATTGGGATTCATGAAAGTTGATTTCAGTAAGGAAGGGGATAAAGATGAACCATTTATAAAGGAATCACAGGTAGTACAAGTATTTTATATTCCAGACCCCGCACACTGATACTGGTCAATTGTTCTATTATCGACGAAAACAACTGATGGGTAAGATGAAAGTTCAATAGAGGATGACCCTTTCATAGGGACTTCACAAAAATTTCTCAGCAGTCCCAATGTAGATGGCATTTTGAATGTCATAGTATACCATAATTAAGGGATTTACATAGTCGATAGAGAGGTCAAATCTATTCATCCTTTAAAAAAAGAGTTCAATAATCAGGTTATTTGTTTATTGTAATATAAATTGTGTTATATTATGTTATTATCTATTCACTGCTGCTTTTATTTAATCTAAATTAAATGTTAATCCACTTTTCCATATAATATCTTCTACACCCACAAATGCACCCAATCTTGAGGAACAATAGGTCACTCAACCTATTACTGCTGGTCCTAGTGCAGAGCAGCAACAGGTTTCTCAACCTATTGCTACGAGTCCCAGTGCAGAGCAACAACAGGTTTCTCAACCTGTTTTTATTTGTCCCAGTGCTGAGGTACAATAGGTTTCTCAACCTATTATTGCTAGTCCCAGTGCTGATGTTATCACTTCGGATGATCATAATGATGGTTCTTTTGAGGAAATGGTAGGAAATGAAACCCAGAAGGACCAAAAAAACAAGAGCTTCATAGTTTGAAAGTTTTAGCCAAAATCCATAAGGAAAAATAAAAAGGCATCCAATTTGAGGTGGGATGGAATAAGAAAGTCCAACGAGTTAACCCCAAAAAATCCATCTTTAGTAGCTACATTGGAATCGTCACTCGGCAATGCATACCGATTGATGTACAGTCGTGGCACCATGTTGTCACCAGGCTTAAGACACTAATGTGAAAAGATATTATGGTAACATTATGATATCATTTTTTTAATTTATTAAAATAAAATAAAATACTAAAACATTGACTTACTATTCATAATTCATTGTAGATTTCATTTATAGTAGATGCCTCACACAAGGAATAAGTATTAAGAGTTGGAGGAAGGATTCATAGAGGCTTCCACAAAATTTTAATGAAATGTCATCTTAAAGATGCTGAAGGGAAAATAAAAATGCACCCACCTCCTCTTTATGAACACTTGATATCCCAAGGAGCGTGGGACGAATTTAGAAATGGTCATACAGAGAATACTTTTCAGGTACATTGTGTGTGGTAATATGTTGTTTGATTTTGCTTGTATTCATCACTTTTATTAATAGTTTTTTATTTATGAAACATCATCTGAGTGCTAAAAATAAAGAATGTGCAACAAAACCAGCGTACTGCTACCGTAAAGAAAGGATGGGGTATAATTCACTTGAGAAAATAATTTACTCCTTTTAAATCTACCATAATACTTTTATGTGACATCAAACAATACCATAACCACGTTTCTCTATTTATTTGAAAATTGTTGAACCGAAATAGAAATCCATAACCATCTCCCACCATGTTCTATGGAAGGAGGCTTGTGTAAATAAAGAGGGGATATGGATAGATGAAAACACACAAAAAGTGTGGGAAACATGTGTAACTATGACATAATATAAATTTGATTTTCTTTAAATCGCTATTACATAATAATGACTACATATTTTTCTATATTTTCTATCTAACATAGTCACATGAATCAAAAACACCAGCACCAAATGCAGACATACTTTTAGTGGCCTTGAATTAGCCATAACAGTATGGTCACGTCAGAGGTGTGGGTTTTGGGGTGACACCCTGAACATATTTTCAAAAAAACAAACGAAGGATCAAACTAAAGAAATGAAAAATATTCAAAGAAAAATTAGCTATTTTTCAAGATGAATTACAATACCAGAGAGATATGATAGAAATTTTTATGGGGGAGAGGCAAAGAGAAGAAACTACTCAACAAAAACTCGTGCGTGAAGATCCCGCCCCACCCCCACCAGCTTTAACGTGAGTCATTCCCCTAAAAAACCTGACTTAGCTTAGGTAATCAATGTTCTAATAATTGTTTATGTGAAATGTGAATCACATAGACACTGATACCTTTCCTGTACTAATATTCTATAGGGTGAAAATAATTTTGATTTGTATCTATCAACTCCCACCTATCACCTTGTAGTGAGGGCTACGGTGTTCAATATATAGAACGACAGGCTACACAACATACAATATCTAACAGATCATGTCAGAGTGTTAATTAATGTAGCTAATGAGTGAAGTGTCAAGCTACCTATTCCAAATGATGATGATGACATTCATATGGTTGAAAAAGTTGTTGGAACATTCATCACATAGATGTCAATTCTTGTAAAAAAACATGTCAACAAGGAGGTATCCATTTCCAATTTATTTTTCAAGATAGACCTTTAACTTTTATTGAAAAAAGTTCTGAACTGATGAATATTATTACAGAACAACAAAGAGAAGGGGGTGAAACGAAATATCATCTCAAAACTATCTCATGGATCAACCACCCTATTGAAAAGGTCTACTGAGAGAACCTTCACTCCGCCCATTCCATATCAACAGTTAATATCATTGTAGGCTCAT
Source organism: Viscum album (assembly GCA_963277665.1). NCBI lineage: Eukaryota > Viridiplantae > Streptophyta > Magnoliopsida > Santalales > Viscaceae > Viscum > Viscum album. The sequence goes on from OY728123.1 coordinate 57,378,408, forward strand.
GTGGATACAAAGTTAATAGATGGAAATAATCACACAGTTTCTTTTGAAAAAAAATATGTACAGAGAGGGAAAATAGGATTTTATTAGTGCTAAAAATGTAAATGAAATCCTCAAGTATGAATGGTTGGGCGCCTTAGTTTTAAATGTATACATGAGGTATGTTTTCATGTTTTGATTTTACAAAAGCTGATATACAATGATAATTATGACTAAATACATTTAATATTTTTTGCAGGAATATATATGAACAAAAATTTGGACTCATTAGTATTCACATCACCTCTTCAAAAGAATTAATATATTCTAATAAACAGGCTACAATAATTTCATCCCTACTCAAATTGTTTGGAAACAAAATTACGGATGGCAGAATATTTTTAATACCAACGATGCAGGGGTAAAACTCTATAAGTTAATCAAATCAACTATATTTTCATTTATTTCATTACTTATTCCTTTTTGTGTTTTTAAGAAACATTGGATGCTAATTGCAGTCAATTTAGATACTCCAAGGATTTATTTTCTGGATTCAATTCATGGATATTCAACAAACCGACCACACATGATGGATTTTGTTAATTTGTAATACAATAGATCCAACATTTTAGAACTAAACATCTAGTTATATAATTTATATTATCCTTTAATGAGGATTATATTATGATAGGGTGGTGTATCAATATCGCCTACTTCATGGAATGAATCCAGTGACTAAGGAAAATAACGCCTACAAGATCTACAACTAGAAAAGAATCTTGGTATATGTAATAACATTTCACTATCCAAACACATATCAAAAAAAATTACTCATTTTTCTTGATTTTTCTATAGTGTCTAAAACAAACAAATAGAAATGGTTGTGGTTATTATGTTTGTAAATTTATGAAAGAGATCATATTTCATCAAAAAACTAGCATCCCTGAATGGATATTTTCGAAAATAATTATGAGTTCATTTAAAATATTTATTAATCCTTTGTGTATTTATATTTTTTCAGTACTACCATGACTGTCGTAAAAACTCATATTCACAAGATGATATAGATGTGTTTATAAATGAATGGGAAGCATACCTGATGGAATATTGTACACAAATAGGATAAAGGTAAATTCCTACAACTTATGTTATCTTTATATGATCATTAATATCTCCCATGTTTACACTTATTGAGCATATATGATCACCCTTTATTATGTTTTATAATATTACATTATGAAGAATGGTTTTAGAAATGATTTGTCTTTCTAGTAATGAATAACTTAATGAGAGACTCTTATGAACTAGTTCTTTATGTTTATATGTTTCCAAAATCACTAGACCTAAACTATTATGGCATGGATCATTTATATTTTGTATTTTGGTCATTTATATAGTTTTTTCTACTGATGTAGTGTGTTGGAAGAATATTGGTTGTGCAGAACTGAAAAATTTAATAACAAAACTAAGGATTATTCACTATTGTTGGTTAACCACCACTTAGCATAATATCTGATATGAACTTTCGATCCTCTATCCCCTTGATGCTCTCATCCCACACCATCTCTGAGATATCGTCATTGAGTGTTCACTTTTTCTTCTCTTCCTGCACCCATTTACTAGGTAAATGGGTGCAGGAAGAGAAGGAAAAGTGAACACTAAATGAAGATATCTGAGAGATGGTGTCCGATGAGAGCATCACGAGGACACTGGATCAGAAGTTCAGATCAGATGTTATGGTAAGCAGTAGTTAACCAACAGTAGTAAGGTGCACAAAGAATCATTTTTTTTGTTATTATCTTATATTTGGACCAAAGAAACCATTTGGAAAGATGTATAGGTAATCTTACGATATAATATGTCTATTTTAATGAAAAAATATATAATGAAACATTGAATTGATTTTAATTATTCCTTTTAGGGTTAGTTTTTTTTAGAAGATTTCTACCCATGTGACAGGCCTTTGTAGGAAGAGCAACAATGTTGTGTCTGCTCAATCACATTGGTAATGTTAAATCTATTTCACTGATGACTCAATATTTCATAGCTCTACGAGAACACTTGGGTTTTTTCTGTACTTCACATAAGACTCTTCATGTGATCTTGTCACATAATCTCATTTGTTTGAATGCTTCATGTGAACTGATTATGTGATCCCATCACATGATCAAATCTCATAAAAAATCACATAATTAATGAAGGTAATTCACCTGAACCATGATTCATGTATTCTTGTCTTATTTACATGGTCATATAAAGCTACAAGGTTCATGTACTCGCATAAATATCTCAATTTCATTTGATCATGTGATCCTATTATGGTCAGGTGATCACATGACTTTGTACAAGTCATGCACTTAATATGTTATTTCTAATTAGTCATATGCCCCTTTGTTACTCAAGTCCATTTTTAACCCAAAATCCTCCATTTTCATAATTAAGCGAAATTTTCTCATTCTTATGATACAAATGAATTCAATAATTGAAGCTGAGGAGGCTATAGTTTATTAGACTACAATGGTCGATAGTGTGGAATTCGACCAATTCATAGTCATTCTGTCCACTCACGAGCATCTTAAAATCGTGATGGGAACCAATATCTTGGATTTTCAATTTTCTAATTACTTTCCCTTATATGTGGGTGGGGGTGTCTTGGAGGGAGGGGGTGTTCAGGAGTGGGGGTGTCCCAAAGGGGAGGGAGGTTTCCAAGAGGGAGGGGGTGTCCAGGAGGGAGGGGGTCTCCAGGTAGGAGGGTGGGGGTGTCCAAGAGGGAGGGGGTGTCCAGGGGGTGTCCAAGAGTGGGGGTTCCCAAAATGGAGGGGGGTGTACAAGGAGTTTTCTATTATTGGGGTGTCTATGAGGAGAGGGAGGGGGTGTTTCTAGAATAGAGGGGTGTCTAAGAAGGAGGGGTGTCCTGTTGTGAGGGTGGGTGGGGGTGTCTAGGAGTGGGGGGGATGGGGTTATCCAAGAGGGGAGGGAGGTGTCCAAGAGGGAGTTGGTGTCCAGGAGGGAGGGGGTGTCCAGGTGGGTGGGGGTGTCTAGGAAAGAGGGGGTGTCTAGTAGGGAGGGGGTGTCCAAGGGGTGTCCAGGAGTGGGGGTGTCCAAAAGGGAGGGGGTGTCCATGGGGGTTTCCATGAGTGGGGTTTCCATGAGGGGAAGGAGGGGTGTGTCCAGAAGGGTGGGGTTTTCTAGGAGGGTGGGGGTTTCCAGGTAGAGATCCATTCAATTCCATTCAATACTGATAATATACAATGGGTAGATAATTTCTAGAGTATACTGAAGTGGGTCTATGTGAGGCATCAAAATTTCCAACCAACCAAACTAATTCTAAGCCCGTGTAAAGGCCCAATAATTATATTCCTGTTCTATTTAAGGCCCAATATATCTTATTTAATTCCATAAATACCCAACATATTCATCATTTACCTTTCTCACATTAGATTTTTAAGAAACAAAATTTTTCTCAACACCAACATTGTAGTAGAATACATCTGTTGGAAACATTACAAATGATATATGAGTTTGATGGAAGGAATAATTTCTGATCTAGAAGAGTTGTGAGGACACTCTCAACTAAATCAATTTTGACCCTCAATCCTGGCATGTGGATGAAATATACAGAATGAGATATTTTTTACTAGAAACTAAATTCCAGAAGATGTATCCCCACTACTTATATATATATCCCTTCTCTCACTTTCCATAGGATTGGTGTTCGCCGGTTGTGTCATAGGATCTCTATGTTTCGGCTTTATATATTTTTAAATTATATTTTTGTTAATGTTATGTGAAATTTTGTTCTTATTCCTCCAATATATTATTTGTTTGGGGTTTTCCCTTGATTTTTTGAACTGTATCTCTTCAAAACTCATGAAATTAAAGTACTAATACAAGTTCATGAATTCCCAAGGGAGGACACTAAGTACTCTAATCACTTTTCTAATTTTTTATATCTTATTCAATTTAGAGTTGGTAGCAATGTTTATTCATGTTTGGTTTGGAGACCAATAAATTTCTCTAAGGATATTCATGTCTCTTTATAACCTCATAAAATCCAATATCTACCCCTTGTTCAAGCTCTCGTTATACCCAATGCGATGGAGGATGTTAGGTACATGAAAAAAAGATGATAGAGTTAGGTGGAGTTTGATTATTTGTCTATGATTATGGACGGGTCAATATTCAAAATCATGTAGGAATTTAAATTTAGTGCACTTAGGATATTTCTAAATTTTTATATGATTTTACATTTCATATTATTGAATGATGGTGTATGAATAATAGTTATTCCATTGTCAAATAGATGATGAAAATATAGTTGGATAAAAAAGGATATTAATGGGTATATTCCAGATTCACCCCTTTTGTACTAACATCATTTTATGATTTTCGAGTACTTTATTTCAATTGTCTGATAATTTATTTTCAAGGGGTGGGAGGTGGAGGGGGTTGTCTAGGGAAAGGGAGGGAGGGGGTTTTCCAGGGGAGGGAGGGGGCTGCAGGTGGAGTAGTGGGGGTGGGGTTGTTGTCTAGGGGTAGGGAGGGGGCTATCCAGGGGGGCTATATCGGGGAGCGTAGGGAGGGGGTATGACTAATCACACTAAATAACTACAAGTGAGGGGGTGTTCAGGAGGGAGGGGTCTCCATGTGGGAGGGTGGGTGGGTGGGTGGGGGTGTCCAGGAAGGAGGGGGTGTCCAGGAGGGAGGGGGTGTCCAGGAGTGGGGGTGTCCAGGAGTGGGGGGTGTCCAGGAGGGGAGGGAGTATGTCTAGGGGTGGGAAGGGGGGTGTCCAAGGGGTGGTAAGGGGGATGTCGAGGGAAAGGGAGGGGGTTGTAGGGGGAGGGAGGGGGGTTTTCCTGGAGGAGGGAAGGGGTTATAGGTGGAGTGGTGGGGGGGGGGGTTGTCCAAGGGTAAGGAGGGGGTTGTCCAGGGGTAGATAGGGGGGTGTCCATGGGTTTGGGTGTCTAGGAGTGGGGGTTTCTAGGAGTGGGGGTGTCCAGGAGGGGAGGGGGATGTCCAGGGGTGGGAAGGGGGCTTTCCAAGGGGTCGGAAGGGGGTTGTCTAGGGAAAGGGAGGGGGTTGTAGGGGGGAGGGGTTGTCTAGGAGGAGGGAGGGGGAAGTAGGTGGAGTGGTGGGGGAGACTTTCCAGGGGTAGGGAGGGGGCTGTCTAGGGGTAGGGAGGGTACTGTCTATGGGAGATCTCTTGGGGAGGGGAGGGAGGGGGTTTGGCTAATCACACTAAAGAACTAGGAGATCAAGAGAAAAGTTAATTGATGTGATCATGGACTATCTAATTGTGTATGTTCTTAGTAGGACCTATCTAAGACTAATAAATACATTCCTTCTATACCTCAAAAATACCTTAGATATTGTATTGGGTCATTAGAGAGGCATAAGTGGTTTGGGTCTAAGAAGGGTTGGAATCGATGTCTGATGTGGATGCGCTAGAAATCATTCTCTATGACTTGGCATGGGAGAGTATAATGTTAGTGGCTCTTAATATATATAACTATTAGGTTTATATCCTATATAAAATGGCGGTATCACTGGGAAAATGTTATAATTTATTCTAAAATTGAATACTCCTTTCAAATTGAATACACCATCATGTATGTGTCATATTGTATAACTTGTGGAGATTCTTCTCTTTTTTGTCAATAAATGAAAACTTTTGGATTCCATGTTGTTGTTGACATTTCTTCCTCTTCATTTATCATCCATGTAATCTCAACAAAACAATATTTATAATTCAATGAATCATGTTGAGCCTCTTCTAAAATATTAATTCAATCCAAGGAAATATGGACATGTAAAGGTTGTAACAAGTAACAATTGACATTTTATTAATGTATTCTTTCATATTAATGTTTAATTTATTTAATTATTGTATTACTATCATAATATTTGTTTTCTTATATGGGTAAGTTTTTTTCTTGATTCTGAATGCTTTGTTTGACAACTAATACCATGGGTGAAAATTTTTTATAGCGGATCACAGATGCAAAAAGGATGAAACTTAATGTTTTTAACTTTTTGTTAGATAATTGTAATTGCAACCAAGTTAAATATTGTTTGAAATGTATATAGTAGTGTGTTTATTTTATATTAATTATTTCAAGTAAATTTATATAGACTTTTTACGGAAACTTTTTTGCATGTTGTTTTGTTCATTTATGATTTTTTTGTGTGTAGGTGTTGTTTGTGCTATGTGTGCGGGTGTTGTCTCAGGTGTGCAGGTGTTGTGAAGGTGATGGGATTTTTCAAGAAACTTGGCCTTTATCAGCACTAATTAAGCACTAATAAATGTGAATTATATCAGTTCTCAAAATAGCACTGATAAAGGGTGTCTTTATTTGCGCTATTTTGAGCACTGATATATTATCCATTTATATGCACTCAAAATTGCACTGATAAAGGGGGCCTTTATCAGAGCTCAAAATAGAACTGATAGATATGGACCTTTATCAGCCCTTTTTTACTGTGGATAAAGGTGACACTTTATCAGTGCTATTTTTAGCACTGATAAAGGGGACCCCCTATCTTGTTCGTGATTAACAACACTTTTCTAGCACTGTTAAATGTAATTTTTAGTGCTATTAAAAGTCCTATTTGTAGTAGTGGAGGATGTTTATGTAAGATGATGCTGGTTTTGAAACTTTGGGAGGTATCCTTAGTATCTGTTCAAAATATGAATTAAATCCCACATAGTTTGAAGTGAATAGTTTAAGGTTATGTGATAAGACCATATTATTCAATTTAACATCATGTAAAAATGATGCCAATGTCATGAAAGTTGTGGCGATAGAGGGTCGTATGGGGATAATGCATTTAATATTCCCTTTGGATTATAGCTTGGTTCTTACACCTAAGGAAGAGGACTAAGTGGATATTTTAATTATGCTAGTGACATGATCAAATCAAGTATATAAGACCACATGTGTCATGCTCGGTGTGAGAAACAATAGAAGATTGAAGATCAAGTGTACTGTGTGATAAGGTATAATTATATTTAGTTGGTGATTGTTCTTTAAGAGTAATCCCTTAAGATATGTGATTGGGGGTTAAACCTAAGGAGGAGGACCATATGTGAGTATCCCTGACTCATTGGTGACATCATCAACATGAACCATATTAGGTCTTATACCCAGAGGGTAATATCATCCTCCTATCTTTATTCCTATTTGTAGGTCAGGTGGGGTACATAGGTATGAGTGTGGTATCCTGTAATAAAGGGTATGGTCATAGTTCAACAGGTATTCCCTTCCTCCCATATTATTTTTTATTATTCTATCAGGAAATAAGTATTCTTACTCCCATATAAGGGACTAGAAGGGTAGATGTAGGGAATATTCCAGATTTGGTTGGCTCCCTTATTGAGTAGACTATAGCATCTACAAATCACCTGGGCCAATAAAACTATATTAGTGGTTGACCAGACTAGATTTCATGGCATTGGGATGGTATCACTAATTTCCTTATGATGTGGGCCCTAATTATCAAGTTAATTCGTTATTGTAGAAACTCTAAAGGCATTATCAGTTAAGTAGGATAGGTAGGTGAATTTCTTTATCAAGGGAATGGACAACCAATGGTGGGGAAATCTAGTGTGATTGTCCACCTAATCATTAATGTCTACTGAAGTTGGTGGAGGCCTTGATAATTGGAGGTCTGGGTGGGAGACTTGGGATAAGGAATGTTCAGGCACTAAAAGAGGATAGTTTTCCTTAGTGTATGGCTGAAAGGAGTTTTCACCTAAATGATACTAGGTTGAGTGGGATGGTTTTCCCTAGTGATACTAGGGTGACCTAGATGGTTCTCCCTAGTGATAATATAGAAGCCAAGATGGTTTTCCCTAATGAGGTAAAACCAAGGGCCTCTCCCAAGTGGTACTTGGGTGAAGTGGACCCTATTAATACTAGTCCAAAAAAATATTTTGCATGTCAAGATTTATAGGGTCTCTCCTCATATGCCTTTGGGAGGATAAATCACATGTATGTTTCCTAGGAAAATTATTTTACCCTAATATTGATAAAATAGGGAATTGGTTGTGCTTTTTATAGGTTCTTAGTATTTAAAAATCTTAGATAATGTAATTACCCTCTCTATTTGTTAATTTCACTTCGTTTTAGGCATAAATATGCATCCAAAGGGGATTTGAGGACTTGAGTTCAAGGTTTGAGTGTAAGACTTGACTGTGAGACTTAGGTGAGTAGAGTTTCATGATATATTTTCATCATATAAAAAAATGTGAAAATGTGAAGCTCAAGGGACCTATTTATAATAAAATTCATAACCTTTATTGAAGTTAGTTTGGTGCGCAATTGTTTCATACAAGTGTGACTTGTGTGTGATGTATGCATGTACAAGTGGTGTTATCTAGTGAGGTTAGATTGCAAGGAACGCTAGGTTGATAACATGTATAGAATCTAGTGTAGTAGGCTTATACATACATGTTTGAGGACTTTGGTTATTTAAAAATCTATCCAAAGGAGATGGAAACATAACATTAGAATCAGCTTGGATTTATCCATGAAGGATCCCCAACTTCTAGCAGCCATAACTTTTAATCTGTAAGTCAATTTTATCTTATCATCCAATTAAATTTAATACTATGAATTGAAATTTTTTCATGTATATGGGGTATACCCACTACTTGGAAATGTTATGAGGCCAAAATTTTCCCATAAGACCCTAAAAATTAAATTATAATTCTTTTACATACTTTTCATCAGAGGTTTGTGAAATCCATGGCTTACCCCTAGAGGGATTTTCTCAACACCACAACACCAGATTGGGTGATGTTTTTTAGAAATCTTTATCCCATGGTATGTGAGAAATTATATGTAACATAGATATCTTATTAAGGTTTCCTTCATTTCTAGAGATATTTTTCAACTAAAACACAACTTGTATCATTTAAGTAAGGATAGTATCATAGATTGAGTGAAAACAACATGAAAAAAAAATTTTAATGCCAACATGGAGAAACATAAATGAGAAATTATTAATGATGATGTGGTTTTTTTTGTGAAAAGTATGGGATTAGTTATTATTATATTGATGGAAGTAGTGGGTAGATAATGGTGGCATGATGAAAAGGTTGTGATGGATGTGGTAGTGAAGTCTTAGTAAGAACCTTATTATATTGGGTTTAAGTATGGATATATATATATATATATATATTTCTTATTTTTTCATACACGCCCCACCATAGTCATATAACCTCACTGAAAACCAAATGTTTTGAGTTCTGAGTGTTTACCCCAACATCCGGGTTTGTAAGGGAAATATATGGTTGGTTACTCCCTCTTCCCCTGTCTCCCTTTTAGGTGTAGTTCAATGTGATATTAGTACATGGTGAGATTCACACATGGGAGGAGGAGGGAACAAGGTTAATAAATAGCATATTCATGATACCCTACTATGATGGATCTGGATATAGAGCTAGATGTGGAGTTATATATATATAATTATGGCGATATAAGAATTTAAATCTTTTATGAGGTTAGTATAGGTCGGGCTATAGTTTTAACCATATTATTTATAATGTGAGTATTTGGAATAATGTTAACATGTGATGTTAGGCCCTACCAGAGGTTCTGATATGTAGGGTTTTAGTCTAACCCACATTATTTGTGACTTGATATGTATATACTTGTTATATGATTTGTGGATATAGAAGGGATGGAAGCATGAAATGTTGTTTTTTTGGGACATGAGAGATAAAAATTAGTGGGGAAGTGGTAACAGGTTACTATTTTACTATATACATTGATATTATTTTATTATACCTTGATATAGTATTTGTTGAGGGAACCTTGGTGAGGTTGGGTTATATTTGACCTGATAAGTGTTATTTTTTTGTTAATTTTTTACTGAAGCATTAGTATGCTTCTTCCACATTTTCATGAGTAGTATTGAGGACTATAATACATAGTATACTTGTATATTCACCCTTATATATATATATATATAATTTTTTTAGGTCTCTAGGGTGAGTTTAGAGATCAAAGAAGACCTTACTAGCTCTAATCTAAGAGTCGTGGTTGGATTTGTTTCATTAGTTGTTTTATTTTGGAATCTTACTTTATAGAATTTTATTAATAATACATACCATGAATTTTGGTTTATTATGGGATGATTATTTTATTTCATTTTATGTCATTGATTGTTTGATTTCTTATATGTTCTTGAGATTTATAAGGTTAATGCCTCTTATTTGTATGTTGTGTACCAATGGTTCTATTCATCAACTTGAGGCCTATTATAGGTGGGCCTTATGGGTCTATCTCTTCTTCACTGCAGGTCCAGGAAGGGTTCTTAGTAGGGGTGGTTCATGACAATATGTATGCATTCTTCTAGAAATTTAGTTTTGGAATATCTATTTTATCCACCAAATTAATATATTCAAAGTATATTAATGTGTAACTATTTACACAATTTAAAAATTATTTTACTCATAAAAAAATTGAATCCAAACATATTTACACATATCTAAATGCATCCCATGCATGAGGTACATGAAAAAATTTCATTTAATGGCTTAGAATTATATGAAATTAATCATCCACACAGGAGTAAGCATGGAGTGATAGATAAGAAACCCCTACTTTTCTAGACAAGGAAAGCTTCTAAAAAATTAGCAGTCCAATCCAAAGTCCCTCCACCCAAAGTTACTTTATTCAACAAAGATTTCAATTCCATCATAACTATATTAATTAATATGTATAAATTATACTCAACCTCCAAATTCAAGCTAATAACTCCATAATAATCTGAATTCAATTTAGATGAAAACTAAATCATATGTTATTGTATCAATCATGTATTTTCTGGAATAAAGATTTTATAAGAAAAAAATTATCAAATAAATTTAAGAATATATAATATTAACATTATACAAACTTTTATATGGTTGGATATTTTAATAGTAATAAATAAATAAATAATCATTTTATTTGTTTTCCAAATACTATATTTTAATATAAAAATTTTATAACTAATTTTTGCATAAAAATATTCCATTTATAATTTATAAAACTTTTCTTTTATAAATTATTTTAAAATATATTAAATTTTACATAAAAATAAAATTTTCTCATTTTTAAGACCATGTCATATTTTAAGATTGATGGTAAAACTATCTATCATAATCCATGATCATATCATAGAAAAAAAAATATTTGTTGTCACCAAAGGTTTGTCATATTTTGTGACATGAATTGTCAAACTACATGAGCTATCATATATCATACTGAACTAAATCATATTTATGGATATCAACTATATCTCCATTAATATTAGATACTTTTTTAAACTAGTAAATTCATTCATATATTATAACTCTTATTGTGAATTACAATATAGTGTAAAATTATGGGCTTTGATGGATTGTTTTCTATAATTCATCCAGTCATACCCTACGACTATGAAAAACCATGATTCACACATTAAGATATCATATATCATAAATTATGGTAGAGAAATACAATCACTATCCACTAACCACATCATATTTTACCATATGATATAGCCTTAGGTACAATAAGATAAACATATTCATCATAAAATCAGTATAACACATGTTGATTCAATGATGAATCTAGATTCGATATCACTGATGGGGAGGGAACACCTTACCTTATATAAATATGTCCAATTTTTCATCTATATAAACCTTTAAAAGCACTCAATTCCCAACTCTTGAGCTATGAAACACTTTACATCAAAAATGAATCTCCTAGGAAGAGATGATCTTTATTACCATTCATGTGTGATAGTTCTCAAGAACTAGTTAAATCTATAACCTTTTCACTTATACCACTAATTGGTTTTGTAGGAACATCACATGCTTATAAAACTGGATAAACATAATAAAATTAATAATCTATCATCAAAAAAAGTAAATTGATATGAATAAGATAAATAAACATGTATACCTCATGTCTAGAAAGATCTATCCCGGTTAATTATGTTTCATAAAGGTCACTTAGAAACATCTAAATGAATCTCACCATTATAGGTAGTACATCGGGTTCTAAAATCCACATATGTTATGAGAGGAACCCTTGAAGTCAAAAGGTGTTATAGAACATTATCCTAGAAGATAAATGGAAAACAAATAAATAACAGAGAACTAGGACTTTGTATTGATAGAATCTCCACATACACACCCAATAAGAGGATCCAATCATTATATGGGATATCTTCATTTAATGAAGGGACTCAAGAATTAATAGCCAATGATTGATGGATAAAATGTGTTACAATAACACATACCCTTTGGAGTGTTATGATTATTGAATGTTTCAATGATTATAATATGTTTTCATGTTATAAATGAATCATTTATATGATTCAAAACCAAAACAAACCCCTTTGGAAGATGTGTTAGTAGAAACTTCACCCAATATCACTTATTGTGGGATATTTGATATATCATACTATATGGATGATTCATATTCCTATATTCTAAAATCTAACCAAACTGTAGCCTATGATTTTCATCACATCTATATCTAGGCTTATTATATATTTGTATATATATGAATCATATAGTATGATTTATCTATTTTAGTATATATCCATCCCTTAGCTGTGAGGTGTCAAATAAATCAAAAGAAAGAATATATTACTAAAGTTAATGGAATACTAATGTACATCCAATGTATGCATGGATATGGATTGGTATTTAGTATAGGAAAAGACTAATAATTGATATCATTTTTTAATGAAGATTGGGAAATAGATGTTTTGGATGTAAAATCAACAAGAATATAGTACTTTTTTGTCAAAAACAAATGTGTTGGATGGATCGTTAAGAATAAATATGATACTTCACTTATTATAGTAAAATTAGAGTGTTTTGTGTTAAAATTTCTTGTACAAAATTGACATGGATGAAAAAAATAGATAATCTTAGTGAATAAGTTCAAGTGCATATGGTGATATATTCTAATAAAAAAAGTGTTATCAAACACCCTAATACAACACTATCATAAGAAGAAAATTTTTATATGATATAATTTTATCAAATAAAAGGTATCATAGGGAATTATCAAGGTTGGGATTATTGGAACACATAAAAAATTGGGTGGAGTAATCACAAAACTATTGGAAAAACTGGTGTTTGGAAAACATTAGTTGAATATCAATGTTTCTCCAACTCATAAATAATCATTAGTTTTTGAATATCACCTCTCCCCAATTAATTTATTTTTAATTAATTAATTCATGGTTGGAAGGAATTCACTTGTAAAATTTATTCTCAAAAGGGAGAAATTGGTAAAAGTGGACATACACTAGTTCTTCAAAATCAACAAAACAAATTAGTGAAAGTGGAAGAATCATGGAATTTCAAATTATTAAAATTAAGCATGTTTATTGGTATTTAACAAGTAAAATTTGAGAATATAATTTAAAAATTTAGTTATCAAGTGATATTTGAGAATAAAGTTTAATTATAGAATAAGTCTCATATCAATAGGGATGAAATCCATTCATCTCTTAATGTGTGTTTTATAAGATATATGTGGTATATGATCCATGGGGAATAACATTGAGTATATATAATGATAAGTGGATCTTCATTAATTATGTTTTTAACAAGTGGTTGATTTGACCTAAATTTTGAAGGTAATCATTAAATCATATAATTCTACCATGAACTCTGGTTTTCAACACTAATCATTGATCATATAGATTTATAATTATGGTTGTGTTTTTATTTTTTACTATTTTGTTTTACTAGAGTATTGGGAGTCCTGAATTTCAATTTGGATTTCTGAAAAATGTAAATGGAGAGAATGCTGGAACTTAGGATATTCAATAAGACAGTGATGAATTAAATAAAGAGATTATTGAACCATTAAAAATGGTTATGTTTGTTGTAAACATGTCATATTTTATGGATTATACTATTTGTGTGGTTATGATGATGTATGGTGTAGTTTTAAGGATTTTTTAATCAATTTTTGGGTTTAAATGGGAGAAGCTCATTGCAATGATATTTTTTGGTCTATAATAATTTTTTAATGAATTTAAAGGGGTGTAATATTAAATATTTAATTATGAAGGATAAGTACTATGACATAATAAGGTTTTAATAAGAATTAGTGGTGTAGTGATTAATGTTATAGCTGAAGTCTCATGCCTCAAATACATTCTTTAATTAAGAACAAATTTTGAATTGAAATAAACCACACTAAATTTTATATTCATTGAACCTTGATTCTTGTTGAGATATGAAGGTTGGGCATGTTTTTAATTATACCTTGACACGCGCATCATAATATGATTCCTTAAAAATGATTATAAGGTTAGATTTGAGAATCATTCCATGGAATAACACCATGATTTTTTAAAGAAGATATTTTTAGGAAGAGTGTTCAAGGTTGTGGATTATATCTTAGAGGTTATGCCACATTGTAGGGCCTCGATAGTTTAAAGGGTTAAATTTTGAACAATAATAATTTTTTTCACAAAATAATTAGTTTTTAATAAAATATATGAAAATATAAAACCTATGATTTTTTGGAATAAAATGAATATTAGGTTGTGATTTTTAGGAGAACCGGGTAACATAACGACATTATGTTGCAACATAGGGTGTTATATTTTGATTTTGATGAAAATTGAAAAATCTATAAGTTAAAGTTATTTTCAAATATAAAAAGATTGGTTTGGACTTTGGATAATTTAATTTAACCAAAGTGGATATTTTTGAATGGAAATTACTGAATGACATGTGACATTTGAAGAATGATGATTTTAAAGGAAGTGATTGAAAAGATAAAAGAGGAAGTTTAGAGTAATTAAAGTAGGTCTGAATTTCATGTATTTTGGGTCATGTCGGGCCTTGTGCTTTGGGCCTACGGGTCATGTAAGGGTTCTCCTACAACCCTTAAAAGGGTGATTATCCTTAATAAAATAAAAAAGATGGCCTTCGGGACATTTAGAGTACATATCACATAGAGAGAGATAGATAGAGAGAAATATTTCACATCTAGAGTTTTTAAGAGAAAAATATTGTTGATTTGAGCCCAAAATTTAAACATTTTTTGTCTTATTTTCTTGGAAAATACCCCATAATTTAATCCAATTACCCAGTATTAAAGTGTATTTTTTTATTTTAATAAATTAGAATTTAATTTATAAATATCTTAAATATATAATTTTACGTGTTTTATATAATTCTAAATTTAATGAAAAATACCATACATTAATTGATTTTGATTTTGATTTTGATTTCGAAAAAAATATTTAGAATTAAATTTGAAATTAAATTTTTAAATGGATCAATTTAAAGTTTTAATTATTTAATTTTTTTCATGGATTTAATGAAAAATCATAAATTAAAATCATTTTGGAAAAAGAATTGTGATTTTAAGGATCAATCATAAAATGACCGTGAATTTTAAATTATGTTAATTGTGTTCTATGAAATTTATTTGAAATTTAATTTAATGAATTTGGAATTATTTGTTCAAAATATCTAAATTCTGATCTTATTTATTGTTCAAAATTTATTTGAAATAAATCTGACATTGGATTTTAATTCTGGGAAGACATTCAATTTTAATTTTAATTGGTTTATTATTTGTGACTTAATTTGACAATATTAGTGCTGAATAATTTTTTTTTAATGCGAGTACATGAAAATCACTACTATTTCTCCTTATTACCATTGGTTCTTCCCTATAGTGTTGCCATTAAAAATTAAAAAAAAACTCTGTATTCCATGTTTTTGCAACTTATTGTCACTACCTTGTCCTTTTTTTATTCCTCAATGGTAGAGTAGTATACTATTGTCCCGCCTCTAGCCATCGATCCTCATCAAACAATTGAACATAAATCTACTAGTCACCAATGGAAGCACCATTCCTCCACTAACCATCCATCATTTCTACCACCAGTGCCCTCAAAATCTACCTTCAAAAGAATAAAAAATACTACCGCCAGAAAAAAAATCCCATGGTAGCATATACAAGCTATTGTTTCCAATTCTATCATCTCACACCCATTAATCCTCAAAATAGAACACTACTACCTCTATAACCTCCAACACCTATCTTTCTCATAGTAGCACACTACTACAATCAAACCCTTCTATATACCACTCCATTCCTCTTCTCATCTAATACTTCCCATGCCACCATTCCCCCATGGATCTATCACCACTACCACTTCACCTTATCATTGTACCACTGACATTTGATGGTAGCACACCTTTCTTACTACTACTTTATGGTATCATAGAGCCGTGCACAACCCCTATTGGAGAACCCCGACATTGCGGGTCGAACTGAGCTCCACTAATGTAACAAACCAAACTTTTATCAACGAAATTTCCTTTATTATAATTATTTAATGCGGTATAATTTAAATAAAATCACATATAAAAAACAATAAAAACTTTATAAATGATGAATGAATGAAATAAGAAGTATTTATAGAAATTAAGGAACCTAAACCAATGGAATACTAACATGACCTTTGGAATAGTCATGTGACCATTAATAATAGTAACCATTTAATAGAATTTTAACCTCACATATAAAAGTATAAATAAAATGTATACATCTTATAAATGAAAATATGATATATTTATATCATGGTATAAGTAAATAAATGTTTTAAAAATGATAAATTAATTACTGATATTTTTATGAAACATAAATGTTTGTTTAAATTTTTATAATTAATATAATGATTTAAAAAAATTAATTTTCAAAAAATATATTCATATATTAATATTTAGTTTTATTATTATTATAATATTATTTTATGATATGTTAATTAATTTTTCAAAATTTTGTAAAATCAGTTATAATTTTAAAATCTGTATTTTTTGGGTAAATGATGATTTTATTTAAAAATTAAATTTCTAATATTGATAAATTTATTTTCATAAAATAGAGTCCATTTTTGAAATATATACATCAAAAAATGTTTGGAGTGAATTTTTGGGGTTTTCCTAAAAATGTTTATTTTTTGTCAATAGTGAAATACGGTAATTTGTGGTATAAGCTAAATACATGAATTATTGATCCATAGATGATGTATGTCTGATATAAGCACTACTGGTTCGAAATCACATGCACTAGTTTCTATATTTAGCCACAATAATCCTCACTATTGATATTATTTATCCAAAATAATAAATTAATGAATAAAATAATCAAAAAAACTCATCTCCTCAACTATAAATACCACCCATAACCACCTCCTCTCCTCATACCTTAGAAGCCATGAATCTTGTCCAAATTCTACCCAGTCCTTCCCCCAAGTCTCTCCCCCACATCTAGGAGCCTTTTTTCTCAATAAAATACCAAACTCAAGTGCCTAATGAAGGTTCTCAAGGAGAATGAATTCAAGTGGTAACATCCTCTTTCGTTTTAATTTATTCTCTTTTCATTTTCTTTCCTTTTATTATCATTTCCTCACTTAATATTATCCAAATTACATGATAACTCTATTATATTTTATATACTATAATTTCATTATGTTAATGGAACAACCCATTATCAATTATATTCCCCTTTCCTTTTGTTCTAAGAATGAAAACATCATCCATGATGTGTTGATTTATTGCATTCAAGGAAGAAGTGATTTCAATTTCCATTGAGACCTTCCAGAATCGTAATAAAACCATTTTAATAGTTTAAACTGATTAAAATAAATGTATGACATCTCATTTAATGTTGTTTAACCTCAATATACTTGTAATATAAATTAATAAAACAAAACTAGTTCGTGATGATCAAAAAAATGCCAAAATAATCTAAACGGTTGTCCGTAATTTTTTACCAAATGAATCATCCTCTAATATAGAAAAAAATTATATATAATACCATTTAATATAATTTTAGATCATTAATAACTTAATTTTAATTATAGACAACTATTCTCATTTTACATGATCTTTCATACATGTATAGAAGTGAACCAGCCGTGAAAACCATGGAAACGAACACTCCCTAATTACGAAATTGAATCTTATAAATAATAAAAAAAGGCCATTAATGAACTTAATAAAACTATATTAAACCAAATAAATGTTTAAAATGTTCTGAATTAATTAATTAATTAATTTATATTTATCATCAATTACATTAAGATCAAGTGCAGAACAGTTTCGGACAGAAGGTAAGGGATTCTTTCCGCAGTTCTATTTTTCCTTCAGGTTACATTTTCTCTCTCTTTAACACAATGTAATCATTATTTATTTTTATATACATATTATAGATTATGTTTATATGTTCCAAAATCATTTATCCATATCATTTCATCCTTCTTTAATGGGGAAATACTTGTTTTAAAAAGGTTCTCTTCTCAATTCTTCGTGATTACAAGCCCGATTAAAGGGAACTTCTTGATTTCTCACCCATTTTTAAGTGTAATCAATAATATATTTTAATTAAAATTTATTTTAATAAAATCACCCATATTATAATGTAAAAATAAATTTTTTTATTTTTTTTATACAAACAATGATTCCTTTTCCATTTTAAAGAATCTTTAAAATTTTCCCTTAAATCGCACTAAAGTGGCTCATTTATAAAGTTTATTAAACAATATTTTAACATGTTTTAAATTCCGTTGGAAATAATTTATCATGATATTATATATTTTCTCTTATGAATTTACATTTATTATTTAAATCCATTCTTTCATAGACACCTTTATGATACGCTCATTGTTTATGATTTATGTCATGATTATGATACCCATTTATTTCCATAGGTAACCCTTATGTATATTCCTTATACTTGATTATTTATGTGGAACACAAGTGAATGAAGAAGTTATGATGGTTACACCCAGATACCACTCCAATTAATTTTTTAATTTTTAGTCTCATGATATGTCATGTGCAATGGTTTTAGTGGTTATCCTTGACTCATGATCCTCCACGTGAAATGATCTTGGTGGTTAGACTTGACTCATGATCCTCCATGTGCAATGGTATTGGTGATTATCCTTGACTCATGATCCTTCATGTGCGATGGTCTTAGAGTTCATCCTTGACTCATTCTTATTTCATGTTGTATGTTGTTTCCACATTCCTAGGATACCATGATTACATGATTCCATGTTATACATGTTATGATTCCTTATTTTTATTCATGTTCCATGATTTTTTTTATGTAATCATGATTTGAATTCTAACCCTTGTGTTATGATTTATTTTTATGCTAATTAGCTTTCTAGGATTTGATCTCATCCCTTTTTTCATGTATTCCCCAAGTTATCCTATGCATATGTAAGTGATTAAAGGAAGTTAGGAGCTCATTTTGGTTCCATGTATTCAATTTTATGTACCTAATATTTCAAAGACACTACACTTTATGATCCTTGGTTTTTATTTAAAGGATAATTATTCCAAAACTCATGTAATTATATGTGTAAAAGTCCAGGGTCTCTGTAGTTGGTATCAGAGCACAGTCTAGTTATTTTTTGATATTTGGACTAGAAAACATTAGTAATAACCCTAGGAATAATTCTATCACCATGTATAACATATATTATAATATAGGGAATCATATGATATGATATACTTCCCATTTATAATGTTAACCTTTTATATTCAAAGTTTCTTTTTTTATATGCTTATTAGCTAAATATTCAATCCCCCTTATACTTTCTTTTTCTTAGTTAATTGATTAAAATAGGAGAACTCATTCCAACAATAAATGTGTTAGGAAATGTGATGATCTCCCAAATGAAATTCCATATCTAATGAAAATATGTGGTCAAAACATCATGACAATACTTTCTCAACTGGATCAAGTTATGAATAATAACATGAATCACGTGGAACGCCATCCTTCTCCTGAGAAATAGAATATTACAGTAATATCCTTTATGTAAAACATTCCTCCCATGTTTAATTAATATTATGATACCCAACTCATATAACAATGGATTAACTCCATTGAGAAGACATTCTCTGTCCACCAATGCTCAGACAAATAGAAAGT
Organism: Viscum album; assembly: GCA_963277665.1. Lineage (NCBI taxonomy): Eukaryota > Viridiplantae > Streptophyta > Magnoliopsida > Santalales > Viscaceae > Viscum > Viscum album. The sequence continues at coordinate 57,398,366 of OY728123.1, forward strand.
TGTGTTAGCGGTCTATCATTTTGATGGGGAATCTAATCAGTGGTGGGAACTGATCAATAACATAATGTCTAAGGTAGAAATTGATTCCATGAATTGAGAGGAATTTAATAAAATATTTTTCTATAAATAGTTTCCCTATAACCTCAATCTCAATATGGAAAGGGAGTTCCTCATACGGATGCATAAGGAAGATGAGTCGATCGGGGCGTATGATGAAAAAATTATATTGCTCGCATGATACACCTCCAACTTTGTAATGAATGCTAAAATCAAGATGGATCACTTCTTTAGTGGACAAAAGTTGAGTCTATGAAAAGTATTGATTGTTTGAGAATTTGATAACAATGAGGTGATTGGATGTTGTTCCCTTAAGGTTGAAATGGAGATCGAATGATCTTAGTGGTCTCATGGGCTCAGAGATAAAAAGAAGAAAATGGAGTTTAATATGGGAGGATCAGTAGATAAATCCCATGATGTAAAAAAAACTCAAAATCACGTATGTCAAAGTTATGGGAAGAGGTATCCTGGAAACTATCTAAAGGGAACCCGGAGATACTTCAAAAGTGGAACAATAGGAAATTTTGATAATAACTACCGAAGGGATATGTATAATCCCACTAATGTGGAGGAAGAAAGGAATGTTGAGATAAACACTCAGCCTATATTGGAGTGTTGAAACTACAAGGAACATGGGAATTATGATAACCATTTCCCTCTGCCAAGGTTCGTTGGAGGAAATCAACAACAACAACCTCCAATGCAGTAAGGAAGGTTATATTATATCAGTACTGTTGTGGTGGATCCCAATAATGATGTGGTGAGAAGTACTCTAGTTATTCATTCAAGAATATTGAACATACTATTTGATTTTGATTCTATATATTCTTTCATATCTTTCAATTTTAGTAGAACTATTCAAACACCATGTCAAAATATGGAGGTTGATTTATCTATGTGAATATAAAATGGGTCAATTATTGCATCCAAAGTATATAAATCCTCCCTGGTTAATGTTTGTGGACTAAACCTCCCAGTAAATCTTATCGTACAACCTTTGTAGGAAATAGATGCTATATTGGGAATGAATTTGATGTCTTTCTATAAATCCAACATCAACTATCAGTAAAGGGATATTGTAGGTTCCAGGTGTACTGAAAGCGCGTTGGTGGGTTTTCCCAACTTTAATTTTAACGTTAAGCAATGTTCAATCCAAGATCCGTCACGATTTAAAACGCCGAATCTTCAGAATAGAACGAATAATGAAAAACATAAGAGGGAATCCTGGAACCATAGAGATAGGATCATCATATGTTGGTTATAATTAATTTAATTAATTCACAAGAATTACCTTGGTGGAATTCTTTTTTGTTGATGTCTCTGGTCACGATCTGGTGATCCGTCATTGCGTCATAGAATCCAAGTGTAGTATTCCTCTAGCGGTGATCCACACATGTGCCACGTATCTCTGGACATCACCGAAGGGATCTCCGGGTGCTAGCACGGAAGAGCCTTCTCTTGCGATGTCTACCTTCAACCGCCTTGATCTGGTGGAGGATCTCGCTCTCATAACTTGAGGGTGTTCTTGGTGGAAAGATAATTCTCTCTAGGCTTGAGAGTATTTCCAAATCCATTGTGCATAACAAAAATGGCTTAGGAAAAGTGTTGGGTTGTGAGGATATTTATAATCGGGTTTGAGGTTAATAGAGTTATGACAATAAATAAACGTGTTATGCGTTTTATTTATTTCATTAACTCTTATTGAAACCCCATGTTGAATTATTAATTCCTTGACATGCCCCCACGCTTATTATAATTAATATCATTTAATAAAACAATATTAGATCCTCAAAATCCTGACTGGAAAACTACACAGCGTGTAATAATTAATACACGGCGTGTACTTGTTTTCCATAAAACTACATGGCGTGTATATTTAATATACACGACATGTACTTTTATTTTCCATTTTTCTCCACCACATTTATTAGACCTTGAGTAATGACTATTTATTTTCTAAATAAATGTAACTGCATTACTCGCAAATGAATATATTATTTCACCCACAATATATTCTCTCGAATAACTAGTGTCTAAATAAATGTGATCAGGAATCCTTAAATAATTATTAAACCACAGTCGGGAATAATATTTATTTAACTTGTTAAATTAATATTTAACTGAGATACATGGACACACTTAGGGTGTGATCCTCTAGGCCTCTTTCTCAGTGGCATTAGGCGGAGCCTGCCTAAAGTACAAGGTTAGCGCCTAGCAACACGCCAAGGCACCGATAGAGAAAGAAGTTAATACTGCAATGACTTGTCACCTCCTACGAATGCTTACCGTGTAATATAATCCCTTTGTCTCGATACATCTAATCAAGTGGGTTGCATGCTGGTGCCATCAACCCATGTGCTCGATTATTCTTTCTTTGATTTCCCAGAACTGAACTTGCCCATACCTTACCATGGACATGGATTTATTTAGGCTATACCAATTCCATCAAAGGGCCTGAGATATCTACTTACGTTATGGAATAGAAGGGACAAATCCTTTCTCTCATTATATATTAATGCAGTATTACTCGTGACGCACCCAACGTATCCTACCTCGCTGCGAATAGTGTGTCGTCATAGTTTTCGTCAATACATATAAGTGCGCGAGTTATAATACTCATTAATAATAATATTAAAGTCTAAGGACCAATACACATGTCCGCAGATAGGAACATCCAATGACTCTATGAAATGTGGATTTCCTACCGGTGGGTCTTGTTCTCATAATATCCTCCTGGATATTACCAAGGGCGCACACCATGAGAAGGTGCCTCAATTTTTTATGAGTCCTCGACCCTAATGACCTGTATTATTTTTGTCCCTCAAATAACATCATTTGGCCATAGAACATATATTCAAGAATAGTGTTATGACACTTCTGGGTTCTCATCATAGCAGGGATCCGCTATAACCCATTAATGAAACAGGTGTACTTATAACATTATCACATGCATTGTCACGCAGAAGAACAAACAATATGTGATAAGGCTTTTATTAATGAATAAAGTACAGAGTAGTTGGTTCTAGGCCACCAACTCCAACAGAATCCCACTTGGACTAGAGACAACTTCTAACAACCTTTAACCCGCTAGCTCTCACATGATATTCATGCTTCTACTGAGATAGGCCTTTAGTCATGGGGTCTGCCACGTTATCTTCGGTGGACACTATGCTCACAGCAACTTCACCCCTCTGATATAAATCCCTCAAGAGGTGATACTTTAGGAGTATGTGATTTGTCTGTTGATGTGACCTTGGTTCTTTTGCAAGAGCCACCGCTGTAGTATTATCACAATACAATGTAATGGGATCTTTACTGCTAGGCACCACATCATGCTCCTGGAAGAATTTCTAAATCCAGACAGCTTCCTTGGCTGCATCAGAAGCCATTATATACTCGGACTCCGCTGTAGAATCGGCGACAACTGGCTTCTTTGAACTCTATCATCTCACAGCTCCTTCGTTGAGACATAAAATATATCCATATTGCGACTTCTAATCATTTTGATCTGTCTAAAACCCGCATCAACATACCCTCTGATGACAAGATCCTCGTCTCCTCCATACACCAGGAACATATCCTTAGTTCTTCTCAGATACTTAAGGATAGTCTTAACAGCAGTCCAATGTTGTTCCCCTGGATCTGCTTTATATATGCCTACCATGCTCAGTGTATAGGAAACCTCAAGCTAGGTACATAACATGGCATACATGATGGATCATATAGTCGATGCTTATGGGATCTTTCTCATCCAATCTTTCTCCTGTTGTGTCTAAGGACACATTTTCATAGAAAGATGTAACCCATGTGACACTGGAACCAATCCTCTCTTGGATTGTTCCATAATAAATCTATTTAGTATCTGGTCAATGTATGTACCCTGACTTAGTCCAGGAAGCCTCTTGGATCTATCACGAATGATCTTGATCCCTAGAATGTAGGCTGCTTCACCTAAATCTTTCATGGCGAAGCACTTCTTCAACCAGTCCTTAACTGAATGTAAGGCTGGTATGTTGTTTCCAATAAGCAATATGTTATCAAAATATACTACTAGGATGAAAACCGCATTCCCATTAAACCACTTATAAACACATGGCTCACATTCCTTCTTAATGAAACCAAATTCCTTTATGGATTCATCAAATCGAATGTTCTGTGACCTGGATGCTTGCTTCAATCCATAAATTTATTTCTGCAACTTCCAAACCCGTTTGGCTTCACCTTGTGTTACAAACCCTTCTGGTTGTGTCATATAGACATCTTCCTGAAGGTTCCTGTTAAGGAATGTTGTTTTGACATCCATCTGCCAAATCTCACAGTCATGGTAAGCTGTTATGGCAAGTATGATTCTTATGGATTTAAACATGTCAACTGGTGAGAAGGTTTCATCATAGTCAATTCCTTGATGCTGTCTGAATCCTTTAGCCACTAGACTTGCTTTATAGGTGTTAACTTGACCTTCCATGTCTATATTTCTCTTGAATACCCATTTGCATCAAACAGGATTTACATCAACTGGCTCATCGACTAGAACCCAAACTTGGTTCTGTTACATGGAATCCAGCTTAGAATTCATAGCTTCAAGCCATCTTGTAGCTTCTGAGCTTTCTATTGATTCCTTGTAGGAGAGAGGTTCATCATTGTCCAACAATAATGATTCACCATCCTTGGTGACTAGGATACCAAATCTCTCTAGTTCCCTTACCTCTCTTGAGCTCCTACGCAGTACTTGTGTTTCTGGAACCTCTTCAACGGGGACCTATGGAACTTGTTCATGTACCAACTCTTGTATATCTAGAGCATCAACTACGTCAAAGTCAATCTTGCTCCTACTATCCTTCTTGAGGATGTTCTCCCTCTCAAGAAATATAGCTTGTCTGGCGACATTCACTTTCTTATCTTGAGGGTTATATAGGTAATATCCTTTCGTTTCCTTGGGATATCCTATAAAGATACACTTTGTGCCCCGGGGATCTAGTTTTTTTCCTGATAAGGCCTTAACAAATGCCTCGCATCCCCATACACGTGTATGCGACAAAATGGGTTTCTTTCCAATCCATAACTCAGAGGGAATTCCATTTTCTGCCTTAGTTGGTACTCAGTTTAATGTGTATGTTGTAGTTTCTAATGAACATCCCCAAAAGGATAATGGAAGATCCGCATGACTCATCATCGACCTCACCATGTCCAACAAGGTGTGGTTCCTCCTTTCACTAACACCATTACACTGTGGTGTATAAGGAGGAGTGAGCTGAGATAGAATCCCAGACTCCCGTAGAAGATCGATGAACTCTTGGTTCAGATATTCTCCACCTCGATCCGATCAAAGCTTCTTTATCTTCTTACCAAGCTGATTCTCTACTTCATTCTTGAATTCCTTAAATTTATCTAAGGCTTCTAACTTATACCTCATTAAGTAGACAAATCTGTATCTACTCAAATCATCAGTGAAAATAATGAAGTAAGAATATCCACCTCTAGCTTCTACTAGAAATGGTCCACATACATCCGTGTGTACTAATCCTAGAAGCTCTGTGGCCATTTCACCCTGTCCACCGAAAGGTGGCTTGGTCATTTTACCTTGTAAACAAGTGTGACATCTATCAAGTGGTTTTAGCTTAGCAGAGTCTAAATAGCCATGTTGACAGAGCTTTTTCAAGCGCTTCTCGTTTACATTACCAAGGCGGTGATGCCACAACTGGGTGATGTATGGGTCATGTGAGTTTGTTTAATTATCAATTTCCAACACTTTGTTTTCATAATTTAATACATACAACCCATTATTCAAATGTGCCATACCATAACATACGTTGTTCTTATAAAAGAGACAACCCTTATTTCCAAACTTGAAAAAACATCCATCCATATCCAAACAAGATACAGAAATTATGTTCTTGGTAACACTAGGCACAAAATAACAGTTTTATAAAACCAAAATCATGCCAGTTGGCAATGAGAGGTGATAGTCGCCAATAGCCAACACAGCCAGCCTTGCACCATTGGCAGATCGAAGATTTACCTCTCCTCTAGCAATCTATCTAAATCTAGTTGGTTTCTGCATTTGAATACAGATGTGAGCCCCACAAGCTGTATCTAATACCCAATGTTTAGAAATAAAAAGATTTCACTTGATAACAAAAGCACCTTTAGCATCCCCACTCTTTTGGGTGTAGTTCCTCTTCCAGTGGCCCTGCTTGCCACATGAAAAACACACTGCCTCCCATTCCTTTACCTGCCTCTGGATCTTCCCCTTCTTGGAGGGAGGGTGCTCGGGGGCTGCAGACCATTTATAAGTCTTTGGCCCCTTTGCCTTGTCCTTCTTTTTCTTGTTCACCATAAGGACCGCGGGTTTGTCATGCCCCATGTCCTTATCTACCTGGAGAATCAAGTTCAGAAGCTCTGATAGAATCTTCTCATTGTCACTCATATGATAGTTGATAATGAAGCTATAGAAGGTATTGGGATGTGATGATAGGATGAGATCTATACACAACTCATCTGGGAATTTAATCCCTAAGATGTCCAGGCGTTCAATGTAGCCAATAAACTTGACTACATGAGACCCAGCTGGCGCAGACTCTCCAAGATTAGTTGTAAACAAAGCTTTGGAGATATCATACCTCTCCTGTCTCGCCTTATCTTGGTAGATATCCTTAAGGTGAGACATCATGCTATACGCGTCCATGTTTTCAGGCTTCTTCAAGAGCTCATTGGACATGGCCGATAGCATGAAACACTAGACATCTATGGCATCATCCATGTGTTTCATATAGAGAGATAGTTCCTCATCACTGGCCTCTTTCCCAGGTGCAACTGGAATAGGCTCTTCCAGCACATACAATTTCCTTTCGTGGCGAAGGATGACTCGTAAAGGCCTCTACCACTCTTGGAAATTAGGGTCAGTGAGAAGGTTTTCCTTCTCGAGTATGGTTCGCAAGGATATGTTTGAAGTCATTTTATTTTTGTTTCTACAAATTAAGATGAGAAAAGGTTTAGTACTTTATTACAAAACTAAGACAAATAAATAAATTAATACTTATTAGTCTCCCACTATTCTATTGAAATCCAATAGCTCTCACCATTGATTTTGGAATATTCTGTTGCATGAATATTCTATTGGCAAGGATCCATATTTCCCTTCACATTACCCCAACTAGGGTTGGTCAAGAAACTTGAAGGGTTTTAGGTAGGCATTCCAAATGCCAACTGCATTAACTCGCAGATCCTTGATCCGCTGAGTGGACTCCCCAATCCTGAAATCCTTTTATTTTGGATTTCCTCAACCTTGGCCTCTTGGTCACACCAAGTCCTACTATGGCAGTCAACCCTTGATGCGAACCAAGTCAAGTCAACCCCAAACCTTGAATTATAAATCCCCGATAATTGAAACCACCCCAACTAGGGTTGGTCAAGCACATTGAACTATGGTTCGATTCTAACCAAGATTATGGAAGGCTATATAGACTTAATATTTCTTTTGAGGGATTTTATCCTTATATGTAAATTTCCATTTTATTATCTTTTATTACATGCTTGTTAATATTAAGTGGGATTTACATAAGCGATTAACCATGTCAAAGATAATATTCACGTATAAGCCGGTTTTATTTTACTTCAATCTTGCATGCTCGTTTAATTCATTAATTGTGTGATCGTGACAACACACCCACAATAAATAAACCATGAAAATGACAAAAATAAAATAAATGGTATGATCATGAGATTTTCTATTGGTTAGTTTATCTAGCGGTTGATAAACCAACCCAAGACCTAGGGGAGAAACACCTTAAACCTTTCGGGTTCGTGTTTACAGCTTTCCACAAGTCCACCTTTGTATCTCCTTGGATTGGTTTCACCTTGGCTCCTGACTTGAGCCGCCTCCACTAGCTTAGGAGCTCCATCTCTTACATATGCATTTATCTCACATGCATGTGAGGGGTAAAGGGGGTTTTTACATAAAATAATCCTTGGGCTCCCAGGCCCTACATATTAATGAGGAGATGGCTCGCAGGCCAACAAATTTTATTTAAATAAATAAATTAAAAGAAACTATTCACATAAAAAGTTCTTGGTCTAGCTCATGATCATCCATACATGCAATGATATTTATGTATAAATAAAACTAGAATTCAATTCTATAATCGTTCTTGTTTAAGATAAATCACGCTCGAATCAACTAATTATCATTAATTAATCAATCCTTTTATATTAAATATTTTTTCTGAATTTCCTTGAGATTCTCATCCATCATAATTTTAAACAAATAAATTCATTTAAAATTATCCTTGTACGTAACTTGTACCTTGGAGGAAACCCGGTGAATTCTCATTTATTACGCAGATGTTAAATTAAACACATATATATAAAACACCTATCGCGTGTTGTGCCTCAGCTTTACGCCTGCACCATGGTACATGTATCAAGGGTTTGTATAATATAATAATAAATTTTAATAAATTTGCGTAATTTGGGTGGGTACACGGCGTGTAGTTCCGACTACACGGCGTGTACTTTTTCTTCACTGTCCATTTGATGTACACGCCCAGGGACATGGCGTGTTAATGTAATTCAGAAATTTTCAGAGTACACGGCGTGTACAGTGGGACACACGCCGTGTAGTTTCCGTGTTACATGGTTTCCAGTCGGGCAAGCCGTGTACAGGGTACACGGCCCAACCCTAACCCGAAGGGACTACACGCCGTGTTCATTGGACCACACGGCGTGTAATCCAAAAACTGTGTGCCACATGATTCTAGTCAACACACAACATCTTAAATTCTTTGAAAGAATCCAATACATGGCCTGATTTGGCGGATCAGTCAATGCATTGAACCTAGACTACACGGCGTGTACTTCCGAATACACGCCGTTTATTCTGGTGTTGTACGGCCAGAAATGTTTGGCTCCTCTGGATGAGTTCCTCTATTTTATTTTAATCAAAATTAAAAGAAAAAATTGTTTCTGTGAGGTGAACGAGAAACAAGGGAGGAGGAATGGATCTCGATATTCAAATTTCCAGAACGATTAAACTTGAATTGAAATAACTAAATTATTAAATGCATAAATCATCAATGAAAAACTAAATAATTATAATCAATGATATGACCCCTCTGATACCACTTGAAGGTTCCGGGCGCAGCGGAAGCGCGTTGGTGGGTTTTTCCCAACTTTAATTTTAACATTAAGCAATGTTCAATCCAAGATCCGTCATGATTTAAAACGCCGAATCTTCGGAATAGAACGAAGAACAAAAAACTTAAGAGGGAATCCTAGAACCATAGATATTGGATCATCATATGTTGGTTATAATTAATTTAATTAATTTAAAAGAATTACCTTGGTGGAATTCTTTCTTCATTGATGTATCAGGTCACGATCCGGTGATCCGTTGTTGCATCGTAGAATCCAAGTGTAGGATTCCTCTAGCGGTGATCCACACGTGTGCCACATATCTCTGGACGTCACCGAAGGGATCCCCGGGTGCTAGCGCGGAAGAGCCTTTGCTTGCGATGTCTTCCTTCAACCGCCTTGATCCGGTGGAGGATCTCACTCTCGTAACTTGAGGACGTTCTTGGTGGAAAGGGAATTCTGTCTAGGCTTTAGAGTATTTCCAAATCTGTTGTGCACAACAAAAATGGCTCAGGAAAAGATTTGGGTTGTGAGGATATTTATAATCGGGTTTGAGGTTAACAGAGTTATGACAATAAATAAACGTGTTATGCATTTTATTTATTTCATTAACTCATATTGAAACCCCATGTCAAATTATTAATTCCTTGAAATGTGCCCACACTAATTATAATTAATATCATTTAATAAAACAATATTATATCCTCAAAATCCTGACTGGAAAACTACACAGCGTGTAATAATTAATAATCGGCGTGTACTTATTTTCCATAAAACTACACGGTGTGTATATTTAATATACACTGCGTGTACTTTTAGTTTCCATTTTTCTCCACCACATTTATTAGACCTTGAGTAGTGACTATTTATTTCTTAAATAAATATAGCTTCATTACTTGCTAATAAATATATTATTTCGCCCACAATATATTCTCTCGAATAACTAGTGTAGAAATAAATGCGATCAGGAATCCTTAAATAATTATTAAACCACTGTCAGGAATAATATTTATTTAACTTGTTAAATTAATATTTAACTGAGATACATGGACACACATAGTGTGTGACCCTCTAGGCCTCTTTTTCAGTGGCATTAGGCGGAGCCTGCCTAAAGTCCAAGGTTAGCATCTAGAAACACGCCAAGGCACCCATAGAGAAAGAAGTTAATGCCGCAATGACGTGTCACCTCCTATGAACACTTACCATGTAATATAATCCCTTTGTCTCGATATCTCTAATCAAGTGGGTTGCAAGCTGGTGTCATTAACCCATGTGCTCGATTATTCTTTATTTGATTTCCCAAAACTAAACTCGCCCATACCTTACCATTGCCATGGATTTATTTAGGCTATATCAATTCCATCAAAGGTCCTGAGATATCTTCTTCCATTTTGGAACAGAAGGGACAAATCCTTTCTCGCATTATCTATTAATGCAGTATTACTCGTGACGCACCCAACGTATCCTACCTCACTGCCAACAGTGTGTCGTCACAGTTTTTGTCAATACATCTAAGTGCGCGAGTTGTAACACCCATTAATAATAATCTTAAAGTCTAAGGACCAATACACACATCCGTAGATAGGAACATCCAATGACACTATGAAATGTGAATTTCCTACTGGCGGGTCTCATTCTCATAATATCCTCTTGGATATTACCAAGGGTGCACACCATGAGAAGGTGCCTCAAATTTTTATGAGTCCTCACCCCTAATGACCTGTATTATTTGTATCCCTCAAATAACATCATCCGACCGTAGAACATATATTTAAGAATAGTTTTATGGCACTTCTGGGTTCTCATCATAGTAGGGATCCGCTATGACCCTTTAATGCAACAGCTTTCCTTAGAACATTATCACATGCATTTTCATGTAGAAGAACAAACAAGATGTGATAAGGTTTTTATTAATGAATAAAGTACAAAGTAGTTGGTTCTAGGCCACTAACTCTAAAAGTGATCACTTTCCCCATCCTGAGGTATCATACAATTCTTTATAAGTATATGTATAAGGATATATTCATAAATATCATTATCTAAATTTTGGATATTACTGGCTTATGTGAAAGAATATCTAGTCCAAATTATTGAAATAAGTGATAGAATCATGCTCGAAGATATTCCCATTGTGAGGGACTACACTAATGTGTTCCCCAAAGAGTTTCATGGTCTTCCTCCTGACTGAGAAGTTGATTTCTCAATTGATCTTGTTCCAAGATATATTCCTATATCAAAGACACCATATATAATTGCCACCATTGAGTTGTAAGAACTGAAGAAGTAGTTACAGGAGAATTTGGACAAAGGTTGTATACACTCAAGTGCTTCACCAGGGATTCACCAATCCTCTTTTACAAGAAGAAGGATGGATCAATGCACCCTTTTATTGATTATCGTGAGCTCAATAAAATAATGATAAAGAATAATTGTCACCATCCATGGATATAGGACTTGTTAAATTAACTATGTGGAGATTATTATTTCTCTATGGTGGACCTTTGGTCGGTATATCACCAATTAAAGGTGAGGAAGGAAGATATCTCCATGGTTTCCATTAGAACAAGGTATTGAAACTATGAGTTCCAAATTATTCCCTTTCATACTCAATAATTCTCTAGAAATTTTCATGGACTTAATGAATATATTCAATAGAGATTACCTTAACAAATTTTTGGTAGTCTTTATTGATGATATTCTAATATACTCCAAGAGTAAGGGGGGACACGAGGAGAATTTAAATAGTATTATAAAGACTTTGTAAAGGGAGAAAATATTTTCAAAGTATATTAAATTTGAGTTATGGGTGGATGAAGTATCATTCATGTTGAATTTTATCACCAGTAGAGGAATATCTATGGACCCTTCCATGACAAAGGCAATCAAAGACTGTCCCTGGACAACATCTTTAATGAAGATCCATTGTTTCCATTGTACAGGGGGGTATTACTGATGGTTTTTGAATAACATATCATGATTTTCAAACCCACTAACCAAGATGACTTGGAAGGGAGTGAAGTTTCTATGGACCAATGAATGTGAAGACTTCTTCAGAGAGTTAAAAAAAGGATTCTCACTACACCAGTTCTCACACTACCGATAAGTGGGGAACTCTTTGTGGTGTTCAGGGATGATTAAAATAATGGATTAGGCTATGTAATAATGAAAATTTATAAAGTGATATACTATTCATCAACTTAGTTTAAAATTCATGAGCAAGACTATCTCGCGCATGAACTGGAGTTAGCGGTTGTGATCTTTGTGTTGAAAATCTAGTTGTATTACCTTTATGGGGAGAATTTTGAGATACATATTGATCATAAGAGACTCAAATATATATTCCCATAGAAGTATCTTAATATGCACCAATTAATATGGTTAGATCTCATAAAGGATTTAGACATCTCAATCTATTACCATCTTGGAAAATAAAATAAGGTGGTGGATTCTCTAAGTAGAAATGATCAAGCATCTTTATCAATGATGAGAATTGAGAGGGATCCAATCTTCTTAGATTTTCAAAGGATGGGCATGGGAATAATTATGGAAGGAACATCATCAATCCTCTCTCAAATTACTTCTCAAACATCCCTTATGGATAAAATAAAGGATGCTCATGGAAAATATGAGGAAAATCATAAAAATGTGGAAGATATCAGAAATTAGAAATACATATAATTCCAAATGGATGAGGAAGGAGTTGTGAGATTTGGTTCATGACTATTTTTACCATACAATCTAGAGATAAAGAAAGAGCTTCTAAAATATGTGCATATCTAAACCTTCTATATTCACCCAGGACGCACAAAGATGTATCAGGATCTATGAGAGGAATCTTGGTGGGATAATATGAAGAAGGAGATCATTGAATATACATCAAAGTGCATAGAATGTCATCAAGTGGAAGATGAAAGGAAAAAGTATAAGGGGATGATGCAACCATTACCCATACCAATATGGAAATGGGAAAACATCACCATGTACTTTTTCACCAGTCTTTTGAAGACATCTATAGGAAACAATTCTATATGGGTTGTTTTGGATAATATAACAAAGACATCTCACTTTATCTAAATTTGAGAGGACTTCTCACTGGATCAACTTTCATGGATATACATTAGAGAAGGGGTAAGGTTGTATGGAGTTCCACTATCGATTGTATCTGATCGATATGTGAGAATCTCCTCCATGTTTTGAAAAATTCTCTAACATGATATGATCATTGAGTTGAACTTAAGTATGTCCTATCATCCTCAAATTGAGGTCCAATATGAGAAAACTATTCAAACACTCGAACACATGTTGAGAGTGTGTTCTATGGACTTCAAGGGAGGATGGTACAGACACCTACCTCTGGTCGAGTTCTCCTAAAACATATATTTCCACTCAATAATCTAAATGGATCCATATGAATCCCTTTATGGTAAAATATGCAGAACATTGATATGCTAGGATGAATTCAGTTAATGTAATCTATTAATACCTGAAATGGTCAAATAAATGGTATAAAATGTTAAAACCATTCAGCAGCACATCAAGGAAGCCCAAAGTCAAAAAAAGAGTTATGCAGGCAATCGTCAATGGGACAAGGATTTTAAGGTTGGAGACATTGTATTCCTCCTCATATCTCTATGGAAGAGGATCATGATATTTGGGAAGAAAGGAAAGTTAAGTCCCATGCACATTGGATTCTTCGAGATCCCTTATCTTTTCAGAGCTGTGACCTATTAACTAACACTTCAACCTATGATGTATCAAATAGATGATGTATTCCATGTATCCCTCTTGAGGATGTACATACCATATCCTTCGCATGTACTGAATTCAAAGGTGGTATAGTTGGGAAAGTATCACTCTTATGAGGAGCATCCAATGAAGATCTTGGATTGTAGAGTAATGTTTTATCCAAAAAGCCCACTCACCTAGTCAAAGTACTATGGAAGAACCATAAGTATGAAGATGCGACATGGGAATCAGAGGAAGCAATTAAGGAGAATTTTCCTTGCCTATTTTCCCCATAGTTTGTAAAATGATATTTCAAGGGTGAAATTTCATAAGGGGGAAAATTTTAATGACCCAAAATCTTATCAATGAAATTTCCATTCATATAATTATTTCATATAGAATAAATCACATAACATTACATAGATAACACAATACAAACTTTATAAATTAAGAATGAATGAAACAATAATATTTATTGATATTAAGGAACCTAAACCGATGGAATAGTAACATGATATTTGGAATAGTAATGTGACTATTAAGAATGGTAACCCAACTAATAAAAAATTCATCTCACCTATGAAAGTGTCAATAAAAGTTAGGCATCTTATAAATTAAAATATTTTATATTTATATTAGGGTATAAATAAATAAATGTTTTAAAAATGATAAATTATGTATAGATTTTTTTATAAAACACAAATGTTTATTTATAATTTTATAATAAATATAATTATTTAAAAGAAATTTGATTTTCATAAAATAGATTCATAAATTAATTTTTTTTTATTATGATTATATGAAAATTGTATGATACAGTAATTAATTTTTCAAAACGTTATAAAATCTGTTATAAATTTAAAATTAGTATTTTTCGAGAAAATGATTATTTTATTTAAAAATTAAATTTATGAAATTTATAAAATTATTTTCATAAAATGGATTCCATTTTTTAAATATACACATGGAAAAATGGTTGGGGGAAGATTTTGGATTTTTGTAAAATAGTTTATTTTTTGGTGAATAGTGATGTATGGTAATTTACGGTATAATCTTAATAAATGAATTATTGAGTCATACATGATGTATAGATGATATAAGCACCATTGGTTTGGACTCACATGCACTAGTTACTATATTTAGTCACAAGAATCCCCAATATTGATAGTCTTAATCCAAAATAATAAATTAATGAATAAAATAGTCAAAAAACACACTCTCCTCCACTATAAATAACACCCATCACTAACTCTTCTTATCACACCTCAAAAGCCTTGATGATTTCCTAAATTATACTTAATACACATCCCAAGTCTCACCCCCATATCTAGGATCCTTTAGTCTCAATAAAATTCCAAAATCAAGTTCCTCAAGGAGGTTCGCATCCCAGTTGGTGAGGACTCAGCAAGTGAATCCAAGAGACATGAGTTCAAAACCGAGTGGAGACATATTTTCGATACTGTAGCAGTACTGTAGCAGTACTGTAGTATGTATTGTTCTGCACTGTAGTAGCCAAAACTATTCATCCATTTGGGCTTTCGGCCCACCGGTTTAGGCCTCGGGTCCTTTAATGCCTTTGGGCCTATAAGGCTTTCAGGCTACCTCATGGCCTTCGGGACACCTCAAGGCCTTTGGGCCACCTCAAGGTCCTTGAGCCACTTGAAATTATGTTTAAATGATCAGACAGACTCTACAAGGAGCAGACTCCATATAGGGATTTAGAGCAGGTGCATTTACCCTAGCATAAGCTAAGAGGATTTGATAGAAAGAGAGGGCATGTAATTTCCATCGGGACTATCATGTGCTTACACATAAAGCCTAGTCGAACAGCCATGCGAAGGTAGAGAGTTGATATCAGAAGTTGGGAGGAGGAGTTCCACGTATAGTCTGTATATTTCCTATGACCTATGGGTCATGTAATCTCTAAGCCTATGGGCCTTTTAAGGGTTTCCCCTCATCCCTAAAAATGGGGGTTATCAAAAATCAATAAAAAAGAAGGCCATCGGGCCATTCGGGCAAAGGAGGTTCTCAAGGAGAAGGAATTCAAAAGGTAAAATCCTTTTCATTTTCATGTATTATATTTTAATTTTTTTTATTTTTTTATTCATATCCCACCTCCTATTATCAAAGAGACATGATAACTCTATTATATTTTATATAATGTAATTTTATTGTGTTAATGGAACAACCCATCATAAATTCTCTTCCCCTTTACCTTTTTATAAGAATGAAAACATCATCTATGTTGTGTTGATTTATTGAATTCAAGGAAGACAAGTTTTTAATATCCATTACCACATTTAAGGATGGTTGTAAAACCATTTTATGGTTAAAAAAGATTATAATATATGTATTACAACACATTTAATGTTATGGAACCAGTATATATACATAATATTAATTAATAAAAAACTAATTCATGATGATCAAAAAAAACACCAAAATAATCTAAATGATTATCATTAATGTTTTATCTAATGAATCATTATTACATCTGAAAATAATGATATCTAAAACCATTTAATATTATATAAGTTCATTAATAACATAATTTCAATTCTTTTCAACTATTATTATTTTACATGATATTTCATACATGTATACAATGCTTCCAAAACTTCGGCTCCTCCCCCCTTAGTGGGGGAGGCGGCTTCGTCTTCCCTCGGGAGAGCAGGGTTTCGTTTTTGGCCCTTCTCCAACCCTAATTTCCTTCCCTCTTTTCCAAAATTTTATGTAATCCCTAATGTCCCGGCTCTCCTTGATGCAATCCCCAACCTACAGATTTCTTCTTCTGAGTTCACGGAGTCCTTAGCGCTTCTAAACCTCACCCTGATTTCCCGCTTCAAATAGAGGAGACCGTCTGTTGACACCTTTTACAGATTCATGTTTTCTTCCTGGGATCTCCAAGAATGGGAGGTAGTTGGTTTAATGGACATCCACCACATTGTGATCTATTTCGAATTGGAGGAGGACCTTATCAAAGCCTGGTCGTTGGCCCCTCGTAGCTGCAACGGGATTCGATTCTTCTTCCTGCGCTGGTAATTCGAATTTCATATGGATCATGATCCTCACTAAGCAGTGGTTTGGGTAAGCTTTCCTAACCTTCCATTATGTTTTCGAAATCCTTCTATTATCAGAATGTTGGGTAACCACATCAAAAGGTTCTTATGCGCAGATAGCTGAACGAAGGCAGTGTGCCATCCGGTTAATCCTCGGGTCTGTGTTGAAATTTATGCTTCCCAGATTCCTTTTGATTTTTTTTGGATTTCCATTGGAGAGGAATATAGATGCAATAAAAGGGTAATTTATGAAAATTGGACTGACTTTTGTTCGTCATGCAACCGTCTGGGTCACTCGTTGGGGGTTTGCTGATGGAGACCTTCAACCCAAGGGGAGATTCATTGTGGGGATTACCAGGTCTCGGAATGGAGGTAGGAAAGTTCAAAAGTAAATCATCTTCTATTTTAGGGGGGGCTATTCTAGTTCAGAGGGAGCATGGTTCATATAGTTTCTACGGGGTTCAGACATTGCGTCTGTTGGAGAAGGATCTCTCGAAGGGAGTTTGCAAGGAGTCTGAAGTTTGTGATCTTGGTCCTGTGACGATGGAAGCATTGGTTCCCAACCCAACGGTGTCCAAAGTGTTTAGAAGGCTAAGGCAGGACTTGGAGGGGCCTTCCAGGCAGTGTTCATAGAAGGAGTCCAATACTAATCGTGAGGAGAGTCACAAAGAACTTCATAGTAATGGAACTACGGAGGAGAGTGTACAATTGGATGAAGATGAAGGGGTTGTGCCTGCCATGGAGGTGGCCAGCTCAGTCAGGAACCGAGAAGATGGAGACCCTTCTCTACCGGTGAGGCCACTACTTAAGCTGAGAAATAGGTTCGATGGTCTCTTAGAAGTATTTTTAGTCACTGATCATGTGGAATCTGGAGGTGGGGATGAGGGATACCATGAGAATCAAATGTATGAAGGGCGGGGTCGCGAGGAGATCTCTTTGCCGGTGGAGGAGCTTCCTAGTCGGGACTTTCGAAATTTGCAATAAAAAGAAGAGGATATTAGGATAGTGGCATAGGGTGATGGGAAAGAATCTCCTTAAGACAATGGAGTTGCGGTTAGGTGCCTTTCGGTGATTGAATGCAACACACCTGGCCCGAGGAGGGGCAAGGATAAGGGGTTCAAGGAACCTATGTCAGATATTCATTTTGAAAAGAGGGGGTATATCTCTGGGAGTGATAAAGAAAATATGAGTGAATTGGGCACCCTATCCTTTATTGATATAGTTCAAGGTGGGAAAAAGAGGATGAATGAGGATGTTGGAACATTGTCGGCTATCCCAAGAAGAAAAACAAGGAAGGATTATTCTTATATTCCGCGCTAGGCGATTACCAGGGCTTCTTCCAAACGAGACCGCAAGGTGATCCTTGCTTTCAAAAAAGACAGCATATCCATGAAATCTTGTTAGGGGCAGCATTTTCTGGATCAAATAAGGAGCCGAGACCAAGGCAATAATCTCTAGAGGCAATATAAGCCAGCTGCGGAATGGGAATCGACCACTATGGAGGAGGAATCATGTGTCGGGTGTGGTGATGAGTATGGTTATTATGATTATTAGTGGTTGTGCTGGTATGTTCTTGTAGTTTGTTTTTGTGCTCTTTGATGTGGGTTTGTGTCGGTTGTGTTCTTGTGCAATTTGTGTCCCATGGTTTTTCACTTTCCCTAAAAGTGTTCGGAAATAATAAAATTAAGTTTCAGCATGACAACCATGGAAAGGAGCACTCCCAAACGACAAAATTGAATCTTATAACTCATAAAAAAAGGCCATGAATGAACTTAATAAAATTATAATAAATAAAATACATGTATAAAATGTTCTGAGTTGATTTATTTATTTATTTTATTTGATCAACCAAGACATTAAGATCAAGTACAGAACACTTTATAACATAAGGTAAAGGATTATTTCTAAACCTCTATTTCTTCCTTCGGGTTACACATTATATCTCTTTACCCACACATAAGTCAACTTTATTTGTATAAAATTCTTATAAATTATATGTATATGTTCCAAACTCATGTATTCAGATCTATTCATGCTTCTTTAATGGGGAAATACATGTTTCAAAAAGGTTCCCTTCTCAATTCTTCCCGATAAGCAAACCCGATTAAAGGGAACTTCTTGATTTCTCCCCAATTTTCAAATGTAATAAATAATATAGTTTAGTGCACCTTTATTTTTATAAAATCACTCATATTATAATGAAAAACTATATTGGTTCATTTCTAGTTTTATACAAATAATTATACCTTTTATGTTTTAAAGAATCATTAAAATTTTTCCTTAAACCATACCAAAGTGGCTAAATTATAAAGTATCTTAAACAACATTTAAAAAAACAATTCATTTAGTCATAATTTATCATTACCTATGCCTATTTATCATTATTAATTCCCATTTACTATTTAAATCCATTCTTTTGTGGACACTTTCTTGATACACCTATTGTTTATGCTTTATGACATGATTATGATACCCATTTATTTAAATGGGTAACCCATATTTTTATACATTATGCTTGATTATTCATGTGGAAAACATATGCATGAACTTGTTATGATGGATTCACATAAGTAGCACTACAATTCATTAGGTAATGTTTAGTCTCATGATACATCATGTGAAATTGGATTAGTTGTTAGCTTTGACTCGTTCTCCTCTATGTGAAATGGTCTTGGTGGTTAGCCTTGACTCATGCTCCTCCATGTGAAATGGTCTTGGTGGTTATCCTTGACTCATGCTCCTTCTTCTGAAATGTTCTTGGCAGTTATCCTTGACTCATGATTATGTCATGTTGTATATTGTTTCCACATTCCCAGGATACCATGATTACATGATTCTAGGTTACATATGTTATGCTTCCTTATGTTTATTCACGTTTCATGCTCTTTTTTATGTCACCATGTTATGTATTCTAACCCATGTGTTATTCTTTATTCGTGCACTTATTCCCTTACCATGATTTTAGCTCATCCCTTTCTTCATGAATTCCTCAAGTTATCCTATGAAGAATGTAAGGGACCAAAGAAAGTTAGGTGATTATTATGAAGATTAAATAAATGACGTTTTTTTATTTTGGTTCCATGTTTTTAGTTTTATGTAATTAATCTTACAAAGACACTATACATTATGATCCTTGGTTTTTATTTGAAGGCTAATTGTTCTTAAAATCATGTAATAATATGTGTAAAAGGATAGGGTCACCATAACCAAGGTATGCATTTTTTCCCATCCAAACCTAGAGAAGAAATCCAATCTCATCATGAATTAACGTCACACACATGTTCATCATCAATTGAAGTTGCCTCCATCATGAAAAATATTATTTTTTGGTAGTCTGTTCGGATGTCAGGAACCTGAAAAAATCTAGTGAACTAGATTTGAATTTGTTCCTATATATTTGAAAAATAGGAAGCACAAGTTGCACCTTGACAAGCCCACCGCATCCATGTTGATCTGTTATGACCAAACCCATATAGTGCTGCCCCGCTCACCGAAGAAGAAAGTCACATTGTCACAAGAAAATCCAAGACAAATCACCACTTAATTGTTCCCTAGATTTAAATCTTACATGCTGATGAATCCCTCAATCATGATCCAATGAGAATTCTGCATGTCGCCTGATTTTCTAAGTTTCCAGCTACTGAGTATGAATAAATCTCAAATCCTGCATGCACCGCTCGCCAAAATCACCACTAGAGAAGAACCACTACTTCAATTCCCACTATAGAGAAGGTGAGATATCAATAATGCGGATTTATTTTATCATTATCCCCCTCTCCTCATTATTCCCCGTTATTTATGGCCCAACAAGGTTTAACATTATTAAGGATCCCATGTGGTTTTAATTGCATTGTAAATACACCTAGATTTTGTTTGTCTATATATTGAAATTAATAGCACTCCAGAAAAGTATCCCAGTTTGCGGTACACAATAACATATCTTGTGTTCTAACATTTTTATTTATCCATTAAAGTCACTCACTTTTTTTTGGGTGTTGATCGATCAAGTATTTCCAACATCTGGTATCACAATGTGGTTTACTTGATCGATGATGTCGAACTCTAATCCCTCATCACCCCAATTCTCCCAGACACCATCAACACATCCTAGATTCCTCATTGATTGTAGTAGCGGCCCTCTGGTGGTACATCAGTTGGTGAAGGAGAGCAGTGGATTTATGACATATCAAATCCAAACAAACACAAACTACATTGAATGGTCCCTGATTACGAAGGATATGCTCCAAGTACAGGGACTCTAGGATATCATCAACACTGATGATGCTGAAATCCAAGAATAGCAGATAGTGCTGGAGGCCATCCCGTGCGTTGTCCCACAAGTGATGATCTCCATACTCATCGTCAATTCAATTTCCAAGGAATCTTGGGACACTTTCAACACCATGGGCATCAGTATTCAATAAGTGTGCAAGGCCAATTCCTATAAGCTCTGAAATAAGTACAAAGGAATTTCTTTCCACAACAGAGAATCGAGCGATGACTTTGTGATGCGGCTCACCGGGTTGGTCAACAATCTCACAATTCTTAGAAAACACGAGCCTCAAAACAAGGTCATTGAGAATTACCTTTGCATTTTACCCTCTAGGTTCTCACAAATTTCTCTTTCAATTGAGACACTTATCGATATCTCTATGCTCTCTCTAGAGGAGGTAACTGGGAGACTCAAAGTGGTGGATGACCTTTTTGAGATGGCATCCACCACTGAAAATGGTGGGAAGCTTCTCCTTATCAAGGAGGAGTGGGTTTTATAGATGATGGAGGGAAAGTTGGGGGAGGTACCCTTCAACAAATCCAAGTTTGGAAATTGGCACCATCAACAACCACGATGAAAGATAGATGAAGACCACAGTGGAAATAGAAGGGATGGATTGGGATATAGTGGCGGTCATGATGTCTCAAGGGAAAAATGTCGCAACTATATTAAAATGGGACATCATTACAAAGATTTGTATAACATGCCAAAAAGGGTTGAGGCCCTTCTAACCCAAGGTGACGATGATGAGCCTACGCTCCATATGGAAAAGTCATGCACTATGGTTCACAATTCTCCGCTATTATAATCTTCCATCCCCAATATTCTATAACTATAATGAATCCCTCTATAGCTAGTCAAGGTGAATCGAGGTGTGAAATGAAGGCTTCTAGTACCTTGACATTAGTTCCATAAACCACATGATGGGGTCCCTCGCTAACTTCTCTAAGTTTGAATCTGGGATCTGTGGCACCATGATGTTTAGAGATGGCTCCACCATCAACATTGAGGTATGTGATTCCATCTTGTTCTCCTACAAAACCATTGAGCACTATATACTCATGGCGGTGAAATTCATCCCAATGCAGGCCACAAAAATTATTTGAATCGGAAAACATGATGAGAAAGGTTGTCAGATACTAATATAAGAGGGCATCTTAAGGACATGTGACCAGTGGTGGTGCCTTCTAGCCAAGGTGAAGAGATTCCCTGAACAGATGTACAAGCTTAGACACAATATTACACAACCAATAATCTTGTCAGCAAGGGGATCAGAGAAGGCATGGTACTGGCATTTGAGGTACAACCACCTAAACTTATAGGCTCTATTAAAGCTCTCTCAATGATATATGGTGCGAGGGATTCCTTAAATTGATTAGGTGGATCAAATTTGTGACAAAATACATTATTGGGAAGTAGTGGTAGGTCTCTTTTCATGAGAAGGTGAAGTATCAAATGGAGAAAGTCCTCAACTGTGTCCATGGTAACCTCTATTGGTCAATTATGCTAATGATACCAAGAATAATATGCTACATTATGCTCCTCATGGATGACATGAGCAGCTATATGTGTCTTAATCAAATCGCATGAAATAACTAAGTTCTGATAGTAATCAAATGTTTTTAGGCCACAGTGGAGGTAAAGACATGATTCAATATAAAGGTTATACACATGAACTATGGTGCAATGTTCAATTCATAGGAATTCGATGAATATTGTGCCAATAACAGAATACAACATAAACTCACAAATCCATATTAACCAGAGAAGAATGGGGTCATTGAGCAATGCAACCAGACAGTGGTTTCCATGGATCGAATCATATTGAAGGAAAGGGGCCTTCTCAGGATATTCTTGGGTGAATACATCTCTATTTTTATCTTCAACCTTAATTGAGCACTAACATGTAGCCTTTATGGGATGAAGTTTAATCAGGTATGGCATGAAAAATGACCAGTGGTGCACTTTCTCCACACCTTTGGTTGCATCGCACATGTCAATAACATGAATCCTTTCCTGAAGATGCTAGATTACTAGAGTACACTGATGATCTTCATTGGGTATGAGTCTGGGTCCATGGAATACTGCGTGTATTGTAGATACCCGAAGCTTGACGTACATGGACATTACATTACTTTTGAAAAATACTTAATACATAACAAAAACAGACACACAAGGGCTGTAATAGTTTAGTGTCTTTGGAAACTCGGAATATAAACTTCTAATCATGTTGAAATATCTTCAACAACTCCCATAACGATCTTCCCCTTTTTGTTTCCTTAACTAAAACCTTTCTTTATTTCCTAGGGAAAATAAAACATAAAAAGGGTGATCTCAAATTCTCAGTAAGGGAAAACATAGATAACATAAAACAATCCATAAACAATTTGAAGCAAAACCATGAACATTAAATTTAAACATCAAAATCTTGAGCAAAGACATAAATCGTGGAAGTACGTAAGGCATATATCATAATGGAACATCAACCATGATAAAATATATTGGGAATAAAACGTGTAATTGTGGAAACCATTCAGCACATGTTATGATTTCCATAGTAGCCAAGGCATTGCTGCCAAGACCATCTTAGTGAACAAAGTCCCTTTCTGAATCGAGTTCACTCCTCGTTACAGTCCTGTAACACTGAACCAGATTAACTTACCATTCCAGCCATGTCTATCTCATGAGATATAAATCATTAACCAATTCATTGGAGGGAGATATAGGTCCCACCCATCTCAAAATGAAATCATTCTTACTTGTGCCACAAAATAAACATACATCATTCATAATAACCCAATGAATAAAATGGGTTTCATAAACATCATCCCATCATCACATAATACATATAAATGAAATGGATATAATTTCATAATAAAAAAAGAGAAACCATGTAAATCATATAGACATTATACTTTAAACATACACATATGAAATAATGTCATCTTAGATGGAAAATGGTTTTGATAAAACACTTGAAATGAATTCTTGAGGAAAATATCTTCTCTTCTTCAAAATCAATTTCTTTTCACAAAACGTCATACACTTTTTAAAATAAAATTATTTTTTTGAAAATAGTCATAAATTATTTTTTAGGAAGCTTCATGAAAATAAGGATTTATAAAACCATAAAAATCTGTTCGTGCCGTATAAGTTAAAAAAACATTCTTCTCGTACTTTTGTCGAAAAAGTCAAAAAGTACCTCAAATGGTAAAAAAAGATTCCTTACATACCATGTTGTAAAAGTAAAAGATTGTTAAAAATGACTTTAAACATACATGAAAACACTTTTATAAAACATGGACATGGATGATATAAATAACCCCAGTAAATACTTACGAATAAGCAATCTCGGATAAAAATGAGATTTGAAAAATTATCCCTTACCTTAGGTCCGATATTCTTTGTACGTATCTGAACCACCCGTATAATGATTTAAATAATGTCATTGACTTATTAAAAAATCATATTCATTGTTATGATATCATATATGGTTCACTTATGACTTTATATTACCCGTTCTTTTGTAAATTCCATGTTAAAGAGTGTTTTGGGTAAAATCGTTTCATTTGTCGTCCGTGTTTTGACTTGTAATTATTCATATGATTACTTAGATCATGATTACTTAATTCCAGAATATAAAACATGATTTATATATAATATATATTCAGAATATACGTATATATAATAGATCGATAAATGGAAAGAAATACATTGTTCATGGAGACGGTAGGCCGTACGTACGCATGAACGTTGTTTTCATTTCCTCATTGAATTGAATGGAATTAATTGGATGGCATACATATATATATACATAAATATAGTAGCATTATTATTTAATATATTTCATTATTATTCATTATATAAACTTTATGATCATTCATGTATGGTTAACATGGATAATGAATCTCATCGTGTCGTGGAGACGGTAGTCCGTATGTACGCACGAGCGATGATATCGTTCCCATAATTATTGAATAGAATTGGAGTGGATGGTATAATATATCAGAATCAGTATGATGTTATAATAACCATATATAGTTATTATTTACACCATTATACCCATCCATGTAAGGTGTTGGTGGAAAAATAGATTTCACCACGGCGTGGAGACGGTATTCCATACGTACGCAAGTGAGGTGATTTCATTTTCCGTAGGATGGATAGACGGTGAAATAGGGTTGTTTCATACATATAATAACATATCAGTATATGAGTTATAGTGATGTTATTACTTCATAATGAAACAACTAAAGAATAAAATGTGGTAGAAGAAATAAAGTTGAAAGAATCGGTAACAGACATTACCTCTTCTTTGAAACGCCTCTTTGAGACCTCCTCTTAGGGCACAAAAATTTGTCTTTGAAGAAGACCAGAACCTCTGGGATGTTTCTATGGAAGTGGAGAAGATAATTTGGCAGGGTTTCGCCGAACTTTAAGGCTCAAAGTGGTGTGAGGAAGAGAGGGAGGAGGTTCCCTTTTATAAGGGAGGAGAGGGGCGCCTTTGGAAAAACTAAAAATATTATTTTATTATAAAGTCATCTTCGGTTTTTAATATCTCCAAATTGAGTTATTTTGAATCTAAGGTGGGTATGGGTCGAAATCCTCTCATCCAATAGAATTTAGACAAGTTTAGGTTTCTATTTTAACCTTATCATTTAGATTTAACCTTAAGTTAAATAATTTTACTTTTACAGTGTCTTCTTGTTTTCTTACAATATAAAGTTAATAAACTTACTATAACAAGTCAAAAGAACCCCAAGTTGTTCTTTATTAATATATATAACCTTATCTAAGTCATTTGGAAAAACCTTATATTTTTAGGAATAAAATAACAATTAATGATATAATATTTGTTTTAAAAACTATTTTATGTCAATTTTGACACTATTTGGTAATTGATTTTTGTAAAAATCTTAACAGAATGATTAGTTCGAAAAAAGTTAACTAAATAAATACTCACATGTAATATTAACCTAGAAAATTATTTTAATTCATAAAAAGTCTCAAATTACATTTATTTGGGTATTTATATCATCAATTATGTCAATATTTCATTAATAAGATAATTACTACATCATCATTGTGTCATAAATAAATTAAATTATTTAATGTCTAAAAATTATAAATAAAATACCATTATGTGGGAAATCTTCTTAGATTTCAAATTAATATTTATAGTCGAATTTATATTATGTATAACCCTATATTGAAAATTATTTACTTATTAAACTTTGATTTTAACTATTTTAACCCTTCTTTAAATAAATTAATATTAAATGTCCTAATCTATTCCAAGTGGGCCTAAATGGTCATATTTTATTCCTAATGTTGTTTTTGGTCGAATTAAACTTATCCAATAGAATTATGACATGTGTTAGGGTAATAATAATATCATTTTTACCCTTAATTATCCTATTACTTTTAACCGTGGTAAATAAAAGTAAAAGGTTACTATTCACCAAAAATTATTTTCATCTCATTGAACCACATTTTAGTCCTTTATATTAACCGTGTCTCTCGGATTTTTGAAATTCAATTCACAGAAGTGGTAAAATTTAATTTAAATTAAAAAAAGTCGGTTTTTTAACTACCACTGTGTGGTTTTACTATTCATCGAAAATTGAAGTTTTTCAGAAAAATACCAAAAATTCAGCCGAAACATTATTTGATATTCCAAATTTAATATTGATTTCTATTTTTCCAAATTCATAACAGATAATTGGAATTAATTAATTTTAAATTTAATTCCCGTTATCAAAACAAATAGCGTGTTTTTAAGAAACAAAAACAATCAAAAGATTGATACTTGTTTATATCCAATTTCAAAGTGAAATTAATTCCAATGACCAACATTGGATTAAATGGTAAAAATATATTATAATTACACTTTAAACCCAATTAAAAATATAATCTAACCATCTAAATTATTGTGATGAAAAAAGTTGTTTTTAATTAAAATATAGCGTGTTTTTACTATTCATTAAAATATGAAAGTTATCAGAATAATATGAAAAATTTATCCTAAGTAAATTTTTATATCCTGATTCCAAATAAAAATTTTATTTTGTCAAATTGAACTTATAGACATGTCAGAAACAAGAATTAAAGTGGGTGTGCCATCAAATGGCGGAAAAACTACATTTTTTGAAAAATACTTATTTTACTCAAAAAATTGATTTTGTTCTCATACCATTTTCTAGAAAATGTTTAAGATGAATAATAATGTTATAAAATTCATAATTTAGTTGATACAATTCATAACGGCTAGTTCATAATAATATTATAACCATATATCGTTGTTTAGTGAAACCTGGTATTGCGTACAACACACGCTATCGAGGAAAGTCATGATTGCGTGTAATGCAAGCCAAGTCAGGGTTACGTGTTGTGCAAGACTCCTCCGTTGTTTCGTATAACAGAATCCAACCATATTTCATTTATACATTGAATATATATATATTTATATATATACACTCAATGTTTCGTAGAATAACTACTATCAAAATTATGTGTAACATGATCCAAGAATAGTGTTGTGTATACTGCAAGCTCATACGGTGTTGCGCATGGTATTCTTGTTGTAGAATACATCACAAGAAATCAATGATATTAAAATAATATTTTCCATAAAATCTCATGGTGTTACATTCTACACCCCTTAAAATGAATTTCACCCTAGAAATTCGTCGGGGTTATAAATCGTTTACTATTTATACAAACCCACATCGTAAAAAGGAATACTAAAACTTAATTTTAAAAACTAAACTATGAAATGTAAAGATTACCCATGAAACTCATCACTGGGTTTCCATATAGGAGAACATAGGTGAAAATATGGATATGGAAGAAAAATATAACCATCAAGTTCTGATGGAGAGTGGTAGAGAACATGGCTATGAAAAAGCCATCAATCACAAAGCCATAGATTTGTGATGATCTAAGGTACCATCTGATTCATAGGATATAAGGGCACTAGGACAACATTTTTTTTCAAGATCATTTCCCTAAAGTTGATGAAATTGGAATTAGAAGAAATACTTTCGTGATTTTGGTACAGTCTCACCGTTGTTCGTTCTTTGGACAATTTCCACTTCATCTCTTAAAGAAATGAAGTTGAATTTGTTATTCGTGAAGTGTTAGCAGATCATGTGATAGAATGATGGGTCATTCCATCTGTCTCAAACAAAAGGTTATAAAAGTTATCAAAAATACATAAGTCCATCTATAGTGAGATTAATCATATATGGTTCCTAAAATGGACTTATACATCATATATCATACTGTTTAATATAATAAAACTAGTTTTAACTAAATAGGGACTTCCTGTAGGCCAGTGGTAGGCGATAAAGGCCAATCGCACATCGGTTGTGGGTTCGATTCCCACAGCCTTGTCCGACGTGATGGGCTATCGCCCATCCTGCAGGTTGTCCTTTTTCTAAAACTACATTACTATAACATCCCGTAAATAATATCGAAAAAACTTCTATCCTTAAACAATACTAACTTATGTCCAACATAATCCATTCCAATCTTTAGGCTTATCCATAATACCGCAGTCCACTCTCATATTATAGTGAAAATGATTACCAGAGATTTCATATAACATGCATGTTAATACCATTGTTGATCCCCATATATAATAAGATATGTCTTGTTGGTCACATT
The DNA here is from genome assembly GCA_963277665.1 of Viscum album. NCBI lineage: Eukaryota > Viridiplantae > Streptophyta > Magnoliopsida > Santalales > Viscaceae > Viscum > Viscum album. The sequence continues at coordinate 57,427,277 of OY728123.1, forward strand.
CCAAACATTCTAAGGCCTTAATCGTGTATTCTCTTGAAATATTAATACCCATTAAACCTTAGTGAAAACATGAATATTGTCAAAAGTTAACTCTTTCCACATGCCAAAATCCAAAAATTCTATATACTCAAACCATGATATAACCTTATCCTTATATCAGTCAAGAGCTCATGAATACTATCAAACATTTAATTTTCTTTTTATCCCTTCATTATGCGCATATCATCTACTTTCCAAAAATATCTGAATAATCTTTCATGGTTACTGGTACCATTCATCATACACTTTCAAAACTTAAGGAAAGACAACAGTGTAACAATCCTTAGATGTCTCTTTATTCCATAGTACCATGAGATTACTTATACAACATTACACTTGATAAACATGTAATCATTCCACTACCTTCTTAAACCATTGACCGAGCTTCAACAATTCTTTCATCTCACATATCATTTGTAGTCTCTTCATCATCACCAACATAAATACTACCCATACAACCATACTGATTCTCTTCATGAGACTTTCCCTTAGGGAATTGGTTTGCATAATGCCCATACAATCCACATTTAAAACATTTAACCATTGTTGATGTCGTAGCAATACCATTATCCTCATCCATGGTGTTAAGTGAACCTTTTCCTTTGCACTTATTGGATTTATGTCCTTCTTTTCCACACCCAAAGCATCTTCCAGTTCCTTTGAAACATTTTCCTTGATGCCTCTTCCCACATTATTTACATAGGGGAAATTGAACTTTCTTTCCTCTATGATCATCATGAAACTCCATCTTTCTCTTATTAGCCGAGTCGGGAAACATACCAAATTTGAGTTTATTGATCATATTATGACATTGCTGATTCGGTATAATAATGATGTTTGGACTTCCAAATCCCATTTAATTTGGTTGCTAATGAAGAATATCATTCCATTGTCTATCATATCCTCCATTATTGTGAATCATCTTGTTTCCATCCATTTTCTAAAACCCAAAAAGAATAGTGTGAGAGGAAAAAATCATAATAAAGGGGGAGTAACTTCAATATCTAACATCTTAGGTTTAATCTAATATCTTTACCATAATTCTAGTACTATAACCTATACTTATACTTAACCTTAGGCACATCTCTAGACATACCTTAGAAATATCTCTAGGGATCTCACTAAAGTTATCGCATCCTAGTTTCCAAAGGTTGACTAAACCTTTCCTCTAATACCAACTGTAGAGACCCGAAGCTTGACGTACATGGACATTACATTACTTTTGCGGAATACTTAATACATAACAAAAATAGACACACAAGGATCGTAATAGTTTAGTGTCTTTGGAAACTCGGAATATAAACTTCTAATCATGTTGAAATATCTTCAACAACTCCCATAACGATCTTCCCCTTTTTGTTTCCATACCTAAAACCTTTCTTTATTTCCTGGGGGAAATAAAACATAAAAAAGTGTGCTCAAATTCTCAGTAAGGGAAAACATAGATAACATAAAAGAATCCATAAATATTTTGAAGCAAAAACATGAACATGAAATTTAAACATCAAAATCTTGAGCAAAGACATAAATCATGGAAGTATGTAAGGAATATATCATAATAGAACATCAACCATGATAAAATATATTGGGAATAAAACATGTAATTGTGGCAACCATTCAGCACATGTTATGATTTCCATAGTATCCAAGGCATTGCTGCCAAGACCATCTTAGTGGACAAAGTCCCTTTCTGAATCGAGTTCACTTCTCGTTCCAGTCCTGTAACACTGAACCGGATTAACTTACCATTACATCCATGTTTATCTCATGAGATATAAATATTTACCCAATTCATTGGAGGGAGATATAGGTCCCACCCATCTCATAATGAAATCATTATTACTTGTGCCACAAAATAAACATACATCATTCATAATAACCCAATGAATAAAATGGGTTTCATAAACATCTTATCATCATCACATAATCCATGTAAAAGAAATGGATATCATTTCATAATAAGAAAAGAGAAACCATTTAAATCATAGAGACATTATACTTGAAAAAAACACATATGAAATAATGTCATCTAATATGGAAAATGGTTTTGATAAAACACTTGAAATGAATTCTTTAGGAAAATATCCTTCCTTCTTCAAAATCAATTTCTTTTCACAAAACGTCATACACTTTTTAAAATAAAATTATTTTTTTGAAAATAGTCATAAAATATTTTGCAGGAAGCTTCATGAAAATAAGGCTTTATAAAACCGTAAAAATCTGTCCGTGCAATATAAGTTAAAAAAAACATTCTTCCCATACTTTTGCTGAAAAAGTGAAAAAGTACCTCGTATGGTAAAAAAATATTCCTTTAATACCATGTAGTAAAATTCAAAGATGGTTAAAAAGGACTTTAAACATACATGAAAAAAAATTTATAAAACATGGGCATGGATGATAGAAATAACCCCAGTAAATACTTACGAATAAGTAATCTCAGATAAAAATGAGATTTGCAAAATTATCCCTTACCTTAGGTCTGATAAGCTTCGTACCTATCCAAACCTCATGTATAATGATTTAAATAATGCCATTTACTTATTAAATAATCATATTAATTGTTATTATATCATATATGGTTCACTTATGACTTTATATTACCCATTCTTTTGTAAATTCCATATTAAAGAGCGTTTTGGGTAAAATCGTTTCATTTGTCGTCCGTGTTTTGACTTGTAATTATTAATATGATTACATAGATCATGATTAATTAATACCAAAATATAAAACATGATTTATATATAATATATATTCAGAATATACATATATATAATAGATCGATAAATGGAAAGAAATACACCATTCATGGAGACGGTAGGTCGTACGTACGCATGAACATTGTTTTCGTTTCCTCATTGAATTGAATGGAATTAATTGGATGACATAAATATATATATACATAAATACAGTATCATTATTACTTAATATATTTAATTATTATTCATTATATAAACTTTATGATCATTCATGTATGGTTAACATGGAGAATGAATCTCATCGCGTCGTGGAGACGGTAGTCCGTACGTACGCACGAGCGATGATATCGTTCCCATAATTATTGAATAGAATTGGAGTGGATGGTATAATATATCAGAATCAGTATGATGTTATAATAACCATATATAGTTATTCTTTACACTATTATACCCATCCATGTAAGGTGTTGGTGGAAAAACAGATTTCACCACGGCGTGGAGACGGTATTCCGTACGTACGCACGCGTGGTGATTTCGTTTTCCGTAGGATGGATAGATGGTGAAATAGGTTTGTTTCATACTTATAATAACATATCATTATATGAGTTATACTGATTTTATTACTTCATAATGAAACAACTAAAGAAGAAAAGGTTTAAGAAGAAATAAAGTTGAAAGAATCGGTAACGGACATTACTTCTTCTTTGAAGCGCCTCTTTGAGACCTCCTCTTAGGGCACTAAAATTGGTCTTTGAAGAAGAAAAGAACCTCTGGGATGTTTCTATGGAAATGGAGAAGAGAATTTTTCAGGGGTTGTCCAAGCTTGAAGGCTCAAAGTTGTGTGAGGAAGAGAGGGAGGAGGTTCCCTTTTATAAGGGAGGAGAGGGGCACCTTTGGAAAAACCAAAAATATTATTTTATTATAAAGTCATATTCTGTTTTTAATAGCTCCAAATTGAGTTATTTAGAATATAAGGTGGGTATGGGTTGAAATCATCTCATCCAATAGAATTTAGACAAGTTTAGGTTTCTATTTTAACCTTATCATTTAGATTTAACCTTAAGTTAAATAATTTTACTTTTACTGTGTCTTCTTGTTTTCTTACACTATAAGGTTAATAAACTTACTATAAAAAGACAAACGAACCCCAAGTTGTTTATTATTAATAGATATAACCTTATCTAATTCATTTTTCCAGACCTTATATTTTTAGGAATAAAATAACAATTAATAATATAATAGTTTTTTTTTAAAACTATTTTATGTCAATTTTGACACTATTTGGTAATTGATTTTTTTGAAAATCATAACAGAATGATTAGTTCAAAAAACTTTAACTAAATCAATACTAATATATAATATTAACCTATAAAATTATTGTAATTCATAAAAAGTCTCAAATGACATTTATTTGGGTATTTATAACATCAATTATGTCAATATTTCATTAATAAGATAATTACTGCATCATCATTGTGTCATAAATAAATTAAATTATTTAACATCTAAAAATTATAAATAAAATATAATTATGTAGGAAATAGTTTTAGATTTATAATAAATATTTATAGTCGAATTTATCTTATGTATAAACCTATATTAAAAATGATTTACTTATTAAACATTGATTTTAACTATTTCAACCCTTCTTTAAATAAATTAATATTAAATGTCCTAATCTAATCCAAGTGGGCCTAAATGGTAATATTTTATTCCTAAGGTTGTTTTTGGTCGAATTAAACTTATCTAATAGAATTAGGACATGTGTTAGGGTAATAATAATATCATTTCTATCCTTAATTATCCAATTTACTTTTAACCGTGGTAAATAAAAGTAAAAAGTTACTATTCACCAAAAATTATTTTCATCTCATTGAACCACATTTTAGTCCTTGATATTAATCTTGTCTCTAGGATTTTTGAAATTCAATTCACATAAGTGGTAAAATTTAATTTTAATTATAAAAAGTTGGTTTTTTCAGTACCACTAAGTGGTTTCACTATTCATCGAAAATTGAAGTTTTTCAGAAAAATAACAAAAATTCAGCCTAAGAATTATTTGATATTCCGAATTCAAAATTGATATCTATTTTTTCAAATTCATAACATATAAGTGGAATTAATTAATTTTAAATTTAATTCCCGTTATCAAAACAAATAGCGTGTTTTTAAGAGACAAAAACAATCAAAAGATTGATACTTGTTTATATCCAATTTCAAAGTGAAATTAATTCCAATGACCAACATTGGATTAAATGGTAAAAATATATTCTAATTACACTTTAAACCAAATTAAAAAGATAATCTAACCATATAAATTATTGCGATGAAAAAAGTTGTTTTTAATTAAAATATAGCGTGTTTTTACTATTCATTAAAATATGAAAGTTATCAGAATAATATGAAAAATTTATCAAAGTAAATTTTTATATCCTGATTCCAAAGAATAATTTTATTTTGTCAAATTTAACTTATAGACATGTCAAAAACAAGATTTAAATGGGGTGCTCCATCAAAAGGTGGCAAAACTACATTTTTTGAAAAATACTTATTTTACTCGAAAAATTGATTTTGTTCTCATACCATGTTCTAGAAAATGTGTAAGATGAATAATAATGTTATAAAATTAAAAATTTAGTTTATACTATTCATAACGACTAGTTCATAATAATATTATAACCATATATCGTTGTTTAGTGAAACTTGGTATTGCGTACAACACACGCTATCGAGGAAAGTCGTGATTGCGTGTAATGCAAGCCAAGTCAGGGTTGCATGTTGTGAAAGACTCCTCCATTGTTTCGTATAACAGAATAAAACCATATTTCATTTATAAATTGAATATATATATATATTTATATATATACTCTCAATGTTTCGTAGAATAACTACTATCAAAATTGTGTATAACATGATCCAAGAATAGTGTTGTGTATACTAAAAGCTCATACGGTGTTGCGCAAGGTATTCTTGTTGTAGCATAAAACATAAGACATCAATGATATTAAAAGAGTATTTTTCATAAAATCTTGGGGTGTTACATGTATGACCCCATCAGCAAGTGCATGCATGTAATGCATGATCTCATGTTCGATGAGGTTGAGAAGTGGGATTAAAGTGCAAATGATGAACAAGGTGTGTTGAGTAGTGAGGATCCATTCACCATAGAACACAAAATGACATGTATATCGGGGACGATGGAGACCGACAACACTGTCGAAGACCATAGATCATTACCCATAGCCACTTGTGCCTAATTAGTAGATGTTGCAACACCAGATGTGGTAAAGGTGATTCTCATTCCATCAGTCGTAGTGTAGGTCTCATCGCCTCCATCCAACATGATAGAGGCACTACATGTCAATCATGATAATAAGTCACTTCAGTTCTGAACCATCGACAACATCATCGGGGCCACAACACCAATTATATTTTCACTATGTGAGCTTAGCCCTAGTGAGCTACATTTCACTACGTCTGAAGATAAACCCTTTTTTGGTGAAGAAGAACAACAATAGTATTGTCATTGGGAAATTCTTGAGGAGAAAAAGTCGATTGAGGACAATGAAACATGGGTTCTCATCGATCTCCCCATTGAAAATCATCCAATTGGGTTCAAGTGGGTCTTTAAGGTGAAGTGCGATCAGAATGGTGTGGTAGTAAAGAACAAGGAAAGGATCATTGCAAATGGATATGTTTAGCAGAAGGGGATCGACTTCAAGGAGGGCTTTTCCCTGCTATACACATTTAATTGGTGTCACTCTTTATTGTAGTGGTGGCATAACAAGAGTGGGAGGTCCATCAAATGGATGTAAAATTGTAATTCCTGAATTTTGACCTCCAAGAGGAGGTATACATCTAGAAAACACCATGATTCATCATTGAAAACCATGATTGAAAGGTTGATATGAAGAAGATATTTTGGATGATTGACTTGGGATTTCTCTCCTAATACCATTGAAATGAAGTGAACCAAGGTCTAATACATATCCTTATATCAATCTGCATATGCGACTAAGATATTAGAGAAGAGTGGAATAGGAGGTTGAAACACCCGTCATGTGTCGATAGAGGTCCTCTTGAATCTGATCATGTCAAGCACTAGCCTGTTGGTCAATGCCACTCAGTATCGGAGCATTATCAGCAACATATGATACCTAGTGAATACATGGACATACATTACCTATGTGTTAGGTTACATAAGTCTATTCATGGAGGAATGACCCAAATATCACTTGGCCACAATCAATTAACTATTGTGCTACATCATCAGGACACAAAACTATGGTGTTTGCTACTCAAGGAAGGTAAATATTCAATCCATCCCATTTTTCTTTAGTGATAGTGACATGGCTGGTGACATTGACAACCGCATAAGCACCATTGGGGTGTTCTTCTCCCTTGGTGATAATCTCATCACTTAGCACTCATAGAAGAAAAAGGTAGTGGAGTTATCTTCATGTGAAGGGGAGTACATTGTCGCAACAACTAAAATGTGCCAGGGCATCTGGTTTTCTTGACTATTTGGATAATTTCTCTGGTTAGACCGCAGTGCGCCAATGCTCAAAGTGGTCAACAAGTCCATCAATTCATTAAGCAAGAACATTGTCTTCCATGATCAGAGAAAGCACATTAACACTCAATTCCATTTAATTTTGGAGTTTATTGATAGAGGAAAAATCATTATTGGGAGAACTCGCATTGGGGAGAATCTTGAAGATATTCTCACAAAGTCACTTGGGTGTTATAGGTTTTAGGAGCTTCACGTGAAGATTGGAACCATTGATATCCAATGATAAAGACATAAATGAGGCTGATTGTTGAATAATTTCAATAATGGGAATTAATTCCACCATTACCCCCATCATTCATCTCCCTAATTTTCGACTCAACGTGGTTTGACCTAATTAAGGCTCCCGCATGGTTTCAATTAAATTGTACATATGCCTTGATTTTGAGTGTGTGTATAAAGAAATGAAAACCCCTCCAAAAAAGTATCCCAGTTTGTGGTGCACAAAAACATCTCTTGTGTTAGAGAATTTTTATTTGTCCCTCAAAGACTTTTTCTTGTGTTTAGTGGGTGTTTATCAGTCGGGTATTTCCAACACCCCCACCCCACGAGCCCATCCATAAAAAAATAAAAAAGGTAAATAATATATAAAATAAAAAAATTATAATATATATATTATATAAAAAACTTAATAAAATAATAATAATAATAATAAATGGTATATATATATATAAACATGTTTATGTTTATATATATATGTATATATATATATCTTGATTAAATATTGATTTTTTATTTTATCTATAGGTTTTATGACACCTAAGATTAGGCCCAATGCATTTGTTTTCTTCCCTCGAGACACCCACTATACTGTGAAGCACTAAAGCACCAGCGACTCTTAATGTTTACAAAGCTCGATCAAAGGAGGAACACGAATCAATTATTCTAATAAAAGTTGGGCATGTGTCAATCATCCAACCAAGAAGAAGTCATTATTAGACACTAGAAATAAGAACATTCCCAAAGAAATTGGAGATACTCATGTTGCTCATGTGGAGAATTTCAAAGTGCGCTAAGGACCACTTATCAACCTTCATTAAATATCACGCTATTTCACTATTCGTGAGAGGTTTTAATATCTCTATCTCACTCGATCTCGAATAAAATTATCTATTTCTAGTACTTTTATCCTTTATTTTCATTACTATGGTAATAAATCCTAGGATGGCACACTAATCGTTTAGTGGTTGCACCAAGGAGACTCCCCCTACTCCCATGTTGATGATTTTTAATTTAATATTCATCGATAATATGATATTTATTATTTATTTCACATTTAATTTCTCTTATCTTCATCACTGGATCGCACAGACAAGCCTCTTACATCTTATCTATTATTTGTGATCATGAGAAGTTGGTTGATTTAAGGGTAATCAGGGATCTTTGTTTACTATGTTAATAAATAATTAATATTTTAGTGATTATTGTAACCCTCTATTTGAACTTAAAATTCAAGGAGAGAGTAATTGAGGGATATTTCACTTAGTTAGAGATAAAATAGGAGATTAAAATAGGAATAATTATTTAATCAGTAGGTGAGGGGATATCCAAGGATACATCGTTCTTTCAAAATTTAATTTTAAAACCAATTAAAACCTATATTCTATTATTGATTTCAACAAATTGAACCCAAAAAATAAAAGAAAAAAATCATAGCTCTATCCTCTCTGAAGACAAGCTTGAGACCCACAATTGATACATTTTAATTGGGTTCAACATTGTTTTGTTGACCACCCAGCGACAGGCGCGTCATCAAAATTGGTGTCACTGTCAAGGAGGATAGAGTTTTTTGCTTTAATATTGTTATTAAAAATGAATGTAACAAATGACCAAATCAAAATCATCTCACCTCATTGTTTTTTATCTTGAGGTTGAGAAAACTCTTCTAGATAGAATGAAAACTTTGAGATTCACCGATGAAGGAAAGATGTTTTTTCACAATCCCGTTTGATTGGCAGATCATCCCTTTTTCTTCATCCACTAGAGTCACTTAAAGAAGCTAAAACATGGAAGATAATTAGATTCAATTGAATAGAACATTAATAAAACAATATACACCTAATTTCAATAAAAATAATCAGCAGTTAAAATGAATAATCAATAAGATTGTGAGCTTAAAACTGAAATGTTAACTCACCTAAATAAGTTTCATGGTTTTTCAGGAGAAGAACCCAATGGATACCTATGATAATTTGGATACATTTTCAATGGTTTCAAACCTTGAGGAGCCACTAAGGCTCAAATCAGCTGGAAGGAATTTACATTCTCTCTTGAAGGGCCTTCCAAGGAGTGGTTTTACAATATCCAACCTATAGAAATCACTACTTGGGATGAACTGTGTCGAGCCTTCGTCTAAAAGTATTTTCCTAAATTAATAAGTGTCCAGATGAGGAAGGAGATTTATGTAGTCAAACAATCCAATGGAGAGAGAATGTATGAGTTTTGGGAGAGATTTAATGGATTAAAAACTCTTGCCCCCGCCAAACAAGTGAAGAGAATCATTTCTTTTCGAGTTCAGCCCGCACGTTGGTGTTTCCATTTTTGAGATAAGATATATGTTTTGGAAATTTAAGATCCTTTGGTTTTGTATCTGCCAACATGAGATACAAGAGATCTGATGATATAGTTTTTGATATAAATTTTCAGATTTCTATTTCAATCAGGATATGTGGAATATGGGAGCCTATAAAAAGGGAAGCGACTGGTGGTGAACAGAAGCAGAGAGATGCTTAAGACGTGGTCCACCAAGATCATAAGGGAAGGGGCCACCGCATCTGTGGTATCCCAGGATGCTTGTCGGCAATGGAATACGAGACATTGATGGTGGATCTATGATGGTATGGGATACCATGTTTACTATATGATGTATGACACATCGACATTGAATAGGTGTAAAGCAGTAATGATGTGATCAATCATCGAGCCATGTATTGAGAGTCTTCATGATTGCAGTGATCAAGCACTGGGTCCCAGTAAAAGATCGGTGGTACATCATGATGGCAAGATCATGATAGAGAAATCCTTTGGATGTTGAAAGATGGTATGAGGATGACATATGTAACACCCTGAGATTTTATGAAAAATATTCTTTTAATATCACTGATGTCTTGTGTTGTATGCTACAACAAGAATACCTTGCGCAACAACGTATGAGCTTGCAGTATACATAACACTATTCTTGGATCATGTTACACACAATTTTGATAGTAGTTATTCTACGAAACATTGAGTGTATATATATAAATATATATATATTCAATGTATAAATTAAATATGGTTGGATTCTGTTATACGAAACAACGGAGGAGTCTTGCACAACACGCAACCCTGAATTGGCTTGCATTACACACAATCGCGACTTTCCTCGATAGCGTGTGTTGTACGCAATACCAGGTTTCACTAAACAATGATATATGGTTATAATATTATTATGAACTGGCCGTTATGAATAATTTCAACTAAATTTTTAATTTTATAACATTATTATTCATCTCACACATTTTCTAGAACATGGTATGAGAACAAAATCAATTTTTCGAGTAAAATAAGTATTTTTCAAAAAATGTAGTTTTGCCGCCTTTTGATGGCGCACCCACCTTGAATCTTGTTTTTAAAATGTCTATAAGTTTAATTTGACAAAATAAAATTCCTCTTTGGAATCAGGATATAAAAATTTACTTTGGATAAATTTTTCATATTATTCTGATAACTTTCATATTTTAATGAATAGTAAAAACACGCTATATTTTAATTAAAAAAACTTTTTTCATCACAATAATTTATATGGTTAGATTATATTTTTAATTGGTTTTAAAGTGTAATTAGAATATATTTTTACCATTTAATCCAATGTTGGTCATTGGAATTAATTTCACTTTGAAATTGGATATAAACAAGTATCAATCTTTTGATAGTTATTGTTTCTTAAAAACACGCTATTTGTTTTGATAACGGGAATTAATTTTAAAATTAATTAATTCCACTTCTATTTTTTAAATTTGGAAAAATAGACATCAATTTTGAATTCGGAATATCAAATAATTCTTAGGCTGAATTTTTGGTATTTTTCTGAAAAACATCAATTTTCGATAAATAGTGAAACCACTTAGTGGTAGATAGAAAAATGATTTTTTCATTTAAATGAAATTTTACCACTTCTGCGAGTTGAATTTCGAAAATCTGAGAGACACGGTTAATATCAAGGACTAAAATTTGGTTCAATGAGATGAAAATATTTTTTGGTGAATAGTAACATTTTACTTTTATTTACCACGGTTAAAAGTAAATAGGGTAATTAAGGGTAAAAATGATATTATTATTACCCTAAAACATGTCCTAATTCTATTGGACAAGAGTAATTCTACCAAAAACAGCCTTAGGAATAAACTATGACCATTTAGGCCCACTTGGATTAGATTAGGACATTTAATATTAATTTATTTAAAGAAGGGTTAAAATAGTTAAAATCAATGTTTAATAAGTAAATAATTTTTAATATAGTGTTATAAATAAGATAAATTAGACTATAAATATTCATTAGAAATATAAAAATATTTCCTACATAATGGTAGTTTATTTATAATTTTTAGACATTAAATAATTTAATTTATTTATGACACAAAGATGATGCAGTAATTATCTTATTAATGAAATATTGACATAATTTATGTTATTAATACCCAAATAAATGTAATTTGAGTATTTTTATGAATTCCACTGATTTTCTAGGTTAATATGACATGTTAGTATATATTTAATTAACTTTTTTCGAACTAATAATTCTTTTAGGATTTTCAAAAAAATCAATTACCAAATAGTGTCAAAATTGACATAAAATAGTTTTAAAAAAAATATTATATTATTAATTGTTATTTTATTCCTAAAAATCTAAGGTTTGGCCAAATGACTTAGATAAGGTTATATATATTAATAATAAACAACTTGGGGTTCGTTTGGCTTTTTATAGTAATTTTAGTAACCTTATAGTGTAAGAAAACAAGAAGACACGGTAAAAGTAAAATTATTTTACTTAAGGTTAAATCTAAATGATAAGGTTAAAATAGAAACCTAAACCTATATAAATTCAATTTGATGAGAGTATTTAGACCCATCCCCACATTAGCTTAGAAATAAATCAATTTGGAGCTATTAAAAACCAAATATTACTTTATAATAAAATAATAGTTTTAGTTTTTCCAAAGGTGCCCCTCTCCTCCCTTATAAAAGGGCACCTCCTCCCTCTCTTCCTCACACCACTTTGAGCTATCAAACTCGGCCAAACCCTTCCAAATTATCTTCTCCACTTACATAGAAACATCCCAGAGGTTCTATTCTTATTCAAAGACCAATTTTAGTGCCCTAAGAGGAGGTCTCAAAGAGGCGCTTCAAAGAAGAGGTAATGTTCGTTACCGATTCTTTCAGCTTTATTTCTTCTTCCACTTTTTCTTATTTATTTGTTTAATTATGAAGTAATAAAATCAGTATAAATAATATACTGATATGTTATTATATGTATGAAACAACCCTATTTCACCATTTATCAATCATACGGAAAACAAAATCACCACGCGTGCGTACGTACGGAATACCGTCTCCACGCCATGGTGAAATCTGTTTTTCCACCAACACCTTACATGGATGGGTATAATGGTGTAAATAATAACTATATATGGTTATTATAACATCATACTAGTTCTTATATATTATACCATCCACTCTAATTATATTCAATAATTATGAGAACGATATCATCGCTCGTGCGTACGTACGGACTACTGTCTCCACGACGCGATGAGATTCATTCTCCATGTTAACCATACATGAATGATCATAAAGTTAATATAATGAATAATAATGAAATATATTAAATAATAATGCTACTGGATTTATGTTTATATATATATGTATGTCATCCAATTAATTCCATTCAATTCAATGAGGAAACGAAAACAACGTTCATGCGTACGTACGGCCTACCGTCTCCATGAACAATGTATTTCTTTCCATTTATTGATCTATTATATATATGTATATTATGAATATATATTATATATAAATCATGTTTTATATTCTGTAATTAAGTAATTATTATCTAAGTAATCATATGAATAATTACAAGTCAAAACACGGACGACAAATGAAACGATTTTACCCAAAACGCTCGTTAACATGGAATTTACAAAGGAACGGGTAATATAAAGTCATAAGTGAACCATATATGATATCATAACAATGAATATTATTCTGTAATAAGTCAATGACATTATTTAAATCATTATACAGGAGGTTCGGATACGTACGAAGCAAATCGGACCTATGGTAAGGGATAATTTTTTAAATCTCAATTTTATCCGAGATTGCTTATTCGTAAGTATTTACTGGGGTTATTTATCTCATCCATGTCCATGTTTTGTAAAAGTGTTCTAATGTATGTTTAAAGTCCTTTTTAACCATCTTTGACTTTTACTACATGGTATGTAAGGAATCATTTGTTTACCATACGAGGTACTTTTTGACTTTTCTGGCAAAAGTACGAGAAGAATGTTTTTTTAACTTATACAGCACGAACGGATTTTTACGGTTTTATAAAGCCTTATTTTCATGAAGCTTCCTACAAAATATTTTATGAATATTTTCAACAAAATAATTTTATTTTAAAAATTGTATGACATTTTGTGAAAAGAAATTGATTTTGAAGAAGAAAGGATATTTTCCTCAAGAATTCATTTCAAGTGTTTTATCAAAACCATTTTTCATCTAAGATGACATTATTTCATATGTGTATGTTTCAAGTATAATGTCTCTATGATTTACATGGTTTCTCTTATATTATTATGAAATTATAGTCATTTCTTTTATATGTATTATGTGATTATGGGATGATGTTTATGAAACCCATTTTATTCATTGGGTTATTATAAATGATGTATGTTTATTTTGTGGCACAAGTAAGAATGATTTCATTATGAGATGGGTGGGACCTATATCTCCCTCCAATGCATTGGGTAAAGATTTATATCTCATGATATAGACATGGCTGGAACGGTAAGTTAATCTGGTTCAGTGTTACAGGACTGGAACGAGGAGTGAACTCGATTCAGAAAGGGACTTTGTCCACTAAGATGGTCTTGGCAGCAATGTCTTGGCTACTATGGAAATCATAACATGTGCTGAATGGTTTCCACAATTAAATGTTTTATTCCCAATATATTTTGTCATGGTTGATGTTCCATTATGATATATGCCTTATGTACTTCCACGATTTATGTCATTGCTCAATATTTTGATGTTTAAATTTCATGTTCATGTTTTTGCTTCCAAATTTTTATGGATTGTTTTATGTTATCTATGTTTTCCCTTACTGAGCATTTGAGCTCACCCTTTTTATGTTTTATTTTCCCCAGGAAATAAAGAAAGGTTTTAGGTAAGGAAACAAAAAGGGTAAGATCATTATGGGAGTTGTTCAAGATATTTCAACATGATTAGAAGTTTATATTCCGTGTTTCCAAAGACACTAAACTATTACGGTCTTTTTGTGTCTCTTTTTGTTATGTATTAAGTATTCCGAAAAAGTAATGTAATGTCCATGTACCTCAAGCTTCGGGTCTCTACAGTTGGTATCAGAGGAAAGGTTTAGTCAACATTTGGAAACTAGGATGCGATAACTTTAGTGAGATCCCTAGATATATTTCTAAGGTATGTCTAGGGATGTCCCTAAGGTTAAGTATAAGTATAGGTTATAGTCATAGAATTACGGTAATGATCTTAGAATTAAACCTAAGATGTTAGATATTGAAGGTACTCCCCCTTTATTATGTTTTTTTCCCTAGCATGATTTTTTCCTCTCACACTATTCTTTTTGGGTTTTAGATGATGGCTGGAACCCGAAGGAACCGTGTTGATCAATGAAATGGAGAATGCAATGATTGTACTCCTGAACAAACAAATGTTATGGGAGATGGAGTGAAAAATATTATTGATATACTTACACAAGCTATGAATCATTCTGGACTTCCAAATGAGCAGAGAAGGGAACAATATTCTATTGAGTCCTTCATGAGGCAACATCCACCTTCTTTCAGTGGGTCTTCTGATCCACTTGCTGCTGGACAATGCATCAGTACCACTAAAAAGATATTTTCATTTCTTCAATGTTCTGAACATGATAAATCCATCTAAGCAGTATATCGTTTGGAAGGTGAAGCTGATCAATGGTGGAATCTTATCAAGAATACGAGGCTAAGAGATGAAATTGAGTACATGGAATGGGACGAGTTCAAGAACTTATTTTTCAATAAGTACTTCCCTCGTATTCTTTGAACAAAGATGGAGAAGGAGTTTCTTAAACTAAAGCAAAAGGATGATGAATCTGTTGGTGTATACAAAGCGAATTTTACAAGGCTTGCAAGGTATGCATCTGGCTTTATCATCCAACCTGAAAGTAAAGTTGTTAAATTCTTTAGTGGCTTAAAACCAAATCATTGAAGGGAATTGGCTATAAGAGACTTCAGTAGCTATGAAGAAATTGTGTGTTGTGCTATCAAGGTAGAAACGGAAGTTGGTGTTACTTATACATCTCATGGTTTTGACAAGAAATGAAAGATGGAGTTCAAGGATAAATCTCATAATAATGGTGAAAAGAAGATGAATGTTTCCTTATGCTCAAAGTGTGGAAAGAAGCATGGTGGAGATTGTCTTAAAGGGACTAGAAAATGTTTTTAAGTGTGGAAAAGAAGTTCATTGAGCAGCAGAGTGTCAAAGTAATGGAAAAAGGGTTGCTAATGATGTGAATAAAGAAAAGACTGCAGAGAATGCACCACCAACACTTCAATGCTTCAAGTGCAAGGAAATGGGTCATTATGCTAATAAATGCCCTAATCCAAGGGTTAGTGATGATCGACATGAGAAACCACTTAAGGAAAAGGACAAAGGGAAGTCACATGCGATCACTATTGGCGATGTTGAATATGACAACGGTGTGGTGGAATGATTAAGTGTTTATGTAATGGGATTCCAAAATAATGTTGTATATAGTATCGTGGAATATTGGAATATTTATGTATTGGTCTATTGTGGTTTTCAATAATTTTATGGTACTAGTAACTATGAAAAGTGATTGAGATATTTTTGGAAAAAAGATGATATGCGCATAATGAAGGGATAAGGAGAAAATGAAATGTTTGACAGTATTCATGAGCTCGTGACTGATATAAGGAAATAGTTATATCATGGTTTGAGTATATAGAATTTTGGGGTTTTGGTATGTGGAAAGAGTTAACTTTTGACAGCACTCATGTTTTCACTAAGATTCAATGGGTATTCATTTTTCAAGAGAATACATGATTAAGGCCTTCGAATGTTTGGAATGTGACCAATAATACATATCTTATGATATATGGGGATCAACGATGGTATTAACATTCTTGTTATATGAAATATATGGTAATCATTTTCACTATAATATGAGAGTGGACTGCAGTATTATGGATAAGCCTAAAGATTGGAATGGATTATGTTGGACATAAGTTAGTATTGTTTAAGTATATAAGTTTTTTTGATATTATTTATGGGATGTTATAGTAATGTAGTTTTAGAAAAAGGACAACCTGCAGGACGGGCGATAGCCCATCGCGTCGGACAAGGCTGTGGGAATCGAACCCACAACCGAAGTGCGACTGGCCTTTATCACCTAACACTGGCCTACAGGAAGTCCTTGTTTAGTAGAAACTAGTTTTATTATATTAAGCAGTATGATATATGAAGTATAAGTCCATTTTAGGAACCATATATGATTAATCTCACTATAGATGGACTTATGTCTTTTTGATAACTTTTATAACCTTTTGTTTGAGACAGATGGAATGACCCATCATTCTATCACATGATCTGCTAACACTTCACGAATGAAAAATTCAACTTCATTTCTTTAAGAGATGAAGTGGAAATTGTCCAAAGAACGAACAACGGTGAGACTGTACCAAAATCACGAAAGTATTTCTTCTAATTCCAATTTCATCAACTTTAGGGAAATGATCTTGAAAACCAAAAATGTTGTCCTAGTGCCCTTATATCCGATGAATCAGATGGTACCTTAGATCATCACAAATCTATGTCTTTGTGATTGATGGCTTTTTCATAGCCATGTTCTCTACCACTCTCCATCAGAACTTGATGGTTAGGTTTTTCTTCCATATCCATATTTTCACCTATGTTCTCATATATGGAAACCCAGTGATGAGTTTCATTGGGTAATCGTTACATTTCATACTTTAGTTTTTAAAATTAATTTTTAGTATTCCTTTTTACGATGTGGGTTTCTATAAATAGTAAACTATTTATAACCCCGAAGAATTTCGAGGGCGAAATTCATTTTAAGGGGGCGAGAATGTAGCACCCCGAGATTTTATGAAAAATATTTTTTTAATATCATTGATGTATTGTGTTGTATTCTACAACAAGAATACCTTGCGCAACACCGTATGAGCTTGCAGTATACACAACACTATTTTTGGATCATGTTACACACAATTTTGATAGTAGTTATTCTACGAAACATTGAGTGTATATATATAAATATATATATATTCAATGTATAAATGAAATATGGTTGGATTCTGTTATACGAAACAACAGAGGAGTCTTGCACAACACGCAACCCTGACTTGGCTTGCACTACACGCAATCACGACTTTCCTCGATAGCGTGTGTTGTACGCAATACCAGGTTTCACTAAACAACGATATATGGTTATAATATTATCATGAACTAGCCGTTAGGAATAGTATCAACTAAATTTTGAATTTTATAACATTATTTTTCATCTTACACAATTTCTAGAACATGGTATGAGAACAAAATCAATTTTTCGAGTAAAATAAGTATTTTTCAAAAAATGTAGTTTTGCCGCCTTTTGATGGCGCACCCACCTTAAATCTTTTTTTGACATGTCTATAAGTTCAATTTTACAAAATAACATTCTTATTTGGAATCAGGATATAAAAATTTACTTTGGATAAAATTTTCATATTATTCTGATAAATTTCATATTTTAATGAATAGTAAAAACACGCTATATTTTAATTAAAAACAACTTTTTTCATCGCAATAATTTATATGGTTAGATTATATTTTTAATTGGTTTTAAAGTTTAATTAGAATATATTTTTACCATTTAATCCAATGTTGGTCATTTGAATTAATTTCACTTTGAAATTGGATATAAACAAGTATCAATCTTTTGATAGTTATTGTTTCTTAAAAACACGCTATTTGTTTTGATAGTGGGAATTAATTTTAAAATTAATTAATTCCACTTCTATGTTTTTAATTTGGAAAAATAGACATCAATTTTGAATTCGGAATATCAAATAATTCTTAGGCTGAATTTTTGGTATTTTTCTGAAAAACATCAATTTTTGATGAATAGTGAAACCACTTAGTGGTAGATAAAAAACTGACTTTTTCATTTAAATGAAATTTTACCACTTCTGTGAATTGAATTCCGAAAATCCGAGAGACACGGTTAATATCAAGGACTAAAATGTGGTTCAATGAGATGAAAATATTTTTTTGGGGAATAATAACTTTTTACTTTTATTTACCGCGGTTAAAAGTAAATAGGGTAATTAAGGGTAAAAATGATATTATTATTACCCTAACACATGTCCTAATTCTATTGGACAAGTGTAATTCGACCAAAAAAACCTTAGGAATAAAATATGACCATTTAGGCCCACTTGAATTAAATTAGGACATTTAATATTAATTTATTTAAAGAAGGGTTAAAATAGTTAAAATCAAAGTTTAATAAGTAAGGCATTTTTAATATAGGGTTATACATAAGGTAAATTAGACTATAAATATTAATTAGAAAGATAAGAAGATTTCATACATAATGGTATTTTATTTATAATTTTTATACATTAAATAATTTAATTTATTTATGACACAAAGATGATGCAATAATTATCTTATTAATGAAATATTGACATAATTGATGTTATAAATACCCAAATAAATGTAATTTGAGGCTTTTTATTAATTCCACTAATTTTGTAGGCTAATATGACATGTTATTATTGATTTAATTAATGTTTTTAGAACTAATCATTCTGTTATGATTTTCGAAAAAAATAAATTACCAAATAGTGTCAAAATTGACATAAAATAGTTTTTTAAAAAAATATTATATTATTAATTGTTATTTTATTTCTAAAAATCTAAGGTTTGGCCAAATGAATTAGATAAGATTAAATATGTTAATAATAAATAACTTGGGGTTCGTTTGGATTTTTATAGTAAGTTTATTAACCTTATAGTGTAAGAAAACAAGAAGACACGATAAAAGTAAAATTATTTAACTTAAGGTTAAATCTAAATGAAAAGGTTAAAATAGAAACCTAAACATGTATAAATTCTATTGTATGAGAGTATTTCGACCCATTCCCACATTAGCTTCTAAATAAATCAATTTGGAGCTATTAAAAACTGAATATGACCTTATAATAAAATAATATTTGTAGTTTTTTCAAAGGTGCCCCTCTCCTCCCTTATAAAAGGGAACCTCCTCCCTCTCTTCCTCACACCACTTTGAGCCTTCAAGCTCGGCCAAACCCTGCCAAATTCCCTTCTACACTTCCATAGAAACATCTCAGCGGTTCTAGTCTTCTTCAAAGATCGATTTTAGTGCCCTAAGAGGTGGTCTCAAAGAGGCGCTTCAAAGAAGAGGTAATGTCCGTTACCGATTCTTTAAACTTTATTTCTTCTTCCACTTTTTATTCTTCAGTTGTTTAATCATGAAGTAATAACATCAGTATAACTCATATACTGATATGTTATTATAATTATGAAACAAACCTATTTCACCATCTATCCATCCTACAGAAAACAAAATCACCACGCATAAGTACGTACGGAATACTGTCTCCACGACGTGGTGAAATCTATTTTTCCACCAACACCTTACATGGATGGGTATAATGGTGTAAAGAATAACTATATATGGTTATTATAACATCATACTGATTCTGATATATTATACCATCCACTCCAATTATATTCAATAATTAATGGAACGATATCATCGCTCGTGCGTACGTACGGACTACCGTCTCCACGACACGATGAGATTCATTCTCCATGTTAACCATAAATGAATGATCATAAAGTTTATATAATGAATAATAATGAAATATATTAAATAATAATGCTACTGGATTTATGTATATATATATGTATTTCATCCAATTAATTCCATTCAATTCAATGAGGAAAATAAAACAACGTTCATGCGTACGTACGGCCTACCGTCTCCATGAACGGTGTATTTATTTCCATTTATATATCTATTATATATATGTATATTCTAAATATATATTATATATAAATCATGTTTTATATTCTGTAATTAAGTAATCATGATCTAAGTAATCATATGAATAATTACAAGTCAAAACACTGACGAAAAACGAAACGATTTTACCCAAAACGCTCTTTAACATGGAATTTACAAAAGAACGGGTAATATAAAGTCATAAGTGAACCATATATGATATAATAACAATGAATATGATTATCTAATAAGTCAATGAAATTATTTAAATCATTATACAGGAGGTTCAGATACGTACGAATCATATCGGACCTAAGGTAAGGGATAATTTTGCAAATCTCATTTTTATCCGAGATTGCTTATTCGTAAGTATTTACTAGGGTTATTTCTATCATCCATGTCCATGTTTTATAAAAGTGTTTTCATGTATGTTTAAATTCATTTTTAACCATCTTTTACTTTTAGAAAACGGTATGTAACGAATCTTTTTTTTACCATACGAGGTACTTTTTGACTTTTCCGGCAAAAGTACGAGAAGAATGTTTTTTTAACTTATACGGAACAAACAGATTTTTACGATTTTATAAAGCCTTATTTTCATGAATATTCCTCCAAAAGATTTTACGACTATTTTCAACAAAATAATTTTATTTTAAAAAGTGTATGACGTTTTGTGAAAAGAAATTTAATTTGAAGAAGAAAGGATATTTTCATCAAGAATTCATTTCAAGTGTTTTATCAAAACCATTTTCCATCTAAGATAACATTATTTCATATGTGTATGTTTCAAGTATAATTTCTCTATGATTAACATGGTTTCTCTTTTCTTATTATGAAATTATATCCATTTCTTTTATATGGATTATATGATGATAGGATAATGTTTGTGAAACCCATTTTATTCATTGGAATATTATGAATGATGTATGTTTATTTTGTGGCACAAGTAAGAATGATTTCATTATGAGATGGGTGGGACCTATATCTCCCTCCAATTCATTGGGTAAAGATTTATATCTCATGAGATAGACATGGCTGGAATGGTAAGTTAATCTGGTTCAGTGTTACAGGACTAGAACGAGGAGTGAACTTGATTCAGAAAGGGACTTTGTCCACTAAGATGGTCTTGGCAGCAATGCCTTGGCTACTATGGAAATCATAACATGTGCTGAATGGTTGCCACAATTACATGTTTTATTCCCAATATATTTTATCATGGTTGATGTTCAATTATGATATATTCCTTACGTACTTCCATGATTTATGTCTTTGCTCAAGATTTTGATGTTTAAATTTCATGTTCATGTTTTTTCTTCCAAATGTTTATGGATTGTTTTATGTTATCTATAGTTTCCCTTACTGAGCATTTGAGCTCACCCTGTTTATGTTTTATTTTTCCCAGGAAATAAAGAAAGGTTTTAGGTAAGGAAACAAAAAGGAGAAGATCGTTATGGGAGTTTTGAAGATATTTCAACATGATTAGAAGTTTATATTCCGAGTTTTCAAAGACCCTAAACTATTACGGTCCTTGTGTGTCTGTTTTTGTTATGTATTAAGGATTCTGAAAAAGTAATGTAATGTCCATGTACGTCAAGCTTCAGGTCTCTACAACATATTTTTAGGTGAAGATCTCTGAGGTAGTGATGTTTCGTCGACATAAGGGTGACGTTTTGTCACAAATTGATCTTCTGATATATGGCTTCAGCGAGATGTTTATCAAAGAGAAGGAAGTGGTGTATTGGGGTGTATTTTTCACATAGGTTTCCTCTTCTCTCTCAATTGTAATTCAAGTTCATGAATTTCTTGGATTATTGTATTATCTTATTCATAGTGGTTATTTTTGGGAATGGCCCCGTGGTATTTTAATTCTCTGCATCGGAGGATTTTTTCACGTTAAAAATCTTGTGTGCTAATTTATTTATTCTGCATATATTTCTTCCATATTTCGACGTGTTTCTCATGATGTTTTTAGCAATAAATTTTTGTCCTAGAATTGGGATTCTCCCCAACAAGTGGTATTAGAGGTGATGGTTCAGGCTTGCAAATTGTGAGGAGAATTTTGGATGTTTTTGAGAGGATTGATGGCACATGCATGAGGCAGAATAAGATTTGGAAAGCAGGTTGAGGGAGGTTTTCCAGATCTTACACCAAATTCTTTTCTTTAGATTATGTGACTAGTGAAGAAATAATTAAAATTTGAAGGTCGAGGTGATGTGCTAGGTGCTTTGGATTTTGAGCTGGGGGAGAATTTTTTTTCCTACAGGTGCTACTGCTTTTTTCACTATCATGATTTTGAGGGAACCATATATTGTTGATTCTGGTATTGGTGGTGCAGACATGAATATGATGAAGACTTCATCATTTGGATTTCTTTTGTAGGGGGGCAGTCAAGTCTCTGTCAGTGCTGCAAAATAGTGTCTCATTTTTCTGCAGAGGATAATGATTGGTGTGATACCAATATGTTTTTTGTTACAACTGAGTTTGTTGGATGGTATCTCCATTGAAAAACTAAAGGGGGGATTATTGGGGTTCATCCCGCATGTTGGTGTTTTCATTTTTTAGATAAGATATATTTTTTGGAAATTTAAGATCCTTTTGTTGTGTATCTGTCAGCATGAGATACAGAAGATCTCATGATATCTTTTTTGAGATATATTTTTATATTTCCTTTTCAATCAAGATATGTGGCATAGAGGAGCATATAAAAAGGAAAGTGGGTGGTGGCGAATAGAATCAGAGAGCTATTCAAGATGTATTCCAATGAGATCGGAAGGGAAGAGGCCACCGCGTCTGCAGTAGCCCATGAGTATCGTCGGTGATGGCATACGAGACATCGTTGGTGGATCTACGATGAGATGGGATACCACGTTTACGGTATCATGTGTAGCGCATCAACATTGAACAGGTGTGAAGAAACAATGACGTGATCAATGATCGGGCCATATATCGAGAGTCTTCTTGATTACAGTGATCAAGCAACATGCCCTGGTTAAATATGGGCAGTACATCATGATGGTGAGATCATGCGAGAGAAATCCTTTGGGTGTTTCAAGATGGTGTGAGGGTGACACATGTTTGGGTGAAGATCTCTGAGGTAGTGATGTTTCGTCGATAGAAGGGTGATGTTTTGTCACATATTGATCTTCTGATAAATGGTGTCAGTGAGATGCTTATCAAAGAGAAGACAGAGGTGTATTGGGGTGTGGTTTTCACACAGGTTTTCTACACTCTCTCATTTGTAATTAATGTTTAGGCATTACTTGGATTCTTGTATTCAATGATTCATAGTGTTTATTTTTGGGAATTTCCCCAAGGTCTTTTAATCCTCTGGATGAGAGGGGTTTTCCAAGTTAAAAATCTGGTGTGTTAATTTATTTATTATGCATATATCACTTCAATATTTCGAAGGGTTTCTCACGATATTTTTGGAGAGAAATTTTTTCCCCAAAATCAGGATTCTCCCAAACAATTTCCTAGTATTCTTTTACCAAGAATTGATGAATAGAAAATGAAACCTTTTGGAAGATTCCTTTGGAGGAGCACTAATTGACAAAGCACCTACTAAAGTCAGGAATATCATTGAAAGGATCTCCCAGAATTCTAAATATATCTGTATGAGAAGTACAACAAGGGGAGTACAAGAGGTGAATAGTTTTAACTCTCCCTTTTTGATAAAATTGTTGCACTAACCTCTTTTGTAAAAAATCTAGCTGTGAACAAAGTATAGGAGACATCACCCACTAGAATCCCTTAGGTTTTCCATTCTCTCAGGAACACTTCACTGATAAGTGTCCTCAAGTTTCGGAAAATGATAAAGCCTTATAACAGAGACCATACTAGTAGCAGGCAAGCTGCAATCAAGGAGGTAGAGAGTACTCTAACATTAAGAATGGAGCTAGAAATCAACAATTTCAAGGACCACCCTTCAACAACGATTTCAACAAAATTTCCAACCACAACCATTAAAAAAAGAATACTTAACCATATAATAACTATAAACTAATGAAATCATAAGAGTCCTCACTGGAGGACTTGTTGAAGGAAGCTGTGAAGACAAAAGGCTTAATCCTAACTACCAACAACGAAATCAATAATCGATGCTTAGGTTAGATTCCTACCCAATCCAATCTTAACCCCATATAAAATGTTAGCTCTTTCACATTATGGAGTGGAGAGTAGCTGGAAGTTGGTGAAGAATCATCACCACCTAGAGAAGAATATGGAAGTGGACAACCTACTAAATCTGAAGAAGTTACCCCTAGAAAAACCCTTAAGAAGAAGTGCTTGTGGAAACACTGCTTGTGAAGAAGGATAATGGGAAAGCTGAGATGGACATTTTGTTATGATTTTAATTCCACTTAAATCTATCAAATTCACTTGTGGATTTGGAATTTGAATGTGAATCGAAGTTGAACAGTGTAAATCACAAAAGGGGCATGACCATTTTTGTGGGAGAATTCATTAATTTATTTCAATTCTATAATGTGAATTTAAATTTAGGTATAGAAATCATTTTTTGTTTTGAATTCTATGATAATATTTTCCAGGAGTGCAATAGTTCAAGTGTGGGGGAGTGATGTGAGCCAAAAATTTCAATATTTTTTGCCTGTTTTTCTTTGAAAATACCCCATTATCCAATTCTCGGGTATTTAAGTGTATTTTTTGATTTTGGGAAATTAGTATTTAATTGATAAGTAGCTTAAAAAGAGAATTTTACATGTTTTATACAATTTTGAATTTAATGAAAAAAACTACACATTAATTGAAACTATTTTTCATTTTGATTTGTAAATAAAAATTATTTATGACTCGATTTTGAATTTAATTTTTAAGTAGATTAATTTCGAGTTTTAATTCATACATTTATTTTCAAGAATTTAATGAAAATCCATAAATTAATATCATTTTTGAAAAAGAATTTTGGTTTTAATTTTCAAACTTAAAATAAATGTTAATTTAAAATTATGGAAATTGTTTTTTGCAAAATTTATTTGAAATCGATTTCAATGAATTCAGAATCATTTATTCAAAAGAATTAAATTCTAATCTTAATTGATGTTCAAAATTTATTGGAAATGAATTTGACATTAGATTTTAACTGTGGAAATATATTCAGTTTTAATTTTATATTGGTTGATTATTTTTTGAGTTTAATTTGACAAAGTGAGTGCTGGAAAATTGTTTGTTTTTTTTAAATATATTTGCATGAAAATCAATATTACCACTCCAGCCTACCACCGGCGCTGCCTTTCTATACTACCATTAAAAAAAATAAAACAGTTAACACCCCTTTTTTTTTTGCAACCTACCATCACTGCCTTGTCCTGCAGTCGTTCCTCAATGGTAGCACAACTTGCTACCACCCTGCTGCCTGTTGTTTCTCCTCACCCAACCATAGAGCGTCAATCTACCGCTCACCGCTGCCATGATTATATGTTATGCCTGAACCCTTGAACGGCTGCCCTGAAGCCCGCGTCCCCCCACTCCCCAGTCATCGGCTGCCAAAGTGCGTTCATTTTTTTTCCCTCGAGACGTCAACTGTGCTATGAAGCACTGAAGCGCCAGTGACTCCAAAACTTCACAAAAGCTCCATCGCAAGAGGAACACGAATCAGTTAATTTTATCAGAGTTGGACAGGTGTCGTTCATCCAACCAAAAGAAGTCATTGTTCCACAATGAAAACAAGAAAATTCTTGAAGAAAGTGGAGGCACTCATGCTACTCACGTGGATAATTTCAAAGCACGCCAAGGACCTCCGACCATCCTTCTTTAAATATCGCACTGTTTCTCTGTGATCGAGAGGTTGGACGCTCTCTCTCGAAGATGATTCTCAATTTTTTCGACTATTTTTAGTTTCTTTTAATTTTTATTGTAATAACTTCCAGGATGGAAAAATAATCCCTTAGTGGTTGTGTCGAGGAAACTCCCCTTACTTCCCTATTAATGAATTCCAAATTTTAACTGTTCGGTCGCTTCTGTTAATTTAAGGGTAATTAGAGATCTCGGATTACTAGTTTAGGTAGGACTGGAGGTTGTAGTGGTCATTTTATCCCTCCAGTAGAACTGAAAATTCAACGAGAGAGTAATCAAGAGATATTTTACTCAGTTATAGAGAAAATAGGAGATTAAAATTGGAATAATGATTTAATAAGTAGGTAAGGGGATATCCAAGGCTAGGCCGCTATTTCTAAACTGATTTTAAAACCAATCATAACCAATCTTACATTTTTTTCAATAAATTGAACCCACAAAATGAATGTAAAATAAACCCATATCTCTATCCTCTTCTGAGAAAAACTAGAGTCCAACTATTTCTAAATTTTAATCGGGTTCAAAATTGTTTTTTAGATGCCCCGTGACAGGTGCGGCATTAGTTGCTATGAGGAGCTTATTCATGAAGATCAAAATTCAATTGTTATACTGGAACAGAAGATAATCACCCTCATTATCATGCTACTTTAAATGTTCTTTTGATATTCATTGTGTACAATTTATGTGGAAACTATTTTTTGGGATTTGCCTTATAGAAGTGAGTGGATATATAGGAGGGAGTGACCCTTGGTTTTGGAAGTGATCGTCACCAAAATAATATAATCATAGAAGTGTATATTTATTTCCTTGGTATATTGACCCATCCTTATTATATATTCCTTAGACATAGCTTTTTTAGTAAACCAAGTAAATTCATTGTGTCGTCGCATTTAGTTTTCATATTTCAATGTCACTTTTTGTCGGTTGGTTTCCATAGGTTCGAATCATTCTTTCCATTTGGGAAATAAGATATCGTTGATGAGGATGAAATTTGACGCCCTAATTAACTCCCTCTCTTAGTGTCTTTTGGGCCTTGTGGTTACAGCATATTAATACATTATGAACATTATGTTAGGGAAATAAACCGTGAAAAGATGATCTCTTGTACTACCGGTATACCACTGAAAGTATGATTGTCAACCCACTAGATATTCATTCATAGATTAGCATAGTGGAGAAATCAAACCTTCGAAACATTGCTTCCCCTTGGAATAAGTGTGATGGGAGTGGGAAGATAGAGAACCCTTCTCACTGTACTAACTCAACCTCACACACACACCTCTAAGGAGACAGTACATATAATTGAAATTCATCTAATGGTAATACGTGTAATAAAAGTACATAAAGCAGTAAAAGAATGCAAGAGATTTAACATGCTTTGGAATTATGTCCTACTTGCAAGAGAGGAAAAATTATGACTTCTGTATATTACTAAAAGTAAAAATATTATAATAAATTAAAAACCAACATTAGTAATATTTCATTACATAGTTATTAACACTTTGTAGAACTCTAATGCACTGTAAACCCCCTATTCATACATCAGATACACTATTCTATGTTTGCATCATATATTCATGGTCGGTCCCCACTTTCTTTTATAGGAAACTTGGCCGGTTTTCATGATTACTCTGTACTCCCATATTTGTTGAGATACCTCCATATGGAATGTCACTATTTATTTCCCATATCACAGTTGACCTTAACTGCATACCCGAGTAAAAACTTCTAGATTCTTCTTTCCATATAATTCCTTCTAGATATTTCACAAACTATCTAGACTTCCTTTGATGTCATCAAAAGATATGAACTTATGAGGAACATACTGCTACATAATAGATGCATTTTCACTGCCTTCACACTAAGCCCATCCACCTATCATTGATCAAATTTCCAATAAACGTAAATCTAGTGCTTGATGTAACATCCTGTTACAGTTCTAACAGGTATGTCTTTAACCTTGTCATGTTTTTCCCCTTTTTTTTAAAGGTTGGGGCCAAAGCCTCAATTTATTATTTAAAGCAAAGACCTATGTAATACTGGGTAGAGGGAAACCCATTACATAGCCTGAAGTTTCAAGGCCAAGTGGCCTGAATACAAGGCTTGAAAGCCCATTTTTTTCCCCAAAGGACCCCTCGGTGAACAGTACCACTATAGTACCTCCGCTACTATAGTGCATGGTACAGTACCCCCACCGCTACAATGCCTCCACCGCTACAGTGCCGTTGCTGCTGCAGTTTCGTTGCTACTACAGTACTGCTACAGTGCCCTGCTAAAGTACTGCTACTATAGCCCCATGAAATTTTTCACTGCTCGGATTTGATCCTGAGTCTTTTGGATGCCAAGCATGAGCCTATACCACTTGTCACGGTTTTCCATTTCATTAATAGAGTAGGGTTGAGTTTGAGTTGGGAGGATGGTTTAAATGGAGAATTCATAGTTTGGTTGTACTCTCACATTCTTTAGGATTTTTAACTATAGGCTTCCAGGGAATTACACGTCATGAACTGGGGTTACACAACATCTAAATTGTCATAGGATACAAGCCGTGAAAGAGGAATTCACACTGTGAAGGGTTTAACATCGTGAACCATGTTTCCACATCATGAAAAAGTGTCAAATCACACATTTTACTCACATGTTGGAATATAATGCATGGTGACACGCCTTCTTCCTATGCCCGCGTTACTTGAGGATTTCACAACGTGTAATGGATTACACATCATGTAATACCCCGACAGGCACCTATAAAAGCAATAGTGCACTAGGAATTTCTCTCACCCTCTTATTTGGTTTCCTCTCCCTCAACCCAAAGCCTTTCCCAATTAGTATTGGAGCCTTCCCACTCTTCTGGATCCATTCATTTGGTGATAAATCATCATTTCTTTGGCACGTGATATCTGGGTAAGCATTCTTCTTCATTCTTCATCTATCTCTCTTTCTCCT
Organism: Viscum album; assembly: GCA_963277665.1. Taxonomy (NCBI): domain Eukaryota; kingdom Viridiplantae; phylum Streptophyta; class Magnoliopsida; order Santalales; family Viscaceae; genus Viscum; species Viscum album. The sequence continues at coordinate 57,456,669 of OY728123.1, forward strand.
CTATTGGGTTTTCAATAGATCATCTTGGAATTTATGGATCTATGCCCTGTGGTGTTGGATCATTCTTCTAGGTAGGTTTTTAGGTTCTTATCCTCCTTCATTCTCATTCAAGTGTGTCGTTGTGGGTATTAAGTTTCAAGAAGGGGTAGGTGGTTCCATCCTAAAATGGTAAATTAATCATCACTAAATTTCTTGATTTATTTCAATTGTTGATTTAAATTCAATTGCTCAAACTTTCTTTCAATTAAATTGATAAAATCCCAATTTCAGTGAATCAGGAGATTTGAAATGGGTTTTGGAACAAAAATTTGGAAAACCCACAATTTCATTAAATTGGGGTGTGATTATGGAAATTGGTTGATTTAAATTATTGAATTTAACTAGTGGATTTGATGGAAATGGTTTCAATTAAAATTTTTAATTTAATTGTGGAAAATCAATTGTGAAAATGATGGAATTGGTTTTAAATGGATTTAAAACTTGTGAAAATGGCTTAAAATGACTTGATAGAAACCCATCTGTTTTATATTGTGAAAAGGACATGTTTTTTTATTAAAAACCATTTTATTTTTAAATGGAAAAAAATGGCATTTTGAAATTGGAGAATTATATTTAATTGTATTTTAAGTAGTCTTAAAATAACTTTCTCATCATGTTAGAGAACATGAAATCGTTATATAGTTGGTGAGTTATTTATATACACTCTACGATATTACAACATTCTAAAACATACATGTGGCAGGTCACATCCTTGATGGGAGGGTGACGAGTCACCTCTCGCTAGTGTCAAGGGGACAAGAGTATACTCATTTTTATATGATCACTTAGAGAGTGTGAAATCCTATATCCAATTAATACTATCATACCTACTCGGAATATGACCATGTTTTTCGCTTGTTTATTTATATATGAGAAATAAATGTATGCTAGTGCTGTAAAAATTATTTACATGTTGTTTCTGTATTTACATAAAAAGTTTTATGTAACTGATTTATTCAAGACATTTTTTTAGAAATAGTCCATCTCTTGTAAAGTAAAGCATGTTCTTTGAATGTATTTTCAATCATTTTGAAATTGTATAACTTGTTTGTTTAAATATGATTTTAAATTTCCAAACAAATTTATTTTGAAAATTGAAATCTTTTCCTAGGATAATCTATATTTGGCATCTGTTAGGGAATCTCTTGTGGTATCCTACTAGGCATAGTCTCACACCCTACTTTTTCCTTTGGGTGTTTGTATACTTTCTTCTTCCAGGTTCAACCAAAGGGAAGGGATCTCTTAGAGGTGGATCCTGCTGTTGAGCCTTGGTCATAGTGAGTTATGTACTTAGGGACTCCAGATGTATTTACCCATTTGGTACTTTGGTTGTAGTACTTTTGGATTTTTAGGCCTTGATGTATTATGGTATGTTACACACGGTAGAGTTTATTTTTTTTTGCATATTGACTTTCTCGTCTTTCTTTCGCTATGTTTTGTGGAAAATTAGTTCTCACTTGCATGTTGTATGATGCCAAGTTCTAGTCGCCAACCCATGGGAATCGGGAACGCCCTCTGGGCTATGCTAGGGATGGCTTGGTTATCGGGTTACCAGGGTACCTCGGCTGGTTCATGACAAAGTTGTATCAAAGGTGCAGGTTAAGAATATTGCCTTGATGATAATATGCATTTGAGTAATCTTGTGGATTATTTCTAGTCTTATCCCTATTGATATTTGGATAATGTAAAATACAAATCATAGTTTTCCTCTATGTTGGGATTTTTCCCTCACTACTCTGTTTGAGCATTCTCTAATATCTTTAAGGTTATCTACTAATGTTGTGCAACATCACGCCTCTAAGAAGATGTACGAATCAGATCCAGGAGGAGGCTGCTACGGAACCATAACAAGTGAATCCTCTAGTAGACCCAAATCTAGTTGAGGTGATCGTGCACATAGTTAAAGCTCTGGTATAGGCACCACCTCTAGTCCCTATTCAGGCTCCAGCTATGGACCCTTTGGGGGATTATCTTTGAAGTCATTCTCTACAGTTCCTTTAGCTGAATTCATCAGTTTTCAAAGGCTCAATTGATCCTCAGCATGCTGAGGAATGGATGGGAAAGATAGAACATATGTTTGAGTTATTAGAGACATTGGACATGATCAGGGTGATGTGTGCCACCTTTGTGTTGGAGGGACCAAGTAAAAGATGGTGGGAGATGATGGTGATAGTAGGGAAGCATGAGGGATTAGAGAGGAAGGAATTGAAGTTTCTTTTTACCGACCAGTTCTATCCAGAGTCAATAGTGTTTTCCAATGCTGCGGAGGTTTTCAAGCTTGAGAATGTTTAAAAAACCATGACCGAGTATTCATGTTTCTTTGTTGAGCTGGTGTAGTTTTCTCCTGAGAATGTATATAATGAGAGGATAAAGGCTCAGAGGTTTGAGTTGGTTCTTCGATCAGATATCTATTATTAGGGTTTCTTGCTGAATATTACCACTTATGCTGATGTGTTTTCTAGGTTGATGATGGTTGAGATGGACCTAGATGGAAATTTAGGGTTTTGGGGAGTTCCTTTTTATCCCAGTGGATACATTGGTTCCTTTAAAGTAAAATGGAAGAATGATGATTCTTGCGGTATTTCTAAAAGAAAGAATCACTCTATACCTCCTATAGTGCCAGGAGGATGTTCTTTGACTTACTATCAGTGTGTAAATCTAGGACATTCTAAGATGGTTTTGAATGAGGCATCCAAGAACTATAGCTCCTGCAGATGTTCAAGGCACCTATAGATATTCTTCCATCATTTCTCTACTTTGCATAGTGGAACAAGATCATTAGTTCCTCATAAAACTGTGGGGCAACTAGATGCTTCACGTACAAAATTTTCCAGCCATAGGCATTCAGAAAGAAGCTTCTACACACAGTGAAAGATTCCCTAGAGGAAGGAAACATGGGTCCAGCGATTGTGATAGGTACCATTACTATAGTATCATCATTAGTGACAGCTCTTTTTGATATTGGTGAATCTCATTTATTTATTTCAATGTGTATTGTTAATATGATTAATCTTCTTATGGATCTTTTATCTTGTGAAATGGATATTACTACACCACTTGGTATGAATATGGATTAGGGTCTTTGTAGTCTTTGTTGTGTCTTCTCTCTATCAGACGCCAAGATTTCTTAGAGCTTTCTGGTTCTCAACATGAAATATTTTGACATCATATTCAGGATGGATTGAAACATTTCCAACAAATCCCAAAATGATTTTTATCTTCGATAGGCCTACCTTACAACACCCAGTGGTGTGCCTCTTATCATTCAAGGAGAATGGGACCCAATGTAGAGTAGAGTCATACCCTCTTATCCAGATTTGGGGAAAGTGATATTAGTGTTTCCTTTTGATTTGGAGTAGGATACAATGAGTGGGTATCTCCCTCCAGTTGTTGTTGAGTTTTATAATGTGTTCCCTTATGATTTCCCTGGTTTTCCACTAGTGAGGGAGGACGATTTTTCCATTGTCTTAATTCCTGGTACTCAACCAGTTTCAATTCCCTCTTACCACATAGATGTAACACCCTGAACCCTCTAGACCGAAGCCGGTGCATTACTTGTTATATTGGCATGGTAAGAAGGAATGAAAATCATGAAGGAACGATCAGTTTAGTAGTCTTGATGAAACTAGATACATAAATTTAACTCAAATTACATTGTAAAAGGTTACAAAATACAATACATAACAAAAACTAAAAACTGCATCCATAGGAACTCAATAAATGATCTCCGCTTCATCACCTGTTGAAGGTAAACAGTGAAAGGGGTGAGATAAAACGCTCATTAAGGGATAAAAATGGCGGAAGCCTGAATCAATAAATACTAAATTGTAAACAATTTGACATAATCAATATGTCATGGTGGATAAATGAAAAACTCACGCCATTAATAAACTGTGAATGAAACTGCATCCATAGATTTTGTCATAGTGAAAACTGTATGGATAGTAATAACTGATAATGAATAAAGAGAATGATTATTAATTGGACGTCATGTATCTGGAACATGATACTATAATAACATACAAATAGTTTAGTTATGTGGGTAGAACCCGTCTAATTTTTGGAAACAAACTCAAAAGGTTTGTTGCCAACTGATTTGTCTCATGAGACCTACCAATGCATCGAGGGGCTATCGCGGGCCCCACCCGCCACTACGTGTCTAAATCATTCTTTGTACATTGATTCAATAAAAGAGAAATATTCCTTTTCAATATCTATATAGAGTAGAGTATACAGATTCATCAATATTTCCATAATTAAAATAACTTTCCAAATAAACATCGTATGTAGAATGGTATACGGTTTCAGTAACAAACATATCCATGATATGATATTATGGATATTTAATATAAATATACTTTAAAATTAAATGTGATCTCCAATGGGCATTAGATACACCACATAAGGATTATTGGGTGCACCATATAAAGTTAGTCAAAACAAAATAATAGTTGAGACAAAGTCTCTTACCACAATGTAATCGGTCGAATCATCTGACCAGAACTTAATAACCCTCAAATGAATCATTGAATAACCTGAATATAAAAAGAATCATGTTATTATATATAAAATTGAAGTAAAAATATACCACATACAAGAAATAAGTGGAAAACAATGAAAATCACACAGAAATGAAAGTGAGATGACAAACCCCTTACCTTTGGCTCGAGTGTGTTCTTCATTTGTTTTAATATCCTGAATAATAAAATTTAGATTCATTAATTAATAAGTACATAACCTCTTATACATTTAATTGATTTAGTATAACCTTATTATGTTCATTCATGGCACTTTTAATGGGTTTAAGAGGTTCAATTTTATTGGTTTGGAAGCATTTTCTTCCTTGGTTTCCATGATTCGTTTACTTGCTTTCATGAATGGAAGATCGTTTAAGATGTGGTTAAACATATAGAATCGTTAATATATCTTATTAATGAAATTTTAGAGATAAAAATGATCTTATAATAATTTTCGGTTGTATACCATGATGATGATTCATTAGTTAAAAGTTTGTTACAAATATTGGGATTAACTGGCCGTTTTGTTCATAATGAACTTCTTTGGTATTATTATTTTATATTATGAGTATATAAGGATTACAGAACATTAATGATATTAAATAAATATATTCTTATCTGGTTCAACCATTAAAATGGTTTCATGACCTGTAATGAAGGAGAAAGTGAAGAATGAAACTCTGTCGTCCACAAAGGTTATAAATTGGAACCTCGTGGATGTTGATTTCGTTTATAAAAATAAAAGGGATGGAGTAGGAAAATTGAAGATGGTTATTCCATTCACATGATATAATTTCAGTATATAGATGATACTGGAGTTTATCATGGTAATTTTGATAGAGGAGGTGATGAGAGAAAAAGAAAAGTGATGAACGTGAAAATAAAAGAAAAGGTGAGAGATCCCTTATGAAAATTCAGCAGCCTAACGACATCGCTTAAAATTTCATAAAATGAAATGATGATAGAAAAAGGGTATCTCATAATATTTAAATCAATATGATAGTAATAAGAACACATAAAATGAAACCCCAACATATGATAATGTAAAATCAAATAGATAACATAAAAGAATTGTCGACTAAAAGAAGAGAATAAAGGATTCCCTTACCTTGTAGAGTAACTCCTAGATCTTGAAGGATGGGATCTTGGGGGCTTAAATACACCTTGGTAGGACTTCTAGGAAGGTAATACGACCATATATTCGAGGATATTGAGTTTGGAATGAAATAAAATGAAGGGGGTGAGTGGGTATTTATAGTAATTTAGAGAGAGTTTTTTATTAATTAAAAGGGACTCCTCGTTAGTGGTTTTTGCAAAACCATGGGCTTGCCCATGGTATTTTCCCATGTTTTAAGCCACTTGGGACACCTCATGTCATAAGATACTATAAAAAAGTCTACCACCCTTTTATATTAATTATTACATCATTATGATGTCATTAAACTACCAAAAACTCACATCTGTATTTTTACTATTCACGACAAATTCAAGTATTTTAGGAAAATCCCAAAAATTCAACCTAACCATTTTTCGACGTGTAGAATTCGAATTCAATAATGAAATCCATTTTTAGGAAATAATTTTATAAGTATTTTTAATTTATTTTTTAAATAAAATCAAAGTTAATTCGGAAAATAACATTTTAAATGTATAATTAGTTTTGTATTACATTGAAAAATCAATTAACTTCTCATTATTTTATTAACTTATGAAAATAAAATATCATCATTATTTACTATTTATAAGGGTCATATTACTATTCATAAGGGTATGTTACTATTCATAAAAAAAATCAAGTTGGTTCTAGAAGACTCCAAATGATTACAGGTCACAACTCTAGATGACCGTTTTTCGAAATTCCAAAACATAGAATTGGAAAATTTATGTTTAATGGATTGGTTTTGACTATCTCCTAAATAACCAAGTGTTGATTCAATGGAACACAGTGATTTATGAAATATAGTCTATAAAAAGAATGTATTTAATATAATCATACGAGAAAATGTTTGTGGTTTTATATTATTCCCTTCTTCAGAAATTTCTTCCTCGAAATTTTATGTATAAAGCCCACCAAAAAGATGTGGGTGGTTCTTCTTCATGAAATCCTCTGGTTCCCATGTTGCTTCCTCCATATTCTGGTTTCTCCAAAGAACCTTTACTAGACGCATTTTACGATTTCGCAATACCTACTCCCTTATGTCAAGAATCCCAATAGGCTTTTCACAGTATGAAAAATTAGGTTCCAGTTCAATTTCTTCATAGATGAGTACATGCGTTGGGTCTGGCATGTATTTCTTCAACAATGACACATGGAACACAATATGGACTTTGGAGAGATTTGGTGGCATTTCTAAATGGTAAGCTACTGCTCCGATTCTTTCCATAATTTCAAATAGTCCGATATACCTGGGGCTTAGTTTCCATTTCTTACTAAACCTTAAGACACCCTTCCATGGAGATACTTTCAAAAAGACATGATCTCCCACCTGGAATTCCAAATCCTTTCTCCGATTGTCAGCATAACTCTTCTGCCTACTTTGGGCTTCTTTAATATGGGCTTGTATTGTATTCACCTTTATCGTGGTCTCTTCAATAAGTTCTGGGCCTATAAGTTTCCTCTCACCAACTTCATCCCAACAAGTTGGAGTTCGACATATTTTTCCATATAATGCTTCATATGGTGCCATTTAAATACTAGAATAGAAACTATTGTTGTATGAAAATTCCACCAAAGGAAATTATTGATCCCACATACCTTGGAAGTCAAGAGAGTATGACCTCAGCATATCTTCTAGAGTTTGAATATTCCTTTCAAGCTATCAATCAGTTTGGGGGTGATAACCAGTACTCATACGAAGCTCAGTATTCAAAGCCTTCTAGAGACTTTTCCAGAATTTTGATGAAAACCCGGGATCTTGATCGGACACAATTGATAGAGGATCACCATGAAGTCTTATAACTTCATTAATATAAAGTATTTCCAGGTGCTCAAGCGATAAATACTCTCATATAGGAAGGAAATGTGCTGATTTTTTAAGACGATCAACAATTACCCATATTGCATCATTCCTTCTAGATGTTCTCGGTAGTCTGGTGACAAAATCCATCGTAATGTTATCCCACTTCCACATAGGAATAGGAAGAAGTTGCATAACACCTTTGGGATGTTGTCTCTTTACCTTCACTTGTTGACAAACTAGACACCTTGACACGTAGTAGGCAATTTCCCACTTCATATTATCCCACCAGAAATATTCTTTCAGATCTCTATACATCTTTTTGCTACCCAGGTGTATAGGGAAATTTGAGCTATGAGCATTATCTAATAGTTCCCTTTTTAGCTCAAGTACTGATGGAACACATAACCTCTTCCCAAATTTCAGAACTCCTTCTTCATACACAAAGTCAGCCAGTCTCCCATCCTTGACAACATTAATTTTGTTGTGCAGATTCTCATCATCAGATTGAGAGCTTTTTATCTTCTCTAATAGAGATGGTTTAGAAATCATTTGAAAGATAAAATATTTTTCCCCTTCCTTAACAATTACCATATTCATCTTTAGTAGATCCAAAAATATAGGATCTCTCTCAATCCTCATTTGAGTCAGAAGTCCATGATCCTTCTTTCTTAATGCATTTTCCACCTTATTCTCCATTCCTGGGTGGTAGTGTATTGAAAAATCGTAATCATTGAGTAACTCGAGCCATCTAATTTTCCTCATGTTGAGTTCTTTTTGTGTGAAAATGTATTTCAAACTCTTGTGGTCTGTATAAATCTCACATCTTTATCCGTAGATATAATGTCTCCATATTTTTAGAGAAAATATTACGGCTGCTAACTCAAGATCATGAGTTGGATAATTTTTCTCTTGGGTCTTTAACTATCTTGATGAATAAGCATTAACTTTATCATTTTGCATAAGGACACAACCCAACCCATTCTTTGATGCATCACTGTATATAAAAAATCCAACACTTCCAGATGGAAGAGTCAAAATTGGAGCATTGACCAATCATCTTTTCGATTCTTAGAAGCATTTTGTACACTCTTTTGTCCACACAAACTTAACTCCTTTATGTGTGTGTCACGAACCGTCCTCAGGGATCATGCCGTGACTACCCCAAGCCTGCCTTCCATAGGCCAGGGGCTAGCGACTAGCACCAAAGGCATAAATCCCGATAAAAGGGAAGGTGTTACCTTTATATAAGAAAACAAACACCACAGAGTGTGGAAGATGAAGTAAACACTAAGTAAACTGAGTACAAAAGTAAGTGCTAGAAAGTAAATGAGCCAGTATACAAACCCAACTGAAAGTACAGTACAACTGAGAAAAGAAAGTACAATAGATGAAAAGTAAAATAGTAACCACAAAGTCATCCTCCGGAATTCCCACCTGAAGGGTGGGTACAGATAGTCTTGTCGGATCCTCGGGTCCGTCTGTCCGCTCCATGTACGTCCTGCCTGATATTCCACCTCCAAGTACCGTCCCACTCCACAAGCCTCAACCACAATCAGCGATGTCCATCGTCTGCAACCAACACAACGTAGTGCGAGCATAGCCTGTGCAGGGGTGAGTATACGATACTCAGTAGGGACCCCGTGACCCCCGACGGTCTCCCAGAATCCACAAAGGATAAACCACAAAGGAAAGATACAAACACAAAGTATCAACCAACTCTACTTAGGTATATTCTCATACATATACCAAAGTCATCAATTCCAGTTCTGCTCCAACTCACAAGCTCAAGTACAACCCAGTCCACACAGGATTGCATAACTCAATCCACACAGGAAAGAACAACCCAATCCACACAGGAAAGCATGTCAATCACATCGAAGATAATGATTGAAATTCAAGACTCATCTCACACAAGTATACTACTCACGAAGAGGGAATGGAGATGATAGATGTAGCCTCTGAATCATCTCCCATGCCGAACCCATGTAGGATCCAAGTACAGAAGTCGTCACTGCCGGACCCACGTAAGATCCAAGTACAGTAACCTTTACTGTTGAACCCACGTAGGATCCAAGTACAGTCGTCATCACTGCCAAACCCATGGAGGATCCAAGTATAGTCGTCCTCGCTGCCGAACCCATTTAGGATCCAAGTACATTCGTCATCGTCATCGCAGTCGCAGCAAGCTCTAGGGTTCCCGCACACAGCAAGCTGGATTCCAGGAGGGTCCACTCCATGAGCCAAGGGGTCGATACATCAACTATCACGAATTCCAGAGTTTATGTATCACAAAGTTCCGTCTCGTCAATAGGAACTCAACGTGACAGACGGTGCGTCAATCGGACGCCCCGTCTGAGAGTTATTGGCTTTTTTGTCCCTGGGGCTCGGTTGGTTTTTAAGTTAAAACCAACCAGACCATACTCCAGCTGTGTCAAAACCTTGTGCAGAGTAACCCAAAAGAACCATCTCACTAAGAGGAAATCAACGTGATCGACATCACATCATTCGGACGTCTGGTCGTTATGTTATAAGCATTTCGGCTCCAAGGGCCCGGTTGGTTTCGGGTTCGAACTAAGCCGGCCATACCAAAAATTTACCAAAAGCTTGAGTGTAATATACCAAAACGGCTGTCTCGATCCATTTATCCCGACGCAACTGACGGTGCGTCGATCGGAGGTCCGCAACCCAAGTTATGAGCGTTTGAACGAATCTGTCTGAGAATAGGGGGTTCGGGCCCGGTCCGACCCGGCCCGATACCCCCTGGGTCGGCGTGAACTGGGTCGACCCGACCTGGGTCTGGGTCCGGCCCATTTGGGCAAGACCCGGCCCGGCTGGCACGGCCTGACCAATTTGGGCACGGGCCGACCCAGCTAGCGTGGCCCGGCCCGCCTGGGCGCAGCCCGACCCGTGGTTGGGTGCGGTCTACGGCCCGGCTCGGAGGCCGACTGCGGCTTGGCTCGTGGCCGAGCGGGGTGCGAAGGGGGGGACCCCCTCTTTCCGAAACGGCGGTCACAAGTGGTGTCCGCCCTAGGCGCTGGCCGGTGGTTTCAACCCCTAGTTTATTCTGGAAACGGTCGCCCATTAAGGCAGGCCGATTGAGCTGCTGCGGGACCCTTCGTGGACCCGCCTCCCGGAGCGCCGACGGATGGCCGAGCCTGGCCGCCTCCTACTGAAGACCGCCCCTGGCCTTAGGCCGCGGCTCCCATCCGACCGGCGCGACGTGACGGCGTCGCGCCCCTCTGCTCCCCTCCCAGCCGCGGGCTCCCTCGGGTTCTCTGGCGCAGCGGGACGGTGCCGCGCACCACCACCACGGCCCGATCCAGCCGCGGTTCCTTCGGCTTCATTGGAGTGGCGCAACGGTGCCGCGCACCTCCGCCGCGGCCCGCTCTGGCCGCGGTTCTCTTCGATCCCGCGCGGTGCTACGACACCGCGCCGCCTTCGCCAAAATCGTCAACAAAGATCAACAATAAAAAGGGGAGGAAGATCGACTGTGTTTGTGTGGTCTGATCTCCTCCCGTTATGATGATAACAAGCGGTCATAATTAAATCCACAAAAATCGATAAATAAACTTGTTCGAAGGTAACCCCTTCCTCAATCAAACGATGGCGAAAGTCGGCGTCGGGGTTGACGGCGTCACGTGGTGTGGTTTTATAGACATCGACGGAGAGAATCCGAGGAGGAAACGACGCCTCCTCTTTTAATCACAGTGAGAAAAAAGTGTGACATCATTGGTGAATTTCCGCATCGTTGTTTCCTTCCTTTCCACGAGGGAGGAAAAGGAAGAAGAATCTGAGGTTACCGTGTTGATGTTCTTCGTCGGAGGGTGTTGTTCTTTGCGGGAGGATGAGTTCTTCAAAGGGTTAGAGCTCTTCTTCCCAAAGTCTCAACACAACAATCCCAACCCCAAATAAAATAAGACTTACTCTTATTTTATTATAACATGTCATGCATTCAAAACTTAAAATCCAAACTCTTAGTTAAATTAATTAAATAGGTTCAATCAATTAATTTAATGTGAGTTGGCATGAAATAAAGAGGGAGAGAGGGCGAGTTACTTAATTAAAGGGATACAAAAATTAAATTGGGAGTTGCCAACTTTAAGAGGGGGTTTAGAGGAGTTAAAGGAATGTGAAGGGGTGGGGCTCATGGGGGCCCCACCTCACAAATATTTTAACATGGGTAGTTAGGGGCTTGTGGGTCCCACCCCAACTACCCCATGTAGGATATAACCATTAGATAAAGAAAATAAAATTGTACCACAATTTTATTTACTTCACATTTAATCCTCAATTTTTAACAACTCATCCTGAGGAAACACACCTTTGGGAAATGTCATCTTAAGAAATTACCGGCACTGTGGTTTCATCGGTGTCCTCAGATTTCAAATCCTAGAACCGGTTCAAAAGATAGAAAAACCCGCTCGTTCGTTCACTGAACGTACCCGAGCTAAAATTCATAAATTGATTCTGGGCACACCGGGCCTCAGAATCATGTGCCGTAAAAAACTGTGTACTCATAAAATCCAATAGAATTTAAGAAATAATTTTCCTTGAAATTTATAGGTCTTTACATTACTCCCACCTCAGGGATTTACGTCCCCATAAAGCTACATCATAAACTAGGGAAACAAATGAGGGTACTGTGCACGCATCTGAGCCTCCCGCTCCCATGTGCTCTCTTGGAGGTTCCCATGCTGTCATCTGACGCGCACTAGAGGAATCGACCATCCATGTGGGACCCGCTCCCGTCGATCCTCGATATCCACCGGGACCTCCGTAAAAGTCTCCCCGTCATCGATGTCCAGCTCCCTGTGATCAATGATATGAGTCGGGTCGTGCACGTATCTCCTCAGTTGAGATACGTGGAAGACGTCGTGCACCCGGTGCAACTGAGGTGGAAGAGCCAAGCGATAAGCCACCTCGCCTATCCTGCTGAGAACCTGGAATGGTCTAATGAAGTGTGGAGATAACTTATCGCCTGACCAAATCTCCGTAATCCACATCGAGGTGAGACCTGTAAAAAAACGTGGTCGCCATCCTCGAACTCTAGTGGTCTCCGCCTCCTGTCAGCATAGGACTTCTGTCGGCTCTGAGAAGCCCTCATCGGCTCCTGGATGATTTGTACCTTCTCTGTCGTGGGCTGGACCATCTCTGGTCCTAAAAGTGCTAACTCCCCAGGGTTTGTCTTGCACAGAGGTGATCTGCTAGGTCGGTCGTACAATGCCTTGTTTGGTGCCATCCCGATGGGGGTAGTGGTAGCTATTGTTGTATGCAAACTCCACCAAAGGAAGATGATCCTCCCAGCTACGACCAAAGTCGAGGACACATGCACGGAGCTTCTCCTTGAGAGTCTGAATGGTCCTCTCCGTCTGACCATCCGTCTGTGGGTGAAAGGCGGTGCTCAGGTGTAGCTACGTCCCAAATGCCTCCTGTAACCCCTTCCAAAGCCGGGAAGTAAAGCGAGCATCTCGATCAGAGACGATTGTCGATGGCACACCATGAAGCCGTACGATCTCCTAAACTTAGAGGCGTCCCAAGCTCTCCACTGAGCCCTGCTCCCTAATAGGTAGAAAGTGGTCCGACTTGGTGAGTCAGTCGACAATCACCCAAATGGAGTCGTGACCTATGGAAGTATGTGGAAGCCCCGTCATGAAATCAATAGATATCTCGTCCCACTTCCACTCCGGGACCTACAAGGGCAGTACCAAGCCTGCTGGTACCTGGTGCTCCGCTTTCACCTGCTGGCAGGTGAGGCATCGTGAAATGAACTCTGCCACAACCTTCTTCATACCTAGCCACCAGTGCTGTCATCTGAGATCCTGATACATCTTCGCCGCTCCTGGATGTACCACTAATGGGGAAGTGTGAAACTCTCTCAGAAACTCCTCCTGTAATGCAACTGGTACCATGGTACATCCTCTAAAATGGACGACGTTCTCTCCTCCTACATAGAATCCATCAGGTGCCTGTCCTGAGGATAACTGTTCACGTCGCATCTCACAGTCAACGTCCCCACGCTGTGCCTCTCTGACCCAATGAAGTAGTGGAGGAGTGACTGTGAGCGACTGTAGAAAGGCTTCCCTATCTCTATCCACGTAGGATATCTGCAAAGTGGCTAACTGCTCTGTCGCCTCTCTAAGTAGCTGAATGCCCATCCTCCTGCTGAGAGCATTGGCTACTACATTCCCCTTTCCAGGAGTATAGACTATCTCAAAGTCATAATCCTGGAGGAACTCAAGCCATCTCTGCTGTCTCAGGTTCAGGTCCTTCTACGAGAAGATGTACCTGAGACTTTGGTGGTCAGAATAGACTGTAAAGCGCTCACCCATCAAATAGTTCTGCCACATCTTCAGGGAGAAGACCACTGCTGGTAACTCCAGGTCATGGGTAGCGTAGTTCTTCTCGTGATGCCTCAACTGTCGTGATCCATAGGCGATCATTGCCCGCTCCTGCATCAGGACACACCCGAGTCCGGTCCCTGATGTATTGCAGTAAACTACGTACCCTATGCCCTCCTTCGGTAACCTCAAGATGGGTGCACTGGTCAATCTCTGTCTCAGCTCCTGGAAGCTCTGCTGACATCTATCCGACCACACAAAGGGTTTCCCCTTCTTCGTCAAAGCTGAGAGTGGTGCTGCAACTCTGGAGAAGTCTGTCACAAATCTCCGATAGTACCCAGCCAAACCTAGGAAACTTCGCACCTCCGTCACTCTCCTGTATGGCTCCCAAGCTAGCACTGCCTCGATCTTCACAGGGTCCACCGCAACTCCCGCCTTAGAGATGACGTGTCCCAAGAAGTGGACTTCTCGAATCCAGAACTGACACTTCGAGATCTTACCATAAAGTTGGTGCTCTCGGAGTGTGTCCAGTACAACCCGTAAGTGGTAGGCGTGCTACTTCTCAGTAGTCGAGTAAATCAATATGTTGTCAATGAAGGCTACGAAAAACCGATCGAGGTAAGTCTGGAATATCCTGTTCATGATACTCATGAACACTGCTGGAGTGTTGGTTACGCTGAAAGGCATAACCAAGAACTCATAGTGGCCATACCGACACCAGAAGGTCGTCTTCTGCACATCCTTGTCTCGAACTCCGAGCTGATGATAGCCTGACCCGAGGTCTATCTTCGAGAACCATCGTTCTCCCTTGAGCTGATCGAAGAGGTCTTCAATCCTCAGAAGTGGATACTTGTTCTTCACGGTCACCTGGTTCAGGTGACGGTAGTCGACACACAGTTGCAAGCCCCAGTCCGCCTTCTTGGCGAACAAGATCGGGGAAGCCCAGGGTGAAAAACTGGGTTGGATGAATCCCTTGCCCTGCAAGTCATCCAGCTGTACCCGTAACTCTCGAAGCTCAGTGGGTGCTATCCGATATGCTGGAGTAGATATCAGGGCTGTTCTGGGGTACATGTCAATATAGAAGTCTACATCTCTGCGAGGAGGTAGTCCTAAAACATCATCAGGAAAAACGTCCGCATACAGATCCACTACAACAGGAAAAATCGAACTCCGCACATCAACTTCTCCTAGGATGAGACTAGCCAACTGATGGGTGATCGGTTTTCCTCTCCTCTGCGTGAGTCCATCCTGCGCTGCAAAGGCTCCTTTCTCGCCGGTGAAGGTGAACCTGCTCCCATCGGTGCGGACACATTGCACCTTGCGCCTAATACAGTAGATCTAATCATGGATCGTAGATAAACAATCCATGCCCAAGATGATGTCGTAAGGCCTCGACGCCGCTACAAGAAGATCCAAGCCGAAGCTCTCGCCTCCTAGAGTAAGATCACAATGCCAGCACCAGTACATAATCGTTGAGTCTGCTCCCGTAGGAGTCTCTAGCCGTAAGGATCAAGCCAACGGCTCCGTCGGAATCTCTGAGCTCCGAACAAGGGCAGCGACAATAAAATAATGACTCACTCCTGGGTCTATAAGAACTACAAAAATGGTGGAGTAGACACAGATAGTAACTCTAATCATCTCAGGTGCGTCGTGGTCGTAGGCCTCCACTGCCTAAAGCTGAGCCTGCCTCTGTCTGCCAGCTCCCTGTGGTTGGGGTGGACCTCCAGGTGGTGGTGGTGGTAGAGCCTGAAAGCGTCGGCCACCACCCGCTATTCGGCCATATCCTCGGCCTCGTCTGCCTGCTCCCTGCGGACCACCACGGTCAAACCTCTTCCTCTGCCTGGGTGGTCCCTCAACCGTCTGCTGATCCTCTGCATGGAGGGTCGGGCAGTCACGAGTCATGTGGCCCTGCCCACCGCATGCATAGCATTGTCTGCCACTCGAATGACTGGCTCTACTGCGTGTGACCTACACCTCAGTATCCTGAGGTCGTCCACCTGATGGTCTGGTCCGTTTGGACCCCTGTGACATCCGTAAACTACCAGATGTAGAAGACTCCACTACGTGCCGCCCTACGGTAGGTCTCACTGCTGGGGTAGGCTCAGCAAGAAATCTCTCCACAAGAAGGGCTCACTCCAGTACTCCTGCCAGCGTTAGAATGCTGAGGGAGATCATCGATGCCCTAATCTCATGCCTGAGTTCTTTCTCGAAGGTCTGGGCCCAGAAGAATGGGTCATATACCATGTTTGTGGAGTAGCGTGAGAGATCGGTAAACCTCGCCGAGTACTAGGCTACTGTCATGCTGCCCTGCCGCAGCTGTAATAACTCCTGGATGTGCACCGCACGGAGGGTGGATGGAATGAACTTAGAGAGGAAAAGGATCTCGAAGTCCAACCAAAGAAGAGATGCCTCGTCGTGCACCCAGAGCATCAAGCTCTACCATCTAATTGCTACCGCGTGCAGGAGACTCGCCGCAAGGATCACCATGAGGTCTGCTGGTGTCCCTACCAACCTGAAGACTCGAACGATAGCCTCCAGCCAATCCTCGGTTGCCTAAGGATCCGTCTCCCCGCGGAACCTGGGCGGTCTCTGACATTGAAACTCTTGAAGTGCACTCAGGAGACGTGCACTCTCAACTGCTGGGGCTGGTGGGTTCGGTGGCACGGTGGGTAGAGGTACCGCCGGTGCCTCCGCTGTAATGGGGCCATGTACCGAGGCCTCGTCACTCGGTGGACTGTCGTCCCGCACAAAGCTCAGAACCTTAGTTGGCTGCCGTCGTGGGGCCATCCTGAAAAGAAACATGTGTGCCATGTTTAATACAGTATACCTGGTGAGCTGACATAAAGTAATCACAAAGAAAACTTTGAAACACACATGCAATCAATGTTTTCATCCATTGAGTCGAAAATCAGAAGTCAGGGTCCTGGTGTATGGATACGTCGGCCACCGCACCAACACTGGACTCCCTGTACTGATAACCACACTCAATACCCGAAACACTATTGCTTCACATAGAAGAAATTATCAGAGTCCTGAGTTCTGCGGTAGAACCGACGCCTCTGATACCAATTTGTCACGACCTATCCTTGGGGCCCATGCCGTGACTACCCCAAGCCCGCCTTCCACAGGCCAAGGGCTGGTGACTAGCACCAAAGGCGTAAATCCTGATAAAAGGGAAGGAATTTCCTTTATATAAGAAAAAAACACCACAGAGTATGGAAGCTGAAGTAAACACTAAGTAAACTGAGTACAAAAGTAAGTGCTGGAAAGTAAATGGACCAGTATACAAACCCAACTGAAAGTACAGTACAACTGAGAAAAGAAAGTACAACAGCTGAAAAGTAAAACAACAACCACCAAGTCATCCTCCGAAATTACCACCTGAAGGGTGGGTATAGATAGTCTCATCAGCTCTTCGGGTCCGTCCGTCTGCTCTGTGTATGTCCCACCTGATAGTCCACCTCTGGGTACCGTCCCGATCCACAAGCCTCAAACACAATCAGCGCTGTTCGTCGTCTACAACCAACACAACGTAGTGCGGGCATAGCCCATGCAGGGGTGAGTATACGATACTCAGTAGGGACCCCGTGACCCCCGAAGGTCTCCCGAAATCTAAAAAGGATAAACCACAAAGGAAATATACAAACATGAAGTATCAACCAACTCTACTGAGGTATAAGCCCATGCATATACCTAAGTCATCAATTCCAGTTCTTCTCTAACTCACGAGCTCAAGTACAACCCAGTCCACACATGATAGCATAAATCAATCCACATAGGAAAGTACAACCCAATCCACACAGGAAAGAATGTCAATCACATCGAAGATAATGATTGAAAGTCAAGACTCAGCTCACACAGGTATACTACTCACGAAGGGGGGTGGAGATGATAGATTTAGCCTCTGAATCATCTCCCCTGCCGAACCCACGTAGGATCCAAGTACAGAAGTCGTCGCTGCCGGACCCACGTAGGATCCAAGTACAGTAACCATCGCTTCCGAACCCACGTAGGATCCAAGTACAGTCGTCATCGCTGCCGAACCCACGGAGGATCCAAGTACAATCATCCTCGCTACCGAACCCATGTAGGATCTATGTACAATTGTCATCGTCGTCGTAGTCGGAGCCATCTCTAGGGTTCCCGCACACAGCACGCTCAACTCTGGGAGGGTCCGCTCCACGAGCCAAGGGGTCGATAGATCAACTATATGAAGTCCATAGTTGATGTATCACAAAGTTCCATCTCTTCAATAGGAACTCAACGCGGCAGATAGTGCGTCAATCGGACGCCCGGTCTGAGAGTTATTGAATTTTTCGTCCCAGGGACCCGGTTGGTTTTTAAGTTAAAACCAACCCGAACATACTCAGTTGTGTCCAAACCTCAAGCGGAGTAATCCAAAAGAATATCCTCACTAAGAGGAAATCATCATGATCGACGACACGTCATTCGGACATCCGGTCGTTATGTTATAAGCGTTTCTGCTCCAAGGGCACAGTTGGTTTTGGGTTCGAACCAAACCAACCATACCCAAAAATTACCGAAAGCCTGAGTGTAATATATCGAAATGACCGTCTCAATCCAAGGATCTCGACGCAACTGATGGAGTGTCGATAAGAGTTCTGAAGCACAAGTTATGGGTGTTTGAACAAATCTCTCTGAGAATAGGGGGTTCGGGCCCAGTCCGACATGGCCTGATACCCCCTGGGTCGGCCCGAACTGGGTCGACCTGACCCGGGTCTAGGTCTGGACCATTTTTTTATGGCCCGAATCGAATGGGCGCGGCCCAGCCCGCGGTTGGGTGCGGCCTGCAGCCCGGCTCGGAGGCCGGCCGCGGCTCGACTCGTGGTCGAGTGGGGTGCGAAGGGGGGGGGGGGGGGGCGCCCCCTGTTTCTGAAATGGCAGACCTAGGTGGGGTCCGCCCTAGGCGCTGGCTGGGGGTTCCAACCCCCGATTTATTCTGGCAATGGCTGGCCATTAAAGCAGGCTGGTTGAGCTGCCGCGGGACCCTTCGGGGTCCCGCCTCCCGGAGCGCCGGCGGCTGGCCGAGCCCGACTGCCCCCTACTGAAGACCGCTACGACCTTAGGCAGCGGCTCCCATCTGATTGGCATGGCGCAACGGCGCCGCGCCCCTCCATCAAAGCACCACCCCCGGCCGCGGCCTCCCTCATGCTTTTCGGTGCGGCGCGATGGCGTCGCGCACCACCATCGCGGCCCGCTCCGGCCGCGGTTCCTTTGGCTTCACCGGCACGATGTGACGGCGCCGCACACCTCCTCTGCGGCCTGCTCTGGCCGCAATTCTCTTCGATCCCGCACGGTGCTACGGCACCGTGCCACCTTCGCCAAAATTGTCAACAAAGATCAACAATAAAAAGGGCAGCAGGATCGGCCGTGTTTGTGCGGTCTGATCTCATCCCGTTATGATGATAACAAGCGGTCATAATTTAATCCACGAAAATCGATAAATAAACTTGTTCGAAGGTAACACCTACCTCAATCAAACTATAAAGAAAGTCAGCGTCGCGGTTGACGGCGTCACGTGGTGTGGTTTCGTAGACGTCGACGGAGATCATCCGAGGAGGAAACGACGTCTCCTCTTTTAATCATGGTGAGAACAAAGCGTGACGTCATTAGTGAATTTCTGCATCGTTGTTTCCTTCCTTTCCACGGAGGAGGAAAAGGAAGAAGAATCCAAGGTCACTGTGTTGATGTTCTTCTTTGGCGAGTGTCGTTCTTTGTTGGTGAGTGTCGTTCTTCGTGGGAGGATGAGTTCTTCAAAGGGTTAGAGCTCTTCTCCCCAAAGTCTCAACACAACAATCACAAACCCAAATAAAATAAGACTTACTCTTATTTTATTATAACATGCCATGCATTCAAAACATAAAATTCAAAATCTTAGTTAAATTAATTGAAAAGGTTCAATCAATTAATTTAATGTGAGTTGGCATGAAATAAAGAGGGAGAGAGGGTGAGTTACTTAATTGAAGGGTTAGAAAAATTAAATGGGGAGTTTCCAACTATAAGAGGGGTTTAAAGGAGTTAAAGGAATTTGAAGGGGTGGGTATCTTGTGGGACCCACCTCACAAATATCCTGACATGGGTATTTAGGGGCTTGTGGGTCCCACCCCAACTACCCCATGTAGGATATAACCATTAGATAAAGAAAATAAAATTGTACCACAATTTTATTTACTTCACATTTAATCCTCAATTTTTAACAACTCCTCCTGAGAAAACGCACCTTTGAGAAAGGTCATCTTAATCATTTACCAGAGCTGCGGTTTCATCGGTGCCCTCAGATTTCAAATCTGAGAACCGGTTCAAAAGATATAAAAACCCACTCGTTTGTTCACTGAACGTACCCGAGCTAAACTTCGGAAATTGATTTCGGGCACACCGGGCCTCGGAATCAGGTGCAGTAAAAAACTGCGTACTAGAAAAATCCCAAATAATTTAGGAAAAAAATTTCCTTGAAATTTACGGGACATTATAGTGTGAGCTTGGTTAGTGGGTTAACCAGTTGGGAAAAATTATGAACGAAACTTCGATAGTAACCTACTAAGCCAATAAAACTACGTACCTCAGTTATGTTTGTTGGAGTGGGAGAATCATGGATTGCCTTTGTCTTTGTAGGATCAACTAGGATTCCATCCTTAGAGACAATATGACCTAGAAAAGAAACTGATTGGAGCCAGAATTCTCACTTGCTAAAATTCCAATATAATTTATTTCTTCTAAGAGTTTTCAGAATAATCTTCAAGTGATACTCATGGTGTTCACAGATTTTTGAGTATACCAGGATATAATCAATTAAAACCACAAAAAGTTATCAAGATATTCCTTGAAAACTCTATTCATTGAATCCATGAAAACTGATGGTTCATTCGTCAGTCCAAAAGGCATCACTGTAAACTCGTAATTCTCATACCAGGTTCGAAATACTGTCTTCGGAATATCTTCCTTCCTCACACATAGTTAATTATATTTGGATCGAAGGTCAATATTTGAAAAGTATTTAGCTCCATGAAGTTGATCAAATAAATCATCAATTTGGGGAAGATGATTCTTATTATTTATTGTGATAGCATTGATTTCCCTATAATCAATGCATAGCTTCATGGATCCATCTTTCTTTTTGACAAACAATACCGGGCTCCCCATGGAGAAACACTAGGTCAAATAAATCCTTTTTCATTCAACTCCTATAGTTGTTTCTTTAGCTCCACTAACTCTACAATGTCCATTCTATAGGGGATCATTGATATGGGTATTTCACCGGGATTTAAGTCAATGGAAAAATCAATTTCCCACTCTTGAGGATATCCAGGTAAATCCTCTAGAAACACATAAATGTATTCTTTCACTATATGCACATCTTAAATTTGAATATTTCATTCCTTACCCATAGATATTGGGTTATCTTCCTCTCCCATAATTTCGTTCAATAGAGCTATTGGGGGTGGGTATAGATAAGAATCAGATGGTGTGGTCTCCGCTATAAAGATAAGAGATTCTACACAATTTTCAAAAATTGTAACTAGTTTTTTCTTGCAATAAATATTCACATCATAATTTGAAAGCCAATCCATACTGAGAATTATATCAAATTCAGTCATTGGTATGATGATAAGATTAGAAACTAAAGAACGTTTATGTGTCACAAGGGGGACTAGTCGACATGCCTTTGTTACAATGATGTATCCCCTATGAGTTTTAACTGATAACTCCTTTATTAAATAAAATTGGACATGTCTAATTTTCTTGGAAAACTGGGAAGATATAAATGAATGTGATGATCTAGAATCAAATACAGTGTTGGCTAAGTTTGAGGAAACAATTAAAGTACTTGTCACCACACCATTTGGAACTTTAACTTTCACGGTTGTAATCCCATAATGTAAGATCCTGATACTTACTTTAGAGGTACAAGTTTCTTCTTTTCTCTTTTCCTTAAGTGTTTTTGAGAAAATATGGAAAATGGGGAAAAATCCCGAATTTTGGAAGTACACGTCGTGTAATTTTCCACAAGCCGTGTACTTTTGGCCGTCTGGGATGAGTACACAGGGTGTGTAGCCATGTCGGCGATGAAGGGTGTAAATACCGACTACACGCTGTGTAGTGGTCCCTTACACGCCGTGCAATCAGTCAGAGGGTGAATAGTAAGATGATGGCCAGCTGTGCGATAGTACACGCCGTGTACTCAAGGAGACATGTCGTGTAGTCATGTCGGTAGGTGAACAATGCCACGCTGGCGGGAAGCCGCCTGAGGAACAATTTAAAAATGGGAAGTACATTCCGTGTACTTAGAAATACATGCCGTGTACTTTGTTTTTTGCTTAAAATGGGCAGTATCCTCCCCTGTTCAAAGTGAAGGCTTAGAACTAGACGGGATCTTGGGAGGGACGACCAAATCTTCGAGGATCCGCCGAGCACACGTCGGGAATCCATTTTCTGCACCGTTGATCTCCCTGGAACCGCACGGGTGAGCCCTCCGTTATCCTGGATCAGTTATTACCAATTCTTCTTCTAAGGGAAGTTATTTATGTTTGAACGAGTTTTCTTTTAACCCATATCTACGCCATCTGTGGGCGTTTCTGGAATCAACGTTCGCGTATACTGCTCGTCGGTGTTTAAGGTAGGTAGCTTGGTGTTTATTTTCCAACTGTTGTGCGTTTTGTGTGTTTTTGAGCTATGAACCCATATTTGGGGTGTCGTGTGGCTGAGGCCGAGGCTATTTTAACTTCCTAGAATTGTATAGGTAATTAAGTAAAATTATAAAATTGTTGTTTGGGATCAGTGCTTGGATCCAGGACCACCCGGGGGGTGCGTTCCTTTATTTAGCCGTTTGGCCAGGATACCCAAGTGTATGCCGTGTTTCAATTATGAATTACATTTTCCTTTAGCGGAATTGTATGTAAATTGCATGTTTATATGTTGGGCATGGCCTGGTTACTTATGCCTGAGGGCGGTGTTTTACTATAGCCTGAGGGCGTGACTGTACTAGCCTGAGGGCAATGTTCTATTTTGCCTAAGGGAAACCTTTCGGGCCTAATGGCTAGACTTCTGTGCTTGAGGGAGACACTTCGTATGAATGAGGGAGAGATTCTGATATGCTTGAGGGCAGTGCCTGAGAGGGAGATTCGGTATATCTTGAGGGCATCCCTGAGGGCGTGGTTTTACTATATTAGCCTGAGGTCAAGGTTATGGTTGGCCTGAGGGCTTGGTGCTATTGAGCACAGAATGTTACTAAATTGAATGGTTAAATGAATAATTAAAATGGCAATATAACTGGTTAAGTTAGTTACTTTTGAGTACTGCTTAGTTTATTGCATTTACTACTGCACACTGTTGTTTCATGTTTACACACAGTTGAGCACGGGCCTTTGGTGGGTGCCTACTGGGAATTATTTCTCACACCTTGTTTGGGTCTTGCTTTTCGGCCCAAACAGATTACGTTTTTGCAGGTTTAGATAAGGGAAAGGGCCCTTATACAGGTACATGATTGTTGCTGAGGAGTAGGGGAGCATGAGACCGAGCTCAGGCTTGTGATGCTACAAGCTGTTTTGTTCTATTTTTTATTCTGGTACTTGTACTATATTGTAGTGATAAGTAACATGTTCTGGCTGTTTTTTTAGAACTTGTGGCATGTTGCACCATTATTCATATACAGGATGGTTATATCTACTACAGTTGTTCATTTTATTTGTGCATGGTTTACTACTTCCGCTGTTGATGTCTGTTTTATTCCATTCCACTGCGCTACAATTTGACAAATGAGGGCATAGTTTCCCCACTATCAGACCTGGTCCCTCGCTGCTAGTTGCCCGCCACTGGAGTTTGGGGAAATGCTCTTGAGGTCATGTGGAGAACTGGGTTCGGGCACCCATTGAGTGGCACCCGGAGCCAGGACGTTACAAAGTGGTATCAGAGGGGTTCTTTTCTTTTACTTACTATTTGGAGCCTTAGTCAGGGATAGGACGAAAACAATAGTTGGCAATAAGATGTGCCCGGGCGTAGCTAACCTGTGTATAGGGAAAATCTAGTCTACCTCATATTTTTTCAATTCTTTTGATTTTTCAAATTTTATAGTTGATTTGATTTCACCATTGGGTGACACACTTGTGATTGTGATGTTATATTTTATCTATGGGTTCCATTTAGTTGCAACCCGATGAGATGAGGGTATGCCATCTCATGCATCATTTAGGCACATGATAGGGATCACATGCCAGGCATAATTCCATGTCACATAGGTGCATTAGAAATTGCATGTTGTTGTGATAGTTGTTGTGCTAGAAAAGAATCCTGTTGTGATAGCTGCTTGATAAATACCTGCTATGTGATAGGGTATTTAGTATGAGTTTGTTGAAAGAATGGAAGTAAAACTTTGGTTTTTGGGGAGTATGGGCCCTCATTGACCTAAATTGGGGGGATCATTGACAGTTTATTATGTTATAACACAGATTGTCATGACCCGTCCTCGGGACCCGTGTCGTGACTACCCCAATCCCGCCTCCCATAGGCCAGGGGCTGGTGACTAGCACCAAGTCATAAATCTCGACAAAAAGGGGAAGGCATTTCCTTTATAAGTAAACAAACACCATAGAGTAAGCAAGTAGGAGTAAACACTAAGTAAAACTGGGTACAAAAGTAGTGCGGAAAAGTAAGTGGGCCAGAATAAAAACCCAAACTGAAAGTAAATTAGAACTGGAAAGAAAGTACAACAACTGAAAGTAAAGTAGCAGTGTCGAGCCGTCCACTGAAAGTCCCACCTGAAGGGTGGGTACAGATAGCCTCCTCAGACCCTCGGGTCCAGCCGCCCGCTTCGTGTACGTTCCGCCCAATGGTACACCTCTAGGTACCGACTTTCTCCACAAGCCTTAACCACGATCAGCGTTGTCTGTCATCTACATCTAAAAAAACGTAGTGTGGGCATAGCTCGTGCAGGGGTGAGTATACGCTACTCAGTAAGGACCCCGAGACCCCCGAAGGTCTCCCTGAATCCACAAAGGAAAGATACAATCATGAAGTAACATCCAACACTACTTAGGTATATGCCCATACCTAAGTCATCAATTCCAGTTCGGCACCATCACCCGAGCCCGAGTTCGATCACGTCCACACAGGATAATACAACCCAAACCACACAGGATAATAAGTCAACCATATCGAAGATATTGATTGAAGTCAAGACTCAACTCACACATGTATACTTCTTCGTAAGGTGATAGAGATGATCAGATATAGCCACTGATTCATCTAAGATGGGACCCACGTAGGATACTAAACCATCCAAGCTGTCAGACCCACATAGGATAGAGACTAGCTACTCTTCCAGACCCACATAGGATAGCAAGAATAGAGTCAGACACTGCCAGACCCACGTAGGATACAAGAACAGTAGTCATTTTCATCGAACCCAAGGAGGATTTCAATACGGTCTTTATCGCTGCCAAACCCATGGAGGATTTCAGTGTAGTCTTCATTGTCGTCGAACCCACGAAGGATTTCAGTACGGTCTTCATCGCTGCTGAACCCACATAGGATTTCAGTGCAGTCTTCATCGTCGTCGAACCCACGGAGGATTTCAGTACGGTCTTCATCGCTGCCGAACCCACAGAGGATTTCAGTGCAGTCTTCATCGCCACTGAACCCATGGAGGATTTCAGTACGGTCTTCATCTCTACCGAACCTACTGAGGATTTCAGTGCAGTTGTCACAGTCGCAGTCGCAGCCAGCTCTAGGGTTCCCACACACAGCATGCTCATTTCTGGGATGGTTTGCTCCACGAGCCAAAGGGGGTCAATACATCAACTGACATGTAGTACGGAGTTGATGTATCCCAAGGTTCCGTCTCGACAAGAGGAACTCAACGTGACAGACGACGCGTCAATCGGATGCCCGGTATGAGAGTTATTGGCTTTTTCGTTCCAGAGGCCCGATTGTTTTTTAAGTCAAAACCAACCCGACTACACTCCGAATTTGTCTAAACCTTGAGCGGAGTAATCCAAAAGGTTCGTCTCACTAAGAGGAATCCAACAAAGTTGACGGCACGCCAATCAGACGTCTGGAGCTCAAGTTATAAGTGTTTCCGCTCTGAGGGTCCGATTGGTTTTGTGTTCGAACCAACCTGGCCATACACAAAGTTCTCCGAAACCTTGAGTGTAATATACCGAAACTACTATATCAATCCAAGGATCGCATCACAACTGACGGTGTGTCATTTGGAGGTCTGTAGCCCAAGATATGGGCAAAAGAACGAACCTGTCCGGTTTTAGGGGGTTTTGGGCCCGGACCGACCCGGCCCGAGACCCCCTGGGTCGGCCTGAACTAGGTCGACCCGGACTGGGTCCGGTTCTGGCCCATTAGGGTGCGGCCCGGCCCATTGGGCGCGGCCCGAACCGTCCAGGGCGGCCTGTTGGCCTGGCGCGCGCGCGCGGCCCGCGTGGCCAGCTCGACCATCACCGAGGTGAGTGGAAAAGGGGGGGGGGGCGACTACCCCCCTTGATTGAAGCCGTGAACCCACGTGGGGGGTCACTCCCTTTCCAGCGGACGCGGCGCTAGGCGCCGTATCTCCCCTGGGTCCTGCGCGGCCACAGGACCTTTCGCCTGCCGCTGCGGCTTCAGCCGCAACGGTTCCTCCTTACGGCGCGCCAGGACGTCGCAGCCTCCGGCCGCCGGCGCCGCCGGTGAAGTCCGCGGGACACCAAAGCCGCTCCGGTGGTCCGTTCTTGCTCCCGTCTATGCCTGGGGTTGTCTCGGGACCCGTAGATTACTGTGACGACCTCTAATCGCTCAACGGTCCCATTTCATCATCGCCCAACGTTCCGCGCATCAAGAACATAGAATCGGTGGGTTCAGATTTGTTCGTTGGTCCGCACCCACCGCGTTAGTGGTTTAAACAACTTCCAACAATTTAATCACATGTCGAGGATATAATCCACATAAATTAAATTAAACCAAACCCGTTACCTTGATGAAGTCATCGAACGAGGTTTGTCGCGGGAAAGGGACGTCACGGAAGACGACGTCGTAGAAGAGGATCGTGGGCGTCGTGGTACACGACTTCATGGGGAAGAGGATCGTCGGCGTCGCGGTACACGAAATCATGAGGAAGAGGATCTTCGGCGTCGCGGTACACGACATTGTGTTGTCGATCTCTGAGGAACTTGCGTTCTTCATCGTCTTTCGTCGGAGGCCGGCATTCTTCGTCGTTCTTTGCGTTCTTCAATGAGGAAGGACGTTCTTCAAGACTGGAGTAATTCCTCCCCAAATATTCTCGCACAACACAAAAACAATAATAAAGTAAGGCCTTGCCTTATTTTATTCCTCATGCCATCTATTTTTGAAATTCAAAATTAAATCACGATTTAATTATCGAGCGTTGACCAATTAATGAGGCGTTTAATAATCCATTTAAACGCGAGAGTTTACTTGGAAATTAAGAGGGGGTGTGGGTGAGTTACCAAAATAAATGCACGTGGGAGGTAAAAAGGAAATAAAGGGGGGGTGGGGATTGTGTGGGCCACACCTCACTAATATCCTACCTAGGAGTTAGGATATTTGTGGGTCCCACTCCAACCACCATGCCTAGGTTATCGCGACATAGAATAAAAATAAAATTTGTTGCACAATATTTTATTTTATTCTTTAGTTAACCCAATTAATTAAAAACCTCACCCGAGCAAATGCAACTCTGGAAAAGGTGTTCTTAAGCAATTACCTTCGCTGCGGTTCCATCGGTGCCCTAAGATTTCGATTCCCAACACTGGTTCAAAAGTTAGGAAAATCCGCTCGTTCGTTCACTGAACATACTCGAGCTAAACTTTGGAAATTGATTTCAGGCTCACCGGGCCTCGGAATCAGGTGCTGTCAGAAACTTCGTTCTTGTAAAATCCCAAATAAAATTAAAAAAAATTCCCTTGAATTTTACGAGTCTTTACATTACTCCCACCTTAGGGATTTATGTCCCCGTAAAGATACATCATAACTAGGGGAAAAAATGAGGGTATTGAGCACGCATCTGAGCCTCCCGCTCCCAAGTGCTCTCAGGGAGGTTGCCGTACTGCCATGTGATGTGCACTAAAGGATTCGACCGCCCACATATGACCCGCTCTTGTCGATCCTCGATCTCCACTGGGACCTCCTCAAAAGTCTCCCCATCGTCAATGTCCAACTCCCCATGGTCGATGATATGCATCGGGTCCTGCACATATCTCCTCAGCTGAGATACGTGGAAGACATCATGCACCCGGTGCAACTGAGGTGGTAGATCCAGGTGATAAGCAACCTCGCCTGTCCTACTGAGAACCTAGAACGGTCCGATGAAGCGTGGAGATAACTTCCCGCCCCGGCCAAATCTCTGTAATCCACGTCGAGGTGAGACCCGCAATAAGACGTGGTCGCCATCCTCGAACTCCAGTGGTCTCCGCCTCCTGTCAACATAAGACTTCTATCAGCTCTGAGCAGTCCTCATCTGCTCCTGGATGACCTGGACCTTCTCTGTCGTAGCCTGGACCATCTCCGGTCCCACAAGTGCTGACTCCCCAGGGTCTGTCCAACGCAGAGGTGATCTGCAAGGTCGGCCGTATAATGCCTCATATGGTGCCATCCCGATGGTGGAGTGGTAGCTATTGTTGTACGCGAAATCCACCAAGGGTAGGTGGTCCTCCCAGCTGCGACCAAAGTCGAGGACACATGCACGAAGCATGTCCTCGAGAGTTAGAATGGTCCTCTCCGTCTGACCATCCGTCTGAGGGTGAAAGACGGTGCTCAGACGTAGCTGCATCCCGAATGCCTCCTACAACCCCTTCTAAAGCCGGGAAGTAAAGCGAGCATCTTGATCGGAGACGATAGATGATGGAACAAAATGAATCCGTACAATCTCCTGAACCTAGAGACGTCCCAGGCTCTCTACCAAGCCCTGCTCTCTGATGGGTAAGAAGTGGGCCGACATGGTGAGTCGGTCGACAATCACCCAAATGGATTCGTGACCTATGGAAGTACGTGGAAGTCCAATCACGAAATCCATAGATATCACATCCCACTTCCACTTTGGGACCTCCAAGGGTTGTACCAAGCCTGCTGGTACCTAGTACTCTGCCTTGACCTGCTGGAAGGTGAGGCATCGAGAAACGAACTCTGCCACAAACTTCTTTATACCCGGCCACCAGTGATGTCGTCTGAGAGCCTGGTACATCTTCGCCACTTCTGGATGTACCGCTAAAGGGGAAGTGTGAAACTCTCTCAGCACCTCCTCCTATAAAGCAGCCGGTACCATGTTACATTCTCTGAAAAGGACGACGTGCTCTCCTCCCAAAGAGAATCCATTAGGTGTCTGTCCTGAGGATGTCTATGCATGCCGCGTCTCACAGTCAACGTCCACACACTGAGCCTCTCTGACCCGTTGAAGAAGTGGAGGAGTGACTGTGAGTGACTAAAGAAAGGCTGCTCCATCTCTATCCCTGACGGATATCTACAAAGCAGCTAGCTGCTTCATCGCCTCCCCGAGTAGCTGAATGCCCGTCCTCCTACTGAGAGCATCGACTACTACATTCCCCTTTCCAGGAGTATAGAATATCTCAAAGTCATAGTCCTGGAAGAACTGGAGCCATCGCCGCTATCTCAGATTCAGGTCCTTCTACGAGAATATGTACCTGAGACTCTAGTGGTCAGAGTAGACTGTAAAGTGCTCGCCCATCAGATAATGTCGCCACATCTTCAGAGCGAAGACCACTGCTGCTAACTCCAGTTCATGGGTAGCATATTTCTACTCATTCTGCCTCAACTGACGTGATCTATAGGAGATCACGGACCGCTCCTACATCAGGACACATCCAAGTCCGGTCCCTGACGCATCGCAGTAGACTACGAACCCTACTCCCTCCTCCGGTAGCCTCAAGATAGGTGTGCTGGTCAATCTCTGTCTCTGCTCCTAGAAGCTCTGTTGACATCTATCTGACCACACGAAGGGTTTACCATTATTCTTCAAAGCTGAGAGTGGTGCCGCAACTCTGGAGAAGTCTAGCACAAATCTCCAGTATTACCCAGCTAGACCCAAGAAACTCCGCACCTCTGTCATGCTCCTAGGTGGATCCCAAGCTAGTACTGCCTCGATCATCGCAAGATCCACCATAACTCCCGCCTCAGAGATGACGTGTCCCAAGAAGTGGACCTCACGTAACCAGAACTGACACTTCGAGAGCTTTCCATAAAGCTCTGAGAGTGTCTAGTACAACCCGCAAGTGGTAGGCGTGCTCCTCCTCAGTGGTCGAGTATATCAATATGTCGTCGATGAAGACCACGACAAATCGATCAAGGTATGGATGAAATATCCTATTTATGAGACTCATGAACACTGCTGGAGCATTGGTTACGCCGAAAGGCATAACCAAGAACACATAGTGGCCATACCGACATCTGAAGGCCGTGTTCTGCACGTCCTCATCTCGAACTCTAAGCTGATGATAGCCTGATCTAAGGTCTATCTTTGAGAAACACTGTGCTCCCTTGAGCTGATCGAAGAGGTCTTCAATCCTCGGTAGCGGATACTTGTTCCTCACGATCACCTGGTTCATGCGACGATAGTCGACACAAAGTCGCAAGCTCCCGTCCGCCTTCTTGGCGAACAATATCAGGGAAGGCCAGGGTGAAACACTGGGTCAGATGAATCCCTTGCTCTACAAGTCCTCCAACTGTACCCGTAGCTCCCAAAGCTCAGCAGGAGCCATCCGATATACTGGAGTGGATATGGGAGCTGTCCCAGGGTACAGGTCAATATAAAAGTCTACCTCTCTGCGAGGAGGTAGTCCTGGAATGTCGTCTGGGAAAACGTCCGCATACTGATCCACCACTACAAGAAAACTAGGACTCTGTACGTAAACTACTCCTAGGATGAGGCTAGCCAACTGATGAGTGATGGACTGTCCTCTCCTTTGCGTGAGTCCATATTGTGCTGCAAAGGCTCCCTTCTCGCCAGTGAAGGTGAACCTGCTCCCATCGATGCGAACACACCGCACCTTGCGCCTAATACAGTCGATCGGAGCATGGACTGTAGATAACCAATCCATGCCCAAGATGACATCGTAAGGCCTCGACACCGCTACAAAAAGATCCCAACCGAATCTCTCGCCTCCTAGAGTAGGCTCACACTGCCGGCACTAGTGCATAATCGTCGAGTCTGCTCTCGTAGGAGTCTCTAGCCGTAAAGATCGAGCCAACGGCTCCGTCGGAATCTCCGAGCTCTGAAAAAGGGCAGCTGCAATAAAAGAATGGCTCGCTCTTGTGTCTATAAGAACTGCATCAAGGGTGGAGTAGACACAGATAGTACCTCAAATCATCTCTAGCGCGCCGTGGTCGTAGGCCTCCGTTACCTGAAGTTGAGCTTGTCTCTGCCCTCCAACTCCCTGTGGTCGGGGTGGGCCTCCTGGTGGTGGTGGTGGTAAAGCCTCAAAGCGTCGCCCACCACCTGCTGCTCGGCCAGCTCCCCTGGCTCGTCCGCCTGCTCTCGGCGGACCGCCACAGTTGAACCTCTTCATCTGCCTTGGTGGATCCTCAACCATCTGTTGCTCCTCTACATGGTGGTTCAGGAAGTCACGAGCCATGTGGCCCTGCCCACCGCATGCGTAGCACTGCCTGCTCCTCGGAAGGCTGGCTCTGCGCCCTGTGCCCCGCACCTATGAGCCAGTGTCCTGAGGTCATCTGCCTGATGGTACGATACAACTGAACCCCTATGACATTCGTCGACTACCAGCAGCAGATGACTGTGCTACGTGTCTCCCTGCGATAGGTCTCGCTGCTGGCGTAGGCTCGACAAGAAATCTCTCTATGAGAAGAGCTCGCTCCAGTACTCCTGCCTGTGTCGGAATTCTGAGGGAGATCATCGATTCCCTGATCTCATTCCTTAGTCCCTGCTCGAAGGTCTGGGTCTGGAAGAATGGGTCCTGTACCATGTCTGTCTAATAGTGCGATAGATCGGTAAATCTCGCCGATTACTGGGCGACCGTCATGCTGCCCTGCCACAGCTATAGAAGCTCCTGGATGCGCACCGCACGAAGAGTGGCATGAAGAACTCCGAGCGGAAGAGGCTCTCAAAGTCCGTCCAGAGGAGTGATGCCTCATCATGCATCTGGAGCATCAATCTCCACTATCTTCCTACTGCCGCGTGCAGGAGGCTCACTGTGAGGATCACCATGAGGTCAACTGGTGTCCCCACTAACCTGAAAACTCGCACAACCGACTCCATCCAATCCTCGGCTGCCTGAGGGTCCATCTCCCCGCGGAACCTGGGTGGTCTCTGACGCTGAAACTCGGGAAGCGCACTAAGGCGACGTGCACTATCAGTGGCTGGGGTTGGTAGCATCGGTGGCTCGGCGGGTAGAGGTACCGTCGATGCCTCTAC
Source organism: Viscum album (assembly GCA_963277665.1). Classification (NCBI taxonomy): domain Eukaryota; kingdom Viridiplantae; phylum Streptophyta; class Magnoliopsida; order Santalales; family Viscaceae; genus Viscum; species Viscum album. The sequence goes on from OY728123.1 coordinate 57,488,923, forward strand.
TGTCAAAGGGCCCTGCACCGAGGCCTTGTCGCTCAGTGGGCTATCGTCTTGCTCAAAGCTCAGAACCCTAGATGGCTGCAATCGTGGGGCCTTACGGTAAAGAAATAGGTGTACCACAGTCCAAACAGTATACCTGGTGAGATGACACAAAGTAATCACAAAGAAAACTTTTGAAATACACATGCAATCAATGTTTTCATGCATTGAGTCAGAAATCAGAAGTCAGGGTCCTGGTGTACGGATACGTCGGCCACCGCACCAACACTGGACTCCCTGGACTGATAACCACACTCAATACCCTTAACACTATTTCTTTACATAGAAGAAAGATCAGTGTCTCGAGTTCTTCGGTAGAACCGAACTCCTTTGATACCAATTTGTCACGAACCGTCCTCGGGATCCGTGTCATGACTACCCCAAGCCCGCCTCCCATAGGCCAGGGGTTGGCGACTAGAACCGAGGCGTAAATCCCGACAAAAATGGGAAGGCATTTCCTTTATAAAAAGAATAGATCCCTTAGGTTTATTGGTAAAATCATTATTTCATGAGATGAAAGTTAATGGGGAGTGAACTCGCACCCTAAGTGACTTCATCCGAAAAGTAATGGGTGGTCCAAGAATTATGTATCCCTCTAACATATTAGATAAATAATTATATATCATGAGTTTACATATCACGTATTTCTGAGAAAAATCAATACACTCTAGTAATTTATTCACTATGTGATTATGGTTTTAGTATAAAGCTTCGATAAAAGGAATGATTTTCAATGCTTATGTATATAACACATTATTATACCAATGTCATGTTTTCATGGATCATTATTATTGAATAATGTTTCCAAAATCTTATTACTAATTCATTATGTCACTCAAAAAGCCTTATTACATGACTCATGATTTAAGATCATTTTTTTATTAGGTAAAACATTCATATTTTATGACCGTTCAACAAGATGATTCTCTCATACCCCTATGTTTATTTTATACCCACTTATGATCTTTAATTATTTTCTGTCATGTTTACCCTTACCGAGAGTTTGGGATCTTCTTTTCTTATGTTTATATTAGCCAGATCACAAATGAGAATATTATTTCTGACATGCCTAAATGGGTATCATGTGGGAAGACTATTTGTGAGATATGTTAATGATTTTATAAAATAAGTTGATTATGTATCTAATATCTAATGTAACAAAAACATTCCATTATAGTGTGTGATTTTATATTATATGTAATGAATATCCATATGGAATGATGTAATATTCATGTATGTTGTGTGTAGGTCACCACATTCTATACCTTAATGAATGTGAATTCCATTGAATTATTATATTGATATTTATATTTCACTTTTATCGCATCTCCAAAAAATTTTGAGTCATTAAATAGCTTCCTTTTTGTTTTGTATATGTATAACACATCCCTCTTATTATTTTCATCCATATACAATATGACATAATTTTCTCCTTATGTTTTTAAATGCCACATAAGACTACAGATATTGATATAAATAAAGTTAATAAAGTTTATAAATCATTTATTCTATTTATTTTAGGAATTTAGTATCATATTTTCATTAATACAATAATAAACTGTATTCTCTTTATCTCACTTTAGATTATACATATCCATTACAACCTTAATCTTTGAGAGATTTTCTACTCTTATTTTATGAATGTGGTCAATCTTCTGATTCCATAAGCTATTCTACAATTACATCCGGAGGATACGCATATTCTTTTTTATACACATAAAATATATTTCAATTAGTAATCCATCATATAATTAATGAATTTTTATCTTTTACATTGATTAGGTATCCAATTTTTTGAATGGAAATTTGATCTTATAATCATAATTTTTACTAAAACTTAAGAGGTTATTCTAAAATCTATCAATATGAAGTAACTTTTTTTATTCAAATTAACTAAAAGAAGCCCAATTTTTTAAATTCATTCAATATTTTAGGCTTCTTAATTTCCAAAAAAACTGTTTTATACACACAAAATTCAAATTAATTTAAAATTTTATATTTCTGGTCATCTTGGATGAGAACCTACTATTGAGAATCCATGGGCTGTTCTCTTTTGTAGCCTTAAGAAATTTTTTTTATCCAGGATAATATTCTCCTTATATTTATTTTCCTTTCATGAAAAAATAGGATGAGTTGAGACAAGTTTTGGTATCTCCCCATTCTTCTTTACATTAGAAATTTAGTATTTTTTCTCTTCATTCAATGAAGAGAATTCATTTCCCAGTGGAATTGAGTTTATAACTTCCCTCTTTATTCACCTAGTGCCTATAAAATATTTTTCTCCATTATTTTTTCTATAACCACATGTTTTGTTACCAAATTTAGGATAATAAATAAATATATAATTGATAATTAATTCTTTTATGTGTTGAATATGCATTCATTATTTTTTGTTGACTTCTAGATGACTCTCCCCTTAGGTAACTATTATCAATGTCAAAAATGTTCATTGTGTGATCGATATTTCTATAAAATTTTCACTTCATCAGGGGAATTATTATCACTTTCACTCAACATATTCACTTCATCCATATAGATTTTTATTTTTTGAAAAATCCTATATTAATGAGAGTTACCTTAGACCATTGGATTTCATATATACATATAATTTATGTCTTGGTATTAGATGACCATTCTTAAAAAAACTCCAAATTTACTGATGTTATTAGACACTTGATCATTCAAGAACTTCTATAAAATTATCACACCACTTTCAAATCGTTTTTTTAATTCCTCAAAAAAATTACCAAATTAAAGTTTCATCTTAGAATATGTAGATTTAAATTCATTTTTAAAATTTTTCATCAAATTAAATGATTGTTATTTAATAGATTCAATATAATTTACTCACTTAATGATACAAGAATCATGGTCATTTATTACCTTACCTTCCTCATAATTTTTAAACTTGAAATAAACATAATCTTGGGATAATTCATGAGAAGTGACTTGTTGATGTGTGATGAACTTGTCTAAGGGATTTTCAGCACATTAGAATTTTTCAACACCCATGGAGTATCCTGGTGGTTGAACTTGGGAATTTTCCCTCAAGGAGGATTGGAGTCAATCATAATATTTTATTCCTTCATTATATTTTTAATATTTTTAAATATTTAGTGTTTTTCTTTCAAAAAAATTTATAGTGTTAACCAAAAAATTCAGATAATGAATGAAAAAAATAAAATAAAATAAAAAAATAGTAGAGGTAATGTGATATAAAATGGAGAATGAAATGAAAGTTATATTCATTAAAAATTACATTAAGAGGATATATTAAAAATTGGGTTTTTATAATTATATTTTAATAATAATTGTTCATATTATTGGTAATTCACTAAAATAAGGATATTAAATTTTTTAATAACCATAATAAGTATCCAGTGGTATGGGAATATCGATTCTTTTATCATTGCATACGACTGGTTTTTTTCCAAAGTGTCGACATTTAAAAATATAATATATAAAGTTCTTATACACTTACATGTCTTCCAATGTGGTTTTACTTTTTATGAATCATTAATATTATTCATTTATAGCTTTATAAACAGATCATGATCATTTTAATTGTTCAAAAAATCATATTGTTAAGGAGAAAATGTTATTTTAACATATAATGACTGCCAAGAGTTGGTAAAAAAACACAAAACATTAATTTAATTAAGGTAACATATATAAGGGGAGGGGTCCTCCTTTTGGTTTCATCAATTTAATATCTATCCATAGATGAAGGTCTCTCTTCTACTCTGTTCACCATTAATCTTTGTGGAGAAGGTTCTATCACACCTTTTCTGTTCTAGGGTCCTCTTGTGATGAACAAGTATCATAGTGGTAAATATACAACATGTGTTGGATAGAATCATTTGGATGTCACTTGGTGACACCAATAAAGTGGAATTCCAACAAACCACCCCTAATAGGAACCACTCATAGGCATACAATGAAGATAAATGTAACTCCTAAATCTCACCTCTAATTTTCCATGGGTGGATGATTATCACCTAGGGTATAAAGTATGCAATTAGGAGGCATCACCCTCATTAATATCAAAAACATAATAAGAAAACACCAATAAAAAAAATAGAAAATGAACCAAGATCAAAAATAAACCCACAATGCATGAATTTATCATGAAAAAACAAAGTCTCAAAAAATGGAAAATACTAAAATAAACTCCTACACAATAGCTCCAAAAATAGCTCTCAACTATATTTTAGTAATTCCTAGCATGTTCTCTGAAATATCCCATGAATCCTAAAAATATTATTTAGATAAGGGTTAAAATACATGTATAATCAGTTGGATCCTCCTCAAGACCCCTTTTGAAAATGTGGATGAAGTATACTAATGCTTCAGTGAATAAATATTTGAACTAACCCTCACATATCGGGTCAACTATCACCAAAACGCACCATGGATAACTCACCAAATATTACATACATGTAAAATAACATGATATAATATAAATAAATAATAAATACACCCAAAACCACCTCCCCATTATTTTTCCACTCTCATACCCCAATGACATACACCCTAGTTCTCCCAATCCATTCCACAACTATTATACCAAAAAATATTGATATCACATCACAATATCATCTCATATATCAAAATAAAATCATTATAATCATCACCATCACATATCCACCAACACATATCACATATCATCTGCACATTATATATCTATTATAGTAGCATATCATCAACATTAAAGACATCAACCTTGTTCCCTCCTTCTATCATGCACGACCCCCACCATGTATCATCTTTCCAATACACTTCATGGTTTTCTAGCACACAACTTACTACATATAAATCAATTATATTCTATATAACCATTCATACCATGATCCATCATATCCCATAAGAAATATGGAAGGGAGAGTGGGGAAGATGACATAGTTTACCATCTATTCCCTTACCAAAGTGGATATTGGGGAATACATTTGAAACCTAAAAACATTAGGATTCTATAAGTTTATCTTACTTAGGTTGGTTTAATATAGAAATAATAAGGGGGATATGTCACACACACACACAATCTTGGTCCTAAGTAGATACACCAAAATAAAACAAAAAATAATCAAAATCACCCCACTATCACTACCACCATTTATCATCACTTACAATAAAAACCCCACAAAACCAATCTAATTTTTCATAGAAAAACACAACCCAAATTTAAAATTCCTCATTTAATAACATAATTTAAAAGTTTCTATATTTTATATTTACAAATTATTTTTCATTTCATTATTCCATTCAGGTCCATATTTAATGAAAACCCATTATAATACACTAACCATGTTTAATTCCATCCATTTATAATTCTTTTCAAGTATTAACATTTACATTAACAAAAAATTATTAATCATTTCATGACCACACCCTTTTATAGTTTTCAATATATATGAACACAATCCATTACTACCTAGAAACTATAAAGTAATCCCACAACCATACACCAATCAATAAAAAACTAGTTCACAACATGTCTTAAACCAACAATGGAAACTGGAAACACGTTCTTCTATACAACCATATAAATAGTAACACATCACTTCCACTTTGAATATAGTCCATTGTACAGTCATCCCACATCAATCAAAACCTAACTTCTCACCAACCATGAAAAGGTATCTGTAGTCTCGATACACAACACGCACTATATTCTTGAACTATCTATAGAAAATTCCATACAATATAATCCACATTAGCCACACAAGTTACAACATCATAATGATATAATCAACACTAATCAACACCCAATTTCAGCCTTTTCACAATCCCATGTTTATTTTTTATTTTCACCAAAACACGACTTCAATATAAGATTCAATATAATCAGTTTATTTACTATATTTAAATTATAATCCTTTTATGATAGGTGATTATAGCAGTATAATCACAATAATAACACACAATCTTAACAATAATAATAATTCTCAGTAATAATTGTAAACAAACATCTCTTACATGAACAATATCAAGGAGATAAGTAAAACACTTATAAAACACCCCTCCCAATTAATTAAATTTCAAGTTAAATTCATTATATTTATTAAATAAATCCTTAATTACAAACCAAAAGTAATAAAAAGCATGAAAATTCCATGATTCACACATAAATAAATTTAGTTCTTGAATCCCCTACCCCAATCAAAGAATCAAAATTCACCATGTAATGATAAAGTGATGAAGATATGATCTCTAGGTCGGAATCACACAAGATAACCCCCAACAACCTAAAACATTGAAATACCCATCTATAAAAAGACCCAAAGATATAAAATTCAACCCAAAATCCACTTCACCACATCTTCTCAAATGAAGAACAAGGGGAAAATCAAGAGAAATGAAGAGGTTAACTCACCTAGGATCACTATCAGTTGATCAATTAAATATGACAGCCAACTCCAATCAATTGGATATAAATTGTATCTAGGGTCTCACCTTTGGTTTCCTAAGTTTCAGAGAAATCAATGGGAACATAATATAATTCAGTTAAAATTATGAATTTATATTAATATTGAAAATAAATTTTTTATGTCATGATAAACTAAAGTCGTTCTTCAATGATCAAATTTCACTGAACCCATAAAAATTTCATTGTGAATTACCGATACAATTCCCTAATTAACTTCAGTAAACCATCCAAATCTGATACAATCAAATAAGATTCATTTGATGACCAAATCCTCACAACACGACATCACTCAAAATAGTAACACTAAAACTCAACCTCCAAGGATTCACCTCAAGACAATGATGGGTGTGTAGTGACCAACCAAATAGAATAACCTCTGAATTCAACCTCCAGACCATCATATCATGATATATTAGATCATTCCATGATAGAAGCACTAGGAAACCCCCTATAATTCAAACTTCAGACTCCATACATTGCAAAAAGTCCCACAAGTTGACCAATAACATGTTGAATCACCCTTTAATACAACAACCACTCTCACACCATGATTTCAAGGGCCACATAATCACCTGCCTACCCTAGATAAAATTTCATCTCCAACTCCACCATAATTCCCCAAACCTCCTCCTCACACCTCCACCACCAAAAACCCAGAAATTAATGGGTCAAAAGGATCTATACCATTTCATTAACTACCTATCAAATTATTCTAATCCCTAATAATAATTAACAAACCTAGATGGAATCCAAAAATGCCAACACAACATTACTTGGTAGATACATCTTAAAGAGAACTAAAACCACCAAGAAGACGCAAGGAAACATATATTTTTTTAAAAAATAAATACTAATCCAACCATTATATCATCATGAAAAATTGGGCTCAAAATATCTTAGGATACTGAGTGGGCATCTATTATTCACATTTCCAAGTATATTTATCCAAGCCACCAAACCTCCATAGAACAATAACCTAGGGAATAACACATTATCACACCACCTTCTCTCACTGATCATAGATCTCTATATTCTACTCCTTGTACATCACATCATCCCCCACATAAAACTCTCCCTAATCTATGAAATGTGAATCATTATAAAGATATCCACGAATCTATGATATTTAAATGATGTCATGAATTCGATCCATCCATGGAGGAAGCATAAAATGATACACCCCCACAACCACACTAGAACACCTTGAAAGGAACATGAAACTGTGGATAACTCTTACTCCCATATCCAAAACTACAATACCCACGATGAGGGTAAACCCTCAATAAAACAAGATCATCTACCTCAAAATTAAAAGGCATCCTCCTCTAATCAACATTAAAAATATAATAGTCTTGCATTGTATTTATCCATTCACAAACTAGATAAACCTTATTTTCCATTCTCTAAACCACACCGGTTCTAAGGATTTCTAACTACCCAATCTTGGTTTAATACAACAAACACAGATAAGTCTATGTATAAAACTCCTCAAATGAATCCATAAAAATGGAAAAGTGTAAGTCATTATAAGAAAACCCAACCAAAGGAAGGTGCTTCACCTTTGATCCACTAAAAACCAGGACACACACAAACATAGTATATCCTCTAGTGTATGGATGATACATTCGATCTTCCAATCTATTTGAGGATGTAAAGTATTTATATGGTAGAAATGAGAACCAAAATAATATTGAATTACAACACAAACTCAATAGTTAAATCTAGGAACCTGATTAGAAATGATGTTCTGAGATACCCCATGAATCTTTACTACCTCATCCATATACCACTTTGATAAAATGAATATTGCGCCTAACTCATTGATCAATAGGAAATGAGGCAATTTTTTTCAACAAATACATTGTCATCCAAAAAGAATTACATACTCTTTAGGATCATTGTATGTTGGTGTGGAAATCAATTGAGATTTCCTCCCACTTCCACCCAGTGACATCCAATTACTGCAGAAAAACATCTATGAGCACATTATACACCCTTTTATTATAAACAGACTAAACATTGTGACATGAAATATATTACTGATTGATTCATCTCAAACTACTAGAACCGATCCTTCCAATCATGGTACATCCTTGATGTACCATGATGAATTTATAAGGTAGATCTATGAAACTCAAAAATAACCATTTCATGCATACCCAATGGAAAAAATAACATCCCTAAAAATATCATTTGATATCAACAATATGTCAACCACTACTCAAAAACATCATCATGAAGAATATAGTCCCTCGTCCTCTCTACATTCAAGTCTCTCCACTGAGACTCCGCCACCTATTGCATAAAATATGATTATACTATCATCCGGAATAGGTAAACTTTACCACTAGCATAATCAAAACCAATATGCAATGTTTTAATTTCTATAATCACCCTCCAAACATCTCTAGACTCCTGAGATAAATCCCCCCTGACTTGTTAATCAGTTCATCAATAACTACATTCCCCTTATCGAGGTATAGGAGATATTTAAATCATAATACAATAATAACTCTATAGACCTACTCTAATAGAGATTCATATCTATTAAAATAAGATATACCTAAGGATCTTGTGATCTGTGAAGAACATAAAAATTTAAAAAATGTGTAAATGTGATAGTTGCTTCAGAGAAAATACAACTATCTCCAACTCAAGTTCATGAGTGTCATAGTTACACTCATGTGGATGTAGATTCCTAGACCCATAAGAGATCACTTCCCTATGCTACATCAAAACACATACCTAACCAAGATATAATGTTTCCTAAGAAACCTCAAACATCACTCCCTCCTTTGAAAGTTGGAAAAACTGAGAACTGGTCAATCTACCATTTACCTAGTTAAAGGCTACCTAACACTGAACAATCCATACAAAATCCTAGTCCTTCGAGGTCAAGTATTTTAATAGGGATTTGAATTGAGATAAGTTATACATGAACCTTTGATAGTATCCGATGGGTCCAATGAAATTATGGACCTCCACAAAATTAATGAGTCTCATACAAGAAAAAACTACCATTTTCTTCTAAGGATCAACTAAAAATCCCATATAAGACACAACATATCTGAGAAAATGCACATTTGAAACCAATACCAACACTTAGAAAACATTCCATATAGATGATGGTACTGAAGGACCAACAAAAAAACCCAAATTTTCTCAACATTATCATCCCCCAACCTTGAGTACATGATAATGTTGTTGATGAAAACAACCAAAAACTAATCCAAGATCTCACAAACACAAATTTCATGAGTCTGAAGAAACTTTTGGGGTATTAAAAACACTAAATGATGTAATTAATAATTAAAAGTGATCATAAAGACACCAAAAAGAAATATTTGAGATATTCTCTAACTTTATCCTCATTCATTGATATCTTCACTAAAAATTTATCTTTGAAAAATAGTGTGATTCCCTCAAATAATAAAAAAAATCCTCAGTACATATGAGGGGAAATGGTTCTTGATCATTACCTAATTCGGTTTCTGCTAGTCTATGCACAACTTCAGACAACCATTGGCCTTATGAGAGAATGAATCTAGAGAACACCATAGTGATACAATGGGATGGAAGAATCCCTTATACATTTGATCATCGACCCAAATCCTCAACTCTTATATCTCAAAAGATTCCATATGATAAGGGGCCACTGAAATCAAGGAGGTTCTTAGTTATAAATATATCTTGAACTCAATACACTACTGGAAAAAGAGGCATTTCCAACGGTTCGAAACTGTTGCGAAATGCCACAGAACCGTTGGGAATATCTATCCCAACGGTTCTGCAAATAGTGGGGAAGTAAGCCATTGGGAAAAGTTTTCCCAATGGTTTACAAAGAACCATTGGGATAGGTTAGAAAAATCAACCTATCCCAACGGTTTACATTAACCGTTGGCATATGTTTTCCCAACGGTTTTAAGTAAACCATTGGGAAAACCCAACAAAATCTCTAGCTTTTCCCAACGGTCTGAACCGTTGGTATAAACTCTTTCCCAACGGTTTCAAACCGTTGGGATATCCTATGCTGTGCAAATTGCACAACAGCCTGCAATTTGCACAGCAGCCTGCAATTTGCACAGCAGCCTACAATTTTCATAGGGGAGGAGCAGGGTCTCCATTCACCTGTGATTCTTCAATCCCTCTCCTTTACCTGGAATAACCAACTAACATATACATATATATAACAAATTCATATACATTTAACATATAATACATCCTGAAACTATACACATTCAGAATTAAATAAGAATTCATAACGTAATTATAAAGATACATAATTTAGAATTCATTTTAAAATTCATTTAGAATTCATTTAGAATTAATTTTAAAATTCATTTAGAATTAAATTTCAAATTTAGATGACAATTATATGTGAAATTTGGAATTCAATTCATAATTTGATCAGTTTCTCATATACAGGTGTTTTTACTATATATGATATCCATTTTAAACAAAATACATGCACTTGGAGTAGTACCGGTCACACCATGCCTCGTATTGAGGCTTGATTGACTAGTGCATGTCACACATGACCCATTGATCATTTTACTAAAGTATCAACATTTTCCGAAAGGGTTTTGTTGGTTTTCCATATGCCAGTTATTATCACTTAAAATGTGGTTCATTTAAAAAAATGTCATTTTTGAGTGATCCCTGCCACACCGCGACTCGAATTGAGGCGGGGTTGACTCGTAAACGTCACAAATAACCCATGGATTGTTGTCCTAAAGTTTCAACAAAATCCGAATGTGTTTGGTTAGTTTTTTGAATGTCAGTTGTTGTTTTCACTTAAAATGCTTTCCATTTCAAATAAAAGTGATCCACTTTGAGTTGTGACGGCCACACCGAGGCTCATATTGAGGCGCGGTTGACTCGTACACGTCAAAAATGACCTGTGGATCCTTTTCCTAAAGTATCAACACAATCCAAATGTGTTTGATCGGTTTTTCGTATGTCAGTTGTTCTTTTCACTTAAAATGAAGTCCATTCTAAACTATAGAGAGAAACTTAGAGTGATCCCAGCCACACCGTGACTTGGATTGAGGTGGGGTTGACTCTTACACATCACAAATGACCCATGGATCGTTGTACTAAAGTTTCAATGGAATTCAAATGCGTTTGGTCAGTTTTAAGTATGTCAGTTGTTGCTTTCACTTAAAATGTTTTCCAATTCAAAGAATAGTGAGTCACATTGAGTTGTCCCGACCACACCAAGGCTCGGATTGAGGCGCGGTTGACTCGTAAACATAAAAAATTAACCATGGATTGTTTTCCTAATGTTTCAACGGAATCCAAATGCGTTTTGTGGGGTTTCAGTATGTCAGTTGTTGTTTTCACATAACATGTTTTCCATTTCAAAGAAAAGTGAGTCACTTTGAGTCGTGGTGGACACACTGAGGATTGGATTGAGGTGTAGTTGACTCATACACATCACAAATGACCCATGGATCCTTTTCATTAAGTATAAATAGAATCCGAATGTGTTTGGTCAATTTTCCGTATGTCAGTTGTTCTTTTCACTTAAAATGAAGTCCATTTTAAACTATATAGAGACACTTCGAGTGGTTCCGGACACACTGCTCCTCAGATTGAGGTGGGGTTGACTCTTACATGTCACATATGACTCATGGATTGTTTTCCTAATGTTTCAATGGAATATGAATGCATTTGGTTAGTTTTCCGTATGTCAGTTGTTATTTTCACTAAAAATGATGTCCTTTTGAACCAAAAGCGAGACACTTCGAGTGGTTCCAGCCTCACCAAGCCTTGGATTAAGGTGGGGTTGACTCGTACAAGTCACATGTGACCCATGGATCATTTTACTAAATTTTCAACCGATTATGAATGCGTTTGGTCGTTTTTCTGTATGCTAGTTGTTCTTTTCAGTTAAAATGATGTATATTTTAAACAAAAGAGATACACTATGAGTGGTGTCAGCCACAACACACCTCAGATTGAGGAGGGGTTGACTTGTACACATCACATATGACTCATGGATCGTTGTGCTAAAGTATCAACACAATCATAATCCGTTTGGTCAGTTTTCCATATGTACTTAAAATGTTTTCCATTTTTAACAAAAGAGAGACACTTAGAGTGATCCCGGCCACACCACGACTTGGATTGAGGCAGGGTTGACTCATACACATCACAAATGACCAATAGATCGTTTTACTAATGTTTCAATGGAAACCGAATGCGTTTTGTTGGGTTTTAGTATGCCAGTTGTTGTTTTCACTTAAAATGTTTTCCATTTCAAAGAAAAGTGAGTCACTTTGAGACATGATGGCCACACTGAGGATTGTATTGAGGTGTGGTTGACTCATACGCATCAAAAATGACCCATATATCCTCTTCCTAAAGTATCAACAGAATATGAATGCATTTGGTTGGTTTTCCTTATGTCAGTTGTTCTTTTCACTTAAAATGAAGTCCGTTTTAAACTATAGAGAGACACTTTGAGTGGTTCCGGCCACACCGTGCCTCAGATTGAGGTGGGGTTGACTCGTTCACGTCACATATGACTCATGAATTGTTTTCCTAATGATTCAACGGAATCTGAATGCATTTGGTTAGTTTTCTGTATGTTAGTTGTTGTTTTCACTAAAAATGATGTCCTTTTGAAACAAAAGAGAGACACTTCGAGTGGTTCCGGCCACACCGCGCCTCGGATTGAGGTGGGGTTGACTTTTACACATCACAAATGACCCATGGATCGTTTTCCTAAAGTTTCAATGGAATATGAATGTGTTTTGTTGGGTTTTAGTATGTCGGTTGTTTTTTTCACTTAAAATGTTTTCCATTTCAATGAAAAGTGAGTCACATTGAGACGTGCCGGCCACACCGAGGCTCAGATTGAGGTGCGGTTGACTCGAACACGTCACAAATGACCCATGGATCCTTTTTATGAAGTATCAACAGAATCCGAATGTGTTTGGTCAGTTTGTCGTATGTTAGTTGTTCTTTTCACTTAAAATGAAGTCCATTTTAAACTATAGAGAGACACTTCGAGTTGTTCTGGCCACACCACACCTCGTATTGAGTTGGGGTTGACTCTTACATGTCACATATGACTCATGGATTGTTTTACTAACGTTTCAATGGAATCTGAATGCATATGGTTGGTTTTCCGTATGTCAGTTGTTGTTTTCACTAAAAATGATGTCCTTTTGAAACAAAAGAGAGACACTTCGAGTGGTTCCGGCCACACCACACCTCGGATTGAGGTGGGGTTGACTCGTACACATCACATATGACCCATGGATCATTTTCATAAAGTTTCAACAGAATCCAAAGGTGTTTGGTAGGTTTCTCGTATGTCAGTTGTTGATTTCACTTACAATTTAGTCCATTTTGAACAAAAGAGAGACAGTTTGAGTGGTCCTGGCCACACCGCAGCTAGGATTGAGGTGGATTTTACTCATAAACGTCACATATGACCCATGAATCATTTTCCTAAAGTTTCAACAGAATACTTAGGCGTTTGGTCGGTTTCCGATATGTCGGTTGTTGTTTTCACTTAAAATTAAGTCCATTTTAAACAAAACATAGGAAATTTGAGTGGTGTCGACCACACCGGGCCTCGGATTGAGGCAAGGTTGACTCTTACATATCACATATGATCCATGGATCATTTTCCTAAAGTTTCAACACAATCAGAATCCGTTTGATCGGTTTGGCGTATGTACGTAAAATATTGTCCATTTGGAACAAAAGAGAGACAGTTTGGGTGGTACCAGCCACACTGCGCCTCGTATTGAGGCGGGGTTGACTCATACATGTCACATATGAACCTTGTATCATTTTCCTATAGTTTAAATAGAATCCTAATGCGTTTGGTCGGTTTCCCGTGTGATAGTTGTTGATTTCACTTACAATTTAGTCCATTTTGAACAAAAGAGAGACAGTTTGAGTAGTCCCAGACACACCGCGGCTCGGATTGAGGAGGGGTTGACTATTAAACATCACATATGACCCATGGATCGTTTTACTAAAGTTTTAATATAATCCTAAGGCATTTGGCCAGTTTGGCGTAAGTCAGTTGTTGTTTTCACTTAAAATTAAGACAATTTTAAACAAAAGGGAGGCACTTTGAGTGGTGTCGGCCACAAAAGGCCTCATATTGAGGAGGGGTTGACTCTTACATGTCACATATGATCCATGGATCATTTTCCTAAAGTGTAAACACAATCAAAATCTGTTTGATCGGTTTGGAGTATGTACGTAAAATATTGTCCATTTTGAACAAAAGAGAGGATGTTTGGGTGGTCCCGGCCACACATCACCTCTAATTAAGGCAGGGTTGACTCGTACACATCACATATGACCCATGGATAGTTTTTCTAACGTTTCAACAGAATCAGAAGTCATTTGGTAGGTTTCTTGTATGTCAGTTGTTGATTTCACTTACAATTTAGTCAATTTTGAACAAAAGAGAGACAATTTGAGTGGTCCAGGCCACACCGTAGCTCGGATTGAGGCGGGGTTGACTCTTAAAAGTCACATATGACCCATGTATTGTTTTACTAAAGTTTCAATAGAATCCATAGGCATTTGGTTGGTTTCCAGTATGTCAGTTGTTGTTTTCACTTAAAATTAAGTCCATTTTAAACAAAACAGAGGCACTTTGAATGGTGTCGGCCACACCGGGCCTCGTATTGAGGCGGGGATGACTCGTACACATCACATATGATCCATGGATCATTTTACTAATGTTTCAACACAATAAGAATCTGTTTGATCAGTTTCGCGTATGTACATAAAATATTGTCCATTTGGAAAAAAAGAGATGCAGTTTGGGTGGTCTCGGCCACACCGCGCCTCAGATTGAGGTGGGGTTGACTCTTACACATCACACATGACCCTTGGATCATTTTCAAAAACTTTCAATAGAATCCGAAGGCATTTGGTCAGTTTCCCGTATGACAATTGTGGATTTCACTTACAATGTAGTCTATTTTGAACAAAAGAGAGACAAGTTTAGTGGTCCCGGCCACACCGTGGCTCAAATTGAGGCAGGGTTGACTTTTACACATCACATATGACCCATGCATCGTTTTCCTAATGTTTCAATAGAATCCGAAGGCGTTTGGTCTGTTTGGATTATGTTAGTTGTTGTTTTCACTTAAAATTAAGTCCATTTTAAACAATAGAGAGGCACTTTGAGTGGTGTCAACCACACCGGGCCTCTTATTGAGGCAGGGTTGACTCGTACACGTCAAATATGATCCATGGATCATTTTCATAATGTTTAAACACAATCAGAATCCGTTTGATCGGTTTGGCATTTGTACGTAAAATATTGTCCATTTTGAACAAAAGAGAGGCATTTTGGGTGGTCCCGGCCTAACGATGCCTCATATTGAGGCAGGGTTGAATCGCACACGTCACATATGACTCATTGATCATTTTTCTAAAGTTTCAATAGAATCCGAAGGTGTTTTTTCCGTTTCCCGTATGTCAGTTGTTGATTTCACTTACAATTTAGTCCATTTAGAACAAAAGAGAGACAGTTTGAGTAGCCCCCGGCCACACCGCGGCTCAGTTTGTGGTGAGGTTGACTTGTACATGTCACATATGACCCATGTATCATTTTCCTAAAGTTTTCACATAATCCATAGGTGTTTGGTCGTTTTCCCGTATGTCAGTTGTTGTTTTCACTTAAAATTAAGTACATTTTAAAAAAAAGAGCCACTTTGAGTGGTGTCGGACACACCGAGCCTCGGATTGAGGAAGAGTTGACTCGTACACGTCACATATGAGCCATGGATCATTGTAATAAAGTTTAAACACAATTATAATCTATTTGATCGGTTTTGTGTATGTACGTAAAATATTTTCAATTTTGAACAAAAGAGAGGCAGTTTGGGTGGTCCCGGCCCCACGGTGCCTCAGATTATGGTGGGGTTGACTCGTACACATCACATATGACCCATGAATCGTTTTACTAAAGTTTCAACAGAATCCGTAGGCGTTTGGTCGATTTGGCGTATGTACGTAAAATATTGTCCATTTTAAACAAAAGAGAGACAGTTTGGGTGGTGTCGGCCACACAACGCCTCGTATTGAGGCGAGGTTGACTCCTACACGTCACATATAACCTATGGATCAATGTACTAAAGTGTCAACCGAATACGAAGGCATTTGGTCAGTTTCCCATATGTCGATTGTTGATTTCACTTAAAATTTAGTTCATTTTGAACAAAAGAGAGACAGTTTGAGTGGTCCCGAGGGGTGTCCTGGGGGTTGGTCGGGGTTGTCTGGGGGGCTGTCTGAGGGGTTGTTCGGGTACCAAGGAGGAGGTTAGGGGGCCTGTCCAGGGGGTTGTCTGGGGGGTGTCTGGGGGCCTATCTGGGGTCCAGGGAGGTGGGTGGGGGGGCTGTCTGGGGGGTGTCCGGGGGGGGGGGGGTGTCTGAGGGCTGTCCGGGGACCAAGGAGGTAGGGTGGGGTGGGGGGGGGGGGTCTGTTCGGGGGGCTGTCCGGGGGGTGTTTGAGGGGATATCCAGGGACCAACGAGGTAGGGTGGGGGCTGTTCGAAGGCTATCTGGGGGTGTCCGGGGGGCTGTCCGGGGACCAAGGAGGAGGGTGCGGGGGGGGGGGGGGGGGCTGTCTGGGGGCTGTCTGGTGGGTGTTATGGGTCCAGGGAGGAGGGTGGGGGGCTATCCGGGGGGTGTCCAGGGGCTATCCGGGGACCAAGGAGGAGGGTGGGGGTTGTCTAGGGGGCTGTCCAGGGACCAAGGAGGGTGGGGCTGTCCGGGGGGCTGTTCAGGGGGTTTCTGAACATTAGTACAATCATCTTAGGAAGCCAATTAACACTCATGACTAACCATGGCACTATAAACAACATAGAGTGTATGAGTTTCCTCTGTCATCTCAACAATATCATTACACATTCTTACCATGATGTGAATCATGTGGAATATGGATGATATTTACACAAAATTCCCCAAAATACCAAGATTTCTAAGAACTGAAAATTTATAGATGATATTAACACACAAATCATTTTCAATCAAATTTGATTCAATGTCAAAGCCCAACACACACCAAATAGAACAAAAAAAAGTCATACACTCCCAAATCAAAACAGAAAACCAAAACAGTAGATGCAAAACATTAAAATGATAATATCACTTATAGATTAGAAGTGTAAAACTAAGAAATGTAACAAAAATAGAAAACAGAAAACAAATCAGATATCATTTAGGCAAAATCAAAATAGAAACCAAGAATAATAGATATAGAACATTAAAACTAAGGTATGCCTTACAGATTTGGAGTGTAGAACTAAAATATTGATTGATTGAAGATGGTGGAGGAAGTTCTTCGACCTGGATAAAGAGAGACCTTCGAGAGATATTGGAATTAGGGTTGCATTCGCATGGGAAGGGAAAGAATCGGGGCTGCTGTATATTGGGGAAAACATTCCAAATGGTTTTTTAAAAACCGTTGGGAAAATGTCTTCTTTACCAACGGTTTTACAAAACCGTTGGTATACATCCTTCCAAGAGGACATTAACCAATGGTTTTAAAAAATCGTTGGTATACATGCTTCCAAGGTGACAATTCCCAACAGTTTTGTGTAACCGTTGGGAAAAGAGTGACCTTTCCCAATGGTTTTTATAAACCGTTGGGAAATCCTTGTTTAAAATCCAATACACCAACGGTTTACTCAAACCGTTGGTGTATCCTTCCTATAAAAACGATTTTGTATAACAGTTGGTATGTAAGTGTTGGGAAAACTCCCATTTCCAGTAGTGATATCACATATAGTGGGTAACATCACAACACCATTAGGGAAAACATCCAAAAAAACCTCAAAAACTCTAAATATCACCACCTTTAGTTCCTCTACTGAATCCAAAAGCTATTCTTTTAGTTGAGACAACAATGGATCTGAGCACCTATAATTCCTATTATAATCACTCTCACTAACAAACAATAAAAACTATTCATTCTTGTAATAGAACACAACCCTCATATGTAATAAATAAATAACTATATTCATAGAATATAAATATTTTATGCCAAGGATAACTCCATATGGTTGTATCTATAGTAATAAAAAATTCCTAGATAACTGATGCTACCCCATCATAATCTCATAACCCTAACACACATAAAAAATGGTTTGGACACCAAATTGTGTAGACAACAATAGGGGAATTGGTTACCTCTCCACCTTTATTCCTATAGAATAGAACAAGGTGAGTGTAATGAATGGGTGATGATCCAGAATCAAAATTCATAAATCATGGTAGAATATAAAAATATGGTACCTTAGATGATTTATGGCCCATTAGGTACTAATACCACCATGGAATATAAATTCCCATGCCAAGTTCCTCTCCATCACTACTATTGAATTCCTTTCTGGCTATTCTCTACCTAATGTCCCTATGGATGGGAGAAATCAAAAGGATTATCTCTACTAGCTCCATATCCTATTGGTGGAACATAATGTTATTGTAAAAGCTACTGATATTTCCTCTGAGGTAACCAATAATATTGGGGGTGATAAGTATTCTAGCCTCCCACACTATATTGATCTTTAAGAATGGTCGATCACTAAAATATATAATGATAATGATATCTAAAATAATGTCACATCATCACATATCCCCAAATGGTTTCATGAGAAATAATAGACTTAGAGAAATAGTAGGAAAACTGATGATGTTGACTCTCTTTCAGTTGAATACATGATGGCTCAAAAACCTTTTATTCTCCACAAACATCCCTACCCTTGGGGGTACACTGATGAATCCCTTTATAAGATTATATCAGATATTTATTCATCCTCTTGATCAACCTATCCTTCTTATGCACTACCAAATATAAAGGTAGTGTAAATATCGTGAAAACATACCAAATAACTGGGGGAATCACCTAGTTCATATTACATTATCTAGAATCATCCATAAAAATATTAGGGGAAAATGAATAAGCTTCTTAAATCTAATACCAAGATATCACACACACATTCTCCCCTACAGGAGAGATAAAAACTCACGTCTGTTCCCTACCATCATCACCTATGAAAATAACTCTACACAAAACTACCTCATAAAATTATCCCATAAAAAATATTCCTCCATTCACTCCCTAATATATATAATCCACCACTAGGGTATCAACACTCACATCTGATTGAAGGTTAGGAAAACCAGATACTCTACCCATGTTCATATTAAACTGAAGGTGATATTGGGATCCCTTAACCATTAGTTAGTTTCCAAATCTATGATACTCCCCTCATACATTTCTAACCCATAATGTTTAAACTCACATATATTCCTCCAATTATCATCCTCCTAAGTTGGGTAAACCCTCCAAAATTAAATTGAGTCATCCTACTAAATCTAACCATACCAAACCATGCATGGATGATGGAAAACAAACTTATCTATAAAGAGAATATTAATATCACAATAATGATAATATAGAATTCATTTAATATTCATTTAATAAAATTCATTTTAAATTTCACCCCAAATATCTCAAATTCAAACACAATAATAAGAAAACATGATACATATACCTCTTTCAGGCCTCTACCTTGTAATAAATTCATATTATCTTATTTTTTTGATAAACACAAGGTCCTTGAATTAGATTATTGGAGGGGGTCTAAAATCCTATGTTCTATGTGGTATCCTTATCTTATATCACACACCATGTTCAAATGGTACTATTTCCCAACAAATCGATGCTTTCCTTACTAGTGTCTAGATCCATCCTTTATCTAACCACTTAACTAAAATATTTGATACCTTATTTTCATGAACCACCCCACTAGGAACCCATCATAGGTTTGCAACAAAAATGTGAGTAGCCCTTGGGGACCACCTCCAATAGGCCTTAGGTTGGAGATAATCACAGAGGGTATAGAATATAAAAGTGGGAGACATTAACCTCATGATTCTATGGAACATAATAAAATACTACCAATCAACACAAAAATATTAAATGAACCAATATCAGAAATTATCCCATAATAAAATAATATAACATACAAAAAAATTCTCTAAAAATGAAAAATATTGAAATAAACTCCTAAGCACTAACTCCAACCAAAACTCCAATCTCCTAGATAGTAATGAGTAGCTCGATCTCCAAACTCACCCTAAAAACATGGAAAAAATTAAATATATACAATTGAAAATACATGTGTACTTAGTAGGATACTCATTAAGTGCACTCGTGAAAATATGGACAATTTATACTAATTCTTCAATGAATAAACAACAGAACCAACTAGTGTGTGTCAGTTCAACTATCACTCAACCTCACTAAGGCTCACTCACCAAATATCACAACCAAGTATAATAATACAATATCAAATTAATATATAATAGAGGAACCCCACAACCACTTACCCGCTCATTTTCCACTCTCAGGCCTTAATGGCATATGGTTGGGTGCTACCAATAACTTTTGAAACCATTGTACTAAAAAACATAGATATCACATTATATTAATATCTCATATGAAAAAATTATAGAATGATCTTAATCTCCATCACATATTCACCGATCTATATCATATATCATTTTTACATCATGTATCAAGTATAGTATGGTATCATGAACATGAAATCCATCAACATTGTTCCCTACTACTATGCAAGACCCCTATTATATATCACTATGTCAATACCCCACAAGGTCTTCCACTACACCACAAACTATATCTGAAACCATTACAACCTGTATGATTATTCATTCAATGAGACACAATAGCTTATACTAGACCTAGAATGGAGAGCAAGGAAGGGGACATTCGATCCATCTCCAACATGGGTATTAGGTAATACACTAGGAATCCAAAAACCATTAGGTGTTGGTAAGGTTGTCTAACTTGGGTGTGCTGATATATAAATCCTAAGGAGGATATGTCATATATGTATATATATATTCACACAAAATATTTTCCCTAAGGATTTACACCAAAAAACTACTACCACAATGTCACAACCACCACTCCGTCACTATCACATATTACCCCCACTGCCAATAACTAAACCACCAAACCGGACACATTCACATAAGAAACTGTGAAGGTAAGCTTTCAAAACTCCCAATTTAATCAAATCATTTAACCATTTATGGATTTTTCTATTTACTAAAAATTTTACATTAATTACGCAGTTCAATTCCATATATAATGAAAACCCATTATATTCCATTATCCATATTTAATTCCATTCCATTAAAATCCTTTTGTAGAATTAAAATTTTAAATTTACATCCACTTCTTAATTATTTCCAATCCACATCCTTTACAAATTTTTTCTATTCACAAACATAATCCATTACTACAAGGAAACTAAAAATAAATATCATTACTATATACTAATCACCAAAAAACATATTGCAACATAACCTATAAAAAACAAGGAATTTAGCTATATGATCAATAATAGAACCATTAAAAAATCACACATGTAATGGCTCTGATTTTTCTAAATTTATTTTTAAAAAATAATTGGAAAAATTATAAGACCAGGCACAGAGAGGGCGTGAAATTCTGTGGCCCGATATGTCTGGAATGATTTGTTGAATTAAGTTTAGTATTTAATTAAAATGTTCATAAAGTTTATCTTTGAACTGTAATAACTTTTAAATGAGTGCATGGATTGGAAATAAAAGGGAACCATTACATTCAGAACAAATACTT
Source organism: Viscum album (assembly GCA_963277665.1). Lineage (NCBI taxonomy): Eukaryota > Viridiplantae > Streptophyta > Magnoliopsida > Santalales > Viscaceae > Viscum > Viscum album. The sequence continues at coordinate 57,511,070 of OY728123.1, forward strand.
CACCTAAAGCAAGGAATAACCTCGACCGATACAGGTTGAGGGTGAAAGTTATTTTTTGGATGTGAACGTCATCAAAAAATTTAGTAAAAGTATTTTATTGAAACTTACATGTTGAATCATCAGAAGTTTTTATTTTTAATAATCCATGTCATAGGAATTTAGGGTAATCTTTATAACCCTAGAATTTCCCAAAGGCAATAGAAAGGAAGCTCCCTCCTAACGATGAATGCGGGTGAATCGGGGATCGATGAAGACACAAACCTCTGTTCTTCATCAATGACTAATCCAATCATCGAGGTAGGGTGTTCTTCTCATTTTGATTTTTTTTCTTCTTAAAATAAAATGGTGAACGCAGACCAACCCACAAACAAGTAGATCTTTAGTTAGATCATTCTTGTGGGAGGGATAAATTATCGTGATATTAAAGGGATGATAGATCTTGGTGATTATCTTTTGATTATTCTTAATTAAACCTTATAATATGAAAAGATCCAGGGAAAAAAGAACACAACTAATATCCATTCTTTGGGTGTTCTATGTGAACCTTTTATCCCCATTCTTGGGATTCCATACCATTGGACCCTCATGGCCACGACGAAATTTTTTAAGAGTCCTCAAATGCAATCAGACCCCTATAGTGTTAGAAAGGAAGATCAAGGCCTAGGGAAGTGAAGGTGTCGACCCAAGGATTATAGAAGAGGATTCTTTTCAAAAAAACAGCACACCAGAGTGGTGGCAGTGACCTGTAGTACCAGGATTGCCGATGGCAGCGCATGACGTTAGTGTAGAGCGGCACCCAATGACATGTGGTGGCGGCTACATGTGGGTGTAGAGGAGGATACTGGTCACCCCAATAGCAAATGTCAAAGTGGCAGCAACCATATTATGCATGTGACGTTGTCGGACCATGTAGGGACCACATCGGTGGGATCCACTGACAGCGATCAAAGGGCCGTGATAGGATGCCACAGTAGAGTACGAAAGCATCTCAAAGCCCCATCGGAAGATGGACCCATGGTAGATCTCTGGGTTCATGAAAGGAAGATGGGCCAACTACGTTTCATGTTACCAAGGTGAGCCATCTCTGGCATGAACACATCTTCTTACACGTGACATGCCTAGTCCAGTCAGCCCAGTGGGCTAAGCCCATTGGACTACAACCAGTGGGATGAGGCGGTTTGGGTTGGGATTAATTGAGTAGGGTGAGGTCGGTTGGGTCTTCTGGACTGGGTCGGGTTGCACCCAGACCTAACCAGACCCTTTTTACTAAATTGGACAAATCTTTCCAATTGTGTGTCCATTTGATGAGATGTTTACAGAGTTGGGAACCTTGTGAAGAAATAATCGTTTTTAGATACATTAAGTGAGTTTTTTTAGAAGTTGGTTTATGAACTAATTGCATGAAGAGTATTTTCTCCTAAAACAAGCATGCTATGAATAGAATCCTATGTATGGTTGTCACTATGTGATCTTGGTGACTATGTGAATTGTAGAGACTGCTAGACCCATGGATGATCCATTCAACATCGTTTCTTTGTGCGCCATTGAAGCCCCATGTTTCCTTGACGCACCATGAACCATCAATTATATGTGTGTCATCGATGTCCTGGATTCCATCATCACTCTAGGAACCACCTACACTCTTCTTGCCACTAACTCTCTGTGTGCTATCGACGCTCTGTGCACCATCGATGCTCCATGTGCAGTCAATGATCTATGTGCCATTGATGCTCCGTGTTCCATCACACTCTGTGTTCCATCGATGTTACATGCACCAATGACACTTCTATTGTCATAGAGACTTGGATATCTATGGACTAAAACTAGAAATTCATCCCTTTATGATTTAGACCTGTACCTCCATGAGTTGGAAGTATAGATTATACATTTTATGTTTACATTTTGGCGTACTTCGTGTGTTTCCTTTAGGGAATACTTCATGTGTTTCCTTTGTGGTATAATTTTTTTTAATTCATAGTTGTATTTTCCTTTCTAGTTTTAGGTTCCTTACTAAGTATTATTTTACTCACCCCTGCATAGGTTATTCCCACACATGTCGTGTCTTGTGTAGATGATCGATGATTTGATGGAGTCCTTAGTTGACTGGGTCTGGGGGATCTTAGATAGAGGACTGACAAACGAGGTGTGCTTCAGTGACTTCAGAAAGATGTTTCTGTACCTACCCTTCATGTAGGGTTTTCTCTAGAAGAATTCCAGGTGATTGTAATTATCATTTTGTATGGACTTGTATTCTGGCCCCATTTACTTATTAGTTTCATCATTTTGGGCTTAGAAATGGGTGCATGTGTGCAAGTACTTAGGAAAATTCCTCTCATTTGTGGGATATAGCTACTCGGTGCTAGTTGCTAGCCCCTGGCCTATTGGAGGTGATCTTGGGGAAGTCACAGTATGGGTCCTTAGGGACAGGTCATGACATAGTGGTATCAGAAGAGGTCAGTTCTACCTTGAGAGACAAGAGTTTGTGATATAGGTTTGGGGAAATAGTTTTAAGTGTTTTGAGTTTGGATTTTAGACCATGGAGTCTAGTGTTGGTGTAGTGGCCGACATATCCATACACCAAGACTCTGAATTCTACTTTTCAACTCAGTAAATGAACACAACAGTTGTTGGGAAAAATAAATGGTACATGCATCTTATAGTATTGAGTATGTTATCATGTCCTTTTGGAGTCAGTATTATCTCACCAGGTATACTCTATTGACTATGGTACTTCATGATCTATTTTAGGATTCCTTAACATAGATAGAAATCCATGATTCCAATGTGTCATCATGAGGATAATCTACCTAGCAATGAGACATTAGTACAAGGAAAATTACCAGAGATAAAACCCCCAGGGGTTGTACCAGTGATACCACCACCCAGAGAGAAGCAATTACTTCCAACGCTACATGTAGATCATGTATAAAGGCTAAGTTAATTTCATAAGATCCAAAGGCAATGACCTCCTAGGTTCAGGGGTTAGCCATACCCCAGAAAACAGAGGATTGAATAGAGGTGGTAACTCATATCTTCTGCCTAGTTAGGACGCCTCTTGACCATATATCAATACTAGCCATGAGCCTTCTATAAGTCTCAGTGGGTGGATGGTGGAGTTTAGTGATCCAGATTCCTGAGGAGTCAACCCTCAATTGGAATGATTTCAAGCATCTCTTCATGGAGGATTTCTTTCAGCAACATTACGCTTTGTGTGTATACAAGAGCTTTTACATCTGTGGTAGGGTAGCTAGACAATAGCGGAGTACTCAGAGAGATTTATAGATCTTTTTTGCAACTATTTAGATATAGTGTGGGACCTGTTATTTAGGCCATGCACCTTTGATCATGAAATTCACCATGGTATCATGAAATCTATCATATACCATAGCATTACGACACGTGTTGGGGTAATAGAGCGAGCTATGCTAGTAGAGAGCTTCCTAGTGGAGCAGACACCACCAATGGGATCTACCACCAGGCATCAAGTAGACGATTCTTTGGTAGCAGTTAACTCAAAGATGATGCAAGGATACAAGTGGATCAGATAGTTTAGGGAACGAACACTGGCCATGGGTTAAGCGGTGTGAGGCTCCCAGGTTAGAGCCAGTCAGCCGAAGGATAGGTTGTGTTACTCAAGTAGAGATCAGGGACTGCTGGCTAAAAATTCTCCAATCCATCAAATTACCGATCAAGATATGGTTTAGGGAATACTGAGGTAGAGTTAAAGGTTGGAACTTGTCATCCCACAAGGCGGTAGATGTGGAAGAGGAGCTGGACAAGCAGTAGGAGGTGGGCGAAGGTTCGAGGTACTATTACCACCACCCCCAGGTGGTCCACCACGATACCAAGGATCTAGTGTATAGAAGTGATGTCAACTTTAGGTGATAGAGGATTAGGACCCTAGTTCTTCAGATATTATTATAGGTATGATTTGTGTCCTTTCCACTATATATGCAGTTTTGATAGATACAGGTTCCAGTCACCCTTTTCTCACCAAAACCCTTGTTTGAGACCTAGAGATTCTAGTGGAACTGTTGACTCAATCCTTTTAATTAGAGACTCATATAGGAGGAGATTCATTGATGAAACACTAGTCATGACAGTGTTCCTGTACTCTTTGGAGAGAGAGTTTCAGTTGGGATCTCTTGGTGGGATCATCGGGGCCTTATGATGTCATTCTTGGTATGGACTGGTTATCTGTAGTTCATGCCCAGATTGACTATTTTAGGTGTAGAGTGTGGTGTGTCCATGGATATGGTACTGGGTTTTCATTTTTCGGTGAAACGGATACCCATGAAGTGCAGGATGGACTCTCAAGTAGGAGGGTGTAGCTGACCACACACCAGTTTTCTAGCATGACTCTCAATGTAGTGGATGAGATGAGTCCTAAGTTTCCTATTGTAACATCCCAGGTAAATAAAGAATATGACATTTTCATATTTATTAATATTTGTAAATTAATTATTAATTTTACTTTAAAGGGAATTCTATGTTTTAGGGCTTACCCGATACTCAACAACAGGTTTCTTTGAAATCTTACGTTTCACACTAATAATATAATATTATTATTTTAAATGGTAGTTAACGCCTAGCCGTTTTATTGGAAGGAATAAATATAACTAACTACAATATGATTACACATTTTTGTTAAATGTTTTCACTTTAATCCCCTAAAATTTAGTGGCATAAAATGTGAATGAATCTAATTTTAAGCATAAATACTCTAAAAGGTTGATTTACCACCTTTTAATGAAGAACCCGATTTTAATATTGTTTTGGTCACTTTTATATGTTAAATTTTACAAAATAAAATTCTTCCTTAGAATTGGGACCTCAAAATTTACTTTGGGTAAAATTTTGGTATTTTTCTAATAAAATTCATTTTTTATGAACAATGAAAAATACTGTATTTTAATTCAAAAGTTCCTTTTCATGTAATTTATTTATATGGTTAGATTATCTTTTTAATTTGTTTTAATGTTTGATAAGAATATAGTTTTACCATTTTATCCAATTTTTGTCATTGTAATTAATTTCACTTCGAAATTAGACAAAAACAAGTATTAATCTTTTGATAGTTATTGTTTTCTAAAAATACACTATTTGTTTTGATAAAGGGAATTAATTTTAAATTAATTAATGAAACATATATGTTTTGAATTTGGTAAAATAGAAATATTTTTTTTTGTTTTTAATATCAAATATATTATAGGATGATTTTTTTGTTTTTCTGAAAAACTTCAATTTTTGAGGAATAGTGAGACCACTAAGTAGTAGTTGAAAAATGAATTTTCTTTTAAATGAAATTTTACTGCACCTGTGGAGTGAATATCAAAAATAAAAAATATATTTTTGTTATTAATACGTAATATTTGGTTCAATAAGATGAAAATAATTTTTGTTGAATAGTAACGTTTGACTTATTTACTACGGTTAAAGGTAAATAGTGTAATTCTAAGTAAAATGAATATTATAATAATTCAAAATTACCTTAACCCTTGTCCTAAACTTATTTTATTAGTAATGGCTGGCCATGGGAATCCTTGGGTCGATTTTCGGACCCCATGGAGCCATTTATGAATGATAATGACACATTATTTAAATTAACTTAAAGTAACGGTAAAAATGACATAAACAAATATCTCTTTGTAAATTAATTTTTACATGGTGTTATATAAGTTATCCTTTCGACTATAAATATTCATTGGAAAGATAAAACTATTTCCTACATCATGGTTTTTTTCATAATTTTTAGACATCGAATAAATTAAATTATTTATGACACAATAATGATGCAGTGTTTACCTCATTAATAAATGATTTAAATAAATAAGATTATAAATATTAAAATAACATCCAAAACCTATCCAATTCTTGTTGTATGAATTTATTTCGACCATGAGAAATTTTATCTTCTTCTTTAATGAGTTTTTGACCTTTATAAACAAAATATAATTATATAATAAAATAATATTATCACACTTTCCTAAAGAGCCCCTCCTCCCCCTTATAAAAAGCTCTCACTTATAACCAATTCCTCACACCTCTAAAGCCTTTTGGATCATCCGAAATTGGCCTATTTAATCTCCTTATATCCCTATCCTCCTCCTTGAATCCTTTCCTTAGGAATAAGGCACTTAGAGAAACCCTTTTGGTTCTTACCAAAGGGAGTTACCCAAATTAAAGGTAACAATTCTCTTAAATTCTTTTGTTTTGTTTTGTTTTATTTTACTTATACAACCCCTAAACTATTTTTATTCCTTTATTTTATAACAACACAAGTATCCTAAAAATACTAGGATTTTTTTATGAGAATTATTCGAACTACACATACACACACCTCCATATAATGGGTAAAGAACATACTGTTTCTATGGGTGGAAAACTAGCACCTCACAAAATGATGATTGTTCAATTATCTACTACCGCCTCTTATTGTGGCCATTATGATGGAACTGTATTTATATATGATATATATATTATGTTTATTTTTTCTTTATGTTTATTTTTTTTAATTTATAGCATACCTTTATGGTTTCCATTAGGAGTAAACATGATAATTTCATTTGAGGAAGTGCGGACTACCGACCCCTCAAAGTGATATGACTCGTTCATACCATACGTGGGTTATATAAAGGATTGAGTTATTAAAATTATATATTATATTATACTGTAATTATAATATAACTATTTAACATTTAGTTTTCCTTCAATTAAAATACGAAATAGAAATAAAAGTAGCGTTCATGCGTACGTACGACTTACCATCTCAAAAAACGGTGCATTTCATTTGTTATCTCCAAATGTTATGTAATATTATAAATGCTTATATATAATGGATATATATGATATATAATATATCTAAATAATTAATTTTATTCTGGAGATAATGGACTCTTGACCACATGGACAAGTTGTAAATATAATGTGTTCATTTTTTTACTCAAGTACCAAATATCAACAAAACTACCATTACTAACATAAATGATTACATATTGTCTATAACATGGTAATAAGTGATATAAAAGGAATAATAAAATATAAAATTTGTTCTTAATAAAGTATAAATTAACTTAGGTTTATTATTCAGGAAGAACAAGTAACAAACAAGTCAAGTTGGACACGATGTAAGGGATTTCTTATCTCACTTTTAATTCCATGAGATTTCTATTGTACACCACTTATTTATGGGATGTGGTGTTTTGTGTGATGAAATTTGATATATATTATCATAAATATCTATATATTCAGGGTATTCTGTGATTCATTTGGTGGTTATTTACTTTTTGTCATATGACTCGATTGATTATGTGGTAAGGGATTTTCATCTCACTATTTATTCCCGTGAGATTCATGCTATATTTGCCACTATTTCATTTTGTGTGGTGTTTTTACTATACATTATTTTATTCTTTGTGTAATATCCTTTAATTTATGGGTATTTACATCTTCATTGTGTGATCCTTCTTTCGTGGGTTATATGTTTCGTAAGTTACCAAATTAGTAAGGGAACCTTTCACCCTCCTTTTTTTAAAAAGACTTCTTTTTGTTATGTCTTTTAATTTACATCTTATGATGATGGGATATGTTATTATATATCCATATTTCTGTAAATATTATTTCCATGTGATGAGATACCCTTTTCTCTCTCATCAATTCATTTTCTGGATTTTAAAGTGATGTCGTTAAGCTGTCAAGTTTCTGTAAGGGAACTTCATCACCCAATTTCAATTCTTTGGGTTAAACTTCTATTTCTTGATTATGTCGTGCTATAAATAGGTGTGAATAACTTATCATTGTTTCACACTTAGTATCCACTTATATTGCTACTATTATTATTTTTCACACATTATTATGTAATTAATTTGTCCATAATCTATGGAAACAATTTTTATTAGGGATTTCATCTCAATTTACATTCCATTGAGACGTCATTGTTGTTATGAACCAATTCACTCTTATGTGGTTTAGATACTGTCATTTGGAATATTATTTTATGAATCCATTTATTCTCATGATATTATAAATTTATGATTAAATGATATCCCTCAATTATTTGTATTCAAGCGTCTCTCATTTTTTTAAAAACTCTTTAACTAAAATATCATTTTAAATGTTTAAAAGAATTATTCTCTTAAATATTTCTCATTAATGTCCATGTTTTCAAAATGGTTTTTAGGAATTATTTATTTGTAAATTAATGTTTTCAAATGATAATTCATTTAAAAGCTTCAAAGTGGTATGGGACACTTTGATTCAAAAATATCTTTATTAAATGTTTTAAATGGTTTTGAAAATGATTTGATAAAGCATTGTTTATTTCAATATCTTGATTTGATATATTGTGATTGGAATGTGGAAATTTTATCTTTCCCTTATTCTTGTTTTATGTGTTATGAATATGTTATGGTTATTGGGCATTGTTTACGTATACGGGTGGTTCCGTGATAAACCTAGGGCGGGTGAGCCCGAGATAGCTCTCCAATGAATTGGGTAACGTGATGAAGGTAAACATTAATGTTTCTCCTAATAGATTTAGGGAATATACTGTGATGGGTATTCCAAATGTGAATCCCTATGTAGCTGTGATAGCTACAATGTAAGTATGTTATGAATGCCATAAATTACCTTTATGATTTATGATTTGTGTGTATTATTCATAAATCTTATGATTTCATGAGGTATGCTATGATTGAAATGTATGGTTTCATTGATTCGAATTTATTGATGGGCTAATTTTTTCCATCCTTATTTTATTACCCTTACTGAGATTTTTATGCTCATCCCAAGTTTTTGAAATGTTATCCATAAGACTTAAAGATGAATAGAGTCGAGGATGAGATCAAGGAAAAGTCATGCTGTCTAAAACATGGGACTAGACTTGTCTGTTTTTTTAAGAGTTTTTTTAGAAAAATGGATACAAGGTAGTATTGTCAACATGTAATATTCAAGTTGTTATGTAATAGTTATGGCCTAACTCTCTAAAACTCTAAACCTGAAAATATCCTCTATGTGAATTATTCATTTAATTCAATATTATGCAATGTTTAAGGCCGGGTCCTTACACCTATTTTGGTGGATGAGTGTGAGGACATATTACCAGGAGATGTTCCAGGATTACCTCTTCATAGGTAGGTGGATTTATGCATTGATTTATAATCCTATATGGCACCAATATATACACTTACATATTGGATGGCTCCCGTAGGGCTTCAAAAGTTGAGGGTATAGCTGGAGGACTTACAGAGGAAGGGTTTTGTAAGACCCAATGTTTCACCCTAGGCAGACCCAGTTTTGTTTTCCAGGAAGGCATACAAGAGATTGAGATTATGTGTGTGCTTCTAGCACCTGAACCAGGTGACGATGAAGAATAAATATCCACTACCAAGGACTGTGGACCTCTTCAATCAACTGAAGGGAGAAAGGTGTTTCTCGAAGATATACCTTAGATATGGCTATCAAAATCTTCATGTATGGGATAAGTATTTATAGAAGACATCCTTTAGATATTGGTATGTCCACTACGAGTACCTAGGGATTCCATTATGTGTGAATAATTCCCCATCAGTGTTCATGAGACTCATGAATAGGATCTTACAGCCTTACTTAGATCGGCTTTTTGTGGACTTCATTGATGAAATCCTAGTTTACTCGGCATCCAAGTATGATCAATAGATACACTTGAGGATGGTAATGAACACACTCTGAGAGAACTATATTTACGGGAACCTCTAGAAGTTTCATTTATGGATATGAGAGGTCCACTATTTGGGAAATGTAATTTCAGATACTGATGTTGTAGTAGATCCAACGAATATTAAAGTGTGACTTTCTTTGGATACACCAAGGTGTGTTACTGAGGTGAGTAGTTTCTTAGTAATGGATGGGTACTATAGGAGGTTTGTACATGAATTTTCTAGAGGATCAGTATCCTTGAATACCGTGACATGAAATGGGAGGCCTTTAATATTGATATAAAAGTGACAGTAGTGCTTTCATGAGCTCAGGCAATGATTTATGATCACTAATATACTAATATTATCAGTGGAGGGTGTTGAGTATGTGGTGTTATATGATTCATCAGAGACAATGCTTGGTTGTGTCCTGATTTAGGGTCAAGTGGTGATTTCCTATGGTTCACGTCAATTGAGGCAGCATGGGTAGAACTATGTGACCCATGATCTTTAGCTTACGGTGGTAGTCTTCACATTGAAGATGTGGAAACAATACCTAAAGGGTGAGCGATTTTCCGTGTACTGTGACCATAAGAGTCTCAAGTGTATCTTCTCCCAAAATGATCTAAACATGAGATAGAGACTATGGATCGAGTTCTTCTAGGACTATGAATTTGAAATTTTCTATACTAATGGGAAGGGGAACTTAGTGGTGGATGCTATCAGCAGGAGATATAGATTTAATTTCATGAGTGAGGTTTCAGAGTGGTTAGCCTCATTATAGATATCTTTTGTGGATGGATAATAGGCATATTATCTACATTCGATGGTAGTTACCCCTCCAATATTATATTGATTCAGGGATGCATAAATTTGAAATACCAAATGTGAGGCTACACGTGATCAGATGTCTACGAGGCATGCCCCTGATAAATGTTTGAAAGGTGTGGATCACATCACTCTCTTTAGAGGGTGCATAGTAGTTCCAGTGAAGTTATGGGAGGTGGTCTTGAGGGAGTTACATACTCCCACTTTAGTGGTACATCCAGGAGTGGAAAAGATGTATCAAGACATTTAATTTCAATTTTGGTGGTCAGTGATGAATAAGGTGGTGGAGGATTTTGTTTCTCGATGCCTCACTTTCCAGCAAGTGAAGGCTGAGCACCAGGTTCTAGTGGGCCTGACCCAATCACTTGATGTGTCAGAGTGGAAATAATATGGGATATAGATTTACTTCATGAAGGGTTTACCATGACTGTACAGGGTACATGATACCATATGGGTGATCATTGACCAACTCACAAAGTCTTCCCACTTCCTACCAATCCGTGAGCAGAGTTTAGTAGAGTTCTTGGGATGCCTCTACGTGAAAGAGATAGTTTGGCTTCATGGAGTTCCATCAATGATCATCTCGGATTGTGATACACAATTTATATCTCGGCTGTGTAGGGGATTGCAAGAGGTGTTTTGGAATTAGTTTCACTTTAGCATGACATTTCATTCCCAAACGAATGGCCAGACAGAGTGGACCATCCAGGTTATAGAGGACATGATATGTGATTTCATCCTAGAATTTGGCCGTAATTGGGAGGACTAATTACCTCTAGTGGAATTTACCAATAACCACAGTTACCACTCCACCATTTGTATGGAACAGTTCGAGCCCTTTTACGGGTGACCATGCAGGTCACCAATATATTGGATAGACCTAGGAGAGTCAGCACTTATGGCTCCAGAGTTGGTACAGGCTACCATCGAGAAGGTGTATATCATCCAAGATCATATGAGGACTTCATAGAGCTAGAAAAAATCACATGCTAACAAGATGAGGAGGCCTATGGAGTTTTATGAGGGATTCCATGTGTTATTTTAGGTCTCACCTCAAATAGTATTGTGGATATTTGGCTGGGGAGGTATTTATCTTCGAGATACATCGTCCCTTTTCAGATTATAAGTAGAGTTGGTGAGGTGGCGTACTACCTAGTTCTACCTCTGTAGTTGCATTGAGTGTATGATGTCTTCCATGTGTCACAGTTGAAGAGTTATGTTCATAATCCATTTTCACTTCAACTACTAGGGAAATTTGTATAATTATTATGGAATGACTCTTGTAGAGTACACGGTGGAGATCAAGGATCGACAAGAGAAAATATGTCATGGGTGGTCAATTCCCTTGGTGTGCGTTCGGTGGTAGCATGAGAATCTCTAGGAGATCACTTGGGAGTGGGAGGATCATATTTGTGCTCAGTACCATCATCTTTTTGTTAAGTATCTTTTATTTTGGATTACTAAGATATAAAGACCTATGGTGGGGAGAATGTAATAACTTTGATTTTCCAAAAAAATTAGAAAATAATTGGAAAAATTTCGAGACCAGGAACTGAGACAGTGTGAGATTCTAAGGCCAAATATACCTAGAAAAATTCATTGAATAATGATAATTTTTTAATTAAAATGTGTCGGCAGTTTATCTTTGAACTAGAATAACATATAAATGGGTTCCCAAATCAGAATTCTAAGGGCACTGTTGTGTTCAGAACAATGTCTTTACCTTATGCGAGCCTTACTTCAACCGGTGCTGGTCGAGGGTGAAACTTAGTTTTTGGACGTAAATTTTATTAAAATATTTAGTAAAAAAATTTTATTGAACATTAAGTGTTGACACATCAGTAGCTTTCCTTTTTATTAATCCATGTCATAGGAATTTAGGGTTATCACCATAACTCTGGAATTCCACTAAGGTAAAGAGAAGGAATATCTCTCTCGATGAGGAATGTCGGTGGAGTGAGGATAGAAAATGACACAGACATACATTCTTTATCAATGACTAATCCAATCATCAATGTAGGGTGTCGATATATTTGTGATTTATTTTCCCCTTCTTAGAATCAAATGATGAATGCTGACCAACCCACAAATAGGATGATCCATGGTTCAGTCGTTCTTTCAGGAGGGATAAATTACTTTAAGATTAAAGGGATGATATATCTTGGTTATTATTGTTCAATTATTCTTTGTTAAACCTTATAATATGAATGGATCAAGGTTGACTTGAACAATGAAAATATCCATTCTTTGAGAGTTCTATGTGACCCTTATAACCCCATTCTTGGCGTTCCATACCCTTGGATCCTCATGGTCACGTTTCATTTTCTGGGAGGCTAAGAATGTGACCGGACCTCTAGAGTTATATAAATATGGATCAAGGCACAAGGAAATGAATTCTGTAACATGAGGATTGACGGAGTGACTATGTTTCAAAAAATAGAGCATCAAAGCAGTGGCGGCGACCCGTGGAACCAAGGTTGTTGGCAGCCGATGTCGACAGTGGTGTAGGGAGATAACCGCGTAAAAGTGTGGTGGTGGATGGTGGTCTTCCAAGTGTTGAATATGGAAGTGGAAATATAAAAACTGCACAGGAAATGTGGCAATACCACATTGGGCCCATGGTGGTAGGATCCGTAGGCAGTGACTGAAGGTCCGTGGTAGAGTAGGGATGCGACTTGAAGCTTTGTCGGAGGAGGGACCTATGGCGGAGCTACAAGTGTGTTCGAGTAAGGTGAGATGGCTGTGTGAATGTAATCTGACACCACCTTGACTAGACAGGCATGTCCAAGGAGTTCCACATCCAGCACGCACACACCATGCCCCACACAGTGAGTCAGTCCGAGGAAATTGGGCCACTCTAGCAGTCCAGCGGGTTGGACCCCATGGCCCAACAAGCCAAGACTAGTGGGCCACACCTACAAGGCCAAACCCATTTTTCTGAGTTGGTTCAGGCTGGGTGGAACCAGGTTGGGCCGGGATGGTTTGGGTCGGACCCAAACCAGACCCTTTTAACTAATTTGGACATATCTTTCAGACAATGTGTCCGTTTGATGAGATGTTTCTGGTGTTGGGATCCTTGAGACAAGAAGTTCATTTTTAGATTATCTTAGTGAGTTTTTGTGAAAGTCAGTTTACATCCTAATGGATTGATGTGTAGGTTCTCCTAGAACAAGCGTTCTATGAGCAGAATCCTACGACAGGTTGTGACTATGTGATCTTGGTGACTGTGGGACTTGGTTGAATTATTAACCCATCAACACTCTATAATCCAGAAATGCTCTGTGCGCCATCAATTCTTTGTGCACCATTGACACTCCATACACTTCTGACATTTATAGTTTCCTAGAGACTTAGAGATATGTGAACTAGAGTTATAAATAATTCTCTTCATGATTTAGACTTTTACCTATGTGATTTGACCATATTGACTATACTTTGTGTGTTTCATTTGTTGTGTACTTTGTGTGTTTCCTTTGTGGCATACTTCTTGTGTTTCCCTTATGGTATAATTCATTTAATTATTAGTGGTATTTTACTCTGTGGTTTCAGGGCCCTACTGAGTATTGTTTTACTCACCCCAGTGTGGGCTATGCCCGCACGGGTTGTGTCTTGTGCCGATGATCGACATTTTGACGGAGTCCTTGGTGGAATGGGGAAAAGTGGTTCTTAGAGAGATGCCCAAAAGATTAGGTGTGCTTCAGAAAAATTATACAATTGTTTCTATACCTACCCTTCAAGTAGGGTTTTTTCAGATAAATTTTAGGATCTTATACTTTTCCTTTTGGTTGGTCTTCTATTCTGGCCCCATTTACTTTTCATTTTCCACATTTTGGGCTAGGAGATGGGTGTGTGGGTACATGTACTTAGGTAAATGCCTCCCATTTATGGGATATGACTTCTTGGTTATAGTCACCAGCCCCTAGGCTATTGGAGGTGGACTTGGTGAAGTCATGGAAAGGGCCTTGGGGGACGGGTCATGACAACACATCACTTTCTCTTTCTATTCAATACACCACACCATTGTCCCACGTCAACCACTAACTCTCTATTTTCCAACCATGGAAATATAGTTATATTCACACTTTACAACACTCACCATTGTCCCAAACCCTCCATAAGAATTTCCATTAAAAACCCCCCACAATGGACACATAAATAAAAATATCATAAAAGTTTATGAAACATAAATCGAAACCTACTTTAAATAGATAAACACTCCCACACATCCCTTTATTTTCACAAGAAACACCACTTCAATGTCATATTCTATACAAATTTTTTATTTACCAAATTTACATTACCAAAATTTTATAAGGGGTGATTAAATTAGTATAATCACAACATTATTAAAAAATATTAACAACAATAATAATTTTCTATAAAATAATATAATATACTGCTTTACATGAATAATATAAATGAGAGGAGAAAAAAACATGATAAAATCCCTCCATGTTAATTACCTTTTATGTTAAATTCATTAATTTTTTTAAATCAATCCTTTCTATCTACTCAAAGTAAGAATAACCATGAAACCTCCTTGATTCATACATAAAAAAAGATAGTTATAAAATACCCTATCTTAATTGAATATTCATAATTCATTGAATAATGACATAGTGAGGAATATATTATAAGTAGACCAAAATTGTGAATGGGATCCCCCAAAAATCTAAAACCAGGAAATACCCATTAAGAAAATGACATAAAGATAGAAAATAAAACCACTAAATTGTTGTTACAACCTTATAAGATTAATAAGAAGGGTTATTCTCAAGATAAAGGAAAACAGGTAATCACCTTAGAATTATAATTATTTATATATTGATGTTGAGCTCCAAAAAACATTATGGGAGGCTAAGGTGTATCTATCATTAAACCTATGGTTTACTATGTTTTAGATAAATTTAGGGTAAAATATATGAATTCAAATAGTATTATGAATTTATATCAACACTGGAAAACATAATATCATGGAGTGAAAAACCACAATCATTCCACAATAGTAAAATTTCACTAAACCCAAAGAAATCATACCTCAAATCCCCTATATATCACTCTTATTAAACATAGTCAACCTTATAAATTTGATTCAATTAGAGGGTCTCATTTTGAAAAAAACTTCAGGGCACAAAATCAGTCAAAACCAAACAATTATAACTTGATCTCCAAGACCTCATGATACAACAAGGATGGGTGTTCTATAACCAATCAACATGGAGAACCTATGAATTGATATCATAGGCCATCCCACCATGATACACAATACCATTCCATGACCCACTAGAAAGGAAGAACCATGTAAGTCCATATCGAGACTCCATGCCACAAAATAAACTACTCATTCTTGTACCGATCACTTTTAGATTCTACTCTACTGTAAGTATCCCTCTCCTGTCCGGATGTTAATGGTTGCACTGTGGCCTACCACACCCAGCTAAAATTTCAGCACCAACTCGACCTTAATTCCTCAAACCTCCACCCAACACCTCAAACACCAAAAAATGACAAAGTATTGGGATGGAAACATCTGAATTGTTATATTACTTCACCATGTTTGAAAATGATGGAGCTTAATCTGGTCATGGGACTCCTATTTATTTATGTTATTTGTATTAACATTTTAGTTCTATAGTTCATATATCAAGTGTTATATGTGTTTCTACCACTTCCATAGTCATGCGATGACCTTCTAAAACCCATCAGTTGTATCAGATCCACATTCATTATTGAATGAACATGTTTTTTAATTATTTTTATAAATAAAATGTATAATGTAAAGTGAATAAGCCCATTTTATAGTATAAAATTTTATGTAGATAAATTTCAGCCGTTTGATTGATTATATTTATAATATCAGAAATTATAATTCTATTTAATCTTAGTCATAGAATATTAATGAGTTATATCATAATGTATGATACAAAAAAATCCCATGGTTTTTTGTGTCATAAACTAAAATATAGGTGATATTATAGTCTAAAAATGAATTATGGTTGAAAAAATAGAGGATCATATCATATAGGTGATATAAATATATTTTAAAAAACAGTATATGTAATGGTTTTCATATGTGAATTTCACTTTTATTTATTATTAAACAAATATTTAAAAATCTTTCCTTTGTAGGATTTTTACTTTTACTCAAGGGTGAACCCATATGTAAAGGTTATTCCCTTCACAGATAAAAATTGATACTTAAGGGTCATCACCCCATATGTATAGTGCATTACCATATATAAGTGTCATTACCTTCACTAATAAATTTAATACTACTCTATTTGATTACCTTTAGATATCAATTAAAGATTATGATTGGTAATGTACCATTATTAGTTATAAAATACAATATATCCAAAATGATAAAAATTTAATGATAGGGTTATTATTTATTATATTTTATAATTTTTTGATAAAATATAACTATTATTAATTATAAATAGGAGAGTTTTATGCCTATATAGAATAAGGATTTTTCATATTTAAATCACATTTTTGTAAAATAAATAATGTGTTTATTAATTTGTTTATTTCATTGGAATATTAATGTTTATAAAAAGTTTATGTAATTGGGATATTGTGTATTATTTAATGAATGTGATAAATTTATTCTTATAAATTATCATGTAATTCATTACATTATTGGTTAGGAAATGTAAGATTTTTTTTCATCTACGCTGACCTTAGTCTGTAATTAAAGGTATAAAATTGAATTTATTTATTTAATGCAATTTATAAATATTCTGTTTTAGATTTATTATTAATTTTTTTATTTCATGAATATTGAATCCCTGGATAGATGGCCTATGGGACATAATTTCCACTATACCTAAGTCTTATACCCTATTCTAGAAAGGGGGAGTTGTCTATATATAGCCCCAAGCCAACTCATGTAGAGATTATCAATATAATATAATTTTAAGATGTTATGTGAAAAATTTTTATACCTTATTCATATAAGGAATTTGAATATGTTTGAATATGTTTAACATATATTTTTGGATGAGTTACACAAATTTTGGGTTGTGTAAAAAGTTACACGTTTTTATGGTGTGGAAATTTTAATCGGGTCAATGAAATATTGATTTTAAAACTAAATATTTAGAATAATTCATACAAAATGGATTAAAATAAGATATAATAAAAATTCATGTGTTTTAGAAGTTATAGAATTAATATGAATATTATGTATATTAAATTGGTGAATATTTAAAATAAGACCCCTTAAATACTATGTGTGAGATTCCTTCCAAATTATTACTTTTTAATACCCCGATCATCCAACCAATTAGTTTCATTCCAAAGCTTATCACCCTTGGATTATCTTGTATAATATAATCAAGTTATATAGTAACCAATGGTTATGTGTATTATTAATGGAATTTTATTTGTGTTACATTTATCCATAAAACCCAAACAGTTAGGATACCAAAGGAATGTAGTTGGGTTTATATTTGTATGATATATTTGGATAAATATATATCTTTTATAATATCCAAGATTCATAGATGATATGATTGGGGTGACTCCGTACCAAAAATAACTAAGTTATGAGATGAGTATCACAGAAAACTAATTACTTAGTGAAATATCAATCTTATCTCACTAAATAGATAAGATGTATGTGGTCATTATTCTAAGTGGGAATACCTTCATTAAATGGCCTTGATGAAAAGATATAAAATGTGACACTCACCCATATATATGTATTTATTATAGATTATATCATACATCATGTTTATCATTTTTAGATATATTCAAGGTATAACCAATAAAATTCTTTTAGATTGGTTTCTAAATTTTTGAAGTGTTATCAAAGAGAAAAACTATTGGAAACAAGGATTTCAACTTTCGTTTTTTTTAACATCAATTAAAAATATACATGGATACATCCAATATTAAAAAGTATAGTTTTAATGTTGGTTATTTAAAATTGATGTTGAAACATTCTTCCAACATCAGTGTTTCTATATTACTCCAAGGAATTTTCAGATAAAACAAATATTTTACCCTACTTTCAATATCATTATATTAATAAACCAATGTTTGAAGAATGTTTCAACAAAGGTTTATAAAATAGAAATGTTGAAAAGATGTTTCAATGTTTGTTTTTGAATAAAAAAAGTTGAAATATCAAATAACATCAACATTTTTTCATACTTTCAACACCAAGTTCTATATAAACTGATATTTAAAGTATATTTCAATGTTGATTTATACAAAAAATAAATTTGAAACATGCTTTAAACATCAGTTTTTAAAAAAACCAACATTGAAGAATAATTATTTAAAATATACATAGTACATTAACAAAAAAAATTATATGAATTACAATACAAGAAACAATATAATATATTATTATATAGTGGAAAAAAGCTATAAAAAAGAAAAAAAATACTCTGTTTAAAATTTTACCAGAAGGAAAATAATGTTACATGAAAATTTTAAATGTAAATCTAAGTAATTATGCATACCTAAAAAATAGTTATTATTAAACTTTTAAGGTGGTTTAAGTCTTCATATGTATACGTTGTAACATCATCAAAATTGTAAAAAAATAGTGAATGTTATATAATTAAAAATACAACATATTATTGTAAAACATACGAGTTTTAAAAAAATAACCTTTTGAAAATATATCATTGTTTCAATTGTGATTATCTCATAAATGAATTTTAAAAACAAATAACCACATTCCATAATTTCTTTTTTGATGATGAAACTGCAGTAGTGAAACAATACTTTTAAAATAAGAAACACTATATATGTAAGAAAAAACAACTATTAATTAATATAAAATTTATCTACCTACACGTTCACTTATTTAACTGAATTTTTATTTTTAATCAACAAGTGAATATTGATAATCATTTTACATGGCCTATAATTTAATATATCAATTACCAAAATGTTTATAATAAAAAAAATTTAATATTTAATAAAAAACATAATAGAATAAAACATAATAATTCAATATTTTTTAAAACTTTTATACACTCCACCCATTAAAGATTTCAAAAAATATGTCATAAATTCTTGTGGGAATAACAAACATAAAATCCAATGGACACTATAATATAAGATCTTCAACATTAATGAAATTATAATGAATACTAGTTAATAATTATATTATAGTATTCTTACCTATCAAGAAATGGAAAAAATGAATACCTAATATCTATATTTACTAATCTTTAACATATATAATTTTCTCTAATATTATCATTCAGATATTTCACAACAATTAAAATTTATTATGGATCTAAGAAACTATAAACTAAATTGCTCTCATTTTGGATGAAAAAAGTATAAAGATAAATAATTAGATAATTAATAAATCAAGTCACTATATGTTATATTTATTTAAATTAATTAAAATTGAAATTGAAATTTACATTCATAGAAAAAAATTGTTGCACATATATGGGGAGCTCTTCGATATTAACAAGATCTATGGTATCTTTTAAAAATATTCATAATTCATAGTTTCTCCCAAATAAATCATAGGTCGTTGATAACTCATAATATGTCTCTAAAATAGAATATTTATAAGATAATTTTGTTATCCCATCAAAATATCTAGAAGTATCATAAGGTGTTGATTCCAGAAAATTTTATATTCTTTTCATTGATTACTTTGATTTAAGATAATCCTTTATAAGGAATGTGTAAGAATAAAGTAAAAATAATTTGAAATCAAAATTAAATTAAAAATAAGAAACAAAGAATACCTAATATGTTAACGAATGATGAAGTCTAGCTAAACTAAGTAAAAAATGACCCATACTATCTCCAACTTTGGACACCTCTTTTGTAATAAACAACACTAGAGTAGTTCGATCAATAATATCATATAAAAATACTCTTACCTTACCTAAATGAACATACTAATGATGCACATAATCCATAAAAATATTTATGAATCAATACGCTACAATATGTACATGGGTATTCCCATCACGAAACTCACATTATATAGTTGGGTCAAAAAGTGAAGGTGGGGGATCTAGGAAGGTAGGCTATATAAGTTGTGTCTGTTTCATCATTTTTATAAATATAGAATGTAGAGATAATTTGATTTTATTTTTTATCAAATGATTAATCTCTCAAAAATCATCCTTCCAGGAGTCTATTTATCAATTTATTCTTTCTCCTTAAATTTCATACTAGGATGGATATAATCTTTACTAATATCAACATCCACCTTATATCATCTTACATGGCTTGGGTGTTCTTTCTTTCTTAAATTAGTGTCTAGAATTTCAATCCTAGAATTAAGGTTAAAATTAACATACATCAATTTCTCCTAAAATAAATCTAGATATTATATATTAAAATTTAATATTACTATAATTAATTTTGAAAAATACTAATATTCTAGAAAAATTAAAATTATTTACATAAAATTTTATAACTTACTTATCTTGATTGATCTATGAGAAACTTTCCATTTTTATTATCCTGGACCTTTTCTATTTTTAATAGAGTGGGGGAGAAGGAGGGCCAAACCAAACCTCTTTAGAGACACTATTGGGTTAAGATCCTAACATATCAAAATTTTTAACAATCATTTTCTCTGATAGTAAATAGTACCCCCACATGATAAAGTATGAGGGTATACATTTTTCTCTAGATCACTTGATGAGATCTCTTGGGGGATTATTACATAAGAATAAATGTATAATTCATCAGGTAATAAACAAATAATTTTAAAAATTTATTTTATATACAATAAGTATCATACCATAAATGCTTTATCCCAATGTTTGGTGAAACATTTCTCTCTTGTATCTGTATCTAAAAACCCATACCTCTGGCATGTGTTTTCAATCTTTCACTCCTTAAAAACATAAACTTTAGAAAATTTTGTTGTAAAATATCACCATATAGCTACCATAAATACAACCACATCTTAATTGTTTTCCATTTATTGAATTTATAATGTCATCTATAACTGAATATATTAAATATTAATAATTTAAAATATATAAAAATTTAAAAATTAGATAAAAAATCATATGATATATTTTACCATTACAAACTCCCACAACTGATCTTTCAATAGTTTTTTGACACTCCTCCAATCAAATATAAAATGTTAATCCCTTAATGAATCTGCATTGTCCTGCAAATTATAAAATGAATTATATATATGCTACCTGGGTTATCATTATCATCAAATTCAATTTATATCCTCTTATACCCAAGATAAAGTAAATGTTTTTTTAAACATGTTATCATATATCTACCAACTCCTAGTGTCATATTCTCTATATAAGGAGAAGAATAATATTACATAGGAGGATCACCATTAGTTATTATGAACCCCTTCCACTAGTTCCCATGTTAGGTTAGTAGTGAATATATTGATGACCCTTGAATTCCACCTCTAATAGGCCTCAGGTCGATGAATAACATCGAGGGAATATGTTAGAGTTATGAGAGGAATTACCCTCAAAATATAATCCCAATAAGAGAGAAAATATCCAACAATAAATTCCACTTAAAATAAAAATGATGGTTAACAATTTCAATTATTTCTATGAATACCTGAAACATAATGCAACCCTATCAAAATAAATCAAGGCCAGACACCTAAGTTCCACTGAAGCTCTTATACTCCATCTTAGCTGTATGAATAGCATATCTCCCATTATTCCATGAACATTACATTAAAAAAACTCAAGAGAAATATAGTGGGATTGAAAATTGGGAGTACTCAGTGTGATCATACTTCAAAGAAACAACAATATCAATTGAAATCATTGTTTCATGAGAGATATGTATAAAATCACTATGTAAGACAATTTTGGAAATGTGAATTAGGTTAATCAAGAATAGTCAGAAATAATTCTGACCACCACTTTAATCAACATCGTCTATATCCACCAAATCATAAATATTCCCATATTATAAAAAAAATGTGCACACTATACACTATTATAATCAAGAGGGATACCACAATCATGAATCATCACAATTATTTCCACCATCCTTGGAACCATCCCATTTTCATTATAAAATAACCGTCAAAAATCAATGAAAATAAAAGTATATTATGTGTAAAGAAAATATGGTAATTAGGAATATAATTTAAACTTCTCTCACCTATAAAATTAAGATCCTTTTAACTTTAACTGGTAGCAATCAAATAGGATAACCCATCACTAAGGATCAGGAATCTAGGAATAATAGTCACATAAGTATAATTGACATTTTAATTACCACATACTTGTATCCTACATCCCATGAAACCAACTGATTAACTGTTCATCATCAAAAAACTTATACCCATGTATAATTGGCTCTTATACCATCACCACCCATTACTATACATCACCAAGTAACAATATTCTAGTATTACATTATATAAATATCATAAAATACAATAATTGCAACATACACAAGCAGTATTGACCATATAGGTAGTATGATGGAAATTTAAATAGAAACACATATATAAAAATAATAATCAAAGCAAGGAAACACCATAAAAACAAATAAACTACCACGTATTACTTCCTTCACACATCATCATTAAATCATATTTTATCATCCTTATTATAATTTCCATCCAATAATTCCATATCAATTACTAAGTCATATAAATGATTATCTCATATTTATCCTCATAAATTTATGAATATAACATACCTAAAAGTGAATGATTCAAGTGACCATATCTATAGGTAAATAGAAAAAACCTACCCTCGATTGTGATGACTGATTGTACTGACTAACCGTAAAGTAGACAAGTGACCACATAAATTGCCCATTGGTTGTGGGAATTGACAACATGTACAATCCAATATATCATTAATATTGATTAGGATATTGAAATAAAAAAGGATCAACCAAAATAACAAACCAACAAACTATAAATATCGACTACAAGAAAAAACCAAATAACCATAAGGATCGACCATAAGAGAAAAATAACTTACTATAATGATCAAACATAAGAATAAACCAACTAAATGAAAAGAATTATCAAAAGGAAAACTGATTGACCATAATGATTGAAAAAAATAACAAGAAAATATGATGTAAGGATCAAACATAAGAATAAACCAATTCTCTATAAGGATTAAATGAAAGAACAATCCACCTGATGGTAAGTATAACCCACATGAATAAATGATTGAACTAGAGGTTCAATTGTAAGAAAAAACCAACTAATTATAATTATCATACAAATGTAAAAACCAATTAACTATATAGATCAACCATAAGAACAAACAAAATAACTAAAGGGATTAACTGCCAGGAAAACTGAAAAGTAGTGAGATAGAATTTCTTAAACTAGTACACAAGAGTAGCTTTATGAAAGTACTACCACTAAACCATTCCAAAACATACTATCCCTCTATCAAGAGAAGTTTTTATAGCTAAATATTTTTCCAGAAAACAAAAAAAAAACCCCACTCATCCTTTTTCCAAACTAGAAGCTAATTTTTCATATTAATTCCAAATTAATACTAGACCTATAACACCAATAAGAAAATGGGATAAAGAGAAGGGATATAGTCCTAAACAAACCCAAAACCTAAATTTAAGACCAAGAGCTAAATATAGACAAGAAACTGTTAATTCTCCCAACACCCTAAAATCCAAATTTAAGTGACAAACTTGAAATAGTTTAACATTCATTCCAGGTTAACCATAATTCATAACTATAGTTTTCAATCCATTCAACCATTATTGTTCTTAAATTTAGATTAACTTTCATCCATTGCAAGTTTCCCTCTAATTTTTCCATTACATTATAATTATATTATCATTAATTAATGTATATATTTTCATTCTCACTCCATCTCATGATTTTAAAAATATTACATACCATATTTTTAAAGTTATGACAACAAAATTAAATTAAAAAAACATTGAAGTTATAACATTCATGGAATAAATACTAGATTACCAACCTAATCACTTCATCATCAATTCATGAAACTTACAATTTATATTCTAAAACAGCATATATATTATTTCATATTATATTAAACTAGATTAAAATTAAAATAATAATATAAGAATTCAAAAGTCCAAAAATACATAGAGGAAGTATAAAAGTCCAATTACCATGGGATAATGTTCCAAAAATCCAAGACATAGTGAAGAGTTAGTGAATACATATAAAATAATACAAGAACCTCTCCCACCAAACCAAATATCCACAACACCAATCCCAATGAGAGAGTTTATAAATAAAATACATAATTCATAGGAAACCTTTCCTTTGGAACACCTCTACACAACACCATGTTTGAGGAATGAGTTATACTTACCATCTATATTGTCTTATTAGTCATGGATCAATTGGAAGAGGTTGAATCTATATAATGAATCAGAACATTGGATTAATTGTTGGGTGTCATAAAAGAGAATGTTGGTAACACCAATCATTCCAGTGAAGGGGTTTACTAATCAAATAAAAATAAAAAAACAATCATTTGATTCTAGGGGATAGAAAATAAAGGATTTTAGGACTAATTGGGTAAGTAAGATGGATCCAAAACATATCAATAAATTTAATTTTAGAAGATAAAGTAAACATAGAAATCCCTTTTCTTCAATTGTACAAGGAAATCTATGTAAAAGGATTATGATTCCATTATTTTGGTACAAAACACTAACCAATCTATAACATCACCTAGAAAACCAAAACATAAACCATAATCTATCATAATAGAAAAATAACTATACTACCACAATTATTGAAAATATGAATAGATTCTAAATCCCCTTAAATATCATGATGAACAAATAGATATAGGGGGAGAGGATGATCATAGCCCGAAACTCATGCAAAATGGGATTCGAGTACTCATAGAAGACACCCTAAGAATAAATCATAGATCATCTGGGATCAATAAGAAATAAGAAAAACAAATAGGATAATGGATATCAAATTTAAAATATAGATATAAATTCTCTCAGATCTCATATAAATACTTTCAATATCCTCTTAAATTATTACTCATTAAAAACCTCAATTTATATGCCCAAAGATTTAGGTATAATTTTTTCAAGTCAAAGACTTCATTTATCTCATTCACATATAATTTTAAAATTGTTGATTTAATATTTAATTTAGTTTGGTAACATGAGCACTAGAAAAAAATTGGGAACAAAATAGAATCTATATAATTTATAATAATTTCTATTATAAAAAAATTAATCTAAAATCATAACCAAAATATTTTTTTTAAACACTTAAAAATAATTAAACAAATCCAGTCTTTTTAAAACCACATTTTATAACATTATATTTTTTTGTAAACAATAAATAAATTTTAAAAATTTTAAAAATTAAAATTACTCTCATAAAATACATGAATCCCCAAAATGAAAAGTAATTCTTGGTAAAAATCTAATCCCTTACATTAGATACAACAAAAACTATTATCATCCTTTAGAATTAATATAAAAACTAGAGAAGGAAAATAGATCCCAGAAAAGTGAACATGGTTTTCAATTATTAATTATAATTTAAATTAAGGGTCCACCTTTTATGAATCTCAATGGGGAATAGATTAAATAAAAACGAAAAAATATATCTATGGGCAGATACTATTAAATACAGATGAAACACCACTCCTGAATAAAATTCAATTAACTACCCACTGAAAACTGAGAGGTGCATCAAACCATGATGCAATCATACTAGTGATACCCCACTAAATTAAAATAGAAATAGATCAACTTTTCCTAGACATGAAACCTTAAGCAACTCAAACCCATATCTCAAAGTAGTTCTTTAACACTTGAGGATTTTCGCACTGACTTCTTCCCCAAAACATGAGATTCACCACTTCAGAAATCCACCTCAACCCTTCCTTTAACTAGGCAAGGCTCTCTATTTAATCCTTATCCATATGAAAGTTTCGTCTTTATGAGTTCCAATCAATCTCTCACCACTTTTTAATAAATCATCTAGAGGGTAACAAAAAACCACTAAATCTCTGGCCTCAAGGAATACTCAGATTGTTGTGTCTGATATACTCCACTGGATAAGAAATGTGGAAACTAACTAATCAGGTCCATATAATGGTTCCCAAATTGACACACATTATACTCGCCCCTCTGGATCTCACAAATCTCCTTCATGTTGTTACTCATATAGATGTGATATATGAAAAAATTCTTGAATATCTCAAGAAAATCGGACCAAGGAATCCCATCCAGATCACCGTTCATAATCATCCACCACATTAGAGAAACTTTTAAAAATAATCCTACAACTAGTGTAATATAGAAATTATCTAGAGTTCTCACTAGCACAGTGGATACCTTGACTTCTTTTAGGTACTCCTCATCCTCATAGCTAAAAGCTTGTGCAATGAACTTTGACACTTTCTACCACTAAAAAATTAAGTAAGGCCCCATCTTAAGATTAATCTTTCTTCTTTCCTTATGAAATGTCTAAATAATGTTTTGATTGAATATATTCACTCAATATCAAAAACTCATTCTAGCACACGTCACTCAAACCACAACATCATCATAAGGGATAACATATCAATATGGGAAATATAGATCTACCACACAACCATTTGAAATAAATACCCATTATTCCAATACTTACCATCATAAAAAGTTGGAAACACATGAAATCCCAATTTATGATGAATCCAATCTATTTGGTTTCATCCGTATACCCTTTCCATACACCCTATATCATACCTCCATTACCACTTCCACTATAACACCCCTATTTTTAGTAAAATTTATATATTTTTAAATAAATTTATTGTTTTCTATATTTTTCATTACACGCAATACAGATTTTATCTAGGGTTACGTAGAACAACAAGTTAATCTTGTGTTACATGATACACTAAGCTAAGATTGCGTTATATGAAACACTAAGTTTACCTTGTGTTACACATGACACTGAGTTTAAATAAAATGTGACAGATTATTAAAATATTATTATGATTTTTATCACTTATCCATTGGAGTTGGAAGATTTGAATAGGATTTAAAAAATATATGGTTTACACATGTATATAAAATTAATTCCTTGATGACCAATTAATTAGCAATAAAAATTAAAACTATTTTAAAATAAATGAAATCTTTTTCTAAAATTTTTTTTATGCTCACAAACACATTTTACCTCAAATAAATTAAAAAACCCAATTTTTGTGAATTATTTTAATGAAATTTAAATATTAAACTTTCCATAAATTTTTTAACATTCGTCTTATGTTTTTTCTAGAAAATATATGAGAATAAATCCAATTTCATGCTTAAAAACTAAATTTTTAAAGAAAGCAGTTTTGTCACCTTTTTACACACTTATTTTAACACTAAATTTTATAAATAATAGAAACATTATTATAAAAAATAAAGTTAATTTTTTAAATCATCATATCAAAATTATCTTAGGGCTAATTCTTTGCTATTTTTCTGAAAAGTTTCAATTTTTGATGAATAGTGAAAATACTAAACATTAATTGAAAACTTACTTTTTATTTAATTTAATTTTATAGTTAAATTATATTTAAATTGGTTTTAAAGTCTAATTAGGTCAATTATACATACATTAATTTAATTTAGATCATTTTAATAAATTTTATATTGAAATGTTTATAAAATGTTTGTTAAATTTTGAACATTTTCTCTTTAAAAATCCACTTTCCCATCGCATTTGTAGGATTAATTTTAAATTATAATTTTACACTTCTATGAATTTTATTTAGAATAATGGATTAAATATTTTTAATTAGAAAAATATATTTTATCTAAAAAGGTAAAATTAATTTTGGAAAAAAATGAATATTAAAAATAATAAAAAAACATTTACCACGATTAAGGTTAAAATGGGTTTAGTGGTGGGTTAAACTAAAAAAATAATTGTTAAAAATAATACAAAACTTTTACAAAACCAATTTTATTGACTTTTTTTTAATTATTTCTAATATTATTTATAATTTTATATTATTGTATCTTTGGGAAGAATACATGGGCGGAATTATTTCTTTCAAAAAATTATAAGTGTTCCACTCAACTCACTTATAAATGTAAACCCCTACTCCTATCATATTGAAACCATAAAACCCATTAAGTTCAGCCAATAAATACCAAAATCACTTCAAAACATCCCTATTCTCATGTTATAATCGTTATTTTGGACATAAAATCAACAGAGTAATGATTTTAGTCTAATCCTAATGTGGATACCTGAAGAAGACGTAAGGTTTATCAATGAGAATTTTTGTTTTATTTATTCCTCCACCTACATAAATTATTTTTATAAAATTTTGATATAATAACCTCATTATATTAAAAATTATGATATCTTTTATGTTAATTTAATTACCTACATCCAACTCTACTTCCATAAAATGGGTTATGAAATGTGTACAACGGACTACCGCCTCACGAACCGATGGAATTCATTTCTCCATTACCAACTATCATGGTTTGAAATAATGATGGATTTATTGTTTATATATTATATTTATTATATTGTTATGATTATTTAATTATTAAATCATACATACCTTAATTCTTTTCATTTTATGGGAATATGATAATGTCGCTCGTGTGTACGGTGGATAACCACATCACGAAGCGATGTTATTCACTTACACTTTATATGAAAGGAAATAAGGATGAGTTTAATGAATATATGTGATATATTAGAAATTAAAATTGTCATATAATTATAATATATCATTTAACATTATATCTTTCCAAACTTTGAGAAAATGGAAACATCGTTCATGCATACGTACGACCTACCATCTCCTTGAACGATGTATTTCATTTTCTATCACTATCCTTTATTGATTACTATAAGAAAATATATAATAAATATATATGATATTTATCTAGTAGTAAAAAATTCTAGATATGATGTAACAATGATCAAATTAATAGGTCTGAAAATAAAAAACTCAAGTCATATATGAAAGATAAAGTAGTCATTACCCGAAATGTGACTTTAACAAGAAATTATTAATAAATTTTTGATGAAAGGACATAATTAAATCATATGTGGTATAATATATTTAATTATTGTTCTATAATATATGAATAATAATATTATATTTATTATATAAGAGGGTATAATTAGGGTTAATGAAGTCAAGACTTACAGTAAGGGATTTCTATTCTCTCTTTTATATCTTAGAGACATATACATATTCAATACTCATTTTTTCATTTGCTGTATATAATGCCCCTTTGAAATTTTATATAACTAATATCTTTCTTTTAAATATAATATAAATTTCATTAAATGTTTTTATTTCATGGGGCTTACATTTAAATTTTAACAAAGTGGGAAATATTTTTTGTTACAATCTCATCATTTATCAAGATTTTTTATGGTTATGTTTCTAATGATAGAATATTATAATCCATATATAAATAAACACATGAATTTACTTATCTTATAGTCATATCATGATAATACATGTTTTCACTTTATTTTCCACTCTTTATGTACTCAAGAGTTCAAAAATAATTTTTTAAGAAAAACCATCTTTTTTGTCCAAAACACTTTTTCTTCCAAAAACATGTTTTTGAAAAACGTTTTCAAAAATGGTTTTATTTTTTAAATGATTTATTAAATAAATTTTTATACATGTTCATATTTTTAAAAAAAATTATAAAAAAAAATCTTTATGTCATTTAAAAAAAATAAATTTTTGGATTTTATTGAAAATGTGAAAAGAATCATTATTTTAACATGTATAACATGAATGAAGTTTCCCATCGTTATGACCATTATTTTATATAAATATTCCATTATATGTTTTTAGGGTTATTTTAAAATAAATGATTTTCAATATGTTTTATGTTTTAGAAATCATTTTTCAAAACCATAAAGGATATTTTCCTCAAGAAGTGTTTTGAATGCTTTTTTAAATCTCCATTTATAAATTTTCAAGTATATTTTCAATGAAATAGATTTATAAAATGTTATGTGTTTTAAAAATATACTTCCAAAGAGAATTTATATTCTTCAAGAAATGTTCGAATTTATTTGTCTTTAAAAATCATTTTCCATCTATGATGACATCCTTTGATGTAAATTATGATTTATTGGGGAAATTATCCAAGGATACCATTATTATTATTTCTCAGAATGATTTATGTTTAATATCAAAAGATGTTTATGAAACCTATTTCTCTTCCACAGGTTATACAATGATAAAATTCTTATGAAACCCACTTATTATTTCATGGGTAATTCTATGATGAAATGATGAAATGATTATAAAACATGACTCTTTTCTATAGGTTATGATATGATGAAATGTTTATAAAACTCATTTCATTTCATGGGTTATGATATAATGAATGTTTTATGAACTTGTGTAACACCTAAATATGGTTTTCATTATGATATAGGTGCAACTTGTATCTCCCTCCATTTTTTTGGGTAATGATAAATGTTTATGAGCTTTTAGGGTACATTGGTGGTTAGCCCATGCCAGAAAAAAATTAACAAAGGTGATTTAACCAAGCCTGAATGATGGTACAAGGGAGGTCATCCCCAGACTGAAGAAGGTACACGAGTGGTTATACCACCCCTAATATGTTATGAATTTCTTTGTTATTATCCTTTATAGAATAATTTATATTCTTAGGTTTATTCCAAAATTCTATGTTGTATTACAATGTTATGCTCTCATAGCTATTGTTCTTTGATTTTATTATGATTCATGTATTATAAACTTCATGTCTTTATGAAATCAATTATGATTTTAATCTTTGATGCATAGGGTATGGTTTTCATCTATTATTATCATGTTCCCATACCATTGTTCTCACATTATGTTTATGTATTTCCATTTTGTACCCTTATTTCGCATATGAGCTCACCCTTTTTATGTTTCATTTCCCCAGGTTATGAATAAAGGTTTTATGTTGGGAATGTTTATGAAGATCACTAAATGGGAAGATATTTGTGGGAAACATTAAATATCTTTCACTACATTGGAATATTATATTACAAGCTTCCAATGGAACTAAACTATTATGTTCCTCATGCATGTGATTGTGTAATTTAATGAATATTCATCTAAAAATATTTAATATCCATGTATGAGAACCCTGGGCCTCTATAGTTGTAATCATAGCATAGGTGCAGTTAAACTTTTGAGACTAGGATGAGAAAACATTAGTGATATACCTTGGGACATTTATAAGGATATTTCAAGTGGTTTATATAAGGATAAGTATAAGGATGATTCAAAGTATAGGAAAATGTCCTTCAATTTTTGTAAATGATTGGTTGAGTGGTTTCCAGGAAATTACATCCCTATCTAGATAATAAAATAGGATGTGTCTCTAACACGGAGGTATATAAGGGTTAAAACTCTGAAAAGGGTGCATTGAGTTGGACTCGATTATCACTTGGTGCAAAAAAATGGGTCTTGTTGCACACCTAGCTTGACAGTCATGGGTTATATGTTTTGGAAATTCAAAAATTCTATGAAACATCATGAAAGATTTAAATAGATGATGAATATGTATAACCTAATATAAACCTAAGGTTTCATTTATTAGAAATAACGTGTCATGATTTATACATCCTATAAGTGATTTTTCATGATTACGTGGTTTTTCAATATGATTATTGTTTCATACACTATACTTTATAGTTTTATTCAATGGATGGAAACTAAAGGAACCATGTAAATTTTAAATGAAATGTATAATGAAATGATTTTCCTCCAAAAGTTATGGTAGATGTAATGAAACATCATATTGATATGCTCACAGAACTTTCTCACTCTATGTATCATGATGAAATTCCAAGTGAGAAAATGAGGGAATAACATTATATAGATTCCTTAATGAGGAAACATCCACATTATTTCAGTGGGTCTTCTAATCTACTAGTTGTTGAGAAATTTATTAACATCAATAAAAATATATTTTCCATCCTCTAGTGTTCAAAGCATGAAAAATTCATTTTTGTTTTCGTCCATTTGGAAGTTGAAGTAGAACAACGACATACTCTTATCTAGAATATGAGAAATTAGGATGAAATTGAATCTATAGATTTGTATAGGATCAAGAAATTATTTTTCAATAAGTACATTACCCATATTCTTACTACAAATATAGAGAATTATTTCTTTGACCTAAAACAAACTATTGATTAATATGTTGGTACCTATGTGGAAATTTTTAAAATAATTGTGAGGTACTCTTCCGGTTTCATCATCCAACCTGAAAGTAAGTCTGACATTCTTTTAGTGGCTTAAAAACAAGTATTTGAAGGGAATTATCCATAAGAGACTTTAGTAGATATGAAGATATTGTTTGATGAGAAATCATGTTGTAAATGAAAGTTGGAGTTATATATCAATCTCATGGTTTCGATAAGAAAATAAAAAATAGATTTCAGATTAAAATATAAGAACCATGGATAAAAGAATATGATATTTCATTTAAGATCAATGTGTGGGAAGAAAATGCAAAAAATTATGTTATGGGGACTACTAAATGTTTATGTGTGGAAATGAAGGCCATCGAGTGAATGAATACTTATGTAATGAGAGGAATTTATCCAATGATATGAATAATGAGAAATCTCCCAAGAATTAACCATCTAAACTTTAGTGTTTCAATTGCTTGGAGTTTGAGAATTTTGATAAGAAGTTACCAAATATGAGGGTGAAAATCAATGACCAACCCTAACAACCATTGAAGACAAAGGATAAAGGGAAATATTGTTCAATCACAACTGTTGAAGTGAATCATTAAAATTATCGTTCACTAATACCCCTTTCTTATTTTGGAATTGTATGACTGATTTTGTATGAATGAGCCATATTAAAATCTTATTATTCATACTTTAGTGAAATTTCATTCAATTATCTCCCTTTACATGAATTTTGGGATAATGAAATCACATTTGATATTCTACTAGTACATGGGTGAACCTATGATTCCAATAAAAATGTTTTTGTATAAGATAAGATCTTATTTAAGGAATAAAGGGTGAGTTATATTTTAGAAACATATATGTATCTAGGTATTATTAACTTAAGATTTATGAAAAACATTATGGGTTTATGAGCTTAAGGTTGATCATAAGTTCAAATTCATTGACACCCTTTTGAGGTTTTATGTGATGGGAGTTTATCAAGATAAATGATATTTTAAGATAAATTTATGAAAATGAAACCATTTGGCATTATATATAGGGAAAACTTTATTTGGGGAAGAATTCCATTAATATTTTTGGACATATTATTAATGGTACTAGTAACCTTTTGGGTATATATTTTCTTTGATGTTGAGATAATTATGGGTTATAGTTGGTCACATTACGAATTCAACACACTTCATTGCTATCAGCGAAGATTTCTCTTTGAATCCACTTTCTAAAATATATATTAATAATATTTTTAGGTTTTAGGGAGTACCAAATTAAATTCTATTTTATCATAATTTTTAGCTTACCTTGATATTTTGTAGAAGTCTTTATAAATCTCTTGTAACATAGTTGAGTTTCATCACTGCATATCTACCATAGAAATATGGAAAGTTTGAGAGAATAATTCAAACCCTATAGAATATGCCAAAATATTATTCCATATATTTTAAAGGTTGTTGGGATCAACACAATCCTCCATTTTTTCTTGTAGAAATAGATTTCACTTAATCATTCATATGGAACCTTATGAATTACTTTATAAAAATAAGTGTATATATCCAACATACAAGAATTAAATTCCAGAAAGAAAGTTGTTGGATATCGATAAAGTTGATTAGTTGGTAGGGAAGGTTAGAGACATTAATAAAAATGTAGGAACTAAAAAAATTTGATAGAAATTTAATTCTGATAATTTTTGATCTAATATAGAATTTAATGTTGGTTAGAAGGTATTTCTATGAATTTATCAAAAAAAGAAAGAAGGGAAACCTAATCCTTAAGTACATTGGTCCCATTAAAATACTAGATTCTATCAGGAGAATAGATTATAATGTTTTCCAGGTACCACTCCAATGGAAGTAGATACCTGATCCATCACATGTATTGAACTCATAGGTCAATACAGAATAAGATTATATTTCATATTAGGAACAACTAATAGAGATTCTGGATCGAATAGAAAAAGTTCTACGAAACAATACCACTAACATGGTTAATGTTTTATATTGAAACCACCATCTTAAGGAAGCTATGTTGGAAAATGAGGATTCAATTAGGCATAAGTATCATTAGTTTTTTGTTGAAAAGTGATGAATTTTAGGGGGTAAATCATTTTAAGGGGAGTTTAATGTAACAGTCTGAGATTTTTTGAAATATATATTTTTCAAATAAATTTAATATTTTTTGTATTTTTCATTATATTCTACATTGAGTTTAGATTTAACTACATAAAATACTAAGATAATATTTAATTACAAGCAACAATGAGCTAATCTTTCATTACATGAAATCCTGAGTTTAATTTACATTATAAAAGACATTAAGATTAAAAAAACATGAAATATTATTAAAATATTATTATGATATTTATCCCCAAAGTGTTGGAATAAGAGGGAATGAATTGGATTAAAAAATTATGGGGTTTAAAATTTCATATACATTTAATTCTTTGGTGAAAAAATTATTATACATGAAAATAAAATCTATTTGAAAATTATGGAAATATTTTTTTTGGAAAACTATTTTTATGCAAACAAACCCATTTGACATCAAATAAATAAAACAAAAAAAATTGGTGAATGGTTTTAATTAAATCAATTTATAATATATTCAATAAAAAATTTAACACTCATCTTATGTGGTTTCTGGATAAGATATATATATATAAATCGAATTTCACACTTAAAAACTATATTTTTCTAAAAAGAAGTTTTTTCACCTTTTTACAAATTTTTTTAAAACTATTTTTTAAAAACCATTATTTTTTAATTCAAAAAATAAATTTAAAATTTAAAATAATCCTATAAAAATTATCATAGGGAGATTTTTCAAGATTTTTTTGAAAAGTTTCATTTTAAGATGAATATTGAAAAGTATAAAATTTTAATTGAAGACCATATTTTGATTTAATTTATTTATAAAGTTAAATTAAATTTTATATTGGTTTTAATGTAAAATTAGTTCAATTATACATCCATTAATAAAATTTAAGTCATTGGAATCAATTTCATATTGAATTTTGATGCAAAAACTTTGTAAACTTTTCAAAATTTTTTCTTTAAAAACCTGCTTTCTTATTACGTCTACAAAATTAATTTTAAATTAAAATTTTAGACATATATTAATGTAATTTAAAAAAAATGTATTAAATATTTTTAATAATCATAATGTTTATTATATAATATTTTCAACTTAATTTTTTAACAAAATGAGTAGTAAAAACAATAGAAATAATTTACCATTGTAAATGTAAAAATGTGTTACTCAAGGGTTAAACTAAAATGATAAGGGTTGAAAATAACCCAAAACATTCCAAAAAAAATTATAGCAATTGTTAGACTATATAAATTATTTTATAAATAATTTTATATTATTTGATCCTTGTTACATTAAAAAACATGGGTGGAATTCTTTCACTCCAAATATTACAATTGTGCCCCTCACCACACTTATAAAAGGCCACCCCTTATCCTCTCCTATTAAAATCTCAAAATGAATTTGGTTTATAAAATACCTGACCAAATAAACTAACAACTTATATATTCTTATCCTATAATCCTTATTTTTTTTTATAAAAAACCAACCAAGGAAATATTTTGGTGCAAACCTAAGGAGGATACCCGAAGAGGAGGTAATGTTCATCAACGATCATTTTAGTTTTACTTATTCCTCCAACTCCTTAAGATATTATTATATAATGATGATATAATAAACTTAGTATATAACATATACCTATATTTTTTTATGTTATGTTAATGAACTAAAATCATCTCCACTTCCATCAAATGGGTTACAAAATCATCCTTCATGTGTACGATGGACTATAGCCTCACGAACCGATGTCATTTATTTTTCCATTAACACCCCTCACGATTGGAAATAATGTTGGATTTATTGTATATAAATTATATTAATTTAATTATTATAATTATATAATTATTATATCACACATATATTCATTCATTATTTTTTTAGGAATACGATAACGTCACTCATGTGTATGGAGAACTATCACCTCACAAAGAAATGTGATTCATTCACACTTTACATGAATGGTAACATTATTTTTTAATGAAAATATCTGAAATATATAAAATAAAAAGGATTATTTAATGTTAATATATCATTTACCTTTTTTTTTCAATTTATCAAGAAAATGGAAACAACTTTAATGCTTACGTACGACCTACCGTCTCGGTGATAAATGTATTTCATTTTCTATCTCTATCTTTTATAGATTTATATAAATACTTATATACTGAATATATATTATATTTATATCATGTTTAATATTCTTTATAGTATTTTAAAATGATTAAATTAAGAGGATTGAAAATAAAAAATCATGACATATACAAAAAATAAAGCGGTTATTGCCCAAAATGCGACATTAACATGTAATTGTTAATAAATGGGCAACAAAAGGGAATTAGTAAATTAATAATGGATTGATATATATTATTATGGTTCTATAATATATTTATAATAAACTTATAATTATTATACAGTAGGCTTGATGAAATTTGAATGAATTTAAGACTTACGATGAGGTATTTCAAGTCTCTTTTATTTCTGGGGGACATATGGATATTCACCACTCATTTATTTTATCTCATGTATATACTTCCCCTTTTACATGTTAAATAATGAATATAATGAATATAATTATATTTTATGTTTCATTTAGTTTTATTATTTCTTGGGTAATACATTTCAAAGTCACTAAAGTTGTATATATTTTATGATACAATCTCATTGTTTATCAGGATTGTTTATGAATATGTTTCTCATGATATAATATTACAATAAATCTCTCAAGAAACCCATTAAATTACTTCTCCACTAGTTATTTAATGATAATACATGTTTTAACTTTATTTTCATCTCTTTATAAAATCTAGATTTTAGAAATAATGTTTTTAATAAAAGTCATCTTTTCAGTAAAAAACCATTTTTCTTCCAAAACCATATTTTATAAAAATCTTTTAAATTTTTTAAAAAGATATTTTAAAGTCATTTTTACCCATTTTTTATTTTATTCCAAAATTTCTTAAAAGGGTTCTTCATGTCATTTTAAAAAATTTAATGCTTGTTTTGAATTTTACATAAAAAGTAAAACGAATATTTGTTTTAACGTTTACAACATGAATGGAATTTCCCACCATCATGACCATAA
The DNA here is from genome assembly GCA_963277665.1 of Viscum album. NCBI lineage: Eukaryota > Viridiplantae > Streptophyta > Magnoliopsida > Santalales > Viscaceae > Viscum > Viscum album. The sequence continues at coordinate 57,548,880 of OY728123.1, forward strand.
TTTTATTTGATTCTTACTTGACAAGTTTTCAAGGTAATTTTAAAATAAGATGATTTAAAAAATAGTTTTTAAAAATAGTTTTTCAAAGAAAAAAAGAATATTTCCATTAATAAATGATTTAAATTATTTTTAAAGCTTCCTTCATAATTATTCAAGTATATTTTAATAGAAAATTATTTCAAATATGTTTTATGTTTTAAAAAAGGATATTTAAATAAAATTTATCTTCCTCAAGAAACATTCCATGTGATTTATCTTTAAAAATAATTATCTATATATGGTGATATCCTTTGATGTGATTTATGATTTACTAGTAATATGATCCTAGGATACCATTCTTATTCTTTCTCTGCATGGTTTATTTGTATGATTTCAATATGTTTTCAAAACATGTTTCTCTTCCATAGGTTATACCATGATAAAATTCTTAAGAAACTCAATTCTTTTTATTAGATTTAGGCTATGATTAATTGATGAAGTGATTATGAAACTTGTATACATTCTATAGGTTATGATATGATGAAAATCTTATGAAACCCATTTCATTTTTGGGGTTATTATATGACCAATTTTTTATGTTCTTGTAGAACAAATAAATATGGTTTTCATTAAGAAACAAGTGGGGCCTATATCTACCTCCAATGAATTTGGTAATGATAAATATTCTATGATCTTAGAGGGTACATAGGTGGTTATCCTAAGTCTGAAAATAGGGTACATAGGTGGTTATCCCAAGACCAAAAGAGGGTACACCAGAGGTCACCCCAATCCAGAAGTAGTTACATAGGTGGTTAGCCCATGCTTAACAAGTTATAGATATCTTGGTGGGTATCTTCAAAATAAAATTTTCTATTATTATGTTTATGACACAGGTCCATGTCCAATGCCAATGTTATGTTATCATAACTAATGTTATTTTATTTCCTTATGATTCATGTCTTATGATATTTTAATATTTACTTCATGACTTATGATTTAGATATTTAATTTGCAAGGTATGATTTCTATATGTTATTCTCATGTTCTCATTACCTTGTGAAAACTTTTTGATTATTTATTTCCCTTGTTTACCCTTACTAAGAATCTAATATCACCCATTATTATGTTTCCTTTACTAATGTTATAAATAATGGTTTTTTGTAGGGTATGTCTCTGAAGGGTACTAAATGGAAAAGACTTTGTCGGAAACATTGTAGATCTTTCACTAGATTAGAATATTGAGTGCCAGGTTTCCAAATACACTAAACTATTATGGCCCTTAGGCATGTTATTTTGTAATTTAATTAATATTCATATAAAAATATGTAATACCCATGTATGAGAATCGTGGGTTTATATATACACCCTATATCACCATATGTGAACAAAATAGAGATATCAATGGCTTTATCACAAAAGATTATTCTAGGTAAGACTACCAATGAATAATTAACCAATTACTAACTATGAAAAAAGTAGCATAAGAAAACACATCATCACCACATAACTGATAAAAAAAATGAGAAATATAACACCCAATAATTAACTATATTGAGAACAACATTATATAGGGATCACAAGGAATGATAATGTTTATATCTAATAGGGAAATATAAAACTAAGAATCAATTTTTTTTAAAACATCATTAAACTATTATAGAATTACAATATTCACTAATTTCTTGTTTCTTAAATAAAATCATCTTGGTTATTATATCATATAATCACATTTTAAAAAAAATTAAGCATGTCATTATTAACATAGATAGACATAAATCATCATGTAATAAATCATAACATGTATATGTAAAAAATTACTTATAAAACTTATCAACTTCAAACATGTAATTATAATAATATAATTCATGCTAAATACATTACATTTTAATTAAATCTTGAATTATTAAATCCAAATAAGAACATCAAGTAAATAGTATCTATCACAAAACTTCATCAATTTTCCATCATAATGGTAACGACTTACTTATTCTAGTATGTTCGGATGGATTTCAGTAAAATTTAGAAACACACAACACTTTAATAATTTACAAATGTTATGAAATAAGGTTTCATAATCCTGGTATATTTTTTTTGTAAAAAAAATTATATATACATTATTTATTCCATTAAAATAATTTCATTAATCATTAATCCATTATTTAATATAAAATATAATTTCCTATTAGGAATGTTAAATCTAAAAAATGATATCAATACATATCTTTAAAATTATTAACTAATATATTCATCAAGGGATTACTTAATTCATCTAAAATAATCCTTCAGAAAATTAAAATAAAACATCACATTTAATTCCAAGAAATCATTTTTAAATGAGATATATGTACAGTTTGTATTTTATTCATAAAATACATTTATATGTTCTTTAATATGCACTACACTTAAATATACTACTATAATTGAATGTATTGAATGTGAAAAATATAGAAAATATATTCATGGAAAAACAATCCCATAATCACACTTCATTATTAGTGAAAATATATTAGTTTGCTACTCCCATGGTAAAATAATATCAATAATTTATTTCATGCACCTTAAGGTTCATCAAGAATTAAATATTAAGTTAAAATTCAATATGAAATTATATGGAAATAAAGTATGAAATCATGTTATATACTCAAAAGAAGTTGTGTTTAAAACTGGAAGGAGTAATCTAACAAAAGGGAACCAAACAAGATTACGAGGGTTGAAAAAAAAATCACACAATATATAATGAATAAAAATAGTCAGTAAAAAAATATAATTCAATATCCCAGTTTTGGTATGAAATCTATGGGAATGGATCATACTTTTTTTATATATCTACCCTACAATCAGTTCATATCCACCTAAACATGTTTAGTGGACCAACAAGGACATTGCATTGGATCTTAGGGAGGCCTAAATACTTGTTTCCTAACTATACACCTCTACTAATGTCACATTTTAGTTTTGAATGAAACTATTAACCTACAAGACCCATAAAAACCTTAATTTAAATTAACACCAATCTTTGTATTATCTCTCAGCTATCATATTTGATACCATTCTATCATGATCTGCCTCCCCTAGTACACCTCATGGGGTAGTAGTGAAGATGGGGATAACCCCTGAAGCCCACCTCCAATAGGCCATGGGTCAACGACTAGAACTGAGGGTATATGTCATAAGTATGGGTGAAATTACATTCAAGATATAATTTCAGTAATAGAGATATGATCCACCAATAAATCCCACTTGTAATAAATAGAAGTATTAACTATTTAAATTCTAGCTTTAACTATATGAAATATAATGAAAAGCAATGAAATAGAAGCAAGGCCAACCCCATAAACTCTACTCCATCTTATATTCTCCACCTCAGATACCCAAATATAAATTCACCCATCCCCCTTGAAATATATTGAAAAAAACTTAAGAAACACAGTAGAGGAATAATCACTTGGGGGTTCTCAATAAGTTCATTTCTCAAATCAAAACAATATCAGGTGTAATCAAAGTTCTGAGATAGATATGATTAGAAATAATATGTGAGGAAATGATAGAAACAGGGATAAGGATAATCAAGCATAGAAAAAAAACTAATCATGATCACCACATTTATTAAAATCACTCAAAACAACTTAATTATAAATATTCTAATATCATAAAAAATGCACACAACTCATACTATTATAATCAGGAGAGAGATATAGCTACTCAAATAACTATAATTTATTCCACCTTCCCTATAACCCATATTTTTTCACCATAACATAACCATAAAATATTAGGGATAATAATATAATATTATGTGAAATGAAATAGAGTCCCAATTAATTTAATTTCCACTACTCTTACATAAAAACATATAGTCCTTCCAACTCAAAATGGAAGTGACTTAGTAGGAGAAACCCTCACTCAATGATCAAGAAACAATAAATCACAAACATATATGTATAATAAAACTTTTTATCACCTTATACTCATATATTTCACCCCCTAAAACCACTACATAACCACAACATCATCACCACACTCTATACCTCTACAAAAACATGCCTCCAAATCATAACCACCCATTATAAGTAGCACAAATCCATATTATTATAGTAAAAACTCATATAAATATCATGTAATACATTAATTGAAACATGAAAGAGTTTAATTCAACATCTAGTAACTATGATAGAAAATTAAAAAATCATAGATATAAAAATAATAATCATTCCAAATAAATACTAAAAATAGTAGGAAATATTCAATTAATTACATCTTTCACTCATGTCATAATTGGATAATATTTTATCGTATATATTATTATTTCATTAGTAGTAATCTTATAATTCCGTCCCAAAAATTCCATCTTAAATTTGTAGTTATATAGAATCTAAACCCATATTTATCATTATTGTATTATGAATCTAAATTACCTCAAAGTGAAGGATTCAAGAGACTATAATAGAAGACTGACCAAACAAACCTACAAAAAAATATGATTATTAAACTTTATGAATAACATAAAGGGAGAAAAGTTACCATAAGACGAACCCATTGGTCACAATAACTGATTATATGTAAAAACCAAACAAATGTGGAGATTGAATGTGAGACGGACTGGTTGTAATGATCAAATTTAAGAATAAACGAACATACCATAAGGATCGACTACAATAGTAAACCCACTTGGCATCATGATTGATCATAAGAGTAAACCAATTGACTGTAAGGATATATCTTAATAAAAATACAATTGAGAGTAAGGATCGACTGAATGGACAACTGATCGACTATAAGGATCGACAATAAGAACAAAAAAGCAGATTTCTATGATCAACCAAAAGAAAAAACCAAATGACAAGAAGGATTGATTGTAATAACAAATAATTCGTCTATTATGATATACCACAATGAAAGTTTATTGATCATAAGGATCAACCAAAGGAACAGACCAACTAACCATAAGGTTAGACCACAAGAATATACCAACCAACCATAAGGATTGACTATAATATATATATATATATATATATTAATCGTAACTATCTTCTATAAGGAAAACTAATAAATGCTGAGAGGTACTTTATCAAAATATAATTTTAAAAAACCTTACAGAAGCCCTACTTTTATAACATTACAGCCCCTACTCTCTCTCAACAGTAGTTCACCCAACTAAATCTTTACCCAAATTACCCAAAATATCCCCCACTCATCCCTCTTCTAAACAATTATCTCACCTACCATCTTTATTCCATATTAGAACTAGACCTAGAAGACCTTTTGGAATAGAGGATAAAGAATTGTCCTATTGTCCTAAACAAGCCTTGAACCCAACCACACGACTAGGACATACAAAGAGATAAGTATCCATCATTTTACCAAAACCCAATATAAAAAAATAAGTACTACACTTAACATTAATTAATATTAATTCCATATTACCTCTTATTTAAAACACTATTTTTAAATCATTTTAACCATTTTATAAATTAAATTCATATTACACTTCATCCATTCTAATTTTACCTTTATTCCCTTTTTAATTCCACTATACTTCCCATATAATTAAGTAATTTCTATATTTTCATTCCAATCACACTCTCAAGATTTCACATATATTCCAACCTATATTTTCATAGCTAATGTAATAAAACGTAAACAACATAATTCAATAGTTGCAACTTTCATTGAATAAAGAGGGGTTTACCAACCTAAACAATTCATTTTCAGTTCATGTGATCTGAAATTAAACTTCCATAACAACACAAATAATAGAATATACCATAGTAAACTATAAAATTATTACAATAAAGAGATAATAATTTATATGTAAAACAATACATGGGGGAAGTATAAAACATCCCCTTCTCCCCGAGATAATGTTTCGCTACATGAGGCACGAGATAATTGTTATAGAATGCATATGAAAACATACAATAAACCCTCCCTTGGTCCACAACTCCACAACACCAAGCCTAAGGAGGGAGTTGATAAATGAAATACATAATTCAGAGAAACCCTTTTCCAAGGACAACCACTTCACAACACTAATCTTGATGAATGAGTTATGCTTAATATATCTGAAGGCTTCTTAGGTAGGTGCAGACTGATAAAGGGTGAAGAAATGAAAGGAATTTCTTCATGGGATTAATGGTTCGGTGTTAAACAAGATAATGTTGGTAACACTAAGCATTCAAGTGAAGGGTTTTATCAAATAAATAAAAATGATAATAATATTCATTAGAGTCATGGGTCTATAAAATTAATGATTTTATGTTCACTTTAGTAACTTATATTGATCACAACATATCAAGTTGTTTAATATCAATTGATAAAGTAATCTGGAAAATCCCCCATATTCCAAAATACAAGAAACTCTATGCTAAAAGAGTCTGATTCAAGCATCAAGACTTTACAAAAACTCTCATTAACCTGAAGCATCGCATAAAATACCAAAACCTAAACCATAAACCATTAGAACTAAAAATATATTATTCTACCACAATTCCTTAAAATGAAAATATATTAGAAATCCCCATACCCATAATGATGCACAAACAAAGAGAGAGAGGGAGTGGGGTTATCATAAACTAGAACTCACATGGAAGGGGTTTTAGGTGCTTTCAGAAGACTCCACATAAACAAATCTTGGATCATCTAGGATAGAGTATAAATAAAAATACATAAAAGTAAGAAAGATCTATAATTAAAGAAAAACCTATATAGACACTCTAAAATATCCTCTAAAGTCTTTTTCAACATCTCATTAAATTTTTACTAATTAAATATCTCATTTAGATCCCAAAATATTGATGACTAATTTTATTAATCCAAATATTTCATTTATATTATCCACATATGGTTTTCAAACCCGTGATTTATTATTTCCTAAAGTTTGGTTAAATGAGCCACATAAAAAAAAGAAAAAAACTTGAATCTATATAATTTATATAGATTTATCTTATTAAAAGGATTCAATTAATAATTTTAAACTCAATAAAAAATATATTTTTAAATCGCTTAAAAAATAATCAAATAAATCCTAAATTTACAAAACCTCATTTTAAAACATAAAAATTCACTTCTTTATTTAAAAAATTCATTTTAAAAAAACTTTTAAAACTTTATAAAAACTCTATTAAACCAACCATTTCCCCCAAAAAGAAAAATAAAGGCTCAAGAAAAATATGGAAATTTATAGTTGTGCTACAAATAATTATGGGAAAAAGCTTAATTTCATGAAATTGTTCAATTTTTCAAGATACATTAATATACAAAATCATATACTATATTGGTGAATATTACTTTGACTTAGTATCCATAATTTCAATAGATGAATGTGATGAAATTTGTAACGACCCGACCCCAGTTACCCAGAGTCGGTGCATTATTACGTAACATTGGCATGATCACAAAAGATCAAGTCTAGAAAGACCGATTAGATTAGTAGCCTTGGAAACACTAGATACATTCAGAAAAGTTACATTACATAATAAAGTGAAAAACTACAATAACATGGTCTCCATAGACCACACTCATATCCCCTTATGACTATCCCTGCAGGTCATTCATAAAATACTTCTTCACATCCTGGAAAAATTAAAACATTGAAAGGGGTGAACTTAGATGCTCAGTAAGGATAACAATATAGAAGAATCTTTCATAAATAAACATAAACATTTAAGGAAATGCATAACTAAAACAAAAGCCTTTTAAACTTGAACTTCAGCTTAATATCAAAAAAGTAAAATGAAATAATGCCATTTACTTATTCACATGGGTATTCTACTAGTCAAATAATCACATGCAATATCAATAACCACTTTCATAATGATGGAATTCATAATGCCAGACTATCATAACCACGTAGCCAAGGCCTTGTACCAAGACTACCAATAATATTTTTTCAAGGCCTCATTCCAAGACACTAGTTTTTCTCCTGAGACCTGCCGATGCGTCGAGGAGCTATAGCGGGCTCCACCCGTCACTTATTAAGTCCAATGCATTCCTCATATGAACAGGTTTAAACATATCATAAACGATAACATAATCGTATCACATAAAACATGCATAAATAAAACATAACATTTCCACATTTCAATCACAAGATATCAATACAACACATTGATATAATAAAACATTATCAAAACCATTTTCTATACCAAAATAAAAAAAAAAAATTTGTATTTATTTTTCATTTAAAAAAAGTTATGGCTTGTAGAGGAAGCCGAAACTCAAATAATGGTCATGGCGGTGGAGAAGTCATTTTTTCCACATACGTAAGAAAAAAAATTCCTTTTGTCGTTTGGTAAAAACGCTTCATATAAAAATATTCCTTTTGAATAAAAGTCAAAGTCAAAGGGTTTTATACACCGTATAAAAGAAAGTTGTGTATAAAACAAAATATGCCTCAATGAAAGGAGATTGAGACGAAGTCCCTTACAAAGATAATTTTTTAAATAAAATATACCTATTATGTGTATTCACTATAAGTAAATATAAAGAAAGTACAAATACAAGATAGGATATAATAACATCATGACATAATTTGAAAGTAAGAGATTAACCCAAAGAATGGAAATTGGGTTAAGAAGTTCTCTTACCTCGTGTCCGACTTGACTCGATCATTCTTTAACCTCCTGAATAATAAACTAGAGTTAATTTATACTTTCTTAAGAACATTTTTCAAGTTCATTATTCCTTTTATATCACTTATTACCATGTTATGAACATTATGTAATTATTTAAGTTAATAACGGTCGTTTTGTCGATCTTTGGTACTTGAGTTAAAAATAAACTTCTTATAATTACAAGTTGTTCATGTGGTAAAATATACATTATATCCAGAATTATATTCATGATTTAGATATCATATATATCATATGTATCCAGTATATTCATGCATTTATAATATTACTTAACATTTAGAGGTAAGAAATGAAATGCACCGTTCATGGAGACGGTAAGTCGTACGTACGCATGAACGCTACTTTCATTTCTATTTCATATTTAATGGAATTAAATCATAATTATATAAAGTTATATTATAATTCCAGTATAATATCATATATAATATCATTTACTCCATCCTTTATACATCCCACATATGGCATTAACGATTCAAATCACTATGAGGGGGCGGTACTCCGCACTTCCTAAAATGAAATTATCACGTTTACCCATAATTGAAATCATAAGGGTAAGCCATAAATGAGAAATACAGAAGCATAAGGAAAACAAAAACATAATATATATCATATATAAATATAGTGACATCTTAATGGCCACCATGAGAGGTGTTAAAAGGATGTTGAATAATCATCATTTTGTGAGCCAGTAATTCGCCACCCACAGAAACAGTATGTTCTTTAACCATTAGACGAAGGTGTGTGTAAGTGTAAATCAAATCCTTCTCATAAAAACATCCTAGTATATTGGATATACTGGTGTTGTTAAAAAATAAAGGAATAAAAAAATTTAAGGGGTTGGAGAAGCAAAATAAAACAAAACAACATAAGAGAATACATTACCTTAAAATCGGGTAACTCTTTTTAATTTGAGCCAAAGGCTTCCTTGGGAAGACTTCTGCCCAAAGTGATGAGTCTAGGAGTAAGAGAGGGAAGTTGAGAGAGTATTTTGGTAGAGTTTGGCCGAGCCAAATGGCTTTGATGGTGTGAATAAGGTGGTAGTGGCGGGGGCCTTTTATAAGAGGAGAGGAGGGGCACTCTTGGAAATTAATGAAATGTTACATTATTATGAAGTGATTTTTGGATTTTGAAGGTCCCAAAATTATATATTTTAAGGATAAGGTGATAAGGGTTCGAAATATACCCATTAAATATTTTTTTTACAAGTTTAAGTCTTATATTTTACATTATCGTTTCATTTTATTTAAATCGTTAATTAATGAGGTAATCGCTCCATCATCATGGTGTCATAAAAAAATTTAATTTATTTAATGTCTAAAAATTATATAAAAAATATCATGATGTAGGAAATCGTTTTAGATTTCTAATGAATATTTATAGTCTAAATGTTAACTCATATAACCCCATTTAATAATTGTTTTAGTAAAACAACACATGTTGTGACAGTTTTATTTTTACTTTAAATAAAAAGTTATTAATGCCATTTTTCTTACCCAAGTGGCTCCATGAGGTCCCCAAGTTGACCCATGGATTGTCTTGGTATTCCATGACTCATCCAATAAGGGTAGGACAAGTTTCAAGATATTTTCATATTTTTATAATATCATTTTTACCTTAAATTTCACTAATTACCTTTAATCGCGATTAGTAAAACTTTAAAGTTACTATTCACCCAAAATTATTTTCATCTCATTGAACCACATTTTTCTTCTTAATGACAACCATGTATGTCGGATTTTTGAAAATAAAATCACAGAAGTGGTAAGGTTTCATTTAAATGAATAATCAGTTTTCAAACTACCACTTAGTGGTTTCACTATTCATCAAAAATTGAAGTTTTTCAGAAAAATACCAAAAATTCACCGTAAGCTATAATTGATATTCCGAATTCAAAAATGATGTTAATTTTACAAAATTCCAAACATATAAGTCGCATTAATTAATTTTAAAATTAATTCCCGTTGTTAAAACAAATAGCTTTTTTTTAAGAAGCAATATATATCAAAAGATTGACACTCGTTTATGTCCAATTTCGAAGTAAAATTAATTCTAATGACCACCATTGGATAAAATGGTAAAAATATATTCTAATTATACTTTAAAACCACCCAATAGTATAATTTATCACTATAAATTATTTTGATTAAAAAAGTTGTTTTTAAGAATTTTTTTCTATTCATTGAAAATTGGAAGTTCTCAGAAAATTATAAAAATTTCGACTTAGGATAATTTCGATATTCCGAATCAAAAAATGAAGTCCATTTTGAAGTATAAAATTTATATAATTTCAAAAAGTGGGTATTACTATTCATAACTTCTACTTTTATTGGTCGCGGTGTGTTAGAACTCGAGGTTGCGTACAACACACGCTGCTATGTTATTCAAAGAGGAGCGTACCATGGAAGCTTGGGGTGTTACATTCTCCCCTCCTTCAATAAATTGCATCCTCGAAATTTAAAATTTTTCTTTGAGAATAAAAGGTTGAATATAGAAAATACTTTTGTGGAAAACCCACATCAGAAATAAATTTAATAAAAATATAACTTTAAAAGAAAGAAAGAGAAGTACAAAGGTCACCCGAGATAGCCCATACTAGGATTCTATGAAAATATGGATATAGAGGAAAAACAAAACATCAAGGTCTGATGGAGAGTTGTATAAAATAGGATTAGGAGAAAGTTAACTACAAGAAAATCACAAACTTGTGATTGGTTAAACGATCATTGATTCCCCAATTGGAAAAGTTAACCGACAACATTTTTGTTTTAAGTTACCTTTCATAAAGTTGAGGAATTTATTTAGGAGATTTACTAAGACCGTATGGAAATATACTTACTTGTCATGTAGACTTTCATTCTTTAATAAATTTTTACCACAAACCTATCTTTCACTCCAAAAGGTAATAGAACTAAAAAATATTCTATTTATCATAATTGTATAAGGTTACAAATATTAACACATACCATTTAGATTAGGAAAACCTTTTTTGTAATAACCAGGGACTTCCTGTAGGCTAGTGGTAGGTAAGAATGGCCTGTCTCACTATGGTTGTGGGTTCGATTCCTACAGCTTTGTCCAACGTGACGGGTTATCTCCCAACCTGCAGGTTTTCCTTTTCCTAAAACTATAGAATTATAATATTCCAAAAATAATCTTCATAAATGTTTTAAACTTAAACAATACTATCCAAAGTTCAACTTAATCCATTCCAACCTTTATAGTTATCCAAAATACCTCTGTCCAGACTTTCTCTAAAAGGTCTCTAAATTCCAAAATCAATTGTATCATCAGATTCCTCAAACAAAGTAAAGTTTCTCTTATTGTCACATATAAAAATATGATTACCTTTATCATATTAAAACCTTAATGAAAACAACAAGTACTGCAGTACAATCTTATATATATCACATTATTATTATAACCAGAATATAATCCTTGAGTCTAAAAGCACCAATACATTAATTATTCCACTTCAACTGTAGTAACAGTATAAGATTGTCCTTGATCCCTTGTCCTTTTTTGAGGTAAGTTTCCCGGATGATTAGGACATTTATTTGAATAATTCCCCATTTCCCTATAATTGTAGCATTCAACATTGATAGCTGCTTTCTTTCCCTTGCAATCACGAGCCTAGTGACCTTTTTCTCCACATTTATAACAAACTCCCATTCCTTTTAGGCAAGTACCGGGGTGATTCTTCCCACAATTATCACATAATGGAAAATCCTTCTTTCCCTTTTTCCCTTTATCTGTCTCTTGTTCCACTGTTCTCTTCTTATATTGATTTACTTTGTTGTCATAAGACTTAGAGAATTCCTTTTCTGTCTTGATAGCACACGAGTCTATATCTTTGTATGTTGATAAAGATTGTGATACTAAATCTCGATGGAGAAATGGTTTTAAACCATCAAAGAAACGATCAATCTTACTTCTTGGGTTACGTATATAATATGCAGCATGTCTTGCTATCCTTATAAAGTTGTCCTCATACTTTGCGACATTCTCATCCTCCTTCTACCTTAGACTCAGAAATTGCCTTTCCATATCTGCTCGATGGTCATGTGGAAAGTATTTTTCTAAGAAAATTTCCTTAAACTCCCTCCATTCCATACTTGATACTTATTCATCTTCATTTGTGTTTTGAATCAGCGACTATCATTGATCAGCATCTCCAGTGAGGCGGTAAACTGCAATGACAACCATCACCCTTTCGCTACTCCCCAAGGCATGGAAAATTTTCTCTAAGGAGTTTATCCATTGCTTAGCTACTAATGGATTTGTACCCCCATTAAATGTTGGTGGTTGTTGCCTCATGAAGTGGTCTAACATTGATCCTCCATGTTGCGGATCATGGTGCTCCATACGAGTAAGGTTATTATTCATAACCTGAGTGAGTTGTCCCAGTATGGTAATAAGTTGATCAACACCAGTTGTATCTCCAGGTCCACAATAATTATCTTGAGAATGAGGGAAATCCCTACACGAAGTGCGTGCATTGATACAGTTTCCATTCCTCCCACTAGGCGGCATTTCCAAACAATGGCATAAACTAGTTTAGTTTATGAATCAAAATACATAATTCCATACTTGTAAAACACTTAACATAAATTGAACTATAATCATAAAAATGTTTTCTTTGAGGAAGTATATACTCATAAACCCTTCATAATGGTTTGTAAAGAAAATGAGAATTATCCTAAGCATATCCCCCGAGAGTGTCGTAACCAAGAGTGCAGCAAGGCCCATTATTGTGCACCAGTTCCCGTTAGAGTCTAGCTCAAAGAGGTGTTTTCGGGTTTTACCCCTAGGTACTTCTGTGCCAGAGCCGCCTCTACTTGCTCGTATCCAAACCGGGATGTATTGCTCAGAAAACTCACAAAATATCCATAATACCAAAATTCTAGAAATTTCTTCTATACTAATCCTCAAAGTCTATCTTAGGTCTATGTGCTCTAATCAGAGTTTATCTAAATATAGATTCCAAGGTTAGTACTAAACTGCCTCTGATACCAACTCTAATGCCCCGACCCCAGTTACACAGAGTCGGTGCATTATTATGTAGCATTGGCATGATGACAAAATATCATGCCTCGAAAGACCGATTAGTTTAGTAGTCTTAGAAAAACTAGATACATTCATAAAATTTACATTACATAATAAAGTGAAAAAAATTCAATAACATGGTCTCCATAGACCACACTCATATCCCATTCTAGCTATCCCTGCAGGTCATTCATAAAATACTTCTTCACATCCTGGAAAAATTAAAACATTGAAAGGGGTGAACTTAGATGCTCAGTAAGGATAACAATATAGCGGAAGCTTTCATAAATAAACATAAAAATTTAAGGGAATGTATAAATAAAACAAAAGACCTTTAAACTTGAAATTCAGTGTAATATGGCAAAAGTAAAATGAAATAATTCTATTTACTTATTGATATGGATATTCTACTAGTCGAATAATGACATGCAATATCAATAACCACTTTCATAATGATGGAATGCATAATGCCAGACTATCATAACCACGTAGACAAGGCCTCGTTCCAAGACTACAAATAAAATTTTGTCAAGGCATCATTCCAAGACACTAGTTTGTCTCATGAGACCCGCCGATGCATCGAGGAGCTATAGCGGGCTCCACCTGTCACTTATTAAGTCTAATGCATTCCTCATATGAACAGGTTTAAACATATCATAAACCATAACATAATTGTATCACATAAAACATGCATAAAGGAAACATAACATTTCCACATTTCAATCAAAAGATATGAATACAACACATTGATATAATAAAACATTATCAAAACCATTTTCAATACCAAAATAAAAAAAAATTAAAAATTTGTTTTTATTTTTCATTTTAAAAAAGTTATGGCTTGTAGAGGAAGCCGAAACTCAAATAATGGTCCCGACAGTGGAGAAGGCATTGTCGCCACATACATAAGACGAAACATTCCTTTTGTCGTTTGGTAAAAACGCTTCGTATAAAAATATTCCTTTTGAATAAAAGTAAAAGTCAAAGGGGTCTATACACCGTATAAAAGAAAGTTGTGTATAAAACAAAATATGCCTCAATGAAAGGAGATTGAGACGAAGTCCCTTACAAAGATCATTTTTTAAATAAAATATATCTATTATGTGTATTCACTATAAGTACACATAAAGAAAGTACAAATACAAGATAGGACATATTAACATCATGACATAATTTGAAATAGCAGATTAACCCAAAGAATGGAAAATTGGGTAAAGAAGTTCCCTTACCTCGTGTCCGACTTGACTCGATCGTTCTTTAACCTCCTGAATAATAAATGAGAGTTAATTTCTACTTGATTAAGAAGATTTTTAAAGTTCATTAGTCCTTTTATATCACTTATTACCATGTTATGAACATTATGTAATTATTTAAGTTAATAACGGTCGTTTTGTCGATCTTTGGTACTTGAGTTAAAAATAAACTTCTTATAATTACAAGTTGTTCATGTGGTAAAATATCCATTATATCTAGAGTTATATTAATGATGTATATATCATATATATGATATATATCTAGTATATACATGCATTTATAATATTATATAACATTTAGAGGTAAGAAATGAAATGCACCGTTCATGGAGACAGTAAGTCGTACGTACGCATGAACGCTACTTTCATTTATATTTCGTATTTAATGGAATGAAATAATAATTATATAAAGTTATATTATAATTAAAGTATAATATAATATATAATATCATTTACCCCATCCTTTATACATCCCACATATGGAATTAACGATTCAAATCACTTTGAGGGGGCGGTAGTCCGCACTTCCTAAAATGAAATTATCTCATTTACCCATAATGGAAATCATAAAGGTATGCCATAAATGAAAAATACAGAAGAATACGGAAAACATAAACATAATATATATCATATATAAATATATTTACATCTTCATGGACACCATGAGAGGTGTTAAAAGGAGATTGGACAATCATCGTTTCATGAGGCAGTAATTCGCCACCCACAGAAACAGTATGTTCTTTAACCATTAGACGAAGGTGTGTGTAAGTGTAAATAAAATAATTCTCATCAAAACATCCTAGTATATTTTATATACTGGTGTTGTTACAAAATAAAAGAATAAAAAGAATTTAAGGTGTTAGAGAAGCAAAATAATACAAAATAACATAATAGAAGACATTACCTTAAAATCGGGTAACTCTTTTTAATTTGAGCCAAAGTCATCCTTGGGAAGACTTATGCCCAATTTGAGGATTATAGGAGTAATATAAGAAAGTTGAGAGAGTATTTGGGTAGAGGTTGTCTGATCCAAATGGCTTTGATGGTGTGAATACGGTGGTAGAGGTGGGGGCCTTTTATAAGAGTAGAGGAGGGGCACTCTTGGAAATTAATGAAATGTTACATTATTATGAAGTGATTTTCGGATTTCAAAGGTAGAAAAATTATATATTTCAAGGATAAGGTGATAAGGGTTCTGAATCTACACATCCATTAGGTTTTTTAAAAGTTTATGTCTTAGATTTTACATTATCTTTTTATTTTATTTAAATCGTTAATTAATGAGGTAATCGCTGCATCATCATGGTGTCATAAAAAATTTAATTTATTTAATGTATAAAAATTATATAAAAAATATCATGATATATAAAATTTTGTCATCTTTCCAATTAATATTTATAGTCTAAAATTTAACTCATATATCCCAATGTAATAATTGTTTTAGTAAAACAACACATGTTGTGACAATTTTATTTTTACTTTAAATATAAAGTTATTAATGTCATTTTCTTACCCAAGTGTCTCCATGGGGTCCCCAAGTTGACCCATGTATTTTCTTGGTTGGCAATGACTCATCCAATAAGGTTAGGACAAGTTTCAAGATGTTTTCAAATTTTTATAATATCATTTTTACCTTAAATTTCACTAATTACCTTTAATCACGATTAATAAAACTTAAAAGTTACTATTCACCCAAAATTATTTTCATCTCATTGAACCACATTTTTCTTCATAATGACAACCATGTATGTCAGATTTTATAAAATCAAATCACAGAAGTGGTAAGGTTTAATTTAAATGTAAAATTAGTTTTTTAACTACCACTTAGTGGTTTCACTATTCATCAAAATTGAAGTTTTTCAGAAAAATACCAAAAATTCACCCTAAGATATAATTGATATTCCGAATTCAAAAATGATTTTTATTTTAAAAAATTACAAACATATAAGTTGCATTAATTAATTTTATAATTAATTTTCATTGTCAAAACAAATAGCGTGTTTTTAAGAAACAATATATATCAAAATATTGACACTCGTTTATGTCCAATTTGAAAGTGAAATTAATTATAATGACCACCATTGGATAAAATGGTTAAAATATATTATAATTACACTTTAAAACCACCCAACAGTATAATTTATCACTTTAAATTATTTTCATTAAAAAATTTGTTTTTAAGTATTTTTTTCTTTTCATTGAAAATTGGAAGTTCTCAGAAAATTACAAAAATTTCGACTTAGGATAAATACGATATTCCAAATCCAAAAATGAAGTCCATTTTGAAGTATAAAATTTATATAATTTCAAATAGTGGGTATTACTATTCATAACTGTTACTTTTATTGGTCGCGGTGTGTTAGAACTCGAGGTTGCGTACAACACACGTTGCTCTATTATTCAAAGAGGAGCGTACCATGGAAACTTGGGGTGTTACAAAATTCCATAGACCTATATATAATTTGAGTAAATTTATTTTTAAACATAAAAAAAATGATTTATAATAGTAGTAAGAAAATTATATCTCTTATGTAAAAAAATAGATTTTAAGAATAGTTAATAATTATAAACAATGAATAAAAAATGTCTAGGTAAAACATTAGTGCAATTATATGTGTAATTTGCACAAAAAGAAATGACATTAGGCTTGTTAACTAAAAAATACACAATTTAAACATCTTAATATAAAAAATATTTCAAAAATGGTAAGAATGACCTGTATCTAAATATTTAAATATTCATGTTAATAAATTATATTTACATGCATAAATTTCTCAAGAAATAGAATGATGTCTTGTTTCTTCTACTAAAAACTTCTTAACTAAAACTAATGAATATAAAATGTAAAAAAATTTATTGAACTAGTAAAAAATTATTTATTTAAAATTATATTTTAAAAATGGAGTTTTTTCATGGGTAAGTTATAAAAATTTAAATATAAATTTACCAGAATAATTAGGAGAGTAACTGAGTGTTTTTCTATATCCCTTCAATGTGATCATTTTTAATAACATGGAATATGTGTACAATATAGTCCTTATTTTCATTAGGTAATGGAAAAATAGATGACAAAATAACACATAAGTTCACTACATCATCAACATCCTCATCACCCAAATAAACTTTTTCCTTGAAAATGATGGACCATTGATCATTAGATGGTTCAGTTACATAAAATATATTCTTATCATGCACCTCCATAATAAATGATTTCTCTTCACAATTAAATATTTTGAAATAAACTATTATGAATCCATAATAATAATGTTTCTCATCACTATTACTATAAACCTAGTTACACTTATACACCGATACTCACAATTTATTAGAATACATATTCTATATATCATCAACAATTCCAAAAATTATTATTGATGTAGAAATTTGGTTTTTATCTGTTGAATTTAAAAAATGATGTGCTTCAGCAAATACCAATAATATTTTGTACAAAAATCTTATCATCGTTATTTTTTTAGTAAAATGTGCACCTGTTAATATCAAAACCAAACCACGTGATAAAATTAACACATGTCTCCCCTACTAACCAGGTCAATGTTTCTCATGTAAATAAATTATTTTTGAAGTTCTCATTAAATAAAGAAAAATATTAATGTTCATAATCATTCATCAACAACAATTTAATTTATTTTTAGATAATGTACCTTAAATCCATAAATATGGGACAATATATATGGTTGAGCCTTACCCTTTTTATTCAAAATGTATAAATGTGCATACATAACTCCATCACATGGAATTTAGTTTACCTTTAATCCATGCATCAATTTACCTCACTATAAACTATCAAATATCAATATATAGGGACACCAACATGATCCACTTTATATAAAAACTAGTAAAAACTCAACCACCTATTTGAATATATATTGCTGAACAACAGAAGACATTGGTTGATTCATATATTTAATATATCCCTTGAAACTTTTTATATACCTTTCAAATGGATACATACATTATAAATAAATAGGACCAAATATTATTATATCTCACCAAAAATGAATCATTATATTAACTATTATATTACTAAATGATTTAGGAAATTATATTTATATTTGAAAAAGTATGAGGATATCTTTATTTTCCAACAAATGTTACAAAATTGGATCTATTAATTGGTTTCAAATAGAACTAAAATGGTAACCCAACCTGATGATATAATTTATAATATGAATCAACAATACATCACATAGTGAAACTAGTACCAGTTTCTATATCATTATATGATAGTTATGGGATTTCATATCTATTAATTTTAAATCCATTACTAACACCAAATTTTTCATAGTTGATAAAAATAATTGTGTACTTTAAAAATATAGATTCATTAACAAAAATTGATCATATCACACTTTATTAATGAGTGAAAATACAGAGGCAAATATGTTTAGTTTCTTTTTATAGTGAGTGATACCACGAAAAATATTTTTATGGATATTAAATCCAATATAATCCATTATTTGTTAAGTATATCAAAGTTCGAATAGAACTATAATATTTTATTTTTTAAACATGAATAACATCAATGTTATGTTTTACCTAAAAAATATACAATAATGTTGCATGAATAATATATAATTTAATTTAATTTTTTATGACTCAAACTTACTTTCATTCCAAATGTGGTATCAACTCTTGTCACATTGTCATAATATTCTTTCACTAAATAATTTTTTTATGGAAAAATCATGCTCCTATAAACATTAAATATATTTTTAAATATTTTATAAAAATGATCCATTCAAAAAAAATATTTTATGTTCCATTTTCACAAATTTTATTACATTATGAAACTGAAGATATGATGTCCCTTATTATTAAATTAGACATTATTTATGGCCCTTAACACAATATCTAAATAAGTTTCTATATATAATAATGTTTTTTATAGTGACCATTGTCATTTCACAAAAAATAATATATATTTTTTTGTATAAGCATAAAAAAATGTTACATTGGTCTCCCATAGATATTTAAAATCATCAATCAATGGTGATAGATGAATATCAAGGTCATTTATAGTCTATTTTGGTCTATAAATCAACAAGATCATTAGGACATATTTTATCTTGATACATATTTCTAGGGAAATGTTAGAAAATACCATTATAATAGAACATAAACTATGTTGGATACAAGGGATCTGATATAGATTCATTCCATCAGTGTACAATCCCATTCTGATAGTTTTAACTTTATTTACAAAATCAAGAATTTTTTTATCAAATCTCTTCCATTATGGTGAATCAGCAGGGTGATGTAGATTTTTATGAGATATATGCTCATCTATATGACATATTATCCTCTATATCATTTTAATTTTCAAAAAAAATATTCCTTAAATGAGTATTTATTAAAAGACACATGATTTATATAGTATATGATTTGGTTCATCTTCTTCAGAATGAATCACAATAATATTTTTCATCCATTTTATTGCATGATGTTTTGTATTTAGAAAATTTTGATAAAATTTTATAACCCTTAATATATAGAACATAATAAAATGGTGAAAGAATTTATATTTTTATTCCCCTATCTAATAAGGCATATTTTTTTCTATATAATTGGAATATGAAAGCCTATTACCTTCTTGAAGTAACTCTTTTAATAGTTCACACAATTTAGTGAAACTTTTATCCCTAAAGCCATTTATTGTTGTAAATTTAACTAATCTCAGAACTGTAATAATACTATAAATTCATTATAACATGTTGATAGTGATCTCCCAATATATCTATACAATCATTCAACACTTGTGATTTTTTCAATGGTTTTAATGAATCATGAATTAATTCTTCAATATAATCCACCATGTCATAATTAACATGTTCATTATCATTAGTTTTTGAATTTTTTATTATTTCACCATGCCAGATCCACCATCTATAATTATGATTAAAACCAATGAAAATCATATGGTCATTTATTTATCTATAGCCAAATTTTCTTATCTTCAAACACTTAACACCTGGATATAAAATGAAATATTTATTTTCAAGATTTCTTTTTGAAAATTACATGCAATGGTTTAACCCATTCTCATATTCATCAATTTTTATTCATGAATTTATTTGATTATGATCTAATAGTTATTGGTAATGATGGTAGATTTCTCGATCACGGGTAGTTTATTCTTCTAGTTCTCCAACATAGTGAAAGAATAACCTCTGAGAGTGGATACAATTTCGATCAAATAATCTCCCCATGACTTTAATGATGGGAATTGGGATGAATTATCATCCCAAAACCACATTGATTCATCCTAACCTTGGATCCCTCTACTGCCCATCAACCCATGACCCTCTTTTTGATAATAGTATGAGAGAACAATCACACAAGAAACACAAGTAAGAACAACATACCAAATAAAATGATCACATTAATTATGTGATAAAAAATTATCCTATATGAAAAAATGAATACAAACATCACATCATTCATTCCTTCAAAACTATGTTTTAGTTACAAGGATAAATAATCTACTAAAAATCATACGTAGACTACTAGAAGAAGTATCACCAACATCATATGCTTGTGAATAGTGAATTCCATATCTCATTTCACACTAATGGTTTATGAATATTTACTTGGTGAGAAAATCCTCCACATCCCATATTTAGTGACATTATAAAAATCATGAACTTCCACACTTGTATCATTCATCCTCCAAAATTCCATTCTATTATCAGAAGATACCCCAATTATTCACCTCAATGCATCCTCTATATCCATGATCAACTACCTTATTTAAATAAATCATATGATCCTCCTCATTATTTCTAAAATCAGGATCCATTATTCTCCATTTACTAAAATCATTTTTCCATCTTTCACTACTAAAATTTTGATGATCCCACATCATTCAAATTGAATCTAATGAATTAACATCCTAAGGCCTCTATTGAATTTCCTTTCAAATGACAGTGATGTTAACACCTATGGAATGACTAATCCACCTATTAACCATTATATAAACTATAATTGTATACCAAAACCATTAATTCCATGGTTATGGTCCATTAACTACTTCTAGGTTTCCCCACGTGTTTCTAATAGTAACTGAACTTGTAAATCTTTGACACTTGACACTATAAATAAAATAACACATAAAATAATAAACTCCCAATTGAGAATTGTTTTCACATGCTGAGTCAAAAAGTCTCCCATGCAAAGACCATTATCAAGACACCACCAAAATCTAACTAGTAAAATTACATTCACCCACCTTCAGTAGTAAACACATGGTTCTATACTCAATTCTCCCTATGATCATCAAGGATACCGATGAAAGAAATCCCTCTATAAACTCTTAAACAATAATATTTAATTCCATTAAAAATCATGAAACTCATATGAATGCCTCCATATACTTTCTACAAATCAAACAAAAACATCATTTCTATCTTCTAACTTTGTTGAACTTTTTTTCAACAAAGTGCACCATGAACTAGGACCTTGGCCTCACTATTCCTAATGTTTTAATCAGAAAATTTGAACATTTCCATGAATCTTGAGATATTTTGGTACAAAAAAATATAGTGAAACTATTGGAACTAACCTCCGTCTAGTAATATTAGGATGTCTTCTGTCATCATCATGGTAGAATCCCATTAATATTTTTTATCAATTTAATGAAGGAATTTTTTGTCCTTTTCCCTAATTACTTCACCTGACCTTAACCCTTTTAAGGACCCCACCTACATTCCAAAGGTTCTTTCGATGAATTGAAAATATTTTGATGATTATTTAAAGGATTTGGAATCATTAAAAAGAAACACCTATATAGACTTAGGTTTTTCCCTTTTCCACCTTTATCATGGCCTATGTCCCCATTTTTATAGACTTGTAGATGAGAGATCAATTTTACTACTACCATACCTCTAAAGTATCGTCCATAATTTCACCCTCCAGAACATAATCACATAATATTCACTCTAATACACTAGAAAAACTTTAAATCCATTTTTTTCATCATTATTCTCCTTTCTTTAAATGTATATTAAATTAAAATGGGTTTCCCTAAGAGAAAACATTGTAATTTTTACACTAACCACTACCATAGAATATTTCACTCTCTACCCCCAAGTTATATAAATACATTATAAGAGTTAAAAATTATCATCATTACACCAATATTACATTAGTTACTTTATGAAAATAATTGCTTAGAATCCATTTATTGTTTACTTTATTCTCGACACACCAGCAATACTTTCGCTCATCAACTTCTCGAGTTTTGAACCCTACCAACACTTGTAATAACCATGAATCCCCCACTATGATTTCCACCACACTCTTATGCTTTACTCATATTGTCTAGTTAATAATAATCTATTAAATATTAGAACCATTCCACACTAAATATTTTTCTTAAAATCAGCTGAAGAAAACACAGGGAAACATTCCAATCACCCCTTCTTTTCTATAGGTTGTGGAACCTTTAGAATTTACAATTCTAAGAATATAAAATTTCAATATTCCATAGAATGTTGTTGACCTAACTGATTTATCTCCTATGATAGCTCCTTATTGGAAGATGAATATTCATTGATCACAAACTCTAGAGTAATCCCTATTCTTTATGTCATGGCCTTCCCCTTCATTATTCCCTACTTCCTGTTGACTACACCATCCAATGAAACTGCAAGGACTCTGAGAATATCATCTCCAGAATTTGAAAAGATCTAAAAAATTCACCGTTGGGTTATAAAACCATCAAAATTCTTGTGATATTCCACTAATATCTATAATTACACTCAATGAATGGAATATATTGTATGAAACCCATGGCCAGTTGGACTTTTGATATCACATCAATCACAGTGGGTACTGATGCCATATTTTGATGACATATTTATGATAAACTAACAGATCACCTAATTTTAAAACCCCTAATACTATAGATTATATTCCTATTTAATATATTATATTTTATAATGATACATTCGACATCGATCTTAAATGAACTGTGATATACTATAGAAATGTAATTATTTACATATTTTGTTATGACTTAGACATTTGTTTAGATGGTATAAATGTGAATATACATATTGTGAGATATATATATATATATAAAGTTTTTGTATAATAAAATTAATAATAAATTATAAATTTATTATCAATTGGTTGAGGATAAAGATAAAATATTTTGAAATTAAAATAGATATTTTTCATAAAACTATTTTTATCTTAAAATATTAAATTAATTACTATTGGTAAAATTTTCAAATGAAATAAGAATATTATATATTCATTTTAATTAATTATTATTTTTTAATTATGTTTATTATGAAATTAATGAGAATAAATTCATTCTATACCTAACAAATTGCTTTTCCTCAAAAATGGGTTTCATTACATTTTATGCATAGATATTATAATTAATTTATACAAATTTTGGAAATTATATTTGATAAAATGAGGATACTTTTTGAAACCCTCATTATATTTTGGATTTTGTTTTAAATGAAAATAATACTCATTTGATTAAAAATATTATATTTAATTCTATAGGAATTATAATTGTACTTGATTTGGTTAAAACACATTTCTATGCTTATAAACACATTTGTTTAAACAAATTCCATTGCATTTTTCACACTTAAAAATTATTTCATCCACTTATACAAGTTGAATATTGAAAATTTTATTTAATATTTTTAATTAAGATGTTTGAATTTGGTAAATATATTAATCTCATTTTTACTCATATTGAATTGTAACCATGGTAAAACTTTATCACAATAGAAATGGGTTAAACATGTTAATTAAGGATAAAATAATGGTATAAGGTATCAAAATCAACCCAATAATAGATTTTTTTTATTTTATGGGTTTAATTAAACCATACATGTTCTACCTTCTAAAATATGATATTTTTGAGCCACTTGACCATGAGTATGAACTTTATATTATTTTAAGTTATGAAAAAATACAAAATATCACCCTCGTTCTTTTAATATTTGTAATGTGTTTTCATAGGGATAAAAAGAGGATATGAATGAATATAAATATATATTTTGAGTATGGATAAATTATTTTTATGATTATAATTTATTTTTAATTTTTAGATATTGTATAACTACTTTTAACACATACGCAACACCGATGCGGCACTTGTTCATGTAGTATAAATATAAATTAAATAACATTAAAAACATTAAAAGTAATAATTTTTGGATGAATTATGATATTAAAAAAATTAATTGTATAATTTAAATGTATAAATTATCGTAAAATAGTTTATATTGAAATTCCACTTTTATATTTATACCTTTAAAGTCATGATGTGTGAATAGTCCCAAAAATAACCTTAAATGGTATTTAATGTTTTAAAATTATTTTTAAATCATTATATATTTACAAAAATCCTATATTGAATCATGTATATGGTAAATTTTATAGAATATCCTTCATGGTATATTTATTTGGGACTTTTAATTTTTAAAATTACTTTTATGGCCCTTAAATTGTGAAAATATTGTTACTTCAATTATAGTTAAATAGGTTTATCTTGGGGGGTGAACAATAAGATAAGGTTTAAAATGACACCCAATCCTCTATAAATTTTTTTTGTTGATTTTATTGAAATGTGAAACGTTCCAATTGTGGGGTGTGGAAAAAAAATTAGTAAGTTAAAATATAGTATAGTGGTTAACCTAGGTTATCTCCAGAGAGGAGTAATCAATAATCAGGTTTGTCACTTTAAAATTATATAATTAATTTGTAGTTGATTTTGAAATGATTGATTTTGAAAAGAAACTAAAGGAAGATATTAACTAAATTATTTAAATAAAATTGAAAAATAATGTTATTGAAAATAGGTATATTAAATGGGTGATTAGGTAGAGTTTGGTTTTCCAATTGAAATGCTATCATAGTTCCGATTAATTTAATCCACTTCCGCTAAGGTGATTAAAGTGATATTTTGTAATATCTTCATCTAAATTCTTTATTAAATGGTGTTGGTGAGGTTAAACCTTACCAAGTTCTTAGTTCGTTCTAATATCCCTCCTTTTGTGAAAGATGTGTAGAAAATACCATCAATTGATTTAGGAAATTCCCGACCGGTTCTTATTTAACCCAAATAATTAAGAATAATTACTATAATTCTCACACATACTGACGATCACCAAGTACTTCACCACTAAGCTATAATCTATTCCATCATATATAGACTAGAACCTTGTGAGAGAGATAATTTTCATTAAAAATAGAAATAATAACAACAGAATATAAAATCAAATACAATCGCATAAGATAAAATAAATTGTTATTACAAATTGAAACAAACTTCGCCGAATAGAGATAACATTTTATAACTTTATGAACATGAAAACAAACATTAAAAAATGGAAAACCTAAAATTTCCCAATAACTCACAATATTTACCCACCATGGTATGGGTAATTGAGAAGAATGGGGAAGAAGAATACATTACAAAATTAAAATAAAGAAAAGAGGGAAAAGAAGAACATAAATATGTATCTTCTGGATTCTATACTCCATAAGTTCACCTTCGGTTATCCCACCATCATCGAATTAGGACATTTTCCCTTACTATAGGAGGTTACTAATGGATTTTTCCATCTACCCATGATGTTTCAAGGAATTTGGAGCAGTGTGAAAGAAGTTATGGCCGAAATACTAGATCTGACTT
The DNA here is from genome assembly GCA_963277665.1 of Viscum album. Lineage (NCBI taxonomy): Eukaryota > Viridiplantae > Streptophyta > Magnoliopsida > Santalales > Viscaceae > Viscum > Viscum album. Next base: position 57,575,468 of record OY728123.1, read on the forward strand.
ATTATGGCCGCCAACCACTATTCCACCAACGCTACATTAACTAGTTTAAGGGCGTCCATAATCAAATAATTTCTCCATGAAATTTAATTTAATGTTCCTCATCATGTTTTCTTTCTAAACCATCTTGAAACACCCCATTTTCTAATCGGTAACCCAAGATATGGATCATTGAATGAGGCATGGTCCATTCTGCCGACCAGATTATGTGTTCATATTGACTGATTTTTTTAGCTTGTTGGATTTAGAATTGGCTCTGGGTACAAAATAATTATTCTTATCCCAATAATCATGTCATCATAAAAAAATTAATCATGTAAATTGGATGAATATTATAGGATTTATGATTGAAATACAGAGGAAACATAAAACTGTTTAATGAACAGAATTAACCACTTTTTACATTAAGCTCAATACTCACTAAAAAACATAAAATGATCCAAATGATCAAATTGGTAAATTGGAAGTGATTAAATCATTTAAAAACATATTAATAATTATGAAAATATTAACTCTATCAATTCCCCCACACTTAGCACATGGACTCTTGTACAAGTAAACATCAAAATCAAAGAAAAGAAAATTTAAAACACATATCAATGGGATCCAACAATTTCACACCAGGGAAAAAAATATCATGCCCCATCAACAAAAATTATTTCAAGTTCACCATTTATATTATTCAATATTTTCCACTTCATTTATCCTCCCATGCACATAAAACACTTACCTCTCTTTCATTTTCTCTTATCACACAAATGTCAATTTTCAACAATGTTTTTCTCATCCAGTACTCATTCAAGGGTCACGATAGTCTTTATAAATTTCTATTTCTCTACCCATTATGATTCAAGGATATATGTTTATCATGAACACATTTTAGGGTTGTTCTTTGGGTTTAGGTTGGTAGGATTTATATGTGAAAAAGTCTGAGGCTGAATGCGGAGGAATTGACTCTTTTTGAAGAAAAATTGCATTATTATAATTTTTACTCAAATATAGTCTCCTCCTCACTCTCCTTAGTATTAAATAAGCTTCATAAACATGAAAAATCATTGAAATTTCACACCATTCTTAATTTTAGTAGAAAAAGTATCATTCTTCTCAAATAAGATTTTTTTTGAAATCTCTAAATAGGTATAACTTTCTTTCTCCATTGGAAGCTCCAGAAAGGCACAACTTCACTTATCATGAAAGCTCCAGAAAAGGTAAAGTTTTCAACATAATTATTTTTTCCATAGCATCTTAATTTCTTAAAAATTTTATTTTCCAACCAAAGTATCAGCATATGAGGTAGAACAATAGAAGACAGCTTCCCCCACAATTAAGTTCAACTAGATTATACAATTTCACTTCAAGAGAAGGTTGGATAGGGAAAATTGGCTTGTAATGTGGCTAACCTATCTGGATGTTCATGGCTTCTAAGGGCTAAATGTATTAAAAGTTAATTTTAAGCCATTATAAAATGGATTTTCAGAAGAGTGGGCTTTAAAACTAAAGAAATGCCCCAATCATTTATAACACATGTACCACAAACACACATGTTTTGATAGAAACAAATCAAATTAACGTTAAATCAAGAATTGTATGGTTCTATAAAGAAGTGAGTTAAAGGAAAATATTATGAAAATTTGGTTTAAAAGCCCCACAGGAAAGTGATTTTAATGATAAGATAATGATATGTGGCATGAGATTCAAAAATCAAAGTACTTTTCATGAAATTTCCAAATATTTGAACTTGAATCAATGTCAATTTTAGAATTCATTTAAGCATAGTTTCTTGTGATAAATTATTTCACACATTGACAAGGGTTTCAAAATTTGTGACGATAATCAGTTAAAATAAAATTTTTGAAAAACACAAAAAAAAATTAAAAACACAGTTTTTTTATAAAAAATAGAAAAAATAAACATTTGAAAATGTTAAACTACAAAGGTTACCTCCCACAAACATAAATGATATAGTTTCTTCAAAGAGTTAAAATTTATTTAACATGTATGAATATTTTAAATTGAATCACAATAACCAATAAATTAAGAAGGAGAGGTAAAACCAGACTTATTAGCCGGGCCACATTGATTTAAGCTTTTAAGTGATTCATACATGAAAACCTACAACCAAAAGTATAGAAAATAACATAAGGAATTTATTAAAATAAAATTAAAATAAAATAGGGTTGCAAAAGAAGGATAGATCTTGGTTTAATCCCCTAAATGGGCCGTAGGATTTGACTTCCTCCAGATGGGCAGTTTCGGTTGGTTATCCCCAATCTGATGGTGGGTTTAGTTTCTTTGAGATGAACCACAAAAAATTATTCTTAACATATTTAACTTCTTACTTTTTTGATGAGGTATATATGGATATATTATGAAAAATAAACCCCCTTTAAAATGAGATGCATCTTGAATAGTGAAGATATGACAAATACTGAGTCCTATTTTTTTGGCTGCCACTTTCACAACCTATTATTCATTGTCCAATGTATGATTATTTTGTTTCTTTTTTCCTTGGGAAAATAAGTTTCTTTCTCATCTGGAAGTTCCTACAATAAGAATTTATCTAGTTCAAGGATATCCATATGTTCTTCATCAGGTGAAAATTCTTCTCCTTCCTCATCCACCAATACAAAATATTTTTTGTCTGAAATCAAAAATTTCATGCAAGGGGAGGTGATACTCAATTCAGTTTCCATATAATCATAATTAAAAGTATTAAAAAAATATTATCTCCCAGACTTTTTTCGGCTTCAATTTCTTCATCAGTGGAAAGAAGATATTGGAGTTGAGCAGTAGTAGATTGAGGTAGGTTGTCAGGTTCCGCCGATTCATAGATCTACTTAGAAAAGTTAGGGATGGATAAGAGGAAATCTTATTAATCCTTTTATACATTATAAAATTAAGTGAATAAATGGGAGAACCCAGTTATTTCCCAGGCAATCACTTCAAAAAATTTTGAGATCATGTCCTCCATTAGGCCCACTATGAATTCTTTGAATTTACTATCCCAATTATTTGATTTCAAAATTAACCTCACCTATCTAAAAATTATAGAAATTTCATCATCCATAGACAAGGGTGAGATATTAATTAGTTCTTTCACTTTTGGGTAATTATTCCATGAATTAATGAAATGATTATTTGAAAAAAACATGGGAAAATATTTTTCATTAATATTTTTTATTTGAAAAGTGTCAAATATTTATAATTAGATTATGGAACTACCTCCCAGGAAAAGGCTCCATGTTTTCACACATTAATGTCATGGAGTGTGGAAAAAATAATTATTTACTAAGTTAAAATATAGTATAGTGGTTAACCTAATTTGTCTCCAGAGAGGAGCGCTCAACACTCAAGTTTGACACTTTAAAATTAGATAATTAAGTGGTGGTTGTTTTTGAAATGATTTATTTTAAAAGGAAACTAAAGGAATAAATTACATAAAATATTGGAAGAAAAATGAAAAACAATGTGATTGAAAATAGTTAAATGAATTGGTTTATCAGGTATAGTTTGGTTTTCCAATTAAAATTTTATCTTAGTTATGATTAATTTAATCCACTTCTGCTAAGCCGATGAAAGTGAGATTTTGCAATCTCTTCCTCTCACTCCTTTGGTAAATGGTGTTGGTGAGATTAAAACTTAAAAAGATATTATATTGTTATAATCTTCATCCTTTTTTGAATTATTTGTAGAAAAACCCTCAATTGATTTAGGCAATTTTCGATCGGGTCTTGTTTATCCCAAATAATTTTAAATAATTAGTACAATTCTCACTTGTATTGACGATTTCCAAGTACTTCACCACTAAGATATGATCTATTCCAACATATATAGACTACAAACTAGTAAGGGAGATAATTTTCATTATACAAAGCAATAATAAAAATAGAATATAAAATTAAATACAATTACATAAGATAATATAAATTGTTATTACAAATTGAAACCAACTTCGCTGAATAGAGAAAACATTTTATAACTTTAAGCACATGAACCCAAACATTAAAAAATAGAAAACCTAAACTTCTCCAATAACTCATAATATTTACCCTACCATGTTAATATTAATTGAGAAGAATGGGGAAGAATAAGACATTAAAAACTAAAATAAAGAAAAGAGGAAAGATAAGAACTTAAAAATTTATCCTCCAGATTCTATCCTCTAGAAGTTAATCTTCGGTTATCCCACCATAATTGAATTAGGATGAGTTACCTTCTTATAGGAGATGATTAATGTAGTTTTCCATCTACCCATGAAGTTTCAAGTAATTGGGAGCAGGGTGATAGATGTTTTGGATGAAATTCTAGAGCAGACTTATTTTGGCCACCAAATATTATTCCACCAACCCTAATTTGACAAGTTTAAGGGAGGATTTAATCAAATCATTGCTCCATGAAATTTAATTTTAAGCTTCCCAGTCGATTTGGATTTCAAAACTAGCTGGAAGCACCCCATTTCATGGTTGTTATCCCATGATATGGATCAATGAATTAGGCATGGTCCATTCTGCTAACCAGATTATGTATTCACATTGAGAGATTTATTTTGTCTTGTTGGAGTTCGAATTGGCTCTAGGTCCAAAAGATTTATTTCTATCCCATGAATCATGGAATTCTAAAAAAATGAATCACATGAATTGGATGAAAATTTTATGATTTATGATCGAAAATATAGAGGAAATATAAAAAATTTTGATGTCTAGAATTAACCACTTTTCACATTTAATCTCAAAACTAACCAAAAAACATAAAATGACCAAAAGAAGCTAAAATTCGTTAATTGGAAGGGTTTAAATCATTGAAAACATATGAATAATTATGAAAATATTAACTATATCAAAACATTATTCTCCTTATATTTGAATAAAAGGTATTTTGGAGCTATGTTTCCTGAATTAAACACATATTATATATCGATATTTCAAGTATTTGTAAATTTTCCACCCACCACACTTAAAAAATGGAACCTCCTATTCTCACTTATTCAATCATTTTGAAAAATTTAATTTAGAAAATAACAATCCAAATACCATTATAAATTATATATCCACATCCTATAATCTCATGTCTCACTATAATACCATCCTTTAAAGGCTTAATATTCAATCCAAAGTAGGTTTCCAAAGTAGATATATAACTCTTAACTACGTGTTTCTATGTTTATTTTGTATTGAACCTCCTATAAATATTTAATAACCATGTTGATATAATAAAATCAGTATATTAAATATGTATGAATGTTATTATGATAATGGAACAACCCATTTTCATCTCATTTCCATCCAAATTGGAAATGAAAGCATAACTCATGTGTACGTATAGACTATCGTCTCTATGAAACTATTTGTATAATTTTCCATCATTTCCTTTTATGGATGGTTATTAAGATTAATTTTATATTTATATGTTATATTTATGAAATAATTATTCAGATTAAGGTATAAAAATTTATTTACCCTCCTATCTTCCCATCCTTCGGAAAACGAGCACATCGTTCGTGCATACATGTGGACTACCACCTCCACGAAGCAATGTGACATGTTTTTCATTTCCTATTTACATATTTGATAATAAGGATATATTTAATAAATAAAGATTATAGTGATTATATAATTGTTATTTTTTATGGATAATTATTATTTATATTTATTTCATTCCATCCATGGAAAATTGAAAACATCACTCTTGCGCACATACAGACTACCATCTCTACAAAGTGACGTGATTCATTTTTCATCACCAATATATATAAAGGATTGTAAAATTGTATTTAATGAATAAATATTATTATTATGAAATTTTTATTATTCTAGATATGATTTATCCATGACCAAGGTGCAATTAGTGGAACTATCAAATTGAAATATGCATGGAAAACAAACTAATTTTCACCCGATTAATGTTTTTAATGAAGAATTATTAATAAAATAATAATTAGAAATTATAAGGTAGATATATATATTTATATGAATTTGGTTTTATAATGGATTTATAAAAAATATATATTTATTATATATGGGGTTTGAATGTATATAAAGCAAGAGAAGGCATGAGGTAAGGATTTCTAATCTCACTTTTATTTCTGCGAGACATATAATATATTCACCACTTGTTTCTTTTGTGTACTGTATATACTAAACATGAATATATTTTATGGTGGTTTTCATAATAATTATGGGGATTTACAAATAAATATAAAAATATTTCTTTAATGAGGTTTTTATTAAGAGATTACAAATGTGGTAAGATATTTATGTTACAATCTCATTTATATTCAGGATTGTTTATGTTAAATTTATATCAAGGGATTTTATATGATTCTTATAATTTTAACCCTGAATATTAGATGATAAAATTTTTATTTATGGGGATTCCATATTCACAACACATTTTTCTATCTTTGGTTGTTAACATAAATGAGAATAAGTTTTTAATAAAATTTAACACGATTTCTCTTTTTGGTTGAGAATATTTAACCTTTATATCCTTATTCTATAAAATGATTTAAAAGAATGTTTTTAATATGATTAAATGATTATTTAAAGAAAATTTTCACTGTATTTTAAATTATTTATATTGTTTTAAATGGTATCTTCTAGTCATTTTTCAAGATGAGTCAATTTTGACATTTTACCAAAAATGTGAAATGAATATTTTTTTAACATTTAACACAAAAATTAATTTCATTTATATCATTAAAACTCTATTATTGTAATATTTATTTAAATATTTAACTTTTTAATTTCAATTAATGGATTTTTATCAATATTCTAGGATTAAAAAAAATACATAATGAAAAGGGATGTTTTCTCTTGATGTTCAAGGAATATTTTAAATAATTCTATAAAAGAGATTTTTTATCTATTTCAACATCCTTTAAGGATTATTATGATTAAATAGGGATATGGTCATATGATTCCTTCTACTTTTTTGAATGACTTATAATGATTAATATCTTATGATGACTTTATGAAACCAGTTTCATTCCCATGGGTTTACTATGATATGATGAGATAATTAATGCTCTTATGATACCATCAACATCCTTTATCTAGATGGATTATGATTATGAAATTATGATATCTATATAAAACCCATTTATTTTCAATGATTTATGATATGATTATATGATTAATATTTTGTGATCATTTGGTACACATATTTATGGTTTTCATTATGTGATGGTTGGGCCTAAAATTATATAGCTTTACAATGTATTAGGTAAAAATAGATACCTCATGATATAATATATACTTAAATGGGGAGTGAAACCAATGAAATAAAAGAAATTGTCCACTATAATAGTCATGGGAGTAAACCTTAACTTAATAAATGATGGAAAGGGGAGTTAACTCAATAAAATGTGATAGTCTTGGAAGTGATCCCTGGCTAATGAAATGATTTTATATGATTATGATTATTCCACATAATTCATATGTCATGTTATAATGATTATGATATACTCCCATGGGTCATGATTTATTAAAGATGATTACTCACTATAATGCCTCATGTCTTTTGAAAAGATAAATATTTATACCATGACTCATGAATTATGACCTATGAATGATTGGGTATGAACTTCATAAGTTATGACCATTATTTCATACCCTTATTCTTATCTTATGCATGTATATGATAATCCAATGATATCTCACATTCTTACCCTTACTGAGCATATGATATCACCCTTTCTTATGTTTCTATTTTCACTAGGTTATGAATAATGATATTATATAAGATTTTTGTAGAAAGGTATCATGTATATATAATTTTTTGGGTGATGTTGAAGTCTTCTTATAGAAGAATAAAATCTGGGTATAATGGAAAAAATACCCATTTGAGTAGAAAGACAAGGGTTTTGTCATATAAAGTATTTTTCCTAATTATCTAAAATTATAAACCTAAATGGTCATGGGTATATAAGTGGATCAATGTTGGATATAGATATTGAAATTATTGATGGTTAAAAGTGGTTCATTTTAGTTGTTATCAAAGATAGTACAAAAATAATTTGTTTTTACCACCAAATTTTGGTGTACGGGTCTTAGGATGACTCAATTAGTTTTAGGGTGGGATTTATATAACATTATAGGATCAAAAAATTTATCATATGAGGATAATTTAAGAGTTAAAGATACCATTATGGGTTGATAAGTTTATGTTTTATTATAAGATTAAAGGAAGAGATACCCTTTTGAGGATTTTTATGGGACTTTAAAGTGATTGATGATATTTTGAGAAATGTTTATTAAGTTTTAATATATTATTGAAGTGTATGTAACCCTTAGGGTTAAAAAGTTATTTAGTGTGAAGTTATTCAAGAAGATTTTTTTGGAATATAAGATAAAAAATATAACCCTTAAGGTTAACACGTTATTTAATGATGTGGTAATTATGATTAATGGGAATAAATGGGTTATCATATTTTGGGAATACATGAAATTAAATATTGATTTGAGGACTAAATGATAAAAGTTATTTTTGAATAAGTTCATTGTATTGGGAACATTATATGGTTAATTTTAATTGAAAGTTAAGGCTAGTTGGTAAATTTATTTAAGGAATAAATATTGAGTAATATTTTATAAATATATATGGGTTTATTGTGGCTTTATGGTAATTTAGGTTGATTTGGGAAATTATCAGTATATCTTGGATAATATATGATTAGGGTATTAAAACTTTTTGGTATTTTATTTTATGTGTGATAAATTTTATTTAGGGATAAATGTTAATTTGGTCTTGGAAAAATATATGGTCAAATATTTTTGATTTTTGGGTTTTCAATTAGTTTATCTATATTTGGAAAAGTATTATTGATATTTATTATAGAAGGACTTATGTTGAAATTTGATTGTTTTTTTGGTTTTAAATAATTATGTATTATTTCTTAATGTAGATCTTTATTAATTTTATTTATTATATTACCTTTATATAATCATTTTGGTTTTGGTAAATATCTAGATATAGGGGGAATACCGTATCCTTATTTTATAGATCTTATGATCAATTAAAAGTAAATTATAATGAAACATTCCTGAAAAATTAATTATTGTTATTTATCATAAATAATAAGAGGAAAAATTCTCAAAACATAACCAAATTATGAAATAGTCCAAAACATATAGTAAATTTAATCAAAATACTTATATTAATGGTAAACTAATTCCTTAAACTTATGAAAGAGGAAAATAAAAATATTGATCCGTATATGGAAAATATCTCTCATAAATCATGGAAGCTTTTTGAAACCTATTTATAATTATGAGTTTTATAATAAATACATGGTTTAATAAATACATATGAAATTGTAATTTTATAACAATTAACACAGACATTAGAGTTATTTTTCAATAGGAAATGTAATCAATGTATATTAAAAGGTATTTCATACCACATTGGTGTATTTATATTCCACTCCTTAGAATTGATTATGAGAATGTTTTAAACCCTTTTACATCAAACATGAGATAAAAATTATTTGGGTGTAATTTATTTAAGGGTGTATAATGTAACTCCCTAAGATTTTAGAAGATATTTATATTTAAGATATTCTATTTTTCTATGATACATGTAATGTTAAGCTCAAAAAAAACCATGATATACTATATAAATGTTATTATTTAAATATGAAAATTATAACCTAGCCAATTTTTTGAAGGGTATGAATATGAATAACCATAATATTAAATATATATATAATTTTTTATTAATAAAATTAATAATCAATTATACATTGATTATCAATTGGATGGAAATAATGTTAAAATATTTCAAAGGTGAAATAGACACTTTTCATTAAATTAATTTTATATGTAAAATGTATTTTTATCTTTATAGATTAAATTAATTTCAATTTCTAAATGATTATAATGAAATAAGTAGATTATATATCCAATTGAATGAATTAAAAATAATTTAAATATGTTTACTGTAAAAGGAATGAGAATAAATCATTTCTATGCTTCTAAAATACATTTAATAAAAAAAGGGTTTTATTACATTTCATGCATATATATTATAATAAATTTCTACCACATTTAGAAATTTTATTTTATAAAATTAGAATAATTTTTTATATCATCATTTCATAAAAGGTTTATGTTTAATTTTTAGTATTTTTTTGAAAATATGTTTTTAGTGAATAGTGAGAATATTTTTTTTCCCTTAAATAAATTAATATAAAAGTTATATACTATTTTGGAATTGGTTTTAAAGTTACATAATAAAAATTTGATTAAAAATAATATAATAAATTCTATATTAATTATCATTACAATATATTTGTTATAAAAACATTTTTATGCTTAAAAACACATTTTTCTGAAAACCTTTTTCCATTTCATTTTGCGAACTTATGTTAAAATAAACTTCATCCAATTATAAAAATTGAATATTGAAAAATGAATTTTATATTTTTAATCATGGATTTAGTTTTTTTAAATTAATTAATAACATTTTTTCTCTTAATGAATAGTAACCGTGGAAAACATTTATCACAATAATAATGGATAAAATATGTTAATTAAGGTTAAAAATTTGGGGTGAGGTCTCAAAATCAACCCAAAATATGAATTTATTTAAATAAATGGGAGGAATTTTACAATAACTAGCATACTTTAAAAAATATGTCATTTTTTCAATTGACTTTGATAATTCCATTTTTATTATTTTATGTTAAGAAAAATTACAAAATGTCACACTCTTTATTTTAACATCTCTAATATGATTCCATAGATATAAAAATAGGAAATTAATGATTATAAATGGATATTTCTATGATGAATAAATAATTTTTACTATAATTTTTTTTAAATTTTTAGATATATTATAATTTCATTGAACACTTATGTAACTCTTACACATCGCTTGTACAAATGAAAGAAAAATAAAGTAAAGGACTTTAAAATTTTAAAATGTTATATTTTTTTGTTGAATTATAATGACCCAAAAATTTATCAGATAATTATAATTTATAAGTTATGTTTAAATATTTTTTTATTATAATTAATTTGGTATCTTGATGCCTCTAATTTCAGGATACGTGAATAGTCCAAAAAAGACCTCAAAAGTTATTTATTATTTTAAAATTATTAATAAATCATTATAAATTTACAAAAAATATTTTATTAACTAAATTTGATGTAAAATTTTCATTAATATCATTCATGGTTCATTTATATGTAGTTTTAATTTTTTTAAATTACTTTCATGACCTTTAAATAGTGTTTTTTTACTTTGGTAAACGTTAAATTGGGTTAACGAAGGGAATAAACCTAAAAATAATGTTTAAAATAGAATCTAAAAATTTATAAAATTGTTGGGTTAATTTTAATTAAACCTTATCATACTTATAATAAAATAAAATATTGTTTAGATCCATTTTATTTTAACTAAACACATATTATATATTAATATTTCAAGTATTTACTAGTTTTTTACCCCTCACTTATAAAAGAGAATGTCATATCCTCTCACTTATTCACACATTTTTAGCACATTATTTCATAAAATACCTACCGAAATACCTTCCTAAATTCACTCCCAATATCTTATAATCCCTAAAAAACTAAGATATCATCCTTTAAATGCTTTAGGTGTTATCCAATGAAGGTTTTCCAAAGTATAGGTATAACTCTTAACCAAGTGATTCCATGTTTATTTCTTCTTCCATGTCCTATAAATATTATATAAACTCATTTATATGTTATAATCACTATATTACATATAATTTAATGATATTGTGTTAATGGAATAACCCTTTCCCCCTCAATATATCCCTTTGGGAAATGAAAGAATTGCTTGTGAAAACGTACTAACTACAATCTCTGTAAAGTAATGTATTCCATTTCACATCACCTCCTTTAATGTATGGACATTGTGATGGATTTAATATTAATTTACCATATTAATAATGTAATTATTCTTTTTTAGTTTTAATATTTTATATTCTTTCTTACATTCATATCCTTTGGAAAATGATAATGTTGTTTGTGCGTACGTGTGGACTACCACCTCCATAAAACGATGTGATTTGTTTTTTATATATTATTTACATAAATGTAAATAAAGATAGATTTAATGAATGTATATTATATTTATAATATAATTATCCTTACATAAATATGTATTATTATTTATCTTTATTTTATTCCATCCATCGAAAAGTGGAAACATCAATCATGTGTACGTACAGACTACTATTTCTGTGTAGTGATGTAATTAATTTTTCATCACCAAAATATATGGATGGTTATAAAAGTTTATGTAATGAATAAATATTAGTTTTATTAAGTGATAATTATTTTTTAGATGATGAGACCATGAAAAAGGTTCAATGACTAAAATTGTCAAATAGAAACATGCTTGGAAATTGTATCAGTTTTCACCTGAATAATGATTTTAATGAAGAATTATTAATAATTGAAAAATTAGACATTATAAGGGAATGATATATAGTATATATATATTTCTATAATAAATTTTTAATAAATCTATTTTTTTATATAAGAGGTTTGATAGCATATGATGTAAGACAAGAATTGAGGTAAGATTTTCTCCTCTCAATTTTATTTCTATGTGACCTATTATATATTCGCCACTTATTTATTTCGTGTGGTGTGAATAATTACCATGAATTATTTTTATTATTATTTGTAATAAAATTATATAGATTCAAAAATCCATCTAATTCTATCACTTTTATGAGGTTTTGATTCAGATATTACCAAAGTGGAATGAGATTTTTGTTACAATCTCATTTCTTTTCAGGATAGTTTATGATAAATTTACATTAATAGAATTTATATGATCATTTTACTTTATATACCATATATTTTAATATAATTGGGTTATTTATATGTTTTCAATGTTTTTCTTAAATTTTATTTTATTTTGTACTTAAATAGAGAGAGAAAATACTTTTAAAAAGAACCGAACTTATTTCTACTTTTGGCCAGGAAACTTTCTCCTCTATATCCATGTTCTCTAAAATGTTTTCAAAAAATGTTTTTACAATGATTTAATGATTGTTTAAATTATTTTAACCATATTTTATGTACTTAAAAAAATTAAAAGGAATCTTTTTGTTTTTTGTTTCCAAATGAATCACTTTTAACTTTTTACTAAAAATGTGAATGAAATATTTCTTTTAACATTTACCAAAGGAAACATATTTCCCAACATTATGACCACTATTTAATTATATGATTCATTTACAATTTATCATAGTTATTTCCAAATAAATACTTTTCCTAAGTATTCTATGAATTTCTATTTTTTAAAATTTATCCAAAGAAAATAGAAGTTTTCTATTGATTTTTTAAGTATATTTTAAATACATTTATAATGGAAAATATAAACTATGCCAACATCCTTTAAGGATTAGTATAAATTATTGGTGATATGTTCTTAGGATTCCATAAAATTGTTTGGATGAATTATGATTATGATTTTCTTAATATGATTTCATGAAACCTATTGTTGTCATGGGTTAATAAAGCTATGATAAGATAATTAATTCTCTTATACTACCATCCACTTCTATTATCAGGATGGATTTTGATTATGTGATGATAAGATTTTAATATAAACAATTACTTTCATGAGTTATACTATTGTATTTTAATGAATGTTTTGTTATATTATGTATGGATTTCATTATGTGATGGGTGGTCCTAAAATTATATAGTCCTCTAATGCATTGAGTAAAGATATATATCTCAGGATATAATAAGTATTGGAATGAGGAGTGAACCCAGTTTAGTAAGGGACTTTGTTTACTATGATAGTCATGGGAGTGAACCACAAATAAGGAAATGATTGAATTAGAAGTGAATCTAATACACTCAGATATTCTTAGAAGTGATCCTTGACTATTTAAAAGATATTATATAATTATAATTATGACACATAATTCCTATGCAATTTTATAATTCTTATAACATTCTCTCATGGATCGTGATAAATTAATAATTATTCCTCACTATTATGATCACTTCTTATGAAATGAAAAAATATTTATTCCGAGAATTAGGATTTAGAATCTATGACTTATTGGGTATGAAATTTTTAGGTTATGATCAGGATATCATGTCTTTATTTTTTAGCTATTTATTACATATGATAATCGATTAAAAGCTCTCTTGTTTACCCTTACGGATCATAGGATCTCACACTTTCTTATGAATTCATTTTCCACAGGTTATGAAGAATGATATTATGTAATCTAGGTTTAGAAGGGTATCATGTTTGGATAATTTTTTTTGGAGATGTTAAAGTATTGTTATTGAAATGGAAGATCTAGGTATAATAGGGAAGATTATCATTTGAGGAGAACGACATGGGTTTTATCACATAAATGGTTTTCTTAATTCTATAAAAATATAAACATAAAAGGTATTTTGTTCCTCAATGAATCAATATTTTCTATGAAAATTGTAATTATGGATGGATAAAATTGGTTCATTTTAGTCAATATAAAAGAGAAAAGGTAAATAATACATTTTCAGCACTGTATATATGTATACATTTCAAAGGTTATCTCAGTAATCCGGAAGAACTAAATGGTATTCCACGAATCTCTAACAATTACCAATAATGGACCTCACCTCATGAAAACATATGTCCAATTTAAAATTTTATATAGCAAAATATCTTCGTTACCACCATTGTTATTCTAGTAACATCCTTTTGATTCCTTGGAAACTACTCCATCAGATGCTCTACGATAGCACTTTTCCACAAAGCACTGATACAAATCTATGATACCAGTTATTGGTGATTTTAAATCTAAATTAAAACATGCTTTGATACCACCTTTTATGTATGAGGGAGTTTTCCCTACCACCAATAGTTTTTATTACAAGTTCTCATGTTCTTTGGATACTCTATCTAAAGGAAGAAGAATAGATTCTGATCAAATATCCCCCAATGACAATAATTATTTGGCCAAGGAATAAATCTCACTCTCGACACCACATTGAGTAATCCTCACATTTTCTCCCTCTATTATCAGTCACCTCATTATCCTCCTTCCAAAGAGAACAATATTGAACAAGAACATGACAAACACATGAAATCATAGCAAAAAAACAATACACACAAATATTACATGAGATTAACTTTATTCTTATATTCATGGGATAATGATAATGAAACATTTTAATTCCTTCAAAATCACATTCATGTTACAAGGAGAAATCATCTTCTAATAGTCTTACTTAGACTACTAAAATAAGTCTCGCCAACACCATATATTTCCCATTTCATCTTCTAGTGCTCCTCCCTTTGGTCCTTTTCCTTCAAAATATCATCCTTTGAAACTCAGATGTTCCTTGATACACTCGTTAAAAATCCAACTATGCTTCCATGTCTAGTCCCTTTAGCTTATATCAGTCATCATAAATTAAGTTTTGGATGGTGATTTTAACATGTGAACCAATGGACTTATTATATGGTCACTGAATGGTAATCAAGTTAGCACTACTATCTAATAGATGTGGTTATCCCTCTATTAGACTATGGAACTTCTGATCACTAATAACATTCATTGCATCAAATTCTAACTCTGCTAAAACAATTAATTATATCTCCTACTCTATAATGATTCCATGATGAACATTTCATTTTTCAAGTAAAGACTTCATGTACCTCTGTCAATGACTTTTTAGAAGTCATGAACTCCCATAGTTGGATAAATGATCCTCAACACCTCTATTTAACTACTTTTAGCTTCACATATCATTAGTCTGACTAAATATTCTGGATACATGTCCAACTCCTTGGGTATATATATCATATAATCCTTCTCATCATTTTCATACTCATACTCCACTATGATCCATAAACTGAACACATTCATTCATATTTTTCCACTAAACATTTAGTGATCTCATGATATTCAGCATGTATATATTTATCTTAGATATCAAGGAGCATATTTTAATTCCATTCAAATGACACTTCTACTATTTCTAGATAATTGACTCATCTACTTACCCAACTTCTAGTGAATTGAATTCATCTACCTAAACATGAACATCAATGCTTCTAGTGAATTACCTTAATCTTGAATAACCCATGTGTTGTTACTGGTGACTAAAATTTTAGATCATCGCCACCTGACCCAAAAATAAATCACACAACCCCTAACATTAATTACCTAATGTCACAATATACAATATTAATATAGTAAAATATTTTTTCCTCTGGAAATGGGGATGACCTTGTTTGTTTAAGGTTCAAACATTCCAATCAGTTTCTAAGGGGTTTATTCATATAACCGGAAACATCCAATGATTATATATCCATTTGGACCTACTTTCCAAAGGTATGTGCTCATTAGTTGTGGACCGATGAGGCTTAAGAATTTGCATTGGTCGAGAGGATGGGAGGTCGTACTCATCACACATTTTTAGGGGAATTATTGTCCACTCCGGGACTCTCTTTATATATTTGAGTTATGTTCGTGAATCCTTATTAAATTACCAAGTATGAAACTGAGCTTTCCTTTAGATCTGACAAACAATGATTGATATGTATGAGATTTAGAGAATCTTTTATATGTATTTGAGGTTCTTCATTGATAGAGAATCATCTGTATTTGTTG
Organism: Viscum album; assembly: GCA_963277665.1. NCBI lineage: Eukaryota > Viridiplantae > Streptophyta > Magnoliopsida > Santalales > Viscaceae > Viscum > Viscum album. The sequence goes on from OY728123.1 coordinate 57,592,077, forward strand.
GAGATTCTTAGTCAAAGGTATCCTTCAACACATTATATAGAAATATCTTGGTCATTATGATAACCATGCTGGTTTAAAAGCCACTTAGTGGGGCACTTGATATTTATTGTCAATCAGAAGGACATGGATTATTTCAGAGTTGGGATCGTACCCGCAGATGGGCTACCTACGTATCCTTGTTTAGAAAAGAAATCAGAACCCATGTAGTTTGAGTATATGGAGTTTATGAATGATTTATGGCCCAAAGAAAGATTCCTTAATTACTTTTACACTCTAAGATCATGTGAGTCATGCTCGGTGTGAGAAACAAGAGGTATCAGTAAAACCTAAATATTGTGCCTTGAAAGATCCAATCATAAGAATTAATGTGAGGCTTATGTATGTATTACAGCCCAAGAGAGAAGAGGATTGAGATTTACTTCAGGGAAGAATCCTGAGAACAAGGTCCATAAAGTTATATGTGCTTTATGGAGATTTGGATACTTAACATAGGACTTAATCCTGAGAAGGATGCCCAAATTATAGGGGACTTATGATTGGGTTTTATTCCTAAGAAGGAAGCCCAAATCAAAAGAAATTAAGCATGGGGATTACTCCTGAAAAGGAGGCCCAGGTTAAGGGAAATTATGATTGAGGATTACTCCTAAAGAGGATTCCCATATTTGGGAACTTGAGATTGGGGCTTACTCCTGAGAAGGAGGCCCAAGTTAAGGAAACTTGGACTGGGGCTTACTCTTGAAAAGGAGGCCTAGGTTAGGGAACTTGGGGATTACTCTTAAGGAAGATTCCCAGATGAAAGATCTTCTCATCTTAAAGGATGAGGTTGAATGGAGGAAATCTCTAACCTTAGTGACATAAAGTTATGTAAGTCATGAGGTTTTGAGAGATGTTCCACAGAATTCCTTTCAGATAAGGAAACCAACAAAGGTACCATGCCAAAAATGGATTTGAAGAGGGTTTTGAAGGCTAAATCTTGAAAAGGATTGGTGGATTTGAAGAAAATAGCTTAATAGGAAGGAGGGGAACCCAAAAGGAGGCAGGCGTGTAAGTCTTGTTTGGGCGCACAAGTCTTGGTCACGCAAGTATACTAGCACAACACCTGTTTACTTGGGAGATAGTTAACCCATAAGGTAATACTTGGGTGAGGCTTGGCTCAAGCCCTTAGTATTAACCCTAGAGGCTTCTAAAAGGGTGGAGCGCAAGTTCTGTTGAAGGGATAAGGTGGCGTGAAAGTGTCTTCATTTCCCTTAAGGGTTAGGCACTTAGGAGGGAAAGTTTTGATGAATTTCAACACTTAGGCCTTGTTCCCCCTCTTTAAATCTTCCATTCTAGGTAAGAAATTACCTTAGAAGTGTTTGAAAGACTTCAAGTAGAGAATAGGGTGCCGAGAGAATAAATTTGACTTTTGGATTTTTCATCCTCGAAATGGGGGGCCCACAGGGGGTATTTATAGGCCATTGAGGACCTTGGGTGAAAAGATAGTAGGGCACGCAAGTCACTTGTGTGACCCATATGTGGCGCGCAAGTAGACTTGTGCGACCATGATGAAACTTGTGTGACCCTTGTGTAAACAAATCCTTGTTCATGCCTCTATCAATTTTTTATGTTTCTTCAAAGGATGAATATCTTTGTGCTTGAGGTGTTCCCCTTTTTTAGTCGTTAGACTCTATGACAGAAAGGAGCATCAAAAAAATTCCCCCCTCAGAGTTGGATCTGAAAGGAAGGAGGATTTGATTCTGAGATAAAGGATAAAACCAAGGAACTTCGGAAGGCAGGTTTTGAGAGCGCAGGTAGCGGCGCGTAGGGGTGAGCCGTGCAGGCTTCGGTTCACATGGGTGTGGCCTTGCGTATAAATATGGGTGCCACTCTCGCGCAAATAACCTGGATTTCAAAGTACTTCACTCTCGTCGTGCAAGTGGATCTCGTCATGCAAGTGTCTTGATTTTTCGTGGTTTATTGCTTCTGTTCATGTCACGCTTCTGCAGAGGTATTTGTACTTGCACGATGATACCTGCATTCCCAAACTTGGGCGACACAATTAGACTTGCGCGCCAACATTGGACTTGCGCGCCTTAATTCCTTACCCATTTTTTCACTTTTCTTCACAAATTTTATGAAAACACATCTTACTTAAGAGTTAATTATTTGACCTTTTTGTAGATTCAATGGCTCCTAGAAGAATCAGAATGGCTAATGAGATGGCTAGCAAGTGGATTGATGACATGATGAGCATAGTTGGCCATTTTTATTACAATATATGCGACATCACTCTCCCATATCTGGCTAAGTATTTGAATAAGTATCATGTTAATTTCCCATAGAGAATCTACCTACCTCTGTATTGGAATGGTCATCTGAAAGTATTCAAAGTTCCAGATGCAAAGAATTATATGCCGGAGATGCAGTCGCACTACTACTCCTCTATTTCGGTTGGGCTATGCATTAAGAGTAGCAACAATGGTGTGAAATTTCAAAATTTTCCTCTATTCCATTTCCTTGCATATATGAAAATGGGAAACCCATGGGCTAAGATGTTTCCACTGCCAGTTTGTGGAGAGAATACTATCATGAAATTAGAACAATATCTGAAAAGAGTACTCCCTCAAATTGTATCTTTACTTCTAATGCTCCATTCTCAAATCCATGTATCCATCTTCCAAGTCTTTTGGACATAAATAGAGTCACTGTTTGATCAGCAGAAAATTTTCTCAAACTGCACTCAAGAACATTCTTTTACAATTGTTCCAAGAAGATATGGTATCATTGCATCTCTAATTGTATCCTGTTGACTAAATGAATTCCAGGTGGCTACTGATGAAGCTCGGGAAGCTGTAAATCAAATGAAGAGTTATGTTGAAAGCCTCTTATAATTCCTGAAAAAGAGAAGATACTCTAGTTTGTGGATGTCCTTCTAACTCTTATGCATCAATGAAAAACCCTTTCATCTTCAATCATCTATTCCTGCATTATTTTTCTACCTGATTTAAATTTTTACCTAAGCCAATGGGCCTAGTAAGAATTGTTTGATTTTTTTGCTAGGATTATAAAAATAACCCTACAAACTTTACATCTTTTTATTGCTCAATACTAACTAAATCATACAAAATTTATGTTTTGTGAGCTGGGACTTGAATTTTGTTCAGAGTTACCTTGTCTTTTGGGGGAAATTTAAAGTCATGCACATCGGACATAAAAAGTCTAATGTTTAAGGTTGAAATAGCTTTGACCGAATGGATTAAAAAATTGACTCAATTCCTTGATAATTTATCTGAAAACATATTAACATATTCATGTATGGGGGAAAATGTAAACTATGACTTACAAAATTTTGAATCTGAGGAATGATATGAAAAAAGGGCTAAAAGGCATTAAAAGAAGTATTTCTTAAGAGTGAAGTTACCATTATTTACCAAACTCATTAGGGGGTTGAATTATGCAAGGCCACTTAAGGGCATTGTCTACATAGTCAAATAATATCATCTTTTGGCTGACATGTCTGTTATATAGAATACTTATGCAAGGCCACCTAAGGGCATGTGTTGCATAGTCATTCAAAATAACTCTTAGAAATTTTACTTTTCTATTGATAAAAAGATAGTGAAAGTTTATGGAGAATAAAATTTTCCAAAGCATAGAGTCTGCTGTATGGAGAAAGGTACTTGAATATGGAGAGGATATTTCCAATTAAGATTTTCAAATAATTGGATGAATGTCACTCCTACGAAGGTCTGACCCAAACGTAGGGAAGGGAAATATAAACCATAGACTTGAATACTTTCAGATCATGAAAAAAAGTATGGGACAAATATGTTAAGGATGGCTATTTTTGCGGATCCCTATATATTGTCATTAAGACAAATAAGGAAAAAAGAGGTTTTCCTCCCAATAATGAAGTTACCACTATTTGACAAACCAGTTAGGGGGCTGAATTATGAAGGGACACCTAAGGAAATTGGCTGCATAGTAAAATAATATTATCTTTTTCTGATAGGTCCGTTATGTAGACTACTTATGCAAGGCCACCTAAGGGCACGCGCTGCTTGGTCAGGAAAAAGAACTCTCAGGTATCAGACATTTGTTGACCAGAAGTCAAGAAAAGGGTAATGGAAATCTGGAAGTATTCAAGGTTAGGAGTATGACACATGAAAAATGGGTATTGTCTAATGCATGAAAGATATACATAGACCAATGTTGACCATAATCATGTTGTGGATGGGTCCTGAATTGAAGTGCTGGATTTCACTACATATCCCATAAGGATGGGAATCAAGCCATACACAGTTCTTGAAATACAGTTTAACGTCCTATGGGATGAGAGTGTAGTAGATCTTAGTTTAGTGTCATAGATCTCGGACCATAATGAGGAATACACATTGTGTGTTTGTTAAACCTGATGTGAATGAAGACCAGGGTTTTCATACCACATTCATGTTTTCACAAGGGAAATTTTCATCCAAGGGACTGAAATTGGAATTTGGGGTTAGGTCCAAAGAATTGGGGCTGGATTCGAGGGACGCCTGAACGTTTCTACGTATCCCATAAGGATGGGAATCAAGCCATACGTAGTTCTTGAAATACCCTTTCTACAGATTTGGTTCGTAAAAGTGAAGGGTGAAAGGGGAATTTAGTGAAATGATGGTTTGACCCAAGATTAAGGTTCAAGCATTTCCATTTATGAACGGAGTCTTTGGAATATAACATGAATTGAGATCAATGTAAACAACGATTCCATCTCAGGTGAGGGTGTCAAAGAATGTTGTAGTTTATTGTCATATAGGACAAAAGTGCGAATCGTTTAAAGTCATATGCATGGACCATGGTGAAACAATGTAAAAATATTGCTTCTAGGGGCAGCTTCATAAATCCACATTGTATGAGATGGAGGTGAACCGATATGAAGATATTGGTTTTGGGCTTGAACCTCAGGTGGTTTCCTACATAACCAGCCTAGAAGGCGAGGATCAAAGTCCACGTAGTTCGATTAAAGAGTGAATTGGTGATCAAGTTGTTCTTGAGGACAACGACCTAAAATGGTGTTGGGACTTATGCATGGTTAGCAACCCAAAGAGGGTGTTATGGTGGAATTTTACTCTAAGCTCACAGGAGTCATACTCGGTGTGAGAAACAAGAGGTAAAAACAACCTTAACGATGCACAGTTTAATGTCATGTTGGACGAAGAAGGGACTGTGCAGTTTAATGTCATGTAGTAAGGACTTAGGGGGGGGGACTATGAAGTTTAATGTCATGTAGTAAGTACAAAAGAGGGGCTGTATAGTTTAACATCATATAGCAAGGAAGAGTGCTGCACAGTTTAGTGTCATGTTTCTAGGATGTATTGGGGACTTTTTCATAGTTTAACGTCCTGTGGAATGAAGAGGGTGCTGTAAAGTTTAGCATCATGTATCTAGGACGTTATAGTTTAACGTCATGTTGGACATAAGAAGGGATTAAATAGTTTAATGTCATGCAGCAAGGACAACACAGTTTAACATCATGTTGGACGAAATGGTGTTGTACAATTTAGTGTCATGTAGCTTGTACGTCATAGTTTAATGTCATGTTGGACGTAAGAAGGGACTACGCAGTTTAATGTCATGCTGCAAGGACAACACAGTTTAACATCAAGTTGGACAAAAAGGTGCTATACAGTTTAGCATCATGTTTCCAGGTTGTTAGAGTTTAACGTCATGTTGTACGTAAGAGTATTTGTGTTACACAAAATACATCTTCAAGAATCTTGCATTGGTGGGAGTTGTGATGAGTTCTCCATCCATTAAGATAAAAGAATAAGCTCCATTGGATTAGACCTTATGTATTGAGTAAGGTCATTCCCATTTTGGCTCAAGCTTTGGAGGTTTCTTTCCTGGTATCATTGGAGTTATGAGAACCAATACCAATTCTCCTTGAATGAATGAATGAAGACAAACTATTTTGTTGAAATCTCGTGCTATTTGATTCTGATAGACTTCCAAGTGGTGCATGGTGCACAATATTTTTTCATCTAACCATTCCAATTCATCCAATCGCTTTTGATATTGTTCATCCGTAGATGAATGATCACAACTGGACACTATGAGTGAAGTTAATTGAACCTCAATGGGAAAGACTGTATCTGTTCCATATAACAATGAATATGGGGTTGACCACGTAGCAGTGCGAGTGGTGGTTCGATAAACCCATAAAGCATGAAAAAGTTTATCAAGAAATGATTTGTTATCTCTATCCACCATATTTTGAAATATGTTTGAAAGGGTCTTATTGAAAGCTTATATTTGGCCATTGGCTGCTGCATGATACCAAGATGAATGATTGGATTTGATGTTGTATTCTTGATACAACTTCCTTACCTCGAATGAACAGAAGTTGGTGCCATTGTCCGTCAATATGGTATGAGGGACACCAAATCTGGTAATGATGTTAGACTTGAGGAATCCAACAATGATTTTAGAACTAACTTCTTTGAGAGGTATTGCCTCTGCCCATTTGGAAAAGAAGTCAATAGCAGTATGAATATACTTAAACTACTTGGATGTAGCTGAAGGGTAAGGTCATACTACATCCATTCCCCATGTGGAAAATGGCCCTGAGTATTTAGTTGTATGAAGCAACTCTGGGGTTTGATGAATGAAGTTGGCACATACTTGGCAAGAATGACACTTCTTAGTGAAATCAACACAATCTTGTATCATTAAAGGTCAAAAGTATCCAAGCCTTTAAATTTGATTAGACAGTCTATATCTAGATTGGTGGGCACCACAGACTCCTATATGTACTTCTTTCATGACAGCCATTGTCTCTTCACCCCCAATGCATCTGAAGAGAATTCCATCAAAACCTATTTTGTAGACAATCTTTTCTAGGTGATCTGGGCTATCATAAAGAGTAAAATTGACCACAAATCGCCAGACTTGTTCTTTATCATCTCTATTAGGTAGGAGTGATCCATTTTGAAGGTATTCCATGATAGGTGTCATCCATCCTATAGTGTGACCATATGGTTTAAAAATGGGACCAATTTCATTAATTTCCTCTGTTCTGATTTGAACATAAGGTGAAAATGTATGACGGTGGGCAATATTGATGATTGTCTCGTCCCGATTTGGATCTGCCAGAGATGTGGCTATATTAGCCAGTGCATCAGCTTGGGCATTTTGTGATCGCGGGACATAAGAAAATTTCGGTTCTAAAGGAAATTATGCCATTAATTCACTGACGTAATCATACAAAGGGATTAACTCTTCCTTTCTGATGGCATAATCCTCATTGAGTTGTTTGATTACCAGGTCTGAATCAACTTTCACCTTTAAGTGATTCACTTGTGCCTGATGCGCCAACTCCAATCCTGCGATGAGAGCTTGATATTCTACTTCATTATTGGTACCGCCTTCCCACAATAAGAAGGAATATGGTAGCACTGCCTTTTTCGGGGAAATAAGCACAATTCCTAACCCAACTTTGTTGAATTTAGGATCTTCCATTTTCTTCCCTGTTGGAATTCTAGAATCACCATCAAAGTACATTTCCCATGTTTGAAGATTATCATGAATAGAAAAGACTTCCTCATCATGAAATTCAATATCTAAAGATGTATCTTCTATTGAAAGGTGTTCAGAAAGCAAATCATCCAGAACATGGCCCTTTATTTCCTTTTGAGACACATACTGGATATCAAATTGCTACAAAATAACTTCCCACCATACCAAAAGTCATGTAAGCATTGGGCGACTAAGGATGAATTTGAGCGGGTTATTGCGAGATACCAATTGGACCTCATGATGTTGCAGGTAGTGTCTCAATTTCTGAACTGCAAATATTAATGCTAGGCAGCACTTTTCAATACTTGAATATCGGGTTTCTACTTCAAGTAGAGTCCAACTAAGATAGTAAAGGATGTTTTCATTCCTAGCATCATTCTTATGGTCAAGGAAGGAACCCAATGATCGCTCTAAAGCTATAACATAAAGAATAAGTGGTCTTACTTCAACAGGTGGCATTAATACCGGCGGACTCAAGAGATATTTCTTGAGAATATTGAATGCTTCTTGACATTATTCAGTCCACAGGTAAGTGACTCCCTTCTTCATCAATTTGGTGAAGGGTAAACTTTTTCTTTCCAGATTGGCGATGAAACACCGAATATAGGAAAAGTTTCATTGAAGTCCTCTCAATTCCTTCAATTTTCTGGCAGGTGACATACCAAGGATTAACTTTGTCTTCTCAGGATTGACTTCGATACCACGATAGCATACAACAAAGCCGATAAATTTTCTTGAGGTTACCCCGAAAGCACATTTCAAGGGGTTCATCTTCAAATTGTGTTATTGAAGTTTGTGGAATATGATTTCCAAATCAGCCAAGTGATTAGAACATTTTCTGGATTTAACCACAAAATCGTCCACAAAACATTCAACAAACTTCCCTAAAAAGGGTTTGAAGATATGGTGCATTGCACGTTGATATGTTGTGCCTGCATTCTTCAGGCCAAAGGGAATTACCCGATAGCAAAACACACCCAGAGAGTCTCTGAAGGCTATAGATTCTTCATCTTCTGGAGCCATTCAGATTTGATTATACTCGGAATATCTATCCATGAAGGAAAGTGCTTCATAGCCAGTTGTTGCATCAATTAATAGTTTTGTGATCAGAACTAGAAGATCATCAATGGGAAAATGCCGATTAAGATCTCTGAAATCAATAAAAAATCTAATTTGTCCATTTTTCTTTTTCACAGGGACAATATTAGCCAACCATTTGGGATATTGAACTTCTCTGATGAAGTTAGCTTTGATAAGCTTATCCACTTCAGCTTTAATTTTGGAAGCATAAGTTGGGTGTGTTCTTCTTGCGGCTTGCTTAAATCCGAGATGTTCTTATGGAAAACCCAAACAATGAGTAGGAACATTGGGATCAAGCCCTGGAATTTCTATATAATTCGAAGAAAATATATCTCGATTTTGCTTCAAAAATGAAATATGCATTTCTTTATCTTCAAGAGTCATGACCACACTAATTAAAGTGGGGCATGGATCTTCTTTTGTACCTAGATTTATTTCTCTGAGTTCATCTATAGTGGTAGAAATACCCTCTTCAAATGTTGGAGGAGTATCTCTGAGATCTTCCTCTTCTTCTTCAACACATGTTATTTCTTCTGTTTCTACTTGCATAGTAGATGATGAAGCAGAATTTCCATGATTAAGAGAGATGTTAAAATTTGAACATCTTAAAGAAGAGGCTACCATTTCTGACCCTATTGATGATGAAGGGTCTTCCATGGGTAATAAAGATGAGATGATGGATTTAGAATTGACATCATCATTCATCTTTGACATTGTTATAACTTATTTTGGCCTAGTTGATGAAGTATAGAATTGATGGATTTTAGCAGATGAAATTAAGACATCTCCATTTGATCTTTATTCATTACTTAGTGAATCACCAATTTCTCCCATGCTGTCTGGCTTGATTTCCGTAATTTACATTATAGAAGTTTCCATAAGATTATTTTCATTTGGGTCTATCCTGTCAATTTGACTAATAGAAAACACATAGTCTGTACTCACATGTATGAATGGGTTTACTGGAATCTTTTCCAAACCATATGGAGCATTAATTTTGTTAACCGCCTTTTCCATAGATATCTTCTTTCCCTCCATGTGATAGAATTCTGCCTAAATGTATTGAGATTCACATGTTTTGAATGGGGATTTATCACCATATAATGTCCCAATTTGACCATTGAAACAATATTTGAGACATTGATGGTATGATGAAGGTAAATCTGCATGTTGATGTAGCCCAGGTCTTCCAAGAAAATTTTTGAAAGCTGTGTCATGACGAACAACCATGAAATCTGAATTGGATACAAGATCCCAAAACTAAGTTCTGGGTGTGATCTCGCCCAGAGGATCTTGTTCACTTTTGTCATATCCTTACAACAACAAAGTAGAAGAAGATAAATCATATTTGGTGAGGCCCAATCGATGAAGTGTATGAATAGGGATGAGGTTGACTCTTGAACCATTATCAATGAAAACTCGTCGGATGTCTATATCATTGACCTTGCTAGATAAATACAATGTTCTAATATTTCCATGCACAACATCATCTTCATATTCATCTGTAAAATATATCACTGCATGAAATTCTGTAGGATCATTCTCTACATGGTAGACCTCAGCCACAACAATTTCAGTTTCAAATTCCGGAGGACTTGACAAAGCCTCAATGAGTGCCTCTTGAAGATCCTTTGATAGATTTAAGGCATCCAGAATTGATAACATGGCCAGTACTTGGGCCAAATGTTTCAAGACATCATATTTTTGATCCAAAGGTCTGCGTTTCCCAACAGGAACATGTGGTTTTGTAGGTGCCTTAGAAGTTGATTCTTTGGAAGTAGATGCATCTTGTATCGGGGTAGGAGTAGGAAATAATTATGGATTTGGAAGATTAGACCGACTAGGTCTACTTATTTGCTGAGAGGAAGAAGGTGTAACCTCCAACCGATCTTCCAAAATAGCTGTTCCATGACTGAATCCGCCATGTGTGGAGGAACTTTCTTGTTCTTGTTGAGCCCGTTGAAGGGATTTTCCACGAGATTCTGCTGCATATACAGTTCTAGCAGGGGTAGGATTGAAATAGTGGCTTCTGGGATATCCACATCTTCCTCTGTATCCTAGACCTATGGAAATCCTTCTAATTCTTCTGTTTGATACAGGGAATTAATGCTCATCAAGATCAAAACTGTGACTTGCATAAGTATCTGTTAAGTGAATCATGTTCACATAACCAAAGATTAACTCTTCATTTGATGAAGACTCTACCTGATTATCCATTTTAGGATGTGTCATTGGGTGGGGTGGTGCCCGTGGCTTTGAAGTAGATGGCATAAAATCTGCCAGAGTCAAAGACAACTTGGGCTTTGACATGATCTCGTCTTCTTCTGACTGCTCTTATTTCATTGAATTATATCGTTTCTTTGAGGATTTTCCTTCTGATGAAGGGGGTTTTTCTATGGAATTCATAGCAGAACACACTATTGGTTTCTTCAATTGCGTTCGTAAAATGACATGAGTTCGGTTGATCGTTTTCCTGACCATCCAATCATCATATTTCTGCACAATTCTTTGACTTCTTGCCACTCACCTTCTTCCTCTGGATCTGTAGCAATAACACATGCTACCTAGGTTGAAGAACCTTTCAGTTTTACCTATTCCGATTCCACCATATTTTGCAGGAGGCCTTTGAAGACAAAACACTCCTGAATGGGGTGCCCCAACATCTAATGAAATGGGAAATAGTTGGGACGGTCTTCATCCCTTTTCCTTGTTCGGCCTTTTATGTAACACCCCGAGATTTTATGAAAAATATTCTTTTTAATTTAATTAATGTCTTGTGTTGTACGCTACACCAAAAGAAGCTTTCATAACACACACCCCTGACTTGGTTTTCATTACACACAATAAAGACCTTCCTCGATAGCGTGTGTAGTACGCAATACCGAGTTTCACTAAATGAGATATTATTATAATATTATTATGAACTAGCCATTATGAATAGTAATACCCACTTTTTGAAATTTTATAAATTTTATATTTCAAAATGGTCTTCATTTTTGGATTCGGAATATCGAAATTAGCTTAGGGTGAAATTTTGGTACTTTTCAGATAACTTTCATATTCTGATGAATAGTGGAAATTACTAAATTTTAATTAAAAACAACGTTTTTAATCGAAATAATTAATAGTGATAAATTATTAATTTGAGTGGTTTTAAAGTACATTTAGAAAATATTTTTACCATTTAATACAATGTTGGTCATTGGATGTAATTTCACATTTAAACCAGACATAAACAAGTGTCAATATTTTGATAGTTATTATCTCTTAAAAACACGCTATTTATTTTGACGACGGGAATTAATTTTTAAATTAATTAATGCAACTAATATGTTTGTAATTTGGTAAAATAGACATAATTTTTTAATTCATAATAACAAATATAGCTTAGGTCTAATTTTTGGTATTTTCTGGAAACATTCATTTTTTAATGAATAGTGAAACAACTATGTGGTAGTTAAAAAACTGAATTTTTCATAAAACTTAATTTTACCGCTTCTGTGAGTGGAATTTCGAAAATCCGAGAGACATGATTAATATCAAAGACGAAAATGTGGTTCAATGGGATGAAAATATTTTTTGGTGAATAGTAACTTTTTACTTTTATTTACCACGGTTAAAAGTAAATAAAATAATTAAGGGTAAAAATGATATTATTATTACCCTAACACATGTCCTAATTCTATTTGATAAGTGTGATTCGACCAAAAACAACCTTAGGAATAAAATATGACCATTTAGGCCCACTTGGATTAGACTAGGACATTTGATATTAATTTATTTAAAGAAGGGTTAAAATAGTTAAAATCAAAGTTTAATAAGTAAATAATTTTTAATATAGGGTTATACATAAGATAAATTCGACTATAAATATTCATTAGAAATATAAAAACATTTACTACATAATGGTATTTTATTTATAATATTTAGACATTATATAATTTAATTTATTTATGACACAATGATGATCCAGTAATTATCTTATTAATGAAATATTGACATAATTGATGTTATAAATACCCAAATAAATGTAATTTGAGACTTTTTATGAATTCCACTAATTTTATAGGTTAATATGACATGTTAGTATTGATTTCATTAACTTTTTTCTAACTAATCGTTCTGTTATGATTTTCACAAAAATCAATTACCAAATAGTGTCAAAATTGACATAAAATAGTTTTTAAAAAAATTATTATATTATTAATTGTTATTTTATTCCTAAAAATATAAGGTTCTGCAAAATAACTTATATAAGGTTATATATCTTAATAATAAACAACTTGGGGTTCTTTTGTCTTGTTATAGTATGTTTATTAACCTTATAGTGTAAGAAAACAAGAAGACATGGTAAAAGTAAAATTATTTAACTTAAGGTTAAATCTAAATGATAAGGTTAAACTAGAAACCTAAACTTGTCTAAATTCTATGGGATGAGATTATTTCGAACCATACTCATATTATCTTCTAAATAAATCAATTTGGAGCTATGAAAAACCAAATATGACTTTATAATAAAATAATATTTTTAGTTTGTCCAAAGGTTCCCCTCTCCTCCCTTATAAAAGGGCACCTCTTCCCTCTCTTCCTCACACCACTTTGATCCTTCAAGCTTGGCCAACCCCTGAAAAATTCTCTTCTCTGCTTCCATAGAAACATCCTAGAGGTTCTGTTCTTCTTCAAAGACCAATTTTAGTGCCCTAAGAGGAGGTCTCAAAGAGGTGCTTCAAAGAAGAGGTAATGTCCGTTACCAATTCTTTCAACTTTATTTCTTCTTCCACTTCTTCTTATTTTGTTGTTTCATTATGAAGTAATAACATTAGTATCAATCATATACTTATATGTTATTATAAGTATGAAACAAACATATTTCACCATCTATCCATCCTACGGAAAACGAAATCACCGCGTGTGTGTACGTACAGAATACAGTCTCCACGCCATGGTGTAATCTATTTTCTGCCACCACCTTACTTGGATGGGTATAATGGTGTGAGTAATAACTATATATGATTATTTTAAAGTGATATTTATTCTAAAATATTATACATACACTTCAATACAATTCCACGATCATTGGAATGATATCATCGATCGTGCGTACGTACGGAATATTGTCTCCACGACGCGATGAAATTCATACTCCATGTTAACCATTCATGAATGATTATAATGTATATATAAAAAGTAATAATGAAATATATGACATAATAATGATACTGGATTTATTTATATATATATATATATATGTCATCTAATTAATTCCATTCAATTCAATAAGGAAACGAAAACAACGTTCATGCGTATGTACGACCTACTGTCTCCATGAACGGTGTATTTCATTCCATTCATCGATCTATCATATATATATGTATATTCTGAATATATATTACATATAAATCATGTTTTACATTCTGGAATTAAGTAAATCATAATATCAGTAATAATATCAAGAACAACAAGTCCAAACATGTACGATAGAAAAAACGATTTTACCCAAAACGCTACTTTAACATAGAACTTACAAAAGAACGGGTAATATAAAGTCATAAGTGAACCATATATGATATCATAACAATGAATATGTTTCTGTAATAATTCAATGGAATTTTTTAAATCATTATACAGGAGGTTCGGATACGTACGAAGCATATCGGACCTAAGGTAAGGGAAAATATCACAATCTCATTTTTATCCGAGATTGTTTATACTTTGGTATTTACTGGGGTGTATTTTATCATCCACATCCATGTTTCCTCGATATGTAATATTAATTACATCCACCTAAAATTGTTTAAATCAAATTTTACACTTTGGTGAGTTTTTTGTAAAAGATACGAAAGGAATCTTTTGTCGTTTTTCATACGAGGTACTTTTTGACTTTTTCGACAAATGTACGAGAAGAATGTTTTTTAACATATACGACATGAATGGATTTTTAAAACATTATTTCTAAGAAACTTCCCTTACAAGTTTTCAAGTTTATTTTTAATCAACTTATTTTAGTTTAAAATTGTATGACATGTTAAGAAAGGAAAATGTTTTTGAAGTAGAAAGGATATTTTCCTCAAGAATGGAGTTCAAGTGTTTTATCAAAATTATTTTCCATCTAAGATAATATAGGGTTCTGTTTCTATCCCTATTATTACATTGATTTGATTATGTTGTGATGGAATTATTTTTATGAATTCCTTTATCTTATATGAATTGTTTTATGATGTCATGATGTTTAATAATCCCATTTTTCTTACATGGGTTCTGCTATGATGTATGATTTATGATTTTGTGGCACACATAAGAATGGTTCCATTATGAGATGGGTGGGACCTATATCTCCCTCCAATACATTGGGTAAAGATTTATATCTCATGAGATCGACATGGCTGGAACGGTATGTTAATACGGTTCAGTGTTACTGGACTCAAACGAGGAGTGAACTCGATTTAGAATGGGACTTTGTCCACTAAGATGGTCATGGCAGTAATGCCTTGGCTACTATGGAAATCATTACATGTGCATAATGGATTCCAAAATTACATGTTTTATTCCCATTCTATTTTATCATTATTTATTTTCCATTATGATCTATACCTTATGTACTTCCATGTTTTATGTCGTTGCTCAAGATCTTGATGTTTAAATATTATGTTCATGTTATTAAGTTCAAATGTATATGGTATGTTTTATTTTATCCATGCTTACCATTACTGAGCATTTGAGATCACCCTTTTTATGTTTTATTTTCCCCCAGGTTGAAAAGAAAGGTTTTAGGTAAGGAAACAAAAAGTGGAAGATCTTTATGGGAGATGTTGAAGATCTTTCACCACGATTAGAAGATTACGTTCCAAGTTTCCAAAGACACTAAACTATTACGGTCCTTGTGTGTCTGTTTTTTTTATGTACTAAGTATTCCACAAAAGTAATGTAATGTCCATGTACGTCAAGCTTCAGGTCTCTACAGTTGGTATCAGAGGAAAGGTTTAGTCAACCTTTGGAAACTAGGATGCGAAAACTTTAGTGAGATCCCTAGAGATATTTATAATGTATGTCTAGGGATGCCCTAAGGTTAAGTATAAGTATAGGTTATAGTCCTAGAATTATGGTAAAAATATTAGATTAAACCTAATATGTTAGATAGTGAAGTTACACCCCCATTATTATAATTTTTGCCTCTCACACTATTCTTTTTGGGTTTTAGAAAATGGCTGGAAACAAGATGATTCACGATAATGGAGGATATGGTGGACAATGGAATGATATTATTCATGAGCAACCAAATGAAATGGGATTTGGAAGTCTAAACATCATTATTATTCAGAATCAGCAATCTCATAATATGATCAATAAACTCAAATTTGGTAAGTTTCCTGACTCGGCTAATAAGAGAAAAATGGAGTTTCATGATGATCATAGAGGAAAGAAATTTCAATTTCCCATATGTAAATCATGTGAGAAGAGGAATATAGGAGAATGTTTCAAAGGAACTGGAAGATGATTTGGGTGTGGAAAAGAAGGACACAAAGCCAGTAAGTGCAAAGGAAAAGGTTCAATTAACACCATGGATGAGGATAATGGTATTGCTTTGACATCAACAATGGTTAAATGTTTTAAATGTGGAATGTACGGGCATTATGCAAACCAATTCCCTTAGGGAAAGTCTCATGACAAGAATCAGTATGGTCGTATGGGTAGTATTTATGTTGATGATGATGAAGAGACTACAAATGATATGTGAGATGAAAGAATTGTTGAAGCTCGGTCAATGGTTTAAGAAGGTAGTGGAATGATTACATGTTTATCAAGTGTAATGTTGTATAAGTAATCTCATGGTACTATGGAATAAAGAGACATATAAGGATTGTTACACTATTGTCTTTCCTTAAGTTTTGAAAGTGTGTGATGAATGGTACCAGTATTTTTGGAAAGTAGATGATATGCGCATAATGAAGGGATAAGGAGAAAATTAAATGTTTGATAGTATTCATGAGCTCATGACTGATATAAGGAGAAGGTTATATCATGGTTTGAGTATATATAATTTTTGGATTTTGGTATGTGGAAAGAGTTAACTTTTTACAGCATTCATGTTTTCACTAAGGTTTAATGGGTATTCATTTTTCAAGAGAATACATGATTAAGGTATTCACATGATTGGAATGTGACCAACAAGATAATGGGGGATAAATGATGGTTGGTTGATGACATTTCAAGTAACCGTTTTCTTTATACTGTGAGCTTGGACCGAAGTATTTTAGATAAGCCTAAAGATTGGAATGGATTATGTTGGACATAAGTTAGTATTGTTTAAGGATAGAATTTTTTCGATATTATTTATGGGATGTTATAGTAATGTAGTTTTAGAAAATGGACAACCTGCAGGATGGGCGACAGCCCATCGCATCGGACAAGGCTGTGGGAATCGAACCCACAACTGAAGTGCGACTGGACTTTATCGACTACCACTGGCCTACATGAAGTCCATGTTTAGTAGAAACAAGTTTTATTATATTAAGCAGTATGATATATGAAGTATAAGTCCATTTTAGGATCCATATATGATTAATCTCACTATATATTGACTTATGTATATTTAATAACTTTTGTTAACCTTTTGTTTGAGATAGATGGAATGACCTGTCATTCTATCACATGATCTGCTAACACTTCAAGAATAACAAATTCAACTTCATTTCTTTAAGAGATGAAGTGGAAATTGTTCAAGGCATGAACAACAGTGAGATTGTACCAAAATAAAGTAAGTATTTATTCTAATTCAAATTCTTCAACTTTAGGGAAATGATCTTGAAAACCAAAAATGTTGTCCTAATGCCCTTATATCCGATGAATTAGATGGTAACCTAGATCATCACAAATTTATGGCTTTGTGATTGTTGGATTTTTCATAGCCATGTTCTCTACCACTCTCCATCAGAACTTGATGGTTAGATTTTTCTTCCATATCCATATTTTCACCTATGTTCTCCTACGTGAAAACCCAGTGATGAGTTAATTTGGGTAACCGTTACGTTTCATAATTTAGTTTCTAAAGCCAAGTTTTGGTATTCCTTTTTACGATGTGGGTTTCTATTAAAGAAACTTTCGAGTAGTAAACCATTTACAACCCCGACGAATTTCGAGGGCGAAATTCATTTTAAGGGGGGTAGAATGTAACACCCCGAGATTTTATCAAAAATATTCTTTTTAATTTCATTAATGTCTTGTGTTGTACGATACACCAAAATGAGCTTTCACAACACACATACCTGACTTGGCTTGCATTACACGCAATAAAGACCTTCCTCGATAGCGTGTGTAGTACGCAATACCGAGTTTCACTAAACGAGATATTATTATAATATTATTATGAACTAGCCATTATGAATAGTAATACCCACTTTTTGAAATTTTATAAATTTTATATTTCAAAATGGACTTCATTTTTGGATTTGGAATATCGAAATTAGCTTAGGGTGAAATTTTGGTACTTTTCGGATAACTTTCATATTCTGATGAATAGTGAAAATTACTAAATTTTAATTAAAAACAACTTTTTTAATCAAAATAATTAATAGTGATAAATTATTAATTTGAGTGGTTTTAAAGTATATTTAGAATATATTTTTAAAATTTAATAAAATTTTGGTCATTGGATATAATTTCATATTTAAACCAGACATAAACAAGTGTCAATCTTTTGATAGTTATTATCTCTTAAAAACATGCTATTTGTTTTGACGACGGGAATTAATTTTTCAATTAATTAATGCAACTGATATGTTTTGAATTTGGTAAAATAGACATCATTTTTGAATTCATAATATCAAGTATAGCTTAGGCCTAATTTTTGGTATTTTTCTGGAAACTTTCATTTTTTGATGAATAGTGAAACAACTAAGTGGTAGTTAAAAAACTGATTTTTTCATAAAACTTAATTTTACCGCTTCTGTGAGTGGAATTTCGAAAATCCGAGAGACACGGTTAATATCAATTAATAAAATGTGGTTCAATGAGATGAAAATATTTTTTGGTGAATAGTAACTTTTACTTTTATTTACCACGGTTAAAAGTAAATAGGATAATTAAGGGTAAAAATGATATTATTATTACCCTAAAACATGTCCTAATTCTATTGGATAAGTGTAATTAGACTAAAAACAACCTTAGGAATAAAATATTACCATTTAGGCCCACTTGGATTAGATTAGGACATTTATTATTAATTTATTTAAAGAAGGGTTAAAATAGTTAAAATCAAAGTTTAATAAGTAAATCATTTTTAATATAGGGTTATAAATTAGATAAATTAGACTATAAATATTTGTTAGAAATCTAACTAGATTTACTACATAATGGTATTTTATTTATAATTTTTAGACATTAAATAATTTAATTTATTTATGACACAAATATGATGCAATAATTATCTTATTAATGAAATATTGACATAATTGATATTATAAATACCCAAATAAAAGTAATTTGATACTTTTTATGAATTAAAATAATTTTATAGGTTAATAGGACATGTTAGTATTGATTTAATTAACTTTTTTAGAACTAATCATTCTGTTATGATTTTCACAAAAATCAATTACAAAATAGTGTCAAAATTGACATAAAATAGTTTTTAAAACAAATATTATATTATTAATTGTCATTTTATTCCTAAAAATCTAAGGTTCTGCCAAATGACTTATATAAGGTTATATATATTAATAATAAACAACTTGGGGTTCTTTTGTCTTGTTATAGTAAGTTTATTAACCTTATAGTGTAATAAAACAAGAAGACACGGTAAAAGTAAAATTATTTAACTTAAGGTTAAATCTAAATGATAAGGTAAAAATAGAAACCTAAACTTGTCTAAATTCTATTGGATGAGAGGATTTAGACCCATACCTACATTATCTTCGAAATAAATCAATTTGGAGCTATTCAAAACCGAATATTAATTTATAATAAAATAATATTTTTAGTTTTTCCAAAGGTGCCCCTCTCCTCCCTTATAAAAGGGAACCTCCTCCCTCTCTTCCTCACACCACTTTGAGCCTTCATGCTCTGCCAAAACCTGACTAATTATATTCTCCACTTCCATAGAAACATCCTATAGGTTCTGGTCTTCTTCAATGACCAATTTTAGTGCCCTAAGAGGAGGTCTCAAAGAGGCGCTTCAAAGAAGAGGTAATGTTCATTACCGATTCTTTCCTCTTTATTTATTCTTCCACTTCATCTTCTTTAGTTGTTTCATTATGAAGTAATAACATAAGTATCACTCATATACTGATATGTTATTATATGTATCAAACAACCATATTTCACCATCTATCCATCCTACGGAAAACGAAATCACCGCGCGTGCGTACGTACAGAATACCGTCTCCACGCCGTGGTGTAATCTACTTTCTGCCGCCACCATAATTGGATGGGTATAATGGTGTAAATAATAACTATATATGATTATTGTAAAGTTATATTGATTCTTAAATATTATACATACACTTCAATACAATTCCATGATCATGGGAATGATATCATCGCTCGTGCATACGTACGGAATATCGTCTCCCCGATGCGATGTGATTCATTCTCCATGTTAACCATTCATGAATGATTATAACGTATATATAATAATTAATCATGAAATATATGACATAATAATGATAATGTATTTATTTATATATATATATATATGTCATCTACTTAATTCCATTCAATTAGAAAAGGAAACGAAAACAGCGTTCATGCGTATGTACGACCTACTGTCTCCATGAATGGTGTATTTCATTCCATTTATCGATCTATCATAAATTTATTAATATGATGAATATATATTACATATAAATCATGTTTTAAATTCTGGAATTAAGTAAATCAGAATATAAGTAATAATATCAAGAACAACAAGTCCAAACGTGTACGATAGATAAAACGATTTTACCCAAAATGCTACTTTAACATGGAACTTACAAAAGAACGGGAAATATAAAGTCATAAGTGAACCATATATGATATCATAAAAATGAATATGTTTTTGTAAAAAGTCAATGACATTATTTAAATCATTATATAGGAGGTTTGGATACGTACGAAGCATATCAGACCTAAGGTAAGGGAAAATATCACAATCTCATTTTTATCTAAGATTATTTATACTTTGGTATTTACTGGGGTGTATTTTATCATCCACATCCATGTTTCCTAAATATGTAATATTATTTCCATCCACCTAAAATTTTTTAAATCCAATTTTACCCTTCAGTGAGTTTTTAGTAAAAGATATGAAAGGAATCTTTTGTTGTATTTCGTACAAGGTACTTTTTGACTTTTCTGACAAAAGTACAAGAAGAATGTTTTTTTAACTTATACGGCATGAATGGATTTTTAAAACATTATTTCCAAGAAAATTCCTTTAAAATTTTTCAAGTTTATTTTTAATCAACTTCTTTTAGTTTAAAATTGTATGACATGTTAAGAAAGGAAAATGTTTTTGAAGTAGAAAAGATATTTTCCTCAAGAATGGAGTTCAAGTGTTTTATCAAAATTATTTTCCATCTAAGATAATATAGGGTTATGTTTCTATACCTATTATTACATTGATTTGATTATGTTGTGATTCAATTATTTTTATGAATTCATTTATCTTATTTTAATTGTTTTATGATGTCATGATGTTTAAGAATCCCATTTTTATTACATGGGTTATGCTATGATGTATGATTTATGATTTTGTGGCACACATAAGAATGGTTTCATTATGAGATGGGTGGGACCTATATCTCCCTCCAATGCATTGGGTAAAGATTTATATCTCATGAGATAGACATGGCTGGAACTGTAAGTTAATCCAGTTCAGTGTTACCGGACTAAAACGAGGAGTGAACTCGATTCAGAAAGGGACTTTGTCCACTAAGATGGTCATGGCAGCAATGCCTTGGCTACTATGGAAATCATTACATGTGCATAATGGATTCCACAATTACATGTTTTATTCCCATTATATTTTATCATTATTTATATTCCATTATGATCTATGCCTTATGTACTTCCATGTTTTATGTCGTTGCTCAAGATTTTGATGTTTAAACATTATGATCATGTTTTTAAGGTCAAATGTATATGGTATGTTTTATTTTATCCATGATTACCCTTACTGAGCATTTGAGCTCACCCTTTTTATGTTTTATTTTCCCCCAGGATTAAAAGAAAGGTTTTAGGTAAGGAAACAAAAAGTGGAAGATCTTTATGGGAGATGTTGAAAATCTTTCACCACAATTAGAAGATTACGTTCCAAGTTTCCAAAGACACTAAACTATTACAGTCCTTGTGTGTCTGTTTTTTTTATGGACTAAGTATTCGGCAAAAGTAATGTGATGTCCATGTACGTCAAGCTTCGGGTCTCTACATTTTAGGCCTTGGCAATTGGACCAAATTATTTTCCAGAGCCGAAATGAAGTAACCAGGAACATGTTCATTTCAAAAAGAATAAACTTTGCTCTTTAACTCCTCTAATTGTTTTTGTCATTGATATCTTTGATCATCTTGATGAAACGACCTCTGTTGTTGATGCTCAGAAGGTGGAGCCCTTCGGTAAGATGAAGGTTTTGAAGTAGAAGTAGGTACATGCTCTTGTTTAAGCGTAACTGTAGCATTCTATGCTCTACCCATTCTCCTTCCTGGAACTGATGGAATTACACAAGTTTTATCCTTATTCTTTGATAGAGAGTCTTTAATCTGTTGAACTATTGAATTATGGTCTCAAAACCCTCCTGTGTATTTTATAGGGATCAATGGTGTGAGTAATTCATCATGAAAATTTTCCACCCAGATTGGTAACCACTCTTCTTGAGAGAGTGCTGAGCTTAAGGAATATGTTAATCCCTTCTAGCGAGAAATGAAATCTGAAACCATTTCATTCTCCCTTTTCTTACAATTTTTACGATAAAAACTATTGTCTTTGGCAACATTTAGATGAATTGAAGAAGGAATCGTTGACGGAGATCTTCCCATCCGGTAATTGACGGGGACTGCAAGCTTGTATACTAGACAAAGGCATGCCCTTGTAATGACTGTACAAAACACCTAAGCTTAACTTCTTGTTGTTGTTGAGGAGTACCCATCATAGGATCACAATGAGAAAAAGAAATGTGTTAAGTGTTGCTCTGGGTCTCCCAAACCATTAAAATTTGGGAATGTGGTACTTGCAAAATTTGATGGGGGGGGGGGGGGAATTGCATCAACCCATTCATGGTAAGCTCTCTTTTCTGATTGAATTTGTGCATGTTTTACCTTCATAGATTCAAATTGAGATATTAATGATTCAATGGTAGTCATTAACTTTTGAGAAACATCTAGTTGAGCTTGGGCCTGAGCAGGTGCAATAACTGGAGCTTGGACAGGTGTGGTGACTGGTACTGCAACTGATGGTAGCACTACCAGTTCTTGTTGCGCATGACCCATAGGATTAGACCTGTAAGAGTGTATTGATAAAGGAGTATATTCTTGATCCATCTTAGTAGCTGCAACAAATTCCCTTGACTGACTGACATCAGCACTCTTAGGAGGAAGACTACCTTGAAATAGTTCTGCATTCAACCTCCTTAATTCCTTCATTTCTTCCTCTTGTTGTGCAAACCTTTGCTCTAGTGATAGTTATTGTCTTTCTCTATAGGAAGGGTGGAATGTAACATGATTCTTTCCTTTCCCCTTGTTGGACACCTTTCTGAGAGGAGGAAGTTGGTTATTTGAATGAATACCTAGATTTTGGGTAAGCCTTTGATTTCGTGTAAGCACACCTTCTTCATTTGCCTCTTTGTGAACAGCCTCTTGAGTAGGAACATCTTTATCTGATCCCTCCGAGTGAGCCTCATGTTCGGGAGGATCAGCAACAATGGAATTGATGAAATTTATCGATGCATAACGCATTACATCTCTTCTATCGACATTTTCATGATACTTTCTTATCCCATGTCCTTGATGAGACATTTCCTTTTGTTGAGTTGATCCCTCAAGAACTTCTTGATGAATTTTAATTTGGAGAGAATATCCTAATAATTCGTCTCTTCGTTCCTCTTGTGGCTTCTTCCCTAATCGAGAGAAGACTGAATTTCGTTGAGGAAGAGATTTAGGACTTAAAAAAGTCCCTAGTCCGGTGGACTGGGGATGTTCCTACAGTTTCTTCTCAACTCCTTGAATCCTATTTGTTGATTCTAAGGGTTGAGTTAAAAGAGTCCCCAGTTTGGAAAGATGGGGTTGTTCTTGAGCTAATACATCTGAGACATTATTAAAATCTCTCATGATCATGCAGACCTTAGCCCAGAAATTAGCAGGATGCATTAACCTACATCCACTAAAATCACATGGCTCAAATAATCGCTAGATGATTTCTGACACTTCTGTCACCTTATGATGCGCCCACTCAAAATGAGAATCTTATTCGATATTCTCATTTGCCTGATGCAAGAGTAATTAGACAACTTGTTCTTTGTATTCCTGACTTTGGGAATAACTAGTTGAGGCATGTTCCTGAGAAAGCCTTTGATTACAAACAAAACCAATTGGTTGTGGCCAGCCATGGACAATAACATTGCATGAGACCATTTTTTGCGGGATTTGTTGACTGGAGAGTATAATAAAATGAATTGCTCCATGAACACCCCATCCCCTGATATGAATACCAGATAGGGCATTGGCAATTAACTGGCGTAATCTTTTTAGTGCGCTAAGGCATGAATGCTGAAGGGCTCTCTGCTGCTTTTCAACCTGCGGATATCGGGAAACTGAGAGAGTGGCCAAATCAATTTGGTGTTGTAACCATTATATTATCTTGACATGATTTTTGTATTCATCATAAGATAATATTTTATTTTTCAATTGACAAAGAGTTTTTCACATGTTGAGACAAATATCGTGAATACAATCTTCCATCAACATTTCTGGGATATCATACTGAGAGTCAGCCAAAGGCTAAAACATGACTGGTACTTCAAATGCTTCCAGTTGTTTTCTCATATTCAAAATTTCTTCCTTATCATTCGATTAATATTATTCTACCTGATTAGACCAAAGCTGGTTTTTCTTTTTTGTTTCATCAGATTCAACAAGATTGGTAGAGAATTCATTAATTAAACTATAAGATGAATAACCTAGGGGTGGTTTGGAGAATGACCTACACCCTAGGCTATCTTATGATTGATAAAGTATTTCACCTGCTAGTGGTAAATTATTAGACATGACTAGCTTCACACTTGCAAGTGACTCAAGATAAGAGGGATTTCTCGTTACTGCATTGTCCTTTGAAGAATTTTCCAAAAAATATGAATTACTATTGCATAGAGGTCTTTCACAGCTAAATTCATCATCATGGGGAGGACCACCATGGTGGGTTACAACAAAAGATGAAACCTTTTTCTCCTTGAGCTTCTAGCTACACAGAGGGTTCTCGTGGCTCTCATCTGAAGATGATACTTCGAGATCGACCGAACTGTCATGAAGTAAGCCTTCATGAGGAAGTGTCTTTTAGAGACCTTTAGAATTAATGTTCCCACTATTGGGAAATGAGAGAGTAGAATCTTGAGTTCCAATAGATAATTGCTTGAGGGCTTCAAGAACTCCATCATCGAGAAATGCGTTATTACAGATAGTCTCTTTATTTCTTGACTTTGTTGAACAAATATTCTTCTTATATGACTTCTTACTCATTTTGGGAACCACTTGTTGACGAAAGTGGTCATTATGGGAAAGTTTATGTTCCTTCTCTGGAGAAATAGTCAGGTTAGGCTGATTATCTCCATTAAAATCAGGTGTATGTGCTTGACTTGATTGTCCGTATGACATGGGGGAGTATTCCCCCACAACCCCCTTGGACTGGAATAGAGGTGTGTATCTATTCTGGAGTGATATGTTGATGTGTCACTCCACTGGTAGGGACAGATCTGTATTTCTTTCCCCGTGATGCTGCTGAAGCTGTTATAATATTCTGACAGGCATCCAGAATATGAGCAGGTATTTGCTTCTGCTCTTTCACCATTTTCAGAAAGTGCTTAGTGACTTCAGCTGCCGGAATGGGAATATATGCCCATTCCGTGCTTGGAGTAGGTGTGTATTCCTGCTTCTATCCTCCTTTTCCTGTCAGTGAATTCTAATAGTACTCATGTGTGGGGGCAGAGAGTTGAGTCTGCTCCAAATTGGTCGTCGAAGCTTTCCAACCGACTTCTCCAAATGCTACCAAACGAGACTGTTGGTAGGCTTGATGAACATTTGCAGGTGTATGTGATTGCTCTGTATTCTTTTTCAAGTATGGTTGATGAATTTCCTTCAATACTATCTGATGAGACTGCTAATAGAATTTTTGATTGTAAATAGGTGTATGTCCTTGCTTATCAGTTTCCACCGTATTAGATTGCTGAACTTCTTTGGTTGTAGTAAAATGAGTCTGCTGACTAGCTGATGAGTTATAAGCAGTTGTATATGCCTGCCTATAATACTCCACTGGAATTGCCTGGTGGGATTGGCGTGTTACTGCCAGACGAGTCTGTTGTGCAGTAACATTAGGAAAAACAGGTCTATATGCCCGCTCGTTTCTTTCCATCAAGTCGGCTTGATGGACTTCTCCAGAGGGGGCATAAGTAAGAACCTACTCCCTATTGAACATATTTCTCCTCTTTCAGTTCATCTTGTGTGCTCGGGTTTGAGGAACCTGAGCCGAACCCCTAAAGTAGGTACCCTCATCATGTTGAGAGAACACTACCGCACGATTCTGGCAGCGATTGTTGATGGGAGCCCTTGGGAAGGACTCCTGTATCCTTGAATTAAGGAATTTTGATTGACCTTATCATTCACCTCCCCATAATATAGGAGGGACTAGTGATTGTGTTTCGGGGATAACGACCCAAAATGGTTGGATACGGTGGTTGGAACCACCTACTTCTTGATCGATGGTCGTCGTTGTCCGAACAACCAGGGTGAACTATTGACTTGGAGGGCTTGTCGAGCGGCCTCTAGAGACAGAATTGTACCGTGTTGATGCTATTCCTTAACTAGTGCATTTGAGACCCAATATTGAAGATGCTGAGTAGGTGATGTCATCCTCAGAGCAGATGAGGATCCAGTAGGAGTAGCGGCATATGCATTCATAGGTGTGAACTTTAGAGTGGCCATTTCTTTAATGTAGAGAGATCTTGGAAATGAGTGCATGTTTGATATAACAGACATAATCAAGATAAGTTTGTCCACTATATCTTTTGGATGAGCACATACGTTATTGATTTCTTTTTTGGCCCTTACATTGAGTTAAATAGGGGTCTAAAAAATAAGTAAAACATCCTTTTAACTTGGATAAGGATTCACGTCGGGTTCACCATTTTTTGTTTCCTCTAGAAATTAGGATAACCTTGGTTGTTTAAGGTTCAAACATTCCAATTGGTTTCTAACAGGTTTATACGTAGAACCGGAAACATCCAATGATTCTATATACATTTGGACCTACTTTCCAAAGATAGGTGCTCATTAGTTGTGGACCGATGAGGCTTAAGAATTTGCATTGGTTGAGAGGATGGGAGGTCAGACTCATCACACCTTTTGAGGGGAATTATTGTCTACTTCAAGACTCTCTTTATAGATTTTAGTTATGTTCGTTAATCCTTATTAAATTACCAACTATGGAAATGAGCTTTCCTTTAGATCTGACAATCAATGATTGATATGTATAAGATTTAGAGAATATTTTATTTGTATTTGAGGTTCTTCATCAATAGAGAACCATCTTTATTTGTTAGATATTCTTATTCAATGGTATACTTCAACACATTATATAGAGATATCTTGGACATTATGATAAGAATATTGGTTTTAAAGCCACTCAGTACTGCACTTGAAGTTTATTGTTGTTCAGAAGGACATGGATTATTTCAGAGTTGGGATCATACCCACAGATGGGCTACCTACGTATCCTTGTTTAGAAAAGGAATAAGAACCCATGTAGTTCGAGTATATGGAATTTATGCATGATTGATGGCACAAAGAAATATGTCATAATTAATTTTACACACTAAGACCACATGAGTCATTCTCAGTGTGAGAAACAAGAGGTATCAGTAAAACCTGACGATTGTTCCACGGAAGATGCAATCATAAGAAATAATGTGGGGCTTATGTATGTAAGACTGCCCAAGATTGATGATGATTGGTATTTAATTCAGGGAAGAAACCTGAGAACAAAGTAAATAAAGGTATTTGTGCTTTATGGAGAATTGGATACTTAACTTAGGACTTAATCTTGAGAAGGATTCCCAAATTATAGGGGACTTATGATTGGGTTTTATTCTTGAGATGGAAGTACAAATCAAAAAAATTAATCTTGGGGCTTACTCCTGAAAAGGAGGACCAGGTTAAGGGGACTTAAAATTTGGGGCTTATTCCTGAAAAGGAGGCTTAGATTAAGAGAAATTATGATTGGGGATTACTCCTAAGTAGGATTCCCATATTTGGGAACTTGAGATTGGGGCTTACTCTTTAGAAGGAGTCCCAAGTTAAAGAAAACATGGACTGGGACTTACTCCTGAAAAGGAGGCCCCAGTTAGGGAACTTGGGGCTTACTCCTAAGGAAGATGCCCAGATTAAAGATCTTCTCATCATAATGGATGAGGTTGAATGGAGGAAATCTCTAACCTTAGTGACATAAAGTTATGTAAATCACGAGGTTTTGAGATATGTTCCTCAGAATTCATTTCAGATAAGGAAACCAACAAAGGAACCATGAAAAAAATGGCTTTGAAGAGGATTTTCAAGGCTAAATATCGAAAAGGAGAGGTGGATTTGAAGAAAAGAGCTTAATAGGTAGGTGGGGCACCCAAAAAGAGGCAGGCGTGCAAGTCTTGTTTGGGAGCACATGTCCTAGTCGCGCAAGTATACTTGTGTGACACCTGTCTACTTGGGTGATAGTTAACCCATAAGGTTATACTTGGGTGAGGACTGGATCAATCCTTAGTATTATCCCTAAAGGCTTCCAAAATGGTGGTGCGCAAGTTCTGTTGAAGGGATAAGGTGTCGTGTAAGTGTCTTTATTTCCCTTAAGGGTTAGACACTTAGACATACAAGTGTTGATGAATTTCAACACTTAGGCCTTTTCCCCCCTCTTTAGATCTCCATTATAGGTAATAAATAACCTTATAAGTGTTTGGAAGACTTCAAGTAAAGACTAAGGCATCAGGAGCTTAAATTTATCTTTTGGATTTTTCGTCCTCGAAATAGGGGGCCCACAGGGGGTATTTATAGGCCATTGAGGACCTTCGGTGAAAAACGTGTAGGGAGAACAAGTCACTTGTGTGACCCATATGTGGTGTGCAAGTAGACTTGTGTGACCATGATGAAACTTGCACGACCCTTGTGTAAACAAATCCTTGTTCATGCCTTTGTCAATTTTTGATGTTTCTTCAAAAGATGAATCTTTTTGTGCTTAAGGTATTCCCCTTTTTCAGTCATTAGACTCTGTGATGGGAAAGAGTGTCAAAAAATATATAAAATTTAAACAAATATATAAAAAGATAAATTTAATATATATATAAGTATATAAATATATAAACATGCATAAATTTATAAAAAGTTATTTATAACTAAAAACAATTTATTACTGAAAAAATTTAACTAGAAAATAATTGAAAACCAAAGTATTTAAAAAGTAAAATGAAAATTATAACACACACAAAATTATGAACAAACGAAATTTAACCACAAAATAATATAATATTGTATTTTTTTAAAAACAATTATGACCACAAATAAATTATAAACGTAATTTACAATAAGAAATAATTTATAATCACAAAAAAATGATAACCTCAAATTAATTATAAAAATATAAATTTATAATTAAAAAATATTTATATATAAACAATGGAATGAATGAATGAAATTAATAACTAATAAATATTTAATAAATATTTTAAACATTATAAAAAAATAACATACAAAATATGGAATCCAAATTCGATGGAAAATTAATATCAAAGGCCAAAGATGATGGAACTCAATTGAGAAAATTAGAACATAGCTTTAAAGGGCTAAATAGAATCAAGTAAGTTGGATTTTGGGTGAACGAAGTAAAATTGGAGATTTTTTTTCAGCAATGAAGTAAAATATCTATTGACTGAAAATGTTTGACCATGACAATGATTCGAGTGAATTAGGGTTTTAGTGGGATAAGTTTCGTTGAGTTTTGTGGAAATAGAAAAATTATTGAAATATTGAATAGAAATTGCTATAAAATCAAAGAATAAAATTGATCGAAAAAATAAGTTTGATCCCATGTGGAGTATGATCATGAGTTGATTCTATCAGGGTTTTAGAAAGTGGGTGTCAATAAATGAGGACAACCTATGTGAATATATTTTTAAAAATATTTTAATGTCAATTATTGTACAAATGATGTTAAAAGACAATAATAAATGATTTTAACTTCAATTATAGAATGACTTCCATTTAAATATTTATCATGTAGTCATTAACATCAGTTATCAGAAAATTGGTCATAAAAATGATAGAAATTATAATTTTCCCATAGTGAAGCATTCTGAACATCTTTATATGAATTTTATAGAGATTAATTTCAAAAAATATGACTCATGGTTATTATATAATAGTGTTCATCACTCATTTGTGCTTATAAACGTATACTTGGAGATAGTAGTGAATTTAAAAGGTGAAGTCTATCTATATGTTGGAAATGGTGTAGGATTTATATTTTAGAAGGGAAACCCTAAGATACTTTATACCATGACATTTTGAGCCTGTGTAAACCAACTTTACAAAGTCTGGTACTCAATGGGACTTTACCAACAACACATTTAAATGTGTATTTGGGGATAGGATGGGAGGTTAGACTCATCGCAACGTTTGTGGGGGAATTATTACTAACTATAAAACTCTCTTATATATTTAATATTTATTAACGAATCCTTCCCAAATCATAATTTATGATAGGTTACCCTTATGTCAGTGATCTAATCATGATCATGAATTGATGTGAACATATTTACATTTTAAAGGTTATCTATCTTTCTCTTTTTAGTAAGTGATACTAGGGTTTATAGCCATAGTTGGGAACTCTAGAATTTAACTCCATCAAAAGGTTAAAATTTGTTTCAATGTTGGGATAGCACCCATAAGAGAGGATTCATATATATATACCTATAAAAGAAATAAAAACCCCACATATTTTAATGTAACTTAATCGGACATGTTGTACCTTTTAAGATTATGATATCAGAAACATAGTGGTTCCTGTAGAAGTTGTATTACCATGACCAAGTGAAGAGACTTTTAAGGTTGTATTTATATGTGATGTGAAATATTAGGATTCAACCTCAAAAAGGCTTTCGACTTATCCTAGTTAATAGGAATCAAATACCATTTAGTTTGGGTTGAAAAATTTAGTGTTTTGTGATATGGCCAATACATAAATTTTAATTTCATGAAATGATGATTTTATTGTCACAATAGGGGTGATAATATGAGATTGAGTGGGGTTTTTGCATGAGATTCCTCATGATGCTTGACTGGGTTGGTAACTTAGGTGAATATAGAAAGAGTTGGGGCTTACACCTTGTAATAGACCCATATATTGATTTCTAACCCTCTATATATTGGCAACAAGATCATTAAGGTGGATTAGATAGGTGGGGGTTTACACCTAGTAAGAGGCCCATGGTGCTCGAATCTATCATGTGAGCTAGGTGAAAGTGTTTCTAGGTGTTGAGATGAGTATCTAAACATCAGAAATTTTGGGTAACCAGTAGGAGTATTTTTACTCAAAGTGCCTAAGGAACCCCATATAAGTATCACCCCTTAGAGTGTTTATGTGGGTATTTTCAATGAGTGATGCTTTTTTGGGTTCATCCTATGTATTGGTAACTAGAAAGGAGATGGTATGGTTGGGATTCACACCTAGTTAGAGGCTTAGAGTAGGATATGTATGCATCATTAATGGAGTTTCTTGGGTGAGTCCATTAATGGAGAATTTGAGATGAGTATCTCAACTGATGGAATACATGGGGAATCTAAGATGATGATCTAGACTCAATACATTTGAGAGGAAGCCAGGAAGATTATCTTGACATAAGGAATTCTGTGGGATTAGGTTTTAAGTCATAGTTATTGTAACATAAAGTTTGTTTTTCCAAGATAAAAAATTACTCCTTATGACTCTCAATTTTTCATGGGGTCAATGATGGAAATAGAGGGACTAAGTGAAAGGATTAATATTGAAACCCATTAATGATCTAAAATGGGGGAATGAGGGAGGATACCCCATGGTATGGACAAGAGGGTTCCCAAGTATGCGACCTGGATGAAATAGATCATTCTAGTGGGGGTTATGAAAAGAGATTCACTCTAATTATAGGCCTTAGTAAATGTTTCACCTAAGTATAAAGGGTTTGGAGAAGGTTTCTCCTTAATTTGGTCATGGGAGAAGAGTTCACCTTATATGGAGGCCTTGTTTGAATGTTCATCCATGTAGGGGTATATAGGGAAAGACTCATCCTAGTAGGGGGCCTCGAATAA
The DNA here is from genome assembly GCA_963277665.1 of Viscum album. Classification (NCBI taxonomy): domain Eukaryota; kingdom Viridiplantae; phylum Streptophyta; class Magnoliopsida; order Santalales; family Viscaceae; genus Viscum; species Viscum album. The sequence goes on from OY728123.1 coordinate 57,624,249, forward strand.
GGATCACCTTAGTAGGGTCATTGGGTGAAGGGTCACCATAGTTTGAGGCCCTGGAAAAGGTCTCTCTCTAGTAGGGGCCTAAAAGTTGACTAGGGAGCATGTTTTTCTAGTGTATTATCTTCTGGATAACTAAGCTGTATAATGTCCTAGTAATGGGGCTTTAGAATGACTATGATGAAGGGAGCTCATACCGCACTTTATATTATATAATTAGTGTGAAAATGGGACCCATGGGGGTATTTTATTAAAAAAAATAGGAACCTAGGTGAATGTGATTGGGAATTGACATAGTTTTGTGTTGGTCATTGGGATGAAAAACATAATCATACAAGTTCTTTTTCATAGGTGTACCAAGGAAAACATGGGTTAAACTTCTTGGGTGCGTGCACCGAGACCTAGAGAAGTCATTTAGAGACAAAAACGTAGGAAAGAATAGGATATGGGATAATTATATGTGATAAGAAGACCAAAACACATTCAACATGGGTGAGTGACCCTAGGCACTTTCTCATATTTCATCATGATAAATTTCAAACTTGAAACAACCACAAATTTTGACCTTGAAGTTTGTTTTTGGATTGACAACCAATAAAATAAGATCCCATGAAGTGAACTACACCCCATAATATATTTCCCCTACAACATGTATATTATGATCCAAAAAACATCCCAAAATACCACTAAAAATTGGTTTCAAGGATTTAACAAAATTTTCATTATAAATGGTGGAAATAATCACCCTACACCCAGAGGTAGTTTCTCACCACCAAATCACTAGATTGGGATATTTTTAAATAATATCCATACCTCAGGGTTTGAGTAATCATGTGACAAATGGATATCCCATTCAATTGTTCTTCAATCATGAAGACACATTCCTACTAAAACCTAACTTATAGTATCTATTTGAGCATAGTATCATGGATTTTGTAGCAAAGTGAATGGAATGAATTTTATGGTGCCAAAAATTGTATCATTTGAAGTTTATATTTATTGTATAAGTCTACATATTGTATTTATACTATAATTATAGAACTTTTATTATGTTCCTACATGGAATATAAATTATCCTTTTGTATCTTCTTTGGAAAATATGGTATTTCCCTTCATAACTAAGAACAAGTGATGTTCTATATATGAATGTAATGTTTTATGGAATTATAAATATGGTAAATGGTTTATATGTTATATATATGGATAATCATATCTACAAAATTCATAATAAAAAGGCAATGATTGATTCTAATATGACCTTCCTTTGGTTTTACTACCTTGGATATATAAATGTGAAATTCACCAAAAGACTCCTTTGAGATGGATTGATAGACTCAATTGAGTATAAATTTTTCCATACCCGTGAATATGATTTATTAGAAAAAATTACCAAATAACATTTTAGTTTAAATGATTAAATATCTTGTGGATTATTGTATTTTATATATAGTGATTCATGTAAACCAATGAGTACACAAGAAAGTTGTAGGTTTAGATACTTATTAACCTTTACTTATGAATTTAGTTAGTATAGTTATATGATTCAGATAATACAAGAGTATAAAAATTTTGATAAGTTAAAAGAGTTTTATAACAAAGTTTAAAATAAAGTGGGAAAACATACTAGGAATTTCCAAATAGACCAAGGTGGTAAGTAATTCATATATGAATTCACTTATCATATGAGAGATGGTGGAATTATTACACAACTCACCCCTCTCATAACACCAAGATAGTGTGTTTGAAAGGAAGAATTATTCCCCATTGTACATGGTTTTATCAATGATCTGTAGGTGTGACCTTATTATTACATTATAGGGATATTATCTATAGACTTATAATTTTTTTACTTATCATTATTCCATATAAAATAGTTATGAAGACATTATAAGTGATATGGTATTGTAAATTCCATAGTTCACATTTTTTATGATTTGAAATTATAAAGCACTGATATAATGATTGGATTCTGGTATGATTATCCCTAAGTTAGATAAATGTATATTTATTAGTTATCCTAGGGAAACTAAGGGTTATTAATTCTTAAATACTAATAAATACAATGTTTTTTTGGCCAAATATGATGTATTATTAAAAGGAAAAAACATAAGTTTAGGATTTAATGTGGGGAAATTGAAACTTATATAGGTCCAAACCCAAAAAATGGATGCGTTCTTGATATAGAATATTATTTGGTTCCATAAAGAGTTGTTAAAGAAGAACGAAATCAGGTTACATAAGAACCTTGATGTTTTAGTAGTATTTATTAGTAGTCTGAGAGAAATGGATTTATTAAAGTAAATGGTGATGAATAATGTTCATAGGTAGTGATCTTACAACATACTAAGGATATATTTAGAGTTGTGATTCAACTAAAAGGACAAAATCCATGGAATTGGAAATAGACTTCTTGTATACCAAATTTTTTTGTAAGTTTGTGGATGCACTTGAAAGGGTGATACCCATAGGATGTAAGTGGGTATTATGTAATTGAACAAACATGTATAGTATAGTTTCTACCTATAAATATTTCTTAGTTAAATAGGGCTACAAAAAAATAATTACATTGAAAATGAATAAAATTTTCCTCCAATTCATATGATAAAGTCATTTTAGAAATTATTTTCCATAATAGCTCACTCAGAACAATATATATATCAAATGTATATCAATAACCACTTTCCATAATATGAATTTAGTTTAAGATGTTTAAATGTTACAAATTGAAGGCTTTGAAGTTCAAAATAAGTCTGATAAGGTTTTCAAGTTTCAATAGTCTATTTATGGATTGGGGATATCTTCATAGAGTTCTAATATATGGTCTAATGAAGAAATCAAAGATCATGGTTTCAAAATATATATATATATATATGATTCTTTTGAATACAAGTGGATTAGTGGAAGTGTGGTAGTATTTATGATATTTTATATTGATGACATACATCTTATCATAAATAATTCCTCTACTTAAAACTCTATAAATATGTCACTGGTACATAAACTAATTTTTAAGATCAATTATTTTACTTTTAATAGTGGTTAATAAGTTAAATATTTATAAGAGAATTTTTTAAATAATTTTTTTACATTATCTATTTTATCAGATGTAAACAACCTTTATCTAAATCGGTTATTACTATAACCAACTTGGAAAAACCCTCAAAAAAGAACATATTATGGGATTTTTTTTCTTATTGGTTATCATATAAAAGACATTGAAGATGGTTTATTTTACATTTTTTATGTTTTATAACTAACATAAAAATAAAATTCCCAAAAATATTGATGTTGGTTATTATATAAATAGTATGAACCTCTATTTTTTACATTGGTTAATTTTATAACTGACATAAAAAATTCCATTTAAAAAATAAAAAAATATCACTACCCATATATATAAAAAGAGAAAAAATTAAATAAAACGAAACAATAAATAGTAGAAAAATCCATTACATTCAATAATAACTATTTATATAAAAATCTATAATAATTATAACATTATAATTTCAAAATATGTATTAAAAATATAAATGAACAAACTAAAACCAAATAAAAATTGTAAAATAATTATCCCATGCTCCACTTAGATGATTTTAATAATTTTCATTATAAGGGTCAGGATCATTGAAAATATAAAATTTTAAAAAACACTATTCAATATTCATTTTTAATATATTAATAAGATAAATAAAATAAAAATATAAAATAAAATATAACCATGTCAAATTTTATAACTATCTTAGCTATAAATATTTCATATATAAATCTAGGAACATAATATCCAAACGGGATGATGGGATGTCAGTTCCACCTTCCGTGGATTCCTCCTCAGAACTTGTCACCTATTCTGGGTCTCCCTCATAGATTAAGATGTTGCTTGTGAAAATATTCCCAGTGCCATGTCTTTATGGATGTTGGTTAATTACACTGCTTCTGTCGGCACATTCCAAGGATTCCAGTTAGGGAAACATCCTTTGGTCGGGGGAGTAGTCACGTTGGACATCACTGGCGTGTCTGGATGCTGGAACACTAGTGCATCAGGGTTTATTCCCCTTATGATAGGTCTTCTTGAGGGCGCGGAAGCCCGAGGAATCCTATGTCGAATGCGAGGAATTATATGCCATAGGCATGTCTCTATGTTTTTCCAAAGATTCCTATGATTAAGACAAGGTATGTTGCAGGTTTAACGTCTAGAGGTGATGGATCCGACTGATCAGAACACTTTTGAGAGTGGATTAGGTGGGTACGAACCCTATAGGGATCATTGATGCTGGGGGCTAATGCGTGGTCAGTTGCCTAGTGGTTTCTAGGAGTAGAGAGAGAGAGGGTGACATGATCTCACCTAAATATGGAGGCCCGAATAAGAATCAGGATGGATGATTGAAGGATGAATAAAGTGGTGGAGGAATGAGATGGAACCATCTTGAAAGTGATGGCAGTGTTGGGCTAGAGCCTCGAAGATACTTTTGTCATATCCTCGTGGTAGGGAATGAAAGTCCACAAAGATCGGTGGGGTGATGGGACACTTGAGGACGTAACCCGTATAGATGGGACCTAGAGGAAGTGGAACCTCGGGGTTGGGATATGACCTTCCCGAAAAACATTGGCTCAAGGGAGATACAAGGATGGGACATGGGTGGTGGGATTATACCTTAGGGAGGATTCCTATGTACCTTACCTTGAGAAGAATCAAATTCCACATAGTTCAGGATGGGGCATGGAATCGGGATGTGCATAGGGGGAAAGAGACTCGATGACATGATGGGGCATACATGTGGTTACCAGCCTGAGGTTGGTATGAAACTTGAGGACTGACCAGAGATTTCAGTCCCAAAAAGGGGACTACAACAACTTACCGTCGATTGGGGAATGTGACAACTTACCATTGATTGGGGTTGACAATGAAATAGCGTTGATTGGGGTTGACAATGGCTTACCGCTGATTGGAGGACAGTTTAGTGTCATGTGGGACAAAAAGGGGTGTACATCTTAACATCATGCAGGATGGGGGTGGACCAACATGAAGTAATTGGGACCGATGGGAGTTGGGATTGAACATCCAAGAGGCATCCTACGTACCTTTCCTTGGCAGGGATCAAAGTCCACATGGTTCGGAATGGTGTTGGTGAGCCGACGTGAAATGGGCCAGGACCGATAGGTGTTGGGATTGAACCTTGGAGAGGGGTCCTATGTACCTTTCCTTGGAAATGATCAAAGTCCATGTAGTTCGGAATGGTGTTGGTGAGCCGATGTGAAAGGGGTCGGGACCAATAGGTGTTAGTCTTGAACCTTGGAGAGGCGTCCTACATGCCCTGTCTTGGTTAGGATCAAATTCCATGTAGTTAGAAATGGTTTTAGTGAACCGATGTGAAGGGGGTTGGGACCGATAGGTGTTGGGAATGAATCATAGGGTGGCTTCCTACATACCTTGCCTTGGAAAGGATCAAAGTCCATGTAGTTCGGGATGGTGTTAGGGCTTAGACTCTAGGGCGGCCCATGGAGGATGTCATGGTCAATGCTTACTCTAAGCCCACATGAGTCATGCTCAGTGTGAGAAACAAGAGGAAACAAAGACATGACGATCACGTCACGAAAGGTACATCAGTGGGAAGTGGAGTGGGGATTACATGTTGTAACGCCCCGACCCCAGTTAACCAGAGTCGGTGCATTATTACATGACATTGGCATGATCACAAGAAAGATCAAATCTCGAAAGACCGATTGGTTTAGTAGCCTTGGAAACACTAGATATATTCATAAGGTTTACATTACATAATAAAATGACAACTACAACAATATAGTCTCCATAGTCCACACTCTTATCCCCTCACACTATCCCTGCAGGTCATTCATAAATTACTTCTTCACATCCTGGGAAAAATAAAACATAGAAAAGGGGTGAGCTCAAATGCCCAGTAAGGATAACAATATAGAGTAAACTTTCATAAATAAGAATAAACATTTAAGGAAATGTATAACTAAAACAAAAGCCTTTTAAACTTGAACTTCAACATAGTATGGAAAACGTAAAATGAAATAATTCCATTTACTTATTCACATGGATATTCTACTAATCAAATAATCACATGCAATATCAATAACCACTTTCATAACGATGGAATGCATAATGCCAGACTATCATAACCACATAGCCAAGGTCTCGTGCCAAGACTACAAATAAGATTTTGTCAAGGACTTGTGCCAAGAAACTAGTTTGTCTCATGAGACCTACCGATGCATCGAGGAGCCATAGCGGGCTCCACCCATCACATATTAAGCCCAATGCATTCTCATATGAAAAGGTTTAAACATAACATAAAAATTAGTATTAAAACTAGCATACGAAATGTAAATACTTAATCCATAAACCATGAATGGTATAAAAATAACATATCCATAGTCCAACATATCACAAAACCTTCAATACAATATGGAAGTTTTGTTTCATAATAAATCAACTCCAAATAAGCTTAAAATCCATCAAAGGATGTTGACATAGATGAAATCAAAACTCTTTTTAGAGAAATATCTCTTTTTATTTTGAAATCATTTAAGAGCCATATAAAATGAAACATTTTCTTTGAAAGTATTATTATAAGCTTGTAAGGTAATCTTCGATGATTTTATAACGGCGAAAAATAGCCGCACCCGCCGTATAAGTTAAAAAACATTCTTACCTTAATTTTATCAAAAGGTTAAAAAGCACCTTGTTTAGAAAACGACAGAAAGATTCAATTATAAACCTCTTAAAAAAGTCAAACAAGGGTATAAATGACTTTAACCCATATTCTTGTAAATGTTAAAAATGTTTTGAAATACATTTTTGAGAAACATGGATGTGGATGATAAAGAAATCCCAGTAGATTATTACGTATAAATAACCTCGGATAATGAAGAGATTTCAAAATAAACCCTTACCTTGTACTTTTCCTTGGTTGAGGGTAGGTTAACCTCCTGTATAATGGTGAAATAATTGTGATTAAATTATACAAGAATCATATATATTAATATGATATCATATATGATTTTTTAACATTGCTTTGTTAATAATATCTTAGTATTATCGTCATTTTGGGTGTTAACTTACTCATTTTATTTTATATGTTTTGTTACGTAAGCCAAGTTTGTCATGGATAGGTTGTATATTATTTATATACAGAATGATATCAAGTCCTTAAACGTTATTTTTAAATCATCAAATGATAAATATACTTGAATGGATACGATGGAAAATGAATCTCATCGCGTTCGTGGAGACGGTAGTCCGTACGTACGCACGAGCGACAATATCATTCTTTTGATATTAAAATAATATATAATTGGATATTATATGATATATAAGGAATCATTATCATGTTATATTTGTTATTTACATGAGTTACACAACATTATTATACCCATCCAAATAATAATATATTGAATAACAATTACACCACGACGTGGAGACGGTAAGCCGTACGTACGCACATATGATGACATGTTATTCAAAGGGTGGATAGAATACTGAATATGGTTGTAACATATTTATAATAACATCACAGTATATATAATATACTGGATTTATTATTTTATAATGGTAATAACAAAGAAAGAAGAAGTGGAAGAAGAAATGAATTTGAAAAAGGGTGGTGAAAACATTACCTCTTCTTCAGGTTCTTCCTTTTGATTTGATCAAACGGGCTCTATAGGATGGATTTATGATCAAACTAAGGCCTCTAGGTTGTAGTGAGGGAAGTTGAGAGAGTATTTGGGCAGATTTTGGCCGAACCAAAAGGCTATGAAGGTGTGAAGTAATGAGAAGGGGGAGTGCCCTTTCATAAGAGGGGTGAGGGGCACCTTTGGAAAAGCTAGAAATATTAATTTATAATAAATTCATATTTGGTTTCTAATGGCTCCAATGTTGATTATTCAAATTTTAAGGTGGGGATAGGTCGAAAACCATTCAACCAATAGAATTTACCCTGGTTTGGGTTACTATATTAACCTTATCTTTTTGTTTTAACTCTTAGTTATTTAGTTTGACATTTACCATGTCACTTTGTAGTTTTATATCATATAGTTAATAAACATACTATATACATCCAATCTACCCCCAAGTGGTCCATTAATGATACACCTATCATGATATAAGTCTCTTGGCCAAACCTTAGATTTTTAGGAATTTAATATCAATTAATAATATAATAATTTTTTTAAACACTCTTTTATGTCAACTTTGACACTATTCAATAGTTGATTTTTGTGAAGCTTATAACAGAATGATTACTTAGAAAAAGTCAATTAAATCAATACTAATATTTCATATTATCCTATAAAATTATTTTAATTCATTAAAAGTCTCAAATTATATTTATTTGGGTATTTATAATATCAATTATTTTAATTTTTCACTATTATGCTAATTACTGCATCATCATTGTGTCATAAATAAATTAAATTATTTAATGTCTAAAAATTATAAATAAAATATAATTATGGAGGAAATTGTTTTATATTTCTAATGAATATTTACAATCGAATTTATCTTATGTATAACCCTATATTAAAAATGTTTTAGTAAATAAACTTTGATTTTAACTCTTTTAACTCTTCTTTGAATTAAATAATAATAAATGTCCTAATCTAATCCAAGTGGAACTAAATGATAATATTTTATTCCTAAGGTTGTTTTTGGTCGAGATACACTTGTCCAATAGAATTAGGACATGTGTTAGGGTAATATTAATATCATTTTTACCCTTAATTACCCTATTTACTTTTAACCGTTGTAAATAAAAGTAAAAAGTTACTATTCACCAAAAATTATTTTCATCTCATTGAACCACATTTTACTTCTTGATATTAACCGTGTCTCTCAGATTTTCGAAATTCCATTCACAGAAGCGGTAAAATTAAGTTATATGAAAAATTCAGTTTTTTAACTACCACTTAGTAGTTTCACTATTCATCAAAAATTGAAGTTTTTCAGAACAATGCCAAAATTTCACCCTAAGATATAATTGATATTCCAAATTCAAAAATGATGTCTATTTTACAAAATTCCAAACATATAATTTGCATTAATTAATTTTATAATTAATTCCCGCTGTCACAACAAATAGCGTGTTTTTAAGAAACAATATATACCAAAAGATTGACAATTGTTTAGGTCCAATTTCAAAGTGAAATTAATTATAATGAACAACATTGGATAAAATGGTAAAAATATATTCTAATTATACTTTAAAACCACTCAATAATATAATTTGTCTCTATAAATTATTTTTATTAAAAAAGTTGTTTTTAAGTATTTTTCACTATTCATAAAAATTGGAAGTTCTCAGAAAAATACCAAAAATTCATCTTAGGATAATTTCGATATTCCAAAACCAAAAATGAAGTCCATTTTGAAATATAAAATATATATAATTTCAAAAAGTAGGTATTACTATTCATAACAGCTAGTTTGATTGGTTGTGGTGTGTTAGAACTCGATGTTGCGCACAACACATGCTATCGCATTATTCAAAGAGAAGCGTACCGTAGAAGCTTCGGGTGTTACATTCTCCCCTCCTTCAAATAATTTCATCCTCGAAATTTCCAGAATACTACCGCATGAAAATACTCGAGTGGTTCTTCATCATAAGTTCCTCGGGTTCCCACGTTGCCTCTTCCATCTTATGGTTTCTCCACAAAACTTTTACCAGACGCGTTGTCCGGTTTCTCAGTACTTGTTATCTTATATCAAGAATCCTGACAGGCTCTTCACAATAAGACAGACCGGGTTCCAGTTCTATTTCTTCATAGGTGAGTACATGGGTTGGGTCAGGCATGTATTTCCTCAACAGAGATACGTGGAACACATCTTGAACTTTGGAGAGACTTGGCGGCATTGCCAATCAGTAAGCTACAGCCCCAATTCGTTCTAGAATTTCGAAAGGTCGGATGTACCTGGGACTCAATTTACCTTTCATACCAAAACATATGACTCCCTTCCATTGAGATACCTTCAGGAAAACATGATCACCGAATTGAAATTCCAAATGCTTACTTCGATTATCAGCATAGCTCTTTTGCCTACTTTGAGCTGCTTTAATGTGATTTTGGATTACCTTCACATTTTCCATCGTTTCCTCCACCAGTTCTGGACCTACAAGTTTTCTTTCACCAACATCATCCCAACAGGTTGGTGTGCGACATCTCTTTCTGTATAACGCTTCATATGGTGCCATCTGAATACTCGAATGGAAGCTATTGTTATAGGAAAATTCTACCAAAGGTAAATATTGATCCCGCATACCCTGAAAGTCAAGTGAACAAGATCTCAGCCTGTCTTCTAAGGTTTGAATAGTCCATTCTGATTGTCCGTCTGTCTGAGGGTGGTAGGCAGTGCTCAAATAAAGTTCAGTATCCAGGGGTTTATGAAGACTCTTCCAGAATCTTGAAGTAAAATGGGGATCACGATCAGAAATAATCGATAGGGGTACTCTATGAAGTCTCACAAATTCATTAATATATAGTCTTGCTAGACGTTCCAGTGGTAGATCTTCTCTTATAGCAAGAAAATGTGCTGACTTGGTAAGACAATCAACAATAACCCATATTGCATCGTTCCTTCTAGGAGTCTTTGGTAGTCCCATGACAAAGTCCATCGTAATATTTTCCCATTTCCACTCAGGTATGGGAAGAGGTTGCAATACTCCACCAGGATGTTTCCTTCCAGCTTTCACTTGTTGACAAACCATACATCTGGACACAAAATCGGCAATTTCCCTCTTCATGTTGTCCCACAAAAAATGTTTCTTGAAATCTCTATACATTTTGGTGATCCCATGGTGTATAGAGAAATTGGAACTATGAACATCATCCAACAATTCCCTTTTTAGATCAGGTATTTCGGGAACACAAAGTCTCTTCCCGAATTTCAAAATTCCATCTTCATACACAAAATCTGTCAATCTCCCATCATTCACAGCTTTAATATTCTTTTGAAATTCTCCATCATCAGTCTGAGAACTCTTAATCCTTTCTAGTAAAGATGGTTTGGAAACCATTTGAAAAAGCATTGATGTTTCACCTTCCCTGGTTATTCCCATGTCCATCTTCACTAGATCTATGAAAATTGGATCCCTTTCAATTCTCATCACGTTCAAAACTCCATGGTATTTTCTGCTCAAAGCATCTGCCACCTTGTTTGCTTTCCCTGGGTGGTAGTGTATCGTACAATCATAATCCTTGAGTAATTCAAGCCATCTCCTTTGCCTCATGTTGAGTTCTTTTTGTGAGAAAATATACTTCAAACTCTTATGATCAGTATAAATCTCACATTTTCACCATAGAGGTAGTGCCTCCATATCTTCAAAGAAAAGATCACAACTACTAACTCGAGATCATGGGTAGGATAGTTTTGTTCATGAATTTTCAACTGTCGTGATGCATAGGCAATAACTCTATCATTCTGCATAAGGACACAACCATGTCCTTTCTTCGATGCATCACTATAAATAACGAACCCATCATTCCCCAGTGGTAGAGTCAATATAGGAGCATTGACTAATCTTCTCTTCAGTTCTTCAAAACATTCTTCACACTCTTTTGTCTAAAAAAATTTATCCCCTTTACGTGTGAGCTTCGTTATTGGGTTAGCCAATCGAGAAAAATTCTAGACGAAACATCGATAATAACTTGCTAAACCAATAAAACTATGTACCTCAGTTATATTCGTAGGTGCTGGACATTCTTGGATTGTCTTGGTCTTAGAAGGATCAACATAGATTCCATCTTTAGAGAAAATATGGCCAAGAAACAAAATCTCCTGAAGCCATAATTCACACTTTCTAAACTTCCCATATAATTCATATCTTCTCAGAGTCTTCAAGATAATGCGCAAGTGATTTCCTTGATCTTCGTAGATTTTTGAGTATACCAAGATATCATCAATAAATACCACCACAAATTCATCGAGATATTCTTTGAAAACTCTATTCATCAGATCCATGAATACAGAGGGTGAATTAGTCAATCCAAAAGGCATTACATTAAAATCATAATGCCCGTACCTGGTTCGAAATGTTGTCTTCGGAATGTCATCCTTCTTCACACACAACTGATGGTGTCCAGATCGAAGGTCAATCATTGAAAAGTATTGAGCTCCATGCAGTTGGTCAAATAAATATTCAATGCGAGGTAGGGGATACTTGTTCTTTATTGTTATAGCATTGATCTCCCAGTAGTCGATACATAACCTCATGGATCCATCTTTCTTTTTAACAAAAAGAACAGGGGCTCCCCATGGAGAAACACTAGGGAGAATAAATCCTTTATTACTCAATTCCTCTAGTTGTTTCTTTAGTTAGACTAATTCTACAGTGGACATTCTATAAGGAGTATTCTATATAGGCCTTGATCTAGGAATTAAATCAATGGAAAACTCAACTTATCGTTCTGGAGGATGTCTAGGTAAATCTTCTGGAAATACATCTACATGTTCTTTAACAACAGGTATATCCTCTATTTGAACATTCCTTTCCTCACCCATAGTTATTTCATTCTCTTCCTCCTCAATAATTGAATTTAGTTGAGCTACTGGGGGTGGATCTAGATAAGAATTAGGCGGTGATGATTCTGCTCTAAAGATAAGGTGTTCCTTATCATCATCATCAAGAATCGTAACCTCTTTCTTCTTACAATAAATCTTCACATCATAGTCCTAAAGCCAGTCCATTGTGAGGATTATATCAAACTCAATCATAGGTATGACGATGAGATCAGCAGATAAAGGACATTTATGTGCTCTAATGGGGACTGACTCACAAAACTTTGTTGCAATGATACTTCCCTTAGGAGTTTTAACTGACAACTCCCTTGTTAAATCAAATTGGAAATATCTAATTTTCTTAGCAAACTGGGAAGATATGAAATAATGCGATGATCCAGAATCAAATAATGCATTTTCTAAACTTGAGGAAACCATTAAATTACCTACCACCACGTCTTTCGGAGCTTCTACCTCAGCAGTAGTGATAACATAAGCTTGGACTTGATCCCTTGGAATTTTCTGAGGTAAGTTCCCCTGACGCTTAGGACATTCATTTTCATAATGCCCCATCTCCCTGCAATTGTAGCACTGAACATTGGTAGATTCCTTCTTCCATTTTCAATCACGAGCTTAGTGGACTTTTTCACCACACTTGTAACAGACTCTCGTTCCCTTCAAGAAAGTACCAGGGTGTTTCTTCCCACATTTACCACAGGATGGATATTAAAAATTTCCCTTCTTCCGCTTATTTCCATTCCCAGATTGATCAGAATATGTCTTCTTCTCTTGCTTTTCTTTAAAGTCATAAGACTTAGAGAATTCCTTTTCGGTCTTGATAGCACATGAGACAATGTCTTCGTACGACGATAAGGATTGTGATACTAATGATCGACGGAGAAATGGTTTTAACCCATCAAATAAAAGATCAATATTACTTATTGGGTTACGTATATAATATCCAGCATACCTTGCTAACCTTGTAATGTTATCCTCATACTTTGTGACATTCTCATCATCGTTTTGTCTCAGACTCAGAAACTGCCTTTCCATATCTGCTCAATGGTCGCGAGGAAAGTATTTTTCTAAAAATAGATCTTTGAACTCCCTCCATTCCATATTTGAATTTCATCATCTTCCTTCGTATTTTGAATCAATGACCACCATTTATCAGCATCTCCAGGGAGGCGGTAAACTTCCATGATAACTTTTTCCCTTTCACTACTCCCCAATGCCTGAAATATTTTCTCTAGGGAAAATATCCATTGCTCAGCTACTAAGGGATTTGTACTCCCATTGAACGTTGGTGGTTGTTGCCTCATGAAGCAATCTAACATTGATCCTCCACACTGTGGATTAGGGTGCTCCATACGGTTAAGGTTATTATTCATAACCTGAGTAAGTTGTCCCAGTATGGTGATTAGCTGATCAGAACCAGTTGCATCACCAGCTCCACTATAATTATCTTGAGCAGGAGGGAAATTCCTACATGGAGTGCGTGTGTTGATAAAGTTTCCATTTCTTCCACTAGGCGCCATTTCTAAACAATGGTATAAACTAGATCAGTTTATGAATCAAAATACATAATCCCATACTTATAAAACACTTAACATAAATTGAACTATTTATGGATATAATCCATAATCATAAGAATGTTTTCTTTGAGGAAGTATATACTCATAAACCCTTCATAATGATTTTTAAAGAAAATGAGAGTTATCCTAAGCATATCCCCTGGGAGTGTCATAACCAAGAGTGCAGCAAGGCCCGTTGTCGTGCACCAGTTCCCGTTCGAGTCTAGCTCAAAGCGGTGTTTTTGGGTTTTACCTCAAGGTACATCTGTGCCAGAGCCGCCTCTACCTACTCGTATCTAGACAGGGATGTATTGCTCGGAAAACTCACAAAATCTCTACAATACCAAAATTCTAGGAAGTTCTTCTATACTAATCCTCAAAGTCCATCTTAAATCTATGTGCTCTAATCAGAATTTATCTAAATCTAGCTTCAAAGGTTTATACTAAACTTCCTCTGATACCAACTGTAATGCCCCAAACCCAGTTACCCAGAGTCGGTGCATTATTACATGAAATTGGCATGATCACAAGAAATATCAAATCTCGAAAGACCGATTGGTTTAGTAGCCTTGGAAACACTAGATATATTAATAAGGTTTACATTAAATCATAAAATGAAAACTAAAACAACATAGTATCCATAGTCCACACTCTTATCCCCTCACACTATCCCTGCAGGTCATTCATAAATTACTTCTTCACATCCTGGGAAAAATAAAACATATAAAAGGGGTGAGCTCAAATACCCAGTAAGGATAACAATATAGCGGAAACTTTCATAAATAAGAATAAACATTTAAGGCAATGTATAACTAAAACAAAAGCCTTTTAAACTTGAACTTCAACATATTATGGCAAAAGTAAAATGAAATAATGCCATTTACTTATTCACATGGATATTATACTAATCGAATAATCACATGCAATATCAATAACCACTTTCATAATGATGGAATGCATAATGCCAGACTATCATAACCACATAGACAAGGCATCGTGCCAAGACTACAAATAATATTTTGTCAAGGCCTTGTCCCAAGACACTAGTTTGTCTCATGAGACCTACCGATGCATCGAGGAGCTATAGAGGGCTCCACCCGTCACATATTAAGTCCAATGCATTCCCATATGAAAAGGTTTAAACATAACATAAACATTCTTATTAAATCTAGCATACGAAATGTAAATACTTCATCCATAAACCATGAATGGTATAAAAATAACATATCCATAGTCAAACATATCAGAAAACCTTCAATACAGTATGTATGTTTTGTTTCATAAAAAATCATCTCCAAATAAGCTTAAAATCCATCAAAGGATGTTGACATAGATGAAATCAAAACTCTTTTTAGAGAAATATCTCTT
The DNA here is from genome assembly GCA_963277665.1 of Viscum album. Classification (NCBI taxonomy): domain Eukaryota; kingdom Viridiplantae; phylum Streptophyta; class Magnoliopsida; order Santalales; family Viscaceae; genus Viscum; species Viscum album. Next base: position 57,639,699 of record OY728123.1, read on the forward strand.
TTTTATTTTGAAATCATTTAAGAGCCATATAAAATGAAACATTTTCTTTGAAAGTATTCTTATAATCTTGTAAGGGAAGCTTCGACGATTTTATAACGGCGGAAAATATCTGCACCCGCCGTATAAGTTAAAAAAACATTCTTACCTTAATTCTGTCAAAAGGTTAAAAAGAACCTTGTTTAGAAAACGACGGAAAGATTCCTTTATAAACCTCTTATAAAAGTCAAACAGGGGTATAAATGACTTTAACCCATATTCTTGTAAATGGTAAAAATGTTTTGAAATACATTTTGGAGGAACATGGATGTGGATGATAAAGAAATCCTAGTAGATTATTACATATAAACAACCTCGGATAATGAAGAGATTGCGAAATAAACCCTTACCTTGTACGTTTTTTTGGTTGAGGGTAGGTTAACCTCTTGTATAATGGTGAAATAATTGTTATTAAATTATACAAGAATCATATATATTAATATGATATCATATATGACATTTTAACATTGCTTTGTTAATAATATCTTAGTATTATCATTGTTTCGGGTGTTAACTTACTCGTTTTCTTTTATATGTTTTGTTACGTAAGCCATGTCTGTCATGGATAGGTTGTATCTTATTTATATCCAGAATTATATCAAGTCCTTAAACATTATTTTTAAATCATCAAATGATAAATATACTTGAATGGTTACGATGGAGAATGAATCTCATCGCGTTCATAGAGACGGTAGTCCGTACGTACGCACGAGCGACAATATCATTCTTTTGATATTAAAATAATATATAATTGGATAGTATATCATATATACAGAATCATTATCATGTTATATTTATTATTTACATGATTTATACATCATTATTATACCCATCCAAATAATAATATATTGAATAACAATTACACCACGATGTGGAGACGGTAAGCCGTACGTACGCACATATGGTGACATGTTATTAAAAGGGTGGATATAATACTGAATATGGTTGTACCATATTTATAATAACATCACAATATATATAAGATACTGGATTTATTATTTTATAATGGTAATAACAAAGAAATAAGAAGTGAAAGAAGAAATGAATTTGAAGAAGGGTGGTGAAAACATTACCTCTTCTTCGGGTTCTTCCTTTTGATTTGATCAAAAGGGCTCCATAGGATGGCTTTCTGATCAAAATAAGGCCTCTATGTTGTAGTTAGGGAAGTTGAGAGAGTATTTGGGCAAGGTTTGGCCGAACCAAAAGGCTTTGAAGGTGTTAAGTAATGAGAAGGGGGAGTTCCCTTTTATAAGAGGGGTGAGGGGCACCTTTGGAAAAGCTAGAAATATTAATTTATAATAAATTTATATTTGGTTTCTAATGGCTCCAAAGTTGATTATTCAAAGTTTAAGGTGGGGATAGGTCTAAAACAATTCAACAAATATAATTTAGACCGGTTTGGGTTACTATATTAACCTTATCTTTTAGTTATAACTCTTAGTTAATTAGTTTGACATTTACCATGTCACTTTGTATTTTTATATTATATAGTTAATAAACATACTATATACATCCAAGAGACCACCAAGTGGTACATTAATGATACACATATCATTATATAAGTCTCTTGGAAGAACCTTAGATATTTATGAATTTAATATCAATTAATAATATAATATTTGTTTTAAAAACTCTTTTATGTCAATTTTGACACTATTCAATAGTTGATTTTTTTGAAGCTTATAGAAGAATTATTACTTCTAAAAAAGTCAATTAAATCAATCCTAATATGTCATATTATCCTAGAAAATTAGTTTAATTCATTAAAAGTCTCAAATTATATTTATTTGGTTATTTATAATATCAATTATTTTAATTTTTCACTATTATGGTAATTACTGCTTCATCATTGTGTCATAAATAAATTAAATTATTTAATGACTAAAAATTATAAATAAAATATCATTACGTAAAAAACCGTTTTATCTTTCTAATTAATATTTACAATCTAATTTATCTTATGTATAACCCTATATTAAAAATATTTTAGTAAATAAACTTTGATTTTAACTCTTTTAACTCTTCTTTGAATTAAATAATAATAAATGTCCTAGTCTAATCCAAGTGGACCTACATGATAATATTTTATTCCTAAGGTTGTTTTTGGTCGAGATAAACTTGTCCAATAGAATTAGGACATGTGTTAGGGTAATATTAATATCATTTTTACCCTTAATTACCCTATTAACTTTTAACCGTGGTAAATAAAAGTAAAATGTTACTATTCACCAAAAATTATTTTCATCTCATTGAACAACATGTTACTTCTTGATATTAACTGTGTCTCTTGGATTTTTGAAATTCCATTCACAAATGCGGTAAAATTATGTTTTATGAAAAAATTCAGTTTTTTAACTACCACTTAGTAGTTTCACTATTCATCAAAAATTGAAGTTTTTCAGAACAATGCCAAAATTTCACCCTAAGCTATAATTGATATTCCGAATTCAAAAATGATGTCTATGTTACAAAATTCCAAACATATAAGTTGCATTAATTAATTTTATAATTATTTCCCGCTGTCACAACAAATAGCGTGTTTTTAAGAAACAATATATACCAAAAGATTGACAATTGTTTAGGTCCAATTTCAAAGTGAAATTAATTATAATGAACACCATTGGATAAAATGGTAAAAATATATTTTAATTATAATTTAATACCACTCAATAATATAATTTATCACTATAAATTATTTTTATTTAAAAAGTTGTTTTTAAGTATTTTTCACTATTCATAAAAATTGGAAGTTCTCAGAAAAATACCAAAAATTCATCTTAGGATAATTTCGATATTTCGAAACCAAAAATGAAGTCCATTTTTAAATATAAAATATATATAATTTCAAAAAGTATGTATTACTATTCATAACAGCTAGTTTGATTGATTGTGGTGTGTTAGAACTCGATGTTGCGTACAACACACGCTATCACATTATTCAAAGAGATGCGTACCATAGAAGCTTGGGGTGTTACACATGTGGTTAGAGGCCCAAAATGGAAACTGGGGATTTCATGTGGTTAGCAGCCCAAAGAGGAAACCCGGGCTTACACATGGTTATAAGCCCTGAGAGATGAATATTGGGACTTGATCCAGAATGGAGGCCCGGTGGCACCAAAGCCCAGAGGTATTTGGCATGGAAGAGCAGAGATTTCTAGTTCCCATTTCCCCCTCTGGTCCTTGGCACAAAAGAAGAGTGGAGTGGAAGTAGGGACACTGCCTTCTGCAAGAAATGCTAGAGGATGTCACCAATATGGTTTCCCTTCCCCACAGACAGGTGTCGCTCTGTCCAAGAGGATCTCTTTCAACGTGAGGAAGATCTCACTCATGTGGAGAAGAACAGGCGTAGTGAATGTTCAGGATGGTGTTCCCTGGGTAGACAGTAGGGGGTGAGGTCACAGTTTAACGGCATGTGCTAAGGACGATGGTGCTAGGCAGTTTAACGTCATGCCGCTCAGACGAGGGGAGTTCACTCCATACCCCTAGGAATTACATAATTGATACTTGACTGCACTTAGGGAAGGGAAGGTACCATCAATTCCATAAGGAGGGGGTTTCATGGAGTGATACATTGAGGGGCCCACGTTATCATGGCTATGCAAAGAAGCAATAAATGTTAGTGTACATGGGTGCTACTAAGGAGAAGAAATGGTGAATGCGGATTATGTATTGAAGCTGCCCAGGTGACACTAAGGAGTGGAAATGATGGATGGGGATTACGCATGGAAGATTCCCAGGTGATTCTAAGGAGAGGCTATGTTGAATGGGTCTTATGCATGGAAGCTTCCTGGGTGCCACTATGGAGCGGAAACGGTGAATGGGGCTTACACAAGGAAGCTTCCCGGTTGCCGCTATGGAGCGACAACGGTGGATGGGGCTTATGCATTGGAGCTGCCCAAGTGCCGCTTAGTAGTGGCAATGGTGGGTGGGGATTATGCATGGATGCTGCTCGGGTGACACTATGGAGCGGCAATGGTGAATGGGGATTATGCATGAAAGATGCACAGGTGCTGCTATGGAGCAGCAATGGTGAACGGGGCTTACGCGTGGATGTTTCCAGGGTGACACTATGGAGTAGTAATGGTGAATGCAGCTTATGCATGGGAGTTCCCAAGGTGCTTCTATGGAGTGACAATGGTGAATGGGGCTTACGCATGGGAGCTTCCCAAGGTCCGCTAAGGGGTGAAAATTGTGGATGGAGCTTTTGAATGAGAGTTGGCCGAGTGCCACTAAAGAGCGGTAATGGTTGATGGGGCTAATGCTTGGGAGCTTCCCAAGTGCCACTAAGGAGTAGTAACAGTGGATGGGGCTTATGCATATGAGCTACCCGTAGTGTCTTCCTCATGTCTGGCCAGGAGGGCATCCCAACTCACTTGTGGTTTGAGGCACAAAATTGGGTCCTACACCTATGTTCTTGTACAAAAGAGGGATAACACCACGGGCGTTGGAATCTGTACAAAAAAGGGAGGTGAAAAGTGTAAATCACATGCCCAACAATCAGAATGCGGTGAGGGTGGTGTAGCGATGGAGGATAACTATTGAATGTGTTTGAAATAGATCATCCATGTCATGTTATCCTTAAATGGTGACAAACAAATGAGGGGATATTGTTGACCGTGTTCAAAAAATAGGACCTGACTAGAAGGGTCGTCCAATGTATTCTGGGGTGTTGTCCTAGGATAATAGGTGAGACAAGGCGGCATGAGACCAGGCCGTTAGGGGTTCCCCTCAGACCTAAAAGATGATGATGATTCGAATGAAGGACACGTGAAGTATGAGGTGGAGTGGTGGAATGCTCGAACGGATTCCAACACTCATGGAATTCTTCTAATGTAATCATGGCACGAGGCATCATATGCTTGCCGTATAAGGAATATCTTGTTTGGAGCAAGAGGAATCATATGTTTGGCACATAGGGTATAATACAATTTATTGTCATGTAAAGAGAACTATTGGAATCTTATGCTTGGTGCATAATGAATCTCTTGTTTGGGGTAAGAGGCATCCAATATATGTCATATAGGGTTTACTATAGTTTAGAGTCAAGTAGATATGACTATTGGAATTTTATTCTTGGGCCATAAGGCATCTATTTTTAGGAGCAAGAGGCATACTATGTTTATAACATAGGGTGTACTACAGTTTAAAGTCATGTAGAGAGGACTCATGGCATATTATTCTTGGCACATAAGACATCTCTTGATTGGAGCAAGAGGCATCCTATGCTTGTAACATAGGGTGTACTACAATTTAAAGTCATGCAGAGAGGAATATTGGCATCTTACGCTTGGATAATAAGGCATATCTTGTTTGGAGAAAGAGGCGTCTTATGTTTGTAACACATGGTGTACTACAGTTTATAGTAATGTAGTGTGGACTATTTTCATATTATTCTTGGTGCATAAGGAATCACTTATTTGGAAAAATAGGCATCCTATTATTGAATGATAGTGTGTACTATAGTTTATAGTCACGTAGTGAGGACTATTGGCATCTTATGCTTGGCGCATAAGGAATCTATTATTTTGAACAAGAGGCATCCTATTATTGAATGATAGGGGGTACTACAGTTTATATTCAAGTAGTGATGACTATTTGCATAAGGCTCTTGGCAATGGCGGGTGTTGGGACTTATGCAAGGGCGGCCCATTCTAATGGATCCTAAAATAAGAGTCGGGTGGTGGGGTTTGGATTAGTTACTTGAGGAATGGTTCGACTCAAGGTACTCAAGGAATTGATGATGAGAATATCAACTCACAACATGAGAAATGAACCAAGAGGAATATGTCGACACAATGTGTTTCATGGTGTGTGGAGGAGTATCTCAAATCATGGTATTCCATAGGTGGAAGGTAGATGCGCCTAAGGGTGCAATGGAAAATGTTGGCATCCCGTCCTGAAAAATTCACAGAGTGACTCTCCATTTTTCATGGAGTATGTGATGGTGGTAAAGGAACCGACCCATAAAATGTTCCATATGCAGGATGGGTTGTGCGAAAGATTACATTATACGGCACAGGTGCGTGCAAGATTGGGAACCATGGCACTGTTGTGCACAATATTGGAAGTTTTGCACACAATATGGAAGGATTGCGCACAATAGGGAAGGTTGGAATGCAATAGAAAAGGATTGAATGCAATAGGGGAGGTGTGTGTGCAATTGAATTGGCGTAGCACAAGTGCGTGAAAAATCAGGCACAATGGCACTGTTTCATGCACAAAATGATGTTTTTCACACAAAATTGGGGGGTCACTTGTATTTATAGGTGAAACCATGAATGTCGGTACATGTAAAATTCCATTCAACTTTTGTGCACAAAGTCATTTTACATATAAGTTTTCTTTTTTACATGCAAGATTCCATTTTTTTCACACAAATCCATACATTTCCCCAAAACCATCCTGGATGGCCATTTCCAGCAGCCTTACTTCAAATGGCCATCAATCCTGAACCTTAACTCCATTCGGGCTCCATGACCAGTCAAATCGAAGATTTTGAAATGAGTTATGCTCTGAGATCATTTTTAGCTATATTCGGTGAATTAAACAGACGTGTGTTCTGGTTCCAACAGTGTAGTTAAAGGGGCCTTAAATTTTTGTTTCATTCTCTACAACTTTTCTTTACCTATAATTTATTCCTAGAGATATATATATTTATATGTATATATTACAATAAATTAAACAAAAATATTTAATAAATTACATAATATATGGATACCTCAGTGGTAAGTTTTTAGAGAATTTTATATGTCCAATGTAAAAAAATAACCAAATTTTTTTCCAACTGTAGAAATGTCATCAATATAGACCAGTAATATAGCCAATGCATCTATAGTATCATGTACTGTTACACTAAGCTAATATGCCTCTATATATTTATGATTTGAAGTATCCGAAATATAATTCATGATCCCTTATTCTGTAATATGATATCGGGGACTTTAAATATATAACTCATAGTATATTGAAAACTATGGATGCGGATGTGGAGGAGTGGGATATGCAAGAGGAGGTGGAGGATAGAGATATATAGGAAGAGGTGGAGGAGTGGGATATAAAACATAAAACAATCTATGCTAGTTTGAAAACATTGAATATATTAAGGATCAAATCTTCTCCTCCACCATATCACCCATCTCTTGAAATTTATATTTAAGAGTATATATTTCATTATATAAATTCTCCCTCAAAGATATTCAAGAACAAGAGAAACACTTTTATAATGGATACACCCACCTAAAATCCTTTTATGTGACCTAAGTGTTCTTTATTTCCTCTCATACTAGAAAAAATATCCTTCCTACCCACGGGTATGAAGGCCACCTATGTGATACTCTCCTTAATTAATACCTTTAAATAATATATGAAAAATTTTGCAGTGATTTTAAAAATAAAAAATATTTTAGAAACAACTAAAATAACCTCTTACAATTTCATCAACTATATACTACCACTATTCTATAATATATTTTCCTTTTTTTCTTAATCTATGCCCTTATCTATTTTTCATGTCTATATGGGGGGAATGAGTGATAGTATATGTAGATCCTGAAGATTCGAATCTTAATTTTTCAAACTTTTTTGTTATCATCCATTATCTGAGTAACAGATACCCTTCACTAGATAATGTATGAGGGTGAAAATTATTCACATATATATTCTGTTAATATCTCTTAATTTTCTATTGATTTAGGTAAAAAAATGAATATGATATTTTTTTAGTTATTATACAAAAATATAACTTTTAAAAGTTGGCACTACACTTACTAAAAATTATTCTTTCTTCCTACTTTCAAAAATCATACTTCATGTATCTTCATCTAAAAAATTTATATTTTACATGTATTTTCAATTTTTTCTTTCACCAGAGATAACATTTGAATTTATTTTTGGTTTAAATCCTTTCCACTACCTTTAAGTAAAATATAAACATATCATAATGAATATTTTAATGTTAGGTATATCACATGTCATCTGAAAGTGAGAAGAAAAAATAACCTATAATACTAAAAATATTACATGATTAGTAAAATAATAATTAATGATATAACCAAAATGGTCTCCCATAGATGAACTGGTGCCATATGTTCAATACTTCTCCATTTTAAAAAAAATTGATTATTATTTTTATCTAGATTTCATAGTAAGGAAAATCCAAAATTGATTTTAATTTTGAATTTCAATATTTTCATGATCACTAATCATATTATATATCAACTTATCTTACTAAAATAAAGTGATAATTTATGTAAACATGTTCTACACACATTTAAAACCCTAAAATCCTTCTCTTTCCCTAAATAAGTAAAATTCACCTTTGTAGAGGAATAAATACAAAACTCTATAGAAGTATGAGGAAGGTACACCTTAGAAGATCCAGATGGATAAGCTATTTGATCTGATATATTCTTACGAATTAAATTAAAAAAAACAGTAAATGATGATAGAAATCAAAATTTTACCTATAAAATTGAATAAAATTTTGAAAATTATATAAACTAAAGTAAACACACTTTTTAGAATATTTATTAAAATAGTTAACTAAAATGAAAAACAAAATGCTGACAACATTTTTAAGATGTGAAATGATATAAATAGAATAAAAAATATAAGTAATACATAAAATTATATAAATATATTAATTTTTTTTTAATATTTTTATTTTTTTGGTTAATAAGAAAATAATTTATCTTTTTAGTTAAAATACGTGAATTAAATACACAATATAATTAAAGGTCATATGTAGATCATGTTTTCACATTTACACATAGCCTTCCCATTAAATATATTAATATTTATAATAAATTTATAACTATCATGCATTGTCTCTTTGAAATATGTATTTTTTTAAGATCATTCATTAACTATATACCTTTATTCTTGGGATAATGTTTTTTAGTGCATTAATATGTGATGTTATAAATGGTTGAGATTCATCTATTTTATTCATGATATGTAAATGTACCTACATTAATTTTCAACTTTTCAAGGACATTTGTTTAAGGCACATATCCTCTTTCCCTAAAAAATGGATCATTTTTGGCGAGGTATTGGAAACCTGACATGCTCTACTATAGAAAAGTAGTTTGTAAAAAGAAATAATACCTCCTTATAAATATACTTATCAATAATGGAGGTTCCTATTGAATATGGAATATTTACATAAACATTCAATGCATTGATATATATTTTGAAAGAATGATTCCTAAATAAGTATACGTGAATAAAAATATTTACTTATCACACCAAATTAACCATTAACTATAGCATTATATCAAAAAATATTGTTCAATCTATACTTGTAGATGTAAAAGTATACAATTTTCATCATTCTATAAATTTTTAAATAAATTCAAATACATTACTTTGTTAAAAGGTGAATTGGAAAAAACACATCTCTATGATAGTAATTTTGGAATACATGATTAGTATTTAGATAATACAATAGGTAGGATGTTTTTCATAATAACACGATTGGCATGAGATTTCATGCATACTAATTTTAAATTTTTAAGTGACATATAATTTTTTACATTTGAAGACTAACTTTGAGGTACTATGATACCATGGTGGCATAGACGAAAAATATTTTCCTCTCACTTGAAAAATTTATGAAAATATAGAGAAAGGTTTTTTTGTTTTCCTTTAGTAGTTATAACTAACACTAAATTTATTCCATTTGACAATAAATACAATATTGAATTCAAACCATCCTACCTCTTATCTTTAATATCAAATAGTGTTCCAATCAAAATATCAAATATATTTTTCTCAAACTGAACCACATAAATTTTATATTTGATATCATCAATTATATAATATAGAAGCTAAAAAAATATTGATTATTTATAATATATATTAATATCATTACCAGATATTTATACCTCTACAAATATGGTCTAAATGTTTTTATACCCCCTTAAAAATATTGACCAGTTGACAAAGTATCTGGATCAATATCAATTTCAAATAAGACATTAAATGCCTTTTTTAGTCTTTGTAAATAGTGGTACATAGAAAGAAAAACTTTTGATGACTCATGTACACAGTTTCCCCCATGTTTTATTTGAAAAAAATGAAATCTATTCTTCACAAAGTGGATATGATTTATACCAGTTAACACTTCTTCTATAAAAATTTACATATTCATGGAAGTCATTTATAGTGAACATAATCATTGAATGCAACTAAAATAATTAATTTTGATAAGAATCATCAACTCTAATACCTTATTCCCATAAGCATTTCAAATCATCAGTCAATGGTGAAAAGTATTATCAATAACTTTTCCAAAATATTTTTTGTCCAGAAATCATTAAGATCAAGATAATATATTTCCTTATCATAAAAAATCTTTGATATTAGTTTTAAATTATGAAAAAATTAATCCATGAAATATTGTTGATACCAAGGAACTGATATGTATTCATTCAATCTATTCACAACCCAAGTATGAAATTTATAACTTCATTTCAAAATTTATTAGTTTTTTATCCAATTTTCATCCATTGTGTACAATCATCTAGATGACATTGTTTTCCATCATATTCTCATTCATCTTTATTCTATCTTAAACATTTTGAATTATTTGAATTTGAAAATATAAATTTAATATGAGTTATTATAGGAAGATACCAAATTTCTTAAGTAGGACTCTTGGTACATGGAATAATAGATAAATCAACCTGTTATTTTTCTTTAAACTTATACTATGTAGTACCACATTTTTTACACTCTAAAATAACTTCGTATTACTTATAATATAACACATAATCATTGAGTAATAATTTTTTTTATTATTCCTAAATCTGATCTGGGATAATATTTTTTGCATTATAATTTGAATTTATATGATTTTTGACTTTAAAAAATATATCTTTCAAAAGGTCTAGAAATTATGTAAAACTCTTATCAGTCCATATATTCTTGGATTTCATGTTCAAAAACCATAACACTACTTATAAAATTATGAATTTTATATAGACTGGGTAAAATGGTTTTGTTGTATCACCATATAAGATCTCTATAATCGATGTTTTCTCAATCTTCACCACTTCGACATCACAAATCATTTCTTCCAATTGATCAAAACAATCATTTTAAAAATAGACATCATCATTATATGTTTAATTCTACCCAATTTCATCATGCCAAATACAAGGACAATAATTCATGTTGAAACCATTTTAAATTAAATGATAATTGTTTTATCTGAATTTTTGCTTTCTCAAAATTAAAAATTTCAAGCTTGGAGAGATTTTTTTTTTGAAACAATCCATTTATCAAATTCAAAAAAAGTACCAACCAAATCCCTTATTCAACACATATTCATCAGGTATAAATATAATTATTATTCATTATCACCTATAAAAATATTCAAGTATGAAATATAAGTTATTATGTTTTGAAATTTAAATTTTGTTGTACTTTTATAAATAAAAATATAGAAAAAAGGAAAAATATTTCACAAATAAAATAAGTACAAAAAACTCCATAAAAATATTTCTTCGTAATTATTTAATTATCACCCAATGTTTTTTATCTAACTTGATATTTTTTCTACCTTTTATAAAAATGTTATTAATACTTTGTAATTATTTAATTATCATGATTTTATAAAAAATTAAATGAAAAAAAGAGAATGATATAGAAGTACATGCATTATCATTGATTATGGCGAGGTGGAACACTAATAAAACAAAAATTTTCATTATTATTATAATGTAATTAAATAATTATATACCCACTATTTTAATAAAATATAATAAAATATCAAAATATAAATTGAAAAATGTTTAGTTTTAAATGATTTAATTTTTATTTATTGTAAATGATAATAAAGTTGTGGAAGCCATGTACTTGATTGGAAATCACACTAACTATTGAATAATAGAGTCTATCATATTCAATGACATAAATATGTCACCTTTTATAGAAATATTATATAAATGTTTAGTGAATAATTTAGTAGATAAATATGTCACCTAAGGAATATTGTACAGGGTTATTAAAGGATATAACAAACTAGGAAATAAATTTATATAAATAAATTAGGATATCCTGAGAATTTAAAATTATATGTTTTTTAATGAATCATAATTTTGGAGAGTAATTGTAATTTCCTAACCCAGGTGCCACGCACTGGTGCCCTGAGTCGGTCAGTCACATGACCTCATGCACACCTCACCATTTGCTGGAGGATTCTGACTAGCCATAGAGATCTAATATAGATCATGGGGAGACTATACCCTCTTTTTTCAAAGTAATACACTAGTGGAAATAACTAAGCAATAAAAAATGACATACAAACATAACCAGAAAGATTATAATATCACGAGATGGACAAATCTAGAAATATAATATCCAAACAAAATAAAAGATATTCATGCTAATGTACGTGCCATGGGTTAAAATAAAACTCAAAAGTAAAGACATTAAAAAACCTCAAGTAGGTCCCAAACCATGTCTAGTTCCATCATCCATACTCCATCCCAACTCATCCATCTAACACAACTTCATTTCCCTTATCATGTCCTAAAACCATGAAATCTATTCGAGGTATGGATTTGGAAGCTCGAGTAGGGTATGAGTACAACTCAGTAGGCCACCACCAATGGTCTCTAAAACACTATCCATTTAATAACAGTGTATGTAGTAGAATAAATAAATTTTTACAATGCATCAGTAAACAATTATCACATTATAAATTATTCTTTATTTAACCACATAAACCCCAAGGTTCCCGAGGACACCCAAACCTCAATACTCTCTATGTCCTGTTCTATAGTATGAACTATCCCTAATAGATATCATATATCTGAATATCATTATTACCATTAATTATTACTATTTATATATGATAAAATGTTTAAAACAAGTAAATCATTATAACATTATTAATGTGATCATAGGGATCTAACCACAAGGGTTTAATGTGAGTGAGACTAAAAAAAGCGTAACAGTTCTCTCGGTAGAGTGGAAAGCTCTCATGGCCTTTTCTACAACCCAAATCCAAGATTTCTCATGTTCTATTGGAAGTTAAAATAGAATCTCTCATAGTCTTCCTCCCTGAAGGCTCTCACGGTTCATTATAAATCAATTAGAAACTCTCATGGTCTTCCTCCCTGAAGGCTATAACGGTTCTTCGGAAATCAAAATGGAAGCTCTCGTGGTATTCCCAGAGTAATACCTCACTCATAACCAGATTAACCTATGTGCTACTCTATGCCAATATAATCACAACCGTGTTACATATAAAAAATATCCATTTCAAAAATCTTTCAATTAATTAATTCAAAAATTAATTAATCATACCCATTTCCATTAATTAGTTCAAATATTAATTAATCATATCAATTTGATTAATTAATTAATTAGACAATTAATTAATCACACAAATTCCTTTAATTATCCCAATGATTAATTAATCACATCAATACCTTTAATTAATTAAACAATTAATTAATACAATCCAACAATCTCAATATCTCATAATTAATTCAAAAATTAATTATTCAAATGCACTATCTCAATAAACCATAATTAATTCAATAATAAATTATTGAAATTCACAATTTGAATATCCCATAAAAATTTAAAAAATTAATTATCTCACTTCCACAATAAAAATATATCAATAATTAATTCAAAAATTAATTATCCCAATTCTACAATCATAATATTTCAATAATTAATTCAATAATTAATCATTCACATTAAATTTCTTCTATTAGTTCACTAATTAATTGTTTACTTCAAGTCCATTAATTAAATCCATAGTTAATTAATCACATTTTATCCCTTTGATTAATTCTACAAATAATTGTTCATGTCAACTCCATTAATTAATTCCAAAATTAATTAATCACATTCAACTCCCTTAATTAATTCACCAAATAATTGTTCACATCAATTTCCATTAATTAATTACACAATTAATTAATCAAATTCAATATATTTAACTAATTCTCCAATTAATTTTCCTTATCAAATTGCATTAATTAATTTTCAATTAATTCATCACATTAAATCCCTTCAATTAATTCTCCGATTAATTGTTTAGGTCAATCCCATTAATTAATTCAATTAATTAATCCTATCAATCTCATTATTTAATTCTACAATTAAACAATCACATTACTCTCATTAATTAATTTATAAATTAATTAATACTATTAATCCCATTATTTAGTTTAATAACTAAATAATTACATTACTTCCATTAATTAATTCCTCGATTACTTAATCCCATAAATTTCATTATTTAAAAAAATAATTAAATAATCACATTACACTCATTAGTTAATTCATCAATTAATGAATCCCATAAATTCCATTATTTAATTCAATAGTTAAATAATAACATTACTCCCTTAATTAATTCACCAATTAATTAATCCCATCATTCCCATTATTTAATTCAACAATTCAATAATAAAATTACTCTATTAATTAATTCATCAACTAATTAATCCCATTAATACCATTATTTAATATAATAAATAAATAATCACATTACTCTAATCAATAAATTCATCAATTAATTAATCCCATGAATACCATTAATTAATTCAATAATTAAATAATCAAAATACTCCCATTAATAAATTCATCAATTAATTATTCACATCAATCTCATAGTTTAATTCAATGGTTAAACAATTGTATTAAAATCATCAATTATTTCATAAATTAATTAATCCCATCAATGTGGATATTTAATTAAATAATGAAATAATGAAATAATTAAATAATCATATTAATCTAATTAATTAATTCATCAACTAATTAATCCTATATAAAATCATAAAAAATCCCATAATTAATTCATAGATTAATTATTCCAACTTAAACAATTCAATAACCCTAATTAATTCATTAATTAATTATTCCATCTCTATCAATTCAATATCCACAATTAATTACCCATTTAGTTTTTCATTCTCAATCAATTCAATATCACCCAATTTCATGAATCCCTTAATTAATTAATCTACCCAATTAATTAAGTCATTGTATAAAAATTAAATTGATAATAAAATAATATAAATACTATAATTACATAAACATATTAGAAATCAAGACATTGGCATTTGAATTATAGACCACCTATTTCAAGATTGATGAAGAATTTCCACAAATATATATCCCCAATTTCAGTGGAATAACCCAAATCACGTCCAAAATTGAGATCTTGATTCAAATATTAGATCCAAGATCAAAGAAAACAAGATCTATTAAACCTATATCAAGATCTAATCCCAACAATGAATAAACATCCCTTTTTCATCAGGGAACAAGAGCAGTAGAGAATGAGAGATATACATGGGAAGAAACCTTTTACCAGGGAGGTGCAGATCATCAATCTGCCCTTAGATTCACCAAGAACAGAGGTGGACATCCTTATGGAATATTTCAAGAGCCTAAAAAATAAATAGGAATCATTAGGGGAGGAATGGGGGTCAATTTGGGGTTAATATAGGGGTTAGGGTATTTTAAAATATATTTTTCATGTTAACTTAAATCGCGTGCATGGTTTGCTACTCAGGGTTCACAGTTTCCACTAACTGTGTGCCTTCACTAGTTCCCTATTCAAGGGGGTGCACAATTACTCTTTTAGGGAATATGTTTTGACAAATCATGCACCAGAAATGTAATCCCTCTCTATCTTGGATTTCATGGTTTTCTGAGCCATGGAACATGGTTTGGGAAAACCGTGTGCCAATCATGCATTGCCCAAACTTCTTACAAATTTCTAAAATTTCACCCAAAATCTCCCCATGTTAAAACCCAAATGAAAATTACTCAATAGAAGGAAAAATAGTACCTATAAACATGACTGATACATATCTAGAAAATTTCAGGTTTTTAAAATATCCCCATCATATAACAACTCATCCACAAGTTGTACTCCCAAGAATCTCCATCATTCCAAGTTAAAAATATTAGTCCACTGATCCCTCATATCCACTTCTATCTACCATGTTTCCTCCTAAACACATCCCTGTTTCCACAATGTTGGAATTATTGCCATATTCTTTCCCTGTTACTCTCTCTAACTACAATCCAACACACATATCATATTATCTTCAAATGATGCATCTATTACTGACACATATCTTCCCAACATCGTTGTGTATTTTTCATCGCTTTCCTCAATTAATTACCCACTAGCATGGTTTTCACCCCCTCCCCAACAGATCCAAATATTTTTTCATAGTTATCTTATCTTAAATCCAGCATCAAAATCAAACATAGACCATCTCCCATTCCTAGTTTCCAAGAATAAAACCATTATTATTTATCAACACACAACCTATTTACGACCCTCACATGGGTATGGCCAGTGGTTCACCACCCGCCACATAGTTTCACCTTTAACATTCTTTAAGGGTGAAACCTTCAATAAGTTCCTTTTTATCCCTACAGAAAAAATTCTTAACTAGCTTGATGTGTAACCAATGCTCTCTCAGTGTACCTTGGATGATGTCGATGTATAGGGAATGATATTATCAAGTATTGAAGTACCCCAAGATTTTAACTGAGGAATACCTAGCTTTCACACAATAATCCCAACCATGTGTTTTCCCCTACCCTGGGTGTCATTTCCTCCAAACCTTACCACACGATCAAAACCGAATTGTTATTATTACCCTTAACCATCCTACACCTAGGTCATGGTTTACAAGGGTAAACTCATTCTAAATTTGTATGTTTTTCATTAGAAACCCATTAATTAAAATCAAGCATCATTTTACAATTCTCTATTTCATGTAAGAACAATTTTCTATTTAATTTATACTAGTAAATAAAAAGAGTTCATATTCAAAAACATACCAAACCCCCATTTTTCATACATGCCTAAGATGATGCATGTCACAAAATAATACAGAGTTCCTAGAATGATTCATGCAAACTCAACACTCATGACATACCGAACCACGAGTCAAATCATAGTAAATATTTAAAACAATAATCACATC
Source organism: Viscum album (assembly GCA_963277665.1). Taxonomy (NCBI): domain Eukaryota; kingdom Viridiplantae; phylum Streptophyta; class Magnoliopsida; order Santalales; family Viscaceae; genus Viscum; species Viscum album. Next base: position 57,656,717 of record OY728123.1, read on the forward strand.
GTACAATAAGTGAGTTACCCTAGGTGAAATAATATTAAACAGTAACCCCAAATTGAAATAACAACAATCACACCCTATGTAATTCGATTTTACCCACATACATGGGTTAGCTATTCCCATACATGAGCTCTTAACCAAGGAATGAATCATCTTGTTATTATTTCTACCTTTACTACATAGTAAGAAAATTGAAAAATAAATAAAACTCCTCTGATACCACTTTGGAATGTCCCATCCTAGGAGCAATGCACTGGTGCCCCATGTCGGTCGATCACTTGACCTCATGCAGACCTCCTCATACAACAGAGGTTTTTGACTAGCAGTGATGGTCTAACATCGATCATGAGGAGACTACACCCTCTTTTTTCAGCGTAATACACCAGTGAAAATAAATAATCAATAACCATTTGACATATAACCATAACTATAAAGACTACAATATCACGAAATGAAAAAAAATGGAAATACAATATCAAAAATGAACAAGAGATATTCCATTATAAAGTATATTCCATTTGTCAAAATGAAACTCAAAAGTAAATAAATAGTCAACTCTTAGGCGGGCCCCAAACCACATCTGGTTCCCTCATCCATGCTCAATTCTAACTCATCCATCTAACACAGGGCCTTTTCCTTTATCATGTCCTACAACTATGTAATCTATTCTGGTATCAATCAGGCAGTCAGAGTAGGGTGTGCGTACAACTTAGTAGGCCACCAGAAATGGTTTTTAAAATATTATCTATCTAATAATAGCATATAAAGTGGTATAAATTAATATGTACAATGAATAAGTAAAAAATTATCAAATTATCAATTATTCTTTATTTAACCACATAAACCCATGGATTCCTGAGGACATTGGAACCTCGATACCTGCTTCTGCCCATGCCAGAGTTTGAACTATCCCCATGGGATATCATATATCCGAATTTCATTATTACCATTCATTATCGCAATTTATATATGATAAAATTCATTAAACATTAAAATCATCTCGGCATGAGTAATGTGAACAGAGAGATCTAACCTCAAGGGTCTAATGTGAGTTAGACTGAATAAAGTATAATATATTTCTAGTAAAATTGGAAACCTCCCATGGTTTTTTCACATTCCCAACTCTAAGATCTCTAATGATCCCATGGAAATAAAAATATATGCCCTCATGCCCTTCCTCCCCAAAGGCTCTCATGATCCATCAAAAATAAAAATAGAATCTATCATGGAATTCCTCCCTGAAGGCTCTCACAGTCCTTTGGAAATCATAATCGATGCTCTCACTATCTTTCTGGGTAAATCCCTCACTCAAACCTCAATTAACCCATGTGCTACTATGTGCCAACATAATGCAGCCAAGTGACATTCAACCAATAAAAATTTTAAAAATAATTCATTTAATTAATTCAACAATTAATTAATCATACCCATTTTAATTAATTATTCTAATGATTAATTAATCAAATCAATTCCATTAATTAGTTCAAAAATTAATTAATCACCCTAATTCTTTAATTAACCCTATGATTAATTAATCAAATAAACCCCTGTAATTAATTGATTAATTAATTAATACAATCCAAAAATCTCAATGTCCCATAATTAATTCAACAATTATTTACTCAAATTCAAAATCTCAATATCACATAATTAATTCAATAATTAATTATTCAAACTTACAATCTCAATATCTAAAAATTTATTATATAAATAATTATCTCCATTCCACAGTCACAATCTCTAAATAATTAACTCAAAAATTAATTATCCCAATTCCACAATCATGATATTTCAATAATTAATTTTACAATTAATCATTTAAATTCAATTTCATCAATTAATTCACCAGTTATTTATTCATATCAAGTCTATTAATTAACTACACAATTAAATAAACACATTATACCCTTCAATTAATTAAACAATTATTTGTTCACATAAACTTCATTAATTAGTTCCATAATTAACTAATCACATTCAACTCCATCAATTAATTCACTAATTAATTATTCACATCAATTCATTAATTAGTTCCATAATTAATTCATTATGTTTGATCCCTTCAATTAAATTGCCAATAAATTATCCATTTCAAATAAATTTAATTAATTAATCACACTCAACCCCTTCATTTAATTCTCCAATTAATTGTCTATGTTAATCCCATTAATTAATTCACTTAATTAACACATCAATCCAATTATTTAATTCAACAAATAAATATTCACATTACTCCCATCAAATAATTCACCAATTAATTAATCCCATAAATCCCAATTTTTAATTTAAATATTAAATAATTACTTTACTCCCATTAATTAATTTGTCAATTACTTAATCCCATTAATTATATTTTTTAATTCAATAATTAAATAGTCATATTACTCCCATTAATTAATTAATCAATTAATCAACCCCTTCAATCACATTATAAAATTTAACAATTAAATAATCACATTACTCTATTAATTAATTCATTAATTAATTAATCCCAACAATCTCATTATTTAATTAATTAATCCCAAAAATCTCATTATTTAATTAGATAATTAAATAATTACATTTATCTATTGATTAATTAATTAATTAATCCCATATATCCCATTATTTAATTCAATAATTAAATAATCACATTACTTCGCTCAATTAATTCATCAATTAATTAGTCCCATCAATCTCAATATTTAATTCAATAATTAAATAATCACATTGCTCCCATTAATTAATTCATCAATTAATTAATCACATCAATCCCATTATTTAATTCAACAATTAAATATTCACATTACCCCTATAAATTAATTAATTAATTAATTAATCCCATAAATCCTATTATTTAATCCAATAATTAAAAAATCACTTTACTCCAACTAATTAATTCCTTAATTAATTAATCTGATCCACAATCACAAAAATTAAAATAATTAATTCATTAATTAATTATTCCAAGTTAAACTGTTAATAACCCCAATTAATTCATAAATTAATTTTTTCATCTTAATCAATTAAAAAATCCAAAATAAATTCCTCAATTAATTATTCTATCTTAATCAATTCACCCAATTAATTCCCCAATTAATTTTTCATTCTCAATCAATTCAATCTCCCCCAAATTCGAAAATCCCTTTATTAATTAATCTACCCTATTTATTAATTCAATGTAGGAAAACTAAATTTCTAATCAACCGATATAAATTATAAAATTACATATACATAATTGAAATAAAGACTTTGGGATTTGAATTATAGACCAACTACCTTAATATTGACGAAGAACGGTCACCAATTGATATCCCCAATTTCAGTAGAATAAGAGTAATCATGTCAAAGATTGAGATCTTAATTCAAATCATATATACAAGATCAAAAAAAACAAGATATATTAAACCTATATCAAGATATAAATAGAATATTGCATAAACATACCTCTTTTATATGGGAAGAGGATCCAAAGATAAAGAGATATCTAAATGTGAAGAAACCACTTACCTAAGAAGGTGTAGATATTTAATATGTCCTTGAATTAACCCAGAACAGAGGTCAAGAGCCCTAGGAAATAATCCTAGATCCCCAAAAATATAGATGAATCATTTAAGGATGATTTGGTGTTGATTTGGGGTCAATATAGGTGTCCAAGTATTTTAAAATCTAATTTATGGGTTAACTTAAGTCGTGCACATTATTTGTTGCTCGGGGCTCATAGTTTCCCCTAACAATGCACATTAATTGTCTGCCTCATTTGGGGGGGGGTACATAGTTACACATTTTAGGGTGCACAGTTTGACAAACCTTGTGCGATATGTGAAATACCTCTCGGTCGAAGGCTTCATGGTTTGTTGGGCCTGGGCGCACGATTTGGGAAACCATGAAATAATGGTGCACTACTGAAACTTCTTCCAAAATTCTCAATTTTCACACAAAAACACCTCAATGTAAAACCCAAATTAAATGTACTTAATAAAAGGAAAAATAGTACCACTAAACAAGCCTGAGATATCTCCAGAAATGTTCAGGTTCTTATAGTAATAACATGATGTTATCTACTATGATTGTAACACCCCAACCCTAGTCACCTAGAGTCAGTGTATTATTACATAAAATTGGAAAGATTATAAGGAATCAAGTCCTGGTGGATGGATCAGTTTAACAGTCTTGGAAAATAGATTACATACATTAATGTTACATTAGATTATAAAATAAAAAACAACAACAACATTGTCTCCATTGACCACATTCATATATAGTATACTATCCCTACAGGTCAGCCATAATATAATTCTACGCGTCTTGGGAAAAATAAAACATAGAAAGGGGTGAGGTCAGATGCTCAGGAAGGATAACAATTTAGTGAAAACTTTCATAAATAAGAATAAATATTTAAAGCAATGTATTAAACTAAAACGAAACCCTTTTAAAATTAAACTTAAACATAATATGGAAAAGATAAATAAAATAATTCCATTTAATTATTCACATTGATATTATACTAGTCAAATAATCACATTTAATATCAATATATAATTTCATAATGATGGAACGCATAATGCTAGACTTCATAACCACATAGTCAATGCCTTATTCCAAGACTACAAATAAGATTTTTTCAAGGCCTTGTTCCTAGACACTAGTTTGTCTCATGAGACCTACCGATGCATTGAAGAGCTATAGTAGGCTCCACCTGTCACTTACTAAGTCTGATGCATTCCTCATATAAAAAGGTTTAAACAAAACAAAAACATTCGTATGAAAACTATAATATGAAATGTCAATACTTTATCCATAAACCATGAATGGTATAAAAATAACACATCCACAGTCAAACATATCACAAAACCTTCAATACAATATTGAATATTTGTATAATAATAAATCAGCCTCGATCAAAAATAATATCCTGTTAAGGATTTTGACATAGTTGAAAATGATCAGAAAAAATCATTGAGAGAAATATCCATTTTTCTTGAAATAATTTAAATGTAATATAAAGGAAGTCATTTAAAATATAGTTTTGTATCCAAGTGTCCCATACCACTTTGAAACTTTTTAAATAAATTAACATTTTAAAACATTCATGTCTATAAAAATAAATCCTTAAAACCATTTTGAAAACATCAACATTAATGAGAAAGGCTTAAAAGAACAAATATTTAGAACATTTAAAATGATGTTTTAGTAAAAATTACCTTAATAATAATCTCTTTGAAAACACATTTATGAATCATGGACATGGATAATAAATAAGTCCCAGTAGATACTTATGTAAAAACAACCTCGTATAATATTGAGATTGTGAAATAAACTCTTACCTTGCACTTTCCTTTAGTCGAGGGTACGTTTAACCACCTGTATAATGACCATAGTATGTTATTAAATTATACCAGAACCATATTAATATTTATTATATCATACATGATTCATTAATTACTTTATAATACCCATTTAATAATGATTTCCATGTTAAATTAACATTTTGGTAATAATCGCTTTCTTTATCGTATGTGTTTTAACTTGTTATTCTTGGTCGTATCATTTAGATAATGATTTAAATAATTATAGAATATAGACATTGATTTATATATAATATATATTTATAATATATAAATATTTACAATAGATTGATATATGAAATAGAAGAAGTCGTTTATGGAGACAGTAGGACGTACGTACGTATAAACGCTGTTTCCGTTTTCATATCGTGTTGAACGGAAGTAAGTGAATAAGCTATATGTAAGTACACATATATATATATATATATATATATTTATATATATATATATATCTCCAGTATAATTATTATGTAATATATTAAAAACTTATTGATAATATATATTTTAATAATATTTGTTGAATGGTGAACATGGGAATGAATCTCATCACGTCGTGGAAATGGTAATCTGTACATACGCACGAGCGACAATATCATTATTTTGATGGTGAAATTGTATGTAATTGGATGGTATATAATATATACAGAATCATTAAAATGTTATATTTTTTTTATTTAAATCATTTATACCCATTATTATATCCATCCAAATAAAGAATTGTTTGAATAACAAACCACACCCCGACGTGGAGACAGTAAGCCGTACGTACGCACGTATGGTGACTTTGTCATTTAGAGGATAGATCAAATAAAAAAATATGGTTGTAACATATTTATAATAACATCATAGTTTGTAGGAGGTACTGGAGTTATTATTTTGGTATGGAAACAACAAAGAAATTGGAATTGGAAGAATAAAAGAACTTGAAAGAGGGCGGTGAAATTATTACCTCTTCTTCGGGTGTTTCCTTTTGAGTTGATCAAAAGGGATCCTTAGGATGGATTTATAATTAAATTAGGTCTTATAGGTTGGAGGTAGTATATTTTATAGGATATTTGGGTAGGTTTTGGCCGAGCCAAATGGCTTTGGAGGTGTGAAATTAAGAGAAGGGGAAGTACCCTTTTATAAGAGAGGTGAGGGTCACATTAGGAAAATCCTGATATATTATTTTATAATAAACTAATTTTCGGTTTTAAGGGATAAAAAATGATTTATTTCGAGGATAAGGTGGGGATGGGTCGAAAGCCTTTCAACCAATATGTTTTATACTGGTTTATGTCACCATATTAACCTTATCTTTTTTATTTAACTCTTAGTTAAATAGTATGACATTTGCCAAGTCTCTTTATATTTTTTTATTATATGGTTAATAAACTTACAATAAAAATCCAAGAGAACACCAAGTGGTTCCGTATTAATATATATTACCTTATATAAGTCCTTTTTACGAACCGTAGTTTATTATAAATATTATATCAATTAATAATATAGTATTTGTTTTAAAAACTCAATTATGTCAATTTTGACACTATTTAGTATTTCATTTTTTTGAAAGCCATAAGAAATTTATCCGTTCAAATAAAATTTATTTAATCTACCCTAAAATTTCATATTAACCTATAAAATTAGTGTAATTCATCATATGTCTCAATTTACATTTATTTTCATATTTATATTATCAATTATTTTAAAATTTCATAAAAAATGTAATTAATGCATCATCATTATGTCATAAATAAGTTAAATTATTTAATTTCAAAAAATTATAAATAAAATAAAATTATGTAGGAAATATTTTTATCTTTCTAATTAATATTTATAGTAGAATTTATCTTATGTATAACCCTATATTAAAAATGGTTTAGTTGATAAAATTTGATTTTAACACTTTTAACTCTTCTTTAAATAAAATAATATTAAATGTCCTAATCTTATCCAAGTTGACCTAAAGGATCATATTTTATTCATAATATTTTTCTAGTCCAATTAAAATTATCCAATAGAATTAGGACATGTTTTATGGTAATTATAATATCATTTTACCCTTAATTACCCAATTTACTTTTAACCGTGGTAAATAAAAGTCAAAAGTTACTATTCACCGAAAAATTATTTTCATCTTATTGAACCACATTTTACTTACGGATGTCAATTTTGTCTCTTGAATTTTTTAAATTCAACTCACAAAAGAGTTAAAATTAAGTTTTATGCAAATATGAAAATGCTCCTAGAATGTGGGTAAAAGACTGTAAAAAAGTTCAATAAAATTTTATATATCTAAACATATTGTAAAATAACTCCAATGAATTAAATTGATCATATAAAGGTATTATTTATCTATTTTGACCAAAAATAAATTAAAATAAAATATCTAATTACTTAAATAAAACAATTATTTTAAACAATAACATAGTGTTTTTCACTATTCATAAAAATTGAATGTTTTCTGAAAAATACCAACAATTCACCCAAAGCTAATTTCAATATTTTGAATTCAAAAATAAAGTCCATTTTGGAAAATCAAATTTATAAAATTTCAAAAATCTGGTATTACTATTCATAAAGACTAGTTTGATTGGTAGTGGTGTGTTAAAACTCCATGTTGCGTACAACGCAAGTTAGTGCATTATTCAAAGAGAAATGTACCATGGAAGATTGGGGTGTTAGATTCTCCCCTCCATAAAATAATTTCATCCAAGAAATTTCTAAAATATTACTGCATTAAAATGTTCGGGTGGTTCTTCATCATAAGTTCTTCGAGTTCCCATGTAGCCTCTTCCATCTTATGATTTCCCCATAGAACTTTTACCAGACGAGTCATCAGGCTTCTCAGCACTTGTTCTTTGGTATCAAGAATCATGACAGGATCTTCACAATAAGGTAGATCAGGTTCCAATTCAATTTCGTCATTGTTGATTACATGTGTTGGGTCAGGCATATACTTTCTCAACAGTGATACGTTGAACACATCATGAACTTTGGAGAGACTTGGAGGCATTTCCAAACGATATGCCAAAACTTCAGTTCATTTTAGAATTTCGAAAGGTCTGATATACTTGGGACTCAATTTACCTTTCTTACCGAATTTTATTACACCCTTCCATGGAGATACCTTCAAAAAAACTTGATCCCCTACTTGAAATTCCAAATCCTTCCTCCGATTATCGGCATATCTCTTTTTCCTACTTTGAGTTGCTTTGATGGGGGTTTGGATAATCTTCACCTTTTTCATTGTTTTCTCAACAAGTTCTGGGCCTATGAGTTTTCTTTCACCAACATCATCCCTACAAGTTGGTGTGTGACATCTCTTTCTATATAACACTTCATATGGTGTCATCTGAGTACTTGAATAGAAGATATTGTTATAGGAAAATTCTATCATAGGTAAATATTTATCCCACATACCTTGGAAGTCAAGTAAGCAAGATCTCAACATGTCCTATAAGGTTTTAATAGTCTGTTCTGATTGTCCATCGGTTTGAGGGAGGTAAGCAGTGCTCAAACGATGTTCAGTATCCAAGGCCTTCTGAATACTTTTCCCATATCTTGATGTAATCGGGGATCACGATCAGAAACAATCGATAAGGGTACTTCATGAAGTCTTACAACTTCATTAATATATAGTCTTATCATACATTCATGTGGTAAATCTTCTCTTATAATAAGAAAATGTGCTGACTTGGTAAGACCATCAACAATGACACATATTACAACATTCCTTCTAGGAGTCTTTGGTAGACCCATGACAAAGTCCGTCGTAATATTATCCCATTTCCACTCAGGTATGGGAAGAGGTTGCATGAATCATCTAGGTTGTTGTCTTCCATCTTTCACTTATTGACAAACCATACATCTTGACATAGAATTAGCAATCTCCCTCTTCATATTGTCCCCCCAAAAATGTTCCTTCAAATATCAATACATCTTGGTGCTCCTAGGGTGTATAGAGAAATTGGAGCTATGAACATCATCAAATAATTCCGTTTCTAGATCAGGTATGTTAGGAAAACAAAGTCTCTTCCTAAATTTCAAAATTCCATCTTCATATATGATTCCAATCAATCTCTCATCAATCACAACATTAATCTTTTTTTGAAACTCCTCATCATCAGTTGGGGAACTCTTTATTCTTTCTAGTAAAGATGGTTTGGAAACCATTGGAAAAAGTATTGAGGTTTCACCTTCCATGGTTATTCCCATATCCATCTTTACTAGATCCATGAAAATAGGATCCCTTTCAACTCTTACTTTTTTCAAAACTCCATGTTCCTTTCAACTCAAAGCATCTGCCACCTTATTTTCCTTCCCCGGGTGGAAGTGTATAGTGAAATAATAATCCTTGAGTAGTTCAAGCCATCGCCTTTGCCTCATGTTGAGTTCTTTCTGTGAGAAAATATAATTCAAACTCTTATGATCTGTATACATCTCACATTTTTTCCCATAGAGATAGTGTCTCCACATTTTCAGAGAAAATATTATAGCTGCTAACTCAAGATCATGAGTGGGATAGTTTTTCTCATGTATTTTTAGGTGTCGTGAAGATTAGGAAATAACTCTATCATTCTACATAAGGAAAAAACCAAGTACATTCTTTGAAGTATCACTATAAATAACTAACACATCATTCCTTGATGGTAGATTCAAGATAGGATCATTGACTAATAATCTCTTCATTTCTTCAAAATATTCTTCACACTATTTTTTCCAAACAAATTTAACCCCTTTACGTGTGAGCTTGGTTAATAGGTTAGCCAACCAGGAAACATTCTAAATGAAACATCCATAATAACCTGCTAAACCAATATAATAGCATACCTCAGTTATAATCATCGGTGCTGGCCATTCTTGGATTGCCTTGGTCTTTGAAGGATCAGTAGAGAGTCCATCCTTAGAGACAATATGGCCAAGAAAATAAATCTCTTGAAGCCAGAATTCACACTTGCGAAACTTCCTATATAATTCATTTATTCTTAGGGATTTCAGTGTATTGCACAAGTGATTTTCATGATCTTCATAGGTTTTTGAGTATACAAAAATATCATCAATAAATACCACTACAAAGTCATCAAGATATTACTTCTAAACTCTATTCATTAGATCCATGAAGGTAGTGGGTGCATTAGTCAATCCAAAAGGCATTACTGTAAACTCGTAATGCTCGTACCTGGTATGAAATGTTGTTTTCATAATGCCTTCTTTCTTCACACACAAATGATGATATCTAGATCGAAGGTCAATCTTTTAAAAATATTGAAATCCATGAAGTTTATTGAATAAATCATCAATGTGATATAGGGGATACTTGTTCTTTATTTTTATAGCATTGATCTCTCTATAGTTAACTCACAACCTCATAGACCTGCCTTTCTTCATAACAAAAAGGAAAGGGGATCCCTATGGAGAAACAGTAGGGTGAATAAATCTGTTATCACTCTATTCCACCAATTTTTTCTTTAGTTCCACTAATTCCACAGTGGAAATTCTATAAGGGGTCTTCGAAATGGGCCTTGAACGAGGAACTAAATCAATGGAAAACTCAATTTCTCATTCTGGAGGATGTCCATGTAAACCCTCTGGAAACACATCAACATATTCTTGCACAATAGGTATGTCCTACATTCAGACATTATTTTCCTCACCCATAATTATTTCATTATCTTCCTCCAAAATAATTGAATTTAGAAGAGCTATTGGGGGTAGATCTAGATAAGAATCAGGTGGTGACGTTTCTACTCTAAAGAAAAGGTACTCCTTATCATCATTGAAAATTGTAACATCCTTCTTACAATAAATTTTTGCATCATGGTCCAAAAGACAATACATTCTGAGGATTATATAAAATTCAATCATGGGTATAACGATGAGATCAGCAGATAAAGAACATTTATATGCCCTAATGGGAACTGATTCACAAAACTTGTTTACGATGATACATACCTTAGGATTTTTTACTCACAACTCCTTTATTATGTCAAATTGAAAATATCTAATTTTCATAGCAAACTGGGAAGATATGAAACAATGAAATGATCCAGAATCAAATAAATCATTGGATAAACTTGAGGAAACCATTAAATTACCTTCCACCATGTCTTTTGGAGCTTCAACCTCAGCAGTAGTGATCACATAAGCTTAGCCTTTCTCCCTTGGCCTTTTCTGAGGTAAGTTCCCTTGGCGAATAGGACATTAATTTTCATAATGTCACTTTTCTCTAAAATTGTAGCATTCAACATTGAGAACCTCTTTCTTTCCCTTGCAATCACGAGCTTGGTGGCCTTTTTCACAACACTTGTAACAGACTCACATTCCCTTCAAGAAAGTACTGGGGTGTTTCTTCCCACATTTATTGTAGGATGGATATTCAAATTTTCACTTTTTACCCTTATTTCCATTTCCAGAGTGATAAAAAAATCTACTCTTCTCTTGCTTTTCTTTTAAGTGATAAGACGTAGAGATTTAATTTTCTGTCTTGATAGTGCATGATACAATATTTCAGTACAATGAGAAGGATTGTGAGACAAATGATCGATGTAGAAATGGTTTTAAACCATCAAATAATATATCAATATTACTTATTAGGTTACATATATAATCTGTTGCATTCCTTGCTAACCTTGTAAAGTTAGCCTTATACTTTGGGACATTCTCATCCTCCTTTTGCCTCAGACTCAGAAATTGCCTTTCCAAATCCACTCGATGGTCACAAGGAAAGTATTTTTCTAAGAAAATCCCTTTAAAATACCTCTATTAAATGTTCGATACTTCTTTATCTTCCTTTGGGTTTTGGATTAATGACCACCATTGATCTGCATATCCTGTGAGGTGATAAACTTCCATGGAAACTTTTTCCCTTTCGCTACTCCGCAAAGCAAGAAATATTTTCTCTATGTAACTTATCCATTGCTCAGCTACTAATGGATTTCTACTCCTATTGAATATTGGTGGTTGTTACCTCATGAATCATTCTAACTTTTATCCTCTGTGTTGTGGATCAGGGTGCTCCATACGGATAAGGTTATTATTCATAACCTGAGTGAGTTGTCCTAGAATGGAGATAAGTTAATCAACACCAATTTCATCACAAACTCCACTATAATTATATTGACTAGGATAGAAATCCCTACCTAGATTACATGCGTTGATATTGTTTTCATTACTTCCACTATGCACCATTTCTAAACAATGGCATACACTACATTAGTTTAAGAATCGCAATACATAATTCCAAACTTGTAAAACACTTAACATAAATTGAATATTTTATGGATATAATCCACAATCATAAAAAAAATGTTTTCTTTGAGGAGGTATATACTCTTAAATCCTTCATAATGGTTTGTAAATAAAATATGAAATATCCTAAGCATATCCCCCGGGAGTATCGTAACCAAGAATGCAGCAAGGAACATTTTCGTGTACTAGGATACCCCGGGTCAAGCCTGAAACTCCTTGTCAGAGTTTTCACTCCTAGGTACATCTTTTCTAGAGCTTCCTCTACCTGCTCAGCTCCTGGAATGGATGTATTTCTTGGAAAATAAACAAAATTACTACCTTACCAAAATTCTAGGAAGTTCTTATATACCAATCCCCAAAGTCTATGTTAAGGTAATGTGCTCTAATCAGAGTTTATCTAAATGTAGTTTCCAAAGTTTTTACTAAACATCCTCTAATACCAACTATAACTCTTCAACCCCAATCACCTATAGTAGGTGTATTATTACATAACATTGGCATGATTACAAGGAATCAAGTCCTGAAGGAGCGATCAGTTCAGCAGTCTTGGAAAATAGATTACATACATGAACGTTACATTACATTATAAAATGAAAAACAACAACAAAATTATCTCCATTTCCAACATTCAATTCCCTTAGACTATCCCTGTAGGTCAGTCATAATATACTTCTTCGCATCCTGGGAAAAATAAAACATAGAAAGGGGTGAAATCAGCTGCTCAGTAAGTATAACAATATATCGAAAACTTTCATAAATAAGCATAAATTTTTAAGGCAATGTATAAAACTAAAAAAAATCCATTTAAACTTAAACTTCAGTATAATATGGCAAAGATAAATCAAATAATTCCATTTAATTATTCACATGGATATTCTACTAGTCGAATAATCACATGTAATATCAATAACTAATTTCATAATGATGGAATGCATAATTCTAGACTTCATAACCACATTGTCAAGGCCTTGTGCCAAGACTACAAATAATATTTTGTCAAGGTCATGTTCCAAGACACTAGTTTGTCTCATGAGACCTACCGATGCATCGAGGAGATAGAGCGGGCTCTGCCCATCACTTACTAAGTCCATTGCATTCCTCATAGGAAAAGGATTAAACATAACATAAACATTCGTACTAAAACTACCATACGGAATTTCAATACTTTATTCATAAACCCTGAATGGTATAAAAATTACACATCCATAGTTAAACAAATCACAAAATCTTCAGTACAATATGGAAGATTTTTATCATAATAAATCAACCTTGATCAAGAATAATATCCCGTTATGGATGTTGACATAGTTGAAAATGATCAGTAAAAATCATTGATAGAAATATCCCTTTTTCATGAAATCATTTAAAATTCATATAAAGAAAGTCATATAAAGATAGTTTTTAACAAAATTGACTCATACCACTTTGAAACTTTTGAAATGAATTAACATTTTAAAGCATTCATGTCTATATAAATAAATCCTTAAAACCATTTTGAAAACAACGACATTAATGAGAAAGGCTTAGAAGAATAAATCTTTAAAACATTTAAAATGATGTTTTAGTAAAAAGTCACTTAAAAATAATCCCTTTGAAAACACTTTTATGAAACATGGATAATAAATATTTCCTAGTAGATACTTACGTAAAAACAACCTCAGATAATAAAGATATTGTGAAATGAACCATTACCTTGCACTTTCCTTTGGTCGAGGGTACATTTAACCTCTTGTATAATGACCATAGTATGTTATTAAATTATACCAGAAACATATTAATATTTATTATATCACACATGATTCATTTATAACTTTATAATACCCATTTAATAATTATTTCCTTGTTAAATTATTATTTTGGGTAATAATCACTTTCTTTATCGTACGTGTTTTAACTTGTTATTCTTGATCGTATAATTTAGATCATGATTTAAATACTTCCAGAATATAAAACATGATTTATATATAATATATATTTAGAATGTAATTATTTAAAATAGATAGATATATGAAATGGAAGGCACTGTTTATTGAGATTCTAGGTCGTACGCACGCATAAAAGTTGTTTCCGTTTTCATATCATATTGAACAGAATTAAGTGAATAAGATATATGTAAGTACATACATACATATATACATACATACATACATAAATAAATATATATATATATATCTAGTAGAATTATTATTTCATATATTATATACTTATTAATAATATATTTTTATATAATCATTGTTTAATGGTGAACGTGGGAATGAATCTCATCGCGTCGTGGAGACGATAATCCGTACGTACGCACTAGCGACAATATCATTATATTGATGATGAAATAATACATAATTGGATGGTATATAATATATACAGAATCAATAAAATGTTATATTTATTATTTACATTAGTTATACTCATTATTATACCCATCCAAATAACTAAGTGTTTGAATAAAAAACTACACCACGACATGGAGATGATAATGCGTACGTACGCACGTATGGTGACTTTGTTATTTAGAGGATGGATAGAATAAAAAATGTGGTTGTATCATATTTTTAATAACATCACAGTATGTAATAGGTACTAGAGTTATTATTTTGGTATGGAAACAACAAAGAAAGAGGAAGTGGAAGAAGAAAAGAACTTGAAAGAGGGTGGTGAAATTATTACCTCTTATTCGGGTGTTTCCTACTGAGTTGATAAAAAGGGATCCATAATTTGTCTTTAATATCAAATTAAGGCCTCTAGGTTGAAGGGAGGATGGTTGAGAAGATATTTGGGTAGGGTTTGGCTGATACAAAAGGCTTTGGAAGTGTAAAATTAAGAGAAGGGGAAGTACCCTTTTATTAGAGAGGTGAGGGTCACTTAAAGAAAATCTTGAAATATTATTTTATAATAAAATCATTTTCAGTTTCTAATGGCTCAAAAATGATTAAATTCTTGGATAAGGTGGGGATGGGTCTAAAAAATGTCCACAAATAGGTATTAGATAGGTTTATGTTTCCATATTAATCTTATCATTTAGATTTAACTCTTAGTTAAATAGTTTGACATTTACCATGTCTCTTTGTATTTTTATATTATATGGTTAATAAACTTACTCTAACAAGACAAGAAAACCCCAAGTGGTTCTGTATTAATATATATAACCTTATCTATGACCATTGGATAAACCATAGATTTTAGGAATATTATATCAATTAATAATATAGTATTTTGTTTAAAAACTCAATTATGTCAATTTTGACACTATTTAGTATTTGATTTTTTTGAAATCCATAAAAAAATTATCACTTAGAATAAAATTTATTCAATCAACTATATAATGTCATATTGACCTAGAAAATTAGTGGAATTCATCAGAAATATCAATTTACATTTATTTGGATATTTATAATATTAATTATTTTAATATTTCAGTATTAAGGTAATTAGTGCGTCATCATTGTGTCATAAATAAATTAAATTATTTAATGTTTGAAAATTATAAATAAAATAACATTATGTAGGAAATATTTTAATCTATATTATTAATATTTATAGTCAAATTTATCTTATGTATGACTCTATATTAAAAATGGTTTAGTTAATAAACTATGAATTTCAAGCTTTTAACTCTTCATTAAATAAAATAATAATATATGTCATATTCATATCCAAGTGGAACTAAAGAATCATATTTTATTCCCAAGGTGGTTTTTGGTCAAATTACATTTATCCAATAGAATTAGGACATGTTTTAGGGTAATTATAATATCATTTTTACCCTTAATTACCATGTTTACTTTTAACTCTGGTAAATAATCTCAAAAGTTATTATTCAAAAAAAATTATTTTCACCTTATTGAAAGACATTTTACTTTCTGATGTCAACTGTGTCTCTTAGATTTTTTAAATTCAACTCATAGAAGCGGTAAAATTAGGTTTTATGAAAATTTGTAAATGCTCCTAGAAGGTGGATAAAAGACCGTAAAAAGTTCAATAAAATTTTATATATCTAAACTTATTATAAAATCACTCCATTGAATTACATTGAACATATATAGGTATTATGTATCTATTTTGACCTAAAATAAATTAAAATAAAATAACTAAGTACTTAAATAAAATGTTTTTCTTAAACAATAACGTAGTGTTTTTCATTATTCATAAAAAATTGGATGTTTTCAGAAAAATACCAAAAATTTGCCCTAAGCTAATTTTGATATTCCGAATTCAAAAATAAAGTCCATTTTGAAAAATAATTTTTCAAAATTCAAAAAGCGGGTATTAAAATTCATAATAGATAGTTTGATTCATCGTGGTGTGTTAAAATTCTATGTCGCATACAATGCAAGCTACTGCATTATTCAAAGGGAAACGTACCATGGAAGATTGGGGTGTTACAATGATATATATCATAGAATACAACATCCATATATTGGGATAGGTAGAAGATGAAAATAAATAATTTATTTATAATCATCTATTTTGTACATCATGATGTGAATGAATATAATTGAAATATCCATATATAATATCACTAAATCATTAAAAAGATATAACACTTTGATCAATTAGTAAATAAAATATGAAAAATTGGTATAATAAAAAACAATTGGAATAAGATTTCATACATTATGATAGATTCATATTAATAAAGGTGGTATGGGGCATATCTATATTTCAGTGGCAGTTAAGGTGACTAGAGGAGATTAAAGTCCTAGAAGTTCAACGAAGAGGGGTTAGAATTTTGTTTGAGGAAGAAATTCAGGAGGTATTTATATAAAATTAAATATTGGCCCAAAAATATGATATTTTTTAAGTGTTTCTACTTCAGTTATTTTATAGAAGATATTAAAACCATCAACCAATGTTTTTCTAGATAGATTATTCAATAAGTGTCATTATAAATGAGTCTTTTAAAGTATTTTTTTTAATTATTTCTAGTTTAGAAATGCTTCTCAATGAAAGAACTAAGTCAGTTAGCCAACTTATTGGGTATTAATATCTATATATATTTACCAAAGAGGTTCCTTTTAATGACTCGGAACATAGATATTGGAAAAGTGGTTAAGCGGTCTAGCTTGTAGAATTCCAAAACGGGGTCTTTACTGTTGTTACACGGCATGAAGATTTAGAGGATTCTCAATCTTTATAAATATTTATAATGGATGGATATGATTTCTTATGAATCATCAATAGGATTTATCATTCTATCTTCTATACTCATCCCAATGTGGCCTATTCTCTGAGCATTACAAGTATATACCAACTCAATACTAGTTAAAGTCACTAGATTGTAGTTAAGAACATTTTTAAGTACTTAAGAAGAACTAATGACATATTATTGGTCTTTGGAGGAGAATATTAGTTCCCTATAAGGGGTTACATTAATTAATTTTTTCAAACTAAAAAACATGGAATTGGATTTCAATTAGGTTTACTATTTTTTCAAAACGGTTAAGCTGTCAATCAGAATATTCCCAAAAAATCAAATTTAGTATACTCGACAACAGAGGTCAAGTACATCACTACATCATAAGTTATGAATGAAGTAGATATGATCTTGAATTTCATTTATAAACTATAGGTTGTTCCCAGAATCGAGGGAGAAATTGAGCTTTATTAGGATAAAAATGGATCTATTTAGTAGGATAAATAACTTTGGTCTCACCAAAGGGCCAAAAACACCCTTCAAAAATACCATCTTATTCAAGGGATCATTGGGAGGGGTGATGTAAAGATACACTATGGGAAAAACAAACTTTTGTGACGGGCTATTTGTGAGAGGGGGGTCGTCCCATCATAAATAACTTGTTATTTACGACGGGTTTTGGTGGCTCGTCGTGAAAAGTAATGTGGGGTTTGGCGCGGTTTGCGCGCCAAACCGCGGGAAGGTTATTTGCGACGGGAGGAATATTCTCGTCGCAAATAATTCGTTGCTCGGAGGTATTTGCGATGGGTCCCGTTGCAAAAACCTGGCGGCAGTAAATGAGTTTCTTGGGACAGGAAGGTTATTTGCGACGGGGGAATTCCCCCGTCCAAAATAGTTCATTGCTCGGAGGGTATTTGCGACAGGACCCGTCGCAAATACCCGGCGGTAGTAAATGGGTTTTTGCGAGGGGATATTACCCTGTTGCACATAGTTTGTCGCTCGGAAGGTATTTACGACGGGGCCCGTTGCAAATACCCGGCGACGGTAAATGGGTTTGTGCGACGGGATGTTACCCCGTCGCAAAACGTGTGTCAGCAAGTACCTTTTGTGACAGGACCCGTCACAAATACCCTTTTAACCACCGACAACAATTAATGCGAGCAAAGGTATTTGTGACAGGCCCCGTCCAAAAAAAAGACCTATTGCGATGGTATTCCCGTCACAAAAGGTCCCGTCACAACAAATCTAACCTATATATACACTCCATCTGTTTGTTCAAATCCTCCTCTCAATTCTGGCATTCTCTTCCTCTCTCAACCCTATTTTCTGAGTGATAATTTGTTTGAGTTAGTTTTTTTGACGAAAAAATTTTGAAGCCGTCTACATCAATAGATGATCAAGTTTAAAGTTATTTATATTTAATTTAATTTAATATATTTTTTCATTTTTTATGTTAAATTTAATTGTTTTATATTAGTTTTAATTTAATTAGATTTAAATCGTTTTGTTAACAGTATTTATTTTTAATAAAAAATTGAAATTATTAGTACTAATCGTTAATAAATAGGAATAATTAGTAATAAATATGAATAATTAGTAATAAATAGAAATAATTATCAATAAATAGGAATAATTAGTAATAAATAGGAATAATTAGTAATAAATATGAATAATTAGTAATTATTAGGAATAATTAGAAATAATTAGGAACAAATATTTATAATTTGCAATAAATAGGAATAATTAAAAATAAATAGGTATAATTGGCAATAAATAGTAATAATTTGAAATAATTAGAAATAATTAGAAATATATAGTAATAATTAGGAATAATTAGGAATAATTAGAAATAAATAGTAATAAATAGGAATAAATAAGAATAAATAGTAATAAATAGGACTAAATATTAATAAATAGAAATAATTTGTAATAAATTGGAATAATTAATAATAAAAAGAATAATTAATAATAAATAGGAATAAATACTAATAAATACGAATAAATACGAATAAATAACAATAAATACTAATAAATAGGAATAATTAGTAATAAATATGAATAGTTAGTAATAAATATGGATAATTAGTACTAAATATGAATAATTAGTAATAAATAGCAAAAAATTAGTAATAAATAGGAATAATTAATAACAAATAGGAATAATTAGTTACAAATAGGAATAATTAGTAATAAATAGGAATAATTAGTAATAAATAGGAATAATTAGTAATAAATAGAAATTATTAGTAATAAATAAGAATAATTAGTAATAAATAGGAATAATTAGTAATAAATAGTAATAGTTATTACTATATAGTAATATTTAGTACTAAATAGTAATAATTAGGAATAATTAGTATTAATTAGTTGTAATTAGTAATAATTAGAACTAATTAGTAATAATTAGCACTAATTAGAAATAATTAGTAGTAATTAGTAATAATTAGTACTAATTGGTAATAATTAGTAGTAAGTAGTTGTAATTAGTAGTAATTAGGACTAAATAGTAGTAATTAGGACTAAATATTAGTAAATAGTAATAAATACTAATAAATAGTAATAAATTGGAATAAATATGAATAATTAGTAATAAATAGGACTAAATAGTAATAAATAGAAAAATATTAGTAATAAATTGGTATAATTATTAATAAATAGGAGTAATTAGGAATAATTAGCAATAAATAGGAATAATTAGTAATAAATAGGAAGAATTGGTAATAAATTGGAATAATTAGTAATAAATAGGAATAATTAGTAATAAATAGTAATAGTTAGTACTAAATAGTAATAATTAGTAGTAATTAGTAGTAATTAGGAATAAATAATAGTAATTTGGACTAAATAGTACTAAATAGGACTAAATACTAATAAATAGTAATAAATAATAATAATTATAAATATATACTAATAAATAGGAATAATTAGTAATAAATAGGAATAAATAGTAATAAATAGAAAAAAAATTAGGAATAAATAGGAATAATTAATAATAAATATGAATAATTAGTAATAAATAGGAATAATTAATAATAAATAGGAATAATAAGTAATAATTAGAAATAGTTAGTAATAAATAAGAATAATTTGCAATAAATAGTAATAAATATAAATAATTAATAATAATTATGAATAATTAGTAATAATTATGAATAATTAGTAATAATTAGGAATAATTAGGAATAATGAGGAATAATTAGCAATAATTTGGAATAATTAGGAATAATTAGGAATAAATATTTATAATTATCAATAAATAGGAATAATTAATAATAAATATAAATAATTAATAATAAATAGGAATTAATTGAAATAATTAGTAATAAATAGGAATAAACAATAATAAATACTAATTAATAGGAATAATTAGTAATAAATTAGAATAATTGGTAATAAGTAGGAATAATTAGAAACAAATAGGAATAATTTGGAATAAATAGTAATAATTAGTAATAAATATGGATAATTAGTAATAAATTGGAATAATTTGAAATAAATAGTAATAAATAGTAATAAATAGGAATAAATAAGAATAAATTCTAATAACTTGTAATAACTTGGCACAATTTTTAGTGGATTGACGACACTCCTTTTTCTCGATGACTCTTCTACTTTCAACTTTCACAGACTCAAAACATTATGAAATGTATACTTCTACGTATGAATATCCAATATCATATGCATGAGTTTGAATATGCATTCGTAGGACCACATTTTTTATAATGTTTTCAGGAGGTGATAGTTGCAAGAAGATGATTCATCGACGAAAAGGGGGATCTTTTGTCTGATGGCTCATTTACTTGCATCATTCTCACACTGAAATCACAGTGAAGAAACTGCTCATAGGTGCGCTTATACATTCTTGTATTCACGAGAATGAAAAAGCATACATCCGAGAAGATTTTTCATTTTGATTTCAGTGTGAGAAAGATGCAAGTAAATGAGCCGTTGGAAAAAAGAGTAGCCATCAATCCACTGGAAATTGTGTCACTTAAATTTAATGGTAATTATTAAGTAGTTGAAATTATTTATCGTCTTTTTTAAGATAGTGTTTTTATAATTTAAAATTATTCAAAAATAATGATGATTTATATTTTGTATAAAAATATGGAACAAGGAAATTGACATCCGTCATTATTAGATGACCACGCTTGGATAAATCAGCGCAGAAATACAAACGGTTCTGGTTTAAATCCTATATATATTGAGGGTGTTGAATCATTATAATCATTTGCATCATCACAACTAGAATATGTTTCAGGAGGCACAATTAAGTGTCCTTGTAAAAAATGTGCTCTAAGAACGTTGGACACATTTGACAAGGTTTGGGGGCATCTCATGGGGTTTGGTTTTCAAACAGATTATTTTTTTTGGTATCAACATGGTGAACGTAGTTCCAGAGAATATACAAATAACTTGATTCTAGATCCATCACAGTTTAAGGATTTAGTACATGATGATGTAGGTTCATCTGTTCAACAAATTGAAACTCAATATGATAATGATTTAACTCCTAAGTTGGAACCATCCTAATTTTATGAGTTGTTGAGGTCTATTGAGGATGCATTATATCCTGGTTGCAAGATAAGAAAATTGAAAGTGGTTGCAAAATTTATGGGTATTAAATCAGATAATGCAATGTCAAATAACTATTTTTATCAGATATTTTCTTTGGTTAAAACACTTTTTTCTGAATGAAATGTGTTGCCTGCAAATTACTATGAGAGCTAGAGGATTGTTCATAATCTGGGTCTTAGTTATCAGAAGATTCATGCATGTCCAAATGATTGCATCTTATATTTTGGTGAAAATGAGTCATTGAATAGTTGTCCCACATGTGGAAAATCAAGTTATAAAGAAGCTCAACCAGGGAAGTCTGGATCAATTCAAGTAAAACAGATGAGATATTCCCCCTTACACCCAGGTTGCAACGTTTATTTATGTTTGAGAACACAGCGTCAATGATCTCATGGCACAAAACCAATATTTCAACTGAAAAAAGCTTGAATCATCCATTTGAAGGTGATTCATGGAATCATTTTGACCGTTTTCATCCTACTTTTTCTTTAGAAGCCCAAAATGTGCGATTGGGTGTTTCAACTGATGGTTTCTATCTGTTTGGTTCTTATAGTAGTCAGTATTCTTATTGGCATGTATTTATAAGTCCGTACAATTTACCTCCATGGATGTTGATGAAGGAGCCCTATATATTTTAGACTCTATTAATCCCAGGACATTGGAAAAAGAATATTGATGTTTATTTGAAGCCATTGATTGATGTGTTAAATGAATTGTGGAGTGATGGTGTTAGTACATATGATGTTACTACGAAACAAAATTTCATATTAAAAGCTGCATTGATGTGGATGATTAGTGGATTTCCGGAATATGGCATGTTATATGACTGGAGTACACATGGTCCAAAATCATTTCCTTACTGTATGAAAGACAACAAAGCCTTTATGCTCATCAATGGAAAAAAAACATTGCTATTATGACTATCACTGCAAATTTCTTCCAATCAATCATCCTTTTCGGAGGAACGAATCTCATTTCAGAAAAGGTACAATTGAAAGGGATGAACATCCAAAGATGATCTCAGGTACAGAGTTAAAATCAGTTGTATTTTCATTACCTTCCATCACATTTGGTCCAACAGTAAACTAATAGAAAATTGATGGCTTTGGGAAAGAACATAATTGGATAAAACAAATCATTTTTTGGGATATTCCATATTGGTCGGATTTGTTGGTCCGCCACATGTTGGATGTCATGCATATTGAGAAGAATTGTTTTGATAATTTATTTCATACAGTTTTGGATACACTGGGTAAGACCAAAGATACTGTAAAGGCACGATTAGATCTTTCCCAAATTTGCAGGCGACCAGAACATGAACTATTTGAAAATGTTAGATCACAGAGGTTAATGAAGCCAAAAGCGGCTTATACACTGTCCAAAGAGAGTCACTTATTATTTTTTCAGTGGATTTCATAATTGAGACTTCTAGATGGTTGTGCTTCCAATTAGGGTAGATGTGTTAAGAATGGTTATATTACGGGATTAAAAAGTCATGATTGTCATGTTATAATGGAAAGACTTATGCTAATTGGATTCAATGGTTTTTTGAATTCTATGATTTTGGATTCGATAACAGACATATCATATTCTTTTCGAGACATTTGTGCAGTGACAACAGACTATTATGCCCAAAGTAAACTGGAAGAAGATGTTGCTGTAATTATATGTAAACTGGAAAAAATCATTCCACCGGCTTTCTTTGACTCAATGAAACATCTGATAATACATTTTCCACATGAAGCTAAATGTGAAGGTCCCGTAGCATTTTTATGGATGTACCTATTTGAGATATGCATGTAGAAATTGAATAAAAAAGTACATAACAAAGCATCAGTTGAAGGCTCAATTGCTGAATCTTATTTGCAAGAGGAAATTTCTTTTTTCTGCTCTCATTATTTTGAATCTCAATATCCTTCAGAACACAATCACATGGGATAAAATTAGGGGAATGTTAATGATGAAATTGACAATCAATTATCAGTTTTTAATCATCCAAATCTTGGTTTCAGTGGAGTTCATGAATGATGGATTTTAGATGATGAACATCACAGAGCTCATACACATGTTCTGCTCAACTGTGAAGAAATGACATCAATTGTGTTGTGAGTGCTTCTATCACTTATTCTTTAATTCATGTTGCATTATGTAAACTTATTCTATTTTTAGGTTATTAGATAATCATATCAAGAAACAACTTCCACAAATTACAGCAGCTGCTCTTGAAAAACGTATACAAAAAAATATTTTCAATGGTTTCAAAATCTGGTAAGATAAATTATTGACAATTTAATATCAATTCCATTTATTATTTATCATATTGATAATTGTTTTACAAATTTTAAGGTGTCTCAAATTGCTGATAAAATTGATAAGCGACTGTGTATATTGAGTAAACCACCATCCAAAATGGTTAAATATTAAAATTCATATGTGGTGAATGGTTTTCAATTTCATACACGTGCATATGGGGAATCAAAAAAACAATAAACAATGGACTTTTCTTTAGAGGATCGCATCAAAGAGAAACTTAAGTTGACTTTTAAGGCATTCTGGATGAAATTATTGAGCTGTGTTATCTTGGACAGAATTACATAACAATTTTTAAATGTTGGTGGTTGGATACTGAGAGAGGCTTTCATTTTCATCTGACTCATGGAATCATTGATAAAATATATAAAATTATCCATGCAGTAAATGAACCATTTTTACTAGCTAAACATGAACATCCAATTTATTACACAAAGTAATGTGCTACTTCAAGAGACATGAGTGATTTGAGAAAAATAAATAAGAAATCTCAGGGGAATCAGTTAACTCAAACTGAATGTGGTTTCATTGAAGTGGAAGGAAATGAAATTTTTCAAGAGACTGCTCAAAATCCATCTTTTTTACAAAGAGATGTGAATATCGAGGATGACACCCCACAATTAAGGATCGATGATGACGAAAATGTTAATGATGTTACAAATGAATTTGAAATGACAAGAGATGATGAAACTGAAAATCATATGGATATTGATGATTATGAGGAGGAAGATGAAGACACTGACATGAACAGTTATGAAGATGAGGATGAAGATGAACATTAACACAGTTAAATATTAGTTATAATCATAACTAATATTTATATATATATATAATAGTTATTTTCAACTATCTGCTAACAACAATCATTTTATGTTTCAGATGGCTCCTGATATATTTCATGAGTTGCAAGAGGCTTATCTACCTTTGGATGAGGGGGATTTTGGATCATCTGACCCTCATCCTACTGACAGTTCAGGGGGTATGCAGAGGGGGTATGGTCTTGTTTGACTAATGATTCCTGACCCTACCCTCGAGTGACGTCCACTCATTGGCTTCAATACTTGCACACGGAGGTATGGTAACCTATATATTTTAGTTAGCTTTCATTAATTTATTTATATATATACTAATTGTTTGGTTATTTATTCCTTTTTCACAGTTTTGCGCATGTAGCTATTGGACATGGGAGCCCTATCTTGCACAATTATTTTTCTCAACCATGGATCACATGGGAACAGATTCTCGTTGATGTGTGACGCGACTTGTTCGATCATTGGCTTGTATGTAAATAAAGAATATTTATTTTGAAATTTATTTTATTAATAACATGATATTATAAATTATTTTTAGGGTTTATGGTATCCCATCGATGATAGAATGTGTGATGTTATCCACGCGACATGGAAGGTGTCTATGCATGACCATTTCCGTCAGTTTTTGCACAATTTGAGAAGAACCATTAAGGAAGTAGGAGTGATAGAATTTGATGAGTCGTGTAGAGCCCACCGACCAGAGTACATTTCATCTCACATTTGGGATGGATTATGTTTACACTGGTTGGGTGGTGGATTTCATTGGATATCTTCAGTGGGAAGGTAGAATCAGGGGAGACAGGAGGTGACATGTTGAGCTGGTAGTCGTACATTCAGTATGCAAAGAGAGCATCTAGTATGTATATTTTTTTAAATATTTTATATAAATTTAAATTTAAATAGTTTATTTTATATTTCTGCAGGCAGTCGAGCATCTTTATATTACGAAGATCGACGTTTATCGGAGGATGTAAAGTGATCCAGTCACTGGAGATATTAGAGGTGATCGCCAGCGTCAGATTGTGGTTAGTATTTTTTTCAGTTTGAAAATTAACTCCATATAATATTTTCACCATTTTAATTTCAAATTTGAATTAAAGAATTCATATGAGGAGATGTTTCAATGGCAGCAGCAGCAGGATCAATTGTGCACTCAGGCTGAGCTTAGAGAGAGTTTGCAGAAGCAGCATGAAGAGATGTGTCGGCGGCAGCAGTAGCAGCAGTAGTAGCATGAGGAGGAGATGCGTCGATGAGAGCACCAGTGGTAGCAGCAGCATCACAAGAAGATAGAGTACATGTGTCATCTGACTCGTAGTTTAGGGATTGAGTTTCCTCCCCTATCTCCTTTGCCTCCTCCACCTCCTCTAAAAGGCAACTCCCCCTAATGATTTTTTTTTTGTTAAAAACATTTAAATTCATGATTTGTAGTAATATGAACTATTTACAGTTTCTGTCTTTTATATTGGTGAAAATATTGCATAATTTTTTTTATTTTTAATAATTTATTATTTATTATTATTATTATATTTTTTAATATTTTTTCATTTAACTAATAATAATAATATTTTATGATTTTTTTATATTTTTTTGTAAATATTGAGAATTTTAATAATTTTTTATTTTTTATTATTTTAAGAATATTAATTTTAATTTTCTATTAATCATAATTTTATTAAATATATTTTTTTAGTATTATATTTTTTAATATCTATTTATTTTAACAATAATAATATTTTTTACTTTTTTATTATTTTACTATTAATAATATAATTTTTTCATTAATCATAATTTTATTAAAAAAACTTATTATGATTAGTATTTGCAACGAGTCCTTTGGGACGGGATCCCGTCACAAATAATCAAAATATAATTTTTTATTATTAGTATTTGTGACAAGACGACGAGTCCGTCGTAAATACTATTTGCGAGGGACCCGTCGCAAATAGGTCATCGCAAATATCTATAATTACAGTAGTGATATTTTGGTTGTCTACTGAGGAGAATGTAGTGGATCCATTGATGAAACTATTATTACAACAAAAGAATGAGGATCGTATTGAATCTCTTGGTTTGAGTTGCATGAGAGATTGGATATAATGGTTGTAAAATGTTTCATGATTTATAATAATGAGAATATACATTTATTATTTATTCAAGTGTACTATAATGTATATTTCATGAATAGTGGAATGATAATATCACCTATAAGTATTACTTTGATATTTCCCTAATTAATGATTATCATTGTGTAATATGTGTTTTGATGATATGTAATGATTAACATGAGTATAATCTTATACTCAGTATATATATTTTAATATGGGATATGAATAATATAATCATTAGATAATAAGAGGATACTTATTATTTAAATTAATATACCAAAGTAAATCACATGGAATGTCACATGGTCATTGATATACTTAGGGTTGTATTATTATTAGTAATCCATATTACCTAAGGTTGGCGTGATACCTTGCATGAGAAGCTTAAAACATTGATACTAAAAGAGGATTTTTTTCATGGATCTTTTATCAATATTTTTCCCCAATAAATGAAAAATATGTATCCCGATGTTATCTTTTTAAGAGTCTACTTACATGCACTAATTTTATGTTACAGCTATTTATAATATAAAATATAAAAATAAATGAAAACTGAAAGATTATGGATTTTATGAAATGAATGTGATATTTATATATATAAATGAATGAAAAAGAAGAATCAATAAGAAATGAAGTTAGAAAAAATAATTTTGTTTTCCCTAGGAGTTCACAGTGATGATGTATTTGTTCTCAAAAATAAAATTCGTCATACCCTATTCAATATAGAGATCAAAATTTATCACTCTATGCCCATTTTTTTAATTTTGATTATATGAAAATTATATCTCTATATATAGGAAAATATATTATGAAATCTGGAAAGTAAAAATAATTGTCACACATCACCCCCTCAATACTACTCCAACATATACAGTATTGAAATAATTAAGGATATAATAATATATTCGGAAGAGAAAGAAGTTAGTATCTGGTAGAGTAGGGATACCACACCAAAAATCATTTTAACCACCACTAAAATCATATAAAAAATAAAAAATACATCGAATCCTAATAAACTCAAAATATAATCAACCCTCCCCCCTATCCTGAAAAACAATGAGGGTTAATTCTCCACAATTATGGAGATTACTAAATCATTATGGGCAAAATGAAAAATAAAAAATAAAAAGTGAGAGGAATAAGAAGAAAAAAAAAGTGAAAACTACTATATATAAAAATATACATGATTGTAACTGTAAAATATACCCCTCTTTAGCTATTGAAAATGACTAACTCCTTTGAATGGAAGTGGAGGTGTATATTTATAAGAAATAAAGATGAAAATTTTTCACTCTAGTTCTATCATTCGAAAGTTGGTTAATGTTTCGCTCACTAAATGGAAGAATCATGGTAGTTGATTTTCGGTAAAGTAATTTGTAGCTATCTTATTCATTGGATTAGAAAATTATAGTTTCTATGGAAACATGTAACTAAAGTTATGACCAAATTTTGGAAGAAACCATTTTTTTCATGGATGAATATTATAATTATCATGCCCTTATCTCCCATGATTTCATGGCATTGTAAAAAAATGAATCTAGAGGAACGATTGTTTCTAAAATCTTTCTTTAGCCTCTACAATGCCTTTATGTAAATTTTTGTCTCAATTTGGTGAGTAATTTGTGATATATAGTCGAAAAAACAAAATTATCCAAAACTATGCAAATATTTCAAGGCCCCAATTACATGATTTATTTTGTCCATTTATGGTTGGATTTATATTCAGGTATATCTGAATAAAATAAATCACAATGAATATAAAATCCTAACAACAAAAATTTCATAATTTGGAACATTTTATAAAATTTTTAAAGATGTAATACAAAGATGAAATAAAAATTCAAAAATAAAACATTTTCAAAATAAAGATTGAAATATTTAAAAATATATATAATTTTAATTTTACCCTTAAAATTATATGTTTTTTGGATTAAAACATTAAATTATAGAATAAAATATGAGAAAATATGAGTTTTATTATATACATTTCTTACACAGGCCTTTAGGATTAGCTAATCAGTTGGTTGTTGGGTCAATTTCTTATTATATCATTGGATAGAGGTCAACCAGGATAAGATTTTACCACTAATATAATTAGAAAGAAAATGGGCTATGGATTGAATTAGACTAAGGAAATGCATTACCATGCTTATTTCAGTGACATATTATGTTCTTAGCTACATGGATGATGAACATGTGATGCGCTCATCTTCTCGATGAATGGAATCTAATGTATTTATTGACCTAGTTAATCTTTTTCCAAGAATCATTAATGTGTGAGATAGAATATATTATATTGACATGTTCTATGTCTATAGGTCCATTGATGTCATGGAAAAATGGATTATATATGTATGCATATGGTGTATATGATATCTCTTATTATATAAATTTTCACATAGATACACAATTATATTTAATTAAGATCATATCAAACCTATTTATAACATTTGTAACATGTAATATTTAATAGAGGATATTATTTTCATACATATAATAAATCAGGATTTATATTTTTTTAAGAATTTTGAAAATTAACATAGATTCACATATTCAGGCCTTAGGGTAATTATTAAATATTGTATAAAGTGTTTTTTTGTAAATGGATAGAGTTTGATAAGACATATCCAATGTAGTTTTCATTGATTCACTAAGAGTTAAAGGGTTTTTTATAAATTATTTACATGATTTTAGTCTAACTAAAAGATTTTTTGAAAATCACAAAAGTGGGGATATCATATTTTATGAGAGCCTTGAGTTATAGGTATAAATATGGTAATGTAGACACTTTTATCATAGCATGCAACTATTTTTTAACATAGTGTGTGATAGATAGTGATATGGGATATCAAGTGATTATCTTCTGCAAAATATTCAACTATGAGTTCCTTCATTTGTAAAACATTAATATGATTCATTTATGGCTATAGAAAAAAAAA
The DNA here is from genome assembly GCA_963277665.1 of Viscum album. NCBI lineage: Eukaryota > Viridiplantae > Streptophyta > Magnoliopsida > Santalales > Viscaceae > Viscum > Viscum album. Next base: position 57,687,149 of record OY728123.1, read on the forward strand.
TGGCATGATCATTTTAAGTGATTAAATGATCATATCCCCAATGGGAATATGTTATTGTAAAATATAACAACTTCCAAGTGTTTACAGTCAATGCATGGATCCATTCATTGAATGAAGGGATCCTATATAGGGGATGAGATTCCATTTTAGTTTAAACAACATATAATATAGAAATATCTGAATCTATCTCTTCCTCCTTTTTCATGAGTCATCTTCATTGAGATGGTTCTAGCACACCTTTGGTGTTTGGGGCTCCACTTGTTATGAAAAATGATACCAATGGATGGTGTATCACCTGTAGAGGTGATAATCATTCGGTTGTCACTTAGTGATAACAATAAATATTATTCCATTATATTTAAAAAAATGTATATCATACTGCGATCAAGGTATGCCTATTCAATTACGTTATTCATTTTAACATGTTGGTTCGGTTGATAATTGATCAAGAATTATATGGGTTTCATCCACTTCAATGATCATATGATGACCATCCAAAACCTATCATTTCATATAAACCCCTCAACTGAATATATTATGTATCACTACATTCAACCTATTTTAATCTATAGAATGGTGAATACATTCTATTGAAATTACTTTTATCTTGATAAATTCTTTTCTGAAAATTATTGTGTAATATTTTGGACGTCTCATTGAAGTACCACTTCACTTATCCATTTAATAACTCTCTATATTTATCCAATTTTCTTGAGTAAGAAAGTATGGGATTATAATGAAAATGATAAAAATAAATATTTGTGAGTTCATGGGTTATTTTTTCATTTTTCACAACTCTCACTATAATTCACATAGAACGAATGGAATAAGGATGATTGAAATTGTATTATGAACTTAAAAATAAATTAAACCATAACTCCTTAAGAAAGAAAATCTAAATATTTATATATAAAAGTGGTACAAGATATCATAAAAGTAACACCCTGAGATTTCACAATACGTTTCCCTTTAAATAATGCAGTAGCTTACGTTGTACGCAACATGGAGTTTTAACACACCATGACCAATAAAACTAGCTATTATGAATAGTAATACCCCCTTTTGGAAATTTTATAAATTTTAATTATCAAAATGGACTTCATTTTTGGATTCAGAATATCAAAAATAGCTTTGGGTTAATTTTTGGTATTTTTCTAAGAATTTTCAATTTTGGATGAATCGTGAAAAACTCTACGCTATTGTTTAAAACTGACTTTTTATTTAAATAATTAGTTATTTTAATTTAATTTAACTTAATTTAGGTCAAAATAGATACATAATACCTATATATGTTCAATTTAATTCATTGGAGTCATTTTATAAGAATTTTAGATATATAAAATTTTATTGAACTTTTTGCTGTCTTTTACCCACCTTCTAGGTGCATTTACAAATTTGCATAAAAAATAATTTTACTAATTCTGTGAGTTGAATTTCAAAAATCTAAGAGATACGGTTTTATATCAGTAAGTAAATTTGGTTCAATAAGATGAAAATAATTTTTGGTGAATAGTAACTTCTGACTTTTATTTACCACGGTTAAAAGTAAATAGGGTAATTAAGGGTAAATATGATGTTTTAATTACCCTAACACGTTTCCTAATTCTATTGGATAAGTGTAATTCGACCAAAAATAACCTTTGAAATAAAATATTACCCCCTTTGGTCCATTTGGATTAGATTAGGATGTTTATTATTATTTTATTTATAGATGAGTTAATAGAGTTAAATTCAAAGATTAATAACTAAACCATTTTTAATATTGAGTTATACATATGATAAATTTGACTATAAATATTAATTAGAAAAATAAATATATTTCCTACCTAAATTTATTTTATTTATAATTTTCAGACATTAAATAATCTAATTTATTTATGACACAATGATGATGCAGTAATTACCTTATTAATGAAAGATTAAAATAATTGATATTATAAATATCAAAATAAATTTAATTTGATACTTTTGTTGAAATAAACTAATTTTATAGGTTAATATGACATGTTATGTGTTATTAAATAATTTTTTTGACGTAATCATGCTATTATGATTTTCACAAAAACCAAATACTAAATATTGTCAAAATTGACATAATTGAGTTTTTAAAACAAATACTATATTATTAATTGATATAATATTTATAAAAATATAAGGTCTGGACCATGGACATTGATAAGGTTATATATATTAATAATTAACCACTTGGGGTTCTCTAGGCTTGTTATAGTTTGTTTATTAACCATATAATATAAAAATACAAAGATACATGGTAAATGTCAAACTATTTAACTAAGAGTAAAATCTAAAAGATAAGGTTAATATGGTGACCTACACCTATCTAAAACCTATTGGTTGAGAGTTTTCTGACCCATCCACACATTATTCTCTAAATAAATCATTTTGGATCCATTAGAAACCAAAAATGATTTTATTATAAAATAATATTCCAAGATTTTCCTAAAGTGACCCTCACCTCTCTTATAAAAAGGATAATTTCCTTCTCATAATTTCACAACTCCAAATCCATTTGTCTCGGCCAAACCCTACCCAAATATCCTCCCAAAATTCCTCCCTTTATCTTTGAGTCCTTACTTTGATCATAAATCCAACCTAAGGAGACCTTTTAATCAAATCAAAAGGAAGAACCTAAAGAAGAGGTAAATATTTTATCACCTCTTGCAAGTTCTTTTCTTCTTCCTCTTCCTATTTCTTTGTTGTTTCCATACCAACATAATAAATCCAGTTCCTCCTACATACTATGATGTTATTATAAATATGGTACAACCATATTTTTTATTCTATCCATCCTCTAAATGACAAAGTCACCCTACGTGCGTATGTACGGCTTACCGTTTCCACGTCGTGGTCTAGTTTGTTATTCAAACACTTCATTTTTTGGATGGGTATAATAATGAGTAAAACTGATGTAAATAATAAATATAACATGTTAATGATTATTTATATATGATATAACATCCAATTACATACGATTTCACAATCAATATAATGATATTGTCACTCGTGCGTAAGTACGAATTAGCATCTCCACGAACGCGATGAGATTCATTCCCCATCGTAATCATTCAAGAATAATTTTCATTTTATGGTTAAAAATAATTTTTATGAATATAATATAATTTTTTATATGAATTAAATACATCTTATCCATAACAAACATGGCTTACATAACCAAGCATATAATGGAAAATGAATCAGTTAACACCCGAAATGATGATACTACTGAAATATTATTAACAAAGCCATATAAGAGGATCATATATGATATAATATTTTTGTATATAGTTCTTGTAAAATTTAATAACAATGTTTTAACTATTATATAGGAGGTTAACATACCATTGACTAAGTAAAAGTACAAGGTAAGGGTTAATTTCACAATCTCTTTATTATCCGATGTTGTTTTTACGTAAGTATCTACTAGGACCTCTTTATCATCCACATCCATGTTTCATAAAAAAGTATTTCAAAAAATTATTATTATTTACTAGACTATGGGTTAAATTCATTTATATACTTTTTTGAATTTTTATAAAATGGTTTTAAAGGAATCGTTTAATCGTTTTCCAAACAATTTACTTTATGAAATTTTCGACAAAACTAAGGTAAGAATGTCTTATTTTAACTTATACAGAGGGTGTGGCTATTTTCCACCATTATATCATCATCAAAGCATCCCATACAATATTATTAAAAAAATTTCTAAATAATTGTTTTATTTTATAATTATGTGACTTTTAAATGATTTCAAAATAGAAAGAGGTATTTATTTCAAATAGTTTTCATTTAATCTATGTCAACATCCTTTGATGGATATTAAACTTGTTTGTAGTTGATTTATTATGATAAAAATCTTCCATATTGTATTGAAGTTTTTTTGATATGTTTGACTGTGTATGTGATACGTTTACACCATTCATGGTTTATAGATAAAGTATTGACATTTTGTATGTTATTTTTAATAAAAATGTTTATGTTATGTTTAGACCTTTTTATATGAGGAATGCATTGGAATTAGTAAGTGATGGGTGGAGCCCAGTATAGCTCCTCGATGCATCGGTAGGACTCATGAGACAAACTAGTGTCTTGGCACAATTCCTTGACAAAATCTTATTTGTATTCTTGGCACAAGGACTTAACTATGTGGTTACGAAGTCTGGCATTATTCATTCCATCATTATAAAAGAGGATATTGATATTGCATGTGATTATTCGACTAGTATAATATCCATGTGAACAATTAAATGGAATTATTTGATTTTATCATTTCCATATTATGCTGAAGTTTTAGTATAAAATTATTTTTTAGTCTTATACATTGCCTTAAATGTTTATGCTTATTTATGAAAGTTTTTGCTATATTGTTATCCTTATTGAGCATCTGAGCTCACCCCTTTCTGTGTTTTATTTTTCCCATGATGTGAAGAAGTATTTTATAGTTGAACTATAGGGATAGGATAAGGATATAAGTGTTTTGAAAAGGTGAAAAAAGGTTTTTGATGTTTTTATTTCATGATGTAATGTAAAACTTATGAATGTATCCAGTATATCCAAGGCTACTAAATTGATTGATCTTTCCAGACATGATTCCTTGTATCATTCCAATGTTTTGTAATAATACACCGACTCTAGGTAACTAGGTTCAGGGTGTTACAGTTGGTATTAGAGTAATTTTAGTATAAACCCTGGAAATTATATTTAGAAATCCTATGATTAGAGAACACTACCCTAAGATAGACTTTGAGTATTAGTATAGCAAAAATTCCATGAATTTTGGTATTGTAGAGATTTTGTGAGTTTTTCAAGAAATACATCACTGTTTGGATACGAGCAGGCAGAGGTGGATCTGGCACAGATGTACCTAGGGGTAAAACTCGAAAACACCGCTTTGAGCATGACTCGAACGGGAACTGGTGCACAAAAACGGGCCTTTCTGCAACTCACTCAGGTTATGAATAATAACCATACCCGTATAGAGAACCCTGATCCGCAACGTGGAGGATCAATGTTAGATTTTTTCATGAGGAAACAACCACCAATATTAAATGGGAGTAAAAATCCAATATTAGCTCAGCAATGGATAAATTATTTAGAGAAAATATTTCATGCTTTGGGGAGTAGCGAAAAGGGAAAAAGTTTTCATGGAAGTTTATCATCTCACGGGAGATACAGATCAATGGTGGTCATTAATACAAAACAAAAAGGAAGATAAAGAATTATCGAACAGGGAATGGATGAAGGTTAATGAGATTTTCTTGGATAAATACTTTCCTTATGACCATCAAGCGGATATGGAAAGACAATTTCTGATTCTGAGGAAAAAGGAGGGTGATAATGTAGTATGAGGATAACTTTACAAGGTTATCTAGGCATGAATCAGATTATATACATAACACAAGGATTAATATTGGTCTATTATTTGATGGGTTAACACCATTTCTCTATCGAGCATTAATCTCAAAATCCTTCTCATCGTATGGAAATATTTTCTCATGTGATATCAAGACAAAAAAATAATTCTCTAAGTCTTATGAATTTAAAGTAAAGCAAGAAAAGAAGAGATCAACTGAACACTCTGGAAATGGAAATAAGTGGAAGAAAGGAAAAGTTGAATATCTATCCAACAGTAAATGTGGAAAGAAACACGCCGGTACTTTCCTAAAGGGAATGGGAGTCTGTTAAAAATTTGGTGAAAAAGGCCACCAAGTTCGTGATTGCAAGGGGAAGAAAGAGGTTGTCAATGAAAAATTCTACAATTGTAGAGAAAAGGGTAATTATGTAAATGAATGTCCTAAGTGCCAAAGAAACATACCCCAGAAAAGGACAAGGGAGAAAGGACAAGCTTATGTGATCACTAATGCTGAGGTTGGAGCTCTGAAAGACATGGTGGTAGGTAATTTAATGGTTTCCTCAAGTTTAGCCAATGATTTATTTGATTCTGGATCATCACATTATTTCATATATTTCCAGTTTTTTAAGAAAATAAGATATTTTTCAATTTGACTTAACAAGTGAGTTGTTAGTCAAAACACTTAAGGAAAGTATCATCACAACAAATTTTTGTGAATCAGTTCCATTTAGAGCATATAAATGTTCTTTATCTTCTAATCTCATCATCATAACCATGATTGAATTTAATATAATCCTCAGAATGGATTGGTTTTCAGACCATGATGTGAAAATTTATTGTAATAAGAAAGAGGTTACAATTTTTGATGATGATAAGGAGTACCTTATCTTTAAATTAGAAACGTCACCACCTGGTTCTTATCTAGATCTGCCCCCAGTAGCTCTACTAAATTCAATTATTGGGGAAGAAGAGAATAAAATAAATATTGGTGAGGAAAATAATGTTCGAATAGAGGATGTACATATTGTGAAAGAATATTTTGATGTGTTTCTAGAGGATTTACCTGGACATCCTCCAGAACAAGAAATTCAGTTTTCCATTGATTTAATTCCTGGTTCAAGGCCCATATCGAAGACCCCTTATTGAATATCCACTGTGGAATTAGTGTAACTAAAGAAACAACTAGTGGAATTGAGTAATTAGGTATTTATTCACCCTAGTTTTTCTCCATTGGGGGCCCTATTATTTTTATTAAGAAGAAAGATGGATCTATGAGGCTGTGCATTGACTACAGGGAGATCAATGCCATAAAAATAAATAACAAGTATCACCTACCGCACATTGATGATTTATTCAACTAACTTCATGGAGCTCAATATTTTTAAAATATTGACCTTCGATCTAGATATCATCAATTCTGTGTGAAGTAGGAAGACATTCCAAAAAACTGCATTTCAAACCAGGTACCGGCATTACGAGTTTACAGTAATTCCTTTTGGATTGACTAATGCACCCACTGTCTTCATGGATCTAATGAATAGAGTTTTCAAAGAATATCTTGATGACTTTGTAGTGGTATTTATTGATGATATTTTGATGTACTCAAAAGGCTATGAAGATCATGAAAATCACTTGCGCATTATCCTAAGAACTCTTAGAAGTAATGAATTATATGGGAAGTTTAGAAAGTGTGAATTCTAGCTTCAAGATATTTCTTTTCTTGGCCATATTGTCTCTAAAGATGTAATCTCTCTTGATCCTTCAGAGACCAAGGTAATCCATGAATGTACAACACTGATGAGTATAACTGAGGTACGCATTTTTATTGCTTTAGTAGGTTATTATCAGTATTTTGTCCATAATTTTGCCTAAATGGCTAACCCATTAACCAAGATCACATGTAAAGGGGTTAAATTTGTTTGGACAAAATATTGTGAAGAATGTTTTGAAGAACTGAAGAGAAGATTAGTTAATTCTCCTATCTTTACTCTACCATAGGTGAATGGTGGATTTTTTATTTATAGTGATGCTTCAAATAAAGGACTTGGTTTTTTTCTTATGCAGAATGATATAGTTGTTGCCTATACATCATAGTATCTAAAAATTCATGAACAAAACTATCTCACTCATGATATTGAGTTAGCAGCTATAATCTTTTCTCAGAAAATATGGATACACTATCTCTATGGTGAACAATTTTATATTTATACTGATCACAAGAGTTTGAAGTAAATTTTCTCACAAAAAAACTGAACACGAGGCAAAGGTGGTGGCTTGAACTACTCAAGGATTTTGATTTCACTATACACTACCACCAAGGGAAGGAAAATAAGGTGGAAGATGCTTTGAGCATAAAGGATCAAGCAATTTTGAACACTATAAGAGTTGAAAAGGATCCTATATACACGGATCTAGTAAAGATGGATATAGGAATAACCATAGAAGTTGAAACATCAATGATTTTTCAAATGGTTTCCAAACTATCTTTATTAGAAAGGAAAAAAAGTTCTCAAACAGATGATGAGGAATTTAAAAAGAAAATTAAAGTTGTGAATGATGGGAGATTGATCGATTTCATATATGAAGATGGAATTTTGAAATTTCGTAAGAGACTTTGTGTTCCCAATATACTTGATCTAAAAAGGGAATTGTTGGATGATGATCATATCTCCAATTTCTTTATACACCCTGGTTGCACTAAGATGTATAGAGATTTTAAAGAATATTTTTGGTTGGACAACATGAAGAGGAAGTTTATTGATTTTGTGTCAAGATATATGGTTTGTCAACAAGTGAAAACTAGAAGTCAACAAGCTGGAAGATTCATGCAACCTCTTCCCATACCTGAGTGCAAATGGGATAATATTACGATGGACTTTTTCATGGGGATACCAAAGACTCCTAGAAGAAATGATTCAATATAGGTCATTGTTGATTGTCTTACCATGTCAGCACATTTTCTTGCTATAAGAGATGATATACCACTTGAACGTATGGAAAGACTATATATTAATGAAGTTGTAAGACTTCATGGAGTACCCTTATCGACTGTTTCTGATCATGATCCCTATTTTACATTACGATTTTGAAAAAGTAATCAGAAGATCCTGGATACTAAACATCATTTGAGCACTGCCTACCACCCTCAAACTGATGGAAAATCAGAACAGACTATTCAAAACTTAGAATATATGTTGAGATCTTCCTCATATGACTTTCAAGGTATGTGGGATCATTATTTACCTCTGGTAGAATTTTCCTATAACAATAGCTTCCATTCAAGTATTCATATGACACCATATTAAGCGTTATATGGAAAGAGATGTCACACAGCAACTTGTTGGGATGATGTTGGTGAAAGAAAACTCGTAAGCCCAGAACTTGTTGAGGAAACTATAGAAAAGTTGAATATTATCTAAACCCACATCAAAGCAACCCAAAGTAAGAAAAATAGTTATGCCAATAATCAGAGGAAGGATTTGAAATTTCAAGCGGAAGATCATGTTTTCTTGAAGGTTTCTCCAGGGAAGGGTGTTATACGATTCAATAAAAATGGCAAATTGAGTCCCAGGAATATCAAACCTTTCGAAATTCTAGAAAAAATTGGATTTGTATATTATCATTTGGAAATTCATCCAAGTCTCTCTAAAGTTCATGATGTGTTCCATATATCACTGTTGAGAAAACACATGTCTGACCCAACGCATGTACTCACTTATGAGGAAATTTAATTGGAACCTAATATGTATTGTTGTGAAGAGCCTGTCAAAATTATTGATACTAGAGAACAAGTGTTGAGATACCGGACGGCTCGTCTGGTAAAAGTTCTATGGAGAAACAATAAGATAGAAGAGGCAACGTGGGAACCTGAGGAACTTATGATGAAGAAACCTCAAATATTTTTATGGAATAATATTCTATAAATTTCAAGGACAAAATTATTTTAATTAGGGGATAATGTAACACCCTGAGCTTCCATAGTACGTATCCCTTTTAATAATGTAGTGGCTTATGTTTTACTCAACTTAGTGTTTTAACACGCCACGACCAATGAAACTAGCCATTATGAATAGTAATACCCACTTTTTGAAATTTTATAAATTTTAATTTTCAAAATGGACTTCATTTTTGTATTTAGAATATCAAAATTAGCTTAGGGTGAATTTTTGGTATTTTTCTGAGAACTTTCAATTTTTGATGAATAGTGAAAAACACTCTGTTATTGTTTAAAACCGATTTTTTTAAATAATTAGTTATTTCATATTAATTTATTTTAGGTCAAAAATTTATACATAATACCTATATATGTTGAAAACACTATTTAAAGTAAAATGTGGTTCAATAATTCGAAACATTCAGTTGATATCAGTAAGAAAAATGTGGTTCAATAAGATGAAAATAATTTTTAGTGAATAGAAACTTTTGACTTTTATTTACCACTGTTTAAAGTAAATAGGGTAATTTAGGGTATAAATGATATTATAATTACCCAAACACATTTCCTAATTCTATTGGATAAGTTTAATTCGACCAAATACAACCTTAGGAATAAAATATGATCACATTTGGTCCACTTGTATTAGATTATGACATTTATTATTATTTTATTTAAAGAAGAGTTAAAAGAGTTAAATTCAATGATTAATAACTAAACCATTTTTAATATAGGGTTATACATAAGATAAATTAGACTGTAAATATTCATTAGAAATCTAAAAATATTTCCTAAACAATGGTATTTTATTTATAATATTTAGACATTAAATAATTTAATTTATTTATGACAGAATGATGAGGCAATAATTACCTTATTAATGAAATATTAAAATAATTGATATTATAAATATCCAAATAAATGTAATTTGAGAATTTTTATGAATTACAATAATTTAATGGGTTAATATTACATTTTAGGGTGCATTAAATAATTTTTTTTGAAAGTAATTGTGCTGTTATGATTTTCACAAAAAACAAATACTAAATACTGTCAAAATTGACATAATTGAGTTTTTAAAATAAATACTATATTATTAATTAATATAATATTCCTAAAAATCTAAGGCTTAGACAAAGGACTTAGATAAGGTTCTATATATTAATAATGAACCACTTAGGGTTCTATTGGTTTGTTATAGTAAGTTTATTGACAATATAATATAAAAATACAAAGAGACATGGTAAATGTCAAACTATTTCACTAAGATTTAAATCTAAAAGACAAGGTTAATATGGTGACCTAAACGTATCTAAAACCTATTTGTTGAGAGGTTTTCGACCTATACCCAACTTAGCTTAATAATAAATCATTTTGGAGCCATTATAAACTGAAAATAATTTTATTATAAAATAATATTTCAAGCTTTTCCTAAAGTGACCCTCACCTATCTAATAAAAAGGGTATTTCCCCTTCTCTTAATTTCACACCTCCAAATCCATTTGTCCTAGAAAAACCCTACCCAAATATCTTTCCAACATTCATACCTTCATTCTAGAGTCCTTACTTTGGTCAGATAGCTAACTTAAGGAGCCCTTTTGATTAAATCAAAAGGAAGAACCCGAAGAAGAGGTAAATATTTCATCACCTCTTTCAAGTTCCTTTCTTCTTCCACTTCCTCCTTCTTTTTTATTTAAATTATAAAATAATAACTCCAATATATTTTCTATACTGTGATGTTATTATAAAAATGTAACAACCATATTTATTATTTCATCCATCATATGAATGACAAAGTCACCATACGTGCGTACGTACGGCTTACCGTCTCCACGTCATGGTGTAGTTTGTTATTCAAACACTTCATTTTTTGGATGTGTATAATAATGAGTATAACTGATGTAAATAATAAATATAAATTGTTAATTATTCTTTATATATGATAATACATCCAATTACATACGATTTCACCATCAATATAATGATATTTTCACTCGTGCGTAAGTATGAATTACCATCTCCACGAACGCGATGAGATTCATTCCCCATCATAATAATTCAAGAATAATTTTCATTTTATGATTAAAAATAATTTTTATGAACATAATATCATTCTGTATATGAATGAAATAAATTTTATCCATAACAAACATGGCTTATATAACCAAGCATATAATGGAAAATGAATCAGTTAACACCCGAAATGATGATACTACTGAAATATTTTTAACAAAGCAATATTAGAGGATCATATATGATATCATATTTTTGTATATAGTTCTTTTATAATTTAGTAAAAATGTTTTAACTATTATATAGGAGGTTAACATACCATCTAATAAGGAAAATTACAAGTTAAGGGTTAATTTCACAATCTCTTTATTATCTGAGGTTGTTTTTACGTAAGTATCTACTGGGACCTCTTTATCATCCACATCCTTGTTTCTTAAAAAAGTATTTCAAAACATTTTTATTATTTACTAGACTATGGTTTAAATTTATTTATACCCTTTTTTTACTTTTTATAAAATATTTTCAAAGTAATCTTTCTATCATTTTCCAAATAAGGTACTTTTTGACCTTTTCGACAAAATTAAGGTAAGAATGTCTTTTTAACTTATACAGTGGGTGTTTCTGTTTTCCGCAGTTATATCATTGTTGAAGCTTCCGATACAAGTTTAAAATAATGTTTTCAAAATAAATGTTTTCTTTTACAATTATATGCCTTTTAAATTATTTCAAAATAGAAAGAGGTATTTATTCCAAATAGTTTTCATTTCATCTATGTCAACATCCTTTGATGGATTTTAAACTTGTTTGAAGTTGATTTATTATGATACAAATATTTCATATTGTATTAATGTTTTTGTGATATGTTTGACTATGGATGTGTTATTTTTACACCTTTCATGGTTTGTGGATAAAGTATTGATATTTCGTATTCTAGTTTTAATATGAATGTTTATGTTATGGTTAAAACTTTTCATATGAGGAATTCATTGGACTTAGTAAGTGACGGGTGGAGCCCACTATAACTCCTCGATGCATAGGTGGGTCACATGTTGCAAACTAGATTATTGGCACAAGACCTTCTCAAAATCTTATTTGTAGTCTTGGCACAGGTCCTGGACTATGTGGTTATGAAGTCTTGCATTATGCATTTCATCATTATGAAAGTGGCTATTGATATTGCATGTGATTATTCGACTAGTAGAATATCCATGTGAATAAGTAAATGGAATTATTTGATTTTATCTTTTCCATATTATGATTAAGTTTATGTTTAAAAGGATTTTGTTTTAGTCTTATACATAGCCTTAAATGTTTATGCTTATTTATGTAAGTTTCTGCTATATTGTTATCCTTACTGAGCATCTGAGCTAACCCCTTTCTATGTTTTATTTTTTCCCAGGATGTGAAGAATTATTTTATGGTTGACCTACAGGGATAACCTAAGGATATAAGTGTTCTCAAAAGGGGAAAAAATTTTGTTGATGTTTTTATTTCAATATGTAATGTAAAACTTATGAATGTATCTAGTACTTCCAAGGCTACTAAATTGATCGGACTTTCGGGACATGATTCCTTGTATCATGCCAATGTTATGTAATAATGCACTGAATCTGGATAACTAGGGCCAGGGCCTTACAATAAATATGGGTAGAAGAGAACACAACACAAAATAGAATGAATGAAACACCACTGAGCACAAACATCAAATGAAACTAAGATAAAACAAAATTAGAAACATGAAGTATGTAAGAAGATTGATTTTTTTAATAAAAATATATTTATAAAGAGGGGGGAGAACACACATAAGAATAATAGAACAATACTAAGAAGGAATAAATTTATATTTCAAATAATAATAGGATAAAAAATTATCCTGGAGTTTTTATAGAATATAATGTGAAAAAGCTGGAGTAAACAACCCAAATTGTAGGTATTTTATTCATAGAAAAAGAATTCATTATATGAGTATAAGATAATTTCCTAGAGGTAGTTTATTTTAATATATAATAGGGTAAAATTTATAAATAGGATAAGGATAAAAAATAGTTTCCTTATGGTTTATGTAGAAGAATACTCTTGCATCACTCTAAATGACAAAAGTCTCCATAATAAAATTTGAAAAAATAATTGTCTTTCCTCTATCATTTATTTGGGTTACCTATGAAGTTTCATACTACTTTAGGTCAGAATATTTGGGTAATAAATTTAGATTTGATATGTGACTTGAATTTTTATTGAGTGTGCCTAGTTTATTTTGAGGTGGACTTCTCGTTTTTGTGTCAATTGAACCGACAAACCACCTTCAATTAGTGCCACCCACTAGTGGAAAGAAACAAAACATTAATGAACCTGTCTAAGAAACAAATTATATCCTCTAACATGAGGTATAGGTTATAGAAATATGTAAACATTTTCAACACTATTTTGTACATAGGCATCAATAAATCCCAATCAGCACAAACTCGTCTTCTTCATATGATCTAACACTAAAGAAGTTGACCAATTTATCATTTAGAATTATTATAGTATAATAAACCCAAAACCATTATCTTGAACCAGTGGATCCACCATATAATAAGAAGTATCAATTCATAAAATTATTATACTAGAAAAAAAATATACATCCACGTGAATAAATAGTTCTTTCCTATCTTGTTTCACATATTTTTTTAGTTTAAGTAAAGATATCCTGGGTTGAGAAAGAACCTACAGTGGTGAGGGAGCTTCCTTCATGCCTAATTTGTACCAACCTAAAAATACCATACAAGCCTATAAATACAATACTAGAACATACATATAATTTTTTATGGGTGGATTATGGAATTCCACTTCTAGTTGATGCATCAAACCAACTCACATATATCTGTAAGAAATAATAACACCACTATATATTCTTTAATCTCATAGTAATCACCAATCAAACCCATCTTTGACAGTATCATCCTATTGAAAACTAGAATTGGTTCCACCAGAATAAAACCACCATAAACCAAATTCTAATTTGATCTCCCTTAGGCAACCTTCCTCAGTGAACACTTGAGCACTTTTCATAGATCTACAGTACACATAGGCTTTCCTCTCTAGATATCATCCACTTTTAAGAAATAAACATATGTATTTTATATTTATGCAGTGAAACCTACACCCATCCATCCTTTACCAATGACTATAGGGTCATGCACACATGAGTCATCTCATATTTCCCTATAAGAATAATGATCAAATAGGTCTTGTATCTCTTTTTCGCATATTAGTATTTTTATATATTATTTAATCTTAAATAAAATAAATAAATCAATGATATTTAACACACATGATTGAGTATTGATGTTCATCCAAAATTACTCTATCGAACCCTACTTGTAATAAAAACATAAAATATGTTTTAGGTAGAAAAAAATTCTTAATCAAAACAAAAAAAATAAACGTTAAAAAACTAAATTTCATAATGTATAGACAATCAAATTTCAAATTGATTTACCACTAAAACAATTATGAAAAAATAACACAAGTATTTTTATTTAAAATTTCATATTTGTTTCTAATTAAATTTAAGATTAAAGAAAAAGGGATATAAATTTAAACATTATCATTTTAATTACAAGAATAAGCACAATCATTTCCAAATTTAATAAAAAATTAATTTCAAAATTTAATATTCACAATGAATTTTTCAAATAAATTATATATGATGAACTCTTTAAAATTACAAGGGTATTAAATGTATTTTAACAAGAATTTTTTTTAATTTAAAAAATACTTAAATATGATTTTGTTCAAACTTAATGTTCAAAAATTAATCCAAATTTATTGATTCAAATAAAAGGCACAAAAAAATGAATATTACCTTGATTGTTGATTTAAAATAGTGATATTTTAAATGAAATAAAAATTAAAAAATCAATAATATCACATATTGTAACTTATTATTCCAAAATATTCTCTAACTATGTGATTTTTTCATTGATATACTTAAAATACTCTGAAAACCTCTTTAATAGTCCACTAATTTCTCTATTTCTCTTCCTTGATATGTTTAATTCCTCATATACAGCTTCGATTTCAATCTTGAAGTGTAATAACCATTTTGGTCAAATTATTATTTATTTATTTATTGACATTTCTCCATTATCACCTTTAAAACATTTTATTATGATTTAAACTTTTTTTCACCTTCTTCAAGAAAAATTTTATCACTATATCATTTCTTACATACAAAGTTATTTAAATGAAAATTTTATCCTAATGGGTTTAAATATTTGATAGTTCATTTAGGGGAAATATTTTTTTTTATTTTTATGAGTAATAAAACTCACTATCATAAATTTTGGTCCCACCTAGACCCCTCACTACTATATGTCCAACTTTTCCAGACATAAATCTAGTTAATTATAAATTTCCCGTGATCTTTTCTTCATAACTTTATTTTTTAACAGTTATTGATAGTGATTCATCATTCACATGTTCTTCTTTATCATCACCCTGATTGTTGTTAAGTTACCATATTTATTTAAATAGTATCTCTTAGGTTGAGTGACTATTAATCTTATATAGTTTCACACCCACCTTATAGGAAAAAAACTACTTTTTGTATCACCTAACGGGGGCTCCACCATGTTTCGTTATTTAATGTTTGACACCTTCTAATTATACCAAGGTGTAAATATCCTTAATATTTACATTAAAATATCCATATTTATTATCTAATCTATATGTACTTGAATAAATTCATTATCCATGATGATTCAGATGAAGAAATGACCAATGTTTTTATTTGGATACATCTTTAATTCATCGAACTTGTATTAAAAAACATGAAATTTCACTTCCTCAAAATTGTTTTCAAATTCATAAATATTTTCCATCTTGTCCCAAATGGATTTTGTGAACACGAAACACCACATATTCATGACTATTTTATTTGATAATTCTTTGGATAAGTATTTTTTTCCTTATTTTAATTTTTGAGACGTATATTTTCTATTTTATTCAAGGAAATATTTATATGATCACTCACTTATAGTCCATAGATTGTATTGAAGAAAATGATAAGTATACAACATTATGGTCAAGATATCCATGAAATATTAAACAATTTATAATTTAATCCATAAAAGAGAGTAACTACTTTTTCATTGGTTATATTCTCCTTTTAGAGGAACAACTATTGATAAATTCATCAATAAATAACCATTAAATTTTGATACTTCTAATTATAATGAACAGGACCAAAAAGTTTTAAGAGGGGGTGAATTAAGGTGTGTTTGGGATGTTAAAGTGTGTCAGGTTATGGGCCTTTAAATATAATGTATTGGGTTGTATATGGGCCATGTGCCTTGGTACTACGGGTTATGTAAGGGTTACTCCTCATCCCTTAAAATGGGGATTATCCAAAAATAAATACAAAATAAGGCCTTTGAGCCATTTGAGGGAGTAAATTAGGGTGTAATTTTTCATTCTCATTAAATATTTTTTCCCCACATTAGAAAGAATAATTAAAACTTATAAAACCCAACTGATCAACCATAATATTGAAATATTAAAATTAAATGTGATGACATGTTTGTTTTCCTTTCTCAACCCAAAATGGCTACATCAATGGATTATACACCAAATATTTACTGATGTACAATGTAAATCAAAATATATAATTGTGATTATAATATTTAGGCTAAGCTCACTACTAATACCATTGGCTAGATGCACTTTCTATATATCCCCTCATCGATTCAATATAGTGTCATAATAATAAATGATAAGATTACCATCGTTAATTAATATCA
The DNA here is from genome assembly GCA_963277665.1 of Viscum album. Classification (NCBI taxonomy): domain Eukaryota; kingdom Viridiplantae; phylum Streptophyta; class Magnoliopsida; order Santalales; family Viscaceae; genus Viscum; species Viscum album. Next base: position 57,704,250 of record OY728123.1, read on the forward strand.
TAAGAACATCTAAAATATAAAAATATTGAATATTATTACCACTCTCCATCTGTCTCACTATGTGTTGTATCATTCTTATTTATTTATAAGATAATTCAACAAATTATCATCTTTTATCCTTTTAATATAATTTTCCTTTTAATACCACATGTCACAAAGTAATTTTAATTAAATCCCATCCAAATTAGCCAAATTAAATCACCCAAAGTACAAGAAAATATTTATATATTAAAAAACTACTCAAAACTACTCATTTTTTTGTTATCTTAAAAGTCATGTAATGAATCCTTCTATAACAGTGTAATGGAATTTTATTACTAGATACTCTAAAAAATGATGGTCCAATTTTAATTTGAATCAAAAAATTCATGTGGTTAATATCTTCAGATATATTCCAACTGAACTAATTATGATGTAAAAAAATATTATAGTGAAACCTCTAATCCTTCAATCTTTTATGTGATTTTTTGTAGCATAACCTCTCATTTATAATCTATATCCCTGAACATGCTACTTAAAAATATATTTTTTCATAAATCATGGGGGAACATTATTGATTTTTTTTTACATGATCAAATACTCATTTTGGCGGATTCTAATTGTTCTGTGTGTTCCAATGTGACTCCCCAATTTTTCATTTCCTTACTATATTATTATTTTATTTTATTTTAACATAGTCCCCATTTTTAGGTTGATTATTATTAAAAATTTGATGTTTTTGGATTTCAGTACAAGGCACATAGTTTCACATAGTTAATACCAATTGTGTAGAAATCCATTAAAAACCTTTAATACATTAATTATGTGTATTTTAATGGTTGATGTGAACTTTTCCTCACCATGTTTCCAAACAAAGAAGTTCCCCATGTGTGTTCTATAAAGGGTGCATGATTGGTACTTGGTTTTGAGAACCATATTTTCTGCCTAGATTTTATTTAATGTCTGTTTATCTATTTTTCCCTTCATTTTTTTAGTTTTTTTATCAAATCATCCACCCTTACCCCATTCATCCAACCCTCCATGGATATTTGGAGGATTTATCCTCTCATTCCCCTTCAATTTTGTGTGTCTCTCCCTCAAATTTCAGGTGCTTTCCAAGGTAATCCCCTATATTTCTCCATCTATTATATTATTCCTTACCTTTATATCTATTTTCATATGATTCAACTTAAAACATGGACCCTAAATCATTGATCACACTAGGGTTTAGTTTTGGGTTGTTTCTAACCAAGATTTTTTCTTTTTTAGGATCCATGGAGTGTGTTTCTATACCTGTTTGAGCATTCACTGTGAAAGGCGATGCGTTGTGGAAATGTTCCAATTTCATTAAGGTGGATGTTTCTTCATTTATTTTATATTTAAATTTATATAATGTTTTAAATTTATAATTTTTATATTTTTTTATATCTGTATATAAATATTTTGTGGAATTTTAAAAGTATTTTCTATAAAATTTGACCTAGCATATAGTGGATTTATCATTGTTGTTTGTTTATTACTTTAAAATAATTTTTTTAAATTTTCCAACTATTATTGAAATTACCCAAGGGGTTATTTAAATGGGTTTTATGGAAAATTTTGAGTTTGTGCCTTATTTTGAAATTTTAGTGTAAATTTCGATGTTTTTAATGTGTGACTTTAGAATTAAAAAGGGGTTTATTCTAAATAATTCCAATTATTTTTTAAAAGGACAGTGTATTAATTAAAAATTTAATGGTTTAGATCATCTATTCCAGTTACTCTTTTTGGTTTTGTTTTTAGAGGATCTAGGATACGGTTCAAAAGTGGTAGGAGGGGAGTTAAGATGAAACTTTCTGTAGCATAGTTGGGTTGTAGCCTAGCGGCTTGTGCTACATAATGGATTATTGTCAATTGATGAGGCTATGATGGGGATGGAGTGATATAATATTTAGGCTTAAGATGATATTTTAAGTTTTTATTATAGTTAAAATATCACAACTACATGGGGGTTAGTTGTGGCGTGGATTAAAGGAGGTAACTTTTGTGGTTCTGCGTTTTATGGGTTTTTGATCCATAGAGTTGGGTTGTGGCATATCCTTCTTCCTTGGCATTGGAATTAAATGACATTTTTGTTCCTCTATAAAATGTTTCTTCTCCTAGTTCTTAGTATCTATATTTGGATTCATTCTATGTTTCATTGATGTAGCTCTGACCAGGTGTGTTGTAATGTAGTTACTTTCTTTGTGCTATAGTTTTGTCATGTGTTAGTATCTTTATGTTGTGGTGAAGGATTTTATGCCTTGGTCTTCAAATTTTTATTTTTATTTTAAATTATTTAACCCCATTTGAACTTTTATTTCTCCCAAATTTCTATCTCATCCCCTTGGTGCTCGATAGATATTTTTTAGCATCCATTGAATCCCCTTGGATCATATTAAACACCTTATTTATAAAGATCGGTCTGTGGTGAACCAAGGTTAGTTTTTCCTTCTTTAATGGTTTTGTTCTCTTTCATTTTTTTTCATTGTTCTACAATGTTTTTTTCTCTTATTTGTTCTTATTTTTTCTATTTTTTAATGATAGATTTATTTTTATGGGGTGATGTTTTATGGATCTTTGGTTCCCCACAGAATAGGTAACCAATGTTTGGTTCTTGGAGTTTGATTTTTTCTCAGTGAACATTGAGGTATTCATATTATTCTAGAGGATTCAATACCTTTCCCCTGATTTAAAGTAAATTTATGGGATTATAATGTATTAATCCTTTGGGTAACACTGTAATTAACCTAATAATGATAAGGGCATGGGATTTAAAAAAATAATGATGTTTTCCTATGGATTTGTGTTTTTTGTTGATTTTATAAAATTTGATGCATTAGGTTTTACTAAGTGAGTGATCCATCCTTACGTTTTGGCTGTTGTAGGGATTAACATAGTTATTTTTCTAGAAATTGGATAATCCATGTAAATAAGGGATAATTGAAATGATATGGTTAAACAAATAGGAATGTTAATTTTATTAATATTATTCTTGGTTTTTTATGGAAAATAAACAAAATGATAAATACACATTTAATTTATTTTAAATATTTTAATATCCTATAATGTTATAGGTTTTTATTGCTGAAGACCTATGAATAATTAATCTATTAATTCAAGATGGGAATTAAAATGGTTTTTTGATGAAGATAAATGTTTTGGGAATACACAAGACCATTTTTTCTATGAAAGGATTTTATGCCTTGGATCTATAGCCTTAGTGCCTTCACCGATGTGTGGAAATAATTTTTAAAAGTATTAGAGCTATAAAAACATTTACAACCTTAATGTGTTTGTTTAATAGCCATGGGTGGTTTCTTTTCCTTGATGAAAAATGGACTGGGAGCCTGGTGCTATTTGAAGAATGACTGTTCTAATATAGTTGGGAACCTTGGATGATCGATGGTTTGGGAGAAGGGGTTGTGGTGATGGTCAATGATTATGATGGTGGGGTAGTTGATATTATGCACAATGGTGTGGTATACTGGGGTAGTTGTTATGATTTCAGAGAGGGGTATACTCATCGATGTTCTTCTTTATTGAAGTTCATTGGGTGGCATGTAGGTTGGATTTTATTTTATGGTTTCCCACTCCTTGAAATAATCAGCTTCTCTATATGACATGTCTTAATATGTGTGATAGATAATGAAAATTACTCGAATAATCAGATATTTTATGAATGATAAAGGAATAAATAATCAACCCATGGGATGAGGTTTTGTGGTTCATAGTAATGTTTAATGCTTAATGTTATTATAATAATGATGACATACTTGAATATGAGTTAATAATTATTAGTTCCATCAACACATGGATAATAGGTTAAAAGGTTAATCCCTGAAATGAATTAGTAAAAATTTATTAATGGTTATTAATTAATTAATTTGAATTTTGATGAGTGTGCGCTTGTTTGTAGCATAGACCTTATTAGTGGTAGCTGAGGTTCCAAAGTGTCGATAACAGAAAATGAGTCTATGGAAAGTTAGTTACACATAGTGTTATTTTTCCATAATCTATTGAAATTTTTTTTATTTCATATGACTCCCCACTAGAGACAATAGGGAAACTAAAACCTAACTTTTTTGGGGGTGTTACCTTCAACATATAGGATAGTGAGGGAATGAATATATGACTTCTCCCTCCCCCCAACTCTTCCTGTAGATGTTGATGAGTATGAGTATATCATGATATAATGGATTATGGTATATGGTTTATTTCTACTAGGATTTTTATTTCTCATAGTCTTACTATACATTTATTTTTGGGATTTAATAGCTTCATTTATAACACATAATTGCATCTGGGAATGGTGGTTTCATCTTTCCATGAGTGTATGGGTATGGGTTGTGATTTGTTGAGGTATAATTCATTTACATTGGATGTACAAGATTCTAGGTATAAACATGATTATGGATTGGATAATAATGATGATGATGAGATTGATATTTGTACGGATGCCAACACAAAATTTTGTGCCCTAAACAAGACTAAGGTATGTAGGTCAAAGGCCTGACTCACATCATGGATAAAATATAGGAGGGGTGAGAACATGACATATTCCCTAGAACATGAAAGTGAAAAACTAGTGGATAATTTGTAAATATTTGAATCCTAATAGGCCAGATTCGGTGATTACATTATTACATTGGCAGTGGATAAATGTTATTACATCGCAAAGGAATTAATAGTTTAATGGTCTTGTAAAATTAGAAATATAATTGAATCTCACATTAGAATTGAAAAACATAAAATAAAACATATTATTTTCCTTTATAACACTATCATTACCCATATTATATCCCTATATATTAATTATAATACAATTTATGGAACCTTGGTGAAAGGAAATGTAAAAAAGGTGTGACCTTAGATGCACAACAAGAGTATGTGTACAACGAAATCTATAACTAAGTAAATAAAACATGAATAAAAAGGATGAGATATATAATAAAAGAATATTTCATATAAATAATACCACAAAATAGGTCCCTAAATCCATGTATAAAAAAACAAAACTAAATCTCAGGGATAAAAATAATAGTTTCATAATGATTTAATGTATAATGTCGGATATCATAAACTTATCAGAAAGGCCTCATTGCAAGTAATCATACATAAATGGGTAATCCCTTGGCCAAATACCAAAACTATTTTGTCTCATGATACCTATCGATTCCTCGAGGGGATATAATGGCCCCCACACATCACTTACTAATTCTAATTATTTGATCATTGGAAAGGGGTGAAACATAATCAATGTAAACATTCCTATTGAAAACCAAGCATATGAAATGGTAAAAATTTCACCCATTCAATAAAAATAATCATAAACCATCTATAGTAATATATCAAATGGTATCAAAATAGGAAATCCCTAGTAAATCATAATATTCACCAAATAATATTGACATAGATGAATATACTTTAAAAAATCAGAGGACAATTAATTAAGGGAAATAACCTTTCCACTATGAAGTCGCTTATTTAATGTCTAAAATATTTTAAAAATATTAATTAAAACATTTTATTTGAAATTAACCTTTGAAAATTATAAATAAATCTACAAATAAATAAGTGTTCATGACCATGGTTAATATCTTATTAGTCATATGAGTAAAAAAACATTCCTTTAACACTATTGTAAGAATCCCAAAAAGTTCCTCATTTAGAAAAAAAATAAGGATATTAACGTTAAATAATTTTTTAAAAATTAAAAAATGGGAAAAAAATTCTTTAATAAATCATTATAAAATTATGAAAACATCCTTTTAAAAAAATTAAGTAAAATATGGACACTGAAGAGAAATATTCCCAATCGAGTGGAATACCACATCAGTTTTTCTTAAAAACAATCTTGTGTACTTAATGAGAGGAAATTTAATGTAAAAATTATAGTTTGTAGAAATTAATAGATAAAAATAAATATTGGATATAATATATAAATATAAAATAATTTCATCAAAGGAGACATAAACAATCCTAGATAATGATGAGATTGTGAAATAAACTCTTACTTCATGTCTAACATGCATTGTAAGATATTTTAGCCTCCTATATAATAAATATATATTTTTATACAAATAATATAGAAAAATACTCAAATATATCATACCATATATTATTTACATGTAACCTTTATCACCATTTTATTAACAATTCCTTATTAAAATCACTGTTAAGGGAGATAACTCCTTCATTTTTCATGTATGTTTTTGTTCAGAAGTTTTGGTACTTATACTTTGATCATGATTTAATTTTCTCCATAATTTTAATCATGATAAAAATACCATATATATTAATTATATACATATTTATATTCATCCATAAAATTTATATAAATAATTTTTTTTTTCACAATTCATAGAGATGGTACGTTATACGTACGCACGAACGCTGTTTTCATTTTTTGACGGATGGAAAAAAAGAAAGGTATGTAACAGTTATAATTTCTAGAATAATTTCTATATCATAGAGATAACATATATTCATTAAATCTATCATTATTACTGTCCATATCCACCTAAATAAAAAAAATGAATCATATTGATTCATGGAGGTGGTAGTCCACATGTATGCACGAGCGATGTTATCACTTTCCAACCAATTGGAAGGTAATAATATAGATGTGATATTATAATTTTATGAGTATATTTATTTCATAAATATAATATATATACATATATTAAATCTATCATTATATCCAACCATAATATGTGGCGATGGAAAATGAATTACATCGGTTCGTGAGGTGGTAGTTCGATGTACACACGATCGACATGTTAGTTTCTCATTTGATGGAAGAGGAGATGAATATTGGTTATAAAATTATCATTAAAATTCTCAATATATGGTATATACTTGTTTTATTATTATAGTATAGTTTATCATTAAAATTCTCTGGCAGTGTGGAGAGGAGAGGATAGGGGTTTCCTTTTATAAGTGTGGGAGGGACCTAGAGGGAAATTTCTTCAAACAATACAAAATGATAAAGTAATTCCCTTGAAAAATGATTCCAAATAGAAATATATTCAATCTTTTATGTGTATAATATTTAACTATATCCAAACAATAGGTTTTTTAAAAGTTTAATTTTCAAACCTACCATTGTATTTTGGTTTAACCCCTCTCCCCCTAGTAAACCCATTTTAACTTTAATAGTGGTAACATATTTTTATAGTTTTTTATATTAATTATGAAAAATATTATATTAAACTTATTACCTAATATTAATTATATTAATTCAAAATATGTAATACATTTTATCAAATTTTATTCGTGTAAGTGGAAAATTTTAATTTAAATTTAAACATGAAAGAGTGAAGAAAATGTGGTTTTTGAAAGATAAGGTTTCCATAAGTATAAAAAAAGTATAACAAAATTAAACAAAAAATTGATTAAAATAATCTAATTCAATTAATTATAATAAAATTTAAATAATTTTACACTTAAAATCATTTTAAAAAAATGTAACATTATAAATTTTTTAAACAAAGAAATAATTTTTAATAAATTCAATATTTTTCATTATTCATCGAAAAATTAATCGCTTCAAAAAAATACAAAAATTTCACTATAAGATAATTTTTAAATTTTTATTTAAAAAAAAATCATTTTTTCATATGAAATTTCTAAAATTGGTAAAAATTAATTTTAATGTAAGTGAAAAAAATACAACGAAACCGTTTTTAGAAAAAAGTAATAATATTTTTGGCATAAAATAGGATTTATTCTTATCTCATACCTATAAAAATTAAAAGATGAATGATTAAAAAATTTATTGAATATATAATATATAAATTTCATTAAAACCATTAAAATATAGTGATTAATTTAATTTATTTTGTTAAAAAAACATTGTGTGTATAAAAATTGTTTTTTAGAAAAACATTTCATTTACATTTCAATGATTTTTTATTTTTATTTAAAAGAAATTAATAACCAATTAATTTATTTATTTATGTTTTAAGAGTATATTTTTCATAATTTATTTCGTCATATTCATGCACACTAATTTAATGGATAGGTTATAATAATATACTATATTATTGTTCATTGATACCCTGGGTAGCATGTATCACAAGCTATCGAAGAGGTTAAATTTATTTAAAATAAATATATCATAAAATATCAAGGTGTTTTAGAATAATAATCATGGTTCCTAAATTTTTATTCACTATTTTAATATAAAATGGTATACTTTTATGCATTATTTAGTGAGTGAGCCATAGTGAGGATGGTAAACTAATATTACCTATTTAGGTGGTGAGTTAGTTTCATTTGTTTATTAATAGGGATTTAGTATGATTCATTCAATTTTTTCACTAGAGACTATATATATGATACTAATAAGTATATTTTTTATGATCACCCTACGTATACATAAACTATTTTTTAGGTTAGTAGGAAACTGGTTGGTTATCAAACTGAAAATTTCTAGCTTGATGGAGTTTTCAAAATGCTGTCAGAAGTTTCTAGAGTTCGTTTTCATTGCCAATCCTTAATTTTGGTACTTCTAGTTTTCATTTCAATTTATTTATAAAATTTCATGTATTGGAATTTATTATGGATTATAAATGTTTTTTGTGGTTCTTATTATCTTATCTCTTATTTTTTTCAAATTATTATTGGTTAATGCCTACCAAGTGAGTGATCGATATAACCTAAGTTCTAATCACCAACCCATGGACTATTAGAGGTGGGATTCAAACATAATTATCTCCTATGTTTCTTTATTGGACTATATGGGGTGAATTTGGGGATAGGGGTTTGTGATAGAGTGGTATCAAATGGAATTTGGGAGCTATGATGGAATTTAGAGTTAAGAATTGGTAAAGATGCATTGGTTAGTTGGGAAAGAGAATCAGCTGGGCTTAATATGTAACATAAAAAAGGTATACTAACTTGTAAATGATATTTTATGACCACATGTGATCCAATGTAAGGGACCATAAGTTTACTAAGTATACTAAGTGAAGTGATGCTGGTTATAGGGTAGATACCTATATAAGGATCATGTATCATGATTTTTTGTACCTATGTTTAAAATTAGGAAGATAATGGTAAATTGGGTAAAATGAAATATGAAAATTAATTAATCCTAAAATATTATTTTTTCCCCTAGTTTTTGGAGTACTGAACTTTTTCTTTCAAAGATATGGAACCAAGTCTACATCCCTATCATGTTCACGCAGAAGATAGTTAGTAGTATGTTCCAATGGATCACCAAAGAGTAGAGGTTGAAATCTATGTTACATGGGGGAATGCACATTGTTATTCACAGTTTTAGGGTATAAAGAGGTTTCAAGGATCCATTTTAGAATAATATATAGAAGATTGGATAGAGGAGGATGTGATATCATTCATTTCAATGCATGCTTGGAAGTAGCACTCAGTTTATTTAGTTGTGATGATGTTGTGTGGGTTAGCTCGATAGTGGTGTATTTTGTTCCACATGGATCATGAGAAGAAAACAATTTTTTGGACATGTTTAGGGATTGGATTCAGACCATGTTTTTATCTTTGACCACTAAGGTAGATTGTTTACATGATATCCTTACCCTTTAGTAGGGGAGTCCCAATGTTCATGAGTTAAAAATATCCTTTATTAACCTTTTATGATATGCTTAAATCTTTTTTACAGATTATGAGGCTAGGTAAAGACATTTTAAGGAAACTTTTCATCCAAATATTCAGTTCCAGATCACTCCATTTATATTGAAGTTATATACTAAGGTATTTTCAAGGACAAAGGTCAGTTATAGGAAATCAATTAGGACTAGGTCATCATGAGATGGCTATCTCCAAAACCTCTCAAAAACTATAAATGTGACTAGAAGTTTATATTTCTTTGGAAAAGAGAAGAATTTTGAGTTGGTATGGAATATGTTTCAGACTTCTTAAAATCATTCCTCTATCACTACAATTTCTCAAAATAATTCTAGTGAGTGAGAAATGGTTTAATTTTCTTGTATAGGATGTGTCCATCATTTGTGAGAGTTCTCTAATTTCCTCAACAGTTAGTATAAGGTTGGTGTCTTATTTAGGGTTGAGCCTTTATAGTATTCCAAGCTTAGGAAGAAGTAGAAAGGTGTTCTATATTTTTAACAAAGGATATGGGATGGATTAGGAAGAGGACAATCCCATGATATCTATCATCCTTAGGAAAATCGAGTAGATTATGACTATAGATATGCTCACCATATAAGCCAGAGAGGTCATAGAGTAAGACATGCTCAAATAAATGTTTTATAATTGCTAGCGTCGAGTGATCCCAATGTATTATGAGGTTCTGTATGCCTATATTCCACTTGGTTTTATTCCTTATTTGATTATTTTTCTATGAACTGATTCATTTTTATTATTCTAGTCCATGAATTGGGAATTCTGTTAGATAGGCTTGAAATTCCATTGGTGTTGACTATGATAGTTGGAGTTCAAGATAGTTTGTTTTATGAGTGAAGAAACTATGAATTAGTGCTATGGTAGAACCACTCTTGAGGATATTTCCTTTTTTTAGATACATCAATATGAAATCATCCATGGTATAGATTGGATATATTATGTGTAGGTTATTTTGGATTACTTTTTTAGTGTGTCATATTTTATGATAATTATGGTGAATTTCTAATTCTAGATGGAGAGAAAGACCCAGATATGGGTCTCGAGTAGAGTCTCTATCTTACTTATTGGTGGATTTTTTGCTAAGTCTTGTTGAGTTTCCGAAAGTGGTGTTTCCCAGGGTGGTTGAAGAGTTACCCAATGAATTCCCTGGTGGGGTTGTAGAACGACCCCCTCAGTAGGAGATTATGTTTGGGATAGAGTTGTATCTAGGTGTTTATATGATATTGATGCATCCATATCAGATGAACCCTTTTGAGTTCTGATAGATGTAGTTCCAGGATAATTACCTCTTGTAGATAGGAATAATTTATCCTATAATGTCACCTTGGGGAGATCCATTACTATTTTCAAAATAGGAAGATGGAAGCTTATTGTTTTTTTTTGATTAATTTGATTCAGTTGATTGTGATGAACCACTACCATTTTCCACAAATTGATGATTTACTTAATTAGTTTAAGGGATAAATATGGTTCTAAAATATCATCTTGTGTTATGGGTACCATCAAATGTGAGTAAAGGATAAGGATATCCTAAATAATGATTTTAGATGTCATTATGGGCATTACGAGTTTGTTGTGATGTCATTAGGTGTAACGAACACCCCAGATGTGTTCATGGGATTGAAAAACATTGTATAATATGAGGTTATGTACCAGTTTTTAGTGGTCTATATCAATGAAATATTTGTATCTTTGACATCAGATGAGGATCACACAATTCATCACTAGGCCATGTTGGGAGTTCTTTGGTCTCGTCATCAATTTGGGAATATATCAAAGTGTGAGGTTTGGCCTCATGAAATCCATTTCTTGGGGAATGTCATATCTCAGTGCGGAGTAGACATTGATCATTTTAAGGTAAAGGAAGTGGTTTCTTAGGTAGCCCCAAATGATTTTCCAAAATTATAGAGTTTTCATTGTCTAGATGGGTATTATAGGAGGTTTATATATGAATTCTCTCAAATTGAAACTCCTATGGAAAAATTTAAATCAAAGGACCCAACATTCATGTAGATTGACTAGTGCCATACTTATTTAGAGTATCTGAAGGAGAATCAGGTTAGTGCTATGGTTCTTCATCTTCTAAATAAGGTTGTTCCATTCAAGGTTTACTATGATGCTTTACATCTTGGTTTAGGGGTGTGTGTTAATTTCATTTTAGGTGGTTATATCTTACAGGTTTTGGAAGTTATCACCAAATGAATGTAACTATAACACCCATGATCTTGATATTTCAATTAAAATGTTTACTCTAAATTTGTAGAGGCATTACCTTATCAAAAAATAATTTGTAGTGTTCACGAAAAACAAATCCTGAATGGTGTCTTCTCCCAAAACAACTTGAATCTACAACTATGATGGTGAATGGAGTTCTTATAGTACTATAACTTTGATATTTCATTTAAAACTATTATATGAAGTGTCTTGGTGAATTCCTTGAGTAAATATTCATGATATGGTGTTGTTCTAGAGTTTGAAGTCTCTTTGAGTGTGATGAAATGGTTGGTTGTCTTGCACCTTGATATGGTTATAGTTGATGGAATTGGTTGTATTTACCATATGATGATGAAATCAACATTAGTGAATCAAGTGTAGGGTTCCCATATAGGGTATTTTAAGGTATAGGTTTGGAGTGATCGAGTGTTTTTGGTGATGCTCTGGATGGATTATAACAACCCTTCACTTTATTACATATTTAAACATGATTTATTACATAAACATAAACTTAAGACAACTCCAAGGATTGATACGTCTTGTTTCTTGGGAAATTAGGAACATTAGATGACAAATTAAGACATAAAATACAACATATTTATTAAAAACTTCTTTTACATGACTACAACATTCCGTTGTACTTATAATTTCATGGGATAACTTGAGGACATATATAAGAAAAGGGTGAGCTATAAAGCCCAATAAGGGAGTAAAAAAGGCATAAAATAAATAATATAATACATGTTAGGAAATAGTGATATCAATGGATCATAAGAGAAACATGAACATAAAGTCATTAAATCACATGATTATCATAACATGGAAATGTGGTAACAATATACAACATGATATTAGCATGAGTCAAGGCTCATTGCACACGGATTAACATGAGTAAACCCTCATGGAACTTGAATTAGCATGAGTGACCTCTCATTTCACTTGAATAAGCAATATTAAACCTCCATTTAACATGGTGTATCATGATACTAAACATTATCCAATGCATTGGAGCACTATCAGGGCACAACCTTCAGAAACATTTCATATCATGCATAAGTGTGCCACATGGATCATATAACATGGAATCATTCAATATAATATGTTATTCCATAATTAAGGAATGCGGAATAAATAAATTTAAGTACTATTAAATATTTACATGTGTTTAAAGGTTAATACCCTTGATAGAGATATGGGTATGCTATTCACTACATGATGATTTTAGCTTGGAAAATCGTGGTGCAATTTCGGCAGCAAAATGTCTTAATATGGAAATTCATAAGTTGGGTTGATGAGAGAGGAAGGGGTATATCATCACTTATAAATGAAATAAATAGTAAGGGGATATTTTAAAATAATATCCCAACATATTAAATGGAATTTAGATTCATAATATGGGAGAAATACTTCAATGGAAATAAGAAGAGAGAAATCCCTTACAGAATTTCAGCGTGGTAACGGGTGTACAATGAAGGAATTAATGAGAGATAAAGTGGTATCTAATAATTTGAACATAAGTAGGGAAGTATATAGGAGGTTTGAAATAATACACCAATATATTTAATTGAATGTAAAATGGTTTTACGACCTAAAGAAACTTGGATAACAATGAGAACAGAAGGAATCCCTTATGAAAATTCGGCATGGTAATAGGGGTGCTTAAAGGATCATATGGGGTATTTATGAGAGTGAAAGGAAGATATAATAATATATAAATAAAATTTACAATATGGGGTTTTGGAACATCATAAGACAACATATAAATACAGATATTATGAATCATAATGTAAAAGAGTAGCTTGAATGGAAATGAGAAGAGTGAAACCCCTTACGAAAATTCGGCATGGTAACAGGTGTACATAAGGGTTAAAAATAGGGATAAATGAGATTGAAATGGGATATAATCATGTATGCATCAAATATTAATTAAGTAGGATATTTAATAACATATCCCAACAAAGGATTTAATGAAATTAAAATACATAACATGAAAAGAATGCTTGATAAAAGAAGATGGTGGAAGACCCATTACGGAATTTTGGCATTGTGACAACTTAGTTAAGGGTCAAAATGAGGGAGTATAAATTATTAATAATTTAAATAACCTAAATTTTATTTTAAGGTAATTATTAAATACTAATTTAAATGAAATAAATTGAAAATAAACGAACTACTCTCAAAGAAGGTGCCTAAATTCAAAAAGTAGGAGTGGAATCCCTTACATGGAAGTGTGATCCCAATGGATAGATAGAGAATTATTGGGAGCTTGGGAGTCTTGAGATAATTATAGAGAGATTATTTAATAGTTCTGTTGAGCTCCAAATGGTTTAAGATAAGATTAATGGGAGATTGAGTGATTTTATATAGGACAGAATAGTGAATTCTTTATTATTTAGGTTTTGGATACTACACATTAAACTAATCAAAACCATAAAACATTCCATGGTTTTTTCCCTATGTTTTCTTCAAAAGTGGAGTGTTATAAAATATTTTATAATTCCAAGGTCCAAAAATATTAAAATATTAGGGTTTCTTATGTGGAGGTGAGTCACACTCTCAAGGAAATCATTTTAGAATGTTAAAATCATTTATATGTCTTGAAGGGTTCACTAAGGCATTATAAAATTAATCAAAAAAATATAAAATCACAATATTTTAAATTTAAAAACATATATTGGCATAATATTCAATTAATATTATTTTATTACATCAATATTTGGTCATTATGATGTCATAAAACATATTATATATTTATTCGGTATTTAAATTATACCCAGAAATTTGAGTGTCTTGGAAAATTATGAAAAATTCACCATTAGATAATTTAGATATCCTGATTCCAAAAATAAAATTCATTTAATCTAAATAATATTCTAAATATGTGATTTTTAAAATCTAAAATAAAAACCGACATTTATTGGAAATTGACTGGTTTTGAAAAAACAGTTTTTAACATTAATAAAAATTACATTTAACTTCATAATAATTATATAATAATTTATTATTTATAAAAATAATTTGATAATAATATTTTATTAAAATATTATTTATTTTAAAAATTCAATAATTCATCAAAATAAATTCTTTAATTAAAAATACAATTTTTATTTTATCCTATAAAAATATAATTCTTATCAAACTGAATACATAATCTTTTATAGAGAAAAAATAATAAATATAAACATAATTTATAATTAAAGGAGGGTTATTATAACACTATTATAATAACATTATTAATAAAAACTTAGTTTAATATAATAATTTATATATTTATGAAAAATTACCATTTTACCCAAAAAATCAATTTATCTAATTCATTATATTTAAAAAAACTGTTCTCATACAAGAATTGATGGAATAAGGCTTTTATTTATATAAGGGATTATATAAAAAATAACAAATTATTTATTACATAACCCCTTATAACACCCTCATAAGCCCTAAGGGTAAGGTGTGCGACGGTGAAAGACTCTTGGGGTGGCTCAGATAACATCGCTCGGGTGGTAGTCTCTATTAACTTCCACTTCTCTCGTAGGCGATTTCATTCAAGATTAACATGTTGAAGCTCAGCATGGGCTTGGTCAAGAGAGAAGCTGAGTGACGCTATCTCTTTTCTGAGCACTGAAAAATGAGCTTCATATGTCTCGAGTCTACTGGACGAGGGCATCGACTCTTCTTTCTGAATTAATTTTTACATTATAATTTATATTTATAAACAATAATTATAAAATTAAAATTATTTTTATTTCCAATGTTCATGTTCATATTCAATAATACTTGACCAATTTCCATATAATAGTAGAAAATTGATATTTACATTTCAATTTATACTTATATAGTTTTAATTAATGAGACACATTAAAACATACATTTTTAGGAAACAAAATATTATTCCAAAGTTCGGGTCATTATAGGTATTGTCTAAGGATGGAAAACACTGGGAGTTATTCAAGAGGAATATTTTTATTCCTTAATTTATTCATGAAGTGGTTCTCTATGAGTTTCACAATTCTCCTTATGTATTACATCCTGGTTTGAAAAATATTTACCATGATCTTAGGGGCCTATTAGAGTGGTCTGGTCTGAATCTCTCAATTACAAAGTTTGTATATTGATGATTGGTCTATCAAAAGAAGAATATTGAGAACTATATTGCTAGAATTTTGCTCCATCCTCTTGATGTTTTCCAATATAAGTGGTTGTATATTTAGATGGAATTAATTTTTATTTTACACATATCTCATGGATTTTATGATTCTATATGGGTGACCATGGACTGTCTGAAAAAGTTAACTCACTTCCTAGAAATCAAGGAGTCAAGATTAGTGGAGGTGTTGTTGATTCAGTACCTAGAGGTGGTAGTGAGGGTTCATGGTATTTCATGGATTATTATCATTGATTTATATCCCTAGTTTACCTACATGGTGTATAGAGGTCTCCCAGGTGATTTTGACTCTTAGTTGTACCTAAGAACCACTTTTCATCCACATAGAGATGGTCAGACATTGTGAACTATCCAGAGTCTAGAGAACATGTTTTGTGTGTGTATCCAAGATTTTGTAAGTAGATGCATATGAAACCTAACCATAGTGAGTTTTAAATAAAAAATTTATCAATTCACTATTGGGATGGCCCCTTTTTGAAGCTCCTTATCGAAAGACATATTGATATCATTTGTGCAAGACTAAGGTTGAATAGTCAGTTGTTCATGGGCTGGAATTGGTACAAAGTACTATAGAGAAGGTGCATATGATCCATGAGTGTATGAATGAAGAATGTGATCATCATAAGTACTATGTTGATCATAGGATTAGGACTATATAGTTTTATTATGGAGATCATATTTTCTTAAAGTTGTCACGTCATCATAGTCTTAGAAGGTTTTGTCATTGGAGTAATATTTATCTTAGGTTTGTTTTCCCTTTAGAGGTGAGGGATAGTGTTGTATCTATGGATTATAGGTTTGGGATAACCCCAAATATAATCTATATTCATGAAATACTCCACATATCATGGATTTACTAGTATATTCTTAATAACTCTCATATCATTGATTTGGGTGAACTAGATACTGAATAAGATGAGACCTTTGAGTAGTGTCTAATCAAGATTCGTGACAATTAGTATACGATGATGAAAATGTGTACTATCCCTTTGGTTTTTATCCTATGGTAGCATAGCGGAAAATAGAATATAACCAGGGAGTGGGGGTTGCATATGTGTTTCCAATATCGTGAGTTTTTTAGTGATTGAAATTTCTTTCTTTGATTCTTTATTTTATCCTTCGTTGTATTATTTGTAAACCATTGGTTATTTTTATGAGATCATTTCTGTTCCATAGTTTTGTGCTCATTTTATCATTTTACTCGAGTGTTATCTCCCTTAGAAGAGTTTTTATTAGTTATTTGGTGATGTAGTGGGTTTTTCAGTTTTTTTCTCAGATAGGTTTCTAGTGTTCTTATTATTGTAAGACCCTTGAGAGGTATCTCATAGGGTGGATGTTCAGACCCCATTTTCCTTCTAGGATTGTTTTAAATTCATGAGGATGTGGATTATTTGAAATTAATCTAATATATTGTTCTAGACCTTTCATACCCATTACATCATGTGTTTTAGGTATTAAGGGTCATGTTATAAGTCTCAAAGGATGAAGGTGGAGTTAAGATGAAATTTCAGCTGTAGAGTAAGGTAGTTTCATGGAGGCTCATGCTACAGTATGGAGTCCAGTTGGGAGATGATGTTGGGCTGTGGATTGAGAGTTGTGACATGAAGTATCTAGAGGAGATTTATTGGTGGTTATACTTGTTTTAGTACCACTATGACATGGTGGTAGGCTAAATCATGGAGTCTAGGGAGGTAAGGGTTAGTGGTTCTATTTTTTTAGGTCACTACATCATAGATCTAGGTTATGTCGTAGCATTTTTTTTTTGGTGTTATAATTCAATGTCCTGGTGGATCCCTTTCATTGTGTTCCTTCTATTAGTTTATGGGATCTATAGTGTAGGACACACTATGTTTCTTGAATGTGGCTTTGACCAGGTGTGATGTGGCTTGGTAACTTACTTTACACCACAAATTTGTCTTATGTTGGAAACTTTGTGATGTGGTGAAGGGTTTTACACCATGGTATTCTAATTTCAAATTTCCCCAAAAATTCTAAGACCCCATTATAAATTTTATCTCTCCCAACTTTATCTCTCAAACCCTATTTTCCATGGAGTTATTTTTCAAATTCATTTGAATGTCTTTGGATTAGATTTGAACCTCACCTTTTATATATCAATATGTAGTGATCTAAGGTCAGTTTTACCTTCTCTAATGGTTTTTTTTCTATTTATTTCTTCTTATCCATTATATGTAACCTTATTTTATTAGCTTTTATTTTTTTTATATTGATAAATTATAGAGGTATTTTTTGGGGGAGATTTTTAGCGATTATTAGTTCCTTGTAGAAGAGAAAATTAATTTTTAAGGCTTGTTGTTATGTTCTTTCTCAGAGAACATTGAGAAATTCTTGTGGAGGTAGGATATTTTTTAGTATTTTCTTTATTTAAATTGAAAGTGTGATATTATGATGATTTAGTCCTTTGGTTAATGTTTTAATTAACCTAATAAATATAATAACATGGGATTTAAAGGAATAATGAAGTTATGGTATGGGTTTGTGTTTTTTGTTGATTTTATCAATGATTATGCCTCATGTTTTACTAAGTCAATGGGTTATCCTTGATTTGTGGATATTCTTGTGATTATAATGGTTTATTTCTAGAAATTGTTTAAACAACATAATGATATGATAATTTCAATGATAAGGTTAAACAAACAAGCATGTTAATTTTGTATCTCTTCTTCCTTTCTTTTTATAGAAAATAATGAAATGTTAAACACATGATTAAGTTGTTTTAATTATTTTAATAATTGGTAAACTTATAGTATTATTGTTACTAAAATCCTACGTATAATGAACCAATTAATTCAATTTGGGAATTAAAATGGTTATTGGATGAAGATAAATGTTTTGGGGTTGTATGAGCCTATATTTTCTATGAAAGGAATGCATGTCTTGGATTTATAGACTTTATGCTTTCTTTAGTGTATAGAAAATGATTTTTGAAAAGTAAGTTAGCCGTATGAACTTTTATATCCTTGAGGTGTTTGTTTAGTAACCATGTATAGTTAGTTTTTTTAATTATCAATGGGCTGGGAGCTTAGGGTTATTTGACTAATGATTTTTTTGAGATGGTTGGTAAGCATGGATGAGCGATGGGATGGGTGCGTAGGATGTGGTGATGGGTGATTATAATGAAAATGGGAAATTTTATGTTGTGCACATTGGTTCAGGAAACTAGGGTGGTTGAGATGAGTTTAGAGTAGGGATATCTCATCGATATTCTTCTTTCTTGATTCTTACTTAGTGTCCTTTGGGTCATATATTCCTTGTTGGTTTCCCACTACTTTACATAGTCAGTTTCTCTACATGACATGTTTGGTTCTAATGTGGTAACTTAGGAGAAGTCTAATAATATACATATAATTTATGAATAATAAATAAATAAAAAATCAACCAACGGGATGGGGTTTTGTGTTTGTAAGTAATGTTAAATATTTAATTATATGAAAATAATGATGATATTATTGAATATGAGTAATGAATTCATAGTGTCATCAACCTTTGGATAAAGTGGTTAAAAGGTTAATCGTTGAAATCGAACAAGTAATAATTAATTAAAGTTTATTAATTAATTAATGTTATGATTAATTCATGTGTTCTTGTTTGTAGCCTAGACCTTAAAAGAGGTAGCTTAGGGGTTCTGAGCGATGATATCGATAGATGACTCTAAGGCTAGGTAGTTTCATTTTGTGTGGTTTGTGTATGATATATTGTATATTTTCTAATTTAACATGATTCCTCACCAGTTTTCTATGGGAAAAAACTCTTAAATGTTTTATGGGTGTTTATCCAATATCTAAGATGGTGAGGGAATATATTGATGTCTTTTAAATATCCCCCTCCCTCCCTCTAGGCATTGATGAGGAGGCATATCCTGAGATATAAGGGATTATTGTATTGTGTGTGTTTCTATCGGGGCTATGATGGCTCAAAATTTTACTATACATTTATGTGTGGACTATAATGGATTGAGATATAAAACATAATTATATAAAAGTTCTTTGGTTTTTGATTCCCATAATTGTACATGCTTGGGCTATGATAGTTTGAGGTACGATGATTTTACATAAGATTCAGTGTCTTTAAAGCATACACATGATTATGGAAAAGATTATGATGATTATGAGATATATATATGAGGACTAATTCAAACATGTTATGTTTTTCTCTACATGAGACTGAGGTAGGTAAGATTAATGTCCAAATTTGATCTGGGATGACTTATATATGGGATGATTATTGGACGTAGTTGTTGGAGTTTGTTATTAAAAAACCTATGGGGAAGTGGAAGTGGGGTACCTTCATTTATATATATTGTTTTGATATAGAATATTATACTTCTATGAGTTATTTGGTGGGTGATCCATAGTGAGGATGAGAAACTAGTATTACCTATTTAGGTGTTGAGTTAGTTTCAATAGTTTATTCACTAGGATTTAGTATGATTCATTAACAGTTTTCATGAGAGATTATAGGGATTATCCAACTGATTATACAGGCTATGATCACCCTACATATATATAAAATATTTTCATTCACTATGAAATACGTTAGTGATTGTTATGGACATTACTAGCTCAGAGGAGTTTTCAAGAATATTTCATGAATTTTTGATGTTCATTATCACTGCCTAGAATTTATTTTGGTACTTTCAGTTTTCCCTTTAGTTTATATATGAAATATCATGTATTTGGATTTCTCTTATAATATTCATGGAATTGGTTGGTGGTTCTTCTCATATTTTTTCTTATTTTCTAAACTTACTACAGGGTAATGTGTCTAATGTGTGTGATTGATGTACCCTAGATTCTAGTAATCAACCCATGGCCTATTAGAGGTATGATTTGGGTGTCCTTATCTCCCTTCCTTATTTTGTATCCTAGTTTGGGTACCTTTGGAGGGAGTGGTAGTGAAAAAAAAGAAATGACTTTTCATCTTGAGTCATTCTTTTCAATTCAAGACCCATTTGTTATACTATAATATAAATGGTTTCAAATTTTGAGATTCTCATCACTTTCACACTTGTGTTTTTACAACCTATTATTGGTTTTTTATTATTATTTGATGAATTAATGAATTATGTAAAATGAGTTTTTCTATACAAGGGTGTTGGAGGTGAGTTGTGAGATATTTTTATGCTCTATTTATGTGACTATATTGATTTCTTAATAAACTCCATAGTTATTAGATCCTTATAACCATGGTTTCTTGGCAGGGGATCTTGATTTATACTACCATTGTTAGTACACATGATTCTTGGGTCCTCGCTATCATGAAATATGTCTATGTGTGGAGTTATATTCCATTGATGTTGGTGTGGGCTAGTTGGATGGTTTTGAGTTATTTTTGGGACATGAAGTTTGTCAGTTGTTGGTCTATATTGGTTCTAGAGTTTTTAGGATCTCCATACACTAGTACCTAGGTTGTATCCCATAGAATGTTTTCTTGATTAATGATTCTTATAGGGGATTCCATTCTTGTATTTATTGAATCCCCCATTTGATTTTTTATTTTGTGGCACTATGCATTGTAGTTTTTTATGTTACATTTTATTTGATGTTTCCTATCTCTTATGATTTGATACCTTGGTTGAGTGAGTTTTTGAAATGGATTTATAGATTATTTTGGATATTTTCATTCAAAATGTAAATTTTAGGATTCATGAATAGAATTATCAAGGAAATATTTGGATTGGATAAAAAAAATTGTTCGATTTTTTTAAAGGTACATTTACTTTGGTTTTTAGGAAAAATAAAGGTTTTACACCTCTTGGTATGAAAATGATATTTTCATTTGAGATGTTTTGTGAGATAGAAAAAATTACCTTATTTATTATATTTATAATTTTTATTCATAATCTGTTTTACTAAAATATTTTTAGAGATTCCTTGGTGAGATCTTATTAGGCCTTTTAACTCAAACCCTTCAGGTTTACTTGTGTATGTGTGTACGCAAATTATTTTTATATAGGTTAAATGTTTATTTTAGGATTTTACATTTTTATATTGGGATGATTTTGATGATTTGGGATATGGAGAGAAACTATGGGTTTTGTGGAGGTGCTCAGATTGTTGACTTTGGGTTCTATTTTATTTTGGTTATCTGTATATCAGCCAGGATGAAATTTCATTATCTATATTCAGTTTCTTTGATTGTGACCTAAAATTCAATGTTGTAAATTTTTATTGAATTGTGTATATATTAATGTAAAAATGGTTTGAATCATTATTTTTGGTTATGGGCCATTAGGATTATTCTTTTATTCTGGTTCAACTTTTTGTTGTTTCATCGATGATTAATGTACTGTCGATCAAAGAGAAATTTATAATAAATGATTCAATATTTATTAACACTAATTTTAGGGTGGAATCATTCAGAAGAACTAGTTTCCAACTTTAAGGGATTATGAATTCTCTTCAATCCTAGTTTTGGGTCAGGTCGGGTGACATGTTTGGTCTGCCCGGGCTGATTCATTACGAATTGTATAAAAGATTAGGTTCATGGTAAGGGTTGACGTTTTTTAATATTCTCACATGTTATTTGGTATGTGTATTTATTTTGAATTCCTTTTTGAATATATTTGATGGATATTAATATGATATTATGGTATTTTGGTCCCCATGGAGTGTGCCAATTATTTTGGGAGTCGTTTTGAGTTTTTGAAGCGAATTTGGTGGAAAAACCATAGCTACATTATTATCCGGTATAGACTAGTAAACCATGAAAATCATATACATAATGGGTTTATCAATATTACATAGAACACTTTATATTTGGTGGATTTTTTACAGGCACATGCAATGAAACTGTGTGCAGTACTAATTATCCAATAAAATTATTTTTTACCCCCCTTGATTTTTGATTTGATCCCAATGATTCTTACCATTTTGTGAGGCTATGTTAGGGTGTTTTTTTAAATTGATATAGATTTATTTGATATTTTTTACTTATTTCTTGGTTTTACCCTTATAGGGATGTTGTGTTTTTTGAAATAATTATTTTATTTCAAACAAAATAAATAATTTAATGAATCATGTTTGAAATTTTATTAACATTTAGGGGATGTTTTTAAATTTTTAATTTATAATACTTACAAAAGTAGTCAATTTTTAAATGAAATTTTGAAATAAAAGGGGGTTTCAGGTAAAATTTTTAAAATTTTAATAGGTTAAAAATTGGAATTTAAATTTGTAATAAATTTTTAAAATGGTTTAAAATTTTATAAGGGTTGTTAAATTGTTTTATTTGATTTTGAGAATTGAATTGGTGTGTTACCAAGTTTGGTTAGTTTTAAAAGAAGGGTTCTTTTCGTGTCAAGATATGATTTGGTTAAAAAAATTAAAATTATTTTTCACTAGGTGTTGGTAGTTTTTAAAGAAAGTGTAATTTTTTTTTATGATTGATGTGACTTATTTTGAAAGGCTTATGGTTCTTAAAAATTATCCTAAGGCTTTTAATATGCCCATTTTTTTAAATTATGAGTCATGAATTTGAAGAGTTTAGGACTTGTGATGTCAAAATTATGCCAACTAGAAGTATCAAGAAGGAAATAATATGGTTGGTAATTGAGTAAATCCTCTTGGTGAATCTTATCATTTCTCTGTGGGAGATCTATTTGGTTCTGAACTACACACAAACTCTGAATAGGGTAGCGGGATTTTTATGTTTTCATCTATTGGATCCTACTTTGGAATTATTGAATATTTATTAATAGTCAATAGTCCTTCTCTTAAGTTAGTCGGTTACAACTCTTCAGAGATAGTTTTTTATTGGAAGTTATTTTTGGTATTTGAGAAGTCATCACTTTCATATCTTCCATGATTTTTCTTAGCAACGTTCTAAGTTGGGTTATTGAAATAAGTATTGGGTGTAAATCTTGTTTCAGATGATTTTTAATTGTTTTGTGGATTCCTTTTTTATATATTCAAATATGATCAACGATTTTGTGTTAGATATGTTTAGGTTTTTTCCTTATGTTTCACCATGATAATTCCTTATAGGAAGTTATTGTTCAAGGATTTTTTTCATGGTTGGTGGAATGTAGTTTGTTGAGGTTTCTATGATTTTAAATATGGTAAGCTTTGAATTACTTCTTATGTTATTTTGAGGTTGATTATTGATGGATTAAATGAGAGAGACCTTTGGTTAAATGATATTGTTATTAGGGTTGGCGTTACATTTTGATAAGAACCTAGGTTGTTGGTTTCATTTCAGGGGTTCATCATGAGTTGATTTCCCATTTTGAGGCCCTAGTTTTCTCTTTTGGGTGATAGCCTAAGGTGGGGCTAGTATTGATTCTTTTTAAGACTTGGTTATGGTTTTTGCTGGAACCAATGTTGTTATTTGTTGGAAAAGGAGTTCAGTTTGTGTTTTTTGTCAATATATATTTGGTTGATCGTGGTTTGGGTTTTTTATTTTCAACTCTTTCAAGGAAGATTAGGGATATTGCATGTAAATGGGTGATACAGTTCAATCCGAAATCAGTATTGACGGTGTCACCATTCTCCAATGTTTGCCAATTTTTTTGGGGCTGAAAATTGGAAAATAGGAAAACCTATTTTTGGAAGAGGAAGGTGCGTGAAATATTTTAATTCTGTGCAAAAGATTGATTTTTGTGTGCAATATTTAAGGTGTTTCTGGAACTTGTGCATAGGACATGTTTCAGGTTCAGAATTTTGAAAAATGGTAATGTTATTGAGTGCACAGAAGATGATGTTGCGTGAAAGGGTTTGCTCACCCAATGAGATTTCAAAAGGTATTTTGCGCGCTCATGAATAATCTTGTGTGCACTAACATGAAGTTGCGTGAAAGGGTTTGTGCGCCCAATGTGACGTCAAAAGGGATTTTGCGTACACATGAAGAATCTTGTGCGCACCGATGAAAACGTGTCAGGATCTTGCATGCAGGGTCATCAAGGGCTTGTAAATATGTGGCTACCCCCATAGAAGACTTAATAATTTTTCCAACAAAAATCTAATTGTTCATCCGCACAAAATAGTTGCGCGAAATATTGGAAGAGAGTAAATCTTGTGTGCAAGGTGTTCCTTTAGTCTGAATAGACCAAGTGAACCCTTAGTTAAATTTGTGTGAAAGATAAGGGTTGCGTGGAAAGTAGGTGTTGCATGAAAGGAATGTTTCATGAAAATTCCCAATTATTTCGTGCAAGTTGGGGTATTGTGTACTAGTTTTGTGTTATGCTTCACATAGACTTCAGAATATCCAATTCATTAGATCAGTGCTTTCAGGTGCATCAATTCAGGACTTCGATGAAAGAAGTGTCTCATGCTGAATAGAGACAAAGACTTCAATGAAAATATATTGAAGAGAACTTCATGTTGATAAAATGAGTTTGAATTCTCTTAAGGTAGTGACCTAGGGGGATTTAACAGATGTGGTCTGAGGGATGAAGTGAGCTTTCCATGAACCTTTGTAAAAGTAGTGTGTCTGGCATAGAGTGTCTCTGACCGAAACTTGTAACCGATAAACTAGTGAAGATTAGTGGATTTTGGTACAACCAACACACTATTGGCATATGATTATTGGACGTATCCCTTCGCAGTGAACCATGTAAAAGTGATGTGTCATATCCTAGCTTTCATTTTTTTGACAGATTTAACAAGTTCCTACCAACGTGGGAACAAGATCCACAACTTTAAAAATAAACAATTGACACCCTGATTCACCCCTCCCATCTCAGGGTGTTCTGAGGTCCTTAAAGTGGTATCTAAGGGAGGTTAACTGATGTTTGATCTTTCTTATACTGTTATGGAGAATTCAGCTAATTTCATGGGAGTCCCCCTCTTCAATGGAAGTAATTTTCAGATATAGAATAATAGAATGAGATCTCATCTAAGATCTCTTTGAATGGAAGTCCTTTTTTATACTATACAAGGAATAAAAGTCACTGATCCCATAGGCCTAGCTATGACTGACACAGACAGGAAAATTCATGATGTAGATGTTAAAGCACAGAATGCACTCACCGCAGCCCTTTCTGATTAGATCTATCTAAAAGTGATGATTTGTGCCTCAGCAATGTCCATGTGGGATAAGCTTGAAAATATTTATGAAGGAGGCAGAAAAGTGAAGGAGGAAAAACTACAAATCTTTCACAATAGTATTGATGATCTGAAGATGCATCCTGATGAGAATACAGACTCTATATTCAATCAAATTACTAAATTGGTTGATGAAATTTGGGGTCCAGGCGAAGAAATAAAAGACATTGATATTGTAAACAAAATATTAAGAAGACATCCACCCCTATACAATTCAAAGGTGTCAGCCCTTGAGGAACGAGATCTTTCCAAACTTTCTCTAGATGATCTGTAGAGAAGCTTGGTGGCATATGAAATAAGAGTCAAACCAGAAGACGATACGACTTGAGTGATCAAGGAAAGGTCATTCAAGTCCATGGAGAAACTGAAAATTTCAAAAGATAGTAGTGGTGAAGATGATGAGGAAAAAGAAATTATTTCTCTCATTTCAAATAAGTTCTAAAATGGAAAAGGTAAATTCAAATGGAATATACCTCTTGATTTCTTTCAGTGTGGAAAAGTGGGTCACATTGCCTCTTAGTTCTTAAGAACGATAAATGATGAAGATAGTGAATATGAAGACATTTAGAAGCCTCGGAAAAGGTTTTTCAAAAATGGAGACTTCCAATCTAGAAATAAAGTACTGAAGAAGATTTTTATCTATGAAGAGGAAGATAATGATAATGAATTATGTGAAGAAGAATAAGAACTATAATTTCAAACTGGAAACCATGCTTCCATGATAGACATTATTGAAAAATCAGAACCATAAAAAGATAATGGTGGCGAATATTAGTTGATAACTAATTACAATCCCAAGTTTCAACATAAATATTATATTAGTAATCTTAAGATCAAATATAAGAGTTGGAATAAGTGGAAATAAGTTGTAGAAGAATCATCTAATTATGTTGATCATCTTGAAGATGAAGTTTAACATCTTGAAGAATTTGTGAAAGTGTAGTCTAAAATTCTTGAAAGCACTGATGATGTAGTGGATCTGAAGAAGAGAATTGAAGAGTAAAAAAAGGCCATCAATGTCCTCACCACCATACTAAAAGAAAATACCAATACTACTGAGGTTCTTGAAGTGTAAGTTGTTACTCTTATGAGTAAACTTGAGATTGAATCAATTTCAAAAGAATCAAGAAAGAAAATACATTTTGAAGGGTTCTCAGATGATGAGCTACTGGAGAGAGAAAAACATGGATCTAATGGAGTTGAAAAGATTTTGAATGATCAAAGACTTGATTACATGAGAAATAGTGGAATTGGTTGTGAGGTGGAATCATTAAATGATTCAAATAAGGTGACCAAAATAAAGGTAAGATGAAAGTGGGTGATGTGGAAAAATCACCTGAAGTGCTGAAAAAGAAACCCCCAGTTCAATTCGAAAGAAGAACAGAAGACTATCCTCAAGCCTCTAGAAATAAGAGGAATTGAAAATACTATCCCACGGAAGAAGGAATGAGGATAAACAAAAGTGATATAAATTTACTCTCATGAAGTGTTAGTTTTGTGGATATTTGGGCCATACCATGTCTTATTGTGAAGAGGCAAGGAGAAAGTTTAATGGATAAGAGATGAGAGTTCAACAAAGGGGAAAAATTCATATCTGAATTCTTTTATAAGAAATAATTTCAATGGATATTATTATCGTTGTTCTAACAATGGCCACAAAGCTATTTATTGTAGGCAGAAGAGTAAAATAGACACCTCATATCAAATTCATAGAAAATTCTATGTTCATCTATAAGATAGTGTTGCTCTTCCAAATAGGCATTACCCTCTCGAAGAAGAGCATCTGTATGAATAACCCATGTACATGGAAGAGAGAGTTTCAAGGAAAACAATTTCCTACACTCAACACAATAACTCATTGAAGCGAAAGAGGAAAATTGAAAAATCCAATCTAGCAGACGTATCCATCAAGGCTGCAAAGAATAAAAGCACCAAGATTCTTGATAGCATATGTTCATCCCACATGACAGGTAATGCATACCTATTAACTAATGTAAAGAAAAAGGTTGATGGAACAGTGTTGTTTGGTAATGAGGGTTCTTTGAAGATAAATGGTTGTGGAAGTACTGAGTTAGCTAATAGAGAGCTGAAGAAAACTGAAGTTCTTTATGCGGATGGTGTGCATTATAATCTTCTAAGTGTAAGTCAACTCTGTGAATCAGGACATATAGTCACTTTCAATCAGAAAGGTTCACTATAAAGGGAAAGACATGAAATTCAATTATGAAAGGATGTAGGACATAAGGCAACCTGTATCAGGTTGATAGTAAATAAGACATTAGTTACATGACTATTGAAGAAGAAAATAACATGTGGCATCGGAGACTGGGGCACATCAATTAAAAAGTCATGGAGAAATTATCAAAACTGAATATTGTCAGAGACATTCCCAACTTGAAGCGAGAACATGAAAGGTCTTGTGATTCTTGCATTAGTGGGAAGTGGTCTATAGTTCATATCGTCCAAAGAAGAAAATGGCATCCCATCTTTTTGATATCATTCATACAGATTTATGTGGCTCGATAAATGTTGTCGGAACTCATGGAGAAAGGTACTTCATCCTTTTCATAGATGATTACAGTAGAATGGCATGTTTAATGGTTATACATAGGAAACAAAAAGTGATTGACTTCAAGAAAACATATCGTCAAATCACTAAGAATGATAATGGGTGAACAGTCAAAGTGAGACAATCTAACAATGGAGGGGAATACACATCTATTGAATTTTAAAACTACCTAGAGAAACATGGTATACAACATGAGGTAGATAGTGTGAGAAATCCACAAAAAATGGAGCTGTTGAATGTTGGAATCGACAGCTGAACAACACGACATGAACTATACTGATTGAGAGTTGTATTCCATGACATTACTAGAAAGAGGTTGTTCAAGTTGTAGTGTATATTCAAAATCGAACAGAGATTTATACAGGTGAGCCGAAGACACCATATGAATTGTTTCATTGAAGAAGGACCTCATTGAAATACTTCCATGTTTTTAGAAGTAAATTCTTTATCAGAAAAAAAAGAAGGCAATCAAGGGATGTATAGTGAAAATGCAGATGAAGGAATTTCCCTTGGATACTCAACGAACATAAAATCCTAAAAGTGTTTCAACAAGTGATTATGAAGGATTGTGGAAAGTAGTGATGTTAATATCATTGAATAGAAAACAATAAATGCTTCAAGGATTTCATATGCTGATGTGATAGAAAGTGAAGAAGAAAGTGAACATGGAGTAAATAAAAATACAAAAATAGAGGAAGGTGTACAAAACACTCAAGATTCATGTCATGATGTTGACTCGGAAGAATAATATGAAGAGGAACCCTTGGATATAGATAATGTGATGAACCTCATAGGAGAAATCGAAGAGATGGGATTAATCTATCTAACATAATTGGGGATAGGAGTGCACCCGCACAAACAAAGAGGATGAGGAATAACACACAATTTGTATTTCAATCAGTTGTGGAGCCATCCTCATTTGAAGAAGATGCAAAGGATGAATCTTGGGTGAAATCCATGAATGAAGAGTCAGATCAGATTGACAAGAATCAGACATGGGATCTAGTCAAGAGACCCAAAGGTTATAGTGTGATTGGTCCAAATGGATCTTCAAGAACAAGTTTGATTAGAATGGAAGTGTTATTAGAAACTAGGAATGACTGATATGTAAAGGATATTCCCAGATTGAAGGTGTTTATATTGAAGAAACCTTTGATCTAGTGGTTAGACTGGAGTCAATCAGGATTTTCCATGCCATGGAACTTCAAAGAGGATATAAATTATATCAAATGGATGTCAAGATAGAATTATTGAATATTGTTCTCGAAGAAGAAGTCTACATTGAACAACCAATGGGTTTTCTTCTTGGTACCGATGAAACAAAGGTTTGAAAACTATAGAAAGCACTCTATGGCTTGAAATAGTCACCACGAACATGGTACTTGAGGCTAGATTCTTATATCAAGAATCTTGAATTCAAAATAAGAGGAGTAGATCATAATCTCTATATGAATAATTCTCCAAAGGATCAGTTCATGGTTCTACATTACATTGATGACATTATATTTGGTGGAAGTAGGCAGAAATCAGAAGATGAATTTTCCAATAATATGAAATCAGAATTTGTAATTTCTATGATTGGGGAACTCACATATTTCTTAGGGTTTCAAGTGATTCAAAAGAAGGATTACATGTTCATTTCTCAGGAAAAGTATGCAAGAGAGTTGCTAAAGAACTTTAATATGCATGAATCAAAACCAATGTCAACTCTGATTGTGATTGGAACCAAACTTGGAAAGCATGAGGATGGGACCTCTGTAGATCCCACAATGTACATTAGGATCAATGGGAGCTTATTGTACCTGACAGCATCATGGACAAACATTGCCTTTGCAACATTCTTAGTGGCCCACTTTCATGGTAATCCAAATGAGGAACATATGGTGGTAGAAAAAATAGTCATGAGGTACATTCAAGGCACTCATGATTTTGGGTTATACTTTTTTGGAGGAAGGGACATTGAATTATCATCGTTTTCTAGTGTTGACTTGGTTGGCGATATAGTGGAAAAAAATTCTATCAGTGGTGGAGAATTATATATTGGCAAGAAATGTGTTGGATTGTTATGAAAGAAACAAAAAAGTACTTCTCTTAGTATTGCTGAAGCTGAGTATATTTTCGTTACAAAGGCATGCACTCAACTGCTATTGATGAAGCAGCAACTGACAGATATTGGTGATGAGGTGAAACAAACAATGGTGATTTACTGTGATAACAAGAAAGCAGTTGATCTTATGAAGAATCATATTCATAATTCTCATTAAAACATATTGAAATCAGATATCAATTTATCAAGTAAAAAAGTTGAGCATGGTGTGATTAGAATAGATAATGTGGGAACGGATGAACAAGTGGCTGATATCCTGACCAAGACACTATTAGTGGCTATGTTTGTGAAACATTGGTTGAACATCAGTGTTCTTCCACCTCCCAGTGCATAAGAAGGTTATAAAATTCCCCTCTCCCCAGTTGTTTAACTATTTTAATCTATTTTTGGAAGTTTTTCAGGTTTATGAGTGAAATACGGTCCAAGGGGAGTATGTTCAGAGCTCTACAAATGATGATTATCCGTCATTGGGTTTACTTCCAATGTGGGAGAAAAGCATAGAATGTGGTGTCTCTGGATGAGAGAATATAGAGAGAATCATGGGTGAAGATAGAGAGAATTGTGAAGGGAGAAAAATTTCCATGAGCATTCATTTAAACAAATGATAACACAATTCATGTCTTCTCTCTTGTTTTCTAAACCGGGTATTACTCCTGTAGAATTAGAGTGTTGGCTGAATTGATTCATGAATTTCAGGTTTTCTTGTGAATGGTGCTCTATTGAATTTATCTAGTGATTGCCAACAAACCCAAAGGGGGTGATTATTGGAACAAAGGTTGTTCTTTGTTGGAAAATGTGTTCAGTTTGTGTTTTTTTTCAATCTACTTTGGGATGATCATGGTTTGGGTTTGTTATTTTCAACCCTTTCAGGAAGATCTGGGAGATTATATGGAAAGGGGTCATACTGTTCGATTTGAAAGCAGTGTTGAAGGTGGCACTATTCTCTGGTGTTTGATGATTTTTAGGGCTAAAAATTAGAAAATGGAGAAACATGTTTTTTGGGAAAGGAAGGTGTGCAAAAGATTTGAAGCATGTGCAAAATATTGTTTTTTTTCATGCAATATTGAAGGTTTTTTTGATCTTACATGCAAGACATGTTTTAGGATCTGAATGCCGATAAATAGTAAAGTCATGGAGTGCACAGAACATGATGTTGCATGAAAGGGTTTTCTCACCCAATACGATGTCAAAAGGGATTTTGCGTACACATGAATAATACTTTGTGAACTGACATGATATTTCACGAAAGGGTTTGCATGCTTGATGTGACATTAAAAGGGATTTTACATGCACATGAATAATTTTTCGTGCACTGACAAAAACACATTGTGATCTTTCATGCAGGGTCATAAAGGGCCTAGAAATGTGTGGATTCCCCCATAGAAGACTTAAGATTTTTTCCAATGAAAATATGGTTGCTCGTCTGCATGAAATATTTGCACATGAAAGATTGTAAGAGAGTAAATATAGCGCGGAAGGTGTTTCTTTAGTCTGAAAAGACCAATTGAACCCTTATGTGTAGTTTCACGAAAGATAAGAGTTGCGCAAAAGTAGGAGTTGCATGAAAGTCATGTTTCATTAAAATTACCAAATCTTGTGTGCAAATTGGGGTATTTCATGAAAGTTCTATGCTGGGATTTTGACAGACTTTAGAATATCTAGTTTAGTGGTTCAGTGCTTTTAAGTGAATAAATTCACGACTTCAATGAAAGTACTGTCTCATCCGGAATAGAGACAAATACTTCAATGAAAATCTATTGAAGTGACCTTTAAGTCGATAAACTGAGATTGACTTCTCTCAAGGCAGTGAGCTAGGGGGAGTAAACAGAATTGATCTGAGGGATACCGTGAGCTTTCCCTGAACCTTTATAAATGCATTGTGCCTAGCACAAAGTGTTTGTGATAGAAACATGTAATCCATAAACTAGTGAAGATTAGTGGATTTTGGTAAGACTGACACACCATCTGTCTATGTTCGTTGGACGTAGCCTGTTTCATTGAACCAAGTAAAAGTGTTGTGTCATCTCCCTACTTCCATTTGTCTGAGAGATTTAACAAGTTCCTACCAACAATGGAATAATATCCACAACTTTAAAAAGAAAAATTTGAAACCCTGATTCACCCCTACCCTCATAGGGTGTTCTAGGGTCCTTCAATGTTTTCCTAGCCTACTTTGGTTAGGAAGAAATTTATGGATTCTTTGATTTTGAGGTGATGAGTTTTGTTTCTGGATAATAGTTTTTTATTCGGTATTGTTTTTCGATAATAGTTTTTTTCTTCATAGAAGTGTTTCTTTTCTATCCATTCAACCAATTTAGAGGGGTTTTAAATGGAGGTTAGTCCTTGATCAATCTTTATTCCTTGAGTTTTTAAATTAAATGGTTATAGTTTTTTTGTTATTAAAGATGTTGGTTTTTCATAAGTAGAAGTTCTATTTTTTGAGGTTATTGGTTGTATGGTATTATAATATGGATTGTGTTTTATGGTTTCCTTCTTTTTCAATCCTTATAAAAATTCTCCCATACCCAGATACTCTTGGATAAAGGTGTGGAGTACCTTTCCTTATGTCTCACATATTTGACCAAGGGATTTCTAGGGGCACAAATAATTCTACTGGAGAGAATTATAACACCTTGATTTTTAATTTCCTCACTATTTTATTATTTTAATTTCTTTTATCCTTGTACACATTTATCACGTTGGTTTTCTTTAAAAAAAATTATGTGTTGAGATTTCAGTGCAAAGATCACGACATGTGCATGGTTGGTACTAACATTATGGAAATTAAAAAAAATTATACAATACCTTAATAGTAGAGATTTTCATGTTTAGAACTTTTTTTAACAATGAGTCCAAACTATGAAGTTCCCGAGGTGTGTTTAGTGGTGGTTGCATAATTGGAATGGGTTTGGAAAACCATTTATTTAAACCTTATTATCTACCCAGAATTTATATAAACTTGATTTTACCTATTTATCATTTTTTAGGGAATTATTCTCTCCTCACTCCCCATCCCATACAACTAAACCTCATTGGATCTTTATAGGACTTATTTCCTTGTCTTCCTATAATTTTGGGTTTCTCTCCCTTGGATTTCAATTGCCTTCCAAGGTAATATCCTCTTATCCCTCTATTCATTTCTTCCTACCCTTATCCTATATTTTCTATGGTTTCTTCTTTCATAATTAACCCCAAATAATGGTGACAACTAGGGTTTGGGTTTAGGAAGGTTCTAACCTAAGTGTTTTCTTTTCTAGGACTCATGGATGGTGTTTCCTTTACAATTTGAGAATTATCCATGGAAGGTGACATGTTGTGTTATCATTACAATTTCTTTATGGTTGGTGTTTTTATATTTTTCAATGATATTTTAATTTATGGAATATTTTATCTTAAATATTTATTTTTAATTATTTTATATCCATATATGTCTCTTTTGAGGAATTTAAAAAGTGTTTCCTTTGAAATCATTCTTGGAATAATAGATTTTTCTCTTAGATTTTGTATATTTCTTAATTAAATAATTTAATTATTCAAAGGGTTATGGAAATTTCAAGAGGGTATATTTAAATCATGTTTATGTAAAATGTTTTCCTTAATATTTATTTTGATATTTTAAAGGATATTTTTATGTTTTTAAATTGTGCTTTCTAAATTTGAAAGAGGAGTCTTCTAAAGATTTCAAAATTGTTTTAAATAATAAGGTTTTAATTAAAATAGTTGGACATATAATCTAGAGTCATTTTTTCATTTTAATGACTCTTTTGGCACATTATGATATAAATGGATTAAGATTATGGGAACTCTTCTATTTCCCCTATGTTTGTGTAACCTGTTATGGATTTTTTATTATTTTGTGATGAATGGATGAATGATGTGATAGGGGTTATTTTTTATGAGGGTGTTAGAGGTGAGGTATGAGGTATTTTGTGTTCTTTATTTATATTATTACTCTGATTTCCTTATATCCTCCATATATTTTTATAGTTACCCAAGATAAACATGACTTTATTTTATATCTTTTACATGATATAAAAATTAAATTTCATAAATAACATAAATAATATCTTAGGTATTGATAGGTTCAATGTATTTGGATACTAATAACATAATAAACTTATTTTACAAGTATTGCGATTGTTTCTTCTTAAATGTGCCATACTAGATAGTCATATAAAGGTCTAATTATAAAAATACTCATAACATATGGAATGAAAACATAAGAAAATTGGTGAGCTCAAATTCTTAGTAAGTGATGAATAATCATTAAGGATGAGTCCATAAACATAAAAAAACCTAATCATAAGATAAATATCATATCATCATGAGTGATAATAATAAAATATAAGTAATCTTAAAAGGACATGGAATAAGAACCTAAAGAATCAAAAGATAAAAAATGAAACATAATATTCATAGCATGGATTAAAAACATTTAATATGAATCTTGAATCATGATATCATAAGATGAGGATGAATAACATCATTCAATTGTGGAAAAAACATTGACATAGAGAAACATTACCTTCATGAGTCACGTACTTGGACCAATGCTTGCGATACAACATAATTTTAACCATCTACACATCACCATCATGAGTCACACATTTTCACAAATGATTTAACCAATGAATTGGAGGGTGAAATAGGACCCCATATATCATTATCAATACTTATTATTTCTACTTTAAAATCATTCAATTATCACATCACAAAGAACCCATGAAAATTAATCAAGTTTCATAAATTATTTGAATGAAAATAATTCACTTTTAAAAAATAACCCATATAAATAAAAATGGTTTATATAAACTTCAAAATAAAAATCATTCACCTTTTATATCATAAATAACCAATGGAAACTAAGTTGGGTTTTATAACATTTATAAATAGTATAACAACATGAATTAAATCGATTAACATAAAAAACATTATCACCCAAAAATAATCCGATAATTGAAGAAAAATTGAGGTTAAAACATGAAACATAACTTTATTGGAGATGTATATTTTTTCAGATAGAGAAAATAAAAACAAAATCACAAAATATTTTTAAAAAAATTTATAATCAATGATCTAAAAGTCATATTCATCATTCTCTTTTCAAAAAATATCCATTGTTTTCTAAACAAATGTGAAAAAACCACTTAATTAAAGTGTATTTGAATTCAATAATCCATTTCCCCATATATATAAGGGATAAAATCATGAAAAATCAATTATTATAGTGAACATAGGGGAAATAAATGCAATATGGAGTCTTATAACTCAGAGGAAGATGTTTGAGTTACCAAATCCCTTATAAAAATATAAATTTTATAATCAAAACCCCTTGAAAGATATGATTTCAAATAAAAAATTAAATACCATGAATAATGATAGTATAATGATAAAGAAAATTAAAATTTTATTTGATACAATATTCCAAAAATAACTTTGTTTATAATAGGAAATATGTCTCAAGGGTTTAAAATTTGAGACAAGGTACCCTTACCATTACTCTTAGTTTCCATAGATGTGATTTAACCTCGTGTATAAAAAATAACTATCTTGATAACCTATTTCAGAAACATATTCATATCTATACCATTTTATAATATCAATATTTAATTATTATCTACATGTATATTAGTTAGTTATTATCCATTTTAAATTTTTGGTGTGAGTAATCTTCATAATTTTGAACTAGTTTCATAATTGTGGTGTTGTTATTCATTATTATCCCAAAGATCATTATTCCACTATAATAAACAGTATTGAAATTTATTCTTTGTAATTATTTATAATTTTATAATTCCATTATGTGGGTTTTTTTGTTATGATAATTAAATATGAAATCATGGATTAGCATGTTTCAATTATTTTTCATGAACAAGCATTAGTATCTTAATTAATGAGATTAATACTATCATTACTAGTATTGAACAAAATTAAAACATTTATCTACTTATTGATATCACATATTATAAATAATTAAGTTCTAATATTCATATAACATATTATTTAATTTAATTTTTCAAGTAGATGGTTAAACCGGCTGAACAAGAACATACCATAATTTAATTGATAAGCAAGATTATGGGGTAATTTTGTTATTATATCAATATTAAATAAGTATAATTGTATTATTTATATTATATTAAGTTTCTCAATTATATTTTAAAATATTTTTATAATAAATAAAAATAATATATTAAAAATGAAAATGTTACTTTGTGGAGGCGGTAGTTCACACGTACACATAGATAATGTTATCAATTCTCAAAAAAAATGAGAGGGGATAAATGTGTAACATAAATTTCTATATATAAATAAAAAATAATTATATAAATTATATATTTTCATAATTACCATCATTAAACCCATCTTGGATATATGGTGATAAAAAATAAAATCTGTTTCTTTGTGGAGGTGATAGTTAGCGCAACACATGATCAATGGTTTTTTATAAGTTTATTGGAAGGAATAAATAAGGGTTATTACATTAATATAATAAAATCATGGAATTTTAATTGTACTAATATAAATATATTAATGTGGTAATAATTTTTTTGGAATATGAATATTAAGAAGAAAGTATTATGAAGGGGGAAATACTTATATAGGAAGCTTGAGTTTTCACTTAGAAATATTCTTAGAAATAGAGTCCTTAAGATAAATAATGGTGAAAAAATTATTACAGAAATGGGATATGGTTGTAGGATAAATAAAATGGGATATTTTAAGTAATAAACTCAAAAGGAAAGGTGTAACTATAATTAAATTCAATGATCACATTCTATAAGTGAGGAGAACAGCAATTTTGGAAGCACCCTTTACATTTTCAATAATGTAATTCTACTATTCAAGTTTTAAAGTATAAAAAAGGGAAAAATAGAATAGGAGGTGATTTTAGGTCAACAAAAATCTCAAACATTCGATTGGAAACTTTTTTTACATGATTTTAGTTATTTCCTCTTATTAAATCCTTTTAACCATTTATTACTTTTAACAGGGTAATTAATTTTCAACCATAGTAATTAATTTCAATTACCAAAATGAAAATTTATATTTTCAAATAATTTTAAATTTTTAATATATATTTTTAAAATTATTTTATCAAATAAAATTTCTAATGGTGTAAAATATTAATTTTTAAATTAACTTATGTCACGTATAAAAATTGTTTTTAGGAAAAGTGTGTTTTAAAGATTAAAACTTATGTGTAAAACATACTTATCAAAATTAAAGAATTATATGAAATAGATATATTTAAAATAAAACAAGAAATTTATTTAGCAATAAAAGCATACCCAAAAAATTTTACCATCAAAAAACAAAATTAAATGAAAATATGAAAATATTTTTTTATTAGAATTAAAATATCAATTTTTTATAAGGTTAAACATAGGTTTTATATATTAAAATAGATATATTTAAAATGAATAAAGTTATTCCTTAAATACAAATTTGATCAATTAAAAATCA
Organism: Viscum album; assembly: GCA_963277665.1. NCBI lineage: Eukaryota > Viridiplantae > Streptophyta > Magnoliopsida > Santalales > Viscaceae > Viscum > Viscum album. The sequence goes on from OY728123.1 coordinate 57,742,457, forward strand.
AGGCCTTTCTTATATACTGATAATGTAATATATTTCATCATTTTGGTAAAATATACATTTTTCATTATTTAACTAAAAAAATTATTTAATAAAAATCCAGAAAAATCATATTATTATAATTTTGATATGTGGAATTCAAAAATTAAGTTAATTCCATCAAAATCATGTTATAAATGTGATAGAAATTATTTTAATATAAAAATTATTATGTGGAAAATGAAAGTATTTAAAAAAATTAATATTATGTTAATTTAAGTTTTTTCCATAGTTTTCGTTGGGTGGTTAATTTTATTCATACAAAAATTTAACAAACATAATATATCATTCATATTTACTAATTTTATTTTATTAATTCATCATGGTTTTTATATTAGTTTTGTGGTTCACATAATACAATCCAACCAAAATGATATTTAATTAAGGAAAAGTATTTACTAAAATCATGGTTTGGTAAATTATACCCCCATTAAAAATAATTTCATTCCTATAATTTTGTAAATTAGATAAAAATAAGTGAGGGTAATTTTGTCTCAATACATCATCATCTTCCTAAGTAGCTTCTTCAAACATGTGATTCTTCCATGTAACTTTGGCCAAATGAGTTTTCTTTATCTATTGCACACTGTTTATTTAGTCCAAGATATCCATAGTTTTTCCTTATATGTGAGACCATGTTCCAATTGTGAATCTTTTGAGTTCAGTTCTTGTGAAGGGTCTTCTAAGTACTTCTTCAAAAGTGATACATGGAACACATCATGTACTGGGGAGAGTCCTATAAGGAGTTCTAACTGATGAGATACTTCCTTGAAATGGTCAAGGATCTAGAAATGTTTTCTACTAGAAAATACACCTATAGCCACTCACAAAAATTGTATCTATAGATTAATAAACCATGTATATAGGTAATAGCCATAGTACAAGAATTTATATATCCTATTCTCAGAGAAATAGTGATAAATTTGTAACCATGGGAGACACATGTGGAAAGAGAGTTATAACCATGTGGCTAACCATGGTTATACACATAAAACTACAACTAGGAACACAGAAATATATATTTTTATAAGGGCTTTACCAATGGAAATAAGATGTATCAATGTCCACCACATAGAGATATATAACCACGAGCATTGAAAATGGTAATAGATCTATTTTTAGGGGATTGACCATGGCTATATGTGTATATCCATGGTCAATCTCATGGAAATAGCTCTATATCCCAAGGCACTACCTATATCAATATCTTCTCAGGACCACATCTTTGTGTTATAAATCCACAGGTAGTGCCCTTGGCTATACCTTTATTTTCTTGGTGAGAAAAAATTTTAGTTTCTCAATACTCTAATACTATATAAATAAAACAAAGGAATAATCAAATATATCACCAGAATACAATTCAATATAACCTCAAAATTCAATCTATCTCCAATAGAAACAATAATAAATTCAATATCAGTATCATCATAATAAAAAAACTACATAATAAATTTCAATATATTGACCAATAATAAAATTTAGATCATAAATGACCATCTATATTTGTATCTCCAGAACCATCATAACCCTCATCAAAATATCCAATTGAAACACCAATATCATTATCACCTCTTTTCACACTAGTAGTATTATCATCATCATGGGAATCTATATCTTCATTGGCATTGACATCAACACCTAAATCGATAGTAAGAGTAAATGAATACTTATAAACATAAAGAATAATTATCAAACAAGCACCACTCACTTTACAACCATTTAGTGGAAGTGTAAAATGAAGATAATATATAGCTTTCACCATATATTTATTTATCATCTTTTGATGTAGTTTATCTTATTATTCTTTCTGAGTTTCTTTTTTGATTACAACATTCATTTTTTCGTCTATTAATATACTAGAATTGGTAGTGAATTTTTGTTGTTGAAATAACTATATATAAATGTTATAATATTCTTCCTAAAGCAACAACGCACCTTATCATGATGTTGTTCTCCTAATACCTGATGTAGATGATCTTTTGGGACCAAATTTTATTTTTATTTGTCTTCAAATTCATCAAAATAAAAATATTTATGGATATATAACATTAATGAAAATATTAAAATAATTTTTTATGATTCTTTTTTTGAGGTCGCACATTTCACATGTTCACTTCCCTTCATTCTTTCTTCCCAAAGGTGGTCTACTTTTATAACTTTCATCAGTGATGTTTATTCCATGAAGGAAATGGGATGGTGGGATGTTAGTTCCCCCTTCCATGGATTCCTCCTTGGAACTCATTTTTTAATCTGAGTCTCACTCATATATTTTAGTCAAGTTTAAGGAACTCATTCCCAGTTCAATCTCTATGTGGACATCAATTAATTATGCTTCTTTTGTCTCAATAGGACAAAAACCTTCAGTCAGGTGAGTAGTCATGTTGGGAACCTATGGGAATGTAAACAAAATGGGAACATTTATCACCTTTTAATCTTCTTATTTTTTAGGGAATCTCATATTAGGCATCTTAGTTGTGGAACCTAAGGTATCTTGTGTTGATCATGAGGTAGTTTACGACAAGGGTGCAAGGCTTCCAATAATTTTTACCTCAGTCATACCACACTTATTCATGGGGTAGGTATTATGGACTAGGGAATGACGTTAACTTATAGTATAGATGGGAAAAGGGTTAATGAATTATGGGAACAAGTTTGGTGTAGGTTTAAAATCTTGCTAGTACATGATGGGAACAGGTTTAACGTCTTCCGAGGACATGATGGGTGTAGGTTTAACATATCATTGGGATAGAATGGAAGATCAAAATGAAGAATATAGGTGGATCCATGAGGTGTGTACCTAGGATAAAAGATTTGAGACCTAGGATGATAGATCAAAATTCACCCTGAGGAATATCTAGAGGGTAGATCAGAATGACCACTTGAGGTAGATTAGGGAGGTGTGACCCTAGGAAAGAAGAACTCACAATCGGATTTACTGATGGATGGATAAAAATTCTCCATAGAGGGATATATAAGAGGCAACTACATAGGAGGGATGTTTTCACACCTAGGTTTACTGATGTATGGATAATAATTCCCTATGGATACATATCTGGGAGGTGCATCCCTTTGAGGGAAGATGTCACACTGGAATGGATAGATCAGAACACCCCTTAAGGTGGATCCAAAGGTTTTTCACAAGGATGGAAGATGTCACACCTTGGTTTATGGATCAAGAATCCCCTTAAGTTGGATCGAGAAAGTTGATCAGAATTCCCACTTAAGGCAGATCAAGGAGGTGTGACCCTAGTTGGGAAGATGTCACACCTGGGTTTACCGACGGATGGATCAGAACACCTGATGGAGGTATATCTAGAATTTTCATCCCTAGGATAGAATATTTCACACTTGGTTATACTGATGTATTGATCAAAATTTCCCATGGAGGTGGATTTAGGAGGTTCATCCCTAAGAGGAAAGATGTCACACCTAGATTGATGGATCAGAACGCCCCTTGTGGCAGATACAAAGGTGTGTCCCAAGGAGGGATGATGTTAAACCTAGGATTATGGATCAAAGCACCCCTTGAAAGGGATCTTAAAGTTTCATCAGAATCCCACTTGAGCTGGTTAAAGGAGGTATGTCCCTGGGAGAGAATATTTTATACATTCATTTACAGATGGATCGATCTGAATTCCCCATACAGGCAGATCCAGGAGCTCCATCCCTAGGAGGGAAGATGTCACACCTATATATATGGATCAAAATGAACCTTGAGGAGAATACGAAGGTGTGTCTCTAAGGGGGAATATGTCACACCAAGTTTGATGGACCATAATTTCCCTTGAGGTTGATCTAGAAGGTTGATCAAAACACCCACTTGCGGTGGATCAGGGAGGTGTGTCCCTAGGAGGGAAGATGTCACACCTTGGTTAACCGATGGATGGATCATAATTCCCCATGGAGGTGGATCTGGGAGTTTGATCAAAATTATAAATTGAGGTTAATTATGGATGTGTTTCCCTAGGAGGGATGATGTCACATTTGGGTTTACCAATTTCTGGATCAAAATGCTCTATGAAGTTAGATCCAAGAGGTGCACCCCGAGCAGGGAAGAAATAACACCTTGGTGGATGGATTAGAACTCCCTTTGAGGTGGATATGGGAGGTGTATCCCTATGAGGTAATGTGTAAAACATTGTTGGATAAGTTGGGACTGAACCTCTAGGAGGCATCCTATGTGCCATGTTTAAGATATAGGGATCAAAACCCACGTAGTTCGATGTCATAGTTTGAGGTTGTGTGACGAGATCGATCCATGTAGTTTAACATAATGTGGTAAGGATTCTCATGTCACAAAATTATATTCAACAAATGGTGGTGTGGGGATTACATGTGAAAGATTACCTTTTTAGTAGGATCATCCCAGGATGGGAGGGAAGGTATCACCCCATGTGATTCATACACAAGGCATCCTTTGTTTATTGCATAGGGTTGGAGGTGTGGGGTCATTCCATGTCAATCCTACATGGGGAATCTTTTGTTTTTCACATGAAGTAAGAATACAACTTTATGTCATGTTATTGGGATTTTTTCATGTAGTTTAACATCATACTACTAGGATTTGGAGCTAGGTAGCTTTACATCATGTAGCTCAGATGTGGTTGGGACACTCAACTTGAGGGTGACCATGTCAAGGTAGAAATATATTAATCATAACGAATACTCACTGAGATACATTCACAATTTCCCTCAAATATGACACCCCAAGGGCTTATGTGACCACTTATCAAGCACCTTTGGGAAGGACATGAAATTGTAACTTCCGCAATGGATCATTCAATTAGTAGACCAACATTAGGGTCCTGATGCTTAGAATAAATAGGAACTGGGGAACATATTCTTAGAAGAAAAAGGTAGTATCAAGGCCTATTTGGAACTTAGAGTAAATTGGGAAGACATGAAAATGGATGGCACCAGTCATAGAGGGACTTGGAGTGTTGTTGAACCAATCCTGGATTAGTATGGGGGCCCTGAGAACTCGACCTTTATGAAAGGGTTTCAAAAAAATAGAGGTACCATGGATCGGATCAGGAGAGGTGCTTCACAAATATTGGGAATTCACTATAGAGGGTTTAATGAATCTTAGGGCCCTTTTATAGGTTGGAGGATTTTATAAGGATTATACTTATTGAAATAGGGTGATCCTTCCTTGAGGTAAAGTCTTGATTATTATAGATTGGGCTTAGTGAATGTTGGGTGCCTTGTGAAGCCTCAAGCGCCTTAGAGGGAATTTTTCTTTCATGAAAGGCACATCCACTTTGGGTGGAGTCTCTAAAGAACCTAAGGGAGGTGGTTTCACAAAGCATAGATACCATGGGGGATCCATTTTCTCTCTCTCTCATGAAGTTCAGGTGGTCCATCAAGTCAAAGTGATTTTAGAAGTCAAATGGTCTTGCATCACATACAAATTTGTACTTAAGGGGGTATTTAAAAGAATGTGTTTTTTCTAATGATTGTATAATTTCAAAAATACTAATGTTCTTTGAGATCAGAAAAGGTTCAAAAATCCTGAATAATGGTGTGTGGAGGTTACCATCAGGCCTTGGTGTGATCATGAAGGGCTTCATGACTCACGATTCACACTGCACAGAGGTTACTATTAGGATTCTGTGCAGTTTTGAAGGGCTCCATGACTCAAGATTCATGATAAATGAAGGTGAACATCAATGATTCATGAGGCTAGGGCCTTTGTGAGCATCAATCATTCATGAAGGGGTGAGCTTCGTGAAACAAACCCATGGAGGTATTTTTGGGCTTTTTTGGATAGGATTCACTCTGAACTAGCCATGGATTCCTCAACCATTCCCATGAAACAAGTACTTAAGTGTAAAAAATACCCCCCCAATAATTTTACCTTATGGTAAAATTAGGGTCAAATTATGAGGTAAATCATCAAAAATTGACAATTGATTATGTTCCCAAAGCTCTTTTGTGATGCCAGATCATGATCCCCACTTATGAATCTGCCTCATGAACCATGGGAAATCATAAACCTATAAATTGTGTAGGAACCACATTGAAGTAAAATGAGACTTTTGAAAATAGAAAATACCAATCTCTCTATTTGTGAATCTCACCACCTATGTGAGAGATCTATGATCTTAATCCTTATTAATGAGAAGCTCAATATCTCTGTGAGCCAAGCCCCACAAAATGTACTCTAGGAAGAGTGTTCCATTAACCCAACCTTCATAAAATGACCTCCATGAATATATCCTTCATGAACTAATCTCTTTGAGTAGATCTTTGTGAACCAAACCTAGAAAAACTATTATTTCTTGAATGAAATCGCCACTGAAGGAGCCAATGCTATTGACACTCATCGGAAATAAATGGTTAGGAACATAATGATCAAGGATATAATTTAGAATGACTCAGACCATGAATTACTCATTTCACTACAAACATAAGGTTAAAATTAGTACCCTCTATTAAATATGATGCCACCTTATGTATTTGGGATAATGGATGTTGTATTCATCTTTGAGGTGAGCAGAGATGAGCCCACCTCCTAGTTCTAGAGATCTCATGAAATGTACTAGGGAAATAGGGATATTAGAGGACATATCATGAAATATCATGAATCTTTAAAAGTTCACACTCTCTAGAACCACTTCAAAAACATCAACAAGGAGAACTTGGAAGATGAGACATCCCAACATAGTATGAGATGATTCTCAATAATGGTTTCGGGGATCTTTTAAATGGGATGAAAAGATTTTTAGGACCTATGAAACTATAGAAATTTAACCAATTAAAAGGATTTTAATTATTGGGAATTTCCATCATGCCATGAGTTCTAGGTCGAGCTGATACAACTAAGTATTTATGAGGTGGTTGGGGACTCACAGTTTTATGTCTACTACCACATGGCCATCACACTAGAGTTGTAGAGTTGGTGTTCGCTGGAGACTAACACCTTCCCCTTACATCATAGGGATGTTGGAATCAGCCTATGTGATCTTCACCAGATTTATGGGATCCCAATACAAGGATCTATGTAGGAAAAGTTCCTCCCCAAAGAGATTGTGTGGGAGGAAAAGTGAAAATGTCGTGTCTTGTGAGGAAATTTCTAATCTTGGTATAAGGGACCAAAAAACATAACATAAGGATGAAGGACATCTCATTAAAGTAGTGGTTTCATTATTTCATTTATTATATAGAAAAAAGACTATTGGGAAGGCCACACACATTCTATGGAACATTCTAGTGGGGAAAAGATCACTCCTACTAGAGGACCATAGAGGCAAGCCAGTGGTAGATGTGGGGCTAGAGAATAAATCTTGAAGCTCCTATGGTCAGGCTGGTGGGGTTTATCACCACATTGATATGTGTTTGGATTCTCTTATTGAGGTATACACATATGAGGGTGTGGTTACGAACCTTTATAATGGTGGCAATGTTGGTGACTGGGAATCACATCAATTTGGATATCTTGGTAGTGGAGAAATGATATATAGTACTCTGCCACATATTCTAAGGGAAGACTCTTCCCCATGTGTGTGGGCCCATACAATTCTTTTATAGCTAGGTTGTATTGAACATGGGGGGATACGAATACCCAAAACACATTCCCCCTCCCACTAAAAACTTTCTTACTATGATTTTGTACATCATTAGGAGTCTCCCAATCACGTTGGGCCTGGTAGATGTGCTGGAAAGGTTTGATTTAACAGATAAATTCATGTTTCACCCATTCCCCCTTACAATAGGGATAGTGACAGATGATGGTATTGGGACCATTGAATAGGGATCATACCTCAAGGACTTCTGATGTGGGGTACTAGTGGTGAGGGTTGACTGCGAGCTAATATGTGAGTCATACAACCTACACTGGTTCACTAGTAAATTTTAATTCCTATAGTGGTAGACCCTAAATGTGTACGTGAAGGTGTGTTAAGAGTGAAAACATTAGTTCATGTGTAAAATTTGGTTCTTTTTCACATGTGTGGATGAAAATGGGCATAATAAAATGCCACTACCAACTTTTGCATATGGTATCATCAGTGAATATACACTCGGTTGGAATACCGCAAATCCTGGAAAGATAATAAGGCACTGAACCAATCCTTACAATGAAAGAGAGACCCCAAAACCATGGGGATGAGGACTAGAGGTGGTTAGAGTGAACCATGGAGGAAGGTTTGGTCTGAAATTTAGAGTAGTAGCTGCAGGTCTGGTAGTCCCTGGCCCAACAAAGGTGGGGGTCGCAGAAAGATGATAGGAACTAAGCTCAGCTCTCACGGTAAAGTGGTCATGGGAGGAAGTAAAACCCTTTGGTGAAGTCTCAAGGGTTTATGTCCAAGATCTGAGGAAGTTCTTGTGTTGTATGGATTTCCCTAGCGATGTATTCATTCTTAATGATTCACAATGTTAAGGGCTCTTTAGAAAAATCAACACTCTCCATGGAATATGGCAGGATCTCAACATTGAGGGAATATTCCTCACTGGGTCGATTCATAATAAGGCCAACATCCACATTCCTTAGGATTGGATGGTGTAGTACATTAGTGATATGGAAGATCTGGTTCACTCTCGGGGAGAATAATGTCATCTAACCACTTGAGTGAAAGTGATGTTGGGGATGACCTCCTCTTCATAGCTCTTTTCTGAAAATTTGGCTGCTCGCACACCTCTTCAAGGAGAATTTTTTGAATACTATGGGAGATACACCTATAATAATTCTCCCATGGAAGTATTCCCATAATAAAATTAGGTAAATACTCTGATATCATATGCTTTGGAAGCTACCAAATCCCTGAGGGCATTGTTTAACTATTATTTTACTTAAATAGGGATCGATGACCACATATGAGGGGATGTTTGTGATAAACCATAGACATAGGGTAGGGGAACCTCAACCCATAAAGGGGTGAGTTATTGGGCCTACCCTAATTTCATGACCAGGGGTAGCCGACCATCGGTATAAGTGGTTTATGTGATAGAGGTGGTGACTGCAGATGGAATTCCATTTCTTGGGGGATTTTCTATGAATGTATTTGAGCTCTATATCAGGTAATACTATTAACATAATCACATTCCCCTTTTGACTTTTTCTCTTCTTATTTTCCTTTTTCATTGGGATAACTTGTCTTTAAATAGAATTTCAAATGGTGTTTGGGGTTTATAAGTATTCATCAATATCCATGTTAGCAACCCCAAATATTTAGGTGGAAATAGTGGGTGTTATTCTCCCGAAAAAAAATAGTTAGGGAGGCTTTATTGGTTGGACCAACCATGGATGTGCCACTAGAATGGACTTCTAAGACTATTCCCTAAATGGATGGGGTTGAGAAAGTTCCCTTAATGATTCTAGTTAAAGGAGTTGTATTAACAGAGCCTTCCAAAGATTCAACACTGGAGGTAACTGTTAGAGTTGAAGCCTCAATGGAGGAGGCATAAATTTTTCCAAAAGATTGGGTGAGTAGGGAGTCCACATTGAACATGGATTAGAGGTGCCAAAGGAGGAATCATAGGCTTATACTACAGGTTAGGGGGTCAATGAGGACCCATTCATGGGAATATTTTTCAGCTAGTTCATACCCAAGTATGATCTCTCCACTGACATATTGTAAGTATCCCCTCCATATGATCCTATACCACTTAAAGACTTTAATTATTTTAGATCAGATGCTTCCAAGGATAATTTGGTTGTTTTCGCATGGCCTAGTGGTATGTGTGGAACTTCATCACTCACACTCAGATAAATGACTTATCAATCTGGGTAGGATCTCTCTACCACTAGAAAGTGAGCATAGAAACTAGTGGGGTGGACTCTATATACCTTCATACACTATCTCTGAAATTTCTTGTCAAGAAGGTGTTTTCTAAATGGAATGTGTTTTAAATTTCTTAGAATAGGCAAAAAAATGAGGGATCCAAGGCAATTTAGGTAGTTAAAGCAGATATCACCCACCTAGAAGGGCTATCAAATGATCATGTAGTCATGTACACTTTTCAAGATGATATTTTTGATCATTTAAAGTGCCAATTGGCTGAATGAAAAAGGATAATGGGGATGAGAATAAATACCTAGTAAATGAATTCTATTCTAAGAAGAACTGAATGTGTATCAGGGCCGAAACGGTCTACCCTAAAGCCGATGAAGAGGCGACGGACCGGGTAGAGGGTCACCAGACTCTAGACACCACTCATTAGAGGTTTGATGAGCTTGAATGTTTGATCATTGGGATTTATTTTTAGAGGAATTTTGTAAAGTAGAGGATTAAATATATGTATTCCACTACAAAAATTTGGTTGATTCATTTTGAATTATTTCATTCTATAATATATTTATTTTTCTTCATTTTATTATCACACTTTGACCATACTCATGAGAAAATTGACGATAAATCCCCAAGCCCTTATAGTCAAGATGGGTCTGAAAAATAGGGGATGACCATGTGGATTTGCATTTATTTGGTAATTTTGAGACAATGAATAAATACTCAAGGTCTGAATTTTTTGACTAGCCATCAGAAGTGTTTGGTCCAAAACGTTCTATGGTGGGAGAATGGAGTTCTCTAAATAGCTCAGTTTCTTTTCCAATGTGTTCTAGTGCAAAAATGGGGTAAATCCAAGGGCAATGAATTCTACCCCCAAAAAAAGCGAATGGATAGCATGAATCAGGATGCCTAACATCAGTAACACAATGGGGGTGGGATGATGATGGTGGATAACTACTGATCATGTTCGAAACATGGCATCCATTATCATTTTGCTGATGATGGGGAAAAAATTGAGGTTTGATCACTAAACATGTTCTAAACATATGGACCTATATCAAAATGGCATCCAAAGTCTTTTGGGCAAAGTTATTAAGAAAGTAGGTGAGCCATTGTGTCTAGGAACCATTGTCATCAAGGGGGACATGTTTGGGAATGGAGGAGGATGTGGATCCAAATAAAGGGAAATTTGATGCATGGAGATAAAGTTGTGGAATGTTCGAATAGATTTCAACCCTCTCAGAACTATGTTATCATGGCTTTGGGAACATTGGTATTGGTATATAAACTTGATAAAAGGTCAAACTCATATTCTATGGGGAGTAACTTCTTTCATTCCAAGCAATATTTGAAGAACATGAATGATGCGGTAGGTGACTGGCATCGAAAGGGATTCTCAAGAAATGGATTAATATTTCTCATAGTTTTAAGTCATGCAATGAAGAAAGTAAAAATGTAGTTTAACATCATACAGTGAGGATGTTGAACATCCACTTTAATGTCATATGGTGAGGATGATAGACATTAATTTTAATGGCATACATGAGGATGATGTATCACATAGTTTAACATCATCCGATTGGGATGTGTAAATCAATGTGAATAGTACCCACAATGTTGAAGTTGTAGTAGGTGTTGGTGGGTAGCACAATAGTGGAATTACCTATATGGGAATAAGAATAAAAATGATCTTGGAATAACCTACGCCCAAAGAATGAATCTTGGATGAGTCACACATAATTTGAGTTCATGATTCATGGACCATGAGGTTGTCTCACAGAGGATATGTGTGGAATATGGGAAAGGTAACTCTATGATAATGGAGGAGATTAGGAGGCCCATCCTATATGGGATATCCTGGAGACATTTTTCATGTTCATGATGCTTGGACCATGGAACCTAGATTAAGGTCATAATGTTTGGATCCTAGGTTGGGTGTCCTAAAGGGATATTTGTACCATGATAAAGTGAAAACCTGATGTTAATTTAGGTCATAGGGGCCCAACACCACACAAAACATTCATAAGAGTACTGGAATATAGTTTAATGTCATGATTCTAGGACATAGGATTCTAATTTAAATGTTAGAGAGCTTGTACCATGGGATCTAAATATATGGCCATAGAGTTTGGACTAATGTCATGAATACCCCAAAAGAACATGTATAGTGCGGCAGAGTGATAGTCTCACATGAATTGAGGGCTAAGGGACCCAAATCCACATGACTCATTCCCAATAGGATTGGAATATAGTTTAAAGCCATGATTATTAGACTTGGACTCCTAGTTTTAATGTTATAGATCTTGGACCATGTGCTCTTAGTTTATGGTCATAGTGTTTGGACCAATGGAATGAATAAAAAAACACTTGTAGTATGTAAGAGTGACAACCCAATTTAAATTGAGGTACTATAATTCCTAACACCGCAAAAATCATTCATGGGGGTACCCGCACAAAGTTTAAAGTCATAATTCTTGGACATGGACTCCTAGTTTTTGGTCATAGAGCTTGGACCATGGTATCTTAGTTTATGTTCATAGAGTTTGGGCCATTTGAACAATAAAGTGTTAAGTATGGAATGAAGGATCAGTAACCTAATGTGAATGGAGGTCTAAGGGAGGTCGCACGCCATGAAAAAAATATAAGGTGTAGGTTGCAAATAGTTTAATGTCATGGGGATTGGAGAAATTACAAATAGTGTATTGTCATAATAATTAGACAATGGGGATTTTTGTCTCAAAGGAATGTGTACATAATTTAAAATTCTATTCTACATGAAAGGAGGATCCTATTAGGGAACCTAATGCTTCACAAAAAAACGTTGATACAACCATCACATAGTTTAAGATCATGATTCTTGAACCATGACACTTATTTTAAGGTCATAGAGTTTGGACAGTAGGGGGTGTGTCTTGAAGGAACATGCTTGACATTGAGGGAAAGTAACTCGACGTGAATTGAGCGGCCTAGGAGGCCACTTGATTCCACACAAAATTTACTTAACATAAATTTCACACATTTTATGGTTTTGATGCTTAGACCCAAGATCATAGTGTATGGTCATAGAGTTTAGACCATGGGGCACTCACGTGTCTCAACCTATCTCTAGGAAAACCCCCTCCTGAATCCTAATCGCATGTGATCCATGCTCAGTGTGAGAAACAATGAGCAATATGGGGTTATTGTTCCTTGTATGGGAGACGCAATAAGGTGAAAAGTGACAAGAAAATCCCTTGAGGGTGATTATGACTTCCAACACCCGGATAATGAGAGAGGAGACTAACCAATAGATGGGTAACAACTATTGAGCATGTTCAAAACACGAGTTCAAAACCTACATCGGCTAAAGATGGGGTGAAAAAAAGTAGGATCAACCATTCACTAAGTTTGAATCAAATGATCTTCTAACTACTATTAAGATCCTTCTAGGTGTGAAACTATGATAGTAGGTTACTTAATGAGGCATGAGACCATTCCATGTGTACTCCTATTCAGATCGAGAGGGTGGTGATTATCTAAATTAGTGAAAACACAGAGCGCAGAAGTGGAAGTGAGGAATATATTAGAAATGAGTCAATTACAATGTTGGGCTTGAGAAAAAATATTCAAGAATCGCTACATATCCCATGTGAATGGGAATCGAGCCACATATAGACCTAGAACATGAAATGGTAGGGGACCAACACCAGTGGAGTGGAATCCTCTATGGAGAGTATATAAAGTCATATCATATTATGATATGATGCATCCCAAAATTATATGGGGTGATGTGTTGTTCATATCATACTTATCGTATTAGGCATACCTATTTTATATGGGGTAAGATCATATTTTGACATCATGCACTGCGAATGTTAGGGTTTTTTGTTTATATTCATAGAAATCATACTATGGTTACATCTAGTTTAAAGCCATTGAGCTTGGATTTTAGGGGTATCTACTAATTTAATGTCACAAAGCATTGAGAATAGGGGACATGGGTCTCCAAAAATATGGTTGTTTAGAATAAAATAATGAAAACCTAATGTGAATGAAGTGTTTAAGGGACCCTATGCCACAGATAACTTGACAAACCATACCCTAGGTTGATATCATGACATTAGGTAAGGAAAGGCCCTATGGTAAGTTGAAGAATGGGGCTAGACCCAAGATGAGAAATTTGGGCTTCACTATATATCCCATAAATAAGGGAATCAAGTCGTAGTTAGTTATGGAACATGGAGTGGAATGAGAACGATGATGGAAGGGGGGTACCCTCTCAAATTTGGATATTGAATCTTCTGATATTGGGGTATCAACCATTCCAATTTTATAAAGTGTAGAATCAAAGTTTAACAACATGTTCAAGGGGTATTAGTGTTAGTTCATCCCATGCTTATCATAGGGGAATATTGTTTTAACATGAGGTAAATCATCTATCATTAATAGGCATATAATTTTTGAACAAGGTATGTCTACAATTTAATGTCGTGGGCTGAGTACATTGGTGGGTATTGTGTATTAGGCTTCCTATTATTTTATTCCTCATATCATCCTATGAGGGAATCGTGGACCACTAATGGGTCATGGTAAATTAATAGAGTTTGTACCTAAAAAGGTGGCCCATGGGGACATTTCAGGGTGATAGAACCACATTTAATGGATGGTTTTGTGGTGAATATATAGTTGGGTCTTAAGAAAAAATGTCTAGGTGTCACTAAATATCCCATGAGTATGGGATTAATCCACATGTAGTTATAGAAATATGGTGGAGGTATAGGATTTCTAAAACACTAGGTTCAATGAAAACCTTGCGAATGAGGAGTGAATACACATATTTTAGGTTCATAGTCCTTAGACCAAGGGAGGGGGAATTCAAGGATTTTTCTTCATGGTGAAGAATAGTTAAAACCCATTGTGAATGGAGTCAAGGAAGCCATGCACCACATGATTCAATCCTAAATCCATTTGGTCATATTTTAAGGTCATATTGATGGTACCACGAAAAGTAGTTTAAATTCATTATTCTTTTACTATTGATAAAAAATTTAAAGATAGGGTGCTTGGAATAAGGTGAATTGTTAGTTTAAATTGTATTTGAATGGAATGAAAGAGGTAGAACCCGACGTGAAAGAAGGGATTGTAGACCCATGTACCGCATAATTACCAAGAAACAAATGGTATATAGTTTAGGGATATAATGCTTGGACCATAGAGAAGGTGGAAAACAATTTAAAGTCTTGATTCTTAGAGTAGGAATATATTTGTATCAAGAGTATTTGTGTGTAATGGAATAGGTAATAGCTGAATTGAAAGGATACAAGGAGGCCTTGTACCACAGAAACACCTTAAGGGGAATTACACACAGTTTAAGGTCATTATACTTGGATATTAAATAGGGATAAGGGGTGAAGGGTTGATAAATCTTCATTTGTGACTAAAAATAAGAAGTATAAGTTTCACTAAGTATCCTATAAGTAAGGAAATAAAGACACAAGTATTTATAGAACATGTAATGGTAGGGTACCAACACCATTAGTGGTGCAAATCCTATCTGATGAGGGAATATAGTGTTCATGACACAGGGTAAGGATACATTTTATCATTGTGTGTTAAGGATGTTTATGTTGGTTAATCTTATATCATATGAGGCATCCCAATTTCATATAGGGTAAGGTTCTTGACCATATAATATTCATTGTATGAGGAATCTTGATTTTATATGAGGTAGAATCATCTCTCATTAAGTGGAATCCTAGTTCTATATGGGGTAAGATCGCAGTTTGATGTCCTGTACTAAGGTCATAAATCATTACAACTTAATTTCATACAAATAAAAATATATGGGGAAGAAAATTATTTAAGGTCATAATTCTAGGACTAATTGCAAAAATTTTAAGGTCATACTACCTGGACCATGGGGAAGCTATTAGTTTAAGGTCTTAAATCTAGGACCAAAAGGGATCCTCATGAAAAGTATTTCTTGAGAAACATGTTTTTAGTCAGAGGTCTGAGGTTCTCTCTGTCCATGGTGATCAAAGAGTGTGATCCATTCGAATAGACCCTATAAATGATGAAAGGTTCTCCCCACCCACTTGGGCTCTAAAATTGTTGGAATCTTACCAGGTATCATATATGTTCTGACAGCCAGTACCATGTCTCCCTGAATAAAGGAGCAGAGGAAAACCTTCTTGTTGAATTCTCTTTATATCCTATTCTAGTGCCTCTCTAGATTCTATAAGTCTTATATTATTTTCTCTTTGAGGGATTTGAACTCATTTAGATGGAATTAATCCATTTTTTGTGGTGTCTATTGGCCATAAATAGTTGTTCATAGTGATGGAAATTGCACCACAATGGGTACTACTACCTATGTTCTATATACTAGGGATTATGGGGTCACCTTGGTGGAATTTTGAGTTTTCATATTATAGGACCATAGGACATTGGAAAGCCTTTTCGGATAACTCTTCTTGTTCTAACCTTCCATCTTCTACAAGTTGTTAAATAAGGTCTTCTTGAATGCCTTAATCTTCCCATTTTCATGTGCACAGTAGATAGAAGTACGGTTGTAGTGGATTTTGTACTTGGAATTTTATTTATTGACCTTGGTAGCCTAGATTTTGTTGTAATTTTTAGTTAAAATAACATTACTAACTCTGAATCAATGGATGATGTGGGATCTCACAAACTCAATCACAGATTGGGCATCGAATTCCTTGATGGGAATAACTTCCACCCACCTTTAGAAGAATTCTGTTGTGTTCAGAATGAACCTTCACTAGTGGTTCATCGTTGGCAGGTATGGTACCATGACATCAAAACCCTCTACTGAGAATGACCAAGAATACTTGTTGGTGTGGAGAATCTATGGTGTTCAATGTGAAAAATTGGCATGAATCTGACATGTCTAACACCTCTTGGTGAACTCAATGTAGTTGTGGACTTTGGTGGGGTTTGGGGTTGTTGATCCTTCTACTAGAAAGGATCTTAGAGACACCATATAAATTCATCTACCAAGATGGAATAGAATGATCAAATGAGAGGATATACTCATTTGGAAAATCAATGTCTAGGGTCAGTTCTTCAGGGTCTAGATGGGCAGCCTGAAAATCTATTAGTGCATGTCCTTTGACGGTCTTCTGTGGGTCAAACCTACTGTTGAGTTGTAGTATAGTCACTTCCCAACATATAAATCATCACATAAACATGGTTCAATTAAGTATATAATTCAATGGGTCTACTCAGAACATCATATGTATCTCGTAATGTTGAAAAATTTTTTACAAATTCTGTATTGTGAAAACTAGCACAAGGAAGCTCTTCTCAATGGGGGTTATCTAGTTTTTTTCTTCGAGTATCCGACTAAGATATTATAATATTTTTTATATACCCTCATTGTTTTCATATTTTATAATAGAACTAAGAGACTATTACAGGGTGGTCACGTAGAGGACTAAATGCTTTCAAGAAATAGGTGGCACCAAAACTAAAGGTTGTTGTAGATATTGCTTGATATCCTCAAATGTGGTTTGGAACTCCTCATCCCACTGGTAGACTATTCTTTTATTCATGATCCTTGAGAAGGGATTACACTTTCCATCCATATTTTCAATAAATCGGCATATGTTGGATAAGTAACCTTGAATACCTCAGAACTCCTTAAGATTTTTTGGGGGATGAATTTCACTGATGGCGAGGATATTCTTTTGGTGAATCTCCGTGCCTCTATATCTGATGATGAAGGTGAGTAATTTCATTGAGGTAACCCCTAATGCACACTTCATGGGTTCATCTTCAGGTTCTAAGAATAGAGGAATCAAATTACATTATCAAGATCCATGAGGTGTTCCTAATGTTGACGAGATTTTTTCACCAACTCATCCACAAAGAACTGTCCCAATTTCCTAAGAATCATCTTGAAGATGTGGTGCACGGCTCACTAATAAGTGACTCTTACATTTTTTATTCCAAATGGAATTACCTGATAACAGAAATTTCTTTAAGGCACTCTGAAGGCGTTGTACTCCTCACCCTCAGGGTACATCTAAATCTAGTTATACCTAGAGTATCCATCTTTAAAGGAGAGGGTTTAGAACCCTTCTATAGTGTCAATCAATAGCTCTAGCAGTGGAAGGAGAAAACCATCCATTGGAAAATGGAAGTTGAGTTTTTTAATGTTGATTATGACATTAATCTTATCTTTCTTCATCCTAGATGGGATGATATTGGATATCCATATGAGTTTTTGGACTTCCCTGATGAATTTGGATTCAATAATATTATCAACCTTGTCCTCAGATAAGGAATCATGAGAGGGGTTCAGATTTTTGGGAGATTTATTAAACCTACGATGACTCACTAGGAGGCTAAGATGGTGGATGGTGACCTGATGATCTAGACTTGGAATCTAATCATATCTATAGGTAAAGAAAACATAATTTTTTTCAGGAAGGCTACATACTATTCATAATCCTTAGGAGGCATCATTGTATTGATTATTGTTGGACTCAGATCTTCCTCAATACCAAGTTTCACCTAATATAATTCATCGACGGTGGTGGAAACACCCTCTTTGGATACAAGTGGGGTGTCATACTAATACTTTTTTCATTTAAGTCATTAGAATTAGTGGGATGAGGTGACTCTTTTGTGCCAGTCTACTTAAGGGAAGAACTGCATCCTTTATGGGAAGATATAGAATTCTCACTGAGGTGTTCCCACTCTTCTAAAACTATGGTGACAGAAGCTGTCGATCAAATTGTATATGGCCTTTAACCATGAGTTCCACCATTGAATTTGAAGAAATGGTGGAAATTTTTATTTTACTGAGTCATCCATTATTTTTTGAATATTGGAGAATTCTATGAAATGGTTTCCATGGGGAAAACTTATCGATACTTCCCAAGGGTAGGGGCCTCTAGTATCACCTGGGCTAGCCCAGTTTATGAGTACAAAGTAATATTTGGGCACTCCATTTTCTTAGGAACACTGAAACCCTTTTTCTAAGATGAAATGAAATTAACTCCTAGGTTTGGAATTATATCCTATAACAAGTGAATCAGGAGAATAAAGGCATCATCCAAGACCTCCCATGGGTTGAATATAGTGGTTTTTAGATCATTGGGGAAATTGATGTGATCATCCCCATAAGTTTGAATGTATTTTACTTATCTCTTGTAATAGTCATAATCCAGATAGTGGTTTTAAAATGAGTTAGAGGGGGACACATCACCATGAAGTACCCATACTCAATCATTGAGACAGTACTTGAGGCATTGGTGATTAGAGGATGAGACAACTACATGAAAATGAAGCCAAGGACTAACCAGTAGCGCATTGTAGGTAGTATCCTATGAGATTACCATAAATTAATTACATGATATAAATCCAAAAAACTAGGTATTTATATTAATCTTTACATGTAGTTTCTTATTTCTATTGTCACAACCCTGAATTTTCAGGTTGGTTGGAGCCAGATCTGCTTCAATCAATACCAGCTTGTAGAGCACCAATGTCAGGATGAAATTGATTCCAGATCTAGCTTCCATGAGGCAACGGTATACCTCCATGCCTTTGAACATACTGGTGATGTATAGTGGGAATATGTGCCTATATATTATTACACCCACATCCTCCCTGAAAAATAAGATAATGGCTTGGTATTCCTCCTACTCGGCCTCCTCTACATAGTAGGCCTCAACGAAAGCTACTTCTACATCAAACTGGGGAGGGATTTTCAAATATTTTTCAAGGGAATCTTCCATTTCATTTTAAAAGAGTAGGTCTTTGAGGATTAAATCCCTTTTTGTTATGTCGATGAGGTTATTTTACATTTCATACTTCCATGCCAAGGGAATATGATTTCCCATAGAGGGTTGCTTCTTGGAAATGGGAGAAATAGCTGTTTTGGGAAAAAATATTGGGTTCTGATTAGTACTACAAATGTTCTACAACTAACTAGATAAAATTATCTATAAAAATACCAAATAACTGTCTACTAATTCAGTATTGTCTCTAATTAGGTGTTATTGATCACGGTGCAGTTTTGGTTGAGCTTCTTGGTCAACTTACATGGTTGGTTGCATGATTGACTATAGAGTCATACCTAACAAAGAAGACTATGATGAAAATTAATTCTGAGATATGTGAAAAAACTGATGGATGGTCACACTACGATAAACATCATAGTTATAGGTAATAGACTAAGATTTATTATGGCTCACATTTCCTCAACATTTCCTTTGATGGTGTCGATTGAAGGCACCCAATGGATTTGAATGGAATTCCTCACATCAAACATCATGAAGTGGTCTAGAAACTCAATATAATTAATGGAGGTTTACTCTTACTCATTCTCCAAGGGATATTCTGGAATAGTATGTACTCTAGGTACATATCGTAACTTAAGAGTCATGAAGTCACTGAGAGTATGAGATGACTTTGGCACCTGCATGGGACTTTGATCTCCCTTGATTCATTGGTGCCTATTCATCTAATACATGGGAGGTTGTGACATAGATATAGAGTCAGTGTACAATGGAGTCTTGGAAACAACATTAGGTTCTTGTTTTCTCGAACATGCATTACTAATATCATTAGTCTAAGAGATCTCCATTCGAGCCAACCAGCCATCATAATTCTATGTCTCATGGTTAGAAGCTGCTTCCATTCCATAGAGTCCTCAATATCACTATTGGGATTAGTGGATACATGGTTCACCTCTTTTGGCACATCACCCAAGTTAACTAAACCACAGTCCACTTGTTCCTAGAGCCAGTCATTAAACGTGTAGAATTTTTGATGTCATGTCTAAGGGTTCTGTGGTACGGGAAATGATCATAGCATCTAGTGAGTCTATCTTAATGGTATATCCTTTAATATCATAGTTTTTAAATTCCCTTAACCATTTCATAGATGAAATATTATGGTACCTTTGAATCCCTTGAGGAAGAGGTCTGATTTATTATTTCTGGTAAAGGTGCTCTGGGAGCCTGAACTTGGTGGGGGCATGGATCCACATTTTCATGGTGAGGCAGATGGGATTGTTGAGTTGGTTACTTAAGGTTCTGTGCTACATGAAGTTAGACTTGGTAGTTAAACTACACTCGGAGAGGCTCTTCCATCAAAGGAGACAATAATTCAACCAGCTTGAGGACCTCTGTAAGTATGGAAGTAGCAGTTTCTTCATTTTTATGGCTTCTTTTAGGGGATGGAATGGGAATTGGGAATGATAGTTATTTATCCTATTGAAAATATTCCCCTACATGCTGATACTTTTTAGATAACTCACAAAATCCAATTGGATAGTTCTAGGTGATAAGGGTAGGGATAGACTCACTCTTCACGTTCCCTATGCACATTGTGAGATGTTTTTCTTGGGATAGTGCATGTTATGTGAATATGTGAGGCCTTTTCACTATGAAACAAAGTCTGTGACTTTCTAATCTCACCTCGGCATGCACTTGAAGAGTTTATTAATACTTTTCTTGCACATGGTGGAGCTGTACTAGTAGAATAAATTTCTACGAAGTCCCTCCCAACCAGCAATGAAACCTATGGGTAGTTGATTGTATCAAAAAATATGGGTCCTTCTAATGTTTGTAAAAATAATTGGATACTTGTGGCCTCATACTATTATAGGGTCTCCAAAATAGGTCAACACAATGAAATAAAGTGGTTTAGGTCCTGCAATGGATCACCCATCCGATTGAATGGGGTGAAGCTGGGATTTTCAAACATTGGTGGTACTCGGATATTGTACACCCACACCGGATATGGCTTTCTGTCTGGGGGTTTTGCTACCTGTCAGGTTTCTAGATCCTTGAGGTGAGTAGTGATAGTGGATATCAAGTTATCTGGGAAAGGGTATCTTGTCACCAATGCATGTATAGGCTCATCTACTCGGGGAGTAGGCTCATCAATTTGGAGAGAAGCATAGCCTAGATCCCAGGGAGGATAATCACACTACTCAGGTAGGTTTGGAAACTCATATCACAGTATCATACCATATCCCACAAATTATGATCTAAAAGGGTACAAGAGGATAAAATGTTCAAACTGGGGAATTTGGTTGTGGTTGTATTTTACCCCACTGTAATAGATTTGTGATCTCTAATGGGATTTTCATAATTCTGGCACCACTCATAAATGACCTCGATGGTAATCATTCGGTACTCCTCAACCTATTGCAAAAAGTCATCCATCATGATCTCTATCTCTGATTTCAGAGTAACCTAAAGTTGTTCTAAGGGTTTTCTATATCACTTTAATTTATGGATATTCCTACAAGTAGGTAGAAATATATCATTGGAGGGACCTCTGAGGCTTGGTGTCTACCTCTGTTGGTGAGTGAAGACACTTGTCAGAGCATCTTCCTTATACAGTGCTTCCCCTTGTGAAGGATCTTACATTTAATGCTTTAGGTTGTTTATCGTGTTCCTATGATCCTCTATAAATTTATTTATAACCATATTTACCATGGTGGAAATCGGCGAGGAACTCTCTTCATTGGAAGATAGGCCAAACTATCGCAAGATAGGGATGAAATGGAGATCTATATACTATCCCAGCCCTATAATATGTACATGTGGAGACAAATCTTCCATGTCTCAATGGATCATTGTGAGTCTCTCGATATAAGACTGTTTATGGGTCTAGCGGTAACTATTTGATGTGGGGAGAAGATCCATTGGGAGTGTTGTGACCTAGAAAATCCTGCACTAATGCTCGATAGTGTTGAGGTTCTCCTAACTTCTATAATTGGATAACTAATGATCATGGATGTGATAAAACATCACCAAGATAATCTATTTGAAATACACATCCTGGTCCTCTATGAGATATGTTAATATGTCAAAGTTCATTTTTTTGGGTAGTCAGAACCCCACTGACAGCTGATCGGCGGCAAAGGCCTTCCACAGGAACTCTTGCATGGATAAAGCTTCCCACTCCTGGTCGACCCAATCTCTGATTGGTGTAGTTTGAGATATGGGTGATGGTACTGATGTAGAATGGTTATAATTCTAGTTCACTGTGAGAGGGGTAACTACACGATTCAAACGTCTACTACATTTTTGGACATCTCTCGAGGGCAGTTCCAACCTCATCATCATGTCCCTATATAATGGGGTGTTCACCACTTCCTTGTGTGTAAGGGAGGAAGTAACCATATTCAACTCAGTATAATTCCAACCATTGGATGGAATCATCCCTGACCCACACATATTATTAACTTCTTTTTTAGATTTAGAGAGGATAAAAACTATTGGTGATGAAGATGACTACACTGTGAGCCACTAAAAGGGGTATAGAGTTTCCTCCCCAAGAAAATACTTATATAGGGATACGCGGATCCTATAGACCAATTATTTATGAATTGAAAACCATAATTTTTATTCCCCTACCATATACTCTGAATGTTCAGGTGAAGGATCCATCATTGATTCATTTGTCACCTTGTAATCTAAGACGTCAACGAGGTCAATGATGACCTGAATCTTTCTAGGGTTCAACCTTCTATTGTGTGTATTCTTCCTTTTTCCCTAGGATGGTTATTTAGAGTAGGGTATGTTTTCAGCAAGAGGAGTACCTCCACACTGGTGATATTAGAGTATGGAGGACCTCCACTTTGATCATCCAAAGTAAGTTGAGGACCTCCATTTTGGTTGTTTGGGGTATGGGGAGGTCCTTCATACTGTCTATTGATGGAGTGGAGAGGACCACTGTTATGTTTGTTGAAATAAAGAGGAGGACCTATTCTCTATCTATTTGTTATACATATAGGTCCTCTGCATCGATTCCCGTTATTATGGGATGGCCCGTTATGGCTGTTGGTGGTGTCGGTGATTGAGAGAGTTAACCCGCCTTCCTGTGAGGTATATGGGCTCTCAATCCCAATTAGGGAAAGATATATCCTTGTTCACATGTGGAAGGGGTATTTCGAGATACGCTAGAAGTAGTAGGGTCCATGGGAGTTATAACAGCTTCCCCTTGTCGAGAGGTTTCATGGGTCTACCCATGATGTGGTGTCGGGTGCACTGGATTAGAAAAGGTGTAGGGGGTGAAGTTCACCTACTCTTTAGCCTATGGGATAGGTCAGTTCTGGAATTGTTAAGTCTAGCTGGGACCCTACTAGGTGGATCCTTAGTGTTAGTCACTACAAGAGTTACTCGATCATCCCCAACCTCCTCAGTATATGGGAGATAATCATTAGTGCAATCTAGGGAGAGACTCTTATAGTGGTTTATCATCATGATAGGGGTGGTTTCCCCTTATGTGACCCTAAGGGGAGGTAGTGTCAGTGAGGCGTCAATATGTCTAGTTCCTGTAAATCCATATATTTGGTGATAATGACCTATTCTTCATCATACCAAATCAAGAGGGACTCAATCAACCTCTTCTAGATGATCTCTGAGTGTGAGAGGGGGAATGAGCACCCAGAAGCCGGATACAAGGGGGAGGATTTGGAGGTGGGGTGTTTGTATAGTATTTTTAAATCAATGTTTCTCCTACCCTAGTTACTATGAGTTTTGGGTTGCTGGTTTCCTAAATCTTGAGTATTAAAAGGAATGTGAATTAATATATCATTTTAGCTATAAGGGAATAAATTCCCAATACCCTAACATCGTCTAATATAAATAAGAGAAGGATGCATAGTGATGATATCATAGAACAATGATTCCCAATGATAACTACCCCAATTCTTAAGTGAGTTTCATGTCAGTCCCATAGTTTTATTTTTGGGACCTAGTGCCAAAAATTTGAGTTTGGTGAAATTATAATCTAATAGTGACTCAACGCTACTAGTCCCCATGTTTTAGGACAATAATTTCATGTTAGGTTCACTATTTCAATTTATGATGCTTTTATCAGGGCCATGTGTCATGTGAATTTATTTCCCCACATTCCCTCTCTCCAAAGGCGGAAGACTTTCATAACTTTAGTCTGCAATGTCATATCCTTGATTGAAATGGGATAATGGGATGTTGGTTCTTCCTTATATAGATTCCTCCTTCGAACTCATTGCATAATTTAGGTCTCCCTCATGTATTTGATTCATGTTCATGGAACTCGTTCCATGTTCTATGTTTATGTGGAAACCATCTAATTATGTATCTTTTATCTCAGTAAGGAAGCAACCTTCAGTCAAGAGAGTACTCATGTTGGGAACCTATGGGCATGTCTAGACATTGTGTACATTTTCACCTGTGAATATTCCTCTTTGGGAGGGAATCTTATATAAGGCATATTAGGTGTGGAACCCAATTCATCCCATTTGGATCATGAGGTAGTTAATTCTAAGGGAATAGGGATTCCAAGTATTTTTTTTCATCAGGATACCCACACTTATGCATGGGGTAGGTATTACAGAACAAGGCATGAGTTTATCGTCTCATTGAGAAAGGTACATGGTTAATGTCTTGTGGGGATAGGTTGGGTGCAGGTTTAAAGTAATATAGGGACATTATGAGAATTGGTTTAATATCTTTATGGTAGATTATGGGTGTAATTTTAACATATTTATAGGATATAATGGTATATCAGAACACCCCATGGTGGAAGATCATGGTTGTGTGCCCCTATGGGGGATATACGGGACAAGTAGTTTAATAGATTAGAACATCTCTTGAGGTGAATCTAGAGTATTGATCTGAATTCCCACTTGTGGTGGATCGGGAGGTTTTTTCCTAGGAGGGAAGATTTCAGTCACGGATTTACCGATGGATGAATCAAAATTCCCAATGGAGGAAAATCAGGGAGGTGCATCTGTAGGTGGTAATAATTCATATCTAGGTTTACCGAGGGATAGATCAAAATGCCTCATGGAGTTATATATGAGTGGTGAGTCTCTATGAGGGATGTTGTTACTCCTATATGGATGGATCATAATACCCCTTTGTTCATATCTAGAGGTGTGTCCCTAGGAGGGAAGACGTCACACCTGGGTTGATGGATCATAATTCCCCTTGAGGTGTATCTAGAAGGTTGGTCAGAATGCTCACATGAGGAAGATCAGGGAAGTGAGTCCCAAGGAGGGAAGATGTCACACCTAGGTTTACTGATGGATGGATAGGAACACCCCATAGATGTGGATCAAGAAAGTATGTCCCTAGTAGGGAAGATGTCAACCCTAGTTTTACTAATGGTCGGATCAAAACACCACCATGGAGGCGGATCTGGGAGGTGTCTCCCTGGGAGGGAAGATGTCACATGTGGATGGGTGGATCAGAACTCTTATTAAAGTGTATCTAGAGGTGTGTCCCTAGGAGGGAATATATCACTCTTTGGATGATGGATCAGAATGCCCCTTGATGTTGATCCAAAAGGTTGATCAGAATGCACACTTCAGGTGAATCAGTGAGGTGTGCCCCTTGAGGGAATATGTAACACCTGTTTTTACCAATGGATGGATCATAATTCCTCAAAGAGAAGGATCCAAGAGCTGAATCCCTAGGATATATGATTTCAAACCTTCATGGATTGATCTGAATGATCCTTGAGGCATATTCAGAGTTGTGTTCCTATGAGGGAATATGTTACACCTAGGTTGATAGATCATAACACCACTTGAGTTAGATCTGGAAGGGTGATAAGAACGCCCACTCAAGGAAGATCGGGGAGGTGTTTCCCTAGGAGGGAGGATGTTACACCTTGATTTATTGATGTACGGATCATAATTCCTCATGGAGGTGGATCTAGGAGGTTGATCAAATCATCCACTTGAGGTAGATCATGGAGGTTTCTCCCTTGGATAGATCATGTCACACTTCAGTTTACTAATGTCGAGATGAAAACACTCTATGGAGGTAGATCTGAGAGGTTCATCCCTATGAGGGAAGACATCACACTAGGGAGGATGGATCATAATACCCTTTTAGGTGGATCTATATGGTGTATCACTAGGAGAGAAGATGTCACACTTGGTTTTATATGTCATAATTAATCCTCTGGGAGGCATCCTACATATCCTATTTAAGAGTTAGGGATAATAATCCTCATAGTTTGATGCCTCGGTATAAGGTTTTGTGATGAGACTAATCTATGAAGTTTAACATTAAGCATAATGGATGTTTGTGTTAAAAAATAAGCATCAATGAGGGGAGGTTTTGGGATTACATGTGGAAGATACCCTTTGGAGAGGTATCATCCTAGGATGGGAGAGAATGTTCCAAACCATGTGATTTATACATGGGGCGTACGGTTTTTATTGCACATGGTAGGAGGTTTGAGGTCATACCATATCAACCAAACATGGGGAATCCCATGTCAACAATACATTTAATGTGGTTGGGGCTCTCACCATGAATGGGACCTTGTCAATGTGGTAAGAGATTCATCAAAAGGAATCCCTAGTGAGACAGGTTCACAATTTCTATCAAATATGCCTCCCCTTGGGCTTATGTGATAGCCACTAATAATATTTGGGGGTACATGGTGCTGGTAGTGTAGTGGAGAAGTATTCAACCAGAATATTGACATTGGGGTCCATATACTAAGAAATAAGAGGAATTACAGTGTGTATGCTTAAAGGAAACATGTAGGATGAAGGCTCATGCCACACATAGGGTGAATATGGAATACAGGTGAATGGGTTACCCCCATCACAAAGGGACTTAGGGTGTATTTGAAGTAGTCATGGATTGGTATGGGTGCCCGGTGAACTTGACTATTGTGAAAGGTTGTCAGTGGAAGGGATGATCCATGGAGAGGCCTATGAGAGGTGATTCATGAATATTGGGGCTTCATGAATATTGTATCATAAAGATCAAGGGCCTCACAGAGGTCAAGGTCTTCACAAATGAGTATGATTCACATAATATAGTGACCCTACTATAGGTTAAGGTACTGATTCTTATAGAGTTGGATTTACAAAGGTTGGGTGCCTCACAAAATCCTCAAGTTCCTCGGAGGGAATTATTATTCTGTGAATGGCATGGGCCTTAATGAAATTAATCTCCACTTTGGGTGGAGGATCAAAAGAATGCAAGGGAGGAGGTTTTTCGGTGCTTGGATGCCTTGGGGGATAAATTTACTCTCTCACTTGTGTAGCTCAAGTGGTTGGTGAACTACGAGCAATTTTGTAATTCAAAAGTTTGTGTCTCCAAAAATTCCATACTTAAGTGGGTATTTATATGAATGAGTTTTTAAGGATTAATGTAGTATTTCTCAAAGATTTTTGAGCTTCATGAGAAAATGTGGCTCAACGATCCTGAATGACAGTGCGTGGAGGTTACCATTCGGCCTCTATGTGGTCATTCAAGGATCTTTGACTCACGATTCACGCTATGCAGATGTTACCGTTAGGCCTATGCATTGTCATGAAGGGCTCTATGACTCGATATTGATGATCTGAAGAGTTGAATGTTACAGATTAGCTTGTCCAGAGCCTTCATGACAATCAACTATTTGTGAAGGGGGAGATCTTCCAAAAATAGACCCTCATTAGGATTTTGGATTATTTTGGCTCAGATTCACTCCAAACTGGTCATGTATTCCTTGATCATTCCCATGATAGGCATATTTTGTCATCAAAAATAATGTAAATATTAAAATTTCATCAAAATAACATAAATCTAAAAATAATTAAAATAATTTCTTGGTTGTTTCTATCTACCACAATTTCATCTCTCTTTTTCATTCTTGTACAAAACATGGTAGAATGAGAAACATTACCCTTGATATTCAATGCATTTTTCTGAAAAAATAAATAAATATAAAAACATTAAAGTCAATCAAAAATTTAAAATTTAATATCAATGATTAAAAATTTAATTAATGAAAACGTAAAATGTTATTAATGTTAAATCATATCTCAGAATATATAATTTTTTTCAAGAAACAAATGTCATCCTTAGTTCAAACCATTTTAGAATAGATATATATTGAGATGATTAATTATAATAAAAATATTTATGGGTATCATGGGATCTTTTAATGACATGATCAATTCAATATTCATTTCTCATTACACTCAAATTAACAATGTGCCTTGTGAAACTCATGAATTGACTACTCAATTCTACCCAAATAATAACATACACAATATTTTAAATAATTTGAGACTAGAATTTTAAAAAAATAATATCACATGGGATTTAAAATCTCATGTATATAATTAGGATTCTTATTTAAATAAATTGTATTTTTTATACAGACCAAGGAATTGGTAAATAGGCTGATGGATTTTGGCATAAAAGTAATTTCATGTTTTCTATAGCTTTCATCCCTATTTTTATAGGAGATGATAAAAATAAAAGAATCATATCCCTTAATTTAATACCCTTACCATATAGTTATTTTTTCTTCGCTGTGTTCTTTGTATATCCATTTTATTGAGTACCCTTGTAAAATAATTAAGACATTTTTTGATGTCATTATTTTTTCCAACCACCTATGATCAAAGAATTTTGATGTAATGGAACTTGTGCTAACAATATTATGATCAAATAAGACTAGGGGTATGGGAATACTAATTTTTATGATTTAAATCAAATAGGATTCATCTTCAAATTCAAACATTCAGATCATGTTATTGATCACTCGGTAGCATTGGATTAAATGTGTATAATTTATAGTGATAAAAACAAGGTTATATCCTTCTTTAAAAAAATTCAATAGGTAATTTGTATATTTTTATCTAGAAACCCATTTTTTGAAACACTTTGTTCATTAATTTGATATATTATCTTTATATATTTAAATAATATAATTCAAATTGATTTTTACCTTCTAAATTTTCTTCTATTCTACAATGATACTTCATTTAGTTCATTATTTATTTCACACTATAATTGTCATATAAATTGTTAACTTTTGGTTTTTTTCTCTCAAATTTTATATAGTTTATAGTGAAATTTACATAGTCCATGTTAGCAATAATTGATTTAAGAGGGATATATTTTGTAATATTTTTCATATCTTCAATTCACTTCACATCTTGAATATTCCTTATTGTGACATCATATGTAAGTGAATCCAAATAAAATAATCAACACATAATTTCTTCTAACTCATAGAATTAATGTATCATAACACATATAAAACACATTCTTTTCTTCTCACATATTTTGGTAACAAGGCATTCAAATTTATATCATTGATTATTGGACAGTAATGATGCATGTAGTAATAAATCACTAATCTTATTTTTTAGACTATTTGACCTGACATATTCTTTTATTGTTACTGGCATTGATCCCTCATATGTTTCATGTCTACTTGCGCTTGATTTTTGGATCATAAGATTATTCCATTATTGGTTTTTTTGTATAACATTAGAGTTATTGTCTCCTTATTAGTTTTTTCACTGTTAATTTACCATTGGTGTATAACCTTTCCATTTAATTACATCATTTAAAAACCTATCATAGGGACACCAATTGTTATTGTTCTTATAGACCTAAAATCTTACTGGTTTCATCACCAGTCACCCCAAAAGATCATTGCTTCTAGTTTTTTTACCTTATTAATTATTTATGTGTGCTTTAAGGATTATTGATGTAATTATATAGTTCTATAGTTATACTCACTACACATATATTTTTGTTATTTTTTTGTCTATATATTGTTTTTACCTTCTTCATGGGATCACCCTTACTAATGTTACCCCCACTCCCAATGATGATTCATGTTTCACTTATTTCTCTTCATTATCCATCATTGATAGTCTCAACCCTTATAAAACATTACTAATATGACTAATGAACTACAATCCCACCTCTATAATTCCACATTTTTCATAGTGTCTCATCGACCAAATACCATTCAATATTGTCTCTCTATTGTTCATAGAAACCCTAGTGAATCCATTCTTAGTGCTCTAATGATTGTTCAAAATTTGTAGAACCAACAGATCAAGATATGAATAGAACTCAAATATGTGAACCTATTTTCCCTTCTTCTTAAGTTTAGGTTTTTTATTTTGTTTGGAATTATTTATATATTTTTACCATCTCCTAAAAAATAATTAGTGTGGTTTTTTCTCCTAGATTCTCAATTGAACACTAGAAGAGAAAATATCAAAGGGGTTAGTCTCCCATAGATTCTCCTTCATGTTTGTTTCTTTAATTTTTTGTTGAAAACACAAACTTCAAATAGAGTCGTTATTTTCAAGTAATCAAAGAGAGGTAGATCAATATCTAAGGTTCATGGTATATCTAAAATATTTTTTGCGTGATCATATTTCCAGTCTAAGTCATAAATATTTTTAATTGGGCTCTTCATTATGATATGGACTTATTTCTATAAGCTTAAAAACGTCAAAATAAGAATTAGAACAGGAATAGGAGGAATAATATAAACCTAAATCTCAAGAACCATTCCTCAATCCCAAAAATAATTTTGTAATCATTATTGCATTATTATATTGCTAGAATGAGATAGAACAAATAAAACATCATGGTCCTTAAGCTAGACTATTAAATATTATTATCTTCATATAGTATTTAGTTATTAAATTATGTTAATATATTAAATATCTACTCAGAAACTACTAGGTTGGTCTTAAATATTTACCTTTTGTAATGATACAATATTGAAATGATGTCTAATAACTACCAATTACATGTGTGGAGAATATTTTAAAGGATATATTATGATCCTACTTGGATAAAAAACAAAGATTTGTGTATAAATAAACATAATAATGAAGTAATATAAGATGAATAAAAGTTTTGTTAAAAACTATAAAAAGGAAAACCAATTTGACACACCAAAAAAACATTAATAGTGATAAATATAAATTTCAAGAAAATTATGTAGAATATTTAAAATGTTATATTACTTATGTTTTCTCATGATTTGAGAGATAATTGTATCCAAGTGTGTGGATTTATTTCATAAAACTTTTATTTTTTTCATTTCTTTCATATTTCAGTTATAAACAAAAAATTATATAATTACATTAATATCAATAAAATAATTAATTTATACATTAAAAATAATTTTCAAAAAAAATAAATATAATTTTAATGAATACCTTAACCATTATATTCTTTCAATATTCAATTATATTTATGTGCTATGATATTAGGAAATCTAGAATGATCATTATTTATTAAAGATTAGTATATACTCTCTATCTATCACTCATACTAGTATACAATTCATACTTGTATAACCTACACATTTCGAGCAATTCCATTAACCTTACGACCTTGGAATATTATCCATCGAAAATATTATATAGGAATTTCATCAAAAAAAATATTTTTTAACAAATTTTTATGAATTAATATATATATATATAATATGATTCACATTACTGACCCAATTCTATACCCATGAATTGTCACTTATTTGGTCTCTAAATTCCCACCAACTTATTTCTTGAACCATAAAAATATTTCTCTATTAAAAAGTGTAACCATAAAATTTTCACATTACATACCATCTTTCTCAGTGATAATGTCTTCTTCATTTTGTTGAAAAATAATTTTTGTGTTTCTATTTCAGGCCTCTCACAGTTTTGTAAAACCACTTTTTCAGATAGAGGATACAGATAATCATGAAAAATAGTTGATTAGTAAAGGAAAATAATATATCTGAATTTATGATTAGTCAATATCAATACTATTTAAACAAATACAAGTATATGGGGGATATTCTATCCTCTATAGTGTTGTATTTATAGGAGGAGGATGAGGAGTATCGCCTATGGGAGGTAAGATATCTACAGTAGGAGTATTCTGTATAGTTGATGAAGGAAAATTTACCAATGGAGGGGAAAACCATATAGATAGACTTATACAGATGATGGTGGATATGGATATATTAGTGGAATATATAGAGGATAAATTCTATATATAGTGGATGGTGGGAATGGGAAATAAGGATGGATGATATTATGAGCACTATTATGCTTTGTAGGAGTGAAGAGAAGGGATATGGAAAACTAGGGTATGGAAAATTAGGTGATGGAATAATCATAGGATGACCTCCTTGTGAATGAAGTAGCATTAAGGTAGGATGAAATAAATATCATTGTGACGAATAAAGTTTCATCATAGAAGTATTAACCATAGAATTGGTCATACTAATACCATGCACTAAATAATCAGGCTCCATGGTATAATATAATCATCACCCAGATGAAGTATCCTAAAATAACAAGGATGATAAAATAAAATAAATATTAAATATTATAAAAAAATAATATACAAGAATAAAATAAACCTACAGTGGTGATCATATGAGACATTCCTAAATCTCTAATTAACTATTCATTTCCCTATATTATTCTCATTCTAACATATTTATAATTAGTAATATTACCCTCTAAATTTAAAATAGTATCTTAAGATAAATATAAATAATAACAATATTAAATAATAAAACTATATGAAATAAAACAAATGAAAATATAGAAAATCCTATTAAATATAGGGATTTGTCAATTTAAAATTAATAATTCAATTATATTATTATGTCATGTTACTATTATAACAACTCATCTGAAATTTGTGCAATGTAATTAAAAAAATTAATTTGATACCATGTATAAAAGTTTTAAAAAAATATAAAGTATTGCAATAATATCAAGTAAATACATACAAATGTGTCAAAACATTGTACTATCTGTTATAATTTATGGCACAAAATATATTCTAACAGTTGAATAATCTATGTCATAAAATGAACCATTTGAATAAATACTACAAGGATCATCCAAAAAAATTACTATCTTCCATGCCTGTATAAAAGATATATCTTGTAATGATATCAATAATGAAACTAGATTATAATTTTAATGGGTCAATTATATAAAACATTATTATAGCTTGTGATATATGAATATAAGGTTCATCGATATGAATTTGGTGTTTCATATCAATCACTCTAAATTCATAGTTACCTAAATTCATTCCATTTCATGTCATTTAATGAAACCACTTTCATGTCATCCTTGAAACAAGACAATATGCATAGTAATCTAACAAAACAATTTTTTAGAAAACCCATAAATATGATATATTTTCTGATTGAGGTTTCATGTCTGATGCACTAACAATATAATCTATTATAATTCCTTTCATGATATTATCATTCTATATTTCTATGTTTACTTAAAAAATATTTATAATGAATTTAAATCCATTGAAAAACATTACTTTATAATCATGTACCACACTTTTTGAACCAAATAACAGTGCAATTATTTCATCTAATAGACCATTCATTGGTAAACTTTTAATTTCAATGATATAAACACATAATATTAAATAGATTATTATGATTAAATTATGTAAGAAAATAAATATATTACTTTTTTCTTTAACCATGTTAGAAATTATTTATTGTGAAATTGTTCCTTACACTTGATAGATAAAATATGATGTATTCTATTTATTAATTTTAATTTCTCTATATAAATATGAAAGATTTAAAATGTAAGAAGTGATGTTAAAATTATAGAAATTAAAAAATGCATATTTATTAGTATACTTACTTGATGTAATCATCAAGCACACCATAATTGAATAATACAATATGATGAGACATTTCCCACGCTTCCCTACTCAAAGTACACAATGAGTATGATCTAAATATTCACTTCAATTTGGGGAAGTGAAGGAAATGAAGGATCAATGGGATCATATTTCTCATATTAAGTTCTCATTAATCAATTAGACCATGTATTGAAAGTATCCAAGTATGATTAATATAAATCCCTACATTCTTATGGTAAATATATTTTCAAAATATTTCCTTCAAAATGGTATTAATTTATCATAAAATATTTCAGTGTAGACAACATACTTTCTATCAGATATAACCACTGACTTGAAACAAGGCCAAAAAAAGAATATATTTTGGAATATGCATATTCATATGTAACATACATTTAAAAAATGATAGAGGTAAAATTTTATATAAATCATAAAGAATAATTAGTTTATGTATCTATAGTTTTTAAAAAATATTCCGCTCAATCATTTGGAAGAAAGGTCAAAATAAATTTTATATAACATAATAACAATAACTCTAAAATTATATGAAAGTAAAAATTGAATGTAAATGGAACTAAACTCACACAAAATTACATGTAAGTCATGGGTTTTAAGAGATTTTAGTGTCACATATTGAACATTCACCATTTTCAAACTTTTATGTGAATGAACATATAGAACATTCAAACCTTCCAAGACCTAAACGAATTATTTTTTCTTCACATTTTTCATTGTAAAATAGGTAAAATGGACGTTACACTTATTCTAACAAATTAAATAAGGATGAATTATTTGTATTATACTCCAATCCATTAAATTATTATGTGAATGAAAATTTTATTTTTTCTTCTCGACATCTAAAAGAGTAACAGGTAACATTTCACAAACAAAATATCCTCGATATGAAATAAAACCAAGAAATGATGTAAATATTTTGATGACCAATATTTAAAATAAAAGAATATACTTTTATTTCTCCCATTTCTATTGGAATTTTATTTAACAAACATTTTAATTTTAAAATTTGATTGAATATTTTCAAGAACATAATTCAAACAATAAAGATATTTAACAATATCGTTCCCTGACATTTTTTGTGGTGTTTTATCTTTCTCTATGAAATTATTTATTTTTTTAATTTTTCCTGTATAGATGATCCATCTGAAAAAATCGTCAACCCCCTATGAAGTTAAAAGTTCATTAAAACTTTAATCTTCTGGATCATTTATTTTTCATACAAATATGGTAGGATAGTTTCCCATTTTTACTCCAACCATACATAATTCCATAAGTAGGAAAATCATTTATCATCTATAATAAATCTATAGGAAACATAAATTACTCCTACATAATATATCCTATGCTTTCAAATTGATGATTGAAATCACCTTTAAATCATCTATTAATAGTTTCAAGTATATATCAATATCATTTCTAGGATCACTAGGTCCTGATATCAATATGCACATGATAGTAAATAGATTATTCATACACATCCATGATAGAAAATTATAAATGTGAATGAAAATAGACCATGTTTTGTGTGAAGTATGAATTTGGGGAAATGGGTTAAAACCATCACATTATAATAACAATATAAATTTTTTTTGGTCAACTATAAAATCTAGATGTAATATATCCAATTTTTTCCAATATAATCCAACTGAAGGATTCACTATTTCATCATTATCTTTAATTTATAAATCTTCTCATATTTCTTTCCATTTGTTCTAATATAATTTTTTTAAGTCTACAAATTAAAGGAATGTTCTACATCAATTTCACTTGTACACGGGATTGTGTTATATCTTTATCACTCCTCTACCTTGACATATCATGTTGTTTTCACTTACTCAACTCTAAATTTTCTATAGTGTCAAAAAC
Source organism: Viscum album (assembly GCA_963277665.1). Classification (NCBI taxonomy): domain Eukaryota; kingdom Viridiplantae; phylum Streptophyta; class Magnoliopsida; order Santalales; family Viscaceae; genus Viscum; species Viscum album. The sequence continues at coordinate 57,778,533 of OY728123.1, forward strand.
CATGGATCCACTAGAATAGTTCCCTAAGCCAGTTTTCCACATGACCTCAATCACGCCTCCCCATAAGCTAGAGGTTTCCATGTAATAGTGAGGTTTGAATGATGGTATAGTGGGGAGACTATACCCTGTATTTTTTATCAAATGACAGAGAAAGAATAATATATAAAAAATAAGTAGAACAAAATAAATAACTGATAGAATAAAATGATGATAAACTGGAAAACACTAAATAAACAACAATGCATGTCCATGTGATGATATAATATACAAGTAAGAAGACAAATAGTAGATAATACATAAAAATTTCCCATCAAAATGAATAAAAATCCCTAAATTATATCTCCTTGAACATCCAGAGCTTAGCCTTAGTCTTGTTCTCCAAAGTTCCAATGTCCAAGAATAACCTCACATGATTCAATAAAAAGCAAGCCAAATCCAGAATCTTAATATTACCACCATGAGGTATGTCCATGTACCAAATAGAGAAATGAGAAGGGTGCGAGATAAACTTATTAGGAACCACCAATGGTTTATAATACTATCTAGTATATGAATATAAAATACAGTAGTGTTTAAGTATAAAAAATAAGGCAATATACAAATAAATATAATCAAGTCGCACTCAGGTTCCTCAAAGGACACCCGACTGACATAACCTTATTTGGCCTAAGCTATAATATCTATGATGATGTGTCACCATGTATATAGGTATGTATATATATATATAGATATTTATGTACTACATATGTGATAACATATATATACATAATATTATCTAGGATCTGTGGTGTAACTCTAGCATCCAGGAGTAATCATAATAGTTTCTTATTTAAATAAGGGTCATTATAGCCTTATTTATCAATAAGGGTCATCATATCCTTATTCCTCATGAAATAATGAGCCATTCCATGCTTTTGTATCATGAATAATAATGTATTTGATGATCTAGTATCATAAATATTGGTAGAAATCATGCCCGAGTATCATAAATAATAAGGGATTCCATGTTTGAGTATCATAAATAATAAGGGATGTCATGCCTGAGAATCTTGAATAATAATGGATTCCATGACCAGGTATCAAAAATAATAAGTGTCTCCATTATATAGTATCATGAACAATGAAGTACATCATTCCCAATTATCACACATAATAAGGGATACCATTCTTGAGTATCATGAAAAATTATCAAAGTGATTTTATGGTTGTGTTAGCATTGATGCCATGATATTTATGAAATTAAACCCAAATCCACATAGAAGTTGGTTTGGTCAAAGGAAATATTAATCATGAATAAAAGTTCATTCATAGGCCCTCAGAGTATCCATTCCATTCATCTATTTAAATATAATAAATAAATAAGTCCATGTTAGTATACAAGTCATATTATAGTTCTAGTATACGAATTGGTCCATTACATTTTCAAGTAATTAAGAAGTCCATGGAAAGGTCCATACTTTTTATCATTCCAATATAACTCCAATTGATTTCCCCTTGTTATTAAATAATATATCACACCTCTCAGGTGGTTATATTACAAAACATGGAAATGTTTTAATACTAACTAGTTTAATTCAATTTAAACATCTCTTACATTAGATCTAATAAAAAACCCACAACATTGATTCAATCATAAGAAAAGTATTGTAATAAAGCACTTAAAACAACAAAAAAAAGGTGATTTAATTTCCTAGATGAAGAATAGGTCACAAGTATATAATAAAAACACCTAAATGGGTGTATTGATTTGTGGCGAACAACCTCCAATAGTGCAAGTAAATGCATAATGTTTATTTAATTTCAGACATTAACATTTTCATTGTTGATTTCACATTTTAAGTGAAACACATGGAAAATATGTCATGTTGCACAATGGTTTATATTATAAAACAATTATATATTATGGTAAAATCTATAAACTACCTACCTCATTCTTAGGATTCTTAACTCATCTATTATCAATATTTTATTCAAGCTGGATTGTGAGAAATTAAAGAAATTGCAAAATATCCTCAAATTGGACACATGAGATCATATTGAAATATGATTAAATATGAGAAGATAAAATGAGAAAAGATGAATTAGGGGTATGATACTAGCTCAAGGTGATCAAATTTGACCGGTATAACTTGATACTAAGTCCGAATGAAGGAGAACTATCCATGACTAGGAGGAGAGGAGAAAAAAGCTCCATGTGTTAGGGGTATACTGTGCGAATGAGGGGGATAAAGGAGGGATGATGGTTAAGAGAAAAAAGGACCAAAAGGGTAACTTAAATCCATTTAAGTATTAAAAATAGTTGGATTCATGGTTTTTCAAAATAGTGTGTCAATTGTATGGATCAACTACCTATGTGGAACTAACTATGAGAGATAGGCACACAGTTTATCTAACAATTATCAACTCTTGCTATTTTTCTCTAAAAATGTTCTATAGATTCTTTACACATAGTCATATGGCCTTGGGTTCATCATTTTAAAAAACAATGTTAAATGCTCTAGGTACAATATGGTTGATGTTCATGGTTAGCACTAACCACGCGCTAACCATGCGCCTCCCTACGACTTTTCAAAAATAGAAAATTCAAATCCCAACCCTAAAGAAACTTAATGGAACACTCGAGACACCTATTGGTCCTTAGAAACTGTCTAAAAATAATACTTTTAAGTGTTATAATTATCAGAATTCCATTCCACAACTCATTTTATGATTTCTCCCCTCCACCAAAATGAAATGTTCAAAATCTCTTAGTTGTTTCAGCTAGTTCAAAACATGGGATCTTACAATCCCACCACATTAGAAATTATTTTCTCTGAGAATACTTGGGGAACAAAAAAAACATCACCTGAAAAACTTGGGCCATGAATTCCCACTCAAATGGAAACATTGCATTTCTTTTTCCAAGCACACCTGCAAGATATACTTAAACACATCGTGCTTAAGCCACTAAAACCCGAGCCAACACTCATATACCAAACTAAATCATCAATATGATTCTTACCTCGGACTTTCTAACCTAATACATGTTTACATAATAATCTATTTCATTAATCAACCTATGGATCTCATTAACATATGTCCTAGATTTATCATGACCAATTCTATGTCATGGTGCTTCTACCATCAAAATTACATATCTTACCATTCCCTTAGTGTCTTAATGACACTCCCTACGTGTTTATCAATTTAAAAGAGTGTTCAATTTCCAATAGAACCAACTTAGTCTAGTAACACTAGATTTTCTTTGAAAATCCTAAATGGAACCTATAATCTACACTAGTCTCATCCTGATGGTGTGCCTAAATCAATTCATTACTAACTCTATCCATCTATTTGAGAGAACTCAAGTCAAACCACCTTCAGTTAACTATTTTAAAAATGCTCAAATCCTATATTTGATGCATCACAAAAACCATATTCTGAGGCCTTATACCAAGACATACCAATATTGATTTGAGAACACTCACATAAACCTATACCTAACCCCCCAGTGATGTCTCCTACCTCAACTATCTCCAAAAAAAACTTCATCATGCTATAACACTATAACTAACACTATCCCAATCAAACATACATGGATCATCATAAGATACTATGTGATTGACGCCCACTTATAGATTTTACCCAAATCCATAATCGATCCCATATCTAGAATTTACTAAGGATTCCATCCATACATTGATCAATTTATTAAACAATAAACAAGTGCCAAAATGACCATCCAATGACCTACCTCTAAATCATATGACCCTAATATCATGAGGGTTTCCTATTAGCAACAGATGTCCCACTCCCCACCTTGGGGGACTCCTAGTTTTCACTCTAATGAAAAGATAACATGATCTCAAAAACCCATGCTTTTTTTCTTCAAAACTGATATGGATTTAAAATCGCTCATCATGAGCACGAATGTAAATATCACCAATCACTCATTCCCACTTCATGAGAATAGTTTAAATGATGTTCACTGATTTCAAGTTATAGTGAGTGTCACCACCCTTAAAGGGACACTAATGTACTGCGCACCATATGGCTTATCTTAAACAACTCCTCAAGAAAAACTCTTAAATTATCTCTTAATCAAACCATAAAATCTACCATGCTAGATAGCTTGGGGTATAGATGAAGCACTATCAGTGTAATTGGGATGATGTCAGGATATGTTAAATGATCACCTCTAGGATAGGAGTACATTGAGATTTTATCAATCGATGTTTATAGATTCCTCTAATACAAGATAATATCAAATAGGTAAATGTTTTTTACCGATACCTAAACCCATCGATCCTAATAATATATGTTCTGGTCATCCAATGGGTTAATTACCTCATGTCAGCAGGTTTATTTCTAAAATATCACTTATCATAGGAAACTTAATTTAATTTACCCCAAATCTCTAAGTTATGATGTTCCAAAGTTTCACTTCTTTGAAATAATAAGTCCTTGGCATACACTTTTCCATTCATCGATGTTCAATTTTAAAAAGGTCCGGTGTGAAATTGGTGAAAACTAACTTATTATTCATAGTGGGTGTCATATCTCATACCACCTGGTTTGAGACTCAAATCACACTCTAATGGGTCAACCATCAACAAGGTCAAGCTGACTGTTCCACACAAAACTTTAGGATTATTTTCAAAATTAAAAGGCTTCACCATGCCTTAAGAACCTACTGTGAATCATTTTTTAAATGACTATAAAATAAATATCATCACTTTAATGAAAAAAATAAACCTTGATCTAAACATCCACATAGATTACCCTTGGTAAAACCTCAAAATAGCGTCACAAGTTCCATCAACATAACCCTATGGTCTCTCATAGAAACCATATCTCTTTTGGGGACTTCCACTACACAGCATCTAATTCACTTATAAAATCTCTCTAAAAGAGTTAAAACTGAAGTGATAAAAAAAATTAAACCTATAAGGGTCAAAACATCAATCCAAAAGGACAAAGAGTTGACACTCACTAGGTGTTTATATACTTTAATACCCCTTTGAGGTTCAACTTATTGGACAACCACCCGTCTTCTTGGGGGTGTTGTCTCATCACTAAGAGTCCTACTCATGATAGAGGGTACCCTAATGACACATCACATCTGAAATTATTAATTAATATTTTGTAAGGTTTTAATTTATAAGGGGTATACCTATCCCGGTAAAGCCCAGTATTGAAATATACAACATCAATCCTACAAATAGGTCACAAAAAAGGTTACTTGGCATACCAGCCTAACCTCTAAGGTCATTGTAAAATAAAAGGTCTACAGAGACCTATGGAAACATACTTTTTCCTATACAGGGTAGAAATTAGGGTAAGATTTAAACTAGCATTAAATGAGTTTCAAATATAAGAATACAACATTATGGATTCATTTAAGGAATTAAACTAATCTATATTTTATTTTTAAAAATTTCAAAGGATTGATGTAAAGAAAATCAAGTACCAGCAATGAAAGAAAATGATATGTGGTACTTTATTTTTTTAATTCCACAAGGAAATAGAGGAAATTTATATCAAACTTACTTTAAAATATTCTTTATTTAGCTGAAATCCTTTCACAACTTATGCTTTTTATCTTATAAATTCATTTTATCTATTTTATTTATTCATAAAGATTCCCAAAATTATGCTAAGTTGAAGAAAATGTCAATTCCAAGCTATAGAACAAAACACCCTTTAGGTTGTAACTGGGATTTTAATTAACTATCACCTCATAATAATAAAGATATAAGTATATAACGAGTATTTTATCTATTAAAGAGTCTCTTCTCAGTAATATTCCACCATGCATTTATATATAACTTATAAAAGTGGCCACTAAAGATTTAAATAACCATCCCACATAGCATGAATATACCCCCATGGGTTAAATCCCTAAATGATAAAATATAAATGTGACCTAATAGACTCCCATCATTCAAACCTATGTTAATTTGTGTGAAATGCATAATATTTAATTTAATATGTTTCTATAATACCCTCTGTGGGTTTATCTCATAAAAACATAACCCAGCTAACCTACTTGGGACAAGTTGTATATTTAGGAATTTTGTCATATGGGTAATCATGCCCATGTAATAAAGGTGTAAACATTTATAATTTATAATTGGTGGTTATATAGTTTCAACAAGGTTTTTACCTTCGATTTTAGAAGACAACATGTCAATTTAAGATTATTCAATTATATGGGTCACCCATTTCAATTTATGAGGCTCATAATCATTATAAACTATATTTAGTCCCCATTTAATCATTTCCACTAATGATTCATCCTATGAAACCAATGGTCCATAGTGAAAACATATTGCAATCAATTAGTCAAATACGAATTCCACCATCATGTTATAGGGGAAAAACTATTTAGGTTGAACCAAATGCTTTATTTAACCAAACATATTCCATAACTATATCGGGCATGCTATCATATAGTAGTAAGTACATGTGAACATGAAATTGTAACATAGAAAATGGCTTATAGGTTATCATAAAAATAATTTCCTAAACAAGTTATATAAGTAAGTATGCTTCTAAATCATACATGTCACATCCAACATGTATCAGGAAGTAAATAAATGTAGTCTACATGGCATGTAATATGCATGGAATGTGAATCTCTATATGCCTATAATGATGCATGTAGTAATACTTTCATTCCATACCAAGACAAGGGTAAAATAGAATAAATATCATAAATTAGTATGTAGTAGAAAGTAAATTATTCACTCATAGTCAAAAAATAATCAACTATAATAATGAACAACATGAAAAGCATTCCCATCCAAGGCCACTTGGTCTTTCCCCCATGCATGAGTTGATCACTCCCACACACAAGCTATTTACAAAGCATAGAAAATTTTATATTCTCCCCTCTACCATCCTAAAATAATAATGGAAATGGAAATAATGATTTGAAACCAATTCTTAACATTGTGAAATTGGAAACACTATAATAGTGCCTTGCGCTAGTTTTCCACATGGTCTCAAGCATACCTACATGTATGTCAAAGGATATCAACTTGAAAAAAGGGTCAAATTATGGTATGGTGGGGAGACTATACCCTTTGGTTTTGTATAAAAAGATAACAGAGTCATAATAAATAAAACATCTGTGAAATAAATAAAATAAATGAAAAAAAATAAAACAATGATAAACTGGACAACACCAAATAAACAACCCTATATGTCAATGTGCCACTATAATATACAAGGTAGAAGACATAAAAAAGATAATACATAGACAATACATAATGAAATGAAAAACATCCCCAAATTATATATCTATGAGAATCATGAGATTCTTCTTATAATTGTGCTCATAAACTCGTATGTCCAAGAATAAAAACACATGATGTAATAGAAAGCAAGTCAAATCCAAAATCATGATGTTATAACCATGAATCATGTCTAGGTACCAAAAGGTGGAACAAATAGGGTTTGAGATAAACTACATAGTCCAAAACCAATAGGTTTTAATGCTATCTAGTATGTGAATATAAAATATAGTAGTGTGTAGGTATAATAAATAAGGAAGTAAACAAATGAATGTAATCGAGTCAGATTTAGGTTCCTCAAAGGACACCCAATCGAAAATACCTACTTCAGCCTGAGATACAATATATCTAATGATATTTCACCATGTAAATAATTATATATTTTCATTTATATATATATATAATACAAACTTGATAACACACACACACACATATATATAAATGAGTAATACCAGCTAAGACCTGAGGTGAAACTACAAGAACCATGAGTAATCATAACAATCACTTATTTAAATAAGGGTCACGATGACCATATTTATCGTGGAATACTGATGAATTTCATTCCTAAGTATCATGAATCATAAGGGACGTCATGCCCAAGTATCACAAATAATGAGTGATTCCATGATTTATTTCTAAAAATAATGAGGTATTTTATGCTAGAGTATCAAAAATAACATGGGATTCCATGATTGAGTTTCATGAATAGTAAGGGATGCCATGCCCAAGTATCCCAATTAATAAGGGACACCATTCCCAAGTATCCTGAATAATGTGCAATGTGATTTTAAATTCATGTTAGTGTTCATGACATGGAATTTATAAAAGTAAACCCAAACCCACTTATAAGGTGGTTTGGTCACAAGCAGTACGCATGTGATTATCCATGCTATTCATTCATTTAAATATAATAATTAAATAAGTCAACGTTAGTTAACATTCCATATTACAATTCAAGAATAACAATTGGTTCATTCCATTTGTATGTAATTAAGAATTCTATGTGAAGATCCATTCCATTTATTATTACAATATAACTCCATTTAATTTCAACTTATTGTTAAATAATATAGAACACATATTGGTTGGTTTTATTATAAAATAGGGCATAGTTTTCAAACTAACTAATTTAATTAAATTAAATCATATATTACATTAGAGTCAATCCAGCACAACACAATGGTGATTAAAGTGTAGGTGTATCATTATAATAAAGAATTTAAAACAAAACCCAAAAAGGGTGATTTAATTTCCTAGACTAATAATAGGCCATGGGTATATAATCAATACACCCAAAGGGGTGGTTTGATTTGAGTGAATAACCTCAAATTGTGGATGTAAATTCACAATGGTTATTTAATTTAAGGAATTATCTTTTACATGATTTATTTCACATTTAAAGGAAAATGCATGGAAAATCTAGCATGTGGTACAATGATTTATTTTACAAAACAACAAGACTTTAAGGTAGAATACATATACCACATACCTCATGTTATTATGCTTCACTCTCTACTATCAAGCTATGATTTGAGCTAGATTATGGGAAATAGAAGAAATATAGAAACAACATGAAAATAGGGCACATGATCTCACATTGAAATAACATTCAATACAATAAGATAAACTGATAATGTAGGTAGTAGGAATCATAGTGTAACTAACGGTGATCAAATGTGACCAAAGATTCGCAATTCTGAGTCCGAATGAAGGAGAACCATCTATGTCTAGGAGGTGAGGAGAAAAGTGATCCATGCACGAGGGAGGTTTTATGTGATTGAGGAGGATAAAGGAGGTTTGAAGGGTAAATTAACCTATACTGATGAGGCACACAGTTTGGTCACACAGTATGAACAAACTGTGCAACTCCATTTCTTAAGTGGTTGTAAACATGCGGGCTAGGCACACAGTTTTTCTAATCATGTACAGCTCATGTGTTTTGGCTCTATAAATTTTCTATAGAAGATTCTCATGGAATTATAGACTTGGGTGAATGGTTTGAAAAACCGTGTGACACCCTCCAAGACCAAAATGGTTGAGGTGCACGGTTATCACTAATAATGAACTAATGGTGCACCTTGCCTTGATTTTTAATTATAAAAAGCAGTCTTTAAAATTCTGATGCACCCAAAACTAAGTGTAACTCCCAAGATACCTATTTGGACTTAAAAAATGTCTAAAAACACTTTTATGTGTTCCAACACTCTTAATTATGGTTTGAATCTTGATTTGAGATTCATCATGTCCACTGAAACAAAAATTTCAAAATCTATTAGATGTTTTATCCGATCTAAAACCTGGGATCATGCATTTTTTTTACAGAATAGAAAACAATATTTGGGATAACATGGATCTTAGTAGATGAAAATCTAAATTTGAAAACTAAATTTCATTTCATTTAATCATTTTCTAGAATACATTCATCATCATGTTGTAAGTACTTAACAAATTATAAGAGATATTGAACTAAAACATTAAAAAAATCCATACATTGCTTTTTTTTAATATAATCACATTAAAAAATAAAATTTTATTATTTTTTCACATACTATATATTATTGTGTATTCACATCTATCATCATATTTTTAACATGATCAAAATCACTATTATGGTCATAAGATGAAAACTATGTACCATAATTCATTTCCTCTTGCACTAGTCTACATGAGGAGTTAGGTTGAAAAAGAAATGGAAACTAGCCAAAGATCAAATTTTTAATATTGATCCTTTTAGATAAATCAATTTCATTCTCCACTTGAGAATTTTCTCCATTCTGATACCATGAATGATATTTCTTATTAACCATTTTTATTGAAACGTTATCTCACTTCCTCTCAAGTTAACCATGGTCTTCCATCATAATCAAAATATTTTCATTAAATCAATCCTCTATCTAAATCATTATTGAATAAAAAGACCAAAAGATATTGTAATTCCCTCTGAAAATATTCAGGGATACAATCAAAATTCTACATCTAATTTCTATCCATTCTAATGAAAACAAACATACATTAAATAAATAATCAAGAAAATGGATTAACGTGATTGGTATTATTCTATGAGATAAAAATAATAATCAATAACATGTTTATAAAAAAATGATAAAAAAATATCCTAAATGGAATTTAAAAATAAAATATTATATGTTGTAAAATTTTAATTTATATTCAATTTTCTATTCATTCTCTATAATATTTATTAATTCATTACTTTTAAAAATATTATTGTACATCTTCATCGATAAAAATTTTATAAAACTATTTTACAATAAATATTATTATGTTAATGTATTAACTATAATTACATGTTTTTGGAAAATTAAACTAGGTTATTATACTCAACATTATACATACAAACTCCTAGGATATATCATATGCTCTTGTGTTCAATATTTTTTCACATGCATTGAATAATTTATTTGTTTCTCTAATGATATAGTTATGGTTCTTTAATTATGGGATCCCTATTGGGGGGATTTCCTTTGTAATTAGAATCATTTAGTGGTTGATCATTATATAAATTACTTAACCAAATTTTTAGTTGGTATTTATCATTTACGTAATTTTTATTTTCGGAAAAATATCTCTAAAATGGTTTGTAAACCCTTTGTTTTAGACACAGATCATTGAAATTTCATGGAACATGCCAGAGGTCAGTGGTATCTATAAAGGGATGTTGTCTACAGGGAGGGCAGTGGTGGCCAGAACTAGGTGCATGATAATAAATCTAGTTGGTGCGGTGGTTAATGGGAAGGAGGCACCTTCCTTTTGTTGTTTGCAGTCATCAGTAGCTGAGGCTAGGAGGAATGGTTCCAAGGTGCAGGGGAGCTGGATCTGTTGGTTTCCTCCTAAGGAAGGTTTCAAGCTGAATACTGATGGGTCCTATGTTATGGATGTCATGCATGGAGGTGGGGTCTTATGAGATCATAGTGGAAGTGTGGTATTGGATTTCTCGGGTCACTATGGTAGTAGTTGTTCGGTCCGAGCGGAGGCTCTTGCAGTTCTCACAGGATTTTCTGTGTGTAAACAGTGGAACTTTAATGTCGCGCAGGTTGAAACAGACTCAAAGGTCATCCAAGATGCTTTGTTTGGGAGGGGTACCACTCCTTGTTCGATCACCTATACCATTGGACATTTTAAGTCTCTCCTCTCAGACAATGTTAGGGTCACTCATACTTGGCGTGAAGGGAACAAAGTGGCGGATTACTTGGCCTCCCTTGGGGTCCCTGAAGATCCTGTGATTTGTTACTCTAATGTTTCTTCTTTTAAACCAAAGGGGGTGAACATGATTAGGGGTGATTCCCTGGGCCTTCATTATATTTGGCCTCCCTGGACGGGGTCTCACCTGTTGTAATTGGGTTGTACTTGTATTTGTGTCTTTTGAAATAAAAATCGTAATTTTGGATGGACAATATCACTTAAATAATATTTTAATGTGCACTCTATGACCCATCCAATATGAATATTATAGTCTTTTATGGTAGTATTATTTCATTTCTATGTGATATTATATAAAATATTATTATTTTTAGGTAAATAAATTTTCTAATTTTATTTTTGATTATTTAAATGTGCATTTCCATAGTGAATTCAATATTAATTCAAGTGATTCGGTTTTTAATGGTTTGTTTTTTCATTTTGTATACCATTATTTGTCCCAATATACAAGATATGATTTCAAACACTAGTATATATATATATATGAACACATATTTCATAATTAATTATTTAAATTTCAATTTTAAACCCTCAAAATGAAATTAAATCTCTAATAATAAAAATTAGAATATATATATGCAGAGGCGTATGATAAGAAAATGATATATATATCAGCCTAGTTTTTAACCCCCATTGATTTTTTGGTATCTCGGTTATTCCTATATGATGGTAGGTGCTACAAAGAATAAATAGAGGTCAAATTATCAATTTTTGAGCAATCTATTTTTATATTTATTTCATATTTGGAATCTATAATCAAAATTAGTTGTAAACCACACAATAATGAATGTAAAATAGAAATTTTATCTTATAAAACATGGATTTAGCTTCACCATGGTGTCTTCGGAATTTGATATCTTGAGTGGATAATAGGTTTACATAACCTTTCAGGTAATTCATACCCAAGAGACGTTTATGGGTATGGTTTCTCATGTTGTATTTTGTTATTTATCCAAATATACTAGAAATAATGTCAAATAACAATGTAGATATTTAAAAAAAATATTACATAGTTAATGATTTAAATTTCAATCTTAAATCATCAATATGAAAGTAATTCTTATATAAATATGAAGTATAATATATATATATGTATATATATATATACAGAGGTGTATGAAAGTATAATGATATAGAGGTCATATTAGTGTTTAACCCTGTTGATTTTTCTAGTCTTATAAGTATTATTATACCAAGGTAGGTTATATATATAACAAATAGAAGTGGAATTATCAATTTTTGAGCTATCTGATTTCATATTTATTGAATATTTTGAATCTATAATAAAAATTAGTAGAAATATACACCTTAATGAATGGGAAAAAATAAAAGTTATTTTAAAAATATGGATATAGAATCACCGTAATGTTTTTGGCCTTTGATAGAAAGAGAGGATAAGAACTTGACATGGCCTTTTAGGTCATTATTACCTAAGTGATGATAATTGTAATATCATAATATTTATTATATTACCTATTCAGTGTGTTTTTAAAATATGTCCATACTTCTTGTAAAACCCAAAATCAATATGTTATCCATGAAAGTTGATGTTTTAAACCTATAATATCTATTTAAAAATCATTGTTAAATGAAAATATTATAATTGGTGATTATTTTTAACGTAACAGATAGTAATTTATTTATTTTGGGGAGAAATAATAGTAAATTAATTTTGGAGTTAGCAGTAAAGGGTAAGATGTGATTTGGAAAAAATGTGATGGTGAACTCAAAATTTATCCACATCTTTTAAACAACCTCTTTAATTTTTATATAAAAAACCAATTATGTAATTGATATAAAGCCACTATGTGTATAAAATATAACTATATTTTATACATAGAAAATAAAAAATGTAATAATACGTTAAAGACTAAAAAAAATTAATATGGAAGAAAATATGAACAAATCAAAAGAAATAAAACTGATGTTTAATCTGATAGATTTGATCATCTAAGAGATAGTAGAAAATAAAAGGTGGTTTAATTAAAATTGAGGAAAGGGATGTAATAAAAATTTGTGTATAAAGGAAGAAGACTAAGTGTTTTAAGAAATACTAGGTGAGTTTACAAAAAGAGTAGGGATCAACTCACACAGTTTCTGGTCACAGAAGTTTTAGGTTCATCTATAGCACTTGTGCTCGGTCCACTCACGGAAGGAGAAGGGTTTGGCTAGTGCACTATATAGAGGAGTAATAAGAAAAAAATGGGATGGATAATGGAAACCTGAGGAACCATGTGTGTTATAAAGTGTTGGAAGACAGATTCTGTGAGAGAGATGGGATTGGACATAGTTATAATAGATGGAGGAGGAATCGTGCGAGGGAGGATCCATGATGAAAATCTATGGGGTGGGGGTTTGATTGTCTTATTTCCACGAGGTGTTTTTATCATGGATATATTAAATATTCTATTATATATAGACATGGGAATTTATTCATGTGTCTATAGACTATATATTTTCACAAACATTAAATTCTCATAACTATATCTCAATCTATAGACATGAACATGTCTAACTGTGTCTATATGTCCGCTGTTATAAGTCATTTTTCTAGTAGTGGACCAATGTACTTATGGATCAATATCTCCGTCTTCCCAAATATCATAAATTTCTTACATGGAGATATCTAGTGAAAAAACATGTGTCTAAGTTCAAACTATAGATCCCGTCAATGATTATCTACATAACTCGTCTATTGAATTTGTATTGTTTTCATATATAACTAAATGTTGTGAACCATCTCTTAACTTTCTTGGAAATTGTTAGAATCTTTTAGCTTCCTCTCTCTAACTTCATCACAGTATGTTGGAGTCATATATATCTTCCCATACAAATCCTCACTTGGTTCCATTTGAATGCTTGAGTGAAAACTATTATTATATGAGAACTCTTCCAAGGGGATGTGATGATACCAACATCCTTGAAATTATAATGAATAAGATCTCAATATATCATCTAGGTTTTAAATGGTCCTTTCAGACTGACCATCTATCTAAGGATAATAAGCTGTGTCGAAAGTCAACTTTGCCTCCATTTCTTTTAGAAGGCTTCTCTAGAACCTCAAGGTAAACCATATATCCTGATCTGATACAGTTAATAGTGGTACTCTATGTAGCCTTACCACTTACCTTATGTATATCTTAGTGAGTTGGTCAAGATAGAAATCTACTTTGATGTAAATAAAGTACACTGACTTAGTAATGATTTCGACTACAATACAAATAACATTTTGGCTCTTGGACATTTTGGGGAGTCCTATGATGAAATCCATAGTAATATTTTCTCATTTCCATACTTGTATGTGTAATGTTTGTAACATACCCTTAGACTGATGTCATTAAACCCTACCTTTCTAGTATACCAACCATCGAGATATGTATTATATGATATCCCTTCTCATGTTATCACACTAAATTGTTTTCTTTATATCTCTATACATCTTCATTCTTCCTGGGTGAATCACTATAGGAAAATGGAATATTTGCGACAGGGGATTTGCGACGGGATCTCGTCGCAAAAGACCTTTTGCAACGGGGCTCCATCGCAAATCGCCGGTTGCCGAAAACGGCGTCACAAATAGGTGTTTTTGCTGTGGTCTCATCACAAAAATAGTATTTGCGACGTTATTTTTCCCCGTCGCAAATTGGTTTTCATTTATATATAAAAAAGGTATTTGCGACGGGCCATCGCAGATATATTAGTTGTGACGGGTTTCTGACCCATCGCAAATGGGAAATTTACAAAATATTTGCGACGTAGGTATTTGCGATGGACCGTCACAGAAATAGTTTTTACAACGGGTATTCTTCCTGTCGCAAATGGGACAGTAAAAAAAATTACGACGGGACACCCCGTCGCAAATACTTCGGTAGCAAATACTAAAAAAAAATAAAAAAAAATAAAATAATTAATACAAATCATATAATATTATATAAAAATAATAATATTATTAATAATATAAAAAAATTCTATTATTATAATATAAATATAAATATATATATAATATAATTATGAAATATTAATATAATATGAATATAGGTAATATAACATTATATAATATTACTAATATTAATAATATAAAAAATTAATATAATATTATTATTATTAAATTATGTATATAATAATAATAATAATATAAATAAATTATATTATTATAATATTAATAATAAAAAATATATATATAATATAATTATGAAATATTAATATCAAAAAATAATAATAATATGAATATAAATAATATAATATTATATAATAATAATACTAATATTAATAATATAAAAAATTAATATAATAATATTATTATTAAAATAAACATACATATTTATGAAAAAATAATATTAATATTATTAATATTAATAAAATTATAAAATTATAAACTTATCAATATTAACAGTAAATGTAAAATATTAAAAGTAATATTACTAAAATAAACAGACATTAAAAATAATACTAATAAGTAATAAAATATTAAAAAAAATAAAAACAAATTAAATCATGCAATATTTGTACCAATATGAAAGAGGAATTGTAAACAGTTAATATGACAATAAACTACGAACTCTAATGTTTATTACATGTAAAAAATCACTGGGGGTGGATAATCTGGAGGACCTAGAGGAGGTGGTGGAGGAAACTCCATCCCTAAACTATGAGTCAGACGACGCATATACTCCATCTACTCCTAATGTTGCTCCTCATATCGACGCCTCTCCTCATCCTGCTTCTGACGCATCTAATCCTTCCATCGACGCATCTCCTCATTGTGCTACTGATGCATCTGCTTATGCCCCTGACACAAATCCTTTATAATCTGACTCTAAGCACGCAGCTTCTCCTGATACTGTGAGGCAGAAGATGATGTCTCTCCACGAGCTCCTCTCGAGCCGAACGCCGACATCACAGAAGTACCATAATAAGCTACAGGAGTCAAATGAGATCTGATACCAACTACTCGGCCCTTTTCGAAGCCATACTGGGTCGCTTGCATCCATGTTGTCTCATTAAAATGGTGGGCACTAGTCTGATCACTCGTATCATCTTGAATCTCAGCCTGTGTCTGAGAGTTCGCGGCCTCATATGACTCCTTAAGTTTCAGTTAGAAATTAAAATAATGAAAATATTATATTCATTTAATTTTCAAACTAAAAAGAAAATAATACTGACCACAATCTGATGCTGGCAGTCACCTCTAATCTCTCCAGTCGTCGGATCAGTGTACATCCTCCGATAAACGACGTACGTCGTAATACCAAGCTGCTCCGCTTCCTATATGAATATAAAAAAACTGTTTATATTTAAAGTTGTATAAAATATTAAAAAAAAGTACTTACCGGATGCTCTCTATGCGCACTGAATATACGACTACCGGCTCGATGCGTCACCTCTTGTCTCCCCTGATTCTGTCGACCCAATGCAGATCTCCTCTAAAACCCACCACCAAACCAGTGTGTACATAATCCATCCCAAACATTAGATGAAATGTACTATGGTTGGTGGGATCTATAGGACTAATCAAATTCTATCACTCCGGCTTTCCTCAAAGCCTCCTTTCTCAAATTATGCAAAAACTGACGGAAACGGTCACGCATAGACACCACCCATGCCGCGTGGATAGTGGCATGCATTCTCTCGTCGATGGGATACCATAAACCCTAATATAAAGTTATTAATGAATTAAATTTCAAAATAAATAATATTTAATTACGTACCAGCCAACGATCGAACATGGTGGCATGCACATCAGCGGGAATCTGATCCCATGTGAGCCAGGGCTGAGAAAAATAATTGCGCAAGATAGCGCTCCCTTGTCCAATAGCTATATGCATAAAAATGTGGAAAAAGAACAAATAATCAAACAACTAGAATATAAATAAATTATAATGAAAGATAACTAAAATACACATGTTACCATACCACCTCATGTGCACATCGAATCCAAGAGGTGGACGTTGCTCCGGGATAGGATCTGGAATCATCAATCTGGAAAGACCATGCCCCCTCCGAGTGCTCTCTGTAGTGCCAATAGCCTGAGGGTCAGATGACTCAAGAACATCATCATCCATAGGTAGATCAGCCGCCAGCAACTGACAATACGTTTCTAATTCCATCTAAAACATGAAATGATTGTTATTAGCAAACAGTTGAAAATAACAATTATGTATATATATATATTTGTTATGATTCTAACCAGCATTTTACTATGTCAATGTTCATCTTCATCATCATCTTCATAGTTATCAATGTCAATGTCTTCATCTTCCTCATCAACATCATAAATTTCCATATTAGTTTCACTTTTATCATCTCTTGTCATTTCAAATTCAGTTGTAACATCATTGAAAATATCGTCATCATCGACCCTTAACTGTGGGGTGTCATCCTCGATATTCATGTCTCTTTGTGAAAAAGATGTGTTTTGAGGAGTGTCCTGAAAATTTTCATTTCCTTGAACTTTAGTGGAACCACATTCAGTTTGAGTAAACTGATTTTCTCGAGATTTAACTTCTATTATACTCCACCAATCATCCAACTCTTTTGTAGTAGCATGGTATTTTGCATAATAAATTTGATGTGACTGATTAGCCAATAAAAATGGTTCATTTACTGCATGAATACTTTTATGTTTAATATCAACAATTGCATGAGTCGAATGAATACGCATGCCTCTCGGTATCCAGCCATCAACATTTAAACATTGTTACATAATTCTGTCCCAAATAACATAGTTCAATAATTTCTTCAAGCATGCTGTAAAAGTCAACTTCAATATCTCTATGATGTGATCCCTTCAAACAAACACCACTATTCATTGTTTTCTTTGATTCCTCATATGCACGTGTATGAAAGCGATAACCATTCACCACATATGTATTATAAGATTTAACCATTTTGGATGGTGGGCTACTCAATATACGTAATCGACTATCAATCTTATCAGCATGTACAGATACCTGAAAATTTGTAAAAAAATTATCACTATTACAAGTAATAAATTGATTTTATATATAAAACCAAAAAAGAATGTACATTACTAGTTTTTTAAACCAGTAGGAAATTTTTTTTTCTGACGTTCTTCTCAGCCAACTGCTGTAATTTGTGGAAATTGTTTCATGATATGATCATCATATAACCTAAAAATAAATTTTTTTTATTTACTGTAACCAAATCTATATAATAAGGGATAGGAGCACTCACTATACAATTGGTGACATTTCTTCACAGTTGAGTAGAACATATGTATGAGCTCTATGATGTTCGTCATCTGAAATCCATCTATCATGAACTCCACCAAAGCCATGTTCAGGCTGATTGAAAACAGATAATTGATTGTTCATATCATCATCAACATTCCCCTCGTTCCGGCCCATGCGGTTAAATTTTTAGGGATATTCAGATTAAAAATAATGAGACCAGAATAAAGTAATTTCCTCTTGAAAATAATCTTGATCAATTGAGCCTTTAACTGATGCTTTATTACATACTTTTTTCTCCAATTTCTACAGGCATCTATCAAATGGGTACATCCATCGAAACTAAACCGGACCTCCAAATTTTGCTTCATGTGGCAAATTTAATATCAAATGGTCCATTGAGTCAAAGAAAGCTGACAGAAAGATTTTTTCCAGTTTTCATATCATTACAACAACAGCTTCTTCCAGTTTGCTTAGTGTATCGTAGTTTGTTGTCGCCACACACATGTCTCTGAAAAAATATGATATATCTGTTATCGAATCCCAAATCGTAGAATTCATAAAACCTCTTAATCTAATAGGCATAATTATTTCCATTATAACATGACAGTCATGACTTTTTAATCCGGTAATATGACCATTTTTAACACATCTTCCCAAGTTGGAAGAATAGCCATCTGTAAGTCTCAAATCTGCAATCCACTGACAAAATAATAAGAGACTCTCTTTGGTCAGTGTATAAGCTACTTTTGGCTTCATTAATCTCTATGATCTGACATTTTCAAACAATTCAAGTTCTGGTCGCCTGCAAATTTGGGCAAGATCTAATCGTGCCTTTACATTATCTTTGGTTTTACCCGCTGTATCCAAAACCGTATGAAATAAATTATCAAAATAGTTCTTCTCAACATGCATGAAATCCAACATGTGTTGGACCAACAAATCAGACCAATATGGAATATTCCAAAAAATGCTCCGTTTTGTCCAATTGTGTTCTTTCCCAAAGCCATGAATTTTCTGTTGGTTTATTTTCGGTCTAAAACTGATGGAAGGTAATGAAAATACAAATGATTGTAACTCTGTACCTGAGATCATTTTTGGATGTTCATCTCTTTCAATTCTGGCTTTTCTGAAATGAGATTTATTCCTCTGAAAAGGATGATCGATTGGAAGAAATATGCGATGACAGTCAAAATAGCAACGTTTTTTCATTCATGAGCATAAATGCTTTGTTGTCTCCCATACAATAAGGAAATGATTTTGGACCATCTGTACTCTATCCAAATAACATGCCATATTCTGGGAAGTCACTAATTGTCCACATCAAAGCAGCTTCATTACAAAATTATGTTTTGCAGCAGCATCATATGTACCAACACCATGACTCCACAATAAATTTAACTCATCAATCAATGGTTTCAAATAAACATTAATATTATTTTTCGGATGTCCTGGTATTAATAATGTCAAAAAGATACAAGTCTCTTTCATCAACATCCATGGAGGAAAATTGTACGGAGTTATAAAGACAGGCCAACATGAATACTGACTACCAAAATATCCAAATGGACAAAAACCGTCAGTAGAAAGACCCAATTGCACATTCTGGGATTTTAAAGCAAAAGATGGGTGCACTTGATCAAAATGTTTCCATGTATCACTATAAGATGGATGAATCAATATTTTACCATTTGAAATATTGGTTTTGTTCCATGACATCATTATCATTGTGTTCTAAGACATAAATAAACACTGCAACCTGGGTGTAAGCGGGAAATATCTCAACTGTTTTACAGGAATCAATCCAGACTTCCCTGATTGAGCTTCTTTATACATCGATTGTCCACATGTGGGACAACTATCCAATGACTCATTTTCACCAGAATATAAGATGCAATCGTTTGGACATGCATGGATCTTCTAATAACTAAGGCCCAGATTACGAACCAGTCTCTTGGTCTCATAATAATTAGCAGGCAGCACATTTCCTTCAGGTAACATTGCTTTAACCAAAGAAAATATCTGATCAAAAACGTTATTTGACATTCAATTATCTGATTTAATAGCCATAAATTTTGCAACTGCTTCTAATTTTCTTATCTTGAAACCAGGATATAATGCATCCTCAGCAGACTTGAACAACTCAGCAAATTCAGATGGTTCCAACTCGGGAGGTAAATCAACATCATCCTTAATTTCAGTTTGTTGAACGGATGACCCTGCAACATCATGTACTAAATTCTAAAACCGTGATGGATCCGGAATCAAATTATTAGTATCTTCTCTGGAACTGCGTTCACCGTGTTGATACCAAAAAATATAATCTGATTGAAAACCATAACGTAAGTTATGTTACCCAACGATTTCAAATATCTCAAACGTTCTCAGGGCACATTTTTTACAAGGACACATAATTGTCCCTTCTGAAACAAATTCAGGTTTTGATGATGAAAATGATAAGAAATCTTCAACACCATCAACATATACAGGATTTAAACTAGAACCGTTTGGATTTCTGTGCTGATTTATCCAAGCGCGATCATCTAATAAGGATTGATGTCGATTTCCTTGTTCCATATTCATATATATGTTTCTAAAAAATTTAAAACCATTACTGTTGTTAAATAATTCGATATAAAAAAACAATATCCTAAAAAGAGAAGATACATAATTACAGTTATTTCTTAGTTATTACCAATAATTATAAGTGACACAGTTAGTTTGTAATCATCCCCACTAATTATTATTAATTTAGCAATACTTAGAAATACTTGGCAAAATTAAATATGCCTGAATAATGAAATAAAATTTTGTAATCATCGTTGTGGAGATTATATTACTAATTATTCTTATTTGTTTCCAGCGGATTGGCGGCATCTCTTTTTCCTGACGACTCATCTCCTTGCAAGGAGATGAGTCGTCAGGGAAAAGAGCCTCTTTTGTCTGACTGCTCATCTCTTTTTTACTTTCTCCTGACTGAAATCAGTATGAAAAACTTACTCTGACATACGTTAGAGCACATTTTTCATACTGATTTCAGTGGGACAATGTACCAAATATATGAGACGTTGAACAAAAGGTAGACGCCAATCCGCTATAAATTGTGCCAATTTATAACCATGTACTCGAATTCATTTGATTTTTTATTAATTATTACTAATTATTACAAATCTCAATATTTCCAACAGATTTTTCTCTATTCTTAACATGTTCAAATCTTAAAGGGTCGTCAATTTTCAAGTTATGACCAATAAAAAGTTTGTGTCAGCCATGTCCAATGTAAACTCTATAATTTTCCTTACATGGTTGATCACCTCACAAGTAGTGTTCCAATAGGACGACACAAGTAATGTCATTCTCGTCTTTAAGAATCATTTCGCATGACCCTTTACATAGATCATTCTTCCTTGAAAAATTAAGAGAACTTCAGTATCTTTCCCTTAATTTTTCAAGAAATAATGGTCTACGTAAAAAGTCATGTGATATGATTCTTATAGATGAGAAAGACATGACTTAGGTTGTCCTATTGCAACGCTACTTGCGAGGTGATCAACCAAGCAAGAACAATTATAGAGTTTACATTGGACACCGTTGACGCAAACTTTTTATTGGGCATGACCTGAAAATTGGCGACCCTTTAAGATTTGAACATGTTAAGAATATATCAAAACTTGTTGAAAATATTGATAATTGTAATATTTTATAAATATTTTATAATTTTAATAATATTAATATTTTTTACAAATATTAAACATATAATAATAAAATAATTATATTATTAGTATTATTTAATTATTAATATTAGAGTAATAGAATATTTTATATTATTTTAATATTTATGTTACTAATTATATTACTAATTATGTTACTAATTAGTAATGCAAAGATATGCATATAGGTCGGGTGGTTAATCAATCATTGAATAGAAAAACAAACGTAATTGACCGCTTATATACCTCAATTTTCTTTTCATTTTTGTGTTGAAGTTGATAGGAAACTTCTCCCTCCACATGTAATATTTGCTTTTACTGTCAAAATTATAAACCTCCTCGCCTCTATGCTGGTGAGGAGGTTGATAATTTTGACAGCAAAAGCAAATATTACATGTGGAGGCAGAATTTTCCTATCAAGCCTCAATACACAAATGAAAAGAAAATTGAGGTAGATGAGCGATCAATCACGCTTGCTAATTTTTCTAATTATTTTCAGTTGTTTCTTAATTGTTTTTAGTTGTTTCTTAATTGTTTTTAGTTGTTTCCTAATTCTTTTTAGTTGTTTCCTAATTCTTTTTAATTATTTCCTAATTCTTCTTAATTGTTTCCTAATTCTTTTTAATTGTTTACTAATTCTTTTTAATTATTTCCTAATTCTTTTTAATTGTTTCTTATTTATTTTTAATTGTTTCCTAATTATTTTTAATTATTTTCTAATTATTTTTAATTGTTTCCTAATTATTTTTAATTGTTTCCTAATTATTTTAATTGTTTCCTAATTATTTTTAATTGTTTCCTAATTATTTTTAATTGTTTCCTAATTATTTTAATTTTTTCCTAATTATTTTTAATTGTTTCCTAATTATTTTTAATTGTTTCCTGATTATTTTTAATTATTTCCTAATTATTTTTAATTATTTCCTAATTATTTTTATTTGTTTCCTCATTATTTTTAATTGTTTACTAATTATTTTTAATTTTTTACTAATTATTTTTAATTTTTTACTAATTATTTTTAATTGTTTCCTAATTATTTTTATTTATTTCCTAATTATTTTTAAATTTTTATTAATTATTTTTAATTTTTTTACTAATTATTTTTAATTATTTCCTAATTATTTTTAATTGTTTCCTAATTATTTTATTTTTAATTGTTTATTTTTAATTATTTCCTAATTATTTTTAATTGTTTCCTAATTATTTTTATTGTTTCCTAATTATTTTAATTGTTTCCTAATTATTTTAATTATTTCCTAATTATTTTAATTGATTCCTAATTATTTTAATTATTCTAATTATTTCTAATCAATTAAATCTAATTATTTATTAATTATTTGATAATTATTTTAATTAAATCTAATTAAATCTAATTGTTTCTTAATTATTTGATAATTATATAATTATTTCAAATTAAATATAACTATTTCTAATTATTTCTAATTAAATATATTTATTTCTAATTATTACCAAAACATCCTCCGAGAGTGTCGAACCAAGAGTGCAGCAAGGCCCGTTGTCGTGTACTAGGTTACCCCGAGTAAAGCTCGAAACACCTTGTTATAGTTTTCACTCCTAGGTACATCTGTGCTAGAGCCACCTCTACTTGTTTGTATCCAGACAAGCATTATTTGGTACAACCACTTAATCTAATTATACTATATAGCTACAAAACATTCTATTAAAAAAATTAAAATTAACAATTAAAAATAAAATTAACAATTAAAAATAATTTAACAATTAAAAATAATTTAAAAAAATATATAAATACCTTCGATATTTTGAAGAAATTTGCGGCTCCTAACTCCTTCTCTCCTCTTCTCGTAAAAAAAATTAAAACGAAAAAAAATTTCTACTTAGAACTGGAAGTTAAAGAGAGAGAAAAAGACAGATCTGAATGACTTGGAAAAAAACAGGTGGGGTATATATATGTTAGATTATCTGCGATGGTCTTATTTGTGACGGTATCCCGTCGCAAAACTAGGTATTTGCGATGGGATCCCATCGCAAATACCTTCGCCTGCATTAATTACGGGTGGCGGTTAAAAGGGTTTGTGTGACGGGCCTGTCGCAAATAGCTGCCTGCCGACATACTATTAGCGACAGGTAGATATCCTCGTCGCAAATTTCTATTTACCGCCGCTGGTATTGGCAATGGGCCCCATTGCAAATACCTTTTCCTGCATTCATTACAGGCAGATGTTAAAAGGGTTCTTGCGATGGGCATGTCGCAAATAGCTTCCTGTCGACATACCATTAGCGACGGGCGGATATTCCCGTCGCAAAATCCTATTTACCACCGCCAGTATTGGCAACGGGACCCGTCGCAAATAACACCTGCTGAATATTTTTTTGCGACGGGAAAATTACGCATCGTAAATAGTATTTACCACTGCCGGGTAGTTGTGACAGGTAGAAGGCGACTGTCACAAATACGCTTCCCACATTTTGGTGCACAAACCGCACCATACCTGTTACGACGGTTCTTGTATTACCGTCGCAAATAACTGACTATTTGCGATGGGAATATATTCTTGTCGTAAATACGCTTTTCGTTAGAGTTTTTGCGATGGGAATAAAGCCCGTCGCAAATACCCCGTCGCAATAATCTGTTTTTCCCGTAGTGAATAGAAAAGTATGTGATAGGAGCATCATCCAAAAGTTCCCTATTAAGTTGTGTTTTTTATAGAACACATATTTAGTTTCCAAACCTTATAACTCTATATTTATCAAATTTTAACTCCAGAATACTCATTAACTTTATCTACAGCTTTACATCATCTTTTTGTGATTCTTTTAACTACATGTGAATGGATGGTTGGGAAGTTATTTGGTAAAGATATGATTTCTCACCTAACCTTATGATTTCAAGATTCATCCTTTCAAAATACATGATTATTGGGTATTTTTTATCCTCGTAATAGATAGAGTAGCATAATCTTTCTTTATAAGAGAATTAACCACCTATTTTTCCTTCCTTGAGTGGTAATGTATTGAGAAGTAATAATCTTTTATCAATTCCAAATATCTCCTTCGGTGCATATTCAAATACACCTATGTGAATTTATATTTCAAGTTCTTGTGATCTGTATATATATATATCTATATATATATCATTATTTTCTCTATATATAGAGTGTTGTTAAATCTATAATATAAAGATCACCACTACCAACTCTAAATCGTGCATTGGGTAATTTTTCTCATGAATCATTAATTAACATGAGGAATGAGTTTATTTGATGTATGAAGTATGATCTATCTATGTCATTATTATAAACTCTATGTAGATATAACTAATCCATTTCTAAGATCACATAAAATTCATCTAAAGGGAGAATAATAATATTTTCACAAGGCTCTCATATAAAGTTGAAGTAGGGATACCATAATCATACCATGATAAGTTTTTATTAAAAAATCAATATCCAGTCATTTAGGTGGCAATTTAATGATCTTAGCAAACATACTAGGTATAAAGGAGTGGTTTCAATATGATACAAATACATCACTAATAGTTCTTTGACATTGTGATCAATTTTCCACATTCTATATCATTTCAAACCCCACTTTCATGGTTAGGGTTTCATGGTCTTTCCTTTTTCTAGGAAGTTGTTAGTTCCTATCATCATTATTATCCCTTGGTATATAGCATTAACCTGGATAATTTCTATATTACGCGCATTTAAAATATTGAACTGTTTTTAGGGTATTTAGAAAAAAAAATATCTTTTAACCATGTCCAATGTGATCATCACATTTTCTCAACAGTTAGTTACACCATTCCATTTTTTCTATTTATAAAACATCTTCTAATTCCATTATGTTATTTTCTGGGGTTCTTTTTCCACACATTTATTACACAAATAAAATTGAATCTTATTTTCATTGTCTTGTTCAACACTTGAAATTTCATGAAGGTTTGTCCTTATCTTCCTTGGTGTGTTTAGAAACTCAACTATGTTCATATTGTTAATCCTAATTCTTGATGGTTGGTCTAACATAATCACTAGGTTTCTCACTTCATTTATTATCTCATTAGGTTTCTCAATGGGATAATCTCCACATTTTCCATCACACCCATTATTAACATGATTTCTCCTTCCTCCAACTATTTATTAAATAATAAAATGTTAAGGTTAAGTATAATTAATATATAAAAAACCATTATAGTATAATGGAATAATCATAAATAACATGTATGCCTTAACTTATAAATTTTAAGGCTTCAATTTATGTTATTCATTGTCTACTTCAAATTAAGATCCATAAATATACTATAATAATGTGCTCAAATCCTTATTAATGGTTCATAAAGAGAATGTTAATCAACAAATCAAATCTTCTTGTATCTTTAGGTCAAGTGTGTAGTATTAATCCCACTCATCATGAACCATAGTGAAGATTGATTCAATACTAAATTATCATTTTTGGGGGTGAATACCCTTAAATGCATCTATTCTAAAACCATGAATAATTTCCATCATCCATATTGTGTTGTAATTTCAATAAAAACCATATACTCAAAACTTTACCAAAATTTTAGAATATTATCTTATAAAAAGACTAAACTATAGGGTTTCCACTAAGGTTTTCTATGCCTAATTCATAAAAATAAATTCTCTAATCTCAAAAAAAAAACTAAACATTTACTCTCATAATTATTATAGCTATCAAAGATAAACCTACCTTTATTTTACATATTTTACCTAATATAAACATTATATTTCCTAAATAATGGTTATAATATCTTAGTAATCTATATGTTTAGTATCTTTGGAGATTAGCCACATAATCAATTTATTTTACAATTCCAACAAAAATTTCATATTAAGTTCACTATATGATCCTAGTTTTTATTCAAGGTAAGAAACCATTTAATTTATAATTAATTCCATAGTTTTATATTAATGGAAGTTCTTTGAAAGGTTAAGAAGGAAAAAGGGGTTTTAATTGCATTTTTAGAGCCCAAATCCCTGACTTTTGAGAGGAAACCACTCGGTTTCACAATTTGTATAAATTATGCCATCAAGTTCGCACAATTGTAACAAATCGTGCGAGGTGATCCAGAGTACTTCCAAGGGTCACATAGTTTGATGAAATCAAGAAACCCAATATGCACAATCATGAAAATTATTTCAAAATGGTGGAAGGTGGGTTTTTAATGGGTATCTCATGGTTAGGCTTAACTGGGGTTTCTTGTGGATGGTGGGTGTTGCATGGTTATTCCTCAGTTTGGCCAACTATGAAGACAAACTGTGTGACCCAATTTTAGAATTTTAAATTCATATTATTACCTTCCTTATTTAAAACTTAAAATCAATTATTTATTTCTATTTTTCTCTAGAAACTGAACCCCTCTCCTCCCATTGGAATCTCCTCCTACACCAAAATCTAGGTTCATTAATAATTATTTCATTCAAACTCTGATTTGATTGTCAGCTATCACATTGGATCACCACCAGTAAGTGATTTAATTCATTTCATTCCTTCATTTGTTTATCTCTCCATATTCGATGCTATTTTTATGCAAGATAATATGCACTATTTTTATGGTATTCATCTATTATTCTATTTTCTTTTTATTTTGTCCATGCTAAGGGATAATAATACATGAGTGTTCTACCATAGTCATGAGGTAGGCGGTCGATACCTTTTCACAAGGATTTGGTTTTCTATTAAATTATCATCATTTTTTTCACACATCAGACCTTCTAGAAGTTACTCCTAAAATAATTAAATGTATTAAATAAATTGTTCAAATTTGATGTGTTTCCCTTTTAGCACTGTGACATGGTTAGAGGTTGTCAACCTCTACCCAATCCACTGCTGTTGTATGTTCTTTAATCCACCTTGTGATAGAAGAACCCCTTTGGTTGTTTGAGCTCTCCATCATCTAGTGGGAGCCTTTTTTTGATTAAGTGAGATAATTGGAGATCCAAATGCCTTATTTTCCTTGATAGTAAATGTTCTTAAATTAATTGAATGGTTGGTTTTAAATAAAAATATGGAATGATATGGATAATCAATTGGCTTAATCCTTTTCATATTGATATTTTTAATTGGGTATAGACACTAACATATCCCCTTTCATTTTATTATTACTCATCTGATGTTGGAAATATTGATATGGAACCAAATTCTTATGGAATTATGGAACCTATTTTATAACGGTATAGAACTGACTAGGGGATAAAGGTATTTCACTTTTTACCCCTAGGTATGATTACTTATGGTATGAAACCAATGGGGGAGATCGGGGAATGGTGCCTATGACTTTTGTATACTTTCATATCTCTGGATACAGGTTTTCTTAGTTATATTTCTTAGGAACTAGTTCATGTAGGTCTGATGCAATTCTAATCTTACCATTGGATGTGATCCTTGGTCTCGATGTGGTCACCCTGGTTATATGCTTTAGGACCTAGTCCATGTAGGTCTAATAATTTTTTCAGATGTGGTGTATGTTAAGATTGTAGTTACCTATTGCTTACATTTCATATATATGTTGATTCTCACCTATGATGGCCTATTCTTATTACATATTGTGTTAATATACTTTTCATATCTATTATTCACTTTACATCCTTACCTTTTATACCTTCATAGTATTATAGTTTATATACATAGGCTACATTTTTTATAGAAACCGTTCGTTTTAGCCTAATGAGTATATCTCACACCATGTTTGGGCCACCCATGGTACCTAAATAGATATCATGGATGCATGAAGGGACAAGGGAAATCACCTAGTCATGGATACTTGATTGATTAAAGCATTGGAGTGTGGGAGCATAAGACAGAGCCATGGCTCATGATGCTATTAGAGATTTCATTTTTGGTCTCTTTTTTATTTTGAGATACATGTATTGTATTGGGTTCATGCTACCATGTATTTCCTATTTTTATATATCTCAATGACATACTAATCATTTTTTGTATGACATCACTTTGGATTGATTATTATCACTTAGGTTTGGATGATTAATTTATTATGCTCAATTATTATATTTATGCTTCCATTTTTTATTATTTTATTTCACTATTAAGTTACTCTTATTATGAGGTTATTGTCACTGCAATGTATAAATATGGACCCTCTCTACTAGTTAGAAGCCTCGGTAATATGAAGAGGTGTTCATGAGGCCATATAAACAACTAGGTTTCGTTAATAATGAGTGATCTGAGGCCATGAAATTATAAATTATATCAAAGGTTGTTTTATTTACATTACTATTTTGAAATGGTATAAAGGAAACTAGGATTTTTTATAATTTGGTAATGAAACTTTTCCTGGAAGTAGTTAACCCACACACAGGGAAAAATAAAAAATACCTAGGATAAGACTTAATGTTCTGGATTATTCCAATTATATTTTTTTTATTTCACCATTGGGTGATACACATATATGAGGTGTTATTATTATCATCATGTTGGATTAATTTTTTTTCTTTGACCCGATATGGGAAGTAATCATTCATCATGCATCATTTTAAGCACCTTATAGGATGGATATGTCATGCATTACACCATGCCAAGTAGGTTTCATTTCCTAATTTAATTATACTTATTTTATATTCCTAGAATGATGTATTTATATTGAAAATAACATTTTTTAGGAAAAGGGGATTAAATAGTTGGTTATTAAATTGTCTCCATCAATTGAAATGGTAATTTTTCATATAGATTAATGATAGAACCTTAACTAACTAATTATTATATGTTTAAATTATGTAACTAAGGTTTCATAGACTAAAATGTTAATTTATTTTGAATACATGAAATCCAATTGTAATTTAAAGAGTTTGTGTGCCTCTATAAATTGGTAATTGTGATTCATCTAGTCAAATGATCTTATATTACCTGTTACATTATTCTATCTAATGTAAAGGTTTGAATAAAGTTATATGAACTATGAGTTACAATTTTTAAGTAATGAACTTTCAAAACTTGGGAATTGTACTTCGGTTAATTGGTTTGTTATGTAAATATAAAAATTGTTATATCAATAATTTAGATGAAATCATCATTAAATGGGGATTCCAATTTCAACATAAAGGGTGTCATCCTCTATAAATTTCAATTGAAAGTCCATATATTGGGACCCTTATAGTGAAATAGAGAGCATAAACTAGACTCGACCTTAGTACTTAGTAGTAGGCAATGGCTATTTTGTTCTTTATGATTGTTCCTATCACCCAGATAAGGATTTAGGAGTAGGAAGAGGGGTATGACTTTTTTATAGGAATGATTATACATGTTTTATAATTATGTTCTAAATCACACTATTATCACATCCTAACTGAGGCATGTTCTTGTAATTTGTTGATATATTCAATCATGATGTCCTTGAGTTGTGCATTGGGATAGTGGTGATGACCATGCTTCATAGGTGATGGGCCCTGAGCCACTGGTGTTGCCTCGTATAATTCCACATGAGGAAACTCTTTCTATTCTAGATGTGGGTGATGATGCCCGATTTGAGAGGAATTTCTATGGATTATATAGACTATACAGGGATCTATGTAACATGCCTCTTCTATGAAAAAATTTATGCAAGAGTTTCAAGAAAAACATCCACCTATTTGTTTGTGGATGGTGACCCACAGGTTTCGAAGTTATGTCTAAATATTTTCTTATATATCTTTGAGAACCTAGATATTCCTCCAGATATGATAGTCAATCTCATAAGGTATATGATTTGAGGGTCTTTAAAATATTGTTGGGATATTCTGAACTAGGTATATCATCACTGGGAAATTATTTATAGGGACTTCCAATCTTGCTTATATGACTACTTTTTTCCTAATAACTTGAGTTTTTCTCATGCTAGAGACTTCATGAACCAACAGTAGTGTTCTATGTAGGTTATGGATTACTCAACTCATTTTATAGAGCTTTAGCGCTTTATGCCTATCTATACTAGTGAGGTTCCATTAAGAGAGATATGTTTTGATTCTGGGCACATGCATCTTATTCGATCTTAGGTAAATGTTTTTCGGATGACTATTGTTCCTAATATAGTAAACTAGGCTCTTATTATTGAATGAAACCTAGGGGTACCTGGAGGTCCAGATCAGAGTGGACCAGCTTCTCGACCCATTAATGTAGTATCTGGTGGCAGGAAGTATTCCTTCAAGACCCCTCATGAGGGAAATACTGATTAGAGTGTACATTCGGGTAGATTTTTAGTATTTTATCCATAGAGAAGAAGGGGAGGTTGAAAAAATAGTGTGAGAGGTCCTCGATTGAGTATTGATCCTGAGGCAGGATTTTCCATTTATAGTGGATTTGGATAATCTTCCCTCCATTGTCTAGTGAGAGAGGATCAACAAAGACTTCAGTTCCTGGAGCAATATTAGTATCTCTACATTAGGTTGGGAGTTGGAGTTCTATTGGGTGGTCATGCCGAGGAAGTGGTCGCACCCGGGGGATCCAGACACGAGTTTCACATCATCATCAAAGAGGCCCTTCTCAAGTAATCCATGTTATATCTTAGAATCATATAATGGGCTAGGTTTATGCAGTGCAACATGTTCCAAGGTGGGGGGGGGGGGGGGCAGAATCCCAGAACTTCTACCATTCTATGTCTGATTTTAGTAGTATCTACCATAGTATCTATTTTTTTAACACAGGTGATTTGAATTCTTTTATCTTTATAGCTATCATTGAAATCCTCATGCTTGAAATTCAATACTTCTATGGGATAATGACCATTTAAAATCCTTTTGGTATCCAATAATAGGGTGTACGCTAGTGTAAAGAGTTCCCTCTTGAGATATATGTCTATAATTTTCTATGGAACAACTTCTTCCTTGAGATATCTGTTTTTGACATTATTTTTTGGACTTATTGGTTAGTTTATTTACATGAATATTTGTATTGTTAAATCCATAGGGTATCCTTCAAATTTACATAGGGATTACATATATTAACAATGGTGAATGGGACGTCCAGTAAAGTACAGTTGGACTATAGCATCATGGGTTGGATGGAGTGACAGCTCGGATTTCTAGCTATTATATAGATGACCAGGGAGCACATCAGGATAATTTTATTCCTATAGTGGATCATTTTTTATGTATTCCCAGATTAAATTTCTAGTTTACCTCATCTTTGAGAGTTTTAATTCTTTATCGAGATAGTTCCATGAGCTACACCAGTGTTTATTCCTTCTTATAGGATGGTCACTAGTGAGTTGCAGGAGCTCAAGAGATAGTAGGAGCACTAATAAGCTAAGGGTTTTGTATTGCCTATTACTTTTCCATGGGGTTCACTAGTACTTTTTTCCTAGAATTCATGCATAAACCTTTGGATTTTTGTGGATTATTGGAATTTGAATCAACTTACTATGAAGAACTAGTATCCCTGGCCTCATATAGATGACTTCTTTGATCAACTTGAAGGAGCTCATAATTTCTCAAAGATTTATTTAATGTCAGTCTATCACCAGGTATGTGTTATACATTAGGATATAATTCTTAAAACATTTAATATAAGGTATTTTATTTATGATTGTTTGGTTATTTCTTTTGGTCTCATGAACATACAAACCATTTTTATGGATGTGATTAATTGGGTTTCCACCCTAATATTCACTCATTTGTGATAGTCTTCATGGATGACATCTGGCTCTTTTATTGTACTCAACATGAATATGTAAAATATTGTGAGATTGTTCTTAATACACTAATAGGTCACTATCTGTACGATAATATCACTAAATTCATCTTTTAGATAGATAAAGTGATCTTCCAAGGTCACATTATCTCATAGGCAGGAGTATCATTTGACCTAGAGAATTTGAGATTTGTAGTTACCTGGGAGAATCCCAAGAATTTTCTTGATATATATAGTTGTTTGGGGATGAATAGATATTACATTAACTTTATACAAGACTTTTCATGCCTAGAAGCACCTCTCATGTGTTTGACTAAGAAGGGTGTGAAGTTTATTTGGTAAAAATCCTATGAGACAGCCTTTCCAAACCTGAAAGGGTGACTAACTTCTATAGTGATCCAAATTATTATAGAGTAAATCAAAAGCTATACAGACTATTTTGATGCATCAAGTATTATTCTCGTAGTAATACTGAAATAGGAAGATACATTCTTTTTATATAGGTCACAATATCTGGGGCCTCACATACGTAATTACCTAAAGCGTGAACTTGAGTTGGAAGTTGTATTTCATTCTTTGTATTATTGGTAGCATTAACTTTTGGGAGAGTTTTTTTGGTGTATACAGACCACTAAAACCATAGGTGTATTTTCATGCAGTGTGACTTTAACCTTAGGTAGAGAAGGTGGGATAAATTTCAATAGTCCTTCAATTTTGATCTCTCCTTTATGCCTGGGAAAGGAAATTCTATAGTGGATGCTCTAAGTCAAAGGTCTTAGACATATATAGTTTAGGAGGTCGGTAGTGAGAGGTATATCATAGACCTATTTTCTTAGATGCACTTTTAGTTCCAGTAGTATCACGGAAATCCTATACTTATATAGATTTAGTTATGACCTATTCACTATTGGAGAGAGTGAATATGAGGCAGCTATTATATCTCGAGGGTTATGTCTAAAGGGAGAGTGTTACATGATAGGATCCACTTCTAGGATGGATTGTTGATGAGGATGAGATATTATGCATTTATGGATGTATCTACATTCCTACAGATATTTGAGAGAAATTGAGGTAATATTCTTGTGATTATTATTAGAAAGTAAACCATGGTCTTACAAATATGTATCTTGATCTATGTTTCCAATATTAGTGGCCTCCTATAGAAAGGTATATAGCTGGTTTTGTTACTCGGTGTTCCACTTGTCAGTAGGTGAAGGCAAAACACCAATGTCCAATAGGGATTTTACAATTATTTCCCATTATTAAGTGGAAATGTGATGATGTCACTATGGATTTTATGACTAACTTATTAAGATCCCCTCGAGGTAGTGATGCGATATGGGTGATCATCGACAGGCTCATAAGGGTTTCTCACCTCTTACCTATCATAGATACCTACTCAATGGATGTTCTTGGGAGATTGTACATCCATAATATTATGGAGCTATATTAGGTCCCTTGTACTATTATTTCTAATAGGGATACTTGTTTCACATCGATGTTGGGGTAGGGGTTAAAGAAATATTTGGGTAAATTGGTTCGTTTGAGAACATCCTTTCACCCTTAGACCAACAGTCATTTATAATAGATTTTACATGTACTATAGGACTTTATTTGAGCATGTATCCCTGATTTTGAGGGTTATTGGGAGATACATATACCCTTAGCTAAGTTATCTTAAAATAACAACTTTCAGTATACTATAAAGATGGATCCATATGAGGATTTATATAGTAGGTCATTTTTTCACCTCTATGCTATTTAGGTACATTTAAGGAAATTCCACTTGGAACTCATCTCTTTTAGGAGACTTTTGAGCATGTTTAATTGATTGAGAGGTGAATGTTAATAGCTTAGTATTTATATAAATCATATGAATACCATCTTCGATGACCTATGGAGTTCTATGTTTGGGTATTCATGAATGTATCCACTAGATTTGGGATTTGATGATTTAGGTGACAAGGTAAGTTGTCAACTCAGTTTTCTGGGCCTTCTATGGTTTTGGAGAGGGTTGGGCTAATTTCCTATCAAATAGAATTTTCTAAGATATATTGGTTTTTTCATGACATTTTTCACATTTCTCAATTACGTAGTTACTATTAAGACCCATATCATGTGTTCCAACATGATGAGTTGGAACAATATTTTGACTCTTATTTTGAGTAGAACCCAATTCATTTTGTGGACTCGAGTATAATGGTTATCCAAGGAAGGTCAATTCCTTTGGTACGGGTGATATGGAAGCATGGTTGTGTACAAGATGAGACCTAATTGAGAGGGGATAACATACATTCTCAGTGTCCAGAGTTATTCTCATGTGATGATTTACCACATTTGGAAGGAAAACTTGGGTATATGTTGTATTAAGGGAGGAATTGTAAAGACCTCGACCCTAGTATCCTGAAGCTAGTGACTTTATTACATTGGTATAATAAACAAGGAAGTCTCATCCTGAAGGACCAAATCGTTTAGTAGTTTGGGAAAACCATATATATACCTATTAGTTACATTAAATACTAAGTGTAAAAAGACATAGAAACTCCATTGGAAACACCAATAAAATCCATGATTATTCCTAAAAGTCATTTATAATACACATCTTCACATCTTAGTGGGAAATAAAACATTAGAAAGGGGTGAGATCAGATGATCAGTAAGGGTATGAAATAAAACAAAATCTGGAAAAAATAATAATTCATGGTGAATAAATAAAAATTAATTCCATTAAATATAATCTTGATCATAATATGGTGGGAATAAAAATTATTAAATAACTCTATAAATAATCACCTGATAAATAAACTTAACCTTGGATATTCTACTAGTCGAATAATCACATGGATTGTAAATTAATAATATAATAATGAGGGAATTCATAATGATGGACATCTGAAACATACCATAAAGGCCTTATCAATGACATATGAAAATAGATGGTTAATGCCTCAATCATATATATCTCTGAAAATAAATGGGCAATGCCTCATCCAAGTCTATATCGGTTTTTCTCATGATACCTACTGATGCATAAACGGGCTATAGTGGTCCCCACCTATCACTTACTAGATCCAATACATTCATAGTATGAATGGGTTGAAACATAAAAACCAAATACATGTGAAATGTAAATAACTTTCCCCAATCAATAAACATAATCACTAACCATTCTGAGTAGTATGGTGAATGATATCAAGATAGCACATCCACATACAAACTATTGATAAACCATTTAATAAAATATGTTAGATGATATCAAAAAAGGTAAATCACAATTAATCATAATATTAAATAGAGGGTATTGAAAATTATGAAAATACTCTCATAAAATCATTGAGGAATTCATGAGATAAATACCCCCTTTTTCACTTTGGAAACAAGAGTTCTTTTGGAAAAAAATCATTTCTATTTGTTATAAAATAAGATTGTAAATATAGATGTCATAGAAAATATAAGTAAAGAATGTTGAAATTATGTTTTAGGCACAAATTATTTCTAGTTGAAGTGAAAACATGAAAAGAGGTTTTTAAAAAACATTTGAAATGGGCCACTTCAGTGCGGTTTAAGAGAAAATATAGAACTATTTAAAGAGAAAAAAATATTAATTTTTACATAAAACCAAAAACAAAATAAGATATTTTTTCATTATAAAAATATTTAATTTATAAAAAATTTGGTTTCTTAAAACATATTATGTAGTGTACCTAAAAGTGTGTATGAAATCCAGAAGTTCCCTTTAATCGGGCTTACTTATCAAGAAGAATTGAGAAGGGAACCTTGTAAAACATGTATTTCCAATAAAATAAAGATGAAATGATATATATACATGATGTGGGACTATATAAAAAAATTATAAGAATTATATGAAAATAATTAAGAATTAAATGGGGTAAAGAGATGGAGAAATCATAACCTGAATGGAAAATGAAGGTTAGGGAAGAAACCCATATCTTATGTCTAAAAGTGTTATAAACTTGTACTAAATGTCCTGGATAATGAAATTAAATTCATTAATAAATTATTTAAGAACCTAATTAACATTTTTTGGATTTATATAAACTTTTTATGCTCATTTATGTCCATTTTTATGAGTTATAATATTTAATTTTGTTATTCGAGAGTGTTCTTTTCCTTGGTTTTCATGATTGGTTCACTTGTATAAATGTACAAATGATCATGTAAAATTGGAATAGTTATCTAGAATTGAAAATATATGTTATTAATTAAAATAAATGAGATTAAATGTTTATATAAATTATTTGGTTATTTTGGGTGAGGATGAGTTATTAGATAAGACGTTAGTGATAATCATTTAGATTATTTTGGCGGTTTTTTTATCATCGCAAACTAGTTTTGTTTTATTAATTAATATTATTTATATAAACTCTTTATAGAACATTAAATAAGATATAATACATATATTATAATCCTTTTTAACCATAAAAATGGTTTTATGACCTTCCATGAAGTCATAATTGAAAAATGAAAACACATCATCCCCGAAGACGGTAAATCAGCACCTCGCGGATGATGTTTTCATTTTTAGAATAAAAGGAAGAGGAGAAGAGTATTTATGTTGTATTTTCTATTTAAAAAATAAAATGAAAATATATATAATATAATATAGTTATTATTAATTTTTTGAAAAAGTATGTGAGGCGAGTATAAGAAAATAAAACAAGTGAAAAGAAAATAAAGAAAGTGAAAGAGGATTTAACTCTTGAATTATTCTCCTTGAGAACCTCCTTATAGAATTTTTTTTTGGTATTTTGTTGAGACAAGAACATTATTAAAATGGGTAAGAGAATTGGTAAGAGTATTCTCTATAATTTTTGTAATCTTTAAGGCTTAATAGGTGTGAGGAGAATAAGTGGTGAGGGGTGGTATTTATAGTTGAATATATGGGTGTTTTTTGATTATTTTATGCAATAGTTTATTATTTTGGATCAAGAAAACACATAGTGATGATTCAAAAAATTAATACAGTAAATATAGAAGGATAGTTTTAGATTATGGTTCTTACATTAGCTATGAAATAAGGAATATTGTATTTAAATTATAAAGTATATACCATAAATTACTGTATTATACTATCCACAAAAAAATCAACTATTTTTGAAAATCACAAAAATTATCCCTAACCATTTTTTGAAGTGTATAATTCAAAAATGAACTCCACTTTATGTAAGTAATTTTCTAAATATAAGAAACATAATTTTTAATTAAAACCATAATTTATTCGATAAATAACAATTTTAAAATTAAACCTGGTTTTATGACACTTTGAAAAATTAGTTAAGGTCTCACAAAATTATATTATAATCATAAGATAACAAAATATCAATTTATATGTATATTTTATGAAAATTTATTTTCTATTAAATAATTATTTTAATTAAAAAATGTAATTAAATATTTATGACTTGCAAAAATACAAACACTTAATTTTTCATTTTTAAAATATTTATTTACTTATTTCATGATATAAATCTACCATATTTTTATTTATAAGATACCTAAATTTTATTTATAATTTTATGGGTGATGTTACTATTCTATTTGTCATATTACAATTCCCAATGGTCAAATTACTATTCCAATGGTCATATTTAATAGTATATTATGGTTTTAACCTTAGTGTTGCGTGAAGCATAAACTATCAAAGATGATAGATTTTAAAAGTGACATACCATAAGATATTGGGGTGTTATATTCTCTGCTACTATAAAAATTCTATCATTTAAATTTCTATAATGTCACCTCGTAAAAATATTTGGGTAGTTCTTCATCATAAATTCCTCTTGTTCCCACATCACCTCTTCAATTTTATGATTTGTTCAAAGTACTTTCACCAGTAGAGTCATCTGATTCCTCAACACTTACTCTCAAGTATCTAGAATCTAGATAGGCTCTTCCTAGTAAGATAAATTAGGTTCCAATTATATTCCTTTATAATTGGGTACATGTGTTGGGTCCGACATGTACTTCCTTAACCAAGAGATGTAGAACACATTGAGTAGTTTAGAAAGGCTAGGTGGCATCACCAAATGATAATCCATAACTCCAATTCTCTCCCAAATTTCAAAGGTTCTAATGTACCTAGAGAATTGTTTCCCTTTATTATCAAACCTTATAACACCGTTCCATGGAGATAATTTCAAAAAAAACTTGATCTCCAACTTGAAACTCTAAATCCTTTATTCAATTATCAGCGTAGATTTTTTGTCTACATTGAGCTGCTTTGATATGTGTTTTAATAGTTGTTACCTTTTCTATTATTTCCTCCATAAGTTCTGGGCCTACAATATTCCCTTCATTAACTTCATCCCAATAATTTGGGGTACGACATCTCTTCCCATACAATGATTCATATGGTACCATTTGAATACTTGAATGGAAACTATTATTACAGCAAAACTATACCAAAGGTAAATACTGATCACACATTCCATGAAAGTCAAGTGAGCATGATAGAAAAATGTTTTCTAATGTTTGGATCCCCTTTATGATTTCCTATTAGTATGATGGTGATAGGAAGTACTCACATGAAGCTCCGTATCCAAATCTTTCTGAAGAATTTTAAAAAAAATATAAATCATGGATCATGGCCAGACACAATTGAAATCAGTGCACCATTAAGTCTTAAATATTCATTAACATAGATTTTTTTTGAGTATATCTAATGTTAAATCCTCCCTTATAATGAGGAAATGTACATATTTGGTACGTTTATCAACAATTACTAATATTTCATCATTATTTCATGGATTATTTGGTAATATAATGATAAAATCCCTAGTAATTTCATCCCATTTACATGTAGGAATAGGCTTAGGTCACATGAATCCTCTAGGATGTTTTCTTTCTGCCTTCACCTATTAACAGACTAAACATCTTCATACATAATCAGCAATTTCTCAGTTCATATTATCCCACAAAAATTTTCCTTCAATTATCTATACATATTAATACTAATAAGGATTATAGAGAAATTAAATCTATGAAAATCATCCAATAATTCCATTTTTGGCATGGGTATAGAGGGAACACAAATCCACTTCCCAAATTTCATAATTTCATCCTCATACACAAAGTATGCTAACTTCCCATAATTCACAGCTTTAATTTTCCTTTTAAAATTTTTATCTTTACAGAGAGAATGTAACACCCCAAGCTTCCACGGTATGCTTCTCTTTGAATAATACAGTAGCATGTGTTGTATGCAACTTCGAGTTCTAACGCACATCACAACCAATCAAACTGGACATTATAAATAGTAATACCCACTTTTTGAAAATTTATACATTTTATATTTCAAAATGGACTTCATTTTTGGTTTCGTAATATCGAAATTATCTTAGGGTGAATTTTTGGTACATTTCTGATAACTTTCATATTTTTATGAATAGTGAAAATTACTAAATTTTAATTTAAAAAAACTTTTTTAATCAAAATAATTAATAGTGATAAATTATGAATTTGAGTGATTTTAAAGTATATTTAGAATATATTTTTACCATTTAATACAATTTTGGTCATTTTATGTAATTTCACATTTAAACCCGACATAAACAAGTGTCATTCTTTTGAAAGTTATTATTTCTTAAAAACACGCTTTTTGTTTTAACAGCGGGAATTAATTTTAAATTAATTTCTGCCACTTCTGTGTTTTGAATTTAGAAAAATGGATTTAATATTTAGATTCAGGAGGTCTAAATTGTGTAAATATATAATTTTTATTTTTAGACATTTTGAATAATTACTTCGGTAAATATTTTATTTACCATGGTTAAAGGGTAGATCCGATAAATAAGGGTAAAAAAATAATATTATAATAATAATAAATTTCTTTAAAATGTGTCATAACCCTATTTTTTGATACATGTCCCACCATGGGCATCATTGGGTCAATTTTGGGACCCCATGGATCCACTTGTAAGTGATAATGACACTTTATATTAATTAAGTTAAAATAAATACAAAAATGACTTAAGCATATATCTTTTAGAAAAACAATTTTTACATAGGGTTATATAAGTTATATTTTCGACTATAAATATTCATTAAAAATATAATAATATTTCCTACATAATGGTAATTTATTTTTAATTTTTATACATTGAGTAATTAAATTTATTTATGACACAATAATGATGCAATATTTTCCTTATTAATGAAAGAATCGAATAATTAGTATTATAAATGTTAAAATAAATATGATTTAAAAGTTTTTATGCCATCCACGAATTTTATTGGTTAATATGACATGTTAGGATTTCTTAAATTAATTTTATTAAATTTAATAATGTTTTTAAAACTTTAACAAAAATCAATTATTAAATATTGTCAAAATTGACATAAATGAGTTTTTAAAACAAATATTATATTATTAATTGATATTATTTTCCGGAAAATATAACGTTCAGCCAAAAGACTTATATAATGATATTTGTATTATTAATGGACCACTTGCGGGTCGATTCGAAGTTTATAGTAAGTTTATTTACTATATAATATAAAAATACAAAGAGACATGGTAAATGTCAAACTATTTAACTAGGAGTTAAATCAAAAAGATAAAGTTAATATAGTGATCCAAACCTATATAAAACCTATTGGTTAAGTGGTTTTTAGACCCATCCCCACCTTATCCTTCAGATAATACACTTTGGATCCATTATAAACTGAATATGAATTTATTATAAAATAATATTTCTAGCTTTTCCTAATGTGCCCCTCACCCCTCTTATAAAAGGGAACTCCCCCTTCACTCTATTTCACACCATCAAAGCCTTTTGGCTCAGCCAAACCCTACCCAAATATTCTCTAAACATCCCTCACTTCAACCTAGAGGCCTTATTTTCATCAGAAATCCAACTAAAGATCCCTTTTGATCAAATCAAAAGGAAGAACCCGAAGAAGAGGTAATGATTTCACCACCCTCTTTCAAGTTCCTTTCTTCTTCCACTTCTTCTTTCTTTGATATTTCCATTCTAAAATAATAAATCCAGTATAATTTATATAATTTGATGTTATTATAAATATGTTACAACCATATTCAGTATTCTATCCATCCTTTGAATGACATGTCACCATACGTGTGTACGTACGGCTTACCATCTCCATGTCGTGGTGTAATTGTTATTCAATACATTATTATTTGGATGGGTATAATAATAGCGTGTAATTAATGTAAATGATAAATATAACATGATAATTATTCTGTATATATGATACACCATCCAATTATATATTATATTAATATCAAAAGAATGATATTGTTGCTCGTGCGTACGTACGGACAATCGTCTCCACGAACGTGATGAGATTCATTCCCCATCGTATTCATGCAAGTATAATTCTCATTTGATGATTAAAAATAATGTTTAAGGAATTTATATCATTCTTTATATGAATACGATACAACCTATTCATAATAAACACAACTTATGTAACAAAACATATAAAATAAAACGTGTAAGTTAACACCCGAAACGACTATATACTAAGATATTATTAACAAAGCAATGTTAAAAGATCATATATGATATTATATTAATATATATGATTCTTGTATAATTTAATAACAATTATTTCACCACTATACATGAGGTTAACCTACCCTCAACCAAGGAAAATTACAAGGTAAGTGTTTATTTCACAATCTCTTCATTATTCGAGGTTGTTTATACGTAATTATCCACTGGGACTTCTTTATCATCCACATCGATATTTCTTAAAAATGTATTTGAAATCATTCTTACTATTCTATATACTATGGATTAAAGTCATTTATACCATTTTTTGACTTTTTATAAGATTTTTATAAAGGATTCTTTCTGTCGTTTTCCAAACAAGGTCCTTTTTAACCTTTTCGACAAAATTAAGGTAAGAATGTCTTTTTTAACTTATTCAGCGGGTGCAGCTATTTTCCACCATTATAAAATCATCGAATATTCCCTTAAAAGCTTATATGAATATTTTCAAAATAAATTTTTTCTTTTATAATTATGTGAATTTTAAATGATTTCAAAAAAAGAGATATCTCTCTCAAATAGTTTTGATTTCATCTATGTCAACATCCTTTGATGGATTTTAAGCTTATTTGAAGTTGATTTATTATGATACAAAACTTACATATTGTATTGAATTTTTTGTGATATGTTTGACTATGCATGTGTTATTTTTATACCATTCATGGTTTATGGAGAAAGTATTTACATTTCGTATGCTAGTTTTAATATGAATGTTTATGTAATATTTAAACCTATTCATATGAGGAATTAATTGGACTTAATAAGTGACGGGTGGAGCCCGCTATAGCTCATCGATGCATCGATAGGTCTCATGAGACAAACTAGTGCCTTAGCAAAAGGCCTTTACAAAGTCATATTTTTTTTCTTGGCACAAGTCCTTGACTATATGGTTATGATAGTCTAGAATTATGCATTCCATCATTATGAAAGTGGTTATTGATATTGAATGTGATTATTCGACTAGTAGAATATCCATGTGACTAAGTAAATGGAATTATTTCATTTTATCTTTTACATATTCTGTTAAAGTTTTAGTTTTAAAGACTTTTGTTTTAGTTATACATTTACTTAAATGTTCACGTTTATTTGTGAAAGTTTTCGCTATATTGTTATCCTTACTGAGCATCTGAGCTCACCCCTTTCAATGTTTTAATTTTTTCCAGGATGTAAAGAAGTATTTTATGAATGACCTGCAGGGAATGTATGAGGGGATATGAAGATAAGATCTTGTTGTATTTTTTTTACTTTATGATGTAATGTAAGACTTATGAATATATCTAGTGTTTCAAAGGCTATTAAACTAATCAGTCATTCGAGACTTGATCTTTTGTGATCATGCCAATGTTATGTAATAATGCACCTACTCTGGGTAACTGGGGTCGGGGCGTTACAGTTGGTATCAGAATAAGTTTAGTACAA
Source organism: Viscum album (assembly GCA_963277665.1). NCBI lineage: Eukaryota > Viridiplantae > Streptophyta > Magnoliopsida > Santalales > Viscaceae > Viscum > Viscum album. Next base: position 57,822,503 of record OY728123.1, read on the forward strand.
ACCTTGGAAGATAGATTTAGATAAACTCTGATTAGAGCACATAGACCTAAGATGTACTTTGAGGATTAGTATAGAATAACTTCCTAGAATTTTGGTATTGTAGAGATTTTGTGAGTTTTCCGAGCAATACATCCCTGTCTGGATACAAGCAGGTAGAGGCGGCTCTCACACAGATGTACCTAGGGGTAAAACCTGAAAACACCGCTTTGAGCTATACTCGAATGGGAACTGGTGCACGACAATAGTCCTTGATACACTCTTGGTTACGACACTCCCAGAAGATATGCTTAGGATAATTCTCATTTTCTTTAAAAAAAATTATGAACGGTTTATGAGTATATACTTCCTCAATGAAAACATTTTTATGATTATGGATTATATCCATAAACTATTCAATTTATGTTAATTGTTTTACAAGTTTGGATTTATGTATTGTGATTCATAAACTAATCTAGTGTATGCCATTGTTTAGAAATGTCACCTAGTGGAAGAAATGGAAACTGTATCAATGCATGCACTCTATGTAGGGATTTCCCTCCTCCTCAAGATATTTATAGTAGAGCTAGTGATGCAACTGGTGCTGATCAGCTAATCACCATATTGGGACAACTCACTTAGGTTATGAATAATAACCTTACCCTTATGGAGCACCCTAATCAACAGTATGGAGGATCTATGTTAGATCGCTTCATGAGGCAACAACCACCAACATTTAATTGGAGTAAAAATCCCTAAGTAGCTGAGAAATGGATAAATTGCTTAGAGAAAATATTCCATGCTTTGGGAAGTAGTGAAAAGGAAAAAGTTATCATGGCATTTTACCACCTCACTGGAGATGTTGATCAATGGTGGTCATTAATTCAAAACACGAAGGAAGATGATGAAGTATCAAATATGGAATGGAGGGATTTCAATCTTTTCTTAGAAAAATACTTTCCTCATGACCATCGAGCAGATATGGAAAGGCAATTTCTAAGTCTAAGACAAAAGGAGGATGGGAATGTCGCAAAGTATGAGGCTAACTTCACAAGGTTAGCGAGGTATTCTGCAGATTATATACGTAACCCAAGAAGTAAGATTGATCGTTTCGTTGATGGGTTAAAACTGTTTCTCCATCGAGCATTAGTCTCACAAACCTTCTCATTGTACGAAGATATTGTCCCATGCTCTATCAAGATAGAAAAATAATTCTCTATGTCTTATGACTTTAAAGAAAAGCAATAGAAGAAGAGATCTGTTGATCACTCCAGAAATGGAAATAAGGGGAATAAAGGAAAATCTGATTATTCATACTGTAGTAAATGTGGGAAGAAACACCCCGGTACTTTCTTGAAAGTAATGGGAGTCTCCTACAAGTGTGGTGAAAAAGTACACCAAGCTTGTGATTGAAAGGGGAAGAAAGAAGCTACCGATGTTCAATGCTACAACTTCATGGAGATGGGACATTATGTAAATGAATGTCCTAAGCGTTAGGGGAACTTACCTTAGAAAGGCCAAGGGATCAAGGCCAAGATTATGTTATCACTACTACTGAGGTAGAAGCTCTGAAAGACGTGGTGGCAGGTAATTTAATGGTTTCCTCAAATTTATCAAATGCATTATTTGATTCTGGATCATCGCTTTGTTTCATATCTTCCCAGTTTGCTAAGAAAATTAGATATTTCCAATTTGATTTAACAAGGGAGTTTTCAGTTAAAACTCCTAAGGGAAGTATCATTGCAACAAAGTTTTTCGAATATGTTCCCATTAGAGCATATAAATGTTCTTTATCTACTGATCTCATCATCATACCTATGATTGAGTTTGATATAATCCTCGGTATGGATTGGCTTTTGGACTATGATTCAAAGATTTATTGTAAGAATAAGGAGGTTACGATTTTTGATGATGTTGATAAGGAACACCTTATCTTTAGAGTAGAATCATCAACACATGATTCTTATCTAGATCCACCCCCAGTAGCTCAACTAAATTCAATTATCAGGGAGGAAGAGAATGAAATGAATGTGGGTGAGGAAAGGAATGTTCAAATAGAGTACGTACCTATTGTGAGAGAATATGTTGATGTGTTTCCAGAAGATTTACCTAGACATCCTCCAGAATGAGAAATTGAGATTTCCATTGATTTAATTCCTGGTTCAAGGCCCATATCGAAGACCCCTTATAGAATGTCCACTATGGAATTAGTGGAACTAAAGATACAACTAGAGGAATTGAGTAATAAGGGGTTTATTCACTCTAGTGTTTCTCCATGGGGATCCCCTGTCCTTTTTGTTAAGAAGAAAGATGGATCTATGAGGTTATGTATCGACTACAGGGAGATAAATGCTATAACAATAAAGAACAAGTATCCCCTACCTCGTATTAATGATTTATTTGACCAACTGCATGGAGCTCAATACTTTTCAAAGATTAACCTTCGATCAGGACACCATAAGTTGTGTGTCAAGAAAGAAGACATTCTGAAGACAGCATTTCGAACCAGTTACGGGCATTATGAGTTTACAGTAATGCCTTTTGGGCTGACTAATGCACCCTCTGTTTTCATGGATATAATGAACAGAGTTTTCAAGGAATATCTTGATGACTTTGTAGTGGAATTTATTGATGATATCTTGGTATACTCCAAAATCTATGAAGATCATGAAAATCACTTGTGCATTATATTGAAGACTCTGAGAAGACATGAATTATATGGGATGTTTAGAAAGTGTGAATTATGGATTCAGGAGATTTCTTTTCTTGGCCACATTGTCTCTAAGGATGGAATCTCTTTGATCCTTCTAAGACCAAGGCAATCCAAGAATGGCCAGCACCGACGAGTATAACTGAGGTACACATTTTCATTGGTTTAGCAGGTTATTATCGACATTTCATCCAGAATATTTCTCGGTTGGCTAACCCATTAACCAAGATCACACGTAAAGGGGTTAAATTTATTTGAACAAAAGAGTGTGAATAATGTTTTGAAGAACTGAAGATAAGATTATTCAATGCTCCTATATTGACTCTACCATCAGGGAATGATGGGTTCGTTATTTATAATGATGCATTAAAGAAATGACTTGGTTCTGTCCTTATGAAGAATGATAGAGTTATTTTCTATGCATCACGACAGCTGAAAATTCATGAGAAAAACTATCCTACTCATAATCTTGAGTTAGCTGCTGTAATCTTTTCTTTGAAGATTTAAGGACATTATCTCTATGGTGAAAAATGTGAGATTTATACTGATCATAAGAGTTTGAAGTATATTTTCTCACAGAAAGAACTCAACATGAGGCAAAGGAGATGGCTTGAACTACTCAATAATTATGATTTCATGATACACTACCACCCGGGGAAGGCAAATAAGGTGGCAGATGCTTTGAGCAGAAAGGATCATGGAGTTTTGAAAAAAATGAGAGTTGAAAGGGATCCAATTTTCATGGATCTAGTAAGGTTGGATATGGGAATAACCATTGAAGGTGAAACATTGATACTTTTTCAAATAGTTGCCAAACCATCTTTACTAGAAGGGATAAAGAGTTCTTAGACCGATGATGAAGAGTTTAAAAAGAAAATTAATGTTTTGAATGATGGTAGATTGAGTGACTTTGTGTTTGAAGATGGAATTTTGAAATTTGGGAGGAGACTTTGTGTTCCCGATATACCAGATCTAAAAAGGGAATTGTTCGATGATTCTCATAGTTCCAATTTCTCTATAAACCCTGGGACCACCAAAATGTATAGAGATTTGAAGGAACATTTTTGGTAGGACAACATGAAGAGAGAGATTGTTGATTTTGTGTCAAGATGTATGGTTTGTCAACAAGTGAAACCTAGAAGGCAACAGCCTGGAGGAGTCATGCAATCTCTTCCCATACCTGAGTGGAAATGGGATAATATCATGATATAATTTTTCATGGGACTACCAAAGACTCCTAGAAGGAATGATGCAATATGGGTCACTGTTGATCGTCTTTCCAAGTCAGCACATTTTTTTTCTATAAGGGAAGATTTACCACTTAAACGTCTAGAAAGACTATATATTAATGAAGTTTTGAGGCTTCATGGAGTACCCCTATCAATTGTTTCAGATCATGATCCCCATTTTACATCAAGATTCTAGAAAACTATTTAGAAGGCCTTGGATATTAAACTTCATTTGAGCACTGCCTACCACCACCAAACTGATCGAAAATTAGAACGGACTATTAAAACCATAGAAGACATTTTGAGATCATGCTCACTTGAATTTCAGGGTATGTGGGATCAATATTTACCTTTGGTGGAATTTTCCTATAATAATAGCTTCCATTCAAGTATTCTTATGGCACCATATGAAGCATTATATGGAAAGAGATGCCGCACACCAACCTGTTGGGATGACGTTGGTGAAAGAAAACTCGTAGGCCCAAAACTGGTGGAGCAAACGATGGAAAAGGTGAAGGTAACCCAAAACCACAACAAAGAAGCTCAAAGTAGGCAAAAGAGCTATGTCGATAACCGATGGAAGGATTTGGAATTTCAGGTAGGAGATCATGTTTTCTTTAAGGTATGTCCATGGAAGGGAGTTATATGTTTTGGTAAAAAAGTTAAATTGAATCCTAGGTACATCAAACCTTCAGAAATTCTAGAATGAATTGGGGATGTAGCTTATCATTTGGAAATTATGCCAAATCTCTCCAAAGTTCACGATGTGTTCCACGTATCACTGTTGAGAAAATACATGCCTGGCCCAACGCATGTACTCACCTATGAGGAATTAGAACTGGAAACTGATCTATCTTTTTGGGAAGATCCCGTCAGGATTCTTCATACCACAGAACAAGTGCTGAGAAACCAGATGACTCGTCAGGTAAAAGTTCTATGGAGAAACCATAAGATGGAAGAGGCAATGTGGGAACCCAAGGAACTTATGATGAAGAACCACCCGAGTCTTTTCATACGGTAGTATTATAGACATTTCAAGGACAAAATTATTTGAAGTAGGGGAGAATGTAACACCCCAAGCTTCCACGGTATGCTTCTCTTTGAATAATATAGTAGCATGTGTTGTACGCAACTTCGAGTTCTAACGCACACCACAACCAATCAAATTGGCCATTATGAATAGTAATACCCACTTTTTGAAATTTTATATATTTTATCTTTAAAAATGGAATTCATTTTTGGATTCTAAATATCAAAATTATCTTACGGTGAATTTTTGGTACATTTCTGATAACTTTCATATTTTGATGAATAGTGAAAATTACAAAATTTTAATTAAAAACAACTTTTTTAATCGAAATGATTAATAGTGATAAATAATGAATTTTAGTGGTTTTAAAGTATATTTAGAATATATATTTACCATTTAATACCATTTTGGTCATTGTACATAATTTCACATTTAAACCGGACATAAATAAGTCTCAACCTTTTGATAGTTATTATTTCTTAAAAACACACTTTGTTTTGACAGTGGTAATTAATTTTAAATTAATTTACTCCACTTATGTGTTTTGAATTTATAAAAATGGATTACATATTTATAATTAGGGGGTCCAAATTTTGTAAATAGGTAACTTTTATTTTTAGACATTTTGAATAATTCGGTAAATATTTTATTTACCATGGTTAAAGGGTAAATCTGGTAAATAAGGGTAAAAAAATAATATTATAATAATAACAAATTACCCTAAAACGTGTCCTAACCCTATTTTTTGATACATTTCCGACCCTGTGTATCTTTGGGATGATTTTTGGACCCCATGGATCCACCTGTAAGTGATAATGACACTTTATATTAATTAAGTTAAAGTAAATACAAAAATGACTTAAGCATATATCTTTTAGAAAAAAAAATTAAATTGGGTTATATAAGTTATATTTTCGACTATAAATATTCATTAGAAAGTTAAAAATATTTCCTAAATAATTTCATTTTATTTATAACTTTTATACATTGAATAATTAAATTTATTTATGACACAATAATGATGCAATATTTTCCTTATTAATGAAAGAATCAAATAATTAGTATTATAAATGTTAAAATAAATATAATTTGAAAGTTTTGATGCCATCCACGAATTTTATTGGTTAATTTGACATCTTAGGGTTTCTCAAATTAATATGGTCCTAATTAATAAAGTTTTTAAGACTTTAACAAAAATCAATTATTAAATATTGTCAAAATTGACATAAATGAGTTTTTAAAACAAATATTATATTATTAATTGATATTATATTTCTAAAAATCTAAGGTTTGAACAAAGGACTTATATAATGATAGGTTTATTATTAATTGACCACTTGGGAGTCTCTTGTAAGTTTATAGTATGTTTATTGACTATATAATATAAAAATACAAAGAGACATGGTAAATGTCAAACTATTTAACTAACAGTTAAATCAAAAAGATAAAGTTAATATAGTGACCCAAACCAATCTAAAACCTATTAGTTGAGTGTTTTTCGACCTATACCCACATTAACCTTTAAATAACCCACTTTGTATCCATTATAAAAAAAATATGAATTTATTATAAAATAATATTTCTAGCTTTTCCTAAGGTGCCCCTCACCCCTCTTATAAAAGGGCACTCCCCCTTTACACTATTTCACACCATCAAAGCCTTTTGGCTTGGCCAACCCCTACCCTAATATTCTCTCAAATTCCCTCACTTAAACCTAGAGGCCTTAGATTGATCATAAATCCAACAAAATATCCCTTTTGATCAAATCAAAAGGAAGAACCCGAAGAAGATGTAATGATTTCACCACCCTCTTTCAAGTTCCTTTCTTCTTCCACTTCTTCTTTCTTTGATATTTCCATTCTAAAATAATAACTCCAGTATCTTCTATATACTGTAATGTTATTATAAATATTTTACAACAATATTCAGTATTTTATTCATCCTTTGAATGACATGTCACCATACGTGTGTATGTATGGCTTACCGTCTCCACGTCGTGGTGTAATTGTTGTTCAATACATTATTATTTGGATGCGTATAATAATGATGTGTAATTCATTTAAATAATAAATATAACATGATAATTATTCTGTATATATGATACACCATCCAATTATATATTATTTTAATATCAAACGAATGATATTGTCGCTCGTGCGTACGTACGGACTACCGTCTCCACAAACGTGATGAGATTCATTCCTCATCGTATCCATGCAAGTCTAATTCTCATTTGATGATTAAAAATAATTTTTAAGTACTTTAAATCATTATGTATATGAATAATATACAACCTACCCATAACAAACACGACTTATGTAACATAACATATAAAAGAAAACGAGTAAGTTAACACCCAAAATGACGATAATACTAAGATATTATTAACAAAGCAATGTAAAAAGATCATATATGATATCATGTTAATGTATATGATTATTTTATAACTTAATAACAATTATTTCACCATTATATAGGATTTTAACCTACCCTCAGCCAAGGAAAAGTACAAGGTAAGGGTTTATTTCACAATCTTTTCATTATCCGAGGTTATTTATACGTAATTATCTACTGGGACCTCTTTATCATCCACATCCATGTTTCTTAATAATGTATTTAAAAACATTATTACTATTTTATATACTATGTATTAAAGTCATTTATAACCTTTTTTTAATTTTTATAAGATTTTTATAATGGAATCATTCCGTTTTTTCTAAACAATGTCCTTTTTAACCTTTTCGACAAAATTAAGGTAAGAATGTCTTTTTTAACTTATACGTCGGGTGCAGCTATTTTCCACAATTATAAAATCTTCGAAGCTTCCTTTACAAGATTATAAGAATATTTTAAAAATAAATGTTTTCTTTTATAATTATGTGACTTTTAAATGATTTCAAAAAAAGAGATATTTCTATCAAATAGTTTTGATTTCATCTATGTCAACATCCTTTGATGGATTTTAAGCTTATTTGAAGTTGATTTATTATGATACAAAACTTCCATATTGTATTAAATTTTTTGTGATATGTTTGAATGGGGATGTGTTATTTTTATACCATTCGTGGTTTATGGAGAAAGTATTGACATTTCGTATGCTAGTTTTAATACGAATGTTTATGTTATGTTTAAACCTATTCATATGAGGAATGCATTGGACTTAATAAGTGATGGGTGGAGCCTGCTATAGCTCCTAGATTTATTGGTAGGTCTCATGAGACAAACTAGTGTCTTGGCACAAAGCCTTGACAAAATCTTATATGTTTTCTTGGAACAAGGCATTGACTATCTGGTTATGATAGTCTGGCATTATGTATTCCATCATTATGATGGTGGTTATTGATTTTTCATGTGATTATTTGACTAGTCGAATATCCATGTGAATAAGTAAATGGAATTATTTCGATTTATCTTTTCCATATTATGCTAAAGTTTAAGTTTTAAAGGCTTTTGTTTTAGTTATACATTGACTTAAATGTTTATGTTTATTTATGAATGTTTTTTCTATATTGTTATCCTTACGGAGCATATGAGCTCACCCCTTTCAATGTTTTAATTTTTCACATGATGTGAAGAAGTATTTTATGAATGAACTGCAGGGAATGTATGAGGGTATATGAAGAGAAGATGTCGTTGTAGTTTTTTTTACTTTATGATGCAATGTAAGACTTATGAATATATCTAGTGTTTCCAAGGCTACTAAACTAATCAGTCTTTTGAGACTTGATCTTTTGTGATCATGCCAATGTTATGTAGTAATGCACCGACTCTGGGTAACTGGGGTCAGGGTGTTATAGAGAAAATTTAATCCTTTCTAATAAATATTGTTTGGAAACCAATTGAAAAAGTAGTGATGTTTCACCTTTCTTTATAATTCCTAAATCCATATTCACTCGATCCATGAACACAATATCTCTTTCAATCCTCATTTGTTTTAGAACTCTATGATCATTCATTCTCAATGCATCTTCTACCTTATTTTCCTTCCTTGGGTAATAGTGTATTAAACAATAAAAATCCTTGTGTAGCTCAAGACCTCATATTTCCCTTATGTTGAGTTATTTCTTTGTGAATATATATTCCAAACTCTTGTGATTTTTATATATCTCACATCTTTCACTATAGAGATAGTGTCTTCATATCTTCAAAGAAAACATTACAGCTACAAACTCAAGATCATTATTTGGATAGTTATCTTCATGATTTTTTAACTACCTTGATGCATATGAAATAACTCTATCATTATACATAAGGAAACAATGAATTCATTTCTTTGATGCATCACTATAAATCAAAAATCCACCATTTCCTGATGGTAGATTCGATATTACAACATTCCCTAATATCCTCTTCAATTATTAAAAGTATTATTCATATTATTTTTTCCATATGAAAATAACCCATTTATGAGTAATTATGGTTAAAGGGTTAGCTAAACAAGAAATATTATGAATAAAACACCAACAGTAACCTGCTAAACCAGTGAAACTACATAACTCAGTAATGTTCATTGGTGTAGTTCATTCCTGAACTGCCTTTTAATTCACAGGATTGACTGAGATTCTATCCTTAGAGACAATATATCCATGAAAAGAAGTTTTTTGAGGATAGAATTCATACTTAATAAACTTCCCATATAAATCTTTTCTTCTAAGAGTCTCCAGAAAAATCTGTAAGTGGTTCTCGTGGTCCTCATAGCTATTAGAATATATGAATATATCATAAATAAATACCACAAATAAATAATCAAGATATTCCTTGAACACTATATTCCTTAGATCTGTAAAAACAAAGGGTCCATTAGTCAGTCCAAATTGCATTATTGTAAACTTGTAATGTCCATACTTGGTTCAGAATATTGCCTTATGAATATCTTCCTTCCTCACACACAATTGATGTTATCCATATCAAAGGTCAGTCTTTAAAAAATATTTATCTTCATGAATTTGATCAAATAAATATTCAATGAGAGGTAGAGGATACTTTTTCTTTATTGTAATGTCATTGATGTCTCTATAGTTGATGCATAGCCTCATGGATCCATATTTCTTCTTAAAAAATAGACCATGGGATCCCCATGGAGAAACAATAGGGCGAATAAATCCCTTATCACTCATCTCTTCTAGTTGTTTCTTTAGATCCATTAATTACGTAGTGTCTATTCTATGAGGATTCTTTATTATTGGCCTTAGATCAGGGATTAAATCAATATAAAACTCAACTTATTGCTTTGGAGGATGTCTAGGTAAATCCTTTGTAAATACATTATTGTATTCTTGAATAATAGATATGTCCTCAATTTGAATGTTTCTTTACTTATCCATATATGATGTTTTCTATTTATCCCTAAGAATTTATTTTATAAGAGCTACTGGATCTGGATCTAGATATGACTCAGATGATGAAGTATCACCTCGAAAGATGAGAAACTACATACCTTCATTATGAATCATAATTTCCTTCTCTTTTCGAAAAATTATTGTATTATATTTCTAAATTTAGTCCATAATAAGTATTATATCAAAATCAACCATAGGTATGATGATAAAATTAGTAATTATAGATTGTTTATATATAATAATAGGAAATTCTCAACACATCTTTATTGTAATAAGGTTTCCACTAAGAGTCTTTACAGAAAACTCCTTTGTTAAGGTGAATTGGAAATATCTAATTTTTAAAGAAACTGGGAAAATATAAAGGAATGAGATGATATAGTATCAAATAAATATTTAGCTAAATTTTAGGATATGATTAAATCACTTTCCACCACATCATTAGAAACTTCAACCTCAACTGTTTTGATCACAAAAGCTTGTCCTTGAACCCATGGCCTTTTAGGAGACAAGTTTCATTGACACTTAGAACAATTTTTATCATCGTGTCCCATATCCCTATAATCGTAGCATTGAACATTGGTATTTTATTTATTTCATTTTCAATCATGAGAATTATGGCCTTTATCACCACACTTGTATAAAACTCATTTTCCTTTTAATCGAGGACAAGGGTGTTTCCTACCACAAGTATCGCATTGTGGAAAATTACTTTTTTTATTCTTCCATTTCTCCAATATTTCCCTTCCACCATCCGATTCTCTTTTCATCCCTTAAAATGATAATACATAGATAATTATTTATCTATCTTGATATCACATGAGACTATATCTTTGTATGATGATAAATTTTGGGAGACCAGTTCCCTTTAGAGGAATGGTTTTAACCCATCAAATAATCAATCAATCTTTCTCTTGGGATTACGTATATAATCCATAGCATGTCTTAACAACCTTTTAAAGTTGGATTAATTCTTGGGAACGTTTTCATACTCTTTTTGCTTCATATTTAATAATTACCTCTCCATACATTCTCTTTGTTAGCAAGGGAAATACTTTTCTAAAAAATCCGTAATGTACTTTTTTTCTATATTTTCAATTTATTCCTCATACTTTGTGTTTTGAATCAATGACCATCATTGATTAGTATATCCTAAGAGATGATAAACTACCATGATAACCTTTAACATTCAGGACACTTGGCCTTGGGCCTTTGGGCTATGTTATGGGTCTCCCTCTACCCAGTCTAAAGAGATATTTTCTTTCAAATAATAAATTGAGGCTTTGGTCCCAACCTTAAAAAAACCATGATAACCATTAACCTTTCATTACTTCCCAAAGTGAGAAATCTCTTCCTTAAGTAACTTATCGACTACTCTATTACAAATGGGTTTTCAATCCCATTTAATGATGGAGGTTGTTGTTTCATAAATAAAACTAAAATTGATCATATATGTTGTGGATAAGAATGCTCTATATGGGTAATTTTATTGTTCATAACCTGAGTCAGCTATCCCAGTATAGTTAGAAGTTGATCATATCCAGTTGTAGCTCCTACTCTAGCATCATTATCTTGCATAGAAGGGAAATCCCTACATGGAATACATGCATTGATATGGTTTCTATTCCATCCAGTAGGCACCATTTCTAAACAATGGAATACACTAAATTAGATTATTATTCATAATTCATAATTCTTAACTAGTAACACATAACATAAATTTAAAAATTCGTGAATATCTAATCTTATAATCATAAACATGGTTTCTTTGGGGATATATTTACTTTTAAATACTTCATAATGGTTTGTAAAAAAATGTGAATTATCCTAAGGATATCCCCCAGGAGTTCCAAACCATGTGTATAGTTATGTTTTTTTTCATGTACTAGGTTACGTTGAGTCAGGCCGGATATACCTTGCCAAAGTTTTTACCCCTAAGTACATTTATTCCAAAACCATATCCACATATCGTATCTAAACAAGGATCTATTCCTAGGAAGACCCATATAATATCTACCTTATCAAAATTCTAGTATGTTATTTTATTCTTATCCTTAATTTCTATCATAGGATTATTTTCTATAATCTATATTTTCTAAATATAGTTTCCAAGGTTTCTATTAAACTTCCTATAATACCAACTATAAATAGCCTGACCTCAGTATCTTAGAGTCGATGCCTTTCTTTATTACATTGGTATAATAAATAAGGAATTTGCATCTTGAAGGACCAAATAGTTTATTATATTTGGAAAGCTAGATACAAACATAATAGTTACATTACATATTGAAATGAAAAAACATAGCGACTCCATTAGAAGCTCCAATAAACTCCTAGATTATCCTTGCAAGTCATTAATAATACACATCTTTGCAACCTGGTGAAAAATAAAACATAAGAAAGGGGTGAGATCAGATGCTTAGTAATAGTAAGAAATATTGTGGAAGCTAGCATAAATAATAACTCATATTGGATAACTAAAAACACATTCCATTAAACATAATATTGAGAATAATATGGATGGAACAAAAGATTATTAAATAACACCATAAATAATCACATGAGAAATAAAATTAACCATATATAATCTATAAGCCAAATAATCACATGGATTTTAAATTAAAAATATCATAATGAGGGAATGAGTAATTATGGACATCTGAAACTTACCGTCAAGGCCTCATCCATGACATTTGAAAATAAATGGTTATGGCCTTACCTAAATTCATATCTAAAAATAAATGGGAAAGACCTCAGCCAAGTCCATATCTGTTTTAAATCAATAGACATATCGATGCATCAAGGGGTTATAGAGGGCCTTGAACATCAGTTACTATGTCCAATTCATTCCTTATATGAATTGGGAGATACATAAAAAACATATACATATGAAATGTAAATAACTTTCCCCTATCAGAAATCATAATCACTAACCATATTGAGTAGTATGGTGAATGGTATTAAGATTTCACATCCATAGTCAAAATGATCATAAAAATTTTCATAAAATATTGTAGATGATATACTAAAAATATCAATCCCAATTAATTATAAGATTTGACATAGGGTTTTTAAAATGATAAAAATTCTATAATAAACTCATTAGGGAATTCTTGAGAGAAATATCCTTTTTTACATTGCAAGAAGAGTTCTTTTGTAAAACAAATAATTTTTATTTTTCATAAAATCAGATTTTAAATATGAATATCCTATAAAATAAAAGGTAATAAAAATGAAATTTTTTTTAGGAAATAATGTTTTCTAGCTTAATTGAAAACATGAAAATTAATTTTTTTAAGAAACTTTAGAAATGGGCCACTTCAATGTGGTTTAAGGGAAAATATAAGAGTCTTTACAGCAGATAGAGGCTTTATTTCTACATAAAATCATAAAAAAACTAAGATATATTTTTCATGATAAATAAATTATTTTATAAAAATATAATTGGCTTAAAACATATTATGGAGTGTATATAAAAATGGGTAAGAAATTATGAAGTTCCCTTTAATTAGACTTTCTTATCAGGAAGAATTGAGAAGGGAACCTTATAAAACATTTATTTATAATAAAATAAAGAAAAAATTATGTGGATCCAAGATTTTTTAACATATAAATGTAATTTTGACGAATTATATAAAAATAGTGAAGAATTACATTGGGGTAATGAGAGAGAAAGTGTAACCTGAATGGGAAATGGTGGTTCAGGAAGAAACTCTTACCTTATGTCTAAAAGGGTTATGTACTTGTACTTAACATCATGTACAATGAAATTAGATTCATTAATAAATTATTTAAGAGTATAATTAACATGTTTTTTATTTATTTAAATTATCTATTTATTTATGACCTTTTTATGAATTATAAGATTTAATTCTGACATTCATATGTGTTCTTTTCAATGGTTTTCATAATTGGTTCACTTGTATACATATAAGAAATATCATGTAAAAAGGTAATAGTTATCTAGAATTGAAATTATATGTTATTAATAAATAAAAAATATTATATGTTTATATAATTAATTTTTTAATATGGGGTGATGATAAATCATTTGATAAGACATTAGTGATAATCATTTAGATTATTTTGGCAGTTTTTTTATCATCGCAAACTAATTTTGTTTAATTAACTAATATTATTATATTTATTGGTTCCGGAACATTAAATAAGTTTTAATACATATATTATAGTATTTTTTAACCATAAAAATGGTTTTATTACTAGCCTTAAAGTTGTATTAGAATAACTAAAACATTTCATCCACAAAGGGAGTAAATTGGTACCTCACAGACGATGTTTTAATTTTTAGAATAAAAGGAATAGGAGAAGAGTCCTGATGGTTAATTCTACATTTAAATAATGAAATTAATGTATATATAAGCTAATTGAGTTATTATGCATGCTTGGAAAGAGGTGGTGAGGAGATTATAAGAAAAGAAAAGAAATTGAAAATAAGATAAAGAAAGAAAAATAGGATTTTACCTCTTGAATTATTCCCCTTGAGAAGCTCCTTAGATAAATTGGTTTTGGTATTTTTTTGAGACCAGAATCTCCTAGATGTGTGAAATAGGCTTGGGAAGAGGATTGAGTATCAATTGGACAAACTTCAAGGCTTATGAGATGTGACGAGAAGAGGTTGTGAGTGGTGGTATTTATAGTAGAGAATAGGGGTGTTTTTTGAACATTTTGATTACTTATTTGTATCTTAATAGATGTTCCCAATGAGGTTATAGAGGAAAAAAGGGTTTATGGGTCCTTTTTTGAGTTCAGAGCCCCAAATTTTTAAAGGAAACAACTAAGAAACATGGTTAGTATAAATCACCCATCCCAGTCTGCACAGTTAGAAAAAACTGTGTGAGGTGATCTAGAGCACTGCCAGGGGTTTCACAGTTTGATGAAACCCTGAAACCCTGGCCACAAGACCAAGAAAATTATGTTAGACTAATGGAATATTGGATTCACATATCTATCAAATGGTTAGGTTTAATCATGCGAGGGGGATTCTTATGGACAATGGGTGTTGCATGGTTGGCACACTGTTTGGCTAACCGTGTTGCTAAACCATGTGACCCAGTTTTAAAGGGTGAAATGTATATTTTTTCCTTCCTTATTTAAAACTGAAAACCTATTATTTATTTCACTTTTCATCCAGAATCCAACCCCTTATCCTCCCATTGGAATCTCCTCCCATTCCTAAGCTAGGTTAATTGATAATTATTCTGTTCGAACTCCAATTTGAGTTCCTTTTATTACATTGGATTGCCGCCTATAAGGGCTTAAATTTGTTTCCTTCCTTTGTTCATTTATCTCACCATATTTAACACTATTTTGGTAGAAGTTAATATTCCCTATTTTTTGGTATATTTTCTTATTCTTCCATTTTCTTTTGATTTAGTCCAAACCACAAGTTGATATTATATGAGTGTTCTAAAACATGAATAATGTATGTGGTTTATACCTTTCCTAAAGGGTTTTGTTATAAATTAAATTATCTCAATTGTGTCGCACACTAGACCTTCTAAATATTTATAAAAAATTAATTACATGTATAAAATATATTTTTTTGAACATTGATGTGTTTTCCTTTTATAACCATGACATGGTTGGTGGTTTTCAACCTCAACCCAAGCCACCTCCATGGTGAGTTATTTAATCTCCCCTAAGATATAAATGCCCCTTTGGGTGTGCAAGCTCTCCATCTTCTGGTGGGATACCTTTTAAATTAAATGGGATAATTGGAGATGGGAATTCCTTATTTTCCCTCATATTAAATGTTATTAAAGTGTTTGAATTGTTGGTTTAAAATTAAAATATGGAATGAGATGGATAATAACATGGATTATGCATTTTGATATTGATATTGGCAATTGGGTATGGAAAATAACATAGACCTTATCATTTTATGATCACTCATTTAAAGTTGAACATTTTGATAAGGCACTAACTTCTTATGAAGGTATGGCACCTACTTCATAATGGTATTACACCGACTGTGGGATCAATCTATTGCACCTACGACCACTAGGTATGATTACTTATGGTATGTAACCAATGAGGTAAATTAGGGTATGGATCCTATGATTTTCATATAAATTCATATCTTTGGATATTGGTTTCCTTGTTTTTATACTTTAGGACTTAGCCTATGTAGGTCTAATATTATTCTAAAATTAAAATTAGATATAATCCTTGGTCTTGATGAGGTCGCTCTAGTTATACACCTTAGGACCTGGCCCATGTAGGTATAATAATCTTTTCACATGTGGCGTATTCTAAGCTAGTTGTTACCTTTTGTTGACATTTCATGAATATATTAATTCCCACCTATGACAGCATGATCTTATTATAGCTTATACTCATGGAATTTTCATATATGTAATTCACTTTACATCCTTTCATGTTATACCTGCACATGGTAATAGTTTATATTCACATGATTTATTTGTTGTAGACACCATTAGTGGGGGTCTACTAAATATATCTCACACCCTATTCAGGCCAACCAAAGTACATGAACAAATTTCATGGATACAGGTAGGGAAAAGGGAAAGAAAATGGTTATGGATAGTTGATTGATCATAGCATGGGAGTGTGGGAGCACTATAAAAATCCTTAGGTCATGATACTATTAGAGGTAGCCTTTTTGTTCCCTTTGTTCTTTTTAGATACTTGTACTGTACTGGGTTCATGCTTCCATGATTTTCTTATTTTCATATAAATCCTTAACATAATCATCATTTTGTACATGAAACCTTTTTCTCTTGATTATTATCACTACTATTTGAATGATTTATTTTTGATATTATATTATTATGTCATATTCTATTCCTTTTTTTCACAAGTGTGTTACTCTGATTATGAGGGTATAGTCTATCCACCATACCACAATAGACCCACACTACTAGTCAGTATCCTCTAGAGTACAGAGAGGCAAACTTGAGGCCTTGTAACCAATCGGGTTCAGTTACTTATGAGTAAACCATTTCTAAGATTTTAAATGCATTATACTCTACCATTATATAAATATATCATTAGATAATACCTTCCTCATAACCATGAGAATGAAAACATAAGAAAATGGGTGAGCTTAAACACTTAGTAAGGTCAGAATAAACATGTTATCATGGATGAGTTTATAAATATAAAAAACATATTCATAATAGAAATATCATATCCTCATTAGTGATAATCATAAAACATAAGTGATCTTTAATGGAAATTTAATAGGAACTTAAATCCTGAAAATATTAAAAAAGGAAACATAATAGTTATAACATGGATTAAAAACATTTAAAATTAACCTTGAATCATTAGAGAATAATATTATAATGCATGAAATCTTTCAACTATGGAGAAAACATTTGTATAAGGAATCATTAATTTCTGGAGTCAAACACTTTCACCCATTATTGTGAGAAAACATAATTTTTCCCATGAATATATCACCTTCATGAGTCACACACTATCACTCAAAATTGAGAACAACAAAATTATACATACGTATACATATTTCCTAATATTTAAAATTCTATCCAATTCATTGTTGGGTGATATAGGACTCCACCTATCTTTATCCATACATATGGGTGCCACTTAAAAATAATCCAATTATCACATCATAAAGAACCAATAGAAATAAAATTGGTTTCATAAAATGTTTAAATGAAAATCATTCACATTTTATAAATAACCCACATAAATAAAAACGGGTTTCATAAAACATTCAAATTAAAATAATTCACCACTTATAGCACAAATAACCCATTGAAATAATAGTGGTTTTCATAACATTTCCAAATTATATTACAACATAAATTAAATCAAATGACATCAAAAACTTGATCACCCAAAAATAATCACATAATAGAAGAAACATTGAGTGGAAACTTGAGATATAACTCCATTGGTGATTGAAACTTTTGAAGACATAGAAAAATAAAAACCAAATCATAATTATTTAAAAAAATTGTAATCATTGATGTAATATTCATATTCACGAGTCTCATTTCAAAGTCTCTTTTTTTTCTTAAAAATTGTCAAAATAAAAAACATTATGGAAGTTTATTTGAGTAAAAAATATTTTCCCCAGATATAAAAGGGATGGAATCATGTAAAATCATTTTAGTGAGAATATGGGAAATAAATTCCAGAATAAGTCATACAACTCATAGGAACACGTTTGAGTTACCAAATCCCATATGACATTAGAAATTTTCGAATCAAAAACACATGGGGTATGATTTTAAATAAAACATTAAATACTATGAATAATGAGGGGATAATGATAAAAAAAATATTAATGAGGTAGTAAATACACAGTTCTAAAGAAAACAAGGTGTATAATAAGAAATATGTCTCAAGGGGAAAAATTTCGAGATAAGAAACACTTACTACTACTCTTGGTTTCTAAAGAAGTTTCTTAACATATTTTATAAAAAAATAACTCTCTTAATAAACTATTTTATATACTTATTCATATCTATACCCTTTTATCAACTTAATTTCTAATTATTCTCAAAATTATTTTTAGTTAGATTATATCCATTTCAATTTTGGGTGTGATTAGTCCTGAACATTTTGAACTAATTTCATAATTATGATGTTGTTATTAGTTAATATCCAAAATTTTATCATTCTTAGAAACAAAATAATGGAATTTATTATTTTTAATTATTTTTAAAGTAATAATTTCATTCAATATGATTTTTTTATGATTATTAAAGATGAAATCATTGATGAGAATGTTTTTTTGAACTTCAATGATCATACATTGGTATCTTAATTAATGAGTTTAATACTAAGATTACCATTTTAGAAAAAAATACTTATTTTCTTATTTATATCATACATTATCATTCATTAAGTTATCATATTCATCCATAATATTATTATATTTCATTTTTCAAGTAGATGGTCAAACCAACTATTGACGCTCCTTTTCATCACAGAGTCTAAACGACTGAAAAAGGGGAATACCTTAGCATAAATTGATTCATCCTTTGAAGAAACATCAAAAATTGACAAAGGAATGAACAATGATTTGATTCAGCATGGGCCGCGTAGGTTTCCTCACAGTCGCGCAGGTATACCTGTGCACCACATATTGGGCACGCAGGTGACCTGCGTGCCCTATTTGATTTCCACCTTGGGTCTTCAGCAGCCTATAAATACCCCTTGTTGGGCCCCCATTTGAGGGACAAAAAAATTCCAAAACTCATATTTGAGCTCCAGGCACCCTTGTCTCTTCTGGCAGTCTTCCGAACACTTCTAAGGTAATTTCGTACCTATAATGGAAGATCTAAATAGGGGAAACAAGGCCTAAGTGTTGAAATTCATCAACACATGTGTGCCTATGTGTTTTAACCCTTAAGAGAAATAGACACACCTGTGCGCTGCCTTATCCCTTCATCAGAACCTGCGCGCCACTCTTTTGGAAGCCCCTAGGGATAATACTAAGGGCCTGATCCAAGCCTCACCCAAGTATTATCCTATGGGTTGACTGTCGTGCTGGTACCTATGTGTCGCACAGGTATACCTGCACGACCAGGACCTGTGCGCCCACACAGGACTTGCGTGCCTACTTCTTTTTGGGTTCACATCCTACCTATTCACCTCTCTTATTCAATTCCACCACTCCTATTCAAGATTCAGCCTTCAAAACCCTCTTCAAATCCATTTTTGGCATGGTTCCCTTGTTGGTCTCCTTATTTGAAAGGAATTCTATGGAGTATCTCTTAAAACCTAGTGATTTACATATCTTTATTTCACTAAGGTTAAAGATTTCATTCATTCAACCTCATCCTTTAAGATGAGAGGATCTTTAACCTGGGCCTCCTTTTTAGGAGTAAGCCCAAGTCTAAGTTCTCTTAACCTAGACATCATGGTAATCCTCCTTACAAGTAAGCCCCAAGTCCCCTATTCATGGGCCTCCTTCTCAGGAATAATCCCCAGTTATCAAGTTCCCTTAATATGGGCATCCTCCTCCGTATTAAGACCCAAGTTCAAAATTTGCTTAACTCGGGCCTCCTCCTTAGGAGTACGCCTCAGTTCTCAAGTCCCTTTAACCTAGGCCTCCTCCTTAGGAGTAAGCCCCAGTTCTCAAGTCCCTTTAACCTGGGCCTCCTTCTCAAGAGTAAGCCTCAGTCATAATTTCTCTTAACCAGTCTTAATTTCTTTTTATTTGGACTTCCTTCTTAGGAATAAAACCCAAATCATAAGACCCCTCTAATTTGGGCATCCTTCTCAGGATTAAGTCCTAAGTTAAGTATCCAAATATCCATAAAGCACATATACCTTTATGGACCTTGTTCCTGGGATTATTCCCTGAAGTAAATCTTAATCTTCATCTATTTGGGTATTCATACATACATAAGCCCCACATCATTTATTATGATGGCATAATTGTCAAGTTTTACCAATACCTCTTGTTTCTCACCCCATGCATGACTCACGTGAGCTTAGAGCGTAAAAGTAATTATTCCATCTTTCTTTGAACCATCAATCGTACATAAACCTCATACTTTTTTACTCGAACTACGTGGGTTCTGATTATTTTTCTAAACAAGGATACGTAGGTTGCCCATCTACGAGTACAATCCCAACTCTGAGATAATCCATGTCCTTCTGAATGACAACAAACTTCAAGTACCCCGCTGAGTGGCTTTAAAACCAGTATGGTTATCATAATGACCAAGATATTTCTATATAATGTGTCGAAGGATACCATTGACTAAGAATCTATAAACAAATACAGATGATTATCTATCATTGAAGAACCTCAAATACATATAAAAGATTCTCTAAATCTCCTACATACTAATCATTGATTATCAGATCTAAAGGAAAGCTCATTTTCATACTTGGTAATTTAATAAGGATTTATAAACATAACTTAAATCTATAAAGAGTGTCCCAGAGTAGACAATAATTCCCCCCAAAAAGGTGTAATGAGTCCGACCTCCCATCCTCTCGACCAATGAAAATTCTAAAGCCTCGTCAGTTCACAATGAATGAGAACCTACCTTTGGAAAGTAGGTCCAAATGGATATATAATCATTGGATGTTTTTGGTTCTATGAACAAACCCATTAGAAACCACTTGAAATGTTTGAACCTTAAACCAACAAGGTCATCCCCATTTCCAGAGGAAACAAAAAATGGTGAACCCGACGTGAATCCTTAACCAAGTTAAAATGATGTTTTACTTATTTGTTAGGCCCCTATTTAAACTCAATGAGAGGGCCAACAAAACAATCAATAACATATGTTATCATCCAAAGGATATAGTGGCCGAACTTATCTTGATTATGTTTGTTATATCAAATATGCACTCTTTTCCAAGATCTTCTACATTACAGAAATGGCTTCTCTTAAGTTCACACCTTTGAATACCTCTGATGTGAATGCCTCTGCTACTACTTCTGTTGGATCGTCGTTCGCTCTGAGGATGACATCACCTACTCAGTGTCTTCAACGCAAGGTATCAAATGATCTGGTTAAGGAATACCCTCAAAATGGTACTATTCCGACTCTGGAGGCCACTCGACAAGCCCTCCAAGTCAATAATTCACCCCGGTTGTCCGGATAGTGATGACCAGCGATCAATAAACAGGTGGTTCCAACCACCGTATCCAACCATTTTGGGTCTTTATCCCTGGAACGCAATCACCAGTCCCTACCATATTCTTGTAGAGGTGAATGATAAGGTCACTGAAGGCCTTAATTCAAGGAGACATGAGTCCTTCCTGAGGGCTCCCATCAACAATCGCTGCCAGGCTCGTGCTGCAGTGCGCCCTCAACATGATGAGGGTGTCATCTCCAGGCATTCGGCTCTGGTTCCTCAAAGCCGAGCAGGCAAGAAAAACCACCAGAGGCGACGACCGGTCAACCAAGAGTATGTTCTTATATCTTCCATTTCTGGAGAAGTTCACCAACCTAACTTGGTGGAAAGAAATGAGAAGGCACACACACCTGTCCATTTTAATTCCACTGTTTAGTAGATTCATCTGGCAGCAACACACCAATCCCGCCAGGAAATTCCAGTGGAGTACTATAGACAAGAACATACACCTGTTTATAAATCATCAGGTAGTTAGAAGTCTCATTTGACTACATACGATGAAGCCCACCAACCCAATGTGTTGACAACTGGTAAACAAGAACATACACCTGATTACACTCATCAATCCTACCAGCATCCTCACCTATCAGTATTGAAGGAAGTTCATCAACCACGTTCAGCAGATTTCAATCAGAAGTCACATACACAAGCTAGTATTGATCAACCCTACCAATAGTCTTGGTTGGTAGCACCCGGAGAAGTCGATTGGAAATCCCCAATGACAAACAGAAGGAAGACTCAACTCTCTCCCCCTACACATGAGTACTGTCAGAATTCACTGACAGGAAAAAGAGGATAGGAGAAGGGACATACACCTACTCCAAGCATGGAATGGATGTATATCCCTATTCTGGAAGCTGAAGTCACCAAGTATATTCTGTCAGTATTGAAAGAGAAGAATCAAATCTCTGCTCGTATTCTGGATGCCTGTTAGGATATTATAATAGCTTCAACAGCATCACAGGGAAAGAAATGAAAATCTATACCTACCAGTGGAGTGACACACCAACATATCACTCCGAAACAGACACACACCTCTGTTCCAGTCCAAGAGGGTTGTGGGGCATACTCCCCCATTTCATACAGACAACCAAGTCAGCCACATACACCTGATTTGAGTGGAGATAATTAGCCTAACCTGATCATTTCTCCGGTGCATGCACATACACATGCCCATAACAACCAATTTCGTCAAAAAGTGGTTCCCAAAGTGAGTAAGAAGGCATATAAGAAGAAGACCCACCCAACACAGTCAAGAAATCAAGAGCCAATCTATAATAAGGCCTTGCTCGATGCTGGAGTTCTTGAAGCCCTCAGACAATTATCTATTGGAATTCAAGATTCTACTCCCTCATTTCCCAATAGTGGGAACATTAATTCCGAATGTCTTCATCAGACACTTCCTCATGAAGTCTTGCTTCATGAAAATTCGGTCGATCTCGAAGTATCATCTTCAGATGAGAGCCACAAGAACCCTCTGTGTGGCCAGAAGACCAAAGATAAAAATGTTTTATCTTTTGTTGTAACCCACCATGGTGGTCCTCCCCATGATGATGAATTTAGCTGCGAAAGTCCTATCTGTAGTAGTAATTCACATTTCCTGGAAAATTCTCCAATGGACAATGTAGTGATGAAAAATCCCTCTTATCTTGAGGCACTTGAAAATGTGAAGCCAATCTTTTCTGATGCTTTACCACTAGCAAGTGAATTACTTTCTCAATTAGAAGATTGCCTGAGGTGTAGGTACTTCTCCGAACCACCCCTGGGTCGTTCATCTTCTATTTTAATAAGTTAATTCTCTACCAATATTGTTTAATCTGATGAAGCAACAAGGAAGCACCAACTCTGTTCTAATCAGGTAGAAGAATCTTCATCAAATGATAAATAGGAAGTGTTGAATATGAGAAAACAACTGGCGAAAGTTGAAGTGCCAGTCATGTTTTGGCCTCTGGCTGACTCTCAGTATGACATTCCAGAGATGTTGACGGAAGATGGAATTCATGATATTTGTCTCAACATATGGAAAACTATTTGTTAGTTGAAAAAGAAAATATTATCTTATGATGAATATGAAAATAATGTCAAGATAATAGAAGGGTTACAATTCCAAATTGATTTGGAATCTCCTTCAGTTTATCGATATCTGAATGCTGAAAAGCAGTAGAGAGCCCTTCAGTGTTCATGCCTTTGTTCACTAAGAAGATTGTGCCAGTTAATTGCCAATTCCCCATCTGGTATTCATATCAGGGGATGGGGTGTTCATGGAGAACTACATTTCATTGTACTCTCCGATCAGCAAAGCAAACCAAAAATGGTCTCATGCAATGTTATTGACCATGTCCTGCCATAACCAATTGGCTTTGTTTGTAATCAAAAGATTGCTCAATAACAGGCCTCAACTAGTTCTTCTCAAAGTCAAGCATACATGGAACAAGTTGTTGAATTACTCATGCATCAAGAAAATGATAATATTGAACAGGCTTCTCGTTTATAGCAAGCACATCATCAAGTGATAGAAGTGTTAGAAATCATCTAGCGTTCATCTGATCCGGGTGATAAAAGTGGGTGCAGGTTGATGCATACAGCCAATTTCCGGACAGAAGTCTTCAAGATCAAGAGATATTTTAAGAAAGTCTCAGATATAGCAGCTCCAGAACCACCCCAGCTTTCCAGACTAGGGACTCTTTTAGCCCAACCCTCGGAATCAACAAATAGGATTTTAGGAGTTGAGCAGGAACAGCAGAAATCGCCCCAGTCCACCGGACTGGGGACTTTTTCAAATCATCAATCTCTTCCTCAGAAAAATTCAGTCTTCTCTCGATTAGGGGAGAAGCCGTAGGAGGAATGAAGAGATGAATTATCAGGAGATTCCCTCCAAATTGTAGTTCGTCAATAAGTTCCTTAGGGATCAAATCGACAAAAGGCAATGTCTTATCAGGTACATAGAAGAAGAAAATATCGCAGAAATGATGATATAAGGGATGAAATGCATTATGCATAAATTAATGTCATCGATTATGTTGTTGCTGATACTCCAGAACATGAGGCTCATTCAGAGGTGTCAGATGAAGAGGTTCCTGCTCAAGAAGTTGTAAACATAGACACAAATGAAGAAGGTGTGCGTACATGAAATCAAAGGCTTACCCAGAATTTGGGTGTTCCTTCAAATAACCAACTTCCCCCTCTCTGAAAGGTGTCCAGTAAGGGTAAAGGAAAGAATTAGGTTACATAACCTTCCTCTGGAGAAGGCCAATCTCTCTCATTATAGAAAAGATTCGTGCAATAAGAGGAAGAAATGAAGGAATTGAGGAAGTTGAATGCAGAACTACTTCAAGGTAGTCTTCCTCCTAAGCTTGATGGAGTCAATCAGCCAGGGGAATTTGTTGCGGCTACTGAGATGGATCAAGAATATCCTCCTTTATCAGTACAGCCTCACAGGTCTAATCCTATGGGTTAGGTGCAACAACAACCAGTGGTGTTATCATCAATTGCAGTACTAGCCACCACATCATTCCAAGATCCAGTTATTGCACTATCTCAGGTCCAAGCTCAACTAGATGTTTCTCAAAAGATAATAACTACTATTGAGTCATTAACAGCTCAATTGGAATCTATGGAGAGAAAACGTTCTCAAATTAAACCAGAAAATAGATCTTACCTTTAATGGGTTGATGTAATTCCTCCCCCATAAAATTTTGCGAGTACCATATTCACAATCTTTAATGGTTCGAGAGACCCAGAGCAACACTTAACACATTTTGTTTCTCGTTGAGATCCTATGATGGGAACCCCTCAGCAATAGGAATCAGTTAATCTCAGGTGTTTTGTATAGTCATTACAAGGGCCTTCTTTTGTTTGGTACACAAGCTTTCAATCCCAGTCAATTACTAGGTGGGAGGATCTCCATCAAAGATTCCTTATTTAATTCAGCTCAAAATTGCCAAAGACAACAGTTTTTTATCTTACCAATTGTAAGAAAAGGGAGAATGAAAGGGTTTCAGATTTCATTGCTCGCTGGAGGGATTAACATATTCCCTAAGCTTAGAACTCCCTCAAGAGGAATTGTTGCCAATCTGTGTGGAAAATTTGTGTGATGAATTGCACACACTGTTGATCCCTGTAAAATACACAGGAGTGTTTCGAGACCTTACTTCGACCGCTCAGTATATTGAAGACTCTCTTATGAAGACTAAGGGTAAAACTTGTGTAATTACATCATCTCTAGGAAGGAGAATGGGTAAAGAAGATACTGCTACAGTTATGCTTAAACAAGAACCTATACCTGCTTCTACTTCAAAACCTTCATCTTTCTGAAGGGCTCCACCTCTTGAGCGTCAGCAACAGAGGCCATTTTGTCAAGATGATCAAAGAGATCAAATATGGAAACAATTTAAGCATCTGAAGAGAAAAGTTTATTCTTTCCAAAATGAACAAGTTCCTGGCTACTTCATTTCGGCTCTAGAAAATAATTTGTTTCAATTTCCAAGGCCCAAGAGGCCGAACAAGGAAGGAGATGAAGACCGTCCCAAATACTGCCCATTTCATCAGATATTGGGGCATCCCATTCAGGAGTATTTTGTCTTCAAGGACCTCCTGCAAAAAATGGTCGAATATGGACAAGTCAAATTGAAAGGTTCTTTAGCTCAGGTAGCATTTGTTACTGCTACATATCTAGAGGAAGAAGGAAAATGGCAAGAAGTCAAAAGAAAAAATGTGCAGAAATATGATGATTGGATGGTTAGAAAAATGATCAACCGAACTCATTCCATTTTGCGAACACAATTGAAGAAACCAATTGTGTCTTCTACTATGAATGCCACAGCAAATCCCCCTTCATTAGAGGGAAAATCCTCAAAGAAACAGCATAATTCAAAAAAATAGGAATAATCAGAAGAAGATGAGATCATGTCAAAGCTCAAGTTGTCTTTAACTCCAGCAGATTTTATTCCATCTACTTCAAATCCACAGGCACCATCCCACCAAATGGAACAGCCTAAACTGGCTAATCAGGAAGAGTCTTCATCAGATGAAGAGTTGATCTTTGGTTTTGTTAACATGATTAACTTAATAGATCCTTATTCCAGTGATAGTTTTGATCTCGATGAGCCTGATTTCCCTATATCAAACAGAGGAATTAGAGGGAATTATAGAGGTCTGGGATACAGAGGAAGACGTGGATATCCCAGAAGCCACTATTCCAATTCTACCCCTACTAGAACTGTATATTCCGTAGAAACTCGTGGCAGAGCCCTTTAGCGAGCTCAACAAGAACAAGAAAGTTCTTCCACACAGGGAAGATTCAGTCAGGGCATAGTTATTCTGGAGGATCGGTGGAGGTTACACCTTCTTTCTCTCAGCAGGTAAATAGACCCATTCGGTCTAATCTTCCAAATCCATGAGTATTTCCAACTCCTACCCCGATACAAGATGCATCATATTCCAAAGCATCAACTTCTAAGTTACCTGCAAAACCTCATGTTCCTTTTGGGAAACACATACCTTTAGATCAAAAGTATGATTTATTGAAACACCTGGCCCAAGTACGGCCAAGTTATCAGTTCGGGATGCCTTGAATCTATCAAAGGATCTTCGGGAGGCACTCATTGAGGCTTTGTTAAGTCCTCAGGAGTTTGAAACTGGAATTATTGCAGCTGAATTCTACCATGTAGAGAATAATCCTGCAGAATTTCATGCAGTGATATCTTTCACAGATGAATATGAAGATGATGTTGTGCATGGGAATACTAGACCTTTGTATTTATCTGTAAAGGTCAATGATGTAGACATCTGATGAGCATTGATTGATAATGGTTCAGGAGTCAACCGCATCCCCATTCATACACTTCGTCGATTGGGACTCACTAAATCTGATTTATCTCCTTCTACTTTTATGTTGCAAGGGTATGATAAAAATGAACAACAAACTCTGGGTGAGATCACACTCAGAACTCAGTTTGGAGATCTTGTATCCAATTTAGATTTCATGGTTGTTCGTTATGACACAGCTTTGAACATTTTTCTTGGAAGACATTGGCTACATCAACATAAAGCTATTCCTTTATTATACCATCATTGTCTCAAATATTGTTTCAATGGCAAGATTGGGACATTGTATGGTGATAAATCCCCATTCAAAACAAGTGAATCTCAATACATTGAGGTGGAATTCTATCACATGGAGGGTAAGGATAAATCCACAACAAGGGAGGTTACCAAGGTTAATGCTTTATATGGTTTAGAAAAGATTCCAGTAAACCCATTCGTACATGTGAGTGCAGATTATGTGTTGCCTATCAGTCAAATTGATAGGATAGACCCAAATCCAAATACTCTTATGGAAACTTCCATAATGTCAATTACGGCAATCAAGCCAGACAACATGGGAGAAATTGGTGACTCAACAAGCAATGATGAAATCCCAAATGGAGATGTCTTCATTTCATCCGCTGAAATCCAGCAATTCTATACTTTTCCAACGAGGCCAGAAGAATTTATAGCAATGTCAGAGGTGAATGATGATGTCGATTCTCAATCCATCATCTATTCTTTATTACCCAAGGAAAACCCTTCATCATCAATAGGGTCAGAAATGGAATCCTCTTCTTCAAGATGTTCAAATTTTAACATCTCTCTTGATTCTAGAAATTCTACTTCATCATCTACTATGCAAGTAGAAATAGAGCAAATAACACATGTTGAAGAAGAAGAAGAAGATCTCAGAGATACTCCTCCAGCTTTTGAAGAGGGTATCTCTACCACTGTGGATGAACTCAGACAAATAAATCTGGGTACAAAATAAGATTCACACCCCACTTTAATTAGTGTGGCAATTACTCTTGAAGAGTAGGAAATGTATATTTAATTTTTTAAGAAAAATCGAGATATATTTGCTTGGAACTATATAGAAATTCCCGGGATTGATCTTGATGTTTCTAATCATCATTTGGGTTTTCCATAAGAACATCGAGGATTTAAGCAAGTCGCAAGAAGAACACACCCAACTTATGCTTCCGAAATTGAAGCTGAAGTGGATAAGCTTATCAAATATAACTTCATCAGAGAAGTTAAATATCCTAAATAGTTGGATAATATTGTCCCTATGAAGAATAAGAAGAACAGACAAATTGTAGTTTTCAATGATATCAGATATCTTAATTGGCATTGTCCTAAGGATGATTTTCTAGTTCCGATCACAGAACTCTTAATTGAAGCAACAGCTAGCTATGAAGCACTTTCCTTCATGGATGGATATTCTGGGTATAATCAAATCCGAATGGCTCTAGAAGATGAATAATCTATAGCCTTCAGATCCCCTCAGGGTGTGTTTTGTTGTCGGGTAATGCCCTTTGGCCTAAAAAATGCAGGCAAAGCATATCAGCGTTCCATGCATCGTATCTTCAAACACTTTTTAGGGAAGTTTTTTGAATGTTATGTGGACGATTTGGTGGTTAAATCCAGGCAACGTTCTAATCACTTGGATGATTTGAAAGTTATATTCCACAAACTTGGACAACACAATTTGAAGATGAACCCCTTAAAATGTGCTTTTGGGGTAACCTCAGGAAAGTTTCTTGGCTTTTTTGTACACCATCATGGTATTGAAGTCGATCCTGAGAAGACAAAGTCAATCCTTGGTATGTAACCTCCTTGAAATTTGAAATAATTTAGAGTACTTCAAGGACACTTAGCCTATATTCGGCGTTTCATCGCCAATTTGGCAGGAAAAAGTTTACCCTTCACCAAATTGATGAAGAAGGGAGTCACTTACCTGTGGACTGAATAATGTCAAGAAGCATTCGATATTCTCAATAAGTATATCTTGAGTCCACCAGTATTAATGCCACCTGTTGAAGGAAGGCCACTTATGCTTTATGTGACAGCTTTTAGAGTGATCATTGGGTGCCTTCCTTTCCCAGAATAATGATGTTGGGAATGAAAACAACCTCTACTATCTCAGTCGGACTATGCTTGAAGCAGAAACCCGATATTCAAGTATTGAGCATTGATGCCTAGCATTAATATTTGAAGTTAAGAAACTAAGACACTACCTGCAACATCATGATGTCCAATTGGTATCTCACAATAACCCGCTCAAATTAATCCTTAGTTGTCCAATGCTTACAGGACGTCTGGCAAGGTGGGCAGTTATTTTTCAGCAATTTTTTATCCAGTATGTGTCTCGAAATAAAATAAAGGGCCAAGATCTGGCTGATTTCCATGCTGAACATCCTTCAGTAGAAGATACATCTTTATATATTGAACTTCCTGATGAAGAAGTCTTTTCTATTCAAGATAATCTTCAACCATAGGAAATATACTTTGATGGTGCTTCCAGAAGTCCAACAGGGAAGAAAATGGAAGATCCTAAATTCACCAAAGTTGGGTTAGTAATTGTGCTCATTTCCCCAAAAAAGGTAGTGCTACCTTATTCCTTCTTATTTTGGGAAGGTGGTATAAATAATGAAGCATAATACCAAGCTCTCATCATAGGATTGGTGTTGTCTCTTCAGGCACAAGTGAATCACATAAATGTGAAAGTTGATTCAGACCTGGTAATCAAACAAGTCAATGGGGATTATTCCATAAGAAAAGAATAGTTAATCCCTTTGTATGATTATGTCATAGAGTTAACGGCAGAATTTCCTTCATAACCGACATTTTCTTATGTCCCGTGATCACAAAATGTTCAAGCTGATGCATTGGCTAATATAGCCACAGCTCTGGAAGATCTAAATTGGGATAAGAAAATCCTTAGTATTGCCCACCGTCGTATAATTTAACCTTATGCTCAAACTAGAATAGAGTAAATCAATGAAATTAGTCCCATTTCTGAACCATATGGTCATACTATAGGATGGATGACACCTATCAGGGAATACCTTCAAAATGGAACACTTCCACCTGGTAGAGATGGGAAAGAACAAATCTGGCGATGTGTGGTCAATTTTACTCTTTATCACAGCCCTGATAACCTAGAGAAAATTCTATACAAAAGATTTTTTGATGGAGTTCTCCTCAGATGCATTGATGGTGAAGAGACAATGGCTGTCATGAATGAAGTGCATGCAGGAGTCTGTGGTGCCCATCAGTCTGGACATAGACTATCTGATAAAATTCAAAGGCCTGGATACTTTTGGCCTTCAATGATATAAGATTGTGTTGATTTCATAAAGAAGTGTCATTCTTTCCAAGAATGTGCCAACTTCATTCATAAACCTCCAGTGTTGCTTCATACAGCTAAATACTCATGGCCATTTTCCACATGGGGAATGGATGTGGTGGGACCTTACCCTTCAGCTACATCCAAGCAGTTTAAGTATATTCTTACTACTACTGAGTTCTTTTCCAAATGGGCAGAGGCAATACCTCTCAAGGAAGTTAGTTCTAAAAGCATTTTTAGCTTCATAAAGTTTAACATCATTGCCATATTTTGTGTCCCTCATACCATAGTGATGGAAAATGGCACCAACTTCTATTCATTCGAGGTAAAGAAGTTGTATCTAGAATAAAACATCAAATCCAATCATTCTTCTCAGAATCATGCAGCGGCCAATGGCCAGATAGAAGCCTTCAACAAGACTCTTTCAAATATACTGCAAAAGATAGTGGATAAAGATAAGAAATCATGTCCTGATAAACTCTTTCATGCTTTATGGGCTTATCGAACCACCACCCGCACTGCAACGCGGTCAACTCCATATTCATTGGGATATGGAAAAAAAGCAGTCTTTCCCATTGAAGTTCAATTACCTTCACTCAGAGTATCCATTTGGGATCATCCATTTATAGATGAACAATATCAAAAGCGATTGGATGAATTGGAACGATTATATGGGAAAGTATTGTGCATCCTGCACCACTTGGAAGTCTATTAGAATCGAATAGCATGAGATTTCAACAAAAAATTTAATCTTTGTTCATTCATTTAGGGAGAATTGGTATTGGTTCTTAGAACTCCAATGATACCAGGAAAGAAACCTCCCAAGCTTGAGCCAAGATGGGAAGGACCTTACTCAATACATAAGGTCTACTCCAATGGATCTTATTCATTAATCTCAATGGATAGAGAACTCATCACTACTCCAACCAATGCCATATTTTTTAAGAAGTATTTTGTATAACACAAATACATCATTTCGATCTATCCATGTGACCTTAGACTATTCGCACCATCATCCAACATGACTTTAAACTGTGTTGTCCTTGCTGCAAGACTTTAAACTTCATAGTCCCTTACGTCCAGCAACACATTAAACTGTATAACCACCGGTCCATGCATATGACCTTAAACTATTCACACTTTCATCTAACATGAGGTTAAACTGTATTGTCCCTTTCTGTCCAACATGACATTAAACCGTGACATCCTAGCTACAAGACGCTAAACTGTACTGAAGTCACTTACGTCCAGCAAGACGTTAGACTGTGTTGTCCTTGCTGCAAGACTTTAAACTGCACAGTCCCCAAATTCCTTACTGCAAGACTTTAAATTACATAATCTTCTCTTACGTCCTAGCTACATGAAGTTAAACTGTACATCACCCCAATGTCCAACATGACATTAAACTGTGAAAAGGTCCATAATACGTCCAACATGATGTTAAATTGTGTCCCCATGTCTTTACTGCATGACATTAAACTGTGCATTCCCTTATATATCCTACATGACATTAAACTGTGCATCATTAGGGTTATTGCTACCTCTTGTTTCTCACACCCAGTATGACTCACGTGATCTTAGAGTAAACTTCATCCATAACACCCTCTCTAGGCCGCTAACCATGCGTAAGTCCCAACACCATTTTTTAGGTCATTGTCCTCAAAGAACAACTTGATCACCAATTCATTCTTCAATTGAACTATGCGGACTTTGATCCTTGCCTTCTAGGCTGACTACATAGTCAACCTCCCGAGGTTTAAGCCCAAAACCAATCTCTTCACATCGGTTCACCTCCATCTCATATGATGTTGATTCATGAAGCCACCCCCAGAATCAATATCTTCATATTGGTTCACTTTTGTCCTTGCTATAGGATGTTAAATTGTACAATAATTTTGTCTTATACGATATTAAACTACAACATTCTTTGACACCCTCATCTGAGAGGGAATCATTATTTACATTGATTTCCAATCATGTTATATTCTAAAGACTGTGTGCATACATGTAAATCCTCGAACCTTTTATCTTGGGTCAAACCATCATTGCACTAAAGTCCCCTTTTACCCTTCATATGTACGAACCAAATCTGTACCAAGGGTATTTCAAGAACTACGTGCGGCTTGATTCCCATACTTATGGGATACATAGGAATGTTCGAGTGTCCCTCGAACCCAGCCCCAAGTATTTGGGCCTAACCCTAAATTCTACTTCCAGTCCCTTGGCTGAAAAGTCACATGTGAAAACATGAATGTGGTATGAAAACCCTGGTTTTTCATTCACATCAGGTTTATAAAACACACACTGTGTATTCATTATTATGGTCCGAGTTCTATGACCCTAAACTAAGATATTCCATACTTTCGTCCCACATGACGTTAAACTATATTTTAAGAACTACGTATGGCTTGATTCCCATCCTTATGGGATACGTAGTGAAGTCCAACATTTCAATTCAGGACCCAGACACAACATGATTATGGTTGGAATTGGTCTATGTAACTCTTTAATGCATTGTAAAATACCCATTATCATGTGTCATACTCCTAACCTTAAATACTTCCAGATCTCCATAAACCTTTTCTTGACTTCTAGTCACAAAATGTAAAATTTTTGAGAGTTATTTTTCCTGACTATGCAGCATGTGCCCTTAGGCAGCCTTGCATAAGTAGTCTACATAACAAACCTATTAGCCAAAAGATACTATTATTTGACTATGCAGCCAATTCCCTTAGGTGGCCCTACATAATTCAACCCCCAAACGGGTTTGTCAAATAATGGTAAATTCATTCATGGGAAGAAAACCTTTGTTGTCCTTAGTTGTCTTAACGACAATATGTAGGGATCCGCAAAATTATCCATCCTTAACATATTTTTCCCATGTTCTTTTTCATGATCTGAAAGTATTAAAGTCTATGGTTTATATTTCCCTTCCCTAAGTTTTGGTCAGACCTTCGTAGGAGTGACATTCATCAAGTTCTTAGACAATCTTGATTGGGAATACCTTCTCCATTTTCAAGTGCCTCTCTCCATACAAAAAACTCTATGATTTGGAAAATTTGAATCTCCATAAACTTTCACTGGATTTTTAGCAGTAGAAAAGTAAATTTATTAGGGTTCTTTTTCATGAATATGCAGCACGTTCCCTTAGGTGGTCTTGCCTAAGTAGTCTACATAACAGAGTCGTCAGCCAAAAGATTCTATTATTTGACTATGTAGACAATGCCCTTAAGCGAACCTACATAATTCAACCCCCTAACAGGTTTGTTAAATAATGGAAACTTCACTCTTAGGAAATAATTCTTCTAATGCCTCTTAGTCCTTTTTCATATCATTCCTCAAATTCAAAATTTCTTAAGTCATAGTTTACATATTTTCCCTCATACTTGAGTGTGGTAATATGTTTTTAGATAAATTTTCAAGGAACTGAGTCAATTTTAATCCATTCGGTCAAAGCTACTTCGACCTTAAACATTGGCCTTTTATGTCTGATGCGCATGACTTTAAACTGCCTACAAAAGATAAGGGAACTCTGAACAAAAGTCAATTCCCAGCTCACTAAACATACATTTTTTATGATTTTAGGTAATATTGAGTAATGAAAATATTCAAAGTTTGTCGGGTTATTTATAGTAATCCTAGAAAAAATCAAACTATGCTTACTAGGCCCATTGGCTTAGGTAAAAATTTAAAGTAGATAGAAAAAGAGAATACAGACACAAATGATTGAAGATGAAATTGTTTTTTATTGATGCACAAGAGTTATAAGGACATACAAAAACCGGAGTCTCTTCTCTTTTTCAGGAATTACAAAATACTTTCAACATAACTCTTCATTTGATTTATGGAATCCTGAGATTCATCAGCAGCCTCCTGAAATTAATTCATTCAACTGGATATAATAAGAGATGAAGCGATACCAGCTCTTCTTGGAACATTTGTAAAAGGATGTTCTTGAGTGCGGTTTGACAAAATTTTCTACTGATTAAACAGTGACTCTGTTTCTGTCCAAGAGACTTGGAAGATGGATACATGGATTTGAGAATAGAGAATTGGAAGTAAAGAACCATTTGTTGAGAGTACTCTTTTTAGATATGGTTTAATACCATGATAGTCTTCTCTCCAACAACCAGAAGAGAAAAACATTTTATCCCATGGGTTTTCCATTTTCATATCTTTAAGGAAATTACATAGAGGAAAAATTTGAAATTTCACACCATTATTGTTTCTCTTAATGAATAGTATAACTAAAATAGAGGAGTAGCAGTGCAGCTACATCTCAGGAAGATAGTTCTTTGCATCTGGAACGTTAACTCCTTGCAGATGACAATGGCCATAAAGAGGCAGGTGGATGCTTTGTGGAAAATTAACATGTTATTTCTTCAAGTACTTGGCCAAATATGGGAGTGTGCTATCATAGATATCATAGTAATCATGACCAACAACATTCATCATGTCATCAATCTACTTGCTAGCCAGTTCATCAGCCATTCCAATTCTTCTAGGAGCCATTGAATCTGCACAAAGGTCGAATAATTAACTCTTAAATGAGTTTATTTTTCATAAAATTTTGTGAAGAAAAGTGAAAAATGGTTTAGGAATTAAGGCGTGCAAGTCCAATTTTGGCGTGTAGGTATACCTGTGTCACGCAGGTTTTTGGCGCGCAAGTATCACCGTGCAGGTCAAAATACCTCTGTTGCAGCGTGACATGGAAAAAATCACTGAACCGTGGAAAACAAGACACTTGCACGATGAAAGCAACCTACGCGTAGAGAGTAGAAATGTTTGAGAGTCGAGTGCTTTGCATGAGAATGGTCGCATATTTATAGGCCAGGCCGCACCCCTGCGCACCGAAGCATGTGCGCCTCTCACCTGTGTGTAGTATCCGCGCGCTCAGAACCTACACGCCTCTCACCTTCCTTTTGGATCCAACTCTGAGGGGGGACTTTTGTTGATGCTCCTTTTCATCACAGAGTCTAAACGACTGAAAAAGGGGAATACCTTAGCATAAAGTGTTTCATCCTTTAAAGAAATTTCAATAATTTACAAAGGCATGAACAAGGATTTTCTTCAGCATGGGCTGCGCAGGTTTCATCATGGTCACGCAGGTATACCAGTGCGCCACATATTGGGCGCACAGGTGACCTACGCGCCCTATTTGATTTTCGCCTGGGGTCTTCAGCAGCCTATAAATACCCCTTGTGGGCCCCCCATTTGAGGGATGGAAAAATTCCAAAACTCATATTTGAGCTCCCAACACCCTAGTCTCTTCTGGAAGTCTTCCAAACACTTCTAAGGTAATTTCTTACCTAGAATGGAAGATATAAACAGGGGAAACAAGGCCTAAGTGTTGAAATTCATCAACACCTACGTGCCTAGGTGTTTTAACCCTTAAGGGAAATAGACACACCAAAGCGCCACATTATCCCTTCATCAGAACCTACGCGCCATTCTTTTGGAAGCCCCTATGGATAATACTAAGGGCTTGAGCCAAGCCTCGCCCAAGTATTGTCCTATGGGTTGATCGTCGCACAGGTAACGATGTGTCACACAGGTATACCTGCGCGACTAGGACCTTTGCGCCCACGCAGGACCTGCGTGCCTACTTCTTTTTGGGTGCCCCTCCTGCCGATTCACCTCTTTTATTCAAATCCACCTCTCCTATTCAAGATTAAGCCTTCAAAACCCTCTTCAAATCCCTTTTTGGCATGGTTCCCTTATTGTCCTCCTTATTTGAAAGGAATTATGTGGAATATCTCTTAAAACCATGTTATTTACATATCTTTATGTCACTAAAGTTAGAGATTTCATTCATTCAACCTTATCCTTTAAGATGAGAGGATCTTTAACATGGGCCTCCTTTTCAGGAGTAAGCCTCAGTCCATGTTCTCTTAACTTCGGCATCCTGGGTATCCTCCTTAGGAGTAAGCCCCAAGTCCCCTATTCATGGGCCTCCTTCTCAGGAATAAGCCCCAGTTATCAAGTTCCCTTAATATGGTCATCCTTCTCAAGAGTAGGCCCCAAGTTCCAAATTCCCTTAACCTGGGCCTCCTCCTTAGGAGTAAGCTCCAGTTCTCAAGTCCCTTTGACCTGGGCCTCCTCCTTAGGAGTAAGACCCAGTTCTCAAGCCCCTTTAACCTGGGCCTCCTTATAAGGAGTAAGCCTCATTCATAATTTCTCTTAACCAGTCTTAATTTCTTTTTATTTGGACTTCCTTCTCAGGAATAAAACCCAAATCATAAGACCCCTCTAATTTGGGAATCCTTCTCAAGATTAAGTCCTAAGTTAAATATCCAAATCTCCATAAAGCACATATACCTTTATGGACTATGTTCCTGAGTTTATTCCCAGAAGTAAATCCTAATCTTCATCTATCTGGGCAGTCATACATACATAATCCCCAAATCATTTCTTATGATGGCACAATTTTCAAGTTTTACCAATACCACTTATTTCCCACACCGAGCATGACTCACGTGAGCATAGAGCGTAAAATTAATTATGACATCTTTCTTTGAGCCATCAATAGTACATAAACCTCATACTTCTTTACTCTAACTATGTGGGTTCTAATTCCTTATATAAATAAGGATACATATGTAGCCCATCTATGGGTATGATCCCAACTCTGAGATAATCCATGTCCTTATGAATGACAATGAACTTCAAGTGCCCCCACTGAGTGGCTTTAAAACTAGTATGGTTATCATAATGACTAAGAGATTTATATATAATGTGTTGAAGGATACCATTGACTAAGAATCTCTAAAAAAATACAAATGATTCTCTATTGATTAAGAACCTCGAATACATATAAAAGATTCTCTAAATCTCCTACATACTAATCATTGATTGTCATATCTAAAGGAAAGATAATTTTCATACTTGGTAATTTAATAAGGATTCATGAACATAACTTAAATCTATAAAGAGAGTCCTGTAATAGACAATAGTTCCCCCCAAAAAGGTGTGATGAGTCCGACCTCCCATACTCTTGACCAATGCAAATTCTTAAGCCTCATCAGTTCACAACAAATGAGCACCTACCTTTGGAAAGTAGGTCCAAATGGATATAGAATCATTGGATGTTTCCAGTTCTATGAACAAACCCATTAGAAACCTCTTAGAATGTTTAACCTTAAATCAATGAGGTCATCCCCATTTCCAGAGGAAACACCAACCCAATAAGTACATACCATAATTTAATGGATAAGAATGATTATAGGGTAATTTGGTTGTAATATCATTATTATTTAATAAAAATGATATTATATAAATCTTATTAAGGTGTTGAGCCAAAATTTAAAATATATTTATGATAAATAAAAATACTAGATGAAAAACAAAAAAACATTACATTGTGGAGGCGGTAATCTGCACTTGCACATATTTATCTCTATCGTTTCTTGAAAAAATAGAGGGGATAAAGGAAGATAATAATTGGAATTTCTAGAATCATAATTAAATTATATATATCATATTTTTAATTATTCCTATCATTAAAACCATCATTGAGAGATGATGATGAAAAACATAAGATATCGCTTTGTGGAGGCAGTTGTCTGCAAAACGGACGATTGGCATTTTTTTATTTTTCTAAGTTGATCAGAAGGAATAGAAAATGGTTTTTAAATTAATATAATAAAATATTTTTATATTAATTATACTTACATAATTATATTAATGTGGTTAAAAATGGTTTGGATTGGGAATATCAAGGAGAAAGGATTGAGAAAGAGGTAATACTTACTTTGGGATCTTGAGTTTTCTATTATAAATATATTTAGAAATAGACACCTTAAGAAAAATAGTGGTGACAATTGGATTAATTAAGTAGGGTATGGTTATAGGAGGAGAAAAATGGAATAGTTTTAGGAATAAATTATAATGTAAATGTGTAAATTGAAGTGGTGGGAGTGATATGTTTTTATAAGTTAAAAGAAGGGTAATTTTAGAAGCACGCTTCATCATTTTGATAATTTCATGATACTATTAAAGGGTAAAAGGATAAAAAAATGGTAAAAGTGGAGGGGAGGTGATTTTTGGATAAGATAAACCAAATCCATCAATTTATAAACATGTTATTAATATATTTTGGGTCATTTTTTCTTATGAAATAAATTTTTATCATTTTTACTTTTATCGGGGTAATTAATTTTCAAATTTAGTTATAAATTTTAATGATAAAAATTAAAATTGACATTTTTAAATAATTTTAAACTTTTGATTTAAAATTTTAAAATCATTTTTTAAAATAAAATTTATAACACTATGAAACATTAATTTTAAAATAAAATCCCATAACCTGTAAAAAGAGTTTTTAGGAAAAGTGTGTTTTCAATCCCAATACTCATGTATAATAAATTTTAATAAATATTTTTTTTCTCAAGAAATAAATTTATTTATTATAAAAAATAAGTTTCATTTGAAAAAAATTGACTTTTACTATCAAAATAAATAATTAGATGAAAAGATTATAAAGATTTTTTATTTGAATTAAGATATTGCCTTTTCTCTTTAAGGTTGAACATATATTTTATAAATTTAACTAAATATATTTAAAATGAATAACTTTTAATTTAAATAAATATTTAATAAAATAAAAAAATTATGTTGTTTTTATAACAAATAATGTGATAAAATACATCATTTTTAAAAAAACTTTATTATTCATTATTCATATACAACTCAATTATTTAAAAAAAT
This sequence comes from Viscum album, assembly GCA_963277665.1. Lineage (NCBI taxonomy): Eukaryota > Viridiplantae > Streptophyta > Magnoliopsida > Santalales > Viscaceae > Viscum > Viscum album. The sequence goes on from OY728123.1 coordinate 57,862,269, forward strand.
ACCTAAAAATCATATTAGGTTAATTTTGATACATAAAATTCAAAAATTATATTAGTTATATTAAAATATAATTATATCTTTGATAAAAATTAAATTTAATATTAAAGCACAAAAGTGGAAATTAAAATTATTTTAAATAAATTAATCTTATTTTAATGTATATTTTTTCATTGGTTTATATTGTGGTTAATTCCTACCAATACCCACCAATTTGACATCCATAATATATATTTAATATTCCATAATTTTATTTTATTAATGTATCATATTTTTTGTTTTAGTTCAGCATTATATGTAAGACAAGCCACCCAACATGATATTTAATTAAGGAAAAGTATTTACTAAAATCATGGGTCATTACAAGTTTTATTAAGGGAAACTGAGTGTCAAGATTGTATATCATGATTCATGATACCATATTTGTTATATTGATAGGGTCCCCTGTAGTATAGAATATATATCGGTGGGGAGTGTAATTCTAGTGATGTAAGTGTGGGCTATTTAGATGGATTATGTTGAGTTTGGGAAATGACATATATTATTTGTTGGTATATAGTGGTCTTCGAGCTATTAAGATCATCAAACACTATTACTTAGAGTGTATCCCATGAAAAGTTTTTCGGATCAGTTGTTCTTATAGAGGATTCCCATCTTATTTTTTTAAAATCTCTATTGCACTTATTTGACTAGTGGCATCATGTGTTCTAGTTTATTTTTTATGTTACTTATTATTATGTGGTGTCTATCTCTTATTATTTGATTCCATAGTTTATTGAGTTTTCTAAATGTATTTTAAGGATTATTTTTTTAATATTCTTTTAAAAATGTAAATGATATGATTTGTGAATAACTATTTCATGGAAATCTTAGAAACTAATAAAAATTAGTTTTTTAAAGATACATTTTCTTTGGTTTTAAGGGAAAATAATTATTTTACTCCTTATCATAAGAATATTTTATTTTATTTTGAGATTATTTATGAGATATAAAACCTTAATGAATTTTATTTCAAACTATAATTCATGACTTGTTTTATTAAAAGAATTGTAGAGGAACCTTTGTGAGATATTACTTGTCTTATTAGCTCACACATTTCATGCACACACATATATGTGTGTATAAATCTCTTCATTTTATATAGGTTCTTGGTTTTTATTGGTATTTAAAATAGTTTTACTGGGATTGTGATGGCGATTTGGGACATTGAGAGAAATTGAGGGTTTCATGGAGGTTCTCAGGCTGTTTAGTTTTTGTTTTCTTTTATTTTGTTTTTCAGGACATTAACTTGGGTAAACTTTATTTATTTGGATTCAATTTATTTTATTTTGGTATATAATTCCATGTTTTGTGAATTTTTTTTATGATTTATATATATATTGTTATAAATGGTCTGAATCATTATTATTGGTTATGACTCATTTGGATTACTCATTTATTTTGGTTCTACTTGTTGATTTTGGATGGACATCCAATGTATGAATGGTTTACACTGGATTTTCAGTAAATTTTATATTGTTTGTTAAATTTTATATGGGGTATAAATAATTATCAATGTTTTTATTTTGATTTATATTAACTAGTTTCTAGCCCATGAGGATTCAGAATTCCCATCAGGCCTAATGGTAGACCATGTCAGGTAGTGTGTTGGGTCAGCCGAGCCTCATTCCATTAAAATTATATTAGGTCCTAGGTTCATGTTAAGTTAATAGGTTATTGAGGATTCACTCTTTTTATTTGGGAGGTGTCTCAGTTTCATGGATCTAGTAATTTTGGGACTCAAGAGGTGGTTTTAGGGAAGGGACACATGTGCTCTTTCTAATTCAAAGGCACATGTTTCTAGGCATTGTTTTGGATTTCATTCTTGATTTTTAATTAATTATTCAATATAATTTATTTATTTTAATATTATATGATATCATATTGGTCTATAGGTAGTGTACTAATGTTTTTAAGGGTCTTTTTGAGTTTCGTAGGTGAAGTGGTTGATGAAATAAGGTTGTACGGTTAGCTAAAACAGTTCGGTAAATCATGTGAAGCCCATAAAAAAGGGTTTGTAATCATTATAGATCCTATTATATAGCCATCACATAATTTACCATTATATGTGGCCAAACCATTCATATTATTGATTCTCCTCTAGAATTTTTTCTTTACCTCCCTTAGTTCCAAAATTTATCCCAATGGTTCTTACTATTCATGTGATGCTATGTAAGGGAGTTATTTATGAAATAAATATATATTTCGTTGAGAGTTTTTCCTTTTTTCTTGGTATGACCCAAAGAGGCATACAATTTATTTTAGAATTTTTTTCTTTTGAATTAAATAGAGGATTTTATGAGTTGTTTGTAAAATGTTTTTACCCTTTACGGGATGTTTTCAATTTTTTTAATTTAGTGTGATTTAAAAGGTAGTCAACTTCATAATAAAATTTTCAAATTATTTTTAAGTATAAGGGGGTTGTGTGTAAATTTTTTGAAATTTATATGTGAGAGAAATTAGAATTTAATTAGTTAATAAAATTAATAAATAGTTTCATTTTTTTTGTGTTTTTAAATGGTTTTATCTGATTCTAAATATGGAATGGAAATGATAGTAAGTTTTTTTTTAAATAAGGGTTCCTTTATTTTACTTATAATCCATGGTAAAAAAGTTTTAAAATTATAGTTCACTAGGTGTTGGTGATTTATAAGAAAAAGTAATTTTTGATGTATGATTTATGTACCTTATTCTGAAAGTTTTTTTTAATTTTTCTAATGGATTGGAATGGGACTATTTTTTAAAAATTATGAGGCATAACATTGAAGTGTTCATTACATGTGATGTCCAAATTATTCCTCCCATTATGATCAAGAATGAAATTATATGGATATTAATTGAATCAATCATCTTGGTGAATACTCTCGTTTCATGGGGGGAGATACGTTCAGTTCTAGACTCGACCAAGACTCTGAGTAGGGTGGTGGACTTAGAATGTTTTCTACTCTTGGATCATTCTTAAGACTTCTTGAATCATTATTAGTGGTAAGTGGTCCTTCTTTTGAGTTAGTAAACGATGACTCTTCCAAGATAGTCATTTGATTAAATGTATTTTTGGACCTTGAGGATTCATCCCTACCATATCTTCCTATATTATTCTATATAACTTTATAAGTTGGTTAATTGAAAGAAGTCTCAAGTGTAAATCTCTTTTAAGATGTTTGTATAATCATTTTGTCGATTCTTATTTTTTTTATTAAAATTTGATCAAGGATTTTGAGGTATATTTGGTTGGGTGTTATCCTTAATTATCACATTTAGCATTTAATATGGTTTTTTTGAGGTTATGTTTTTCTTGGTTGGTGGAATCTAGTTTCTTAAGGTTTCTATGATTTAAATGTTGTTACTATTTGAAGTGTTTCTTAAATAAATTTGAAGTTGATACTATATTGGTTGAATTTAAGAGTCCTTTGGGTCCATGATTGGGTAAATAGGGTTAGTGTTACTCTTTGAATGGAATCTAGGGTGATGGTTTCATTTTAGTGGTTTTCCAGGAGATGGTGTCCTATTATAAGGCCCTAGTTTACAATTCTATAGTGATAAAATAATATTAGAGCCTGAATTGTTTTTATTTGAGGCTTAGATGTGGTTATTCTTCATTCACCATTTTGATTCGGAATTTATATATGGATTCTCTGATGGTGTAGTGATGAGTTTCACCTTTGAATATTAGTTTCATCTTGCGTGATTTTATTTATGATAATGGTTTCTTTTTAAAAGTTTTTTCCATCATTAAACAATTTTATAAGATTTATAAATGGTGGGGAGGAATTCATAAGTCTATCTTCATTTAGTTTTTATATTAAATCGTTATGGTTTGATTTCTCTTACAGATGTTTATTTTTCTTGAGATTAGGTCCTATTTTTTGAGGTTTTTGGTTGGATGGTCTTAGATAATTGACCGTGTTTTATGTTTTCCTTCTTATTTTATTATTATAAAATTTATCTCAGATATACCCACTCTTGGATCAAGGTGTGGAGGCCCTTTTCTTTCACCATATTCTATTTGCACAAAGGATTCCTAGGGGAATAAAATGTTTAATGGGGAGAATTGTAACACCTCTATTTTAAATTTCATTACTATTTTTATATTTTATTGACTTTTATCTTTTACATTATTTTTAGTTGTGTAGTTTCCATAAAAAATTCAGGTTTTTGGAATTTGGTATAGGGTGCATGACATTCATAAGGTTAGTACAAACTATGTTTCATTCTATAAAAAACCTAAAAACCCTTAAAAATGGGGATTTACATGGTTTTTTATGGTTTCCATAACCATGAAACCAAACCATTTAGTTTTCTAGGTTTATTTATTAGAGGGAACATTTTTTAGTTTACCATGCTTCCAAACCATGCAGTCTACCCATGTTTCATTTACAGTTTATTTTACCTATTTTCCCCATTTGAGGTTTCTCTTCTCCTACTCCATCACACTATCCATTTTTTCCTCCTTATATATTTACATGAGTTCATCTCTCCCATATATTGATTTTGGGTGTCCCACGCTGGAATTTCATGTTCTTTCCAAGGAAATATCCTCTCCTTCTCCCTTTGTTTTCTTCTTCCTTCCCTTCTGCTCTATTTTTTAGGTTTATCCTTTCACTATGAACCCTATATTGTGGTGAATGTTAGGTTTTGGGTTTCATATTGTTCTAACCTAGGTTTTTACTAGTCTAGGATCTATGGATGATTATTAATTTTTCATTTATGAATTTGTAATGAAAGGCGATGTGTTTCATCATCATTCATTTCTATAAGGTGGGTTTTTTTCTTTTCTTTTATCTTTAAATTTATGAAATTATTTCATTTTAAAAATTTTTATAATTATTTTATATCTATATATGACACTTTTTATGAATTATGAAATTTTTTTCTATAAAATTTAGCTCGGCATAAAGGGGTTTTCTCAAATGTATAGTATATTTATTTCAATTAAATGTTATTAATTTTATATGTGTTATTTAAATTTATCGAGGGTCTAATTAAAACTTTTTAATGGAAAATTTGGTTCTTGAGCCTTGTTTCTTTATTTCCAAGAAAAATAGCTTATTTTAAATTGGTCTTTCAGGATTAAAATAGTTCGTGTTCTAAATATTTCAAAATTATTTTAAAATGATATAGTTTTAATTAAAAGGGGAAATAATTTGAATCTGGAGTCATTTTTTCATGTTAGGGGTCATTTGGAACCTTATGGTATAAATGGTTTAAGATTATGAGAACCTCATCATTTTCCCCTTATGTTTTTATAACCCATTATGGGTTGTTAATTATTATGTAAATAATAGATAAATTACATGAAATGGGATGTTCTAAGGTGACCCAATCATTTTATACATAAATATTACCTCATTTTAGATGAATATTTAAAACATATCATAACAATATATGTCATCGAACCATAAAGTATTAGTGTCCTTGGATATTAGATACATAATAAACTTATTTCAAGAATGATCTTCAACATCTTTAACAAAGTTCTTCTCACTTATAACCCTTTTTAAACATATTCTACTTAAAAACTTTATTAGTAACTTGGGTAATAGAAAATTAAAAAATTGTTAGCTCAGATACTCAATAAGATAAAAATAAGAGCTATCAGTCAATGATTATAATTGAGCCTAAGAAAATCCTAAGGGTTTTATAACATGATCATAACTAATGAAAGTCATATACAATCATTTAAATATAATTAATCACAAATCATGGTATAAGTATTTTTTAAAAAAAATACATAAGTCAGAAGAGTCTGAAATCATCAGTAAAAAATAATGAGACATGATAACATATCATAAGGAAAAGACATAGATTTTGGGATACAAATAATCATATATAATCATTCCATTATTTAAGTCTCACTTCCAAGACTATCATAATGGATTGGTTTTTCTCCTCATTCCGTCATTTATTCATTCAAGGTTAACTCACAAGACTATAATAAATGAAAAAAAATCATTCTGAGAAAGGTTAACTCTTTACACCCATAAATATTATCTCATGAGATATCAATATTTATCCAATGAATTGTATAGTTATATAATTATGTTCCAACCTATGACATAATGAAAACCATAAATATGGGTTCCAAAAGATCCAAAAAACATGTATAATATCATCATAGCATAACCCATGAAAAATAAACATGTTTCATAAATATTTTATCATCATATAATTATATCCATCAAAGAAATTTAAGTGGATGGTATCATAAAAATATTTCTTATTTCATCATTTCCTAATTAAAATTTGGAAAGTATCAAGTTTCATAGAATATTCCTTAAAATATCATCTTCATAAGAAATATAAGGAAAAAAAGTGGATAGTATGATATTATAATAACCCTATTAAATCATAAAAATACTTAAAGTATATTTATATAGATAAACAAATACCTTTAGAATAGAATTTGAATGTTTCCTTTAAAATAGGGAAAATATCATTTTCCTTTAGTATCAACAAAAACTAAATATTACTAGAATATTGAGAAGGAAATTTTCTTTCAAATTATAAATTTAAACCTATAATTGAAAATTTAAATAAAATTATGTTCATGATGATAGGAAAATTAATTCATTTCGTAAATGTTAAAAGAATGATTCTTTTCACACTTTGGTAAATAAACTAAAAAATGAGTCGCATAGTTAAATTTTAAAATATTTCCTTTAATAATTTTCAAATAATTAAATGTAACTAAAAATAAAAATTCTCAAACATTTATTTATCGATATATAATTCTATAAAAAATCAAGAATATGAACATGGGGGAGAAAGATTCCTGACCCGAAAAAAATAAATAAAGTTGAGTTTTTTTAAAATAATTTCTCGATCATTTTAAAGTAAAAAAGAGTTGAAATGGTTATAACAATAAAAAATATATGAATAACCTAAGTAGAAGAAAATTTATGGGGCTTAAAGTATAATAATCATATTATTTACCTCAATTTAAATTTAACAAAAACAATCCTAAAAAGAAATGAGATTGTAACATGAACTCTTACCTCATCTTTCATATTTCATTCTACACATTCAAAACTACTATAAAATAAATAGATATTTATTATAAATATATTATATAATCATATTCATACATAAATTAATATTTATCATTCCTTTATAGTTTCTTATTATCCTTTTATTGAAAATTCTTTATTAAAAAGAACATTTAGGTGAAAATTGGTCTGTTTTACATGCATGTTTCGGTTATATGGTACATTTCCTTGCACTTTTTTCATGGTTTCATAATATAAATATTATGAATAATGTAGAAATTATCATATTTATTCATTATATAAACTTTTATAACCATTCATATAAATTAGTGATGAAAAATGACTTACATCACTTCATGGGGACGGTAGTCTGTACGTACGCATGAGTGATGTTTCAACTTTTCGATGGATGGAAAGAAAGAAAGAAAGATAAAAAATAAAATTTCAAAAATAATAATTATATCATAAATATCATATTTATTCATTTAATATATACTTATTATCAACCATATAAATAATAAATAAAAAACGAATCGCATCGCTTTGTGGATGTGGTAGTTCCCACATATGCTTGAGCAATGTTATCATTTTACAACGGATGTTAAGGAAATATAAAATGGGAACATAATTAACATGTAAACATATTATTATATTAAATATACTTATTTCATCGTATAAAAATGGTTATATAACATTTAGAAGATGTTTAAGAACAATAAAACTTAAAAAAATTTAGTAAGAACGTATACCTATTCCTCAGGTATCCATCTTTGAGTAGCAGCTTAAGGCTTATAAGATGGGTATTCGGGTATAATATAACCTTAATTTAATGTATAAGGATGTTAGTAGAGTGTTTTGTTTGATATTTTTCAATATAAAGTGTTTTGGTGGTGTAGAGAAGTGATGAGAGGAGGTTCCCTTTTTAAGTAAGGGGAGTGGCACACTTATAATTATTAAAAATACTGAAATATAATAAATTCAATATCATGGGAAAGTGGAAAAAAGAAACAAAAATTAGAAGATAATATAATTTTGGGTCGAAATACACTTAACCAATACGATATTTGACAAGTTTTTAGGTTATTTTAACCCTTAACTCTTTAGTTTAACCCCTTGTTAAACATTTTAACCTTTGTCGTAGTAATGAAATTTTAACTCGGTTACTATTAATAATGACCAAAAATTTAATTTAAATCATTAAAAAAATTAAATATTGATTAAAAATATTGTGAAATTTTTATCATATTCAGTTTCTATAAGTGATATAAATTAATTTTAAAATAAGTGTACAAAACGCAATGGAGCCCATTTTTAGATAAACGAATTTTTAAGCCTAAAACTGAATTTGTTCTTATTAATTTCATAGTAAAAACATTTGTATGAATTTTAAAATATTATATTGAATATATTATCAAAATAATTAATTAAAATAATTCATCTATTGTTATTAATTTAATTCATTAATATGAATACACATTTTTCACATAAAACAGATTTTTAAAAAAAACCATCGTTTTGATTTTGAATGCTTTTATTTTCATTTTTAACCAATTGATAACCAATTAATTGATTTTATATATGTGTAAAAAAATTATTTTTCATAATTTAGTTTTTCATATTCATAACTTCCAATCTAATAGCTTGGTTGATAATTATTACATTTTATAATAATATTTCAATTGTATATCATGGTTCGTTTAAAGTTAGTGTTGCATGTTAAGAAATCTATAAAAGTCATAAAATTTTATTTAAATAGAAATATATAATACAATATATAGGTGTTAAATTCTACCCATTATAAAAATTTATCCATTAAAATTCCAAAATTATGAAAAAAATAACTGAGGAAAATTTTTTTTATCGCATCATTGGGTTCCTATGTATATTCCTAAAATTTATGCTTTCTACACAAAAATTATACCATTTGAGTGATATTATTCCAAAAAACTTCTTATATTTAGTCTATAATATTCACTATTTTTTTATAATAATATATTTAATTTTCAAATGGTATTACCTTTTAATTAATTACATGAGAACGATTAGGTATGCACTTCTTCAGAAGAGATACATTTAACACATCGTGAACTTGAGGGAGATTTGGTTAATGCCCCAAATGATAAGAAAAAATCATCATATGATGTTATAAGGTAATAGTATATATATATGGATAATATTTCCATTATTTCAAAATATCATAACCTTATTCCAATGATATATTCATAAGAATAACTTTTCACTAACAACATACTCTAGATATCACTGGTGATTGTTTTCATAAGTTTTCTATTAACGTTGAGTTACCCTGATGTATCTTTGAATGGTTATAAACGTATATTTCATTTTTTCATCTATCTTAGTTCCCAATATCTATGGTTTTCCAACTTAATCCTAGCATAATTTAGTTTTAACTTCCCACCATATAGTACTTTATAAGGATCCATATGAATGCTTGAGTGAAAGTTATTGTGATATGAAAACATGATGAGAGAATTATTTTTATCAAAACTACACTTGAAATCCATAGAAAATAATTTCAACATATATTCTAGAATTTTAACAGTATTATAAGACTAACCATATTTCTAAGGATGATAGGAAGTGATAAAGTTCGATTTTATAATCAAATCTTGTTGAATTATTCTCTATAACTTCTTGGTAAACCTAAAATACTAATTAGATTAAATTAGAAATGTTGTACTATATAAAACCTTACCACTTCCTTAGTATATATATTCTAAATATGATCAATAGATAAATATTCTCTAATTGTAAGTAAATGTGCTAAATTTTTTGGTGATCAACTATAACCTCAATAGAATTATGACATTAAGATTTTTTGGGGAATCTGATGATGAAATCCATCATAATGTTTTCTCATTTCCATTATAGAATGGGTAATGGTTATAAAATCACCATATAATTTATCCTCTCTACATTAACTTGTAGGTATACATGAATTTAATATATGAAATATGTAATATCGTTTTCATGTTGTCTTACAAGAAATACTCTTTTAGATTTATTTATATCTTCATACATCCATGAAGAATATATAATGATGAACTATGAGACTCGCCCAAAAACACCATATTAAAATATGTTATATGGGTCATAGATACTTATTTTTTAACCTTATTACTCTATCCCGATCATGGTTGAACTCAGGAACATTCCTCACTTTCTTTTATAGTTCCATATATTTCTTATGTTCTCCATTAATCCCTATATAGATGGATGGGTGAAAATTCATCTGAGAAATATATGATATGTCCCCTTTACTTGTGGTTTAACGTTCTATATTCTATAAATACATATTTTTTTGATATATTTTAATCCACACCATGGATATATATTCATGGTATTTTTTACATAGAGCATCAGCCACCTTGTTCACCTTCCCATAGTGGTAATGTATTAAGAAGTCATAATATTTAATCAACTCCAACCATTTCAATTCAAACATATTCAAATATTTCTATGTGAATATATAAATAAATATTTTATGTTTGGTATATATATCATGTATTTCACCATAATGATAATTTTTATACATTTTAAATGAAAAAATTATCATTGTCAACTCCCAATCATGAGTCAGGTAATTTTGATCATGAATTATTAATCAATCATTGTATCATTCTTCATGAGGAACAATCATAGTAACTTATTTTATGAAAAACTATATATAAAAAACCCTTCCCTATTACAGTTTAGTGTTATCATAGTTTCATTGAACACTTTTCTTTTTAGCTCCTAGAAATTATCCTCACATTCATCATTCCAAAGGAACTTGTCTCTCTTATATTTAAACTTAGTTACTGGATTAGATATCCCTCATAAATATATCACAAAGAATCGATATTATCAATCCAACCCAAGAAAAATATAGATTTTATTCACCATGGTTGGTCCAGACCATTTTTTAATAACTTACATCTTTGAAGGATCCACTGATACACCCTCAATTAAGATTATTTGAATCAAGAATGAAACTTTCAATAGATAAAATTCACAATTTATAAATTATTCATATATATTCTCCATTATTAGGGTCTTTAATAAAATCCTAAAATGATATTCATTATATTATTTGTACTTATAATATATTAGAATATCATATATAAATACTACTAAAAATTTATCGAGGTAATCTCTAAAGACTCGATTGATTAAATTCATTATGATACTAGAGGCATTGGTAAGTCCAAATAGAATTGCTATAAATTTATAACGATCATAACTCGTACAAAAGGTTTTCATGGGTATAACCCCCTTATTAACCCTTAATTGATGATATCTAGAATAAAGGTCAATATTAGAAAATTATTTTGATCGATGAATCTAATCTAACAATTCATCTATATGAGGTAGAATATACTCGTTCTTGATAAGGGTATTATTAAGTTCTTGATAATCAATTAAAAAATGAATTGACCCACATATCTTCTTAACAAAAATAATGGGTTTACCCTAGAGTGATGTACTAAGGCGTGTGAATTACTTTTCAATATTTTCATAGAGTTTCATATTCAATTATTGCAACTCAATCAAGGCTAATCTATAAGGATTATTTGAAATATGTGTAACACTAGTTATGAATTATATTTGAAACACAACTTCATTATTGAGTAGAAGTCTAGGAAATTATTTAAGAAATATATAAAAATATTATTAAAAAATTATTATATACTTAATGTTGAGTTTCTCCCCAACCATTTGAGATAAATATTCCCCATAAATAGTTAGTAAGACCTATAAAATGGAAGAAACTTCTATTAGAAGTTCATGTTCACCCACACACCTATAGATGATTACAGGTAGATTCGGAATATCAAATTTGATTTTAATATTCTAGAAATTTATAAAGGATATATGTAGATAGATCTAATCAATTAACAAATTTAAATCAAATTACACTATGGAAGAATAATAATATTTTCATAGGGAATACTCTTACAAACATTAGCATTACATCCCCAACTCTAGAATGCATGATAACTGTGACATAACAATCATGATCAGATTAAACCTTAAAATAACACAGTACCTTCCTTGGTCTTGGATTTTGACCCTATATTAAGGAATTGATTTGAATAATTCCCAAGTTCCCCGCATATAAGACATTGAACTATTAGTGGCACCTTATGGTGAACCTTATTTCCCTCTATCAAACTATTAATTTTCCTTAGTATTTAGGTTCTCTATATACTTATTTTCCATAGATAAAACATATTTTTTCCTTTAATAAATTTCCTTGGGTGTTTCTTCCCACATTCATAGCATGTAAAAAGATTAATTTTCTTCCCTCCATGGTCTTTATCACCTGAACATTCCTGAAATTCCATTTTATCTTATTTATTGAATTATGATATTCACCTAGGTTCGGGTTAATAATTATAATTTATAATAATTGATTAGGTATAATCATAAGGTTTCACAATATATATCCCATTTCATTTGTTTTCTTATGAGTATGTTCTTTACATTGTCTATCATATTTGTTTTTAAAATGATCCTTCTTTGTTCCATCCAGTTACTAAAACCAAAAAGCTTAGTGTGAGTATATAAAATCAATAATCAGATTAAATAATCATATGATTATCAAAATCATTCTTATAATGTCCTAAATTAAAAAAAACTTATTTCAACCCATGACTCTTTAATGTTTGTCTCATATAACTATGGATTATAATAATTTTTCATATATTATATCCTCTGATTCTTTATAATTATTCATAAAGAGAATGTGAATTAACCAATAAATTTCCTCTAAGTGTGTCCTAGGTGAATTGGTGCCACAAAATTATACACTTTCCAATATCTGGAAAAATATTTAATTACTAAGAGACCACATAAACTCCATTTTACTAAAATTTCATGTTATTATCATATACTTAGGCTTATTCCTAGGGTTTTCAACAATGTTTTTTAATCTTAATATCCAAAAAATTACGAAACCATACTTTGATACCAAATAAGGTGAACTAAGATTTATATATGTAAATATTACATTATTTTAGTGTAATATTAAATACATATCATAATAATAATAGTTTTCCCATAACCAAAAAGGTTTAGTTTACTTGGAGACTAGATATATAATCAAATTTTTTCATAAAATAACTTCAAAATAAACCACAACATTCTTAAATCTTGGAACCCTTCTTAATCATAACATACTTAAAACATTTCCTTATAACCTAGGGAAATGAAACATAAGAAAGGGTGATCTTAGATTCTCAATAAGGGTAAACATTAGAGATATCAATCATCAATCATAAGATTTCATAAGATAGTATATGGGTTTAATAACATGATCATTTCCTAGTAAAGTCATACCCAATTAGTCAGATATCATTAATCCTGAATCATGGTAAGGATTTTTCATAACAAAAAAATAAGTCACAAGAGTATAGAAAAATCAATAATCACTTGTGGGTTATGAGGACATATCATAAGTATAAGACATAGGTTTGTGGAATACACATAATAATACCAAATTATTTCATTTTTCAAGGCTCCCAACCAATACTAACAATATGGATTAGGTTTACTTCACATTCCATAATTTTCTTAGTCAAGGTTCACTCCAAAGATTATGATAATGGATATATTTCCATACATAACTAGATTCACTTCACCATTTTAGTCTATATTATCTAATATGATATCAGTCTTTACCCAAGGCATTTTAGTGATATATAATTCAAGGCCCACTTGTCGCATAAAGAAAACCATTAATATGTGTTCCACAAGATCATGAAAACATCAATCATAGAATAATCCATGTAAAATAAATGGGTTTTATAAAAATTTTATTATTTTATAATGATATCCATCTTGAGAATGGAAGTGTATGGCATCATACAAAGATTACTTATTTTGTCTTTGCTTAATTAATCTCTGGGAAAGTAATGGGTTTCATGGAAACACCCTTAAAATATCACCATAATATGACATATATAGAAAAAAATTAGATGGTATTGTAATATCATATCCCTAGTGGAGAATAAAAATCCTTAAATAATGTTTATATAGATGAAAAATACCATTATAATATCATTTGAATATTTATTTGAAAATAGAAAAAATATTATTATTTTTATATATCATTAAAAACTAAAAATTCCCACAATATTGAGAAGAAACCTTTATTTAAAAATAACCATAGAAACATGTAAAAGAATAATTAAATAAATTAATGTAAATTATGGTGGGAAATCCATTCATTCTTTAAACGCTAAAATAAGGATTCGTTTCTCACTTTGGAAAAGAAACTCAAAAATGACTCGTATGGAAAAAAATTGAAAATAATCATTTTAATAATTTTAAAATAAATTGAATGGTAGTAAAAATAAAATTTATCATACATTTAATTCTAGATAAAACCTTATATAAATTTTTTTTAATAACATGGACATGGAGTGAAAAGATTCCTGACTCAAAAAGAAGAAAAAAGGCCATATTTTTTTAAAAATGATTTATTGATCATTATTAATCACCAAAGAAGGAAAAATGTTAATAATAAAAAAAATTACAAGAATGAAAAGAAAAAAATAAAATATATGGGGTTTAAATGATAAGTATCATATAATTTCCATCAATGAAAATTTATCATAATCAATCCCAAAAAGAAATGAGATTATAACATAAAATCTTACCTCGAGCCTCATCTTACATTGTTTGAATTTAAAAATAATGGACAATTTTTATTATACATATATTCATGATCCATATTGATACATAAATTACTATGTATAAATCCTTTATAATTTTCAATTATTCTTTTATTGACAATTCTTCATTAAAATTAACATTCAGGTGAAAACTTGTTTGTTTTCAATTCATGTTACGGTTTAATAGTTTTGATACTTATAAATTTTTATGGCTTCATCAAATAAAAAATATTAATAATTTAATAATTATCATATTTATTAATTATATACCCTTTTATAACTATTCATATAAATTGGTGATAAGAAATGACTTATATCTATTCATCCAGATGGTGGTATGTAAGTACGCGCGAGTGATGTTTCTACTTTTTGATGGATAGAACGATTGAAATGAAAATAATAATTAACATTTAAAAATAATAATTATATATAAAATATTTATAAAATATATCCTTATAACCATCCATGTAAATAGGAAATGAAAAATGAATCACATTACTTGTTGGAGGTGGTAGTCCACACATACGCACGAGTGACAACATCATTTTCCAATGGGTGGGATGGAGATAGAAAATGGATATACCATTAACATGAAAACACAGTGGAATAATAAATATACTTATTAAATCATGTTGATACGGTTATATAAAATTTTTAAGATGATTAAGAATAATGAAATATAAAAAATATCAGTAAGAACATATATCTCCTCTTCAGGTATCCTTCTTTGAGAAGAACCTTAAGGATTCTTGGATGGGACTTTTGGGAAGAAAATAACCTAAATGAAATGTATAAGGATGTTGAGAGAGTATTTGGGTACATATTTGTAGGAATAAATTCCTCATGTAGTGTGTAGTGGAGAGGATAGGAGATACACTTTTATAAGTGTAGATAGAAACACACTTGAAATAATAATAAAATATTAAAATATAACAAAGCCACTTTCATGAGAAAGTGGATCCAAATCAACCCAAATTCAAACATAAGATAGTGTTGAGTTAAATAAACTTAAGAAATAATATTTATACAAATATTCTTGTTATTTTAACCCTTATCTCTTAAGTTTAACCCCTCATTATTCTTTTTAACATTTATCATATTAATCAATATTTACCTCAGTTACTATTCATGAGGGAAAAAATGAAAATGAACTATTTAGGAAATGGTAGAAATTATGAATAAAATATGGAAACCATAGTATCATATTCAATTTATATAATTGGTTGAATTTAACTTTAAAATAAGTGAGAAAAAAGCAATGATAATGGTTTTTAGATAAATGCATTTTTAAGCATAAAACTCAATTTATTCTTATTCCATGCCTAGTAAAAAACTGTAGATGAATGTTATAATATATTATTGAATATATTATATATAAATTTAATTTAAATCATTCATAAATAGTTATTAACTTAATTTATTAATATAAAAACACATTACATGAATATAAAAAATATTTTTAGAAAAACACCTCTTTTTTACTTTTGAATGGTTTTATTTTCATTTATTACCAATTTGTAAGCAATTAATTAATATTATATATGTGTAAATAATAATTTTTCATAATTTATTTGTTCATATTTATACCTTCCATTCCAACATCTATGTCGATAACTACCACATTTAAAAATAATATTTCAATACTATATCACGGTTCATTTAAACTCAATCCTGCATGTTAAGAAATATATTAATGTGATAATATTTTATTTAAATAAAAATATATCATAAAATCTCAAGGTGTTTTATATTCAATGTGAGGGTGTTGGATGTGAGGTGTAAGATATTTTTTTATTTATTTATGTGATTTTCTTGATTTCATTGTCACTTTCACATTTGTTTGGTCATGGGAACCTTGGTGTCTAGAAGGGGGATATTTATTCATGCTACCCTTGTTAGTACACACACTTACGGGGTCCCATATAATATGAAATATGGCTAGGTGGGATGTTCCATTCCATCGATGTTGATGTGGGATAGTTTTATGACATTTGGTATGTTTGGGACATGATGTATGTCAATTGTTTGTTTGTATTCATTCTCGTATTGTTAATATAATCACACAATCATACCTAGGGTATATCCCATAACATTTTTTCTTGATTATTGTTTCTTATATGGGATTACCTTCTTGTATTTTTTGAATCCCACATTCACTAGTTTGACTTGTGGCACTATTTGTTGTAGTTTATTTTTATATTTTTTTATTTTGTGGTTCCCATATCTTGTGCTTTAATAACTTAGTTGAGCGTATTTTCTAAATATATTTTAAAAAAATCAGAATTTTTTTTCGAAATTTAAATTGTATGATTTATTTTTTGGATTTTCATAGAAATATTTGAAATGGATAAAATGATATTTTTGTCTATTTTTTAAAATAATATCATTGTTTTTGTTTTAAGATAAATAAAGGTTTTACTTCTTATAGTTATAATATGTGAGATGTTTTTATATGGTTTTTGAGATAGAAAAACTTACTTTATTTATTGTATTTTAAACTATAATTCATAACCTATTTAATTAATTTAATTATGGTGACTCCTTGGTGAGATCACGTTGTGCCTATTAGCTTACACCATTTATCCACACTCGTGTATGTGTGTATAAATGTATTCATTTTATATAGGTTAAAAGTTTATATTTGGATAGTGAATTGTTTTATAGGTCAAATATGGTGATTTGGGATTTTGAGAGTAATCATGGGTAACATAGAGGTGCTCGTCCAGTTTAGTTCAGGTTTTATTTTGTTTTCATTATCAACATATCAACCAAAACAAAATTTATTTATCTATATTTATTTTATTTTATTATTCCTTTTTATTCCATGTTGTATTTTTTATTTAAATGATTTATATATTTTGGTATAAATGGGAATAATCATTATTATTAGTTATGAATTGTTTGTATTATTTATTTCTTTTGGTTCTACTTATTGATGTTTCACAAACATCCAATTTTTGGATGGTCCATACCAAATTTTTGTTAATTGATCAATTTTTTATTACCACTAATTTGATGGTGAAATCATTCCCAATTTGTTTTCTTTCATTCCAATGAACTATTTGTTAACCTTTTGGGATCAATAATTCCCTTCAGTCACGTTGGAAGGACGGGTCGAGTGATGTGACGGGTCATCCTCAGTTGGTTTGTTACAAACAATGTGCAATGAACATCCCTATAAAAAGTTATTATCTATCAAATAATCATATAATAATGTACATGAATTGTGGAAAACATTATTCACATAAAAAATTTATTCGTCAACATCTAGAATTTATCCTTCCTTATGATATGAATTTATGGAGTGATCTTTTATATGTAATGGTTTTTATTGTACAGTTATTTCATATTTAAACATCATTGTGATGTAGTGTTTATCCTTTATGGTGTAATATTTAATGTACCATCACCTAATATGTTACACCCCAATATTTTGTGAAATATTATTTTTAAATTAATTTAATAATTTTGATTTTTTTCATTTCATGCAACACTTAATATAGTTTTTTATATTAAAGCACTATGTTTGGCTTGTGTTATACACAACACCAAGTTAATCATACACTATACTAAACACTTAGATTACATTTTAGTACAAACAACATTATTTTTGTCTTGTATTACACACAATATCGAGCCCCTTCAATAGCTTGAGTTACACGCAAGGCTAAGATTTTACCAAACTAAAATATACTATTAGTATGATTATTAAAATATTATTATATCTACCACCTAGCTATTGGAATGGAAGTTACAAATAAGATTAACTAAATTTTTAAAATATTATTTACACATTTATATAAAATTAATCTTTTGTTTATCAATTACTATAAGTGAATGTATAAGTTATTTGAAAATGAATAAATTACTTTTCTAAGAAAACTATTTTTCTATGTATAAACAATATTTTAAATAAATAAATTAAAAAACCCACTTTTTATTAATGTTTTATATTAAAGTTACGTATTATATTTTTAATCAATATTTTTGATACTCATCTAATAGATTTTATAGGTATAAGATAAGAATAAATACAATTTTATGAATAAAAAGATGTATTCTCCTAAAAAGTAATTTTTTCCTTTTAATAGATGACCCATTTTAAATATGATTTTTGAAACATATAATTTTAAGTTTAAAAAATAAACTTTATTTTTGAAATAGTATCATAAAAATTAGCTTATGATGAATTTTTTGGTATTTTTCTATGAAGTTTCATTTTTCGATAAATGGTGATTAATAATGAATATTAGTTCAGATATGTTTTTAATCTAATTTATTTATAAGGTTATATTATTTTATTGATTGGTTTTAAAGTTAAATTAGATCAATTATAAAAAAATTAATCCAATTTAGGTCATTTTATTCAATTTAAATTTGAAATTGTATATAAAAACATACCAAACTTTTGAACATTTTTACTTTAAAAACCCACTTTGTTATCATGTCTGTGAGATTAAATTTGAATTAACATCTACCAATTTTGTGATTTTAATTTAATAAAATGGATAAAATATTTTTAATCAGGATAATGTATACTATAAAATAATATCAACTTAGTTTTTGAAAAAAAATATTAGTGAAAGTAATTGAAATTAATTACAATGATTAATAGGAAAATTAGCTTAACAAGGGACAAAACCTTACACTTAAAGGGAAAATAACTTTGGAACTTGTAAAAAATCCATTTTAAGGACATATTTAGACCCTATACTCTATTTTTTAAAAAAATTCATTATGGGAGCCAATTGTAATAGGAAATATTCGGGGTAATTCCCTCTTTAAAATTTTACAAAAATGTCACTCCTCCTCCACTATAAAAAGACACTCACCCCTCCCATTTTTTCAAACCTCTCAAGCCCTTTGGATATAAAAAATATGATAAAATAATATCCCAAAATCTCTAAATTTATAATATAATCCTCCCTTTGTTAATAAATCCACCCAAGTAAACTCTTTGGTGTAAACCTAGTGGTGCTACCCAAGGAAGAGGTAACATCCTTCCTCAAACTCCTTTGCTTTATTTTTATTCTATACCCACTAAACTATTCTTATTAATCACTAATATAATATAATAAATATCCAAAATATAATTATATTTTTTTATTCAAATTTTTAGACCTATAATAACACACACTTCCATTTAATGGGTAACGAACTTATTATTCTTGTGTGTGGAGAACTACCGCCTCACAAAATGATGTTCTTCGTTTTTTCCGTTAACAACTCTCATGGTTGGTAATTATGATGGAAAATATATTTTTATATTATATTTATGATATATATATATATATATATTATAACACATACCTTCATTATTTCCATTTTTTTTATAAATATGATAATTTCGTTTGGGAAGTGTGGACTACCACCTCCTCAAAGCGATGTGATTCGTTCAAACTCTACATAGAATGTATTATGATGGGTTTAGTTAAATTAAATGATATATATAACATAATAATTAGATTTAAATTATATTATATATATTTGTGTGTTATTTAATTTCTTTCTTTCAATATGACAATAAAACAGAAACAACACTCAAGCATATGTACGACTTACCGTCTCCATGAACACTGTATTCCATTTCTTATTTCTATATTCTATAGATTATTATAAACAAATGTATACTGAATATAAATTATATTTATATCATTATTTAAATTATTTAAATAATTAAATCATTATCTAAGTAAGATAATAAAGAATATCAATCCAAAACATATACGAAAAACAAAGTAGATGTTACCTGAAATGTAACATTAACATAGTGTTTTTAATAAATAGGTAATACAAAGTTAGAACCAAATAATATATGGTATTATATATAATAATATGGTTCTTGGGTATATTTATAATAAACTTATATTTATTATACAAGAGGTTTGAATGTGTATGAAGAAATCCAAGACTTAAGGTAAGGGAATTTCATTTCACTTTTATTTCCACGAGATAATTACCTTATTCACAACTCATTTATTTTTTTTAGTGTGTAAAATTATCATGGACGTATTCTGTGAACATTATACATAAATTAATGTGTATTTACAAATCCATTTTATGATATTTGTTTTTTGGGGTTTATGTTTCAAATTTTACCAAATCGATAATGTAATTTTGTCTCAATTTTCCTTCTTTGAGACACATACCATGTTATGCACCAATATTTTTATATGTGGTGTATATATTGACTTTGACATGTTATATAATAAAAATAATTTTTAAAATTATATTTTAAGCTTCATTTAATTTTATTATTTTCATTTTATTATGATTCAATGTTACCAAAGTGGTAATGGATTATTGCTACGATCTCATCATTTACTGAGATTGGTATGATTATGCTTCCATTGATGAAACATTATGATATATCTCTCAAGAATTATAATTAATTTCCATACCCTATGTTTATTCATTCTATTTCCAATTAATGGTAGCATTTTTTCAATTTTTTTTACTTAAGATAATTAAGAAAAAAAATTATTAAAAACCAACTTTATTTCTCCTTTCGGTCAGAAATCTGTGTTTTTCAAACATTTTCTTTCTAAAAATGTTCTCAAAAATGTTTTACTATTATACTATTATTTTTATAGTACATTTTTACCCATTTTTTACCTTTTTAAAAAACTTTTTTAAAAATGAATATTCTTTTTATTTCCAATCAAGGAACTTTTCTAAACTTTTATAGTGTAAAAGTAATCTTCAACATGTACAGATTTATCTACCATCATAATAATCCTTCCTTTGAAGATTCCTTTGCAATATTAAATGATTTATTTTTATGAAAATATATTTTTACTAATATTATAGAAATTCATTTTTTTAAAGTGTTTTTCAAAGAAAAAGTTTTTCAAAATTATTTTCTGATTCAAGAAGTGTTTTATATGATTTTCATGGATTAATTTAAATGTTTTCAAAGATATTTTCAAATAAAAAGGTTTTTAAAAAATTATTACTTTTAAAAAGTGTTTTAAATTTTTTCCATATTCTATTATAATTATTCAAATTTATTTTCATAGAAAATTTTTTAAAAAAGGTTTTATATTTTAAAAATAATTTTTCAAATAAGAAAGAATATTTTCCTTAAGAAGTGTTTTAAATGCTAATGATTTATTTATAAGAAAATTATCTTTGAAATGGTTTTATGAAAAAAAAATTCAAAGAAATGATATTTAACTTAAGAAATGTTCCATTTGATCTTTTAAAATCCTTCTACATATAATATGACATACTTTGTTATAATTTATTCTTTACTGGGGATATGATCCAATAATACCATTTATATTCTTTCTTGAATGGTTTATGTTTATATGCAATGATGTTTTTGACACCCATTCCTCTTACATGGGTTTTATTATTTTAAAACCCATTTATTTTCATGGGTTATTCTTTGATGAGATTACTATGAAACCTACCTATTTTCTATAGATAATTATATGATAAAATGTTATAATTCCCATTTCATTTTATGGGTTATGATTTGATGTTAATGAAATCCATCTCTTTTTATGGGTCATGATATGATTAATGATTTATTATCATATAGATCATGTATGTAAGATTTTATTATGTGAAATTTGGGACCTATATCTCCCTAAAATGAATTATTTAAAGATTTATATCTCATGAGATAATGATGGGAAACATGTCGATGGTCTTGATCCACTATAGAAGATGGGGAAACTTGGTCCACAATAGAAAACATGGATACCTAATCCACTATGGGAATATGGGAAACCTGGTCCACTATGTGAAGATGGAGAAACCCGATAAATTATGGGAAGATGGCGAAACCTAGTCCCTTTAAAGGAAAGGACTATGACTAAGGATGGTTGTGTGTCCCTCTCAGTAGGTTTAGTCCCCATGAAGTTCCCTAATATTTTTTTTCAATGAGCCTTAACTTATAAGGAATGATGTTACATGTTTATGTGTCTGGTAAAAAATCTATGTCTTATGCCTTTGATATTACCACATGGTTCAGGTTATTGATTATCTTATGATTCATGTCATATTAACTTACAATATTTATCTTATGTATCAATATTATGACATTTTTATGAAGGGTATGCTCTTCAAATTTTATGCTCATGTTCTCATACCTTTGTGCCAATGTTATTCTTATGTATTTCCTTTATTTAACCTTACTGAGCTTTTTGAGATCATCCTTTTCTTATGTTTCCTATCCCTAGGTTATGAAGAAATGTTTTAAGTAGGATTAATAAATGGGAATATATTTAAGGGAGATTTTGAATAACTTTCACCTAACTAGAAGAATGTGTTCCAAGTTTTCAAAGACACTAAACAATTATGGTACTTGAAAATGTATTTTGGTAATGTTCTGAATATTAATCTAAAATGATGTAATATCCATGTATGTTAAGCCTGGTTCTCTATATTTGGTTTCAAAGTAAAGGTTTAATAAACTTTTAGAAACTAGGATGAGAAAACTTTAGAGATATCCCTAGGGTTATTTCTAAGAATTTGTCTAGGAATATCTATAAGGATAAGTCTAATAATGAGTTAAAGTATAGGAAAATGCCCTCGAATTTTGGTAAAGGATAGAGCGAGTAGTTTCTGAGAAACAAATACATATCTATATACTATAATTGGATGTGGCTCTGGTAAATATGTACATAGGGGTAACAACCACAAAAACACCATATTGATCTAAACTCGATTGAGAACTGGTGTACTATAATGGGCCTTTCGGAACACCTTGTTTGATACTCTATGAGAATATGCTTTGGGAATTAACAAACTCTTTATAAACCATAATGAAGTATTTTAATATAATAGGAATATTAATAACCTAGTATAAATAAAATGTGTCATATATTAAATATGTAGGTGTTACTATTTAGATATCCTTTAAATAATTTTTCATGATTATGTGGTTATCTTCTAGGATAAGTCTTTCTCACCCTTTGATTTCGTATTTTAGTTAAGAGTGGGAACTAGAATAAACTAAATTAACATTGAATGTTACTAATGTGGAAAGCTTGGGCATGATAAAAAATTATTTCCTGAGTGGAAATCTCATAAAGAGAATCAGAAAGGTCCACAAGTATTGGTTATACTATTGAAGATAAAGAGACTGCAAATTACATGTGAGAGGTATTGGATGTTCTTCCCATATTGTTTATATTAAATGTAAGAAGCATGATTAGATTTAGGTTTAGTAACCTTAAGATGTGATTTATATTCCATATTTTAGGAAAGGAGTATTAAGGGATGAGATGATGAAGTCTGAGTGATGGTTTAATAATAAAGTTTAATGATTTAAGTGTATATGTATACGAATTCAAGAATTATGTTATAGGAATCATGAATTATATGTTTTCCATTATGTATTTTAAAAACTAAATTGAATGGTGCTTATGAACTAGAAATAGGATTTAATGGAAAGGTGATATTTTGATTAAGGGAATGTTACCCTTAATGTGTCCCTAATGTTGAGAAAATTTTGTTTAGCTTGGATAAAGATATGATTGATATGGATAAAGTAAATTGGATAGTATTAATTACCCTATAAATGATTATTTATTTTTTAAAAAATTGTTCTATTTCATCAAGTATGAAGTTTACAACATCTTTGATTTAAGTAATATATCCAGTAATCATTGGAATAAGGAAGCATGCATGTTTTCTAAAAGGATTTATAGTAATTCATGTTATTACTATATTTCAAGATAATATACGATGAGGGTATTAACATGTTTAGAACGTGACAACCAAGAGAGACTTTATGATATATGGTGGATCAATGTTAATCTGATGTCATGACCTTATTTATAAACGTTTGAATTTTCATCTTTTATAAGGGTTATAAGGTTAACCGTTTGAAGAAATTTTATGTTAAACTTCAGATGATCTTTTTAAAATTAAAGTATTATCTCACCACATAAGGATTTGTTCATATTGGGTAAACTATTCTAACAACTTTTTTTGTGGTAACTAATGACAGATGGGATGGCATATCATGGATCTCATGATTAGTTAGTGCTCCGTGAATAAAAAATCTACCTTCCTTTTTGGAGAAATATGTGAAGTGTAAATTGATTAAGGCACAACAAAGGGAGATATTGTAACGAATAAAGTAAGTATATATTCTCATGAAAATTATTAAAATCTAGGGAAAGGATCTTGAAACCAAAAAAATTATCTAGGTAAATTCATTTTTGATGAATGAATGGACCCTTAGATCATCACATATTTACGACATTTTGATTGTTAACTTTTTCCTGACCTTGTTCTCTATCACTCTCCATCAAAACATGATGGTTATATTTCTCTTCCATGTCCATGTTATCACTTTACCCCAATTTTATCCCATGTGGAAGCCTATTTATGATTTAATTTGGGTAACTATCATGTTTCCATCATTTATTTTTTAATGGAACCTTTAGTGTTTATATTTATGACGTTTATTTCTATGAAATGAACTTTCAAGTATTAAACCTTTAATAACCCAGAAAAATTTTGAGGGAAAAATTCGTTTTAATGGGTTAGAATGTAACACCCTGATATTTTTTGAAATAATATTTTTTAATTAATTTAATATTTTTGATATTTTTTAATTCACGAAATACTGGATATAGTTTTTTTACATTAAATTACTACATTTGGATTGTGTTATACGCAACACCAAGTTAAATGTGCACTACAAGAAACATTTATATTATCTTATGGTACACACAATAATATTTTTTCTAGTATTACACAAAATACTAAGTCCCTTAGATTTCTTTCATTACACACAAGGATGAGTTTTTACCGAACTACAATATAATATTATTATGATTATTAAAATATTATTATAGCTTAAACCTACATGTTGGAATTAAATTTATAAATAAGATTAAATAAGTTATAAAAATATGATTCACACATGTATATAAAATGAATAATTTTTTTATCAATCACAATAAGTTAATGTAAGAACTATTTGAAAATAAATAAATTACTTTTCTAAGAAAACAATTTTTCCATGTACAAACACAGTTTTATCTCAATAAATTAAACAAACCACTTTTGATTAATTTTTTCAATAAAATTTATATATTATATATGAAATTAATTTTTTTATACTCATCTAATATATTTTATATTTATAAGATAATAATAACTCTAATTTTATGAATACAAATATGTATTCTTCTAAAAAGTAATTTTACCGCCTTTTAATGGAAAACCAATTTTAAATATAATTATTCAAAATTTTATAATTTTTATTTGAAAAAATAAATTTCCTTTTTTGAAATCGGAACATAACAATTATATTATGTTGAATTTTTGGTATTTTTCTATGAAGTTTCATTTTTTGTTGAATATTAAATAATACTGAATATTAATTTAAAAACACTTTTTCAAATAATCTCTTTATAAGGATAAATTATGTTTTTGATTGGTTTTAAAGTTCAATTAGGTCAATTATACATCAATTAATCCAATTTATTTAATTTTAGTCAATTTCACTTTAAAATTGGACATAAAAATTTACCAAACTTTTTGAACATTTTTACTTTAGAAACCTTCTTTTTCAACCTGTCTGTGGGATTAAATTTAAATTAATTTATACCAATTTTATTATAATAATTTTTGGAAAATTGATTCCATATTTGGAATAAGAATAATATATAATTTTAAATAAGTTCAACATAATTTTTTACAAAAAAATATCTGTGAAATTAATTAAAATTAATTAAAAGATTAAGTGAAACATTATCTTAATAAGGGGATAAACCTTACACTTAAGGGAAAAATGACCTATAAACTTTTCAAAAATACATTTTTGGGACATATGTAGAACCTATAATCCCCTTTATATAATATTGTTAACTATTGGAGCTACTTTTCATAGGAAAAACTTGGGTGTATTTCCCTTTTCAAAAATTTACAATAATGCCACTCCTCCTCTACGATAAAACGTTACTCACCCCTCCCACTTATTCAAACCTCTAAATACATTTGGATCATGGAAAATATACTCATATAAGATCCCAAAATCCATCCCTTAATACTAGAATCCTAGCTTTGTGTATAAATCCAACCAAGGAATCTCTTTGGTGCAAACCAAGAGGAGTTACCCAAAGAAGTAACATCTTTCCTCAGGCCCCTTTGCTTTATTTTCATTCTCTACCCCTTAAAATATTTTTATGACATGATTATATAATAAAATAATTATAATATATATATATTGATATGTTTTTATTCTATGGTTTTTACCTACACTTACACAAACATCCATCTAATGAGTAACAAACTTACCATTCTTGTGTACAGAAATCTACCGCCTCACGAAACGATGTTGTTCGTTTTAACTTTACCACATCTCATGGTTGGGAATTATGATGGAAAATATATTTTTATATGATATATATTATATTTATTATATACATTCTTATATAATTATTATATAACATATACCATTATGATTTCCATTTTTAAAATATGATAATTTTGTTTGGGAAGTGTTCACTATTACTTCCTCAAAGTGATGTGATTCATTACACTCTATATGGAATGTATTAAGGAAGGGTTTAGTGAAATTATATGATATATATGACATAATAATTATAATTTAATGATATTACATATATATATATATATTTCATTTAATTTCTTTCTGTCAATATGACAATGAAACAGAAACAGTATTCGTGTGTACGTACGACCTACCATCTCCATAAATGATGTATTCCATTTCATATTTATATATTCTATATTATTATTATTAATAAATATATACTGAATATATATAATATTTATATAATAATTTACATTATTTAAATAATTAATTCATGATATATGCCATAGGATCAATAATAACAATTCAAAACATATATGAAAAACAAAAAAGATATTACTAGAAACATAACATTAACATGGAGTTGCTAGTAAATATGTAATATAAATTCATAAAAACCATATATTGTTTCAAATATAATAATATGTTTTTTTTAGATTTATAATAAACTAATATTTTTTATACATGATGTTTGAACATTATGAAGAAAATCAAGACTTAAGGTATGGGAATTTCAACTCACTTTTTATTTTTGTGAGATACATGCCTTATTCAGCACTCACTTATTTTGTGTGGTGTGCATAATTTCCATGCATGTATTAATATATTCTTATACTTAAATTTATGGGTATTTACATATCAATTTTATGATCTTTCATTCATGGGTTTTATGTTTCAAAAGATACCAAATCGGTAAAGTAATTTTGTCTCATTTGCCTTCTTTGAGACACATGCCATGTTATGCACCTATATTTATCTATGAGGTTAATATACTACCTTTAAAATATTTTATCATTAATATTGTTAATTTCATGATATTTTCAAATTAATTTAATTTTATTCTTTCTATTTTATTATGATTCAAAGTTTCCAAAGTGGTAATGGTTTATTGTTATAATATCATCATTTATTGAGATAGTTTATGATTATACTTACATTGATGAAATATTATGAATCATATATCAATAAATATCATTAATTTTATTCCCCTATGGTTATTGAATTATTATCCAAGTAATGTTACCATTTTTCCACTCTTTGGTACTTAAGATAATTAAGAAAAAAATTATGAAAATCAAACTTTATTTCTCTTTTCGGTTAGAAATATGTGTTCTTTAAAAAGTGTATTTTCTAAAAATGTTCTCAAAATATGTTTTAATATTATCCTGTAATATTTAATTTAAATTTATACTCTTGTTTTCCTTTTAAAAAATTATTTTAAAAAAGGAATATTCGGATCATTTTCCAATTGAGACACTTTTCTAAATATTTATAGAACAAAAGGAATGTTTGTCATGTATAGATTTATCTGACGTCATTGTCATCCTGCCTTTGAAGCTTCATTTGAAATTTTACAAGATTTATTTTTATGAATTTTTTTTTTCTAATATTCTATATATTAATTATTTAAGTGTTTTTCCATTAAATTTTTTTTTAAAATATATTTTTTATTCAAGAAGTGTTTTAAATGATTTTAAAACTTTCCTTTAAATATTTTCAAAGATTTATTTATTTTTATGAATTTTTTTTCTAATATTCTATAAATTAATTTTTTAAGTTTTTTTCAATTAAAAAGTTTTTAAAAAAATATTTATGATTCAAGAAATGTTTTAAATGATTTTCAAACATTCCTTTAAAAAATTTCAAAGATATTATCAAAGAAAAAGATATTCAAAGATGTTATACGTTTAAAAAAGTGTTTTAAATGTTTTCTTGCTTCCTTTATAAGTTTTCAAGATTATTTTAAAATAAAATTATTTTAAAAAGGTTTTATGTTTTAAAAAACATTTTTCATAGAAGTAAGGATATTTTTCTCAAGAAATGTTTTAAATGGTAAATAGTTTTTTATAATAAAAGGATTTTTGAAATGGTTTTGTGAAAAGGATTTTCAAACATAGGATATTTATCTTAAGAAATGTTATATGTGATCTTTCAAAATCCTTCTCCATCTAAGTTGACATACTTTGTTATAGTTTATTCTTTACTAGGGATATGATCCAAGAATACTATTCATATTCTTTATTGAATGGTTTATGTTTAGATGGAATGAAGTTTATAAAACGTGTTCCTCCTCCATGGGTTATATTATTTTGAAACCTATTTATTTTCACGGGTTATTCTTTGATGAAATTATTATGAAACCAATATATTTTCCATAGGTAATGATATGATAAAATGTTATAATACCCATTTCATTTAAAGGGTTATGTTATGATGTTTATGGAACTCATCTCTTTTTATAGGTCATGATATGATGAAAGTTTTATTATCTTGTGGAACTTGTATATATGATTTTATTATGTGATGGGTGGGACATATATCTCCCTTTAATGACTTGGGAAAATACTCATATCTCATGTGATAATGATGGGAATCAATTCGATGGGTCTAATCCACTATAGAAGATGGGGAAACTTGCTCCATTAGGGAAGATGGGAAAAACTAATACATTATGGGAAGATGGGGAAACTATATCAACTATGGGAAGATGGGTAAACTCAATACACTATTGGAAGATGGTGAATCTTGATCCCTTACAAGGAAATGATTGTGACTGGGGATGGCGATGTGTCCCACCTAGTAGGTGTAGTCCCCAGAAAGTTCCATGAAAAGTTTTTGGCAACAAGCTTTGATTTATAGGGAATTATGCTACATGTTTATGTATCTTAAACAAATTATATGTATTATACCTTTGATATGATCATATGGTTCATGTTATTGATTATATTTTGATTTGTGTCATATGAACTGCCAATATTTATTCAATGACTTGTGATTATGATCTTTTTATACAGGGTAGGATCTTAAAATGTTATTCTCATGTTCTATTACCCTTATGATTATGTTATGATTCTATATTTCTTTTATTTTCCCTTATTGGGAATTCAGTCTCACCCCTTTCTTATGATTCCTCTCCCCAAGTTATGAAGAAAGTTTTTAACTAGGATTACTAAAGGGTAAGATCTTTAAAGGATATATTGAAGATATTTCACCAAACTAGAAGAATGTGTTCCATTTTTTCAATTACACTAAACTATTATGGTCCTAGGGCATGTATTTTTTGTAATGTGAAAAATATTCATCTCAATTGATGCAATATCCATAAATTTTAATCTTGGGTCACTATATGAAATATAATAGACTAGGCCTTTTTGGCTTATTCCTTTGTGATTTTCAGAAGATAGAGCCTACATATGGGATTTCAATGGGGAGTAAAAGTTATTAGTGTTACCATTAAGGTCACAAAATGAAGGGTTGTCAATAGAATATGTGTGGTTTTGGAGTTCTTGTTCATGGATTTTTGGGGTGTCTCATGGTATGAGGGGTTCAAAGGTTGATTTTTGGAAATGTGAAGAACCTTATAAAGTTTCATTTTGACATTTTAAAGTTTAATATTCAGATATCTTATTCATAATATAATGGTTGATTTCATGACACAACATTCCTTGGAAGTGGTTGAGTTTTCCCATAGATGGGCTTCATTATATGACTATATTCATCGCGACATATAACATGGGGGCCATGGTTTGGTGGTTTTTTATGGAGTAGAGTTGTGGCATGGTGATTAAGTTTGTGGTGTGTCCCATCTCTTATAGTATCAGATACTAATGTATGACTAAGTCTTGAATGAGAGAGATATGGGGGTGGGATTTTCAACATGATTTTTGAAAACTGCTTGATTTATCCTATTCATAACATGACCATGACTTGTCATGTTGTTATGCCCTATTTTTTAGCTGGATATGAATTTGTAGCCCCTTAATTTCTCTTTAATTCCTTTGATTTCTCACAAACCTTGGATGACTGAGTGGTATCTTTGGATATATTTTAGCCCCTATTGTTCTGATTTATCCCTCATCTTATAGGGATCAACTATTAATGATTCAAGGTGATATCCCACTTCTTTATTTTTAATTTTCTTCAAGTTATTCATCCAGGATGGTTGATGAAGTTTTGTTGGATCTATTTGGGAGATACATTATAATAGGGATTGATGTGATCTTGGTTTATCTAGTATTTACCTTAAATAGTATTAGTGTTTTGGTCATCTCTTCCCTTATTTCTTAAACAATAGAATTGGAAGAATCAATTGATATAGAGTATTTGATAAATCTATTCTATCTTGTGTATAATGTGGAAATAGAATTATTTTTCTTACATTGGAGGTATAATATAAACTTTCTTGATTAATATAATGAACCATATTTGATAAAACATAAGGGGATTAATTGGTACACATGTGTTTTCAGGATTTCTTTATGTTTCTTACATGATTGATATCCATTTATAGTTTATGATTGAATCTTTTATTGTAGTTATGTTACTTCCCATGATTAAAATGATAGAGTAACCTTTTTATAAAATTTTATTAACTTAAATATGGAAATGAATTAGTTGTGTGGGATAAAGGAATTGACATGAAACAATGTTTTGGATAAGGTTAAATGTGGAAGTTCTTGATATTGAAATCTATTATTTTTTCAACTAGAATTATTATTCTTGTTGAATTGATTATGTAGTTATTTTTTTTGTGTTTTATGTGATAAATATGGTTCTTGGAAATGATCTGTTAGAGTGGATTTTTTATTAAGTTTTCAACTGCCATATGAATGGTGTCATGAGAGGATGTGCTTGTTTATATAGTGTGATGGTTATTATGACTGGTTTTGGAGTTAATCGTGTATATTATGCATTGGGGGTAAATTTTTGATACCAAGTTGGCAGGAGGAAGTGTGGTTCGAATGGCTTGCGTGATTTACAGGATTCTGTTGGTTTTGATAGATTTTGAATTTTGAATTATTTCCCTCTAGATTGTGGGATGTTTTTGGAAAATTTGATGTTTTGAACTATGTGTGGTTCACATTATTGTTGTGAAAGTGGTTTATGAAAATAAGAAAAAATTATTTGGAGTAGTAGTAAGGAAGTGTAACTGGTATTGATGAACATGGGAATGGGTATGACTAGAATTGAATAAAATAATGGTTCTAAATGAAATAATAATACACAAAATTAATATATGATGACATAAATAAACATTAAAGATGTATTTAATAGGTTGATATTAAATATTTATTTGAATGAAACATTGAATTTAATATGGTTGGTAATGATAAAACCGTAAATGGGTTAAATTATGTGGCTTGAGGGGAAATTTGTATAGTTATGGTGAATCTTTTGAATAGAAAACAGGGATGGTTTGTGGTGTTATAGTTTATAGTGGAGGATATGTGTAGCGATGGAGACTTGGTGATGTTCTTGGGTTGTGATAGTACTGTTAAGGTATAGAATTTTTAAGTAGGACTTGTGTGTGAAATTATATAACAGTTTTTTCTTTTGATTTCTATATGAATGCAACTTGAGTCATATATCCACACTGATGACCAAATTGTTTGGGTTAAAAGTGTTTTCCCAAACATCTAGTTTAATAAGGGAATATATGTATAACTAATATCTATTTCCTGAGGTGGTGAATTTGGTTAGAGGTGATGCCATTAGGATTCACCACTTTAGACCACCTTAAAGGAATGTGGAATTTTTCTTCTCTCAGGTCTATGTCCCCTGTCTCTGTTTGGTTTTTGTATGTTCTTTTCTAAAATAAATAAATGATTATTATTATGGATAACTAATACTTATTCCCCACTATACCTTCCATGTATAGTATGGTCTATGATGGATCAAGGTAAGTATGATCATACTAGTGTAATATGCGATATACTATAAAACCTTATGGGATAGTGATGTGATGATAGGTATGATTATACAGGTGGAGTGTTTAATGTTCTAACAGACCTTGTGGGTTTTTGGTATGATGAGATATGGTAGGGGTTTTGTATGGTAATAGGAGGGAATGAGGTTGATTTCTTTCTGGTTCGTTATACCCTACTGTACTGGAAAAGTGATATGAGATTAGGATATAGTATGATGTGGTGAATATGTGATTATGATAAAATGGTTATGATATTTTTTTGTTATGATATGTGATTAATATGGAATGTTTCATCATCATAGAATAAGGTATGGATGTAATATGATGTGTGTTGTTGGGTAATAAGATAGACAAACTAGTGGGGAAGAGATGCGGGGTAGCATTTTTTATATATTTATATAATAGTATGTTATGATGATTAGATTCAATATTGGGTGAGTGAGACGTAGTGAGGATGACTGGGAGTTGACCTATTGGGTGATTTTTTATTCTATTGTTTATTCACATGAGAATTAGTATAATTAATCCACATTTTCATGAGATTTATTTAGTATGATCCTACTAAGTACACATTTTATGATCTCTCTTATAAATATATATATCCATTTTATAGATTTCTAGGAGGACTTTGGTGACCAAGCTAGATTGTACTAGATCGGAACTTAGTATTGGCTATGGAGTTACTACCTAGGAAAATTTTTTTGAATTTTTTTTTATAGAAAATATATTTTTATTAAATTACATTAATTATGGGATATTGGTTTTATAATATATCCTGGTTTTGATTGGTGGTTGATTTGTATATTCCTAGGATTTATGGGGGAAATTTCTTCCCATTTGTGTGATTATACCCTCATTATTAGTCACCACCCCGAAGCCTATTGGTGGTGGGATTTGGTGGTCACTCACTTCTTCACTGTAGTTCCAGAAGGGGTCCCCAATATGGGAAGGTCATCATAAAGTTATATTAGAGCTATGGATGAGATTTGGGATGAAGGATGGGATTAGGCACCATGGATAATTGCATGGTATTGGTTGGGAAACAGTATTAATCAAACCTCATGTGTGATGTAATAAGAGAACCTAGAAAGGACATAGGAAATTTAATCCACTTATGATCCAATCCATATAACTTAATCTTACTAAAAACCCTAAGTTATGTAATTTTTATTATTGGGTAGAGACCTAGGAGAGGTACATGGATCATTATTTTTTCTAGTGATTGAACTAGGGTGGTTTTTGGGGATGGACTGAAATAGACCTAATAGAATAAATTTAATGAATTTCATATGACTAGTAAGAGGGATTTTCTTTATTCTATTATCCAAATTTCATGTTTTAAGGATTTTACGAAGAGGTTATTGGAGTCCTCATTTCTTTTCTTTCACTCACTCGAGGTGTTTCTAGTGTATTTATGCCTTATGTCATTAGTTGATCCTTATGTGCCTTGAGTTTTATATGTGATTCTATAAAATTTGATATTTTTTTGATCTTATGTGTTTATATTATTTAATGGTATATATGTTATTATTAATTTCAAACCCCAAGTAACAATGGATTTTAGGTGGGGTAAATATTAAATTAAAATCATGGAAATGTTAAAATCAACCTCACACTTTTTGAAATTTTTTGTGTTTTCCATTGTGTATTCTTGATAATCACTAATGTTCTAGAAACCTTAAGTTTCATTAAATTATATCGAATGAATTTCTGAAGGCTCGCCATTTTTAATTCTGTTATGTGTTAATATAGATTTATTAGTTTTTAGGTTAAGCATGTTTATATTTATTTAAAAAGGCACATGGTAGGGTTGTATTCATTGAATAGAAATAATGTTATATATGAATGTAAATTTTCCTAATTATAGGAATTTTATTTGACAGTATGGTCATTCATACCACATTATATTGGTCACCATGTTTGGTATAATTTTAGTTTCCTAATGTTATCAGTTGTCTTAACTAAAATCATTTTAATGTTTTCATATGGTTCTAGTTTAACTATTAATATCATTTTATTCTTGATAAGTTGAACTTTCTATAATATTAGGTAACCAATTTTAATTAAATTGATAATGATATTCCTCTAAAAACCAATTTAAATTCAATCATTCTAATTTTTAGAAATTATTCCATGTTATGTAGTAACATGTGTAGTGATTTTTAGTGTTGTTTTCTTGAAATTCTTGAATAATGATATTCCCATTGAAAATATATTTTCTTAAATAATTATAGATTTTATTTTACCAAAGATTTAATTTATTTTAAAAAAAAGTTGTCTTGATAAATGGGTTGACTGTGTTTTACAAAAATAGGTTTTTCTTAAAAAATATTTATCAATTAAATGGTTTTCCAAATATTGAAATAGTTTTGTTAATATAAAATTTTTTAAATCTATGGGTTTCAATTAAAGGTTTTCTAATTTTAACTAATTTTTTTTATTTTATATTCTATTTAACATTCCTAAAATTATTAAATTTCTAAAAAGTTAATTATTGATTCCTTAAGGGATTTAGTTAATTTCTTTTCCTAATTATGATTATTATGAACACAATGTGTTAGTTTTGATTTATGGGAATGGCAAAGTGGGTGTCATATTTCTTGATGAATTAATGGATGGTGTAATTTGGGTGTTGATGTAGTAGTTTTTTTGGAGTTATGATGGTGATGATTTTAGAGGAACAAATATTTTATGGAGGATGACTTATTTTAGTAGTTTAGGGGATGGGGGTATATTTGATTCTTATATTTTAGTTGATTTTCCCTTAATATTGTTATGTGATTTAATTATTTTTATTAACCTTGATGATTTTTTAGGTTTAATAATGTCTTTTTAGAATTATCAATGTGATGTGATTGGGAAGTACAAGGAGTCATGGGATAGGGTGATGGAATGATTTAAGTAGCAGGAGGTGTTGATGTTTCATAGAAGGGTTTTGGGCCCTTATGTTAAGGATTTTCTAGAAGTGGTTGGGGTTTATTTTTAATTTACAAGGATAATATATTAGTTTCAGGTTTATTAGTAGTATGTTCTCATTGAGGGGTGTATTAATAATGGGAAAATGTGAGTCATGGTTAGCTGTAAGAGGTTTCTTGAGAAGGTTTTGTTACCTTGATTGGGAAGGAGTTTATTCCCCAGGTTCATATGGATGTGAATATGAAAAATATCTAGGAATTTCAATAATGGTGATCCATTGTGCATACACTTTGGATTTTATTTTTTGCATTTTTGGTCAAATATTTAGACAACTTGTCTGATTTAGAAATAAAATCATGAAATTTATAGCTAACATTGAGGCTAACAATTCAACAGATGGTGCTGATTTTATCGTTGATGACCTGGTTGGAGGTGATGTATTGTGCCAAGGTTATTGAGCGTGGTTTTCTCTAGATACTTATAAGGATTGAGATAAAGCCTCATATTGTGCGATTTTTTAGGAGTAAGTGGATTTTGAGTAGATCTTCTAGAGATAGGGTACATATTATTACTCTGGGGTTGAGTATCTTAATGTGTCCTATGACTTGTGGGTTGATATGTTTTCATTTGGACACTATATGGAATTATAAGTATGAGTTCCCCATGTCTTTTGGTGTTTTTGGTTTTAGTAAGGTGTATTTTATTGTTTGGTAGGGTGGTCAAGTTTTAGTGGGTAACTAGTTATAATGGGGTGAGTTTGGTTTGAGAGTCTATACATGAGTATGTTTTAATTCAGTGACCTTATACATTTTGTAAACTATTAATTCTTTTAAATGATCCTTATAATTTTAGTTGATGTGTTTTCCATGGAATTATTTGACTCTATTTCACTTTTAATTGTTTTGAACATTTAAATTTTATTAATGTAGTTTGTTTTTAGGAAAATTAATGATCCATACTTAATAAATGAAGTAAATTTCTATTTTACTTAAATATAATCATGAATTTTAAAAACAAATTCATTTTGGGAATAAATTAATTTATAAACATAATTTTATAAAAAAAATTCATCAATATGGAAGGAATTAATGGTTATTAAGAGAATAGTTGAGTTTTGGTAAGGTGTGGTCGATGTTGTCCTCTCTATTTCTCTCCTCAGTTGAGTTCCTTTGATATAGGGATTCTTTTATGATAGGTATCTCGTGTGGTTTTTAGGTTTTAGGGATTCCTCCTGGTAAGGTATGTCTAGTGTTGCAGTAAAATTATTGGTTTAAGGGTGGTAAGTTCATGGTGGATGATTTCCCAATAGTATAGTAATTCCTATGGATTTTAAGGTTCATTCCTAAATTAGTTTATTACTCCCTAGGTTCAAGAGGGTATTTCATTTTTATAGAATTAGCCTCATTAGGTAGGTCTATATCTTAGTGGTTATATTTTGAGAGATTTGTTTCTATATATCAAGTGATGTTAAAATGATTTATCATGTGTTTTTTATTATTGGGGTTATTTTTCCATGAGTCGCATTAATTCTCAGTAATACCATTTCCTCTAATTGAGAGGTATCTCTGAGATAATTTTAGGTTTGGTGGTTTTCATTATTTTCCAACTAAGTTTTAATTCTT
Source organism: Viscum album (assembly GCA_963277665.1). Classification (NCBI taxonomy): domain Eukaryota; kingdom Viridiplantae; phylum Streptophyta; class Magnoliopsida; order Santalales; family Viscaceae; genus Viscum; species Viscum album. The sequence goes on from OY728123.1 coordinate 57,899,741, forward strand.
GGAGATGAGAATAATTTTAGAGTTATATAATGCAATGACCTAGAAATTTATAAACCATCCTTTTATAATTTTCATGAGTTTTAGGTTGTATATAATATTTTGGTTGGGGTTATCAGGTCGTATAATAAACATTCATGTTTTTTTGTAATGGGATGGCATCAATAGATGTATGGCTCTCGGGTTCTTTCTCATGATTTACTGAGGTGTGCCATTAAGTGATGGGTTTGATGGTGAATTTTTTGCAAAGTGAGAAACCATAAAAGATTCAAGTAAACCTTATGAAATATCATTTTATAATTTTTTAGTCACAACATGATGGTTGAGTTCATGGATCATTATTTCATGGAAGTTGTTGAATTTATTAATGGATGTGCTTTATAGTGCGACCATATTCATCACATCACATACCCTAGGTGATGAGGTTCAGTGGTTCTTCCTGATGTAGAGACATGACATAGTGTTTCAGGTCATGAAATGACCTCTCATTGATCACATATAATTGTAATGTTTGACTGAGCCTTGAATAAGGGAGATATGTGGGGTATTCATAGCATGGTTTTCTAGAGGAGTTCAATTCAGCCCAGTTGTGATGCAACCATGACTTTTCATTCCAAGAAACCATATTTATTCAACTATATATAAATTGGAATTCTCATAATTTTCCCTTTAATTCCATCTATTAATCTTGGACCTTGGTTGATCAAAGGTATAACTTTTGAAGTTATTGATCCCTTATTGATTGTCTTTATCCCTTGTCCTCTAAAGATCAACTAGTAGAGATATGAGTTGAGTTATGCCTTTTATCCCTTGGGTTTTATCCTTTTTATTCATATGATTTAGTTGATACAGTGGTGTTGGATCATTTTGGGAGGTTTATTTTGATTAGGATTGTTGTGATTTAGGTTTATTGATATTTCCCTTGTGTATGATTATTATTGTGGCCAGCTCTTCCCTTGTATCTTATACAACATATTTGGAAGCGTTGTTTGTGGTTGGGGATTCAAGAACTCACTTCTATAGTTTGTATAACGTGGAATTAGAAATATTTTAATTTAAATTGGCAAATAGTATGAATTTTCTTAATGGATAAAATGGATTGAATTTGAGAAAAAAAAGATATGTGGTGATATGCTGTGTTTCTAGGATTTCTTGATGTTTCTTATGTGATTGATATCCATGTTTGGTATTTGCAGGAAATTCTTATTGGTAATATGAAACTTGTTCCATTTATGTGGTTAAAATAATGTAAACACATTTCATAAATAGTTAATAACTTATATATAGTAATGAAATAGTTGTGTGGGAGAAATTAATTAAAATGAAAGCATGATATGAATAATAAATAATGTGTAAGTGCTTGATGCTAAAATATATAGTTGCATGATTCTAAAAATGATTATTGTTGTACATGAGATTGTGTGGTTATTATTGGGGACTATTATGTGATAAATAAGGTGGTCAAATATAGGATTTTAGTTTCTATTTTGAAGCAAAGCTATAACTCCCTTTCCATGAGTTTCAAGAGGGGATGTGATTGTGGATGTGGTGTGTTGGTTATTTTAGTTAGTTTTAGGGGTTAATGGTGTGGATTGTGCATCAGGGTTGCAACTGAGTTTCCATGGTTGGAAAGAGGAGGTATGGTTGTGTGATAAATGTTTGATGTTACAATTTCCAAGTAGAAAAAAATAACTAGTAATGATGAAATTTGATATGGGTATGACTGTAATTGAATTAAATAATGGTTTTAAATGAAATAATAATGCATGAAATGATTCAGTGGTGGAAAAAATAAATGTGGGTGATGGATTGAATGCTTTTTCAATAAATATAGAATTTAATGAAAAAAAATATTATGATTTGGTTGGTAATGGTAAAACTAAAAATGGGTTAAACTATGTGGATTGATGGGAAATTCTACATGGTTATGGTAGCTATTTTATATAGGAAGTGGGTCTGGTTTGTTGTGTTATTTCTGGAAATGGTGGTAGTGAACGGAACTGGAAACATATTGTTATTATTGGGTTTTGATATTACTATTTGGGTTTAAACCTTTTGTGTTGGTATTGTGTGTGAACTTTTATACTTTTATTTTCCTATGATTTCTATGCACACCTCACTCGAGTCAGATATTCTTATAGACACCAGGATATTTTAGGTTTCATATGTTTTCAACAAAAAATCTAGGTAGGAAGTAGAATGGATGGTTGAATACTCCCTCTTCACCACTCTCTTTTTAAACTGTGGTATAGGTTTTGATGGATCATGGTTGGTACGATCATATTATTATCGCATGTGTTTTAATAGAATACCCTTTGAAGCATGTGTGTGATGATATGTAAGACTATACTGGTGGAATTCTTAATGTATGAGAAGACATTGTGGGGTAATGTTATGATGATATATGGTGAGGGTAATACATGGTTGTAAGAGGGCATGGGATTGATTTCATTCATGTTCATGATACTCTACTATAAAATAAATTTGATATGAAATTGGCATGAGGTATACAATGGGGAATATGGGATGATGATGATGTGGATTTTATATATTGTGTGGTTTTTTATGAGATAGGTATGTTGTGTTGTGACATAATCGCATAAGGGATGGAAGTGATTGGAAATTTAACGTTGAGTATTGATAGAGTAATACTAGCGAGGAATTGATGAAGGGTATCCTTTTTGATATATTATTTTGATATTATGTTACTATTCTTGGATGCAATATGGGGTGAGAATTCCTTAGTGAGTATTGCCGACAGTTGACCTGTTAGTTGCTTATCTATTCTACTATTTATTCACTAGAGCATTCCATTAAATTTTCCACATTTTCAAAGGACTACATGAGTATAATCAAATTGAGTATACATGTTATGCTTATCCCTATATAAGATAAATATCTTTTTATAGGTTTCCTGGAGTGTTTTGGTGACCGAGATGGATATTACTAGCTTAAAGATTGGGATAGGCAGTGGATTTATTGCCAAGTAATTTTATTTGGTGACTTTGTAGTTGTATGAAATTATATTATTTTTTAGTACATCGGTTTTACTCTATATTATAGTTCTGATTTGAGGTTATTTTACATATTCCTAAGACTTATGAGAGTAATGACTCCCATTTGTGTGATTATACCCTCAGTGATAATTGCCACCTTGTGGCCAATTTGAAGTGGGATTTAAGGGTCAATCTCATCTTCACTATATGCCAAGGTAGGGTTCCTAGTAGGGGAGTGTCATGACATAAAAATTTTAAACAAATATTATAGACTAGAAAATATCATTATCACGCTGTTTTATCCTTTAACACCAAAATTACACCAAATATCCTCTAAATTTTACCAGACTTTATCTAATTTTCACCAACAACATAATCCATATAATATTACATTTTTCAAAAAAAATATTAATTTTTTCATGCTTCATCATTCTTATCGTTTGATCCATAATTATCTTCCTCAATAACCTAGGTTTCAATATAATATAATATAATATATACGGTGAACATAGTATGTATGTACAGTTTACATACTACATATATAATTAACTTATATCTATCATATAATATATTACACAGAGTGTATGTTTTGTATATTGAATTATTTTTACACTTGATATAATATGTGTGTATAATGTCGGTTATATATATATATATATATATATTAAAAATTACATATTAGTATAACACACATAATATATTAATATTATATATATATATTACATAATATAATGAATAAAATACTTATTTTTCATTATATGAATCTTTATATCTTGAAAATAACATATGTTCTATGCATTATATATTTTTTATAATTTAATGCATGTAAAATATAATTGAAAACATTTACTAAAAAGTTTTTATGGAACTTACTAAAAAATTATTATAATATTTATCACTTCAGATAATTTCTTTTCTATAAATTTTATAATATTTATGACCAAAAATGTGTTTTTCTTGTAATAGTTAAAGTGGATTTTTTCTTGAATACAAGTGGTTTTTTTAGGTTGACTATGTATTTATTTCAGTCAGGTGGTCTAAATTCTTTTAAAACTCTATACATCTTCTATTTTTTATTGGGTTTTTGTGTGTTAGGTTACAGGTGTGCACTCATAAGTTCGCCATATTTTCATTTTTTATAAAATAATGATTAATGGATAAGCTAGAATTTTATTAGAGAGACAAATATTTAGTATTTTACCAAAAATAACCCAAAAATATACTTAATAATATTATAAGTTGTTTGAGGTTGTTATTTATATCAGTATCTTATCGAATCATTGTCAAATTAATCGAATCATATCCATTTAGGAGCTAACACTGCTATTTTTAGTTGTTATTTTTATATTTATTTCTATTTTTCATTATTCCCCCATTTTTAATATTATATATGTAGTAATGGTTTATAAGTTTCCATACCACATAATAATAATGGAATCTATCTATTATAAGAGATGGTTTTTAATAAAATTTTATTTTTTGATAAAAACATTTTAAATTAAAAGTTATAAATAAAAAAAATTAAAAGTTAATGAATTAAAAAATTATGGATATTTGGTAATGTTTTTGAAATGTTTCTAAATAATCATGTATTAACTATATATTAATTTTAAATTAATTGATTCTAAACATAGGTAATTCCATTACCTAAATTTTAAAAAAGTTATAGAATTTTGATATCGATAAATTTTTTTTGTTTTTAATGTCACAAAATTAACGGTGTTTTTAAGTGTATCTAATTATTTAGGTTTTTTAACATGATTAATTAGTTACTTTAAAAAATGAATAATTAATAGTTTTTTTGAAAAAGTTTCTAATTATAAATGTTTTTAAATATGGATAAAAAATCATATTTAAAAAACATGACAAATTTTCCATCACCACATTCCACAACATTTTTTGAAAATAAAAGTAATGATACTAGTAATAATGTATGATATGATTTCATTTTATAAAATAGGTGTTGTTTATCAATCACACCATGATTCATTAATATTATTAATTAATTTTCTTATTATTTTAGTTCTTTTCAATAAAGTATACTCAAGAACTACTTTTATTAGATGCTTTTAGTTATGTTGTTATATTAAAATTATTCATATCATAAATAATTAATTGTATAAGAGTTGAATAGCATTATGTTAGGAATGTGATAATTTGGTTAAATATTCATGATATTTTCATATTTAATCACTATATACTTGCATAATTAATCAAAATTTATGAGATAAAAAAGACTTAGAATATGGTTTATATAGAAGTTAGATATTGAGTTTATTAATCATATTGTTTTGAAAGAATGGAACATTATTATTTTTAACCAAGATCATTCAAGTAACGATAGTTATGAATTATTGAAAGTGATATTTTAGAAAATAATGGATTATGATACTTTAATATCAATTAACATACTCAATATGATAATATATAATATTGACATTGGAATTCTTGGTTTACCCATCATGTGAGATATGGTTATGTATTTCATCCTACAAACATTATTGTGTATCTATCATCAAATTATTTTTATTTATAACATGAATGTGTTCAAAAAAAATCTTTTTTTTATCTATTTGAAACATAGATCATTATTGAGTTGGACTAGACTAGTTTATGATTAAAAACCATACTAATGGTTCATTGGAATAAAGTGACATGATAGAGTGATAATGAAGATCCCAAAGATATAGGGGAAATCAATGCTAAGAATTTTTTTTAACAAACAATACTTTTCTATCATTTATAATTGGTGTATAGGATCCTCCAATAAAACTACATAATTATGATAAATAATAATAAAGTAATAAATATCCCATGATCACTGTGTTTTCACATGTTTAACCAATAATTTACAAGTGTCTAATCATTGGTGATTGATGGGTGTTATCTTTTTCCTCACATATTTTTCTTATTATAGATAAGAAGTAAATAAAGCAAGTATATTGACCAAACTCATTATAATTATGTCTCTCAAAAATTATATAATTCCTTTAATATGTTATAAGATAATAATATCAAAAAAAACATGAAGAGCCATTAATAATGTGTTCTAGTAATAAATTTTGTTCTTCTTCTATCCTATATAGTTATATTTGATCCACTATAGAGTTTGTACCATTTTCCTTTAAAAACAATCAATTTTACCCCAAAAAATCCTTGTGTAAAATTTAAGTGTTTATCTCAATTTTTTATAATAGAATATTTATATATTTATAAAGATATAAAATTATGGTATAATAACATGTACCATGGTGTAATATTTGGTCAAGATCAGATATAAAAATTATACATAAACTGTTATAATTAACTATATAAACTAATAAAATGAATCTATAAAAATCTTTGAAAATATAAAATACCTTATGGATTGATTTGTGAAACTGTGGAATAATCAGATTACACTTCTAAATACATGATATTATATTAAAACATTGTGATTACCTCAGGTTGGACATATATAACCCAATATTATTATTATAATATAATTTATGAAACTATGGCATGTTTTTTCTAATCATCAGTTTCAGTAACTAATTAATTTTCATTCCAGAATACACTAAGGAACTGTATCTTAGATAAATAATATAAAACATATTTTTACAATTACATCATGAATCGGGTTATATTCAACTTAGTAGCTACACTAATATATAATTCATGCTTCACTAATTTATTACAACATAATTTTGTATATTATGTAATATTTATGGTAATTATAACATGATATCTTCTTGGTATTGGACAACTACAACTCCATTTCAACTTATTCATTCTCTAAGATTACGGAAATTCTCTATAAATCCTTCAACAAAATATTGAAATGCATTACAGTGTAATGATGTAATAATATTGAAACCATTAATAACTTTTACATTATTATTATTCTATTCTATTATAAAAATAAAAACCTTAGAAAATTATTGTAGTGTTTAAAAATTCCATTAAATTATGAATTTCTATTTTTCATGAAAAGTATATTTTTTACACCAATTATGATTCAATCAAACTAAAACAAATAAAATAAAATTTTGAAAATAAATATAATTCAAAAACAAGTTCATAATGCATGAATGTATAATACAATAATCTAGTCTATATTATTCTCCCAATATGAGAGTTATCTGAATTATGTGTTAACCAATAGAATAATTAACATGATAGAACTTAATATCTCAATAAAAAACAATACTTCATTGACTAAGTATCATTACCTTATAATGTTCTTTGAAAATACCCTTTGTTTACACACTTCTCATGGATACATCAATTTCTTCTTATAATCCTTCTATTTCATTAATGGATCTTTAGCCTCCCCCTTTTTACTTTTTTAGAAACATTAGTTAAACTCAAAAATAATTCTATGATTTCCTTATATCTCTCCCATTTAATCCATCTGAATCTATACTTTCAATTTGTATTCTCCCCCATTGGAAAGTAATTATCCTACTTTGATTCAAGAAACTCTAAAATATTATCCCCCTTTAAAATAAATTAAAATAAGTTTAAGATGAAAAATATAGACCATATATTAATAGGATTTTAAAGAGAAAATTCACTCCCGTAATAAATTTTTGGCGTTTAATACATTAATCATCATGGGATTCATCAATATATATGTCAATTTATCCTTTGAAAAAACATAATCTAAGATAAGATTACTAAATTACACCATCTTATAGAAGAAATGATATTTTATACCAATATATTTAAACCTTGAATCTTTCATTGGATTTATTGAAAATGTTGTCACACTTCAGTTTTCATGCCTAATAATAAATGGATATGTTCCTTCCAATCTCATATTCTCAAAATTCAATTTCATCATTATCATTAAATTAGAAACTGGTGTTATTTTAATATACTAAGTCTCTATCATTCTTATAGCATCTAATTTTTTCTTCTCATATTGCATAGAAACATATATTCTTTTAATAAATAATTATCCTCCATAAGTTGAGTTTTAATCTTCCACATCACCTAACCAATCTATATTAGAATAAATATAAAGTGAATTGGAATTATCTTTACCAAATATCAATCTATACTCAAGTGTTCCTTTTATATAATGGAAGTTTAATTTCCTATAAAAAGACATGGAAACTTCATATTACTTTCAAATCGATCACATAAATTAACTTTGTACATAATTATTGGACTTAACAACATCAAGTATAAAAAACCTCTAATTTATATTCCAAACCCATTTTGATCCACTATTTTCTCATAATAATCATTATAAAATTTAGTCATGTTTTATATAGTAGTATATACCTCATTTTATTATTTATTTTTAATTACTTCATCAAACCAGTGTAATATTTTTACTGTGATTATAAATTTTAATCTAGTGTATGTTACAATATCGAATCCAAGAAAAATGTTATCTCTCTAATCAAGTAATTTTCAAAGTGTTTCTTTATTAGGGTAGAAACCTATCCATAATATTTCGCATTGTTTTTCTAAAAACTAATTCCATTATTATACACTATCAAAATGAGTGAATTGGTGTTCTTTCCTTCAAAAAAAAGATTCTTTACTTCCACACCTCTCTTAAATATCATGATCATCATAAAATAGTAGATTCTTCAATATCATGATTAAGACACCTGTTTAATCCCATATAATTATTTCATTATCTTACACACTTGGATACCATCACTGACAAGAATAAATCCATATGGTTGTTTAATTTATACATTCTCATCATGTTCTTCATTTAATAATGCATACTTTACATCCATTTAAAAAATATTTTAATTCCTTTGATCATTTATTTTATGAAAGGTTTAATTCATTTCAAGTCATGAAACATGATAAAATCCCCATCATATTAAATACCCATAATTTAATAACATAATTTGTAAACTATATAATCTTTTCTTCATTCTACCATATATTTCTCTTTGAGTGAATTATAAAAAAACCCATTTTTTACATATCAAAAGTTTCTTCATATTAAATTAATCAAAATCTTATGTGTCATTACGATCTATTTTATATAACTATTATTCCATATAAGCTATATAATCCATGTGGTATAATTTTTCGTCAATATTTTTTTATTCTAAATGAGAAAGTAAGCTTATGGGATGGAATTATTTATAGAACTTCAATTGTGTACACCATTTCTGCTATCTCTAAAAATTTTCATAGTTTATTCATGTTTTTTAGTGTTGAAAACATAGATATACTATTATCTATCTCATCCCCTTTAATAAAACAAACTATAAATCAGGTTGTGGATCATGGAAATCTCCTCTACTAATTTAAGTGGTACCCTAATAATTATCTCTTTCTCTATGATAAACTTTAATTTCATCATCAAATGAAAATTGTGATTGTTGAGTCCCATATTCCTCCAATAAAATTATATTATATTTTTTTATAATAATATCATGAATCTTATTATAAAACTTACAACTTATTCTCTCAATCATTTTACCAAAAATAATTCCCTCATGGACTCTTTTATAAAACTTTCCAAAATACTATCCTTTGATTTTGATAATGAAATGGATTATAATAACTCTCAAAACTCTTAATGTTTTCCTTCATTTAAAATAATATCTCATAACATGTATTAAATAAATTTTTTTAAAGTAGAAATTATTTTTGAATGAAGACATTTATTTTTTTCTGGACTTCAAAAAAACCTTAATGATTCGAACTCTAAATACATAGTTCTTCCCATGTAAATTAAAATATAATTTTTTAATTTAATACTCAATTTTTTGGGGTCATGTATAGAGGGATATATAAATTACTTATTACATGTTTCTAATTATATTCTACAAATGCATAATTTTTGTATTCATATCCATTTTCAAACTGCAATCTTATAATATAAAATCCTATTTTATTCCCAACTTCTCTTTCATAGTTTTAAAATTTCTCAAGAGCCCATGATTTACTCAAAATAAATGAAACATAAGTTATATGATTAAATTCATTGATAAAATTTATGAAATAAATTTCTTAATTGGTTGGTTTCTGACTCATTGGGATATATACATCTGAATATATGAGTTTAAGTAACCTTATTATTTTTATCACCATCAGTTTGTGGAATTTATTCACCATATTTCCTTTGTAATGAACATTAAAAAAGTTTCATATTTTCTAGTTGAACTTCAAGAAATTTTCTCACAACATCATAATTGAGGAGCCTTTTCATAATCATTTTCCCTAAATAACTAAACCTCCTATTCCAATTTCTATTCTCATTTTTTATACTTATGTAGTATGGATTTTTCACATGTTGGATTTGAAAAATATTTTAATTAGTTTTATTTATTATAATGATTAGTTCCATAATTAAATCTTACAATAATACATATTTATTTCTAAAACACCACCTCATTTTTACTTTCACAAAACCATAATACACTCAATAAATTATGTCTTAATACATCAATTAAGATATCATAATTTTAAGTGATTTTCCACTTCTTAGTTTAATATATTATGATGACTTTAATGTTTAGGGAGCTATAATTACCAAAATTTGAAACACCTCTCTTAAATTTTTTAATGTATTTTAACAAATTTTCAATATCTTCCATGTGTGATAAGAAACAAAAATAGAAAATCCATGGAGTTTTACTCTTTGATGCATTGAAAAAATATTCATCATCTATTTTTTATTATTGATCACACCTCTTCCTATAAGATTTATACTTAACACATTGTTTCAGTAGATCTAATAGTATAGTGAGATAGTCATTAGTGATGTTATCTTTTTATTCATAGCCACCAAAAGTCACCTCAAGTTCTACATACCAACGTTAGACTACCATGACATATTTGGTTTGTTGTGTGGGTTTCTATCTTGTATTTTTAAATTTCATCCCCCTCAAATCAAAACCCCTCAATGGTTGAGTGAAATATATATTATACCTATAAGTGTATGATTTATGCACATATACTCAAAAATGCTAATATCTACCATCAAGTCAGAATATTATCATAGGATAAAAATTATATGGATCAAAAACATCTTGTTAACTATTTTAAAAATATTATTTAGCAATGATTTCTTGGCATTCAATGGTACTTTAAACCATCACTAAACAATACATGATTATTTTTAAAAATTATCATGTATATTGGTTCCATGAATCATTTGGAATTTTTTTTTAAAAAACATTAGTGAAATCATTTCACAGTGATTTAAAGTATTTTAAAGTAATCATTTTTAGTGGCAATTTAAATGGTCACAAAATATTTTTTTTAAATATAGAAAAATTACAACACGACCCCCATCAACTTGCCTGCTCACTTTCTCCATAGTGACCTAAACTACTTCAAAGCCCAGCCTAGGCACCCCACAAAATACCTTTGAGATTTGGGAGATGGTGACATTCGAACCCCTAACTTCCTACTTTGACACCAATAACAAAACCAACTGACCTACACACCTTATATTTTAAATGAATATATACCTACATATGTGTGTGTGTGTGTGTGTTAATATCTATATATATCTATCTATGTGTGTGTGTAATTTATTTATTTATTTATTTGACTATTTATTTATATTTATTTATATATTTATATTTATTTATATATTTATATTTATTTATATATTTATATTTACATATTAAAATATTTATAAATAATTATATATTTATATATTTATCAGTATATTTATATATTTATAAAATTGAAAAAATCATTTAATAGTGTTTTACAAATACATTTATAAATTTACATATTAATATATATTTGTATATATTTATGTACTTTCACACACACCCATACAAAAATATTTATATCTATTTATATTATTACATATTTATATGTATGTATGTATGGAGTTATATATGTATGTTTGTTTTTTTTCATGTATGTATGTATGCATGTATGCATTTATGTATGTATTTGCATATATGTATATACTTCTATATATTTATATATTTATTTGTATTTATATGTTTATATATATATATATATATTTGGTAATATTATTATATGTACATGTTTATATTTATTTATTTATTATTAATTAAATATTATTACTATTAATTATTAAATAATAATTCTTAAATTATAATTATTTCAATTTTTATTTATTTATATTTTCATATTTATATGCCTATATGTTTATTTACATATATATAATTAAAAATATTTGATCTCTAAAGATGAAAAAATCCATATATATATATATATATATATATATATTAGAAATATTTTGTGTTTAACAATAGTGTAGACCATTTCTAAATTAGTGGTAAAAATTTTCCACTTAATAAAATAAATTACAGTGGTTTTAAAAACTATTTCTAGAAGAAATGAAAATTTATATTAATTGGATGTTTCTAAAACCTCTGTTAAATGATAATTATTTTTGTACTAGTAACCTTTTCCTTAGTTATGAGCTCTACTAATTATTCTCAAGTTTTTATTTTTTGGAAATATTTTCATATGACGAGCTTTACCCTTGGGTTAAGATTTTGAATATTGATTCTTCCATGCACAACTATTATTGTGATTTTAAAGAACAATTCATGATGTATCAATGATTGTTATATATTTTCCTCTATAAATGACTATTATCTAACCCTCATTGATATCACTACCACCATTTACTCTGTATTTTTTTGTATCTATGATAAGTTTTTACTACTTTTTAAGATATTCATTAAGTAGATTAATGGTTTAAAAAATTTTCATAGGTTTTATTGATGATTCATACACTATATTATTATATTTTTTAAAATACAAACTAAATTTTTCAAATATAATTATCAACTTCATATAGTTTTTCTTCTGGTGAGTGAACTTCCTCTTTCCACAGGACCTAAAGAGAGGTTGTTTCATCAAGGTTGTTATTTAATTTAAAAAAAATGAAATTAATATTTCAACTTTTTCTCATGATTTCTTCTTCTTTATTGGAATCTATTTTTTTATATTTTATTTTTCAATGGTTTTATTCAAAGTTACAACCTCTTTCTCTAGTTTTGAATTGTTTTAATGAAATCCATGATTTTTAGTCACCTAACATGATCCTTCTTAATATCTTATCCCTTAATAACCTATTAACCATTTTCTTAATCATGATAGGATTCATTAGAGTTCTTAGATTAGTATATGAAGGTATGATCACCTCCATCCTCTAAGTCTTACACTTCCACTTCACTTTCTTCATCACATTATGTTACTTATTATCTTTATAGAAACTTTCTCTTTTTGGTGAAGTATCCTTACCTTTTAATTTAGATAAATTACTTCCAGCTTGATCACTATCCACCATTTTTTCATCTTTTACGATCATTAAGATTGATCACCCTCTTCCCCGTCATGACTCTTCTTTGTGAAATTAGATGAAAAATGTTTGTTTTTGTTATAATTTAATCATTTAAAATTTTGTTTACCCTTATTCTTACCTTTTAATTTATATAATACTTTTTAAATAAGTAATATAAAATCATTATGATTTATTTTATCATCATTAATATTATATTCATCATCATGATATTTATTTATATCATTGATCTTCAAACATTTAATTAATTTTAAAACAAATATTGATCCTTAAGTACTAAAATTTATCTGAAAGAATCCATATCAATTTCTTTAGGATAGTTAAATCTTCAATATTTTCTATATATATTCAAATAGGGTGTGTATTCTAATTAAAACTTGTAAAAAAACTATCTATAAATTCATACTCTTTTATCATTATATCCTCAAATTAGTCATGATAAGATTGATGTTATTACTCTCTCACATTATTATCTCTTTCATTGAAAAAAATGTATGTTATCCCAAATGGCCATGTCTATTTTGAATCCTGTTAACTTTGTTAGATATTTCTCTTAGAGTGATGATAGAAACAATTTTTTGTTCTCCAGAACTGATATCAATACTCTTATAATCCATTCCCATAAAATTATCACTTTCTCTAGGTGGAATAAATCCATTAATTGTTATTTCAAGAACATATTATCCCAGTTAAAGATATTATGGAATCATCCTCTCATTCCATGGATAAAATCACCTAAATTTAACATAATAACCCCATAATTATTTAAAAAAATCATACACTCCATATAAAATAAAATAATTTAAAAATATATAAACAATAGAAAATAAACCCTATATCCTCAAGAGTGAACCTAGGCTCTGATAAAAATTCATGTGTCGAGGTGATAATGAAGAGCATTGTGAGTAGGGGTGAGTAAGTACCAACAAAAACTTCTCCCAAAAAATATTTTCTTTAAATATAGTCAATTTTACAGGATCCTCCTTTTATCTTATCAAATCATAGTGAGTAATAAGATAAGAATAATTAATGCACAAAAAAATATGTTTTAATATGGTTCATTGACGCTTTATAAGTAGCTTGTCCTTAAAGATCAATGAGTGTTATCTTACATCTCATATTATTTCTCTTCTTATTGATAAAGAGTGAATAGTGTAGTAAGTTTTTCCTAAATATTAACAACAATGCTCTTCAATAATCACAAAAAAAAAGCCTATATGTTACAAGATAATAATATAAAAAACATAATGAAGGATAAATAATAAGTAAAAGAAATAAAGTTTGATATTCCACCCTACCTCACATATGAATTTGATCCACTATAGAGTGTACACATGTTTTCCCTAAAAAATCCATTTTATACAAATAAATAAATTTATAAAAGATTGGAATATATCCCTTTTTTCTAAGAGAACCTTTAGATATTTAAATATATCTAAAATATGCAACGTGATAAAAAGTGATAAAAAGAAATATTTGGTCAAAAATGGATCCCAAAATCTGGGATCAAATTCTTAATTGAATATATAAATATATAAAAAATATTTAAAAATATTTTAGATAAAAATTAATTATGACATGATTTGTGAGAACATGACATAATCAGTTTTTCCATTCAAAATCACAATATACAATTACAACATGTTGATTTCCCAATATTGAATAGAGATAACCCTCGAATATTTTTATGATATAATTTTGAAAATTATATCTTGTTTTTATACACATAAATTTTATTACTATTTTTATTTTTTACTTTCAAAACAAATTATAAATTACGTATTAATTATAAAAACCACCACATATTTCAATAAATTATGATTAAACATAGATTTTCCACAACTATTGTGGGAATGATTATTTTTTCCTCAAACCATGCTAGGTGATTATAACATAGCTAAATAGATTATTACATATTTCTTAGAATTATGATGTAATATATTCTAGTTATTGGTTAGTTATGACACGATCTCATCTTCTTTATTCTCTATAATTTCACCAAGTCTCTATAATGCATTTATAGAAACCCAAAAACTAGTTATAGTGTAATGTCGGTGTAATAATGAAACAAACTAGGTAATTATAGAATAAATTAGTTTCATATATACTAGTATGCATGAGATAGATAGTTATATTTATTATAAAAAAATTAAGTGGTTTCTTTAAACCGAAAATGAAATAGTTTTATTAAATTATTTTCTTATAAGGTTTTATTTAAAAGCATAATTTTCAAATTAAAGAATTTTAATTTAAAAAATTGAATTTCATTTTTTAATTCATAATTTCAAAATTATGTTAGTGTTATTTTTTGATAATATTTTCAAAATAATGATATTTAAAAAAATAGTGAAAATTCTTATTTTTATTGAGAATTGTATTTTATTTTTGATTATTTACAAAGTAAAATTCTATTTTGGGTTTTTTTTTAAAATTTAATTAGTTCATTTTTATTTAAAATAATACAATTATTGTTTTGGAAATAAATTTTTTAATTTAATTTAGTATTAAAACATTTTATACTTAAAAGGACATTTTTTTAAAAAGCTATTTTTTTGTAATGTTATGTCGGTGTAATTTTAAATAAAATTATTCCAATTATATATTTTTAATATTGAAAACGGATTACATATATAGAATCATGTATTCCATATTTATAAAATAGTAACCTTTTATTTTTGGGCATTATGAATAGTAACCTTAGTAATTCTTATTATCATGATAAAGGTGGAATTAGGTAATTGAGGTTAAAAATAAAATGATAAGGACTAAAAAATGACCCTAACACTTGGATTAATTTTAATGGATGAGTATAATGCATCAATAAACATCCCAAAGTCAAATATATGGTCTTTTTTCATTTTGAAAATGTTTTCATCTTTATAATATTTATGTGAATATAAAGCCAAAAATATCACACTCTTGCTTTTAATAACTATAATATTTTTAACATAGGTATAAACAAAGGATATGTTTGGTTCTAAATAGTATTTTAAAATCTAAATTATTTTTTTATCATGGTAATTTATTTTTATTATTTATTGAATGAATAATTTCCATAAAATTTTACGCAACGTTCACACTTTAATTATTTAATTAATAGAAAAATAAAATAAATGATATTGAAAATTTAAAAATTTATTTAATTTGAATTATTTTTTGTCTTTAATGATTTTTTTAGAAAATAATTAAATATTATATAGGTTTTTATTCAATTTATTATATTTACATTATTTTATTGTAGTTTTAAAACTAAAATTAAATGAATAGTTTCAAAATTGACATTAATATTATTTTATAATAAATAATATTTTATTAAATGATTTGAAATTTCTAAAAAAATTATATTAGTAATATATATAGGTTTAAGTGTTAAAATGTCAATAATTCACCATCTATTGTCCTTTTTTCTTTTTATAGTAATAATATTAACCCCTTGAGAGTAAAAAGTATTGATATCACCATCATTGTCAAAAGGGTTAACAAAGGGTTAAAACTAAAATATAAGGGAATGAATTTCATACAAACTTGCATAAATTTTATTTTATGGGATTTTCTTGACTCAGCCTCCTTTTTACTTATAATATTATCAATTTTGATAAATTTTTACATCAAAATTAATTTAGTATCTTAAGAAATTCCAAGAGTTCAACTCTAATCTCTTATAAAATGGAACCCCTTCTACTCATTTAATTACCTTTAGAAAACCTTTTTTTGGCCAATACCTTCTCCAATACCATAATAAAATCTATATACGCATACTTTAGGCTATATTTAGGTTATAATACAAATCATAAAGGTCTTAAGGTGTAAATAAAAGTTAGTTTTCTGAATAAGAGGTATATTTATTAACTGAGTGTTTTTGTTTTATTTATTCTTCTACAACATTAAAATATTATTCAACCATTATGAGGTAATAGAAATAGTATATTACATATAATTAGGTGTTATTATGTTAATTTAAAAACATATATAAATATCTTATTCCATAAAATTGGAAACGAATCCATCATTCATGTGTAAGAAAGATTGTCACCTAGTCAACTGAAGTATTTCATTTTCCATCATCGTATCTCACAACTAGTTATAATGATGGAATTAATGTAAATATATGATATTAAAGATATATTTATCTTTGTTAAATTATAAAATATTATTTAATTTCTTACATTTCCATTCACTGAAGAATGATAACATCGTTCATGTGTTTTTGTAGACTACCCCCTCCAGGAAGCAATGTGATTTTTTCCCCACCACATCACATGGGTGGTACATATATATATGTTTAAATAAATAAGATGGTATTTATGATATAATTATAATTACATAAATATGAAATAATATATATCTTCTTTCTATAATGATTTCCAAAAAATGTAAACGTTACTCAAGAATATGTACGGCCTACTGTCTCCCTGATTGTATCATAGTTCATTTTTCATAACCATTTTTCGTGATTGGTTTTAAAAGTATAATTGATGTATAAAAATTATAATTATGTAATTATTATTATTCTATATATTATGGAATAACTACATATTTGACCATAGTTATCCTACAGAAGTCATTTTGGATATATGAGACAAATATCAACAAAACATCTCACATGAACATAATTGATTGAGTAATCGAATATAACATGGTAAAAGGAATAATAAACATGAAAATGTTTCTTAAGTAAGTAAATAATTAACATGATATTATTATTTAATAATATAAAGAGCATATGATACAATTCAGACTCGTGGTAAGGGACATTCCTTTAAAAATGATCTTTTAAATTCTCCCTTCCAACTCTTTTTCTTCCATGTCCATGTTTTTTAAAATATATTATTAAAGTTTTTATATGGAAATAAAATAATTGTAAAATAAATTTTATATTTATATTTAATATCTTTCAATAGTTTTCAAAATCTATCTTTTTATGGAATTTTTTAACTTTTTTTAAAAAAATACAAAAGGAATGCTCTATTTTAATGTATAGAACAACAACTTTTCCTATCTCCATAACAATTATTTTATTTTTGGCTTCCTTTACAATTTTTCATGTTTTGTTCAAAGAAAAACCATCTTTCCATTCCTTTTATGTATTTTATTTTTGGAAAATGGTTTTCAAAATACACTATTTGGAAAAAGTTTATACCAATGATTTAGATCCAATGGTATAGGTCTTCTATTGAAAAAAATAAAATTCTTGGATTTGATCCCACAACCTCTTGATTATATTTCAACGAATTTATCATTATACTATAATATATTTTATGTTTTCATATAAATATATATGTGTGTGTGTGTGTAAAAAATTATATTAAAGTATTTATTATTATTGTTATTATAATACATTTTCAATGGACTGACCTATATCAATGGTTTGGTCAAACCATTGATATAGGTCTTCTATTGAGAAAAAATCCAATTCTAGGATTCTCTCCCATGACCACTTTCTTATAATTTAAATACTTTACCACTATCCTATAACATCTTTTATGTTCTTATATACAAAAATATATATGTTATTGTATAAAAAATTATATTAAATTATTTATTGTTATTGTTAATATTATGCATAAAAAATTAAACCAACTAAACCAATTGTTTATTCAAACCATCAGTATAGATGAATTATACCAAAGGTTTTCCCAAACAATTTTTATAGTTGTCTAGATACAATACCAATACCTACGGTTTTCTTAAACCATCAGTATAGGTGTCATATACCATCCAAATACCAACAATTTTCCCAAACCATTGGTATATGTTTCCAGAAATAATAAGTATACAAATGGTTTGGTCAAACCAATTTTATAGGTACCATATAACTTATTTATATCAAGGGATTTCCCAAACCATTGGTATATGTTTCCTATACCAATGGTTTTTTAAACTGTTGGTATATAATCGTTGGTATAGCTCAAATTTTTACTAGTCAGAAAGGGGTATTTTGATATCTGAAGATGTTTTCTATAAGAGTTTAAAATTTTTTTCAAACATTTTATGATGAAAAGTGAAAAAATAAAATGTATTATTCAATATATGGTAGTTGATCATTATATTTGAGAAATAGATGAGTCTGAGAAAACTTATACAACAAGTTGATCCCTGTTATAGATCATGAAAAACAGGTGAGCTTGATATAGCTTATATGAAGGGTGAACCCCATTATAGCTCCTCAATGAATTGGGTTACGTAACTTGTCAACAAAGAAAATAAGGGGGAGTTAACTGGTGTGGTATATCCTATGGATTCAAATAAGATCTATTTATTTCTAAAACAAGTTTAAAATGGGTTATGAATACAATGATCAATATTTTCTAAAAAGGGTTTTTAATTTATTTATATGCATTTTAAAGTTTTTCTTTGAGATAAAAATTGTGTGTGGTTATTTATGTGGAAATGGTATATTTCTTATTCTCAATGAATAATGTGTTAAAGGTAAGTATTTTAAGGTTTTATTATTTTTCACTAATAGATTTTTTATGTATGTTACTGATCTTTTTGTTCTCACCCCACATTTAAAAATGTTTTTCATGGGGTTTTAAGGAGGATTAGGGATAAGGATGATGTCAAGATAAGATTTGTGAATATATGTCATAAAAATAAAACATGTTTCTTTTTAAAATCTTTATATTATGTAAAAAAATGGATACTTAGTGGAAGTTTCAATGTTGAAATGTAATATTTATTTTATAAGTTTAATGACTTGATTATCTAAAATTATAAACCTAAAAGATATCCATGGAGGAAATAAAACGAATTCTTGTCTAAAGATATAATAATATGTATTGTTTAAGGTTTGGTACTTCTAGTTGGTATCAGAGAAAATGTTTAGATAAATTTATAGTTTTGAATAATGTTAATACTATACCATTAAAATATTTTACTTTATGATTAATTTAAAATGATATATAATTTAATTATTACCATGTTTATTCTTCTAAACTATGTTTGATTAGAATGTTTTTTTCATAAAAGAAACATTGAATCTATATTTGGAAGGCCCCAAGAGGAAAATATTCTTCTAAGTAATCATCCCAAAATGATTGTAATTATAACTCGAAAATTTGATGTAGTAATGGATCAGTAGACGCAATCCATAAATAGTGGTGGTGTCCGTGTTAGATATAAACTAGATTTTCCATAGAGGTACCTTTTGAGAGTTAAGAATTTCATGAAACATCACCCTATAACATTTAGTGAAATATAATATCCAATGGTGGTTGAAGGATGGATCAATTCCCTAGATAATATTTTTGAATTCATGAGGTGTTTGGGACATAAAATGGTAACCATTTCCATTTATCATTTTGAAGGTGAAGCTGGATGATGGTGGTATTCAGTTAAGAATACAATGGAAAAATATGATCTTAATTCCATGGAATGGGAAATATTTTCGAATCATTTCCTTGATAAATACACACCTAAGGTTCTTTAGATTGGAATGGCGTAAAAATTATTGTAATTGAAGAAAAAGGATGAAGATTCAGTAGCCGCATATAAAGGAAATTTTACAATATTTCCAAGTTATATACTATATTTTATTCAGGGCCTTGATATTAAAATTAATATATTTTAATCTGGATTAAAACCATGTTTATAAAGATCTTTTCCCATAATAAAATTTTAAAGTTATGTGAAATTTTTTCATTGTACTGAGAAAGTTGAGATGAATATTTCCAAAACTTATATTCCCTTAGATGAAAAAAGTAAGAAATAATCAAGGTGTAAAGTAGCGGAGAAGAGACTAACTAAGCAGTCTGGAGGTAAGCCCTCAAAATATTCCAAGAGAGGTAAAAATAATTTTAGGGAATTTTTTATAGGATCTTGAAAGTGTTACTAGTTTGGTAAGTTTGTTCATAGGGTTCGTGACTACAAATAAAAGAACAATGAACAAACTAATAATGGGGTAAAAAATATCTAGCCAATGGTGATGTATTTTAATTTTAATTATTTGTGACATTATGATAATATGTGTTTGAAGTTAGTTACTTAGGATGTAAATTCACATGATAGAAAAATGTGTAGATAATTCATTTTCTATAACTATGCTTAATGCAGGGACATATAATAAAGTAGTGAAAGGTATGTTACTTATTTATTATGCCAATACCCTATTTGACTCTGGATCTTTTCATTCATTATTTTCCATAAATTTTTAAGAATAATGGTAATATCACATCATCAACAGAAGTTATAGATTTTGGGGAAAACTCTGAGTGTAAATATTAAAGTAACCATAATTTATGGGAATCATTCAATTGTTATTAGTGGGATGGTCTTTACTAAAAATCTTGTTTTACAAACCATGGTCGAGTTTAATATTATTTTGGGTATGGATTGGATTTTATTTTATCATGATAA
This sequence comes from Viscum album, assembly GCA_963277665.1. Lineage (NCBI taxonomy): Eukaryota > Viridiplantae > Streptophyta > Magnoliopsida > Santalales > Viscaceae > Viscum > Viscum album. The sequence continues at coordinate 57,921,356 of OY728123.1, forward strand.
TATAGATTTAAAATATAATAATGTTATTTTAAATGATTCCAAAACTTTTATAACCTTCCATGAAACTAAGAAATTGATTAAAGATGGAATTGAATGTTAACAATATCATGTTGTTAAAAAGAAAGAAAATGTTCCAATTAGTGATGGCCCCATAGTAAATAAATATATGGATGTATTTATTGATTATTTTCTTAGTTTTATTCCAGATAATAATGTTGATTTTACTTTTTACTTTTTTCATGATGAAAATCCTATTTTAAAACCCTCTTATCGAATGGACTAAGTAGATCTTTGGGAATTGGAGAAGTAATTGAAAGAGTTTCTAGATAGAGGTTTCATTCGACCTAGAAATTCACCATGGGGTGGCTCTATTTTTTGTTAAAAATAAGGATGGCTCAATAAGAGTTTTTATTGACTATAGATCCTTAAATAACATCATCATCAAAATATGTTTTTTATTCTCCAAATAAAATTACTTTATGGTTAAGTGAGAACCATACAATGAAAAGAAAATAAACATGTGATCAACATGGCCCAAGGGGACCCACTATTGTAGGAATTATCCATGATTTGGGACCATGTCACACAAAAACCCACCACACCACATCATATGGGACCACTACACACACAAGCCCCATAACACTAAATCACACACCACACCTTGGGACACACAACACTTCAGCACCTTAGACACACTAGCAAGGCACAATGGACCACCGCACCACCAAGTATGGGAAATCCATGACCAAAAATCCCATGTTAGGACTTCCATCACTGGAACCACCAAAACCATCCCAAATCACCATGGAAACCATTGAACCTGACTAGTATGGGGTCATGCATGATGGAACAAGGAAAAGGGGCAGAGAAGAACCAATGACAGACTGAACCAATCATGGTTAAAGAAAAACTATGAAGCCACATGGGGTCAAACAATGCCAAATTAAAGATGTGAGAAAACTAGAACACAAAGTCCCTAATTAAATAACTAAAAAAGGAGGTTCAATGATGGTGGAGGCTTCATCTACAAGGCTCCGAACATAGAACCAGGGGATTGTTGAAATATGAATCCAAATTCCACTACACCAAAATGAAGGAAACTAGATCCACTTTCATGGGACATCTAAGTTACCATGAATAATTCCACCAAATAGAACCATCCATGAACAAAAAAAGGAAATAAATAAACCTAAAACTCCCAGACATTTCATTATGATGAACACAATCATAGAAGAAGTCAACCCATCCAAAAAAATTCCAAACATGAAGAATCAATGCTTCTAGAATCATAGGGGAATCCAATATGAGTAATGTGCATCATCTATAATAGATAGGAGCGGAAACCCAAGATCAAAGATGAAACTACTACACTGAAAGCAAACAAAGCAATGAAAAAGGATAAAACTAGAAAGTGAGCAATGAAGATGACATAGAATTTAAAATGATTACTTACGGTGCAAGATTCAGTAAAATATATCTAGAAGGTCAGAGATAAAGCCTTGTACACATGAGACTATTCACACCTCACCAATACGATGCATGCTACAGTAAGAGGGAAAATGGGGCAGAAGACTAGAAGGAGAGGAAGCACGATGGAGAAGTGAGAAAGTGGACGGTCTCAGAACCCTAACGTCGTTGAGCATGAGCTCTTGAGACTATATTACACCCTCATTTAATACTTATATCCTTAAATAACATCACTATTAATAGCACGTATCATTTTACTCATATCGATGATTTTTTTATCATCTATAGGGATTGAAATATATATCGAATATTGGTCTTTGGTCGGGGTACCATCAGTTGAAGTTGAAGGAGGTATATTTTCCAAAGACTTTGTTTTCGAATAGATATGGACATTATGAGTTTGTAGTTATAAACTTTGGCTTTCCTAATTAACCAATTGTATTTATGGTTCTTATGAATAGAGTTTTCCATGAGTTATTTGATAATTTTTTGGCTGTTTTTATGATGACATATTGGTATATTCTAAAATTCATGAGGATCATGAAAGACACATTATCATTATTTTGAAAACCCTAATGGAAATGAAATTATATGGAACATTTAGTAGGTGTGAATTTTAGTTGCAAAAAATTACTTTCCTTGGGAATATTGTTTCTAAATATGGCATAACAGTTGACCCTTATAAAACTAATTTTGTTGAAGAATGACCATAACAAAAAAAATATCATAATTATTCATAGGTTTCTTGGATTAAAAGGTCTCTATTAGCATTTTGTGGAAAAGTTTGATTGATTATTAAGCCCACTAACTAAGTTAACTCTAAAAGAAGTTAATTTTTTCGGGAAGAAAGAATATGATGAATTTTTTAGGAACTAAAAAAAGATTCTTTAATTCTCTAGTTTTGTCATTAACCTCTAGAAATTGTGGATTTTTCAATTATAATGATGTTTTTTAAGGGACATGGTTGCATTCTGATTTATAATTATTAGATAATTGATTTTACTTCACAATAACTAAAACCAAATGAGTAAAATTATCCTACACTTGACGTAGAATAAATTTTTAAATATATAATGATCATAAAATTTTAAAGTATATATTTACTCAGAAAGAGTTGAACATGAGGTGGAGAATATTCTTGGAACTAATTAAGGATTATGAATGCACAAGTCACTATCATCCTAGAAAAGAAAATAAAGTATCTTATTCATTGATTCAGAAAAATAATTCTACATTAACCATGTTATGATTATAGAATGTCCCTTTAGTTATTGATTTGATGAATTTTGGCTAAGAAGTTATGGATACGGGAACTTCCTCTATTTTGTTTCATGTGTCAGTACAATTATCTTTGTCAGAAAGAATTATACAAGCTTATAAGGAAGACTATGAGTTATAGGAAAATCTTTAATTTTTTAAGAAGAGTAAGTTTTTAAAATTTAATGATGAAAAAGAATTTTTTTGATATTTGAAAAGATATTATGTGTTTATTATGATTCTTAGTTAAAGATACAATTATTGAGTAAAGTTCATAATTCCTAATTTTCAATTCATCTTGATAGTGCTATGATATATAGAGATATTTGGGAGTTTACTACTGGGATATAATGAAAAGAGATATCGTTGACTTTACCATGAAATGTTTTACTTATCAACAGTTTAAAGCATAAAAATAAATTCCAAAAGGGATGTTTCAAAATTTTCTAGTTCCATAGTGGAAATGAGAAAATATAACCATGTATTTCATAGTAGAATTACTAAAGACTTCTCAAGGTAATAATGTGATTTGGGGTTTTACTGATTGATTAACAAAATATATGAATTTCCTTCACATTCGACATATACTATATATTTAGATCAACTTTATCGAATGTACCTTATGGATATTTTTATTTTAAATGGATTTAATCTATCTATTTTATCTTAAAATGATCCTAGGTTCACCAATAATTTTTAGAAAGGTATTCATAAGTCATTGGGTACTGAATTAAAATTTAGTATAGCTTTTTAACCTCAATCTGATGGAAAGCATGAGAAAATAATTCAGACCATGGATTAAATTCTTGGTGTTTTTTCAATGGATTTTCAGGGAAGTTATGATTAATATATTTATTTGGTTTATTTTTCTTATAATAAAATTTTTCATTATAGTATATAGATAAAACCTTTTGAATATTTATATGGAAATCAGTTTTAGACAGTAGCTTATTAGGATGAAGTAGGAGAAAGAAAGTTAATGGGACAATGGTTGGTCAAAGAAATGGTTGAGAATGTGAAGTTGTTTCAGAAGTATATGAGGGTGGCTCAAAATAGGAAGAAAATTTATTTGTATAATCATAGGAAAAATCTTTCTTTAAAGTTAGGTGATCATGTTTTTCTTAAAGTATCTCCATGAAAAAGTGTTATGTGTTTTGGTAAAAAGGGGAAGGTAAGTCCATGGTTTATTAGACCATATGAAATAATGAAGAAAGTTGGATCATTTTCTTATCGAGTATCCTTTCCTATATGTTTAAACTTGGTACATAATGTATTTCATGTTTCAATGTTAAGAAAATATGTGCCTAATTCATATCATTTTTTGAGCTCTGAATTAGTTCAGTTAGAAGATAACTTTTCTTATGAGGAATTGTCAGCTTATATTATTGAACCTAGTGAGAAATTATTTCAGAATAAGGTAATTTATTATGTTAATTTTTTTGGAACAACTATATTGTAACACCATCATATTTTAAAAGAACACTATGTTCGATAGTGTATACAACATGCAACACCAACCCTAAAAAAACATAAAATATTATTATTTAAGTATAACTATTATAAATTAGAAGTAGAATTGGAGGGTATAAATGGTATTAATAGAATTATGAAATATGTATAAATTAAATGCATAAAACAAATTCATTTTTTAAATCTTAGTAATGATGTACTCAATTTTATGAAATGTAATTTTATTCTCAGAAATATGTTTTCTTAAAAAATAATTTTATTCCTTTTTATGATAAAATGTTATAATTAATATATAAAACTTATATAAATTATATTTTATAAAAAAAATATCATTTTTAAATCATAATATAAAAATTATCCTATGGGGAATTTTTTGGATTTTTTTGAAAATATTTATTTTTTAGTGAATTGTGAAAAATAATGTTTTTCATTGAAAACTGCAATTTTATTTTTGAGCATTTACAAAGTTAAAATTTGTTTTTAAATTATTTAAAACTAAAATTAGTTATTTTATATTATTAATAATATAATTAAGTTTATTGGAATCAATTTCATGGTTGAATTTAGTATAAAAACATTTTTATACATAAAAGGAATTTTTTTCAAAATTATTTTTCTTCGTGTTTTCATGTTTATCTTAAAATTAATTTCTTACACTTATATAAATTCAATTTTAAAACATATATTCTATAGTTGTATTCAATATGTTTAAGTTTTGTAAATATAACTCTCTGATTTTTTGTCAATATGAAAAGTACCCTTGGTAAAATTTATCACCTCGGTAAAGGGTAAATCGGGTAAAACTAGGTTAAAACTAAATGATAAGGCCATAATTTTTTGCTCTAATTTTTATTGAATAAATTAAATTCTACCCTTACCAAATTAATCTATAATTATAATTTTTTAAGGTACAAATTTTATATGAAAATGACATATGTGATAAATAAATCAAAGAAAGATACAAAGTGTCACTCTCTTAGTTTTAAATAACTTTCATGTGTCTATAGAAGTAAAAAATAAATATATAAATGAAAATAAATATCAATTTTGAGATTAATTTATTTATTTGAATTATGTAAATTTATTTATAATTTTTATAAATTATATAATTACCATAAATTCATATGCAATGCTAATACAATATTTATTAAATTAAAAGAAAAATAAAATAACTGATTTTAAAAATATTAAAATTGATATAATGTGAACGGTTTAATGTGTAAAATAATTTTTACAGATCTATATTACATATTATGGAGGTTTAAAATAATTATATTCAAATTATCCCATTTCATTTTAGTATTTAATTCCAAATTAAATGAATAATGTTAAAATGACATTAACGATATTCTATAATAAATAATATTTTATTAAATGATTGAAAATTAATAAAATTATTATAATCACTCAAATGAATCTTATATGGTTTTATAAATCAACCATAGTAAATTAATGGGTATTTTTTATTTTATAGTAACATTTTTAACCCTTAAAGGGTAGGATACTATAATATTACTGTAATTGTCAAAATGATTAACATGGGGTTAAAATTAAAAGGTAAGGGTGAAAACTAGCCCATAACTTGTCTAAATTTTATTTTATGAGATTATTTATACTCATAATAATATTATATTCTAATATTATAAATTTTTATCCATTTGGACACCATATTTAATTTATATTAATTTAATATTCTAATAATTCTCCTCCCCACAATTATAAATGGACACCTCTCCTTTCTCTTCCTTACACAATATTGAGTCTTCTAGATCAACTATACCCTACAAAAATACATTATAAAATTCACTTGGTTCATTATAGAGGTTATGGTATCACCAAAATACCAACCCTAATACCCTTAAGAGGATATCCAAAGCGGTTCTTCTAGATAAGTGGTACTCACCTTAATTGGTCACTTTCTTGTTTTATGTATTCCTTTACCTCAAATAAATATGTGGTATTTATCATAATATTGTAACATAATTTTCCTAAATATACTGAAATTTTATCATTATTATTAAAACATCATTATCCACTGTCTTTTCCATCAAATTAGAAGTGAAAGTATCACTCGTGCATACGTATGGCTTACCATCTCCACGTAGCGATATAATTCATTTTTCATTACCATATTTTATGGAATGGGATTATGATGGTTTTAAAATTTATTAATTATATTTATAAAAAACTATTATTATTTAATTAAAATAACATATCTACCTTCTTAATTTACAAACCATTGGGAAATGATAATGTCGCTCGTGTGTACGTGTGGACTACCACCTTCACAAAACGATGTGATTCGGTTTTCATTCCTATTTAAATTGGATGGTAATGAGTATAGATTTTATGAATATATATATATATAATTATTATATAAATATGAATAATTATTTTCAATTTTTCATTCCATATGTTGAAAAATGGAACCAACATTCATGTGTACAAACAGCCTACCATTTCCATGAACAATACTATTCATTTTTCAATCTCTAAATTTTATAGATCACTCTAAATACATATATAATGAATATATATATATATATATCATTATTAACGTTTTTTATATTATTTAAATTTTATCAAAGTACAAAGATATAAACTATCGAACTAAAACATGCATGAAAAACGAAGCAGTTATAACCCAAAAGAGTGATTCTAAGAAAGAATTGTTAACAAACAGGTGATAAACGATTATAAGTAAGTCATATATGATATAATATATATGATTATGGTTATATAATATATTTATAAAAAATATATATTTATTATAAAGGAGGTTTTAGAAAATATAAAGGAAGTTGGATATAAGGTAAGAGTTTATTTCACAATCTCATCATTATTCAAGATTGTTTATGTTTATGACCCCACTAGGGGGAGTATTTATATTATATTTCAATATTTTCAATAATTTTTTTAAATAATAAATCTATTAATCTACAATGATATATTAATTAAATTTTTACCCATGTTTTACTTTTTACAATATAGTTTGAAAGGAATCTTCTTGTCATTTCCCAAACGATGTACTTTTTAACCTTTTTAAAACAATGTAAATGGAATGTTTTTAACTTATACGTCCTGAGAAGATTTTTCCATAATAATAAATAATATTTTATTTCAATCTTACTTAAATTTTTATAATTTTAATTTCAAATAAAATTTTTTCCTTCATGTTTTCAATGTTTTTAAATAAGTGATTTCGAAGTGAAAATGGTATTTTTCTCAAGAATTTTACAATGATTATTTTAAAGTGTTTTCATCTATGATAACATCCCTATTTTAATCTTATTCTTTACTGATGTTATTCTCTTGTGAAAATATCCATCGTATTATTATGTATTTTTTATGATTAGTTTAACTGGGGAAATTATTTATATTATGTATTCTAGTTCTTCCAATGTGGACAGTTATTTGTTTTTATATAATTTTGATTAAATTATGTTGTTCATTAATGTAAGTAATGCATTGAACTTATTATGTGATGGGTAGAGAGTGAAATTATATATCCCATCAATGCATTTTTAGGTATCATAAGACAAAAAATATTGGGCATTTATCCAAGGCCTTACTATTTATATAAGATGTCTTAGAATGAGGCATTGATGGTATAGATGTCCTGGCATGAGGCCTTAACAGTGTAGATATCTTTGAATGATGTCTCTATGGTATGTTTCAGATGTTCTGAATTATCCATTCCATCATTATGAAATTAGTTATTTATGTCCATATGATTATATGATTAGTTATTACATTGATGGTTAGGTTTTGAACTAATGTGATAATTTATATGGAATTATTTCATTATCATTTATTCCCTATCATATTATACATGCCTTATTTACCTTCTATTGTATGAATACCCTTACTGAGAATCTAAGATCACCCCTTTATTAGGTTTCATTTACTCATGGTACTATAAAGTGTTTTATGATTGATATGCAGGGATATGCTAAAGGGGACAATAGAGTTCTTAAAGAAAATACTTTTTTGTATGTTATGTATTCAAATGAAATATAGAATTCAAGTATGTATCTAGTTTTCCAAAAATAATAAACTAATAGATCCTATGTAATGATATCTCTTGTATCTAGTACCAATTTAATAAATAAGACACTATCTATAAGTTACTGTAGTTTGGGATGTTTAAGGTGGTTGTAGATATCAGTTTAGTAGAAACCTTGGGAAATAGATTTAAGAGAACATGGATTAGGGAACTTAACCCTATAAATAACTCTAATAATAATCTCAAAGAAACCAAGATTATGATTCTAGGATTATCTATACATAAATTTTCAATTTATGTTAAGAGTTCCCCTAGTTTAGAAATTATACATTATGTTTCATAATGTTTTGATCTAATCTAGCATATTCCAAAGTCTAGAAATGGAACCTAGAGGAAGGAATAGAAACCATATCAATACACATGATCTATGTAGGTATTTAACTTTTAGAAAGATAATGAAGCTAGAGAAGGATTTGTGGCTAGAATTGAACAAAGTATAACTATTTTGGGGAAAATGACTCGTTATGAGCAATAACTTTTCCCAAATAGAGAGGCATGTCAATCCACAATGTGGTGTAATAATGTTAGAAATATTCATGCGTTTTCAACCTCTATCATTCAATGTAACAACAAATATATTTGTAGTTGAGAAATGGATAAATTATTTCGATAATATATTTATCACTTTTGGATGTAAAGAAAGGGAGAAGTTCATCATGGTAGTTTATTGTCTCTCTGGGGATGTAGATCAGTGATGGTCATTGATTAAAAACACTAAGGATGCTGATGAAATAGAGATCATGGAATCGAAGTATTTTTTAGGAAATTTTCGTGGAAAAATATTTCCCTCACAATCAATTACCTGATACGGAGAGAAATTATTGAGTCTGAGATAAAATGAATAGTAATATGTTACAAAGTTTTAAGTTAAATTTACAAGGTTATCCAGGCATGGTGTGGATTACGTATGTAATCCAAAGAGAAATATTATCCATTTATTTGATGGGATTAAGACAGTAATTTGAAGTGAACTAACCTCCCAAACATTCTCTTCATTTTAGAATATAATATCATGTTATATCAAGAAAGATAAAGAATCTTCCAAGTCATAATTCCTTGAAGGAAATCATGTGAAGAAATGGATAATAGATAAAAATGGATAATGGAAGGAAGGGAAATAAGGATTCTCACATATATTATATTATATAAAGAAACAACCAAGAACTTTCTTAATATGAATGGGATTTTTCTTCATGTTTTGAAAGAAAGCACATCATGTGTGAAAATTCAAAGGTAAGAAAGAAACCTCTAATGTTTAGTATTTCAACAGTAATGATATGGTTTACTGTACAAATGAATGCCCCAAGCATCAAGGGAGTATACTTTAAATGCTCAAGGATCAAGTTCAAACTTATGTTATTACTAATACTTAAGTGGAATGATAAAAGTTCTTGTGTATTTGGATTCGGAATATATATATATTCAATGACATTATTTTCATAAGAATAATAAAAAGTTTAAGGATTATACTGCAATAGATTTTTCTACGGATTTTAAAGCATGTTTTGAATTATACCGATAACCAAGAAAATTGATTTAGTTGAAAGGTGATATTTTTTTATAATAAATTAATAGGTAAATATAACCCTTAATATTTTATTGATGTATAATTAATAATTTATATTGGTATAAGGAGGATATTTAAATTAAAGAAGTAAATGGGATAGTATTGGTGCCCTTGAAAATAGTTTTTGATTTTAGTAAAAAGTAATTGATGATAGAGTTTAAAACCTTTTTTGGATTTATGAAATATACATTAAAACGTGATATTTTATTTAAGAAATGAGTAAAGAGTTAATTTCATGAATCTCATATGTTTTTGTTGAGGTTTTATGGTAATAACCATGTTTTTAGGAGAATATATGATCAAGTTATTCATATATTTGGTATGTGAAAATTAAGAGATACTTTTTGGATTAATTTTAAGTTGATTTTTAGTTGGTTAGGAATATTTTTTAAGGTTATTAAAGTTAAACATTTATGTAATGGATTAAATTTAACATTGGGTGTTATTTTTGATGTTTTTGAGATTAACGAAAGATTGGATGACTTATGCAAAACATTTTGGTTTTGGAAAATATCTTGAGATAAGAGGAATATATTGTTATTATTTTTTGGAATATTTGATCTATTATAAGATGATTTTAGTGCTTCATGCATAAATTTTCATATTGGAATGAAATTTCATGGAGTAAGATCAGAAGTGGAATATGATAGAATCACAACCAAAGGAAGAGATTATTCTTATGTCATGAAAAGTAATCAATTATGTTTATTTTCTCAAGTTCTATATATGGGTAGTAAAATAATCCCTGGACTTTAAGAAAATGACCTTGAAATAAAAATGCTATCTATTTAATTTTATTACTGAGAAATCAATGGTCTTTTAACCCACCACGGATTTAAGATTTTTTAATGGTTAAATTTCCCATGACCGTGTTCACTTTCAGTATTTATTAGTCCTTGGGAATTATTTTTATATTTCCTAGACCCAAAAAACCTAGAGTCAATGCATTATTTTATTACATTAGAATTATTACAAGAAATAAAATCCTGAAGGACCGATCAGTTTAGAAGTATTGAAAATATAGATTACATACATGATTCCAATAATACATTGGGAAATATAAAGTAAAAACATGATACATAATAAAATTAAATAAATATCATCCTTAAAAGCTTATTTGAATATTTCCTCCTCATAACCTGGGGAAAGGAAACATAATAAGGGTGAGATAAAATACTCGATAAGGGTAAGTAAATCGAAAGAAATATTGATTTGATGAGACTAATCAACATGGCAAGATTAATAACTGATAACACAAGCCATTAAAATAACTAGATAAGGAAATGTCAATTTAGAAAGGTAAGAAATTGAAAACACATCTCATTTAATCAATGAATTGAAAATTAAATGCATCCATGTATATATTAATGAAAAATCTCATGGATAAAAAATGATAGCTGCAATTAAGGAAATGATTTATTATTGGACAGCATGTATCTAGAACATGAACCACTATATCATCAAGATCTATTCTCTAGATAGTTTAAACTATTCTTATTTGGCCAACTAATTCATCTCATGAGACAACTAATGCATCAAGGGACTATCTGCAACCAAGCCCCACCTGCGTATATTGGTCCAAAGCATTCCTCATATATCAAATAATATATTTAATTAATAAAAAATTCACATTTTCATCAAATATCTGAATTGAATAAAGGAAATGAATTTATCAATAATTTCTTGGTTAATCAAATAACTATCAAAGTGAACATCGTATGTAAAATGGTATATGGTTTAGGAAATATTAATATCCACTATATGATAATATGGATATTCAATATAAATGTAATGAACAATAAAAATGATAAAAAGGAAATTATTTTTTCAATAAAAATTTAACAATCACAAAAATAAATTGATATTTAAAAGGTAATCATTAAACGCGTTCTTGAGGAAAATAATCTTTAAACATTCCAAAGTGTCTCATACCACTTTAAAAATTTTGAAACCATAATACACTTGAATAAATATCTTTAAATGAAACTTAAAATATCATTAGAATAAGGATATTCATGATATAACATGTAAAAGGGTAGTATATACACCATATAAAAGTGAATTGGTGCATAAAAACAAATAAGTCTCAATAAAATTTAAATTGAGACAAAATCTCTTACCTTGAGTCCAACTTGTCATGTGTTTCCTTATCTTCCAAAATAATAAACTTATTTTTATTATTTAATTTCTTTATAAAATTTTTCAATTTTATTATTAATTTTACTTGACTTATTAAATTTTTTTAAACAACTACTTAAACAATTATGTTTATATCAGGGGTTTTGACCATATTCGGTTTATGTGTCAAAATGACATTGGTATATCAACTATGGTCAAAGTGATCATTATATAAACATTTCCAAAATAATATTCATTAAATAATTATCATATTTATACATAAATTACACTTTTATAAGAAATCATGAAATATGGTTATGAAAAATGAACCAACGTTACAATTATGGAGACAATAGGTCGAACGTACACTTGAGTAATGTTCCCATTTTTCAGTGATTGTTAAGGAAAGAAGTTAAGTAACATTATATACCTCCAGAATGATATTTATTTCATAAATACCATGTTATGTAACCAAATATACTTATATATATAATTCTTTTTATTTAAATTGAATCACATCATGTCGGGCAGGCAGTAGTCAACACGTCCATGACTGACATTATCACTTTTCAGTGTGTGAAAAGGGTAATAAATAAAATGATATATTATATTTTCATAAAGATAATAATTTTAATAATATAATATATATATCATTTATGTTACATATTATTAATTAAAATCATCCTTTATACGTTCCATGTATAGTGTGAATGAGTCACGTCGCTTTGAGGGGGCGGTAGTCCACACTTCCACAAACGATGTCATCGTATTATCACAAGATGGAAAGAATAATGGTATGTTATATATATAAATTAAAAAAAATAAGAGAAATTATAAATATAATTTATATAATATATAAATAGAGTTTCTATCATAATTCCCGCCATGAGAGGCAGTAAAGTAAGAACGAATAACATCATTTTGTGATGCGGTAGTTCGTTGTACACATAAATGGTAAGTTCATTACCCATTAGATGATTGTGTGTGTAAGTGTACATTGAACCATTAACATAAAATAATCTAATTATATTTAAGATACTATTTTTGGTATATAATAATGTAACAATAAGAATTTAAAAGTGGAAAAGGAAATAAAATTAGAGCTTGAGGAAGGATGTTACCTCTAAATCAGGTAACTCCTTTTGGATTGCACCGAAGGGCTTACTTTAATAGATTTATAACAAAGATTAGGATTTTAGTATGCGTTTAGGGATGTTTTTGACCTATTTGGGTAGATATTGTTCTAGAAAAACTAGCTTGATAAGTGTTAGGAAGTGAGAAGAGTGGGGGCTTTCTTATAGCGGTGGAGGAGTGGCACTCTTGTAAATTTTAGAAAAGGGAATTTCATCCATGTTTTTCCCATATAAAGTGGATTCAATAATGGAAAAAAGTTTTTAAAAATGATTATCGACTCTAAATATGTCCATATAATGGATTTTTTACAAGTTTCTGTGTCATTTGGGCCCTTAAGTTTAAGGTTTAGTCCTTTTTTAAGCTTAATTTTACATTAACCATTGTAATTAATTTTAATTAATTTCACTAATAATTTTGGTCAAAAACTAAGTTAAACTTATTAGAAATTATAAATTATTATTATTCCAAATATGGAATCAATTTTTCTAAATTAAAAATACAGAAGTGGTGGAAATTAATTTAAATTTAATCTTGTAGACGAGACGACAATGTGGGGTTTTAAAGTAAAAACATTCAAAATTTTACAAAGTTTTTACATCCAGTTTCATAGTGAAATTGATTCAAATTACCTAAATTAGATTAATTGATAAAAAATTAATATAATTAAGCATTAAAACCATTTGAAAATATAATTTAACATTATAAATAAATTAGATGAAATAAACAATTTTGAATTAAAATTATTTATTTTTCACAATTCATTAAAAAATGAAACTTCACATAAAAATACCAAAAATTCACCCTAACCTAATTTTTATGTTCCTATTTCAAATAGTAAGTTTATTTTGACATATAAGGTTTATAAAATTTCCAAAAATTGGATTTAAAATATATTATCCATTAAAAGGCGATAAAAGTGCCTTAATAAAAATATATGTTTTATGTGTAATATTAGGTTTGTTCTTATATTATGCTAATAAAATATATTGGATAAATATCAAAAATATTTTATTGAATACATAACATATATATTTCATTAATATTATCCAATAATTGTAATTAATTTAATTTATCAGGGTAAAACAGATTTATGAAAAAAAATAGTTTTCTATAAAATATTCCCTTTATATTAAATTAGTTCTTATATTCATTTATAATTAATATGTATCCAATAAATTCATTTTATATTTTTATAAACAAAATATTTTTAATTAATAATATTTATAACTACTAATTTATCATTTTGGTTTGTCATATCTTATTATTTTAAATAATAATATTTTAATAATATATTATTGCTCGGTAAAACTTGGTCGTGCGTGTAACACAAGATATCAAACAAGGTCGTTATTACATGTAAGGAAAGATAACTTGTTGTTTTCATGAATTTCAATCTATATAATTTATTAAATTTATTTAAAATAGAAAATATATTATAATGTCTCAAGATAGTATATTACTTTATGTGCTTGGTTTCGTGCGTCATACACGTTATCAATTACAATGTTCTTACTTCATAATTTATGGGTGTTACATTCTCCCCAACTTAATTAAATTTCATCCTATCAATTTAAACTTGAACTTGGTAATCAAGGGATAGATATTTGAAAATATTATTGTTAAAAACCTCACATCATAAATAGGGTTGATAAAAAATCTTCTTAATGAGAAGAAAATGAAAATGTGAAGGTCACCACAAAACTATGATTTTGAATATGAGAATGTTAGTGAAAATATAGACATGAACGAGAAATATAACTGTCATGTTTTGATGTAGAGTGATAGAGAAAATATTTATATAAAATTTTTTGACCACAAAACCATAAACCAGAGGTGTGAATAAAGGTCCTTGATATGATCAAAAATGATGATAATAGAACAACATTTTTTGTTTCAAAACTCTTTTCCTAGAGTTGAGGAATTCATTCACTCTCTATGAATATATTTAAATGTGCATTTATATAAACATAATATTTTCCTTTGATTATTCCTTGAACTATTTCTACTTAATCTCTTATAACATGATTCATCATATGCTGAAGTAATACATAAACCTCTAAAAACACATACAATGATCAACTTAAACCTTTTTATAAACGGATAACTTTTTCAAAAGATTATGATCCAATAATTTATAAGGAAGGTGGCCAAATTTCTGAAATGAACTTTTTAAATAACACGAAGTGGATTTTAATCATCACATACCAAACATGAAAATACCTTCATTATGTATTCTCTTGAAATATGGTAATAACTTGAATTATCATAAAACTTTATTGGAAATGTACATTCTTACTTATATCTTAAGTAAGACACTTGTTATTTGATATATTCCTTCAATCCAAAAGTGTTGTAAAATCCATCAATGATGGTATAAACAATTTTTTTTGAAAAATCATTAATCAGTTTCAAGGTAGTTAGAACATATCCAAATCAATCATTTATTTATCCAAACAAAATTTTCTTAACATTAGAAACATATTAAAGGTTCTCTTTCCCTTAACCATATTTTTTTCAAAATTTTTAAACTAAATCAGTTTTCTTGGTACCATTCAACATGTGACCTTAAATATTTACTAAAATAGTAATGCAGTACAATCCTTATATATTTAATAAATCATATTATGAGAACATCGTAAAAAAAATACTTTTACAACATATTTATTAGATATAAATATAGAAGTACACTAATCATCCCACTTTAGTTGTGTCAATAACATATGATTGACCTTAACCCCTTAGCTTCTTCTGAGGTATATTCTATTGATGCTTGGGGAATTATTTTGTGTAGTTCCCCATCTCCTTGTAATTTTAACATTGAGTAGTAGTGTTTTCCTTAATTCATTTTAATTCTTTTTCCTAGTGACCCTTTTCTCCACACTTATAAAAAACTCCCATTCCTTTAAAGAATTTACCAGGGTCATTATTTCAATATTTATCACATGTGGGAAAATCCTTATTTACCTTATTCTTTGACTCATTCCCTTTTTCATAGTTATTATAAATACTCTTGTTGTATAGGTTTACCTTGAACATATTGATTCTAAAAAAATCATTCTCTATCTTGATGGCACATAAAACTATTTTACAGTATTATGAAAAAATTTAGGAGACCAGTTCCCTTTAGATACATGGATTAAGACCTTCAAATAAGTAGTAAATATTTCACTTCGTGTTGTGTATGAAATTTATAGCATACCTTTCTAACCATGTAAATGTAGTTTCCTGATCTACAACACTTTATTCCTCCTATTTCTTTAAACCAAGGAGCTTTCTCTTTATATCAATTTCTTGATCATGAGGAATGTATTTATCAAAGAATGAATCATTAAAATTTATCCCCTTCATAAGTTTTATTTCTTATTCCTCCCTAGTATTCTAGATCAATGAACACCCTTAATATTCATCGCTATTCAGAAAATATATTGCAAGTGTAGCATTTTCCCTTTTACTATATCCCAATATCATGAATATCTTCTCTAAATACATAATCCATTTATCAGTCGTCATTGGGTCAGTGGTCCCACTAAAATATGGGGGTCTATGTCATATAAAGTAATCTAACATCATGGAATGTCATTGTAGAACAGGTTGCTCCATAAGGGTAAGGTTATGTGTCATAACCTGATTAAGATACCTTAATATTTCCATAACATTATTAGTTTCAATACCAGCTGTATTAGTTTTCTCATCATGTAAATATCTAAATTTTCTATGAGTACTGATACCATTCTTCCTTTTATGCACCATTTCTAAATAATAGAATATATTGGATTAGATCATAACACTATGTAACATAATGTATAATCCCAAAACTAGTGAAACATTAATCAAAAATTGAAAATGATTTCAATAAAAAATCTCATAATAGTAAACATGGTTTCTTTGGGTATGTATTTACTTTAAAATCCTTCATAATGGTTTGTAAAGAAAATGTGAATCATCTTAAGCATATCCCCTGAGAGTGTCAAACTAGGTGCACAGTAAGGCTAATTGTCATGTACCAAGTTAAATTGAGTCAGCCCTAATGCACCTTATCAAAGTTATTACTCCTA
Organism: Viscum album; assembly: GCA_963277665.1. NCBI lineage: Eukaryota > Viridiplantae > Streptophyta > Magnoliopsida > Santalales > Viscaceae > Viscum > Viscum album. Next base: position 57,938,490 of record OY728123.1, read on the forward strand.
GGTACATATGTTCTAGAACTACATCCACTTGTTGTATCCATATAGGGATGTATTTCTTAGAATACCCACATAATCTCTACCTTACTAAAATTATAGGATTTTCTTTTATACTTATCCTCAAATTCTATCTTAGGGTTATGTACCTTAATCAGAGTTTTCTAAATCTAGTTTCTAAGGTTGATGTTAAACTTCTTTTGATACCAACTGTAACACCTCGACCTGAAAAGCCTGAATCCAATGCATTATTTTATTACATTGGAATGATTACAAGGAATAAAATCCCAAAGCATAGATCAGTTTAGCAGTCATGGAAAGATATATTATAGACATGATACCAATGATACATTTGGAAATATAAAATACAAAGATGATATAAAATAAAATTAAATAAACAACATCCTTTAAATATTATTCAAATATTTCTTCTTCATAACCTGGGGAATGGAAACATATTAAGGGTGAGCTCAAATGATTGGTAAGGGTAAGTAATAGGAATAAATAATGAATTTATGAGACTAGTCGATATGGAAAGGTAAATAACTGATAACACTTTCCATTTAAATAAATAGATATGAAAATATCAATATGGAAAGGTAATAAACTAAAAACAAAATTCATTTAATCAATGAACTAAAAATAAAATGCATCCATAGATATGTCAATGAAAAATCTCATGAATAAAAAATGATAACTGAAAAGAATGAAATAATTTTAATATTATACATCATGTATATGGAACATGAACCACTATAATATCATGATCTATTCTCAAGACAATTTAAACTATTCTAATTTGACCAACTAATTTATCTCATGAGACTATCGATGCATCGATGGGCTATCTATAACCGATCACCACCCCGGTTTTCCCATCCAAAACATTCCTCATATATCAAATAATAGATTTAATTAATAAATAATTTTACTTATAATAAAATATCCATATTGAATAAAGGATATGTATTAATCAATAATTCCCCAGTTAATCAAATAACTTTCAAAGTGAACACAGTGTGTAAAATGCTATGTGATTTAAGCAATAATATAAACTATTACATGAGAATATGGATATTCAAGATAAATGTAATGAATAATAAATATGATAAAAATGAAGTGATTATTTCAAGAGAAAGTTAACTATCACAAAATAAAGTGATATTACAATGTTAATCATTAAATACATTCTTGGGTAAAATAATCTTTAAACATTCCAAAGTGTCCCATACCACTTTGAATCACTTAAAAATCATAATATCGTTGAAGAATAAAACTAAAATAAACTTTAAATATCATGATAATATTGATATCCATTATATAACATGTCAAAGGGAAGTATATACAATATATAAAAGTGAATTAGTGGATAATAACAAATAAGTCTTAATGGAATGTAAATTGAGAAAAAATCCTTTACCTTGAGTTTGACTAGTCATGTGTGCCATTATATTCCTGAATAATAAACATATGTTAATTATTTAATTTATTTATAACCTTTTTAAATTTTATTATTACTTTCATTTCACTTTATATAATGTTGTAAACAATTACTTGAACAATTAAGTTTTTATCGGGTGTTTTGACCATATTCGATTTATGCGTCAAAAATGACTTTGGTAGGTCAACTATGGTCAAAGGGATCATTATGTAAACATATAAAGATAATAATCAAGAAATAATTATCATAATTATACATAAATTATACTTTTAAAACTAATAATTAAATATGGTTATGAAAAATGAACCAATGTTACAATCATAGAGATGGTAGGTTGTACGTGCGCATGAGTAACGTTCCCATTTTTCAGAGATCATTATGAAAAGAAGGTAAGTAACACTATATATTTCTAAAATTATATTTATAACATAAATATAATGTTATTTAATCATATATACTTATATATATAATTATTTGAATTTAAAAGAAATCATATCATGTTGAGAGGCGGTAGTCCACACATCAATGACCGACATTATCACTTTTCAGTGTGTGAAAAGGGTATTAAATAGAATGAAATATTATGATTAAAGAAAGGTAATTATGTCATGAATATCATACATATTTTATTTTTTAAAATATTATTAACTAAAACCATAGTTTATATGTTCCATGTATATTGTGAATGAATCGCATCGCTTTGAGGGGGCGGTAGTCCACATTTCCACAAACGATGTTATCGTATTCTCACAAGATGGAAAACATAAAGGTATGTTATATATAAAAATTAAATAAGAATAGAGAAATTATTAATTTTATATATATCATATATAAATTCATTTTCCAATATAATTCCCACCATGAGAAGTATTAAAGGAATAATGAATAACTTCATTTCATGAGTTGGTAGTTCGCCGTACACATAAATGGTAAGTTCATTATCCATTAGATGGAAGTGTGTGTAAGTGTTGGTAGAAACATTGAAATAAAAAAATAATTATATTTAGGATACTAATATTTTTATATAATCATTGAATAATAATAATTTAATGAGTGGAAAAAAATAAATAAAACTAAATTGCTTGATGAAGGATGTTACCTCTTAATCGGGTAACTCCTTTTGGTTTGCACCGAAGGGATTCTTTGGATGTAATTTTGACCAAGGAAGGGATTATAGGTTTAGGGGAGGTATTTTTAGGATCTATTTGTGTAGATATTGGTCAATTAAAATTTTCTTAATAGGTTTGAGGAACTAGGAGGATAAGAGACTTTTCTATAGTGGAGGAGGAGTGGCACTCTTGTAAATTTTGGAAAACAGAATTTCACCCATGTTTTTCACATTTCATGTGGATAAAATAACTTAAAAAGTATATAAATGTATTATAGGGAATAACTATAGTCATCAAATTTATTTTGGACATTTTTCTGGGTCACTTGGGTCCTTAAGTTTAAGGTTTAGTCTTTTGTTAAGCTCAATTTCACCTTATTCGTATTAATTAATTTTAATTACTTTCTCTAATATTTTTTGTCAAACAGTAAGTTGAACATATTATAAATTATAAATTATTATTTTTCAAAATACCTAATCCATTTTTACAAATTAAAAACACATAAGTGACATAAAATAATTTAAATTTAATCATGCAAACGGGGCGACAATGCGGGTTTTTAAGTAAAAATGCTCAAACGTTTGGTGAGTTTTTATATCAAATTTAAAAGTGAAATTGATTATAATGACCAAAATTAGATTACTTTATAAATCATTAATATAATTAAACTTTAAAACAATTTAAAAATATAATTTAACCATATAAATAAATTAAAAAAACAATTTTGAATTAAAATTCATTATTTTTCACTATTCATTAAAAAATGAATCTTCAAAAAAAATATAAAAAATTCACCCTAACCTAATTTTTATGTTCCTATTTAAAATATTAAGTTTATTTTGAGATATAATATTTATAAAAGCTCCAAAAAATATATTTAAAATAGGTTTGTCATCAAAATGCGATAAAAGTGCCTTGATAAAAATTTATATTTTCATGTATAATATTGGGTTTGTTCTTATCTTATGTTTATAAAATCTATCGGATGAATATCAACAATATTTTATTAAATATGTAAAATATATATTTCATTAATATTATTCATTGATTTTAATTTATTTAATATTTTACGATAAAACAGATTTGTGCGCATAAAAATATTTTTCTATAAAAATATTATTTTTATATTCCATTGATTATTATATTTATTTCTAATTAATTTTTAACCAATTTATTCATTTTGTATTTTTATAAACCATATATTTTAATAATTTAGTTAATAATATTTATAACTACTATTTTAATAGCTTGGTTTATTATATCTTATTATATTAAATAATAATGTTTTAATAATATATTTTTCTCAGTAAAACATGGTCTTGCATGTAACACAACCTTTCAAACAAGTTCGATGTTTCATTTAAGGAATGATAAATTAGTTTTTGTGTGAATTGTATGCTTTATCATCTATTGAAATATGTTTTCTTCCAAAATAAATTTTATTTATTTTTATGATAAAATATTATAATTAATTTCTAGAAATTATATAAATTATATTTTATAAATTAATATAGTTTTTTAAAATAATCATATTAAAATTATATTAGAGCGAAATTTTCAAAAAAAATTGAATAGTTTATTTTTCTATGAATAGTGAAAAATAATGATTTTCATTAAAAACTATAATTTTATTTTGAGGACATACAAAGTAAAATTTTATTTTAAAATTATTTCAAACTAAAATAAGTTTTATTATATTATCAATAATTCAATTAATTTCACTTTAATCAATTTCAAGATTGAATTTAGTATAAAAACATGTTTATAAAAAATAGCATTTTTCTAAAAAAATGTTTTCTATCATGTTTTGTGTGTTTATCATAAAATTTATTTATTACAGATATATAAATTTAATTAGATAAAATATATTCCATATTTTTAATTAATAGGTTCAATTTTTTAATGGGTCCCTTTGATTTTAAGTCAATATGAATAGTAACCTTGTTAAAATTTATCACCTCAGTAGAGGGAAAATATAGTAAAACTAGGTTAAAACTAAGTGATAAGGCCATAATTTTTCATCCTAATTCTTATTGGATAAATATAATTTTAACCTTAACACCTTATAATTTATATATAATGGTTTATGAGATACTTTTCCATGAAAATTACCTATATATTATTTAAATCAAAGAAAGTTACAAAGTGTCACTCACTTAGTTTTAAATATCTTATATGTTTCCACAAAGGGAAAACATAAATATATTAAGGAAAATAAATTTCAATAATGATACTAATGAAATTATTTTCATGTTATAAATTTATTTATAATTTTTATAAATTATTTAATTACCTTAAATGTTTGTCCAACACTAATATAGTATTTATTTGATTAAAAGAAAAATAAAATAAATTATATTAAAAATATTAAAAGTGATATAATTTGAATGATTTAATGTTTCCCATGGATTTAATAGATCTATATGACATATTAGAGAGTTTTTAAATCATTATATTTAAATTTCCCCTTTTTCCTAATGTATTTAATGTCTAATTAAATAAATAGTTTTAAAAATAAAATTAATGATATTTTATAATAAATAATATTTTATTAAATAATTTAAAATTCATAAAAATATTAAATTTGGCCAAAATAATGGTATATTTTTTTAAACATCAACCATGTTCCATTTATATATTTTTTATCATTTTATTGTTACGATATTAACCCTTAAATGGCAGGAAATGTTATTATTATGGTAATTATCGTAAGGGTTAATAGGGGTTAAACTAAATGATTAGTGTGAAATCATACCCAAAATTCATATAAATTAAATGATATGATAATTATTCTATAAATTTTAAAATTTATCTAAATTTATTTAATTTCATCCATAAAAAAAATAGAAATGGTGTTCATACGTAAGTATAACCTACAATCTCTAGGAACGATGAAGTTCGTTTTTGTATCTCTAACTTTTTTGGATTACTTTAAATTCATATATAATAAATATATAATGTTAATATAATTATTAAATTTATTTATATAATTTAAACTTGATCAAATTACAAATACTGAAACTATCAAACTAAAACATACATGAAAAACAAAACATTTATTACCCAAAATAGTGATTTTAAAAAAGAATTGCTAATAAACGGGTGAAAAAAGGTTTTAAGTATGTCATATATGGTATCATATATATTATTATGGTTCTATAATATATTTATAATAACATTATATTTATTATATAGGAGTTTCAAACACATACTAAGGAATTTGGGTAAGTGGTAAGTGTTTATTTCACAATCTCATCATTATTCAAAATTATTTATGTCTAAGTCCCCATTGGGGGAATATTTTTATTCCACATACAAATTTTCCTAAAAAACATTAAATAATATTTATATTACTTTCAAATAATTTATTAATATAATTTTTACCCATGTTTTATTTTTAAAAATATGGTTTGAAAGGAATCTTTTTATCATTTTATGAACTAGGTAATTTTTAACATTTTTAAAATAGTGTAAAAGAGGTGTTTTTTAACTTATATGACATGAATGATTTTCCCACCATTAGAAATAATCTTTTCTTTGAATTTTAATTTAAACATTTATAATTTTATTTTGAAATAAAATTTTTCCTTCATATTTGTGATGTTTTTAAATAAGTAATTTCAAATGTGAAAAGGGAATTTTCCTCAAGAATTTTCCAATTTTATTTTTAAAGTATTTTAATCTATGTCAATATATTATGTTGAATATTATTATTTAATGAGTTTATTCTCTTATGATACCATGAACCATATTTTTATGGATGGTTTATTATCAATTTAACTAGGGAAATTATTAATATTTTTTATTTTTTTCTTCTAATATAGACAGTTATTGATTTTTAAAGCATGTCAATTAAGTTATGTTGCTTATTCATATGAGGAATGAATTAGAATTATTATATGATGGGTGGGACCCATAATTTCATATCCCCTCAATACATTGTTATGTCTCATGAGACAAACTAGCTTGGTTATTTTTCTAAGGCCTTACCCATTTATGTAATGATGCCTTGATGTTATAGATTTCTTAGCATGGTGCTTTGATCATATAGATGTCTTGGAATGATACATCAAAAGTATGTTTCAGATACACATAATTATGAATTCCATTATTAAGAAATCATTTATTAATGGCCATGTGATAATTTTATTAGTTATGACATTCATGGTTAAGTATTAAACTAATGTGATTATTTATATGGAATTATTTTATTATCATTTATTCTCTATCATATTAGCCATGCCTTATTTAGATTTTGTTGTATGCATACCATTACTAAGAATTTTATCTCACCCCTTTATAATTTTGTCATTCCCCAATGTACAAGGAAATCTTTTATTAATTGTATGTAGGGATAATCTAAAGGGGACAATGGTGTTCTCAAAAAAAATACATTGTTGTATTTTATGTTTTCAAATGAAATGTGAAATTCAAATATGTATCTAGTTTTATAAGAATAATAAATAATTAAGTCCTCTATGATGTTATCTATTAAATCCAGTTCTAATGTAATAAATAATACACCATCTCTGGGTTACTCGAGTTGGGGTTGATACACATATGGTTGAATAAGTAACATTGGAATCCGAAAATGTTATGAGGTAAAGATATCCCAAATTGTTTGATAAGTAAATAAAATTACAAAGATAGAATATCCAAAATGGGGTAATAATTTAGAAACATAGGTAATTATATAATAAATAATTTTCATATTTATTATTATTTGTGATATAGATAGTTATATTCATTATAAAAACATTTAGTAATTTTTTTAAACCAAAAAGGAAATTGTTTTATTAAATTATTTTCTTATATGGTTTTATTTTAAAGTAAAATTTTAGAATTTTAGAATTTTAATTTGAAAAAATTAATTTCTTCTTTGAATTAATTATTTAAAAACCATCTTATCATTAATTTATGATATTTTTATGAAACATTTATTTTTCAACGAATACTGAAAATGATGAATTTTATTGAAAATTGTATTTTCTTTTCTATTATTTATGATGTTAAATTCTTTTTTGGATTAGTTTGAAAATTTAATTAGTTACATTTTATGTAAAATATTCCAATTATGTTTTTTTGAATTAATTTTATACATTAATTTAGTATAAAAAACCTTTTAGACTTTAAAGAAAATATTTCTAGAAAAATAGTTTTTCATTGAGTTTTTTCGGTTTAATTTTATATTAAATTTTAACACTTCTATATTTTTTATATGGAAAAAACAAATTCCATATTTGGAATCATGAGGTCTAAATTTTTCTATTGGTCACTTTTATTTTTTGGTATTATGAATTATAACCATAGTAATTTTTATTATGATGGTAGATGGTAAATCGGGTAATTAAGGTCAAAAATAAAATGATAAGGACTAAAAAATGACCCTAACACTTTCCTTAGTTTTATTGGATGATTATAAATCATTTATAATCATCTATAAGTAAAATATTTGTCCTTATTCCATTTGGATATGATTTTGAACTTTATAATCTTTTAGTGAATATAATGCCAAAAATGTCACACTCTTTCTTTTAATAGCTATAATATTTTTAACATAGGGATAAATAGAGGATATATTCAGTTATAAATATTATTTTTAAACAAAATTTATTTTTTTAAATCACGGAAATTTATTTTTAAATTTTAGTGAATATATTATTACATTAAAATCTTACGTAATGTTGACACAGTAATTATTTAGTTAATAGAAAAATAAAATAAATGATTTTGAAAATATTAAAATTAATATAATTTGAATTAGTTTTTATTTTCAATAAATTTTTAATATAAAAATGATATATTATAGATATTTGGATTCATTGTATTTAATTCCCATTTTTTATTGTAGTTTAAAAATTCAAATTAAATTAATAATTCGAAAATTGACAGTAATTTTATTTTTTAATAGATAATATTTTATTAAATTATTTAAAATTCTTAAAAATATTTTCCTCATACAATTGATTGTTATAATGTTTAAAATATTAACAATGGCCCATTTTTGGGCTTCAGTTTCTAATCACATTGTCACGACACGTCAAGTTGATTATGTTTTTAATATTGATTTATATTATAGGGAAGACCCTGGGTTATCTCTCAAGGAGCATTGATAGATTTAGATTGTGTATTTTTAATAAAATGACTAAAATTGTAGGTGGTTTTGAAAACAGTTTGAAAAATAAAATGACTTAATTAAAGAGTTTAATAGTTGACAAGGAAATGTGGTGTTTTATAATTATGAGATAAAAGGGTTCATTTTGAGTTCACTACACAAATTTAGAGTTCATTGTTCTTAGAGATTAATTAATTTTTGATGTAAGTATTTGGTTGAAATTAGTCAGAATCCCAATTACTTTCCAAGCTCTTATATCAAATCACATTGTTCCAAACTGTGACGTAACAATCATATAGCAAAGTTCCAAATCGCATGCATGGTATAATAGCTTCCAAAACAAATTGAAATCTCAAATAAGTGGGGAATAAAAGGATTCTTGTGTTTTCCAATCGGAACAAAACAAGTCACACACTCAAAACCTCACACTATTCGGTTAAAATTAAAGAGTGTTTCATTTGGTTAAATCATACAAAGATAAATCAAAGTAAGATACATCTGAATGAAATGTTTTCAAGCCCAAAATACATCAAACTAGTAGTATTACAAGTGTTCGAACTCCCTTTTCAAGATGTGTATCTCCCTCATAATGAACACCCACTGATTATCCCAACATTGAGAGGAGGAAATTCAGGTGGAACTTATTATCCATCCTTGATCCCCCTATGAGGATAGGGGCCTCCAAAACTTATAGGACTATGAGGAGATTCATATAGGACTCCAAAATGTCAGATCTTGGCTTCTGGTTTGAACTTGAAAATGTGGTTCCCTTGGTGCCCTTTTATAGCCAAAATGGTAAGTGGTTTTGAGCATCAATTTTTTGTGATACCATTTCAGTCTCGTTTTAGGACAAGTAAAATGCCATATCATGACTTGGAAAAAATAATATAGTTGTTGGGAATCATCATGAATGTCTCCCTATTAAATTTGGTGGCAATTAGATATCTTTATTGGGAGATTTTGTCAAAATGTCGAACCAAACTTCTGACTTCATGCAGATTTTGTCCCCTACATAGAATAGTTTGGATGGGTCCCTTAATGGATGAATGGGGCTTCAGTTACTTGAGAATATTTATAGAAAATTATTTTTTGGAGTGGAAAACAAAGTTTCAGCCCATTTGAATGCACAGAATTATTTTAATATGCAATAAAGTTGATAGATTCTCAGGGGATGCCTTGCATTTAGGCCCATTTTTCTTATAAATCATCTCTGGGGCCTCCAAATCACCTCCACCTTCAATGAAAATATAAAAACAAGTATAATTTCCCCTTTTAAAAGTGATAAACTCAAAATAAATTAATCGAACCTAATTTGAAATTTGTTATTATATTTTAAATTTACAATAAAAATTCAGTTTAATACAATGGTGTAAGGGTGAAAATGAAACAGTGAATCATGGTGTGATCACACCCCCACACCTAAACATTTTCACACCTAGGAAAAGTCTTATATCCTAACCAAGTCTCATTCCTAAATCAATGGTGATAAAAGTTCCAATATTCTTCTAAAATTAAATTCATCGTGTCTCATTTAGGAAATAAATTTTCTTATCATTTTTCTTCCCTCGCATTTGAATTTGTTCAAATTAATTTGTTCATCCATGCAACATATCACAGCCTACCTTACTTAGAAATTTTCCCTATTCACTCAAGGAAAATATGATTGTGGATTTATTCTATTTTCCCAGAGTTTATTTGATCTTACCATATTCTTTCCAAGATTCTAAGTTCCCTACAAGCAGAAACTAGTGTGCTACTCAAGAGGACTTCCAACAGGTTATTCTGAGGTTCAAGGGTTGGTGGGATTTAATGTATAAAAAATATAAGGCAGAAGAGGAGTGTTTAATCTCTTAAGTACAAAACATGTCAAAATTCATAAAGTGTTCATAATGAATATATACACTCATCCCCTTAAAAAGTGTATCACTTCCAACTCAAGATCCCCATTTTCCATTTGTGTGGGTCATAGTTGATCGGTGAATAATAATGAATAAACTTCCTCATCTCTCCATTAGTTTTTTTTTCTTTTTTTTCTATTTTTTTCATGTACAGAATTATTTTCCCTTTTTTTTACAATTTTCATTAGATATAAAGAAGGAAAATTTGTAAAACAATCATACAATATGGCTTATGAACCCACTACCCAAGGAAAATGTAGGTAGCCTTTCTATGAACCCATAATAATGATTCATTCCTGATAATTCCCATGAAAACACCCTATCCCCCATACTTTCTGAAAGTAAAACAAGAATGTACACAAGATATGGGTAGGTAGGGATAAATAATCTTGAAATGTGGCTACCTAATAGGAATTTCATGGTCTCTAAGGCTTAAGAAGGGTAAAATGTCATTGTGGCCAAAAATAGAGGTTAATTGTACAAAGGGATTTTCAATGAACTATGGCCTCTATCATGAATGTATCACACTTGAATCTTATGGATTCAAACATAATCAAGGTGACTTCTAGTTTATCTACATGACCCAAGATTCTCAATAAAGTGATTAAAAGGAATAATATGCAATAAAGGGCTTATAATGTCTCATGGGTAAGGGGTAAAAATATTAATCAATGCTAATGAGGAATGGGTTTCAAAAATCCATTAAACAACTAAGAAAGATTTGAATATATAAATTCTAGAAAAAGGTTCTATATCAACATTAATTTGAAAAACCTTTTTCCAAAAAACAATGGAATTTTCCACACAATCGACTCAATAAAGAAAAATGATTAGGAATTATTCTAAATTGGGAATATTTTCCATGATGAAATTAACATTCCAGCACAAAATAGTGGGATAAAATAAGGGGAAAGTGACAATACTATTCAACAAGAAAGAAAGAAAATATTGATGAAAATTCCTAACTAACCCAAGAATGTACCCATCCCCCCACACCTAGAACATGAAGTGTCCTCGCTATAAAAAATAGAACGGGGGATGGAAGGATAAAGCCTAGTGGGTTTCATTCCTAGGTCGCCTCAAAAACATGGAGTTCCTCCATCGGGGACTCTATAATGGTTTCATGAAAGCGTTTCAGCTGCCTCCCATTGATAGTGAAGGTTTTCCTGGTTTCATCATTTTGAACCTAAAAACACCAAATGGAGAGATATTAGTAATAGTGTATGGTCCAAACCAGTAGGAATGAAGCTTACCATGATGAAATTTCATCCTTGCATTGTATATGAGGACCTTCTACCCAATTTTAAACTGACGATGATGGATAAGGAAATCATGGGAAGCCTCGGTTCTCTCTTTATAAATCCTAGAGTTCACATATGAATCTCTATTTATTTTTTAGATCTTGTATTTGTAACTTCCACTGATCACTTGCACCAGAAAGGTTAGAATTTCGTTGTTTCAAATCCTCATAGTCTCGGTGCTCAATCTCAATAGGGAGGTGAAAACTCTTTCCAAAAATAAGCCTATAAGATGACATTCCAATTGGGGTTTTAAAAGCATTACAGTAAGACCATAATGAATCATCAAGTCTAAGACTCCAATATTTTCTATTGGGTTAAACCATTTTTTTCAAGAATTTGTTTTACCTCTCTATTTGACACATAGGCTTGACCATTGGTCTAGGGGTGATATGCATTAGACACTTGATGACTAACCCTATACTGATGAAAAAGTGATTACATTGTTCAGTTGTAGAAATGAGAACCCTCATCACTGATGATGAACCTAAGAAATCCAAACCTATAGAAAATTTGGGTTCTAAAAAATTCTACAACTATTTTGGAATCATACATCTTTGTGTATCATGCCTCTACCCATTTTGACATGTAATCAACTTCAAGAAGAATGTAAAATGTTCCAAAGGAATTGGGAAATGGACCTATAAAGTCAATTCCCCAAACATCAAAAATGCTATGAAAGAAAAATGGTTGTGTGGAATTTCATTTCTTTTAGAGACATTACCAATTCTTTGACAATGAGGACAAGATTTAAAAATATCATGGGCATCCAAAAAAGTGTTGGCTAAAAGATAACGGAATCAAGGACTTTGCGAGTAGTCCATTGGGGACCAAATTAGGCCCCACAAGCAAGAGTGTCATAGAATCTAAGGACATACTGAAACATCCTTTTGGGAACACAAAACCTAAGGACTGGATCACTACATGTGTTCCAAAGGTAGGGTTCATCCCAAATGTACCAATGAGACACATTTTTTAGATGACTAGATTGGTTTTTGTTGAAATCAATAGGAATGAAAGATGCTACCAAATAATTTATAATTTTGGCATACCAAGGAATATCATCTTGCACTCTGTAAAATTTCTAATCAAGAAACATATCATTTATAGGAATATGGGGGGGATGCTTCAACATCCGAGGATGGGGGAATCATACATATATGGTCAGTCAGCACATTCTCTACTCTTTTTTTATCTCTAATTTCTAGATTGAGTTCTTTAAGGAGGAGCATCTAGCGAATGAGACATGGTTTGGCTTCTGGTTTCTTTAGTAGATACTGAAGGTCTTCATGGTCTGATAATACAATGAATTTGGACCCTAAAAGGTATGACCCAAATTTATCCAAGTAAAACACTATGTAAAGGAATTATTTTTTAGTTGTGGTGTAGTTTACTTGGGAAGGGTCAAGTGTGTGTGAGGAATAAGCTATGACATGTGGATCTTAGTTGACCCTTTATGACAAGACTACCCCAACTGCATAGTTAGAGGCATCACAAATGATCTCAAATGGTAAATCCCACTGAAGTGGTTTGATTAATGGGGGTGACATGAGAATCCTTTTTAATTTATTAAAATATTCCTCACATTATTTATCAAAAACAAATTTCTTTTCTTTTTTGGATCAATCTGGACAGGGAGAGTTCAATTTTTCTAAAGTCATGAATGAAACGATGGTAAAATCCAGCATGACCTAGGAAATATCACACATTCCATACATTTTTAGGTAATGGTAAGGAATAAATGACATATACTTTTGATTTATCTACTTGGATACCATCCCCAGAAATTACATGCCCCAAAACTATACCTTTTCACACTATAAAATAGTATTTCTCATAATTAAATATGAGATTCTTTTAATTATAGTGATGTAGTACTAAACCTAACCTACTTAAACATTCATCAAAAGAGGATCCAAAAATAGAGAAATCTTCCATGAAAACTTCCATGAAATTCTCCAGGTAATCCAAAAAAATAATAACTATGCATTGCTGGAAAGTACTTGAAGCATTGCACAGACCAAATGGCATCCTCATATATGAAAATTTTCCAAAGGGGCAAGTGAAGGTCATCTTTTCATGGTCCTTGGGGGAAATATGGAGCTGAATTTATCTATAATACCCATTAAAAATAGTAGTGGTACTTACCCTCTGGCCTCTGTATCATTTGGTCAATGAATAGAAAAGGGAAAAGGTTATTCCTAGTTTGTTGGTTTAGTCTATGATAGTCTATGCAAACACGCTAACTATTTTTCACCCGAGTTGGAACTAATTCATTGTTTTCGTTTTTGATTACTATAAGGCCAGTTTTTTTAGGAACTATTTTAATAGGACTAACCCATTGGCTGTCGGATATGGGGTAAATGATTCTAGAAGTCGATAATTTTGTTACCTCCTTTTTCACAACTTCTAGAAGGTTTCGGTTCAGTCGATGTTGTGTATGCCTCACTGGTTTAGACACATCATTTAATAAAATATGATTTGTAAAAATTTATGGGCTAATACCAAGAATGTCAGCAAGTTTCCATCCCAAATCTTGTTTATACTCCCTCAAAATTTCAAGCTTTCAAAATTCATGCTTAGGAGGTAGATAACTTGAAATGATGATAGGAAACTTGTATCCATTCTCAAGGTATAAATATTTTAAATCTTAAGTTAGTTGTATCAGTTACAATTCAGGTGAATTTTGGATTGATGGGAGTGTGTGTGAAAGTGAGAGGTTATTGATCTGATCTAACTTCTCAATGGTATCATCCTCAATAGAAGAATGATCTTTTACAAGATTAGCAGTATCATTTTTGGTTAAGTGATCCTCGATGTTCAAGAAATCATCAATCAACAAACATGCATTAAATTTCTCTAGACCACTACAACAATAAATTCATGAATCATTTCCTAGAATTTCTATCAATGAAGAAAACTCAGAAAGGGGATCAGGGGAATGAAATGAAGTTTTTTTTATGGAAGAGAGTACATATATAGAATTAACAGAGAGAGAGAGGAATGTTCTTATGATGGGGGATTCATGGCATTAAGGATGTTGAATTGGAATATTTCACCACCAAAAACCATAGATAATGTTCTATTATGGACATTAATTATGGTTTTGGATGTTTTCAAGAACTTTCTCCCTGATATAATTGGGGCATGTCCATTTGTCTTATCATATTCCATTTTAAGTACATAAAAATCAATAGTAAAAATTAAATTTTGAACCCTCATAAGAGCATCCTCTAACACACCAAAATGGTGTGTTCAACTCTGATTTTCTAGCTAAATTACTATCCCAGTTGGATTCAATTATGAAACCTACAATGAAGTGGAAATGGATTATGGAATCACACTTATAGAAGCACCTAAATCAAGAATAGCATTAGAAATTGAATACTCCCCTATGGTGCATGGAATCCTGAAGGTTCCAGGATCATTTCATTTGGTATTCAGTGATGGTTATATCAATGTTGTTATATTCCTCCCCAATCTTACCTTCTCTTCACCACAAATTCTCCTTCAATTTGTACACATATCCTTTCAAAACATTGCATATCTTGGAATTTGTTTCACAGTATCAATCAAGGGGATGTTTACCTACATTTTTTTTAAAGTCACCAAAATTTCCTTATCAATTTCATTTTTCTTTTGTTTTCTATGTTGGGTGGCCCTTTGGGGAAATGGAAGAGGAATGGGTTTTTAAGGAGACTTCTTGACATAAATAGTCTTTTCTTTGGAAGGGATTCTCTCAAGACATGGTTTTTCAATATTTGGAAAAATTTTAATCATTGGGTGAAGGTTTCCTTAGGAGGGTGACTCTAATAGAGGATACATTTGACTTTCTAGTTGTTTTCCACTCCTAAGGGTGATGGAACTAACATTTCATTTATCTCTAGGGTTGAATAATGGTTGATATGGTAGTTTAACCAACCTGTGACTTTGAATTTCCCCCACCGAGTTATCTAGTTAGAATAATTGGGTTTTGAGGTCTTGTATGGCTGCCTGAGTGGTTTGTTGGAATTGGATATTATTGGTAGACATTTGTTTCATCATATCTTCTAGGCTAGGCTTGGGTTTTTTAGGGGTTTTTTGGAAAGGCCTTCGTTGTGGTTGAGGATTTCTGGGTGATGGTGGATGACTACTCTGCCCTGGTTAGTTCCATTGTTATTGAGGTTGGTTTGAATACCCACTTGCCTATAAGATTGTTTTTTTCATCCAGAGATGGATGGATAATATGGTTCTTCCCTAAAGGTTTGGTTATAGGAGCGTCTTGGAAATATTGCCTCATAACTCTCAGAAGTTTCTCTCCATTAGGGGCATTGGTCATATAGTGGGTGTAAGAAAAACATATACCACAATGGATGGGAAGAGGATATTGGTATTTCCCTTGGGAAAGACCAAGTTGTCAAAGGAGGGTACTTACCTCTTCAAACTTTGTGTCCACCTTCTTCTTGAATTAGGTACATTGCACCTCATGGACACCTCTAATGGGTATACTGGACCTTATACCAAATTTTTTAGTGTTCTATGCCATGTTCTCAATTAGGGTCCTTACAGCGATTGGGGTTTTATCCACTAGTGAACCACCTGTAGTAGCATCAATCATGTTACATTCAATTATAATTAAACTTTCATAAAAATATTTTATTAAAATTTGATCACTTATTCGGTGGTGTAGAAAACATGAACATAATATTTTAAATATTTCATAATATTCATGAAGTTTTTCCCCTTGATATTGTATTATTCCACATATTTCTTTCCTTATTTTTGCATTTTGAGAGGCTGGGAAATATTTTTCAAGAAATATGTGTTTCATGTCTGCCAAACCTCTTATTCGGGAATTGACATAATAAAGCCAATCTTTTGCAGTGTCTTTTAATGAAAAGGGAAATGAAAAAAGATTTACTTGTTCTTCATCCACATTTTCAAGTGTTAATATATAACACACAGTATGTAATTCTTTTAAATAATTATGTGGATCCTCTCCAATAATTCCATGGAATCTTGGTAATAAATTAATTAAACTAGATTTTAGTTCAAAATTGGGTTCCTCAGCTTGTAATTGAATTTATGTGGGTTGGATAACGACATCAGGAGAGGTTAGTTATTTTAGTTACATATTGTTTTCATCCATGTTATACAAGTTTATTTTAGTTTTGATGTTAATTCCATAAGAAGAAGTAGAAGGATAAAGAATAGTGTTGATGTTTTCTGTGTCCTCCTTCAAAGGGTTCTCTTCTTTGTATCGGTGTCACTGACATAGGATCCTCTATGGTTTGGGTTCTAAAGGAGGTAAATATCATAGATTAGAATGTTTCATGCACCAAAACTACTCAAAAAATATATCAGAACACATAATTATTTAAAAGGTAAATAAATATTCACAAAATTTACAAATATCTTATCAAAAACATGCACTAAAAACCGAAGCACTCCCTGAAAACGACGCCAAAATTTTATCGCGTTATCAAGACACGTCAAATTTATTATTTTTTTAAGATTGATTTATAGTATAAGAAAGACCCTAGGTTTCCTCTCAAGTATTATTGATAGGTATAGAATTTGTATTTTTAATAAAAAGGAATAAAATTGGTGGTGGTTTTGAAAATAGTTTTAAAAATAAAATGACTTAATGAAAGAGTTTAATAGTTTACAAGGAAAGGTGGTGTTTTATAATAATGAGATAAAAGGGTTCATTGTGAGTTAACAACACACATTTAAATTTAATTTTTCTTAGATATTAATTAAGGCTTTATGTAAGTCTTTGGTTGAAATTATTCGGAATCCCAATTACTTTCCAAACTCTTATATCAAAGCACATTGAGCCAAACCGTGACATAAAAATCGTATATCAAAGATCCAAATCACATGCATGGTATAATATCTTTCAAAAAACTGAAATCTCAAATTATTGGGGAAGAAAAGTATTCTTGTTTTGTTTAATTGGAACAACACAAGTCACGCACTCAAAACCTCACACTGATCGGTTAAAAGTAAATAGCATTTCATTCGGTTAAATCAAAAAAGATAAATCCAAGTAATATATTTCTGAATGAAATTTTTTAGAACCCAAAATATATCAAACCATTAGTAGTACAAGTTCCGTAAATCCCTTTTCATGATGTGTAGCTCCCTCACAATGAACACCCACTGATGAGCCCAACATCGAGAGGAGGAGGAAAGTCGGGTGAAACTCATTATTTATCCTTGACCCCCCTATTAAGATAGGGGCCTCTAGAACTTGTAGTATGATGAGGATACTCCTCTATGACTCCAAAATGTTAGATATTGTCTCCTGTTTCGAACACGAAAATGAGGTTCTCTTGATTCCCTTTTATAGCCAAAATTGTAAGTTGTTTTGAGCACCCAGTTTTTGTGATACCATTTGAGTCTCAGTTTCGGACAAGTAAACCACCATATCATGACTTGGATAAAATAAGGGAGTTGTCTTCTGGCCTATTTAATGTCTCCTTGTAAAATTTGGCGGCCATTAGACATCTTTGTTGGGATATATTGTAAAAATACCAAACCAAACTTCTGACTTTGTGAAGATTATGTCCACTGGAAAGAATGGTTCGGATGGGCCCCTTAATGGAAAAATGGGGATTTGGTTACTTAATAATAGTTGTATCCCATAATGTTTTGGATCGTACCACAAAGTTTTAGACCATTTTGATTCACATAATTCTCTTAATTCTCAAAATAGTAGACGTATGTCCATGGGAAGCCTTGCAGTTTGGTCCATTTTTCTTCCTAATCATCTCTGGGGTGTCCAAATCACCTCCACCATCAATGAAAATATAAAAACAAGTATAATTTCCCATTTTAACAGTGATAAACACAAAATAAATTAATCAAACATGAAGTGAAATTTGTTATTATATTTAAAATTTACAATACAAATTCAGTTTAATACAATGGTGTAAGGGTGAAAATGAAACAGTGAATCGTGGTGCGGTCACACCCCCACACCTAAACATTTTCACTTATAATAAATGTCTTATATCCTAACCAAGTCTCATTCCTAAGGAAATGGTGTTAAAAGTTCTAAGATTATTCTGAAATTAAATTCATCATTTCATGTTTATGAAATCAGTTTTCCTATCATTTTTCTTCTCTCACATACGAATTTTTTCAACTTTATTTTTTCACCCATGAAACTTGTCACAGCCAAACTTACTTAGAAATATTCCCTCTTCACTCAAGGAATATATGAAAGTGGAGTTATTCTATTTTCCCATAGTTCATGTGATCTTACCATATGTTTTCAAATATTCTATGTTCTCTACTGGCAGAAACTATTATGCTACTCAAGAGGACTTCTAATAAGTTGTTCTGAGGTTCAAAAGTTGGTAGGATTAAATGTATAAAAAATATGAGGTGAAAGAGGAGTGTTTAATATATTAAGTAAAAAACATGTCAAAATTCAGCAAGTGTTCACAATGAATGTATACACTTATCCCCTGAATATTTTTATCACTTTCAAATCACTATCCTTATTTTCCATTTGTGTGGGTCACAACCAATCAGTGAATAATAATGAATAAACTTCATATTTTATCCATTAGTTTTTTTCTTTTTGTTCTATTTTTTTCAATTTTTAGAACTATTTTCTCTTTTTTTTTTACAATTTTTATTAGATATTAAGAGGGAAACTTTTTTAAAAAAATGATACAATATGGATTTTGAATCCACTGCCCAAGGAAAATGTAGGCACCCTTTCTATCATCTAATAACAATGATTAATTCCTGATAATTCACATGGAAACACCATATCCCCCACACTTGTTAAAAGTAAAGCAATAATTTACACAAGATATGGGTATGTAGGGATAAATAGTCTTGTAATGTGGATACCTAATAAGTATTTCATGGTCTCAAAGGCTTAAGAAGGGTAAAATGCCTAGGTGGCCAAAAACATAGGATAATTGTACAAAGGGATTTTCAATGAATGATGGACTCTATCGTGAATATAGCACACTTGAATCTTATGGATTCAAATAGAATCAAGGAAAGTTTTAGTTTCTCTACATGACCCGAGACTCTCAATAAAGTGATTAAAAGGAATAATATGCAATAAAGGGCTTATAATGTCTCTCGGGTAATGGATTAAAATATTGGTCAGTGATAATGAGGTATGGGTTTCAAAAATACTTTAAACAACTAAGAATGATTTAAAAATATAAATTCTAGAAAAATATTTCATATCAGTATTCATTTGAAAAAGAAAATTCCAAAAATAATGGAATTTTCCACATAATCGACTCAATAATGAAAAATTATTTGGAATTATTTTAAAGATGACTTCTTTTTCCATGATGAAATTAACATTACAACGCAAAAGTGAGGGAAAAAATAGAGGGAATGTGACAATACTATTCAACAAGTGAGAAAAGAAAGAAAAAATGATGAAAATTCCTAACTAACCCAGGAATGTACCCACCCCCCCCCACACCTAGAACATGCGGTGTCCTCAATATAAAAAAATAGAATGTGGGAAGGAAGGATAAAACCTAGTGGGTGTCATTCATAGGTTTCTTATTGAACATGGAGTTCCTCCATTAGGGACTCCATAATGGTTTCATGAAAGTGCTTCAGCCGCTCCCCATTAATAGTGAAGGTTTTCTTGGTTTCTTCATTTTAAAACTAAACAACACCAAACTAAGAGACATTAGTAACAGTGTATGGTCCAAACCAGTAGGAATGAAGCTTACCAGGATGCAATTTCAGCCTTGCATTTTAGTGGAGGACATTCTTCCCAATTTGGAACTGATGATAAAGGATAAGGTGATCGTGGGTAACCTTGGTTCTCTCCTTATAAATCATGTAGTTCTCATATGAATCTCTACACATTTCCTCCATCTCCTATATCTGTAAATTCCTCTGATCACCTACACCAAAAAGGTTAGAATTTCATTATTTAATGTCCCCATAGTCCTGGTGCTCAATCTCAACAGGGAGGTGACAACTCATTCCAAAAACAAGTCTATAAGGTGACATTCCAATTGGGGTTTTAAACTCAGTACGGTAATCCCATAATGAATCATCAAGTCTAAGACTCAAATATTTTCTATTAGGTTGAACTATTTTTTCAAGAATTTTTTTTACCTCTCTATTTGCACCTTGTCTTGACCAATGGTCTGTGGGTGATATGAAGTAGACACGAGATGACTGACCCCATACTGACACAAAAGTGATTGCATTGTTTAGTTGTAGAAATGAGAACCCTGGTCACTAATGATGAACCTAGGTAATCCAAAACTATATAAAATTTGGGTTCTCATAATTTCTACAACTTTTTTGGAATCATCTTTCCCTATGGCTCGTGCCACTACCCATTTTGATAAGTAATCAACTACTATAATAATGTACAATTTTCCAAAGGAATTGGGAAATGGAACCATAAATTCAATGCCCCAAACAATAAAAATGTCATTAAAGATAAATGGTTGTTGTGTAATTTCATTTCTTTTAGAGAAATTACCCATATTATTTGACAACAAGGACAATATTTACAAAAATCATGGGCATCTTGAAAAGGTTTTGGCCAAAATAGACCATAATCAAGGACTTTTTGAGTAGTCCGTTGGGGACCAAAGTGGCCCCCACAAGAAAGAGTGTGACAGAATATAAGGGAAAAATAAAACTCCCTATCGGAAACACAATGCCTAAGGACTTGATCACTACATGTGCGCCAGAGGTAGGGGTCATCCCACATGTACTAATGAGACTCATGTTTTAGAAAATTGGATTGGTTTTGTTAAAATTAGTATGAATGAAAGGTGATACCAAATAATTTACAATTTCGGCATACCAAGTGATTAAATCTTGAACTCAGTACAATTTCTCTTCAGGAAATATGTCATTTATAGGAATAAAGGGGGATGAGTCAATGTCTAAGGATGGGGGATCCTACTGATATGGTCAGCCACCACATTCTCTGCTCCTTTTTTATCTCTAATTTCTATATTGAATTATTAAAGGAGGAGTATCCAACGAATGATACATGGTTTGGCTTCCTGTATCTTTACCAGATATCGGAGGGCTTCATGGTTTGAGAATACAATGGCATTGGACCCTAAAATGTATGACCTAAATTTATCCAAGGAGAAAACTATGGTGAGGAATTATTTTTCAGTTGTGGTGTTGTTTACTTGGGAAGGGTTCCTTGTGTGTGAGGCATAAGCTATGACATGTAAATCTCGATCGACCCTTTGTGATAAGACTTCCCCAACTGCATAGTTAGAGGCATCACACATGATATCAAATAGTAAATCACACCAAGGTGATTAGATTACTGGGGGTGACGAGAGAATATTTTTTAATTTATTAAAATATTCCTCACATTATTTAACAAAAACAAATTCCTTTTCTTTTTGGAACAATCAGGATAGGTGGATTGAAATTTTTCTAAAGTCACAAATGAAATGACTGCAAAATCCATCATGGCCTAGGAAAGATCGTGCATCCCATACATTTTTAGGGAATGGTAAGGAAGAAATGACATCTAGTTTTGATTTATCTACTTGGACACTATCCCTAGAAATGAAATACCCCAAAACTATACCTTTTCACCCCATGAAATGGAATTTCTTATAATTTAATACAATATTATTTTCAATACAGTGACGTAGTACTGAACCTAAACTACTTAAACATTCATAAAAATAGGATCCATATACAATGAAATAATCCATGAAAACTTCAATGAAATTCTCCAGGTAATATGAAAAAATACTAACCATGCATCACTGGAAAGTACCTGAAGCATTGCGTAGACCAAATGGCACCCTCCTATATGAAAATGTTCCAAAGGGGAAAGTGAAGGTCATCTTTTCCTGGTCCTCAGGGTCAATATGGATCTGAAAGAATCTATAATTCCCATCAAGGAAATAGTAATAGGACTTACCCACTAGCCTCTCTAGAATATGGTCAATGAATGTAAAATGTAAATGTTTCTTCCTAGTGTTTTGGATTAGTCAGTGATAGTCTATGCAGACACACTAATTATTCTTCTCATGAGTTGGAACCAATTAATTGTTTTCATTTTTGATTACTGTGAGGCCAATTGTTTTAGGAACAACCTGAATAGGACAAACTCATTGGCTATCAGACATGGGGTAAATGATTCCAGCAACCGATAATTTTTTTACCCCCTTTTTCACAACTTCTAGTAGGTTGGGTTTAGTCGACGTTGTGCCTGCCTCACTGTTTTATACTCTTCATTTAATAAAATTTGATGTGTGCAAATTGATGGGCTAATACCAAAAATTTCAGCAAGTTTCCATCCCAAATCTTGTTTATTATACCTCAAAAGTTCAAGCAGTTGCAATTCATGCTCAGGAGGGAGTGAACTAGCAATGATGGCAGGAAACTTGTTTCCATTCTCAAGATATAAATTTTTTAAATCTTGAGGTAGTTTTTTGAGTTCCAATTTAGCTATATTTTGGATTGATAGGAGTGTGTATGAAAGTGAGAGGTCATTGATCTTAGCTAGCTACTAAATGGTATCATCCTCAATAGAGGAATGATATTTTACAATCTTAGCAGTATCATTTAAGGTTAAGTGATCCTCAGTGTTCAAGAAATCATCAATCAACAAACATGTATTACATTTCTCTAGTCCACTACAACAATCAATTCATGAATCATTTATTAGAATTTCTATCAATGAAGAAAATTCATAAAGGGGATTAGGGGAATGAAATGAAGTTTTTTCAAGGTAAGGGAGTACATTTATAAAATTAACAGAGAGAGTGGAATGTTATTCTGAATGGTTCTTCATGGAATCAAGGAAGTTTAAGTGGACAATGTCACCACCAAACTCCATAGATGATGTTCTATTATGGACATTAATTATGGTTCAGCTATTTTCAATAAAGGTCTCCAAAATATAATTAGGTAATGTACATTTATCCTATCATATTCCATTTTAATCACATAAAAATCAGTAGAAAAAAATGAATTTTGAACCCTTACAATAACATCCTCGGACACAACAGAAAGGTGTGATGTACTCTGATTTTCTAAATGAATGACTATCCAAGTCAGATTCAATTATTCAACCTGCAATGAAGAGTAAATGGAGTGAGGTGTCACATTTATAGAAGCACCTAAATGAAGAATAGTATTGGAAAATGAATACTCCCCTTTGGTGCATGAAATCGAGAAGGTTCTAGGATCATTCCATTTGGTATGCAGTGACGGTTCTATCAGTGCTGAGAAATTCCTCCCCAAGCTTACCTTCTCATCACCATAAAGTCTCCTTCAATGTGTACACATCTCATTTAAAAACTTTTCATATCTTAGAATTTTTTTCACAACATCAATAAAGGGGATGTTTACCAACACTTTTTTTAAAGCCTCCAAAATTTCCTTATCGAGTTCAGTTTCCTTTTGTTTTCTAGGTTGGGTGGACCTTTGGGGAAATAGAAGAGGAATGGGTTGGCTAGGAAACTCATTGACACACACACTCTTTTCTTTAGAAGAGCTTCTATCAATACATGGTTTTTCTACATTCATAACATTTTTAATGGTTGGGATGGAGGTTTTATTAGGAGTTTAGGACTCTAATAGAGGATTCATTTTACTTTCTAGTTTTTTTTCACTCTTAAGGGTGATGGAACTAACATTTCCTTTATCACTAGGGTTGATTAATGGTTGAGATGATAGTGTACCTTACCCTTGACTTTTAATTCCCCCCACTGAGTTAGCTATTTGTCCTAATTGGGTTTTGAGGTATTGTATGGCTTCCTAAGTGGTTTGTTGGAATTGTATGTTGTTGGCATCCATTTGTTTAATCATATCATCTAGTCTAGGATTGGGGTTTGGAGGGGTCTGTTGGAAAGTCCATTGTTGTGGTTAAGGATTTTTGGGTGGTGGTGGATGACTACTCTACCCTAGTTGGTTCCATTATGTTTGAGGTTTTTTTGAATACCCCCGATTTTTTATAAGCTTGGTTTTCTTTCCACCAATATTTGGATTGATAGTATGGTTCTTGCCTAAAAGGTTGGTTATAGGGGCGGCCTGAAAAGATTGCCTCTCAACTCCCAGAAGTTTCTCTCAATTAGGGGCATTGGTAAAAGTAGTGAGTTTCATAAGAACATATACCAAAATGGATTAGAGGAGGAGATTGGTATTTCCCTTGGTAAAGATAAAGTTTTCGAAGAAGGGTACTTACCTCTTCGAACTTTGTGCCCACCTTATTCTCGAATTTGGAACTTTTCACATCATGGACACCACAAATGGGTATATTGGTCATTTTACCAAATGTTTGAGTGTTTTATTCCATGTTCTCAATTAGGGTCCTTACAGCAATTGGGGTTCTATCCACCAGTGCACCACCTGCAATAGCATCAATCATGTTACGATCAATTGGAATTAAACCTTCATAAAAATATTGTATTAAAATTTTATCGTTTATTTTGTGGTGTGGACAACTTGAACATAATATTTTAAATCTTTCCCAATATTCATGAAGTGTTT
Organism: Viscum album; assembly: GCA_963277665.1. Classification (NCBI taxonomy): domain Eukaryota; kingdom Viridiplantae; phylum Streptophyta; class Magnoliopsida; order Santalales; family Viscaceae; genus Viscum; species Viscum album. The sequence goes on from OY728123.1 coordinate 57,963,824, forward strand.
CCCCTTTAGATTGTCTTATACCATATATTTCATTCCTTATTGTTTTATTTTGAGAGGCTGTGAAATATTTTCAAGAAAAAGGTGTTTCATGTCTGCCCAACCACTTATTAGGGAACTAACATAATAATTCCAGTGTTTTGCAGTATCTTCTAATGAAAAAAGGAAATTCCCTAAGATTTACATGTTTTCCATCCACATTTTCATGTTTTAATGTAGAACACAAAATATGAAACTATTTTAAATTCTTATGTGGATCCTCTCCAGGAAGTCCATAGAATCTTGGTAATATATGAATTAAACCAGGTTTTAGTTCAAAATTGGGTGCCTCGTCTTGTAATTTAATTTATGTGGGTTGGATATAAACATCAGGTAAGGTTAGTTATTTTAGTGTTCTATGGTTTTCATCCATGTTATACAAGTTTATTTCAGTTTTAATATTGATTTATAGTATAGTTCAGACCCTAGGTTGTCTCTCAAACAGCTTTTATAGGTTTAGAATTTGTATTTTTAATAAAAAGGACTAAAATTGGGGGTGATTTTGAAAATAGTTTTAAAAATAAAATGACTTAATTAAAGAGTTTAATAGTTAAAAAGGAAAGATGGTTTTTTATAAGTGTGAGATAAAAGGGTTCATTTTGAGTTCACTACACACAATTAAAGTTCATTATTCTCATAATTAATTAAGGTTTGGTGTAAGTATTTGGTTGAAATTATTCGGAATCCCAATTACATTCCAAGATCTTATATCAAAGCATGTTATGAAAAACCGTGATATAACAATCATATAGCCAAGGTCCAGATCACATGAATGGTATAATAGCTACCAAAAAATTGAAATATCAAGTAAGTTGGGAAGAAAATGATTCTTGTGTTGTCTAATCAGAACAACACAAGTCACGCACTCAAAACCTCACACTAATCAGTTAAAAGTAAAGAGCATTTTATTCGGTTAAATCAAAAAAAGATAAATCAAAGTAATATACTTCTAGATAAAATGTTTTAAAACCCAAAATACATCAAACTAGTAGTAGTGCATGTTTTTTAACTCCCTTTTCAAGATGTGTAACTCCCTCACAATGAACACCAACTAATTAGCCCAACATCGAGAGAATAAGGAAAGTCGGGTGGAACTCTTTGTTCATCCTTGATCCCCATATGAGGATAGGGGCCTCCAAAACATCGAGGATGATTATAAGACTCATATAGGACTCCAAAATGGTATATCTTGGATCCTGGTTCAAACTTGAAAATGGGGTTCCCTTGGTATCCTTTTATAGATAAAATGGTAAGTTGTTTTGAGCACCCAGTTTTGGTGATACATTTTGAGTCTCAGTTTCGGACATGTAAACAACCATATCATGACTTGGAAAAAAGTATATAGTTTTTTAAAGGCCTCTTTACTATATCCTTATCAAATTTAGATGCCATCGGACATCTGTATTGGGAGATATTGTCAAAATACCGAACCAAATTTCTGCCATTGTGCAGATTCTATCCCCTGGATTGAATGGTTTGGATAGTACCATTAATGGACTAATGGGGCTTTGGTTACTTGAGAAGATTTGTATACCATGATGTTCTGGATCGGACCACAATGTTTCATCCCATTTGGATGTACATAATTCTCTTAATTCTCAAAATAGTGGACAGATGTCCATGGGATTCCATGCAATTTCACCCATTTTTTTCTAGATCATCTCTGGGGCCTCCAAATCACCTCCACCTTCAATGAAAATATCAAAACAAATATAATTTCCCCATCAAAAAATGATAAAAAAAATTAAATTAATCAAATATGAAGTTAAATTTGTTATTATATTTGAGATTTAAAATATATATTTAGTTAAATACAATGGTTTAAGGGTGAAAATGAAACAGTGAATAGCAGTGCGATCAGTTTTTTTATAGTAACTATATTAACCCTTGAAGAGTAAAACATATTTATATCACCATAATTGTAAAAAGGGTTAATGAAGGGTTAAAACTACAGTATAAGGGTAATAATTTTATCCAAACTTGTCCAAATTTTATTTTATGTGATTATTTAGAATCATACTCATATAAACTTTTAATATTATCAATTTAGATCCATTTTTACATCAAAATTAATTTATATTAATTTATTATTTTAAGAAATTATATGAGTTTCCATCCCCTATTTTATAGAAGGGAACCTTCACGCTTAAAAAAACTTTTGATACTTACAATACCTGAAAAAATTCCTTTATTAAACCCCTATACTCATTCTAAAGGCCTTATTTAGGTTATAATAACAACCTTAATGGTCTTAAGGTGTAAAGAAAATGTGGTTGTCTGAAGAATAGGTATAGTTCTTAAGCAAGAGTTTTTGTTTTATTTCTTCTTATACCACCTTCAGATATTATTCAACCATGATGAAATAATAACACTGTTATATTTCATATATTGAGTTGGTTTTATAGGAATTCAACTATAATGGCCCAGACCCTCATGGTCCATTAATTTGTCAAATTTGGTACTTGGGGTGGCCTGGACGCCATGGGTAAGTGAGGAGGGAATCAGTGTCGGTGGTAGGGTGTCACTAATCGGTGTGTCCTGATCACTATGTCAATGATTGGTGCGTCCCGATCGGTGTGTCCCCGATCAATGTGTCCCGATTAGTGTGTCCCTGATCCGTGAGCCACTGATCGGTGCATCCCAATCAGTGTGTCCCAATCGGTGCATCCCTATCGGTGTGTCCCGATTGGTGTTTCATCGATCAGTGTTTCACCGATCAGTGCCACCGGGGGGGTTGCCTGGGTTTCTTTCCTTAGGTTTCCCTATAATGACTCCATTAAGTTTTAATACATATTTAAAGAGGTTTAAGACCATTTTAAAGGCAGTAAAATATGTTTTAAACCCCCATTAATTGGGGGACCCTTGGGGGTACCAAAACATGTGGCCTCTTTCCTTAGTGTCGCACCGTGTTGTGCATTTATAGTTTTTCCCCCCGTTATGTGTTTTCGGGAAACCCGTTAACTCACAACCCTTATCTCATCCTCTTCGATGAGAATTATTAAATAACAATTAATAACATCATGTGTAACTGCCCAACTATGTGTAGAAACCATGATCCTCCTTTAAATCCATTCAAGGTTTCATATCTCTTAACTCCATGTTCTCACCTTCTATCACATGGAGTTTCTTTCTCCTTTATGGCTGGTCTCTTTTCCTTTCCTTGGTGTGTTTTGAGTCCCTCTTCCTGAGTATTTTTGTGTTCCAGTGCTGGATCCTTTTATTCTAACTCTTAGAGTCCTTGGAGATCTTCCCCTGCAAGTCGCACATCCCCAATTCTTGGCGCGAGGAAGAAAACTTCGATCGTTGATCATCCAAGTAGGGTTTTTCCTTCATCTCTCTTTACTGTGTATCATGCAGGGTGGGTACGATAATGTTCTTTTGGGGATGGATGAAACCAAACCTTAATAAAGATAATAAATGTTTTTTTTAAAATAATGAAGGGGTGTTTTTGATGATGATTTTGTTTTATTCTTTTATCTTCCATTATATTATATAAATTGTATGGGCTTGTGTTCACTAAAACAACTTGGTCGTTGGTGGTCCTTCCTTTCACACTAATGAACCTATGTTTTTTGGATAATCCTATGATTGAATGGATATAACATGGAAACTAGTTAATCATTTAATCTTGGTTGATTAAATGGATGCCCAATGAATAAGAATCCTTGTGTGATCACCCAAATTAACCAAACGGAAAGAAAAAACATAATGAATGGTGTGATTAAATCTAAGAACTCTCGTGCTCTATTTTGGTGTGCCTGCTAGTTTCCCGGTAGGGAAGAATTATTTAAATGGAATCACTTGAATATGAAAACAATAATGGTCTTAATGGGGAATTGTTTTCGAGGAATGATTTTTTATCTAGTTTTGGCTATTGTGATTTTGTATGAATGAATAGTAATGAGGGTGTTTGTGTATGGTCTGGTTTCGGAACCCTTAGGTTGGGATGAGTGCTTACCTCCCTATGTGTATAAATATAGTTTTTGTGTTTCTTATTCTCACCCCACCCAAGTTGAGAACTTCGTTCCAAACACCCCCATTTCATGGGAGAGGGTATTTTTTCCAACATCCTATTGGGTGGATGGTTATTAGCTTCTTTCTTCTCCCACTCCTGAGTATCCCAAGACTATTTGGGTAGGTTGTGATTGCCTAAGGTCCATTATAGCCCAAGATTCTCCAGGTAAGGTATGTTTTGGTGGTTGGCCTAGGTGTGTGTGAGTAGGGTTAGTTTCCCAAGAATCATTAGGATGAGTCCCAAGAGTCTTCGGGCATGGTAGCGGTTTTTCTATCCCAGGTGCCATCGAGCGTGGTTGTAATTGTTGTGGCCCAAGTGTCTATGGGCAGGGGCATGTGGTTGCTGTAGCCTAGGTGTGTGCGGGCCAGGTATGGTAGTGGGACTGCAGTGAGAATAGAGGGGGAGGTATGACGCATAGGATATCTTTAATAATGAGTGGTAAAGTGGTGTAGGGTACCCAAACATAGATGTGTTATTACTATTATTTTACCTGACTTTCATTATTTGGGGAGTGTGCCTTGGTGAGGTTGGGTGGATATTTTCCTTTCTAGGTACTTTGGTTATCTCCTTTTCTCACGGGGCATTAAAATTACTCCCCACATGTGCATGAGAGCTTTTGATTTTCCCTAATTGTTTTACCAGTATACTCACCCTTCATATATAAAACTACTTTCAGGTTTCCAGGAGGACTTAGAGGACCATGCAGAACCATACTAGCTCGGACATTGGGACAATTTTCTTTATTTTTTTTCTTTCTTTTGGTACTTTCCCTTTGTAGTTTTTATTGTACTTTTATGGATTTATCTTTGAAACATGCATAAGGTAATGGGTTTTGGATTTACTTCTACATTCATCTTTGGATTTGTTTGAGTTTTTAACATCGTATCTCCCAATCCTACTAAAAAAGGGGAAATGCCTACCATATTATGTGTGATTTATACCCATGGTTCTAGTCACCACTCAAGGGCCTATTGATGGTGGGACTTGGGGTTAATTATCTCTCCTTCAACTTGAGAAATGAAGGGTTTGGCATTTTTTTATCCCATCCCTCATCTCGGTGAAGGCGGGTCATGACAGAATGGTATCAGAGGTGATGGTTGAGATATAAGATGGATCTAGGGGTTAGGCTTAGTAAATATTGCCTGGGATGGTAGGGAAACAGTGTTAGGAAACCTTGGTATGTGAAATATTCTAGGGAAGACCATCTAGGGCACTAGATTTTAGGGCCCCCCATGATCCGATGCAAGGACTCTAGACCTACCAAATGACCAAGTGAGGGTACGCTGATTGCATGGTAGTGCCCTAGGAAAGGTACATGCTATATAATGACTTGTCATCTTGTGTTTTATGGGTGTTCTGGGAATTTAAATAAATAAAAAGTTTAAGAAAAATTTAAAAGAAATATTCTACACTACTCGGGCTTAGGAATTCCTTGTTTACCTTGTAGCTATGGAACCCGAACGATGACTACGAGTAGTGTGGGCAATCGAGGCCTAGGAGGATGATATGGCTGATCAATGGAGGATTGATCAAGAGGAGGAGGATGACCAGTGGTAGAATATGATTTGTGAATTTTAGTGGTAAACCCTTAGAAAGTACGAGGGTAGCATCTCAGACATGGAGACTAAAATATGGCTCAAGGAGTTGGTGATAGCTTTTAGGTTGATCTGGGATCTAGTTGAGTACTGGGTTCCATTTATAGTTAGTCAAATGAGAGGACCAACACATCATTGGTGGATTATCTACCTCAAATAGAGGATGGAGAGTGAGATTTTTTGGGATGAATTCGATAAGGAGTTCCATGTGGAATTACTTTCTTCTATGATGAAGGCTTAAAAGAGGCAGGAGATACTCTCCCTTCAACAAAGGGTATGTCAGTGAGGGGGATGGGGCTCAAGTTCAAGGATCTCCTTCATTTGGCTCCGAAACTTTTTCTGGACGAGGAGTCTTAGGTGAGATGTTTAGATAAGGCACTCTGACCTTCTCTTCAATATGCAGTTACTCCCTTCACCCTACTAAAATACTTAGAGGTTCAAAATATGGATGAATTAGTGGAAAGGATGTGCATGCTAGGAGTTGTTCCATGAGTGGGGAGCCAGTTATTCTCATCAAAGGGGAAGGCCGCCAACAGTAGACCTCCTACGTTACGTCCTTCTAGGTTTTTTCCAATGGGGAGTAGGCCCCATTAGTTCCAGTTTTGAACTCCCGGTCCTCGCCCTTTTCTTGCGGGGACCGAGGTGCTTCATCTCTGGTAGCCGTGGGAACCTTCAGAATTAGTGCTCAGACCAAGTTTAGTATAGTGGGGGTGGGAAGGTTCAATTCCCACCTCAGAAACACTAGTTTTCAGCCAAGACCTTTCAACAGCAGCAGTAGGGATAGCGATCCCCCACTCCTCTGAGAGGAAATGTTGTAGGAGGAGGTCGACCTTAGGGTGCTCCTTAGGAACCGTGACCAGGGCGTGGTCAGGGAGGCAGACGACAGTTGAGGGGAAGAGGATCTGGGAATGGGCGGTTGCATGCCGCAGAGGCAGCAGTTCTAGTAGGGACAGATTTTGTTCAAGGTACGATCATCTTTTTTAGCACTCTTGCTTGCACCATTTTTTATTTTGGAGCTTTGCACTCCATTTTTACACCTGTTCTAGCTCATTCCATGGTCCTAGACATAGAGATACTTCCATTCCCCTGGTGATGAGTATTCTAGTTGGGGTTCATACCAGCCTGTTTGATGTTTATTGAGGATGTGGACTGATTTTGGGACCACATCAGTCTAGTGGGGATCTCCCTCAACTGCAAATGCATCCATGCAATGTCATCCTAGGCATTGACTGGCTATTTTTTGTGCACACTTTTATCAAATACTTTCATATAAGATTCATGTTCTCCAATGACGATGGACAGTGTTTGGCTTTTGTTGGAAAATGGAGTTGTTAGGTGGGGAGATGGCGTGTGGAGATTATTCATTCTAAGTTGGATGAGATTTCTGCAGAATCAGTGGATATTGAGATGATGGATGTTCTAAGAGTTTTCAGAGAGTTCCTAGAGGTTTTTCCTAAGGATATTGTGACTATACCCCCTCGACGTGATTTTGAGTTCGGGATAGATTTATAACCTGATGCACATCCGATTTTAATGGCTCCTTATTGGATGGTGCCTTATGATTTGTGAGAATTGCGGATTCAGATTGACAATATGATGAAGAAGGGTTTTTTCTGACCAAGCATGTCACCATGGGGTGCTTCGGTCTTATTCATGAAGAATGAATATGGTGGTATTAGGATATTCATAGACTACCAGAGACTGAATTAGGTAACGATCAAGAACGGTTACCCTCTGCCGAGGATAGACGTTCACTTTGACAAACTGAGGGGAGAAGGTTGGTTCTCTAAAATCAACCTGCAGTCTGGGTATCACCAGTTAAGGGTGAAAGATAGTGATATCCCAAAGACTAATTCCAGGTGTAGGTATGGGCACTTTGAGTTCGTAGTCATGTTGTTCGGTGTTACGAACGCACCTGCTATGTTCATGGGGCTCATGAACTCTGTTTTTTGTGAGTTTCTAGATCGGTTCATCATGGAGTTCATCAATGACATATTGATCTACTCAAGATCATAGGAGGAACATACTAAGCACCTCAGGATGGTCTTAGAGATCCTTCAACATCACCAGCGCTATGAGAAGTTGTCCAAGTGAAAATTCATGACACGATAAGTGTACTTTCTTGGACACGTGGTGTCTCAGAAAGGGGTAGTGGTTGATCCTTCAAAGGTTGAAGTAGTTTTTTATTGGGAATCACCTAAGAATGTGATAGAGGTTCATAGTTTCCTAGGCATGTAAATCTATTATCGGAGGTTCATACCTGAATTCTCTCGAGTTGCAGCTTTTTCGATATCTTTGACCATAAAGGAAAAGGCCTTCGTGTGGAGTGAGTAGTGTCAGGCAGCTTTCAGATCTATGAAGGAAAGGTTGGTCAGTTCTCTAGTGCTCATGATTCTAGAGGAAGGGGTTTTGTTTGAGTTGTTTTTTTATGCTTTTTTACTTGGTCTAGGGTGTGTGCTAATCAATCAATGGGGGTGATCTCTTCTGGGTATAGAGAGTTATGTCCTCATGAGCATAACTATGCCACCCATGATCTAGATCTTGTAGCAGTAGTGTTTGCATTGAAGTTTTGGTGGCATTACCTCATTATGGAGCACTTTGTGGTCTTTACATATCACAAGAGTTTGAGGCATATCATTACCCAGTGGGACCTGAACTTGTGATAGTGAAGGTGGGTGGAGTTTCTTTAGGACTAAAACTTAGAGATCTCTTACACTAAAGGTAATGGGAACATTGTGGTCTATGCCTTGAGTAGTAAGTCATAGAGGGAATTTGTTCAAAAAAATTTGGATGCTTGGAAGGAAATGGAGGAGTTGACTGCCTTACACCTGGATGCAAGGGTTGATGGTTTTAGAGATTTTCTATTTCAGATGATATTGAAATCCTCTCTGTTGCAGAAGTTGGAGGAGTCTCAATGGGGAGACTTATAGAGTGTTGTGATTCACGATTGGGTTGACCAAGTAAATGATCTTGAAGGGTGTTCGAAGGATGGTCAGAATCAGATTCTTTTCTGAGGGAAGATATTTTTTATAGATACGATGCACGAGGGAGTTCTCCATGAGTTCCATAACTCACTCATAGAAGTACACCCAAGAGTTCCTAAGAAGTATCTAGGCATGAGGGAATAGCTTTTGTAGCCCGGGGTGAAATGGGAACTGGCGGAGTTTGTGGCAAGTTGCCTGGTGTGTCAGCAGGTGAAGGTTAAACACACCATCCCAGGAGGTTTGTTGCAGCCTTTAGATGTCCCTGAGTGGAATTGGGATGAAATCTCAAAGGATTTATTTATATGAATACCCAAGGTTCAAGGAGGCTATGACGCCATCTGGGTAGTGGTAGATCGGCTGATGAAATCAGCTCACTTACTGGCGATCAAGCAGTCATGTGTGGTGGATGACTTAGCACTGAGATACGTGGATGAGGTGGAGTGGTTTCATGCAGTTCTGAGGTCCATAGTATCATATAGGGATGCATGGTTTACCTCATGATTCTGGAGGGGATTACAGCATACTTTTGGAACATAGCTATGCCTTAGAACTTCTTTACACCCCCAGGCAGATGGGCAGATAGAGAGAACCATCCAGACATTATAGGATATGTTACGGGCATGTGTTTTGGACTTCAAAGGATCATGGAAATGACATTTTCCCTTAGTATAGTTTTCCTACAATAATAGCTGTCACTCTACTATTTCCATGGAACTGTTTGAATCCTTTTACGGGAGGTCGTGTTGTTCGCCCATGTGTTGGACTGAGGTTGGGGAGGTAGGGGTTCTTTTCCCATAGGTATTTAAGAGCATAATGGAGAAGGTTTAGCTTGTGCATGAGAGGATAAAGGCAGCCCAGGACCAACAGAATTCATATACTGATCGTAGGAGGAGGCCCAAAGAGTTTGAGGTTAGAGACCATGTGTTCTTGAAGGTTTCCCCTCTACGTGGGAAGTGAAGGTTCGGAAAGTAAAGAAAGCTCTATACTAGGTTCATTGGTCCTTTCGATGTTTTGGGGTGATACGGTGAGGTGGAATATCATCTAGCATTGCCACATCAATTAGAAAGGATCTGCAATGTTTTCCACATCTCCCAACTTCATCGATATCTACATGATGAATCTCATGTCATTGACTGGGGAGATTTGGATATAAGGGATGACGCTATGTTCGTGGAGCGACCAGTGAGGATTGAGGGCCAAAAAGAGAAGTTTCATCATGGACAGAACATTCTTTGGTTTGTGTGTTGTGGAGGCATGGTGTCCTTGAGGAGAGAACTTGGGAGATAGAAGCTCATATGCGCTCCTAGTACCCAGATCTATTTTTAGTTATTGTTCCAATCCTTCCTTGATGTCCTTGTTTTTGTGACTTTGTGTTATGTAATTCTTGACCTTATTAAATATGATATGGGTTGTTTCCCTTGTTCTATAAATGTGTGTGAAGAGTCTTGAATGTGGGGAGGGGAGGACGTGATCCCTAATCGAGACACATTATGTTGTATGCAATTAAACTCGTGAAGGTGAGTCAGTTCCCCCCAAAGTGGATAGTATCTTGACATGGAGGAAGGGACTCCCTAATATATATGATTGTATGGTATGAACTTTGCATGTTTGTGTGGATTCTTAAGGGAGGGGAATAGTAGTGCCTCTACAGTTGATCATCATGCGGGATAGGTGTTCAAATATGTCAAGGAGGTTTACTCTTGAGAGGTATCTTGCGTTGTGGTTTTTAGGACCACTCTCTTTTCTTCAGGTTTGGTTTTGATTCACGAGGACGAGAATAGTTTGAGAGGTATTTGATGTAATGGAACATACCCTCGCGGTCCATTACTTTGTCAAAATCCGGTGCTTGGGGTGGCCTGGATGCCATTGGTGAGTGAGGAGGGTGTCAGTGTCAGTGGTAGGGCGTCATTGTGGTGTCACCTATCGGTGACACAGATTGGTGCATCCCAATCAGTGTGTCTCAATCGGTGTATCCCCGATTGGTGTGTCACCAATCAGTGTGTCCCGATCGGTGTGTCACCGATCGGTGCATCTCAATTGTTGTGTCACCGATTGGTGGGTCCTGATCAGTGTATCACTAATTGGTGGGTCCCGATCGGTGTGTCCCGATCATTGTCTCACCGATCTGTCTCGCCAACCGGTGGATCACCTGATCAGTGCCATAGGGGGGTGTCAGGGTTTCTTTCCCCAGTTTTCCCCGTAACGACTCCTTTAAGTTTTAATACCACTTTAAAGAGTTTTAAGACCATTTTAAATGCAATAAAAGATGTTTTAAACCCCCATTAATTGGGGGACCCTTGGGGTTACCAAAACCTATGGCCTCTTTCCTCAATGTCACGCCATGTTGTGCATTTATAATTTCTCCCCCATTAAGTGTTTTCGAGAAACCCTTTAACTAACAGCCCTTATCGCCACCTCTCTGATGAGAATTATTAAATAACAACTAATTCCATCATGTGTAACCACCCAACCGCATGGAGAAACCACAATATTCCTTTAAATCCATTCAAGGTTTCATATCCCATAACTCCAGGATCTCACCTATTATCGCACAGAGTTTCTTTCTCCTTCATGGATTGTCTCTTTTACTTTCCTTGGTGTGTTTGGAGTCCCTCTTCCAGAGGATAGTTTTGAACCAGTGCTGGAGCCTTTTCTACTCACTCTTGGAGTCCTTGGAGTTCTTCCCCTACAAGCTGTGCATCCCCAGTTCTTAGCGTGAGGAAGAAAACATCAATCATTGATCATCCAAGTAGAGTTTTTTCTTCATCTCTCTTTACTGTGTATCATGCAGGGAGGGTAAAATAATGTTTCTTTGGGGATGGATGAAACCAAACCTTGATGAAGATAATAAATGTTTTTTTAAAAGAATGAAGGGGTGTGTTTGATGATGATGTTGTTGTATTCTTTTATATTCCTTTATATGATGTGAATTGTATGGGTTTGTGTCCACTGAAAATAGTGGTCGTCGGTGGTCCTTCCTTGTGCACTAATGAACCTCTGTTTTCTGGATAATTCTGTGATTGAATGGCTGTAACATGGGAAATGGTTAATCACGTAAACTCAGTTGATTAAATGGATTCCCAATGAACAATAATCCTTGTGTGATCACACCAATTAACCAAATGAAAAGATGAAACTTAATGAATGGTGTGATTAAATATGAGAACTCCCTTTCTTTGTTCTGGTGTTTTGTATGGTTGTTCTGTTTGATGCCTTATGGGTGATGTAGATGGGGATGGGATCCTCTATTGTTGAGTTGTTGATTGTGGACCAAAGGACTTGTGGGACCATACGTTGGGTCTTGGATTGGTTCCAGTACTTTGAGGGATATCACGGATCCCTTTTGTTGTTGTGACTTTACAAGAGAACTGGGTGTGAATTCTTAAATTACTTCTTGGTTGTTTTTCTTTCCTTGTCTTGTGGTTATGCCATCTAGTTACCCAGTAGTGAAGAATTATTTAAATGTAATCACTTGAATCTGATAACAATAATTGGTTTAATGGGGAATTATTTTCCAGGAATGAGTTGTGCTCTTATTGTGGTTGTTGTTCTTTTGTATGAATGAATAGTAACGAGGGTGTTTATGTATGGGCTAGTTTCATAACCCTTAGGTTGTGAAGAGTGCTTGCCTACCTATGTGTATAAATTTAGTTTTTTTTATTATTCTCACCCCAACCAAGTTGAGCACTTCGTGCCGAACACCCCCATTTCATGGGGGAGGTTGTTTTTCCTAACATCATATTGGTTGGTTGGTTATTAGCTCATTTCTGCTCCCTCTCCCGAATATCCCAAGACTCTTCGGGCAGGCTATGATGGCCTGAGGTCCATTATATCCCAAGATTCTTCGGGCAGGGTATGTTGTGGTAGTTGTCCCAAATTTGTGTGGGTAGGGTTTGTTTTATAAGAATCTTCAGGATGAGGCCCAGGTGTCCTCGGGCGTGGTAGTAGTTTTTCTGGCCAGGGTGTCTTTGGGTGTGATAGTGATTGTTGTGGATCAGGTTTCCTCAGGAAAGGGCATGCGATTATTGTATTCCAGGTGTGTGTGGGTGGGGTATGGCAGTGGGACTACGGTTAGAATGGTGGGGGAGGTCTCACACATAGGATATCTTTAATAACCAGTGGGAAAGTGGTGTAGGGTACCCAAACATCGATGTGTTATTACTATTATTTTACCTAACTTGCATTATTTGGGGAGTGTTCCTTGGTGAGGTTAGGTGGATAGTTTCATTGCTTGGTGCGTTAGTTATCTCTTTTTCTAAAGGGGCATTAGAATGCCTCCCCACTTGTGCATGAGAGCTTTTGGTTTTACCTACTGAGTATACCTGTGTACTCACCATAAGTCTATAAAACTACATTTAGGTTTCCAGGATGACTTAGAGGACCATGTGGGACCATACTAGCTCAGACATCAGGATAGTCTTCATTGTTATTTTATTTCTTTTGGTACTTTCCCTTTATATTTTTTCTTGTACTTTTATGGATTTATCTTTGAAACATGCATATGGGAATGGTTTTTGGATTTACTTCTACCTTCATCTTTGGAGTTGTTTGGGTTTTTACCATCGTATCTCCTTATCCTACTAAACAATTGGTAATTCCTTCCATATTACATGTGATTATATACCCTTGGTGCTAGTCACCACTCCAGGGCCTATTGAAGGTGGGACTCGGGGGTCATTATCTCTCCTTCAAATTGAGGAAGGAAGGGTCTGGCAGTTTTCTATCCCTTCCCTCATCTTAGTGAAGGTGGGTCGTGACATTAACAATCTATATCCATCTCCAGTTCTATCAAATGGGAAACTAAATTATCATTCATTTGTATGATGGACTACTATCTTGAAAACCAATGAAATTCGTTTTACATCATTATCTCTCATGAATGGTTATAATTATGCAATTAATGTGTATATATATATATTATATTAATAACATATTTATCATTTTTAAAGGATAAAATATCATTTAATTTCTTACATTTCCATTCAGAATAATGATATCGTCATTCATGCATATATGTGGACTATCACCTCCACAAAGTGATGTGATTCATTTTTCATTACCACCACATATGGATGATATATATAAGTATGTTTAAATAAATAATATAATATTTATAATATAATTCTAATTCTATAAATATAAAATAACACTTACCTTCTTTCTGTAATGATCATTGAAAAATGAAAACTTTACACATGTTTGTGCATGACCTACCATCTCCATGATTGTAACATAGTTTATTTTTCCTAACCATATTTAATTATTTGTTTTAAAAGTATAATTTATCAATAAAAATTATAGTTATTTCATTATTATTATTCTATATATGATGGGATAATGACCACTTTGACCATAGTCAACCTATCGATGATATTTTGGACATATGAGATGAAAAGCGTCAAAACATCCAACATGAACATAATTGATTATGTAATTGATTATAACATGGTAAAATAAAATTTAAACATTAAAAATGTTCTTAATAAATTAAATAATTAATATAAGTTTATTATTCATAAATATAAATAACATACATGATGATTCGGACTTGAGGTAAGGGACTTTCATTTTAAAATCCTCTTTTAATGTCTCCCATCCAACTCTTTTTCTTCTAAGTCCATGGTTTGTAAAATATATTATTAACATTGTTAAATGGATGTAAAATAATTTGAAAGTAAATTTTATGTTTATTTTGACTTTATTTCAAATGTTTTCAAAATGAATTTTATTATAGTATGGTTTTAATTTCTTACAAAAGATAAAAGGAATGTTCTATTTTAACGTATACGATGACAACAATTTTTCCCACCACCATAAGCATTGTTTATTTATTTTGGATTTATTTAAAATATTTTATGTTTTATTTAAAGAAAAACTCTATTTCCCTTGATTATGGTTATTTTAGTTTTGAAAATGGGTTTTGAAGAGAAAAGGGTATTTTGGTATCTGAAAGTGTTTTGCATACATGTTTAAAATTATTTTTCAAATGTATTACATTAAAAAGCGCAAGTATAAAAAAAATTATTTTTTATATGGTACTTGAGAATTATATATGATAAATTTATGAGCCTGATATATCTTATATAATGGGTTGATCCCCATTATTTCTCAAGAAACATATGTGATCCTGATATAGCTTATACAAAGGGTGAGATCCATTATAGATCCTCAATTTAATTGGTTATTTTCTTTATCATCAAAGGAAATAAGGATGGAGTTAACTGGTGTGGTTTCTCCTATAGATTTAACTAGGCTTCAGTTATTTCTAACACATGTTTAAAATGGGATATGAATATGATGCTCTAAGTTTCCTAAAAAGAGTTTTCAATTACTTGTTATGGGTTTTAAAGGTTTTATTTGATCAAAATAAGTGTGCGTTTGTTTTTTTATGTAGAAATTATTTATTTATTGTGCTCAAATAATAATGTGATAAAAGTATGTATTTTATGGGTTTTCATGTTTTTTCTAATAGATTTCTTATTTCAGTGTACCTTACTAAAACTTTTGTGTTTATCTCAGGTTTTAAAATGTTTTTCTAGGGTTTTAAGGATGAGTGGAGAAAATGATGAGGTCAAGATAAAATTTTTAAATATATTTCATGAAATGAAGATAGGTTTATTTTTAAAAGTTTTATATTATAAGAAAAATGGATACTAATTAGAAGTGTCCACTTCGTAATGTAATATTTATTTTTGTATGGTCGATATCATAATTCTATAAAACTATAATCCAAAAAGATATTTGGGAATGAAAGAAAATTAATTCTTGTCTAAAGATACAAGAATATATGTTTTGTATAGTCATGTCCTTATAAATAATGAATCTGTGATTAAAAATTACTTCATTCTTCCTCTAATATGGCATAAAATCATTTATCAAAAAACATTATGAAATTATTAGTGTATAGAAATTACATTATTCCATGATTTCCATTGTTCATCAAGTCTATATTATTTTTCCAATTATTCATATCCAATAAATATAAATCAAATCCATGAGTATATTTACAATAAATACAACATGAAAATCCTTTCAAAACTCATAAATAACAAACTCAAAAAACTAGTCTATAATATTCTCCCAATTCAAGAGCTATTAGAACACTATATTACTTAATAAATTTATTCTTTTATGAAAAATACATACTTTAGAGTAAATAAAAATGATATATTGACAAAGTATCATTTTATAAAAATGTTCCTTTAAATTATGATTTTTTTATATACTTATTAAGTGTTCTTCAATAACCTCTAAGAATCCTTTAACCTTTTTAAGTGATTTTTTAGATTTTATAAATAAAAAAAATACATGGTCCTAAGACCTATAGAAAACCCATCCTTAGGAACCTAGGATAGCCCAAAGTAAGCACTAGAACTTGACCTATATAATATAAAAAACTTTATTAATTAGGAGGAATATTGTTACTAGAAATTGAACACCAAATAGATTAGCATGAAGACTACAATACCACCATTAGATATCTACTTTAGTTTCCCCTTACCACATAGAAGGAGATAAATCATGAAAAACCAAAACTAATGTGGCACCTGACCACATTTTTCCACCTTAAACCCCTCAAATAAAAATATAATTTTAAAAAAAGTATTAGATAGTATCAATATCATAAAAATGGGTGGGAGAGGTGAGAAAATATGGAATCTTGGAAAATAACTATGTCAAGGGGAGAACACCAAAAGGACTGATGACCAATAATAAATATAGAAACCTGATAAGGCGAAGAAGTTAGACATTTGGAAAATAAATCAGATCCTAGCTTATATGATATAAAAGGCTAAAAAAGGAATTGATAAAGAAATTAAATCATGGAACATTGATTTCATCCCAATTGTCTTCAACTATATGAGGAGGATTTAAAATCAACCTGATTTTTTCAATTTATAAGAGTGGATGGACCTTCTGATATAAAATGAAATACCGCTGAAAGACTTGGTCACCAATGCAAAGCCCGGGAATAAGTTAAGTCATGGATCTTCTCCTGATAATTGAAGTCACTACCACCCATTGTGGAAGAGCACACAAAGAGGATGATTCATGAAAGTAGTAAAATTAATACCATGCATCTAATAACAGTAGAAATGAGAGAACCTTATAAACTATAAATAAACCCAAATTGACCACCAGTGTTGATGTATTATATACCATAACAATCCCTAGAAATATATTTTCATATTTATAGAAGACTCGAGAAAAATGAGTGCTAGGGTAGGGGTAACTACCATGGTCAATGGTGGAAAATTTCACATGATCAAAGACTAATTTCCATTAACAAGTTTATCAAAGTCAAAATAAAACAATGAGGTTTCCAAGGGTTGTAAAAATCCTTAAAAAGGAGATCCTAAGGAATTAGTCACTTAGGACTAGGAAATACATGATGTAGAGAAATAGTAGGAATATATAAAGAATCATCTCCTATGAACTACTTTAATCTCATCAAGATCTTCACAAAAAGTTAAATGAAATAGATATAAAAATAATAGTGGGGAGTTTATTAAAATTTTAATGTCATGTCTTTTTCTTTGAAATAAAAAGGGGGTTTAAAATTAAGGTAAATGTTTTTTATATAATAATGAATAAAAATTGAACAACATTTATTTTAATACAAAAAAAGTTAAGTAATAAATATTAATATTAAAGAAATGAATATTTATAATTCTATTTCATGAGTATTAGGTATAAAATTTTCCACAATCATTTTTATGAATTTATAGGGACTCATAAGTGTGATAAAATTGATAAAGAGGGAAGTATAAACCTATTTTGATAATTGTTCCAAGGTTGTTGAATTTGATATGGAGACGTATGATTTACACACAGCTACAAGATTATGTTTGGAATTAAAAAATTGTTATGGTATATCATAAATTAATAAAAATCACATTTTAGTCTCTTATTTTTACAATAGATGTTTAAAATTTGTATCTTAGAATGAAGTTTTTCCATTTTATCTATATAATATTTGGTTATTAACACTTAATTAATGGTTTATTAATTTTGGATATAAATAATCCATTATAAAATTTAAAAATTTATATGGTCATGTTTACTCATTCAAACACCATTTACCTTTAGTATTATTGAATCATACATATAAATGGATGTCTGGTCCAAACCAAAAATATTGATTATTGGAATATTTTAATTATTAATCATTATGTTTCTCCCAATGGAATTTTCAAGAGGGGGTGAATTGTTTATACAAGATAAAAATTTCTATTTTGAAATATTAATTTTTAAAACCCAATAGTTTTTAAACACATACTAATTCATAAATATATTTGGAATATATAATTTGGTGTTTTGAAATGGTTTCTCATGGGCACACTCAAAACTCAGTTAAAAAAAATTGAATCACTTTACCTTTTTAAATAATTTTACTCACACCAAAAATAGTATATATATGAAATATAAATTGAAAATATTATCTTAAATTTTTCAAACATAGTTTTATAGGCACTCAGTGAAAATAATAAAATAATTTTCAATTGAATTTAAAATAAGCATTGAAATAAATTGAAACATATAGTAGAATATAAATATAAGGTTATATAAAACCTAGATATTAGTCATGTCCAATATATAGTAATCCGTTTCTAATAAAATTTATTAAACTTGTTAAATATATCTTTAACCTAGATCAGGTTTTACAAAAAATTACTACACATAGGGAATTCTAGTCTATATTGATCCTCTTACACGGTTCTATGTTAGATAATATATGTAAATTAATAGAAGAATGATTATTTTAAAAATCATCTTTATAGTATATGAAAAGTTCAAATATATGTATAAGACAACAAGAAAAACTAGAAAATTAATGTAAAAGAGAGAGTGTAAATAAATCATGATAATTTTGATGTAGCTTAATCAATGATTGAAATTAAATGATAAATAAGGCTCTCCTCCGTGAATTTTTTTCTATAGAGTTAAGGAGTGATAAAAAATAGTTAATCTAGACTCCATATTAGTTTTTTCAATATTACCTAGAAAATAGAGTGTAATTGGGGGAAATGATGTGATCATAGAGAGTAGGCACCATACATTCACACATATGCATGTGCAGCTCTTCCATTAATATATAGAATTTTCTTCTTAGAGTAATTGTTAAAGGATATTCATCCTCATAATAAAAATTATTAACTACTCTAAGATATATCATTAAATGACAAAGCTAGTAATTTGATATTTTTACTTTAGGCATGGTAGGTCTATCACTCATGGTCAGTGAAAATTCCCTTCATATGGTAGCACCATCATGTGGTGAACCCATGAGGTATATTTACCCTTATGCAGATAGGCTTGTGCTTGATCAAATTGGTTGTGTGGCCAATTGGACAATCATGGTATCTTGAAGGGATTCATACGGTTGATCCAATTGTTAGAGAAATTTTAAATATCTATCACTTTTATTTGAATTCCTTATTATGATTGATCATCTATGATCGATATAGAATTCATCCATACAGACATTTATATTCATTATATTGTTGAGTAATTTTCTTTATTCAATAATTATAACACTTATAAAAAAATCTATCTTTCACGTGATGTATTTTTTCATACAATTGATTGAATTTATTCTTGTATTTAATGGACTATAATGTGTTCTTGGTATTTCACTTAGAAAAAATAATCCATGGTTGCTTCATTTGGTCATGCATTCACTTCTCTTGTATATGTGGTTGATTTAATGGTTATATAGTCAATCTAGTTCAGTGCACTATCAATCAATACTTACCATGTTTTTCATTAAAAACATGTTACTAACAAAATAAAGAGAATTCATTAGAATTATAGCAATCATAATTTGGGATCATTAAAATAATAAATTATTGGACTAAGAAAAAGACTCTCCCATTTATGATTAAAAAACATGGAAGGATAATTTTCAAATTAAAACGAAATTACATAAAACTTAAAAAAACTATTTCTAGTTAAGTTCAATAAAAACTAATATTTAGTTATAATAATAGATCAGAACACTATTAAACACTATTAATTTCCTTAAAATATTTCTCCCCATTTTTTTATTACCAAAAAGAGAATGAAATAAAATAACATATATTGAAATGAATGGATAGAGATAACAATACATAATTATTCAAGATAATAAAAAATTTAATCATGATAAGAACATATTATATTAATTGAAAAGTATTAAAAATAAATATATAATATAATAGGTCCCCTATCATATTTACTAATCATAATCTAAATTAGAATAATTCTCTATAGGTTTTTTGGGATCTATAAGTTGTTTTCATTTTCTATATAATGTTCAGAAAAAGTATTGGGAGTATTATCATAAGGTTCTATAATAAAAAACTCCTAGAAATGATTCTAAGGTGAAAAATGGACTAAATATGTGTGAATCCAATTGGAGTAGAGTTTGGGGATACATAGTCAGTCATTGAAGTAACTGATGAAGATCACAGTCTAAAATGTTTGATAGGAACTATAGAAGGGGTCACCACAGTTGTATTTACAACATATATATAGTGCTATATTATTATGTTGAACTCAATAATAATCCATGGATCCATTTTCAATATATTTAAATAATTTCATATCTTCCTCTATAAATATCATCAATATAGGTGAAAGAACTTTGAGTTGATTAACATTTTCTTTAAAGTCTTAGGTCATAGATGGAATCTTCATACTATTAGATAAATAGCTAAAAATAACTATAATTCAACCCTGGTAAAGATCATAGATAATTAATAATCAATAACTATATTTATTACCTTTATATACTTCCCATAGTTTGTTTCATGTCCTCTAATTGACTCAATAGTATTAGCATCCTGAGTTTGGAATTTAGATAGCATCATTTCCCTGGTATTTGTAAAACCATAAAATATAATTTTGATCTCTTCCTGAATAATATTACTCATAAAAATATCATCAATAGTAGAATGAAAAGTTTTAATAGGAGTAGTTAGAGGAGAAAAATAAGTAGATGTAGTAGAAATAGGATTATCAGGTCTAGAGTCCTTGGAAAACAAACTTAGGTCCATATGTTCTTGATCTTTCATCAAATATTAAAATGATTCTTGGATAAGTCCCATCTAATAATGCATCCTATGAATTTCATTTTCCATGTAATGAATCTTCAAATAAACCTATGATGTATATGATTCAAAATATAAGAAACAAACATAAAAATACCTTACTCTTTATAAGACTCTAAACTACTTCCAAAATCCATAAAAAGAAGATTCACTGCATTTATCATATCTACATTAAACTCGTCCAATTAATTCCTTATAAAAAATCAATATGAAAATGTGGTTACAGAAAATATTATTCATAAGGGGATTTCCTAAAAAATGCCTCTAATAAAGGGTCTCTTTCTCTAATTATATAAAAATATAATACTGTCCTAGTAGTAAAGTCCACAATATATGTCTTCTCAATGATTCAAACTAATTCTGATTCTTCAAAATGAGCTTTATTTATAGGCCTAGGCCCAAACATGTTATCTAACACTTGTCCGATTTTTTGATTTAGACTTTAGTCATACTATAAGATATGTCTTGTCAAGGGTTTCTAAATACTCTCTTTATGATCAATTATTTCAACCAATGATCCTTCGATATGTTTTGGTGCAACTATAATGGAAAGTGTGACCAGAATGGCATGTTCACCATGCTCAGGTGGACTATTTACATATCTAGGATCATTACCATCATACTTAGAATCAAAATACTCTATGAAAATGAAAAATATAGGGGTATTTTCCACCTTATACATTATAGTATTAAAAACATGTGAATCTTATCTTTATTTTCCATTGAAGGAGTCCCTTTCTCATTGAACTCATCACTTTATACACTGTATTCCTTTCTTTTAACCAAGGGGTCATAATTATTACTAGAATCAACCTCATACTCAGAATAAAAAAAATATTCTTTCATTTGGAAATGAGGAATTTGTAGTCTCTTCATCATTAGATTCAACTTCTTCTTTATGAGAAGGTAAAGGGTTAAGAGGTTCAGAAGATCCATATGAAATAACTTATGCTCTGGTTATTTTCACAAATGTACGGAGAGAAATTTCCACTACCTTAGAATTATGCCTCTATTATTCCTCATAATATCTAATTGTCTCTTTATTTATATCAAAAACTTATTTTCTAATTATATATCTAACTTATCACTAGTAGCACCCACTTCTTCCTTAGACACAAGTACAACCTCATCCCTTTCCATAGCCAATTATTCCTCAGAACTATACACAAAAATTTCATCACGTTCCAAACTTGGATAAAATGTATCTTTTGGAATTATATAATCCTTAATAGGATTAAAATTCTCATATAATGTCTCAAGTCCATCCATCCATGATTTATTCCATGGTTTCTATTTTACACTCATTCTTTTATAAATGGTTCGATTTTTTACAAATCCCACCTGAATATATAGAGTTTTCCTCCCCTGAGGAATAATCCCTTTGAATTTCAATAGAGTCAAAATAAATTTAGGATAGGGTAAAGAGTTAATCTGAGATGATGGATTATAATATTCATCCATATACCTCATAAGATACCTAACCAAACTTATATTCACACCATTCATCATTAAATATAAAAAAATAGATCATGGTTCCTTATTATACTAAAGTATCCTTTCCTAGGAAAAATTAGTGATGAATGACTTTAACTAGAATCTAGTGTTATCCATACAACTATATAGTGATTGGTCTATAAGGTTTTCTATCTCCAGTCATGTCCAATATTTCTTTATCATATTCAAAGGTTGCATGAACCATTTTATAATAAATCCACCAATCTTTGAAATAACTATCCTGATGAAATTTTAAGCACTTATCACATTATTTCAATAAAAAATCTAGTGATTGTAAATTTAATAGTGTTAATATATAAACCTCCCGTTCACCATCTTTTAATTCCATATTCATAGAGAAATAATTTACCATCCATGGCTATAATGTCTTACAAATCTCACTAAACCACTTGGTCCATCCCTGATTATGTATAGTAGTCAACATCAAATACTTACTCTATTTAAACCACTCAGTATCAGTATCATTCTCTATAATCACCAACTGATTTTACATATATGAGTTATGAGGATCCACAACAACACTTGACCTCAACTTTCTCTTCTTCATAGGAAATTAATCTTTATTTGATGTGAAATTGAAATTCTGCTTTATGTATACTATCTATGATGTTTTGATAGGATCAAAAGGATTGTGAGTAATGTAGGGTATAGTTTCAAGAGGGAGAAAGGTTTTGAGAGTGTTCAATACTTAAAGATAAAAAATTATTTTTAAATGTAATTTGAAAGTGTTTAGATCATTTGGGGTATGGTAAATAGAAAATAAAAAAACTCCAATGAAAATAGTAAAACATTGTTATAATTTAAAAAAACTTAGTTATGGTAGCTTAAGAAGTGAACGATAGGTTGACCCACCATATGTACTATCACACGTTTACTTAGGAGATTCGTAGTCATTTGATCTAACGCGTGACTAACCTTCATATTATATTAAAAAATCAAGGTTTCTTGACCTACTTTATGAGTTTTTCTCATAGAAGCCTGTGCCTATGGTCACTTGTGACCTTTGTGATATAATTACTACCAAATTATGATTAAAACAACAAATAAAAATTAATAATAGTTAATCATTCATAATTCAGGTATGATATAATTTAATCTCTCTATATTCAAAGTCATTTTGAAAATACTAGCAAGATATTACCCAGTATCTATGAATTCAGGATTAATATCTCTATTTAGAAAATGGTCACTCAGAAAGTGATTTCTTATATCAATATGATTAGTTCTAGAATGACATAAAAGAGTTTTAAAAATTTTTATAGAACTTTTAGTATCCAAATTTATAGGTGCATCTAAGAATTGATATACATAGTCTAGTAATATGTGTTTCGTCTATAGAATATTTACACAACAAATACTTCCATCTATTTACTTAGCTCTAGTAGTGGATAATGCAAAAAAATCGAATTTTTTACTACACTAAGACACTGGATACATTCCCAAAAAATTATAGTTGTCGGTGGTTCTTTTTTCACCTAACTTATTGGCACCAATATCTACATCAAAATAACTCACTAATTCAAAATAATTTCCTTATATATTAAAACAATCATTTTTTTATATTTTAGGTATTGAAAAATTATTTTAATAAAATTTATATGTGATTCTATGGGGTTTTCTTGACAATGTACGCACAATAACACTCTAAACAAAATATCTGGTTAGCTAGTAGTTAATTATAGTAAACACCCAATCATAACTCTATAAAGAGTTTTGTTAACTAGTTTCTAAGTTACATCCAAATCTACTTTAATGTTATTAATCATTAGAGTATCACTTCCTTTAGAGTTATCCAATCCAAAAAAATTAAAATATTTTTTTATACATGAATTTATTTACAAAAAACCAATCATTATTTTAAAAAAATTGAAAACCAATGAATAATTTCAACTCACCCATTAAATTATTTCAAATTCATTTTTCATTAATTTTGAAACTTTAATACATAAATAATTTTTAAATTAACTAAAAATAATATCATAAAAATATATTTGATCAACAAAAACATATTTAGAATTTATTTTAATAAATAAGTGTTTCTGATGCTTTTGTCAGGGCATGCATCCATCTATTTCGGAGGACATGTTGTTTGTGCCTTTCATTCCCTCTTTCCAAAGGTGGGTGGAATCTGTCGCTTATTAAAGGACGTTTTCACCTTGATCGAAATGGTATGATGGGATGTTGGTTCCTCCTTCTATGGATTCTTACTCGGAACTCATTGCCTAGTTCGAGTCTCCCTCATAGACTTAAGACGTTGTTCATGAAACTCTTCCCAGTGTCATGTCTTCATGGAATCCGGTTAATTACGCTGCTTCTTCCAGGACATTCCAAGGGGTCCAGTCAAGGAAGCAACCTTCGGTCCGAGGAGTAGTCATGTTGGACATCGTTGGCATGTTTGGACGCTGGAACACTAGCGTGTCTGGGTTTCTTCCACTTATGATAGGGATTCTCAAGGGTATGGAAGCCTGAGTAATCTCATGTCGAATGCGGGGAATTATATGTCATAGGCATGTCTCTAGGGTTTTTCTCAGCTTTCCATGTTTAAAATAGGGTATGTCGCAAGTTTAACATCTAGCGGAGACGGATCGGAGTAATCAGAACACTGCTGGGAGTGGATCAGATGGGTGCAACCCTTCGATTGAACACTGATGTTGGGGATAAATCGTGGTTAGTTTCTATATTAATTCTAGGAGCAGCGAGAGAGTGATTGACATGATTTCATTGGGATGTGGTAGCCCGAGTAAGAATCAGGATGGATATGGATGGTTGAGAGTGTATGGAGAGTGAGATGGACCCGACGCGAGAGCGACGGTGATATTGGGCTTGAGCCTCAAAGAGACTTCTTATGTATACTCATGGTAGGGAATCAAAGACCACATTGTTCAGAATGGGTTTGGTGAACCAACGTGAAGGGGTTGGGACTAGTAGGTGTTGGGATTGAACCTCAGGGAGGCTTCCTACATACCCTGCCTTTGCAAGGATCAAAGTCCATGTGGTTAAGAAAGGGTTTGGTGAACTGTTGTGAAGGGGTCAGGACTAGTAGGTGTTGGGAATGAACCTTAGGGAGGCTTCCTATGTACCCTATCCTGGAAATGATCAAATTCCATGCAGTTTGGAATGGTGGATGTAGTTTAAGATCATGCAGGAAAATGGTGAACCGTCATGAAGGGTTCGGGATAAGTAGGTGTCAGGCTTGAACGTCAGGGATTCTTCCTACATACCCTAGCTTGGAAAGGATCAAATTCCATGTAGTTCAAAATGGGTTTTGGGAACCGACGTGAAGGGGTCGGGACCATTAGGTGTTGGTCTTGAACCTTAGGGAGTCTTTCTATGTACCATGCCTTGGCAAGGATCAAAGTCCATGTAGTTCATAATGGGTTTGGTGAACCCGCATGAAGGGGTCAGGACCAGTAGGTGTTGGTCTTGAACCTCAGGGAGGCTTCCTATGTACCCTACATTGGAAAGGATCAAAGTCCACATAGTTTGGAATGGTGGATGCAGTTTAATGTCATGTGGGATGAAGGTGAACTGACGTGAAGGTGTCGGGATAAGTAGTTGTCGAGCTTGAACCTCAGGGAGGATTCCTACATGCCCTGCCTTGGCAAGGATCAAATTCCACATAGTTCAGAATGGGTTTGGTGAACCAATGTGAAGGGGTCGGGACCAGTAGGTGTTGGGCTTCAATCTCATGGAGGCTTTTTACATACCCTTCCTTGTCAAGGATCAAAGTCCCACATAGTTCAGAATGGGTTTGGGGCTTACACGCTAAGACGACCCAGGAAGGATTCCATGTTCAATAATTACTCTAATCTCGCGTGATTCATACTCGGTGTGAGAAACAAGAGGTAGAAAAGACTTGACGATCACGTCATGAAAGGTGCATCTGTGGGAAGTGGAGTGGGGCTTACACATTTTTAGCGTCCCAAAGAGGAAACAGGGGATTATGTGTGGTTACCATCCCAGTGAGATGTAGAATGGGAGTTACTCCAGGATGGAGGCCTAGTGGAAAAAAATACTAGATGGAGAGGGACAGGATAATGAAGGTCCTTGTTCCCCACTCTCCTCTTAGTCTTTGGCACCGAAGAAGAGAGGGGGAGCAGGGGTGTTGCCTCCTGCAGGAAAGGATGGGGGATTACACCAAGTTGGTTTCCCTTCCCCGCGGATAGGTGTCGCCCCAGCAAAGAGGATCTCATTCCATGTGAGGAAAATATAACTCCCATGGATAAGAGCGGGTGTAGAGAATGTTCGAGATGGGGCACCTCGCGTATGATGTATAGGGAGAGGCCATAGTTTAACATCACGTGCTGAGGATGATGGGGCTTGGTAGTTTAACATCCTACAGCTCGGATGAGGCGGGTTCACTCTGCACCCCTAGGACTTACATAACTGATACTTGACCTCCCTTAGGTAAGGGAAGGCATCAGCAATTCCATGGTGAGGGGGTGTTGTGGAGTGATCCACTGAGGGGGACACATTATCATGGATATGTGAAGAAGCAATCGCCATTAGCATGCCTATGAAAATAAGCATGAGGCTAAGAAACACAATATAAAGCACCACCCAACGGACCTTGAAATCACTTTGTACGAACCTAGAGGGTCACACAGGAAAAAGGGTTGCAGAGTAAGGGGTTTCACAATAAGAGTTCTTGTGAAGCTTTGGTGCTCTATGTAGTGGAGGGGCTTCACAAAGGGGTATGCTTCGCAAAGTGTCTTGGCCTAGCCTAGGCATAGGTCATAGGTGCACATGTAGGTTACTTCATGAAGTAGAAATGCTCTCATGGAGTATGGATTCTCAAGGCAAGGGTCTATTGCAAAGCATAGCACTATGAAGTAGTGTGCCTCATGAAGCACAGTGACCATGCCTTAGCATTTGGTTCACAAGTTCATGGAAGGTACTTCGTGAAGAACATGTGCTTTGAGAACACCCAAGTCCCCTTAGGGATCTCCTTCCCTTGAGAAGTCCTATGGGCTTTGTGAAGGGAATCCCTACTTGAAGAGGGGTTGTGTTTAAGCCAAAGGAAATGAACTTTGCAATGCTAAAGTGCCTTGAAGAGATCATGTTTCACAGAGCATAAAGTGCTTCGTGATTTGAGAGCTGATAAGGTGAAAGGTCAGAGTATCCTTCCTTCAGGCTTGGGAGAAGCCCGGTATTTATAGTAAAGAGGCGGTTCGAAGCAGGGATCACGTTATGCGAAGACACTTGTCACTTCATTGTAACCGCAGAGCCTCTTGCCTCTTTGCTTCGCGGTGGCTTCACAAACATCTTTTGGATCACGGAGCCTCCCACCTCTTTGCTTCACGGTGTCTTCGCAAATGTCTTTCGGATCGTGAGGCCTCCTGCCTCTTTGCTTTGCAGTGGCTTCTCTAACATCTATTGGATCATGGATCCTCCCACTTCTATGCTTCGCGGAAGCTTCTCAAAGGAGGCGGCTTCGCACCGGCCACGGTGTTGTGGGGCTCCACGAACAGGCCTTGTGAGGTAGCCTCAATGGAGGTGGTTTCCTCTTTGCATTTTCTTTTCCACTCCAAATATTTTGGCACCAACAAATCCCCCCCCCTCACATTTGGAGCTGAAAATAAACTGAGGGTCTAAGTCTAAGGGCTAATCACAGAGCAGGATCACAAAGAAGGGTCGCGATGCGGAGAGGTGATGTGCGAGTTGGGAGCACCGCGAAGCTCACGGCAGCCGAACGCGCCATGAAGCACAAGGGGAGTCACCTATAAAAAGGGGAGGTTGACCTCTCTTTTTTCCTTTCTCATCTCTGTATTTTGGCATTTGTGCTCTCGATTCGTGAAGCTCCGCACTCTCTGTGATTGCTCTCTGTGAATCGGGCCTTTTTGATTTGCAGCACACAGCGAGTCTTTATACTCCACAAGTGTGCACCCTGTGGCTTAAGTTTGTGAAGTCTATGTAATACCCCAAGCTTCCACGGTACGTTTCCCTTTGAATAATGTAATATCTTGCATTGTACGCAACTTCGAGATTCTAACACATCGCGATCAATCAAACTAGCCATTATGAATAGTAATACACACTTTTTGAAATTTTATAAATTTTATCTTTCAAAATGGACTTCATTTTTGGATTCGGAATATCTAAATTAGCTTAGGGTGAATTTTTGGTATTTTTCTGAAAACATTCAATTTTTGATGAATAGTGAAAAACACTGAGTTATAATTTAAAACCGAATTTTTATTTAAATTTATTTTAGGTCAAAACAGATACATAATACCTATATAAGTTCAATGTAATTATTTGTATTTAGTTATAATAATTTTATATATATATAAATTTTATTGAACTTTTTAACCATCTTTTACCCACCTCCTAGGAGCATTTGCAAATTTTAATAAAACTTAATTTTACCGCTTCTGTGAATTGAATTTCAAAAATCCGAGAGACATGGTTGATATCAGTAAGTAAAATTTTGTTCAATAAGATAAAAATAATTTTTGTTGAATAGTAACTTTTGACTTTTATTTACCACGGTTAAAAGTAAATAGGGTAATTAAGGGTAAAAATGATATTATTATTACCCTAACACATGTCCTAATTCTATTGGATAAGTTTAATTTGACCAGAAACAACCTTAGTAATAAAATAATATCCTTTAGGTCCACTTGGATTAGATTAGGACATTTATTATTATTTAACTCAAAGAAGAGTTAAAAGTGTTAAATTCAAAGCTTAATAAGTAAACCATTTTTAATATAGGGTTATACATAAGATAAATTAAATTATAAATATTCATTAGAAAGATAAAAATATTTCCTACATAATTTAATTTTATTTATATTTTTTAAACATTAAATAATTTAATTTATTTATGACACAATGATGATGCAGTAATTACCTAATTAATGAAATATTAAAATATTTGATATTATAAATATCCAGATAAATGTAATTTGAGAATTTTTATGAATTAAACTAATTTTATAGGTTAATATGACATGTTATGGTTGGTTAGATGAATATTTTTCAAAGTAATAATGCTGTTATGAATTTATAAAAAACAAAATACCAAATAGTGTCAAAATTGACATAAAAGAGTTTTTTTTTAAAATAATATTATTAATTGAAATTCTATTCCTAAAAATATATGGTTTTACAAAAAGACTTATATAATGATATTTGTATAATTAATTAACCACTTGGTGTTCGATTTAAAGTATATAGTAAGTTTATTAACCACATAATGTAAAAATACAAAGAGACATGGTAAATGTCAAACTACTTAACTAAGAGTTAAATCTAAATTATAAGTTTAATATAGTGACCCAAACCTATCTAAAACCTATTGGTTGAGTGGTTTTCGACCAATACCCACCTTATCATTTAAATAATTCATTTTGGAGCCATTAGAAACCGAAAATGATTTTATTATAAAATAATATTTCTACCTTTTCCTAAGGTGCCCCTCACCCCTATTATAAAAGGGCACTCCCCCTTCCCTCCAATTCAAACCTTCAAAGCCTTTTTTTCTCGGCCAAAATCTTCCCAAATACCCTCTAAACTGTCCTATATTCATCCTAAATGCCTTCCTTTAGTCAAAAATCCATCTTAAGGAGCCATTTTGATCAAATCAAAAGGAAGAACCCGAAGAAGAGGTAAATATTTCATCACCTCTTTCAAGTTCATTTCTTCTTCCACTTCCTCTTTCTTTGTTGTTTCCATTCTAAAATAATAACTCCAGTATCTTATATATACTTTGATGTTATTATAAATATGGCACAACCATATCCATTATTCTATCCATCCTTTGAATGACCTGTCACCATGCGTGCGTACGTACGGCTTACCGTCTCCACATCATGGTGTAATTGTTATTCAACACATTATTATTTGGATGGGTATAATAATAATGTTTAATTGATGTAAATAATAAATATAACATGATAATTATTCTGTATATATGATATACCATCCAATTATATATTTTTTTAATATCAAAAGAATGATATTGTCGCTCGTGCGTACGTATGGATTACCGTCTCCACAAACGCGATGAGATTTATTCCCCATTGTAATCCATTCAATAATAATTTTCATTAGATGATTAAAAATAAATTTTAAAGACTTAATATAATTCTGAATATGAATAATATACATCCTATTCATAACAAACACTACTTATGAAACAAATCATATAATGGAAAATGAATCTGTTAACACCTAAAACGGCGATAATACTAAAATATTATTAACAAAGCAATATTAAAAGATCGTATATTATAGCATATTAATGTATATGATTCTTTTATAATTTAATAACAATTATTTCACCATTATATATGAGTTTAACCTACCCTCGACCAAGGAAATGTACAAAGTAAGGGGTTTCTTGTCTCACTTTTAATTCTGTGAGATTTCCATTGTTCGCCGCTTATCTATTAAATGTGGTGTACTGTGTACTGTCATTTGATATATATATTATCATGATTCTATTTATATTCATTGTATTCTGTGATTCATTAAATTTTTATTAACTTTTGTCCATACGACTCGATTGATTACAACGAAGTAAGGGTTTTCATCTCACTTCCTATTTCCGTGAGATTCATGCTATACTGCCACTATTTTTTTTGTGTGTGGTGTATGTACTTCCCAATGATTGTATTCTTTTTTTAATATACTTTAATTTATGATTAATTACATATTCATTTTATGATCCATCTTTCATGGTATTTATGTTTCGTAAGTTACCAAATTGGTAAGGGAATTTCAAATTTCAATTTCCACTCATTCGGCTTTACGCATGCTTCATTGATTATTTTACTCCATGATTATGTGTGGAATAACTATTTATTATTTGTGTAGTAATTTACACTCCCCTTTCTATGTATATACTTTTGATACACATAATAACTCCATTGATAAATTCTAAAGTCATCGATATGAACTTGATAAGAGTAATTTTAACTCAATCTCCATTTATTGAGTTAAACATCTAATTCATTGGTTTTGTTTTTACAAGAATATGTGTGAATGTCATTTGATTGATTTACACTAAATATACAATAATATTGAGTGTATTTATATTTTTCACACATAATTATGTCATTTATTTATCCTTAACCTAAGGATACAGTCTTTATAAGAGATTTCATCCCAATTTACATTCCATTGAGACTTCTTTGGTGTTATACGCCAATTCACTTTTATATGGTGTATATAATTTACTTTGACATAGTATATCATGAATCCCTTTATTCCCATGATATTATAAAGTTTTTATTACCTCAATTATTTGTATTCAAGTGTCTCTCTTTTGGTTAGGAACTCTAACTAAAATATCATTTTAAAATGTTTTAAAGATTTATTATTCTAAATCTTTCTATTTAATGTCCATGTTTTAAAAATGGTTTTAAGGATTTATTTATATGGATAATAATTTTTAAAATTATAATTCCTTTTAAAATTTTCAAATTAGTATGGGACGCTTTGATTCAAAAATATATTTTAAATGGCTTCTTGATAAATAGTGAGACTTTTAAATGCTTTCAAGAAAAGGGGGATATTTCTCTCAAATAGTTTTGATGATTATTTTCATCCATGTCAATATCATTCATTATTATCTATTGAGGTTGATATATTATAATACAATATTCCATATTGTATTTAATGAGTTATGTTTGACTGTGGATGTTCTATTTTTATACCACTCATGGTTTGTGGTTAAAATATTGACATTTTGTATGCTAGTTTTAATATGAGTGTTCAGATTATGTTTCAACCTTTTCATATTAGGAGTGAATTGCACTTAGTAAGTGATGGGTGGAGCCTTCTATAGATCATCAATGCATCGGTAGGTCTCATGAGACAAACTAATGTCTTGTCATAAGGCCTTGAAAAAATCTTATTTGTAGTCTTGGCACAAGGCCTTGACTGTGTGGTTATGAAAGTCTAGAATTATGCATTCCATCATTATGAAAGTGGCTATTGATATTGCATGTGATTATTTTACTAGTAGAATATCCATGTGAATAAGTAAATGGAATTATTTGATTTTATCTTTGCCATATTATGCTGAATTTCAAGTTTAAAAGGCTTTTGGTTTAGTCTTATACATTGCCTTAAATGTTTATGCTTTATTATGAAAGTTTTCTCTATATTCTTATCCTTACTGAGCATATGAGCTCACCCATTTCTATGTTTTATTTTTTCCAGGATGCGAAGAAGTATATTATGACTGACCTGCAGGCATAGTCTATGGGATATCAGTGTTGTCCATGGAAACAATGTTGTTGTAGTTTTCCATTTAATGATGTAATGTAAACCTTATTAATGTATCTAGTACTTCCAAGACTACTAAACTAATCGGTCTTTCGAGACTTGATATTTTGTGATCATTCCAATGATACGTAATAATGCACTGACTCTGGGCTTCTGGGGTTGAGGCGTTACAGTTGGTATCAGAGGAAGTTTAGTACAAACCTTGCAAACTAGATTTAGATAAACTTTTATTGGAGCACATAGCCCAAAGATAGACTTTGAGGATTAGTATAGAAGAACTTCCTAAAATTTTGGTATTGTAGAGATTTTGTTAGTTTTCCAAGAAATACATCCCTATCTGGATACGAGCAGGTAGAGGCAGCTCTGGCACAGATGTACCTAGGGGTAAAATCCAAAAACACCGCTTTGATCTAGACTCAAACGGGTATCGGTGCACGACAACGGGCCTTGCTGCACTCTTGGTTACAACACTCCCGAGGGATATGCTTCAGATAATTTACATTTTATTTACAAAATTATTTGAAGGATTTTAATATAAGATGAGAATAAATGACCTTGGTTAATCCTAAGGTGTTTCAAATTGAAAATATGGTGTCATGATATTCTCTAAATGATTTCATGACTATTTTTACTAACACAATGATTTCTGGTTTTAGTCAATGGATGGATTCCAAGGAAGTCATAGTAACTTTGAGAATGATGTACATGGTGGGAACGGTGGTGGAAATGAGAAACAAAATGGAATACTGATAGGTGTAAAAGATATTGTGTTAATGCCAAATCAGTTTTCCAAAAATATGATCAACAACATATATATTAACCAACTCCCGGGCTCAACAAAGAAGAGAAAGGTGATGAATGATAAGATCTCCAGTAGTGGAGACCATGGAGAAAAGAATCCTCAATTTCCATCATGCAGGAAATGTGGAAGGAGACACCCAGGAAAGTGTCTCAATGGAACAAAGAAATGCTTTACGTATGGGAAATAAGGAAATAAAGTAAATAATTGCTGAGGAAAAATGAAGAGTACTACGGAAGAAAATAAAAATGGTCCCAAGAATCCATTTACAGTCACTTTCCGTAAATGTAGGGGACCTGGCCATTACCCGAGTGAATTTCCTATTCTATAGGATATTTTCTTGTTCAAAGAAGAAGATATGTGGAAATAAATGGTTGGAGAAATGTTTTAAAAGTATTAGTGCTCCTTGTTAATGGGATTACTTTGGAATAATTTCCTCTTGTATTTTTAACCCTGTATTTTTTCATGTGAAAATGATATTTGAGGAAGAATTATCTTTTATCTTGTGGATATAGTCATAAATAACAATTTAGTTTTATATGATCATTGGGTTTCAGGCAATTACAAGTTATTATATTTTGGGATGAAAATGCAAGGTATGAGATAACATTTGTGGTTAAATTATGTTATGGTTATATTGAGTAATTTATCTCATTTTGGTAATGTTATAAAATATAGTTTTTGAAAAAGGGAAACATGCAAACCATGTGACAACCCATCGCATCAGACAAAGCTATGGGAATCGAACCCACAACCAGAGTGTGATTGGGATTTATTTCCTACCACTAGACTACGTGAAGCCCCTGGTTAGTGTGACTAATTTTTTTTAGTTAAATGATTTTATTGATCAATAATAAGTTTATTTGGGATCTTAAGGAAAATATAATACTATGGGATTTCATTGGGGGAGTAATGGTGGATTTTTATCTATGTTTTTATTGTGGATTTATAGTGATTTGGTTTTTTTATGGAAATGATTAACCTATAATAGAGAATATGTGATTAGGTTAATTAATTTTAAGTATATGACTTTAAGAGTAGTTGATGTCATTTGGAGATAAAATTTAACGTGGAAGACTACATAACCAAATTCTTCTATGTTTTGGGTTTCAATATTAGTTTGCATTATATTGAAGGATTTTAAGGACAATTTTTTAATGAATGGTATTTATTTAACTTTGGGGTATTGTTGGTTTAATTTTAGAAATTAATATAAGTGTTTCTTTCTCCAAAGGAATATCTTTTAGGGGGATCATCTGATCTTGTACTAATTGTTTTGGTTTTTATTAATCTCTAAAGACAAGGTAAATATATAGTTTATCATTTGTGGTTCATATGATTCTCTAGAAGTTGATTCTAGCTCTTCCGGTGTGACCAAGTCATCTTGAATACTCATCATTTGAAAAAAAAAAATAAGTTAGTGGTAGAAATTTATTTAAGAATGAAACTCTACTTAAAAATTAAGTATATCTCTTTATGTTCTTAGTCAATCTCATAAATAAATTCCTCATCTTCATGAAATGTAACTTAAAAAAACGTTTTCCGTTTACTTTTACTACTGGGAAACTAATGATTGTTTGTCCCATCACAAGTTTGTGGTTTTCTTGTTATTAACTTTCTCCTGATCATGTTTTCTATCCCTCTACATCATAACTTTACACTTAGTTTATATTACATATCCATGTTTTCCTACATGGAATCCTAGTATGGGTTATCTTGGATGACCTTTGTACTTCTCTTTCTTTCTTTTAAAGTGATAGTTTTATTGACTCTTTTTCCGATGTGGGACTTTCAATTATGTTCCCAAGCCCAATTTTAAAAATTGCAAGGACACAATTTCCAAATGGGGGGAAGAATGTAACACCCCATGATTCCACGGTACGTTTCCCTTTGAATAATGTAATAACTTTGATTGTACGCAACTTTGAGATTCTAACACACCGCGACCAATCAAACTATCCATTATGAATAGTAATACCCAATTTTTGAAATTTTGTAAATTTTATCTTTCAAAATGGACTTCATTTTTGGATTCGTAATATTGAAATTAGCTTAGGGTAAATTTTTTGTATTTTTCTGAAAACTTTCAATTTTTACTGAATAGTGAAAAACACAGAGTTATAGTTTAAAACCGAATTTTTATTTAAATAATTATTTATTTTATTTAAATTTATTTTAGGTCAAAATATATACATAATACCTACATAATTTCAATTTAATTCATTGGAGTCAGTTATAATAATTTTAGATATATAAAAATTCTGTTGAACTTTTTAACCGTCTTTTACCCACCTCCTAGGAGCATTTGCAAATTTTAATAAAACTTAATTTTATCATTTCTGTGAATTTAATTTCAAAAATCTGAGAGAAACGGTTGATATCAGTAAGTAAAATTTGGTTCAATAAGATAAAAATAATTTTTGGGGAATATTAAATTTTTACTTTTATTTACCACGGTTAAAAGTAAATAGGGTAATTAAGGGTAAAACTGATATTATTATTACCCTAACACATGTTTTAATTCTATTGGATAAGTGTAATTCGACCAAAAACAACCTTAGGAATAAAATATGATCCTTTTGGTCCACTTTTATTAGATTAGGACATTTATTATTATTTAATTCAAAGAAGAGTTAAAAGTGTTCAATTCAAAGCTTAATAACTAAACCATTTTTAATATAGGGTTATACATAAGATAAATTCGATTATAAATATTCATTATAAAGATAAAAATATTTCCAACATAATGGTATTTTATTTATATTTTTTAGACCTTAAATAATTTAATGTATTTATGACATAATGATGATGCAGTAATTACCTAATTAATGAAATATTAAAATATTTGATATTATAAATATCCAAATAAATGTAATTTGAGACTTTTTATGAATTAAAATAATTTTATAGGTTAATATTACATGTTAGGGTTGGTTATATGAATTTTTTTCAAAGTAATAATGCTGTTATGAATTTAGAAAAAACAAAATTCCAAATAGTGTCAAAATTGACATAAACTAGTTTTTAAAACAAATATTAAATTATTAATTGAAATTCTATTCCTAAAAATATAAAGTTCTAAAAAAAGACTTATATAATGATATTTGTATCATTAATGAACCACTTGGTGTTCCCTTAGGATTATATAGTAAGTTTATTAACCATATAATATAAATATACAAAGAGACATGGTAAATGTCAAACTACTTAACGAAGAGTTAAATCAAATTGATAAGGTTAATATAGTGACCCAAACCTGTCTAAAACCTATTGGTTGAGTTTTTTTAGACCAATCCCCACATTATAATTTAAATAATTAATTTTGGAACCATTAGAAACCGAAAATGATTTTATTATAAAATAATATTTCTAGCTTTTCCTAAGGTGCCCCTCACCCCTCTTATAAAAGGGAACCCCTCCTTCCCTCAAATTCACACCTTAAAAACCTTTTTTATCGGCCAAACTCTGCCCAAATACCCTATCAACTGTTTTACCTTCATCCTAGAGGCCTTCCTTTAGTCATAAAGCCAACTTAAGGAGCCCTTTTGATCAAATCAAAAGGAAGAACCTGAAGAAGAAGTAAATATTTCATCACCTCTTTCAAGTTCCTTTCTTCTTCCACTTCCTCTCTATTTGTTGTTTCTATTATAAAATAAAAACTCCAGTATATTCTATATAATGTAATGTTATTATAAATATGGTACAACCATATTCATTATTCTATCCATCCTTTGAATGGCATGTCACTATACATGCGTACGTACGGCTTACCGTCTCCAGGTCATGGTGTAATTTTTATTCAACACATTATTATTTGGATGGGTATAATAATGATGTGTAATTTATGAAAATAATAAATATAACATGATAATTATTATTTATATATGATATACCATCCAATTATATATTATTTTAATATCAAAATAATGATATTTTCGCTCGTGTGTACGTACGGATTATTGTCTCCACGAACGCGATGAGATTCATTCCCCATCGTAATCCATTCAAGACTAATTTTAATTAGATGATTAAAAATAATGTTTAAAGAATTAATATCATTCTGAATATGAATAAGATACATCCTATTCATAACAAACACTACTTACAAAACAAATCATATAAAGGAAAATGAATCAGTTAACACCCGAAACGCCGATAATACTAAAATATTATTAACAAAGAAATATTAAAAGATCTTATATGACATAATATTAATGTATATGATTCTTGTATAATTTAATAACAATTATTTCACCATTATATAGGAGGTTAACCTACCCTAGACCAAGGAAAATTACTAAGTAAGGGGTTTCTTATCTCACTTTTAATTTCGTGAGATTTCCATTGTTCGCTACTTATCTATTAAATGTGGTGTATTGTGTACTGACATTTGATATATATATATATATATATATATTATAATTATTCTCTTTATATTCATGGTATTATGTGATTCATTTGGTTGTTATTAACTTTTGGCCATATGACTCGATTGATTACAACGAAGTAAGGGTTTTCATCTCACTTCTTATTTTCGTGATATTCATGCCATACTGCCACTATTTCCTTTTGTGTGGTGTATGTCAATGATTGTATTATTTTTGTAATATAATTTAATTTATTAGTAATTACATTTTCATTTGATGATCCATATTTCATGGGATTTATGTTTCGTAAGTAACCAAATTGGTAAGGGAAATTCAAATTTCAATTTCCATTCATTCGGCTTTACACATGCTTCATTGATTATTTTACTCCATCATTATGTGTGGAATTACTATTTATTATTTGTGTAGTAATTTCCACTCCCATTTCTATGGATATAATTTTGATACACATAATAACTCCATTGATAAATTCTCAAGTCATCGATATGAACTTGATAAGAGTAATTTCAACTCAATCTCCATTTATTAAGTTAAACATCCAATTCATTGGTGTTGTTTTTACAAGAATATGTGTGAATTTACTCTGATTTATTTACACTAAATATCCAATAATATTGAGTGTATTTATATTTGTGACAAATAATTATGTCTTTGATTTATCCTTAACCTAAGGATGCAGTCTTTATGAGAGATTTCATCTCAATTTACATTCTATTGAGACTTATTTGTTGTTATACTCCAATTCACTTTTATATGGTTTATATAATGAACTTTTACATAGTATATCATGAATCCATTTATTCCCATGATATTATAATGTTTTGATTACCTCAATTATTTTTATTCAAGTGTCTCTCTTTTTGTTAGGAACTCTAACTAAAATATCATTTTAAAATGTTTTAAAGATTTATTATTCTAAATCTTTCTATTTAATGTCCATGTTTTAAAAATGGTTTTAAGTATTTATTTATATGGTCATTAAGTTTTTGAAATTAAAATTCATTTTAAAAGTTTCAATGTGGTATGGGACACTTTTATTCAAAAATCTATTTTAAATGGCTTCTTGATAAATAGTGATACTATTAAATGTTTTCAAGAAAAATGAGGATATTTCTCTCAAATCGTTTTTATGATTATTTTCATCCATGTCGATATCATTCATTATTCTATATTGAGGTTGATATATTATAATACATTCTTATATATTGTATTGAATGAGTTATGTTTGACTGTGGATGTGCTATTTTTATACCACTCATGGTTTGTGGTTAAAATAT
Organism: Viscum album; assembly: GCA_963277665.1. Lineage (NCBI taxonomy): Eukaryota > Viridiplantae > Streptophyta > Magnoliopsida > Santalales > Viscaceae > Viscum > Viscum album. The sequence goes on from OY728123.1 coordinate 58,002,764, forward strand.
TGACATTTCGTATGCTATTTTTAATACGAATGTTCAGATTATGTTTCAACCTTTTCATATGAGGAATGCATTGGACTTGGTAAGTGATGGGTAGATCCCGCTATAGCTCCTCTATGCATTGGTAGGTCTCATGAGACAAACTAGTGTCTTGGCACAAGGCCTTGACAAAATCTTATTTGTAGTCTTGGCACAAGGCCTTGACTATGTGGTTATGAAAGTCTAGAATTATGCATTACATTATTAGGAAAATGGTTATTGATCTTGCTTGTGATTATTTGACTAGTATAATATCCATGTGAATAAGTAAATGGAATTATTTGATTTTATATTTTCCATATTATACTGAAGTTAATGTTTAAAAGGCTTTTGTTTTAGTATTATACATTGCCTTAAATGTTTATGCTTATTTATGAAAGTTTCTTCTATATTGTTATCCTTACTGAGCATTTGAGCTCACCCCTTTCTATTTTTTATTTTTCCCAGGATGCGAAGAAGTATATTATGACTGACCTGCAGGGATAGTCTATGGGATCTCATTGTTTTCTATGGAAACAATGTTATTGTAGTTTTCTATTTTATGATGTAATGTAAACCTTATAAATGTATCTAGTACTTCCAGGGCTACTAAACTAATCGGTATTTATAGACTTTATCTTTTGTGATCATGCCAATGATACGTAATAATGCACCGACTCTGGGATTCTGCGGTCGGGGTTTTACAGTCTATGGAAGGACTCTGCGAACTATATCTATGATCGAGCTTTGTGATTTAATATTTTCAATCAAGCTCCATAATCTAGGAGAAAAGTTTTCAAAAACTTAAAGACTGAATAGCACATTAGGAAGATTCTAAGGGGCCTTGAAGATTCTGCCTGTAGGGAAGATAATGTGAATAGATCAGGTATCGAGGAATTCATTTGAAGCCACTCAGACCATGATTCGTTTGTAGAATTGATGTTAGAGAGCCAGAATAACTACCTACTCTGCAAAAGGCTTCCCCTATACAGCTTTGGCCTCAGGGATGACATCTTCATTCTGTAAGCGAGCAGAGACGAGTCGGCTTACTAGTTCAGGAGCACGTCGTGCCAGCACCAGTGGTTCAGGGTGGTCTATGGCCATACATGGGAAGATTTCACACTCATCAACGTAGATTTATTATTCAACCACGTGAATAACAATGATGGGAAAGCACTACAATCATATAAATATCGTCCATTGTACCACACAATATTGAAAGAATCCCTAGGGAACCCAGAGAAAGGGTGTGCCAATAAGTGGGATCTGCGCCAGGGTGGCAATTTCACGGATGATTGGGCCTGGGCCTACTGGTTATCTACCTTGTGTGAGGATTTTGGGGCAGAGATGAGGCGAGTGGGCTTATACGAGGTATCATGGGCCTCTTAATTCCATATCTACCAGCCGAAGAAGTTGATTCCGGAGCTTCTAAGCAGATGGTCGTTGAGGACCAACACTTTTCATTTTCACCATGGAGAGGTCAGCATCTGCCTATGGTACTTGCACCCAATCTCAAGGGTTCTGATACTGGGGGAAATGTATGACGAGTTCCTCTCGATATTGAATGAAGGGGAGGACCTAGATCAGATGTCGCCACTAGAAAAGGCCTTGATTGACCAGCCCGAAGGGGGTTCAACGAGGCAAGGAGCACTCATACTGGCGGATCTTGGAGGATAGCTAGTGGAAAACTTGGGGATTCGGCGTCAATATCAAGAAGCGACTAGTGGTTAGGTTAGCTGCATTTTTCGCGTCACTTATTTGTGGTTGGATCCTTCCAGTGAGGGACACAAACATGGTCGTGTGACCGATCATGTTCATAATGGAATCCATGTTGGCAATAGGGGATAAGTCAACCTCAAGATCCTGTTTCTTGCTAAGTTATATAAGATGTTGTGGAATATCAGCAAGGGGAAGAAGCCGTAGAGGATATGCGGGCCATTCCACCTTCTGTATGAGTGGATAGTGGCGCATGTTAGGGGTATCTACTAATATCTGAACCCCATTTCCCCACCAGGATTGAATTTCCGATTGGCCATTTTGAATGTTGTGGGGATCTTTCTAACCATGCTGACCCCACAGCTAGTGTTGAACTAGGTCTGGAAGGCCGATGAGTTCAACTTCCACCCATTCTCTTTGCCAATAGGTTTGTTCAATGATGATGGAAAAGGAATGGAAGATAATCGACCCTACCTCTTGGCCTTTAGGGGTGGAGTTCTAGTGGCGTGGGTTGACCGCGAGTCTCTCTGTGAGCCGTACACCTCAAACCATTTTGCAAGGCAGTTTTAGTGTATGCAGTGGCTGACCCCGCGAGTCTACTTGGGGGTGATCCATGAAGATCACCCATGTGTGATGAGGCATATTTGGCTCATGATAACATGGGAGGATGGGAAAATTTTGAACGATATGACTCCACCCATAGCCATCATCGGGCTAGTGAAGGAGTGCTCCAAGATCTGGGAGGCAGCCTACCCGGGGGGGATACTGAAGAAGCAAACTATTTGTGCCAGTGATGGATTGCCTCACCAACCCCGAGGTTGGGGCAGGAAGGTAGCAAGGCTATAGTATAAGTGAGATCCGCATCGGTTGAGAGGTAGGTGGCAGTGGCATACCCGATGGTCCTAGAGGGGAAGAGTCATTCGTAGGGGAGGCCTCCAAGGGGATTTCGCATGATACCCACCTGGGCTCCAAGAAAGCAGTTGTGCCACATTGTTATGTCTGATAATTCCATCTTCCTAGAGTCTTGAGATATCTTGGATTTCAATAGGAAATTACTTAACCTATCTGAGATTTGGCAACATTTGAATCACCTTGGTATGGATTTTCTGGGGATTGGTCCCATGAGGGTCGGCTTTCCACATCCCAGGTGGAGGGGGAGAGGTACCTTGCCAAGATGGAGGACTTTGTGCACTCCCATGGTGCTCCGCATCCAATGAAGGATTGGGTAAAGGTGCTTCTAAATCAAATGGCCCCTCCACAGTTGTCAGATGCTAAATTGACAGAACGCTTCCCTCTTCTAGAAGAATCAGACGAGTCCTCCTGGGGGAGGAATTCGGTGGAGGGATCCCTCTCGAGGTGGGTGAGGTTGGTGATTCATACCTGGAACCTAAAGAGTTTTCAGAGGATCTTGAGGTAAAACCCTAGACCACTTCCCTATAGTCTTAATCCAGGTAATTTAGGACTTATTTCTAACATTTGAACTATGGATAAGGGCCTCATATACAAAACTCGTTCCCACCCAATAGTATATGCAACTGCGGGGACTTTGGGATTTGCACCTGTGGATATGATGATCATCATTTTGGGTGGTGCCATGACCCCTAGGGTGGTCTTCCCAAAGCCTTAAAACTTTCCAAAAATATATGGAGAGTCACGCCTTGGGGTTTTGACGGCAATAACTCTGGAAAGAGATCAACTATTTGATCTTTTTAAGTATTCTTCACAGAATATGTAATTGTCATCCATTGATCAGGTTAACTAATGCTTGTGCGCCTCTTGTATCCAAAGTTATTCAAATGGAATGGGTTGCATTGGAGAGGTTTGAAGGAGCTCATGTCGGCATTTTTTCCAGGGGAACACTGGTGGTTGTATAAGCAGACGTTTGAACCGACCAAGTTATACCGTTTTCGATCACTGGTGGGACCGTTAGCATGATAAAGCCTGAGATCATTGATGTGGGATCCGATGATGAGGATCAACAGGACAACATGGATCCTGATTTACCTGATTAGACACCAGATGCATATCCTGCTGATGAGTTCCTGGAGGCGTTCCCCGTATACAAACATGCCAACCCTGCGGATTGAGATGATCTGACCTCTAATGAAGAAGACAACAAGATCGTCTGTTTTCGGTCATGGAAGCTGATCAAGCACTTCATAATGGAGACTCCTCAAGTGAAATGGATAGATTTTATGGGGAGTCTTCATTCCAAGATGCGCGAGCTATGCACTGGGGGAGTAGATGCCCAGTGTCCCCATATACTCATTTGGGACTTCATGGAAGAGAATATTCAGGAGCATGATTGTAGCCTCGGTGTGTGTTGGAAATAGAGGAAATCAATGAACATCAGGAGGCTTTAGGAGGCCTAAGGGGAGGTTCAGTGGTTGTGGGCATGAGAGAACAAGCACTCCACTTTCCTTAATGTGCATTCAGATCTCGTGTCGCGCCTGAAGTCTCAACTGGCAAATGCCGAAGAACGAATAAAGCAAGCTTTCGTGGAGATGTCCGCCATCCGAGCATATGAGGAGCATGAATGGGTTGCGGCTAACGAATTAAACCCCATTACTCCTGAGGAGGTATGGGAAGTAAACAGGTGATAGTAGATCCTAGACACCACAATCCATAGAGTGGCAGAGCTAGAATGCTCTATCGAAGAGGTCAACCCATCCATGGGAGGGGCCAACCCTCGGGCGTTGTAACGTGCACAAACTTTTAAAAATACTTTCATGATTTTATTTTTGATACTAATGCATGCATGGGTTCTGTTATTTGTTTTGATCTACTTCACAACTGTTAAATTTGTGGAACATCTAGTGATCAATCCCTATGCTCACGTAGGTCGGGCCCAGTGTGAGAAACAAGGGATGACCACCTCATTGTTCCATCTGAATATGAGAGCACCGACCATGATTCTGGAATCCAGGGTTTGACCAATCTAGACCTTTGGGAAGAAAGGGGGAGGCCTGACTGGAGGATGATGTTCTCAAAATATTCTATGTTCCATTTTCCCAATGTGCTATAGTGCACGAGAGAGTTAACACCAGGGGTGTTAGAATTAATCCAAACATAGGGGAGTGGAAAGTGTGAATCATGATACCCATGATTTGGACTACTGTGGACGTGGTGTGACAATGAAGGATAACCGTTGACCATATTCGAAACACAGCATCCCTATTGTATTAGCCTAGTATGGTGATAAAAAATGAGGGTTGACGATTGACCATATTCACAACACGGGGCCTGACTCAAAAATGTTATCCATTAGTCTTTCAGAACGTTGGCCTAGAATAGTAGGTGAGCCATAGGCCGAGCATCCGTACTACTAGGGGGTATTTTAAATGTGAAATATGACAAGGTTCCAAATAAAGGGCATGCAAAGCATGGAGGGTGGAGTGATTGGTTGTTCGAATAGAGTCCAACACTCTTGAAATTATTCCACCATGGTGTAAACACATTAGGTGGGTGCATCAGTCTGATTAGGGATCATACCTACTTATAGATAGGACCTCTCTAGTGAGAATCTCGAACACATCATACAAATGTGTATGATGAATGGAATAGTTCAATGCCATATGACCTGGACGTTGCACATAGTTTTAAGGTCATACTTCCTGGACCGAGGTTGGGACCGAGGGTCCAGAAAGATTAATGACCTTGGGGCTCGGCCTGAGGCGAAAGGATCGGGTGTCACTATGTATCCCATGTGGATGAGAATCAAGCCAAACGCAGTTCTTAAACACGGTGTGTTTGGAGACCAACTCTAGTAGAGGAAACTGGTTTTGTGTTGAGGACGGGGCATCCTAAACTAGTTCAGGGTATAACTGTAGTTTAGTGTCATGCATTGAGGAAACATGGACTCATGCAGTTTAACGTTGTAAGATAGTACGGGGAGTGTAATTGGAAGTCCCATGAGGGAGTACATGATGCGGTAGGTATAAACCTAGTGTGAATGAGGATGAGTTCTACACCACACTGTGTATCCCCTGGGGAATTTTATTAGTTCGTGGGACCAAGAATGAGAGATGGGCTGGGGCCGAGGTAAGGGGACCAGATGTTCCTATGTACCCTATTAAGATGTGATTCAATATTCACATAGTTCTGGGATCATAGTTTAACATCGTGTGGGATGAAGGAGTTCCCATATGGAGATCTTAGTTTAGGGACATAGAACTCAGATCCGGCTAAGAAGAGACAAGGGAGGTACACTGTGAAGTTTTTGCAAAACCTAATGCAAACGAGAGCCCAAAAGGTACTCACCACACCACATACTTCCAAAAGATTTCGGTAAAATGGGATGAAAATGGGGTAGGATTTAAGATTCATAAGGATGGACCTGTAGATGGCATGTATGGGCATTCTTATGTATCCCATGAGGATGGGAATTAAGCCATACGTAGTTCTGGATAGTGTTGTGCAGTTTGATGTATTGAAATAAGGATGGTCATGACTTATTTTAAAGTTATTAGATCTTGAACTAGAGATAAAAAGGGGGGATGGAAACATGTGGTGTGACATTGAAAAACCCGACGTGAATAGGGACATAAGCTCATGCCATACCATATGTTCCCTAGGGAGGTTTTAGGTCGAGGGACTGAAAAATGAAAGCTAGGTTGGGCCTGAGACAAAGTGATCGTGTGTTCCTACATACCCCATTATGATGGGGATCAATCCATACGTAGTTCAAGAAGTAGCATGGTAGGGTACCAGTTTTAGGGATAATACTATCCGGTGGGTCTGGCCCACACACCAAAATAAGTAGCATTTGATAGATCTTGTTTGTTCTTTAGAATGGATGTGTGTTTTTTTGTGAAGTGATAAACCTAGGACGGAGAATCTAGGTGTCACTGTAGGAATCAAGCCATACGTAGGCATTGAAAAATGGTGTGGTGGATGACCAATACCCAACATGATGTCCCCTCAAGTGAGGACATCACAATGTAGTGTTGTTTTCGTCGTACGGCTAGGACGGTAACGTCATAGTTTAGGGTCGTATAATAGGACCTTCCAATGCATTTTAACGTCATTCAATAAAGACATAACATTTTAAAGTCATGTGGGACTAGGCAGCATAGTTTAAGGTCATATGGCTTGGACACATACAGAAGAAATGAGGTTTTAGGGGGGAATGTGCATGGCGTGATGAAGCATACCCGACGTGAATGAGGATGAGGTCCACACCACACCACGTGCGATTCCAGGGAAGAAAACTTAGGCCAAGGGGCAGAAAAGGTCAGGGATATATGGGGATAGACCTGTGGACAAAATATCTAGGTGTTCCTATGTATCCCATGGGGATGGGAATCAAGCCATACATAGTTCTGAGGGTGCATTTTAACGTCTTGTGGGACGAGGGTCATGAGAGGCTAGCTCCTAGAAGGGGAGTATGTGGTGAAGCTATTGCAAACTCGAAGTGAATGAGGACGTAATTCCTACACCACAGCATGAAATTCCATGAAAGTCAGGGATACAAGGCCAAACATAATAGTTAATTAGTGGAACCTAAGTTGGACCCGAAGACGAGATGTATGGGAGTTCTTACGTATCTCATGGTCAAGGGAATCAAGTCATACATAGTTCTTAGAGTTATGGTTCTTATGCCTTACAGAAAGGATGTACAAGGAGATCTTAGTTTAAGTTCTTAGAGCTCAGACCATAGATAAGTGAGACTCTTACAAATGGGTGAAAACCTCAACCAAATCCCTAAGCCCATGTGAGATATGCTCAATTTTGGAAACAAGGGCGGAAAAGGTCTTTACAACACATGGAATACGTGTAAATGGGAAATCGGTGTGGAGTCCCGAACGACGCCTTGCCATGACTTTTTCCTTATAATGTGCCAATGTGCACTAAGGGAAATTACCAAGAGTGTCAGAATTCCACTTGGACATGATGGAGTGGAAAAGGATGTGTATCATTCAACTAATATTTAGGGATTTATGGGGATGGTGTGACGATAGAGGATAACTGTTGACCATGTTCAAAACACAGCATCCATATTGTTTGACCTGAAATGGGAACAAAAAATGAGTTTCGACCTATAACCATATTCGCAACATGGGAATCATATCAATTTTTCGTTTGAGGTCTATAAGGGAGTTGGCCTGAAATGATAGGATAGCCCTTAGGTCGAGCATTCGTACCGTTCGGGGGCCCTTTTGGACATGAAAGATAATGAAAGTCCAAATGAAGGGGAACATGAAGCCTGAAAATGGGTGATAACATGTCTTGTATAATAAAACACTCTGGTTCCTAAACCCGAGTTCTCCTAATAACATAGGTGAACTGCCAAAGAGGGTCAAGGGGCCCAACTCAAGAGTATCCGACTCGAAAATATTATTATAGGACAGGAAGATGAATATCTCATGAGCAAGAGGTAAGTGGCATGTAAAGACCCATAAAATTCCATATAATTTTTTTTAATTATTTTGAATTATTACGAGTCTGTGAAAATTGATGGCATGTGATTCCGAGGCCCGAAGTACACAAAATGATATTTTAAAAAAAGTGTTAAGCTTAAAATAGCATGAATGAGTAATTTTCCAAAAAATGTGGAATAACTCTTAAAAGGATACCCATATCATAAATTTGAGGGCACCGTTGCGTTTAGAATGGCGGGTGTACCCTAGGTGTGACTTAAGTTTAGTCAGTGCAGGCCTCTAGTGAGAAAACCCGATAATGGCATAACCGTAAATAAAATTATTAAATAAAATTATTTTATTTTTCAAATGCATATAAATTACAAATGGTGACTCTGATTAAAAATATAAGACCACTATTAAACTCATGAGGGTATGCTTTCCTTAGGCAGATACTAACATTGGTCGGCACGGGCTAGCAGTAGAAGTTAGTTTTTGGTTGTAAATAAAATAATTAAGTAACAATTATTTTATTATTAAATTCTATAAATCCTAAACGGTAACTCTAATTGGAAATCCAAGAGTACTATTGAGCTCATGAGGATGTGTTTCCCTTAAGCAGAGCCTAACCTTGATCGGTACATTCAGTAAACTCACGGGCGTAATTTTCTATCTTTTGAACTGGTGATCAGATTAAAAATATGAGGGCACCATTGATTCTCAAGGGACAAGATTCTATTTAGGGAGGTTTAACTTGGACCATATTTGATCGGGTGAAAAAAGTTAGTTTTTATGACTTTTTAAAGAAATAATAAAATAACATAGGAATTGTTATTTAATTTATTTATTTTTTCCTACCACCTGTTGAGCGGAGGTGGCGGGGACCACAGAGGTGGTCAGACCTTTAAATATGGGATATTAAATGCCTAGTTACTCTTTGGTTTCATAACCACCCCTCGTGTAATTAACGGGGCACATTAATTATGTCAATTAATGTGGCACATTAATTACATCAATTAATTAATCTCATTAATTCCTTAGTGTGTTTCCCACCCATTTTCCCCTCAATTTAAATGGGGCTTGGGTAGATTTTCTTACACGGATTCTTTAAGCAAGGAACATCTGGAAAAGTGATGTGACACCTTCCACCGATGGAGAAGGAAGCTCAGGTGACAACGAATCGGGAGCGACTAACGCTGGAAGCTACATCAAAGTGCGGATTTTCATTCCACCACCGTGATGACTCCAACAATTATTAAGGTAGGGGTTGTCAATTAATTCAAGAAATTCCCACAATTCATCTCCTCATTCTTGAATTTTCGGGTGGTCATTGTAGGGGGATTTGAATGGGGTTTATCATTATTTTTAATGTGAAGTATAAATTACACCCACCTGTTATAATGCTAACCCGGAGGGCGTGGTCCAAATGAAGGAGGCACGGACCCTCTCCCACTTGATTTTCATTGTGTTCTTTGGAGGTGGCTTGTTCCAACTAGACTGAACCTTGAAACTGAGAGTCAAGCAATGATGGTGGCATCTTGGGAGGACCGTAGGTGCGTCTGAAAGGAAGAACCGACCACCAGAGCTCACCCGGTGGCCCACGAAATATTCGTCAGTACGGCACCGGTGCGGCAGCACCGGCAACCAGTGCTGATGATGAATGTGGCAGTCGGTGCTCACCAACCATGGAAGATGGTAGTGCCACTTGGCACCACATTAGACCCAAGGGGAAGACAACAACTGGTCGACCACGTTGGCAAGGCGGTGTGTCGTCGTGCGCTACAGAGGAGCTGCAGAATCGAAGTTGTGGAAGGAGAGGGACCCACATCCCATGGGTTCTATGGACCTTGTGGAAGCGCCCCATGGAACCTCTAATAGAATATCTAAACTTCTCTTTTTGATTTGTTTGGGGAGTTGGCAGCCACCCGGATGGCGAACCATGCCAGTGAACCGGGTCGAGCTGGTCTGTGGCCCAGTGGGTCGAGCCCGCCGCGGCCCAGCCCAACCGGGCCGGTCTAGGCTATTTCGGGCCAGGGTGGGGTGGGTCGACCTGAACTAGGTCGGTTCAAATCAGACTAGGTTGGTCCGAGTCGGTCCGGCCGAGTCGGACTGGACCCGGACCCGTCTCGGTCCATGATACGCTTAAATGACCATAACTTTCGAACTGGACTTCCATTTGAAGAACCATCTATGGCATTGGGATCCTTAGAGTGAGACGGTCATTTTGAGATACTCCAAAAGAGTTTTGAAGAAATTTGATGAATGGCCGGGTTGGATCAACTTTGAATTCAATCGATCCCTCTCCACTAAAATGCCAATAACTTATAGACCGAGAGTCTGGTTGACGCGCCATCTATTGAATTGGAACCCTTATGATGTGACAGATCATTAGGTTACTTCTTCATGGGACTTCATGTCATTTGAAATAAAAATGATGGATTGAGGAGCTGTTCTCCAAGAATCAAGCGTACTATGAGTGGGAATCTAGTAGCTGGTAGTGAGGCAGAGGTTGGAGACAAATCATACAGAGGTTAGTACCGAGCGATCATGTGTGGGTCAGCACCCAGTGATCATGTGTGGATCAGAACCTAGCAACCTTGTGTGGATTAGCAGTACGCAACCCGATGAGGACCAACCATAGAGTGGACCATCATGGATCAGTGTTATACTGATCCTTTGTGGGTCATATTCTGTGTGGGTCAGCACTCAGCAATCATGTGTGGGTCAGCACATACCGATCTTGTGTGGGTCAGATCATGTGTGGGTCTTACGGGGGTTAGTACCTATCGAGTTTGGGTGGTTCAGATCTTTTTTCGATCTTGTGGGGGTTAGTACCTATCGATCCTATGTGGTTGAGACTTCGTAGGGTCAATATCAGTGCCTCTTCAAAGAATAATATGATCAAGCTTTACGAATAATCATATGTACTTATGTGCTTTACTTAAACTTGGTTTGAGCTGAGTCTTTTTCTTTGTTCTTGTGGTTGAGATCATGCTTGTTATATTCCTCTTTGGAATTATAAGAGACCTTTGGGGGTCTCTAGGTCCCTACTGGGTATTGTTATACTCACCCATGCACGGGCTTCACCCGCTCCTTGTTGTGTCTAGTGTAGACGACAGGCATCCTTGATTGGGGATTGGGGGGCTAGGTCCTGATGGTGGATGGTGGTGATGGTCGACGTGGAGAGCTATGGAGATGATATGTACCTACCCTTCAGGTAGGATCCTCGATGGATGATCTCAGGAGTTGTTTTCTTTTTTTTGGTTGTAGTTATACCTTTTAGTTGGTATTTTATTCCACCCCCTTTACTTTCAGTACACACATTTACTATAGTATTTTTACTTCATGGTTATATCTTTTTGTGTTCTTGGATTGTGTGTGTGTACAAGTTTTGATGCAATGTCTTCCCTTTTTTGGGAAATGCCTTTCTGGTGCTAGTCGCCAAACCCTGGCCTAGGGAAGGCCGGATTGGGGTAGTCACGGCACAGACCCCGGGGGACAGGTCCTGACAAAGTGGTATCAAAGGGCGTTCAGTTCTACCAGAAGAACCAAGAGTCTATGTTTTCAATGGAGTAATAGTGTTAAGTGTCCAGAGTTTGGGTTTCAGTTTGAGGAGTCTACTATTGGTGCGGCGGCCAACGTATCCATACACTAGGAACCTGAATTATGTTTTCCGACTCGGTACATGAAAACACTTGTTGCATGTGTTTTGAAAATGTTTTTCTATTGGATCTCTTTTGAGTCAACTCACTAGGTATGGCCTTTTGACCGTGGTTCATCTTGATTCTCTATCAAGATGCCTCCATGCAAACAACTAGCCAGTATTCCAATGTGTGACCATGGATGGTCCACAGAGTGATGTGTCTTTAGTACAAGGACTGTTTTCCAAGATGGTACCTTCAGGCAGTGTCCCATCGATACCACTTCCTATTGGTCAAAAGTTACTACTTTCATTACCGGTAGGGGAAACATATAGGCTTAGTGCCTTACATGAGTTTTAGTGACAGATACCCCTCAGGATCCAAGGCGAGCCTGAATCACATGAGGCTAAGGACTAGCCTATGGTGGTTTCCAAGTTTCCATATATCCAGGTCACCATTAGATTAGATGGTGGTCCTGAAAGTGAGCATTCTATGTGGCTTAGCAGTGCGATGTCATGGTTTAGATTACCCCTAACTTATGATGAGGTGACTTTTTGTGGGCAGATCTTGAGAACCTTCCTCATAGAAGGGGGTCTCTTACCAAAAAAAATATAAGGGGTTTGTGTTCCCAAGAGCTTCTACAGTTTCGACAGCATGACATGTCGGTAAATGAGTATTCGTTGAGGTGTACTGACTATTCTAGGTACTCAATGAGTACGATACGAATATTGCTTCAGGGATCGGACCTTTGATTGAGATGTGTTTAGGGACATCTGAGATGGTATTATTCATCTATGCATTCCAACTTATGTTAGGGTGTTAGATAAAATCTTTATGGTTGAATGTTCTTTGGTTGAGCAGATACAGCCAGTAAATGTTAGCAGTGGGAAAGCAGAAAACTAATGTCAGTCTCAGAGACTTGGGCATGTAAAATGTTTAGGGAAGAGGAAGTGATAGGGACAGATGAATCTGCAGATCATAATACGTGTAAGATGAGTTAACAGAGAAGTAGGAGGTGGTATACATTTCAATATGTTACAACCACCACCCCTATGTGGTCCCCACCAAGCTCAGGGATCTAGAGGATAGGGGAAGGGAGTACCTGCATGCAGTCAAGTAATGTGACCCAAGGGCTCTACAAATGATTTGAGGTTCAATCTATGTCTAATACTAGTAGTCCTATTAATAGACAAAAGTACTAATCAATTCTTCTTGTCACGAACCTTGTTCAAGACCTAGAGTTTTGGGATAAACCGTTGACTTGACCCTTACGTCTGAAGATACCTATAGAATGAGACTCTATAATCAAACTTATGTCGATGGTGTGATCTGACCCTTGAGGTGAGAGTTTCGGTTGTAACCTCTTAGCAGCAGTGTTGAGGCCTTACGACGTTAGTTTGGGTATGGAGTGGTCATCCATAGTTCATGATCAAATTGACTATTTTAGGAAAAAGGATGTGGTATTTCTACAACATTGGAATGATGTTTTCCTTGGTTAGAGAAAAAGTAAACCCAAGCAGCATGAGATAAACTCATGCATAGGAGGGTGTAGTCGATCACTCTTGAGTCGGCCAGCATTACCCTCGTGACAGCAGGTGTTTTGAGTGTTTAGTTCCCAACTGTAGTGGCAGAGTGTAGGAACATCCTTTCAAAAGATGTTTCTAGGACCACCTCCCTGTAGGGAGAGGGACTTTTTCATTTACTTGTACCTAAGGAAGACACCAATATCTATAAATCCATATCGAATGGCTTCCATAGAGCTCCAGGAGCTGAGAGTCTAGTTGGGAGAATAGTTTACTATCTACTTAAATCACAAGAGTCTCATGTATATCTTATCACAGAAGGAAATGAACCAGAGATAGCAATAATGGCTAGACTTCCTCTAGTACTATGACTTTGATATAGTCTACACTCCTAGTAAGGGGAACGTAGTAGCAGATGCACTCAAAAAGAGGTCTGGTCCACAATTGCTAAGTGAGGCGACAGAGCAACTAGATGCACTACAGTTATCCTTCGTGGATATAGATAGAGAATCTTACCTCTAGTCTATGATATTTACTCCTCCTCTACTTCAGTGAGTTAAGTAATCATAGCTTGGGGACATAGACTATGAGGCCCGACGTGCTCAGATATCCTCTGGATGGGCTCCGGATGGTTTTTCTGAAGGTGGGGAGCACATCGTTCTCTTCAGAGGATTCACCATGGTACTAGTGACGCTACGAGAGGCTGTGTTGAGGGAGTTCCACACATCCCCTTTTATGGTACATCCTGGAGTGGAGAATATGTACCAGGACCTTTGGTGTTAGTGTTGGTGGCTAGGGAAGAAGAAAGCGGTGCTAGAGTTCATTTCTCGATGCCCCACTTATCAGCAAGTGAAGGCTGAGCATCAGGTACCAGCAGGCTTAGCTCAGCCACTTGAGGTACCAGAGTGTAAGTGGGATGGTATATCCATAGACTTCGTGACAGGGCTACCACATATGTCCGGGGTCCACGATTTCATCTAGGATATCTTTAACCGACTCACCAAGTCATCCCACTTCCTAACCATCCAAGAGTAGGGATCAATAGAGAGATTGGGAAATCTCTATGTGCAGGAGATTGTATGACTTCATAGGGTGCCATTGATGATCGTCTCAGATCGTGATGCTTGTTTTACATCCCGCTTGTGGGAGGTATTGCAGGAGGCATTTGGAACTCATCTATGCTTGAGCACTGCCTTCCATCCTCAGATAGATGGTCAGATGAAGCGGACTATACAGACACTCTAGAACATGATTCGTGATTATGTCCTCAATTTTGGCCATGGTTGGGAGGACCACCTTATCCTGGTGGAGTTCACATACAACAACAGTTATCACTCCACCATCGGCATGGTTTCGTTTGAGGCCTTGTATGGGAGAACTTGCAAATCACCCCTTTACTGGACAGACCCAGGGGAGTCAGTATTCATGGGACCAGAGTTGGTACAGGCTACCAAAGAGAAGGTGCAGATCATCCAGGAGCAGATGAAGACTGCAAAGAGCTGGTAGAAGTATTATGCTGACAGGAGGCAGAGGCCCTTGGAGTTTGAGTAGGGAGACCATGTCTTCCTACATGTCTCACCCCGACAAGGATTATGGAGGTTTGGTTGGGGCGGTAAGCTATCTCTGAGGTTCGTCGGACCCTTTCAGATCCTCAGCAGAGTAGGTGAGGTGGCGTACTATCTAGCTCTTCCCCCACAGATGCACTGGGTGCATAATGTTTTCCACGTGTCACAGCTGAGGAGGTATGTGCATGATCCATGATATGTTATCTACTGGGGTGAGTTGTACATCAATGATGGGGAGATGTTTGCAGAGTTCTCTATGGAGATAGAGGATCGATAGGAGTGCATTCTTTGTGGTTGGTCGATACCTCAAGTGAAAGTTCATTGGCAGCACGGGAATCTTCAGGATAACACATGGGAGCGGGAGACTCAGATACATGCTCAATACCCCCAGTTGTTTCCCTAGTTTTTTTGTAGCTTTTGGGGATGAAAATCACTAAGGTGGGGAGAATTTAAAGACCCTAAAAATTCCATGTAATTATTTTTTAATTATTTGGAATTATTTGGAGTCTGTGAAAATTGACAACTCATGATTCTGAGGCTCGGAGTGCCCTGAATGATCCGTCGAAAAAAGTGTTAATCTTAAAACAGCGCACATGAGTAGTTTTCCTAAAAAATTAGAATAAATCTGAAATGGGTGCATAGATTAGAAATTTGAGGGCACTGTTTTATTTAGAATAGTGGGTTTACCCTAGTTGCGACTTAAGTTTCATCAGTGCAGGCCTCCTGTGAGAAAACCTGATAATGGCATAACCGTAAATAAAATAATTAAAAAAATTATATTATTTTTTAAATGCTTATAACTCATGAATAGTGACTTAGATTTAAAATTTGAGACCACTGCTGAACTCATGAGGGTATGCTTTCCTTAAGCAGAGACTAACATTGGTCGATGCGAGCCAGCAGTGGAAGTTAGTTTTTGGCCTTAAATAAAATAATTAAGTAACAGTTATTTTATTGTAAAATTATATAACTCCAAAACGTAACTCATATTGGAAATATGAGAAAATCATTGAGCTCATGAGGGTATGTTTCCCTTAGGCAAATCCTAACCTCGACCGGTGTGGGTCGAGGGTGACTGTTAATAATTTTTTAACTTTTTTAAAGGTACGTTCAGTAAATGCGTGGACAGAATTTTCTATCTTTTGAACCAGTGATCAGATGAAAAATATGAGGGCATCATTGAATCTGCAACATCGGGATTTGCTTAAGAGAGGTTTAACTTGGACTGCAGTTGGTTGGGTGAAAAAGTTAGTTTTTATGACTTTTTAAAGAGATAATAAAATAACATAGGAATTGTTATTTTATTTCTTTTTTTTCTAACACCTGTTGAGCAATGGTGGTGGGGACCACAGAGGTGGTCAAACCTTTAAATATGTGATTTTAAATGCCCAGTTACTCTTTGGTTGTGTAACTACCCCTTGTGTAATTAATTGGGCATATTAATTACGTCAATTAATGTGGCACATTAATTATGTCAATTAATGAATCTCATTAATTCCTCCTTGCATTACCCACCCTTTTCCCCTCTATTTAAATGGGGCTTGGGGTAGAGTTCTTGACATGGCTTCTTCAAGAGAAGAACCTCTGGAAAAGTGACACGACACCTTCCACTGACAGAGATGGAAGCTCGGGCAGCAACAAACTGAGAGCGATGAATGCTGACGGCTTCATCAAAGCACGGATTCTCCTTCCACCAACATGACGACTCCAATAATTCTCGAGGTAGGGGTTGTCAATTAATTCAATAAATTCCCACTATTCTTCTCCTCATTCTTGAATTTTTGGGTGGTTGTTGCGGGGGGATTTAAACGGGGTTTATCATTACTTTTAATGTGATGTATAAATTACACCCACATGTTATAATGCTAACACGGAGGGCATGGGCCAAACGAACAAGGCTTGGACCCTCTACCTCTTGATTTTCATTGTGTTCTTTGGAGGCAGCTTCGTCGGCTTGCAAAAGGGGGACCCACATCCCACAAGTCCGCGGACCACGTGGCGATGCCACATGGCGCCGCTAATTAAAGAGTCAAACGGTGCTTCTTGAGCCATTCAGAGAGCTGGTAGCCACCCGACTGGCGAGCCACACCAGCGCACTAGGCCATGTTTCCCAGCGTGTTGCACCTCACCGGTGGGTCGAGCTGGTCCACAGCCCAGCGGGCCACGCCCGCTGCAGCCCAACCCAATTGGGCTGGTCCAAGCTGGTTTGAGCCGGGACGGGTCAAACCCAAGGTGGGTCAGGTCGACCCGAACTGGGTCAGGTCATCCTAGACTAGGTCGGGCTGGGTCGGACCGGACCCGGACCCCTCTCGGGCCCAGATACGCTTAAATGACCGTAACTTGCGAACCAGACATCCGTTTGACGAACTGTTTATGGTGATGGGATCCTTGTAGTGAGAATTTACTTTTGAGATACTCTCTGAGATTTTTGGAGAAAATTATAGTATGTACTGGTTGGATCGGCTCTGAATCCAATCGGGCCCTCAGCCCTAGAATGCATATAACTTACAGATCTGGAATCCTGTTGACATGTTGTCTATTGCGTTGGAACCCTTATGACATAACGGATCATTGGGTTACTTTTTAATGGGACTTTTTGTAGTTTTAAATATGACCGATGGCTTGAGGAGCAGTTCTCCCAAAATCAAGAAAACTATGAGTGGGAATCCAGTAGCTGGCAGTGAGGCAGAGGTTGGAGACAGATCATATAGAGGATAGTACTAAGCGATCCTGTGTGGGTCAGCAGAAGCAATCCTGTGTGGATCATCACCTAGCGATCCTGTGTGGATCAGTAGTACATGGCCTGACAAGGACCATCCTTAGAGCAGCCCGTTGTGGATTAGTGTCATACCGATCCTTTGTGGGTCAAATCCTATGTGGGTCTTGCAGGGGTTAGTACCTATCGAATCTAGGCGGGTCAGATCTTGTGTGGATCTTTTGGGGGTTAGTACCTATTGATCTTGTGTGGGTCAGACTCCCTAGGGTCTCTACTAGGTATTGTTAAACTCACCCATGCTCGGGTTTTGCCTGCACCTTGTTGTGTCTTGTGCAAATGATGGGCAGCCTTGACTGGGACTCAAGGGGCTATGACCTAATGGTGGACGGTGGTGACGGTCAACGTGGAGATCTATGGAGATCAGTTATACCTACCCTTCATGTAGGATCATCGTTGGACGATCTCAGTGCCTATTTTCTATTTCTCAGTTTTAGTTGTACCTTTCAGTTGGTCTTGTATTCTGTCCCCTTTACTTTCAGTACACACCTTTTTTACTATAGTTTTACTTAATTTTTACATCATGTTTTGTTCTTGGATTGTGTGTGTGTACAGGTTTTGTGGCAATTCCATCCCATTTTCGGGAAATTCCTTTCCCAGCCAGTTCATAGTTTAACGTCTTGTAGTGAGGACGATAATAGTGGGGTGTCCCAAGGGGATGTATGCAACATGGAAAAAATAGACCGACGTGAATTAAGGAATAGAGTCCAGGCCATACCACACAATCCTAAGTGAGAACTTGGGTCAAGTGACCAAAAGGGGGAAAGGGACAAGAAACAGGAAGTCCTGGCTAGTTTGCAATTTAAAGTTTTGCAATGAGGACAATTGAGATCTCAGTTTAAGGTCTTAGAGCTTGGACCATAGAGACATGACCCTTCATGTGGGTATTTCCTTCCCAAAATTCATAATCCCATGTGATCAATTCTCGATGTGGGAAACAAGGAATAGGACCAGGCTCTCCCCAACATATAAGGGTAGGACAGCTAGACTCACACTCCTACCTGAGGCAAACTGACGTTTGAAGGGATAGCATGAAAACATAAACCACTACACCTAATATTTGGGACATATGGGGCTGGTGACAATGATGAAGGATAGTTGTTGACTATTTTTGAAACACAACATCCATATCGCATGACCTGAAATGAAAACAACAAACAAGTGTTGACCACTGGCCGTATTCACAACACGGGACTTGTGTCAATTTTTCATTCAAGGTCCTCGAGGTAATTGGCCTGAAATGATATAAGATCCCTTAGGCTATGTATATGTACCATTCGGGGGGCCCTTTTGGAGGTGAAAGATGATGGAGTCCCAAGTAAAAGGAGCATACGAAGCATTAATGGGCCCGTGAAATTTAATGTTAACCGCGATGGAGAAAGAGGTGGAGATCTCCAGGGAGAGGGATATATGGTGCGGTCATAATAAACCCGATGTAAATGAGGGGAAAAGATGGCACCACACCATGTTTTCCGACCCGAGGGGAGATCCTGAATTTTGGAGCTGGGCCTACAGAAAAAATATCTGGGCATTCCTACGTATCTCATAAGGATTGGAATCAAGACACACGTAGTTCTTGAAGGCCATTTAGTTTTGCGTCATGTGGTAAGGACGTGGGAGAATAGAAGAATGAGGAGGGGAACATGGTGTGATCCTCATAATCCTAAAATGAGTGGGGTCAAAGAATCCTACACTACACCATGCGGGATCCTCCAAGAGTATTATACCCTGGGGGTATTCAAAGGGGATTATGGGTGATGGACTCAAGATGAGGCATCTGAGCATTCCTATGTATCCCACAATGATGGAAATCAATACATACATAGTTCTCAAAGATGTTGTGTAGTTTAACGTCATGAATAAAGGACATTGGATAGTTTTAGGTCGTGTGGGACTGTGTATTGTTTAACGTTGTGTGGGATGACATACAGTTTAATGTCATGCGGGACATAACAGTTTAAGTTCATGTAGGACCAGATACAGTTTAACGTCCTGCAGGATGACATAAAGTTTAATTTTATATGGTACGTGAAAGTTTAAGGTCATGTAGGACCCTTATCTCAGGAAAATTATTTATTGAGGAATTTGGCATTGGTTGGAGGAGTTATACACTCACCATCCATGGTGACCAGGGAGTACGCACCATTGGGGTAAACCTTGTGAATGATGTAAGGTTCTTCCCATTTGGGCTCTAGCTTGTGTTATTTATTACCAGGTATCATTGGAGTTCTCAGGGACAACACCAGGTCACCTTGCAAGAAAGAGTGGAGGAAAACCTTCTTGTTGAAATCTTTAGCTAACATGTTCTAATGCCTTTCCAGATTGAACAAGGCAGGAAACATGTTCTCGTCGAGTGCTTCCAATTCAGCCAAATGGATTTAATCTACTTTATCTGAAACTTTTTGATCATAAACAGTTGTGTGTAATGAATTCAACTGAATATCGATGGGTAGGACAACCTTCGTTCCTTACACCAGGGAGTATGGGGTCACCTATGTGGAATTGCGAGTCATCATCTGATAAGTCCAGAGGTCATTAGGGAGCTTGTCCGGCCAAATATTATTGTTTTGACCATCCATTCTATATATAATGTTAGAGAGGGTTTTGTTTAACACATCGATCTGCCCATTTGCTTGCGCGTGATAGCAGGTGGTATGGTGAGAACGGATATTGTATTTGGCGTACAATTTTTTCAACTTGGTTGACCGGAAGTTGGTGCCATTATTGGTAATAACAACCTGCGGGAATATAAATTGGTAGATGATGCTGGAGCTCACATATTAAATGATAGAATAGGCCTTGACCTCCTTGAGTGGAACCACTTCTTCCCACTTTGAAAAGAAATTCATAGCGGTGAAGATGAACCTGAACTGGCGAGCTGTCACCGGTGGATATGGTCCCACAACATCAAGTCCCTAGACCGCAAAGGGCCAAGAGTACTTAGTGGTGTGGAGAGTCTATGGTAGTTGATGCACAAAGTTGGCATGAATTTGGCATGCATGGAATCTCCTAGAAAACTCAATGTATTCAAGGATCATGGAGGGCCAAAAATACCCCAACCTCTGGATCGGGTGAGATAATTTTGGCTTGGTCTGATGATCTCTACAGGAACTATCATTAACCTCCTGTATGAATTAATAAATCTCAAATCCTTGAATGAAATAGAGGAGAACCCCATAAAACCCATTCTTGTAGAGGATCCGCTCAAGACCGTGACCGCTCTAGAGAGTAAACTGCAACAGGTGGTGTCATATTCGCTCGCGCTTGGCTCGATCAGCTGGAATATTTCCATGATGGAGATACTTGATAATGGGGTCCTCTAGTCAGGAGTTACTTCCAACACTACGTCAGGGGACCTAAGGGTCCTGACATGGAGGCGTCGGCGGTAAGATGTCTTACCTGTGGGCTATCATCGTTATCTGGAGTGACGGGGGTGATGAATATCTGGTGTGTAATGTGGATAATCAAATCATCCTATTCATGCTCTACAAGTGATGCATCTAGGATGGTTAAAGAATCACCTCAACCATTTTAGGATCAAGGAATATGAGTAACCTCTGGCCGAGATGGGAACTAGGCCATCAGTTGGAGGGTGTGTTCCAATAGTGGTATGAGCTCTGGTTTTCTGACGTCAAAGTCACCATTGATCTTATTGATGACTACTTAAGAGTCCCATTTCACATTCAAGTGGGGATCATCAATCTCGAGGGCCAACTCAAGGCCAGTAATGAAATGGCTTGGTCTACTGATAAGATTGCATCATTAGGAAAATCAAGGTCTAGAGACTGGTCTGTGGGAGATGGATGGGTGGAAAGGAAATCTTTCAATGCCTTCCCCTTAATAGCCTTTTTAGGGATGAACCTGATGTTAAATTGCTGAAGGATCACTACCCACCAAGCTAGACATCCTATCAACATGGGGCGGTTCAGGATGTACTTCAGTGGATCCACTCAGGACACCATCTGTACCTCATGGTGTTGCAAGTAATGTCTCAATTTCTATACTGTGAATACCAGTGCAAGGAATCTCTTCTCGATAGGGTAGTATCTAGTCTCTGTATCATGTATCATGCGGCTGAGATAGAAAATATTGCTCTCTTTTCCCCCATTGTTCTTCTAGGTGAGAAGGACTCTGAGAGATCATTCCAGGGTGGTCACATAAAGGACCAGCAGCTTTACAAAAACGGGTGACATTAGGACCAAAGGATAGAGTAGATACTGCTTGATTTCCTTGAAATCAGTCTAATATTCCTCATCCCATTAGTAGATAATGCCTTTATTCATGATCCAAGAGAAGGGATTACACTTACTGACCAAATTCTTGATGAATAGGCGTATGTAGGCCAAGTGGACTTGAAAGCCTCAAAACTCTCGAATGTTGCTCGGGGGAGACATATGGCTGATGGCCTTGATATTCTATGGGTCAATCTTGATGCCCTGGTATCTGACAATGAATCCAAGAAACTTTACAGAAGTAACCCCAAAGGTACACTTCAATGGTTTCATCTTCATATAGCAGGAACGGAGGAAGTCGAACACTTTCTCAAGTTCCTTGAGATGGTCCTGACGCTGGAGAGATTTGACCACCAGATCATCTTCGTATCATTTCACCAATGTCCCAAGGATTGGCTTAAATATGCAATGCATGCAACGTAGATAAGTGGAACCTACATTATTTAGACCAAAGGGCATGACCTGTTAAGAAAAATTATCTTGAGGTGCCTTGAAGGTTGTATAATCTTCATCATCAGGGGCCATTCGGATCTGATTATACCTAGAATACCCATCCATGAAAGAAATATCTTGGAAACTAGTTGTGGTATCGATCAACAGCTCTACCATGAATAGGAGAAAATCATCCTTCGTACAGTGACGTTTGAGAACCCAGAAGTCGATGTAGACTCTGATCTATCCATTCTTCTTCCTGAAGGGCACTATGTTGTCTAACCATCTGGGGTACTGGACCTCCTTGACAAAATTGGATCTAATGAGCTTATCCACTTTGGCATCGACCATGGCACTGTAAAAAGGGTGCATCTTTCTAGGAGGCTTATTAAACCCATGGTGATTTTCTGGGAGACCGAGACGGTGGATGGCTACCTGGGGATCTAGTCACAGAATCTCATCATAACTCGAAGAAAATACATCAGGGTGCTATTTCAAGAAGTCTGCGTACTACTGTTCCTATTAAACAGGTATAGAGGCACTGATCAATGTGGGTTTCAGATTCGTCTCTCCATCCAACGGCCCGAAGACCTTCAATTTTTTTATTAAAATAATAATAAACCCCCTTTTAAGGGAATAAGGGGGAACCCAGACTTCATGGACATAGGACATTACATGACCCAAATGTCGAAGGACTTCACTAACTTAAGACATCAAACCATACCCATCCAAAATCCAAAAAACCAAATCAAACCACAAAGGAAAGCCCCATCCCAGCATAAACAGCATTAAGTCCAGTTTCTACTATTCCAACGCTGCACAGCAAGCTGTCCCGTACAATGACGGGCCGGTACCAATGGCCAAGGCCATACCCTCTCAAACATCCAAATCCAAATCGTATAAGTCTAGTGAAAAAACAGCAGCTCTAAACCTCTTCTAGAGAAGTCTTTGAAGATAATCTGGAAATATGAACCCTTGAAGACACCCTCTTCGAACACAAGAGGTGCATCCTCCAAATCATCTTCTTCACTTATGGAGGAGGGATCCTTGGTAGGAGGAGTTTCCACTAAGTCAACAGATCCTAATGGGAGATTGGTACCAGCCTGAGCGGTGGTAGACACTATGTCGAGGGGCTCTTGTGCTGCCAAAACCATGGCAATGAAAGTTGTCGATCTGATCCCATCTGGTCTTTGGCCCAAGGGGCCATGCTTGATGATATCAAAGAAATAGTGATGCGTCGGATTGAGCTAGTTTATCCCAGTCTAAAGAAATAATAAATTATGCCATATTTCAATTTCCATGGGGCGGACATCCCAATACCTTATGGGGGTAGGGGGTTCTAGGATCACCCGAGCCAGATTTGTGTCTGAATACGAGGTGATCTTACGGTGTCACTTATACTTGGGAATGTGCTTTCCCCTCATTCCAGAAACAAAAAATAATTGCCCCATATCTAAGGTCGTAGCCTCTAATAGGTGGATTGGAAAGATGTAGGCATCATCTAGATCTGTCCACGGGTCGGTCGCAGTCGTAGCATGTTCAACCTCATTAGCCTGAATCTGCTTGTCCTTGCTCTTATAATAGTCGACATCTAGATAGAGGGATTCACATGAGGCAAAGGGAGATTTTTCACCTTAGAGTACACCCACTCAACCATTAAAGGAGTACTTAAGGAACTAGTGATATGATGAAGGGACCAAGGCATGCAGGTGAAGCCATGGCCTACCCATCAACGCGTTGTAGGCAGGGTCCTAGGATACAACCATGAACTCAGTACTGGTAACTAGGCCATTGAACTGGGTATTCAGGCGGATATTACTGACCGGTGTCTATTCTGTCCTATCATAACCTTGTATGTTTAGGTTAGAGGGACTCTGATCTTCCTAAAATAGCCCCATCTTCCGAAGTGTCCGGGTTGGGATTAGGTTGATCCCAGAGCCTGTGTCGACAAGACAGTAACGAACCTCTTCGTCGTTGAAGTGGATGGTGATGTAAAGTGGTCTGATGTTCCCCTGTATGGGAGAGCATTCATCCTCTCTAAATAACGAGATAATTTCCCCGCATTCATCATGCTCGACTGCCTCAGTATGGAAGGATTATGTAGTTGCTACCTCCATCTCAAACTAGAGGGGGCTTCTTAAATCCTCGTAAAGGTCTTCATGCATATCCACTGATAGAAAAAAAGCCTCAAGGATAGAGGGCCTTGCTGGAATGCTATCAAGATGCTTGAGAAAATCATACTTCTATGCCAAGCATGAACTTCTGCTAACAGGAGGTCATTATATAGCAAGGGGAATGGTTGGCCCCTCCAACTAAAATAGCGGCTGACTGATGTTGGGAACATTCTACTGCTCACTAGTCGAATCCTATGGAGCGACTACCGGATGAGGGTCAGATGAATGTGACCAGCCTGTAACAGAGCATGGCTGATCATAGAGTGGTCAAGGTGGCTCTGCCTGATCTAGCAATACGAATGATGGAAAAGGTGGATTTGATGACACCAGATGAGAAGGTTGCATGTGATGAGCTCTGCACTAGGCCTGTTATCTGGTTTTAGTACATTCTGGATGGAATTACTGACTGAGGAACTCCGATGACCCATATTGCCATAGCCCCATCGACACTAGTAATGTCTTGGGATGTTGGGAGGATCCATCTAGCGCTCCTCACCATCATAAATTATGTAGGGGTTTACCGGCTCTACGGTGTTAACCGAGGAATACCCTTGACTTTCACTTGAAGAATAATCCACTAATGGATACACTATGGGGTTAATTTCCATTTATAGGGGCATGAAGTCACTGAGAGTATGGGATGATGATGGCTTTAGTGGGGGACTTTGTTTTCCCTTACGTTGCTGATGCCTGCTCTTCTGGGAAGAGGAAGGCTGAGCCGTTGACGCAGAAGTACTGGATGTGGGTGACATTATGTCTTCTGAAGGCTCAAGTCGATTCATACATACATGTATAATATCATGGGCATGGATGACTGCCTTACAAGCCATCTAGACATCGAACTTCTGGTACCCACAGTTAGAAACATGACACCACTCACCTTTCATTTTCATTGTCATCGTCTGGATTCACGAAGACACATGCCACCTGTGCTAGAGTTGGGATATGTTGTTATCAACATAGTCTTGAATCCATTCCTTAAATACATAGCATTGTTTAAGGGTGTTCCCCATGATCTTGTGATAGGGGCTGTAGTTGGGGAGATCAGTGATATCCGCCTCTTCTGGTCTCCTATATTCAGGATAATGTAGAAGTCCTTATTCCAAGGCACTTTGAAAACAACTAGGGACCTATGCCTGGTTGAATGAGTAGGCCTAGTTTATCCGATCTGGGAAGCAGGATCTGGGATCTTGTCCCTGACGAGGGGCTGGAGGAGCCTTTCTAGGAGGTGGAACCTAGTTATCTCGCCTGGGTGGTGGTGGTGTGTTACGTAGGGGAGCTTACCGACCCTAAGGTGGTAGTTGGTGGGCCGGAGGCTGCACCTGAGGTAGTGGGACTCTATGAGGCTGTGGAGGTGGCTCCACTGGTAATAAATCCAATTTTCTAGAGGGGCTCTATTTGGGCTACTACGACGGATTTGGCCTTAGCGGCTCTTCTTGCAGGAATCGCAGGAGGCAATGGACGTGCCTACTTGGACTGCTATAAAGCTTCCTCTAGGTGTTGGACCATATCAGAGAAGTCTCAGAATCCCCTAGGGTAATTTTGTGTAATGAGAGAGGGGACCAATTTGGTCTTGACATTCCTGGCACAAATTATCAATAGTGGTTCTTGTGTTAGTGGCATATCCAAGGATTATGTGAGGCCTTTCCACCAAGCAACGAAGTCTGTAACATGTTCATCAATCCTCCTCTTGCATTTGAAGAGGTCTACAGTACTCATCTTCTAGGTGGTAGATCAGAACTGGTAGAGGAACTACCTATGGAGATCTTCCCAACCGACGACTGACCCCATGGGTAGCTAGTTGTATGAGACAAACGCAGGTCCTTCCATTGTCTGTACGAAGCATTGGAGTTTGGTAGCCTCCTACTACATCGGAGTTCCCAACATGGGTCCTCACCTTGAGATGAAGTGGGTCATATGCTTCAGTGGGTCACTCATCCCATTAATAGGGGAAAAGGTGGGATTTCCAAAACCCTATGGTGCGGTCATATCATCCATCCATGTCGGATATGTCTTACCATTAGGCGGGATTCCACCTGTTGAGTTTCTAACACCTCAAGTCGATCAATGAGTGCATCCATCAGATCCTCTAGACAGGGATTCCTATCTTGAAAAGGATCCCTAACCACTAATGGATCGGCAGGTTCTTTAACATGATAAGTAGGCCCGACGTCTCATGGAGCGGCTAGTGGGATGGCCTGCGGAGCAGCTGGGGGGCCTAAGTTAGGTCCTGAGGATTATCACGTTGCTCAGGTGGATTTGGCGACACATACCGCGCCCTCTTTCCATAAGCTCTGGTCTTTATCTTGTCTGCATGGATAGGATGGTTAGTGTCACCTGGAGGTAATTTTCCAGAGGGAAGTTTTTCTTACCCCTACTACCCCATCAGAGGATCATTGTAGTCTAGTCATCACTCCATGGCATGTTCAACAAGGAGGTCATCAACCATATTCTTGTGCTCTGTGAGATACTGATGCAATGCGGATTTTTTGGGATCATCCTCTGTCTTTTATACTGATCCAGATGGGTCGGAGGGTTTGACAGCTCTGAGGTTCTCTTTTCCCTTATTGGGATTCCGGATATGGACCAATGCCTTGGTGGGCACGATAACTCCCAGTAAATTTCTCTAATTTTGAGTAAACCTTCCCGAAGGGTCTAATAGCTATAGAACTCCCCCAGGGGGCAAGTTTTCTCTAAGGAGTTTCTTCTCAGTCTATTCCTCTGATAGGTCAGCTTTTTTAACTACAAATCTACCTGGAGACATATCCTCAATATCACCTTGAAACTCAGGCTGGTGCCAGATAGCACTAAAGTGGAGGGCAGTGTACTACCCCCAACCACAGATCTGAACATGGAGGGAAGCCTCCTTGATAATCATGCAGGGCACTTTAAAGCTCTGGATGCATCATTGTTGGAGGGTCCTATAGAGGCCTGGTGACTCGGGATGTTGGGTCATAGGGAGTGCGGCCAAATCAACTAAACGGCATTGTTTACCAATGTCTTCGGAGTGTGGTTGACTCTTGGGGTAAGCCACTCGCTGATGAATAAGACAAAAATATGTCACCCAAAGGATCTAGAGAAAGCATCCAACTTCCTCCTAGGTTAGTGATTCTGATGCACTGAAATTCAGTGCTATGACCGTCCAAAACATCTCTGGGAAATGGTTTTCCACAAGAATGTACCACAATATTCTCAGATCAGACTCTAGGTCTGGATCTTGGTTTCCCCACTTGTCGACTGGAGGCGGCTGAGGAACCGGTAGCGATACTAAAGAAGACTACTAAGACATTAGGCTGACTAGTGGAGAATACGGTGAGCAGGTTGACAAGATGCTGCATCTCGAGCTACCCTCTAAAGAATGAAATGACTTAGCTACCACATCAATATAAGATGGGTTAGAGACCACGATTTCTGGAATAGGGACTATGGCTTCTAGTGATGTACCATGATGTTTCTCGTCCACCATCGATCCCCAAAATAACTCTCTATGATATATGGTTGAGGTATAGTGTGTGTCTGGTGATAATGGTGGTGATTGCATGGCCAGAACCTAGGGGGACACCAAATATTCATCCTCCTGGATGTATCTATGGAGGCAGGTAGGAATCTGGTGGACCTCACATTCCAGAAGGATGAGGCTGATGCGCCTTGTTTTTGCCCCAGACCTTGACACAGAGGATCAAGGTGAGGGTTCCATTGCCAAATCATATTCCCTCTCATAATCTAAGAAAAATATAGGTTTAATTGCAGTCTGAATATTCTCGGTATTCTTTTTATGGTGGCGGTGACCCGCCCTCCTTCCCCAGGATGGATCTTCGGGATAGGGTAGATTTTTGGATCGAGGAGGACCTTCAGCCAAAATGGTGCTGGGGCGGAGAGAACTTCCACCTGGGTGAGATGGGGTATGAAGAGCACCTGGACGGATTTCAAAGGGAACACGGGTAGGACCTTCATATCAACTGGCTGACGCATGAAGGGAACCTCTGCAGGAAGTGCTGGAGCAGGTAGGACCTCTACTGGAGCTAGTAGTAGCATGGGTAGGGCCTCCATGCTTATTCCCTCTAGAAACGTCGGTGCAAGGAGGGTCCTCATACTAGTCGAGCAGAGAAGGGGTAGGACCTCTGTTCTGGGTGTTTATGAAGCGAGGAAAACCTCTGCTTCTCTAGTTACTGGGATGAGGAGGACCTTCATCGGCTTCTGTCAGGACATGGAGAAGACCCCCATGCTGAAGATTGACTGGATGTGTAGCATCTTCACACCGGTGACCTGCGATAGGAGGAAAGGCTCCATAACTGGGGTCATGGGTGTGAAGGAGGCTTCCGTACTGAGCTTCGCTATAGTGGGGAGGACCCTTTTTTTTATTGAAGCTGGCATGGGGAGGACCTCCATGCCGAGCTTGGGAGCAGGTTGAACCTGCACTCTCCTTGGCGATGGTACGAGGAGGACCTCCATATTGGGTGTCATTGCCATGGGTCATCCCGCAATGGGTGCTACCTATGTCGGTGACCAAGAGAGTCGACCTTGCCTGCCCGTGGGGTGGTTAGGGCCTCGATTTTGGTCGGGCGTATGAGTCCCCCTACTCAGCGTAAATAGAGGACCGATGGTATGTGTCAATGGTGGCATAGCCCATGGTAGTCGTTCATATTGATGCCCCTCGATGGGTGTCCCCCTCAGCCTATGCCTGACGCTGGCATTGGGTTAACTAGACTGGGGCCGATGGTGTAGGCACATAGCTCACCTTCTCCTCATCCCGTGGGGCCGAGTGGTTTCATTGACACGGCCTAGCGGGATCTCTCCTTGGTATCCCATAGAACGGGATCCTGGTCATGTTGTCCCAGACATCCCTCACCTCATCGTCATATGGGAGGGAGTCATTGAAGTGTTTTGGGGAGAGTCTCTCGAAACAGTTGTGCATCGGAGTGGGGAGTAGTGGCTCCCTGCGTGGCCCTTGGGGGCCGCAGTGGAGAAAAGTCATAAAAGCCTATAAGTCTTGAAAGGCCATATCTCGGGTTGGGATAATCCCCTCCTCCTCATATCGCTGAATGAGGTAATTTATCACCCTTCTATGAACAATTTTAGATGGGGATATTGGGTTTGGGTACCCAGTAGCTGTGGACGTGGAGGTTTCCATGGAGGAAATGAGGCCACATGGGATTGTCCCGTTGATGTTTCCCATGCCCCCATGCCGGTATGTGGGCGGTGATCGATTTCTTGATATGACAGCTTGGGTCCTATTAGGTAGGGAGATTTAGACCATTAGTTCTGAAAGATGTAAATTGACGTTCAGTGCCCCAGTTCCATTCCATCTTTCATGGTTGGTAAGAAGGATCCACACTGACAATCTCGTATACTGGGATGTCCAACGTTTAACTTCCCCAGTTTCTAGTGAGTTTCACACCATGCCCATTATTTTCTTGGTGGGACACGGTGTTGGATACATAGATCTGGTGACATGATAGTCTACTATTGTCTCAAAAGATACTAATCTCTACATTGAGGAGATGAACTTCACATCGGGTTCACCATTTTTGTTTCTGATGCTTTCTCCGAGGCGCGTATCTGTCTGTTTCGGAGGATGCGTTGCTTGTGCCCTGCATTCCCACTTTCCAAAGGTAGGCGGAATCCATCTCTTATTTAGGGATTCTTGCTCCTTGATCGAAATTGGATTATGGGATGTCGATTCCTCCTTCCATGGATTCCTCCTCAGAACTCGTTGTCGAGTTCGAGTCTCCCTCATAGACTTAAGATGTTGTTTGTGAAACTCTTCCCAGTTCCATGTCTTCATGGACACTAGTTAATTACACTACTTCTATCAGGATATTACAAGGGGTCTGATTAGGGTAGCAACATTCGGTCAAGGGAGTAGTCATGTTAGACATTGCTGGAATTTCTAGACGCTGGAACACTAGCGCATCTGGGTTTCTTCCCCTTATGATACGACTTCTCGAGGGCGCAAAAGCCCGAGGAATCCCATGTCGAATGTGGGGAATTATATGCCATAGGAATTTCTATGAGGTTTTTCTCATCTTCCCATGTTTAACACAGGTTATATTGTGAGTTTAATGTATAGTGGAGATGGATCGAACTGATCAGAACACTAACAGGAGTGGATCGGATGAGTGCAACCCCTAGAGTGAACACTGATGTTGGGGCTAACTCGTGGTTAGTTACCCGATTGCTGGTTAGAGCAGCGAGAGAGTGGGTGAAATGATCTCACAGTTATATGGTGGCCTGGGTAAGAATCAGTATGGATATGGATGGTTGAGAGTGTATGGAGAGTGAGATAGACCCAACGTGAGAGCAACGGTGATGTTGGGCTCAAGCCTCAAAGAGACTTCCTACATATCCCCTTCACAGGGAATCAAAGTCCATGTAGTTTGGAATAGGTTTGGTGAACCGACATGAAGGGGTCGAGACTATTAGGTGTTGGGATTGAACCTTAGGGAGTCTTCTTATATACCTTTCCATGGAAAGGATCAAAGTTCATGTAGTTCAGAATGGGTTTGGTGAACCGATGTGAAGGGGTCGGGACCAGTAGGTGTTGGGATTGAACCTTAGGGAGTATTCTTACATACCTTTCCATGGAAAGGATCAAAGTTCATGTAGTTCAGAATGGGTTTGGTGAACCGATGTGAAGGGGTCGGGACCAGTAGGTGTTGGGATTGAACCTCAGGGAGGCTTCCTACATACCCTGCTTTGGCAAGGATCAAAGTACACATAGTTTGTAATGGTGGATGCAGTTTAACATCCTGTGGGATGAAGGTGAACCGACGTGAAGGGGTCAGTATAAGTAGGTGTTGGGATTGAACCTCAGGGAGGCTTCTTACATACCCTACCTTGGAAAGGATCAAATTCCATGTAGTTAAAAATGGGTTTGGTAAACCGATGTGAAGGGTTTGGGACAAGTAGGTGTTGGGCTTGAACCTCAGGGAGGCTTTTTACACACCCTTCATTGGCAAGGATCAAAGTCTATGTAGTTCAAAATGGGTTTGGTGAACCGATGTGAAGGGGTCGGGACCAGTAGTTGTTGGTCTTGAACATGAGGGAGGCTTCCTACATATCCTATCTTGGCAAGGATCAAAGTCCACGTAGTTCGGAATGTGGGATGCAGTTTAGCATCATGTGAGATGAAGGTGAACCGATGCCAAGGGGTTGGGATAAGTAGGTGTCAGGCTTGAACCTCAGGGAGGATTCCTACATACCCTTCCTTGGAAAGGATCAAAGTCCATGTAGTTCAAAATGGTTTTGGATAACTAATGTGAAGGGGTCGGGACCAGTAGGTTTTGGGCTTGAACCTTAGGGAGGATTCCTATGTACCCTGCATTAGCAATGATCAAAGTCCACATAGTTTAGAATGGGTTTGGGGCTTACCCAATAAGGTGGCCTAGGAATGATTTCATGGTCAATGCCTACTCTAAGCTCACATGAGTCATACTTGGTGTGAGAAACAAGAGGTATCAAAGATATGACGATCACATTGTGAAAGGTGCATTTGTGGGAAGTAAAGTAGGGCTTACACATGGTTAGCATCCCAAAGAATAAATAGGAGCTTACGCATGGTTAGCAGCCCAGGGATATGGAGATTGGGACTTAATCCATGATATAGGCTAGGTGGCGACAAATCCTAGAGGTAGATGGATAGGATAATGAAGTTCATTGTTCCCCTCTCACCTCTTATTCTTTGGCACCGAAAAAGAGAGGAGCAGTAGAGCTACTGCCTCCTGCAAGAAAGTCTAGGGGCTTAAACCAAGGTGGTTTCCCTTCCCCATGGACAAGAATCACCCCAGCAAAGAGCATCTCATTCCATGTTACAAATATCTCACTTCCATGGAGATGAACGGGTGTAGAGAATGTTCGAGACAGGGTACCCCACTTAGGATGCATGGGGGGAGGACACATTTTAATGTCATGTGCGGAGGAATATGGTGCTTTCCAGTTTAATGTCATGTATCTCGAATGAGGCAGGTTCACTCTGCACCCCTAGGACTTACATAACCGATACCCTCCCGCCCTCGAGTAAGGGAAGGCATCAACAATGTCATGGCGAGGGGGTGTTGTGGAGTGATCCACTGAGGGGGCCACGTTAGCTTGGTTTTGCGAATAAGCAATAGTTGTTAGCATGCCTATGAGAAGAAGAATAAGGATAAGCAATGTAACATAAAGCACCACCCAAGGGACCTTGAAATCACTTTGTACAAACCTGGAGGGTCGCACAGGAAAAGGGGTTGCGGAGCAAGGGGTTCACAAGAAGAGGTCTCGTGAAGCTATGGTGGTTCATGTAGTGGAGGGGCTTCGCGAAGGGGTTTGCTTCACGAAGTGGGGTGGCCTATCCTAGGCATAGGGAATAGGTGCACATGGAGGGTGCTTCTCAAAGAATAAAGTCTCTCACATAGTAGGTCTTTGTGAGGAAAGTGTTTATTGAAAATCATAGCACTGTGAAGCAGTGTGCCTCACGACGCACAGTGACCCTGCCTTAGCATGTAGTTCACTAGTGCATGTGGAAGGTACTTCATGAAGCACAAGTGTTTTATGAAGACCCAAGTCCCCTTAGGAATCTCCTTCCTTTGTGAAGGCTTGTGGGATTTGTGAAGGGCATCCCTGCTTGAAGAGAGGTTGCGTTTAAGGCAAAGGAAAGGCACTTCGAGATGCTAAAGTACCTTGAAGAGCTAATTTTTTTGCAGAGCAGAAAGTTCTTCGTGATTTGAGAGTTGAGAAGGTGAAAGGTCAGATTATCCATATTTCAGGCTTGGAGGAAGCATGATATTTATAGGCAATAAGTGGCATGAATCAGGGAGCGTGTGACGTGAATCCATGTGGCACTTTGTCGTAACAATGGAGCCTCATGCCTCTTTGCTTCGTGGCGGCTTCGCAAACATATTTTGAATCGCAGAGCCTCCCACCTCATTGCTTTGTGGTGGCTTCACAAATTTCTTTAGGATCATGGAGCCTCCTACCTATTTGCTTTATAGTAGCTTCACAAACATCTTTCATATCACGGAGCCTCCCTCCTCTGTTATTTGCAGCGACTTCGCAAAGGAGGTAGCTTCATGTCGGTCGTGGTGTTGTGGGGCTCCGCGAACAGGCTTCACGAGGCAGCCTCAATGGAGGTGATTTTCTCTTTGTGTTTTATTTTCCTCTCCAAATATTTTGGCACCAATAATAAGGTAGTATTGTCTACACCTTTTGAAAATCCATTTGCAATCTGGAAAGATTTGATCCTATCACACTATGCTCTAGGAACCTGTTTTAATCCAGAAAGTGATTTAAAATGTTTAAAAACTTTATTTGGTAAATTGGAGTTCATAAATACAAGGTTTTATTTAAAAAAACATCTTCAATAATATAAAAATTTATAAATTAACTCTTAACATCAATTTTATATAGTTTTAAATTAATATGTGATATATATTTTATTAGTATTATAATTACTTCAATTCAAGTTACTAGTGAAAAGTTATCTTTATAATAAATATCTTTTTTCTAAATTGTATCCTTGTGAAACCAATATAGATTTGTTTATAACTATAATTCCATAATAATAAACCTTATTTATATACCTATGTAGTTCCAATATTCAGTTAGTATTTAGGAGTCTCAACTAGTTCTCATACTTTATTTACTTCCAACTGATTCAATTCCTCTTGTATATCCATTACCCAATGTTCATCATTGATTTATTCATTAATTTTATTAATTTAAATATTATATTATAATTCTTGATGTTATCCCAAGTTTCTAATAGAGGCTCAAGTTAAACGGGAACTATCAGTTACATTTGAGGTAGGGTGTTCGACCTCGATTATCTATGTTCCCTAATTAAATTGGGGGAATAGAGAAACATAAAATGTTAACACTAAGTATAATGATAGGGAGGCCCCCACTAGGGGTGTAGGTTCTTTAATAAGTGAGGGATAATGGTGGGAGACACCATTGGTGTGGGTGCATTGTGACAATGGAGGGGGAAACACTGATGGTGATATGCTTGGGGTGGAAGGGGTGATGCAGGGTGTTGATGGCCTCTAGTGGTACTAGAATAGGTGACTGCAGGACAATCTAGGATGTAGTGTGGGCCAACCATGTACCTATGCTTCAGTGCCAATGGGATATGTTGTAATGGGAATTATTTCCCATTGTTCTTACATGTAAGAACCCGGACCTTCTTTTTCAGGTATGTTTTCCTTTTCTGACCATTTTTGAGAAAAAGAGGAGTATCTGGAAATTTTGTAAGTACACGTTGTGTACTTTACAAGTACATTCCATGTACTTTTCTTCCGCTCGAGGCCGTGTGCTGGCTGTGTCTGGGCCAGTCACACGGGGCGTAGCGATGAGGTGGAGTCTGATTAATATGGCGTATGGAAAATATGAGTACACGTCGTGTACTCAAGAAGTACATGCCATGTAATTTTTTTTTTTTCATTAATCGGACCACGGTCGCGCTTAATCCTGGTTTTCATCTTCTTCTCCGCCTAATTACATCCAGAATGACCTAGAGGGCTGATTATTCTCCGAGCCACCGATCCTTCACCAGTTGTCCGAATCGAACGTTGTCGGGTGCAATAGAATCGTAGTGGTTAGTTATAAGTTCTTCTTTGGCCATGTTTCCTGATTCCTCCTCTTGTGAGAGTTATCTGAGGTTGAACGTTTTAGAAATTTTTGCAGATTTACTATGTTTTAGGCCGATTCACAGGCTGAGGTTCAAGAATATCAATCTCCTAGGATTGAGGTAGGTGGTTTGTTTCCCTACGTTGAATGTCTTTGAGTTTTTGGTGAAAAAGTGTCGGATACCCATGTATCGGGTATCTCAGGTTAGGGTTTTGATCTTGTATCATTATCTACCTTAGATTGCTTGTATACTTGAGGTTATTAGATGATTAATGATTGCTTGTCATCATGTTTGAGGATCACCCCATGGGTGTTCCCCTTGTTTTGGCTGTTGATTGTCGTTTGGCATGGTTTGCCTACGAGGAAACCCTTTTGCACATTGCTAGTATACATGTTGACTTGAATGTATGTATTTCATGTTGTTTATATGCTTGTGGGTGCATTGTATCTATTAGCCAAGTAGTTTCTGAACTTACTTAGGCTGCTAACAGTCGATTACGCACGACTAAACTGCTCAGGGCTGAGTGAACCTGGTGTGGTAGACTAAAGTGGGAATTAATGATTAGGGCTTCCCTAGAGATTCTATTATAGTTAGTATCGATCGCAGGACCTAAGGGAATGGGACTTTGTGCTTCCTCAGAGTGTCCTTAGTTACGTAGCAAGACTATAGGGGGAATTAGACATAAGTGCTTCCTCAGATAGTCTATATCTTTCGTTGCAAGACCACAGGGGAATTGATGGTGAGAGCTTCCCAGAGTGTATGTGCCTTTGTACGTGTACTTGACTAGAGGGGTTTTCTAGTAGGAGCCACCCAGAGAGTCAGTGCTTTATTTTTTGGTTGGTTGTGATGATTCCACCAAGCCAAAGAACAAGCCTGGGTTTGTACTGCTTGCTGTTTAGGTAGACTACTGAGTTACCTGTTGTGATTACTTGCTTGCCTTGGGAGTATAGAGTTGTTTCTAGGTTCCATGGTTGATAGCTAAATGATTGTACCGAACTAATAAATAATTGTGAATGGAGTTTGGTAGGATTTCTTACTTTAGTGTACATATGCTTCTCTACTGCATTTATTTCCTTCACTTTTTCTATATTAATCACTGTTAGTAGGGAACGGATCTCATGGTGATTGCCTACTGGGATTAGCCTCACACCCTGTTTGGGTCCTGCTTTTCGGCCCAATCAGGTTATATGGTTGCAGGTGTAGACAGGGATTGTGGCCCTTCTACTTCAGGTACATGATTGCTGGTTGGAGCTAGAGAGCATAAGACCGAGCTTAGGCTTGCGAAGCTACTGGAGTTGCTGTTTACTTTCATACTTTGTTTTCAGTTGTATTTCAGCATGTTGTTGTGTTTGATGCTTTCCTTAGATACTTGTACCCGCTGCATCGTTATCATTATCATTATATGTTCATTGCTTCTGTTGTTTAGTTTTAGTGTTTGTATGCTGTTTACTGCTTCTGCTATTGACTATTGTTTTTCTTGCCTTGTATACCTTACCAAATGAGGGCATAGTTTCCCCAATAACTTACCAAGGCCCTCACTGCTAGTCAACAGCCTCTGGCGTTTGGGGAAATGTGCTTGAGGTCATGTGGTAAACTAGGTACAGGGCACCAGTGGAAGGGCTCCGGATTCGGGTCGTTATAAAGTGGTATCATAGGGGTTCTTTCCTTTTTCTATTGACTTACTGTTTAGAGACATTAGACAGGGATTGGATGGAATAGGTAAATGGTAAATATCTATGCTCGGTCATTCTATAACCTATGTACAGGGAAAAAGCCAGATTACCTCGAATAATGAAAATTTTGAGTTTTGAAAATGTAACAGTTTAATTGATTTCACCATTGGGTGATGCACTTGTTTTGTGCTATTACTGTTTATATGATTGCGGTTCTATTTTGTTGCAACCTGATGAGATGAGGGTATTCCATCTCATGCATCATATAGGAACATGTTAGAAGATCACATTCCATGCATTTTTTCATTCCATCTAGGTTGCATTAGAGATTGCATGCTGTTGTGATAGGATTTGTGACAGGCAATGCATGTTGTTGTGATAACTGCTATGATAGAAGGTATGTTATGTTGATAAGGTATCATTGTTTGGAGCTTTCTTATCACAGACGCCAAACTTTGATCTTAGAGGTGTTATGGGCCCTCAAGGATCAGAATTTGGTGGGTCGTGAGTTCTTATACTGTGGATTGTTCTATGCATCGTTATGATTCCAAGCTTTGATTCTCGGGGAGTATGGGCCCCCATGGATCAGAATTTGGCACCTTAACCCTTGTTTTTCTGTGTTTTCTGGGCTCCGTTGCAGTTCTGAGGCTACTTTTTGGAAAAACCCAGAATACATGGTGTGTAATTTATAGATACACGTTGTGTAGTTTTTTGGCGGTGTCACTGACCGTATGGACAGGGACACAGAGCTGTAAATGGTTTTCAGGAACATGTCGTGTACGGTAGATACACGCCGTGTAGAGGTTAACTTGGAGCCCAACCGTGTAACTAACAACACGGGCCAATTAATGCATGTTTATTACACACTGTGTTCGGTATGCATACGCCGTGTATCCTTTCCCAGGTACCCGGCTGTGTGTGGAAAAACACGGGTTGGTGTTATCTTCTCTTATACACGCCGTGTCTGTTTGAAACATGTCGTGTAAGGATCAGTCGAGTACCCAGCCGTGTCACGAACAACACGGGATGAGGTTTCCCTTCAAGTGCACGTCGTGTCTCTTAGGAACACGTTGTGTAGTTTCGACCGTGTTTCAGGCCATATCGCTAACAACACAGGCCAGGTAAGGCATGTCCAGTACATGTCGTTCCTGCCTCAAAAAAGTCGTGTAGTCTTCGGCTAGGACAGTTCGTGTGACTTAGTCATGTAGGAGTAACCTGGAAGGGAGAAAAGGGTTAGTACATGCCGTGTAGTTTAAGAACACGTTGTGTAGCTGGGTAGTTTACACAGCCAGGTATGGACAATATACACACACTGGGTAAACTTTTAAGAAACACATTGTGTAGTGGTACTACACGCCGTGTAGTCATGTTTTTCCAGATTTAAAGGTTTTTACCTCTTGTTCCTTTTTACTCTCCTATGTTGAAACTGTGTTCTTCTTTAATGAAGGTGTGTTTTGGTCTTTCAGAGCTATGGAACCGAGACATCCTCCTGTTTCACACCAGGAACCAGGCAGCGATCGTACGCCTGATACAACCGATCAAGGACTTCCAGTAGTTCCGCCCATCGTTCCAGACATGGCACCTACAGTGATTCCAAACACTGGTGTCGATGCTCAGTTCAGAGAGGGTTTCATGATATTCATGCAGACCTTCTAGGGAGTTCAGCATCCTACCCCGACTATGGCAGAGCTGACACGGGCCTTCCAGAAGCAGCATCCTCCCACTTTCAGAGGGTATGGAGGACCTCAGGCTGCAGAGTCATGGTTGGAATCCATGTTGTCCATATTCGAGCATCTGGAGACGCCTCCATAGAGGAGGGTGAATCTCGCGACATATATGCTGCGAGATTCCTCCAAGAGATGGTGGGACGTAGTCTCTCAGACGGGGCGCCAGTAGGATATGGCTTGGGATGAGTTTCAGTGTACGTTTTACGACTACTTCTACCCAGTGACGCTGAGGGCTGACATGGACAAGGAGTTCATGAGACTGAAATAGGGTACTCTCTCAGTTATGGAGTATTCCTCCTTATTCACTGAGTTACAGCGATTCACTCCCGTCCTGGGGAATGACGAGCTGTTTCTAGCGAGGAAGTTTGAGGAAGGCCTCAGACTGGAGATCAGATCGCAGGTGAATATCTTTCAGTTGACTTCTATTACTCTGATAGTCAATCAGGAACTCATCACGGAGAGGAAACTGAGGGAGACTGGAGCTGTGGACCAGGGCAGTACAGCATCCAAGGTCGATTCCCTCCAGACAGACAGCAGGAAGCGCCACCGAGATTCTACCCAAGGCGACCCGAGGAAGCAAGGTATTCCTTCTGGTAGACGAGATGCCCCTTCTGGCACCCAAGTGGTGTGTTATCAATGTTGGAGGAGCAGGCATAAGAATCCCCAGTTCCCGAGGGACCCATTGGAGTGTCGATCATGCGGTAAGATGGGTCACCTTCAGTGTTTCTACAAGGTTCCCCTTCCAGCGGCTAGTGAAGGAGGATCAGTTTCGAACCTGCGTACAGGAGTAGGATCACCAGCTCTGTAGCAGACTGGGGGCTGGAGTTCTGCAGTATGTTCAGGTCAGGGTAGAGGCCATGGACGTAGTGGTCAGGCTCAGGGAGGAGCATCTTAGGGTTTTCAGGCTACTACATAGGGCTGCAGTACATGCCAGACTTTTATTGTAGAGAAGATTCATCAGGATCAGGATCCCGGACCCTCTACAGTTCGAGGTACGATCTTAGTAGCCTCAGTTTTATCTTTAGCCCTTTTCGATACAGGTGCTTCACATATCTTTATCTCTGTTGTTGTAGTGGAAAGCCTTGAGCTCTGTGTCTTTTCGTCTGCTGACATGTTGACTCTCGACACGCCCTTGGGAACGAGGACATCTAGCGTACGTCAGTGCAAGGAGTTCCCTCTCGTGGTTGCATGGTATTGTTTCTTATGGGAACTCTATGTCCTGGAGATGACGGGCTATGACTTCATTATCAGTATGGACTGGTTGTTTCCCTTCCAGGCATTCGTCGATTGCTATCACCGCATGGTGAGTTTCGTATCACCAAAGGGTGAATATTTCCTTCATAAGGGCGAGTGGGATGTTCAGGCGAGTCGAGCCGGACTTGAGCATCATGGGCTAGGAGGAGTTGCAGCCCAGATTTCTAGTCTTTATCTGGATGACCAGGGGACTTCACAGTTATATTTTCCTCCAGTGGTTGATCGCTTTCCAGATGTCTTTCAAGAAAACTTTTCAGGTTTGACTCCGGAGCATGAGGTAGACTTCTCGATTGAGCTCGTGCCAGGAGAAGCAATGGTGTCCATTCCTCCTTATAGGATGGCTACACCTGAGTTTCAGGAGCTCAAGAAGCAGTTGGAGGAGTTGCAGACAAAGGGTTTCATCTGACCCAATACTTCTCCTTGGGGTTCGTCTGTCCTGTTCGCGAAGAAGGCAGATGGTACCCTTAGGCTTTGCGTGGATTATCGGAAGTTGAACCAGTTGACGGTCAAGAACCGATATCCCTTGCCGAGGATTGATGATCTCTTCGATCAGATTCGAGGATCTCGGGTGTTCTCAAAGATCTATTTGAGGTCCGGTTATCATCATTTGTGCGTTAGACCTTTAGATATACCTCTGACAGCCTTCAGGAGCAGGTATGGCCTCTATGAGTATACGGTTATGCCGTTCGGTCTTACGAATGCGCCAGCAGTTTTCATGGCACTGATGAACCGAGTGTTCCATCCTTACTTGGATTCCTTCGTCGTGGTCTTCGTGGATGATATCTTGGGGTACTCTCACACTCGACACAGCCATGAAACCCATCTTGAGATCGTTTTGAGTACACTGAGGGAGCATCAGTTTTATGATAAACTCTCAAAGTGCCACTTTTGGATGGATGAGATTCACTTACTGGGTCATGTCATCTCAGAGACAGGAGTATCAGTAGACCCAGAGAAGGTGAGATTAGTAGTTACCTGGGAGTAGCCGAAGAATATCTTCGAGGTACGGAGCTTCTTGGGGATGGCTGGTTACTACATGCGTTTTATACAGGAATTCTCCCACCTAGAAGCACCGCTGACAAGCTTGACTAAGAAGGGGTGAAGTTTGTTTGATTAGAAGCCTATGACTCATCCTTCTAGGAGTTGAAGGGGAG
Organism: Viscum album; assembly: GCA_963277665.1. Taxonomy (NCBI): domain Eukaryota; kingdom Viridiplantae; phylum Streptophyta; class Magnoliopsida; order Santalales; family Viscaceae; genus Viscum; species Viscum album. Next base: position 58,043,605 of record OY728123.1, read on the forward strand.
ATTGACTTCATCACCGATCCTAGTTTTGCTGGAGCCAGGAAAGAGCTATATAGTTTTATGTGATTCATCTAGCATCAGTCTTGGAGCAGTTCTTATGAAGGAGGATCGAGTGGTTGCATATGGATCTCGACAGCTGAGGCCTCATGAGATGAATTATCATATTCACGACCTAGAGTTGGTTGCGGTCGTTCATGCTTTACATTGTTGGAGACATTACCTTCTGGGAGAACATTTTTTGGTATACACTAACCAAAAGAGTCTCAAGTACATCTTCACGCAGCGTGACCTGAATCTGAGACAGTAGAGGTGGGTTGAGTATCTACAGTCCTTCGATTTTGAGCTTGCCTATACGCCTGGGAAAGGCAATGTTGTGGCTGATGCACTGAGCAGGAGAACTCAGATACAGGCAGTTCAGGAGGCCAATAGTGAGTGGCAACTGATGGCTCTGTTCTCGGAGATGCGTTTGCAGGTACACGACAGGTAAGGGCAGACTTTCCTATCTTCTATGGTTGTTACCTCTGCACTTCTGGACCGAGTTCGAATGAGGCAGCTGGCAGATTCAGAAGGGCTAGTACTACGGGAAAGCATGTCAGGAGAGGACCCTCTTCTCGGGTGGACCGTTGGCGAGGATGAGATCTTGCATTTCTAGGGACGCGTAGGGGTGCCAGCAGATATACGCGAGGAGCTGATGCAAGACTTCCATTCCTCAGTTTGGGCAGTTCATCCTGGCATCACCAAGATGTGCCATGATTTACACCTCCAGTACTGGTGGCCAGGTATGAAGAGAGATGTGGATGGTTTTGTCATGAGATGTTCCACCTATCAGCAGGTGAAGGCGGAGCACTAGCGACCAGCAGGGCTTTTACAGCAGCTACCCATTCTAGAGTGGAAGTAGAACGATGTTGCGATGGACTTCGTGACAGGGTTACCGAGATTGTTGAGAGGAAACGATGTGGTGTGGGTTGTCGTTGACAGGATTACGAAGGTTGCTCACTTCTTGTCGATAAAGGATACTTTTGGTGTCAATGAGCTTGGAAAGTTGTATGTCTGTGAGATTGTGCGCTTTCATAGGGTTATGAGTACTATCATTTCAGATAGGGATGCCCAATTTACTTCGCATTTTTGGAAGGGGCTACATAAATCTTTGGGTAGAAAGGTGCTTCTGAGTACAACTTATCATCCTTAGATAGATGGTCAGTCAGAGCACAAAATCCAGGTGCTTGAGGATATGCTTCGATCTTGAATTCTAGACTTTAGTGGTTCTTTAGAAAAGCATATACCTCTCGTGGATTTTTCCTATAACTACAGTTTCCAGGCAACTATTCAGATGGAACCTTACGAGGCTTTGTATGGTAGGCCATGCCGATCACCTTTGTGTTGGCTGGAGGCAGGAGAGGCAGCTTTGCTGGGACCTCGTCTCATCCAGGAGACCTCAGAGTAGATAGAGTTGATTCGGAAGAGGATAGCTACTACACAGTCTCGTCAGAAATCTTATGCTGACCAGCGGAGGCGACTTCTACAGTTCGGGGTCGGAGACCAGGTTTTCCTACGTGTTACCCCGAGGTTGGGGCACAAGAGGATCAAGAGACAGGGTAAGCTTTCACTGAGATACGTCGGGTTGTTTGAGGTTCTGTAAAGATTCGGTCTGGTTGCTTATAGGTTGCAGTTACCTCAGAGATATCAGGCTATGCATGACGTCTTCCATGTTTCTCAACTTCGACACTATTTCTCAGACCCGTCTCATGCTTTTCGACCCGAGGAGGTTGAGTTGGAGCAGGATGCATCATTCGAGGAGCATCCTATCAGGATTGTTGATCTTAGCGCAAAAGTACTTTGTGGCCAGTCTGTTCCTCTGGTACGAGTGTTATGGCAGCGCAGCCGTGTGCAGGACGATACTTGGGAGAGGGAGGCCGATATGCGATCATAGTGGCCAGAGTTGTTCGAGGTTTCTTCTTTGCCACCTTGCTAGGGAAATTCAGGGATGAATTTATTTAAGGAGGGAAGTTTTTAAGAACCTGGACCTTCTTTTTCAGGTATGTTTTCCTTTTCTGTCCATTTTTGAGAAAAAGAGGAGAATCTGGAAATTTTTTAAGTACACGCTGTGTACTTTACAAGTACACGTCGTGTACTTTTCCTCCACTCAAGGTCGTGTCCAGGCCAGTCACATGGGGTGTAGCGATGAGGTGGAGTCTGATTAATACGGCATACAGAAAAGATGAGTACATGACATGTACTCAAGAAGTACATGTCGCGTACTTTTCTTTTTATTTCATTAATCGGACCAGGGTTGTGCCTAATCGCCATTTTCATCTTCTTCTTCAACTAATTACGTCCAGAATGACCTAGAGGTCCTATTCTTCTCTGAGCCACCGATCCTTCACCGGTTGTCCGAATCGAATGTCGTCAGGTGCAATAGAATCACAGCGGTGAGTTCTCAGTTCTTCTTTGGCCATGTTTCATGATTCCTCCTCTTGTGAGAGTTATCTGAGGTTGAACTTTTTAGATGTTTTTGCATATTTACTCCATTATAGTCTGATTCATAGCCTGAGTTTCAATAATATCAATCTCCTAGGATTGAGGTAGGTGGTGTTTTCCCTACGTTGAATGTCTTTGAGTTTTTGGTGCAAAAGTGTCGGATACCCATGTATCGGGTATCTCGGGTTAGGGTTTTGATCATGTATCGTTATCTGCCTTAGATTTCTTGTATGCTTGAGGTTATTAGATGATTAATAATTTATTTTTAGCATTTTTGAGGATCACCCCATGTGTGTTCCCCTTGTTTTGGCTGTTGATTTCCATTTGGCACGGTTTTCCTACGAGGCAACCCTTTTGCACATTGCTAGTATGCCTGTTGACTTGATTGCATGTATTGTCTGCTGTTTATATACTTGTGGATGCATTGTAGCTATTAGCCAAGTAGTTGATGAACTTACTTAGGCTGCTAAAAGTCGATTACGCATGACTAAACTACCCAGGGCTGAGTGAACCTTGTGTGGTAGACTAAAGGGGGAATTGACGATTAGGGCTTCCCTAGAGAGTCTGTTATAGTTAGTATCGATTTCAGGACCTAAGGGAATGGGAATTTGTGCTTCCTCAGAGTGTCCTTAGTTAAATAGAGAGACTATAGGGGGAATTAGACGTAATTTCTTCCTCAGAGAGTCTATATCTTTCGTTGCAAGACCACAGGGGAATTGACAGTGAGAGCTTCCTAGAGTGTCTGTGCCTTTGTACGTCTACTTGAATAGAGGGGTTTGCTAGTAGGATCCACCCAGAGAGTCAGTGCTTTATTTTTTGGTTGGTTGTGACGAGTCCACCAACCCAAAGAACAAGCTTGGGTTTATACTGCTTGCTGTTTTGGTAGCTTGCTGAGTTACCTGTTGTGATTAATTGCTTGCCTTGGGAGTATAGAGTTGTTGCTAGGTTCCATGGTTGATAGCTAAATGATTGTACCGAACTAATAAATAATTGTGAATGGATTTTGGTAGGATTGCTTACTTTAGTGTATATCTGCTTCTCTGTTGCATTTATTTCCTTCACTTTTGCTATATTACTCACTGACAGTAGGGCATGGATCTTGTGGTGATTGCCTACTAGGATTAGTCTCACACCCTGTTTGGGTCTTGCTTTTCGGCCCAAACAGGTTATATGGTTGCAGGTGTGGATAGGTATTGTGGCCCTTCTACTTTGGGTACATGATTGCTGGTTGGATCTGGAGAGCATAGGACCGAGCTTAGGCTTGTGATTCTACTGGAGTTGCTGTTTACTTTCACACTTTGTTTTCAGTTGTATTTCAGCACGTTGTTGTGTTTGCTGCTTTCCTTAGATACTTGTACATACTGAATCATTATCATTATCATTATATGTTCATTGCTTCCACTATTTAGTTCCAGTGTTTGTATGATGTTTACTGCTTCTGCTATTGACTGTTGTTTTTCTTTCCTCGTATACCTTACCAAATGAGGGCATAGTTTCCCCAGTAACTTACCAAGGCCCTCACTACTAGTCGGCAGCCTCTGTCATTTGGGGAAATTCTCTTGAGTTCATATGGTGAACCGGGTACGGGGCACCAGTGGAAGGGCTCTGGATTCGGGTCGTTACACTACAATCCATGAAATGGGATCCCCTCTACACATAAATGAAAAATAGTTGTTTCTTTGGTTTAAGAAAAAAGTTCTAACCCCATCCTACTTAAAAAAAGTAAAAAATAATTTAATGGATGATATTGATGGGTTCTACAGTTCTATTTATTGAAGTGCTTGGTTATTCCAAGTATTCATCAAGGTTTGGATGTTCTATTTGGTCTCTACTAGGAGATTTTATATGTAAATTAGTGACATGGTTAGAGGTTTTAGAGGTATTATTGATATTCATATTTGATATATCATCATCAAGGTATTCTAAGGAAATTTTTGGTTCATGTGGATCTATCTAAATAAGTGTAATGTAAACATATTCTTCTAGGACTTTAAATGTTTCATTAAATACTCTATATGCTTTACTAGTGGTTTAATAACCTATAAAAAATCTTTCAAAACTCTTTGGTAGAAATTTTTTTAGGTTCTCTTTTGTATTGATAATATAGACTTTACATCCAAAAACACTATAGTAAATTACCTTTGGTTTCCTATGACTCTATAATTCATAGGGAGTCTTCTTTAAAATTTGTCTTATCGATAACCTATTGATAACATAATAATTTATATTCGCAACTTCTTCCCATAGATAAATAGGTAATCTATATTCACTGAGCATGGTCAGAGAAATTTCTTAGAAAGTTCTGTTTCTCCTTTCAATAACCTAATTTTGTTTAGGTGTTCTGGGGGAAGATAAATTAGGAATATAGCCATATTGTTAACATAATTTTTTAATGTCTTGGTGAAAAAAATTATATCCATGATTAATTCTTAAGGTTTAAATAGTAATACCACTATGGTTTTCTATAGATTCTATATATTTAGACAAACAAGTATAGGCTTCAATTTTTTGAGCTATGAAATATACCCATGCGAATTCTTAATAGTCTTCAGCAATCACATAAACATCATGCTTTTCACGTAGACTAGAAACTATATAAGGTCTAAATAAATCCATGTAAACCAATTCTAGTGGGTCTAGAGGTAGACACTTGTTTCTTTGATTTGAAATAAATTTTGTGTTTCTTTCATTTTATTTAAGGATTGCACACTCTGTCTTTTGGGAATTCAAGTTTAGTAATTTCCTTGACTTATGATTTCTTATATATATTTCTAGGTGATTTTATATTTTAGTGACCTATTATTCTATTCTAAAACCAAGATTATTTATGAATGTCACCTAAGCCAAAAAAATTGAGAAAATAAGTAATATAAATTAAAACCCTGAACATTGTCATTTCTTATAACTTAAAAAACCAAATCATTCTTGGAATCATAAAACATGAAAGAATTATTCTCAAATTTAACATTATAACCATCATCACGCAATTTATATGTACTAATCATGTTATATTTTAAACCATCAACAAATAAAACTTTAGAAATGAGAATAGTTTCAGGGTTAGCAATTTATCCAAGACTAATTATTTTCCCTTTTTCATTTTCCCAAAAAGTGACATGTTCACCATCCAATTTTACTAAACTCTTAAAGCTCTAGAAGACTCCATTAATATGTCAAGAACATTCACTATCTAGGTACAATATAATTTTACTATATCAATTCAAGAACATTTCATAAACAATCAGATATGTAATTATTTTGGTATATAAACTTTCTTGGGTCTAGAGAAGTTAGAAAATAAATCTTTTGGAATCCAAATATGTTCTAAATATTTTTTAACAAAACAAATAATAGATTTTTGACATAAAGGTATTATTAGATCTAGAATTTTTTGATTCATTTCCATAAACAAAGTTAATTTAGACTTACAGATTAAAGACTTATTTTTAGATCTAATAACAATGTAATTATTATAAAACGTACTTTTCTGTCCAGAATTATAACATATTATACTATTAAATATGAGTGGTTTTTGGCTTCCCAAAATCATATTCAAAGTTTTAGTTTCCTAAGTAAATTGTTCTAGATGTTTCTTAAGTTTTTCATTTTCCAATTTCAGGTCATAATTTTTGTTTAACAAGTTTCTATTTTTCACTTTTTCAAAAAAAATATCACTCTTATGATCAATAGAAAAAAAATATTAAAAGAGAGGGGGAAACATGTGAGGAACATAGTCAAGGGGGCCTGTAGAAGTGGAGGTTGAGATAATCACCTATGAAAATGTTAAAACCTCTTATGGGAATGGATCCAATAGAAGATAATTTATATAGAGCGAACTCTAGGGAGTATTTAGAGGCTAAAAGATCACTCTTAACATTGGAAAATATACCATGTTGTTTCTTTATATTTTTATACTTATATTTTAGTTCATTCATGGTATGATAAAACAAATAACATTACTCATATGTTTTTTAATAGAAATTTTATATTATTTGAAAACATTATTTTTAGAGAAACTATAAGTAGTAGTTTTTACCTCAGATGTATTGGACATAAAGTATAGATTAACTTTTTCATATGCATCAACATTTTCTAAATCACTAGAGTTTTTTTTTAGAATAATTCATGGTTTAATTCAAATATTTATTTGGTTTATTTTCTCTATTATCATATTTAATTATTTTATTTTAACTTAAGATAATCATCCTTGATGTGTCCTTACCTTTTTCATTCATATTATTAAATATCTCCATAGGATCCATCCTTTTTCCAGTTTTTATTTTGGTTTCCTTTCTTGTCAAATTTTCCATTGTAATTTTACTTTCTAAAAAAACTTCTTCATCTTATAGAATTTTTTAAATCTATTAACAAGATGTTCCATCTCCTAATCACCCTTGAAATATGATTCATTTCCACTTAACTCATCCTTTATTATTTATTTTATTTTAGACTTAAATTACTTGAATGAAACTTTTTTCTTTTTTAGTTAAACATCTTAATTTTCATCATTCAATTCCTCTTCATACATCATCAGTTTTACAATTTTTCCTTAACATTAATCTTGTTGATGTCACATCATTAACTAATGGACATAGTTGTTATTCTAAATCTATTGGGTAAAAATATCAATGGTCTTAGCACTTTCTAGTTATCTTTCATAGGTTGTATTAGTTTCTTTATAATATTGATGATCTCATTGAATCTATAATACATTTTATAAATAGACTTATCACATTTTATATTAAAGGAATCATATTTTATAGTATATGTATTCAATAACATTTATTTATAATTATAATTTACTTTAGGAGAAATTTTTAAACTATCTCAAATTTTATAAGTTGAAATTATATTAAATTCAAATTCACCTAAAGTGAAAAATAAAGCATTCATATCTTTGTAATTATAATCATAAGTAGATTTAGTTAGGGAATCCTTGTCTATTATAACGGATTTGGGGTTTTCATATTTATCTTCTGTAGTTCCCCAAATATTAAATCCCATGCTTTATAAATATATTTTCAATTTTTATTTTTCCATTTATCATAGTTGGTTCCATTAAAAATAGAGGTAGATTGGTTACATAATCCTCAGGTTTAGAAGGATCCATAAATATATAATATTAACTAAATAAAAATAAAGAAAATTTATCTTAGTACTTGATCAAGGTAAATAGAAATAGAAAATAAGTTAAAAATGTATATCTTAAGAGAAATATAAAATACTTTAATACCAAATGTCGATCTTAGTGGAATTATCAATAGGGATGAATCGAGAATTCAGGATAAGAATTCATATTTTTAAAATAATAAATATAAAAACACCTCAGTTTAAAAAACATCCTAGTTCACAAATATATTAGGTATATATTTTTTTTCTCCAAAATGTTTTCTCAAGGACATGATTAGTACCCAGTTAAAATAATTTAAATCACTTTAACTTTTGAAATAATTTACTCACACAAACCATAGTATATATACTACTTATAAATGTAAACTATTCAAGTAAATGAAGAAAAATGAAAAAAAAAATTAGAAACAAAAAAATGAAAAAAAACATTATATATATATATATATATCCACAGCCTATAGTATTTACTCATTAAATGTAAGAAGACAATTTTTGAGTGAATTTAAAAGAAGTAGTGAAAAAAAAAATTGAAATAAAAAATGAAATATAAATGATATTTTTTTCTAATTTAGAGCTTAGAAATATCTACTTGACATAAATCCACTATAAATAATCTTTATAAAACATAATAATTATATCCACATCCTATATCAGGTTTTATAAAAATAAATGAACACATGTTAGTCCAAGATATACTAATCCTCTTCCATAGTTCTACATGAGAGAAAATATTTATAGAAATAAAATAAGTATTATAATACTCATCATTATAGTGTAAAATAAGTTCTAGGTGATATACAAGAAAACAAGCACAACTCAAAAAGTAATGTAAAATTGAGAGTGAATAAATCATAGAAAGTTTGATATAGATCAATCTATGATAAAATTTAGTTAATTAACAAGGTTATCCTCCATGAATGATTTTCTAGAGAGTTTATAAGTGAGTTACACAATCAATTCATCCTTATTCTTAGTTTTTACAATATTTCCCAAAAAATAGAGTGTCATAATGGAGAATAATGTGAGCATAGAGACAAAGAAACACACATACACTCATATGCACTTGTAAAGAATCCTCTAATTTATAGAAGTTTCTTCTTATATTAGTCGTTGAAGGATAATCATCCTCATACTAATAAGTATTAAATACTCTAAAAAATCTCCTTAAATTCAAAAATAATTAGTTAAATATATGTACTTTAGGCATGGTAGGTCTATCACTCATGGTTAATGAAAAAACTCTTCATGCAGTAACACCATCATATAGTAGATCCATGTAGTAGCATTACCCTTATAGAGAAAGGATTTCATTTGATATATCTGGCCGTGTGATTCATTGATTGAGAAAGATAATTTTAAGGACTTCATGTGGTTGATCCAATAGTTAGATAAATTATGACTATCTACTATGGTAAGATGGATTCCTTCCTATATTAGATCACCAGTGGTTGATATAGACTTCCTTCATGTGGTCAATTGAATTAATTTTGTGGTAAATCAATTTTCTTCATGTGGTAAGTCCAACACTTTGAACCTTTTCATTTATCTTCCTAATAGTCGATTGTCTTTCATTTGGTTGCATGGATTTATTCTTGTGATCGATGACCTATAACGTTTTCTTAGTCTGACACTTAGAAAAAATACATTGTGTTCTCTTTATTCAGTTACACAGACACTTCTATTGTACATGTGGTCAATTAGATGGTCATACAATCGATCCAGTGCAATAAATATTAATGATTTGGGATTATTAAAAGAAGTAATTATTGGGCTAAAAAAACATTCAATACGTATAGGTCTATTTTATTAGGAAATATAACTAAATATCCTTTTCTATTATAAAGTTAAATATAAAATGAGTTTTTATCCATAATACATAGTTATGTATGTGATTCAATGATCACACATACTAGTGGTGGCCACCATTACCATGTGACCTTCACAAATTAAATTAATTAGTATGGTTATTTATTTCTCCCAAAATAATAAGTTGAAACATTTTAAATTTTAAAGATGTTAAAAAAATAATTATATAACCAAATATATAAAATTATTATGATACTTCAATTATATTTAGGTGATGAATAATAAATTTAATAATTTACTAATCATTTTTCTCAAAACACATTTTTTATAATGGTTTTTCTAAGTAGTGTAATAAAACCTTTTTACATGGTGTAATCAAATATAAGTCAAATTAATATTATAATGTCATCCACGGGGTGTGATCTAGGAATTTTATTTTTACACATAATATTTAAACTAAGAAACTAAAAAGACACCATATTAGATATGGACTATAAAATAATACAAAATATAATTCAAAACAATTTATGGTTGTAAAGTTTTTGTATGATATTTAAATTATGAGAAACTTGTCTATAAGCCTAATAAATACCTATTAGTTGGATATCACAGACTTATCATAATTTTTTTTAGTTTGGTATGGTATCTTCATAAAAAATGTTTTTTTAAATAGTGAGAGTATTATTACAAGATGTACAGGCTTGTCCCAAGGTCCATAATGTGGGGTAGGGGATGAACGATTAGTTTTGGGGTGAAATAGAAACAGTTAGTCAACAAAGTCTATAAGATAAGTATTCTATAATTCTTAGAATGACATCCCCCACAATAAATGAATTAAATATATATAAAATTATTCACTTGCATCAATGCATGAATTGGGAGATTTTTTATTTTAGATCACCAATCTATATTGTATATTGACAAGGAAATAACGCATAGGGGAAATTTAATTGAAAAAAATATTCCTCATATAATGGAGAGAAAATAAACTCATAGAGTATCTATACTATAATATTTAATGCCTAACAAGTAAAATAATAAGGGTTATTTATATGCAAGGGTGATAAAATAATCATGGGTATAATCCCTTCAAGTCATAAATCCAAAAACTAATTTTCTCTATAATGTCAAAAAATAAATTCTAATATGTAATTTTCAGTATTGTATCACACTATTTTATCCCATTTATTTTAAGATTAAGGTGTTTTAGAGAATGATTTATATTTATAGGTCAAAAAAATTTGTTAAAATCTATTTGAATTCACTTTAATACCTCCAACCAAATGTTTTTGAGATTATTAATTTTTATCGGGCCTCATAATTTATCCAACCACATTTATTAAAATTTATACATTATATATACACCTAAAAAAGTAATATAATAATATTATTTTCCTCTTTCATGAATATAAGTTGATTCCAGGACTTTAATGTAGCAAGATGTGCTCCTATGATTTTTAATAAAATTTTTATCATTTTCCCCAGAATAATGTGAAATATCATAAATATTGAATATAGAAATAACATCGTAATCAACTTGAAAAAAATATTTTAACATTTTTTATTATTTTTATTGAGTAATAAATCTACCTCTCCTAATGATATAAGTTTCCAAATTTATTTTTCAATAAATTATTGCTTTAATAAATGAATCCATATTAAATCACTATGATTGAATTTATTTTTTCTTTCAACCCTTATTTGCATAGGTTGTATATTTTTGATCCATTCATTCAATATTTGTCTTTTTTATTTTCATGTAGTTTATTTAGGATCCTTCACTCCTTTTTTAATTCATATTAGTTGTTTTATACTAAAATAAATTATCATTATTGATTGTAGAAAGTGAGATAAATCCATCAAAAAAATTATATAATGAAAATTGAGTAATGGGGTGTATTTACCTATTATTGATGAATTATGTGTGTGGTGGACACCCTTACCAATTTTTGATATTATTATTAATGTTTTTTTATTTGAAATAAAAGAGTTTAAAATTCAACACCTTATTTATTCATCGGTTTGGGAATAAAACATGATAAATAATAATTACTTTTCTCAAAGATTAATCCAAAATATTTTCTAAAATTATCTATGAAATTTGGTGTCTATAGTGCCAAGGAATGGTAGTATATGAATCACCAAGATTGGGTGGATAAATGTTGATATAGTTTTATGATTCAATATTTAAATCAATATATGTGAACTCATTAATATAGGAATTAAATATTATATTAAAATATTATCCCTCACCCATATACAAATAAAAAAAGTAGATACATGTAATTTTTACAAGATCCTCCCTCAATGTAAGTGACTAGGTATTTGTTTTGATTGATATCACATAATACATAGATAGTCCACTCATATCATAAATATGATTATAAGAATTTATGGGAAGGTATCATCAATAACCCATAAGTAAATGTATCCTAACAAATTACACGATCCTACTTTATTACTTCAATCAACATTCTTTTTTTAATATAAAACTGTGCATTGGTTGATAAATAATTCCCTCCTCAAAAGTACTTTGTATTTTACACTAATAGTAGACGGAGATATTTTATAAGGATTTGAAGAAAAAACCATAATAATAAGTATTTGTATTCATCTATTGAACTACTCATGAAAACACCATAAAAAGATGTATCTTAAAGAACTCAAGAAGAATGGATAGGATCTCCTTTTGATTTGGGTTGAATTCATCTACATGGAATTTTTATTTCATATTTAAAATATAATTGGTTATATAATCCCTAATAATATGTAATACTTTAATGTTTTTTTATCTAGATGACGGAATCTCAATATATCTAACTAATATTCCTTCAAAAATTCGATCTTAATTATTTCCTTTTACTGAATCTACAATATCTCTAAGGAACACAAGTTTAATATATATTTTTATTTCTTTCAATTATCCAAAATAATATCTCTTCATTGATCACATTAAATTAAAATATAATATTCCATTTTAAATATCTCTTATTATCATTTAAACTTTCCATTTGTTTTGTTGCAAATCATAACTAGATATATATCAAAATAAATCCATGTAAGAATTAAATAATATCACTAAAAATAAATCCCCTTCATTTACCTATAAATAAAAACAATATTTATCTATTTAAATCATTATTAAAATCATTAAAAATTCTTCAATATATTTTTCAAGATATTTTCACATCATGTCTTTCTAATTTCATAGTTCAATCTTCAATGAATAGTCATGGAATGTGAATTTTAATTAAAATAGAGTGTTATAGAATCATTGTGATATTCAATCATCATATAGAGATAAATATTACTTAAAATGGATAAATAAAACTCATAATTAGTTCTTATCAACAGCATGGTAAATATTTTCATTCCTTTTCCAAATATTCATCCTATTAAAAAACTAAAAGAATTTAACATCCCAAAATAATTCACTTTCTAGTAACCATACCAGTTCTCTACATGGCCTCAATCATTTTAGAGGATTACAGTTAGTATTAAGGGTCTTAAGCATTACCATGGATATATTGTACCCTCATATAATTATAGATAAAAACAATGAAAAAAATATACATCTAGTCATCACAAAAAACAAAATTAAAAAAAATAATATCATAATCAATCCATCTAAAATAAATAGAATGCTCATGTTATAACAAATGAGCTAACCAAAAAAATATAAGTCAGGAATATTTCAACAAGATCTATCATGGGAAGACCAAATATATCCCAACCCAAATAAAAAAATAGATATAAAAAAAAAGAAAACTTAGTCTTGAGTCCCCACCTAGTCTCATCTCCAGGAACCATCTAAGCTATCTAGCTAAACCCACCAATATTGGGAATCTTCCCCACATATAACTATGATCATGGTATTGTCTTGGGTACCAAAGTTTCAGGATTTCCTGATAAGGGTGTAAACAAAACTCATTATACCACCACCAATAATGAACCTAACATAACCAATATATACATTGTATAAGAATTTGATATGCTCAAGATGATATAAAAGTAAGAAAGAATAATAATAAAAACCACCATTGATCCTTGAGTTATATGGTGACACTTGAGGTCAACCATACCTAATTTGGCCAATTCTGGATGTCTTTAAACATATCGCATCACCACCTAGGGGGAACCACGGCCTACCCCATAACCATTTTGGAGTAACACCAAAGGTGATCCCTATCCTACCCAAAAACCTATACCATAATATCATACATCTGAGGGACCACATCCCACTTCAAAACCAATGATATGATATTATACACCCAGGGGTGAGTGTGGGGGAACATACCACCCTAGAACACCAAATACCATATACCTAGGGGTTGTATCCCAACCTATAATAATCATAATCATCTACCTAGAGGACTCCATCCCCACCTGTAACAATCAAATCATAAACCCAATAGTTTACATCCCCTACCCAGAACCATTTTATATCAAACACTAGGGGGTCACATCCCTTATATAGAACCATCATATATCATGAACCCAGGGGTTCTCATCTTAACACATCCATAAATTTTATAGAAATTAATGGAGAACCTTAAATAAATTAAAAGGTGTAATACCTCAAGATAATGATAAAAACATCAGCACCTCCTCTCAAGACATCCATTACATGATACACACCATATATATATAAAGAAAGACAATTTCATTATGATCTGGTGGGATCTTCTATATGATACCCTTGTTAATAAATCCACAATCAGAGGAAAACAAGGGGAAATAACAAAGTGGGGAAGTGTAATAATTATACCATGAATCCATGTGATGAAAATATTCTGAAACAATTGAATTATAGGAAGACCAACGGGGGGAAGGGAAAGACAAAATAATCCTCCCCTTCTTGTGTGATTGAAAAGAGACAGAATCTGAAGGGTATTTCTAATTTAAAATACCAAAATGATTATTTTTTCCTATAAAAATAGTCTATTAGTTCTTCATTTCATGAATATCATGGTCACTGTGTGAACACCCATGTCAAGCCATGTCATGACATGGACATTATGAGTCTTGGAATGAATTCCCCTTAGAAGAGAGCCCAACCCTAGTAAATTCCCCATTACAACATGACCCATTTGTTCATAATGTGGAACCCTAACTCAAGTTATAAGAAAAACCCATAGCCCAATAATCTACAACATTTCCTAATTCCTCCACAATATGTCCCCCTCCATCCTCATGAAACAACACCTTATCGTGACCCTTATCATGGCGTGACACTAGGGGCCATGTCATGACCATAATTTTTCTACGTAATTTAAAATGAAATATGTAATGGTCCTTAGAATTAATACAAAAGTGTTAACATACCATTATGTAAAGGTTATCGCCCTTAATATGCATGTGTCTTTGCCACAGTGTGATGTTCCTCACCATGGTGTGCCTCTCCATGTAAGGGTATTTTCCTTAGAAAAAACCCTATAAAAATACACTATTTCCTAACACCCTCTAATCATGGAATTAACTACTAGATCCTTATCCTTCATACTATTTTTCTTTTCCTAGGTTGTGTCATGAATCCTCATCCATCCCTCAACATGGCATGACCCTCACCTGTCATAGTGTAACAAGCCATTTGCAGTAAAAAAATCAATAATGGGTGACCTCAAACCTACTCTAACACTACCCAATCACCTAAAAAACCTCATAGGCCTACAATAACATCCAAAAATAACTCAAAGAGGCATTCCAACACTAAAAAATCCTCTATGAATCCAAATTATTAAAACATCCCCCCTTTAGGACAAAAATTAAAATTTACCCTAATTTTCACCAATACATTTATCATGGGCCATTACAACTACCCCAAAATAACAATTATTATACCTAAGAAGTATCCTCATGCACCCTCCATAGACTATCCTGGTGATCATCAAGCCTTTATGCATGGATTGAATCCAATATCTCCCACTAGTTATGTTCATGCCAACATTGAACTCAAACCATCTCCACTACTCAAAACCTCACCAGCCTACGCATTTTAGTTTTGATGATCCTTACTAACTCCATGATGAATATCTATTCCCATTGGGATTCATTAATTTTCAAACCAAAAATTTCATACACCTTTAGTTAATGTCACTCATCTACACTAGGTCATCACCTACCTAGTGTAACACTCGAGCATGACCGAACCATCCTCATAAAAATCCAATGTATTTCCCAGAAGAATTTACCCGAAATAAAATCCCCCCCACATTATTTATATCAGTTTTTTAAGTACACAAGAACCAATATTTCACAAACCCAATCACCTATTGACCTCCTTCCCTAAATAGATGTCAAATCATACCACTAGACTATCATACCATATTTATAAAACCATTATATGTCCAATGTACTAACTCCTCTTGATTCTGATTGAATGATACCCGCATCCGGGTTATTTATATTTACCACAAACTGTATGGACAATTGCATCACATAGATGTAACAAAACAAAAACCACCTTTAGTTGGGTATACTAACACATCACTCTCCACATTCACCAAAAAACTACTAAAAATGATTAATTTTATTAAAACATCCATGGTGTTCTCCCCATAATTGGTATTTCCTTATCATTGATCTATGAGAACGAGCCTACCCATCATCTACTGTCATCTGAACATTGATACTCATGAGAACTATTTTCATTTATCTAGGATCCAATAACATCACGGTGCCTCATTCCATCTTTATCCAATTTTGATGATAATTTTACACTATACACTTAGTCTGGATAGATCTAATTCAATGTCTATGACCATTATCTTTAACATGTGACCCTTTTATTCCATATTTTCCTACTATGGGTCTACTCAATAATTCTAGAAACTCGAAATAAAATCACTTCCCAACTCACTATAGTCTATGCACTCTCTTATTTCCTTATCCTTCATATAAGGCCACTCAACCCCTTGGTGTTTAATAAGACCCGGTGGTCATGCTGCCACTTTTCTAATTTTTATAAAATCACATCTCACCACCCATATGAGTTAATCATATCAATATAATTACATTATTATAACACCTATTTCATCCTTTCATCACATTATACAGACCTCATCTCACCCATTGGTTATATCCCAATGCATCAGTTCCATTTTTCAAGTCCACAGTTTACCATATCCTAGGGAAATCCCTTCTTTAACCAACACATGTCATAACATAAAGGGTTAACACATTATTCCCATTATTTGATCATGTTAAGGTGTCTCACACCTTTTCACTATCATATCATATCTTATCATTATTTATATGTTATTGTATACCAACCCCATCAATAAATCATGACCCTGTTTTATATGGTTAGTGAATCAAGGAGTACCAAAACCCATCATACCATACAGACACCCCTCAAGGTCCAACACCCTAAATAGTCACAAGGTCTAGAAATATTTTATAATTTTGCCTATCCATGCCAAAATACATCAGATAAAACCATTGTTCATTTCCACCCATCACCATGACCTCACCCCAGAAGTCATGTGGCCTATATATCTCAATATTTTTATCATGTTCAAAAAAATCCCATTATAATTCATCACATGTCATCCATGACTATCCATGCCAAATAATCTAGCTAACCATTCCTCATGTACATGTCAGACCTATCACCACAATAAAACTACCCATGTTTTCACATCTAAAATACCCAAGGCATCCCTATACCTATATCACACACTATATTTCACCTCTCATTCAACAATATCAAATAAAAATCATTTACCCATGATACCCATATCTAAAGTCACTCATAGGTATGGGCTAACTCCATTTTTGGGTCACCCTCAATCATTATAACTCTTGTTTAACAATAAAATAAAAGCAACCTGCTACTAAATCATAACACAGACTCACTAATATCATGAGTCACATATCAACCACACTAGGTTATCCCACCTAGTCTACAAGTCACATCCCACATGGATCATAGATCATGGTAAAACATCTCTTCTCCATATTAAATATCACAATGAAACTCACATGCCAATTCACCCAGTCTAAGGTTCTCATATACGTATCAAGTATTTTATACTCAATCCACTACTCACTAAAGTGCCCAAATCCTCCATGAGAATATGTGTACCAAAATACCCCCTTGAGGATCAATATCTCACACATTTTCATAAATATCAACATCTCCCCATGATGATTTATATTTATTAAATGATAACTATGTTTTATCTAAATGACATGTAATTCAAAAAATATAGAGGAAAATAATTTATAATTTTTTTGATCATTTTATTTAGTTGATAATGTATGATAAGTAGAACATAAAAATAAATAACAAG
Organism: Viscum album; assembly: GCA_963277665.1. NCBI lineage: Eukaryota > Viridiplantae > Streptophyta > Magnoliopsida > Santalales > Viscaceae > Viscum > Viscum album. The sequence continues at coordinate 58,061,310 of OY728123.1, forward strand.
CTATATGGTCTTATTAAGTATAATTATACTAAGAATCTATATGGGAAAACACTATATGGGTTGTTATTGACACATTAAGTAACCAATCCTATTTTTTATTTATTTTTTCATTTTATAGAAATTTTATCACAATCACACAAAAGTCTTAAAATTTCATGTGGACCTACCTATCTAGTATGATTCACGAACACACACTCTCCTACCACATTGGTCCAAGAGAAAAATTTAAAATCTATATATCAAAAAAAAATCACTTTCAGCAAGAATTAACTCGACTATAAAATTTAAAAGTAAGAACATCAATCCAAACTCCCTAGTAACATGGAATTCAGATTATGTAGGTGTTATCTAGGCACATGAAATTGTGTACATTACAAATCCCATCTAGTCCTATATATAGTCTATCATATCCCAAATAGTAAGAAAAAATAAATCAAGGTACCAATACCACTTTATAACATCCTAACCCATTTCAGGCTATGATAAACAGATCGGTTCACTACAAGACCTCAGGCATGCCTCCCCATATTCTAGAGTCTACCAACTATTAGGGAGAATACACAGTGGTGTTGTGGGTATACTATACTCACATATAAATGTAGAGAAAATAATAAAAATAATATAAAACCAATATAACAATATCTAAATGAAAAAAATAACATCTTGGATAATCCATCTTAAATAAATAAAATACTCATGTTATAAAAAATGATCTAACCAAAATGTTACACAAATCAAGAAGAAATCAAAAAGATCTCCTATGTATATACCATATACATTCCAACCCAAATAAAGAAAAGTATTAAAAAACAAAAAAAATATTCCCAAGTCCCCACCTAATTCCATATTTTTTACTTTGCACATTATATCTATCTAAAACAACAAATATTGGGCCCATACCCCACCTAAACTTGCGACCATGAGATCTACTTGACTAACGATGTGTCAAGGCCACCTGAGTAGGGTTTGAGTAAAACTCAGTAGGTCACCATCAATGGTGACACTAACATAACTAGTATATATAGTGTATATGGAGTGTGATATGTTTATAATTATCAAACAAATGTATATAAGTGTAATAAAAAAATCAATGTTGATCCTCGGGTTATAAGGTGACACTTGAGGTCGACTATACATGATTTATCTAGAGTATAATGTATCTGAATATATCAAATAATAGCATAGGGGGAACCACATCCTACTCCAGAACCTTTTTAGAGTAAAACTTAGGGGGTCCATATCCTACCTTAGAACCTATACAAGAATAGTATACACATAGGGGGGATATATCCCACCCCCGAACATGTACTATAATTTCATACATGAGAGGGGTATCTAACCCTCAAACATTACATATCATATACCTAGGGGTAGTATCCCCACATGGAATCATTATAATCATCCATGAAGAGGGACATATTCACACCTAGATCTATCACTTAAAATACTTAGAGGCACATCCCCACCTAAAACCATCATATCATACACCCAGGGGGTTTTATATCCTATATAGAACTATTGTATATCATATGCCCAAGGGGTTTTATACCCTACCAGGAATTTCTATATATATCATACACCCATGGGTTCTCATATATCATTCCCATTAGTTGGCCACTTTCTCAAGCCCAAAACATATTACCTATGTTATCCTCTCAAACACAAAACCAATTCCAATCATTGTATTCATACTAGGTTATCCCATACTTGACTATATATACTACCCTCTCTAGAGTGAACATAGAACTAAGGAACCCATAGTAGTCCCCTAAGTCACATCATAGTCTTGACACCCTAAATGGGATATTTTTTATCATTCCAAACAATAAGGTCATAACTCGTTACTCAAAGGGTATATAGTCCCTTAATATAATCATGATCAAGTCATGGCCTAATTAGCCTCAGGGGTTATGATACAAATCTAGAACACATAAGTGGTATAATATTTAGCTCCCTTACCAAACAAAACTAATTCATTCCCCTCACTAAAATTGCACAAAATACTTTCCCCAACATCATTCTAAGATGAACACACATAATAGTGGTGGAGGATCATTCTCCCTCCTACCATATCATATATCTGGGAGTATCTCAAGCATTGTATGCCTCCATATTGCCTATCCCTAGGCAAACAATTCCATATTTATCACACTTCCTTACACTGTAAATGATAAGGGAACATATCCCAAGGTTAACTACATTTCATTCATTTCATTTATACCCCTTTTGGATCCATACATATTATCCCACGTATCCTTGGTTAGGTGTATGACCATCAATGATGAGGACCATATGCTAGTGTCCAAGGGTCCATTGTGGCCCTTAGAACATTCCTTATATTCATAGTAATTTTAAATAAAAAAAATCATTTTTATATGGTTTTATTGAACATGAGTAGTGATACCACATATCAAATGCTACATTACACAAGGAATAAGATTAGGGAAATACATAAGGGCCAACTACTTCATTCAGAGTGATCCCCTTAAATATAAATTCAACCACCATCAACTAAGATCATCCAAGCCCAACTAGCCATCACCCATAAATATGAGTCTCTAGATCTTATAATAATCATCCAATATAGACATAAACTAATTATAATTAATTTAAAAATTAAAAAAAATATTTATTCAAAAAATAATACTCAGAGTATTAATGAAGAATTACTCACTAGGAAATCTCTTATGATAAAATCCATAAGCAAAGAGGTGTGCACTGTCATCGATATCCATTGGGGACTTTATCATAAAAACTCCCAATTTCTCATTTCAAAACATCTATAAATTTAATATAAATTGATATAAAACCATAAATAAATCAAAATAGTGTAATTCCTAAAGAAAACAATAATTGTTGTCATGAAAACCTCCTCTTAGGACATCCCTAATAAGCTACACACCATAGAACTATGAAGTGGGAAGATTACACCATTATATAGTGGAATCATATCATTGAAACTATGGTTATGTGAGACAAAATTAGATAAAAGAAATGGGAAATAAAAAATAGGATAATGTGAGAAATATTATCATGATTTTTTGTGATGAGATTATTATAAACCACTTGGGTAAAAGGTAGATAGGAGGGGGTGGGGGAAGAGGAACTCAGCCTCCCTGAACTCACATGATTGAAAAGAGAGAAAACATGGAGGGGGTTTATAATTTATAATCACCCAATGAATGTTATTCCCCCTAAAAATAGTCTAGTAGTTGGTCATGGTGTAACAATCATGGACACAACATGACACACCCATGCTAAGACACAATATGGTGTGGCCCTTATTGGTCATGGTGTAACATTTCCTAGATATAGAGCCCAACTATATTCAGGTCATCATCAAGGAATTAATCCTTTGTTCATGGTGGGGAACCCTTCCTCAATATAGAAACAAAATCCATGGCCCAAGCCTCCATATTGTGTCCTCTTTCCTCTACATTGTGACCCCTTTATCCTCCTAGCACAACACCTCACTGTGGCCCTCATCATGAAATAATCCTAGAGTTCACGGCATGAATAGCCTTTTCTATGAAATTTAGAAGGAAATACATAAGGTTCCATAGACCCAATACATAAGGTTCAACCAAACCCTTATGTAAATATCACCACACCCAATACGTAAGGTCCTTCACCAATGTGTGATGCTCCACACCATAGTGTGACCTCCTTGCATAATGATCATTTCCTTAGTGAAAATCCCATACCAAATAAACCACATTATCACACCCAATGGTCATGGAATAAAATAAATCCTCCTCATCCTTTATTTTATAGTTCCTATATTAGGAGATGGAATGACTCCTCAACCAACCCTCTTAACTGTGTGACATTCACTATTCATGGTGTGGTGAGCCATCCATATTATAAAATCCATCAAGGGGTCACCATAATCCTACTCCAATGCTACATAGGAAACCAAAACACCTCTATGCCCTTTAATCAATTCTTAAAGCACCTCTAAGAGGTATTCCAACTCTGTAAATCCCATTCTGAATCAAAATTAAAAAATTGTCTCTATATAAGGAATAAAAATTCAAATTTACCTTGATTTTCACTAACCTGTAAAATGTGATTCATTATATTGAACTACTCAAATAACCTCTATACTACTTATAAACTTCTATAAGAATTAAAATAACCTCAATAATCACTAATAAAATCTCATTCATTACAATATCATGGTCACTTATCAATTTCATAACCAATGTTCAAAGTTAGGAATATATATTCCATCTATTCATATATATTCTATTTACACAGTATATGTTTTTTCCTTACTCTGTATGTTTTTTACAGGCACCATGTGCATTGTATATACATTAAATAATCAAATTACCTCAATTTTTTTGGAAAAAAAGTACATTATATCTATGATCATATGTTATGATGATACGCAATTTTATTTTTAATGCATAAAAATTTTATTGGACATATTATATATTTTGTAAACACATGACTACTTTTTTTACACTTAAAATGCTCTATATATTCCCATATATATTTTTTATATTAAATACTTTAAGGTGAATCGGGCATATTATTTCCATTAGGGTAAATGATATGTGTACTAGAGAAAACTTTATTTATATATAATATAAGTTATACTTCCCTTGTATAAATTAATTTAATTCAATACATGATAGAGAAAACATAAAATATGTTACATTTATTCTGTAAACATGTTCTCATTGAGTATGCTCATTACATACTAATAAAAAACATAACACAATAATTTCATGGATATTTTATTATACTTATAAGATATAATTTCCCTTGGTATTTTGTGTATTCTAAGAGAGTAATGTTAGAGTTGTATTTGGTTTTATGATAGGGAATAAAATGGTTATTTCATGAAAACCTGTCAACTATAAAAAATATGAAGTGTCTCGCTTTATTTTTCCTGGGTAACCATAACCATCATCAATAGATATTTCATATCATAAGGAATAGTGGATAGGAAGGGTAATAAACCATCAAATTGGGATTAATTTGGGTGTTCCTTTATAAAAAAAATATAACTTACCATAACATTTTATGTATCACTAGAAATTCTAAAACAATAAAGTTACCCATATAAGAGACTAAATGTTTTCAAAATACAAAACAAAATACCCCCATTAATCCACTAAATTGTGCCTCCTTTATCAAAAATAAATGTATATAGAAATTGGGATTATAATATTGATTGATTTTGAATAAAACATCATCCCAGAAATAGAAATTTCCCTTTTAATTATAGGATTAAAATGAATAAATTTATTACTAAATTCACTACCAATTACTTATAATTTATTTATTAATTTATACATGATAATTTTATACTATAGGGTGAAAAGAAGAGAATTTTTCAATCAAAATGTTTCAAAAACAACATTATCATTTTCCTTTTTATGATTAATGGTGTATAGAAAAAAATTAATTTATTCTAGTCTCTAAGAATATATCATATTCATATTATGTTATCTCTTATTTTTTTTTAAATATCTTCATGATAAAAATAGATCAAAAAAATATTTTGAACAAAGGCAATTCTTCTATGACTCTAATAGTCTAAATACTATATATAATTATTAATTTTATATATAATATTTTAAAAAAATTTAATTTAACTTATCATTAAAATAATAAATACACATACCTTCTTTTTTGATTACTCTACCAATACCAGTTCCAAATTCATTTTAATGTATTTATAAAATAGAATAGTTCTATAAGTGGATAGTGGTTAAACCACTCCTTGAGTGCATGGTAATCCTTCCCTTGAGTTACTCCGCATTTTAATAGAACATTCTTCTTTTTTTAACTTTTTCAAGGATTCTTAATATCTATTGAATACCTTCATAGACCACTTATAAAATATATAAATCCCATAAAAAAATTCAACCAAAACAATTAAATATTATTTGTTTACTTTTCCATGGATTCGATCTTTTCATTATCAACTTTTAATCCTTATATCCTCACAAAAACTATATGGGAAAGAATAACTGTTAAAAAATTAGATTTCTTAAATTTTTGAACCAATTTTTCTTTCTCAAAACATCTAGGAACTTCATTATATGATCTACATTAGCATAAAATGTTTTCATATACACCATAATATTATTAAAGTATATAATAATAAATTTTACAATGTATTTAAGAAACACGTGATTCATTGATATCATAAATGTACTAAGAGTATTGGGGGAAAACAACTCATCATTAAAAAATATCATATTTAATTTTTAAATTATTTTTATACTTATCCATGACTTTTATTCTTATTTATTGATAGTCTCATTTTCAATAAATTTTGGAGAAAATAGTTAATTTATTTAATAAATAAAAAATTTCATCTAAAATAGGGATAAGTTAATAGTGTCTGATAGTGATACTATTTATATATTTTTAATATATACATATTTTATATGTTCTATATTTCTTTGTAACTCATATCATTGGAAAAAAACATAGTCTAAGTATTTATTTAACATATAACTTGAATAAAAATTGTTAGAATTCAGACTAAATTCTCTTTTATTCCTCTAGGTTGGAGAGATATGTATAAATATTTATTAGGAATTATTTATCTATGAGATAAATTTTATTCTAAACACTTATAATGGGTGGTATACTTGATAGAACCTCTTATAAAAGTACATCATCATACTCAAATAGAAAATAATTAAAAATATTTAGAAAATTAAATTTAAGTTGTTAGTGTTTTGCATCACTACTTTTAATATAATCACTTGAAGGTTTTTCAAAATTATGAAATATTCCTTAACCTCACTCTTTTTTCATAATCACATTTATCTAGTAAATAAATTTTTCTATTGATTTTTTAATCTTTATTTATTTTCATTCATAATTTTATTCTTCTTTCATATCATCACCTTTTCTATTTCACTTTTATAGTTTTTTCCCATTATTTTTTATAAATAATTTTTTATTCTATATTTTGTATTGGTTACATATAGACACAAGTAAAAGGGTACATTCGTTGAAAAATGAGTATCTTTTTAAAAAAACGTCATAAATAAAAAATTTATCATACTTTCACAATCAACATAGTAGAAAATTGAACATATTAATTAGTACAAACATCATATAATACTTAATTGTTATACTTAATAATGAAGAATAAAACTTTTACCTATTTTGTGACATTTATCATTCTAGGATCATTTATTATTGAAGTTGGTGTAGATTTTCAGGATTCAAGGTTATTAGTTTAAACTTTTTTATAAACATATTTTTCCCTATGTTTTTTCATCTTCCTCTATCTTCAATGAAACTGCTTACCTTCCATTGAATTTTGAATCATGTATGGAAAAGTTTCTCCCATTGGTCTTTTTCATTAGACATAATTTTTGTATTAATCAATATTTAAGTGAAAAAGAGATTATATTCTTATGAAAAATCATAATTACCTTTCTTATGGAATATTATTTTTCTTCATCAATGGTATCATCATTAGTCTCACATTCACCAACATTATTAATTATCATGATACTTTTATTTGGTCACTCATTTCAAATGTGATCACTTTATTACCATTTAAAACAATAAATATTATTATTTCTAGATGGTTTCAGCTAAAATTTATCTTTTTAGGTGAGATAGTTATCTTATCACTCTTATGTTCAATTAAACCTTTTAGATTTGATGTATGACTTCTCTTTTTATTTTTATTTATCCTTGTATTAAAGGTTATAATAGGTTTCTTTATGTGTCATATCCATTTAATGTGTTTATCATTTTTATTCTATTGGTAGATCATTTTTTTATTTTAGTGTAATGGTATATATCAAATTGATTAGTTATCTCCCAATTAAGTTCATATAAAAACCATTCTATGTTCACCTTATGGTTTACCTTTATGTCAGATTAAATCATTTTGATCTAAATATTCTTATAAAAATAATCATTTTTCTGACACCCTTGGGTAAAAAATTAATGTTTATTATAAAGGTGTCTATTATAGTATGACAGAACATATAACTTCCACATAGTTAAATTAATATTTTCCCATTTGTTAATAAAATTTCTACCATATTTACTCCTCACTTATTTTCATATAGTCGTACAAAATAAGTGTCTAATTGGAAAACCCAAGAAAATAAAGTTTCTCCTTTTTCACCTTAGAATAATAATGAAAGTATAAAATTTATTTCAAACATATCCCCTCACTCAAATTAATATTTTAGATCAATATTTCCTTGAGGTGGTGGGGCGTTTACCTTAATACCTCCAATGGAATCGCTATCTTGAGGTATCCTTTATCCTTCTTTAGGTTACTAGAATAACCAATATTATTTACAACCTTTTCTAAATTATCTTAATTATATTTCATGACATTATACATGAGGTAATAATTATTTGGTGTTGTATCATGTCCTTGGATACCATGAATTCTTTATGGGTTTGGTTAATTATTAATGAATTTATTCCATTCATGAAGTTCCATTAAACTCTGATCATGATGCTTCTTGAAATGGATCGCTAAGGAATGAATTTGGTGTTGTGTATATTCATTAGTCATATATTTTATTTGGATTTATTTAACACTATCATGATATATTTTATTCCTAAAATTATATTTCACAATGATCATATAAATAAACTCATGTGAATAAAATTGATCACCTCATACACAAATATATACACATTCTAATAACAATGATTACAAATTTTCTCCTTACTCTGAGAATCCAAATCAATTCCTAATATATTTTTAATTATTTACCTTTTTATAATATTACATATTATAAATCCTTTCTAAACCACAATTATGTGGATTAATTAATGAACATTGTCTATTCAAGATGAAAATATATTTTTTTAATTAGGTTAAATGGAATAAAAATGAATGGGTATGGTATGGTCAGTTTACCAATTATTAATGAAAGATAAAAAAATCAATAGTGATATGATTAAAATAAATAAATTTAAAAAGGTGAAATAAATAAAATAGGAGCTTGAGGTAATAGGATTATAAAATTAATTGTGTCAAAAAAGTGAAGTAAAAATATACGTAGTAAATATTTCTTCTAGTTTATTTGGAATATCTCATAAAATGGTTACACTTGTTATTGTAAAACACGATATTATATATAGATGCAGTTGATTTATCTTAGGATAAAATTCACATATATTTAATTAAACATCAAAATTAAAGATCCTAAGGACTAACTAATATCACTGAGAAGGGAGTAAGTCTATGATATGATGTTTAATATATTTTAACAATTCATTCCAAATCAAAAACATTATTGTTTTCACTATTGATAAATAAATAAATTAGCCTTTTCAATTACTCAAGTATGTAAAATTATCATGAATAAAATCATGAAAAATATAAAGAATACATCAATGACTTTTACAATATTTACTACAAAATGTGAGAGGCATGTACTTGGTGTATAGTTTTCATTATCCCATATTAAATAGACATTGTTTGTTATTATCATAAAAATAAAATTGGATTAAGGGGATTGAATTAGAATCAAAATAATATCTCCAAACAAAATTTTGTTCCCTCCATTTTTTTTAATTTTGAGGGTCAATCCCCATTATATTGAATATAAAATAAGAAACCTATTTTAAATATGGGATCAGAGGAAACTAATTACATGGAAAATACACAATTTCCTAAAATAAACAAGACCCAAAGGTTTAAAATGGTCTTGAGAGTCCACTGGGAAATGTATATCAATATTAGAAATAGAAAAAGTCCCATCTCCCCTATCATAAAATGAAACTGTGAAATCATTAAATGATAACGTGTTTCCCCCAACCAATAATTTGTGTCGTGATGGTTGAACAAAATGTGTAAGATAATATATCCCACTAAATGGGTGTGATGGGAGGGTTAGATGAGAGGTTCTACCACACCTATCACTCTTTTGATCCACCCACCTAATAATGCATGTTAAAAACTCACACTGTCAACCTGATGCAATGTAGATCAAGAACAAAAACACATTGCAAGAACAGAATAGGGTGCCCATCCATTAAATGAGAACAGATGGCTAAATGATATATGTAAGCACACCCATGCCTCTTTTAAGTTTGGTCACCCATCAATTCCTGAAAAAAGATACATTGTTATCCAAATGCAATGAGATGATATCTAATGCTCACCAAGACATTTTAAACCTAATCAAAGACCCAATATCCAAAACATAGTGAAATAAAACTGAATCACACCTGAAGAAAAAGCCCCAAAATCTACTAGAACCACTCTTCTTCCAACCAAGATACCTTTGGTGTCCTTGTCCTTTACACAATCAACCACACAAACTCCCCTCCATCGCTATCGATTTCACCACATTCTACCTCACATGTCCCTATTCTAACACCCAAGAGAATTTATCTACCTATAAACCACCAAGAAAGTCAATAAAATACTTTAAATTATTGAAACACCATACAAGAGAGATATTAGACAAGCCATATTCCATCCATTGAGCAGCCACTACTCGAGCATTGAAACACTTCCAATTGAACGATCGTCAATCCTCACTATGGGAATCCAGATCTAAATCCAGATCCATGGATGTGGGAAGTTAGGGAGGTCACACTGTAAGGGAAGGAACCTGATGAAGATGACGAGGGAAATCAAAAATAAATGTAATTGAGAGAAGTATTCAATCAAAGGAAGAAATAGTAGCTATCACCATATCAAATGAGGGTCTGGAGAGAAAAATTCACAACGAACCTATTTTGAAAATGTCATGCAGAGGTGATCAAAGCCACAGAAGAGCACAAAAAAACCCTAGGAGAGGGAGTTTACAATCCTAGGGAATGTTGAATCATCTTTAATTTTGTTCCTTCTACATGATTACAAGTATAATAGTTTTTATAATAAATAATAATCAGAAAAAAAAATATTCTGTATTTTCCACAACATCAAAGGGGATATTATTTTTAAATTATATATGGTATCCTAGTTTTTTCATGGGATAAATATATTATTTTTAATATTTTCCATTTCTTTACTCATGAGTGATACAATAATAAGAAAAATATTTTTTCTCAGTCAACATCAAGGATCTCAATAAAATTTTATAAATGTTTCTAATGATATAAAATCATTCTCTTAGAGATCATATAATCTCTTAAAATATGAAGTGATTTGTATTTATATTTATTTTACTCATGGATCTATCATTCTCATTCGGTTGGGTGAGATGGTTTTTAAGAGGTTTTGGGATGTGTTGTGGGTTGTGGTGGGAGGTTCCAGGTGACCCGGACTGGGTTCAGGAAACGATGGGTTTTGGTTTGGTTGGGTGATATTAGTGAAGATATTGACTCCATGTGAAGACTCCTTAAATATCCTACTCTACTTTGTATTCAGGTATTACCTCTCCTCCCCAGGTTATTATAGCAATGTATTTGTCATGAAAGATTTGGGAGGTGTTGTTTGAGTTCTTATCAGTGTTCCAGGAGGCATGATCTTCATTCGGTTGATTCCATTGGTGTTTTATGTGGTCTACTGATGGGGGGTGATGACATGATGTTATTGAGGGTTTCAATTTTATGGTGTGGTTTTTAATGGTGATGATGGTGGTGGTGGATTAGAGTTTATGACAGTCATGATGAGGGAGGCTTTGCGAGACGGTGGCGACGCCCATGCACATATTCACAGTGTGCGTCTTCATGTTGGTTTTTAGTGATTTTTTATTCTGGAATGTGAAATCACCTAGACACTCTATAAGAAACAACTCTGGATTAGGTTTTAGAGTAGGAATTATTAACCAAATCTTGGTCATCCATATTTGGAATATCTAGAGGGTATGACTTTTTTCATTAGTACATAACTCGTGCAACCCTGTATGGGACATCTAGTCGAGCAGTCATGAGAAGGTGGAGGCCTGACATAATGATGTGGTAACTAGGGAGGTGCAGATCCTATAGTTTCTTTATGGGTTTTCTTTCCTTTAATGCTTTAATTGGATGAATTTTTTAGGGTTCACACTTTTCCTTTAAAATTTTCATCTAAAAATACAAAAACAATGGATTTTTTCATCAACACGCTATTTTATCTAATGGTGTGATGTTTAAAAAACTCCAAAATTGGGAGAAAAATATGACTGGATTCTATAGTTAATTATTTATAATCTATGAAGACATTTCCATGTAATATATTTTATCAAAATGTTTATATGTGAGTTGTATATTGATAGGACCAATTCTAAATAAAAAGTAATGAATATTTTTTAAGTCCTAAAAATCATACAGTAATAGTTCAATCATCACGTCACAATAATATACAAGAAGAATAAGTTTTTAACATGTGTGAAAATCACCCTACAATATATATTTTTTATGATGTGATTACTTATTGGGGTATTATAGATTCACTCATATAAGGTGTTTCCCCGCAATACATGGTTGTAGTTTGTGTAAGTTAAAAGAGATGAAGTTAGGTACATGATTGTTTTTTGTTAACTATAAGTCTTTTTATAATTTTATCTATTAAACTATAGCACTGAATATTAAACTATAATCTTCAAGCCACAAAATTTTTATGTCACTACACCGATTTTATAAAAGATGTTTTACATAATAGTTTTTATTAGTCATGTCATAGAGAGTTTGTTGAGTTTTCAGAGGATTTAATAGATTAGAAATATTGTTCCATGGAATATATTTTCATTCTATAATTATTTTAAGATATGTGTATTTTTTGGATCTAGTAATATATAATAAGAAGTTCAATGTAAGATTTTATCCTTGATTCCCATATCTGAGTTTGACTGATCATTAGACTACTACTTTGAGTATTTCAGCATGATTTTTTATATAGTATAAAAACTTAATGTTTATCATAGAGAATAGTGATGAAACTTAGTGAGAGTTGAAACCCCATAAAGGGAGTTTTTTCAAAGAATTTTTTTGATAGTTTGAGATAAAAATAAATGTGAACACTTAATTCATCATTGTAGAAACTTAAGTAAGGTGATGAATGATCATTTATACTTTTTGATGCTTGTTATTAGTTATATTCTACTATTTTTTATTTTAAATACTTATAATATTACATTAACATATTCCTACTCTTTTCCCATTATTTATTTGGAATAAAAATAAGAATATGTGTGAAGTGAATTACAACCACTAAAAACCAAGGACATAGCCACTCACTAAAAGTGTGTGTGAACTTTGTAAAAATGCCTTTTGTTGTTTACTATTCTTTCTCTAGATCTATCTCTCATTCATATCTATAATTTTATTTAAATTATATGTTTTAACTGAAACAAAAATATTTTTTATGAGAAGGTTTTTGAGGACTTTTGATTCATTCCCCCTTCTTAGTCATCGGTGATATTTCTCCTTAGCCTAAAAATGGTATTTGAGAATTCTTTTATTTTGAGTATTTTGGTTAGAGAGATATAGTTTTAGGTATTACTTGGGATTTAGGTTTTATCTTAATACCTATATATTTTTATTAAATAAATTCAAATGATATTATGATTTCCATTAACAATAAGGGTGACCCATGTTTAATGGAAACAAGTTACACTTGTGTAAATAGAGGATGATTCTATATCTTCTTTCACATGGATTGTAAATACTTTAAATCACTAAGAATAGTGTTTATCATACAAAATATAGTATAGAATTCACATAATCTAATATTAATAATAATAATAATAATAATAATAATAATAATAATATCAATAGGAAAGAACATAACTCATCATTCTCATCCCTCTTAGATAATGAATTAAAATGAGTTATAAATCTAAAATAACAAACACTATATGTAGGAAGCTTTATGATATTTATGAAAGAGATAATAAGGTCAAAGAGTCTAGATTAAAAATATTACATGAATAATTTAAGGATATTAATATGTATAAATATTAATCTATGGATGAGTTATTTTTTCAAGTGAACAAAATTATTATCTTAAACTAAAGTTACTTATTAGTTCTTAAATATAGTACCATAGTGAAGAAATGGATATATATTTTATCGAATAATTTTAATTCTAAAAATTTATACTTTATAAGAATAATACTTGGATGAGTTTACTATTGATAAAATTAACAGTGTCTTGATAGACTATGATATGATAAAGGGAAAACATTGAAGTGGAAAAGAAAATTTAAAGAAGAAAAAATTGTTGATGTGGACCTTTTTTGATATATTTTTTCACATCCATTTTGGAAAATTTATTGGATTACTAATCAAAAAATACACTTATGGTGGAAAATGTAATTCCGCGACCCTAGATACCTAGAGTCGGTGCATTATTAAATAACATTAGAATGATCACAAAGGATCAAGTCTCGAAAGACCGATTAGTTTAGTAGTCTTGGAAACACTAGATATATTCATAAGTCTTACAATACATCATAAGGTAAAAAAACTACAACAACATCTTGTCTTCATATCCCCTCATACTATCCCTGCAGGTCATTCATAAATTACTTCTTCATAATCCTGGGAAAAATAAAACATTGAAAGGGGTGAGGTCAGATGCTCAGTAAGGATAACATTATAGCAGAAGCTTTCATAGATAAGCATAAACACTTAAGGTAGTTTATAACTAAAATGAAAGCCTTTTAAACTTGAACTTCAGCATAAAATGGAAAAGATAAAATAAAATAATTTCATTTACTTACTCACATGGATATTCTACTAGTCGAATGATCACATGCAATATCAATAACCACTTTCATAATGATGGAATGCATAATGCCAGACTATCATAACCACATAGCCAAGGCCTTGTGCCAAGGCTACAAATAAGATTTTGCCAAGGCCTCGTGCCAAGACACTAGTTTGTCTCATGAGACCTACTGATGCATCGAGGAGCTATAACGGGCTCCACCCGTCACTTATTAAGTCCAATGCATTCCTCATATGAACAGGTTTAAACATAACATAAACATTCGTATTAAAACTAGCATACAAAATGTCAATACTTTAACCACAAACCATGAATGGTATAAAAATAGCACATCCACAGTCAAACATAACTCATTCGATACAATATGGAAGATCGTATTGTATCACATTAACCTCAATCAAGAATAATTAAGGATGTTGACATAGATGAAAATAATCATCAAAACTATTTGAGAGAAATATCCCCCTTTTCTTGAAAACATTTAAAATTCACACTATTTTTCAAGAATCCATTTAAAAATAGATTTTTGAATCAAAGTGTCCCATACCACTTTGAAACTTTTAAAAGGAGTTTTAATTTTAAAACTTTAATTTCCATATAAATAAATCCTTAAAACCATTTTTTTAAAACATGGACATTAATGAGAATGATTTAGAAGAATAAGCCTTTAAAACATTTAAAAATGGTATTTTAGTTAGAGTTTCTAACAAAAAGAGAGACTTGAATACAAATAATTGAGGAAATAAAAACATTTTAATATCATGAGAATAAAGTAATTCATGATATACTATGTCAAAGTACATTATATACACCACATAAAAGTGATTTTGTGTAAAACAACAAAGAAGTCTCAATGGAATGTAAATTGAGATGAAATCTCTCATAAAGGTTGTATCCTTAGGTTAAGGATAAATCAACGACATAGTTATGTGTGACAAATATAAATACACTAAATATGATTGGATATTCAGTTTAAATCAATCAAAGGATATTCACACATAATCTTATAAAAACAACACTAATGAATTGGATGTTTAACTCAACAAATGGAGAGTGAGTTAAAATTACTCTTATCAAATTCATATCGATGACTTGAGAAATTATCAATTGAGTGATTATGTGTATCAAAAGTATATCCACAGAAAAGGGGAGTGGAAATTATGACATAATTAAATGAATAGTGATTCCACACATAATCTTGGAGTAAAATAATCAATGAAGTATGCGTAAAGCCGAATGAGTGGAAATTGAAATTTCAAATTCCCTTATCGATTTGGTAACTAACAAAACATACTCCCATAAAAGAAGGATAATACAATGATGATGTAAATATCCATAAATTAAAGTATATTACACAATGAATACAATCATGGGCAGTACACACACCACATGCAATAAATAAGTGGTGAACAATGGAATTCTCACGGAATTAAAAGTGAGATAAGAAACCCCTTACCTTGTACATTTACTTGGTTGGGGGTAGGTTAACCTCCTGTATAATGTTGAAATAATTTTTATTAAATTATTCATGAATCATATACATTAATATGATATCATATATGATCTTTTAACATTTCTTTGTTAATAATATCTTAGAATTATCGTCGTTTCGGGTGTTAACTTACTCGTTTTCTTTTATATGTTTTGTTACGTAAGCCATGTTTGTCATGGATAGGTTGTATCTTATTCATATCCAGAATGATATAAAGTTCTTAAACATTATTTTTAAATCATCAAATGATAATTATACTTGAATGTATATGATGGAGAATGAATCTCATCGCGTTCGTGGAGACGGTAGTCTGTACGTACGCACGAGCGACAATATCATTCTTTTGATATTAAAATAATATATAATTGGATGGTATATCATATATACAGAATCATTATCATGTTATATTTATTATTTAAATTAGTTACACATCATTATTATACCCACCCAAATAATAATATATTGAATAACAATTACACCACGACGTGGAGACGGTAAGTCGTACGTACGCACGTATGGTGACATGTTATTCAAAGGGAGGATAGAATACTGAATATGGTTGTACCATATTTATAATAACATCACAGTATATATAAGATACTAGAGTTATTATTTTATAATGGTAATAACAAAGAAAGAAGAAGTGGAAGAAGAAAGGAACTTGAAAAGGGGTGGTGAAAACATTACCTCTTCTTCGGGTTCTTCCTTTTGATTTGATCAAAAGGGGTCCTTAGGTTGGATTTATGATCAAACTAAGGCCTCTAGGTTATATTGAGGGAAGTTGAGAGAGTATTTGGGAAGGGGTTTTTCGAACCAAAAGGCTTTGAAGGTGTTAATAAATGATAAGGAGGGGTTCCCTTTTATAAGAGGGGTGAGGGGCACCTTTGGAAAAGTTAAAAATATTAATTTATAATAAATTCATATTAGGTTTTTAATGGCTAAAAATTTGATTATTCAAAGTTTAATGTGGGGATAGGTCGAAAACCATTCAACCAATATAATTTATACATGTTTGAGTTACTATATTAACCTTATCTTTTAGTTTTAACTCTTAGTTAATTAGTTTGACATTTACCATGTCACTTTGTATTTTTATATTATATAGTTAATAAACATACTATATACATCCAAGAGACCCCCAAGTGGTCCATTAATGATATACCTATCATGATATAAGTCTCTTGGCCGAACCTTAGATTTTTAGGAATTTAATATCAATTAATAATATAATATTGGTTTTAAAAACTCTTTTATGTCAATTTTGACACTATTAAATAGTTGATTTTTGTGAAACTCATAACAGAATGATTACTTAGAAAAAATTCAATTAAATCAATCCTAATATGTCATATTATCCTATAAAATTAGTTTAATTCATTAAAAGTCTTAAATTATATTTATTTGGGTATTTATAATATCAATTATTTTACTTTTTCACTATTATGGTAATTACTGCATCATCATTGTGCCATAAATATATTAAATTATTTAATGTCTAAAAATTATAAATAAAATATAATTATGTATGAAATCTTATTATATTTATAATTAATATTTACAATCGAATTTATCTCATGTATAACCCTATATTAAAAAAAATTTAGTAAATAAACTTTGATTTTAACTCTTTTAACTCTTCTTTGAATTAAATAATAATAAATGTCCTAATCTAATCCAAGTAGACCTAAATGATAATAGTTTATTCCTAAGGTTGTTTTTGGTCGAGATACACTTGTCCAATAGAATTAGGACATGTTTTAGGGTAATATTAATATCATTTTTACCCTTAATTACCCTATTTACTTTTAACCGTGGTAAATAAAACTAAAAAGTTACTATTCACCAAAAATTATTTTCATCTCATTGAACCACATTTTACTTCTTGATATTAACTGTGTCTCTCAGATTTTCAAAATTCCACTCGCAGAAGCGGTAAAATTAAGTTTTATGAAAAATTCAGTTTTTTTAACTACCACTTAGTAGTTTCACTATTCATCAAAAATTGAAGTTTTTCAGAACAGTGCCAAAATTTCACCCTAAGATATAATTGATATTCCGAATTCAAAAATTATGTCTATTTTACAATATTCTAAACATATAAGTTGCATTGATTAATTTTATAATTAATTCCCGTTGTCACAACAAATACCGTGTTTTTAAGAAACAATATATATCAAAAGATTCACAATTGTTTAGGTCCAATTTCAAAGTGAAATTAATTCTAATGAACACCATTGGATAAAATGGTAAAAATATATTCTAATTATACTTTAAAACCACTTAATAATATAATTTATCATTATAAATTATTTTGATTTAAAAAGTTGTTTTTAATTAAAATTTAGTAATTTTCACTATTCATCAAAATATAAGTGTTATCCGAAATGTTCCAAAATTTCACCCTAGGATAAATTCAATATTCCGAATCCAAAAATTAATTCCATTTGAGAGATAGAATTTATAAAATTTCAGTAGGTATTACTATTCATAACTGCTAGTTTTATTGGTTGTGGTGTGTTAGAATCTCGAAGTTGCGTACAATGCACGCCATTGCATTATTCGAAGGGAAACGTACCGTGGAAGCTTGGGGTGTTACAGAAAATTATTTTTATTTGGATCATTTTGAAATGAAATAAGTAATTCTTTGAATGTTTGGATGGAAGTATGTGATTTTGGAGTTTAGAAGATCAAATGTTCTCATCTTGATTTTACATATATTCTAAGAATACTTTTTTTGATATCTTGATTAATATTTCATTAAAAATATTATTTTCAATTTATTTTGATGATTTCATGGTTTTAAAATTAAATTTATAAATTTTCATGTTTTCATATTGAATATTATTTGTTGGAATTCATTTTAAATCTTTTGTTAAAGTATAGAATTAAATTTTTATTTATTTATCATTTATCATTTTTGATTTCATTTTATGTTTATTTTTTATCTTGTAGGTACCCATATAAGCAGATTTCTATAAAGGTGTATGGAAACATAAATAAATTTTCACATGGGAAAACTATATAAAGGTCTATCACGTAGTAAGATAATCTCATAGTAAGATGATCACATAGGCATTTATAGTAGGAAACCACATATTAATTTCCTAGAAGGACTTATATAGGGGAATCCCAAGCTAGTCATACATGTAAGATCTTTCCAAAATAAATTTTATAAGTAAAATCTATATAGGGGTTATCATATTTCTGTCCATTTAAGATAATTTTGAACAACAACAACATAAGGATAAAAATTCCATGTCCATGAAATTTTTTTTGAGGTTCCCAGAAAATCCAAGTAATAAAATTTAAGGGTCCAACAATGTTAGATAATTACATTATTGGCAGACTACATAACCAATATTCTACATAAAATAATTCTCTAGTGGGGAAATCCCCCAACAAAAAAACAAATACCCATGTATATATTTTATTGCATGTTTAATTATCTAAATGTAAAGGATCCTACATAGTCAATTTTCTCAAAAGATAATTTTTCTCCACTTGCTACCCATGTAAGTATTTTTTTAGAATTACCATGGAGGGGGATTATAATAAGTCTCATGTAGAAAAATTGTTACATTATGTATGAGTTTTCTATAACTTCTATATAGGGGAATATGTCCATATAACTGGAAATATAAATTTTAGGTTAGTTCAAAAATGTGAGCACGGATAGAAACACCTTTGTACTCAGGAATAACCTTCACTCAACAAAATAAGAACCTCAATCGAGTCTACAAAAGAACTCAAACTTGGATGAAACAATAACTACACTAAAGGATATATACTATAACTAAATGATAGAGCATAGCTAATTGAAGCTGAATGAAGGTGAATGGTTTCAAACCTAATTCTATAGTTTATAACCATAACTAAGATGGTTCCAAGAGTGAAGTGAGATAAATCTTTGATATCTATAAACTAAGATCAAGTTGAATAAGGTATTTGACTAATGAGGAACTAGGATTAGGGACTCAAATTATTTAGAAATTATAGCAACTGATTCAAGGTTATAAGGGGAAAATATGATATTCACTAACATAATAATGAATCCTAGTATAAATATAACCAAAGTGAAGACTTTACTTTTTAATTTTGAAGTCTAGATTGTATTTTTTTGAACCATGGCAGGCCTACTTAAGCATAAAGAACTTGACTAAAGATTGATTGTGAAGATGGAAGATGATTTGTACTCTTACATTGAAAATTATCTTTTATTGAGAAATATTTTTTTAAAGAAGAGTCACCCCAGCTTGATGAAAAAGAAAAAATAGTTGAAACTAGATCCAATAGATTATTAAAGTAAGAAGATTTGAGATTAGCAAGTGTGGTCAATTTTCAGGGATGATTGGGGGATATGGAGCAGGCCTCACATCTCTTGATTGATGGATTCAAATGTTCAAAGAGGGATACACACCATATATTCAGAGAAATACATCAATATGTTCAAACCAAGTCTCTAATAAGTGGTGATGGACACAGGTATGCATGGACCAATTTCATCCAATAATAATTGATTAAAGAAGATGAAATTCTGGTGTTATTAGACCAATACTACTATGAACATTGATAATGAATATCCAAACTAGCCTTATGATTGAAGATCTATGAATTTGGATAGATCCTGGAAGAGTCTGAATGGTTACTAGAGACTTGATTTTGGATGAGTGTTTGAAGGAAGAACATGAACTGAGATCAGTGTTTAGTTTTCAAGAGTTAAGGTTTTAAGTAATAACCTGAATTTTCATATATCAATTTAAAAATGTTGAAAAGAATATTATTTTTTAAAGTAATTATTTTAGAATTTAAGGAAGATATCGGGATGTTGTACAGAGCCTATCATGATGGTTAGGTTCTAATTGAGTTAGATTCATATAAAGTGGTTAGTTTATTTCAAGAGGAAGGCTAATATCACTGGCTTTTATAAAAATAAATATGTACAAGGACCAAGTAGGTGATACCACCTATATTGAGTGTTAGTGAGGTGAATTATAGTATTTCAAGGGATTTTTTGCATAATATTTCTTAGTATCGGGAGAGTTACACATTCATTTTACTAATGTGAGCTAGGGAAGATAGTGTAGTATGATTAAACACTCGAATGAGAATGGGAGTTCGAGGGAAGATTCTTTGTCTTATTTCCCTTTCTTTCATTCCCATTCGTATTTTATTTTAACTTCTTTTTCTTATTTATAAGGAATATGTTTTTTGTTTAAAACATAGCTTGGATAATAAGATTGATTTGGTTCATTTCGTAACTCCACTCATGTCATCATTTCAAACATTGAGTTTAATCTCTCTATTTTTCATTGAAATCATTCAAAAAACTGATTTTGGGGAGTTCATCTTCAATTTTCTTTCAATTTATTAGATTCTACAAGTGAAAAACTGCAGAATCTTTCAGCTACAAGTCAACTTTCTTAAGAGAGGATATTGGATCAATTTTTGGATTAATAACATAGTTATTTTTTCATGAATGAATAAATATATTTTAAACGAAACAATCAAAACTCTCCCTAATTAATCATTACATGTTCACTGATTATTTATTAGTCATTATTCTTCTTGAACCTTGTATTTCACTAAACTCAACATTTATGCCTCACTCATCATTTAATTCATCATTGAAAGTATCAAATATATTTATTTTTAAAACCTTCAAACTACTAGATAGTGGTGAGAAAGGTTTCAAACCTCAGTGATGGTAAAAACTATATGAAATCCAAGAAAAAAAACTGAAAACAAGAAAAAAACTATAAAATATGAATAAATTAATTAAATAACATTGGAAATATTTTTATAAATAATATATGAGAGAGTTAAATGAGGATTTTTGTGAAATTAAAGATTCATGAAGAAATATGATTAAAAAATAAGTAGTGAACATGTGATTATTATCAAGTATAATTTTTATTACTCAGTTTAAAATATAATTCTTCACTTGTGAAAAAATAACTGAGTTGGGAATCAAAAAATTGAGTTATCCTCCTCTATCAACAAGGTTGAAATATAGTCAAAAATATTATATATATATATATATATATATATATTCAAGGCCTCAAAGGGATTTAAGATCAATGATTCCAATAGTTCTTGTAAATAAGAATCATGAGTCAAAGAAAAATCCATGTACATCAATAAGTTTATATCATTTTTCTTAAAATTCATGAAAAGAGGAAAATGTGAGTATAAAGGAAAACATCCATTTAATTGTTTTAATTATGGAAATATTGGAAAAAAATTATCTAATTTTCAAAAGAAGTATTATGTATAATAAGAGAATAATCTATTAAAAATATCATTAAGGAGGAACAAGGTACAAATTTAATATATTGGAAAAAATAAAATATAAAGGGAAAGGAAAATTTATTAAATAGTAAAAATTTTATATCAAAATGTGACATATCATTTTTCTTTGAAGAAAGTGAAAAGAATTAGAAATATTTATAGGATAAATTTGATCATGATTTTATGAATTAATCAAATCATTCTAATGAACCTTCTAGTGTGTCAGAAGTAAATAGAGAAGAGGATAATAAATAATATATTTCTTATAGAAAATGAAACACATAGTTTCCCTAATAGAAAATAAAAAAATTAAAAGTGAAAAAAATAACTTTTAAGGAGACTAAATACTTGAATAAGAACCTTGATACATAAAATATCATGGATATTATAATAAATGTTGTTAGATACTTGAGAGAGATTAGTGATATTGATCTTTTTCTAGATTTGAGATATAAGATAATTCAAATAAAAATAATGAAATTGATTTCTATGGATGGGGAGGTTAAATCTATTAAGGTGTAGTTATTTTAAATTTTTGAAACCATGTTGGATCTTTAGAAGAGTGAGTAAAGAAAAATATTGTGTTTTTTTATCAATAATGAATTAAATAAGTTGTTCCTAATGATACTTGGTATAATTATTAGATATTATTAGGGATAGAGATATACCTTTAAGAGAAACTTATTGAAGGTTTGATTTACCATGGGAATTTTGATTTTCATAGTGTATAGGTAGTATTAAATTCCATGACCACTGTGTCGTAGTGGATTGTTTTGGAATAAATAGATAAATCATAGAAATTTATAGAAGGTTAAATGGATTTATAGAAAATATGGTTGTTATAGGAGGGAAAATTGTGATAGAAGTTAGATTTAAAATTGAGGTTTGGTTTTGACTATGATATTATAAAAATCATGGTGAAATTAAAAAATCCTTATAAGAAATGGGTGAACCATATAAAATGTTTTTGGAGTCATGGTGGATCATGTATAAGATTCAATAAAATAGGGATAAGAATGACACCATGCTATATTCAAAGTTATTTCAAGTATTGGGACTTATGTAGTTAAATAAAAATAAGTGGTTGGTCATCATAAATTTCATATATCAAATAATTATGTATGAAAGTGTGATATGTTGTTGTCCTAATAGAACATTACATGATTATTTGTGAAGTTTTTTTTTTGAAATTTAAAAATATAATTTTTTTAGGTATAATATAAGATTACAGCATTACGCTCTGAGGAAATAAGTGTGTTGGATAACAAAAACGAGATTTTTGGAGGCCTCCATGCCTTAGTGGTTTTTTATTTCTAGAAACTTATAGATTTGACTAAATTTTCATATAAACATTAAATGTATTTAAATATGGAATTTAATTTATTCAAAAAGGGAAGAAATTGAAGTAACAATGAGAGTTTGACATATATTAATCAAAATTATATCTCTTGGATGTTTAAATTAAAAAAATGGACTAAAAATATAGGATGGTTTTTCAAAATAGGTAATTTAGTTAAAACCTAAATATAAAGAGTGCCATTAAAGATCTATATTTAATAGAGAGTATAGAGTTATATCAATAATACATATGATGTTTTGGTGTAAATATCTAGTGATGATTCTTATGACTGACTATTGAGTCATGTGTTTCTATGTATATCTCCTTTGAAATAATGAGTGTCTAGAAAATTAAGGACATTTCACCTAAAAAATACAATTTATATCACATACTCTCACTAGAACAATGTAAAGTGGGGTCAAGCCCAAGTAAAGGTGGAGATTGGTTCTAAGGTATTTATTTTAAACTAATCTTATAAAAAAAGGGCTATGAAGCGGATGAGAAGAAGAAAATAATATGTGAAAAGTGAAGGTGGTGTGTTAATAGTGTTATAACATAATATATGTTAAGGAGTAGGATTCATTAAAAAAATAGATGGAGAAAATATTATTGAAACAACTTATTGAAGAGTGGTAATAAATAGAAATTAATTTCAACTCCACTAGAAAATTGGATCACCAAAAAATCCTATAACCTATTTTAAGAGTTATAGATACTACTAAGAGAAAGAAAATTTTATGTCTAGATAGTGATCTCATGAAATAGTGAGAAATGAAGTGATATAAATCTCATTCATGAAGATAAACTATTATTTTCTTATGAATTTGTATTTCTTATTAGTCCTACTTCTCAATATATCTATGTTTTTTAGAAGGTAAAATGATTTAAAAATTATTGAGAGTGATTTAAACTATTTTTTAATCAATAAAAAAATAAAATTGAATTAAAATAAAAATGCCATAAAAAATGAATTATATCCAATAATTAAATAAATAAGAACATAAAATGAATTATTAAACTGAAATAATCAAAATTTATCAAAATATTCATGTACAATGCATGTCTAAAATAAGAAAATTGTAATAAAATGTATTTAAATACATCAAGAGATGAGATAGGGAATAATTAATTTTTCTTTTTTGATTTCTAACTCCACTCCCCCAACTCTCATGATGTTTCTTTATCCTTGAAGTATATATCATGCTTCTTAAAACTTTCTCTCTTTATTGGATAGAATTTAGTTATGATTGAGTTAAATTCAATATAATTTCCCATGAGTGAGTTTATTCCTTATCTTTAAATGATATACCATTCCAAAATGAAATATCCCACAATACCTTCAATCCTAGGAAACTACTTTGAATATTTCGTCCAATGTTCCTCATTGTTGTTTTTACTATTCATTATCTTCCTCATAGTATACTCATGCTAAAACCCTCTAATTGAATATACTCCCAACATGGGTCTTGATTCATCCCAAGAATCATTAATCTAGATTCAATCCAAGATAGATTAAATCATCATAATATTTACTTTATTTTATCTTCACAGAGCTCACAATACTTTGATTCATTGATCTCGGATCCTCCTTGTGTTCAAATTCCAATTTAAGAATTAGGTCACCCCATAAATTAATTGAACTCTTGATCTTTTCATAACACTATTTTGACCTTAACACAACTCAAAAACTAAATGGGGGTACTATTACATATCTCACTTAAACATAGGGTTAATTATGAGAAACCTAATTTAGGGCCCTCTACAAAAAAAATTTGAAACTAAATACATGCAGAAATAGTAGACTCGGGTTAACTCCTGTATAGGACAATGTTATGGGTTTTCTTTTTTTTCTCTTATTTAATGGGTTCACTTTTGTTGAAACATTGTGTAATTGATTGGTTTAAATTTAATTTTATAATTAAGTGGCCTAACCTTTTATGGCCCCCTCTTTTTTGGGTAAATCATTATTCCTTATCTTCTCTCCCTATTTTCTCTCTTGTCAAACAAAATCTCATATGATTACCTAACCATTAAAAAAATTCATTTTATTCAGAGATGTGAAATAAATAATACAACCTCAAATATCCCCTAGACCAGTGATCAGATATCTATAATCACTCTTGTTTCATCACCCTTCTAATTATCGTAGTAATATAGAATCTTGAGGTGGCCTATGTGTGAAAAATGGAGTGAGAGGAAGAAGAATTTACATGCACCAAATAAAATGAAATTTCATAAAGTTAAACACGGTTAAGAAATTTCATAGATAAATAGAATAAAATTATCAATTACCCATAGAATTTATCAACACTATAACACCTCAAGCACCCACGGTACGTTTCTCTTTTAATAATGCAGTAGTTTGTGTTGCACGCAACTTGGAGTTTTAACACACCACAACCAATCAAACTATCCATTATGAATAGTAATACCGACTTTTTGAAATTTATAAATTTTATTTTTCAAAATGGAATTCATTTTTGGATTCGGAATATCAAAATTAGCTTAGGGTGAATTTTTGGTATTTTTCTGAAAACTCTCAATTTTTGATGAATAGTGAAAAACATTGCGTTATTGTTTAAAACTGACTTTTTATTTAAGTAATTTGTTGTTTAATTTTAATTTAATTTAGGTCAAAATAGATACATAATACATATATATTTTCAATTTAATTCATTGGAGTCATTTTATAATAAGTTTAAAGATCTAAAATTTTATTGAACTTTTTACCGTCTTTTACCCACCTTCTAAGAGCATTTACAAATTGCAAAAAAATTAATTTTACCACTTCTATGAGTTGAATTTCAAAATCCTAGAGTTACAGTTGACATCAGTAAGTAAAATTTGGTTCAATAAAATAAAAATAATTTTTGGTGAATGGTAACTTTTGGTTTTTATTTACCACGGTTAAAAGTAAATAGGAAGGGTAAAATGATATTATAATTACCCTAACACGTGTTCTAATTATATTGGATAAGTGTAATTCGACCAAAATAAACCTTAGGAATAAAATATTATCCTTTTTTCCCACTTGGATTAGATTAGTACATTTATTATTATTTTATTTAAAGAAGAGATAAAAGTGTTAAATTCAAAGTTTAATAACTAAACCATTTTAAATATAGGGTTATACATAGGATAAATTAGACTATAAATATTCATTATAAAGATAAAAATATTTCATATATAATTTTATTTTATTTATAATTTTTAGACATTAAATAATTTAATTTATTTATGACACAATTATGATGTAGTAATTACCTTATTGATGAAATATTAAAATATTTGATATTATAAATATCCAAATAAATTTAATTTGAGACTTTTGATGAATTACACTAATTTTATAGGTTAATATGACATTTTAGGGTTGATTAAATAATTTTTTTCTAAGTAATAATTCTGTTATGATTTTCACAAAAACCAAATACTAAATAGTGTCAAAATTGACATACTTGAGTTTTTAAAACAGATACTATATTTTTAATTGATATAATATTCCTAAAAATATAAGGATATGACAAAGGACTTAAATAAGGTTATATATATTAATAATGAACCACTTTGGGTTCTTTTGGATTGTTATAGTAAGTTTATTAACCATATAATATAAAAATACAAAGAGACATGGTAAATGTCAAACTATTTAACTATGAGTTAAATCTAAAAGATAAGGTTAATATGGTGACAAAAACCTATCTAAAACCTATTTGTTGAGAGTTTTTCGACCCATACCCACATTATCCTAGAAATAAATCATTTTGGATCCAATAGAAACCGAAAATTATTTTATTATAAAATAATATTTCAAGCTTTTCCTAAAGTGACCCTCACCTCTCTTATAAAAGGGTACTTCCCTTTATCTTAAATTCACACCTCCAAATCCATTTGGATCAGAAAAACCCTGACCAAATATCCTATAAAATATCCTCCCTTCTTCCTAGAGTCCTTAATTTGATCATAAATCCATCCTATGGATCCCTTTTGATCAAATCAAAAGGAAGAACCCGGAGAAGAGGTAAATATTTCATCACCTCTTTCAAGTTATTTTCTTCTTCCACTTACTATTTCTTTGTTTTTTCCATTCTAAAATAATAAATCCAGTATATTATATATATTTTGATGTTATTATAAAAATTTTACAACCATATTCATTATTTTATCTATCATATGAATGACAAAGTCACCATACGTGCGTACGTACGGCTTACCGTCTCCACGTCGTGGTGTAGTTTGTTATTCAAACACTTAATTATTTGGATGGGTATAATAATGAGTATAACTGATGTAAATAATAATTATAATATGTTAATGATTCTTTATATATGATATACCATCTAATTACATACACTTTCATCATCAATATAATGATATTGTCGCTCGTGCGTACGTACGGATTACCGTCTCCACAAACGCGATGAGATTCATTCCCCATCTTGATCATTCAAGAATAATTTTCATTTCATAATTAAAAATAATGTTTATGAACATAATATCATTCTTTATATGAATCAAATACATCCTATTCATAAAAAACATGGCTTATGTAACCAAGCATATAAAGTAAAATGAATTAGTTAACACCTAAAACGATGATACTACTAAAATATTATTAACAAAGAAATATTATAAGATCATATATAATATCATAATTATATATATTATTCTTGTATAATTTAATAAAAATGTTTTAACTATTATACATTAGGTTAACATACCATTTACTAAGGAAAATTACAAGCTAAAGGTTAATTCTATAATCTCTTTACTTATCTGATGTTGTTAATACGTAAGTATCTACAGGGACATGATTCCTTGTATCATGTCATTGTTATGTAATAATGCAACAACTCTAGGTAAATGGGGTTGGGGAATTACAAACATGATGAAGGGGGTCTCCTCGGTTCATCCACAAATTGATAAGTGTTCCATCACTTGAGTTATTACTGCAGCATAAATGAAAGATTGCAAGGACAACATCTGTTATGGTTGATCAATCAGTTATGGAATCAACCCCCTTCCTCAAGTGAATATTTCATATTTTATAAAGGAATGATTTGATTTATTTTTTGAGCTTCCAAATTTATTATGTGGGAAGAACGTGTTTCTTTTCCACTTTAGGTGACTTGTAATATCCCATGATTTTAATGTCAATATTAATTCCCTCTCTCCATATTTTCTCCATGTGCACAATTCGATGGTCAATATTTATCTATATCATCATGCACAAATATTTATTATTAAATAACTATACTCCCATGATATAGCTCCGTAATCCTTCATGAAGGATTGTAAAAATGATTTTTTAGTCAATGACATCACTGGATGGAAAAGTTTTATTATTGGAAGAGGGAGATTCATATTCTAGTCTAGTTTCATTAGGAGATATTTAACTTTTATGGATTACTCTGATGAATTTGGGCATAGATCTCACTTTAATTTGGGCCTCAGGTAAAATAATATTGTTCTTGAGATAGAAAATTGGCCTTGTCTTAGTAAATGATTGGGACTTGAGAAATTTGATTCTCAGAGTTGTGCTAGTGCAGCACTGGAATGGGTGAAAATATTGAAGTGGGTATCAAAGTGGAATGGGAAGGGAATATGGTAATGTGGATAGGTGCGATGGGGATGGTCTTGAGTACAAAATTATCTAATTCTAAAACTTCCTCACTGGGGTTTTTTATCCATAATTTAATGCATATTAATAAGAAAAAATGGAATCAGCTTCAATTGTTATGGGGAACCCAAATTGAAAGTTGTGTTAGATGGAATAGAGGATTCGGAATTCAAAATAAAATAATGCACTAAATTTTCTTCAAGTCATGGGGTGGATCTAAATTAGGATGGGTAATTATGGCTTATTATGTCTATATAGGGAAAATTCAAGGTGTGAGTTGCTAGTTTTATACAACAAACATGCTCTATTAGACTCTTTTGTGAATTTACTCTAGTACATAAGGTGTGTCTTCATCCGGACTCCCAATCAATAGATGGGGAAGAGTCTCAATTCCACTCTATTTTTTGATACATACCTAGGATATAAATACAGAGATAGAAAAATATATAATCACAAAATTCCAACATCGAACTTCCCATGTGGTTTTCTGTCATTAATAAAGTTAAAGACTAGATCATCGATTGAGTTTTCTTCAAATGGTATCGAGCTCTTGATTGGGTTAAATTCTAATTTTCATGGACCTATTCGATCATCCTTGAATCTATTTTTGGATAATATCAACTTTAGATCAAATTCTAGAATTACAAGTTTGATCAGAAATAGACCTGCTTAGTCCATTTGGTTTAGCTTCATCTGGAAAATATGTGAATAGGTGAAGAAAGATTCAATTATCTTCATCTCAGTGGAACCTTTAGTTCATATTTAATGGTTATTCACCAAGTATTGATATTTCTTCACTACTTCTTGTTTTGTGAGCTTCGACTTTGATTTGATATTTAGTGGTGTTGAATCCAATATTTGGAATCTTGTTCTACTTTAAAGTTCAATTGGTGATCATGCATTCATCTTCTCCCATCATAAATCAGCATGGCTCAAGTTTATTCTTTAAAAATAGTGTGTTTTGGTAGGTGAAGCTGCTTGATAATTCCCTAGGAGGAGCTCATGTTCACTTGTGAAGGTAGAGGATAGAATTTATAGTAAGTTTCAAATAAATTCTTTCAATAGGTTGGTGATAATAAATGTTTGGTTGTTTAATATACTACGAGGTGATCTTGCGGTTAGTTGTTAGAAATCCTCATGTGCTTAGTTAATTGACCATGAAAGGGATGGTTACTTGCAGGTGGAGGCTCATGGTCACTTGACTGGCCCTAAGAGACATAGTTATTTTGAGTTTTTATCAATTTGGTGTCATTTTACTGACAGTGTCTCTTCATATGGTCACTTAAAATATTCTAGTGCGATCACTTCAACCCTTTGAATTTTTTTATACATTAACCTTCATTTTATAAAAAAACTAGGTTAGGTTTTTTCCAATTAATTTCAAAAACAATAAAACAATTAAATGAATTTTGAAATTATCATATAACACCTTAAATTTAATTATATAAATAATATTGGGTTTTAATTAACAAATTAATTCTAAATTAAATTCCAAAACAAAACACAATTCCTCAATTCAATGAAATTAAAAAATTACAATACTGGTTTTTTATCTTAGATTTAATTCAAGTAAAGTCCAAAACACATTGAAATTCCATATTAAAAAGTAGAGTTAAAACATCAAGTTTAGTTTGTTCATCACACTATGATTTCAAAATTGAATAAAATAATTATATTTCAAAAATAAAATTATGGATTTTCCCAGTTGATTCAAAATTAATCAAAACTATTTTTAAAAAAAATTGATAAACTTTTAACAATTAAATTTCAAAATTCAAAGCATGGATTTTCTAAGTTCCTCCCAAAATTAATTGAACAGCCAAAAAAATATTTTAGAAAATTTAAAATTAAATTTTATATTTTATAAAAGTAAAAAAAAGGTTTTCACATGTATTTGAATCAATTAAGGTTCATTTATCAATGAAATATAGACTTTTTTTTGAAAATTTTAGTTCACATCACTCCACTAAACTTGAACTATTTCACTCCTGGAAAATCTTATCCTTGAATTTCATTTATTAAAAATAATTTTCCTACCTTTACCAAAATATAAAATCCATGGAAGAATAAAATCGCATGTTCATCCATTGCTTGAATTTTCATGCCTCTTATATTATTTCAATTCACTATCTCACTTCAATTCAATCAAAGTTCCAAGTCTAGGAGTGGAAAAATTTAGATTTAAGTAGAGTCAATGTTTTAGCAATAATGACTTCCATTTATCCCTTGATCTTAATTTTCTTAAACTATAGTTTGAATTTCCACTTCACTGATATAACTCAAATTAAATAATTGTAAGTCAATCTCACCCTTCTTCATCTGGATTAGATATTCTTCTCACCTAAATGAATTCATTTCAAAAAATTAGGGACTTTTTGTTTTTTTTTTGAATTTTTATTATTTTTTCCACAATGTATGTGAAAATAACTATGAAAAGGCACTTATTGGATATATAAAAATGGATAACTCACACACCCAGTGCCTAATATATCATATATTTACCATTATATCCTAATTTACCATTTTATTCTAGTTTCAAAGGATTTATGTTGATTTATTTTGATTTGGATCCATAATGTATTATTTTACATAGGGGAAAAGTTACCTAGGATTAAGTTCTATATTCTAGTGCCTCATGTTATCATTTTAATTTCATAATGATCATTTCACTCAAACTTACTTTCCTAGTTCTAAGAAAAAATTATCCATGAAGGTAGATACAAATTCACTCAGTATTTATTTAAATCCTTCAATTTCAAAACCAGTAATGTACTTCCCCCAAAGAAAGGTATTCAAATTAAACAGGACAATAATTTAATTAATGAAAATTTAAAAAAAATAACTATAAAAAAGAGTTATGTATTGTATTTGTAGATACAATAGTTTTTTATTTATTTTTGAAATACTTTTTAGTTTTTTATATATCTTTTTATATAAGGAAATAGAATAAATGTAAAATATGAAAGGGGTATTCATATCCTAAACTACCTTTTCTTATCTCCCCCACACTTATTTGAGACACACTTCCATTAAATTTTCATCATGAATTTTTTAGGGAACATGGATTAAAAATTTAGAGCATAAAAATTAGTGTAAAGTGGCAACCTGGGGTCCCTTATTCAATGGTAGTAAAGAGGAGTTTGGACTCCTCCATCAGTTTTATCTATAAATATTCATAGTAATGCTTTAATTTATAACCATTTACTTTTAAGGGGTTATATGATTCATATCCAT
Organism: Viscum album; assembly: GCA_963277665.1. Taxonomy (NCBI): domain Eukaryota; kingdom Viridiplantae; phylum Streptophyta; class Magnoliopsida; order Santalales; family Viscaceae; genus Viscum; species Viscum album. The sequence goes on from OY728123.1 coordinate 58,093,912, forward strand.
TGATCTCAACTTCACTAAATGGAAAGTTATTAGTCGTTATGTATCATTCAGTCCTTTTTGAATTAAGTGTACCTAGAATAAGTTTCATCCTTACAGAGAAAAATAACACTTTATCTTAAATTTTAGAATCTATTTTATAGATGAGTCTATTGTGGATAGTTTTGGATTTTTTCACATGTACATAATGGGATTATCATATGCCTCTCTTATTAACTCCACAAGATCTATTATCTATAGCTTCTTCTTCTCTCTAGCTTTTCCAAACTACAAGTTTCCTCTCTTATCATTCCATTAAGATTTGTTTTATAACATTACAGGTTGATGAAATTTTTTCCATAAACTATTCTATAAATATTCATACCCAAGGGGTTTTTATAGGTAGATATGCATGAATACAGGGCATCTTAAATCTTTCAACCCGAGTCATTATAGTTGAGTTTCCCTATCTTCTCCAGAATCCTTTTTATCACTCTATTGGAAACCTAAACCATCCCATTGGTTTTTGAATGGTAGGAAATGGATGTTTTATGGTGTACTCTATATTTCTTCATCAGGGATTCCATGTTCTTATTATAGAATAATGTTTCTTGGTCACTTATTATTGCTCGAGGAACTTCAAATATATATAAAAATATATAAATTTAATAATAGTTTTAGAATCATTGGTTCATATGTTCTTAACTTCAATCCATATAGAATCATAATCCACTGCTGAAAAAATATTGGAAAAAATAAATTACATAGGAAATGGTCCCATGAAATATAATCCTCATACATCAAATATTTTATAAAAAATCAAAGTTTTTTGGATAATTTCATTACTTTTAAAAATTACACAAGTAAATAGTCTATTTCGATACTTTTTACAAAAAAACATGTGAATCTTTAAAAATTGAGGGCTAAAAATTCCATCTTCCTAAAACAATTATCAGTTATTTAAGGTCCAAAATGGCCTCTACATATAAGTTTATGACAAAATATGAGCAAAGAATTAATTTTATCTTCAAGGATGCACCTATTTATTACTTGATCTCTATATTCAATAGATATGGATCTTCCCAGACATAGTATATTGATTCTAATTTTAATTTAATATTTTGATATTTAGAAAATAATGAGAGTAAATTTTATGTGACCAAATAATTAACTTGATCGACATACTAGGGATCTTGAGTGGCATCATATGGCTTCTCACTAAGAAAATAATCATTAAAGTTTGTTTTATATGGTTATTTTACCTCAATAGTGTAGGGTAGTCTACTCATGCAGTCTGAAACCAAATTTCTACAACCTTTCTTTTCATTTATCTCTATGTTGAACTCTTATAGTAGAAATGTCTATGTCATCAGTCTCTTCATTTCATCATCCTTATTGATCAAGTACCTGAGTGCTACAATATTAGAGAAAATAGTTACTTTACTTCCAAACAAATAAGATCAAATTTTTTTCAAAGGAAAAAACTAGACAAAAACTAATTAATAGTTATTTTATAGTTGATTTGAGTTGTTTTTGGGCTCTATAAAGTGTAATAAATCACTTTTGAGTGTCTATCAATCTTATGTTAAATTAAAACTCTATCAGAAGAATCACATAGTATCTCAATGGGTGTCCCTGTTTTTGTGGGTATATTATGGGGGAGGTGTTCAAAGATTCCTTCAATATTTCAAAAGCTTACTTGTATGAGTCATAAAAGAAAAAATAAGTTTTCATCACAAGTAGTTTAGTTAGAGGAAAATAAATATTACTAAAGTTCCTAATAAACCTTTTATAAAATCAAACTTGTCCTAGAAATAATCTAATGTGCCTCGTAGTGGTGGGGTAAGGTAATGGGGATATAATATCAAATTTGGATTTATCAACTTAAATTCCATATTTTTTAAATTATGTGCCCCAAAAACTATCTTTTTCCACCATAAAATTTAACTTTTTAAAATTTAAAACAAATTTTTTCTCAATACATATTTTTAAAACTTTTTCAAATATTTCCATGCAACTTTAGAAATTAGTTCTACACATAGTAAAGTAATCAAATAATACCTCCAAGAATATCTCAATCAAGATTGATAATATACTTACCATGTATTTTTAAAAGTCACCTAGGTCATTTAAGGATGAAATTAATGATTTGGTAGGAAAATTTACTAAATGGGCTTGTGAAGGTGGTCTTGTCTTGGTCCTCCAGAGAAATCGGAACCTAAAATACCCATAAAATTCATTAAGGAAACAATAATGACCCTTCCCAACTAGAATCTCTAAAAATTGCTCTAAAAAGGGTATGGGGAAGTGAAATTTTTGAGATACATGGTTCAATATTCATTAATCTATATAAACACTGCAACTGTTTTGAATCCTAGTTAGATTAATTCAATATTCTCATTTTTATCAATTTCGTATCCAGTTTCATTCAAGAAAATTTAAATGGGACTCAACCATTTATATTTAAAGATGGGATAAATTATTCCAAATTCTAAAAATATCTCAAATTATTAGTTAAAAACTTCCAAAAAGTGTTTTATTGAGCCTTTTTTGGTTTTGTCTCACGGGTTTGGACTCATTTTCAAGTAGAATACTATTTGTGTATGTGGTAGGGATAATCCTTGTAATGTCTCCCAGTGTCTAGTATATTACTATTGATTCTTTTTAAATATTTCCAAAGTTAATTATCTTCATTAGGCCTTAAATTATTTTAAATTATGACTATAAATTTATTATTTTTATTTAAAAATCATATTTCATGTTTGATGTAAACAGTGTCAATTCCAACTCAGGGGGATTTCTAGTGATGTTTCTAGAGCATCGTTCTCCATATTGGCATAATTTACATGAAAAATAAGAGTTTTAGAGATGTTTTTTAGAAAATTATCAAAATATATGTCATCAAAATATCTTTAATGTAACACCCCAATCTCCCACGGTACGTTTCCCTTTGAATAATGCAATAGCTTGTGTTGTACGCAACTTGGAGTTTTACCACACCACGACCAATAAAACTAGCCATTATGAATAGTAATAGCCACTTTTTAAAATTTTATAAATTTAATTTTTCAAAATGGACTTCATTTTTGGATTCAGAATAACAAAATTAGCTTAGGGTGAATTTTTGGTATTTTTCTGAAAACTCTCAATTTTTGATGAATAGTGAAAAACACTGCGTTATTGTTTAAAACTGACTTTTTATTTAAGTAATTAGTTATTTTATTTTAATTTATTTTAGGTAAAAATAGATACATAATACCTATATATGTTCAATTTAATTCATTGGATTCATTTTATAATAAGTTTAAATATATAAAATTTTATTGAACTTTTTACCGTCTTTTACCCACCTTCTTGGAGCATTTACAAATTTGAATAAACCTTAATTTTACCACTTCTGTGAGTTGAATTTCAAAAATCTAAGAGATATGGTTGAAATCAGTAAGTAAAATGTGGTTCAATAAAATGAAAATCATTTTTGGTGAATAGTAACTTTTGGCTTTTATTTACCACGGTTGAAAGTAAATATGGTAATTAAGAGTAAAAATGATATTATAATTACCCTAACACATCTCCTAATTCTATTGGATAAGTTTAATTCAACCTAAAAAACCTTATAAATAAAATATGATCATTTTGGTCCACTTGGATTAGATTAGGACATTTATTATTATTTTATTTAAAGAAGAGATAAAAGTGTTAAATTCAATGTTTAATAACTAAACCATTTTTAATATAGAGTTATACATAAGATAAATTCAACTATAAATATTCACTAGAAATCAAAAAAAATTCCTACATAATGGTATTTTATTTATAATTTTTATAAATTAAATAATTTATTTTATTTATGACACAATGATGATGTAGTAATTACCTTTTTAATGAAATATTAAAATATTTGATATTATAAACATCCAAATAAATTTAATTTGAAACTTTTGATGAATTACACTAATTTTCAAGGTTAATATGTCATGTTAGGGTTTATTAAATAATTTTTTTTTGAATTAATCATGCAGTTATGATTTTCACAAAAACCAAATACTAAATAGTGTCAAAATTGATATAATTGAGTTTTTAAAACAAATACTATATTATTAATTGATATAATATTCCAAAAAATATAAGTCTCGTACAAAGGACTTTCATAAGGTTATATAAATTAATAATGAACCAATTGGGGTTTTCTTGTCTTTTTATAGTAAGTTAATTAACCATATAATATAAAAATACAAAGCGACATGGTAAATGTCAAACTATCTAACTAAGAGTTAAATATAAAAGATAAGGTTAATATGGTGACCTAAACCTATATAAAACCTATTTTTTGATACTTTTTAGACCCATCCCCACCTTATCCTAGAAATAAATTATTTTAGAGCCATTAGAAACCGAAAATTATTTTATTATAAAATAATATTTTGAGCTTTTCCTAAAGTGACCCTCACCACTCTTATAAAAGGGGCACTTCTCTTTCTCTTAAATTCACACATCCAAATCCATTTTTCTAGTCCAAACCCTATCCAAATATCCTCTAAACTATCCTCCCTTCGACTTAGAGGCCTTACTTTGATCAGAAAGCTAACCTAAGGAGCCCTTTTGATCAACTCAAAAGGAAACACCCGAAGAAGAGGTAATAATTTCACCACCCTCTTTCAAGTTCTTTTCTTCTTCCACTTACTTTTTATTTGATTCCATACCAAAATAATAACTCAATTAACTTATAAATACTTTTATGTTATTATAAATATGGTACAACCATATTCTTTATTCTATCCAACCTATAAATGACAAAGTCACCATACGTGCGTACGTACGGCTTACCGTCTCCACGTCGTGGTGTAGTTTGTTATTCAAACACTTCATTATTTTGGATGGGTATAATAATGAGTATAACTGATGTAAATAATAAATATAACATGTTAATTATTATTTATATATGATATAACATCCAATTACATATGATTTTACCATCAATATAATGATATTGTCGCTCGTGCGTATGTACGGATTACCGTCTCCATGAACGTGATGAGATTCATTCCCCATCGTAATAATTCAAGAATAATTTTCATTTTATGATTAAAAATAATGTTTATGAACATAATATAATTCTTTATATGAATCAAATACATCCTATCCAAAACAAATATGGCTTATGTAACCAAGCATATAAAGGAAAATGAATTAGTTAACACCCTAAATGATGATACTACTGAAATATTATTAACAAAGCAATATTAGATGATCATATTTGATATAATATTTATCTATAAAGTTCTTGAATAATTTAATAAAAATGTTTTAACAATTATACAGGAGGTTAACATACCATCAACTAAGGAAATGTACAAGGTAAGGTTTAATTTCACAATCTCTTTATTATCCGATGTTGTTTTTACATAAGTATCTACTAGGACCTCTTTATCATCCACATCCATGTTTCTTAAAAATGTATTTCAAAACATTTTTGATATTTAATATAATATGGGTTAAAGTCATTTATACCCTTGTTTTACTTTTTATAAAATGGTTTGAAAGGAATCTTTTTGTCGTTTTTCAAACAAGGTACTTTATGACCTTTTCGACAAAATTATAGTAAGAATTCCTTTTTTTAACTTATACGGCGGGTGCGGCTATTTTCCACCATTATAACATCATAGAAACTTCCCATACAAGATTATAATAATATTTTCAAAATAAATTTTTTCTTTTATAATTATATGACTTTTAAATGATTTCAAAATAGAAAGAGATATTTCTCTAAAAAAATATTTTGATTTCATCTATGTCAACATCCTTTGATGTATTTTAAGCATGTTTAAAGTTGATTTATTATGATACAAAACTTCCATATTTTATTGAAGGTTTTGTGATATGTTTGACTATGGATGTGTTATTTTTATTTCATTCATGGTTTATGGAAAAAGTATTAACATTTTTTATTCTAGTATTAATACGAATGTTTATGTTATGTTTAAACTTTTTCATATGAGGAATGCATTGAACGTAGTAAGTGACGGGTCGAGCCCGCTATAGCTCCTCAATGTATCGGTAAGTATCATGAGACAAACTAGTTTCTTGACACAAGGCCTTAAAAAAATATTATTTGTAGTCTTGGCACAAGGCCTTGATTATGTGGTTATGAAGTATGGCATTATGCATTCCATCATTATGAAAGTGTCTATTGATATTGCATGTGATTATTAGACTTGTATAATATCTATGTGAATGATTAAATGGAATTATTTGATTTTATCTTTTCTATATTATATTGAATTTTATGTTTAAATGGATTTTGTTTTAGTCTTATACATTGCCTTAAATGTTTATGCTAATTTATGAAAGTTTTTGCTATATTGTTATCCTTACTGAGTATATGAGATCACCCCTTTCTATGTTTTATTCTTTTCCTGGATGTGAAGAAGTATTTTATGGTTAACCTGTAGGGATAGGATAAGGATATAAGTGTGTTCAAAATGGGACAAAATGTTGTTGACGTTTTTATTTCATGATGTAATGTAAAACTTATGAATGCATCTAGTACTTCCAAGGCTACTAAACTGATCGGTCTTTCAGGACATGATTCCTTGTATCATGTCAATGTTATATAATAATGCACTGAATCTGGGTAACTAGGGTCGGGGAGTTACAGTTGGTATCAGTGGAAGTTTAGTACAAACCTTGGAAACTAGATTTAGAAAAACTCTAATTAGAGAGCACAACCCTAAGATAAACTTTGAGTATTATTATAGAAGAACTTCTTAGAATTTTGGTACTGTAAAGATTTTTTCAGTTTTCTAAGAAATACATCCATGTCTAGATATGATCATGTATAGGCGGCTCTGGTACAGATGTACCTAGGGGTAAAACCCGGAAACACCACTTTGAGCTAGACTCAAACAGGAACTGTTGTACGACAACGTGCCTTGTTACACTCTTGGTTACGACACTCCTGGGGGATATGCTTAGGATAATTCTCATTTTCTTTATTAAACATTATGAAGTGTTTATGAGTATATACTTCCTAAAATATTTTTTTTTATAATTGTTGATTATATCCATAAATTTTTCAATTTATGTTAACTGTTTTACAAGTTTGGAATTATGTATTGTGATTAATAAACTAATCTAGTGCATTCCATTGTTTAGAAATGGCGCCTAGTGGAAGGAATGGAAAATGTATCAACCCACGTAATCCATGTAGGTATTTACCTCCAACTCAAGATAATTATAGTGGATTTGGTGATGCAACTGGTGTTGATCATCTTATCACCATACTGGGACAACTCACTCAGGTTATGAATAATAACCTTGCCCGTATGGAGCACCCTAATACACAATGCAGAGGATCAATATTAGAATGCTTCATGAGGAAAAAACCACCAACATTTAATGGGAGTACAAATCCAATAGTAGTTGAGCAGTGGATAAATTTCTTAGAGAAAATATTTCATGCTTTGGGGAGTAGCAAAAGGGAAAAAGTTATTGTGGCAGTTTATCGCCTCACAGGAGATGCAGGTCAATGGTGGTCATTAATACAAAACACAAATGAAGATGAAGAAGTATCAAACATGTAATGGAGGGAGTTTAAAGATATTTTCTTAGAAAAATAATTTCCCCGTGACCATCGAGCGAATATAGAAAGACAATTTCTGAGTCTGAGGCAAAAGGAGGATGAGAATGTAGCAAAGTATGAGGCTAACTTTACAAGGTTATAAAGGCATGCCATAGATAATAAACATAACACAAGGAGTAATATTTATTGATTCTTTGATGGGTTAAAACCATTTCTCCATCGAGCATTACTCTCACAATCCTTCTCATCGTATAAAGATATTGTCTCATGTGCTGTCAAGATAGAAAAGGAATTCTCTATGTCTTGCGACTTTAAAGCAAAGCAAGAGAAGAAGAGATCTATTGAACACTCTAGAAATGTAAATAAGGGGAATAAAGGAAAATTTGAATATCTATCATGTGGTAAATGTGGGAAGAAACACCCCAGTACTTGCCTGTAGAGAATGGGAGTCTGTTACAAGTGTGGTGAAAAAGGCCACCAAGCTTGTGATTGAAAGGGGAAGAAAGAGGTTTTCAATGTTGAATGCTACAATTATAGAGAAAAGGGGCATTATTAAAATGAATTTCCTAAGCACCAAGGAAACTTACCCCAGAAAAGGCCAAGGGAGAAAGTCCAAGCTTATGCGATCACTACTACTGAGGTTGAAGCTCCGAAAGACATGGTGGTAGGAAATTTAATGGTTTTCTCAAGTTTATCCAATTCTTTATTTGATTCTGGATCATCACATTGTTTCATATCTTTCCAGTTTGCTAAGAAAATTAGATATTTTCAATTTGAATTAACAAGGGATTTGTCAGTCAAAACACCTAAGGGAAGTATCATAACAACAATATTTTTTGAATCAGTTCCCATTAGGGCATATAAATGTTCTTTATCTACTAATCTCATCATCATACCCATTATTGAATTTGATATAATCCTCAGAATGGATTGGCCTTCGGACCATGATGTGAAAATTTATTATAAGAAGAAGGAGGTTACAATTTTTATGATGATAAGGAGTACCATATCTTTAGAGCAGAAACGTCACCACCTGATTCTTATCTAGATCTGCCCCCAGTAGCTCTACTAAATTCAATTATTGGGGAATAAGATAATGAAATAACTATGGGTGAGGAGAATAATGTTCTAATAGAGTACATGCCTTTTTTGCAAGAATATTTTGATGTGTTTCCAAGGGATTTACCTAGACATCCTCCAGAATGAGAAATTGAGTTTTCTATTGATTTAATTTCTCATTCAATGCCCATATCAAAGACCCCTAATTTAATGGCCACTGTGGAATTAGTGGAACTAAATAAACAACTAGAGTAATTGATTAATAAGGGATTTATTCACCCTAGTGTTTCTCTATGGTGAGCTCGTGTTCTTTTTGTTAAGAAGAAAGATGGGTCTATGAGGTTTTGAATTGACTACATGGAGATCAATGCTATAATAATAAAGAACAAGTATCCCCTACCTCGCATTGATGATTTATTCGACCCACTTCATGGAGCTCAATATTTTTCAAAGATTGGCCTTCGATATAGATATCATCAATTGTGTGTAATGAAGGAATACATTCCAAAAATAGCATTTCGAACTAGGTACGAGCATTACAAGTTTACAGTAATGCCTTTTGGATTGACTAATGCACCCTCTGTCTTCATGGATATAATGAATAGAGTTTTGAAGGAATATCTTGATGACTTTGTAGTGGTATTTATTGATGATATTTTTTTATACTCAAAATGCTACGAAGATCATGAAAATCACTTGCGAATTATCCTAAGGACTCTTAGAAGAAATGAATTATATGAGAAGTTTATCAAGTGTGAATTATGGCTTCAATAGATTTCTTTTCTTAGACATATTGTCTCTAAAGATGGAATCTCTATTGATCCTTCAAAGACCCAGGTAATCTAAGAATTTCCAGCACCGACGAGTATAACTAAGGTATGTAGTTTTATTGGTTTATCAGGTTATTATCAGCATTTTGTCCAGAATTTTTCCCGATTGGCTAACCCATTAACCAAGCTCACATTTAAAGGGGTAAAATTTGTTTGGAAAAAAGAGTGTGAATAATGTTTTGAAGAACTAAAGAGAAGATTAGTTAATGCTTCTATCTTGACTCTACCATCAGGGAATGATGTGTTTGTTATTTATAGTGACGCTTCAAAGAAAGGACTTGGTTGTGTCCTTATGCAGAATGATAGAGTTATCTCCTATGCATCACATCAGCTAAAAATTCATGAAAAAAACTATCCCACTCATGATCTTGAGTTAGCAGCTATAATATTTTCTTTGAAAATATGGAGATACTATATTTATGGTGAAAAAATGTGAGATTTATACTGATCACAATATTTTAAAGTATATTTTCTCACAAAAATAACTCAACATGAGGCAAAGGCGATGGCTTGAACTACTCAAGGATTATGATTGCACTATACACTACCACCCGAGGAGGGAAAATAAGGTGGAAGGTTCTTTGAGCAGAAAGGATCATAGAGTTTTTAACAATATGAGAGTTAAAAAGGATCCTATATGCATGGATCTATTAAATATGGATATGGGAATAACCATGGAAGGTGAAACATCAATGCTTTTTCAAATGGTTTCCAAACCATCTTTACTAGAAATGATAAAAAGTTCTCAGACTGATGATAAGTAATTTCAAAAGAAAATTAAAGTTGTAAATGATGGGAGATTTATCGACTTCGTATATAAAGATGGAATTTTAAAATTTGGGAAGAGACTTTGTGTTCCCGATATACCTGATCTAAAAAGGGAATTGTTGAATGATACCCATAGCTCCAATTTCTCTATACACCCTGGTAGCACTAAAATGTATAGAGATTTTAAAAAACATTTTTGGTGGGACAACATGAAGAGGGAGATTGCTGATTTTTTTTCAATATGTATGGTTTGTCAACAAGTGAAAGCTCGAAGGAAACTTCCTAGAGGAGTCATGTTACCTCTACCCATACCTCAGTGGAAATGGGATAATATTATGATGGACTTTTTTATGGGGCTACCAAAGACTCCTAGAAGGAATGATGCAATATGGGTCATTTTTGATCGTTTTACCAAGTCAACACATTTTCTTGCTATAAGAGAAGAATTACCACTTGAACGTTTGGAAAGACTATATATTAATGAAGTTGTAAGACTTCATGGAGTACCTCTATCGATTGTTTCTAATTGTGATCCATGTTTTACATCAAGATTCTAGAAAAGTCTTCAGAAGGACCTAGATACTAAACTTAGTTTGAGCACTGCCTACCACCATCAAACTAATGGACAATCTGAATGGACTATTCAAACCTTAGAATACATGTTTAGATCTTTACCACATGACTTTCAAGGTATGTGGGATCAGTATTTACCTCTGGTAGAATTTTCCTATAACAATAGCTTCCATTCAAGTATTCAGATGGCACTATATGAAGCATTATATGGAAAGAGATGTCGCACACCAACTTGTTGGGATGATGTTGGTGAAATAAAACTCATAGGCCCATAACTTGTTGAGGAAACAATGGAAAAGGTGAAGATTATCCAAACCCACATCAAAGTAGCCCAAAGTAGGAAAAGGAGTTATGTCGATAATCATAGGAAGGATTTGGAATTTCAAGTAGGATATCATGTTTTCTTGAAGGTATCTCCATGGAAGGGTGTTATACAATTCATTAAAAATTGAAAATTGAGTCCTAGGTACATTGGACCTTTTGAAATTCTAGGATTAATTGGAGTTGTAGCTTATCTTTTGGCAATGCCTCCAAGTCTCTCCAAAGTTCATGATGTGTTCCACGTATCATTGTTGAGAAAATACATGCTTGACCCAATGCATGTACTCACCTATGAGGAAATTGAACTAGAACCTGATCTGTCTTATTGTGAAGAGTCTATCAAAATTCTTGATACCATAGAACAAGTGCTGAGAAACCAGACGACTCGTTTGGTAAAATTTGTATGGAGAAACCATAAGATGGAAGAGGCAATGTGGGAACCTGAGGAACTTATGATGAAGAACTACCCGAATCATTTTATGCAATAATGTTCTAGAAATTTCAAGGATGAAATTATTTTAAGGAGGGGAGAATGTAACATCCAAGCTCCCATGGTACGTTTCTCTTTGAATAATGTAGTATCTTGCGTTGTACGCAACATGGAGTTTTAACACACCAAGACCAATCAAACTAACTGTTATGAATAGTAGTACCCACCTTTTGAAATTTTATAAATTTTATTTTTCAAAATAGACTTCATTTTTGGATTTGGAATATCAAAATTCGCTTAGGGTTAATTTTTGGTATTTTTCTGAAAACTCTCAATTTTTGATGAATAGTGAAAAACACTACGTTGTTGTTTAAAATAAACTTTTTATTTAAGTAATTAGTTATTTTATTTTAATTTATTTTAGGTAATAATAGATAAATAATACCTATATATGTTCAATGTAATTCATTGGAGTCATTTTATAATAAGTTTAAATATATAAAATTTTATTGAACTTTTTACCGTCTTTTACCCACCTTCTAGGAGCATTTAAAAATTTACATAAAACTTAATTTTACCGCTTCTGGGGTTTGAATTTCAAAAATATGAGAGATATAGTTGAAATCAATAAGTAAAATTTGGTTTAATAAAATAAAAATAATTTTTGGTGAATCGTAACTTTTGGCTTTTATTTACCACGGTTAAAAGTAAATAGGGTAATTAAGGGTAAAAATGATATTATAATTACCCTAAAACATGTCCTAATTATATTTTATAAGTGTAATTCGACCAAATAAAACCTTAGGAATAAAATATGATCCTTTTGGTCTACTTGGATTAGATTAGGACATTTATTATTATTTTATTTAAAGAAGAGATAAAAGTGTTAAATTGAAAGTTTAATAACTAAACCATTTTTAATATAGGGTTATACATAATATAACTTCGACTATAAATATTAATTATAAAGATAAAAATATTTCCTACATAATGGTATTTTATTTATAATTTTTAGACATTATATAATTTAATTTATTTATGAAACAATGATGATGGAGTAATTACCTTATTAATGAATTATTAAAACATTTGATATTATAAATATCCAAATAAATGTAATTTGAGAATTTTGATGAATTACACTATTATTATAGGTTAATATAAAATTTTAGGGTTGATTAAATAATTTTTTTCTAAGTAATCATGTTGTTATGATTTTCACAAAAACAAAATACTAAATAGTGTCAAAATTGACATAATTGAGTTTTTAAAACAAATACTATATTATTAACTGATATAATATTCATAAAAATATAAGGTTTGGCCAAACAACTTAAATAAGAAAATATATATTAACAATGAACCACTTGAGGTTCTCTTGGATTGTTATAGTAAGTTTATTAACCATATAATATAAAAATACAAAGAGACATGGTAAATGTCAAACTATTTAACAAAGAGTAAAATCTGAAAAATAAGGTTAAAATGTTTACCTAAACCTGTATAAAACCTATTGGTTTACATTTTTATACCCCTCCCCACCTTATCATCTAAATAAATCATTTTGGAGCCATTATAAACCGAAAATTATTTTATTATAAAATAATATTTCAAGATTTTCCTAAAGTGACCCTCACCTCTCTTATAAAAGGGTACTTCCCTTTCTCTTAAATTCACACCTCCAAATACATTTTTCTCGGAAAAAACCTGCCCAAATATCCTCTAAACTATCATCTATTGGACCTAGAGGCCTTAATTTGATCATAAATCCAACCTAAGGATCCCTTTTGATCAACTCAAAAGGAAACACCTGAAGAAGAGGTAATAATTTCACCACCCTCTTTCAAGTTCTTTTCTTCTTCCACTTCATTTTTCTTTGATTACATAACAAAATAATAACTAATGAATATTATACATACTGTGATGTTATTATAAATATTTTACAACCATATTCATTATTCTATCCATCCTATAAATGACAAAATCATCATGCGTGCGTACGTACAGCTTATCGGCTCCACGTCGTGGTGTAGTTTGTTATTCAAACACTTCATTATTTTGGATGGGTATAATAATGAGTATAATTGATATAAATAATAAATATAACATGTTAATTATTCTGTATATATGATATAAAATCCAATTACATACGATTTTACCATCAATATAATGATATTGTCGCTCATGCGTACGTGCGGATTATTGTCTCCATGAACACGATGAGATTCATTCACCATCGTAATCATTCAAGAATAATTTCCATTTTATGATTAAAAATAATGTTTATAAACATAATATTATTCTGTATATGAATCAAATACATCCTATCCATAATAAACATGGCTTACTTAACTAAGCATATAAAGGAAAATGAATCAGTTAACACTCGAAATGATGATACTACTAAAATATTATTAACAAAGAAATATTAGAAGATCATATATGATATAATATTTATGTATATAGTTATTTTATAATTTAATAAAAATGTTTTAACTATTATACAGGAGGTTAACATACCATCGACTAAGGAAAAGTACAAGGTAAGGGTTAATTTCACAATCTCTTTATTATCCGAGGTTGTTTTTATGTAAGTATCTAATGGGAACTCTTTATCATCCACATCCATGTTTCTAAAAAAAGTATTTAATTTTTTTTACTATTTACTATACTATGGGTTAAATTCCTTTATACCCTTTTTTTACATTTTTTAAAATTTTTTGAAAGAAATCTTTCCGTTGTTTTCCAAATAAGGTACTTTATGACCTTTTCAACAAAATTAAGGTAAGAATGTATTTTTTTAACTTATATGGAAAGTGTGGCTATTTTCTACCATTATATCATCATTAAAACTTCCCATACAAGCTTAAAATAATATTTTCAAAATAAATGTTTTCTTTTATAATTATGTGACTTTTAAATGATTTCAAAATAGAAAGAGGTATTTATTTCAAATAGTTTTCATTTCATCTATGTCAACATCCTTTGATGGATTTTAAACTTGTTTGAAGTTGATTTATTATTATACAAATCTTCCATATTGTATTGAAGGTTTTGTGATATGTTTGACTGTGGATGTGTTATTTTTACACCATTAATGGTTTATGGATAAAGTATTGACATTTCGTATGCTAGTTTTAATACAAATGTTTATGTTTTGTTTAAACCTTTTCATATGTGGAAAGAATTGGACTTAGTAAGTGATGGTTGGAGCCTGCTATTTCTCCTAGATGCATCGGTAGTTCTCATGAGACAAACTAGTGTCTTGGCACAAGGCCTTGACAAAATCTTATTTGTAGTCTTAGAAAAAGGCCTTGACTATGTGGTTATGAAGTCTGGAATTATGCATTCCATCATTATGAAAGTGGATATTGATATTGAATGTGATTATTCTACTAGTAGAATATCCATGTGAATAAGTAAATGGTGTTATTTGATTTTATCTTTTCCATTTTATGCTGAAGTTTAAGTTTAAAAGGCTTTTGTTTTAGTCTTATACATTGCCTTAAATGTTTATGCTTATTTATGAAAGTTTTCTCTATATTGTTATCCTTACTGAGCATCTGAGCTCACCCCTTTCTATGTTTTATTTTTTCCTAGTATGTGAAGAAGTATTTTATGGTTGACCTGCAGGGATAGGCTAAGGATATAAGTGTGTTCAAAAGGGGACAAAATGTTGTTGATGTTTTTATTTCATGATGTAATGTAAAACTTATAAATGTATCTAGTACTTCCAAGGATACTAAACTGATTGGTATTTTGGGACATGATTCCTTGTATCTTTACAATGTTATGTAATAATGCACCGACTCTGGGTAACTAGGGTCAGGGCATTACATTTAATCCTCGCACATCATAGTTTCCAGATTTATCTCCTTTTTAGAAACAGATTCATCAAAAAAATCATGTGTTTCTCTGGATTCTCATAATATTATTATATTATTAAACATTTAATTTTATTCCTTAGATAAATAATTAAATTAAAAATGTTTCAAAGTAAAAAATATAATTCTCTTCATGGGGGTATTTCATTGAATCTAAAATGTTAAAATCCATTGTCTTTTTATCAAAATTCATTGAAAATGTCACCTCATTTACAATAATAAATATTTTGGAAGTCTTGAGAAATGGTATACCTAGAATTATGGGAGAGTGAGTCTTAAATTTTTAGTCCTAAATTTTTAGTATGTATAAGTTAGTTCGGAACAAAAAACCTTGTACACTTTCCAAAACAAATTCTAGAACACCTACTGGGTTGGAAATGGTTCGGTTGGCAAGTTGTGCAACCACTCAGGTGGGTTTGTGTTCTCAAATATATATATATGAATAAATTTAACTAGGTTTTAAATTAATTTATGTGACTAAATTACATAATTCATTGTGAAAATTATTCACTCCAATAGTTCATGTAATAGAGAAGATACGTGGATCTTGGCATTTTTGGGATATTTTTGGGGTTGCAAGTGAGGAAATTTTTTTAGATAAAATTAAATTGTCATTACCTTGTATAATTTTCCTCTTGGTTCACATGTATTTGATGAATTTTCCAAACCATAGAATTTTGAAGTTGGATTCTAGTAAAGGGATGTTAATCTCCACATTCTTTAATATTTCCAGAATCCCCTATTGTAATGTGTCTCTACTAGTTCTCTATGGTGGTTTATCTATATTGGAATAGAGTTTGGTGTTAATATAGATCTTTTGATTTGGAATTACCAATATATTTATTTGTATGGGTTGTTTCCATAGGTTATTTAACTTTTTTCCCCTGGGTAGATTGATTAGGTACATTGAGTTGTCCACTTCTAGATCCTTTTCCAGATGGTGATTCTTCACTGATTCCCAACTCATTTACACTCCCTAATGTAACATAAATAACATTTACCTTGGTGTTAGGAATTTATTGAGTATAATCTTACCCAAGACATGATTCTTCAAGTCATTTATGGTAGTCTTAATCTGGTTGTATTGTTCTTCTGGATGTTTAAGTGCCAACCCATGAGTGTTAAGGGTATTTTTCTAAGTTGTGTGAAATTTCACAAGTTGTTTCAGCACTTCCTTTATGGTAGGTTCTTGATCTTACTGATGCTGGTATCTTTTATAGGGATAATATGTACCACTTTGGAAGGGTATATATTGGAAGGATGGTTAAAACCTTACTATAAGGGTTCTCTTTATCGTTATTGATTCATATTTCAAAACATAGTATTGCAATACTCATTGTACCCTTGATTATTTTCTGGTGGTTTCTAGAACAAACTATGGTACATAGAATCATAGTTCTATATTCCTTGAACTTAAGGGCATCCATAATTATAGTGGTCTTGAGAATAACATAATTGGAAGGCTCTTGGAGGTGTGGTGGGTGATATTTCATATACCTTATTCAAAGATAAATTTCTCAAAAGTGATGTTAGTTATTTAATTTTATTTTCATGTAAAGTGGATTTAGGACTTCTTACCTATTATACTCATCTTTATTTTGATCTTGTACCAAATTATAGTGAATTTTTGTGAGATATTATTAATTATATATATAACTTTAGTGGAGGGTTTTTATTTAAATTCTCCTCCAGGGGAAGCATATAGAAAATTTCAATCATTATCCATAGATCCTTTTTAAGAGAATACAAAGAAATTGTGATCTTCAAAAGGCCGATGCGTTCATTGAATCTCACCCAAAACTCATTGAGAGTTTCTCATCTTATTTTCTTGATCCCATGGATCACTTTCCTTATATAATTTCTCCTGGAGTCAAAGAAGTACTTATGGAGGAATTCCTTCTATAGCCCATCCAATGTAGTGACTTCTCTAGTCCGGAGGTTATAGATCCATTCCTTTTCCTCTATTTTAAGATGTAAGGTGAAGAACTTCTAGGTAACTAGATCCTTTGAGACTCTTATGGGCTTCAAATTGGTGAAAACATTATAAAATTCCCTTAGATGTTAGTTAACGTTATCTCTCTACAAATCCAAGTAACTTTGGTAGGAGTTGGATCATCCTAGTTCTTAATTCAAATTCTTATTAACTATTAGGTGCTTAAATCCTATTATCATTACTCAAATTGGGTGTATAAATATCTCTTAAAGTTCTATTCGATCTTTACAAAAAAATCATGCTTTCACTCCCAAAAAGTCACTCTAGTAGAATAAGAATCTATGTATAGGGATCTTGTTAATATAATTGTGACAAATTCCCTATCCTCTTATTCAATGATCTTTAAAGTTACCAGTCTTACAATAACAGTTCACTTAGACTCTCGATCAAACCCAATGAGGCGAGATGAATTGGATCTAATCAATTATTGAAATAATTTTAAACAAAATTTAAAAATTTACACTAGAATCCATAGCAATAGTTGCAGGTTTGATGAGTAGCCTATCATGGGGACCTCAGGAAAAAAATTTAAACTTGAATAAATGTAGTAATAGTGGACTCAAGTTATCTCTTAGAGAGGATAGTGTTATGGGTGTGTTTTTTTCTTTTGTTTAATGGGTAATATTTTTTGGAAATAGTGTGTGAGATAGATTGGTTTAAATCTATTTTTAGCATAAAGTGGCATAATAATGGATTTCCCCCTCCCTTTATTAATGAATCATTATTCCTTATCTTCTCTCCCTATTTAATCTCTAGTAAAATAAAATCTCATCTGACTAGCCACCCCTAGTAATTCCAATTTAATCAATGATGTGAAATAATTAATGAAACCTCAAATCCCCCCTAAACCAATGATTAAATATTTTTAATCACTTATGGTTCTTCACAATTCTAACAATCATAGTATTAAAGAAGCTTTAAGTGGTCTATATATGCAAACTAAAGGGAGAGGAAGAAGAATTTTCATGCATCGAATAAAAGAAAATTTAAAAATTTTAAAAAAATAAAATAATTACATAGGGAAGTATAATGGAATTAACAATTTTCTATAGAATTCATCAATTGGTGAAGAGAGTATCCTCAGTTCAGTCATTAATGTCTTAGTGTGCCATCATTGAACTTATTACAGCAATAAAAATTAAAGAAATCAAGGAAATCTGTAGCTCTGGTTTATCAATAGGTTATAGAAGTAGGCCCCTTCCTCAATTAAATAGTTCATAATTTATAGATAAATGGTCGAACTTATTATTAATTATTCCAAGTTTACCATGTGAGAAACACAACTTTCTTCAACCCCTTTAGGTGACTATTAGAATATCCCATGATTTTTGTGTTGAACTTGATTCCCCCTCTTCATATTTCCACATCATACAAAATTTGATGGTCAAGATTTCTCCATATCATCATACATGAATCTTATCTATTAAAGAATATTCCTCCCATGATAAAGGCCTATAATTATTCATGAAGGATTTAAAAAAAGATTGGATACTCAATATATAAATTGGATGTCAATGTTTACTTATCGAAAGAAGATAATGTATCTACTTTTCTAGGATCTATAGGTGGTCTTTAAATTTTATGGACCAATCTAATGGATTTAATCCTAGATGTCACTAAACTTTGGACTCACGTGAAATAATCTTGATCTTGAGTTATAAAATTGGGCCTAACTTATTAAATACTTGGGACTTTTGAAATGTGATACTCATAGGTGTGGAAGTGTTACACTGGAATTGGTGAAAAGTAGGAAGTAGGGCTTAAAGTGTCCTAGGATTAGAAGATGATGGTCTGTATAGGTATGATGGATATGGTCTTGAGTCTATAATTAACTGATTTCCCAGCTTCCACATTGTGGATTATTTTCCAAAATTCAATGTAAATCAATAATAAAAAACTGAATAAACTTCAAAACATATAGGGATCACAAATTTAGATTTGAAACAAGTGGAATGGTGGATTTGGAATTATGACATAAGAATGCACTGAATTTACTACAGTCTATAGTAGTGGAGCTCAATAAGGCTATATAATTGTGTCTTAGACTTTCTGGACTAGGCTAGTGCAAGGTGTGGGACACTAGTTTTCTACAAGTTACATTATTGGCTAGACTCTTTTGGTAATTTCCTTGAGTACATGAGGTGTCTCTTCCTCTAGAATATCAATCGATGGATGGGTAAGGTTCTAAGTTCCACTCTTTTTATTTATACCTACATAGGAGTGAAAATGAGTGTTCAAAAAATCTATAATCACAAAATCCCAACAACAAACTTCCCAACTGGTTCTCTATATTCAATGAGGTCAAATTCTAGCTTTTGATTGAGTTTTCTTCAAATAGTATAGAGCTCTAACTTATGTTTGGTTTTGATTTTCATAGACCAATTAAATCATCCTCAGCTCGATGGTTATAGAATGTCAATTTCATATTGGATTCTAAGATTTGGGATTGATAAGGATTTACTTTCTTCATTTGTTCGGTTTAGATTAATTGAGAAAATGAGTACACATACATGTAAATCTTCAGGTATATTCGTCTATGTGGTGCCTTCAGTTTATCCTTAATGGTTCTTCACCTAGGCTTGATATTTATTTTCTATTATTGGTTAAGAAAATAATTTCTTTTCTTCAAGCTTTAATGTAATTGACTATAATATTTGGTATCTCAGCCGTCATTCAAGTCTAATCAGTCATTTTTCATTCATCTTATCCAATCAAAATAGGTGTGGCTTGGGTTGATGCTTTAAAAAAGGTGTATTGTGGCGAGTGCGGTATCTTAAGAGTGCCCAAGGAGGAGTCCATGGTCGCTTGTGAAGCTGGAGAAGAGAACTTATGGTAGGTTGAATATAGAGGATTATAGTAGGTTAGAGGAGAGAAAGGAATGGTTGGTTAAATGACCATGAGGTGATCTTGTGGTCAGTTGTTCAAATTTCTCAAGCAATCAGTTAATTGACCATGAATGGAATGATCACTTATAGGTGGAGGCTCATGTTCACTTTAATGTCTATGAGTGATATGGTTAGTTAGAGTATTTTTTTTATTTCCATTCAGTATACTGACTATATAGCTTCATAAGGGCATGTTAACTTTTCAAGTGTGGCCACTCCGTCCCTTTGAAATTTTTTTATACTTCTACCTGCATTTCACAAAAATAATTTTTCTACTGTATAAATTTTCCAATTAATTTAAAAAATAATAATACAATTAAAATTATTTTTAAATTAGCATGTAACACCTTAAATTTAATTCTACAATTAATTTTGGTTTTCATCAAAAAAATTAATTCCAAATTAAATTCCAAAATAAAAATCAATTCTCCAATTCAATGATATTAAAAAATTAGAATCATGTTTTTGTATCTCAGATTTAATCCAATTAAAATTTATAATACTTTGAAATTATACATTAGAAATTCATTCTTGAAAAATAAAATGTTAAACATCAAATTCTATTTTTTTCATCAAAAATTAATTTCAAAATTGAATAAAATAGTTATATTTCAAAAATAAATGTATGGATTTTCTAAGTTGATTCAAAATTAATTAGTTTTTTTAAAAAAATTATATCTTTTAAACAATAAAAATTCAAAATTCAAAGTATGCATTTTCTATGTTCCTCTTAAAATTAATAAATCATGTAAAAACAATGATTTGATCCAATTCACAATTAAATTACATATTTTCCCAATGTATCAAAAATAACTAATTTTTCTGGGTATTTGAATCAATTAAGGGGAACTTATCAATGAAATGCATATTTTTTTAAAAAAATCAGTTCACATCAGGAACCCTTACGCAAGTCTTCATTGAGTGTTTTTCACCTTTATGTATCCATTGAAACATGGCATTTACCATGGAATATCCCTTGATACTCACACTCTTCCTTTATACATAACTGTTAAAATGTCATATTACCTTTATATAGGTAACTTCACACAACTTTATGAGTGGCACAGTGGTACCCTTACGTAGAAACTGAGCTACATTGAGAAAGTGGATGACACAATTAATAGAATTTATATAGCATGGACATCAACCTTTACACATTGCATGAAGCATGACTTTACCTTTACATAGTTTCTAATTAACCCTTATGTATCCTTCAAAACATAAATCCATATAATGACCTTTATGTGGTCCATTTAAATAACCTTTACACAAGTCCCCATCTCAAAAGTGATACCTTTACACATCTTGTAAGATTATGGAAATACCTTTAGGTAACTGATCCTTCTAGAGAGAAATTAACCTTTAAGAAGATTAATTAATTAAAAATTAAAAATTAACTTAAAAACAAAATAATTAATGAATTTTATATTCTAAAAATGAAAATAAAAATATTTTCCAATGATTTATATTTAAAATTAAATCTAGAACTTGGAAATATTAATTCCAAATCCAATAAATTTGTTCTAAGAGAAATTAAAATAAAAAAAAATATAATTAAATCAATTTTACTCCAAAAACTCCATTTTTACTCAAATATTCAATGGACTGAATTTCAACTCAAAATGATGAATATTAACACATCTCTATTAATAACTCATTTTTGAATTAAAAATAGAGTTAAATATCTAAAACAGATGTGTAAACCTGTATTAAATTAGGATAACATCAAATTCACTTGAACATAATACATTGTGTGTCCTTAAGTAATTGTCTTAAAATTTTCAGTTGAATCCAATTCATCTTAAAATTGAAATATCTATAATGCCAACAAGGAGTTTATTTTCCTAATTATTTTTCCAAATGGTCTCTTTCAACTAATTAAATATAATAGGTTTTCTAAAACTAAAAAATTTAGTGAAATTTTATCTTTGGGTTTTACAAAGATGATTGAGTTTCAAAATTTTGAAAAGATTTAAACCAACTTTGTCACGAACCATCCTCGGGGCCCATGTCGTGACTACCCCAAGCCTACCTTCCATAGGCCAGGGGCTGGCGACTAGCACCAAAGGCGTAAATCCCGATAAAAAGGGAAGTCATTGCCTTTATGAAATGTAAACACACACATACTCAGAGAACAAGCGGAAGCAAACACTACGTAAAGTAGTAACAGGTATGATGAAAGTACAAAGGGGCCGGAAATACAATCTCAACAGAAGGTACAGCTACAACAGAAAGAAAGTACAACTGAAGAGACAAATAGCTGAAAGGTGAAGCATCTCCTGGATCGTCCTCCAGGTTCCTACCTGAAGGGTAGGTACAGATGTCCTCCTCAGCACTCCATGTCCGTTCGTCTCCTCAGGTTTCCGACTCGTCGTGAGATCCACCTCCGAGTATCGTCCAGCTCTACAAGCCTCAACCACGATCAGTGCTCTCCATCGTCTGCAACCAACACAACGACGTGCGGGCATAGCCCGTGCAGGGGTGAGTATAATGATACTCAGTAGGGACCCCAAGACCCTCAAGGTCTCACTAAAACCAACAAGGATAAAACACAAATAAAGATCTCAACAGATAACCTTTACTTAGGTATATGCCCATACATATACCTAAGTTATCAAGTAACTCATCTCAAACATGAGGTAAACACAAATATCATTGACTCAGCTCAAACCAGGATTTTCATTTATGATATCGAAACCACAACTACTGAAGAGATCCTCATCTGTCGAGTACAGTGATCCTATCACAACTCCGAGGCACTGCTCACTAACCTTAGACTGCTGAGGTACTCCTCCTGTCGAGTACCGCGGGTCTGCCACCCCAACACAGTAGTGCTCCCCACCATGGGTCTGCCGCCCCAACACAGTAGCACTCCCCCTAATAGCCTACAGAGGTACTCCTTCTGTCAAGTACCGCAGGTCTTCCACCCCAACACAGTAGTTCTCCCCGCCATGGTTTTCCACCCTAGCACAGTAGCGCTCTCCACTGGGCTAGTCAAGTCACTCTGAATCAAATCGGACAAGCAGTCATCAGGTCTCAGCCAGCAACACGGACTCTGTACTCTATACGCTCTTCACTGGGAGGGTCCGCTCCACGAGATATTGGTCCATACTTCCAAGTGTCACATAATCTCATTTGTAAGTATCTCAAAGGACCACCTCGTCGTAGGGGTCTCAACGCAACAGACGGCGCGTCAATCGGACGCCCGGTCTGTGAGTTATTAGCCTTTCCGTTCCAGGGGCCCGGTTGGATTTTGGGTACAAACCAACCCGACCGTATCTCAACAGCACCCCGAACTCTCATGGGGTATACTCAAAGGAACCGTTTCTCATCGAGATTACCAACGCCGCTGACGATTCGTCAATCCGACGTCCAGTCTGAGAGTTATTGGTTTTCCATTCCAGGGGCCTGGTTGGTTTATAAGCTAAACCAACCAGACCATACTCCAAACGCATCCAAACCTCAAGTTTAGTATGCCAAAATAACCATATCATCAAAAGGAACCCAACATAGTTGACGGTACGTCAATCAGACGTTCGGTCCTTAAGTTATAAGCGTTTCTGCTCCGAGGGCCCGGTTGGTTTCAAGTTCGAACCAACCCATCCATACCCAAACTTTGCTTAAACCTTGAGTGTAATATACCTAAATGACCATATTGATCCGAGGAATCCTACACAATTGACGGTGCATCAATCGGAGGTCCAAAACTCATGTTATGGGAGTTTAACTAAAGAAGGTTCGAAAATAGGGGGTCTGGGCCCGATCTGACCCAGCCCAACACCCCCTGGGTCGGCCCGAACTGGTTCGACCCAACCTGGGTCCAGATCCGGCCCGGTTGGACGTGGCCCGGCCCGGCTGGCCACGGCCCGGCCCACGTGGCACACACAGCTGGTCGCGTGACTGGCCGACCAGGGGGGTGGCGGCGCCCAGGGGGGCCACCCTAGCCGCTGATCTGGGGGGGTTACACCCTCCCGGTTCTTTGAAACGGCCGGCCATGAAGGCCAGCCCTTGGGTAACTACGGGACCCCCTCGGGTCCCGCCTCTTGGTGGCACCGGCGGCTGGCACATCCGACCTCCCTTCCAGGTTTGTCGCGGCCTTAGGTCGCGGTTCTGTTCAACTGGCGTGACGCGACGGCGCCGCGCCCCACCGCCACGGCCCACCCCAGCCGCGGCCCCTGTAGCTCCGGTGCACCACAACGGTGCCGTGCCCCTCCCCCACGGCCCGCCCCAGTCGTGGTCTAGATCTACTCTATGCGGCACGATGCTGCCGCGCCTTTGCGGCAACCCGGCAATCATGTGCTGACGATCCGCTCATGGTCGGCCCGTCGCCGACCGGTTCTTCGCAGTCCGTCTCCGTTTTCCACAAACAAAAAATGAGAGGGGAAGCATTGGACCGTGTTCGTGCGGTCTGAGCCCTTCCTCGTCAAGATGGTATCATGCGGCCAAACGAATCTCAAGAATTGAAGAACGATGATGAACGGTATTAAAACTTGAACATAACAACCCCTACCTCAAGGTTCGTCGTTCATTGATGATATCGCGAAAGGGTGGACGTCAGCTCATTGACATCGTCGCAAGGGAGGAGATGAAGGTGAAAATGATCATTGGTGTTCGTCGCTTCCACAAAGGCCTTCGATCCCGACTCGAGCGTCGTTCGTTGGAGATCCGTCGGAAGGAGAACCGTTCTTCGTGGAGGGAGGGAGCTCTTCTATTTCTCCAGAGGTTCCCCCCACAAAATTATTTTCCAAGGAAAATATTATAAAAGCCTACTCCCATTTTAAAGAATGCCAACCATTTCAAATTAATTCAAAGAATAAATTCATTAATTATGTGTGTAGGAAAACTTTAATGGAGGACTGGAAGGTAGAGAAGCTACATAATTAAAGAGGGGAATAAATTAATTTAAGGGGTGATAAAGTGGGTTTAGGGGGTTGAGGGGGGAGGTGAGGAGTTAGGGTCTCGTGTGGGCCCCACCACATTAAACCCTCCCATGGGAGGTTAGGTGGTTGTGGGCCCCACCTCTAACTCCCCCTTTGTAGGATAATAACCACCCTCCACAAATAAAAATATCAAACACATATTTTTATTTATTCCTTAAAAACAAACCAAAAATTAACCTCTTATCTCGTCAAAACACAACTACGGTAAAGGTCCCCTTAAGCAATTATCAGCGCTGCAAATTCATCGGTTCCCTTAGATTTCAATTCTCAGCACCGGTTCAATAGATAGAAAAACTCGCTCATTCGTTTACTGAACGTACCCGAGCTAAACTTCATAAATTGATTCCGGACACACCGGGCCTCGGAATCAAGTGCCGTCAGAAGCCAAAAACTCGTAAAATTACAAAGAAATTAAGAAAAAAAATTCCTTAAAATTTACGAGACTTTACATTACTCCCACCTCAGGGATTTACATCCCCGTAAAGATACAACACAAAATAGGGAAACTAAAGGAGGTACTGAGCACGCATATGAGCATCCCGCTCCCATGTGCTCTCCTGGAGGTTCCCGTGTTTCCAGTGAAAGCGCACAAGAGGAATGGGCCATCCTCGTAGGACCCACTCACGTCGATCCTCAACCTCTGCTAGAACCCTGTAAAAGTCACCCCGTCATCGATGTCCATCTCTTCGTGGTCGATGATGACGGATAGGTTGTGCACACATCTCCTCAGCTGAGATGCGTGGATGACGTCGTGCACCAGGTGCATCTGAGGTGGAAAGGCTAGGCGGTAAGCCACCTCGCCTACTATGTTGGGGACCTGGAAAGGCTCGATGAATCATGGAGATAACCTGACTCCCCGGCCATATCTCCATAGACCCCGTCAAGGTGAGACCCGTAAGAAGACATGGTCGTCACCCTCGAACTCCAGTGGTCTCGTCTCCTATCATCATAGGACTTCTATCTGCTCTATGCAGTCTTCATCCACTCCTGGATGATCTGCACCTTCTCCGTCATAACCTGAACCATCTCTGGTTCTACACGTTTTGACCCCATCACTATCCACAAAGGATATCTGAAACGCGGACAGCTGCTGTCTCACCACTCCTAACAACTGAATGCCCGATCTCCTACTAAGAGCATCTTCTACAACATTCCCCTCCCCAGGAGTATAAACTATCTCGAAGTCATAGTCCTGGAGGAATTCAAGTCATCACCGTTGTCTCAGGTTCATGTCCTTCTGAGAGAAGATACACCTGAGACTATTGAGTTGGAGAGAACTGTAAACTGTTCACTCAACGAACAATGGGTGAGACTAGCCAATTGTAAGAACTCATCTCTACCCTTATTCATCTACGTTCTACCAAAGAGCTGCTGAGATTTCTCCTCTACCGAAAATAGAAATCTGGCCTCATCCCCTGGATAAACCACATTCTTTGCCTAATACAGTCAATATTGACATGAATAGTACTATTTCATTCCATAGATGACGTCGTAAGGCCTCGACGCTACTACCAAGAGATCCAACTGTTACTCTCGCCTCCAAGGGTTGAGTCACACTGTTGGAATCAGTACATGGTTATTGGGTCTCCTCCAGTAGGAATATTTCAAGTGAGGGTCAAGTCAACAGTTTTAACCGAAACCTCTCAGTATCAACCATACAAAAAGGACAGGAAAGTAAACGTCGCAATGATAAGTGTCTTTTATTACTACAGCTCTAAGTACAAAGACACAAAACAAACAAAACAACAACAACACGGAAACTAAAAGAACCAAGAACAAAGGCCTCCATGCCTGGAACTAGTCTTTCTCCTGTCCACCTGCTTCTGAAGCTCCATTGTCGTATGCTTCATCTTCCTGAAGTTGTTCTCTCCCATATCCACATGTTCCCTGCGGTTGGGGTGGACCTCCTGATAGTGGTGGTAACTCCTCGAAGCGTCGTACACCACCAACTGTACATCCAGCTCCTCTATCTCATTCTGGTAGGTTCCTCTACTTCCTGCTGCTCATCTACTGGACAGGTCTGGCAGTCTCGAGCCAAATGACCCTGCTTGCCGCATGCATAGAACTTCCTTCTCCTCGTATGGCTGGCTCTGTTTCATTTTCCTCGCACAACCGAACCTATAACCCGGGGTCGCCCACCTATTTTCCTGGTCCTCTTGGACCTATGCATCATCCATCTTCTGCCTACAGATGACTTGACTATTGACTGAAAACCCTACGGCAAGGGAAGCAACTCCTGAGTATGCTTAGAGTGTAGAGTCGCTGGTATAAACTCCACCCTGAAGAAACTCTCGAAGTCTCCCCAGGTGAAGGTCATTTCATCACAAAATTGGAGCATCTGGCTCCACCACCTCTCAGCCACTCCCTGAAAGAGACTAACAGCTCGGTACACCATCAAGTTAGCGGGTGTCCCAACTGTGTGTAAAGATCGTGCTACAAACTCCAGCCAGTGCCCAGCCATCTGAAAATATGACTCGCCTCAAAACCTCATAGGCCTCTGTCGCTGGAACTCGTGCAGCGCACTCAAGCGGCGTGCATTCTCTGCTGGTGTCTCAACTAGAAGAGGGCCCTTTACTGAGGCCTCGCTACTCAGTGAGCTATCATCGCGCTCTCCACTCAGTACCCACGCTGACTGACTAGGTGAAGACATCCTGAAAGAAAAATATGTGACATGGTCAAAAGACTATAGTTGGTGAACTGACCTGGTCTGAGCTGATTTTAAAAGAAAACTTTTGAAAACACACACGCAATCATTGTTTTCATGCACTGAGTCGAAAATCAGAATTCAGGGTCCTGGTGTATGGATACGTCGGCCGCCCGCACCAACATTGGACTCCCTGAACTGAAAACCACACTTAGTACCCTTAACATTGTTTCTTCATAGAAAGAAAATATTAGAGTCCTAAGTTCTACGGTAGAACCGACTCATTTGATACTAATTTGTCACGACCCGTCCCCGGGGCCCGTGTCGTGACTACCCCAAGCCCGCCTTCCATAGGCCAGGGGCTGGCGACTAGCACCAAAGGAATAAATCCCGATAAAAAGGTAAGGCATTGCCTTTATGAAATGTAAACACACACATACTCAGAGAACAAGCGGAAGAAAACACTAAGTAAAGCAGTAACAGGTATGATGAAAGTACAAAGGGGTCGAAAATACAAACCCAACAGAAGGTATAGCTACAACAGAAAGAAAGTACAACTGAAAAGACAAACAGATGAAAAGTGAAGCAGCTCTTGGATCGTCCTTTGGGTTCCTACCTGAAGGGTAGGTAGAGATGTCCTCCTCAGCACTCCATGTCCGTCCGTCTCCTCTGGGTTCCGACTCGTCGTGAGATCCACCTCCGGGTACTGTCTAGCTCTACAAGCCTCAACCACGATCAGTGTTGTCCATCGTCTACAACCAATACAATGAGGTGTGGGCATAGCCCGTGCAAGGGTGAGTATAATGATACTCAGTAGGGACCCCGAGACCCTCAAGGTCTCACTAAAACCAATAAGGATAAACCACAAAGAAAGATCTCAACAGATAACCTTTACTTAGGTATATTCCCCTACATATATCTAAGTTATCAAGTAACTCATCTCAAACATGAGGTAAACACAAAGGTCATTGACTCAGCTCAAACCAGGATTTTCATTAATGATATCAAAACCACAACTACTGAAGAGCTCTTCCTCTATCGAGTACAGTGATCCTATCATGACTCTGAGGCATTGCTCACTAACCTTAGACTGTTGAGGTACTCCTCCTGTCGAGTACCGCGGGTCTACCACCCCAACACAGTAGTGCTCCTCTCCATGGGTCTGCCACCCCAACACAGTAGCACTCCCCCTAATAGCCTACAGAGGTACTCCTTATGTCTAGTATCGCGGGTCTTCCAACTCAACACAGTAGTTCTCCCCACCATGGGTCTGCCACCCCAATATAGTAGTGCTCCCCACTGGGCTAGTCAAGTCACTCCGAATCAAATCGGACAAGCAGTCATCAGGTCTCAGCCAGTTACAAGGTCTCCGTACTCCGTACGCTTGTCTCTGGGAGGGTCCGCTCCACGAGCTATTGTTCCATACTTCCAAGTTTCACATAATCTCGCATGGAAGTATCTCAAAGGACCGCCTTGTCATATGGGTCTCAATGCAACAGACGGCGCGTCAATCGGACGCCCGGTCTCTGAGTTATTAGCCTTTCCGCTCCAGGGGCCCGGTTGGATTTTGGGTACAAACCAACCCAACTGTATCTCAACAGTACCCCGAAATCCCATGGGGTATACTCAAAGGAACCGTTTCTCAACAATATTACCAACGTCGCTGACGATTCGTCAATCAGACGTCCGGTCTGAGAGTTATTGGTTTTTCCGTTCCAGGGGCCCAGTTGATTTATAAGCTAAACCAACCTGACCGTACTCCAACCGCATCTAAACCTCAAGTGGAGTATGTAAAAATAACCATCTCATCACAAGGAACCCAACATAGTTGACGGCACGTCAATCGGATGTCCGGTCCTTAGGTTATAAGCGTTTCTACTCCGAGGGCCCGGTTGGTTTCGAGTTCGAAACAACCTGTACATACACAAACTTTTCCAAAACCCTGATTTTCATATACCAAAACGACCGTCTCGTTTCGAGGAATCCAACGCAACTAACGTTGCGTTGATCGGAGGTCCACAACTCATTTTATGGGCGTTTAAAAAAAGAAGGTCCGAAAATAGGGGTCTGGGCCCGGTCTGACCCGGCCCAACACCCCCTGGGTCGGCCCAAACCGGGTCGACCCGACCCGGGTCTAGGTCTGGACCGGTTGGGCGCGGCCCGAACCGGCTAGCCACGGTGCGGCCTGGCCCACGTGGCCCACCCAGCTGGCCACGTGGCTGGCCGACCAGGGGGGATGGCGGCGCCCAGTGGGGCCTGCCCTAGCCGCTGATCTGGGGGGGTTACACCCCTCGGTTCTTCGAAATGTCCGGCCATGATGGTCGGCCCTTGGGTAACCATGGGTCCCACCTCTTGGTGGCACCAGCGACCGGCACAGCCGGCCGCCCTTCTAGGTCCGCTGCGGCCTTAGGTCGCGGCTCTGTTCAACCAGCGCGGCGCGACAGTGTCGCGCCCCCCCATTGCAGCCCGCCCCGGCCGCGATCCCTGTAGCTCCGGTGCCGCGTGCCGGTGCCATGCCCCTCCGCCGCGGCCCGCCCCGGCCACAGTCCGACTCTAATCCACGCGGCACGACGCTGTCGCGCCTTTGCGGCGACCTGGAAATCATGCACTGACGATCCGCTCGTGGTCGGCCCGTCGTCGGCCGGTTCTTCGTAGTCCGCCTCCATCGTCCACAAACAACAAACGAGAGGGGAAGGTTCGGACCGTATTCGTGCGGTCTGAGCCCTTCCTCATCAAGATGGGATCAAGCGGCCAAACAGAACTCAAGAATTGAAGAACGATGATGAACGGTATTAAAACTTGAACATAACAACCCCTACCTCAAGGTTCGTCGTTCATTGAATATATCGCAAAAGGGTGGACGTCGGCTCATTGACATCATCACAAGGGAAGAGATGAAGGTAACGACAATCGTTGGCATTCGCCGCTTCCACAAAGTCCTTCGATCCCGGCTCGAGCGTCGTTCGTTGGAGATCTGTCGGAAGGAGAACCGTTCTTCGTGGAGGGAGGGAGCTCTTCTATTTCTCTAAAGGTTCCCCACACAAAATTATTTTCCAAGGAAAATATTATAAAATCCTACTCCCATTTTAAAGAATACCAACCATTTCAAATTAATTCAAAGAATCAATTCATTAATTATGTGTGTATGAAAACTTTAATGGAAGAGTGGATGGTAGAGAGGCTACATAATTAAAGAGGAGAATAAATTAATTTAAGGGGTGATAAAGGGGGTTTAGGAAGTTGAGGGGGGTGAGGAGTTAGGGTCTCGTGTGGGCCCCACCACACTAAACCCTCCCATGGGAGGTTAGGTGGTTGTGGTCCCCACCTCTAACTCCACCTTTGTAGGATAATAACCACCCTCCACAAATAAAAATATCAAACACATATTTTTATTTATTCCTTAAAAACAAAACGAAAATTAACCTCTTCTCTCGTCAAAACTCAACTACGGTAAAGGTCCCCTTAAGCAATTACTGGCGTTGCGAGTTCATCGGTGCCCTCGGATTTCAATTTCGGGCACCAGTTCAATAGATAGAAAAATCCACTCGTTCGTTTAATGAACATACCCGAGATAAACTTCGGAAATTGATTCCGGGCACACCGGGCCTCGGAATCAAGTGCTGTCAGAAGCCCTAGACTCATAAAATTCCAAAGAAATTAAGAAAAAAAATTACTTGAAATTTCTTGGTCTTTTCAAACTTAACCTTGCATTAAAATGTTCTTTAAAATTTATCTATTTATCTATTGTAATAAGACATATATTAACAAAAAATTAATGTATGAGTGAGTTTAATAATTAATAAGGAAAACTTATTATCCCGTCCATTAGTTTTATCTTAATGAATAAAAATCCCAAAATAGGATTAGGAGTGTATTTATATCCTAGTTTAATGCAAGGATTATTAGTTTAGAACTATTGAGAAGTTAAAAACGGATTATAATTATAAAAATTATCCCAAATTTTCACTGAAGAATGTTTTTTAAGACTTAATAGAAAAAATGTAACCTGATTAAATCTACAGGTGAATATAAATGATTAATCACTCAAAGAAGAAAAACAGTCCCCAAAAATAAGAAAAATTCAAATCCATTTAAAATTCCAAATATTGATTTAAATATAGTCAAATTTAAAAAATGTGAGGGTACATGACATGAAATTAATGAAAAAAAGTATATAATATTTACCCCCCCCCCCACACACACACACACAAACACACATAAAACTCAGTATTGTCCCTAATGTTGATCTTTCAAGGAGGGAGAAACAAAAAAAATCAACCAAAAAGTTATACAAATTCATTAATTTAAAACATGTGCTTAAGGGTAAATGTTTGGTTCAAACAACATGTTTCCATAATTACAGATAATTAATCAAAATAGAATTAAAAATACACATCAATTTTCTTAATGGAAGAACACTGAGATATTTATTAACAGCTTAAATCAGTAGAATATTTAACAATGAAACTAGAACATGCAGTATAACTTTTAAATAGTTATAAAAATTATAATAAGTATAAGTGTATTAGGAAAAGGTTTAAAATTTATTCAAAAATGATTATCAACATCTTATATTAAATTAATAAGTACACCCAATAGTTTTATCATAATTATAACATGTATTTAGTTCTAAAATTGAAGAAAATTATCACACAGTTAGGTACTATCCATGAATAGATTTCTAATACCAAACCTTTACCTTAAGATCATTATAAAGTAAGTTGAAATGATATTTTAGAAATAAAATTTTTTAGGATAGAATGAAATAATATACTACCCTTGCAATAGTGATGTTATTTATACTTGGGTACAAAAATTTTATTTTTGTTCACTTTAATATCCTCTTGTATTCTCAATTAAAGCACCTAGTATATTAATCTACCATTATATTCAAACATTTAAAATCAAAATATGAAACCATGTGAAGTGGAGAGAGAGTGATAATGAAACTCTATCTATTAATGATAGTTTTGGAACTTCAAAATGGTTTTTTAAATTCTATATTAGGGTAAAGATGAGTATGGAGCAGTTGAGGTTTCATAATAAAGGAAATAGGGGATTTATTTTAAAATGAAAAAAAATGGAAATTTTAGACCATGGGTTTCATCTCATACGTACAGTGCTATATTTTATATCCCCAACCAAACTCCCCTAATAATTGATCATATTCACTTGGATGGTGTGATTTCTCATCCATAAACCACCACACATGTATTGAAATTTTTTTGTGTGATAATTTATTCTTGTAGGCTTATAAACATCTAAAAAAATTATATCCCATTGTAGTAGAAAAACACCCTTGAAAACACTCATTTATAGAGTTGGGAAATGTTATGTCTATTTATATAATTTTGTTATAATTGACACATTTCAATCCTTTTTTATTATAAAATAATAATTGGGGTGATTTAGTGTTGCATGACCCCCATGGATATTATATACATTTTATAACATTAAATTCTAAAAAAAACGTTCTCAAGACTATGTTTTGAAAATTAGATTTCGGAAGATATTTTTCAATAATAATTTGAGAAATTTGTGAAAATTTAAAAAAGAAATGCTCTTCCAATTTATTATCATCTCCAAAGTGGATTTCCACGCCAAAAAAAGTTGAGGAAAACATTGAAAAATAAGGAATAACTAATTTTTGTTCATCATGAAAGCATTAAAATTCAAGTTTTATTAAACTATTATTTTCTTCCAAAAATTACTCAATAGAAAAAACGCAACAAGTTGACACTACCTTTGAAGAAAATTTATACTTAAATAAAATTATGTGTGTCCAATATCATTTAAAATTTCTAAAACTTTATCCCCAAGGAAAAATATATTGAATTTTGGGCTTCCATGTCAAAAACAGGGAAGGAACACTAATTCGGTCACATTGAAAATAAAATGTGAAATTTCTAGATTTAAGTCACCCATACCAAGTTGATCAATAGGTGAAATTGATTCATTGTTGAAAAAAGGATAGAATCATATTTGGGAGTTTTAAGGAATAAGTGTTATTTAATTAATGTAAATTCATAATTTTCACATTACTCTTCTTCATTAAAATCTAGTAGAATTATTTTTGGGTTTTTAATTTTAAAATATGGAAGATCACAATGAAAATTAGCTTAAAATTTTTAAAAAATTATGAATTATAGTTTATTATTCTTTTCCAAAGTGTCCCTAACTTCCAGATTAAATTCAAATTTCAAGATTTCAGAAAAAAATAGTTGAATAGTTTTTAAAATTTAAACTCAGGTTCTCAAGATCCTTCTCAAACTAAACTCCCATTTCATCAAAATTTCTAAATTTTATAGTTTTTTTGGTATTATAATAATGTGAAATATACCTTCTTCCACCTATGAGACCTTTTGAATTTATTGATATAGTGTTTTTTTAAATATATAATCATTTTTAAGTCCAGGCTCAGTAGTTGGGTATTCTTCTTTACCTTCTACAAATATCTCATTCTAAAACTCACCCAAGTAACTTTATAGATTTATTATTTCAATTTCTTCTTATTAATGTTCTTTAATTTGTTTAACAAGAACTAATATTTTATTTTGTAAATTTAGGATTCTAGTATCTTTGGTTTCTTAGTATTGGTGAAGTTGATATTTTATTTCTATCATAATTTGTCTCAAAACTGAACCATTTTCATGTTTTATCTCAAAATAAACTATCTTTCTATAAAATGATCAGGATTTAAGTACTTTTTATAGACACACTACCATGAATATTTTCCATGACAGCCACAAAAAACACATAAATTTTTATTTAGTTGATTCCAACCCTCAAATGGATCCATTTTTTTTACATAATAATGAGTTGTTAGTTCATTTTAGATAAAAAATAGTCTAAAAAATTATTTTCAGTTATAACAAGCTCAAAATCAATCACAAAAATTCTCAAGAAACTTCAAAAAATTTGAAACAAATATTTAACCTTAAACACACACAAAAGAATAAAATTTAAAATTTTCAACTCTTATAAGTAGTGAAGAAACAAAATTTTTATTCTTTTTTGTATTTTGTTAAACCTTGAGAAGTCAACATGAATCATTACCCAAAAATAGTAAAACAAATTGATTAAATTTCATTAAACCTCAAAAAAATACAATTTATATCTCCTACTTTCACTAAAATAGAGAAAATTAGTGTTGAACCCAAGGGAAAGGGATTAGTTTTTTAAGATATTTATTTTAACCTAATGTACTAAAAACAAGGACTAGAAAGTGGCTGAGAAGAAGAAAATAGTGTGTGAAAAGTAAAATTGAGGTGTTAATAGTGTTAGATCCAAATTTATTTTATGGTGAAGGAGGAATGCTAAATAAAGATGGGGAAAATATGATTGAAAGAACTTGTTGAAAAGTGATGTTCAAGTGAAATGATGTTCAATTAAACTAGAAAAATGAATCTCTAAAAACTATTACAACGTATATTGAGATTTATAGCTACTACTGAGTTAAAACATAATCTATATCAAGATAGTGATCTCACACACTAGTGAGAAACTATGTTATTGAAAGTTCATTTAAGAAGGTAAACTATCATTTGATTATGAATTTTAATTTCTTCTTATTCCTATAACTCAATTTTTTTAATACTTTAAAAGGTAAAATGATTCAAAAATAACTTTCAGAGTGATATTTAACCATCAATTCATTAATCAAATACAATAATAAATTGAAATAAAAAGGCTAAGAAGAATTCATTACAACTAATAAGTAATGAATCAAGAACATGAAATGAATTATGAAATTGAAAAAATATAAATCCATAAAAAAATTCAAGTATAGTGCATGTCTAAAAGAATAAAAGAATAATAAGATGAATTATAATAAATAAATATATGAGATAGGGAATTAGGAAGTATTCTCTATTGAATTTGGACTCTACTCCCCTAACTATCTCAAGCTTTCATACTCCTTAAATCATATCCCATAGCTCCCAACTCTTACCCTCTACTCTAGATAGAAATTAGTTTTGATCTTGGAAATGTTAATGGAATTTTATATGAGTGAGTTGATTCTACTTCTTAAAATGATATAATTCACCAAAATAAATGATCTCACAACATTTTTTCTCATAAGTAGTGGCTCCAGTTCTATCTCCCAAGTCTTCATATAGATTTTACCACTATATATTGTCTTCCACATAGGTTAAAAGAGATAAAACCCTTTAACCCAATATGATCCCCCACATCGGTCTTGTTTTATATATAAAATCATTAATCCAGATATCCCATCTCAGTTCAATCTTTATCAACTATATGTGATTATAGTTTCAAAGAGATCCTATAACTTTTCTTTATCGATCTTGGTACATCCTTGTGTACAATTTCCCATTTGAGAATTGGGGTACCCTAGGAATTAATTGAACTCTGAAACTTTATGTGGCACTATGATAACCTTGACATATCTTGGAAACTCACTGGAGACACCTTTATATAGGTCACTTCATTGAAGGGATTTATTTATGTGATCCTTCATGGTGCAAGTTTTACCCTAACATAGCCCTTTAAATGTAGGACTTATCATGACATAGCACTTGATACATGTGAGCTACCTTGACATAGCTCTACTAAGATTCCATATTACCTTTAGGTTGGTACCATTACACATATTTTTAGAGGCATAGTGATACCCTTACGTAGTAACTGAGCTACCTTGGTGAAATGATTGGTTCACTGAATTGCCTTCACATATCCTAGATATCTACCTTTACACAACACTTTAAGAATAACTTTAACTTTATAAAGATCCCAATTGAACCTTACATAGCTTTAAAAACTTATATTCACAATATGACCTTTAATAAGGTAATATAAATGAACTTTATGCAAGTCAGCATCTAAATAGAGATACCTTTAAGTAACCTTCAAAAATCTAGAGGTACTCTTACATAGTTTATCATTCAAGATAGAAATTACCCATTAATGAGATTAATCAATTAAAATTTTGAATTTTTCTTAAAAATAAAATAATTAATGAATTCTAGATTCTAAACATGTGAATAAAAATATGTTCCAACAATTAATTTTGAAAATTAAAACCTGGAACTTGGAAATATTAATTCAAAATAAAATAAATTGGTTTTATAAAAATGAAAATGAAAACAATGAACATTAAATCATTTGTTTCTCCAAAAACCTAATTTTTACTCAAATATTAAATGAATTTAATTTTCAACATAAATTATTAATATTTAATAATTATTTATTAACAACTCATTTTGGCATTGAAAACCCAGTTAAATCCCTAAAATAGATATGGAAACAAATATAAATTAAGGCTACATCAAATAGGAAGAAAGAGATTACAGGCCTTATATCAGTAGTGTCCATTTCCTAAATTTATAATCATCTACAATGAGTAGAGATATCATATGTTATGTTGAAAATCCATCAGTATATGATCCTTATATTAGCCTTTAGTGTTGAACTAGGTAAAATCATTATTTCACTAGCTTTTTCTTTATGTACATGAATATTGTGCATGCTTGAGATTGATAAATTCAAATTATTCCTTCTAATGTGTGAACAAAATATATTTAAATATGAGAAATAATTTAAACCATATTTCACTCCCTAAGGTGTATTAGGATGTTTCAGTTTAGTATAATTTTAAAAAAAATGAAAAATTTCCAATTTTAATTTAAAAAATCAGTTAAGAAAGTTAGAGAATCTACTAAATTAGTAGAGTAATTTGTTAAATCTATAAAATAACTTGATTATTTTCTTAATAGTTAGTGTACAATAAATTTAGACACTCAATTTTGTAAAGATATTAGTGGTGTAAAATACTTGAAGGGAAAAAGGTTTGGTAGATTCAACAAATAATGATAATACACTCATTTTTTCCTCAAAATATTGTGCTAAAAATTTAAATAATAAGGGTGCATAAAAGAAAATGGTAATAAAGGTTAAGTCTAATAAAAAATCCATATTAGAGGAAAACTCAAAAAAATTGAAAAGTCAAAAAATACATTTATAGTTCTTAATATATGAAAAATTAATATATATATATATATATAAAAGCAAAATTTCTAACTAATGAGAATATTTCATTTTGAAGGGAGATTTTGGTACCGCAGAGTGTATAGACACAGGGTATATGTGTGTTGGTATGATATATATTTCAATAAATCAATGTGATTCCTTGTTATAATGGTAATATAAGATGAAAATACAAGATAAAAACTAATATGGTATCCTAAAGAGAAGTAAAATTGAATATTTCCTTTAATATTCTTGAGAAATCTTGTGGTGTGTGTGATTAACTAATACATGCCACAAAAAAAGTGTCTTATGTTACTTTTAGAGTAGTTAAAAAAGAATAAAATGTACAAATAAAATAAGAATACAAGTAATCAAGAACAATCCATGGTGTTTGGCGTGGTTTAGAATTCTTCAAAAGGATACAATACATAGATTTTGGGCAACAATTTCTCATCTCACATGACCAAAAACAAGCATCTCTTAATTACCATTCATAAATATGATAAAAAAGGTATCCCAATTATAATTAATAATTAAATTAATGTTGAATTCATTTTAATCATAAAATTTAGTGAGAAAAAATATGAATCTATTGATTTTATATTTGTTGATTGTTTGAGACACAATCTCCAGAGTGTTTATCAAATTTAATACAATTGGATTGAGGTAATTTTTTAGAATAAATGATGTGTTATTAGAATTTTAAAGGGTGACATGGTCATCATAAAAGTTCATAGGAAAATTTGAAGTTTATTTCAAATTTTCAATAATGAAAACACTTATTATATGAGTGTGAAGGAGGAAAATGGACATTGTATAAAAATAATTTACCATTTGCACCAAAAATATGGTTTGACTTGTAAATTATGAAGTTATAAGTAATTTAAAAAATTTTAATCATTAAATAAATACCTCTTTTGATGCATTTCATATAATAAAAATTATTAACATGAGTTAAAATTTGGTGGAAAATAAAACCAAGAGACCTTGAACTAATTCACTTGGATGTGTGTTGTAGGATGTGCTTGAAATCAATAAACAGAGATAAGTTATTTATTTATTTTTTTGATGATTTTACTCATATGAATTATTTTTATTTTATATTGTTTAAATCATATGTCCTTGAGATATTTAATTATTTTCACATCTAAGATGAATATAAAATCGAGTATGATATCAAAATGTTTTGGACTGAAAATGGTTGAGTTCAATAATGGATATTTTGAAGCATATCATAAGAATTATGTATTTAGGTAAGAATATATAAATATATAAAAACATTAAAAAAATGGATTGATGGGGGAAATAACTAGAGTTTGGTTGACATGGATATAATTA
The DNA here is from genome assembly GCA_963277665.1 of Viscum album. NCBI lineage: Eukaryota > Viridiplantae > Streptophyta > Magnoliopsida > Santalales > Viscaceae > Viscum > Viscum album. The sequence continues at coordinate 58,133,125 of OY728123.1, forward strand.
TGTAATCGAAGTATGGTACCTCAATTTTTTTGAAGACAATCCCCAACAGTCATTGTCAACATTCTCAATATGTGCTTACATCATCCTAATTCAATTATTACACATTATGATATGTTTTTTAGAAATAATTTGAACCTAAAGATCTTTAATTTGTTTTGAAACCCATTTTATATTAATATTAAAGGATGTAATTTTGGAAAATTTGATGGGTAAGCACCCAGTGGAAGAAGCTGCTCATGTTATAATAAGAATTTGAATATGGTTATTGATATATTTTATGTTATTATTAATGATAATAATGGTATATAACATAAATAATTTATTATTTATGGTGATATTAAATAATATAAAGTATAATAATATTATAAATAAGGTATTAATTTAATCAATATTAAATATTTACACAATTCCCATAAGGATTCAAAAATATTTAGTTTCAAGGAAGTCCAAAAATAAGGTGGTTCTAAGTTTTCAAGACTTATAAAACATGTGGAGAAAAAATGATAATTAAATATAGTATTAAGGTTTTCCAAACATGATTAAGTTTTAGGATTTCCAATCATACAATCTTACTTTCATAGGATGAACCAAAAAAATTAAAGAAGTGTTACAACATGAGGATTGGATCACTACAATGAAAGAGGAATTAAATTAGATTAAGAATAATGTCACTTTAGAGTTGGTTTCAAATATAAATGATAATAATTTGAATGGGATAAAATGTATTTTTATAACAAACTCAATAATAATGGATAAGTATCATAGAAGAAAAATCAAATAGTTTTCAAAGGTTACTCAAAAATTCAGGGTATTGACTTTGATTAGAATATTTCTCTAATAGTAAGGTAGGAAACTATAGGTATTTTTATTGTTATATTTACTCAATGAAATTATGTTGTTTTTTAAATGGATATGAATTTATCATTCATTAATAGATATTAGGAATGGGATGTGTACATAGAACAATAAGAGGTATTTGACCACGCTGAAGAAAGATCATCATGGGATTAAATAAGTACCTAGATCATGGTATTTAAAGTTGTACATCATCTTAGACATTAATTTAAATAAATTAAAGGTTGATAAAAATATATATTTCAAATTATTAAATACAATTTCACTCATTTTGATTGTGTATGTTGAGAATATTATTTTTACTAAGAATATGGTGAAACCTTATGAAACATTTGTTTCCCAAATGTAAAAAATACTTTGAGGTGTCAATAGAAGATGATATGACATTCTGTTTAAGTTTTAATGTGATAAACATAGGATATAATATATTTTTCCATAATAAAAGTATGTTTCTAAGTTATTAATAAGGTTTGGGATGGAAGGCTTGAGAGGGGTTTCTTCTCTGATTACACCTGGGAAATAAATTTCTTTAGATAAAGAAGGAAGAATTGTGGTTAAAAAAGAGTTTCAAGGGATGATCATATGTTTACTCTGCTTAAATACATCAATATTGGACATCTTGTTTTTTGTTACACTTTATTCTTAATTACAAATCCACCTGAAGGATTCATGTCTTATAAAATCAAAGAAAACCATGTGTTATGTCAAAGAAACTCTTAATTTTGTCATGAATTATGATAAATAAAAATATAAATAACTTTATGGGTTTTTTAATGTTTATTGGGTATGTGATGTGATAGATCATAAATCTACATTATAATATAAATTCTTCATTAGTGGGATGTGTGTTTCTTATCTCTTTACGAAGAAAAAATTAATCACTTTAATATAATAAATGTATAGTATATTGAAATTTCATAATCCACAACTAAAATGATGTGGAAAAAGTCACAATACAAATATATGAGTCTAGAAGTCCCATATCCTTTTATGATTAGTTATGATAACCCAATTTTAATCAATTTTTTAATGAATCTAGTGTTCCATCTAAGGTTTAATCTATTGGAAATGTAAAATAATGGGGATATTTTATTTTATAATATCCCTAAATCATATCTAGATCATGTATATTCTTAAATCATAGTTTATTGAATAGTTTCTATAAGACACGATAAAAAAATTTAAACCTTTTAATGTATCTTAGTGGCTGATCAGGGACATCTCTCAAGGATTAGGTATTTGTAGTTTCACTATCTTATCACTTTTGTAAATTTTTTGGTGTTTTCTATTTTAATTATGGAAAAAGTGGGTGAGGGGTTGTGATTATGTGTGTGTGATGTAAATAATTAAAATAAATTAATAAGAGATCCTAAATAGATGTTAGCAAGAAATGGATGAATCTAGGGTTCAACGATAAATAACCTTCATTATCTAATTATATTTTATCATTCAATTGATAATGAAATAAAAATAATTCATAAATCACTGTCTATGACTAAGAATTATAAAATCCTATATACTTTCAAAAATATCCTAAGTACCTAGAATTTCACCTCCTCTATGGCTTTGAATAATGGTTATTCCACAATCCTAGATTTATCATAATACTCCACCCAAATCAATTGTTTTTTGTTCATTTCTTTGTATCAATCCATTACATGGTGTATAAAGAGAACTATAACAAGGGAGGGATAAATTATTGGAAGAGGTTGGAATGAGACATGAAGATCGTTGGAGAAACATAGTGATCACCAAACCAATCTCAAATCAACTTCATTACCTCATCTCAATTGATTGAGATATTTAGAAATCAGAAAAAGTGATTTGGTTAATTATGGAACTTCCTTTAGGATTCATGCGCTTAGGTCAGTACTCCATTTTCATGGAGTTTAAGATATTATGATCACAATTACAACATAGAGGTGGAATAAATCACAAATAAATTGGGGAGAAGGTAATAATATATACATGAAGAAAAAATAATGTGAATTGAATTAATATATAGAAATAAAATTACAGTTGGTGGATACTGGATATTTTCAAATGAGAGAGAATGAAAACATTTATAAGACAACATATAATCTTCCTCATTCTTAGGTTTAGTATCAAAACTCAATGATTATATTATACTTTTGGATGAGTTCCATGTGGTTCAGTTTTAAAGGTCATGATTAATTCTTTTGAGATCATCTTTTTGGTTTGGAAATTCTCTCATGACCATGCCCTCATGCCTTTGAGAAAATCTACTTCATGAATCTAGTGGGAAATTAGTGTTTCCCAATGAGATCACTTGATGAAGATGAACATGGTTGCGTTTGGGAACATTTTTAATGATGGTCCTGGTCTAGATTTGGGGTATTTTTAATCTTCATTTAAATTTATTGTAAAATGGATCGGGTTGGGAAATTTATCATAGTTACACTAGTCCTTAGTTCCATATGTCTCAAGATTAATGTGTTTGAACCTGAATTCAAGTTGATGGTTGATGTTTTCATGATATTTTGATTTTCCATGATCATGGATGGAGGTTAATCCGTAATACCATATCAAACTAATGTGGTCATGAAAATGTTTCTACAAAGGAGGATGGTCGATTACTCTTGGTTCTAATAGAGATTTCTCAAGATTTTTGGGTAAATTGATCAAGAAGTTAGTGTATGGGAGTCTATGAACATGTGTCTGATGAGTGGGGATGCCTTGTGACCCCACAATTTTTAGAATAACTACACAAAAAATACACATATAAATAAATAATTTAAAAAAATTGGGTCTTATTCATAAATCTTAACTCATATATTTTTTTTCTAGCTTCATCAGAGGGCATTGGGGTCTTCATTCCTTGGTCTTCTTCACCCAAAAAGGTGTAGGTATCTAGTACAGGTTTATGTACTAGATTCTACAGATGGAGTAGGGTTGTATTCTTCAAAATTGGTTAGTAACAGTGGATTCAAGTGACAACACATCTCAGTTTATTCATCTAATGGCATTCATGTTCATCCATTGTGGTATATTTTTTAAATGAGTGGTATTTTCAAGGATATGGGAGTTTTTATTAGTATTGGTTTAGCTTAGTTATCTCTAGCATGGCTAGATTGGATTTTCCAAGGCATTTGTGAGTGGGTTTCCCATTCATAGTAAGTTCTTAACCTACCATGAATATGTAGTAAGTCGATTTAAGTGGTCGTGAGGGGGGATAAAGTGAATAGGGTGGATCACAGTCACTTAAGTGAATGTTAGGTGATATTAAGGTCGCTTGTTTTTTTCATAGTGCGGTCACTTCAGAATTTCCTTGTGGTCACTTACTATGCATTTGTGATTTTTTTACAGGGCATGGTCACTTCAGTTTTCAATTGGCATAGTCAATTTTAATTTAACACATTTTTACTTTAAAATCAACTGGTGGTCAGTACAGGCACGATCACTAAATTGATTGTTCTTCCTTCATGCAGACACTTTGAGACTCACATTTTCAACCTTCATTTTAAAAATATAATTTTATTATATAATTTTTTTCAAATTAATTACAGAAATGATAAAATAAAATAAAATCTAAATTTCATACTTCAAAATAATAATTTCTATTTCATTTAAATCAATCAATTAAAACATCAAATTTATATCATTTTAAAAAACACATAAAAAATTCTAGATGGTCATTTCACAAATAAAATCACAATTTTTTAAGAATAATTTTAATTTTAATTCCAAAATAAATTTATGGATCCATTAAATTCAAAACATTATTGAAATAATTAAAGCTAAAAAATAATTCCTTTTAATAATATCAGTTCTGTGATGAATCAAATAATCAACTAAAATTAAAATTTCAAAAAACTATATGGCTTCACCATCTATATCAAAAATGAATAAATTGTTAAAAAATATTTGATCCAATTAACAATTAAGTCCAAAATTCACAAAGTAAATAAAAAATGCTATTTTACCTGGTATTTTTTAATTAATGGGTGTGATTTCAAAGAATAATAGATAAAAAATATGAAATATTAAGCTCACATCACTCCCCCGCACTTGAACTATTTCACTCAAAGAAAATTTTATAATTGAATTCAATTTATTCAAAAAAATGAATGTTTTTTGTCATGTCAAGATCTACATATACAAATGAGAACTGAAATAAACATTTATTGATCTGTTGTTCAAAATATCTTGTCTCAATTATAAATCAAACCACTACCTCATTTCAAACCAATCAAAGTTCCATGTCCAGGAGTGGATTTAATGATATCTAGGTGGATTCAATGTTTTAACAAGAAGCACTTCCATTTATCCATTTCTCCAAAGTTTTCTCAAACCAAAGTTTTATTTTTCCACTTTATTGATACAACTCAAGTGAATTTGCTATAAGTTAATTTAATCCTTTCTCTTCAGGGTTCAATATTCTCCTCACCTGAATGAAATCGTTTTTAAAAATTAAGAGCTTATTATTCTTTTTTATATCCATGTATATATAGATCAATGTGAGAAATTACTTATTTTAATATATATAAAGATATTAAACTATCACACTTAGTTCCTAATGTCTCAACAATTCATTGTGGGGTCCTAATTTTCCATGTTACTCTAAGTTTAAAGGAATTATACTAATTTCATTTGGGTTGGATTTTTAAGGTGATATTTTTCACATAGGATGTGTTACCTCAGAATAAGTTCAAAAATACTAGTGACCTCAAGTTATAATTATTATTTTATAAAACAAAATCACTCAAACTTTCTTTCCTAATTCTAAGACCAAGTTTCCATGAACATAGTGACCAATTTTCACTCAATAATCATCTAAGTTTGATAATTTTATAACCAGTGAATTCCTAGAATTAGAAAGGGATTTGAACTATACAGGGAAGTATTTTTTTCAATGAAATATTTAAAAAATCATAAACTATGAAAAATCTATATACAGTATTTATAGAATATTTATTTTTTATATTTGTGTTTTTTTTCTTTTTTTCTTACAGATTTACTAAAAAATTACTAAACACAATAAACATGTTTTTATTCACATATTATAATAAAGTAAGTAGAAATAATTTGATTAAATAAACAAGTTGAGTTCCCTACCCCACACTTGTCAATGAAATTACCATCCATGATTTCCATCATAAATTGTTTTTCAGAGAATGATAAACTATTAATTCACAATATCAATAAAATAATAAGGAAAGATAAAAAAAACTGATGTTTTTTTAATTATTAATCTATTAGGTTTGAGTAAATAAATCCCCTAGTGTGTTTTATATAGCCTTGATCTAGAATCCTTTGTGTTTTATACTTAGGTAAAACCTACAGGAAACATAATTAAACATTAGAAAAAAATTATTAAAATGAAAACTAGGAAAATGGAAAAAAGGAAGAGAGGCTTGAATTTTTCTATCCCAAGAGGGGATATAGTTAGACTATCCACAAATGGATAACCTTGTGGTCATCCCCAATACATTTTGGGATGTATTTTCTATGGTAAGAACAACAGCATGTTCTTTCTTTCAAATATCTTCATATTCACTTCTACTTGGATTTCCCCTTTGATAGAGTGTTTGGGTCCACCCCCTTAGTATTATAATGAATTTAATAATATAGGTGTGGTGGGATCAAGTATGAGGTCTCCTTGGTTTCTACCATAGTTGGTTTATATTCCTATTCATCCATTAGTTTATTTAGTAATTATTCTTACTTAGGTTCAAAAAAGGGAGAGTTAATAAATATTTCTTATTAAATAAAATTAAAATAGGTTGAGTTTATATCAATGCTTCCTCCCTCATTTATAGTAGCTTATAAATTTGTCTCTTTATGAGAAGACACTATTAATTCCTTATCTACTCTTCCTCCCATAATTTGATATTCATAATGTTCATGAGGGGGTTTTTTATTCCTCATAGGTCTCAAATTTTCTTCTTCTTCAGCAACCACTTCCCTTGTGTCATCAACTTCAAATTATTCAAGATAAAATTTGAGAACATTTCCAAAGTATTCTTCATCCAGCTCTATTTATTCATCTTCATGGTTAGTCTCTTAATATTTCTAACTAATGATTTTCTTCTAGGTTAGCTACCACATTTTCTTCATCTTCTACAAGTGTGAGAAAAATTGATGATAGTTATGGAATTTATAAATTAGGGATATCAAGTTGTAGACATGATTTTGAAAAATCAAAAAATATTAAGTATTGACTAACTCCCTCATATAACGCATTTTTAAAATACTATTTCTCATTAAACACCCTTGGAATGTTATTTAAAATGCTTATGGATTTTGGTTCTTCAATTTTATAATCAAATATGTATCCTTTTCATCCTTCTTCTTCATTTTTTGGGATAGGAATTAGTTTGGATAAATCTGTAAAATTATTACTAGGGAGGTTATTAGATAATTAAACTTACATTAGCTTAAAATGATAAAATATATTTCAATGGTATCTCCCTCGTTGGTCTCATCATGTAGCTCATTTTCTGAGTGTAATTCCACTTTGAAGTCTTCTTGTGTGGATGGGGGCAGTAGTGTGTATTCCAACATCTCTTCAAAATAGAGCCCATCCACTTCATCTTCAATATCCAGGGACTACGAAAATTATCTTTATTTTTCTTTTACAACATAATGGAGGTCAATAAGAAATTTAGTTCCAATAAAATCATATAAAGAAAAGATAGAAAAGGAGACCCCCTCAAAAATTTCAGTATGTAGTCTCTTTGCATGGTACATCAATTCTAGATAGATGTGTCCAATGTTAAACAATGGGAGATATTATAATTCTAAAAAATATCCTTCCTCTTCTTCAATATCTTATTAGGAAAATACCTCGGGTTCTAATTTTTCATCTTATTTTTGTTCTCCTAGAATTTGGAGGGTGGATGTGACTTCATCAACCTGATTCTTCAGTTCTTCCATATTGGGTATTTCCTCTACATTTTCTTCCTACACTAGGGGATATTTGTTGATGCAAGGCATTTTATTCATCAATTCATGTATCTCACTCCCAATGATCTCTACTACTAGACTTTATCCCCAGATAAAATGGTTTTTCATTGATTTTTGGGGGTATTTCTTCTCTTAGGGAACCGTTAGGACTTTAAACTAGGTATGTGTGTATGATTCATCAATGAATGGTCCCACTATGATGTTTATCCCATATTAGAGGAAAAAAAGAATAAAACAAAAAACAAATTAAAATAAAAAAATTAAAATTATTTTAAATATAGTGAAATCTCAACCTAACTCCCTAGAAATGGAGTTAAGTTGATCACATGGATGTCATGGGTCATAGTCAAAAATAATTTTTGAAACCTCCTAATAAAGATTAGTGGCTAGATAGGATGATATCTCAGGGAGTAAGGTTTGTAAGCTTCACTATATTATCACTTTTTTTTCTATTTTTATCATAGGAAAATTGATGAGAGATTTTGATGGTGTGTGTGTGGTGTAAACAACTAAAATAAAGTAGCAAGAGATCCTAAATAGATGATATCAGGAAAGGTATGAATCTAGGGTTATTTAATTAATAAACTTAATTATTTGATTATATTTTCATCATCTAATTGATAATGCAATAAAAATAATTCATAAATCACCGTCCAATAATAAGAATTATAAAATACCATATACTTTTTCAAATATATTAATCACACATAATATCACCTCCTATATGGATTTGAATGATGATCGTGCCAAAATCATAGAAAAATAATCATACTCCACCTAACTCCATCATTCTTTTTTCATGTATCCAACTCCATACATTACATTGTGTATGAAGATAACTGAAACAAGGGAGGGAGAAATTATTTTCAGTGGTTGGAATGAGGAATGAAGATTATTAGGGAATGTGAATGATCAGAAAAAAAATATTAAATCAACTTAATTTTTTTATCACAATTGAATAATAAATTCATAAATAAAAAAATGATTTGGGTAATTGTGGACCTCCCCTGAGAATTTATTCCCTTGGATCGGTACTCTATTTTATTTGAGTTTAATATATCACAATCACAATTACCAAACATAGGTGGAAAAATCACAAATAAATAGGGAGAAGAGAATAGCACACACATGAAGAAAATAGAATATTAATTGAATTAACATGTAGAAATAAAATTAAAATATGAAGATAATGAATATTTTCAAATAGAGGCGAGGTAAAATATTTATAATCCAATGTATCTTATTCCATGTTCATGATTTTAGTGTCAAGACTTAGTGAGTTTATTCTCTAGTTGGATAAGTGCCACATGGCACAGCTTCAAATGTTTTTATTAATTATTTTGAGATTATATTTTTAGTTTGGAAATTCTACCACGATTTTTCCTATACATGTTTGAGAAAATTTATAGGATAAATGATAATTTTCATTGTAAATATAGTGGTAAATGAGTGTTTCCTAGTGATCTCCCTTGAATAATATTCACATGGTGTAAATTGGGATCATTTTGGATAATGGGACCAATTTGGATTTGGAGGATTTGGGTATTTTCTTCACACAAACATATTTAAGAATGGTTTGGGATGGGAAGTTGATCAGAGATGCACTAGTTCTTAGTTCCACACATATCAATTTTATGGTGTCTAAACTCAAATTCTAGTTGATGTTTTATGTTTTCATATTGTTTGGATCGACCATTATCATGGATGGATGTGAAGATGCAATACCTAATCAGGATGATGCATCCATGAAAATGTGGGTGTGAAGGAGGATGGTTGGTGCCTCTTTGTTTGAACTATGGATTGTTAGACTGATTGGGTAAATTGATCGAGTAGTAGGTGTGTGGTATTCTTCACACATGCAATCGGTGAGTCGAGATATCTTGTGTCGCCATTGATTTCAGAATAACTGTACATAAAATACACATAGAAACAAATAATTTCAGAAATTTGGGTCTTCTTTATCAAGAAAACTTGAATCCAGTTTGGCTATATTTATTAGAGGGAATTTTGGTCTTCATTTCTTGGGAATATTCATGCAGATAGTCACAACACACAATGGAAGTATCTTTTACAGGTGCATGGCCCAGCTTCTTAGGCCGAATAAGAGTTTCCTTCTTTGACCTTGGTTGATGTGGGGAGATTCAGGTGACGGTGTGACTTATCTTCTTCAGGAAATGGAACGTGTGTTTATCCATGGTGGTATCTTCTCCAGATGGTTATTTCAGCCATAGATCTCAGAGTTTTCATCTGTACTGGTTTTTCTCAGCGAGATTTGACTTGGCTATTATGGATTTAGTAAGGTATGTGCAGGTTTCCCATTCATGATAGGTTCTCAACCTATAGTGAATATTTGGTAGGTTATTGGAAGTTTCCATGATGGAGTATGTAGTGGAGAGGGTGCCTCATGGTCACTTAAGTGACTATGAGGTGATATTTTGGTCACTTATTTTTTTTCATGGTATAGTCAATTCTAAATTTCCTAATATGGTCAGTTACCATGCCTTGGAAATTTTTTTCCAATGCATGGTCACTTTATTTTTCAAGTGGCACAGACACTTCAAATTTAACACATGGACACTTCAAAATCAATATGCATTTGGTTTAGGAACACTCACATAAGTGATCATTTCTCCTTCATGCAATCAATTCAAGACTCTCATTTCCATCCTGTATTTTAAAAAGATAATTTTAGTATATAATTTTGTTCTAAATAATTATAGAAATGATAAAAACAATTAAAATCTGAATTTCATCCATCAAAAAAATAATTTCCAATTTATTTAAACTAATAAATTAAAAAATAAAATTTAAATAATTTTAAAAATCACATCCAAAAAATCCATATTGTCATTTCATAAATAAAATCACAATTTTTTAGAATAATTTTAATTTCAATTCCAAAATAAATTTATGGATCTCATTCAATTAAAAAAATTATTTAGAGAATTAAAACTCAAAAATCAATCCATTTAAGAATATCAGTTTCATAATGAAACATGTAATCATTTAAAATTCAAATTTCAAAAAAAAATATGGCTTTTCAATTTATATAAAAAATGAACAAATTGTTAGAAACCGTGATTTGATCCAATTAAAAATTAAGTCCAAAATTGTTAAAGTAAATAAAAAACATTATTTTACTCAATATGTTTTTATTGATGGGGTTAATTGCAAATAATAACAGACAAATTTTTTTTAAATTTCATCTCACTTCACTCCCCCACACTTGAACTATTGCACTCCCAATAAATTTTATCATTGAATTAAATTTATTCAAAAAATAGAAACTAAAAGTTCATTGTTTTACCTATATATACATATACAAACTAAAAAAAATAAAAATAGATTCATCCAATGTTTAAAATGTCATGCCTCATTTTTGAATCAAACCACTACCTCATTTCAAACCAATCAGAGTTCCAAATCCCGGAGTGGATCGAATGAGATCTAAGTAGAAACAACATTTTAACTAGAAGAAATTCCATTTATCCCTTTCTCTTAAATTTTCTTAGACAAGATTTTGATTTCCTACTTCATTGATATAGCTCAAATAAATTTGGTATATTTCAATTGTCAATTTCTTTGTCAAGGTTCAATCTTTCCCACACCTAAATTAACTTTTTTTGACAATTAGGTGCTTATTCATTTCTTTATTTTTCTCATCCATTTATGCACAGAGAACTATAAAAAATGACATGTTTGAATGTGTAAAAATTGATTAAACTCACACACCGGGTGCCTAATGTCTCAAAAATTAATTGTGGTATCTCAATTTTTGATTTTACTCCATTTTCAAAGGACTTATTCTAATATCATTTGAGTTGGGTCCCTAAGGTGTTTTTTTCATAGAGGCTTGGTTACCTTAGATTAAGTTCAAAAATCCTAGTGACCTCAAGTTATAATTCAGATTCCAAAAATATATTTTCACCCACACTTCCTTTCCTAGATTTGAGACCAAATTTCCATGAACATAGTGACCAATTTTCACTCATCAATCATCAATTCTTTACAGTTTCAGAACCAGTGAATTCCTTAAATTATTATGTAATTTAAACTAGGTAGGGAATTATTTTGATTAAAGAAAATTTTGAAAAATCATAAACTATAAAAAAATATATATATAATATTTATAGAACTGATATTTTTTTATATGTGTGTTTTTCATTTTATTTATTATAGATTTACTAAAAACTAACTAAAATAGTAAATATATTTTTATTCAAAAATTATAAGAAATTAACTAAAAAATTTAAATAACTAAACATTTTGAGTTCCCTCCCCCAAAATTATAAATGACACTACCCTATATGATTTTTAGTATGTAATTTGTTTTCAAAGAACAATATACTATTAATTAGAAATGTCAAAAAATAATAAGGAAAGAAATAACCTAGTTTTTTTATTATTAATATAGTTTGTTTTAATGAAGTTATCCCCTAGTGTGTTATGGAAAACCTTGATCTATACTCCTAGGTGAATTCTACATAGGTAAGACCTATGAGAAATAGAATTGAACATTATAAAAAATTTATTAAAATTAAAAGTAAGAAAATGAAAAAAAAAGTGACTTAGGTTGTTTTCTCCGAAGAGGGGTTGTAGTTAGACTGTTCATAGTTGGACAGTCTTGTGGCCATCCCTAATCGATTAAAGGATAGGGTTTATAAGTTAATAACCACCACATTTTATTTCTTCCAAATATTTTTATCTTCACTTCTACTTGGAGGTCCCCTTTGATGGAGTGCTTCTTGTCTACCCCCCCCCCCCCATCATTATGATACATTTCATAATATGTGGGTGGAAAGATCAGGTGTGGGGTCTCCTCTACCTCTTCCATAAATATTTTTGGATTCATATTCATATAGTGGTTTCTATATAAATGTTTATTGGTCATTTTTTAAAAACTAGATAGTTAGTAAGTATTTCATATTGTATAAAATCAAAATAGGTTGATTTTAGATCCATGTTTCCCACCTCATATACAGAAGCTTCTACATATATCTCACCATGAGTATCCACTGATAATTTATTTTATATTATTCCTCCCTTTAGTTTTTATTCATAGTGTTTTTGAGAGAGCAGTTGATTCCTCATAGGTCCCATAGTTTCTTCTTATTTAGAAACCACTACCCTAGTGTCATTAACTTCAAATTTTCCAAGAGTGGATTTGAGCAGATTGTTAAAGTATTCTTCATCCAGGTCTACTTCATCATTATCCTGGATATCCTATTATATTATTTCCAACTCCTTTTTTCTTCTAAGGTATATACCACATGTTATTAATCTTCTTTAGGTGTGGTAAAAACTAATGTTGGTTCTAGAATTTTAATTTTAGGGAGATCAAGTTGTAAATTAGATTCTAAAAAATAAAATGATATTAAGGATTGATTCACTCACTCATATCACCCAAAATGAAACTCTTGTTTCTCATGTAATACCATTTTAAGGTCATTTTAAATTCTTTTGGATTTTATTTCTGCAATTATATCCTCAAAAATATATCCCTCACATCATTCTTCTTCATCATCAAATATAGTCAGTAGTTGGGATGAATCTATAAAATTATAACTATGGAGATTTGTAGATAATTATGCGTGTATAAACATGAAGTGAAATAAATCCATTTCATTTTTATATACCTCTATGGTCTCATCATGTTTCTTATTTTCTAATTGTGATTCCACTATGAATTATTCTTGTTTGGATGGGGGAAGTAGTGAGTATCCCAACTTCTCTTTAAAATGGATCCCATCCTCTTCATATTCAATATCTAGGGTCTGAAACCATTTTTATGATGTTTCTTATACAAAAATGGATTCCAATAGAAAATTTAGTTCTGATAAAATTAGAGAAAGAAAATTTTGAAAAATATACTCTATCAAAAATTTAATCATATAGTTTCTTTTTATGGTACACCATCTCTAGGAAGTTGTGTTCGATGGTAAAGAACAAAAGATCTTCTTCTTCTAAAAAATCCCCTCCTCTTATTGAATATCTTCTTGGGAAAATACTTGGGGTTCTAATTTTTTATCTTCTTATTGTTCTACAAGATTTTGGAGGGTGGATGTGAATTCATCAAGAAGGTTATTCGGTTCTTTTATATCTTACCACATCTCTACCGGTTTAGTTTGGTGAGCACCATTGGGGATAGCTTGTATTTTTGCAAGGCATCGGAACACGGGTTTCCCATTCATGATAGGTTATTAACCTACCAGGAATATGGGATAGGTTGGTGGAAGTGGTAGTGAGGGAGCTGCAAGGGAGACAGTTACTCATTGTCACTTAAGTGATAAGGAGGTGATATTTTGGTCACTTATTTTTTTTCACAGTGCGATCACTTTGTAATTTCCTAGAAGTCAATTACCATGCCTTTATAAAAACAATTCTAGTGAACAATCACTTCAGTTTTCAAGTGGCACAGTAACTTCAAATTTGACACATGTTCACTTTTAAATCAGCGTGTGGTCGGTTCAGGCACGATCACATAAGTGATTGTGCTTCCTTTATGCGGTCACTTCAAGACTCTCATTTCAAACCTTCATTTTCAAAAGATAATTTAATACAAAAAAAAATTCTAATTAATTTTAAAAATGATAAAAACAATTAAAATCCTCATTTCCTTTAAACAAATAAAATCCAATTCATTTAAATTAGTCAATTAAAACAACAAATTTTCATCATTTTAATAATCACATCCAAAAATTCCAGATTTTTATTTCACAAATAAAATCACAATTTTTTAGAATAATTTTAAATTCAATTCCAAAAAAAATATGGATTACATTTGATTAAAAAATTATTTAAATAATTAAAACTCAAAAATTAATCCATTAAATAATATCAATTCAAGAATAAATCAAAATGTTAGAAAAATTTAAATTTCAAAAAAAATGTATGGCTTCACAATTTATATAAAAAATTAATAAATCATTAAAACCCATTATTTGATCCAATTAAAAATTATTTCCAAAATTCAAAAGGTAATTAAAAATAACTATTTTACTCAGTATTTTAATAATTAATGGGGGGTGATTTCAAATAATAACATTTTTTTGAAATTTTCAACTTATATCGAGAGCATATGATTAGTTTTTATAATAGTGTGTGATAGACATGAGATATGTGATATCGCATGGATGAATACTTCCACATATTCCTAGTCATTTTACTTTGATTATGAATCATTAATATGATTCAAGTATGGATATACTTGTATAGTATAATAATTGAAATGTTAAAGGATTATATAACTCCAATGTGACATGCATTATCATAATGCATATTGGCTGTTGTGAGATGGAAACCAATGCTTTAATATATTTATTTAATGAGGAGTGTCTATAAATGGAATGGGATCCCCCTGTTAGTGTTTTTTTGATATTGATAATCCATAAATGAATCACCCTTCATCCTTGATCACTAGTTTTCTTTGTAGAGAAGGCACTAGCACTCCTTTGGTGTTATGGGTTCCCCTCATTATGAATGGATATACTAAGCTAGTATACCACCTATAGAGGCAAGAACATTTTTATTTTCACTCTATGATCACAATCAAGCATACTCTATCAAATTCGAGAGATATGTTTCATAATATAATCATGGTATGCTTGTATTTTATGTTATTCAATTATCATGTTGGTTATGTTGGTTATAGATAAAGCATTTTAATGGGTTTCTTTCACTGAATTAATAATTAGATTATCTTCTAAAACCCATATATGGTATCATATTCATGATCATATTCAAATCATTATGTTTTTTACTAATTTAGAGAAGAAACTTTATATCATAATGTGTTTAAGTCCATATTATAGTGTACAATATGAATGGATGATTCTGTTTTTCGTAGTCATATTGTACAACTGTAGTATATCATAAGTAATTACATATTAAAAAATCCAAATATTTTTTTATTCTATAAACTATAATATGTGATATCATAATCTATGACTGAAACTATGATTTCAAAAAAAATGTACATTATGTTATATAAATTATATATGGGATATCATCAACTATGAATGGTAGCATATGGAAATTATTATCATAAGATATAATACTAATCAAAAATTATGTTTGATTATATCAAAAAATGTAGTTTGATATGTAAGAGTCATGTGCGATTACTATTACATATCAATCCTAGATTGAGATTGATAATTCTCCACTATCAATAATTAATTATGATTTTCATTCCCCCTCCCTCCTAAGGTACCCCACCAAGGCCGATGAGGAATGAAGATAGATGATGACCCATGAAGCCTGCCTCCTATAGTCCATAAATTGGGAACTAGAACCAAGGGCACATAAAACAATCAAATGGGAGGAATTCCCCTCAATATAATGATAATGGTTGATAGATAAGATAAAAAAACCACTAAATAACTCCATCAAGTAGCATAAATAAACACAAACCATCCCACAATTCATTTCAATCAAAATAATAAAATACCCAAAATAAAACAGTACTAAGGGAACTCCTAAAGTCATGACTCTGTAGAAACTCCCACCTCTAAGTTTGAAATAACTAGATTAGAATATAAAACCCTCTTATAAACTTGAAATATAGTATATATATGTAGGGTGATCATAACATGTATACTTTATAAGACCATACCCAATTCCACTCTTTAAAATGTAATAAAAGAATAATAATGATCCCATGAATAGACATGAGAAAAAACAAGAAAATAAACAAATAAACTAGTCATACACACCTCACCAAGGATATTATATAAAATAACACATCCAAGGTAGTAAAATGTTAAGAATAGAATATAAACAAAGTTTTCATGCATCAAATTCCCAACTGTGTTTCATCTCTTATGCCCCAAAGTCAAATGACATGTGCTCCCATCCCTCCCATTTATGCATCCATAATCGCGTATCAAGATAAATCTTTGTGGGTTAGGTTGAAACCATACCTACTCCATCCTCCCATAAGGCACAACATCCTATATTATCATCATTCCATATATGTATTTCACATTACACTATTGTATAATCATCCATATCATCTCATATCCCTTCAAAACCACAGAACCAGAGTAGTAGAGTATTATAAACATTAAGAAACCAACCTTATACCCTCATCATACCATGCATGACCCCTATCACACATCATCATCTCATTTCTAGGAAATTCCTCCAACTATTCCATCATCAAGGGCTTATCCTATCACCATCTTGGATGTTAGAAAACTCCCCCCCCCCCAAACATTTGGGTCATAGTATGTAGTAATTGAAGATGGTGGGGTGTGTATAGAAAAAATAGGAAAATATATAGTTAGTATATAATATACAATACCCAGTATAAGGGTTCACATCAAACAAAACATGAATATCCCAAAATCATACCTCAACACCGCATGACATCCACCACTAACTACAACCACCACTACATGAAACTTCACCATACATAACAACCACAAGACCTTATACTATTCTATTTATTATTTATAGATTCAACCCATTTCTAGATTTACCATTTTACCAACCAAGTTTAATGTATTGATCCATTTAACCCCATATTTAAAAAAACCTTAAGCACACCTCATGTTTATTTCCAACGACTTCCCAATTCATTTCAACCTACTCAGTGTCATTAAGTTTATTAACCCATTACCACATAATCAACTACAACCCATGTCATCACTTTTTCATCATTACTAGACTCAATCCATAGCTACCGAGTAACTACCACATAATCCACAATACAATAGCCCAACCATCTCACATCAATAGCTACCACCCAGCCACTACAACTCATCCACAACTTATCCCATAAAAAATAACTACGTCCACACTGCCTCAATATATTCTATACCTGAACCAGTCACCACCATCATTGTACAATCCCCACAAGGTTATCACACCCACAAAAAGATACAACAAGTACTCAAACACACACAATAATATATTTTATCTTCCAAAACTATCACAATTAAATTTCAACTTTAAATATGGATTAAAAAAATCTCATCAAATCTAGTATAGTAATTTTCAAAAAAAACATCTAGATTCACACAAAACTAATTCATTTTCCATATGTAAGTGCTTAAACTTTTATGAGAGGAAGCTTTAAGAAATAAAACACAACAAGGGTTCATAATTCTCATCAGTTACATCACACATAGGGTTTATCAATAATAGTGATTTTTTAAAATTTGTAATAGTAGACATAATTTCTAAAGAAAAATCAAGAAAGTGAGTAAATGAATGTGATTTCATCTATTCCCCTTCAATTTCATTTAAATTTATTTATTATCTTCTTTTGTTAGCCCATACCGACCACCCAAAGTAAAAAAAATCATGCTAAAATAATAGATACCCTAATAATAAGGAGATAATGAGGATACCATAACTCAATAAATGCTTTTTGGTTTACTATGCATGGAAAATATGAAGAATAGATTCCAAAAAAGTCAGTACCATGCCAAAATGTGTTAGAAACCTAGAAAACAATATCTCCTATCAACCTCCAGTCATAAATTCACTTAAACCAACCTTTCCCATTACATATTACCCTCTAGATAGGGGAGGGGAGGGGAAATAAGAGAGTAAGGAAGAAAAAATCTCCTTGGATTTTATAAGAATAAATATCAAATGGTTGGGAATCAAATACATTATAAAGGGGGTGAAATACCTCTAACAATGGCACTTAGGTCACCTAAGATTTGAGAATGAGAATTATGAGAAATGGTGAGTTTCAAAATGGCTTGGGAATTTATACACATTAGTTAATTAAAAGTCAATTCCATAGAACCCCTAAAAACACCATAGATAATTGGGTTTCACCTCAAACCATGATGCAGGTCTAGGTGCTGCACCAAAACCACCCTCAACCCAACTGGCCTTCAGGATCTATGTAAAAAAATCATGTTGAGATCCTATCTTCCCAGGGGTATGGCTATGGTGCAACCAAACCACCACACTGTAGCTACATCCAAAATTATAAATACATAAGACCAACCTCTCTAGGCCTCTATTCCATAGTCCTACTCCACACCACAACCACCTATCAAGAGATAATGATGGGTAAAACTTGACACCTCGATCCTTTATGCCACAACTCACCTCCACATCATAGTCATGCCTGAATTGGAAAATCCACAAAACCCATAATCATAAAACTATACTCTGTAAGACCACCTCTATATTGTAAGGAAATTCACTACACCAAAACCTATAGCTCTATTCCACAAGATCTTATATAGATAAGATTTTATATTTAACTCTGCCAAATTCTCCTAGAACCTCCTCTCAATACCTCCAACACCCAAATATTACCAACTAATGGGCCATAAAAATCCAAACAACTACATTATATAACTTTCAAATGATTCTAGTTTTCAAGAATCAAAACCAAACACATAAAGGAAGGATAAATGGAAAAGTATGAATAACTACCCTATGAGATACCTATTATGGGTATCATTAAAACCCAAACACAGCCACCAACCAAACACAACCAATAAGAAAAATGACTTTATTTCATAAACCAACAAAAAAACCATGCATTACATTACCAAAGATTGAAAAAACAAGTAAAACGAGGTTCAAAAAAATCATGGTATTGGCCATAGATATGTATCTTATACTCCCACACAACTTCCTTCAGACTTCTATTCTTCTATAGAACACGAACCAAGGTAATGTTACACTAACAAGAAACCTTCTCCCAATGATCCTATATCTCAACTAGATTCTCCAAGAATGTCATTTAATCATTGATATACAAATCTCCCTAGTCAGGAACATGGGATTCATCATAAATATACCATCAAATCTGGGATATATAGAAAACATTATAGAACTTGTCCAACTACGATGGAAGTTCCAACTGATACACCACATCAAAAACATTCTCTAACACCTTGAAAGTCCTAAAAATATAGGGATAGGTGACTCTCATAACCAAACATCCTCTATCCCCATCGAGGGGGAAACCTTCAAGAAAAAAAGGTATCCAACCTCAAACTCCAAGGGTATTCACCTATTATAATCATATGACTTTAGGCGATCCTGTTCCACCTTAATCTACTTCTAAACCATCTGGATCCTTTCTATCATGCTCTCTACCACATCTAGACCAAGGACTATTTACTACCCAACCATGATCTGGTACAACAAGGATATATATGGTTGTTTATACAATACCTTAAATGAATCCATACCGATGGATGGGTGATAATTATTTCTATAATAAAACTCAAATAATGGTAAGTGATTTATCAATAATACATGAAAGTATATAATGAAATCTCATAATATATTCTCAAGTTCTTGGATGGTCCACTCTATCTGGTCATCCATATAGGGATAAAAATTCATGCTAAGGAATAACTAGGATCCAAAATCATGCTACACTCCTCTCAAAACTCACAAGGTAAACTGAGGATCTTGATCAGAGATAATGTCCCTCAATTCCCTATAGAGCCTCACTAACTCATCCACATACTACATTACTAGAACATCCATTACACTTAAATTTTGAGTCACTAAAAAATGGGTCAACTTCATCAGTCTTCCCAGGATCACCTAGATAAAATCACTTCCTCCTGAGGCTTGGGGTAACCCAATGATGAAATCCATTGATATGTCCTCCCATTTCCACTAGGGGACATATAAGTACAAAAACAGCCCCTAGTAACACAGTGTTCTACTTTCACTTATTTTCAAACCAAACATAATTTCCTGAAATCTATCATTGATTGTTTCATTCCAGGCTACCAAATATATCTCCTTGATCCAAGGTATATCATTGAAACATATGTATGTACTGGTAAGTGTAGGATATGAAACTATTGGATAACTCCCTTACACAAGGATAGAAAAACAAACCACCTCCCCTAAAACAATATCTGGTTCTGAACATCCTCCAAACACCTGACTAGAGAATCACTATGGTCGACATAGTCTCTCATCACCTCTACCTTTTAGTCTCCCCACAAATACCCCTCTTCCTTTCACATCAAAAAATATTCCACCATCATCTAGAAAAAAACATCCCTTTCGATCACTCTCCTATTCACTAAGATGAAAAGACACTTACTCCTTCATATCTCTCCAAGAATCCTAAGATTCTCAAATGAAATATCCTCATGACTTACTACCTAGAACATCATCCACAACATTACCCTTTTTTGGGCCGTAAGAGATGTCAAAATCATAATCATGAAGAATCCCCATATATATCCACTGATAAATATTCAAATACCACTAAATAAAAACATACCTCAAATTCATATGAATCATGATACAAAAAATCACTCACTAATGAGATAAAGTCACCATAGATTTAGGGAAAACACAATTTCACCTAGCTCTAGATCATGGGTGGCATAGTTATGTTCATGGGTACATAACTACCTATACCCATAAGAGATCACCACCCTCCATTTCATTAAGATGTATCCCAAGACTCTATGGTAAGTATCAAAAAATACCTCAAACATCACCCCCTTCCTCGGGAAATTAAAGCACTGGGGTACTGATCAACCTCTCTTTCAAATATTTGAATACCGCTTGAAATTGATCTATCTAGATAAATGCCTTATCCATCCTATTCAAAATCCAATAATGGGGCTACAATAAAAGATTATTCTCACACAAACCTCTGATAATAACCTTCAAGACCAAGGAAGCTACAAACAAATCCCAAATTCTTGGTTGCAATCTAAGAAACAACTAATTTAATCATTGATTTATCCATAGTCATTCCCTATTGATAAGCCACATGTCTAAGTGTACCTCTCATAGCCAAAACTTACACTTGGACAATTTCTCATAGATCTAATGGTGTTGAAGAACATGTAGGACAACTCTCAGGGGATAAATATACTCCTCTATTTCCTTTAAGTGTATGTTGATTTCATCAATGAACACAACTATGAACTTGCTTAGGAACTCATATAACACATAGTTTATGATCCTTATAAACACAAATAGTGAATTCTTGACATTAAAAAACATAAATAAAAACTCAAAGTGTATATATTTTCACTGGAATATAGTCTTAAGTTTATCCTCTGCCTTCAACCTAATCTAGTGATATATAGATCATAGGTTGACATTTGAAAACTAATTGGCTCCCTTCAGTTGGAAAAATAGGCCATATATCCTCTAAAGTGGGTAATAGTTCTTGAATTTCACTTGGTTAACCTTTGGCAGTTCAAAAGTATCCTCAAACTATCATTTACCTTATTGGTGAACAACACCGGATCACCCTAAGAAGATATACTAGGATAGATTAATCCCTTCTATAACAAATCATCAACATTTACTCTCAACTCTCGCAACTTAGTAGGTGTCATTCTATAATGAGCCATAGAAATTAGATATGTTCCGAACTATAACTCTATCCTAAACATGGCATCATGAAGAGGTGTTAGTGTTGAAACCTCATCCATAAATACATATAAAAACTCTTCAATGGATATTTAGAACACCACCACCTGGTCTTACACTGAAACCTCCACCAAAAAGATAAAAGTGGATTTTCATGCCTGTCACCCATCTGAAAACTCTAATTTCCAATGAACACCACTTATTGTCCCTCCACATTAGAGAATGTGACCCTCCTCTAAAAGAAATCAAGAACTTCATGGAATAAATTTTTCCAATACATGCCAAGGATAATATCATATGGCTAGATTTGTAATAGAAAGAAGTCTCCCAACAACTGATGTTGCCCCAACACCATCCTATACTTCAGGAACACATCAAAAAATATATCTTGACCTCTAACTAGTGTGAATAACACTAGGAAAATGGTAAGCCTCTCCACATCCAGTCCTAATGTGTGGAATAGATAAGATTCAACAAAGTATTGTGAATATTTGGAATTAAATAAGGTTGATATTAAGGTAGACGATAAACTAATCATACCTTGAACAACCTTGGGACCCTATGGAATTATTGCCTCAATGTAATGCATCTAGCTGCACCCTAATCCTCTTCCTTACTAATAATAAACTTAATATCCACACTCTTGACTAACTCCCTAAGGATGAGGACTGACATGGGGCTAGCCTCTACCACCTCCATCTCCTCTCAACTAAGCATAATCCTGGTGACCTGGTTGTTGAAAAATCACTAGCATATTTTTTTACTGATATAGCCTCAGGGGAAACTACTATGTTGTGGATAGAAAAGGGTTTTATGGCCTATATCATTCTGACCTCCCAAAAAATTCGGTCTCTAGGACTATTGGTTTCTACAACCCCCATAAGCAAAACACATTTTCAGAGAGATCATGGTGGACATTCAGGAATTATTATCCCCAAAAAATCACAAAATAGACTATTGAAACCAACTTCATACTAATCAGAGCCTTGACTAACCTAAAATTCATGTTCCCCCACCTGAATCTATACTCTCGGAGAAACTCTATTAACCTCCCTCTTGGGGGAATCCTCCCTATGAGTGCATATTCTCAATCACTTCCACTTTATTTTGCACATACAAGTATTTTGTGAGTGTAAATGAAGTGTATTTATATCTATTAATTAGATGTAATTCATCCTAAAGATATTGTTCTTGAGAATCCTCGTCTGTTAAGAGATTGGGAGTGAAAAATATAATGTCCTTAAACATGAGCCTGATTTCCCAATACTCGAGCTCCCTAAACAAAAGAGAGAGAATATTTTTCCTATCTTCCTCCATCATTAATGAAAATAATTATGAATGTAACTCTATATAGAAATTATCCCAAGAAAAAATTTTGAACTCTTATTTTCTGAGATAAAATGTCCACCATTGATGTGATTCACCTCACATCTAAAAAA
This sequence comes from Viscum album, assembly GCA_963277665.1. Lineage (NCBI taxonomy): Eukaryota > Viridiplantae > Streptophyta > Magnoliopsida > Santalales > Viscaceae > Viscum > Viscum album. The sequence continues at coordinate 58,156,692 of OY728123.1, forward strand.
TCACCAACTAAACATAGTATTAATCTGGGGGATGAATTAGACTGAAGGGGGTCTCAAGATACTATATCCAGTGCTCCATATCTAGATTCAAAATTATCCTTTCATGATTTTCCTGGATCTGACACTGGAAGTCACAAAACATATTTTTCCACACATCATTCCCATATGTCAGATCGATCCTTTTATGATCAACTGGATTTTCCAATTGAACCTCTACTCCCTGATCTACATGCACTAGTAGAAAAATGGTCTTTAACTTTGGTTTTTCTTAATTTTAACATAAATTTTTAACCAATGTTGAAGTCATTGATGTAAAAAAATATGACTTTTGACGTTAATTTTTATAAACTGACACAAAAAATTATTCACATCTATATTTTGGAATCCGTTTTCTACAAACCAATGCCAAAAATACCCATCAGTATCATTTTTGGTGTTGGTTTTTAAAGAAACCGACACCAAAAAGTTAAAAAAAATATTTTCAGCGTCGATTTTTAAAAAAAAATGCCCAAAAGTAAAATAAATATTTTTTGTGTTAATTTTTGAAAAAACAAATGCTAATAATGAATTTATTTTTACTTTGTTTTATATAAATTCCTACGATTGTATTTGAATGGTAGTGGAGCTAAAATGGAGTTACATATCAAAATTTATGACTGTCAGAAGTTCAATATCTCAAAATATTGATAGATACAACTCATTTCAAATAAAACATGAGAAACATCAATAAAAATTACATACACCAAATGAAATAAAATAAAATTAAGGCTTATAATATATTTCAATTATTTTAGGAGTTCCCATCCAAATTATATGTTGTTTATCATCATATATCTTAATTTTAGGATAGAAATCGTGTGGCGATGAAAATGGTGATTGATAATGAATGTTTCACCTCGATTAGTAAATCTCATCTAGATGTTTTATATTTTTAACTCGATCATAAGAATAACTCAACATTATAAACAAGATTACATAGATTTTTAGTAGTGAGGGAAAATAATAATAAAGAAATTAAATTATTATAATATATACCTTGTTCAAATCGTTGATTGAAGCTACCTCGAAAACTCGATTGAATTGAAGAGGTCGAAAATGATGAATGAAAGAGAAAATATATTTATATAGTAAATGAAAATATATTCTATGGCGTTGAATTAAAATTTAGGTGGGATTTTAAAAATTGAAATGTGCATTGTGAAAAAAATTGAAATACTGATCTCGTGTATTTGTGGATACTTTTTAGCATTGTTTTTGTTTAAAACTGATGAAAAATCAAATTTAAATTGTTTTATTGGCATCAGTTTTTAGAAAAAAAATTCCAATAATAAAAAAAAACGGAGTTAGTTTTTTAAAAAAAAATTGGCGTTGGTTTTTTTTAAAAACCCAACCCCAAAAATTATATATTTTTTATAATTTTTTAGATCATTTATTAAGATTTGATTTGAATGGTTATGGAGCTAAAATAGAGTTATGGATTAAAAGTTATGTCCTTGAAAAGTTGGACTTCTTTAAGACTTCTCTTATATAATTTCATCTTCTAACATCCATAACTTTTAATCTGTAACTTCATTTTAGCTCTACGACTAGTCAAATCAAATCTTATGAAATGATCTAAAACATAGTAAAAGAAATTTTAATTATTTTCAGCGGTTTTTCTAAAATCTTATGCCAAAAACAAATTTTTTAAAAAAATGGTGTCAGTTTTTTTAAAAACCAACATGATAAATATTTTTTTTTACTTTTTGGCATCAATTTTTTTAAAAACTGATGCCAAAAATGATATGAATGGGTATTTTATGCATCCTTTTTTTAAAAAAATTATGTCAAAAATTATCTGAAAATATATTTCGCAACAGTTTATAAGAAACTGACATCATATTTTTGGCATTAAAGACCATTTTTCTAATAGTGATGTGGGAAATAACTATGAACCATTTCTAAAATAAATGCAAAAAATAATACTTAATCCCAGTGGAATGGAATTAATATAGATTCATTTATTATTTATGTTCATTTCAATTTCTTGATATCATCCGTTTTCAATCACAAGTTCCAAAAAACATGATGCATGTAACTATCATAGTTTTCTACCCTTAAAGTATCATCACTTCTCCTAGAATATTTATAAATCTTAAGTTCCTCATGTAAGATCAAAAGGGGGTATAAAATTAAATATCCTATATGTTATCCCTTACTTATATTATGAGTTAATCTCAACTGACATTTTTTACCTAACAACCCATACAATCCTCCCAAGTTCCTAACCCCATGCTCTATTCTATATTCCAATCAACACCTTTGATATCACTCTACCATGACCCCCTCTATCAAAAGGTACACCACCTAGGCCTGAAATGAATAAGGGAGATAAAGATCCCTAAATCCCACCACTTATAGGTCATGGGTTGACGACTAACACTGAGGGTATATAAAACAGTCAAATAGGAGGCTTTACTCTAAATATAATTAAAAGGATTTATAGATAAGATAATTAACCCAAAAAAACTCCATCAAGAATAATAAATAATCCCAAACTATCCCACAATGCATTTCAATAAATATAATAAAACTCTTAAAATAAAATAGTACTAAGGGAAATCATAAAGCAGTGACTTCATAGAAATTCTAACCACCAAGCTAGAAATGACCAGCTCAGTCTCCAAATCCCTCATGGAAACTTAAAAAATAGTTTATATATACATTGTATGAGAATAACATATATACTCAATAGGATCACACCCAAGGACTATCATGGAAAATTGAGAAGAGTATAATAATGCATGAGTGAATAAACATTAGAACAAACGTGTACCTAAATAGGTCAACTAGCCATCCCCACCTCACTAAGGATTTCTCAGCAAATGATGCATCTAAGGTAATAAAATATTAACAAGGGAACATAGAAAAAAGAACCATGCATCCACATACCCATTGAGTTTCCACTATCACATCCCAACATCAAACATCTTTTTCTCTCATCCCTTCCATGTATTCATCCATCACCATGTATCAAGTCATCTCTGATGTGGGTTGGGTTGCAACCCTACCTACCTCATCCTCCCATAGGGTCCAACATTATATGTTGGAATCAGTCCATATTTGTGTGTCAAATGACATTTTCATATCATCATCCATCTCATCTCATTTATAATCACAAACCTATAACCAAATAATTCGGGTATCATGAATGTGATGGACATCAACCTTGTTCCCTCCTCCTACCACGCATGGCCCCCACCACACATCATCATCTCATCATTAGAAAATTCCCCTAACTATTCCATAATTAAGGGCTATCCTCCACCACCAACTATGACATCACTCGATACTACTATTGAATAGAGAGTGGGGGAATAGGGAAAATCATCCATTTATTCCATCACCAAACTATGTTTTGGGAAAAACACTCCCCCCACCCCCCAAAATAAATTAGGTGTCAGTACATAATACTTGATGTAGGTGTGTGTGTGTAGAAATAACATGAAAATATATAGATGGTAGATATAACATAATACCCATACCAAGGGTTTATATCAAATGGAACTAGCATATCCCACAATACTACCATGTCATTGCATGACGTCCACTACCAACTATTTCCACCACTACATGAAACTTCTCCACATAGGATAACCACAAAACCTTCCACAATTACCTTCATAATTTATAGATTAAACCCATTTATAGGGTTAATAACATATTAACCATGTTTGATGTATTAATCTATTTAACCTCATATTTAAAGACAAACAACCCTTAAGCATTCCTTGTGTTTATTTCTATCCACTACCCATCTCATTCCAACCCACTTATTATAATTAAGTTCATTAATCCATTACCACATATTCAACATTAATCTATGTAATTACCATTTCATAATTACTAGAATCATCCCATAGATATCGGGAATATACCATATAAGATGAAACATAATAGGACAACCATCTCACATCAACATCCATCACACAACCACTACAACTTGTCTCATGGAAAAAACTACAACTATGATGCCTTAACATATCCCACACCCAGACCAGTCACCAATATCACTGTACAATCCCCACAAGGTTCCAACACCCACAATAGAATTTATCAAGAACACCAGCACATACAACAGTATATTTCAGCTTCCAAAACTATCATAATTCAATTTCAACTTTAAATATGGAACTTACATCCTATCATCAAATATAGCATTTTCATTTTCACACAAATCTTATAGCTTCAAAAAAAACTCTCATTATCCATATTCAAGTGATTAAACTTTTATGATAGGTGGTTTTAATCATAAAAAAAAGGGTTCATAATTATCAATGGTTACAAAACATATAGGTTTTATCAATAACAATTATTTTTCAGTATTATCATTAGTAGGAAAATTTTAGAAATAAAATCACATAAGCAGGTAAACACATGTGAGTTCATCCCTTCCCCATCAATTTTAATTAAAATGATTTATTATCTTCTTTGTTTAGACCATTACATCCATCCAAAGGAAAACAAAATCATGATATAATCATAAATGCACTAATAATAATGGGAGAATGAAGATCCCCTTCCTCTAATAAATCTTTCTAATTTTATGTGTAAGGACAAGATAAAGAAGATATGCCCACAAGGTTGTAACTACACTAAAAATGTATCATAAACCTAGAACACAACATATTACATAAACTTATATCCATAAATTCACTTAAATTGACCATTATCACACCACAAAACCCTCCATATAGGGAATAGGAGGGGAAACAAGATAGGAATGAAGAAGAAATCATATTATATTTTCTAAGAATTAATCTCCAAAATATGAGAATAAAATCCACTGGAAATTGAGTTAAATACCACCAAAACCCACACTTAAGTGGCCTAATATTCTAGATAGAAGTCTGGGAAATGTTGGGTTTCAAATGTACTTGGGAATCTATACCCAAATGTTAATTAAAATTCCAAGACACATAATCTCTAACCACACCATAGTGAATAGGGTTCCACCTCAAACTATAACATTGGTCCATGTGCTACCTTGGAGCCACACTTGGCCCAACTGGACTTCGAGATCTGCATCGTAAATCACATTGAGATACTATCTTCCTAGGGGTAAGGCTGAGGCGAAACCAAAACACTATGCCACAGTTATCCCCCAAATGATAAAAACATAAGACTGACCACTCTAAGACTCCATTTTTCAACCCTACTCCATGTTACAGCCACCTATCAGGAGGAAATGACAAGGGAAACCTGACCCCTTGAGCCTCTATTTCACAATTCACCTCCATGTCATAGATATTTCTAAATTAGTAGAGCAAAAAAACCCATCATTACAAACCTCTATACTACAAGGGACTTCACTATGTTGCAACCTATATCTCCATACTGAAAGATCCTCTCTAGTTGAGATTTCAAATCTAACTCCACCAAATTCTCCTCGGAAATCCTCCTAGTACCTCCAACACCCAAATATTACCATGTAATGGGATAGAAATATCTTAATTATTGTAACGATATAGCCTAAATGGCCCAAAGGCCTTCATTTTTATTGATTTTTGATAACCACCCTTTCAAGGGATGAGGGGGAACCCTTACAAGGCCCGTAGGCTCAGAGATTACATGGCCCGTAGGCTTAAGAGATTACATGACCTAAAGGTCTTAGGGAATTCAACCAGACTATCTACAAGGAACTGCCCCTCCCCGGTATATGCATCTGGATATTAGCTCTCCACCTTTGCATGACTGTCTGGCTAGGCTTCCCATGCAAGCACAGGCTGGTACCGATGGCATAGCCATACCCTCTCATTCTGACAATCCATTAGGCTTCCCATGCAAGCACGGTGTTTATTTTTTTTATTCCTTTTTAATATTCATATTTATAAAAAATTTATGAAATGTGAATATTATATATGCTTTAATTTATGTGATAAATTAATTATTATAAATTTTTAATCCATTAATTAAATTCTATGTATGACAATTGAAGATTTTTTTTTCATCTTCCATGACCTTAGTTTTTAATTAAAGTTATTAAATTGGATTTATTTATTAAATATTGTTTATACATACTTGGTGTTAGAGTTATGATGAATTAGATTCTCACTTGATTAAAGTGTCTCTAGATAGAGGTAATTTGGGTTGAACTTCCCATTATACTAGATTATTGTGAATTATTCTAGAAATTTGGGGGTTTTATATTTATATTGAAAGAGTTTATTAATTTGAAGTTAACACTTATGATCCAAGTCTACCTAGTGGATTAATTTTGGAATTGTGGAACTGTTATTTTGTTCCTACTATAAAAATAAATTTTATTTCTATATCTTGTTTGGATAAGAATGTATTTTCATTTATTATTAATAAAAATAGTTTTTTTATATATGGGAATGAAATTTTTTATGAAATGAATATGGTAAATGGTTTATACATTCTAGATATGGATAGTATTGTCTATAGTATTTAGACTAAAAAGTTAAGGTTGATTATCATCCCACCTACTTTTGGCATTGTCTCTTTGGATAGATAAATGAGAGATGCATCCAAAGACTCCATAAAGATAGATTTTTGGAGTTATTCAATTATAAATCATTTGATACACATAAATATTTATTATTTAGTAAGATAACCAAAACACCTTTTAGTATAAAAGTTGAAAGGTCAATTATACAATTATATCTTGTACAGAGTTATGTATATGGACCAATTAGTATACAATCAAGTGGTTTTTCAGGTATTTGGTTAATTTTACTGATGAATTGGGTTTGTATACTAATTTGTTTTAGATGAGACATAAGTATGTAACTTTTTAAAAGATCAAATAATTTTAGAAATAAGTATAGAATCAATTGGTAAAATTTATTAAGATTCTCTAATTAAATATGGGTATTGGATACTTAAACTATGAGTTCATTGAAAAACAGGGAGATTTTGGAATTATTCCACAACTCAATACTCATGGAACACCATAGTGGAATGGTGTGTATTATAGGAATAATAATACCTTATTAGATATAGTTTGATCTATGATGAGTTTATTTGACCTTCCTATTTCATTCTGGTAATATGCACTAGAAACTGCTTCATTTAAACTTAACTGCATTCCATCTAAAGTAGTCATGAAGACAACATATGAGATATAGACTTGGAACAATACCAAGATTTCTTTTATGAATATTTTGGGTTGTGAATAATTTTTATGATTATTGGATTCTGATAATATTGAACCTAATTCTGACAAGTTCTTATTTTTTAGTCATCCCAAGGAAACTAAGGGATAGTATTTTGATAATCCTATCAAGAAAAAACTATTTTTGTCCTTATTTTATAAATTCCCTGAGAAGGAATATATGAACTTAGGTGTTGGTGAGAGGAAATTTTAACTTGGATAAATTCAAAACCAATAAATAGGAAGTGTTGCAGAGATGAAATTTGATCTAGTTTTATAAATAATTGTGGATAAGAACCGAGTCAAGTTGCACAAGAACCTCAAAGGTATAGTAAGATTCATTAGGATCCATATGGATATTTATTTCTTATGGAAAATGATGATGAAGTAATGTTAATAGGTTATGAACTTACTCCCTACTATTATTCAATTAATTTTATAATTCTATATTATGTATAAGACCATTGGAATCTAAAATGGAATCCTTATACACTAACCAAGTTGGGAACATGGTGGATGCACCTGATGGGGTGATACCCATAGGTTTCAAGTTGGTTTTCTGTAAGAAAAATGATATGGATAGTAGAATATATACCTATAAATATTTATTAGTGGTTAAGGGTTATAAAAAATTCATGGTATTGACTATGAAGATACCTCTTCACTTATTATGATGATAAAATCAATTCGTACATTTCTTTCCATAGCTGCTCATTTTGATTATAAGATATATAAAATGGGATTAAATTTTTTTCCCTTAATTAGAATTTAGTTGAGAACATGTATATTATATAACCTAAAGGTTTTTAATTTCTAAATCAGTCTCTTAAGTTTTTCAAGTTTCAATGGTCTATTTATGGATTGAATAAATCTTCTCAAAGTTGTAATATTTGGTTTGATGATGAAATAAAAGAGTTTGGTTTCATTATAAATGTGGATAATTCATTTGTATACAATAGGATTGGTGGAAATGTAGTCATATTATTGATATTATATGTGGGTGAAATACTTTTTATCAAAAATTATGTTTTGTCTTTATAATATGTAAAGATGTGGTTAGGAAAATGATTCTTGATTAATGACACGGGTGAAGCATCCTACATACAAGGTATAAAGATCTATAAAGATATGTCTAAGAGGTTGCTTAGATTGATTCAAAAAACATATATTGGTAAAGTTATAAATCAATTTAGTATGTACAACTCTAAAGGGTATATTTACCAGTATTTCATGGAATGAATCTTAGGAATATTAAAGATCCTTCTAAAGAGTTAGAAAGGATGGATTAAAGTCCTTATCCATCTTACATAGGATCTATCATGTATTCCATGTTTTTTATGCAAGGATTAATCAGGGTATATTAACATATAATATAATCAAAAGAATAATTATAAATTCCATTCCCAAGATCACCATGCCTACATTAATGAAAATGCATAAATTGGAAATAATGAACTATAAAACTAGTGTGTGTACCTTACACTACAATAGACACAACAATATCAATATTCTTCCTTAATGTTTGAAGAAGATAATAGTAGACAGAAAATAATCCCTCTTAATTGGTGTATCCATAGGCTAAGATGAATCATGTGTTGTACATGCGGGATCCTCATTCCTTCATAGTGTGCTAGCGCCTCAGGCTTAAAATGGAAGAAAAAGAGAATAATGAGTATCTGGGAGTATAAAAAATCATCAAGTTTACATCCATATATATACCATTATATAGAAGTGGATTTATATATCCCTAAAGTATTTTCCTCATGGATTCATGCTTTGAATAATGTTTTTATAATGCATGAGATGATTCCTCAACCTATGCATGCATTTTATGTATATATTTATCTTCCTTGAGTTATAATTCTTATGATGGTCATATGATACATTGTGTGGTAATGAATCCATTAGAATAATAACTCTTATAATTTTTCCTCCATGGAAACTACAATATGTCATATACGTCATAAATTATGATTTTCCCATGTAAGTCCTTATGATTCAACTTCAATCATACAATATGATTGAGTGAGGTAGTTTCATGAGATCGTATTTCATGAATAATGACTACCTCTAATCATATGATACAATTGAGATGAAGTTATGAAGGTGATGGAATGAAATCTCATTTCATGCCTACCTTATGATTTCCTTAATCATATTCTATGACATTAATATGCATCTCGTGTGGTAAATGTTTAATATCCTTCTACAATTCCCCAATAATAATATATGATTCATGTATTTGTATCATACACAAAAAGAATTGGGGAATTTATCTACTTTAATCTCTAAATTACACTAAAACCTTATATAATTTTTTCATTTCACCTTATATTGTATAATATATAATAAACTATCAAATCATATCCAAAAATATTTTCAATATCTTCCAAAACACTTTTGTAAAGTTATCATTAACTTCACTTTGAATCACATTTTATGTAGTACCTTGTGAATACCCATACAAAACACTTTTAGATTAACTCTAAAATAAATTTAGAGCATCTCTCTGAGTATTCTCAACCCCAACTAAATCAACTACAAAGTTTAACCTCACATTAATTTGTAGTGTTGGAAATAAATATGAATCACCAAATACATAAATATAAGAAAAGAGTTGCCTCTACAAAAGAATCAATGCTACTAAAGTTTTAAATATATCTGGCATGATCTCTACCAAACACATGTATCTATATACCTATGTCTAATAGTTGCATCTCATACTAGTAGGAATTTTCAAATTTCCCCCTTATCCATGACATCGAGTGACCATGGGACACGGTGTATGTCAATCCCATATAGCCAACTCATATATTCTCAATTCTCTGATTATAGACTAAATTGATAAATTAATACATCACATGTAATTCATCTTTATAGATGACCACATCACATATCCATCACTTGAATAAACAACCACATCATATTTGATATCTAGGTATAGCCACACACTCTGCATTCTATCTTAATTGAGGGAATTTTTATCACAATATTCATATTACTGGAAAAATATTGTCTTGGTTGAGATCCAATTGATGACAATAGCATACCCAACCACCCCCTATTATCTAAGTTGCAATGGATTTTTTAATAAAGTTATTAAATTATAAAGGTTATCATGCTAGGTATCTCACAAACCTTAGTAATGTGGACTCCTATATGATCCATGCACCCCTGATATACCAAAGATATTGTGTATGACACTCCATATAGTATACACATTGGGTTATCTAGTACAAAAAAACACTTTTTATAACCCATGAGTATATTCTATATCTCATACAAGACTCCTACTCATGTCAGCCTTAAAATTTCATCACAAACCATAATACTCTATGAAGAACATCGGTTTGGGATAACTCAAAGTCATACATTGAGAAGTAAATCATCATTACATTTCAAAAAATGTATATCCATGTATACATTTATACAATCAATGTAAAGGAGTGATAAAATAAAAGTTTCAATTTATATGATATATATTAAATTCTTAAAACTCCTTTTAATAATATTTAAAAAAACTAAACATAGGAACCTGTATATCATATCATATACGATAATATTCCTAATTATCCTTATGTTTACTTCTCTTTATAGTATTTTGTTAATTAATTACATCTATATGTTATTCTTATCACATATTTATGGAACCACTCGATAAAACCCTCCCACGAAACTCTTTAGTGAAAAATATCTATGGAGAAATAAAGTTTGAATAATAATGAGATTTTGGAATCATATTTATAATGTTAAAATCCTTGAACATATTCAAACTTTATAAATTCACAACATAAAATGTTATAATGTTAGCTTTTGTTGTCTACTTATAACTCTTTTTAATATTGATGTCATCATCCTTGGAACTATTATATAAAATTTTTCTTTAAATAATAATCTTAATATTTAAATTATTATTCATTATCACATCATAAAACGCCTTTAGAATAAAGTGACATTCACACTATATTTTAACTGGAATAATCCATCTTGATAATGTGATATTTAATTTTTATGATCACTAAATGAAACTCTCTATATTTTCTATTATCATCATATATGCTAAACTATTTATGATGTTAAGTAAACAAATTTAACTTCAGATTGATATAATCTTTTATATGTTAACTTTTATATTATCTAAGTTCAAACATACTCCCACAAGCCTCTTAAACACTATTTTCTCCTCATAATATAATTCTAAGATACACAAACTCTTTTGTTTTTAAGAAATAAATCAAATTTACTATTATTAGAGATATTTAAAAAATAAACTATTATTTTTATATCACATGTGGTATTGTATGTTCTTATAGAATTTTCCTTTAAAAATAATATTATCCATCAAAATATTCCACTAATAGATTGATGGAATAATTTCCCTCATAATTTACCAAATACCTGGATAAACACTTTATCTTGGATACAATATTTTATCATTTTCTGCTTTTTAAAACATATTATAGAATATTATGAATTATAAACCATGTCTATAAAATTAATCATCTCATTTTTTTCATATAAACTCTTTTTTATTGAATAACTTATCTTATTATATATGAAAATTGAGATGAAGATAACATCCTCTATTTAGAATCACCTGATATTTATAAATTACTTTACATTTATATCCTTGATGTGGAAACTCTTTGATTCATAATTTGAATGAAATCTATAAACTATAATAATTATTCCCTTTATTTTGAACAATTTTATATTTAAAACACTTTTAAAACATCCAGTTGGTATCATATACCCTTCAAAACTAAAGAATCTATCTCTATAACACTGATACCTGATATGGAAACTCCATGGAGTTTCAAAAAACCCTTCAGGTATCATGAAAAATTTCATCCCATGGAATCATTACTCCTTTATTTTATCTTTAGGCTTAAATGACCTTTAATAGATACCCAAATAAATATTATTGGACTCTCTAACTAGATTTTATTCTTCCAATTTGAACTTTTATCCGCTTGTAATATCTTCAAAGTACTAGAACTTAAAAATCACATTTCTTTTTCATATGTTCCCAATACTTTAGAATACAGGTTAAATATATTGGTGTATTCATTCATCTTGTCAAAACATTTCCACATATGACAAAATAATGAATTCCTTAACTAAAATAATCCTTAGGAAAACCTTTAGTCTCACCAAGTCATTATCATATCCAATCATATTGAAAATATTAGTGGATAATAAGATTCCTTGTTTCATTATAAATATAATACCTTTGAACCTTTAGTGAATCATAATATGCTTTATAAGAAACTAGATTCACCTATTGAACAATTTCCACAATTAGATACTTAGAAAGGTGTAGCTATAACACATAGAACGTTTTCTTCCTACTTAAGAACTTTTCTTAATTTACCTATCTAAGGAGATACTAATATTAAGCTTCCCCATCCAAAATATTAATTTCAAAGTTATGTTTGATGGTCATTATGTTATTATCTATAACATAAGATTTTAATAGATAAATGGCATGTTTTATTACCACTTAATAAGGAATTTTATTAAATGGTATCCTATTAAAATAATGATCCCTTTTAAATTCATTATACCTATTAGTAATAAAAGATTCATATTTTTCTAAAATTTGGGTTGCTTTATCATTTATACCATTTTTTATCTATTTCGGTAGGGTGTGATCCCAATCATATCATATATTACTCATGGATAGTTGAGCAGATAACTCTTTTTCTAGTCTAACAAGTGGATAAACCCAACTCAATTCTTCTGATAACCATATCCAATTAGGTTCTCCTAGTTAAGTGTATCACAATGAAAACTAAAATAATAGGCTATCAAAGTACAATACAAGGGTACACAATTTTGGAATGAACATCCCAAGGATGATATGTGGTCAACTATTACTTGATTTCCTTATATAAGATAATCCAATGTCACCTATCTTTGGCATGACCTACCCATTTCGATGATTGATCTCTTGAAATTTGCCTCTTTAGATGAAATCTAACACTTGATATTTAGAATGGGATTTAATATCACTATTTTATCACATGTTATTCTCTTTTTGTAAGAAATATTCAAAATATTTTAGTTTTAAAACCTTATTTCCTCCACTAAATAAATATGTCCAATCCATACTAGTGTGTAACTCCTTACACAACCCATAGTGTTTTTTACTCACCCAAATATATATGTCAAACATATTTAAAAATATCCCAATGAATCTCATCTATAAGGTACATAAATAGTTCATTTAAATTCTTATAGTTATATGATATCAAAATTCTCAAAATGACTAAGCTAGGATCCATAGATTGTCAACCTCACATTTCTAGAATAAGGCATAAACTTTCGGTCCAGTGGGAATTATGGCCCAAAGTCTCACTTCCATGGAATAATTTATAATAGATATTCAAATTCATCATAAATATAACACTTAAATGTATAAACTATATTCAAGTTAATAACATTGATTACAAACCAAGGTCAATATAGATGGAAAACTAAATCTTATGTTAATGTTCATAGAATGTAATCAAAGGCATGGAAATTTATAAGAATTAGTTTAGCATCTTAAACTAAAGCATACACATATTCACAATATATAAACAATTTATATATGAATTAATTATGGAATAACTTTTAATTGGATGAACATTTCAAATATTTAAACATGAGATAAATATTTATGAGCAATTCATAAATAAAAATTAATTTCAAAAACATTATAATTTTTCTATGAATTATGAACAAAGAATAATCTTGAATATAAACACATTATAATATGAAATCTTCATATTAGTCATTATATTGAACATTAATTTAAATATATGATATTTATGGATTATAAAAATTTTATAATCTAATTTCTATTATGTAAACATTTTACATGATCTAAATATCATATTATTAACATTATTTAAACCTTTGATCAATTCAATCATCAAAACTCTTTTGATAAGGTTTATATAATTTCCCAAAATATGGATTTAATTTGAACTATTGAAATTAATTAAGTATGAACAAGTTCAAAATTTAAATATAAAAAAATTATATTTTTCATTTTTTATATAAGTTATACACTTTATATATTACCCTTTATGATTAATAAATAAACATTTTATTTATAATTCATGGGGAATACCATATTTTTTAAAATATATTTCTAATATTAACATTTAATAATAAATAATATTTATTAATAAATGCTTTATAATCATTTATTAAATTAATTATAAACTCTTTATGTTTAATTAATTTATAAACTCTTTATAAATTAATAAATATACCCAAAATAACTCCAACCATTATTTATAAACAGTTTATAAATAATAAATTTAATTCATAAATGAATATAAAGAAAAATAAAAAACCTCCTTAATCGTATTATATGATTAATTTTAGCCATAGACTATTATTGATAGAGAAGAAATCTATATGTTATCAATCATACTTTATGATTGATAATTATGTCATCAAATATAATAAACATATGGTGTGATTACTATTTTATGTTATTGCTAGTATCATCAATCACCCTCTATGATATCTTATATTGTATATTATCATATTTAGTGGTATCATTTTTAGGATAAAATTCTCTATTTTTATAAACATGGTTCAAGAAATCATATTTTATGAAATATCATTGTTGTATGACATGATTAGAATAAAACCGTGGATTTTTTCTGAACTGCTGCTTACAATATCCCTATGTCATAAGCTGTGATTTGAACTACCAGAACAAAACAATGAATTGTATACTATGATTAGCTAGAAATATAAAATATCATTTGGATTTATTCATTTCCACCCATGATTTCATAAATTTAAATACATAGGATGCTCTGATACCACTATTAGGATTCCTAAGGGTCAATTAACACTTAATAGAAGAATAAAAAAGTGATTTAAATCCCATATCCAAGATCACTATACTTATATTAATGAAAATTCATAAATTATATATGAAGAGTAGTAAAACTAGAGTGTGTACCTTACATCATAGTAACCATAGTAGCATATATATTATTTCTTAATATTAAAGAAAATAATATTTGAGGTAAAAGCATGAATTCTCTATGGTACATCTATAGTATAAGCTGAATCATATATCGGACATGAAAGATCCTCTTTCTTTTATGGTGTGATAGCTCCTTGGGTGTAGATAAGGAAGAATAAAAGAGAGATGAGTATCTAGGAGTTTCATCCAAGCATCAATCTTACATCTATCTATTTTACATCACATGGTAGTGGCTTTATATAGACCCCAAAGATGCTCATTGGTGATTCATACAGTAACTCTTTCATTTACAAAAAATGAGTTAATAACTCAGACTATAAATTCATCATATGCATGTATTTATCTCACTTAAGTTATAACTCTTGAAACTACAGGATGATAGATTGTGTGAGAATTGATCCATTTGAATGATAAATATTATAATTCTTCCTACATGGAAAATACCATATTTCATGGCCATCATACCTTACAAATTTCCTATAAAATGCCTTATAATTAAACTTTAATCATATAGTATAATTGAATTATATAGTTTCATGAGATCATATTTCATGCATAACAATTGAATCCAACCACATACTGTGATTGAGATGAAGGTATAAAAGAAATTTACTGAAATCACATTTCATGCCTACCTTATTATTGTCTTAATCGTATTCTATGACATTACCATGCATCTCATCGGGCAATGTCTAATTGACTTTTATGATTCCCTAATTATAAGATATGATTATTGTATTTTTATCATACATAAAAGGCTTCAGGTGATATGTCTCTTCTAGTGTACTTGATCCAATGAATTTTATGATTTTAGCATTACAAGTATATATCAATAAAATTATGGTGAGATTCATCGGATTTCTGTAAATAAAATATTTAAGTAATTAAGAAGAACTAAGGATATACTCTTGTTATTTTGAGGATAGGATGGGATCTGTGTAAACGGTTTCATAGATTCTAGTTTCCAATCTAATAAAGTTGATATGTGATCTTAATTTTGGTTTCACATTTTCCCTAAATAGTAGATCTATGAGTTGGAAGTGTTACAAACAAACAATTGTAGCGGAATCGACAACAAAGGAAGAGTGAATCGCTATATTAGATGTTTTGAAAGAACCTATTTAGGTAAAGAAGTTACTTTTTGAACTTGAGGTGGTTCTTATCATTAAGGGATAAATTGATCTTTCCTGTAATAAAAATGGTGTTATTTATCAGGAAAAGGAACCCCAATCTCATCGAAGGACTAAAGATATCCTTTGTAGGTACCATCTCATTCAAGAGATAATTCAGATGGTACTATAATTATAATTTTTTTGGCCACATAGGATAACATAGAATATCCATTGATGAAAACAATACTATAAAAAATTATGAGGGTCATGTTGAATCTTTTAGTATAAGATACATTAGAGATTGGATGTAATGGTTGAAAAATGTATCATGATTATAAAATAAAAGAAATATATGTTTATCAGTCTTTAATTTTTACTAAAATTTATATTATATAAATATTGGAATGATAATATCCCCTTAAAGTGTGATTTTGAATTGTCCCTAATGATGATCATCATGAAGTATTATGAGTTGTGATGATAAGTTAAGATTATAATGAGTAGAGGAATCATGAGATAATGAGTAGAGACTTATTATTTATATTTTCCTATCAAATTATATCACATATAATATCATACATTCATCAATATACTATGGGTTGTATGCTTATTATCACTCCCCATTACTAGAGGCTGATGAGATACCTATCATGTAAACCTTTATACTTTGATACCTGTATTAATCAAGCCTTAATTCTTAGATAATCTGGGGGTGTTGGTTATGTATCTAATATTTTTATGTGATAAACTATTTGTATAAGGTAAAAGTGATGTTCTCATTTGGTAAATTAATGAAATTTTATGTATTTATCAAATCAGCCAGTCTTTTTCAGAGAATCATCAATGTATGAGATTTCCTATACTAGATTGACATGTTTTATTTCTAGTGGTCACTCAAAGTCAAGGAAAAAGTTATTATATAGGTATACATAAGATGTATGTGATATATCTTATGGTGGATATGTTCATATGAATATATGATTATGTTTGATCAAGATCACACTAGAACCCTTTGTAGCCTGAGTAACAATGATGCTTTTCCAAAGGTTGTTCTTTTCATATATCTATGAAATCAGGATATTGTATTTTTTTTCAATGTTACAAATTCCTATAGGGTTACATGGTTTTTCCTTAATACAAGGATTAAAATCTGGTATAAAGTGTTTTTTATTAATGAATAGAGTTTGATAAACTATATCCAAAGTATTTTGGATAGATTCCCAAAGAGTTGTGAAGTTTTTTATAAATTACTTAAAGGATTTTAGTGAAAGGTAAATATTTTTTAAAATTAAAAAATGGGGGTATCATATTTTATGATATCCTTAAGTCATATATGGAAATGTAAGCATGAATATTCATATATTACAATGTACAATTGGCTTCTATCATACTGTATGAAAGACATGAAATTTGAAATATCATGTGCATGTATTATGCCATATATTATCAGTTGGTTTACTTTGGTTATGAATCATTAATATGATTAATTTATGGATATAAATGCATAGTATAATCTTTAAAATGATCAATGATTATATAAATCCAACAGGATGTGTATTATTATAATTCATGTTTCTTTTTATCTATAAAGGTTATGGGATCCCCCTATTGGTGTGTGCATGATAATGATAATCCATAGCCACAAATCTCTTCATGTGTGACCAGTATTTTTCTTTGAAAATAAGGTGTTATCACTTCTTGTGTGTTCGAGGGTGCTCTCACTATGAATGTGGATCCTAGGATGGTGTACCACCCATGGAGGTGATAACCTTTCAGTTGTCACTTGGTGATCCCAAATAAGTGTATTGCATCGCATTTGAGACAGATAAATCTTATTTTGATCATGGTAAACTTTTAGTTTATGTTTTTCATCTAACATGTTGGTTCTATTGATGATAGAACATGCATTATAATGGGTTTATTTCACTCCATTTATCATTGTATGGTCTTCTAAAACCCATAATAATCATAATGATATCAAGTACCACTTCAATAAGAAGAATGTAGAACATGATAAGCTAATTTTAGAGTATATTTAAATGAAGGGGAAAATAGTGTATATATTGGTAAATCCCTTGATAAAGGATGCCTTCCGAAGCATAAAAATATTTTTTAGAGATAATTATATCCCTAAATTTCAATGATTTCATTGTATTATTTCCCCTTTTTTATTCCTTTTCATTTTTTGACAAAGTGGGAGTGTTTTTTCCACACAAGTTGTTGAATTCACATGGTAATTGATCATATTAGAAATTTATAGTACCAAACTACACTTACTACTAGGGTGTAGTAAAGTAGAAGTGTGGTTTTGAACGCATAGGGATTATTGGTGAGTAAGTAACCATTTGAACAAAACCCTTTGAAAGGATTCCTCATATCCACTCATCAAGATTGGGTTTTTCTAAAATTAAGTAGTTTTGATTTAATTATGATGACTAAGAAGGGATAAGGGTATATTTTAGGGTTCTTGGTAGAAGATAATCCTAAATCTATCTCAGAATAGTCATATGGATTAGATTTTGAAGCAATGCAAAGGTCACCAGTTGGTTTTGGTCAAACCAATTAGATTTACCAATGTTACAACTATCCCTTGGTCTGGGTATAGATAATAGATTAGGTTCATTAAGATTATCTTCTATACAGAAAGTTTCACATGATGATGGTCATAACCTTCTCAATTCCAACTAGTTCATGTTCATTCAATTGCACCTCCATTGGTCAAGGTTGTGAAAGAGAATGTGATGAAAAGTTATTTTTAACCTAATTACTATTCATAGGGTTAAAAAGGTTTAACTCATGGATTAATTAAGCTCAAAAACACTCCTAATCTCAACCCCTAACCCTAAGTGGATTATCCATGAATGGTGACGTTTATAAAAAGTAAATAAACACTAAACATGCTACACATAATCATGAAACGAATGAGAAATAGTCCATCCAGGATTAAAACAATTAGAATTTCACATTTAAATAATTAAAAGTTATGAAAATACATTAAAATACTTAATCACAATGTAGAAATAATGAATAAATGGAAAGTATTGATTAATAATGGAAAATGGTATAAAAAACGATTGTTTAAACAGAGATAGAAGTGTAATGGTCGAATAACAAGTTATGAACAACAAGTAATGAAAAATTATTTAATAAAAGAAGTAAAGGAATGAATTAAAAGTGGCTTGCAAGGTAATATATAAGTAAATAATAGAATAAAGTGAAATAAAACATATTTCTATGAACTCTTCTATACAGCAGAACTTTTGGAAAATAAATAGTCTTGAAAAGTATATGGAATGTAAATCATTTGCATCGTGTACTGGATTTAAGTGACTTTGTCTTGAAATCTTCATGTCATGTAATAACGTTACACATCATGTATTTGAGATCCACAATCACCTCTAAAATTCTTGAATCTCATGGGATATTCAGGTAAAATCTTTGACTATATGTAATCTTTGAACTTTACACGTCATTTAATCTCTGCATTCCATGTATGTGAGTTACTTTCAGTGGAATTATGATTCTGAAATTCACACATCATGTAATTAATGTACACAGTGTGTACTTTATTCACATCATGTAAAGTCTTCATGGTCTGGACTTTGGTCTATAGGGATACTGTGATTTGTGGATACACATCGTGTATTCCATACACGATGTGTAAATCATGTTTTTTCCATTTTTTATCATTTCTTACTTTGTGTATAGAATTCTTAATTTTTGTGAAAATAAACCACAACTTAGTGCATTATCAAATAAAACATAAATAATAATTAATTAAATTTATCCAATGTGTATATATAAATTCATCATATCAAATTCCCCTACACTTTAATAATTGATTGTCCCTAATAAATGAAGCATCTCAATAGAGATTTTAAAAGAAAGAATTTCTAAAATAGGAAACATTCATTACAACTAGGAAAATAAAACTAAGTGTAAGTATAAAAATTCATTCCTCCCAAATCAATCCTATAGAGAAAATCATCCATGCCTTATAGTTCTGTTATTTATTAATTCTTTATTCCTTTAATTATAATTTCATAATTGTTTCTTAAATGTTATAACCATTTTTCAATCAAACTCAGAATAAATTTTCTCTCATAACTCAAGGTAAAATGTAACTAGAGCTATTCTAATACCCTGAATACATGTTCATAACTATAGGTTTATATTGGTTATAAAATCTCCACTTATAAATACAAATAAAAAATTAATCATGAGGGATTTAGAAATAAGTTTTAAATGAATCTGAGGCTGAGGGATGGTGGGGAAGTGATAAAAATCAAGCTCGAGAGGAGGGTAATCTCTAAATTATAATGCATGATAGTCATGAATAGTGCAATAAAGTGACTCCTAGAAAAAATGTGTTTGTGCTCTAAAATATCATATTGGGTGCATGAGTATGTCAAGTAATTATCAATAATGTAACATATTCATTTATTTTTATTTTTATTTATTTTTCAAAAATCATGTCTAGGTCAGGTCTCATCCATCCCCTAACCACATATAATCCATCATAGAATTCATTGGTCTAGAAATGGTGATTTTTGACATTCCTAATACACAAACCAAAATCTTTTCCTCTTTTTTTTATATTTATTTTTTCAAAGTAATAAGGTGAGTGAAGAAAATTACAAAAGCAATCATGGACCACATCATATCAATCTGGTGAAAGTGCCATGATACATCTCCCTGATGCTAACATCTCATGTCCATGAGTAGGGAAAATTCCCCCACACTTGTTCAAAGGATAATCATACATTATACCAAGAGTAGGGTAGGAAGGGATAATTGGCTTTAAATGGATCCATCCTAATAATTTTATTCATGGATACTATAGGCTAAAGAAGGAAATATGTGAAGTTGGGTCTTAGGAAAAATTGGATCACAAAGAAATCCTAAATATTTTTAAAATTTTATTTGTTCAATCATATCCTCAATAAAATCTCAATGAAAGTTCGGATAGGTTTACATGTCTCGAGTATCTCTCAAGAAATATGCTCATAAAAAATATGAAAGTGTAAGTCTATAATCCTCTTGGGAATGGGAGTATACAAATATAATTGGAAATCACTCAGGGTATAAAATCCAGTAATAAGTCAATAAAAATAAATTTCAAGAATCTTGAATTTTAATTAAATTACTCAACTCAACAATCATGCTAAAAATTATAAATGGGAATAAAAATGGGTTTCAGAAATCTCAAAACTAACATTGTCTTTTATTTTTATGGGTGTAATTAGATTTTAATTTTAAAGCATGATTTTACTGAAAAATGCCTCCTAGATGAGTGAAAATAGGAAATAATCTAACTATTTAGAAAATAAATCTTAAAAAAGACTCCATCTCGCTTAAAATGATATAGTGCCTGCACTATTCTTGAAATCATCATGAGATAGATATCAATAGAATTATAGAGAAAATTTGAAATGAAAATTTGAATTTGGAATTAGGGAATCAAGAATTTTTCTACCTACAAAATAATGTGAGAAATAAAATACCTACACTAGATAAATAATTAATCCATAGGGTTTAAACATGATGGAAGCATAAAATGGTAGGTGCACATAGTGGATAGTAAGGAAAATCATCTCATATAAATGCAAAAATGTGAGTATAGTTAAGTTTGTGAAGAACTATGAACAAAAATGAAAGTAAAGGAAAAAATGATCCTTAGAACAAGACTAAAATAAAGAAAACAAAAAATATGGGTTTCATCCCATAAATTGCTAACAAAAACATAATTATCTAGATAAATTGATAAAGGGAATTGGTTAGTGCCATCCATCTACTCAAAGGTCTTCTACCTCATACAGGAACTAGGGGTTGTGTCATTGAGCTTGCAAGGATTCTTGGTGGATGAGGTGTGGACCATTTTGGTTTTGGCCATTTCAGAGGGAGAAGAAGGAGCAGGGGATGGAGATGGAGAGGATCGGTGAGCTTATTGGAGATGATGGGGTGGACGATGATGAGGGTGAGAGGAAGGGGAGACGGCATCATGTAAGGGAGATCTTGGGAGTGGATAAGACGCATGCGGGAGGAGAAAAATATAGGGGTGTGAGCCATGAACCTATGGTTCATGGGATTTAATGGGTCTTGAAACTTACACATCATGTATTATATACACGGTATGTAAATCTCAAATTTTTCTATCTGAAATTCAATATTTACACTCTATGTAAAGGTTATATGGAATGTATTTTTCATTATGTGCCCATTTTTGAGATAGGTCCTCTTAATAGGTTTCCAGTAGTGTTAAACTTTCCTCAATTCAAAACTAACCTATTCTAGCCTATTAAACCCACCCTAGGTTTCCTCCCAGTCAGAGATTTATTTATTGTCTAGATCTAGACATTATTTAATTTAGATTATTTCAAAAAAAATTGAAAAATTCCATTGGAATGTTATTAAAAATAGAGGGAGGAAATGGTGGTATGTCATTCTTTGTAATAGGTTAATTATAATTTGTGTTCATGTGAGCACTATATCTCTTATCAAAAAGAGTTAGTTTCTTATTTTCATCATTATTAGTCACATGATCATCTTTTTTATCAGTAGGATATATGGTTTGTAAATTCAAATACTTGTCTCTTTTATTAGTGTCCTTTACTAAATTGAACACAATCAGTTATTCACCAAATATAAAAATTAATCACCCTTTTTTAACATCAATCAATTCCTTCTCAGTGGAGATAAATGGTTTTCCTATAATGAGGGGAATATATCCTTCTTATTCCATGTTTAGGATAATTAAATCATCGGGTAAAATTAATTTTCTTACTTTTACTAAGACATCCTCAATAAATCCTTGAGGATGCTTGACTGAATAGCCAAAAATTTGGAGTTACACCCTTGTTGGTTTTAGTTCACCGATCCCCATATTTTTATAAACACCCATGCACATGAGATTGATACTTTCACCTAGATCACACAAGGATTTTTCAAAATTACATTTCCATATAGTTCAGGGAATTGAGAAAATTTTGGGGTCTCACGTTTATAGGGGTAGATTCCATTGAACAACTGCATATCACTCTTTATTTACATATATGACTACTATTTCCTCTATTTTCTTTTTTTTATACATCAATTAATTAAATAATATTGCATAAGTGGGTACTTGAGAAATTTTCTATCCAAAGGGAATGTTGATATGCAATTGTTTAAACAAATCCTGAAATTTTTTATATTTCCCCTCCTTTTTTGATTGTTTCATTCTTTAAAAAAAAGGGGATAGGTGGATAGTATACTAGTAGTCTTACATAAACTTCTTCCTTTTATTTCTGTTCTTTTATTGAAACTTTCTCAATTGGTTCTACCTCATAGGGTCTCTCCTGATGATATTTATCTGATTCTCTTAAATTCTTTTCCCAAAATTCATGCGGTTACTGGAAATCCAAAATATTTACACTCCTAATAATGATAACTTTATCCTCCTCCTTCAAACGAGTCTTAGTTTTATCAGAAAATTTACTTGGTAGTTGATCAGTTAAATTCATAGAGATCTACCTCATTTGATGCTTCAGGTTTTGTAGAGAATCCTTGTGGTTTTATATTTCTGTTTCTTGATATTTCATCCATTGTTATTCTTTCTGAGCAAAGGTAGTGAGTAGGATTTCAAGATTGGATTGATGAACTTGGGCTTGTTACAGTGGTCTTAAAATATCTTGTTGATACTACTACTTCTGAGCTGGTGGAAACTATTGAGTTCTAGGAAAATGTTTTTAAAACTATTTTTGTGGTCGAGAAGATAGAACTTGTGGTGTGTACCTAGGTGGTCCCTAATTTCTTGGCGGTGGTTGAACACTCTTATGCTGAAAATAACCTTGATTAGGTTGTTTCAATTTCTATTTAGATGGTATTTACTTGTAACATTGCTTCTGTTGGTAATACTGTGGTTTTTGGAATTGTTGTCCTTGTTTATTTTAATTTATCTAATTAAAATATTTGGATTGAGGTTATTCTATTCCTGCCTTGCAGTCTTGGAAATAATGTAGACCTCCACACATCTCACGTGATTAAATCTCCATCACAGAAGTATGGGGTGGTGTAGCAGGCAGTTGAAACGACTCTAATTTTTTTTATAAGGGCTTATAATTAGGCCTTGAGATGGTTTATCTCCTCCACTTATGTATTCTTCATCAATTAGGTCCTTGATTTCTTTTCTATAGACTAACATTGTCGAAAAGTTTTTCAATAATGGTCTGGATAACTTCCAACATCTTAAGCATTAGTCTTCCATTAGCAGTGGCATTTAATACTATTCATATAGTAGTTTGGAGTCCCTAATATAATGTATGAAGTTGTATCCACACATCTATTTTATGATGTGGTCACTTTTTGGTGATATCCTTAAATTTTTCCTATGCCTCCCAAGTTGATTCTATATCCACCTGGGAAAAGTTTTGGATGTCATTCCAGAGCTTCCAAGTTCGGATGGGTAGAAAATATTTTTCTTGAAAATTTTTGGAAAGATCATACCAAGTCGTGATCAACATGGGAGATTGAATTTTTATCCAATCCTTAGCTCAGTCGTATAAGGACAATGGGAAGAAACCGATTCTTATTATGTCTGATGACATTCCCCGGTTACAAAAGGTATTGCAAACCTTGAAAAAAAATTAAATGTGTTTATGGGGGTATTTTCTTTGAATCCAACTGAATTTTCCTTTGTTTTGGATCATTTGTAAGAGTCCAAGATTGATTTCGAAAGCATATTCCTGAATAAGAGGGCGCATAATGCTGGTTGCAGCACCACTTATGGACAAAACATCATAATCCATTATGTTTCACTCCTACAATATTAGTCGCTCACATTGATCATCAGGTGGCACATATTGGGGGTCTTAAGGTGTGGTGGTACAAGATTGTTTGACTCATTCATTGTGAAGTGGTGGTGTGTGGTAATTTTTATATCGATCTTGGGATCAAAAAGAAGTTGTTCTTGGGCATCCAAACTCCTTGACTGGGTCAAGGGTCACTAGTACATGCACTAGTTGAGAAAAAGAAAGGTAGGATGAAAGTGCGCCAGTGGGAAAAAATAAAAAAGGAAAAGGAGAAGGAAAAAAGAATAAAGGGATAGGGTGATGTAATCCAAGGTTTGATATGAAAGATATAG
The DNA here is from genome assembly GCA_963277665.1 of Viscum album. Classification (NCBI taxonomy): domain Eukaryota; kingdom Viridiplantae; phylum Streptophyta; class Magnoliopsida; order Santalales; family Viscaceae; genus Viscum; species Viscum album. The sequence goes on from OY728123.1 coordinate 58,182,080, forward strand.
TTCCTAGGAAATAATAATCCCTAAAAACAATGACAAAATTTTATATTTCTTCACACATCATTGAATTCACACGAGTGTTGATCAGATTATAAATTTATAGTCTCAAACTACTCTTACTATTAGGGATTAGTAAAGAGGTAGTGCGGGGTTGAACCCATAGGGATCACTCGTAAGAAAGTAACCATTTGAGTAAAACCCTTTGAAAGTATTCTTCACATTCACTCTTCAAGATTGGTTTTTTCTAAAAATAAGTAGTTTGGATTTAATTCAGTTAACTAAGGGATCAAAGAAAATTTTAGGGCTCTTGACAGAAGATAATCCTAAATATGTCTTGGAATGGTCTTATGAATTAGGATGAGAAGTGGTGAAAAGTTCACCAATTGGTTTTGTTCAATCCAGTTGGATCTACCTATACCGTAACTATCCCTTGGTCTAGGTATAGCTAACAGCCTAAGTTCATTATGCTTGACTTATATGTATAAATCATCATGGGATAATTGGCATATCATGGTAAACTCCAACTAGGTTAGGTTCATTCAATTGCACCTCTCATGTTTAAGTTTATACAAGAGAATGTGATGAATAGTTATTTTTAACCTAATTACTAGTCATATGGTTAAAAAGGATTAACTCGTGGATTCATTAGGCTCAAAAACACCCCTACTATTGAACCCTAACCCTGAGTGGATTAGTTTCACATGGTGATCTTGATAAAAATAAAATAAATACTAAATATGTGACGCATAATCATTAAATGAATGAGAAATAGGCAATCCAAGATTAAAAAAATAGCAGTTCATGTTTAAACAATTAAAAACAATGAAAATCTAATCAAATACATAATTGCAATGTAGAAACAATGAATAAATGTCAAGAGTTGATGAAGAACAGAAAATGGTATCAAAATGATCATTGAAATGGATATGAATGTGAAAAAATTAAAAAATGGGTAAAGAATGGTAAGAAATGTGAAATGATTTAATAAAAAATCAAGGGAATGAAAAAAAACTGGTTTTAAAGCGAAATTAGAATAAAATAAGAGAAAAAAGAGAAATAAAATATAGGTCTCCAAACTCTCTTACATGGTAAAGCTACTAGAAAATAAATAGGCTCAAAAATTACATGTCGTGTAAAGAATTCATGTTGTGTATTAGCTTTAAGTGGATTTTTTCCAACATCTTCACATCATGTAATTAGGTTTCATGTCATGTATTTTAGATCCAAAATCACCTCCAAAATTATTGAATCTCATGGGATCTTTGGGAAAAATATTTTACTAGATGTGATCTGTGAACTTCTCACATAATGTAATCTTTACATGCTATGTATGTGAGTTACTTTCAGTGGGATTTTGATTTTGAAATTCTCACTTTATGTAATGAATGTACACATAGTGTAATATCTTTATTTCATGTAATGTCCCCATAGGTTGACCTTTGGTGTAGAAATCCAAACCCCAATATCCCGGAGTCGATGTCTGATACAATTACATTGGAATCACATCCTAAAGGACCGATGAGTTTAGTAATATTAGTAAAATAGATACATATATGATTTAAAAATTACATTCAAATACACAAATTACAAAATAATTTTTTCCCTTCTTTCTAGAATAAATTTATTCCGTCTATTATATCCATGTATTTCAGTCATAGTAAACTTCAATGAATCCTGGGTAAAGGAAATAAAATAAGTGTGAGATCAAATGATAATTAAGGGTTAAGTAAAGTAGAAGCAATAATGAATCAATGATCATAATCAACATAGAAAGGTAAATAACTGACCACATATTCCATTTAAATAATTAGATAAGAAAAAATAAACATAGAAAGGTAAATAACTAAGCACATGTTCCATTTAAATAACTGGATAAGGAAAAATAAATATGGAAAGGAAAATAATTGAAAACATGTGTCGTTTAATCAATGAATTTAAAATGAAATTCATCCAGAGAAAATATCCTAGAGAAAATATCCTGGATAGAAATAACTGAATTCTGAATGAAGGCAATGCTTAAATATTGGAAGTCATGTTTCCCAGGTACATGGAATCTTTACTTTTAATACCTTCCACAAGATAGTTTAAAACATACTAGGTAAAAAACTATTTAGTTAAATCTAACCAACTAATTCATCCCATGAGACTATTGATGCATCGAGGGGATATCCCTAATCAATCCCCACCCATGTCATACCATTCCAAAACATTACTCATATATTGAAAATTTTATTAAATTCATAAATATATACATGATAAATAATATTTATATTTAGGAGAAATTTAATATCCATTAGAAATTGAATAATTCAAGGGAAAGTTAATGACTACAAGAATGAATCAAGGAAAAGAATTTCAATACTTTATTTGGTAAAAATGATCTTAGACCATATAGAGAAAGAATAAGGATGGTATCCATATAACATATACTCATTAGAGTATATATAAAGTAATATTTGTTGTCGTTGATGAATAAAAATAGCATAAAATATCTTTTAAAAACATTCTTGAGGAAAATATCCTTTTTATTTTGAAAAAAAAATTAAAAATACTTTTCTTTGAAAATAAATTTTGAAAACATTTTATTTAAAAAATAAAATCTTAAACTTACAAAGTAATCTTCAAAGAAATGAGGATCATGTTGGCGGGTATTTTCATACATGTCATAAAGAACATTCCTTTTTCATAGTAAAAGGTTAGAAAAGTTCCTTGTTCAAAAAGCGGCATAAAGATTAATAGGAAAAAATTTGTAAAATACAAAATGGGAAAAAAATTATTTAATTAATCGTTTTTTAAAGTTTAAATAAAACATTTTTGAAAACATTTTAAAAAAACACGGATTTGTAAGAAAATAGATTTCTGACTAAAGAGAAAAATGAAGTTAGTTTTCATTAAAATATTTTCTCAATAATTTTAAGTACCAAAGTGTGGAAAATGGTACTATCACTTAAAAATTATCATTAATTACCATAGGAGAATAAAATAAAATGTTTTATTAAATATTGATCATATAATCCTTTAATGGAAATTCAAGAATAAATAATCTCAATTATAATGAGATTGTGAAATAAACCATTACGATCGTAATGTTGAAGTGAAAATTAATCAATGAATCAATTATGTGTATCAACTATAAATACACATAAAATAAGTGTAAATAAAGAAATATATATTTAAAATTAATTATACAAATAATCATATAATGTTAATGGAAATGAAGAATTAATATAACCCAAGGAAAATAAATTGAGTTACGAAAATTCTTTATTACTTGGTAACTTTAAGATCAAATACCATTAGATGAAATAATTTAAATTAAAACTTAAAATACCATAATGAATTAATTATTCATGATATTACATTTCAAGGGGGAATTATATACACCATATAAAATTAATTAGGTGTATAACATTACAATATGCCTTAATAAAATGAAATTGAGATGAAATCTCTTACCTCACACTTTCCTCTTGGTCATACTTGATTTAACCTCATGTATAATGGTTTTAAAAATATTATTATTTTATAAAATAACCATATTAATATGTATGATATAATATATTATTATTTTATGACATATTATCACCCTTTTGTTAATAATATTTCATTATTTTTCTTTTTTTCGAGTGTTAATTGCCTTATTTTTTTAGTATGTTTTGACTCATTATTATTTTGTTCCTCTTACTTAAATCATGATTTAATCATTTAGAGAATGTAAATCATGATTTAAATATCATATATATTAATAATATATGTATTTATAGTAATCCATAAAATTTGGTGATAGAAAATCAAATACATTTTTCATAAAGACGGTGGGTCGTACGTATGCATTAATATTGTTTCTGTTTTCTTGTCATATTGAAAGAAATAAAGGTAAATACTATATAAATATATATATATATATTAACATTCCAATATAATTTTCATGTCATATATATCACATATTATTATTAAACTCATCCTTAATACATTCCATGTAAAATGTGAATGAATCACATCATTTCGCGAGGTTGTAGTCTGTGATACACACAAGCGATGTTATCATATTCCCTGAAAAATGGAAAGCATGAAGGTATGTGTGATATAATAACTACAGAAGAATAATAATATCATTAATATATATATCATATATAAATTATAAATTCATCATTATTCCCAACATTTAAAGGTGGTAATGGAAAAACGAACGACATCGATTCACGAGGCGGTAGTCCGTCGTACACATGAATGATGATTTTGTAACCCATTTGAAGGAATTGTGTAAATTTGTAATTCATACCCTTAACATAAATAAATTTAATTTTATATAATATACTGAGGTTATTATATAATCATGGTATAATAGGAATTTAAGGGGGTGGATAAAGAAATAAAATAAAAAACTCTTTTAAAAGAACATTACCTCTTCTATGGGTATCCTCTATAAGTTTGCACTAAAACCTTAAAAGGTTTGTTTTATGAAAAAATTGAGGCTTATAGTATAATGTTAAGTGATTTTTGAAGTTGTTTTTTTAGGTTTTGGTCAATCCATAAAGCTTGAGAGGTGTGAAGGAGGGGGAGAGTGAGTTCCCTTTTATTGTTGAGGAGGAGTGGCATTCTTGTAAATACTTAAAAGTATTCACTATTTTGAGGTCTCCCTTATCTCGTGTGGATTAAATATCGAATAATAATAGAGGTTCGGTTTTATTTTGTTGATACACACCTCCAAAACATAAAAATAATTGTTTTTTTATAATTTTTTCCCTTAACTTCTAAGATTCCCCATTTTTACCATTTTGATTTTAATTAAGGTAAATAAATTTCTAACTTGGGTAATTTAATCATTATGACTAAATTAAAGTGAGAATTATTATATAATTTATACAAAATTATTATAAATATTTTATATAATTTATATAATAAAAAACTCATGTGTGTTGGAAATTTATTTTAACATAAGCACAAGTAACGCGTAAAAACACTGCTTTAAGTCTAACCTTGCTAACAAAGTTTTTACTATATAGGGATTAATGTTTTAATTATAAAATTTAAATTGTTCCATGAATGAACCATATTTGATATTTATTTAAATTTAAAAATCACTTGTAATAATATAGGATTTATTGTAATTTTAAATCATTTAATAAAATATCATTTATTTTAAAATAACATTAATGTCAATTTTGACATTATTTATTTAATTTGAATTTAAAAATATCAATACAATGATTTAATTTAAATATATTAAGTTAAAAAAAATTAAAATGATATATTAATTAATAAAATTAATGGAAGAAAATAATTCATTCAATTTACTTCACTTTTAATATTTTTAGTATCATTTATTTTAGTTAATTATTAACTAAATAATTTCTACATTGGCATTTCTTCAGCATTTAAAGAAATTATTTAATATCTAAAAAATTAAAATAAATTATCGTGATAAAAATATATCATTTACCTTTCAAAATAATATTTATAATCCAAAATATGATTTTTTTTCACTTATCTCAATGTTTATAAATATTAAAGGCAAGGAAGGTTACTTTTTTGTCTTTTTTTCCTTACTTAACATATTATATAGGTCACTTTCATGGAATAGTATCCCAATAACACATAAAAAAGATCCTAATGTGTTTATTATTGAAATATATCCATAAAATTAGTGTTTTATAAGTTGATAGGTTGTTTTACACCTTATATTATATGTTTAACTACTAAGTAAACTTGTTTTTACCTTAATCGTTGTGATTAATTTTAAATTTTTTCACTAATATCCTTGGGAAAAAAATTAATTTAGACATATTAGACATTATAAATTATTATTATTCCAAATATTAAATCCATTTTCAAAAATTCAACTCGCATAAATGGAATAATTTAATTTAAAATAAATCTTATAGACGTAATGAGAAAATAGCTTTTTAAAGTAAAATTGTTCAAAAGCATGAAATGTTTTTATATCTAAATATTTAAATGATTACAATGAAATAAATTTAATTAATTTATATAAAATTTATCTAATTTTACTTTAAAACCAATTCAAAATATAATTTTAACTTATAAATTATTTAAATGAAAAGGCATATTTCAACTAAAACTCAGTATTTTTCACTATTCATCAAAAAATGAAACTTCTCAGAAAAATGTCAAAAATCTACCCTAAGATAATTTTGATATTATATTTTCAAAAATTAAGTTTATTTTTTCATATAAAGTTTCTTAAAGTGATAAAAATTAATTTAAAATTATGTGTGCAAAGCGTGATTAAACCATCTTTTAGGAAAATATAGTTCTTCCAAAAATGTTTCTTTTTCTTTTAAGTGGTTCTTATTTTCATTTATAATTAATTGGTCACCAAGTAATTCATTATATATACATGTTTAAACCATATTTCACTAATTCATTTAATCTTATTCATACCTATTATTCTAATGTCTAAGTAATAACTATCATATTAAATAATAATATTAAAAGTATATTGTTGTTTGGTAAAACTCATTCTTGCGTATATTGCAAGCTGTAAAAGAAACTTGTTGTTGCGTGTAATCCAAGATAACTCAATATTGTGTTCATTAAAATATATATAATATATTTATTTTTTAAAAATATTAAATATATCATAAAGTCTCATGATGTTATATTCCTTTCTATGCTTGGTGTTGTGTGTCATGCATGTTATCAAATATGATGTTCATATTTTAAAATTACAGGGTGTTACATTATCCCCATGTTAAATAAGTTGTATCCTTGTAATTTAAACTTGATCTCAGTAATATAGGTTTTGATATTTAAAAATAAATTTTTTTGAAAAAAACACATCATAAAAGGGTTAATAAAATATCCTCTTAATAAGAGATAATGGGAAGAAAAAATGTCACATGAAATAACAAATGTCTAGGTTTCTATGTAGAAGAAAATTGGTGGTAGTTGAAGATATGGACATGTAGGAAAATAATAAATACTTATAGAGTGATTGATTTTATTTATCATAAGAAATTGAATTATTAATGAAAAGTTGAGGGCCTCAAATCCATAAATCTATGATGATATTAAAGACTATCGGTTCAACATAAATGATGGTATTAGGATAATATATTTGCTTCAAGATCATTTTCCTAATTCTGAGTAATTGTTTTACTACCTAAGAATATAAAGAAATATACCTACTTGATATATTTCTATAAACACAATTTCATCCATTGGTTGTGCTTCGATCAATTTCTAGTTCATCCCCTACTTCAAGAAATTAATACCCAAAAATGAAAAAAAAATTACACTTGAATCGCTATAATTCACTTTTAACATATCATAAAACAAGTGTTTATATATGTTTCTAACTATTTTCCAAAATCAATATTATTATAACAATTTATCCAATATAATATTTTAATCTCTAAACCTCAAAATTAATACCATTGGTTCATCATTAGTATTTATTTTTCAAATACTTTAACTAAACGAAATGACACATTAATCAGGACATCGTATAGGCTAGTGGTAGGTGAGAAAACCTTATCATCCTTTGTTCATGGGTTCAATACCTATGTCCTTTCTAGATGTTATGGGTTTTCACCCTGCATGTGGGGTTTCCTTTTTATAAACTATATTAATGTAATTCCTATAAAGTTCCCAAAAATATGATGGAAATCCTTGAAATATAGTTAATCATGAAATAACCTTTTTACTAATGTTTTTAACACAATTTATTTATTTATTTATTTATTTATTTACAAATTATAATAATCTCATTTGACTATTATTACAATTAATGATCATATCAACCTTAATGGTTATCAATACCTTTAAAATTATGCCTATAAAATGTAAAGGTATTATTTCTCAAATAAATTTTCCACTAAAACATATACCTACCATAAATTTCTCCCAATATATCCTTAATCTTGGTGGATTATAATCACATGAAACCTAAAATAAGTGTTTAAGAATTTGAAATTATGATTAATCTTAAACTCATTAATCAATGATGGTATCCATTTTTTTAGGCCAAAGCCTCATTTTATTAATTAAATCAAAGCAAATAGCCCTTTTTTTCTGGGTAGAGGGAGACCCATTATATATCCTGAAGGCTTAGGGGTACAAAAGCCCATTTTTTGGCCCAAAGGGATCTCCAGTGAATAGTACTATTACAGTACCCAGTTTGCTAGAGTAACTACTACAGTGTCGCTGCCACTACAATGTCTCCACTGCTACAGTACTGCTACAGCACTGCTATAGTAAATACTTCTTTCACTTTATTTCCACATAAGTCTATCCTTGTTCTAGGGTTTAACCTAGGTCTTTCATTTTCATTATCTATTTAAATACTTCATAATGGTTTATAAAGAAAATGTGAATTATCCTAAGAATATCCCTAAGGAGTGTCAAACTAGGTGCATAGTAAGGCCTTTTTTTGTGTACCAGGTTACGCTCGAGTCAAGCCTGATGCTCCCTTTTAAGAGTTATTAACCATGGGTACATTTATGCCAGAACCATGTCCATTTGTATTATCCAGGTAGGGATGTATTTTAAGGAAAAACTACATAATCACTACCTTAAAAAAACTTTATGATGTTCTTCTATATTTATCCTTAAAGTCTACCTTAGGGTTATGTTCCCTAATCTATTTTTTCCTAAATCTAGTTTCCAAGGTTTCTACTAAACTTTCTCTGATACCAACTGTAGCGACCATGACCCTCATAGCCCGAAGCTGGTGTTTTCTACCATTACATTGGGATAACATATAAGGAATCGCATCCTAAAGGACCATTCAGTTTAGTAGTCTTGGTAAACTAGATATATACATGATTTGCATATTACATTTGAATATACAAATTACAACATAATTTTTTTTTATTTTGATAACAACTTTATTCTATCTAGAATATACCTACATATCAGTCATAGTAAACTTTATGGAATCCTAGGAAAAGGAAAAAAATAAGGGTGAGCTTAAATGATCAGTAAGGGTTAAGTACAATGGAAGCAATAATGAATCAATGAGCATAATCAATATAGAAAGGTAAATAACTGAGAACAAATTCTATTTAAATAATTGGATAATGAAAAATCAATATGGTAAGGAAAATAACTGATCATGCATGCCATTTAAATAAATAGATAAGGAGAAATCAATATGACACATTAAATAACTAAAAACATGAGTCATTTAATCAATAAAATAAAAATGAAATGAATATAGAGATAATATCATAGTGAAAATATCCTAGATAGTTATAACTAAATTTTGAATAAAGGAAATGATAAAATATTGGACACCATGTTTCCTAGGTACATAGAACCTTTACTATCAAGACCTTTAACAAGACAGTTTAAAACATACTAGGTAAAAACTCATTTATCTAAGGCTAGCCAACTGATTCATCCCATGAGACTACTGATTCATCACGGCCCCACCTGTGAGATACCAATCCAAATCATTCCTTATATATCGAAAGTTTTATTTCATTCATAAACAATGTGCCTTATCGAATATCCGTATTGAGTAAAGGAAACAAATTGATCAATATTTCGCTAGTTAATCAAATAACTTTAAAATTAAACACCGTATATAAAAATGGTATACAGTTTAGGTAATAAAAATATCCATGATAAAAAATATGGATATTTATGAGAAATTTAATGTCCAATGGAAATTGAATTATTCAAGGGAATGTTAATGACTATAAGAATGAATCAAGGAAGGGAATGTCAATACTTTACTTAGTCAAAATGATCTTAAACCATTCAAAGGAATAATAATGATGGTATTAACATAACATATACATATTTGATTATATATAAAGTATGGGTTGTTTTTGTTGATGAATAGAAATACTATACAATATCTTTTAAAAAAATCTTGAGGAAAATATCCTTTTCATTTTGAAAAGCATTTTGAAAATCCTTTTCATTGAAAATCACTTTTAAAAACATTTTCTTCAAAAAATATCCTCTTAAAATTTTGAAGGAATCTTCAAATAAATTATAGTCATTTTGATGGGTATTTACTTATATGTAGTAAAGAATTTTCTTTTTTACATGGTAAAAAGGTTAGACAAGTGCCTTGTTTAGAAAGCAAAAAAATGCTCCTTTGAAAAAATTTGTAAAAGAAAAAATGGGTAAAAAATTATTTAATAAAACATTTTATAATTTTAAATAAAACATTTTTGAAAACATTTTTATAAAACATGGGGTTGTAAGAAAACAGATTTCTGACCGAAGAGAGAAATGAAGTCGGGTTTTATTAAAACATTTTCTCAATAATTTTAAGTACCAAAGAGTGGTAAAATGTTACTATCACTTGAAAATATCATGAATATATAGAGGTAAATAAAATTAAATTTTTTATTAAACAATTATCATATAATTTCCTTTAACTGAAATTGAAGAATAAACAATCTCGATTAGAATGAGATTGTGAAATAAACCCTTAAAATGATCATAACGTTGAAGTGGGAATTAATAAATGAATATATTATGTTTATCAACTATAAATCCACATAAAAAAAGTTTAAATACAAAAATATATAGTAAAAATTCATTATAAATATAATCATATAATATCAATTATAATGAAGAAGTAATATAACCCAATGAAAAGAAACTAAGTTGTGAAATTTCTTTACTACTCGGTAACTTTAAGATCAAATCCCCTTAGATAAAATAATTCAAATTGAAACTTAAAATATTATGATGAATTAATTATTCATGATATTACATGTCAATGGGATAGTATATACACCATATAAAATTAATTAGGTTTATAGAATTACAATATGCCTTAATGAAATGAAATTTATATGAAAACCCTTACCTCATGATTTCCTCTTGGTCATACTTGATTTAACCTCCTATATAGTAGTTTTAAATATTTTATTAACTTATAAAAGAACCATATTAACATGTATGATATCATATATGATTTTTTTAATAACATCTTATTGCATATTTGTTAATAATCTTTCATTATTTTCATTATTTTAGGTGTTAATTGCCTTGTTTTTCGAGTATGTTTTGACTTGTTATTTTTTTGTTCATATTACTTTGATCATGATTTAATAATATCTAGAATGTAAACCATGATTTAAATATAATAAATATTAATTATATATTTATTTATAGTAATCCATAAAATTTGGTGATAGAAAATGAAATACACTATTCATAGAGATGGTAGGTCGTACGTACGCATGAATATTATTTCTATTTTCTTATCGAATTGAAAGAAATAAAAGTAAATAATATATATATATATATATATTATAATTATAGTATAATTTTTATTTTATATATGTCACATATTTTTATTAAACCCATCCTTGATATATTTCATATAAAGTGTGAACGAATCACATCACTTTGTGAAGCGGTAGTCCGCAATACACACGAATGATGTTATCATATTTCCACAAAATGGAAAGCATGAATTTATGTGTGATATAATAATTTAAAAAATGTAATAGCATCATAAGTATCAAATATATAATATATAAACTATAAATACATCATTATTCTCAACCTTTAAAGGTGGTAATGGAAAAACGAATGATATTGGTTCGCAAGGCACTAGTTTTTCGTACACATGAATGATGATTTTGTAACCCATTTTATGGGAGTGTGTGAAGTTTTAGGTCATAAAATTAAATTAAAAACATATTATTATATGTAATATTCTGAGGTTATTATATAATCAGGGTATAATATGAATTGAAGGAGGTGGAGAAGGAAATAAAATAAAAAAACTTTTAGAAGATTATTACCTCTTATTTGGGTATCCTCTTTATGTTTGCACTAAAACATTCAAAGGTTTGCTTTATTACAAAACTAAGGATTCTAGGATTAGGGTATGGAATTTGGGAAGTGATTGTTTTATGGGTTTGTCGATAGAAATGGCTTGAGAGGTGTGAAGAAAGGGGGAGAGTGAGCACCCATTTATAGTTGAGGGGGAGTGGCATTCTTGTAAATACTCATAAGTATTCACTATTGGGCAGTCTTCCTTACCTCATATGGCTCCAAAATTGAGTAATAATGGAGGGGAGAGTTTATTTGGATGAAACACACCTCCAATATAAAAAATTAAGTGAATTTTTGTAAATTTTTTCCTTAACTTCTATGTTTCCCTACTTTTACCATTTTGGTTTTTATTAAGTTAACTAATTTTCTAACCTAGGCAATTTATTCATTAAGATTAAATTAAAGTGAGACTTATTAAATAATTTATACTCACTTATTATAAATATTATAAATAATTTATAAAATAAAAATCTCAAGTGTGTTGGAAATTTATTTTAATAGAAGCACAAGTAACGTGCAAAAACACTATTTTAACCCTAACCACGCTAACAAAGTTTTTACTATTTAGGGGTTAATGTGTTCATTATAAAAAAAATCGGTCCATGAATATAGAATATTTTATATTTATTAACATTTAAAAATCACTTGGAATAATATATAATTTTTTGTAATTTTAAATCATTTAATAAAATATCAATTATTATAAAATAACATTAATGTAAATTTTGACATTATTTATTTAATTTGAATTTGAAAATATCAATACAATGATGTAATTTTGATCTATTGAGTTCGTACTTGAGTAAAAAGATATATTAATCTAAAAATAATAATTTAAAATAATAATTCATTCAATTTAATTCACTTTTAATATTTTTAGTATCATTTATTTTAGTTAATTATTAACTAAATAATTCCTACGTTGGTGTCACTTAAAAATTTAAAGAAATTATTTAATATCTAAAAAATTAAAATAAATTATCATGATAAAAAAACATTAAACTTTAAAAATAATATTTATAATTGAAAATATGATGCTTTTCCCCCATCTCAAAGCTTTATAAATATTAAAGGTAAGGAAGGTTCCTTTTTTGTCTTTTTCCTTTCATAACTTATTAAATAGGTTACTTTCATGGAATAGTATCTCATTAACTAATAAAAATAGATCCTGAGGTGTTAAGGGTCAAAATATATCTATAAAATTGGTTTTGGACAAGTTGGTAGGCCATTTCAGACCATATATTCTAAGTTTAACCCCTAAGTATACTTGTTTTTACATTAATCATTGTGATTAATTTTAATTATTTTCACTAATCACTTTGGTCAAAAATTAAGTTAGAATTATTATAAATTATAAATTATTCTTATTACAAATATGGAATCCATTTTTCCAACTTCAAATCACATAAATGATAGAATTTAATTTAAAATTAATCCTATGGACGTGACGAGAAAGTGGATTTTTAAAGTAAAAATGTTCAAAAGTTTGAAATGTTTTTATATCTTAATATGAAAATGATTCCAATGAACTAAATTTTATTATAAAAAATATCTAATTCTACTTTAAAACCAATTAAAAATATAATTTTACCTTATAAATTATTTAAATGAAAGGGTAGTTTTCAATTTAAACATATTATTTTTCACTATTCATCAAAAAATAAAACTTCTTATAAAAATAACAAAAAATCACCCTAATATAATTTTGGTATTCTAATTTCAAAAATGAATTTTATTTTATCATATAAATTTTCTAAAATTTAAAAAAAAAATATTAAAGTATGTGCACAAAGCGTGATTAAACCATCTTTTAGGAAAATACAGTTTTTCCGAAAATGTTTCTTTTTCTTACAAGTAGCTCTTATTTTCATTTATAATGAATTAGTCGCCATGTAATTAATTATAAATACATGTGTAAACCATATTTTCATAATTTAGTTAATCCTATTCATACCTTCTATTCCAACTGCTAGGTGATAACTATCACATTAAATAATAATATTAATAGTGTATTATTATTTGGTAAAAATTGGTCTTGTGTGTGATGCAAGATATCGAATGAACTCATTGTTGTGGGTAACACAAGATAACTCAGTATTGTATGAATTTAAAGCTATATAATATATTTAATTTATTTAAAATAGTAAATATATCATAAAGTCTCATGATGTTAAATTCTTTTTTACGCTTGGTGTTGTGTGTCGTATCGAATATGATGTTCAAATTTTAAAATTCTCGAGTGTTACATTTGGTCAGCATGGATGTCGTGAATGATGTATACACACCATGTATTCCATACATGTTGTTTAATCATGCTAAAAGTTATAAACATGAATAATAATGGGTTTTAATAATCTCTAACCTAAATTTGTATTTTATTTAAATGGGTATAATGAGATTTCAAGTTTAAAGAATGATTTCAATGAAAAATGTATCCTATATAAGTGAAAACAATTGGATCTACCTATGCTACAATTATCCCTTGGTTTGTGTATATCTAACAGCCTATGTACATTATTCTTATATTCTATGTAGAAAGTGTCACAAGTTAATGTCCATAACCTGCTCGGCTCCAACTAGGTCATGTTCATTCAATTTCACCTCCCATGGACAAGGTTGTGCAAGATAATGTGATGAGCAGTTATTTTTAACCTAATTACTAGTCATAGGGTTACCAGGGTTTAACACATGGATTCATTAGTCTTAGAAACACTTCTATTCTTGGCCTCTAACCCCAAGTGGGTTAGTCGCACGTGGTGATATTGATCAAAAGCAAAGAAATACTAAACATGTTGCGTATAATCATGGAACGAATGATAAATAGGTAATCCAAGATTAAAACAATTAGTAGTTCACATTTTAACAATTAAAAGCAATAAAAATCAAATTAAATACTTATTCGAAATGTATAAATAATGAAGAAATGGTAAGCGCTGATGAAGAATGGAAAACGGTATAAAAACGAGCGTTGAAACAGAGGAAGAAGTGCAACAGTTTAAGAATGGGTGAAAAATATAAAGCAATGTGAAATAATTTAAAAAAAGCCAAGGAATGAATTAAAATTGGTTTTCAATGGAAAATAAAAGAAAACAAAAGAAGAAAGAAAAATAAAATGTAGGTCTCTGAACTTCCCTACGCGGCAGAGCCACTGGAAGATAAATAGGCTTGAAAAGTACACGACATGTAAAGCATTCATGTTGTATACTAGAATTAAGTGGATTTGTCCCGACATCTACATGTCATGTAATTAGGTTGCACGTTGTGTATTTGAGATCAATAATCACCTCTGAAATTCTTGAATCTCATGGGATATTCTAAAAAAATCATTGATTGAATGTGATCTTCAAACTTCACACATTGTGTAATCTCTACACATCGTGTATGTGAGTTACATTCAGCAGGATTCTTATTTTTAAATTTTCACATCATGTAATGAATGTACAAGTTGTGTACTTTCTTCACATCATGTAAAGTCTTTATGGGTTGGCCTTTGGTCCGTAGTGTAACGACCTGAACTAGTGAATAATTTTTGTTTCCTGAATTTGTGTGTTATTTTGTTTTATACTCAACAAAAATATATCCTTTAATTGATTAAGTGAGTATAATTAAAATGAGACTATTAGGTTTCGACTGTTATATGATCGTTGGTCAATATGACCACTGAAAACTACACACTTAATGTTATTATTATTGTTTATAAATAAAAATGATCATGGTTAATTAATATGGAAAGAAGAGTCAATGGCCACATCCAGTAGACTCGGGCCATACGAAGCCCATTTTTCAGAGCTTGGGAAGGAGGTGGCGTTGCTGGGCTTCATTCTAGACCAAGCCCAAGCCGAACTCCAACACATTAAGCATGAACGGAATCGCTTATGGGAGAAGTTCAAGCTAATAGAAATCACCACTCGGGCAATGTTGTCTAAGCCGCCCCAAGATTCTATCACCATTACACACCTTACTCTTAGGTCCTATACAGGTGTTATAAGGGGCTATGTAACGAGGCCTTAGTTACTTTGTGTAATCCTTTTGTATAAATAAAATTTTTATTTCTTATTATGGTAAAAATTTTGAATTTTAAATGTTAAAATAAATATAGGATGAATTTATAGAAGTTCTATATTATTGGTGAATTTTGGAAAAAGGGTATTTTAAAATATTTTTGTATACTTTAAATAATTAATAATGTGAAATAATATTCAAAAAATGGTCTTCTACATTTGTGATCAGTAAGAAATTTAGAATCTAATAAGATCAACTTAATTTTTTGGTGAATATTAAATTATGAATAGTAATATTACCCTTATGAATAGTAATGTGACCAATGGAATAGTAACCTCACTTAAGTATAAATATAATTTAGGCATCTTGAATGGTGAAGTGATATAATAGTATAAGTAAATAATTGTTTCATAAATTATAAGTTAAGTATTTTTTTGGGTAAATAGTGTTTTTACTTAAAAATTAAATATCTCATAATTATAAAATTATTTTCATAAAATGAAGTTCAATTTTTAATTCAAATCATCTACATTAGGTTAGGGTTAATTTATGAGATTTTTATAAAATGTTTGATGTTTTCATGTATTTTGTTCCTGATTTCCAAGACACTAGACTTTAAAGATCCTCTGTTTGTAAAATGTAATGAAAATTTATGTAATAAAAAGGTGGGATGTCATAGTTAGTATCAAAGGATATTTTAGTTATTTGTGTAAGTTAGGCTATGAAAACTTTATAAAGAACCCTATAGAAAAGTTTAAATATAGGAAAAATTCTTGGAATTTTGGTGAAATATTAAGTAAGTGGTTTCTAAACAAATAAATCCATATCTTGATACAAACAAGTGGATGTGGATCTGGTACACATTTACCTGGGATTGAAAACCCCAACAAGGATTTTCGGGCTTGACCCGAGGTATTCTGGTACACAACAATGAGCCATGTTGCACTCCTGGTTTGACACTCCCGGGGGATATGTTTAGTTAATCACATGCTTCTTATGAAACATTATAAAAGATTTATAGAGAAATTTAATTATTTAAGCATGAAGTTTAAAGACATAAAATCATTTATAGTTAAAAGATTCGTAAATGAAATGATCTTATAACTAATGTTTTATTATTTTATGAAATAGAAGGCAATAGGAGGAACTGTGCAAATGGTGACCGTAATGGACCATGCACTAATGGCCCTCTGATGGAAGCTAGAATGGAAACTTTCATGAGAATGATGTACCAACTGACTCAAGTTATTGGAAATAACTTGAATCAAGCTGAGAGACTGATATCACCGCAAAGTTAACAACATTATGTTGAGTCCTTTATGCGTTAATGAACACCAACCTTCAGTGTATCTACCGACCCATTGATTGTTGAACAATTGATCAGCTCTATCGAGAATATCTTTTCTGTGCTCCACTGTTCGGAATAAGAGAAGGCCACCCTGACTATTTACCGCTTAGAGGAAGAAGTTGATCAGTGGTGGGAAGTGATTAAAAACACGAGGCCAAGAGTGGAGGTTTAAGCTATGGAGTGGGAAGAGTTCATATGGATCTTCTTCAATAAGTATTTCCCTCGTTCTATGAGAACAAAGATGGAGAAGCAATTTCTCGAGTTGAAGTATAAGGAGAATGAATCTATGGGAAGCTATGAGATGAACTTCACAAGGATTTCATGTTACACCTCTATCTTTTTCATGGATTCAAATGGAAAGGTTGATGGATTCTTTTGTGGACTAAGACCTCATCTACTAAAGAATCTAGTCAATAGAGACTATGACAACTATTATGAGATTGTATGGAGTGCAATGAAAGTCGAACTGGAGTTCGGTGAGACGTAGTGGTCTCATAAATCCAATGACAAGAAGAGATCAATTGAGCCCAACTTAGGGAGGACCTTTGATCAGGGAAGATAATGAAAGTAAGTGCAACGTCCCATGTGTAATAAATTTGGGGAGAAGCATTCAGAGAACTTCCAGCTTGGGAGTGGGAAGTGCTACAAGTGTGGAAGAGATGTTCATATCCCACGTAATTTTCATAGTGAGGTGAATCCTCAACTCCCAAATACTAACGACAAAGGGAAGATGGTGCAGACCCTACCTGATGTCCAATTCTATAAGTGTGGACAACTTGGGAACTGTAACGACCCAAACTTTTGAATAAATTTTATTTCCTACTTTTGTGTGTTATTTCATTTTATACTCCACAAAACTATATCCTTTAATTAATGAAGTGAGACCGTTGGGTTTCGACTGTTATATGACCATTGGTCAATATGACCGTTGGAAACTAAAATCTTAACGTTACAATTATTGTTTATAAATACAAGTGATCTTGGTTAATTAATACAGAAAGAAGAGTCGATGGCCTCATCTAGTAGACTCGGGTCGTACGAAGCCCATCTGTCAGAGTTTGGAAAGGAGATAGCATCTTTGGGCTTTGCTCTGGACTAAGCCCAAGCTGAGCTTTAACATGTAAAGCTTGAACGGAATCATCTAAGGGAGAAGTTCAAGCTGATTGAAATCACCACTTGGGAAATGTTGTCTGAGTCGCCCTAAGATTCTATCACTATAGTACACCTTACACTTAGGTCCTATGCAGGTGTCGTAAGGGGCTTTGTAACGCGGCCTTAGTTACTTGTGTAAAACTTTTGTATAAGTAAAAATTTTATTTCTTATTATGTAAAAGTTGGTGAATTTCAAATATCCGGATAAATGTAGGATGAATTTATAGTTCCATATTACTAATGAATTTTGGAAAAAAGGTATTTTAAAATATTAATGTAAACTTTAAATAATTAATAATGTGAAATGATTTTCAAAAAATGGTCTTCTACAGTTGTGATCAGTAATAAATTTAGAGTCTAATAAGAGCAAATTGTTTTTTAGTGAATAGTAAAGTATGAATAGTAACATACCCTTGTGAATAGTAATGAATAGTAAATGGGCCAAAAAAATAGAAACATCACCCATGAATGTATAAATACAATTTAGACATCTTAAAAGTGAAAAAACGATCGTAGTATAAGTTTTGTTATTTTTGTAGGTCATAAATATTTTATTTACAATTTTATAATTAATTTAATAATTTAAAATGAAAATATATTTTTATAAAATTTAATCATAAATTTTTACTTTATTGTATTATGGTTATACGATAATTTTATGGGACCTTGATTACTTTTTCAAGGTGTTACAAAATAAGTTATAGTTTTAGAGTTGTTTTTTTAATAAATAATGATTTTATTTAAAAATTAAATTAAAAATATTTAAAAAATTATTTTCATAAAATGAAGTTCATTTTTTAATTCAGAACATATATATTAGGTTAGGGAAAATTTTTGGGATTTTTCTAAAACAGTTGAATTTTCAGTGAATAGTAAAAATTCAGTTTTGAGTTTCGGGTGTTTAATGACATCATTGATGATGTAATGATGATTTAATCATTCTGGTTGACTTTTGAATATTAATATATGCTATGATGTGTCCCAAGTTTCCAATACCATGGGAAAATTCCGTAGGCAAGCCCATGGTTTTGCAAATACCACTGATGAGGTGTCCCTTGGAAATTAATTAAATATTCCCTCACTTTTCCTATAAATACCAAGCCATTCCCTCATTAATTTCATTCCAAAATCCTCCTCAACAAATATCTGGTCTTTATACCTCCAAAATAATCCTCCCAAGGTTCCCTCAAGCCCCCCAAATTCCCAACCTTCAAGCTTTCGAAGTTACTCTTCAAGGTAAGGGAACCTTTCACCCTCCTCTTTTTAGTCATGATTTCCTTTATGTTATGTCTTCTAGTTTTCATATTATTATGTGGGGGTATGTTATTATATATTCTTATTACTTTACATTTCATTTCCAAATTATGAGAGACCCTTTCCACTCTCATCAATTTATTTTCTGAATTTTTTAGCGACGTCGTTACGCTGCCGAATTTTTTGTAAAAGAAATAGCATCTTCTCTTTTATTTCATGTTTCCTTTTCATGTGGTATGTCATTTAAATATTCATACCATGATATTATTATGTACCCATACTATATTATGAATTATATATGAGTTTTTGACCCTTGTCCCCTCTCTTTTTAATGTTTTCTAAAATGATGTTATGTAGTCGTTATGCTGCAGAATTTTCGTCTCAAAATCTCTCTTTTTCTCAAGAAATTATCTTGTATTATTTTAGGTGGATTCCCAAATCTATTTTCATTTCTAGGGGTATTCATCAATACATAAAATTGATCTATTTTATTCTGTAATTTACATACATATAACCCTCACTCCCTTTCCATGGGTTATAAATGACGTAATGATCTTATTTTTATATACTTTTTAAATGTCACGATTTTGACATGAACCCATTTCTTTGATTCTATTTGGGTTATTTATGAAATGTTTGATTATAATCTATGTGGATCACATGAAAATAAATACATATTAAGTGTGCACCCTGATATCACTCCAATGCATTGGGTAAATAATTAATCTCTAGAGATGACAAGTTACACGATACCTTGGTGAATAACCTTGGTAATATTTTTATAACACCTTGGGAATAAACCTTGGTGATATGTTCATGAATGTATAAATGAAATTTTGTAGCCAAATATTCAAGTTTTGATTCATTTTCTTTTTATTATAATATGCCTCTTTTTTCGTTTCTCATGTCTTGTGGTTTTCATCAAGTTCTTATTGATATCACAAGTAAACTGATTCCCTTAATTTCCTTACTAGGCCTTCTGCTCACCCTTTCCTTTGATGTATGTCTCCAGGTTATGAGATACAATAATTGTACTTAGGAAGAACTTATGATGAATTCATACAAGTGGATTAGAAGAATTTTTTATGTTTTCATGTTTTATGTTCCTAATTTCCAAGACACTAGACATTAAAGATCCTCTGTTTGTAAAATGTAATGAAAAGTTATGTAATAAAAAGGCGGGATGCCATAGGAAATTTGTCAATCACTGTCCAAATACAAGGGTAAGGGATGAGAACCACCATCATCCTTAGAAAAGGCCAAGGTAATAATTTCGTGCTTTTGTTATCACGATAGTTGATGTTGAAGCTCTAAATGATGTGGTGGCCGGTACTCTTTTTGTTATCACAAAGCTAGCAAGTACTTTGTTTGATTCTAGTTCTGTGCATTATTTTATTTCCTCCAAGTTTTCAAAGAATTTAGAATCATACCCTGAATTTCTAAAAGTAGAGTTATCAGTCAAGACTCTTGGTGGGATTATCCAAGCATCGCCAGTGTTTAGAAACTCTAGTATTTACTTTAGTGAGTACAACCTTATCGCAAATCTAGTAGTCATTCCCATGCTGGAATTCCACATTATACTAGGGATGGACTGGCTCTCAAATTATAATGCTAAGATCAAATATAGAAGCAAGGAAATCTCAACAGTCTTGAGTGAAAAACCGACAGTTATCTTACAAGGAGTGATATCTCAACCTGATTTATGTCTAGAAGAACCTCTTATACCCTTATTTATAGAGTTGGTCGGTGAATAAGAAGAAGAAAATGAGAGTTTAAGGATAGAAAATGTCCCCATCGTCTAGGAATACATTGACCTATTTCTTGAGGAGTTACTCAGACCTCCCCCAGAAAGAGAGTTAGAGTTATCCATTGAACTCATACCTGGATCTCATCCAATATCCAAGACCCCATATAGGAAGACAAATGTAGAGTTGGAGGAATTGAAGAAACAACTCCAAGATCTTTTGGAGAAGGGGTTTATTTGACTGAGTTTGTCTCCTTTGGGAGCACGTGTTCTCTTTGGGAAGAAGAAGTATGGATCAATGTGGCTATGTATTGATTATAGAGAACTGAACGGGATCACAGTGAAGAACAAATACCCTCTTCCAAGAATTGATGACTTATTTGACCAAATTTGTGGGGCTCAATTCTTCTCTAAGATTGATCTTCAATCTAGTTATCATCAATTAAGGGTGAAGAAAGAAGATATTCCAAAAACTATCTTCTGATCAAGATATGGTCATTATGAGTTTGTTGTTATGCCCTTCGGACTGACTAATACACCTACTATTTTTATGGATTTGATTAATAGAGTCTTTAAGGACTACCTTGATAACTTTATGATAGTTTTTATTGATGATATTCAGATATATTCCAAAATCCGTGAGGAGTATGAGAATCGTCTAAGGGTTATTTTTTAAACTCTACGGAAGGAGAATCTTTTTGGAAAGTTCAGAAAATGTGAATTTTGGTTACAACAAGTTTCTTTCTTGGGGCACATTATAACCAATGAAGGAATCACAGTTGACCCTAAAAAGACAAAGGTTATAGAGGAGTGGCATCAGCCTAGAACAATAAATGAGATTCAAAGTTTCCTTGTATTAGTGGGATATTATAGTAGGTTTGTGAAAAACTTTTCATGGCTTTCTAATCCATTAACCAAGTTAACTCAGAAAGGGGTAAAGTTCATCTGGGAAAAGGAGTGTGAGGAATGTTTCCAAGAGCTGAAGAAGATATTGGTTACTTCACCTGTACTAACTCTTCCCTCAAGTGGAGAAGGATTCGTTATTTTTAGCGATGCATCTCTAAAAGGGCTTGGGTGCGTCCTCATGAAAAATGATAAGGTCATTGATTGTGCATCTCGATAGTTGAAGACTTATGAGAAGAACTATCCTACGCATGATCTTGAGCTGGTTGCAGTCATTTTTGCTCTAAAGATATGGAGACACTATCTTTATGGGGAGAAATTTGATATATACACAGACCATCAATGTTTGAAGTATATTTCAGATAAAAGGAATTGAATGTGAGACAAAGGAGATGGTTGGAATTTCTTAAAGACTATGTTTGCTAAATTTATTATCATCCTAGAAGAGAAAAAAAAGTTTCTAATGCATTAAGTAAGAAAGACCCAGTTGTTTTGTCCACGATGAGGATTCAAAGAGATCTTTTGATCAATGACCTAGTAAAGCTGGACATGGGAATTATAAGGGAAGGAACATCATCAACCCTAACCCAAATGAAATATCAACTGTCATTACTAGAGAAGATCAAGAAAGCTCAGAAAGAATATCCTTTGTTACAAAATAAATTTGAGGTTGTAAAGGATGTGAAGTTTCCTAAGTTCAATATTGATCAAGAAGGTATACTAAAATTTTGTACAATATTATTTGTTCCATCTATTCCAGAAATAAAGAATGAGCTGATGGGTGAAACTCATAGCTCTACTTTCTTTATACATCTGGGAAGCAAAAATATGTATAGGGGCCTTCATGATCATTATTGGTGGGATAATATGAAAAGGGAGATTGTTGACTACACTACAAGGTTCCTGGTATGTTAGAAAGTGAAGGCAGAGCGACAACTTCCTAAAGGGGTATTACAACCATTACCCATACCAACATGGAAGTGGGACAATATCACTATGGGCTTTGTCACTGGTCTCCTGAGAACTTCCAAAGGAAACAATGCAATATGGGTTATTTTAGACCGTCTCACCAAGACTACCCATTTTATCTCCATTTGGTAAGATTTCTCTCTTGACCAACTTTCTAGGATTTACATGAAGGAAGTGGTAAGGCTGCATGTAGTTCCACTTTCTATCATATCTGATCGTGATCCAGGGTTCACATCAAAATTCTGGAGAAGTCTTCAACATGCTCTGAGTACCGAATTGAATTTCAGTACAGCCTATCACCCCCAAACTGATGGCCAATCTGAAAGGACTATTCAAACACTTGAGGATATGCTGAGAACATGCTCAATGGAATTTAAAGGTGGATGGGACCAACATCTCCCATTAGTTGAGTTCTCTTACAACAACAGCTTCTACTCAAGCATTCAAATGGTACCCTATGAAGCTCTATATGGAAAGTGATGTAGAACTCATACTTGTTGGGATGAAGCTGGTGAGAGAAAGCTTCTTAGGCCTGATTTTGTGCAAGAGATGGCAGAAAAGGTTTATGCCATCCAGCAACACATTAAGGCTGCTCAAAGTCGGCAAAAGAGTTATGCTGACAACCATTAAAGGGACTTGGAGTTTGGTGTTGGTGATAAATTCTTTCTTTGAATTTCACCTTGGAAGAGAGTCATGGGGTTTGGGAATAAAGGGAAGCTCATCCCTAGGTACATTGGCTCTTATAAAATCGTTGATCGTGTAGGAGCAGTGGCTTATCGGCTTGCACTTCCTCCAAATCTAGTACAAGTTCATGATGTCTTCCATGTATCCCTCTTGAGGAAGTACATACCTGACCCTTCACATGTACTAAATCCAGAGGTGGTACAATTGGAACATGACCTCTCTTATGAGGAGCAGTCGGTGGAGATCTAGGATCGTAGGGACATGGTTCTACACAATAAGACTACCCACCTCATTAAGGTGTTGTAGAGGAACCAACAATATGAAGAAGCCACGTGGGAACCAGAGGAGTCTATGAGGCAAAAGTACCCACACCTTTTTTTTAGAGGGTATAAGTTAAAATTTTGGGGATGAAATTTCTTAAGGGGGGAAGAATGTAACGACCCGAACTTTTGAATAATATTTGTTTCCTGAATTTGTGTGTTATTTTATTTTATACTCAACAAAACTATATCCTTTAATTAATGAAGTGAGTATAATTAAAATGATACCATTGGGTTTCGACTGTTATATGACTATTGGTCAATATGACCATTAGAAACTATACTCTTAACGTTATGATTATTGTTTATAAATACAAATGATCATGGTTAGTTAATATAGAAAGAAGATTTGATGGCCTCATCCAATAGACTCAGGTCGTACGAAGCCCATTTATCGGAGCTTGAGAAGGAGGTGGCGTCGTTGGGCTACGCTCTGGACCAAGCCCAAGCCGAACTCCAACACGTTACGCTTGAATGAAATCGCTTACGAGAGAAGTTCAAGCTGATAGAAATCACCACTCAGGCAATGTTGTCTGAGCCGCCCCAAGATTTTATCACCATTGCACACCTTACTCTTAGGTCCTATATAGGTTTTATAAGGGGCTATGTAACGAGGCCTTAGTTACTTTGTGCAATCTTTTTGTATAAATAAAATTGTTATTTCTTATTATAGTAAAAATTTTGAATTTCAAATGTTAAAATAAATATAGGATGAATTTATAGAAGTTCCATATTATTGGTGAATTTTGGAAAAAGGGTATTTTAAAATATTTTTGTATACTTTAAATAAGTAATAATGTGAAATGATTTTTAAAAAATTGTCTTCTACAATTGTGATCATTAAGAAATTTAGAATCTAATAAGGACAACTTAATTTTTTGGTGAATAGTAAATTGTGAATAGTAATATTACTCTTATGAATAGTAATGTGACCAATGGAATAGTAACCTCACTTAAGTAAGTATAAATATAATTTAGGCATCTTGAATGGTGAAGTGATATAATAGTATAAGTAAATAACTGTTTTAGAAATTATTAGTTAAGTATTAGTATTTTTTTCAGGTAAATAGTGTTTTTACTTAAAAATTAAATATCTCATAATTAGAAAATTATTTTCATAAAATGGAGTTCATTTTTGAATTCAGAGCATCGATATTAGGTTAGGGTGAATTTATGAGATTTTTATAAAATGTTTTATGTTTTTATGTATTTTGTTCCTGATTTCCAAGAAACTAGACTTTAAAGATCCTCTGTTTGTAAAATGTAATGAAAGGTTATGTAATAAAAAGGTGGAATGTCATGCGTAGGGATTTTATGAATGAGGGATACATGTCATGTATGACATACATGATGTGTAAAGCCTTTTTTCATTTTTCATCATTTCTTCCATTGAGTCCAGAATTCCTAATTCATGTGAAAACAAACCACAACTTAGTGCATTATCGAATAAAACATGAACAATCCTTAATTAAATGTATCCAATATGTATATATAAATTCAGCTTATCAAAGAGAATACCACTATGGGAGTTATTCTTGTAAAGGGGGAGAAATAATAATTTCTTAGGGGTTTTAGAAAGAGGGAGAAAAGGTTTAGGGGATGTTTCATTACTGGGGGATGCATGAGATCATGTTGGTTGTGCTATAAAACTTCGTAAGAAATTTTCATGTTACCAACAAATAAATGGGGGAGATCGAAGATCCCATGGTAGTTGAAGAGTCCTCATGAAATATTTGAAAAGGGGGGGATTTGAAATACTTAGTTGAGTCTTGGTTGATATAGCATTTATATTTACACCAAAGGTTGGAGAACTATCAAATACATGATTCTATCTAATGGTGTGGTTTTAAATAACTCTCACATTGGGAGAGTACTCAAACTAGTTTCTTGAGTTGATGATTCATGTGCAATGATGTTGTGTTCATGTTATATTTATTTTCAACATTCTCATTGATGAGTTGGAGACTGATTAGAGGTGTGTTGAATGTAAAGTAATGACTATATTAATTCTTGAAAATCATTCCATAATGAAGTATTTATCATGTCGCAATGGTTTAATGAGATAATTTTTTCACATATATATAAAATATTCCACAATACACATTTGTTGCACTATGATTAATTCTTGAGGTGTTATGGATTCACTTATACACAGGTGTCACATGGTGATACAAGGTCATGGTTTATGCAGGTTGAAGGAACTATGGACGGGTTCATGGTTTTGTGTTGCTGGTTGTAGGTCATAATGCAATTTCATCTGTTACACTATAGCACTGAGTATTATACCATAATCTTCAAGCCATAGAATTTTGATGATGTTTTTGTAATTTATAGCTGAATTTTTGTGTCGTGGTTTTTATTAGTCATGTCACAATGAATTTATGGAGTTTTCCAAGTTTTTAGATGTCTGAAAATATCACACCATGGTATATATCATCATGTCATAATGAGTTCAAGATATGTGTTTTTATTGGGATTTGGTTGGAAATTTTAAGGAGTTTAATATAATACTTGTTGCTTGATTATTATATCAGAGTTTAACTATTTATTATGCCATTATGACGAGTGTTATGCCATTGTTTTTGATCTGATATAGACACTAGGTGTTTTTTATGGTGAATACTTATAGAACTCAATTAGAGTTGTTTAAACCTTCGAGGGGGGTTTTTCAATGACTTTTTGTCACAGTTTGAGACAAGAAAAATGGTGTGCACTTGAACCATCATTAGAGGCACGTAAGGAAGGCACGGAAAGATCATTCAATCTTATTGACGTGCATTTTTTTTAATCCTTTATTTTTTTTTCTTTGATAGACTTGTACCATTCCTGGTACATCTCCTTACTCTAGCGGTCTTTCTCTCTCTTAATAAAAAGTTAAAATGTGTAAAGCATGATTGCAACTACTAAGCACCAAGGATGTAGCTACCCGACAAAAAGAGTGCATTAACCTTGTAAAAACCCTTTATGTCATGTATTATTCTTATTCTTTCTCTATATCTTATTCATTTAATTTATTATATTGAGGTTTTATGATTTAACTAGCATAAGTTTTTTTTTTGAGACCACTAATTCACCCCCACCTAGTGAGTGGCCAGGCATCTTTCACATGGGTCTAACAATCTAGCTACAACTTCCAAATAGTCACTTGTTTTATCCATAAATTTTTCATTACATGTCCAAATGAGGTAATTTAAAACGAGTTAGAAAAATGACTTCATGAACTATATTTAACTATCTTTAATAAAAGCCCTCAACTTCCTCATTCATGGTCCAAAAAATATTTTAATCCACCTCATGTAAACTATAATATTCATGTTACACCTCAAAAAGATAGAGGCATGTAGAATCCATGACTTTGGATATAGACCTCACTTTAATGATTCAAATATCTATAGAAAAATTAATTCATGAACTTATTTTCATTAGATTATATATGAACATATATATTTTTCATTTGAAGGATCAAATATGATGTTTTATATAAATTTAATAAATTTCCCAAAACTTATTCAACGCACCTTGATAGTTTAGGAATCTTTTTTTAGACCTAGCTAAACATACTTCAATTATCCTCCAGATGTGATAGAACTTCACACAAAAAATTTAGAAATCTTTTGACTTAAATATCACTTCATAATGATTTTGTATTGTGAAAACATTGGTTATGGATAGAATATACGTTCTAACCTCAGTGGTGCACTGAGCATGTGTTGTATCCTCTTTCGCTTCTTATGACCATCTTCATGTTCCACCAAAAATCATGATATAAGATTCAATGAACTTAATATTCATCCATAATTTTTCAACACATCATATTCATTATGATGATCAACTATTCTCTACATAAGTTGATATTTCAAGCATTTAAAGTGGGAAGAAATTATGTTTTATACAAGGTGGAAAAAAGATATGTTTTATCCCTGGTTGTGGATATAAAATGTATTTTTATTCCTAGTCCCCTCTTGGAAAAATTAAATTTCATCCATTTGGAAAATTCATTGCATACCAATATTCAATTTCCAATACAAATATTGACGACGAGAGTCTATATACACTCATTCACATTATGCAAATATTGAATGAAAACTTACTCATTATTATTATACGCACTTTTTTATATATATATTTCCAAATCATCACATTTTCAAGTAAGCTCTCCATGAGAATCACTTATCAACCTCCTTGACATGTAAATGTATTTTAGAAGAATCTTTATTCCTATATAAACAATCTTTCTTACAGATTATGGAGGCTCCTCATTCTCTATTTCATTAAATTATTATTTTCATTTCGTTGAATTCAACTTCTCATGTCTTCTGGAAATTAGTCATTCCACATCACTAAGTATTCTTCACGTGCCTGTACTTGAGACAACTCATAGGGCTCATTCTTCTTGAGTCATCATATTATTTTCCCTACCCCCAAGTGAAATCTTTTGTTTTTATTCCTCTCATTTTACCCTTTAATTATGTTCATCATTCATGAGTTTTCTTCGTTCTCATGGACTTCCTTTCAGTTCGTCAAATAAAACACGATACCACTAAGGGAGCCTCAATCTCACTCTGTAATTGTTTTTAACTCCCGTAAACCATAAACCCAAATAAAATACGTGAGGCATCATGAAAATACAAGAAATATATTAAAGTCACAATTACTCATCATCCCTTTGATTTATCCCCCTTGATAATCAATATGAAACATTCCCTTTATGAATGAAATCCAGTTTTGGATTTTCAAGTACTTTTCATCTCAAACACTTTAAAATTTTTAAATGCCGCATTTGGTTTTGGGGTCTGTCAACAAAGCCACACTGAGGGAATCTAAAGAACCAGACCCCAAAACAGTCCACCGAAGAAAAATGCCGTCTTAGGGCTTCCATCAGAAGCATCAATGTCAGGTATCATCGTGGGTGCTTTGCACTTAGACGTGGAAAGCCTTGGACTGGACAAGATGAAAGCTTCCATGAGCACGGGTAGCAACAAAATCACCATACCAGGGAAATGGTGGACTTCCATTGCCGGCAGGGAGGCCGGACGAAATCTACACAGGCATTAGCAAGCTGGACAACATTGGAGATTGGGTGGAAATGAAAGAAAGACATACCAACATAACTTTGACCCAATTTTGAATAGTTACTCTACACGCCAACATTGATGACCAAATTCACAGGACTGGCACCTGCACCGAACGACAACCAGATAAGACAGTAAATGAAACAAAAGCAATGCAACTGAGGAGCCACTCCATCTCCTGATAATTCCATAAGGGGGGAACATGCATGAGCACCACATGACCGATGATACCAGGTTGGAAATCACATGTCACCATGGCGATGAAGAAATTGACCTCCGAGGGAAACAGGGGTCTCCACACTAGATTTTCTAATAATCTCATCGTTGAATCCCTGAGAAACGACAACTAGAGCTGCAAATGAGGCAGAGGTACATAGGGTGCTAGAAATGGGCCATCGGTGGTGCATAAACCAAAGGGATGTCAACGGCTTCAGTGCAGACAACAGGCCAGCCGGAGCACCAGAACCTTCTAGAGACAACATCGGGGCCTGTAACGGGGTAAATCTGGGTACCAGGGTTGGAGATCACAAGTCACCATATCGATGAAGAAAATTACCACCGAGGGAAACAGGGGTCTCCACACTAGATCTTCTAATAAGCTCATCGTTGAATCCCTGAGAAACGACAACCAGAGCTGCAAATGAGGCAGAGGAAGATAAGGTGCTAGAAATGGACCATCGGTGGTGCATAAACCAAAGGGATGTCAACGGCTTCAGTGCAGACAACAGGCAAGCCGGAGCACCAGAACCTTCTAGAGAAAACATCGGTAGGCCTGTAACGGGATAGATCTGGGTACCAAGGTTGGAAATCACAAGTCACCATAGCGATGAAGAAAATGACCACCGAGGGAAACAGGGGTCTCCACGCTAGATCTTCTAATAAGCTCATCGTTGAATCCCTGAGAAACGACAACTAGAGCTGCAAATGAGGCAGAGGAAGATAAGGTGCAAGAAGTGGACCATCGGCGGTGCATAAACCAAAGGGATGTCAACGGCTTCAGTGCAGACAACAGGCCAGCAGGAGCACCAGAACCTTCTAGAGACAACATCGGTAGGTCTGTAACGGGAGAATCCGGGTAGCATCACATTGGCAGAGAATATCAGTGTCAATCTTAGGATGCCAGATCTCAGGATTCCTTAGAAACGAACACGCAGAGAACACCAAACTCTGAAGCGTTCCTATGGTGAGAGCGTGCCAGGAAGACCTTCAGTCCGTTACAATGAAGCATTTCTGCAACTGTAGAGAACGCCTCCAATACACGAGCCGATGAAAAAAGACTCAGTGAAGAGGGAGAGAGGAGAAGATGAAGCGGAAGAAAAACGTCTAGTTACCTTCCTCCCGAGAGCGATTCGCTCACGGAAAACCCTAGCAGTGCTCCGCTCCCATCATTTATTTTCTCTTTTATCGCTCCCCTTTGATAACATAAGGGGCAATGACCTTTGAGGGTCAAAATAGGACCATAATTCCAGTTAAACACGTGCATAATTCTAGATTAAAGTTAAATATAATTTTAATTTAAAATTCTTAATATTTTTTATCCTTCTTCTAAGTTTTTCATGTTTTTTTATCAAAATTTGCATTAACTACTTATTTTCATCCTGAATCGTCATTATCCCATAATCTAAAAATGAACGCAAAAAGAATGTTAAAATTGATCAAACCTCAATGAATTTGAGGTTTTGTATGATGATAAAATATTCTCAGCGTCGTATTTTCATGTCGAAGGTTAATAAATAACTTGTTGTCTCACGTGACCAACTGATCATCAATTCATTGTTTCATTCACATCTTATTTGGTTTAAATGATGCTAATTGATAAATATCATATCATGTGTATAAATTTGAGGTACCTTGATCATATCTTTTATTATTAATTCTCATGCTCTCTCACAACCTATCTTCCCTTGAGAAATGTCTTTATTTCTTCTTACATGTTTTTTTTAGAGTTTCAAAAGGTATTTAATTCCTAGAAAAATATTTCACAACCCCAACAGTGGCCTTGGAACCTCCATTTCTTCACATAGACATGTGCTTCGTCTACATTTTGTGCATTGTTTTCTTTCTTCAGGTCGAAGCTTCTGACTACAAAAAGAGGTGGCGGTTTTAGAAACCACCGCTGCACAAAATGTATTAATTATTATTTAAAATATAACGGTGGATTGATAGAATCACCACCATATTTTTTATTTTTTTAGATTTAGCGGCAATTTTGTTAAAAACAACATGAAATCTTTTAAAAAAACACTAATCAACCTCCCCCCGCCCCCCGATCTTAGTGCCCCATTCCCCTCGGCTCCCATCAACACCAATCGCAACAAACCCCCACCCATGATGACCCTTCTTCCCACGACAACCACTGGTTACACCTAAATTTACCCACATTATATGGTTTAAGCTGTCACTTGTAGAACAACTTGAGTTATCGAATCCTCGGAGACTTAAAAAGAAACCAAAAGAAACATACATTATATGGGGTTGATTTGGTTATCAAGTGGCCAACATGGGTTTGAATTGAGTGGATAACTAAAGAGTTTTAAAGACCCGAGTGAATTCTATTTAAGAGAATGAGTTGATCTTTGGTTATTACAAGGGGTGGATTGAATGAATTTCTTTTAATGGTTTCAATGTCTTAAATTCGAGAGTGTTTCTTTCAACGAAATATGAACTTCCCAAATCACTCACTATAACGACTCAGACTGTTATAAATTAAATTCCCCTTGTGATTTAATTAAATGCATTATTATATATTATGGTTATAGAAGACACATGCACTTCTTTGGTTTTATTATATCCTATCAGATTTAAAAGATCGTTAAGCATCATTAACGTTGATAATATAGTCATTGATCAGTGATCATATGATTAATATGAATATTTATATTCCCTTTTCATTGAAATTATTATTATATTTATTCTTTATTGTTTTTAGTTTATAAATGATTAAGTAATCAGTTTGATAAAAAATATATTTTGATACGATAAAACAAAAATTGTATTTTTTAAATAACAAGCAATTTCAATTAAGAATTTCCTTTTTATGAATTAATGGATTTTTAAAATAAATAGTATTTTATTAAAATATTATTATTAAATAATGTTTATTAAATATAAATGATCATATAATTTTTATGGAGTCAAATATAATTTTTATAAGGGTTCGAAAACTGTTATTATAAAAAACTGCAGAATTTCTTAATAAACTTTGATTCTTATTTTAAAAGTGAAAATGCACATATTTAGGAAAATATTTTGATAAAATGAATATTCTTTTTGGAATCAGAACGTCTAAATTATCCGACTGTGATTTTTTCATAATTTTCTGAGAGTCGAATTTTTGGGTAAAAATTAAATACCGTATAAATATACGGTGTGTATTATGACATCATAATGACCCAAAAGTGATGTAATAAATACTATAAAGGGTATCCACGACCAAATATATGTTTCCCTTTAAAATAATGTGATTTTAAGTTTATTTGATTAATTTTATAAAGCCTTTATGAATCCCCCAAAACCTATAATATATTTTAAGGTTTTAAAATCAATTCTCTAAGAGTATGACTCACCTCCACAACACCAAGAGTATTATTTGAATATGTTCGGCCCTTGGACTTATAAAATAATATAAACCACTCCCCTTTTGCAGAAATCACGGGCAAAAACCATGAGAAGGTTTGTGGTTTAGGTTATTTTATTATATAGAGTTCAAAACCTATGTTTGAGAAATGATAAAGAATTCCCCAGCCACTTTCCTATATAAACCCACCCAAACTCCCACTTCTCTTCACTCAAAATCCTTTGAGTACATTCTTACTCTTCCCACCCCTCTCTAAAGTCCTACCAAGGTGCCCCCAAGCTCTCAATAAGCTCCTCTCAAGCATTTGAAGTCACACTCTCAAGGTAAAGGATCTTTTCATTCTTCTCTTTATTCAAGTTTCTTCATTATCTTATGTCTTCTATTTCCAATTCTTATTGTTGGGATATGTTTTTCCTTGTCCCTTTTACCTTCCATTTAATTTACAAATGACGAGAGACCCTTTTCACTATCATCAACCAATTTTATGAATCTTTAAGTGATGTCGTTATGCTGTCAAAATTTCACTGTAATTTTCCATGCTAATAAATTGTGTAGCGAATACCCGTACCCATTTTCTATAAAGGGTGTTCACCTTTATGCACTTATAATTATTGATTGTGGAATTACATGCATGTATTCCACACTCCATGATCATGGAATAAAATTTTATGATAAATGATTCCATTTTTTATGATCTATATGACACACTTAAACATGTGAATGAAATGAATGTGATGCGTGCACCCAAAATTATACAACGCTCCAATGCATTGGGTAATGTTTAGTATCATGAAACATCATGTTGGGAAAGGGAGTAAACCTGATTCTTTCATGGGACTTTTTCCATCATGATGTCTTGGTAGTTATCCTTGACCTATGTTTATGATGTAGTGTTTTAATTTGTTGCTACATTTCCCATGTTGCATTTATGCTATCAAGCTATATCATGTCTTATTGTTTAAGTATATGATTCTCACCCCCTTTATGCCCCATTTATATGCCTGTTGTCTAACATGTATTGCCTTCTTCATGTTCTCCCATCTTTATTCCCATACTAGGCTTTATAGCTCACCTGTTTCTTATGTATGTCCCCAGGTTATCCCATATAGTTTTAAGTGCGAGCATGTTAAAGAAGTTTTCAATAAAGATAATGCATTTCCTGTTTTAAGTTGTTATGTAATGTAATTAATTCCTAAATACATTATACTTCTCAATCATCTAGGTTGTATTATGTGTACTTTTATGTATTAAATCAAGAATTAATGTGTAATAAAGAGAAGGGTTGTCATAGTTGGTATCAGAGGAAAAGTTTAGTTATTTTTTGGATCAGGATTAGAAAACTCTAGTGAAAGCCTTAGGGATAAGACTAAGTATTAAAAAAACATCCCTAAAATTTGGTAAGTATAGAGTAAGTGGTTTATTAAGAAAATACATCTCTATCTGGATACAACAAGTGGATGTGGCTGCAACGACCCGGTCCCAGCCAGCCACCCGAACAGTGCCAAACGAGTCAGGTGTTACTACCTTAGGCGCACCTCCCCTGAACGCCAAAGGCTGCTGACTAGCAGCGAAGGTCTGTTAGGTAAAGTGGGGAGGATATACCCTCTCGGAGGATCATAATAATGGTACTGGTCCGAGTATGAAAATAAAGATGCATCAGAATGAAAGACTCAGCAGACTCAAACCAGACCCGCAGAGCGGAAGCATGATCAATATAGATAAACAGCGGAAACAGTAAATATAACAACAACAACAGAAATAACCACAACAATATGCTAATAACATGTAACTACTACTGAACGTAAAACATGCATCCAAAGAAGGTCATACACAACTGAATATAAAAAGGGCGTCAATGGCTAACCAACAGTAGCTACAACAAGTAAGTATGCTGATACAAAAAACAAAACAAAACAAAGTAAACCCCAGCTAGGCATGACCTCAAGGTCCATACCATCTCCATGAAAAAACTAATGCAGCCCAGCTCCTGAAGCTGGCATCTTTCCTGCACGTAAATCCATAAAGTCTGCACGCATCCCGAAGGGCCCGTGCAGGGTGTGAGACAAATCTCAATAGGATACCACCCAACGGTGCGTACCAAATATATGTGTTTAAGCAGTCATGCATTTACAAGGAAAGCAATAAACAGAACAATGCACAAATAAACATAAACTCCACTGGTGCTCAACAACCACCATGAAGTGTCACCTGCTTCAGCCAACGCTGGAATCTCTGTCGTGTAACCCGACACCATGTGCCACCTGACACCTCATGTCTCAAGTACCAACGTCCCGAAGGCAAGCCCAAGAAGTAACAACCCGACACCATGGGCCTCCTGACACCTCGTGTCTCAAGTATCGACGTCCCGAAGGCACGCCCAAGAAGTAACCCGGAGGAACAACGATGTCTGCCCTCAAATCACGGCGAGCCTCAGCCCCCAACCCGATAGTCTCAATGCTATCCCCTGAAGGCTCCTCACCTTCCATGTGGCTTTATACAGCAAGCACCCCCAACCAAAACACCTAACCGCTACTACGGGGGCCTCTACCCACACGAGTGGTCAAAACCACCTCATCACGAAGTATCTCTGTGTGCACACTACTCAAAGTTCTGGGTGAGTGGTAATCACCAAAAAATAGTACCTAAGCCACAAACACATCTGACACCTCGTGTCCCTGTGACCATGTCGCTCAAGTCTGATGGCATCGTCATCCTAGTAACCTGGGCCATGCCCAACCTGACAGTTGTACTGCCTCAAGCCGACGTCCATGACGCCCAATATCGTGGTCAAAACCACCCAAAGTAACCCAGGAAAATCCCCAACCTATGATCAGCATCACTCAAGCATAACCGGGCCAAGCCCAACACAACCCAAAGGGTCCAGCATGTGCAATTTAACAATTGCATATATATCAAATTCAAACAGAACTCATAACAGGAAAAACAATTTAAACAGTTGAATTGCCCCAGCCCAACGACTAGCGAACAAAAACATTGAGGTCTTGAATGCCTCTAGCAACTTATAGCAAACTTAATAAATTAAAATCAACAGTTTGACACATTAACATTTCAATTAAAACCATTTTGGCATTCCCCAGCCAAAATGCCCCGATGAGCAACGACCCCTCACCCGGCCCCGCTCACACAAACTGGTAACTGGGCATACCCAAAGTCATCCCATAGGTCCAACAAGCAATTCAATATGAAACAAAAGATAAAACGAGTCCCGCTCAAAATACCTGAAAACGCACCGAAGGCCGCATCACCCAAACAACCACAAAAACAAAAAATGAGGTATGCACCACCTACCTGAGACTCGTACGATGCTACTCCTCCTATAACAGCCACCAATTCGGTCTAAAATGCGGTAAATCTATAAAAGATTCAAAACCGATCAATGCCCTATAACTCATTCTAGAAATAAAATCAAACAAAACAGCCAAAGAGGAATTGAGGCCTTACCGAGGGGGTTCCAACGCATCAATCGGAGTTCGAATCGGGTCTCGGACGGACGATCGGGAGAAGGAAAGAGCTCCGGCCGGCTTGGTTTGCGGAACCGGGCGAGATATTGAGGTTCTGCCTCAATATGAGGCTACTGCCTATTTTAATGAAAAAAAATAAAGTACACAGCGTGTACTTCATGACTACACGCCCTGTATATATCATTTAACTATTCATAAGATGGCTGAATTCCGCCACCTTACTTTCCAGACCTGCTGACATGAGTACACGGCGTGTACCTATGGTTACATGGCGTGTACTTGGTTCCTCTTCTCTCCCTCGTCAACTTACCCACATGCCATGTATATCCCTCATACATGGCTAGACTACACGATGTGTCCAAGGGGAACACGACGTGTACCTAGTTCTACCCGGCCAACATGCCTATATACCATGTATGGCCACCACACGGTCGGGGGTACACGATGTGTTTAAAACTACACGCCGTGTAATAAGGAATTTATACACGGTCATCACACAGCATGTACTTGGTGAGCACACGGCCGACACTCGCTTAACATATACACGGCGTGTACTTAAAAGTACACGGAGTGTAGTCTGGAAATTTCCAGAAACATCCCATTTTCTCCAGTTTCC
The DNA here is from genome assembly GCA_963277665.1 of Viscum album. NCBI lineage: Eukaryota > Viridiplantae > Streptophyta > Magnoliopsida > Santalales > Viscaceae > Viscum > Viscum album. The sequence goes on from OY728123.1 coordinate 58,218,978, forward strand.
TCAGAAACTAGTCAAAAATTCAATCAGGGTCGGGATTTTGACCCGTTCTAAAAACCCGAGTTCTTACAATCTCCCCACCTTAACATAGCTCATCCCCGAGATATCAGACGAAACCCAGAGATGGAACCATACATACCACCCTGTTCAAAGTAACCCAAAATTCCCCGGTCTCAAAGGTTTTGGCTAAATTCCTCAAGGGGCTCCCCACCTTAGGAATCGCCTAACCTGGTCTCAACCCAACTAAACTCAAAGCAACTAAGGTTCACTAACCTATTTTCCGGATGCATAGTCCTTCTGTGACGCATCATCACCCCTGTGCCAAATTTGCGCTCCTGTGTCATTCCTGACACCCAATGTATTCCGCACCACATCGGTGTCCGCCTCCATGAGGTCCTGGTGCCTGGCACCTCAAGTAACCTACATCCTCGATGCCCTGGTTTCAACGACACCTCATGTAACCCGCATCCTTGATTCCCCGATGCCATGCATCTCATACATATATATATAGACTATATCACGCACCCGATATGGTGCCAATCCCACTGACTAGCATCTAGTCAGTCCACATAGATCCTGTGCACCACGTGCACTCAAAACAGACATTCCTCTACAGGTCATGCCAAAAAGGAAACATGGAGATCATGACCACTCCGCGGTGTACCTCTAACCGTTGTCGTCTCACCAGCCTGCTCTGCCTCTGGCAGCTCCACGGCGTGCACCTGGCCTGAAGTACGACTGCCTGATGTCTAACCTCCCTGCGGTACTATTCCAGTCACCAGCCACTGACCCCTCAATTGGGTCCCATCGTATCTGTCATGACCTCCGCGCACAGCTGAACCTTGACTACCCTCTTCGGGTACCAAACTTGAACCAACTCCAGACGCTACAGTCTGTCCTGGTCCCTGCCTGCCGGCTATCTGAGAAGGATGCTTGCAAAACCTCTCCAGATGCCCGTCCTGTCCACATGCCCGGCACTCCTTCGGATTCCTATAGCACTGAGCTAGAACATGTCCCGACTATCCAAATTGAAAGAAAACCACTGAAGAACTACCATGAGGTGGTCTAGCTGAATCCCTAGCCTGACTGCCCTGCTGGAACTCATCCCGTCCTCGCTTCCTACTGTCCGAACCATCACCTGAAGCTGTCGCCCTGCCCAAGCGAGACTTCTCTCTCTCGTTTTCCTCATCTATGAGCGCCTGATTCACCGCCTTGGAGAAGGAACCTAGCCTGAAGATGTTCACCTTGACCTGAATGGCGTGTTGTAAGCCATCCTCGAAGCGCCTCACCCTAGCTGCGTCATCGCTCACCATACCAGGTGCAAAGCGAGACAACTCTGTGAAAGTAGTTGTGTAATCCATGACGGACATGTCTCCCTACTGAAGACTCAAGAACTCCTGAGCTCTCTCTTCCCTTAGTGTCTCTGGATAGAAGTGGTCAAAGAACCTGTCCTCGAAGTCCTTCCAAGCCAGTCCCTAGTGCCTACGAGCCTTTACCTGTACATCCCACCAACGCTTCACCGGTCCTCTCAGCATGTACGTCGCCAACTTGACCCTCCGCCCTGGAGGCGTATCGAGCTTCTCGAAGATCATCTGCATACTCTCTATCCAGTTCTCAGCCGCCTGCAGACCACCCTCACCCTGAAAAAGCGGTGGGTGCTGCGACTGGAACTCCCACGTCAGATACGCCATAGAAGGCTCTGTACCCTGAGTGCCTCTGTCAATCCCCTACAAGACACGTACCAGGCTAGCTCAGAGCTGCTCATCAAGCCATGGTCCGAACGTTGCCAAACTCGGCTGCTATCCTGCCTGCACTAGATCCTGAACCTGATCCTATCCCTGAGCCTGTACTTGTGGCTCGTGCTCTGCCTGTACCGAATTATGAGCCTGATCCTGCGGCACCGTATCATCTCCTTCTTGAAGATCCATTGAGTCGTGAAGGAGTAACCCACTGAATACCATAAGTTGTCAGACAACCCATATATATATATATATAACAATATATTCTACGCAGATAAGGAAAGTAGTAAAATTCAGTGCATAACAACTACCCTTGCCCCTCCTCACTGTAACCCATGACCCACAGCATCTCAGCCTAATGGCCTCCTTACCCGCCCACAATAGAGCCAAGTATCAAAAGTACCTCGGGCCATGCCCGTCCTGACAACTCACGTTGCCTCAAAATGACGACCGAGTCACCCAATCCTGACAGTTACACTGCCTCAGCCATAGTACCTGCTTGCTCTCATAAGAGCCAGACCCAAAATCATGCAACATACAATTCTACAAATATATAAAGCACGAAACTTCACATTGCAACAACGAGCAATTCTATCAGGAATTTCACCTATTCAAATTTCAGAGCACAAAAGCATGGCAATTGATTTTATTCACATGGTATTATCATGTCACAAAGCATACGTGCAATTATGAAATTGAAATACCCTAAAAATGTGCCTATCAAAATCCAATCAACGAGCCTTGTCATACCTGGCCAAGGTCAAATTCTCCCTTACCATACCGGGTCAAGGGTCACATCTCACAATAAATAACCTCACACACCAAGTGAGCCACCAAGGTGTAAATCATATAAACTGTAATCTGAGCAAAAATCAAACAGCAATTCCCACCCATTGGCAACTTGGTCCATCCCTCGTACCTGGGGCTGCAGGCACCCAAGCACAAGCTAGAAACCCGGTTCCAGTAACAACAACCTATCTCTAGTCTACCATATCCCAAATAGTAAACCCAATAGAAATAAAAATAGAAGTCTCAATCTCATTATTAGCCAGAAAAACACTGCTACTAAATCCTTGTCAAGAACCCCTCTGATACCACTTTGTAACGACCTGGGCCCGAACAGCCACCCGAACAGTGCCAAACGGGTCGGGTGTTATTACCTTAGGCGCACCTACCCTGAACGCCAAAGGCTGCCGACTAGCAGCGAGGGTCTGTTAGGTAAAGTGGAGAGGCTATACCATCTCAGAGGATCATAATAACGGTACTGGTCCGAGTATGAAAATAAATATGCAGCAGAATGAAAGACTCAGAAGACTCAAACCAGACATGCAGAGTGGAAGCATGATCAATATAGATAAACAACGGAAGCAGTAAATATAACAACAATAGCGTAAATAACCAAAACAACATGCTGATAACATGTAACTACTACTGAATAGTAAAACATGCATCCAAAGCAGGTCATATACAATTGAATATAAAAATGGCGCAAATGGTTAACCAACAGTAGCTACAACAAGTAAGTATGCCGATACAAAAAAGAAAACAAAACAAAGTAAACCCCAGCTAGGCATGACCTCAAGGTCCATACCATATCCATGCAACAACTAATGTAGCCCAGCTCCTGAAGCTGGCCTCTTTCCTGCACGTAAATCCATAAAGTCTGCACGCGTCCCGAAGGGCCTGTATTGGGTGTGAGACAAATCTCAGTAGGATACCACCCAACGGTGCGTACCAAATATATTTGTTTAAGAAGTCATGCATTTACAAGGAAAGCAGTAAATAGTACAATGCACAAATAAACACAAACTCCACTGGTGATCAACAGCCACCATGAAGTGTCACCTACTTCGGCCAACGCTGGAATCTCTGTCGTATAACCCGACACCATGTGCCACCTGAAACCTCATGTCTCAAGTACCGACATCCTAAAGGCACGCCCAAGAAGTAATAACCCGACACCATGTGCCTCCTGACACCTCGTGTCTCAAGTACCGACGTCTCGAAGGCACGCCCAAGAATTAACCCGGAGGAACAGCGATGTCTGCTCTCAAATCACGGCGAGCCTCATCCCCCAACCCGATAGTCTCAATGATATCCCCTGAAGGCTCCTCACCTCCCACGTGGATTTCTACAGTAAGCACCCCCAACCTAAACACCTAACCACTACTACGGGGGCCTCTACCCACACGAGTGGTCAAAACCACCTCATCATGGAGTATCTCTATGTGCACACTACTCAAAGTTCCGGGTGAGCGGTAATCACAAAAAAATAGTACCTAAGCCACAAACACATCTGACACCTCGTGTCCCTGCGACCATGCCGCTCAAGTCTGATGGCATCGCCATCCTAGTAACCTGGGCCATGCCCAACCTGAAAGTTGTACTGCCTCAAGACGACGTCCATAACGCCCAATCCCGTGGTTAAAACCACCCAAAGTAACCCGAGTAAAGCCCCAACCTGTGATCAACATCACTCAAGCGTAACAGGGCCAATCCCAACACAACCCAAAGGGTCCAACATGTGCAATTCAGCAATTGAATATATATAGAATTCAAACAGAACTCATAACAGGAAAAAAAATTTGAACAGTTGAATTGCCCCAGCCCAACGACTAGCGAACAACAGCACTGAGGTCTTGAATGCCTCTAGAAACTTATAACAGGCTTAATAAATTAAACTCAATAGTTTGACACATTAAAATTTCAATTAAAACCATTTTGGAATTCCCCGGCCAAAATGCCCCGATGAGCAACGACCCCTCACCCAACCCCGCTCACACAAACTGGTAACATGACATACCCAAAGGCATCCCATAGGCGCAACAAGCAATTCAATATGAAACAGCAGATAAAACGGGGCCCGCTCAAAATACCCAAAAACGCACCGAAGGTCGCGTCACCCAAACAACCATGAAAACAAAAAATGAGGTATGCACCACCTACCCGAGACTCGTACGATGCTACTCCTCTGGTAACAATCGCCAATTCGGTCTAAAATGTGGTAAATCTACAAAAGATTCAAAACTGCTCAAACCCCTATAACTCGTTCTAGAACGAAAATCTAACAAAACAACCAAAGAGGAATTGATGCCTTACCGAGGGGGTTCCAACGCATCAATCAAAGTTCAAATCGGGTCTCGGACGGACGATCGGGAGAAGGAAAGAGCTCCAGCCGGCTTGGTTTGTGAAACCGGGCGAGATATTGAGGTTCTGCCTCAATACGAGGCTACTGCCCGTTTTAACGAAAAAAAGTACACGGCGTGTACTTCATGACTAAACGCCGTGTATATATCATTTAACTATTCAAAATATGGCTGAATTCCACCGCCTTACTTTCCAGACCTACCGACATGAGTACACGACGTGTACTTGGTTACTCTTCTCTCCCTCACCGACTTACCCACACGCCATGTATATCCCTCATACACGGCTAGAATACACGACGTGTCTAAGGGGAACATGGCGTGTACCTGGTTCTACCCAGCCAACATGCCTACACGCTATGTATGGACACCACACGGTCGGGGGTACACGGCGTGTTTAAAACTACACACCATGTAGTAAGGAATTTCTACACGGTCATCACACGACATGTACTTGGAGAGAACACGACCGACACCCGCTTAACATATACACAGCGTGTACTTAAAAGTACACGGCATGTAGTCTGGAAATTTCCAGAAACTTCCCATTTTCTCCAGTTTCCTCAAAAACCAGTCAAAAATTCAAACAGGGTCGGGATTTTGGCTCGTTCTAAAAACTCGGGTTCTTACAGTGGCTCTGGCATAAATGTACATAGGGGTAAAACCTGAAAACACCGTGTTGAGCCAGACTCGATCGAGAACTGGTGAATGACAATGAGTCTTACTACACACCTAGTTTGAAACTCCTTGGGGATATGATTTGGTGAATTCACAAGCTCATTACAAACCATTATTAAGCTAGAAAAATACTCATAAGAATATATGTTAGGAAACAGATCATGCATAAATAGATTAAAGCCTATAAATTCATAAGTTAAGGAAATACATGTAATTTATAAGTTATTTCTGTAATGTCATTAGATTTCCTTCCTTGTGTTTAATAGTTTAAAAATAATCATCCCTAATTTTCCCTTTATTCTATCAAATGGCCAGAAATATGAGGAATTAGGTAAACAATCAATGAAACGAGCAATGTGATGACTACCCTAATGAGATGCCCAACCCGATGGGAGTGAGAATTGAAAACTCTGTGACAATAATTTCTCAACTAACTCAGGTTCTAAATAGAAAACTAGATCATAGGGAGTGCCCAAATTCCCCTAAGAAAGAAAAAGATGCCATTGAGAACTTTATGCGACAAAGGACTCTAACTTTCAATGGATCTTATGATCCCTTAATCGTGGAACAATGAATCAACTCCAATGAGATGATCTTCTTTATAATTTAATGTAATGAGAAAGAAAAGGTTCTATTGGTTGTTTATCGTATGGAGGGAAAAACTAATCAGTGGTGGAAATTGAAAAGGAATACAAAGTATGAGGAAGATATTAAAGTGATGAGGTGGAAGGAATTACAGAATTTGTTTTTGATAAATATTTTCCTCACACTCTCCGACTTAAAATGTAAAGGTATTTCCTTTCCCTTAAGTAAAAAGATGAAAAATCTATCAAGGAATATGAGGAAAAATTCACAATACTTTCATGATATGCCTCTGTCTTTGTCGTTACCCCCAAATGCAGGGTTGACCGCTTCTTTGGTGGGCTAAAACCTAGTCTACGAAAATCTCTCGTGATATGAGACTTTGATAGTTATGAGGAAATTGTATGATGTGACCTCAATGTCAAAATGGAGATCATTTAATCTCAAGAGTATTATGAGGACAATAATAGGAAAGTGGAGTTTAATTATAGTAGTCTGATGGAGAAATCTAACGGTGCCAATAAATTTCAACATCCCACTTATCAATGGTGCAGAAAGAAGCACCCCAAAAATTTCGTAAGGGGTATGCGTAAATGATTTAGGTGAAAAAGGAAGGGTTCCTAGATAGTGATCACCAACATGAGAAACCTAATAATTCATTGTAGGAGAGTAATGATCCAGTCAACTCTCAGTGCATTGTTCATTACTTCAACTGTAAGGAACCAGGGAACTTTGCATACCAATTCACTAAGCCAAGGGTTTTCAGAGACAACCAACAACCTCTAAGGCAACAAGGGAGAGATTTTTCCGTCATAACCCCTGAGGTGGATCCTGATAATGAAGTGGTTATAGGTACACTAGTTATTCATTCAATAATAGTGAACATACTTTTTTATTTTGGTTTTATTCATTCTTTCATATCATGAAAGTTTAGTATAACTATTCAAGCACCACATCAAATCATGGAAGTAGAGCTATCGGTGAAAATGAAAAATGGGGAAATTATTGCATCCTGAGTATATAACTCCTCCCCTATCAAAATTTGCGGGATGAACTTCCTATTGAACCTTGTTATACCCCCTTTGGTAGAATTTGATGCAATTATTGTCTTGAATTGGATTTCCCTATATAGAACCTATATAAATTTCCACGAGAAGGAAATCACTCTCCGTATCATGAATTGACCCCTGATTCTGTACAAGTTCAAGGAGGAGGATGGATCTTCTTTAGCCCCAACATCTTAAGCATGGATATTATTTCCCTATGAGAAATCATATCTAGCTCAAATGATTAAGTCTAAGGAAATAATCATCCTTGAATATATGACAATTTCAAGGGAATATGCTGATGTGTTTCTTGAGGAATTATTTAGTCTTCCTCCTAGACGAGAGCTTAAATTTTCAATCGAGATTATACCTAGGGAATTACCATTATCCATGAATATATATAGAATGGATGTTGTGGAACTTGTGGATATGAAGAAACAACTATAGGATAATCTGGATAAATGGTTCATACACCCAAGTGCTTCACCATGGGGTGCACCCGTCCTCTTCATCAAGAAGAAGGATGATTCAATATGCCTTTTCATTAATTATCATGAGCTCAACAAGATCATGATAAAGAAAAAGTATCATCTACCATAGATTGATGAGTTGTTTGATTAGTTACATGGAGCACAATACTTCTCTAAGGTGGATATTCCATTGAGATATTACCAAGTTATGGTGAAGAAGGAAGATATCCCCAAGACTGATTTTCATACAAGGTACGAGCACTATGAGTTCATATTAATGCCCACCGGACTCACTAATGTTCCATAAATCTTCATGGAATTGATTAATAGAGTCTTTAGATATTACCTTGACAACTTTGTGGTTGTGTTTATAGGTGATATTATAATATACTATAAAATAAAGGAGAAACATGAGGATCATCTGAGCATTGTGCTACTTACAAATGGATAAGCTTTATGCCAAGTAAAAAAATGAAAGTTCTAGTTGATACAAGTATCATTAATTGGGAATATCATAACAAGAAATGTGATATCTATGGACCCTTAAAAAACAAAATCAATCAAAGGATGGACAAGGCCAACATCTATGACATATATCTATAGTTTTCTTAGATTAGATGGGTACTATCGTCAATTTTTGAGAAATTTCTCGTGATTGTCAAACCCTATAACCAAGATAACTCAGAAGGGAGTCAAGTTTTCTTATAATGATGAATGTGAAGAGATCTTAAAGGAGTTGAAAAGGAGGTTTATCACTGCGCCAATACTCACACTACCCACAAGTGGAGAAATTTTCATGGTATTCATTAATGCTTAGAAGAAGGTATTGGGTTGTGTGTTAATGAAAAATGATAAAGTGATAGCCTATGATTCAAGAAATTTGAAAGTTCATGAAAAAAACTACCCAATTCATGAACTAGAGTTGGATATAGTGATTTTCACTTTGAAAATAGGCAATGTTATCTCTTTGGGTAGAAGTGTGAAATATATGCAGATCAAAAAAGCCTCACGTATATATTCACACATAAAGAGCTAAATATGTGCCAATGAAGATGTTTAGAGCTAATCAAGGACTATGACTACTCAATTCAATACCATCCTGAGAAAGCAAATAAAATTGAATACACTCTAAGTATAAAGGATCCAATGATTCTATCATTTATGAGAATTAAGAGGGATCTTATCTTCTTATATTTCGAAAGGATGGACATGATAATCATAAAGGAGGTAATGTCATCAATCCTTTCACAAATGATTGATCAATCATCCCTTCTGGAGAAGATAAAGGATGCTCAAAGAGATAATGTGAGAATTCAGAAGAAAGTGGGAACTATAAGAAAGAGGAAATCCTCAGAGTTCAATGTTAATGAATAAGGATTTCTAAGATTTGGGTAACAACTATGTGTACCATAAAATCATGAGTTAAAGGAGTTTTTGGATGATGAACACAGTACAACTTTCTCTATCCATCTTGGAAGCACAAAGATGTGTCGACGTCTCCAAGAGCACTGTTGGTGGGAAAATATGAATAAGGATATCATGGAATGAAAATCAAGATGTCTTGTATGTTAGCAAGTGAATGAAGAAAGACAAAAATCCAAGGGGATGATAAAAACATTACCCATACCTACATGGAAATGGGAAAAAATCACCATGTACTTTGTCACTAGTATTTTGAATACATCAAGAGGAAATAATACTATTTGGGTTGTGTTAGATCACCTTACAAAGAATGCATAATTCATTTTGATTTGAGAGTATTTCTCACTCAATCAACATAAAAGGATATACATTAGAGAAGTTTTGGGGTTTCATGAAACACCACTATCGATTGTATCTTATCAAGATCCAAGATTTACCTCCAAGTTCTAGAAGAGTATCCAATACACTCTGAATACTGAGTTGAACTTTAGTATGACTTATCACCCTAAAACTATTGGCCAATATGAGTGAACTATCTAGAAAATTGAGGACATGTTGAGAGAATACTCAATTAACTTCAAAGGAGTATGGGATTGACATATTCCTCTGGTCACATTCTCATACAATAAAAGTTTCCACTCAAGCATCTAAATGGATCCCTATAAATACCTTTATGGGAAGAGGTGTATGACACCCACATGTTGGGATGACGTTGGGGAAAAAAACTGCTAGATCCTAATATAGTTGAGGAAATGGTGGAAAAGGTCAAGACCATTCAGCAACACATTAAGGCTATTCAAAGTCGAAAAAAGATCTATGATGACAATCATCGACGAGACCTAGAGTTTGATGTTGGAAACATGGTATTACTCTATATATCTCCATGTGAGAAAGTCATGAGATTTGGGAAGAAGGGAAATCTTAGTCCAAGATACATCAACCCCTTTGAGATCCTTTATCACATAAGAGTAGTGGATTATCGATTGTCACTCTCACCTAAACCATCTCAAGTACATGATGTATTCTATGTATCACTCTTGAGGAAGTGCATACTGTACCCCTCACATGTACTCAATCCAGAGGTGGAACCATTGGAGAATGATCTCTCATATGAGGAGTAGTTATTGAAGATCTTAGATTGTAGAGACAAAGTTCTATGAAATAATACAATTCACTTGGTCAAAGTTCTATGGAGAAACCAAACGTTTTAAGAAGTAATGTGGGAACCATAGGAATTAATTAAACAAAATTACCCTAACATGTTTTAGCATGGAAAAATAAAATTTTCACAGTGAAATTTTTGAAGGGGGAAGATTGTAATAGACCAAAATGTTATAAATAAAACCCTCCTTGTGATTTAATTAAATTCATTATTATATATTATGGTTACAAAAAACACATGCACTTCTTTAGCTTTATTATACCCTATCAGATTTAAAAGACCATTAACCATCATTACTGTTGATAATATAGTCATTGAACAATGATAATATGATTAGTATGAATATTTATATTTCATTTTCATTGAAATTGTTATTATATTTATTCCTTATTGTTTTTACTTATAAATTATTAACTAATAATTTTGATAAAAAATATATTTTGACACAATAAAACAAAAATTGTATTTTTTAAATAATATGAAATTTCAATTAAGAATTTACTTTTTATTAATTAATGTATTTTTGAAATAAATAACATTTTATCAAAATATTAGTATTAAATAATGTTTATTAAATATAAATGATCATATAATTTTTATGAAGTCAAATGTAATTTTTATAAGGGTTCAAAAACTGTTATTATAAAAAAACCCAACATTTCTAAATAAATGTTGATTCTTATTGTAAAAGTGAAAATGAACATATTTAGAAAATTATTTTCATAAAATTAATATTCCTTTTGGAATCAGAATGTCAAAAATTATCCAACGAAAACTTTTTCATAATTTTCAGAGATAGTTGAATTTCGGGTAAAAATTAAATATCATATAAATACACAGTGTGTATTATGAAATCATAATGACCCAAAAGTGATGTAATAAATACTATAAATGGTACAAACAACCAAATATATGTTTTAAATTTAAAATAACGTGATTTTAAGTTTATTTGATTAATTTTATAAATCCTTTATGAATCCTCCAAAACCTATAATATATTTTAAGGTTTTAAAATCATTTCTTTAAGAGTACGCCACACCTCCACATCATCAAAGGTATTATTTTAATAAGTTCAGACCTTTTAATTATAAAATAATGTAAAACACTCCCCTTTTTCAAAAACCATGGGCAAAAACCATGGGACGAGTTTGTGTTTTTAGTTATTTTATTATATAGAGTCCAAAATCTATGCTTGAGAAATGATAAAGAATTCCATACTCATTTCCTATATAAACCCTCCAAGATCCCAATTATATTCTCTAAAAATATTTGTATCACATCCTTAATCTTACCTCCCCTCTCTAGAGTCATCCCAAGGTGCCCCCAAGCTCTCAAGAATCTCTTCCCAAACATTTGAAGTCACACTCTCAAGGTAAGGGATCTTTTCATTTTTCTATTTATTCAAGTTTATTCATTATATCATGCCTTCTATATCTGATTCCTATTGTTGGGATATGTTTCTCCATGTACCTTTTACTATCCATTTGATTTTAAAATAATTATAGACCCCTTTCTCTCTCATCAACCCATTTTATGAATCTTTAAGTGATGCTGTTATGCTGCCAAAATTTCACTGTGATTTTCCATGCCAATCAATTTTGTGGTGAATACCCAGACCCATTTACTATAAAGGGTGTTCACATTTATTAACTTATACTTATTTATTGGGTAATTACATGTATTTTTTCTACACTCCATGATCATGGAATAAAATGTGATAATAAATGATTCCATGTTTTATGATCTATGTGGCACACTTAAGCATGAGAATGAAATGAATATGATGGGTGTGCCCAAAATTATATAGTGATCCAATGCATTGGGTAATGTTTAGTCTCATGAGACATCATGTTGGGATATATATTAATCTTGATTCCTTTATGGGACTTTGTCTATCATGATGTCTTGATAATTAGCCCTACCTATGTTTATGATGCAATGTTTTAAGTTGTTGTCACATTTCCCATGTTGCCTTTATGTTATCATGATATATCATGTATTATTGTTAATGTTTATGATTATCACCCCTTTTATTCCCCATTTATATGCATACTCTTTAACATGTATTACCTTCTTCATGTTATTCTATGTTTATTTTCTTACTGGGCTTTATATCTTACCCCTATCTTATGTATATCCCCAGGTTATCCCATGAAGTTTTAAGTAAGATAATGTTAAGGAATTTTTCAATAAAGATGATTTATTTATTGTTTTAAGTTTTTATGTAATTTACCTAATTCCCAAATACACTAGACTTCTCAATCTTCTGGATTTTAATATGTGTACTTTTATATGTTAAATCAAGAATTAATGTGTAATAAAGAGAAGGGTTTTCATACTCACAAGTTTTTTGTTTTCACTATCCTAAGTATAATCACCTATACACTTGGAGGATAAAATTAATGAGAACTCAAAGGTAGAGGATTTTTCTAGAAGTCAGGATGTGTAGCCTTAAAATTTTTGAGATCAAAGGAGAAGGTATATCATTGAATGAAAATCTCAATAAAATAATTGATTAAGAATTATTAAAATAAGAATTAACATCCAATCCTTATCCTTGATACTCCATTGGATCAATCCATAATAGTTTTATCCCTAAATTAATGTTATTATAACAATTTAAGTAGGAATTAAACTCATTAGGGCAGAATTGAAGAATAAAAACAGTGAAATAATGATCACTCCACAATTGTGTGAAGAATTTAACAAAAGATGATGTGAATAGCTTCAATAAATAAGGAAACAAATATCAATTTGATATGAATAATAACATAAAAATTGAATAAGAATAAATTTTATCAATAAATTAAAGTTATTTTACAAATTACATGAGAAAAAATAAAGATGCAATTACAAAATGAAAGTGTAACATTACAATTGAAAGAATAAAAAACAGCCAACACAAATTCCTTCACCACTACAACTTAATTAGAAAATTTTGGGTACTAGGTTCTATACCCCATAAATAAATTCTATCCCATTTAATTATTATAGTAAAATATGGGTGGTAAATTAAAGGAAATTGGACTTTTCAATGTTGAATAGAAAATTCGGACAAGATTTATCCCCCTTTTTGGTGTAAAAATATGACATTGAAGATGGACAGATATGGGATGTTTTTAGAATAGAAATATCTTCATCTAAATTTATTATAATATATTTAAAAATTTAATTCCATTTGGGTAATCCATTCTAATTTTATGCTCAAAATAGTGAGATGATTTTATGGGCCCTGAAATCTGGCCCATAATTTATTCCTCATTTTGGGATCCCTAGATCTGCTTAAAAACTTCAGAATTTTATCTAGACATATTTGAATGAAATGATCCCCAAAATTTTATCTATATAAATTTAAAATTTTAGCTTCATTGGGCTTAAATTGTGGGCTCTACTTTTATTTGATGGGCTTAAGGCCCATTATGATTTGTTCATAAATTTATCCATCAATGGAAAAAAATTTCCATCTTACCTTTTGATTCATCCATTGATCCTAAAAGATAAAATACTCCACTCAAAGTGATAAATAATATCACAAAATATCAAATTCATATAATCAAAATAATTAATTCCATAAGCTAATGATTAACTGGGCCCAAATTGAACCAATTTAAACATGAATTGCACATGTGATGAAAAATGAAGTTCAATTTATAAAATTTACTAAAACCGATGTTTATGTAAATTGAAAAACATGAATATTAAAATATAATAAATGAATATTATCCTCTTTTAATGGATAATAAAACATACCAACTTGAGTTTTACTAGTCCTGAGCAAAAAGTATCCAAAAAATATGAAATTTGAATTCCCCTTTTCAAAAACATTTCAACATATAATTCCCACCAAAAGACATCATGAAAAACAACAATTAAACATATAAAAAACATTTAACACAAGATAAGTTCACAATCATATCCCAAGCCCAAACCCACTCCTTTTTTCAAATTCATCACCACATTTCATCCAATTTAAATTAAGCATGATTATGTGTAGTGAATTAAAAAATTCATGGGGCCCATTTTATTATTTAAGGGGTGTGGGGGAATGAAATTTATTGGTGGTAATCACATTAAACTTTAATATGAGTATCCATTGTTTTATTTTTCCTTATTTTTTTTGGGACCAAAATAGAGATGAAAAGACCAAATTTGGGAAATACATCTATGAATTCATGTTCCCCAAATGCTGAATGCCACAATTTTTTTCAATTCTAATCTCTATAATAGAGATATAAATCCTAAATCTAGGAAATACAACTATGGAGTCATGATCCCCAAGTGTCGGACACCACACATTTAAACAAAACATTTCTCTATGTTGTCTTTTTTTTTCATTTTTTTGTTTAATATAAAAATTAAACTAAAAGTAGCCTCAAACACTATGCTATGATTAAAGATACCCAATAAATAAAACTTACACCCAAAATCCAATGGATTTGTATTTTGAAATTTTGATTAAAAAGATAAAAATTTTAGAAGTGAAAAATCACACTAGACAACCATAATTTCCAAAAAACATTCTTATGAAATTAAATATACATTAAAATCAGATTCAAGGAATGAAAAATTATTTTACATTAAGTTTACATGGTTTAAAATGTACATTAATTCATTCAAGGATAAAAATTTAAATTTTTCACAAAATCCCATTTTTTAAAATCTCATATTTTCACTCCCTCCAACTTAAAATGACACTAACCTTAGTGTTTAAAGAGAATAGAAGAGGTATTTTAGAATTGGGAAGGAAGAGGGGAATATTGTGATTTGAAATGAAATCATGGAACAAAATCACCTATTTTGAATTTGATAACCCATAAATAATAAATTGATCACTTTGGTTTCATGTCATAAGTAGACTCCTTGTGGATGATTGGAGGTTAGGTTTGAACTCTTGAAGGCATGTGTTTCATTTAAAAAGACTGAAATTCCTCAACTTTTAAATATCACCCACAATAAAACATTATATCACACCAAAAACCCCAATGGTATCCCATAAAAAACAAATAAAATAAAATAAAAACAATGAAAAAGTTGGGTTTCCTCCCGAAAAGTGTTTATTTTAAAGTCATTAGCTCGACTTAGACCCCACCAAATTACCCAATACCAAATTTTAACATATTCATGATTATATTTCTCACAACATAAATTATATCATGATTGATTCTCCATTGGGGTTGTTGGTAAGGTTTGTAAATTTATTTTAGAAAAATCATATAGGTCCCAATGAATGGGTGAATCCCATGAATATCAAAAAGGGTCCATAAAATTCCTTTTTTAATCTAGATTAATAAATCAAGGAGAATTTTATTATCGTTATCTTTGAGAGAGGATGAAATTAAAATTGAATATTTTTTTTCTATCCCCTACGAAGGAATACCTGGGAGAGGAAGGATGGACCTTTAATTTGAGATTAGGTTGGGTAACTGTTTCATACATAAGCTGAGACTTCAAATCATACTCAGTTTCAGTTTCCAAATATGTTAATAGAATAGGTTCCTTTTAAATAGATGTTTCAACCACCAAATTGGATAGATGATTTTTAGAAATGGATATGGACTCGATGTTTATGGTTTCTCCCAATGGTTCAGTGATCGGTGATCTTAAAAAATAACTATTGGATCCATTTAAAAGATAATCAAGCCATGGATACAAGTTTTCCTCATCTGAATAAAAAAAATTAATTCCTATTTACATAGAGATCCATAATCAATTACTTGATCATTTTATGGTTCATTTTCAACAGTACTTATCAAATTCACCTCATGAACTTCCTCATCATCACTAACATGTGATCCCAGGTTATAGATGTTGAGATCAAGGATCATGTTTCCAAAGGTTAATGTCATGTTCCCATTCCTAACTCTAATGACTAAGTTGATTGTTTCTAAGAAGGTATGAACAAGGTTGACAAGGGATTTCTCCCTAGGACCTAATCTTGGGTGATTTTCAAGTATAATAAATTCAATAGGGTAAATTAAATTTTAAACTTTTACTAAAACATCCTTCAAGATACCCTTTGGAATTTGAACATTACGATCAGTGAGTTGGAGAGTGACATGAGTGGGCTAGAGATCCTAGAGGCCTAACTGAAAATACACTGTATATAGAATTAGGTTCACACTAACTCCTAAATCACATAAGTCGTTGATAATTTTTTTCTCTCTAAGTTCAACATTGATATAAGGACAGGTCCCTTAACTCAAGTGGCATGGTCCCTTGGATGGTGGTACTCACATTAGCTACTAAAAGGACTTGTTTTTTGTATGAAAACTTTATTTTGAATGTACACAAGTCCTTCAGGTACTTGGAGTATTTAGGTATGGTTTTTATTTCTTCAAGAAGGGGTATGCTCAACTTAACATGTGAGAATATTTCACTCAATTTTTCATTTAGTTTAGGTTTATATTTTCCTCTCACGCATTTAGGGAATGGAGAAGATTGTAGGATTGTTTTGAGAGACAGTGGTTACTCAACATTATAAACAAGTTTTTCAAATTTAATGTATTTTTCATCATTATTTTCATGAGATATTAAGCATTGTATGTATTAGGAATGATTGGTTCATGTTTTTAATGGGTTTACCACTCCTTTAAACAATCACTGCACTGAGTTTTTCATGAGAGGTTTGTGTGTAACTAGATTCTCCCCTCAAGTTTGGGGGAGGAACAACTTGAGTAGGTATGTTCTCATTTACAATTTTTATTGTCTTTAGTTCATGTTTAAGTGATGATACTTATGAGTTCATATTTTCCATTTTCTTGCAAAATTGTTCAAGGATTGGGTGAGGGAAAGATTGGGAAGGGGCTTGTGATGGTTGGTTTAACCTAAGAGGATAATTTATCTATTTGATGAGATGTTTATTAGGTTGTTAGAATTGGACTAGTTTTGATTGAATCTCGTTATGTGTTTGAAAATTTTTTTGAGGGTAGGGGTTGATACATTGTTGTTGTGTTGGTCATTGATTTTCATTCCAACATAAGCTTGGATGATCATTGTACCTTGGATTGAAAGTGTTTTGGTAATGTGTATTTTGACTATTTAATGTATTGAACTCCACTGGTGGTCCTCATAAAAGAACATCCTTAATCAAAGGGATGGTTGGGAAGTTGTGAGTCTTGTAGTCATGTTTGTCACAAATTGTGAAAACATGGTTAAAAATTTGAATTTCA
The DNA here is from genome assembly GCA_963277665.1 of Viscum album. Classification (NCBI taxonomy): domain Eukaryota; kingdom Viridiplantae; phylum Streptophyta; class Magnoliopsida; order Santalales; family Viscaceae; genus Viscum; species Viscum album. The sequence continues at coordinate 58,236,389 of OY728123.1, forward strand.
TGGACCTTCCTAAGATCAATCTCCTCAACCTTCCTAGTGAGTGCAATAAGTTTTTCCCTAAGAATTTCTTCTTCTATCTAATTATTAATTCCACTAGATTTGGGTAGCTTCTTGTAGTAAGGTTATGTTCCCAATGTTTGGTTCTATTCAACAAGATTTTACAAATATACATAAACATCATTTAGTTTTTTTTGAAAGTTCCACTACACATCATTTTAATAAACTATTTGTTACCTGGACCTAACCCTTCATAGAAAATTATCACTTGTTCTAAGATTGAAAAACCATGTCATGGTACCATGTTTAGAGTGTATTTTAACCTTTCCCATGTTTCATAGAATGTTTCTCTATATTTTTCAAAAATGCTTTGGATGATTTTTTTAAGTGAAATTGTTTCGTGATGGGGGGAGTATTTTTTGTAAAATTATATTTGAAGTTGGTATTAAGAGTGCATGGATTATGGTATAAAATTATTTAACCAATTATTTGACTGATACTTAAGATAAAAATGGAATATTCGCATCTTAAATGATTCAATTTTATTTGGTAGGAACATATTTTCAACAATGCCATTGAATTCTTTAATGTGAAGGTAAGGAATATCGGACTCAATCCCATGAAAGGATGGAAGGTGGTTCAATACATGGGATTTTAAAACATATTGGGAATATACTATGTCATAATGTATAATTAATTAGGGTTAATTGGTCTAATAAGGTGTGTGGTAGTCATTCATGGCCTGGTCTGGAACAATTACCAAATTAGGGGCTTTCTCATTTTGGTTTCCATTTGGGTTCCATCCCTGGTTTATAATTTAGTTTTATAGAATATTATCCATTGTATTGAACTCAATTTTAGAATAAAATGTATTAGGAATACTATGATCTATTTTAAGTACTCCTTTAGATTCACTAGACTCCTCACCCCTTAAGTTTTCCAACCTAACTAGACGGTTTGAGTTGTCATGAGTGTAGGAGGACATGCATGGATAGAAAGGGGAAAATATAAGAGAAATTGGGGTGAGATGAGATAAATAGGGGATAATAGAATGAGTTTCTAATATGACTTAATAGGTTCCTTGATTCACGCTCAAATTTACCCAAAATAAGAAGGTAGGATGGTCCTTGTAGTCTAGTTTGGGTTGTCGAATCCTCAGAGACCTAAGAAGTACCTACAGACACGTGCATTCTATGGATTGTTTTTGGATATGAAGTGGACAAATTAGGTTGATTTAAGATGGTTTTAAAGTATCAAAAACAGATTTAAGTTAATTTAAATTAAGGTGATGAGTTGATCCTAGGTTATCGCTCAGGGTGGATTGGATGAATTCCCTTTTTAATGATTTCAATTTCTTATAATTGAGATGGATTCATTTAAGAAGATCAAACGAATCATCACTTACTGGTTTAATTCCTACACACACTAATACTAATAACCTATACACTTGAAGGATCAAAGTTTTGAGCACTCCAAGGTAGAGTTTCGTATTAGCACTTGAAATGTGTGACCTTAAATTCAATAAGGATGAAGAGGTTTTAAAATCATCAAATAAAAAATCTCATTTAAAAGAAGTGATTATCCATTAATGGAGTGATAAATAACATCCAATACATCCCCTTTCTACTCCATTGGATAAAACCATAAAAGAGTTATCCCTCCATTGATGACATGTCTTCAACGGAAGTGGGAAGTAGACTTACGAGGATGTAATTGAAGAAGTAAAAACAAAAAAAAAATCGATCACTCCTCCGTTGTGTGATAAATATCACAAATTATGGTTTGAATAAATTCACACCTTGAACCAAAGATATAAATGTGATAAGTAGAAGAATATAATAAGAGTAAAGGAATAACTTTTATTAAGAAACTAAGGTGAATTAAACAACTTACATGAGAAAGAAATGCGATTATAAACACAAAGCTGCAACATAACACTACAATGAAATCAAGCACCAAAGATGAAAAACTCCTTCACCATCACTGCCTTAAATAGGAATTTTGGGAGCCTTTGGTAGAGACTCTAACAGTAAAAAAGATTCCACTTGAGTATGGTAGGCCTAGGGTGGTAGAAAGTAAGGGAGATGAGACTTTTCCACCCTTGACCCGAGGTGGCATCCAGCTTGCTTCCACCGAACAGACGCGCTTGTAAGTACTTCTAGATGGAAGAATCAGAGTGGGACATAGAAGAATAAAATGGATCCCCGGATGTCTCCTACCGTTATGTAAAATATGGGCCCATTTTGAGGTTTTTATTAGGATATATGGTTATATTAGTGGAATGTTTTTCTGGGCTGCAGAATCTGGCCCATAATTTTATCTCTAACCTGGGCCGCCTAAATGGACACCATGGAGGCCTAATTAGCATTGGATCATGAATAGTTATTTGTTCCTATACATGTCTTCTACAATCAAACGAAATTTGGGATTCATTGGGCCTGTAAGTTGGTCCCCACAGTCTCATCAGTGAGATGGTGTCCAATCTGACTTCTCCAGAATTGTTTCCTTTCATCACAAAATATCCCCATCTTCTTCCATGAATTCTCCATTGATCCCTGAATAAAACATGTTAATATTTAAGTTTAGATCAATTTAAAAAAATATCAAATTAAAATATGTATAATTATATTCCTTAAAATCAGATGAATCATTGGGTACTTCAAATGATGTTAAAAAATGTACCACATAATAGTGCATTTTAAGAAGGTATTACAATCATAATGTGAAATGATGTTCAAAGTGTAAAATGAAATAAAATGGTGTTTATGAATAATAAAGAAAATTCATATTAAATATATTAACAATGAATATTAGCCTCATTTAGTGGATAATCAGTCCTTGTAAATGATGCCAAATTTTGGCGATGCCCAAATTTACCCAAGTTATATGGTTTAAGCGGTCTCTTGTAGAACAATTTAGGTTATCGAATCCTTAGAGACCTAAGAAGAAACATAAATAAACATACATTATATGGGGATGATTTGGATATGAAGTGGACAAAATTGGTTTGAATTGAGTTGATAAATAAATATTTTTAAATACTTAAGTGAATTATATTTAACAAAATGATTTGATCCTTGGTTATTACAAGGGGTGGATTGAATGAATTTATTTTAATGGTTTACATGTATTAAATTCGAGAGTGTTTATTTCAACAAAATATGAACTTCAAAAATCACTCATAAATTTTTTGTTTTCACTATACTAAATATAATAACCTATACACTTAGAGGATCATATTCATGAGCATTCCAAGGTAGAGGATAATTCTAGCACTTAGGATGCATAGCCTTAAAATTAGTGAGATTAAAGAAGAAGGTACATCATTGAATGAAAATATCAAAAAAAAAAAGAATCGATTAAGAATTATTAAAATAATAAACAACATAAAATCCACCCCCTTAATACTCCATTGGATCAAGCCATAATATTTTTATCCTTACATTGATGCTATTATATCAATGGAAGTTGGAAGTAGACTCATGAGGGCAGAATCAAAGAATAAAAATAGTGAAATAAAGATCACTCCACCATTGTGTGAATAATTTCTCAAAATATGATGTGAATAAATCTAATACCTAAGGAAACCATATAAATTTGATATGAATAATAACATAAAAATACAATAGGAATAAATTTTATTAAGAAATGAAAGTGATTACAAAATGAAAGCGTAACATTAAAATTGAATGAATAAAAAATATCCAACACCAATTCATTAACCAACACATCTTAAATAGGAATTTTTGGGTACTAGGGTATATCCATGATCAATAAATTTCATCTCATTTAATTAGTATAGTAAAAGGTGTGTGATAAATTAAAGTAATTTAGACTTTTTAATGTTGACTAGAAAATTCGGACCAGATTCATCCCCTTTTTTGGTGCGAAAATATGACATTTAATATGGATGAATATTTTATTTTAATAGAATAGAAATATATTCTTATAGGTTTCATCTAATTAATTTCAAAATTTAATTCCATTTGGATCAACCGTTCAGATTTTATGATCGAAATGGTGGGATGATTTTATGGGACCTGAAATTTGGCCCATAATTTAATCCTCATCTTGGGATCCCTAAATATACTTGAAAACTTCATAATTAGATCTTTCTACAACTGAATTAAATTATCCCCCTAATTTTATCTATCTATAGTTAAAATTTTAGCTTCATTAGGTATGAATTGTGGGCTCCAATTTTATTTTATGGGCCGAAGGCCCATTATGCTTTGATTATAAATTTTTGCATCAATGGAAAAAATTTCCATCTTCCCTTGTGATTAATCCATTGATAAAAAAATAAAAAATATTCCACTAAAAGTTATAAATAATATCCCATAATATCAAATTAAAATAATAAAAATAATTAATTCCACAAGCTGATGATTAATTTGGACCAAATCAAACCACTTTAAACATGAATTGCACATGTGATGAGAAATGGAGTTCAATTTATAAAATTCACTAAAACTGATGTTTATGGACATTGAAACAAATAAATATTAAAATATAATCAATGAATATAAGCCTCTTTAAGTGGCTAATAAATGACCCCCAACAACGGAACCTCTTTCCCTTTTCTCGGTGACTATGACCCATGATGGTGACACTAGCCCTAACCCCTTCTCTCCATGACCCCATCCTATTCCTCCCACTACCTTGAATTGATTTCCCCCACCCCTATGCATATGTGAGTCAAAATTTTCTAGCTTCATATCCCCAACCTTCATGCTATATATTTCCCTTACCTCACCTCAGTAAACTTCTTCCATGACATCTAACCCTATTATTGTGAGGGGTAATATTTATTCATTTATGTTGTTTATATTTTTCATGTCAGATTGAATCTTTTTTATGTTGAGTCCATGTTATATCGAATCAAGACACTACACTGGTAAATGAAAAGGTTATGTGATGTTAAAAATTGATTTTAATTGTTTGATTGAACATTTATATCTTTATATTTGAATTTATATGGATAAGAGTGAAAATACAATGGATATGGATAAAAGTTGGATTGATTTACCTCAAAAAACACCTCATTATGCCAAGGGTTTGGAATAATTTTTAGATTATGAAATTTAAAAATGATTAGTGGATGGTAGAATAAAATTTTAGTGTCCTGATTGTAAATTCAAGCAATGGTTGATTAGAAATGAAGTATGCGAGCACTTGATATTGAAATAATTTCTTGATCTATATGCATGTTGGATTTGGCATGATGAATCAAATGTTTTGTAAAGTCAAAATAATAGCTATCCTTTCAACAAAACACAAAGTGACATTCTAGAGAAGAATTTAGTTTAATAATTAATAAATTATGAATTTGTATTTTTATGATACAATGTTTAATATTTTAATAGATTAAAAGAACCTTTAGTTGATCATAAGTAGGTTAATCTTGTTCAAAAATTCGGTGACCAAAAAAATAAGTTCTATAAATTAGTTGAACAAAAAAAGAACTGCATGAAGGGTGTGAAAATGATTCAAAGTTGTTTTTTCTACTTAAATTATATCATATCAAGTATATTTATGAAATTACTAAAAAAGAAATGTCTAGGATTTTAGAGTTTCTTTATGATGCATTTAGTGAAACTAAGGTCCATGCATCATTCTATAAGATGAATAAAATCATAAACAAACTTTGAATTTATTATATAAAGAATCATGCATTACTTAATGATTTCATGATTTATTGGGGAGAGTATTCTGATAAATAAATTCATAAGATATCATACAAGTAGGTGGAAGTCAATGATAAACAATGAGAGTAAAAATCAACGCAACACCAGGAAGAAGGAGAAGGAGAAAACTACCGCAAGGTTATTGCATTAATTTCCTATGAAACCATACTTGGAAAGATTGTTAATGTTATATAAGACCACATATGACATGAAGTTTCATGATCAATATAGTAAAAATAATGGCTTGATGAGACATCCAAAAGATTCAACATCAAGGAAGGTGTTTGATTCATTATATCTAGATTTTTCTTTGGATCCTAGGAATGTATGTTTGGGACTGTCTTCTGATGGTTTTAACCCTTTTGGTACTTTAAGTACTAATTATTTCATATATCTAGTTATTTTGATCCCCTAAAATCCCCCTCTATGGATGTGTATAAATAATACCACTTTCATTATTTTGATAATTATTACTGAAAATCAAATTCCTAGAAATGACATGATGTATACCTTCAACCTATAATCAAAGAATTGTGATAATTATGGGATGATGGTGTGGAAACATATGATTTTTCAATGAAAAAACTATTCAAGATTCATGCTACTTTAATGTGTAAAATTAGTGAATTTACCATACTAGGAAACTTATCCAGTTGGAACAATCATTCTGGTTTGTCTTGTCCATTTTTTAATTTTTATTTTGAACCTCAATGATTTCCTCATAGTAAAAAACGGTGTTTTATGTTTCATCATTGATTTATTGATGCTTCTCATAAATTCAGGTTTAAAAAGACACAATTCAATGAAGATATTGAATTTATAAAGTCACCAAATGTGTTATCTAGTTTAAAAATCTTGGGGAAATTAATGAATGTCACTGTAGAATTTGGAAAACGTAATCAATTTAAAGAGGGAGGGGGGTATGAGGTATAATATTCAAAGCAGTTGGAACAAAAAAGAGGAAGAAAATGAGTATATTTTTCAAAATTCATTTTTGGGAGTTTAATTTGATACTTTATAACCTTGACATAATGCATATCGAGAAAAATATATGTGACAATGTAATTTTTACAATGCTTAATGTTAGGACCAATAGGGGCCTATATACCCTGAAATGGGGGGTGAATCAGGGTATGAATATTCTTTTTCAAAATTCTTCCTGCCCCACTGGATCTTGACCTCTTTATTACAAGGGTCACTTTGTTTTCACTTATGTGTTTATTATGACCACTTATTTTCTTCTTTATCTGATGATGATGCTTTAAATGCAATGCAGGGAAGTAAGCAGACAGACACAAAGATTTTTACTTGGTTCACCCTCACTAGGCTACGCCCAAGGAGCGTACAACGACGATGTGCCGCTGTACCAAATCAACTAAAGCACACTTCTATTTACAAGGTTCGGGCTAGATCACTTCTATTCCCAGACTCACTGCCTTTACAAGGTTTAGGGTCAGCTCACTGCTTTCCCAAGGGTCACTCCCTATTTCTCTCTCTCTGGCTCATTACTGGTGGAGAGGATCACCTTATTTCTCTTCCTTTGCTCACTGCTCTAGAAAGGATCCACTCACAGTTTATAGACCTGTAGGTCTCTTCATTATCACTAATGAATACATCCTATGTTGTATGTAGATGCTCTGTTGAAGTCCACCTTTCACCCATAGATGAATCTCACTTTGCACCGAAGGTATCGGGCAATCTTCAAGCTTTCACACAGCCCTGAATGACTGCCGTGAATCAACATTACCTGGCGCCCTTATCTAAGACGATGCGCAAGTATCGACGTGAAAGTTATAACTGGCACACAATTCCACCTCAACGACTTGTGCGATACAAGCTTCTGCTACTCCAAACTTGTGCGACTCACACCCTTTTACGCCCAAACCAATATTGGCGCGCAACCATCAACTATCGTGATTATTCAAAACTTGGTGCACAAGTGTCACCAAACCACTTGCACAAAACCTCCTTCTTCAACTCAAAACTTGGGCGACTCCCTTTCTTCCTCACCCAAACCTCCTTGGGCGCGCAATAAACAACTGGCGCGCAACTACTACTTGCGTGACCACACACCACTTGCGCGACCACCACACCTGCATGACAGGAGCTCTGATTTTCTCTAAGTGTTGAAATCATGCAGAATAAGGAGGGGTTGAACACTATTTATAGGCATTTGGACACCCTACATGATGACGTGCAAGTCTCCTCTTGGCGCGCAAGTTTCGGCACGCAAGTCTCTTCCGCGCAAGTCACTTGCGCGACCAACCCTAAAACTTGGGTGCCCCTTTTCCCTTTGCCATATTTTGATGTTCTGATCTTGAAAAACATAGGGCACGCAAGTTTCCTCTCCTTCAAGTCAACGGCGCACAAGTACCTTTTCCAAAACCACTTTTCTCCTTTGTCGATTTTCAGGCTAAAAATTTTGGCAAACACTCGAAAACGGTGCCACCTTGTATCTGCTCTTTTTGTATCACCTCCAGATCAACCATTCCTTTGTCGACGTTCTTGAATCAAACATGGATCATTAAACACAACCCTTGAACTCGATATTCCACCATGAAATCCCCTTTGTAAACAAATTTTTATGTTAGGGTTTGCTTTGTCAACAATTACAACAAAAATGTCCACTTTTTCAACAAACATAATCACCTCAAAAATGCTTCAATGATACCTTGAGGGATTTTTTCCCAACACTTAATAAGAAATGTAAATATAAGGATCACCTTAATGCTAGTAAGTATTTGGAATCAATAAATATAAAGTGTTTTTTGTTAGAAAATTAGAATGGAAAGTATCCTTTAGTTATTTTTACAATGAAAATCTTGATAAAGATGCATTCCTTCAAACTTTAAAGAATGAAAAAGTACTATATGGATATTTAAGTAACATTTCATAGTGCATTGACTTAAAATATAAAAATATACATGGATTGAAAATTCATGACTCACATATTCTGATAGAGTAGTTGTTGCTTTTGGCATCGCATAATACATTACCTGAAAAAGTAACTACAGTTCTAGTTGAGCTGCATACCTTCTTTAGAGATATTTTTGAAAAATATAAATCTAACTAATCTTGAAAATACTATAAATATGGCCTTTAACAACACTAAAATTAGCCATTATCAGTTCAAAAAAGTGTTAATTACTAGAGCATGATTAAAATCCCTAGACTTTTATCAGTGCTAAAAAAGCACTGATAAAAGGTTCATTTATCAGTTCTTCTTTAAGCACTTATAAAATACCCCCTTTATCAGTGATTTTCTTTAGCATTGAAAAATGATCTCATTTATCAGAAATTTTCTTTAGTATTGATAAAGGACACCCTTTATCAGTGTTAGAAAAAGCACCAATAAAGGGTATCTTTATAAGTTCTTTCAATAGCGATAATAAAGGGTGTTCTTTTTCAGTGCTTTTAATAGTGATGATAAATGAACATACTAATGTAGCGTACTATTAAAATTACAACACTGAAGTAGTAAAAACAGCAACAAAAAATAACAAATATAGGCTTCAAATACTGGTTTCAAATAAAAAAATTAAATGAAATAAAATTTACAACACAAATACAAGAAAAAAACACTATATTATAGAAATTTCAATAATTGTTTTGTATAATTACACGAGTAAGTATAAATTATCACACACATTAAAAAACATCAATGTTCCCTTTTCTTTATCCCTCGACCCCCGATCATGCTATTACCGAACAAACCACCCCAGATCGAGTAAAAGAATGCACCTATAGAAGAAAAAAATTATTATGTTAGTAATACTATAAAGAAATAAATTAAATATAATGTCAATTTTAAACTAAAAATATATACTTTGAGTAATACTAGGAACATCATGTATCAAATTGAGTTGCAGTTGATTATTTCACATCACATCATTTCTTATTCTTCTTCAAGAACTATCTCTATGAAAATTAACTAAACAAGTATAAGATAAAAATGATAAGGAAATTAATTAAGTAATAGTAGATAAAAGGATGAGAAAGAAACCTGAGCTTGTTTTCTCAGTTTTGGTTATGTGATGCATTTTTTAACCTAAAATGAGACTTATATATTGAAAACATGCACTTCGAGTCATACCGACCACACCATGTGTCAAATTGATGTGCAATAAATTTATATATGTCAAAAATGACTTATCAGTCATTTTAATAAAGTATCAAATCAATATGAATGTTTTTCCTCTATTTTGAGTATATCTCTTATGTTTTTTTTACAAAAATGTCATTTTGAACTAGAAACACATACTTTGAGTCATACCGGTCACATATTGTATTATTTTTACATGATAATGATTCTTACACATCAAAAATGACTTATAAATCCTTTTCCTAAATTATAAAGATAGTCTAAGCATGTTTTCTCAGTTATTAGCGAGTGAAACAATTTTTGAACTAATATGTCAAATTTAAACTGATAACAAACACTTTTAGTCATATCAAGAACATCATGTATCAGATTGAGGTGATAATGATTCCTATACATCAAAAATTACTTATAGATCATTTTACTAAATTATAAAATAATCCAAATACGTTTTCTCAGTTTTGAGTATGCCACTTGTCTTTTTTACTAAAATTAACGTCAATTATAAATAAAAAGACACACTTGGAGTCATACTTGTCACACCACGTGTCATATTGAGGTGTTTATGATTACTACACATAAAAATGACTTATGGATAATTTTCCTAAAGTATAAAAACAATCTAAATGCATTTTTTCAATTTTGAGTATTTCACTTGTCTTTTTTACTAAAATGTTATTTTAAACTGGAAACACACACTTTGAGTCATACTGACCACATCATGTGTATGTTTGATGTGAGACTGGTTCCTATAGATTGAAAATGAATAATTAATATTTTTTCCTAAATTATCAAGATAATATGAGCACATTTTATTTGTTTTCATTTAGTGATACACTTTTGAACTAAAATGTCAATTTTAAACTGATAATGGAAACTTTGAGTTATACCAGGCACACCGTATATCAGATTGAGATTTAAATGATTCCTATACATCAAAAATAAAGTATGGATCATTTTACTAAAGTATCAAAACAATTTGAATCTATTTTCTTAGTTTTGAGTATGTCACTTCTCTTTTTTACTAAAATTAATGTAAATTTTAAATAAAAAGATACAATTGGAGTCATACCAATCACACCATACATAGGATTGGGGAGAAGATGATTGTTACATGTTAAAAATTATTTATGGATAGTTTTTCTAAAGTATCAAAACAATCCAAATGTTTTTTATCTATTTTGAGTATGTCACTTGTCTTTTTTACTAAAATGTTATTTTAAATTGGAAACCTTCACTTTGAGTTATATCAGTCACATCGTGTGTCAGTTTGATATGAAAATGACTCTTACATATAAAAAATGACTTATGAATCATTTTACTAAATTAGAAATAAAATTTGACTACGTTTTCACAATTTTCAGCGAGTGACACACTTTTTGAACTAAAATGTCAATTTTAAATTGATAACATACACTTTGAGTTATATCAAGCACACCATGTATCATATTGAGGTGAGGATGATTAATACACATCAAAAATTACTTATGGATAATTTTATTAAAGTATAAAAACAATTTTAATGTGTTTTCTTGGTTTTGAGTATGTCACATTTCTTTTTTTTACTAAAATTAATGTCAATTTTAAATAAAAAGACACACTTGGAGTCATACCGATCACACCATGTGTCGGATTAAGATGTGGATTATTCCTAAATATTATAAATGACTTATGGATAGTTTTAATAAATTATAACATCAATTTAATTGTGTTTGATTTGTTTTTAGTATGTAACTTATCTTTTTTTACTAAAATGTCATTTTAAACTAGAAACATGCACTTTGAGACATACCGGACATATCATGCGTCAGTTTGACATGAAACTGATTCCTACATATACAAATGACTTATGAATCATTTTAATAAATTAAAAAGACAATTTAAGCATGTTTTCATGGTTTTCAGTGAGTGACACACTTTTTGAACTAAAATGTCAATTTTAAACTGATAACAGACACTTTGAGTTATATCGGAAACACCGTGTATTAGATTAAGGTGTGGATAATTCCTATATGTAAAAAATGACTTATGAATAATTTTCCTAAAGTATACAAAAAATATGAATTTGTTTTCTTAGTTTTAAATATGTCATTTGTCTTTTTTACTAAAATTAATATCAATTTTAAATTAAAATACACACTTGGAGTCATACCTAACACACTGTTTATCATATTTAGGTTTAGATAATTCCTAAATGTCAAAAATGACTTATGGATAATTTTTCTAAAATATCAAAACAATCTGAATGTGTTTTCTTTGTTTTTAAAATGTTCTTGTCTTTTTTACTCAAATTAATGTCAATTTTAAATAAAAAGACACACTTGGAGTCATAACGGTAACACTGTGAATCAGATTGAGGTGAGAATAATTAAAATATATAAAAAAACTCACGGATAATTTTTCTAAAGTATCAAAACAATTAGAATACATTTTCTCAGTTTGAGTATGCCACTTGTTTTCTCTCTCTAAAATGTCATTTTAAACTAGAAACACACACTTTGAGTCATACCGGTCACATCATGTGACAATTTGAAATGATACTTATTACTACACACCAAAAATGAAATATTAATAATTTTCATAAATTATAAATACAATCTAACCATGTTTTCTTGGTTTTAAGTGAGTGATACACTTTTTGAACTAAAATGTCAATTTTAAATTGATAATAGGTACAGGAGTTATACCGGGTATATCATGTATCGAATTGAGGTGAGGATAATTTCTATACATAAAAAATGACTTATGGATAATTTTCATAAAGTAACAAAACAATATGAATGCATTTTTTTAGTTTTGAGTATGTTACTTGTTTTTTTTACTAAAATTAATATCAATTTTAAATAAAAAGACACACTTGGAGTCATAACAGGAACACCGTGTATCATATTTAGGTGAGGATGATTCATACATGTAAAAAATGACTTATGGATCATTATCCTAAAGTATCAAAATAATATGAATGTGTTTTATTGGTTTTGAGTATGACACTTGTCTTTTTTACTAAAATTAAATCCAAATTTAAATAAAAACATACTTCAAGTTATACCAATAACACCATGCATAATATTGAGGTGTGAATAATTATTACATATAAAAATGACTTATGGATCATTTTCCTAAAGTATCAAAACAATCTGAATGTGTTTTATTGGTTTTTAGTATATCATTTTTATTTTTTACTAAAATGCCATTTTAAAATGGAAACACACACTTTGATTCATACCATTCACATTGTGTGTTGGTTTAATGTGATACTAATTCCTACATGTCAAAAATTAATTGTGAATAATTTTACTAAATTATGAATACAATCCGAGTAATTTTCTCAATTTTCATCGAGTGACACACTTTTTGAACTAAAATGTCAATTTTAAACTGATAACATACAATTTGAGATATACTGTTCACACTGTGTATCATATTGAGGTGAAAATTATTCCTATACATAAAAAATGACATATATATCATTTACTAAATTATCAAAATATTCTGAATGTGTTTTCTCAATTTTGAGTATTTCACTTGTCTTTTTTACTAAAATTAATATTAATTTTAAATAAAAAGACACAATTGGAGTCATACTGGGAACACTATGTATCATATTGAGGTGCAGTTAATTCCTACATATAAAAAATGATTTATGTATTGTTTTATTAAAGTATAAAAAAAATCCTAACGTGTTTTCTGGGTTTTGAGTATATCACTTGTCTTTTTTACTAAAATTAATGTCAATTTTAAATAAAAAGACACACTTGGAGTCATACCAGTCACAAAGTTCATCAGAGTAAGGTGAAGAAAACATTTACATGTCAAAAGTGACTTATGGATAGTTTTACTTAAGTATCAAAATAATCCAAGTTCATTTTCTTGATTTTGAGTCTATCACTAGTGTTTTTTTACTAAAATTAATGCTAATTTTAAATAAAAAGACACACTTAGAGTAATATCAGTCACACTGTGTGTCATATTGAGGTTCGACTTATTAACTCACATAAAAAATGTCTTAGGAATCATTTTACTAAATTATAAAAACTATATGAATGTGTTTTCTTAGTTTTGAGTATGTGATGTGTGTTTTGAACTAAAATGTAAATTATAAACTGAAAACATATAGTTTGATTCATACTAAGCATACTGTGTATCAGATTTAAGTGCATATGATTGAGTGTGTGATGTGTATTTTTATTTAAACTATCTAAAACAATAAAAAAAAAGAGAAAATATTGCATTTGAATGGAAGAGGAAACCCCATACTGCTTGAAACTCTCCATCTAAAAGCAACATGTTCTCTATTTTATGGCTTGTTGCAGATAGTTGAAAGAAAAATATGAATTCCCAAAATATCTATGAAAAAAAACTGAATAATTATTAGATAAAAATTATAAGGAAATTAACTTAAAAATATTAGATAAAATGGTGAAAAATTTCACTAAATAATTAGTAAGAATTCACTTTTTCATGATGTTTGTATACATTCTTGAACCATTTCCTTATTTCCATTATCTCAGTTGTATCCACAAATTATAATATCTCATGAGCATGAGAAGATTTAAAAAAACACCCCAAATCAAGTAAAATAATCTACCTACATAAGAAAACAATTATTATGTTTGTAATACTATAAATAAATAAATTAAACATAAATATGAAACAATATGTTAATAAATATCAATTTTAAACTGAAACCACACAATTTGAGTCATATTGGGTACACTGTGTATTATATTGAGGTGTGTTTTATTCTTACATGTCACAAATGAATGAGGGATCATTTTCCTAAAGTATTAAAATAACATGAATGCGTTTTCTTGGTTTTAAGTATGTCACTTGTCTTTTTTACTAAAATGTCAATTTTAAAATCAAACCACAAAATTTGACTAATAACAGTCACACTGTGCATTATATTGATATGTGTTCAATTCTTACACCTTAAAAATGAATTGTAGATCATTTTTCTAAAGTTTTAGAACAATACGAGCTCATTTTATTGGTTTTGGCTATTTTGATAAGTGTTTTAAACTAAAATGGAACATTTCTATTGAAAACACATACTTTGGTTCATATCAACCGCATCGTATCTTGGATTGATGTGTGCTCAATTCTTACACATGAAAAATTAATTATAGATCGCTTTTTTAAAGTTTGAAAATAATCCAATCATGTTTTCTCGGTTTTGACTATTTGATGTATGTTTTAAACTAAAATTACACTTTTGTATTTAAAAAATTTATAGTCATACCGACCACATCGTGTGTCGGCTTGATGTGACGTAAATTAATACATGTGACTAATGAATTATGAATATTTTTTCCTAAATTTTGAAAACAATTCAAGATCATTTTCTTTTTTTTTGACTATTTTATGTATGTTTTAAACTAAAATGACACTTTTGTATTAAAAATAAATACTTCGAGTCATACTGACCACATTGAGTGTTGGATTGACGTGAGGTCAATTCCTAAAATTCACAAATGACTTATGGATTGTTTCCCTACAGTTTTAAAACAATATGAGATCATTTTCTCAGTTTTGACCATGAGACGTGTGTTTTGAACTGATGTGTAAATTTAACAAAATATGTATTAGATAAAAATGATAAATAAATTAACTAAAAAAAGTAGATAAAATGACGAGAAAATTAACTAAATAAGTAGTAATAATTCACTTATTCATGATGTCTATATATATTCTGACACCACATATTCTACCCATTCATTTCTAAACAAATTGATTTCCTCCATTATACTTCTCCTTGAGAAACAGATCAAAAATAATATATAAGAATTATGTTACTAATACTTCACACCCCAAATATATTTCTAAGGTCATATCCTATACTAGATAAAAAACATGGCAGGTTATCACCTAAATTTGATGTCATAAAACATTCTGACACTATGTACACTTCCCACTTATCTCTAAACAAATTTACATCTTCTTTTAAGTATGAAGGTTGTCATAAATATTGGTAGTACTGAAAAAATAAATAAAAACAAACTATTAAGAAATATTTTAATGAAATTTTAATTACCTTCATAAATTACCTATTTAGGGATACTGGTCTTTCTATGGTTTATGAAATCTCACATAAATTTTCAAATATAATATCCAAAATCATTGTTGTTATATTGCTTTAGACACTATATAAACATTGACGAAAATAAGTAATTTTTTTTGAAATATTTTTTGATAATTAAATATTTATATATATACCTTAATTTTTTTCCATTTAAATTAATCCATAAGCTTCTTATATTCAGTCAATGATTTTATACCATGTTTTATCCTATATTTAGTGAACACCATATCATAACAAAACTATTGTTAAAACACAAAATGAAACATATAACTTGAATTTATCTATAAAATTTTGATTCTAGTGTATTATAATTTTACAATACACATCATGTATGGTTGGTTTGATGGATAAACATGTTTTGGATCTAAACAATTAATATTTAGAGAATCTATATTGACTGTGATTAGTATCGAGTGCTTCCTAAAAAACAAAACAAATAAGTAATGAATTTTTTTATATAATCATATTTTAGAGTTTCACCCCTGTATTATATGCATCAAAAAGAGTCTGTCATCAATTATTTTCTTCTAAAATTCATCATTTAGCTCAACTTTTTTCATATCAATTTATTTCGAATCCAATTTAGTTTCTTCCATAGAAATGATATAGGGATTAATGAATCCAAATTGTGATTCGAAGGGTTTTCTCTTTATGTAGTAGTAATATAAATGCCTATAGAGAATATGAATAGTTATTAATTTTAATGAATATATTAGATCATTTTTTGGACATAATTATTATGAAAATTCACCTTATATATGTATTCAAAACTAAGACTCATAACCATTCAAACTTGAGAATCTCATTTGTACTCTCAAGACCAACTATGTCTGTAATGAAATTTTTAAATATTTATTCTTAATATAGAATTTAAGTCATATTTTGATATTTAAATGTGGTCTTTGCATGAATTTTTAATGATAATAAATTTTTCAATTGAACTGGTGGGGAGAAGGTACTCTCAGAAAGTCTTTTTTATTTATTGGTTGATTCACTAGATTGTTTTGACCTGACCTTACATTTCCTCAATGCTTTATTCGTATGTAATACCATAACTCACTTCAAACCTTTTTTCATCAACTGTTATGGGATTTTCATTTGAAATTTTTTGTTAAAGACACACCTCATGTATCTTTATAATATTATACGTCCATGCTATGAAAATTACAATAGCATCATTGATCGTTGTAATATCTAGATCATCAAGTGGAACAGAAAACTTAGTAGTAGGATATTGAGATACCTCAATCCACACTATCATGTGATATTTTTGGAGTTATTTATTGTTTATATTGTGTCTTGAGATATTATACACCATACCCTTCACAACAAGGTGGTGCATGGGCGTGGAAAGATAAAAATCACATATAACATTACCCTATATAATTTTAGTAATATAAAGTTATCAAAAGTTGTTTGATTCACAGTTAAGAGTAAAAGTAGTGAAAAATTTTATTACCTTGGGTATGGTATGTTGTTGAGTGGAATGAATAACCTCAAATCTATTGGGGTCATTTGGTTTTTCAGGTGCAAATCTTTGTTCCACTACTGGTTCACTTTGATCCTTTATCATATATTGGTCTGCCAAACCAGTTTGGAAAATAATATCTTGAAAAGAATCTATTTTTCCCATAATACTTTCATCATCTTATATGCATCTTATTATGGTTTTGTATTCTCAAAATATGTTCAAGGAGACACTTCAAAACCTACTCCTCTAATGTGACCATATTGTTCTGGCCACTTCAAATCTAATAAAAGTAGTTTTTCTTTCGATACGGTCGCTGTTGATTCTTGTGTCTAAAACTTATAAAAAACATATAAATATAAATATATATTTTTATGTAATACTATTATAAATCATAAAAATACTATTATTTCATACTTACACATGTTTCCCATACTAGTTGTGTGTTTTTATCAATTAGTTTACCCTCCTTATTTAGGCGAGCCACTTTCTATAGAACATGATGTGAGATGGAAGTGGATTTAGATTTTGATTCATCAATTTTCATATAAACAAAGGAACATATGTTATTTCATATCACATAAAATTTTTATTTTTGATTTAAAATATATACCAATTTCTTCTCTAGTGAAGCACAACCCATCCTTACTTTCTAATAAGGGAACATTGGTTTTGATGAATGTTATTTATTTTCAATCATTCCTTTATTGTTTTATAAATTAACAATTTTGAATCAAATTGGATAAAATAAATAATTTAAAATAATATATTATTGAATAAAATTCACCTGAAATTATTTTTCATCATGAAAAATGATTAAAACATTATATGTTTCATGTTTTATAATATGTACATAAGTAACTGGTGGGTGGGGCTTTACTTTCCCCTCATCATTCCTCAGATGAAATTTGATAAGAAGAGTCCAGAAGCCTTTATGGGATTTTCTAGTTTCCATTAAGACACACTTATTATGAAAATAATCTAAAATAAATGAAATATTCAAGGAATAATGAAAATTAAATCAACATTTAATTATATAAATTTTTAATAAAATAAAGAAAGGTTATCGTAACATTACCTTTATATCTTCCCAAAGGGTTTCCTTCATTACAGGTTGGATATGGAACCACAAATATATATCAATAAAAAAATTCATCCTCATTATGACCCCAACATAACTAATAAATATTGAATTATTAGGGTCAATAGTTTAGCCACAATGATTCCATCCAACCAAAAATTGTATACCCTTACTTCTTTCCTTGATAATTTTAGTCAACACCGTGATGTTGCATCGTTCTTGTTTTTTTCATCAATATTCTATTGATATCCTAATAATTATACAATTTCTTCATCAACTACCTATTATTCCTTGGGATTGGTAACATCATCATGTGCCGAAGGCATTATCTTCCTGAGTAGTCAAACATTTAATTTACATTATATCACTAAAGTAGATAACACATAATATTATGTGAAAAAACATAGTATATTAAAAAAAACTTTAACCTTCTCATTGAAATATATTTATTTTTTAAAGGTTGAAGGGATTTGGATCCTATATCAAGAATCTAAATACCCTCTTTGTGGTCCTTTCTAACATACAAGACATTGTCTACATTGGGACCACTATGAACTGATTGTGATCTCCCAATGAAAGGGCCATCATCGATTAAATTTTCATCCGACCCTATAGTTGTTTTAGTTTCCAATGGGATAATTGATCAATTATTGTTTACTAGATATGTGACACAAAATACTTTCACTACTTGTGATTCCATTATAAAAGAATCATCCTTTTCCCATTCCACACCAAAATCCACCTTTATAAAGCCCATTTCATTAATTTTAACTGCACTCCTATTATCAACCTATTTGCAATGAAAAATTATAAATAGAAATTTTGTATAATCCAACTCCTATTTCTATTATATAATGATGAAATATGACATATTAACGTAAATTGGATTTCTATCATTGAAACTAGATGTGTTCATCACTTCCACCACAAGTGTAACTCCCCTGTTTTCATCATACTGTAGTCATTGTGTTCATTTTTATAGAACATATAACCATTGATTAAAAAACTAGTGTAAGATATAATATTTCAATTTAGTCCCATTTCAAGCCATAAAAGTTTTTTAGAAATTGAAATTGGATTTTTTTATAAATCCTTATAAATATGATCATGGAACCATCCTATAAATTATTGATTATGTGTATTTTATATCCATCCTTTATCCCTTGATGGATTAAAATATGTAATAATTTCTTTGTGGCATTAAACATATAGAAAAACATCTTCACTATTATGTAAATTATAAATGTGTGCTTTCTCCCACTTTGTGATGGTAATTTTAACAACATGTCTTCCTAAAACCACATCTCCCATAAGGCATCCACTGTGACGAGACTTTGGTAGACTAATTATATCAACATCTGATAGGTAATCAGAAAAGAATTCAACAGCTTCTTCAAAAATATATCATTTTTCAATAAAAAATTATATCCAAATTTTATTCTTGACAATCCTTTCAAAATCTTCATATACCATTAAATTGGGTACATCTATCTGTAATGGATAGGACCACATATTTGAACATATCTAAGTAAGTGAACCATTAGGTGGACCATTATATCAAATAATTATGGTGGTAAGAACATATCTAACTCATAAAATATGACTGAAACCTCCTTATTCATGATTGGAAACTTCACTGGGTCTATAACTTTACTACACATGGCTTTGAAAAATAATCAGAGTTTGGTTAATGTATGTCATGCATTTTTAGGAAGAATGCAACACAAAGTGACAAGAATCAAATCTTGCATCAAAATATGATAGTTGTGTGATTTTAGTCCCTTTAAATTCAAATTATTCATTGATATGACATTCTTGATATTTTATGAATACCCATATTAAACGTTTACACCATTAAAGAAAATTATAAATTGCAAATTTTTCCCATCTGGATAGAGTTTAAGTTTTTGGAGGAAGAAAATTCCACCCTTTACCCTTCACCTATGTCAAATATTCCCTTATCCCCATGTTAATAATTTCTAAACTAGCGTTGATACCATCTTTTATTTTTCTAAAAACATTTAGTAACATTCCAATAACACTATAAAATACATTTTTTTTCTACATACATGACATCAATAAAATTTATGACATACAAACAATTCCAATATAGCAATTCAAAGAAAATTGATCTCTTTTTCCAACATGATTTCATAAGTTTTTTTGAAAATGGTTTATAAAAAATGTTTTAATATCTTTTACTTTATCAAACATTTGATCACCCATTAGTGGAGTAGGTGTTGTACCTTGTTCAGTATTCCCATCAAATATTTTCATCCAGGATTGGTATTTATGTCATTGAGGTAAGAATTTATGATGTCTTAAAAAAACAGTATTCAAGAAATGTTTCAAAATAACTAAGTGTGTGCTTTCTTCATAAATGGGACACCCCAACATTCCTTTAATGTTATAGCCTGACAAATTTTCATAAGTAGGAAATTCATTTATCATCCCATAAAACATGACCCTCAATGCGAATTCTTCACTTCTATGAGCATCATACATTGTAACACCTGTATCCCACATCAATTTAAAATCTTTGATCAATGTATCCAAATATAAATAAATATCATTAATAGGTTATTTTGGTTTAGATATAAGTAGAGACAACATATTTTATTTTTAATTATCGCATAACCATGGTAGCAAGTTATAATTTACCAACATGACTGGCCATGTACTATGAGTACTACTCTATACACCAAAAGGATTTATTACATCTATTAATAATACAATTTGTAAGTTTCTCAACCCATTTTCAAATTCAGGATACTCATAATCAATTTTCTTCCACTGAGGAGAGTCTACTGAATAACATAGTTTCCCATCTTTGATTATTATATCTGCATGCCATTTCAATTATCTTGTGGTTTCCTAACATCCATATAGTCTTATAAACCATGGAATAATAGGAAATTACCATTTATATTTCATTGGACTTGATTAATCTTTCTTGTATTGATCCATGACACACTTAGGATATTTTATTAGTGTTTTGTGGTCCTTGAGAAACAATATGCAATCATTTAGACAATCATGTATTTTTTAGGGATCATTACCATTGAATATAGAACTCGTTTAGTTTTATATACTCAAAAAGGAAGTTCATTTTCTTATAGTAGCATATCATTAAGGAGACCAAGTAGTTCTATAAATTTGGTGTCTCTCCATCCGCTACTAGATTTCAAATTATATAACTTAAATATAGTTGAAAATTATATGTATTTAGTACAACTGGTATATAATGGTATCTTAGAAAAACTATTTAACTTCTCAAACAACTTTATAAAATCATGAAGGTCATCTTAAATTTTTATTTTCATTTCTTCCATGTGTTCTCTATCATAATTTACAATGGTATTCATGTGAAATGATCCATAAATCATATTATCATCCCAATCAATGTGAAATTTTAATTTTTCTCCATGTTTAGTCCAACATTTATAACTCTGATCCATTCTGTAGTAAATTAAACGTTCTTCTAACTATTCCAGACTAATTTGTCTTAAATAATAATAATATAAACCTAGAAAAATGATTTGATAAGTGTTGTATGCATGATCTATTGTAAACGTGACGAACCCTTTAGCTCCATATTCATACTGTTTTGTCATAAGATTAGTTTCCATTCATTTTTGATTCATATCCATCATATTAGGTTCATAAAATATTCATTTTTTAAAATAAATAAATAAATAAATAAAAGATATTCATAATCAAAGGTGAAATTTATAGATAATTATAATATGAGGAACCTAACATTTGATTATTTCAAATAATTTCAAAATGATTTTAAGAAAATGGGTAATTAGATTTAAGAAACGGATTACCCCACTAGTGGTAGGTGTTATCCTCTGAATTCATCCAAAATGAACATTGGTACTCAGTATGGGATGACTACTACTCATAGTAGTTCAAGAAACATAGGTGCATGCACAAAAGAGATGGGGGATGAGTCTTAAGAAACAAAATGCAATAATAGCTGTTTGGGAGATGAAGCTAATGAGAATGAAAGTTTTATCCTTAAATCTAAATGTTCCCAAGATGGGAGTTGGTGAAGCAACAGACAATATTTCTTATTTTTTTCCTAATTATGAAAAAAAGAAGTAGTAGTTTGATCCCAACATGAGGCTCCTTGATTGGTGTGACCATGAGAAGGCTCAACCGGATAATCTTATACAAAATCATGCTGAGACAACCGTTTTAGTTTTAACATTCAAATAAATCCTTCAAATCATCATTTCATGTATAATTATAAAATATCTTATTAAAAATGTTAATAAAATAGATTTCTTACTCAAATGAATCACTTACAGACATATATTAATCTAATCATCACTAATAAATATGTTGTAATTTTTTTAAATGGATTGAATATGAATAATTTAATTTTATAGTAGGTGGTTAAAATAATTTAATATTAAAAATATGTTATTTTTTCAAAAAACTATTTTTATTAAATATTGGGAATTTTAGATCATAATAAATTAAATTGATCAGTGAAGTTCCCATGGGTTGAAGTTATATTTGTTTTGAATTGGTTGTCAATGTATAGGAAAGTTAATGTGTTTTAAAGAAGAATGAAGTTGAAGTTGGAAATCCTTGGACATGTAATGGAGTAATTATCCTATATTGAGAAAAGAATGCGGAAGAGTTGGATGCTTAGGGAGAAACCCTTCACATCAGATGACTGGTGAGATAGTTTGTATACTAAAGAAAAGTGTTGAAGGTTGGATAACTATCTACAATTGTAAAAAGAAGTTTGAAGATGATATGGCTATTAAACTATTCTAGATATCTTGCATAAGCTTTATTTGAAAAGGTTTAAAAAGGTTTAATGATTAGGATAAGATAGCTTGAGTTTTAAGGAAACCTTTATTGAGTTACTTAGCATATTAGCTAATAAAATCATAGATCAATATCTCCTGGATGAAGGTTCATTAAGGATGGAATGAGTGGAGGTAGTGAAGGATATTGAAATACTCTATCTTGAGTATTTTATATACTACAAAGGGAATTGAAATGAGATAAAATGGTTTTGGAATTATTTTGATAATCCCCACAATTATTGGAAGATAATTTAATGTGAATTAAAGTGCTTGAGATGGGTCAACAATGATTTGATGTGTTTCTAAAGTAATCTAATGAATTATGGAATTTATGAGTTATAAGCATGAAAATGGAAAAGTCCTGAGTTGTGTAAAAAAGAACATAGATTGATGCCAGCACAAATTATGATATGTGTAAGGATGAATTAATTTGTATAATCATATATTAACTCTACATAAACATTATTCATTCTCTATGTAAACATGACCTAGACCCATATAAGGATGATTTTTGTTCCACGTAAGGATTACTAAGGTCGTGTAAGAATCATCTGTGTACACATCAACCTATGTAATGATCATCCCTCATTTTTTAAGAATTAATTTCTATGTAAGAATGAATTATTTACTATATAATCATGAATCATCAGTGCATGAGTATCATTCATATGCTATGTAATCATCATAACATAGAAAAAATTAGAGAATTATTCCAAATCTAAAGAGATTCTATAGTTTTAAAAACTGATGAATGGAATTAATTATAATGATTAATAAGCCATTCTTTCATGTCCAAAAAAGGAATCTTTTATAATCCTTGTTACATGAATGATTTTATAAAGCTGAGATGAGATGAAAGACGAGGAGTTCAATATTCTTTATATTTTGAATTTCAAATGAGGATATTTGAAATTCAAAATTAGTGATCAAAATGAACATTAAATATAAATGATTACCAAGATGATATTCAGTGTTTTAAATATTACAAAATCTTTGTTTTTCTACTTAAATGAAAATAAAAAGTGGATTTAGTTTCTACCACTGTGTACAGATTCAAGATGAATCCATACAAGTTTCATGGGAATATCTCATGCCATAATGAGGAAGCTCCATGTTGAAAGTTGTTGAAGATGTACAATTTATACAAACATAAAGAGTGAATTATTTATGGATATTATGGGAATATTTTCAAAAGAAAGAAACTTGAGCCTATTGTATAAAATATGGAAGAAATATTCAACCGAGACAAGAAGAAAGAAAAAGAATGGTGATCATGGGGGATAATCCCATGTGATTGAGTTGACTTAGAAGATCTCATGAATATGGAGATCCTGAAGAGATTACCTATTCACATGTGATCGTCTTATTTGGAATACACATTATCTCCTAAAATATTTCAATTTATAGAAAATTGAGATTACTCTATAAAAAGAAAAAGTATCCGCCAGTACTAAAATGTCAATAGTTTATCGAGACAAAAGATAGAGAAGTTGTATGCAGATGTGTGTGTTATAGATGTGCGAGTGTTGAGAGAACCAGTGAGATATCAATGAAGAATAAGAAGGATATGGTGTTGAGTACTATAGATAAGAAGAACTAAGAATCATAGAAAAAGTGACAACATAACATAATAAATAATCACCATTAAATCATGCTTTGAATACAATATATTTTGGGCGAACATAAACACCCTTTCCATAGTCAAAATTCTTATATTCATTTCATTACAGTCTTTAAATATTTAACCTTTTATGGAATGTAATCTTAGAAATTAATTGAAGTAGAAAAATAATATTTCATAGTAGTAAGAAAAATCTCAGCAGCATAACAACAACAAACATTTATCATATAAAGTCACATAGAAAAAATATATATCATAAGACTCACTTCCATTTTTTAATTTGATCATCCTAGTTATTTATTTCTTAGGTTAATTCACACCATTTACCCAATGAAAGTAGTAACATGATAATCCAACAATCTACACAAAGTAAAATAGTATTATTGAATCAACTAACTTGATGTGAAGATTCCATGACTCACTCCACAAGGACTGAAAAAGAAGAGGAAGATATGATTTCAAGCCTAAAATTCCTAAGGAACCCAAACCAATTACATGGGGCTCGTTGAACTCAAAGGGTAAGGTTTTGATCATCTAGGCTTGTCAAAACAATAAGACTCGAATGAGGAGTGGATACCCTAAACTTTGAACCCATGAGAGTACCGATCTAAGAAAACGCTGCACTAACGCACACCGCTGAACCGAAACAAGCAAGCAATGAGTGATGAGGATAAAAAATAACATACCTTAGATTCGAGGCTTGATTCTTCTGAGTGAAAGTTGAGGGGGAGCAACGAAAGTAGTGGAATTCCGTAAAAGCTTGAAAGGCGTGAATGAAATAGATTTATTCAGGGTTTTTTTAAAAAAGATTGATGAGGGTTTTATCAGTACTTCCAAAAAAGCGCTGATAAAGATACCTTTTATCAGTGCTAAAATAATAAGCATTGATAAAAAGATATCTTTATCAGTGCTTTTTAGCACTGATAAAATCCATATTTATCAATGATTTTTAGCACTGATAAATGATTTATAATTATAATTATAAATAATTATATTTGTAAATATATTTGTAAATATATTTTATATGATTATAAATGTATTTATACCATTATATATATTTATATAATTATATATATCTAATAAATGTATTAAATATATTCATTATTTCAATACATTTATTATAATTTTATAATTATTTAAGTATATAATTATTTATTTATAATTATATAAATATTTTTTTTAAAAAATTATATTTATTTTTATATAATTTTATAAATATAGTAAATATAAATTTATATATATATTTATAAATATTTATTTATAATTATAAATATATTTATATCATTATATATATTTATAACATCATATATATATTTAATAAATAAATATAAATATAAATATAGTAAATATATTCATTATTTAAATATATTTATTATAATTTTATAATTATAAATACATTTATATCATTATATATATTTATATAATCATATCTATATTTAATAAATATATATATATATAAATATAAATATAAATATAAATATAAATATAAATATAAATATAAATATAAATATAAATATAAATATAAATATAAATATAAATATAAATATAATAAATATACTAATTATTTAAATATATTTATTATAATTTTATAATTATTTAAATATATAATTATTTATTTATAATTATATAAATACTTTTATAAAAATAATATTTATATATTTTATATTATTATATATATTTATATAAATATAAATATAAATATATATATATATATAAATATAAATAAATAAATAAATATATATATATATATAAAAATATAAATATAAATATATATAAATATAAATATAAATATATTAAATATATTCATTATTTAAATATATTCATTATAATTTTATAATTATTTAAATATATAATTATTTATTTATAATTATATAAGTTTTTTTAAAATACTATTTATTTATTTATAATTAAAAATATATAATTTTATAAATATAGTAAATATAAATTTATAAATATATATATTTTATAAATATTTATTTACAAATATAATTTTAACATTATTAATGAATATATAATCTTAAATGTATGCATGTTAAAAATGTGTGAAATTAAATAATTAAAAATGAGTACTCTTTAAAAATATTGATAAAATGGATATGTTTTATTAATTAAATATAAATTATTAAAAAAATATGGATATATATTGAAATGAAGATGAATTCATATTGAAATTATTAAAACATATTAAATAAATGTATATAAATAAATATTATAAAATGATTAAATTCCAAAAAATAAAAAATAAAAAATATTAAAAATGAATAAATAATACCTAATTGTAATAATATTAAAAATAGATAAATAACATTTACTGATAAAAACATAATATATTAAATGTATCATGTTACTAAATGAAATTCTAAAATTAATATTAAAATTTGAATAAATTACATAAATATTAGATGTATGTGTTTCTATATAAGATTTCATTAATTAGATTAATATTTGTGTGTGTGCGTCGTATATAAAAGTGAAATAATTACATATAAGTATGTGTGAAATCAATGTAACACACATTTGATATATGTTAAATTGAAAAATCAAACGACATTTGATTAATTCCCATTACACGATACAATTAGTCAATATTTTTAATTAACATGAATTTTTAATTATAAAATTTTTTTCACTAAATATATGACTTATTTAATATAAGAAAAAATATTTTGTATTATAAAAATCATATTTTAGGAAATATTTTATATATTGATATATATATATATATATAAATATATGAATATATTTCTATATTAAATGTACTAATGAATAATTAAGTATAAAAATCATTAAAAATGAATAAGAAATTAATATGTTTTTAATTATTACATTTTATTCACTTTAAATATTTATATTTAAATATATCATTCATTACTATTTAAAATTAATGTGTATATATATATATATATTAAATTTATTTATTTTTATTAATAATTGTTTCATCTATATTTTTTTAATAATTTTGTAATTTATTCATTTTTAATTTTTTTGTTTAATATAATCTATTCATCATTATAATTTTTGTTTAATTATTATAATTTATTTATTTTATATATCTATATATACAATATACTATCTATTAATATTTATAATATATATATATGTATATTAAATTTATTCATTTTTATTAATAACTGTTTAATTAATAATTTTTTTAATAATTTTTTTAATATAGTCAATTTTAATTTTTATTTGTTTAATTATATCCTTTTATATATCTATATTTAATATATAATATTTATTAATATTTAAAATATATATATATTAAATTTATTAATAATTATTTAGTTATTTTTAAATATTTTTTTTAAATTTATTCATTTTTAATTTTTATTTGTTTAATTATTTCAATTTTTTATTATTTTTAATACTTGAATTTTTTTTAATAGTTTGTATAAAAAAAATAGGGTATGGACCGGGTAGGGTCGGGTCGTGTAGGACCCGAATGGGTGTATGAAGGAGGGGCAAGACACGTAGGAAGCATAGGGTGGACTAAGGCCAACATGGGCCGATGTAGGGCTCGTCTATGTTTGTGTAGTGTATACGGGAGCCCATCCCCATAGCAGGCTTCTGAGCTCTGAATACGACATAATTATATACAAAGATGCGGGTTCCCATGCGCTATTTTTATGTGGGACTTGCCACACGATTGGGACCTTTATCAGTTCTTTTCACTATCGCTGATAAATGCTAGAGCTATATATTGTACGTTTTTTAATAGTGTGATAAACTTTAAGAAAGATTTTTTGACACCTTTTCACTTGGATATGTTATTTCCCCTTAATTTTTCTCACTCATGATTCATTTATCTATTCATTTGGCTAAAGAAGCTAAACTTGGTGAACCGATACACTATCGATAGATGTATCCAATTGGGAGGTATGTTAATATTATTTTCATTTTCATTGATGAATTCAATTTTATCAAATAATTGAATAATATTTTTAATATTTTTCTTATTTTTTCATCAGGTACTTAGGTTATTAGAAATCACATGCGAGAAATAAATCTCAAACAGAAGGCTTTATTGCCAAAGGTTACATATCTGAAGAGTGTTTGACCTTCCATTTTAGGTATTTGGATGGGATTGAAACTAGATACAATCATGTTGGATGTGTTGATGACATATCCATTAATTCTATTTCTAAAAACTAGTCATCGATGTGATTTCTCAGACCTAGTTCACTCATATGTAACCAAAACTATTTGACCCCATGGCCTCAAGTGTGTATCCCTGTATTCCAAAGGCTGCTGACTAGTAGTGAGGCTCTTTGGTGGAACTGTAGGGAGGCTATACCCTCATGATCAGAGTGTATCACAATGGTATATCCATATCAATCAATAATGGAATTATAAAAGATAACCAAATAGTAGAATATTAATCATCTATCATATAAATAACCAATTAAATCACATCCATCAATGTTATATACAAAAATATTGATCATGACATGCTATACAAAAAGGAAATATAGGGGATCAGAGGAGTAGGCATATACAATATACTATAAAAAAATGAACAAAATATCCAAGGCTATTTCTAGTATCATCTCTAGTATAGGCTCAGTTCTCTGCTCCCCACACACCATCCTAGCATGCTAATCAAGCATCCGTAGCAGGTCACTTTCCCTTGTCCCATGTATCGATGAATTTTGTTCAGGTACCCAATGAAAACCTGACTAGGGTGTGAGATATACTCAATAGGACAACACCAATAGTTTCTAATTTCATCCAGTCCGTGAGTATATAATAAGAAGTGTGCAGGTAACAGTAAGATATATAAATGAAATTTAGTAAATAAATAACCCACATAGGTCTGGGTTCCCATGGAATGATCTTCCTATGCTACCTGCGTTGGCCTAAGTCGGAATATCTCTGAGTAAAAAGTTAGTCATGATTTTATTTATAATAAAGTATTAGGACTCGTCTTGTAGCCACGGTGTCCCCCATGGGTCATACTCATATAAGGGATACATAAGTCCAACTTCAACACTTATCCATAGCGGAGGTAGATAAGGCTATCATAAAAGTAAATCATTGACTAAATCCATGTTTTTTCTTTGACTCAACAGCCACATCATATAGTCAATTCATTATGATTATAAATCTATGTCTGTCCATTAAATTCATCATTGGGAACCCATGTATCACCCTAAAGGTAACTCAAAACCCATTACTCTATAAGACCATCCATGAAATTGCTCATAGAAACCTAGGTATCACTCTAGGTGTGGTATACTGACATATCCCTCTAAGTTCATCTTTGGAATTCCAAATGAGGAGACCAAGTATCACTTTTGGGATATATAATAATCTTCCCTCTAAGTATTTCCTTTGCATTCAATAAAGGGAACCCTAGTATCACTCCACAAATGTATAACATTAATCCCTATGAGTCCCTCCTTGTAATTCCATAAATGGAACCCAAGTATCACTATTGGAATGTATAACAAAATTTCCAAGTGAGTCCTTCCATGGAGTTCATATCATAACCCAAATTTCACCCACAACACAAGATAATTCATTTATAATTCATTTAATTCAATAATCCTAAAGAGTCCATTCATGACATTCCAAGTCGGAACCCATATATCACTAGTGTAATGACATAAATAGATGATCATGGGCATATGGTCTATGAATACCATATTTTAATTTAAATATTTCAATTATACACTTCAATTATTAAGAACATCTTAAGACTAGGAGAGAAGGGATGATGGACAAAGACATAGGGGAATGGTCTTCCATTCCCTCTTTCATTAAATTCAAATTACAACTCATTCAACTCATTTGTCTCAAAAATGAAAGGGGTAGTATAGCACACCTTGATAGGTGAATAAAATTCATAGTCCACCCATGGTGGTTTTATAAAATTTAGTAACACACCTAATGGTTGGTTCAATTCAAGGTCCTTAACATTCATTAAGACATAAACAGGTCATGTGAATTATATAGGTCATGCCTATTCATTTAATTTAAGGGAAATTCCATTTAACAAGAATCTCTCAGAAAATATGGTGTTCAAAACAATGACATAATACATTAACACCAAGAATTTAAGGGAAAACCATGAGACCACCTACCTTAGCTTGGTATTCGAATCCTCATCTTTTGTTGGCCTCTAATCTGATCTAGAATGAAAGAAATTGATTAAATTGACAAATCCCCTAAAAATAGGGCATATTAGATCACACAAAAATAACTCCATCGATAATGAGATAAATGATGAAAGGTTTAATATGAATGAAGATCTTACTATTATTCATCCATCAAGACATACAGTGGCTCAATCGGAGTCCGAATAGAGGAGATACCTCAGTGCATAGCTTTAGGCATGTGGGAAGAAGCTTTAACAGGAGAGGCTTGTTGTTCTTGGAAGAGGAACAAAAAAGTGTAGGAGTTAATAAGAAAGAGGGGGAAAATTAAATTTAAACTTTTAAAAAGGGTTTCACAGTTTGGAAACATGGTTGGAAAAATCTTGCGCTAACCGTGTGATAAGCACTACCCCAAGACACCCCTTGTACTGGCTAGGTGCACAGTTTGACTAAACATGTGCAACCCATGGAAAAAACCTATAAAATAAATTCTTTATCACTTTCATGGCCGTGCATCCTGGGTGGCACAATTAGGATGAACCATGTGACTCAAGGTAGAGAATTGGTCCATATTTCACAGTTTAAACAAACTACGTAGAATTGGTTGTATGATTTATACTAAACATGTGACCCACCTGTTTCTTCAAAAATCCAGGGTTCCAAGAACCAAAGAAGACCTAGATACCCTTGTAATACCCATGACCTCATTAGTAACTTTTATTAGGATAACATTAAAAAATTTAAACATGAATAAAAAGGATCTATACCTAATATAAAATCCCGATTTGTAAAGTCTTACCCCTGAAAGAAACTCGTCTCCGAGTTTCCCTTCCAAAGGTGGTAATGTATCTTCTAAGAATAACTTTGGCCACTAGACATGTACATCAGTCTCCCACTCCTAAGTACCATATTTTACATAGCCATGCTACCATAACACTCATATTGAAGGAACTGATTAGCCTCAGAGAACCTTAATTCCCAAATCAACAATACAGATAGGGTTCTCCTCAAAGGATGCATCAACCTCCAATTCAACCTCCTTAGGATAAATAATATGAGATGGATCTGAATGATATCAGTTAAGTTGAGATACATGGAAGATTTTGTGCATAGAATGGTCCCTCTAAGGTAACTACAATAGATAGGATCTTGAACTGAGTCACTCTAAAATCTAAAATTCCCCAATGTAATGATGAGATAACTTTCCTTGTTTTTAAATCAGTTTATTCCCTATTATAGGTGAAACATATAAGAACACCCGGATCCCCACCTCAATATCTAGTGGCTGACGATGATAATCGACATATGACTTATGCCTAGAATCAGCTATATAAATCCACTTCCTAATAATCTGTACATTATCTGAAGTCTCCTGAATGAGATGAGGACCCAATAGCACCACCTCTCCTACCTCTAACCAGCACATGGGTGAATGAAATAACCAACCATATAGGGAATCATAAGGATCCATCTGTATAGTCACCTAAAAGATGTTATTGTAATAGAACTTGGTAAGAGACAAGTGTTTCTCCCAAGAACCTATTAAATAAAGGATGCATGCTCAGATCATGTCCTCTAAAACCTGTATCTCACACTTGGACTGACTAATGGTATTTGGGTGATAGGCTGTACTTAACAGTACCTATAAACCTAGTTCCATTTTCAACCCTTAACAGAACCTCAAAATTAATCGATCGTCACTATCTGATACAATAGAACATGGAACTTTGTGGAGGCATATGATCTCCAGATCATAGAGTCTCCTGACATCATCCACTAAAAAGGTCTCCTGAATAGGTAGGAAGTGGGAAAAATTTGTCAATATGTCTATGATCACCCATACAGTGTCACTTTTACAAGGTGATCTAGGAAATCCCATCACAAAATCCATGGTGACATCATCCCACTTCCTCTTAAGAATAGGTAATGGATATAAATACCCATAGGCCACCACTATTCTTCCTTCACTAGTTTATAGTTGGAATACCAAGTAACAAACCCATATATCTCCCTTTCCATCCCTGACCACTAGGATTATCGGCATAAGTCATGATACATCTTGGTAAGAGAGAGATGTACTTCTCACATAAAGGCATGAAAATCTCACATAAACTCCTATTAGATGTTTGTAGAAACCTAGATGCATCCATGAATGCACAATATCTCATCCTCATTAATGACCCAACCAAGTAGTGGATTCTCACCAATAATGCTCTCCTATAGGACCAAGAACTCAGAATCTAATAGTTTCCAAATCTTCACTCTCTCCAAAAGTGAATAGATTACTGATAATGATGAAAGTGTAGACTATCCATAATGGTCTTGAACCTCTAAGTGCATCTTAGAAAATAAATCCATAAGCTGCAACTCACTACTGACCTCATTAATTTCTTGTGTTTGATTATTCCTACTTAGAACATTGGTAACTGAATTTCCCTTTCTAAGAATATAGGAAAGCTTGAAGTTGAAGGAATGAAGGTATTCAACCCACTTTTTTTTCCTGATATTCAATTCACACAGTTTAAATATGTACTTGAGGATTTTTTAGTTCTTATACACAAAAAACACTCTCCCAATAAGTAATGCCTCCAATAATATAAGGCTTAAACAACAATGGCTAACTCAAGATCATGCGTCAGGTATTTTCTTTCATGAGGCCTCAATTGATGAGACCCATACACCATGACTCGCTCCTCCTACATTAGAACTATTCATATAACGATTCCTGACACATCAAAATAAATTTTATAACCTTGTACATGATTAGGTAGGATCAAAATCGGTGTTGAAGTAAATCTACCCTTCCACTCTTGAAAGGTCTCCTTACATTCTTCAAACCATATAAACTTTACATTTTTCTTGGTTAAGCTCATTGGTGGTGCTATAAGTGATGATAATCCTGAATGAAGTACCTGTAATAAACAGATAGCTCCAATAAACTCCATATATCAAAGATGTTATTTGGATGATCATAGGTAACTATAACCATCACCTTATCTGGGTCGATTGATACTCATGTCTCTGAGATAATGTGACTCAATAAGTGAAATTTATCAATACAAAAGTGGCACTTTATGAGCATAACATATACTTGATTATCTCTTAGTTTATTGAATATGATCTTAAGATTTTTGGCTTGGTCATGTTGAGTGTGAGAATACACCAAGATACCATCCATGAAGACCAATACAAACAAATCTAGATACGGGTGGAAAACCTGATTCATCAGTTCTATGAAAAATGTTGGCATGTTCGTGAGACCAAAAAATACTAAAAAATACTCATAAAATCCATATCTACTATAGAATGTTATATATGGTATATCTAATGGCCTAACACACACCTGAGGATAAAATGAATCCAGGTTAATCTTATAGAAAACCCTTGCCCCCCCCAGAGCTTGTTAAATAGGTCATATATACAAGGAAATGGATATTGGTTCTTAACCATAAGTAGGTTTAAGCAATGGTAATCCACACAAAGCCTAAGGGTACCATATTAATTCTTAGTGAAAAGGACCAGTGAACCCCACAATGAAGAACTAGGTTGTATAAAACCCTTATATTCCAAATCCTCTAGAAACCTCTTGAGTTCCTACAACTCAGTAGTAGCCATCCTATAATGAGGTATGGATACCAGTGCATATCCTGTCACTAGATTGATAGAAAAGTTTACCTCTATATTAGGAGGCAGTCCTAAAAATTTTTATCAGAAAATTTCACTAAAAAGATCTATCATTGGAGGTAAATCTTCTTAACATATTCCCTAATAATCCAGATAAAAACTAACAGTCTGAGCTATCATCCCACCCATCCCATGATGCTCAGTTTCATCTCTTCTTTCCTGGACATCCCATCAAACCTTGTAAATCCCACTCTATGGTGATGTGAAAGTCACCCTTCAGTGATATAAATCAATTTAAGTGTGATAGGAAACCAAAAATTCTATACTAAGAATGATTTCAAAACTTATCATATCAAGAACAAAGAGGTTCCATATGAAGTGACACCCACCTATCTTGAGGGGTACTCCCCTCACTAGAGTACACTCTCTAATAAAATTCCCAATAGATTATCAAGTGTCATCACACCATAGGAAAAATAAACATTGATCCCAAGGCTCTCCACAAAAGGTACAAATATGAAGGAATGGGAAGAACCTATATTGAAAATAGAATATACTAAAGCATATGCTACTAGAATAGTAACTCACACCGTAGAAGCCCCAACACTCTGATCCTTAGGTATTGGCTGTACTACATACATTTTTCCTGATCTATGGCCCTGATATATAACCTAGATATCCTAAGTAGGCCCACTCTACTGGTGCTATAATTCTAGTCTCTAGAACCCCTGGCCACAACCACCACCTCAGCCTAATTAGACAGTCTTACTCTAGCTTCCTGCATGATGAGAAGCTATTGACCCCACTCCTGAACTTGGAGTTAGTGCAGACCCTATCTCACTAGATATTAGAGGAAAATATTTGAAAAATCACTAAAGATGACCCATCTTAGCTCAAGATCAACATTTTACTGGGTACCTAGTATACTAGGGTTTCATATGTCCTAGCCTACCGTACTGATGGAACCTTACCTAGCCACTTGAGTGCGCACCCTAACTACTAATTTCACTATGTGGATGCCCTAAACAATGCTTCTTGATATCGGTCATTGAAATTTCAGATATAAGTGCCAAAACACCCTAGCTCACACCCCCAAAATGTCTTAGGTTACACTCAATGATAAGCACCTAATTCACTATCCAAGATATGATAGTAAGATGAAAGAAATTAACCTATGATTAGATGTCATACCTGAGACCATCCTCAAATTTCCTATCTTTGGATAACTCATCACCTAATAGGATGAGTGCTAAGTGATGGAGCTATGTAAAATGGGTAGAATAGAACATGATTGATAAAGTGCCCTACTCCAAGTGTATAAACTCTCTATATCTATTGGCCCTAAATGTCTCAGGATATAAATAACCATAGAAGGTCATTTGAAATTATCTCCAAGACATATCCTGATGATGATCCATATAATTAATAACTTCCCACAATCTATTAGCATAATCATGAAGCATATACATATCTATCTTCACTCTCCTCTCAATATGTGTCTTCAGATTCTCAAAAATTGATAGCATAGCCTTTATCCATGACTCTACAGCCTGTGGACCACTATCACCCAAAAACATGTGTGGATACTGCTACTAAAACTCATTCCTCAAATCTTCCATAGGTAAGGTAGGTCATGGGGATCCCTAAATAGTCTACATCAGCATAGTAAACCCTCTCAAAACTAGGAATTAATGCCTATATCAGGTATAACTGGTGGTTCCATAAGTGGCACTACTGGAGGTTATACTAATGGACTAGATCACACAACCTCTGAAGCATGGTTGTTACCATCCTCATGGAACATGACTTGAGGCCATTGTAGTTGAATGTTTAAAAAAATTACAAACACACAACTCAATACAATATTCTATAATCGCAATAATTAAAGACATAAGAATAAGACATCCACAAGACTTAATATATAAGATACACTCCCCTCCGCCTACTCCTAAAGCTAGGTCTGGGCGATATTA
This sequence comes from Viscum album, assembly GCA_963277665.1. Lineage (NCBI taxonomy): Eukaryota > Viridiplantae > Streptophyta > Magnoliopsida > Santalales > Viscaceae > Viscum > Viscum album. The sequence continues at coordinate 58,272,945 of OY728123.1, forward strand.
GGATCCTAAAGAAAAACAAGAGATACTAATTACTTCCCACTACTATGGTTGGGTTAGGGTCAAGTTCTCTATCTATGGGTCCTAGTATATGGGGGGTCAATTGCAAGTTAGGGAGGAAAAACTCCCTAAGTTTCACTTAATATCCAAATTTAATGGTAAAATTTCTATAAAAATAAATTAAACTTAGTAGTTTTTAAGAATAAATTCGTACATATATATATATATACATACATACATACATACATACATACAGACACACACACACACACAGAGAAACACTATAACGACCCAATATTTAAAGGAAATTACTTTCTTATAAATATGTCATAATCACAGTAACTACTAAGTGCTATGGGACCCTTAAAACATAAGTTTGTCACTTATGTGATTTGAATTTAAAAAATCTAACATACACAGTCGCGACCAGTAAGTTATTTAGAGTCCAATAAGAAAAACTTAATTTTTGGTGAATAGTAACTCACCCTTATGAATAGTAACATACCCTTATGAATAGTGATATAACCTAATGAATAGTAGACTTACCTATGATAATATATAAATAATATTCACGTTGAAAGTACGATATACCTATATTTTAGAATAAGTTAATGAATGTTTCAAAACTGGTTTTTGATAATAAATTATGATTTTAATTAAATATTAAATTAATATTATTTAGAAAATTATTTTTGAAAAATGGACTTCATTTTTGGATTCTACACATCGAAAAATGGTTGGGGTAAATTTTTGGGATTTTTCTGAAATACTTGAATTTTTGATGAATAGTGACATACCATAAATTGCAAAATTAAGATAAATACACTAATTATAGAGTCATGTGTGATGTTCTGCTGATGTAATCCCACTTGGTTCGGGATCACATGATAAAATTACTATTATTGGTCATGGAATACTCACTATTCATTGTCTTGAGGAGAAATAATAAATTAATGATTTTTATATTAAGAAATCTCGTCTCTCCTCCACTATAAAAACCCCCTCTCACCCCCTCTTCCAATCACTCCTTTAAAGCCTTGTGCATTCTCCAAATTCTATAAAAATACCCTCCCAACCTCCTCTCCCATGTCCAGCACGCCTTGGTCTCATTAAAATACCAAAACCTCTCCCTTAAGGAGGTTCTCAAGGAAGTTTGGTTCAAGAGGTAAATTCCTCTTTTCAATTCTTTGTCTTTCCTTTCAAGTTCATTTGTTTTCTTTTTCTAAAACCTATATTTATCCAAATTTTATGATGACTCTAGTAACTTATATGTACTGGAATGTTTTCATGATAGTGGAATAAGTTATCATCATCTCCCCCTTTGTACCTTCTTTTATACTAGTAGCAAGAACACCATCCGAGATGTGTCAATTTTACACATTTAAGGACGATGGAATTTCGATTTCTTTTATCATTCTAAATTCTGGTCATGAAACCATTCTTGTTATGGTTGAACCATATTATTATATATAATATAAACTATTTAATATTCTGTAATCCCTTTGTTCAAATGGTTTTAGGTTATAAAGAAAAATGAGTTCATTGTAATCAAAACCCACAAATTAACTGAAATAATTATCATTAAAGTTATATACAATAATTCATCCTCGTTCCATGTAACCAGGTTATATAAATGACCAATAAAAACTATTTATGTTCATAAATAATATATAATTTCAATTCTGGAGTTTTACATTCATTCCACATACTTAAATACAAGTGAACCGAAGATGAAAACAAAGAAAATGAACACTCCGAAGTGACAGAATTCAATACAATAACTAATCAATAAAGACATAAATTAACTAACTAGAATTATAGTAAAATAAATACATGTCTAATAGGTTTTTAAATAAGTTATTAACAAGTATAATTTCATATTGCAGGAGCTTAAGTACAAGAGCATAACACGTTTGGAGTTAAGGTAAGGGTTTCTTCATCTCACTTCCATTTTTGTGAGATATTTCATAATCACTACTATTACATTGTATGGTGTATGTATACTGACCATTATTGTCTCATATCATGAATATCTTTATTTTCATGATATTAAATTTATCATTTTACAATCAGTAATTTTGGGGCATACAATTCAATTGATTACAAAGTTGTAAGGGTTTTTCTACCCGAACTTCCATTTTCATTCGGGATACTATCATTGTCTAATTACCTCAATGAAATTATTATGTATTGTTATTTACTCATCATATATTATGTGTGAGTATCATATATATGTGTACAAAACAGAACCCTTCCTTATTTTATGGATAGTTACACATTTTTAAAGGAACTTTCAATGTTGTTTCCAAAATACAAGCCCGATACAAGGGAATTTCTCAAATTCTTTCCTATTTTCAAGGGCACTCTATGATCTGTTTTTGGAAACCTTTATCTTTATAAAATCATCCATTTTATTATGAAAATACTATCTTACCTCACTTCTGGTTTTATTCAAAGATTTTCCAAAAAAGAACTCTTCTTTTCAAAATAAAAGAGTATTTATCTCAAGAATTGCTTAATGATTCTATAAGAGTGTTTTCATCTAATTCAACACTCTTGTTGATTCCATGGTATTTTTGGGTTTAATAATTTATGAAGTCATATACCATATTTTATTTAAAGGTTTATTACTAACTCTATTGTGGATGATTTGTCCTAAAACCATTGACCATATTATTTCGAATGGTTAGTGTTTATGTTCAATAATTGGGGAAAGTTTGTTACATTTCATATGATAGTTTCAATATGAATGTATATGTTTTTATGTTTATCCCCGCTCATATGAGGAATTAATTGGACTTATTATGTGATGGGTAGGGCCCTCTATAGCCCTTCGATGCATCGATAGGTCTCATGAGACAAATAGACGTGGAATTGGCTGAGGCCTTTCCCAATGTGATATGGATTTTGGCCGAGGCCTTAATCATTAGACGTCTTGGCTGAGGCCTTGACAAAATGTTTCAGAATGTCCTTAATTATGCATTCCATCATTATGAGTTCAGCTATTGATATTTTATGTGGTTATTCGACTAGTATAATACCCATGATTATGTTTTATTATGGCATTATTTACTCAGCTCATATTCCTGCCATAATGTGTTCATGTTTATTATTAAAGGCATGTGTTTTCAATTATTTACCATGTCTAATGTTTATATTATCTTCCACTATATTGATTACTCTTACTGAGCGTTTGAGCTCACCCCTTTATTATGTTTCATTTTCTCAAGACATGAAGAAGTATTTTATGAATGACTTTCAAGCATAATCTAGGAGATGTGATGACTGTAGTGGAATAAATTAGTGTTTTTTTCCTTTCCTTATGTAATGTTGAACTTATGTATGTATCTTGTTTCCAATAATACTAAACTACTTGGTCCTTTGGAATTATTATTCCTTATATGTATGCCAATGTAATCAAATAAGGCACCAACTCCGGGCAACTGGGGTCGGGTCCTTACAGTTGGTATTAGAGGAAAGTTTAGTAGAATACTTGGAAACTAGATTTAGGAAACGTAAGATTAGGTAAGAGTCCCTAAGTTAGTCTTTGAGGATATACATACAATAACGTCTTGGTATTTTGGTAAGGAATAGATTATGTGGATCATTAAAGCAATACATCCCTATCTGGATACGATCAGGTAGAGGCGACTTTGGCACAGATGTATCTAGGGGTAAAACCCGAAAACACCGCTTTGAGATAGACTCGAACGGGAACAGGTGCACGACAATGGGCCTTGCTGCACTCTTGGTTACGACACTCCCGAGGGATATGCTTAGGATAATTCACATTTTCTTTACAAGACATTATGAAGGATTTTAATGTAAATATTCCTCAAAGAATCCATTTTTGTGAATATGGGATTAGCCATGCGTAGGATCTCAATTTTTCTGAGTATTTTTAAGTTAATATTATAAATTGTGATTCATAACCTAATATAGTGTATTCCATTATCTAGATATGGAACCTAGTGGACGGAATGGAAATCGCATGAATGCACATGTCCCCTGTAGGGATTTTCCTCCGATGCAAGACAATGATGTTGGATCTGGTGCTGTGACTGGTGCTGAGCAACTCATCACTATACTGGGACAACTTACTCAGGTTATGAATAATAACCTTACCCATATGGAGCATCCAGATCCACCACGTGGAGGATCCATTCTAGATCTCTTTATGCGACAACAACCTCCATCATTCAACGGGACTACAAACCCATTTGTAGCAGAACAGTGGATATGTTCCCTTGAGAAGATATTTCTTTCCTTGGGATGTAATGAAAGAGAGAAGGTTGTTATGGCAGTATATCATCTATCGGGATATTCGGATCAGTGGTGGTCATTAATCCAAAACAAAAAGGAGGAGGGAGAGATAGAAGAGATGGAATGGAGGGATTTTAAGGAAATATTCTTAGAAAAATATTCCCCTCGCGAGAAGCGAACAGATATGGAGAGACAATTCTTGAATCTGAGGTAGAAGGAGGATGAAAATATTTCCAAGTATGAAGCCAACTTCATAATGATGGAAATACTTTCTATGGACTACATACGAAATCCAAGGAGAAAAATCGATCGATTCTTTGATGGCCTAAAGCCATTCCTTCGGCGGGCACTGGTCTCCCAAAATTTTTCATCATATGAGGACATAGTTTCATGTGCTATCAAGACCGAAAAATAATTCTCTAAGTCTTATGACTTTAAGGGAAAGTAAGAAAAGAATAGGGATTCTGAAAACCCTGGGAAAGGAAATAAGGAAACAGGGAATAAGGGAATAGTTGAATTTCTAACATGTGACAATTGTGGAAGGAAACACCCTGGTGAGTGCTTAAAAGGAAAAGGAGTATGCTAAAAATGTGGTCAGAGAGTCCATCTTGCTAGTGATTGCAAAGGAAAGAAGGAAGCCAATGATGTTCGATGCTATAATTGTCAGGATATGGGGAACTATGCTAATAATTGTCCAAAACGTCAAGGAAATATGCAATAGAAGAGGCCAAGGGAACAAGGACAAGCATATGTGATCAAAACTGCAGAGGTTGAAGTTCTGCGTGATGTGGTGGCAGGTACTTTGATCATTTCCTCATGCTTAGCCAATGCTTTATTTGATTCTGGATCATCGCATTGTTTCATATCTTCCCAGTTTTCTAAGAAAATTAGAAATTTCCAATTTGATTTAACAAGGGAGTTGTCAGTCAAAACTCCTAAGGGAAGTATCATTGCTACGAAGTTCTATGAATCAGTTCCCATTAAGGCATATAAATTTTCTTTATCTGCCGATCTTATCGTCATACCCATGATTTAATTTTATATAATCCTCAGTATGGATTGGCTTTCAGACCATGATGAAAAAATTTATTGTAAGAAGAAGGAGGTTACGCTTTTTGATGACGATGATAAAGAACACCTTATCTTTAGAGCAGAATCGTCACCACCTGATTCTTATCTAGATCCACCCCCAGTATCTCAACTAAATTCAATTATTGGGGAGGATGAGAATGAAATAACTGTGGGTGAGTAAAGGAATGTTCAAATAGAGGATGTACCTATTGTGAGAGAATATGTTGACGTGTTTCCAGATTATTTACCTAGACATCCTCCAGAACGAGAAATTGAGTTTTATATTGATTTAATTCCTGGTTCAAGGCACATATCAAAGACTTCTTATAGAATGACCACTATGGAATTAGTGGAACTAAAGAAACAACTAGAAGAATTGAGTAATAAGGGATTTATCCACCCTAGTGTTTCTTTATGGGGATCCCCTATCCTTTTTATTAAGAAGAAAGATGGATCTATGAGGTTATGTATCGATTACAGGGAGATCAATGCTATAACAATAAAGAACAAGTATCCCCTACCTCGCATTGATGATTTATTTGACCAACTGCATGGAGATCAATACTTTTCAAAGATTGACCTTCGATCTGGATATCATCAGTTTAGTGTGAAGAAGGAAGACATTCTGAAAACATCGTTTCGAACCAGGTATGGGCATTACGAGTTTACAGTAATGCCTTTTGGATTGACTAATGCACCCTCTGTCTTCATGGATCTAATGAACAGAGTTTTCAAGGAATATATTGATTATTTTTTAGTGGTATTTATTGATGATATCTTGGTATACTCCAAAAGCTACGAAGAATATGAAAATCACTTGCGCATTATCCTGAAGACTCTTAGAAGACATGAATTATATGGGAAGTTTAGCAAGTGTGAATTCTGGCTTCAGGAGATTTCTTTTCTTGGACATATTGTCTCTAAAGATGGAATACTAGTTGATCCTGCAAAGAAAAAGGAAATCTGATATTGGCCCATGCCAACAAACATAACTGAGGTACACAGTTTTATTGGCTTAGCAGGTTATTATCAGCGTTTCGTACAGAATTTTGCCCGACTGGCTAGCCTGCTAACAAAGCTCACACGTAAAGGGGTTAAATTTGTTTAGACAAAAGATTGTGAAGAATTTTTCTAAGAACTTAAGAGAAGATTAGTCAATGCTCCTATATTGACTATACCATCGGGGAATGGAGGGTTTGTTATTTATAGTGATGCTTCAAAGAAAGGACTTGGTTGTGTCCTTATGAAAAACGATAGGGTTATTGCTTATGCATCATGACAACTAAAAATTCATGAGAAAAACTATCCTACTCATGATCTTGAGTTAGCTACTGTAATATTTTCTTTGAGGATATAGAGAAATTATCTCTATGGTGAAAAATGTGATATTTATACTGATCACAAGAGTTTGAAGTATATTTTCTCATAGAAAGAACTCAACATGAGGCAAAGGAGATGACTTGAACTACTCAAGGATTATGATTTCATGATACACTACCACCTAGGGAAGGCAAATAGGGAGGTATATGCTTTGAGCAGAAAGGATCATGGAGTTTTGAACAAGATGAGAGTTGAAAGGGATACTATTTTCATGGATCTAGTAAAGATGGATATGGGAATAACCATGTAAGGTGAAACATCAATGCTTTTTCAAATGGTTTCCAAACCATATTTACTAGAAAGGATAAAAAGTTCTCAGGCTAATGATAAGGGATTTCAAAATAATATTAAATTTGTGAATGACGGGAGATTGAGTGACTTCATATATGAAGATGGAATTTTGAAATTTGGGAAGAGACTTTGTGTTCCCGATATACCTGATCTAAAGAGGGAATTTTTGGATGATTCTCATAGTTCCAATTTCTCTATACACCCTGGTAGCACTAAGATGTATAGATATTTGAAGAAACATTTTTGGTGGGACAACATGAAGAGGGAGATTGCTGACTTTGTGTCAATATGTATGGTTTGTCAACAAGTGAAAGCTGGAAGGCAACAGCCTGGAGGAGTATTGCAACCTCTTCCCATACCTGAGTGGAAATGGGATAATATCACGATGGACTTTGTCATGGGACTACCAAAGACTCCTAGAAGGAACGATGCAATATGGGTCATTATTGACCGTCTTACCAAGTCAGCGCATTTTCTTTCTATAAGAGAATATATACCACTTGAAAGTCTAGCAAGACTGTATATTAATGAAGTTTTGAGACTTCATGGAGTACCCCTATCAATTGTTTCTAATATTGATCCATGTTTTACGTCAATATTCTGGAAAATTATTCAGAAGGCCCCAGATATTGATCTTCATTTGAGCACTGCCTACCACCCACAAACTGATGGACAATCGGAACGGACAATTCAAACATTGTAAGACATGTTGAGGTCTTGTTCACTTGATTTTCAAGGCATGTGGGATCAGTACTTACCTCTCATAGAATTTTCCTACAACAATAGATTCCATTCAGGTATACAGATGGAACCCTATGAAGCATTATATGGGAGGCGATGTCGTACACCAACTTGCTGGGATGATGTTGGTGAAAGAAAGCTCGTGGGCTCAAAACTTGTTGAAGAAACAATGGAAAAGGTGAAGATTATCCAGAACCATATCAAAATAGCTCAAAGTAGGCAAAAGAGCTATGTAGATAACCGAAGGAAGAATTTGGAGTTTCAAGAAGGTGATCACATTTTCTTAAAGGTATCTCCATGGAAGGGAATTATACGCTTCGGTAAGAAGGGAAAATTAAGTCCTAGGTACATCGGACCTTTTGAAATTCTGGAATGAATTGGAGTCGTAGATTACCGTTTGGTAATGCCGCCAAGTCTCTCCAAGGTTCACAATGTGTTCCATGTGTCAATGTTAAGAAAGTACATTCCAGACCCAACACATGTACTCACTTATGAAGAAGTGGAACTTGAGCCCGATCTATCTTACTGTGAAGATCCTATCAAGATTCTTGATACTAGATAACAAGTTTTGAGAAATCAGACGACCCGTTTGGTAAAGGTTCTATGGAGGAACCATAGGATGGAGGAAGCAACATGGGAGCCTGAGGAGCTTGTGTTAAAGACATATCCAAATCTTTTTAGGTAATATTTTGTGAATTTTGAGGACGAAATTTTTGTAAGGAGGGAAGAATGTAACAAACCAATATTTAAAGGAAATTAATTTCTTATAAATAAGTCATAATCACATTAACTACTAAGTGCTATGGGACCCTTAAAACATAAGTTTGTCACTTATGTGATTTGAATTTCAAAAATCTGACATACACAATCGCGACCAGTAAGTTATTTAGAGTCCAATAAGAAAAACTTAATTTTTGGTGAATAGTAACCCACCCTTATGAATAGTAACATACCCTTATGAATAGTGATATAACCTAATGAATATTATCCTTACCTATGATAATATATAAATAATATTCATGTTGAAAGTATGATATACCTATATTTTAGAATAAGTTAATGAATGTTTTAAAACTGGTTTTTGATAATAAATTATGATTTTAATTAAATATTAAATTAATAATATTTAGAAAATTATTTTGGAAAAATGGACTTCATTTTTGGATTCTACATGTCAAAAAATAGTTGGGGTAAATTTTTGGGATTTTTCTGAAATACTTGAATATTTGATGAATAGTGACATATCATAAATTGCAAAATTAAGATAAATACACTAATTATAGAGTCATGTGTGATGTTCTACTGATTTAAACCCACTTGGTTCGTGATCACATGATAAAATTACTATTATTGGTCATGGAATACTCACTATTCCTTGTCTTGGGGAGAAATAACAAATTAATGAGTTTTATATTAAGAAATCCCCTCTCTCCTCCACTATAAAAACCCCCTCTCACCCCCTCTTCCAACCACTCCTCTCAAACCTTGTGCCTTCTCCAAATTCTGGCCAAATACCCTCCCAACCTCCTCTCCCACGTCCAAAAAGCTTTGGTCTCATTAAAAGACCAAAACATCTCCCTTAAAGAGGTTCTCAAGGAAGTTTGGTTTAAGAGGTAAATTCCTCTTTTCAATTCTTTGTCTTTCCTTTCAAGTTCATTTGTTTTCTTTTTCTAATACCTATCTTTATCCAAATTTTGTGATGAATACAGTAACTTATATGTACTGGAATGTTTTCATGATAGTGGAATAAGTTATCATCATCTCCCCCTTTTTACCTTCTTTTATACTAGTAGCAAGAACAACATCCGAGATGTGTCAATTTTACACATTCAAGGACGATGGACTTTCAATTTCTTTTATCATTCTAAATTATGGTCATGAAACCATTCTTGTTATGGTTTAACCAGATTATTATATATAATATAACCTATTTAAGATTCTGTAATCCCTTTTTTCAAATGGTGTTAGGTTATAAAGAAAAATGAGTTCATTGTAATCAAAACCCACAAATTAACCGAAATAATTATCATTAAAGTTCTATACGATAATTCATCCTCGTTCCATGTAACCAGGTTATATAAATGAAAAATAAAAACTATTTATGTTCATAAGTAATATATAATTTGAATTCTGGAGTTTTACATTCATTCCACATACTTAAATACAAGTGAACCGAAGATGAAAACAAAGAAAATGAACACTCCGAAGTGACAGAATTCAATACAATAACTAATCAATAAAGACATAAATGAACTAACCAGAATTATGGTAAAATAAATACATGTCTAATAGGTTCTTAAATAAGTTATTAACAAGTATAATTTCATAATCTAGGAGATTAAGTACAAGAGTGGAACACATTTAGAGTTAAGGTAAGGGTTTCTTCATCTCACTTCCATTTTTGTGAGATATTACGTAATCACTACTATTACTTTGTATGGTGTATGTATACTGCCCATTATTGTCTCATATCATGAATATATTTATTTTTATGATATTAAATTTATCATTTTACGATCATTAATTTTGGGGCATACGATTCAATTGATTACAAAGTGGTAAGGGTTTTTCCACCCGAACTTCCATTTTCATTCAGGATACTATCATGGTCTAATTACCTCAATGAAATTATTATGTATTATTATGTACTCATCATATATTCTATGTGAGTATCATATATATGTGTACAAACCAGAAACCTTCCTTATTTTATGGATAGTTACACATTTTTAAAGGAACTTTCAATGTTGTTTCCAAAATACAAGCCCGATCCAAGGGAATTTCTCAAATTCTTTCCTATTTTCAAGGGCACTATATGATCTGTTTTTGGAAACCTTTATCTTTATAAAATCATCCATTTTATTATGAAAATAATATATTACCTCACTTCTGGTTTTATACAAATATTTTTCCAAAAAATAACTCTTCTTTTCAAAATAAAAGAGTATTTATCTCAAGAATTGCTTAATGATTCTATAAGAGTGTTTTCATCTAATTCAACAATCTTGTTGATTCCATGGTATTTTTGGATTTAATAATTTATGAAGTCATCTACCATATTTTATTTAAAGGTTTATGACTAACTCTATTGTGGATGATTTTTCCTAAAACCATTCACCATATTATTCCGAATGGTTAGTGTTTATGTTCAATAATGGGGGAAAGTTTGTTACATTTCATATGATAGTTTCAATATGACGGGTGGGCCCCGCTATATCCCCTCGGTGAATCAGTAGGTCTCATGAGACAAATAGATGTGGAATTGGCCGAGTCCTTTCCCAATGTGATATGGATTTTGGCCGAGGCCTTAATCATTAGACGTCTTGGCCGAGGCCTTGACAAAATGTTTCAGAATGTCCAGCATTATGCATTCCATCATTATGAGTTCAACTATTGATATTTCATGTGGTTATTCGACTAGTAGAATACCCATGATTATATTTTATTATGGCATTATTTACTCAGCTCATATTCCTGCCATAATGTGTTCATGTTTATTATGAAAGGCATGTGTTTTCAATTATTCACCATGTCTAATGTTTTTATTATCTTCCGCTGTATTGCTTACTCTTACTGAGCATTTGTGCTCACCCCTTTCTTATGTTTCATTTTCTCAGGAAATGAAGAAGTATTTTATGAATGACTTTATATAACACCCCAAGCTTCCACGGTACGCTTCCCTTTCAATAATACAGAAGCGTGTGTTGTACGCAATTTCGAGTTCTAACACACACACCACAACCAATCAAACTAGCCATTATGAATAGTAATACCCACTTTTTGAAATTTTATAAAATTTATCTTTCAAAATAAACTTAATTTTTGGATTCGGAATATTGAAATTATCCTAGGGTGAAATTTTGGTATTTTTCTGAAAACTTTCAATTTTTGATGAATAGTGAAAAAACACTGAGTTATAGTTAAAACCGAATTTTTATTTAAATAATTATTTAGTTTATTTAAATTTAATTAAGGTCAAAATATATAAATAATACCTATATAATTTCAATGTAATTCATTTGACTTAGTTTAGAATAATTTTAGATATATACAAATTTTATTGAACTTTTCACCGTCTTTTACCCACCTCCTAGGAGAATTTGGAAATTCACATAAAACTTAATTTTACCGCTTCTGTGAGTGGAATTTCGAAAATACAAGAGACATGGTTAATATCAAGGAGTAAAATGTGGTTCAATGAGATGAAAATAATTTTTGTTGAATAGTAACTTTTTACTTTTATTTACCACGGTTAAAAGTAAATAGGGTAATTAAGGGTAAAAATGATATTAATATTACCCTAACACATGTCCTAATTCTATTGGACAAGTGTATATAGACCAAAAAGAACCTTAGGAATGAAATAATATCATTTAGGTCCACTTGTATTAGATTAGGACATTTATTATTATTTAATTCAAAGAAGAGTTAAAAGAGTTAAAATAAAAGTTTATTTACGATTTTTTTTTAATATAGGGTTATATATAAGATAAATTCAATTGTAAATATTAATTAGAAAGATAAAAATATTTCATACATAATGGTATTTTATTTTTAATTTTTATACATTAAATAATTTAATTTATTTATGACACAATGGTGATGTAGTAATTATCCAATTAATGAAATATTAAAATAATTGATATTATAAATATCAAAATAAATGTAATTTGAGACTTTTTATGAATTAAACTAATTTTATAGGTTAATATGACATATTATTATTGGTTATATAATTTTTTTTCGAAGCAATAATTCTGTTATGAAATCATCAAAAACAAAATACCCAATAGTGTCAAAATTGATATAAAAGAGTTTTTAAAACAAATATTATATTATTAATTTATATTAAATTCCTAAAAATCTAATTTTTGGCCAAGCGACTTATATCATGATAGGTGTATCATTAATGGACCACTTGGGGGTCTCTTGGATGTATATAGTAAGTTTATTAACTATATAATATAAAAATAAAAAGTGACATGGTAAGTGTCAAACTAATTAACTAAGAGTTAAATCTAAAACATAAGGTTAATATAATGACCCAAACCTGTCTAAATTATATTTGTTGAGTGGTTTTAGACCCATACCAACCTTAACCTTTAAATAATCTACTTTTGAGCCATTATAAACCGAATATGAATTTATTATAAAATAATATTTCTAGCTTTTCCAAAGGTGCCCCTCACCCCTCTTATAAAAGGGAACTCCCCCTTCTCACTAATTCACACATTCAAAGCCTCTTGGATCGGCCAAACCCTGACCAAATACTCTCTAAACTTCTCTCAATACAACCTATAGGCCTTAGTTTGATCATAAAGCCAACCTAAGGGGCCCTTTTGATCAAATCAAAAGGAAGAACCCGAAGAAGAGGTAATGTTTTCACCACCCTTTTTCAAATTCATTTCTTATTTAACTTCTTCTTTCTTTGTTATTCCCATTATAAAATAATAAATCTAGTATCTCCTATATACTGTGATATTATTATAAATATGGTACAACCATATTCAGTATTCTATCCATCCTTTGAATGACATGTCACCATACGTGCGTACGTACGGCTTACCGTCTCCACGTCGTGGTGTAATTGTTATTCAATATATTATTATTTGGATGGGTATAATAATGATGTGTAATTCATGTAAATAATAAATATAACATTATAATTATTCTGTATATATGATATACCATCCAATTATATATTATTTTAATATCAAAAGAATGATATTGTCTCTCATACGTACGTACGGACTACCGTCTCCATGAACGCGATGAGATTCATTCCCCATCGTATCCATTCAAGAATAATTCTCATTTTATGATTAAAAGTAATGTTTAAGAACTTTATATCATTCTGGATATGAATAAGGTACAACCTATCCATAACAAAAACGACTTATGTAACAAAACATATAAAAGAAAACGAGTAAGTTAACACTCGAAACAATGATAATACTAAGATATTATTAACAAATCAATGTTAAAAGATCATATATGATATCATAATTATGTATATGGTTCTTTTATAATTTAATAACAATGTTTTAACTATTATACATGAGGTTAATATACCATCGACTAAGGAAAAGTACAAGGTAAGGGGTTTCTTATCTCACTTTTAATTCCGTGAGATTTCCATTGTTCACCACTTATTTATTGCATGTGGTGTGTGTACTACCCATGATTGTATTCATTGTATAGTATACTTTAATTAATGTATATTTACATCATCATTGTATGATCCTTCTTTCATGGGTGTATGTTTCATATGTTACCAAATTGGTAAGGGGTTTTCATCTCACTCCTTATTCCCGTGAGATTCGTACGATATTGCCACTATTACCTTTTGTGTGGTGTATGTACTGCATATAATTGTATTCTTTGTGTAATACACTTTAATTTATGTGTATTTACATATTCATTGTATGATAACTCTTTCATGGGGTGTATGTTTTGTATGTTACCAAATTGGTAAGGGGTTTTCATCTCATTCCTTATTCCCGTGAGATTCATGCCATATTGCCACTATTACCTTTTGTGTGGTGTATATACTGACCATAATTGTATTATTTATGTAATACACTTTAATTTATGTGTATTTACATATTCATTGTATGATACCTCTTTCATGGGGTGTATGTTTCGTAAGTTACCAAATTGGTAAGGGTTTATTTCACAATCTCTTCATTATCCGAGGTTGTTTATACATAATTATCTACTGGGACATCTTTATCATCCACATCCATGTTTCTTAAAAATGTCTTTCAAATTTTTTTACTATTTAATAGACAATGGGTTAAAGTAATTTATATCCTTATTTAACCTTATACGTTTTTGAAAGGAATCTTTCCGTCGTTTTCCAAACAAGTTACTTTTTGACCTTTTCGACAAAACTAAGGTAAGAATGCTTTTTTAATTATATGGCAGGTGTGGTTATTCTCCACCGTTATTACACCTTTGAAGATTCCCTTACACGCTTATAAGGATATTTTCAAAATAAAGGGTTTCTTTTATAATTATGTGATTTTTAAATGATTTCAAAAAATAGATATTTCTCTCAAATATATGAAAACCCAGTGCCAATGTATACGTATTTAACGCAAGCTTAAAAATGTTTTCAGAGAACCCGAATCTCGAGTGTGGTAGATAGGAAGGGATTGAGCGTGGACCCATCATTGCCTGTAATTAGTCAAGCAGTCTCAGAATTAGTTATTTTGTTTTCAGAATCTTGCATAATGTTTTCATAAAAACACTGGAGTATATTTGAGCAATTTTAAACGTAAGTATCTTCTAAAAAAATTGCATCGGTAGGTCTCATGAGACAAACTAGTGTCTTGGAACAAGGCCTTGACAAAATCTTATTTGTAGTCTTGGCACGAGGCCTTGGCTACATGGTTATGATAGTCTAGCATTATGCATTCCATCATTATGAAAGTGGTTATTAATATTGCATGTGATTATTGGACTAGTAGAATATCCATGTGAATAAGTAAATGACATTATTTCATTTTATATTTACCATATTATGTTGAATTTCAAGTTTAAAAGGCTTTTGTTTTAGCTATACATTGCCTTAAATGTTTATGTTTATTTATTAATGTTTCCGCTATATTGTTATCCTTACTGAGCATCTGAGCTCACCCCTTTCAATGTTTTATTTTTCCCAGGATGTGAAGAAGTAATTTATGAATGAACTGCAAAGATAATATAAGGGTATATGAAGACAAGATGTTTTTGTAGTAGTTATCACTTTATAATGTAATGTAAACTTTATGAATGTATCTAGTGTTTCCAAGGCTACTAAACTAATCGGTCTTTCGAGACTTGATCTTTCTTGTGATCATGCCAATGATATGTAATAATGCACCGACTCTGGGTAACTGGGGTCGGGGCGTTACACTTGAAATCATAATCTAGGAGATGTGATGACTCTAGTTGAATAAATTAGTGTTTTTTTCCTTTCCTTATGTAATGTTGAATTTATGTATGTATCTTGTTTCCAATAATACTAAACTACTTGGTCCTTCGGGATTCATATTCCTTATATGTATTCCAACGTAATCAAATAAGGCACCAACTTTGGGCAACTGGGGTCGGGTCCTTACAGACAAACATATATCAAGGTCCAATTAGATAGGTTTCCATTACAAATTTATAAATTACCATACACTTTATAAATTTCAATTCGAATACATTAAATTTCCACCAATTATTTATCCAATCCCTATATAAAATGTTAGCACAATTTTATGGACATAGAAATCAAGGAACCAAAACATACTTTAAGAAATGTACATAGTAATATAAACATGGAATGGTATATGCATGACATAAAAATCCTCAAGTTCCTATAATGATTCATGTAACAATACTTTCTTACCAATTCGGGCCAAGGATAAAAATCCATAATCATAAGGAACAACAAAAATAAAGTGCATCACCCAATAGTGAATTTAAGTCAACTATAATAAGAATAATCCAAAACAACATGTCCCATCCCAGGTAGTTTTTATTTTCACTATATGTGGGTTAGATACTCCTAGGAACATGCTCATGAACAAATATTGACATACCCTATTTCTCCTTTCTACCACCCCAATTAGTAAAACAAGGAAAATAAAAGAAAATAATCTAATATGATACCACCTTGTGGAATCTCAGACCTTGTTCACTCATAAGTAACTAAAATCGGTTGGTTACATGGCCTCAAGCACACCTCCTTGTATTCTAGTGGTTACAAACTAGTAATAAGGGACTTTGGAGGAACTGTGGGGAGACTATACCCTCATGACCATAGTGTAGCATAATGTTATATCCATATAAATCAATAGTGGAAGCATAAAATATAACCAAACAGTGGAAGAGTAACCATACATCATATAACTAACCAAGTAAATCACATACATCAACGTCATATATAAAAATTATTATCATGCCATGCTATATAAAAAGGAAATATAAGGGGATTAGGGGAACATGTATATATAACATACTATACAAAAATGAACAAAATACCCAAGCCTATCTCTAGTAGAATCTCAATACTCATGGATTGGATGTAATTACACACTATTGTTGGTGTCCTACTAAGGATATCTCACACCCTGTTCAGGCTATTCTCTCCCCCCCGTCCACTATCCTAGCATAGTAATCAATCATTCATAACAGGTTTCTTTCCATTATCCTTACCTATATCTATATAGTCTATCCGGGTACCCAACGACATCCTGAACAGGGTGTGAGATATACTCAGTAGGACACAATCAACAGTGTCTAATTACATAAAATCCACGAGTATATACTAAGAAGTGTGCATGTAACAATATAGATGTAAATGAAATGTGGTAAATAAATAACCCACATAGGTCTGGATTCCCATGGAATTCCCTCCCTCTACTACCTACTTTGGCCCAAGCTAGAATATATTTGAGTAAAAAGTCAGTCATGATTTAATTTATAATAAAGTCACAATAGCCAAATCATATTCAAGGTGTTTCCCATGGTTCATACTTATATAAGGGATACATAAGTACCACTTCATCACTTCTTCATAGAAGAGGTAGATAAGGCTATCATAAAAGTAAATCACTGACCAAATCAAAGTTTTTTTTGCCTTATAAGACATGCCATATAGTCAATTCATTATGATTTTACATATGTTCCCATCCATGGAATTCCTTATTGGGAACCCAGGTATTGCCATAGATGTAACTCAGAACCCATCACCCTACAATCTCATTCATGGAATTCCTCATAGGAACCCAGGTATCACTCTAGGTGTGGTATACTGACATATCCCTCTAAGTCCCTCATTATCATTCCACATAAGGAGCCCAAGTATTACCTATGGAATATATAACAATCTTCCCTCTAAGTTCATCCTTGGAATTTCATAAAGGGAATCCAAGTATCACTCCCAGAATATATAAAATTCTTTCCTCTGAGTCCATCCTTGGAATTCCAAAAAGAGAAGCCAAGTATCAATCATGTCAAGTATAATGAAACTACCAAGTGATTCTATCCATGGAATTCATATCAGAACCCATGTATCACCCACGACACATGATAATTCATTTAGAATTAATTTAATTCAATAATCCCAAAGATTCAATTCATGGCGTTCCAAGTAAAAACCCATATATCACTCATGTAATTACATAAATAGATGATAATGGGCCTACATTCTATCTATACCATCTTTAAATTTAAATATCTCTATTGGATACTTCAATTATTAATAAAATATCAAGCCTAAGCAAGAAGGGATGATGGCCCAGGGTATAAGGATATGGTTTTCCATTCCCTATTTAGTTAAATTCAAATTAAAACTCAATAAACTCGTTTGAAATCCCAAAATAAAGGGGTAAAAGAGCACACCTTAAGAGGTGAATCAAATTCACAGGCCACCCATGGAAGTTTTATCCAATTTAGAAATATACCCAAGTGGTGGTACAATTCAAGGCCCTTGACCTCCATTAAGACATAAATGAGTCCTGTGAATTATATAGGTCATACCTATTCATTTAATTTAATTAAAATTCCATTTAACATGAATCACTTAGAAAATTAAGCGTGTGACATAATCACATAATACACACACACCAAGACATTAAGGGAAAATAATGAGACTACACACCTTATCTTGTTAGTCAAATCATTGTCTCTTATTATCTTCTAATCCAATATAAAATAGAATAGATCAAGTAAATAAATGAATTCCATTAAAATATACCATATTAGCTTGAACCCAAATAAATTCATAGATAGTGAGATAAAAAATGAAAGGTGAAAGAGGAATAAAGATCCTACTAGTACACATATAACATGATAAATGGTGGATCAATCAGAGTCTGGATGGAGGTGATACCTCAATGCCAAACTTTTGGTATGAATGAAGAAGTTTCAACATGAGAGGCTTTCTATGTGTGGAGGAGAAATGAAAAATAGGGGAGGAGGTAATAAGAAAGGAGGGGAAAAAGCATAATTTCATCCTATAAAAAGGGTCACATGGTTTGGATGCACGATTGGATAAACTGTTCACTAACCGTGTGCTAAGAACTGCCCTAAGACACCCCTCACATGGGCTAGGCACATAGTTTGACTAACTGTGCACAAACTATGCAAAACACCTCTACAACAAGGTCTGAAACACTCGCATGACCATACGGCCTAGGATACACAGTTAGGATGAGTCGTGTGACCCTAGGAAGAGTACTGGACCACCCCACATATTTTAAACAAACCATGAAAACTAGGCAACATAGTTTATAATAACTATTTGGCCCACCTGTTTATTTCAAAAGATGGGGCTCTGGGATCCAAACAAGCCTTGAACACCCCCTTAACCCTCATGAACTCATTAAGCACTTCCATTAGGATAAAATTAAATTATTTAAACCTGAATAAAAAGGTTTTTTACCTCATATAAAATCTAGGTTATTATAATAAGTATTTCTAACTATTGGATGACCAGTTGGAAAGGGGTCAAATTTTACACTGACTAAATTAAATTTACTACAAGAACATAGATATGTGCTGATCAATAGTCTTATTTCAGATCCAATATTGTAGAAATGAGATTTTAAAAAAAGACATGATGAAGGGGTTGAGCTCAAAATGATATGGAATTAACAAAAGTTGTTAATAAGGAGGTTTTTGAATGGTTCACCAATCATATAAGTATATACTCATATTCATATTATTAATGCGTATTTATTTTTTCTATGTTTAAAGTAACACTTTATATCCACTTTTATAGATAATTAATATTGATAATTGAGATGAGATATCAAATGATTTGATGTTTTTGGATCGAGGTTCTCTAAGGAAGGCTAAGAGATTAGATGCCTCCAATATTCATGGATTTAAGTTTCATACAATTTATCATGAAAAAGGATTGAAAACTAAAAATAGTGGTGTATTTACACTTATATAGGTGGGATACTATAGAAATATGATTGATATAATAAAATTAAACTACCATGGTTAATTTTAAGTTGCTTTATTAAAATACAAGTGGGTTAACATTAATAGGGGTATAATGAAAGAGTCATTATATTTTACTTCTTTCAACTTCTCTCGCTTAATCCATACTAGGGGGAATGCAGAGCATGATACATTTATTTTATCTTTATAAGAGAATATGGTTTATTATGTAGATGATTAAATACATAAAGGTTGGAGTGTTTTTGTACACTTAAAATAGAGAGAATTTTATGATTTGAGTGATGAAGGTCAATTGGTACTTTTTGAAAATGAGCCTCATCAAACACAAAACATCCAACAGGTTTTCTATGATAATATTGAAATAATAGAACTTGTAAGAGAGGGTGAAAATTAATAACTCATCGTAATAGAGGTTTATAACAAATAAATACAATGAAGATTAAGATAATTGAATGTATAATTTTTTAATGAAACTATATTAGAATTTCTCATTTATAAGTGTTTCATATGTATACATATACATTGTTCTATTTTTATTTTTGTATAAAAATATTTTAATTATATTTTTACACATTTTACATATTATAAACCATTTAAATTAAAAGGAATTATAAGAACTAATTATTTTTTGAGACCCTAGTCAATCAACATCTCAAAGCACACCACCACTTCCATCAGCTTCATTAGATCTAACCGATTCAACGGTACCAGATACTTCTAGAAATCTAATAGATTCCCCAAATGACATTGGTAACCCACCACCAGATGCACCTTCAATGATGGATAAGTTGGTCACCCCTATAATTGGGGGATATTGGTGACTTACCATAACTGTTATGTATTTCATTTTACAAAAAAAGTATATATTTTATTAATTGATTAATTCATTTTTCAAATAGATAAAGATAACAATAAAAGAGATATTAATATTAACACAAAAGATGTATGGGACCTAAAATAATTTAAAATTATTATTCCATTTAATGAGTTTGGATGCTTACCGGTGATGCTACTAGAATTTATGGATAAATTCATGGGAAACTTGCTTACGAGATGGTGAAATTTCCTTTTAATTATAAATATTAGAGGCATATTCCCACATCTTGAAAAAATAAGATGTTTGATAACCAAGTAAAGAAAATATTAATTTAATATTCATTGATAACTAATTTAAAATCCCTAAGTAAAATTATTAATATACTTACAAAGTGTTATGTTTTTTATTTATAGATTTTTTTTTCATTTTAATGTCCCTAACTCTATTACACGCCAACGGACCCTAAAAAATTTGGGTAAGAAATATATATTATGGAATGAGTTTAATGACACATCTTTAAGATCTTGATAAATGTATGAGAAAGTTCCTAAATGCATATCTAGTGAGGAGTGGAATATGTTTGTCGATATTAACAGAGATGCATCTCATAAGGTAATTGTATATTTTATAGAATCTCAATAACATAAATACAATAAAATAATAATTTTTATTAATGTTTCTATTTTTTAGGATTTATCTAAAAAAATATAGTAAATCATGAAAAGAAAGTCATTCCTCATATAGTAGGGTCATAGAGTTTTTCTAGAAAAAGAAAAATAATGGTTGTATTTTATACATTATTATTTATATTATTTTATTAAAACTAGTGGTTTTTTTTCTAACTTTTATACTTTTTTTATAAAGGATTATGAATTAGGTCACTTGGTTGGTCATACAGAGATTTGGATTAAAGTTCATAGGAAACCTGATGGCATCTTTGTGAATGAACCTACCAAAGACATTGGAGTAAGTAATTTTAATTACTATTTAATGTTATTTCATTAATATAAAAATATAATAATGAAAAATAAATTAAAAAAAAATGAACCTCAAACCCGATTAAATGGGGATGACTACATGGATCAAACAGTTCCAATTATCTATATTGGTTTCATTTGATCCATGTATTCCTCCCTAATTAATTGGGCTTAAGGATTGTTTGATTTAATATATTTTTTCAATATTATGTTTTTATAGTAATGAAATTACATTAAATAGTAATGAAAAATTTATTAATTATACAATATTATAATGTTTAGATAATTTAAAAAATCATTGCTAATATTCCTGTATTAACAAGTTAAAATTAAATAAGCATGGGACGTGAACCCTTCAAAGTCATCATCAGTTTACCAGAATGATGCAGTTGTAATCATTTTAGAGAAGGAGAATCCTAAACATGTATGAGGGATATGTTTTATACTTAATTTATAATTTATCTTTGGTAGGGAATTTTCATCATTTATTACTACACCTAGTGGGGGTTTGAGTAGTTCCATTGATTGGGAATCATAGATAAAAATTTCAATGTTTAAAGAAGAAGATATAGAACATGAATATTATAGGAAAACATATGATCAGTGTTGGTAAGTAATGGAAAATACCTTAATTTATTTATTTCATTGGATTATGGTAATAATCCCTAAATAAATTTGTAGTCTTATAACTCATCCTAATAAGGTAAATTCTAAAGTCAATACATTAATCAATAAATATTTTTAAAAGATATAAAAGTTTTTAAAAATATGCATTAGGGGAGTAAAAACAAATAAATGGTAATTTTATGTCCATGAAATCATAAGACAATGACCATCAATTTATTTTTGAAATGTAAGAACTCATTTCATGTCAATCTAAGTTATGGTTTTCCTGGGATGTCCATAAACACGTTTTTAGTGTTTTAAAACACTAAAATATTTGTGTAACAGTCAAAACCATATAAAAAAACCTCAAATTAAAATTGAATCATGAGAAAACCACCATTGAATTATTTTTGATTGTATGAGTCAACATCATATCCATCTGATATGCAGTGTGCTCAAAATGACTCAATAAGCATTTTTAAAAGAGACCAAAGTCTTTAAAATCTTGCATTAGGGGGATTAAAATTAATAAAATTGTGTCAGATAGACATGAAATCATAAGAAAACAACCATATATTTTTTTTTTAAAATGAATTATTTGAAACCACATTAATCTGAGTTACACATTTTTCTGAGATTCCCATGAACACATTTTTAGTGTTTTAAAACACTAAAATATACATGTAATGGTCACAACCATATAAAAATAACCTTAGATTGATGTGAAATCAAGATAAAACCATCTTAGAATTATTTATGATGTGTATGAGTAGATATCACTTCTATCCGATGTGTAGTGTTCTCAGAATGTTTCAATTAGCAGTTTTAAAAGATATCAAATTCATTAAAAGTGTGCATCATGGGGTAAAAACTATGAAAATGGAATCAGATTGCCATGAAATTGTAGGAAAATTAATATTTATTTATTTTTGGAATATAGGGATTGAATCCATGTCAATCTAAGTTATGGTTTTCTTGGGATGCCCATAAATGAGTTTTTAGTGTTTTGAAACACTAAAACATGCGTTTAACAATCCAAACCATATAAAATGACATAAGATTGATGTGAAATCATGGAAAATCCATGGTTGAATTATTTTTAATGTTTAAAAGTAGACAACACATCCTTATGACATGAAGTATGATCATAATGGTATAATAAGTAGTTTTAAAAGATACCAAAGTCTTTAAAAACATGTATCAAAGGATCAAAACCAAAAAAATGGAATCTGATGGCTATGAAATTATAATACGATGAGTATAGATTTATTTTTGAATTATAATAACTAACTCTATTTCAATCTGAGTTATAGTTTTCTCGGTATTCCTGTAAAAATGTTTTTAGTGTTTTAAAAAACAAAAACCTATGCATAATGGTCAAAACCATAGAAAAAAAACCTTAGATTGATGTGAAATCATGATAAAAAAATAGTGGAATTATTTTGGATATGTATGAGAAGAAAAAACATACACACGATGTGAAATGTGATTGAAACGATTCGATAAGAAGTAAAAAAAATACTAAATTCTTTAAAAACATGAATCATGGAGTCAAACCCAAGAAAACAGTATCAGATGGCCATGGACTCATAAGATAATAGCCATATATTTATTTTTGAAATGATGTAACTAAATCCATGAAAATCCGAGTTTTGGGTTTCCTGGGATGCCTCTGAAAGCATTTTTAGTATTTTAAAACACTAAAACACATGTGTAATAGTCTAAACCATATAAAATTACCTTGGATTGAAATGAAATCATGATAAAACCACATTTGAATTTTTTTTTGATGTGTTCGAGAAGATAACAAATCCATTTGACATGTAGTGTGCTTGAAATGACTCAATTTTAATAGATACCAAAGTTATTAAAAACATACGCTAGGGGGTTGAAACCAAGAAAATGATGTCATAAGATCATAAAATAATAGAACATCAACTATAGATTGATTTGTGAAATATAGGAATGGAATCCACATCAATTATAGTTATGATTTTTCTAGGATGTCCATAAACACATTTATAGTGTTTTAAAACACTAAAACCTACTCGTAATGGTGAAAAACATAGAAAATTACCTCATATTGGTGTGAAATATTTGGATAACCACCATTGAAAAATTTGTGGCATGTATGAGTAGAAAACACATCCATCCGACGTGTAGTGTGCTCAGAATGTATCAATAAGTAGTTTTAAAAGATATCAATGTCTTTAAAAATGTATATCAGGGGTTTAAAACCATGAAAATGACGTTAGATGGCCTAAAATCATAGGAAAAAAACTATAGATTGATTTTTTAAATGTAAGAACTAATGCCACATCAATCCGAGTTACTATTTACCTAGGATGCTAGTAAAATGTTATTATTATTTTAAAACACTAAAATGTTCATGTAATGGTTAGAACCATAGAAAATTCCATTATATCGGCCTGAAATCACGGTGAAACCACTTTTTAATTATTTTTAATGTGTATAAGTAGAAAAAATATTCATCTGATGTGCAATGTGCTCAGAATGACTTAATAAGAAATTTTAAAAGATACCAAAGTCTTTACAAACATACATCATGGGGTCAAAACCAAGAAAAAAAATCAAATAGATAAGAAATCATAGGAAAAACACTGTATGATTATTTTTTACATGTAAGAACTTATTCCCCATTAATCCATGTTACAATTTTCCCAGGATGTCTGTAAAGGCTTTTTTTGCGTTTTAAAATACTGAAAGATGTGTATAATGGTCAAAACCATAGTAAATAACCTTTTATTGACATGAAATCATGAAAAAACACTATTTAATTATTTGATATGTTCATGAGTAGACAAAAAATCCATCCGACATGTGGTGTGCTTGGAATGACTCAATAAGTAGTTTTAAAAGATACCGAAGTCTTTAAAAACATGCATCAATGGGTCAAAACCAAGAAAACAACATTATATGGTCATGGAATCATAGGAAAATGACTGTATATTTATTTTTGAAATATAGTAATCAACACTACATCAATCCGAGTTTTGGTTTTCCTGGGATGCCCATAAACACATTTTTAGTGTTTTAAAATACTAAAATGTGCGTGTAACGATCAAAAACCTAGGAAACGACCTTATATTGATGTGGAATCATTGGAAAACCATAATTAATTTATTTTTGAAGTGTAATATTATAAAACATGTTTATCTAATGTGTGGTGTGCTCAGAATGACTCAATCAATAGCTTTAAAAGATACCAAAGTCTCTAAAAACATAAATCAGGGGGTCAAAACCAAGAAAGTAATATCATATAACCATGAAATCATAGGAAAATAAATATAGATTTATTTTTGAAATTTAGTAACTGAATCCACATCAATCCATGTTATGGTTTGTTTGGGGTGCTCATAAATGCATTTTTAGTATTTTAAAACACTAAAACGTGCTTGTAATGGTAAAAATAGTAGAGAAAGACCTCATATTAGAATAAAACCATTGAAAAACCATTGTTGAATTATTTGTGACATGTATGAATAAATAAAAAGTCCATATGATGTGTTGTGTTCTTGGAATGACTCAATAAGAAGTTGTAAAATATAAAAATGTTTTTAAAAATACGCTTCAAGGGATAAAAACCAAGAAAAAAACATTGGAGGGCCATGAACTCATTAGAAAATTACCATAGATTTATTTTTGAAATTTAGGAAATGACTTCACATTAATCTAAGTTATGGTTTGTTCAGAAATACCATAAATGTGTTTTTAGTGTTTTAAAACACTAAAAAAACATGTAATGGTCAAAACCGTAGAAAATAATATAAAATTGATGTGAAATCATGAGAAAACCATCATTAAATTATTTTTGATGTGTGTGAGAAAGCAACACATCCTATGATGTGTAGTGTGCTAAGAATGACTTAATAAGAAGTTTTAAAAGATATCAAAGTCTTTAAAAATGTGCATCATAGGGTCAAATCCAAGTAAATGATGTTTTATGACCATGAAATCATAGAAAAATAAATGTTGATTGATTTTTGAAATGTAGGAATTGATTCTATGTCAATCAAAGTTATGATTTTCTTGGGTGTATGTAAACGCATTTTTAGTATTTTAAAACACTAAATCATGCATGTAATGGTCAAAACCATAACAAATAACCTCATCTTGACATAAAATCATGAGATAATAAACATTTAATTATTTTTTTAAATATAAGAAATGTTATCATATGAAAGTATTTAATTTTTTTATTGAGTGATTTTGAGTAAACCTCAAGTTTGTTTAAAAATTGATTATATTTTTATGTACTTTTATTTTTGATTTCCAAGTTTTGAATCATATCTTAAATAGGTAAGTCTATGTTTTCAAAATTTTATACATGATATATTATTATTTTCATGTTAAAACTAATTTCATATGTTTTATTAACAAAATAAAAAATGTTAACTACAAAATTAAGAATACATTCTTAGAATATTATGTTTTTTATTTATTTTCTTAAATTTTATAGTTTGTATTGTAGGTGGTAGATGCCAATAGTATGTAGAATCTTGACTGTTCAAATCCATGAAACTCTTCAAAAGGTAGTTAAGATGACTCATAGTGTTTTTGGTATGGTTATATATTATCAATGATTCTACTGTAATTCTTATTTATTATGTTCAGTTATAATTTTTACCCTTTTTTGTTTCAGTTAATGACATGATGTGGTCGGTTTTTCATATGATGACTCTAGCTATAGAGGTAGTTAGATGCAGAAGAGGTTGTGTGATGGACGTATTGGTCAAGTGTTGTTAGATATTGGACATATTTTATCTATATAAATATCATTATTGAGATTATGGATGACCAATGATTTTTTATTTATGACTGTGAATGTGTGGATGTAAGGATGTATGGATGTATAAATGTATGATGCGTTTATTGTATATTTATGGTTTAGTCTATTGTATGATTGAGTTTTTTATATGCATATTATTTTTTATTAAATATATATATTTTTTAAAAATTTGATATATTTAGCATTGATTTCTAATAAAATCTACTAAACATAACTATTGTTAATTATTTTAGCAGTGTTTATGGTAGTTTTAGTTAAAATTTTCCCCCAGAAAGGTAAATCATCTTTAGATTATTTAGAAGAAGTTATGAAAATTTCCACCATTTTTTCCTCAACCCCCCCTCTAAATGAATATAATACCACCACTAAGTACCTAAAAAAATACACATATATAAACCACCACTAAACTATAAAAAAACCTCTAAATGATTTCCAACCGTGAAATATATGGTGGTTTAAAAAACCGCCGCTAAGACTATATTTTTTATAGCATCTGATGAGATTATTTTTGGGATTAAACAATTATGGAAAATATTTTATACTTCCCATGACTTACTGATGTTATTAACATTTTCATGACTTATTATATTCCCCCTTTACTGATTTTATATGAAATGTGCATAATTTTTGTGAAATATTAATGTTTTAATATTAAGTATAATTTTTGAGCATTTTTAGAAGTAGTCCAATTGAGTCAGTTTAATGTTTTAATAATAACTGTCACTATAATGATCCAAATTGTGTGGTTCTTGTTTTTTAGGATTCTCCTTTCAATATACAACATTTCATTAGAAGGTACCATGATCTAATTCTGCCATTTGAAGGGTCATATGGTCCTCACAAACAAGACCAAAGAATCTGTGAACAAACTGGACCAACCTTGAAGATTGATTTACTGGGCTCAATACAGAAGTCCAAAAACATTAACTCTCCACCATAATTCGGGGGACACTACATGTCATATTGGATTAAAATTTCAAAGCCCAAATCCAAGTACATGGGGCCCAAATAAAGCTTTGAAGTCCATCCCACCATTCTGGACTAGAATTAAAATCAGTATAGTATGCATGACATATCTCATGATGTAAGCATAAAATAGAGCTGATATTTTTCAGTGTGAAATAGAAGATATAGGCAGCCGAATTTGTTGAATAAACCATTCATATTTTAAGGCATATTCATATTCAAAAACCCTTTCACATTATAGACTTCAAAAATACCGGATTGAAATGGACAGTTTAACTTTTTTTAATCAACCGGACATAAATTTTGATCCTTAAGTCCAAATGACTCCAAATTTTGAGATTAGTCGTCCAACATTATTGTATAAAACTTTGAAGAAGGAGATATTTGAATATTAGTCTGTCTGAATATCCAAATTGGCGATGCAAGTGGAGGGACATATTGGGAATGCAAACAGTCCACTCCTTGGGCTATAAATACTCTCCCCTTATCTCCTTGAGAGGGGTTGGCATTTCAGAAGAGAGGAGAACATATTGGCACGACCAAAGCCTTGACAAAGGCTTTGGAGGACCTTCCATAATAAAGTTTTTACTTGAGAGAACTTTCTTCCTCTCTTTGTTTTCACTTACTTTTGTGTCCTTCATTTTTGTAATTTTGTAAGTCCTTTATTTTGTAATTCTGTTTTAATGAAAGTTTATTCTTCAATATCTCTTATTCTCCTCCACCTTCTATATATTAATATTAATGTTATTAAAATAGTTTAAATTCAGTTCAATCCCCTTAACTTCTTTAGCTTCCTCATTCAATCGAAAGTTCGTTTTTAATTATCATCATTGTTCGTGTGTGTGTGTCGACGTACCACTCTTTTCTTATCCCTTTATTTTTCTTCTCTTATTAATTTATAATCATAATCATTATAACCAGATTATTAAACACCCAAATGGCTAAGTAAATCTCTCATTGGGGTGAGTTATAATTTAGGTATGTTAAGTGATTGAGAGCTTCTGCTCGATGAATATTCTTTAAATTAACATTGTGTATGTTGGACTTAACATGTCATGGATTAATGACTTGTTTTGTTTAACATGTGGTTTCCATGGATTATTGGAACCATAAATACACAACCATAAATAAGATCTGATTGATATTATAACCTTAAGTTAAGTTAAGGCTTGGTTTAAAGCCTTAACACTTAGGAATTCTAATCAACATCATCTTGTGACATGGGTGTTAATTTAAATGCAATATAAAGCAAAGCTCAAGGATATCACAAGCTTAAATAACCTAATGATGAACTCACCCCAATATTAATCAATTTTTTAAATCAAACATCATCCATAAATTATTTCATAAGCTCTGCAAACAAACCCCCCAATCAGAATACAATTAACTAAAAACAAACGACTATTACAAAGTATCATCGCCGAGGATTCGACCCGAGTGCTGCTATACACATTAGAAGAGCACCAGAACTTTGACCGGTCGATAGGCGACAATCGGCCGTGCGTTTCAAATGGCGCCGTTTCCGGGGAAGGTGCTTTAAGTAGTCATTATTTTCTGGTTATTGTAAAAAAAAACAAAAAAAAAACAAAATTTTTGAAAAAAATTGAAAAAAAAAACACAAAGAAAAACCCGTCTTACTCTTAAAAATCATAAACTGAAAAAATACAAAGGAAAAACCGTCTTCCTCATCCTTTCTAAATCTCTCTGAATGCCCCGTAGCCTCTGAAACAATCCATCATATTTGTTTGACCATGAAATTGATAGAACTCTTCGTCGACTTAGGAGAACCATTAGGGATAACCAAATCACCCAAGAACCAATCATTACCCTACCAATTGAATTTGATATGGCCAATCCTAGGGAACAAACATTGAAAGAAATTTCTGCCCCTGATATGAATTACCAACCCCTTGGTATTCAATATCCAAACATAGAGGCTGACTTCGAACTCAAATCGGGTTTGATTCATCTTCTACCTCATTTCCATGGGCTAGACGGTGAGGATCCACATCTACATCTCAAAGAGTTCCAGGTGGTGTGCTCTACCATAAAGCCTCAAGGGGTTTCTGAAGAACAAATAAAACTCCGAGCATTCCCTTTCTCCCTAGCTGACTCTGCCAAGTCATGGCTCTACTACCTCCCTCCTGGTTCCATAACTACATGGAATGACATGAAGCGTCTCTTTCTAGAAAAATTATTTCCTGCTTCTCGTACCGCTTCCATCCGAAAGGAAATAAGTGGTATCCGTCAATTCTCAAATGAATCACTCCATGAGTACTGGGAGAGGTTCAAAAATCTTGTTGCAACCTTCCCACACCATCAAATCCCTGAACAACTCTTGATCCAATACTTCTATGAGGGGTTATTGGCTATGGATAGAACCCTCATTGATGCCGCAAGTGGCGGTGCTCTTGTTGACAAAACTCTAGTAGCTGCAAGAGATCTCATAAGTAACATGACTGCAAACACACAACAATTCCATACTCGAGCACATGATCAAGTCAAAAAATCCCAAGATAATCAATCCATAGAGCCTAACAAGATGACTGAGTGGATGAGTGAACTTACAGGTCTTGTGCGTCAACTAGCGGTGGCTACCAAATCCCCAACCTCGTCTTCTCCACAATCAATGTTTCCTGGACCTGTCAAAAACTGTGGAATCTGCAACTCTTCATCTCATCCAACTGACACATGTCCACAAATTCAAGAGGATCAATCCGATTCATCTGGACCAATGGAGCTCAATGTAGCATATGCTAAGTGGAACCCCAACCCTCAACAATCAGGTCAGTTTGTTAGAAACTTCAACCAACCTCACTCTGAGCCCTTCTCTTATTCCTTTAACCAAGACCTTAGGTATGGTAATTCCATATCTCATCCCCATCAATTACCTCCTCAAAATCCAAACCAATTTCAATATAGTCATGGTGGTGGTAACTTCCATCAACCTTATCCTTTTGTTCCTCAACCTCAATGGAACAATCCTCCTCCTGGATTCCATTATCCTAGTGAGCCTTCCCAATTCCAAAACCAATACAATCGCTTTCCCAAGAACCAAAATCAAGGTAATCCCAATCTAGGACAAGCCTCTTCTTCCAAGCAACCATGGGAAAGTGCAGTGGAAGATCTTGCCTCCTTCACCCGTTCTAGACTTAAAAACATTGAAACTCAAATAGGTCAACTTGCATCCCACCTGAGCCAGCAACAATAATCAAATTCTTCCCAACTCCCAGCTCAACCATTACCCAACCCCAAGGGTAATGTAAGTGCAATTTCACTTAGATCAGGAAAGCAACTTGCTATGCCTCAAGATAAATCCTCAAACCCTACTTTGAATGTTGACCTAGAAAATGAAAAGAAAAAGAAAATTGAAAAGGAATCTGAATCCATTCCATCACCTCCTTCCATTCCACTTAGGAATCCAATTCCTTTTCCTCAAGCCGTTTCTAAACCAAGGAAGTCCTTTGAACCTGATCCTGAAATGCTCGACATGTTTAGACGTGTTGAAGTCAAAATTCCCCTCTTAGATGCCATAAAACAAATTCCTAAGTATGCCAAGTTTCTTAAGGAATTGTGCACCCACAAGAGGCAACTTAGGACCTTTGAAAATGTTTCCACCCAGCATTCTATTCCCATAAAGTGCAAAGATCCAGGGACCTTTACAGTCCCATGCCAAATTGGAAGTTCCAACTTTGATGATGCACTCATAGACCTTGGAGCCTCAATTAATGTCATGCCCAAATCCATATTCTCCAACCTTGGTCTAGGTCCCTTGCACCCAACGGGTGTTGTAATTCAGTTAGCCAATCGAAGCACAACCAGTCCTGAGGGAATAATTGAGGATGTCCTTGTCCGAGTCAATGATCTTATCTTCCCTGCTGATTTCTATGTCCTTGACATGGAAGGTGAGATGAACTCTTCTCGATCTCCCCTAATTCTAGGAAGACCATTCCTAATGATTTCGAGAACTAAGATTGATGTCCATTAAGGCATCTTATCCATGGAATTTGGTGACCAACTGGTCAAGTTCAACATTTTCCAAGCCATGAAATACCCATCTGAGGATCACTCTGCATTCTCAATCCATGCTTCTGAGGACACTTCTAAGATTAAATCGAACCCCAATCCACCATGTTCTTCATGTTCTAATGATAAAGGATCTTGTGAAATCTGCACCATGATTAACAAAGTCATAAATGGTGAAGTTGATGTGGACCTCTCATTCATAGACTCCATCAATCTAGAGGAACTTGAAAACTCTCTTGAATCCCACATCAACTCGGATCTCTACTTCTCCACCTTGGACAACATTGAGAAAAATGAATCTGAAGAAACTGAAGTCCCTTCCTCCATTTTTGAGTTGTCTAGCCCAAAAGTGAAAGATGAGATTAATCTGAAACCTCTTCCTGCACACCTGAAATATGCATTCCTCTTCCATGATCACTCATATCCTGTCATTATCTCTACCACACTTACTAAAACAGAGGAGTCCAAACTTGTTCAAGTGTTAGAGGAAAACAAAAAGGCCTTAGGTTGGACCCTAGATGACATACCAGGAATCAACCCTGCCCTTTGCATGCATCACATCCATCTTGAGGAATCATCCAAACCAATTAGACAACCACAAAGAAGACTCAATCCACTCATCCTTGAGGTAGTTAGGGAAGAGATCGCCAAGCTTCTTCAAGCTGGTATTATCTACCCAATTTCTGATAGTGAATGGGTTAGTCCAATTCAATTTGTACCTAAGAAGGGTGGGATAACTGTTGTCACAAATGAACATGGAGAGGTAGTCACAACTCGAGTGAAAAACAAATGGCGTGTGTGCATCGACTATAGGAAATTGAATGTTGAAACCCGAAAAGATCACTACCCTCTTCCATTCCTTGATCAAATGCTAGAAAGATTGGCCGGAAAGTCACACTATTGCTTTCTTGAGGGATACACCGGCTACTTCCAAATCCCAATCGCACCTTAGGACCAAGAAAAGACTACTTTCACATGACCCATTTGGAACATATGCATATAGAAGAATGCCTTTTGGCCTTTGTAATGCTCCTGCAACATTCCATAGGTGTATGATGAGTATCTTTTCAGAATTCATAGAACACTTCATGGAATTCTTCATGGATGACTTTACCATTTATGGCCAGTCATTTGAGTCATGCTTGCATTCACTCTCTCTAGTCCTTCAAAAGTGTGTCAAGTGAAACCTTGTGTTAAATTTTGAAAAATGTCACTTCATGGTAGCTAATGGGATTGTTATAGGGCACATAGTTTCAAAAGATGGTATTGAAGTTGATCTTGCCAAAATTGAAGTGATCCAATCACTTCCTCAACCCAGTTCTGTTCGAGACATCCGATCATTCCTCGGTCATGATGGTTTCTATCGGCGATTCATCCATAACTTCAGTAAAATTTCCCTCCCACTCACTCGTTTGCTCCAAAATGATGTCACATTACATTTTGATGAGGTTTGCAAGAGAGCCTTCATTGAACTCAAAACTGCTCTCACATCTGCCCCGATAATCCAACCCCCAGATTGGTCATTACCCATTGAATTGATGTGTGATGCTTCTGATAGAGCTGTTGGGGCTGTTCTTGGTCAAAGAAGAGAAAAAATTCCTCATGTCATCTATTATGCCTCAAAAACATTGGATGAAACTCAATATCACTACACTGTGACTGAAAAGGAACTTTTAGCTGTGGTTTATGCCTTAGATAAATTTCGGGCCTATCTCTTAGGTGCCAAAATCATTATCTTCACAGACCATTATGCTATTAAGTTATTACTCAAGAAAAGTGATTCCAAACCAAGGCTAATAAGATGGATTCTAATTCTCCAAGAGTTTGACCTTGAAATCAAAGATAGACCTGGAAAAGAAAACCCCATGGCTGATCACTTGAGTAGAATTCCTAATTCTCCTCATTCTGAAATCATTGATCCTGAATTTCCAATTGAGCACCTTTCATCTCTCACTCAAAAACTACCATGGTATGCCCCAATTGTAAATTACTTGGTTTCTGGTGTTTTTCCTGAAAATTTTTCAAAAGAGCAAAAAATGAAGTTGAAAAGTGATTCAAAATACTATTTTTGGGAAGAAAATAAACTTTGGAAAACTGGGGCAGGCCTGGTAATTAGGAGATGTGTTGATGAAGATGAATATTATTCCATCTTAGAATTATGTCACTCAATGCCTGGTGGTGGCCACTTTGGACCACAAAGTACCTCCCGAAAGGTCTTAGACTCTGGATTCTTCTGGTATTCCCTCTTCAAGGACTCACATGAGTTCTGTCAATCATGTCCCACATTCCAAAAGTTTGGCATAATCTCCAAAAGAAATGAAATTCCCCAAAAGCCCTTAATCTTTTGTGAAATCTTCGATGTTTGGGGTATTGATTTCATGGGACCATTTCCCCCTTCCAATGGATTCTCATACATTCTTCTTACGGTCGATTATGTTTCAAGGTGGGTTGAGGCCAAACCCACTAGGAAGGATGATGCTCATATTGTTAGTGAGTTCCTAAAGACCCACATCTTCCAAAGATTTGGCACACCACGTGCCTTGATCAGTGACTTAGGAACCCATTTTTGTAATAGAACCATGTAAGCTCTTCTGAAAAAGAATGGGGTTGTACATAAAACTTCAACTTCATATCACCCCCAAACAAATGGAATGGCTGAACTTTCTAATAGAGAAGTGAAAAGAGTGCTTGAGAGAATTGTAAAACCCACCAGAAAAGACTGGCCTGAAATACTTGGTGAAGCCCTTTGGGCTTATCGAACTGCCTATAAAACACCCATTGGGATGTCTCATTTTCAGATTATTTTTGGTAAATCATGTCACTTACCAGTTGAAATACAACATAAGTCTTTTTGGGCTGTGAAAACCTGTAATTTTGATTGTGAAAAATCTGGTGAAGAAAGATTGTTGCAATTGGCTGAACTGGAGGAGCTTCGACTTGAATCCTATGAGAATTCCATTCTGTACAAAGAGAAGGCTAAGGTACTCCATGACAGAAACATCCTGAGAAAGGTATTTCATGAAGGTGAAAAGGTAATGCTCTTCAATTCTCGATTCCGACTTCACCCAGGTAAGCTTAATTCTCGTTGGGAAGGTCGTTTTGTTATTACTAATGTTTACCCATTTGGTGCAGTGCAATTCCAAGACCCCTCTTCCAAAAGGACATTCATGGTTAACAGACATCGGTTAAAGCATCACCATGAGTGGTCTCACAATCCAGTATCCACGTCGACTTCCATCGAATCCCCATCCACTTCAATAGAACCACCACTGGATGGAGACCCAACAAATCCAAACCAGGGGGCACCTCTTTCCCTTTAACTATCTCTCTATCTCTTCCTGTCTCTTCCTCTTTCTTCTTCTTCCTCTCTTTCATTTTTTTACCACTTTATTCATCAAACCCTTTCTTTTTCTCTTTCTTGTGTGGGTGTGTATTTAAAAAAAAAACCTTAAAAACTAAAAAAACCAAAAAAACACAATTACTTAAAAAAAATTACAAGAAAAGAGTCATGCTTACTCACCATTGAGTTTTAAAATTTTTTCCAACCATTTTTGGGAGTTAACAGACATGTTTTCATCTCAAAAATTTTGTATTTTCATCATGACTTTGGATAAATAATTTTGTGTCAAAATTAAAAAATTTTGAATGCTCAATTTTTGATTTGGAAAATGATTTTCCCAAACCGTGAGAACAAACAATTTCTTTCATGCCAAGGCAACCTTTGGCCATCTTTTCAAAATGTGTGTTTTCACCCCCATTTGTGAGTCTTGATTTTGTAGACCTTCGAGCTGAATTTTCTGCCTTAGTGTGCATTAATATGATAGAGGCATTTTATGAACCACATGAAAATCACAATAGCCAAATAGCCTCCCATTTCCCTTACATTAATCCTCCTTTTGAAATCCCCTTCGAGCCTATGAAAACCTTTTCTTTGATATCCACATTACAAGCCCAATACCTTATCCCACCCAATATCAACATGTATTTTCATTGCATAAGTTTTTGAAATTTAAGTGTGGGGGGGAATGGATTTCATTTTTGGGTATCATTTCCTTACTTTCTAGTGTGTTATCATATTCTTGAGGGAAAGAATCCATTTTAGTGTGGGGGGAGGTTATCATTCAGTAGGATTTGGGAATTTATTGTACAAATGATATTGAAAAGTGTTCAAAAAAAAAATCAAAAAAAAAATCAAAATTCAAAAAAAAAATCAAAAAAATGAAAAAATGGGTTGTGTCTTGGGTAGGTCATAAATCACTCTTCCTCAACCTTTGATCTTGTTATAACTATTACAATTAGTGTCGTGAGGAGATCAAACATGGGTTGGGATATGAGTGTGAGATCTGTTTCAAGGTCAACTTTCGAAAAAACAAAGAAAAAAAAGTAAAAAAAGAACACCTGCATTATATTCTTATATCATTGGGAGAAGTTTGGTGGTTTGTAAATATTTCATCTTCTCATCCCCTTAATATTTTCCTCCTTTATTGTGTCTTTTTTCACACAATAAATCCCTTGTAAATATGTGTTTTCATTTCCTTCCATGTTTTATTTCAAAAAAATGTGCATTGTTTTTCTATGTTGGTATTTTAACCCTCTTATTCTCTCTC
Source organism: Viscum album (assembly GCA_963277665.1). Lineage (NCBI taxonomy): Eukaryota > Viridiplantae > Streptophyta > Magnoliopsida > Santalales > Viscaceae > Viscum > Viscum album. The sequence continues at coordinate 58,309,443 of OY728123.1, forward strand.
TTGGACATTATATTCCTACCATCCCATAGCCACAGAAAAACCCCATTAAAAAGACCTCTTGATTCTTGTTCACTTTGGATAGGTATTGTAAGCTGAGATCTCTTTTCAAACTCTAAGATTTTCACTTTTGGTTGGTGAAAGAGTGAACCTCCACAAATAAATTTTATCATCTTGAGAGGTGTGAGTTTTGAGTGTCCACATTTTCCATTTCTAAATTTGAGAATGGAAAAATGAATTAGTTTTGGAACATTTTTTCTGTAACAACTTGTGGTGTATTTCAAAATGGATGACTGAAATAGTCTAAACCTCCCCTGATTGGAGAAAACAAAATTTTAATATTTGTTGGTGAGTGAAAATGATTTTATCAGGTTTTTATATTTGTTGCACATGAGGACATGCACAAATCTAAGTGTGGGGGAGTTGATGTTATTAATATTTTCATGACTTATTATATTCCCCCTTTACTGATTTTATATGAAATGTTCATAATTTGTGTGAAATATTAATGTTTTAATATTAAGTATAATTTTTGAGCATTTTTAGAAGTAGTCCAATTGAGTCAGTTTAATGTTTTAATAATAACTGTCACTATACTGATCCAAATTGTGTGGTTATTATTTTTTAGGATTCTCCTTTCAATATAAAACATTTCATTAGAAGGTACCATGATCCAATTCTGCCATTTGAAGGGTCATATGGTCCTCACAAACAAGACCAAAGAATCTGTGAACAAACTGGACCAGCCTTGAAGATTGATTTACTGGGCTCAATACAGAAGTCCAAAAACATTAACTCTCCACCATAATTCTAGTGACACTACATGTCATCTTGTATAAAAATTTCAAGGCCCAAATCCAAGTACAAGGGGTCCAAATAAAGCTTTGAAGTCCAACCCACCATTCTGTACGAGAATTAAAATCAGTATAGTATGCATGACATATCTCATGATGTAAGCATAAAATAGAGATTAGATTTTTCAGTGTGAAATAAGAGATATAGGCGGCCACATTTGTTGAATAAACCATTCGGATTTGAAGGCATCTTCATATTCAAAAACCCTTTCACATTATGGACTTCAAAAAGACTGGATTGAAATGGACAGTTTAACTTTTTTTAATCAAACAGACATAACTTTTGATCCTTAAGTCCAAATGACTCCAAAGTTTTAGAGTAGTCGGCCAAAATTATTGTATACAACTTTTAAGAAGGATATATTTGAATATTAGGCTGTCGGAATAGCCAAATTGGCGATGCAACTGGAAGGACAGATTGGGAATGCAAACAGTCCACTCCTTGGGCTATAAATACTCTCCCCTTCTCTCCTTGAGAGGGGTTGGCATTTCAGAAGAGAGGAGAAAATATTGGCACAACCAAAGCCTTTCCAAAGGCTTGGGAGGACCTTACATAGTCAAGTTTTTACTTTAGAGACATTTCTTCCTCTCTTTGTTTTCACTTACTTTTGTGTCCTTCATTTTTGTAATTTTGTAAGTCCTTTATTTTGTAATTCTGTTTTAATGAAAGTTTATTCTTCAATATCTCTTATTATCCTCCACCTTATGTATTTTAATATTAATGTTCTTAAAATAGTTTAAATTCAGTTCAATCCTCTTCCCTTCTTTAGCTTCCTCATTCAATCGAAAGTTCGTTTTTAATTATCATCATTGTTCGTGTGTGTGTGCCGACGTACCACTCTTTTCTTATCCCTTTCTTTTTCTTATCTTATTAATTTATAATCATAATAATTATAACCAGATTATTAAACACACAAATGGCTGAGTAAATCTCTCATTGGGGTGAGTTATAATTTAGGTATGTTAAGTGATTGAGAGCTTCTGCTCGATGAATATTCTTTTAATTAACATTGTGTACGTTGGACTTAACATGTCATGGATTAATGACTTTGTTTAACATGTGGTTTCCATGGATTATTGGAACCATAAATACACCACCATAAATAAGATATGATTGAGATTATAACCTTAAGTTAAGTTAAGGCTTGGTTTAAAGCCTTAACACTTAGGAATTCTAATCAACATCATCTTGTGACATGGGTGTTAATTTAAATGCAATATAAAGCAAAGCTCAAGGATATCACAAGATTAACTAACCTAATGATGAACTCACCCCAATCTTCATCAATTTGTTAAATTAAAAATCATCCATAAATTATTTCATAAGCTCTGCAAACAAACCCCCCAATCAGAATACAATTAACTAAAAACAAACGACTATTACAAAGTATCATCGCTGAGGATTCGACCCGAGTGCTGCTATACATATTAGCAGAGCACCAGAACTTTGAACGGTCGATAGACGACAATCGGCCGCGCGTTTCACTTACCAAAAATTTCTTTAAATTTATTATCAATCCATGATATCTTAGAAATTCTCATAGAAGTATGTTATGTCCATAATTTCTCATAAAAATTTCTCCTCCCTAATGTGAATATATTATTGTTTTTCGTTATTTTGATGTTTCATATATATAAACTCCCACTATCTAGGGAAAATTTTAATGGTGTGTTCTATGTTTTTATACAATATAACTTTAAAAAAATTATTATCCTATATGATCACATAAATTTCTCAAACACCTTTATGTTACTAAAGTAAAATTATTAAATTTTATATTTTCATCCAGTATATTCAAATAGATGGAACTCATTTTAACACTTTATTGTTAAAATTGGTCTTCCAATTCAATAATATATATTCAAACTAATTTTTATCATGTCTAAGTATCACCCTTGACTTCTTAATATCCTTATTTTTTGATATTTTATTCTTTTTAGTCTTATTCTTCATAACCAACTTCATTTTAGAATTTTCATTTTTAGTGGGTTAGGTCTTCAATGAACAAAATTCCTTTATGAAGTTTATTTTTCATCATGTATATCCAATACTCATGCATGTATATTCAATTAAAAAACTATATAAGTCTAATTATGATAAACCTTTGAATTTTTAGACACTCCATCAATTTTATAAGTTTCCAACCATCTTTTAATAAATTTACATATTTCCAAATCTATAACATTCAAAAATTCTTGATTCATAAATACTTGCAATTTAAACATAGTAATTTAATGTTACCTTTATAATAAACATTAATTTGTACCTTTATTATAATCCACTTGATTAACCACAATAGAATTAAGCTATTTAATATATAAAAGTTACTTTAAGTTTTCTACTATAAATCATTTAAATATAAATTTCCATAATCATTTATGTTAACCCTAAAGATTATAATTTTAGGTTATTAATTTTCATTTTAATATAATAAATCCTCTATCTTATCATGCTCATGTTCTTAGAATCTTCCTTCAATTTCATATTTTTCATGATGTGTGGAGGTAACTTCCTTAAGAATTACTTATATAAGGAGTATAATTTTGGATCATGAATCTATATTGGAATCCAAATATGGATTTTATTATTAATTATAATATTTTCTCTCCATGGAAATTTTTCACATGAGGTTTCACTCACCTCATATTTCAATATCAACAAATATTATTCAAAATCAACCTCATTGTTCGCATCATCTTCACTTGATGGTTTTTCTTCAAGTTCATTTCTGAAATACTAATCATTAATTTATTTTAACAAACAACACATGAATTATATTAAATATATTTTCATCCATAAGAAATTCCTTTTATCATTTTATTTATTCTTTCTCATGAATTTTTCAATTTTTGACATCAAATATTTAGATTCAATAATTGAATAATCATTTTCAACATCATAAAAACAAATCAATTTTTTGTGTCTAGATTCTAAATACATGAATTGTTTAAATATATTTATATAATTGAGCTCAACCATTATCCATTTAATTGTTGATATGTTTCTTTTTTAACACATAATATTCCATTATATTGTATAATATTCTTTAATTTTTACTCATTGGGAATTTTTCTCTAACATTTTTTTTCATTTTCTTTATTAGATCATGATGGGAAGATTTACGTCTCATTTTATCCTTACATATGAGAGTGGTTTATTTATTATATTTTAGTATTTCTTTTCTATTAATGAAAAAATAATTATCTTTGTGGTAATATAATTCTTATAGAGACTTGAAGACTTTTCCTCAGTTCTCTGAAGGAAACCCTCACTATATTGAATAAAGAGTAGGGTATTGTAGTTTAGATTTCATAGTGATTGGGGATAAATTGGGATTATTGAAAGGGGTGAATACGTGATATAATATAATTTAAATAATTTAACCAATTCATTAATAACCAAAATTATTGTTTTATTATTCACTAGTAATGATTAAATGATCCTTACCAGTTACTTAGGAATGTCAAACTCTTATTAATAAAATAAAGTAAAAAAATTAGCATAGTAAAATTATTTTTTCAAATTTTACCAGAAAATATAATTTTTTATCCCATGGTGTGAAATAGATGTTATCACACTACCAAAAACCTTCATTTTTTATCAATATAGGAAAATCATTAAAGTAATGAGATATCCTTGAACTCCATTACAATGTCTCTTGATACCCTCTTGAGACTTTTATGTAATTAAAAGAAAAAAAGTTTTGATAAAAATAAATAATAAGAACAAAATATTATTTGATTGTCATAATAATAAAGGGGATATTATTCTTTAATAATAGATAGGCTAACAATGTTATTATGTGATAAAAATATTCACCATAATTCTACCTAACTATTTTTTAATTATTGATTCAACAATAATAAGTACTATTATTATTTTACAACTTAAATAATATAAATAATATTATATGGATGCTTTCTATTAATATAAGGAATTCATTTGAAATATCATACAATATTATCAATGATGTTATGATCCATCTAAATGTTTATTTAATATATAGATCTATTTTCTTTGTCTCTGTGAATAAGAATTTTAAAAAATATAGACCACTCACATTCTTATGATTTATAAATAACAACATATTTTTCAAGATTCTCAATGAATGATGAAAAAAATCACGATTCATTAGAAATTTATCCTCTTTAGAAATTTTTCCATCAATAATATATTTTTCACGACCCTCTCCCCATAAAGTGTACCACTCTTGGGCCAGCAATGGGAGAAGAGAGATAATGACCCCCGATTCCCACCTCTAGTAGGACCTAGGTTGGAGACTTGCACCGATGGTATAATAAACATGCATATGGGAGGAATTATCCTCTAAGAGAAACACACACGAAAGAGAGTGATAATATAGACACCAACCAACTCTTTCTCAGACCACAATATAAAATGAATCATAATACAAAAATGTAATTTCATGTAATAACTACTACAACTGAAAGAAAAAACTACAATTACCAAAAGAAAGGTGAAGATGAAAGCGACCATGAAGCCCAAACAACTCCTACAACCCACAAGCTAGTAGTAACTATCATGATTTCTAAACTTCTCCAACTAAACTAAAAAATAGTTTATAGATACGTAGAGTGAGTATAATAGTATAATAAGTAAGATCCTCCCCGGATCCTCTCGTGCAAAAGTAAAGAAAGAATGATAAAGCACAGTGAACAAAAAGTGGAACGAACTCATCACCTAAAGAGGTATACCAAGCTAGAAACCTCACCATGGATACTCTCACCAAGTATCGCATAAAATATCATATAATATAATAAAGAATATCAAGGGTACCCCACTACCACTTTCCCACTAGTTTTCTTCTCTACCCCAATGTCGCACGTCTTGATCATCTCCTTCCAAAAAGACTAGCCTGAAAACACTTGGGTGAGGCACCACAACACACACCTCATGCGTAAATATGCACATCATGCATCACACAACCACATCTATATAACCAATGTAACCAAGGAGTTTATAGGATCCACCATACCTCGTATAACAGGTATCATACGACGGGTATTATACCTCAAGCCATCACAACCCATATACTGAGTAAGGATCCTCAATCCATCACAACCTATACACATTATACCTATAGCAGTCCTTAGGAAACTATATATAGAATATGTGTGTGTGAAATAAACACAAGACGTTACAACCCTCTACACACATATATGAGGAAAACTAACCACCATGAATGCCAGCACAAGTAACTATCAAGAGAAGAGAGTGGGGCCAAAGGGAGTTGTCATCCATCTATCCTCCCACCGAGATGTTGGGGAAAAAACCCCCTACGGCTCAGAATCCAAATGGTTTCAATTTCCTTATTTGATATGGTGGAGTACCGTATATAAATATGAAAAGTACATGATATAATATAGCTCAAAACCACACTGTGGGAATAACATAGTCTTAGACTCAACTACAGCTAACATCTCTCAAACTCTCGATTTCCACTGCTAAGACTATATATCCTATAAGTACACAACCATTTAAAGAGCTACATTAAGTCACTTTATCGTTTTTTATCATTTTAACTTTATGTTAATTAATTCCTTAATCATTAATTAACCATTAAAATTTCCAAATTTCATTTCATCACAACAAAGATCCATGCCATCCAGAAATGACCAAACTAAGTTCATGGTTTCTAAGAATTATAACCTCATCATTACATCCCATAAATCTATAACCCCATGGGTTAAACATTTATTAATCTATTCAAAAAAATTACCACTTTTCATACTTCTAGGCATTATAGGAAAATATTATAAGCTAACAAACACAAGGGGATCAACACAATGAGTAGATAAACTACCTACCGAGTCTTTTCTACCTATAGTAGGAGCATAGGCCCATCCAACCATGAAAAGCTAAACATTAAAATCATGTTTCATAACTCATGCATCTTAACCTCTCTTGGAAGGAGAGTAAGCAAAACCATCTTCCTCAAGCAATGGGGAAAGGAAATTATATAAACAAACAATAGATTCAACAACCATCCAACTTTCATATAATCAGTTAAGCCTAGATTCAACCTATTATACCATCTCCGGTGTCCTCCTCGACACCACATGCATAAACCGATGCATCTCACCACTCTAGGCATCAACTATTGCCACAATAAATGGGCCTCCTTGCGCCACGTACCACAACAACCCTCCAGGATCAGCCATCCTAGACTCACATCACATCTGAGCCTCCCTTCCTCCACAACCTGAAACAACCCTCAAGGCTCAGCCACCCCAGGATAACATTACATCACAAGAAGCAGGAAAAAAATAAGAAACCATGCTCTTGGCCCTAAAACAAGACATTTATCCTTCACACACAATGATCTCTCATGGCTCCCAAGCACAAGGAACTCGACCTTTATAAGAAAACAGGATACTCAGGCCCTAAAAAGGAATTATATTTTATCACACAAATGGTTCTTATTATATATTTAATTAACTGATTCATTATTCATAGGTTCCAACTACAGGAAACCTAAGCAACAAGATATCACAATCTATCACAAATTAATTAAAAAATTATTTTTACATGCCTTTAATTCCTTTATCAACACACATCAACATGATTTTGTTTAATTAACCAATTCAATTAAACATACATACCTGCATTAATATTATTATCATCAAATTATAAAAAAAACAACCATATTCATTAAACATGCCTCTTTAAACAATTAACCAATTAATTATCAATTAATTATGGATTTAATTTCTTTACCAATTTCCATCAAGAACAACATACCAAACCAAACATAGAATAGATATCAATCTATCTATCAAATCAAGAGGAAAACTATTATCATGACACAAAGCAACAAAATCAATATATGATCGATACCAATTATTTAATCTAGTTCAATTATTTAATTAGTTCAATTTCATTGCAATCTAAGGGGATAAAACATGCTATATCTACGATTGCACATAAATAAATATAGAATCCAGGAATCCCCTACCTCAAAAGGTCATCGAAATTCTTCGCATGAGAATGGAACATGAAATTGATCCCCAATAGCCTCTACCATAATAATTTCATCCAACTAAGGATACCGTGGCACCATCGTACCAACAACAACTGAGAGTAATCCCATTAGAAACATGGGAGACCATCCACCATAGCATGGTGAGAAGATACGAGAGGAAAGAGATCAAAAAACCACAAAAACTAAGGTAGAACCTACCTTGGATCGAAGAAAAATCACTACAGATCGAAGGATGGAGTTAGGAATCAATCCTTATTGAATGAATTCCAAAAACACCAAAAGGGGGTTTTCAAATTGCCTAGATTCAAGATAGAGGGAAGTATCATTCGTAGGATTTGACAACCTGAGTGGCTAGATAACACTTAAAAAATTATAGTAGTGGGGAATTGCACAATGTGTAATCCCCTTTCATGTCATGTAATGACTCGATGTTAGTTTCTGTTGAAAAAAACATCACCTTTAAATTTTATTTTATTTTTCAAACCCCAAAAAATTACACAGTGTGAAACCCTCTTTCACATTGTGAAATTACTATACATGGCATGAAACCCACTTTCACACTGTGAAAGTTCTATTATCCCAATTCTTAGCACCTAAAATCCTCCAAACTTCATCTGAGCCTCCTCTGAGCTCTGCAAGACTCAAGAACATGCAAAGGGTCAATCCATGTGGATTCGGGCCCTTACATTAGATACCTCTCAAAAAATTCTCATCCTCAAGAATCCAGAACCAACCAATATAGGAAACAGAAAGGGGTCATATGAACAACCAACTCATGTGATACCTGTCAAGGCTCTCACCACCATAGGAGCTCACTCACTTTTTCAAAGGAACAACACGAAACTATGCGACATCCACAACCAACTCCTAAACACTATCCCAAGGTTGATACCTTTCAAAAGTGAGTAATACACTACAAGAAACAAGAGAGCCATCTCATAACCAAAAAGGGTCTATAACCACCAAATGAAAAATGTTACAAGAGAAGAGATAAACATCAAATAACTCGGGGTAATAAGCGTGTATCTGCGACTCACATTCTTAGGTACTCTACTTTATGCTACCATGCTGCTATAAGACACAAACCAAGGGGATAACACACCCATGAAACACCTTCTCCTTATAGTTTTGGATATTTACAAGATACTCATCAAAGTTTTCATCATTTTCAACATCAATCTTTCCCTAATCGATGATGTGAGAGTCATCATGATGATAACGATAGAGTTGCAACATATAGAAAACATCATGTATTCGACTCATATTCGAGGGAAGTGATACCCAATACACCATGAATCTAATATGAGCTAATACCTCGAAAGGCCTGACAAACTTGGGAGAAATATTACTCCCAGGACCAAACCTTCACTGCCCTCGATGGGGAGTCACCTTCAGAAACATGTGATCCCCAATACCAAACTCAAGAGGTCTCATCCTATGTTCGATATAGGATTTATGAAAATCCTGCGCTACTTTCATCCTCTCATGAATCACCTAAACCATCTCTTTCGTATTTTTTACTAGTTCCAATCTGAGAATTACTCACTCTCCGAACCCATTCCAGCACAACGAAGAATGGAAAAGTCAGCCAAAAAAGGCTTCAAATGGTGCCATACCAATGGTGGATTGAAAAATATTTTTATAATATAACTCTACCAAGGGAAGGTGCCTCATCCAAGAGACTCCAAAATCCATGACACAAGAGTGGAACATGTCTTCAAGAGTCTGGAAGGTCTGATCTGTCTGACCATTCATCAGTAGATGAAAAGTAGTGCTAAGGCATAACTGAGAACCAAAATCATGCTAGAGACCTCTCCACACCTTGGATGTAAAACTAGGATCTTGATTAGGAATGATTTTCCTTGAGACTCTGTGGAGTCTCACCACCTCCTCTAGATACCACCTCGACAAAAACTCTACTTATCTCAACTCCTTGATCACTATAAAGTGGTATGATTTCATCAAACTATCAAACACCACCCATATAGTGGTATAGAATCTATGATCTTGAGGTAAACTAGTAAAAAACTCCATCAAGATTTTCTCACACTTCCACTGAGGAACATCTAACGGTTGGAGCAAACCACTAGGAACACGGTGCTCAAACTTCACCTTCTAGCATACCAAACATTGAGAAACAAACTCTGAAACTGCACACTTCAACCTAGGCCACCAAAACTAATTCCTCAAAGATTATTATATCTTTATCACGACAGGATGTACCATAAAGAGTGAACTATGGAACTCTCTAAGAACCATATCACACATCGCCAAGGGAATGAAAATCCTTCCCTGAAACAACAAACATTGTTGTTCATCCTCAGACCAACCATCAGGGGCCTCACCACAAACAACTCGGTCTCTCCATAACTCCACCTCAAGATCCCCCAACTAGGATTCCTCACCTACTGCACTAGATATGAATGCACCATCATCTAAAGAAGACAACATCTACCCCCAAAATTCTACCATATATAGATGTATTGCTGAAAGTTCTTCCATTAATTTACAGGAATCAACTGATTCGAGCACTGCATCAATGCATGAATTCCTACTGAACACATCAACCAAAACATTTCCCTTCCTAGGTGTATACAAAATCTCAAATTTGTAGTCCTGTAAGAACTCTATCCACTGATGTTGGGACAAGTTCAAGTCATGTTGGGAGAAAACACACCTTAGGCTTTTATGATTGGTAAAGACCAAAAAGCACTCACCGATGAGGTAATGTATCCACAAATTTAGGGAAAACACTACTGCTACCAAATAGAGACCATGGGTGGCATATTTACACTCATGGGGACATAACTGCTAATACTCATAAGAAATGACCGGTATCTGCTGTATAAGAACAAAAACCAATACAAGACATGAATCATAATAGAAAACCTCAAACTGAACTCCTTATATTAGAAGAAAAAGAACTGTAGAACTGACCAAATTCTCCTTTAGATACTCAAATGTCTCCTGATGCTAATAAATCCATAATAACTCCTGATCTTTTATGGTCAATTCTTTTAGAGGAGTCTCAAACAAAGAGGAATCATCTACGAACCTCCTATAATAGTCTGCAAGACCAAGGAAAATTCACACCTCTGTTATTGTATTGGGGGATTCCCAAGTCACAACTACTTATATATTCGATGGATCCACAACTAATCCCTGATAGGATAAATCATTACACAAGAAATGGACTTATCGATCCCAAAAATCACACTTTAGAAACTTCCAAACAACTTCTCATGGTGAAGAATTCCCAAGATGACACATAGATTCTACGTATGCTCTTCCTCATACCCTGAGTACACAAGGATGTTATTAATGAAAAACACTATGAACATATCCAAGAACTCACAAAACACAACATTCATTAACCCCATGAACAAATATGGAGCATTCTTCACACTGGACAGAATCACAATGAAATCGTAATGCCCATAACGACAACAGAAAGCAGTATTCGGAATATCTTCATCATTTACATGAATATGATGATATCCTAACTACAAATTGATCTTTGAGAAGCAAATTTTACCATTTATTTGATCAAATAAATCATCAATCCATGGAAGAGGGTAGTGGTTCTTCACTGTCACTTGGTTCAAGCGATGATAATCGATACACAACCACAAATTTCCATCAGCCTTCTTTATGAAAAAAATTGGAAGGCCCCATGGTGAAACACTTGGTTAAACAAAGCTGCACTACAAAAAACCATCAATTTGTATAAGTATCTCTAAAAACTCATAAGGTTCTATCCTATAAAGAGAAATTAAGATATGAGACATGCCTGACTATTGCTCGATCTGAAACTCAATCTCTTTTTGAAGGGGTAACACTACAACATCTTCTAGAAATACATTAGTGTAATCTTCTATGAACCTGGGAAACTCAGACTGATAAACCTTTTATGAACTCAGCATCATCATGACTATGATGGATAATAAGGAAGAAACACACCTTTGACCCATTTGAGGGTCTCTCTCTCCAACAAACACTGTTGGCTCTCCACCAGCATCGAAGAACACAACCTGCCTCCTAAAATAATCCAAGATATCCTACACCAAATACAAAATATCCATTACAAGGATGATTTCATATGGTTGTATTTGAAAACATAGGAAATATCCACAAGAGTAGTGTTTCCCCAGCACTAGCTCATAATTTATACATAATTCAAACAAGTTAGTTCGACCTTCAGTTGGCATAGTCAATACCAAGGGAAATGGAAGCCTCTCCACCTCAAGTCCTAAAGCATGGAAAATGGCAGGTTATATAAAGGATTTCATCGATCCTAGATCAAACAAATCATGCACCCAAGTAGAAAATAAGAAAAGGGTACCTCGAATGACATCTGGCTCACCTGGCGCTGGAAACACTAAAGCATGAAGCTAACCACGACCTTCCCCATGACCTCTCTGACCATGATGATGACCAATTATACAGACTCTTTCTACTATCAGAGGATGGGGAGTGTCCCAGGGTTGTCCTCTACCAACCCCATATACTCTCTGCTAATCCCAAACTGGAGCAACCTGATGCTGGTACCTCGGCTGGAACTGCCTAAATGGAGGAACCTAAAGTGGGACAGCTGGCGCATACTGACCACTCAGAAAGGTCGAGCACTCTTGCCACTAATAACCACAACCTCCAAAAGAAATAAAATCACTTGATCCATTAGAATAGGTCTGAGAACAGCCACCCATAGAGAAATGAGACATTGAGGGCTAGGACCTACCCCTGGCTGATCAGATTTTCTTCTATCCTGAAAACTAGTAACCCTAAACCACATCTTTTCTTCACAAGGAATTTTGACAACTCCCCTATTATGATGATCAGGCTCTGGATAACATCCTCTTAATGACCTATGCTCTCATCATCACCTCAAGATACATCTTTATCATAAATGTGGTGATCTGGAATTGGATCTCTAGATGAAAATCCTCCTCAAAATTCTTCACCCTAGATTACTTATCTAGAAATAGGTCTGAAGAATATCGTAGAAGGTTATTAAAATGGATCGCAAACTCTCACACACTGGAGCTCCCCTGCGGAAGGGTAAGCAGCTCCTGGAAACTGGACACCTTCACAATCGAAGAAAGAAACTTTTCTTTGAAATGGTCTTGGAACTCCTCCCATGAGGCGTCCGACTCCTCACGATCTTTGAGGAACAAGAACCAACACTGCATCGTGGCCCCACACAACATCATCACAACCAATGGTACCCAGTGCTCCTTCCAAGAACAGATCGAACTGAAGGATATCTCAACCTCCTCCAACCAGTCTTCCATAACTGCATCTAAAATGGAACCCTCATACCTCTGTAGACTCTAGCACTAAAACTCTTGGAGTGTACTCTTCTAAGTGTCGTTGTCATCAACCTCTACTCTGTTATGATCTGTTAGTGCAACTTGTTTAACATATTCCACATGAACCTGATGAGGATGTTGACATGGATCCATACCTGTAAAAGAAAAAATAACCAGAGCTCCTAAACCTAGAATATAGAAGGCCTTAACATTAATTAATTATTTTCTTTTATTCATTTTAGGTTAACCTATCCCAAGTTCTACCAATTCAAATGTAGATGAAAATAAGAATTATGCATTATCCTTTCCTAGATCTCTACCCTACAACTGGTATCACCTTGTTTAGTATCCATTATAAGCTTAAAGGTCCATGCATCAGATCACATGGGACCCTAAATACCCATGTCTCAGCCGATCTTCTATGTTTATAGTGCTTGCTAACTTAGCTAGCACCGTTGCCCTACCAACCCATGCAACCTCACATGCGCCTAACTCCAAACTCCATCCTATCCCTTAACCTGACCTATGATACCACTCTATCACATACCCCTCCCCAAAAAGTGTACCCCTCCTAGGTTGGAAATGGAAGAAGAGAGATAGTGACCCCTATGTCCCGCCTCCAGTAGTCCCTGGGTTGACATCTAGCACCGAGGGTATAATAAACATGAAGATGGGAGGCATTTCCCTCTAAGAGAAACACATGCGAAAGAGAGAGATAAGATAGACACTAACCAAATCCTACTCAGACCACAATATAAAAGGAACCCAAATACACAAATGTAATTTCATACAAGAACTACTAAAACTAAAAGGAAAAATTTAAAGTAACAAAAGAAAGGTAAAGATGAAAGTGACCACGAAGCCCACATAGCTCCTAAAACCAAAAAGCTATTAGTAACCAAACTGATCTACAACCTACTCCAAATGACCTGAAAAATAGTTTATAGATATGTAGGGTGAGTATAATAGTATACACAGTAGGATCCTCCCTGGAGGATCTCATGAAAAAGTAAAGAAAACATGATAAAGCACAATGAAGAACAATTGGAACAAACTCATCACCTAAACAGGTATACTAAGTTCCCATCCTCACCATGGATACTCTCACCAAGTATCTCATACAAGAGAATATAATATAATAAAGAATATCAAGGGTACCCTACTACAATTTCCCACTGATTTTCTGCTCTGCCCCAACGTCGCACATCCTGAGCATCTCTCTCCAAAAAGGCTATCTAGCAGACACCGGGGTGAATCACCAAAACACGCACCTCATGTATCAACATGCACCTCGTGCATCACACCACCACATCCACATAACCAAAGTAACTAGGTAGTTTCCAGGAGACACCATTTCTCACATAACATGTATCATACATTGGGTATTATACCTCAATACATCACAACCCATACACCGAGTAAGTATCCTCAAGACATCACAACTTATATACATTATACCAATAGTAGTCCTTAAGAAACTATATCAAGAATATATGTGTGTGAAATAACCACAAGACATTACAACCCTTTACACAAATATGTGGGGAAAACTAACCACCATGCATACCAGCAAAAGTAACTACCAAGAGAAGAGAGCGGGGCCAAAGGGGGAAATCATCCATCCATCCTCTCACCAGGATGTTGGGGAAAACACTCCTAGGGATCAGAATCCACAAGGTGTCAAATAACCTAACTGAAAAGGGGGAGTAGCATATAGAAACACAAAAATTACATGATATAATATAGACCACAACCACACTATGGGAATAACCTAGTCTTAGACTCAACTACAACTAACATCTCTCAGACTCCCAGCTGCCACTGCTAAGACTAGATATCCTATAAGCACACAACCATCTAAAGAGCTACATTAAGTTACTTTATCAATTTTTATCAATTTAAATTTACATTAATTAATTATTTAATAATTAATTAACCATTATCATTTATAAATTTCATTTCATCACAAGAAAGATCCATGCCATCCAGGCATAACCAAATCGAGTCCACAGTTTCTCAGAATTATAGCCTCAGCATTGCACCCCAATATGAATGAACCCCATGGGTTAAACATTTATTCATTTATTTAACAACATTAACACTTTCCATACTTCCAAGTATTCTGGGAAATCATTCTAAGCTACCAAACACATGGGGATCTACAAAGAGAGTATATGAACTACCCATCAAGTCTTTTCCACTTATAGCAGGAGCATAGAACCATCCAACCATGAGAAGCTAAACACAAAAATCATGTGGAATACCCCATGTGTCTTCACCTCTCTTAGAAGGAGAGTAAGAAAAACCATCTACCTCAAGCAGTGGGAAAATTAAAGAAGATAAACACATAACATATTCAACAAGAATCCAAATTTTATATCATCGAGTATGCCCAGATTCAACCCATTCCATCATCTCTAGTGTCTTCCCTAACACCACATGCATAAACCGATGAATATCGCCACTCTAGGTTCTAACTGCTACCATAATAACTGGGCCTCCCCACCCCACATACCACAACAGACCTCCAAGACCATCCATCCCATGCTCACATCACATCCAGGACTCCCTACCCCCACAACCCACAACATCTCTCCAGGTTCAGCCATCCTAGCCTCACATCACATCATAAGCATTAGGAAAAAAAATAAGAAGCCGAGCTCTTGGACCTAAAAAAAGGCATTCATCCTTCACACACAACGAGCTATCATAGATCCCAAGCACAAGCCACTTGAAATTTAAAAGAAAATGGGGAAATCGGTCCCTACAAAGGCATTATATTTTATCACACAATTGGTTACTATTCCATCTTGAATTAACCTATTCATTATTCATAGGTTCCAACTATGGGAAACCTAAGTAACAAGCTATCACAAGAAATTATAAATTAATTAAAAAATTAATTTAACATGCCTTTATTTACTTTATCAACATACATAAACATGCTTCAGGTTCATTAACCAATTCAATTAAACATGTATACCTACATCAATTTGATTATCATAAAATTGCAACAATAATAAATGGATTCATTAAACATGACTCTTTAACCAACTATCAAATTAATTATCAATTAATTCCATCTTTATTTCCTCTACCAATTTCCATAAAGAAAAAAAACGATAAATCAAGAAAGGCATAAATATCACACCATCTAGAAAATCAAGAGGCAAACCATTATCACGACACAAAGTAAAAACATTTCTATATGATTGATAATAATTATTTAATCCGGTTCAAGTATTTAATTAGGTCAATTTCATTGCGATCCAAGGGGATAAAACATTCTAGCTCTAAAATTGAATGTAAATAAAATAGAGAAGTCATGGATTACTTACCTAAAAAGGTTGTAGATGTTCTTAGTATGATAATGAACCATGAAACAGATCCCTGATCACCTATCCTGTAAGAACTGCATCCAATCAAGGATTCCTCGGTACCATCATACCAACAACAATTGAGATGAACCCCAGTCAAAACAATTGGAGACCATTCTCCATAGCATGGGAAGAATACATAGTAGGAAATGGATCAAAGAACCACAAAAAAAGAGATAAAACCTAACTTATATTGAAGAAAAATCACTACAAATCAAAGGATGGACCTAGGAATCAATCCTTATCGAAGGAATTCATAAAATGTTAAAGAAGGGGTGGCTGAGTCGCCTGAAGTTTAGAGAGAGGGAAGCATTAGATGTAGGGTTTTACAACCTAAGCGGCTGGAAAAAACTTACAAAAATTATATAAGTGGGGAATTACACAATGTGTAATCCCCTTTCACGTTGTGTAATTCCTTGAGGCCAGTTTCCACTAAAAAACATCACTTTTTGATTTTATTTTATCTTTCAAACTCTGAAAAATTACACGGTGTGAAACCCTCTTTCACATTGTAAAATTAATCTATATGGTTTGAAACCCACTTTCACACTGTGATAGTTACCTACTCCAAATTCTCAGCACCCGAACTCCTCCAAACATCATCCAAGCCTCCTCCGAGCTTTGCAAGCATTAGGAACACACAAAGGGTCGATCCACGCGGATCCAGAACCTTACAAAATTTTAGTATAAGAATGATATTCAATGTGGTATATACTCTTTCTAATTATTATCAAATAATCCTTTAATATTTAAAATCAATTTCTAAATACTCAACCATAACAAATTCATCTAAACATTAGATTCACTATTAGGGATAATCTTTCCCAAACTCCACCAACTTCAACACTAAAATCAGGTAAGATTCATAAATTTTGGGTCAAATATTTTACTTTAGAATAAAAATTTGAATTCCATCAATTTGAAATAAAAGTAAGACCCATTAAAATCCTAAAATTGGGTTCCAAAACGTTTAATTTCATAGATTATTTGGAACATATAATATAATTCAAATTCAACTAAAATTGTTGGTGATGTGTTTTACCCTTTCAATAGATCATGGATTACCAATTTTTTGGCATGAATTTTTTAATATATATTTTCTAGAGAAAATTAAAAATGAATTTAAAATATCACATCATTAAATAAATTTAATTATTTTTATGAAAAATTTGATCATCTCCTTTAGGGATTAATAATTCATTTAATATACCTAATGAAAACTATATTTTTTTGTACTATTAATGGATGGTAACTAATAAAAGTCATAACTATTGATATATACCTTTAATTGGGATAATAAAAATCTATGAAAGAAGATAAATCCATCAAATAAATTTTATTGGGTTATATAAACACCAAAATATATTTTTTTTATTACAAAATATATTATTTAAATTCCATATATTAATTTTTTCAAAAACCATTAAACAAAACCTTGAGTGTTTATAAAGTTTTTTAAACCAAGAAAATTAGAATTCAATTATCCTCTAAATGTACACAAAATTAACATAAACCATTTTAAAAAAATTCATAATTGAATATCAATCATTCATGATTAATTTACACTAAAACACTAATTATGAACATTATATATGTTTTAATCTTGATTTTTAATAGAACATATTCCATGGACCCATTTTGTTCTCATAGACATATCTCTATTCCTATAAACATATTTATATGATCTCTAATAATCCTAAAAATCATACATAATATTATTAATATATTATAGGCACTATGGTAATCATTTTTACTATTCATAAATTTATTTTTCAATACATAAAAGTGGACATAACATGTTTTTTGTACAAGATGGATATAACATATATTATTTACTTGGTTAGGGATAAAAATGTGTTATTTAATCCTCATATACTCATGGGAAAAATAAATTTTCATCTATTTATTTCCATAATTATTCAATATTTTATGGATATTTCATAAATATACTGATATTCTCTTTTTAATACAATTTTTTATGATGAGTTCCTTAATAAACATGAATGTACATTATACCTCCTGGAAATGTGAAATGAACACTTATTCATTATTATTATGCACATATTATTATATATTTAAACATCATCACATATACTCAAATAAAGGTACATATTCGGTAAATGATTTATGATCATATTCAAGATTATATATTCATGATCATTTATATGTGATCTAATTAGGGTGAGGAATTCTTATCAAGCTTTATTAGAATGTATTTTAATTAATTTTTATTAAAAACAAACACAATATATCTATGTGTGTGTGTGTGTTATAAAGTATAGTGTTTTATATACTCTTCATCACATGTTATAATCCATGGAAAACTCTATTAGGAAGGTTCTTACTATAACATCACTAAGTATGGTAATGTTTTCAAGGAATATTAATTAATTAGTGAACATGAAGTCTTATAGATTATGAATTCTATTATAATGTTTCCCTTTAATTCATTGTGATCAACTTTTGGTGGTTGTTATAAATCACATCCACTCCTTTACTATTCTTATTTTTCATCATGTGGTCCATTTTAAGACAAATCATAAGGATTATTATTATCAAGTCATGATATTCCTACCCCCTTATGGACGACTTCAATATTATTTATCTTATCCTCTCATGATTTTCATTATTCATGAGCTAGATTATTCTCATGGAATTCCGTGTCATGAGTTGAAAAAAATCATGATCCCACTAAGGGATATTTATAAATAAGGATATATTAATAATTATCCATATATAAAAATCTTAAATCCTCAATAAAAGGTCTAATTATTGAGATTTCTAATAATTTTTTTATGGATGGATGATAAAAGAAAATATTGTAGGATAATGGACAATGTAATTACCTGCACCAAGGCCACTGATTAATACCTAGGTTAAGGATTCCACATGACCCCAAGCATGCCTCCCTATAAACCTGAGGCTGTAGACTAGCGGTAAGGGCCAAAAACATACATCAGAGAGACTATTCCCTTGAATCAGTGTGAATAAAAACAATATAAATAACCAAACATCATACACATCAGATTATGTTGAATAAAACATCTAATAACATATAATAATGAATGGTGTTATACACTGATCACCCACTGAGCCAATCCCAAATAAAAAAGAACACCACAATCACACTGGCCCTATGACCATCCCCATGCCTCACACACCTTGTATCCAATATTCTCAAGCTACACCTACCTGATCAACTACATGTTCTGTGCTATGTCCTAAAATATATATAAGTTATACACACATATTGAGATTCCCATGTAGGATGTGAGCATAAAACACCATAGGATCTCACAAAGAACCCCTAATATATGATTCCATATGCATGTGTATTCCCAAGGAAAATAAACATGTCACACAAGTGCCTCATAAATAGTATACTAACCAGACCACCATGAATCCCTGTGTGTTAGGTCACTGTATGCTAACTAGGACACCATGATACCTGATCATACATGCTTCGATGCAATGCCAGAATTCCACCTCGTCGCCTCATCTTGTGCCATTGTATCGATGCCTAGACCATACCAAAATACTCAGAGTAAGGTAGTGGAAAAACCTTTACCCACTACCCATAGACATTGGGCATGATCATATTTCCATATCTTGACCCACTAGATTATCTCTCAAGTAAGGGTCTATGGGTGTTACCTCACACTACATCTTACTGCAACCCAACCCCTAGAGTGGTCCTCGACCCAAGCCCACTCAAGGCAGGGTTCTTGAACTGATACTTGAAGGAACATGGAATAGTTATTACACTGACATATCCACTAATGGAATGGTCCTTGACCCAATAACCAAAGAAACATGGCATAATTATCACACCAACCCATCCTCATAGACTTTAGGAAGGTCCAAAAATTACAATGAACAATCCCCCAAAAATATGGATATGTCCAATGACACCAAACCTTCCTCATAGACTATGGGGAGATCTATCAAGAGCATTGAATAATCACCAAAAACTCTAAGGAGGACTATAAAACACATGAAACATAGGTACGCCCTGTAGGCTATCACATAGATCAATGGATGATCCCAAGGTGTTAGTCACTCAAGACTTGGAACCTTATCTCAAAAATGTCTTACCTCACCCATTAGGGTATCCACTAGGTCTTATAGACCCATCACAGTCTCATATTTTCAACACCTTCTCAATCCCATCACTCACTAGTGAAACCACTACTCAGAGTCTCCTCTAACCTAGACCATAAGGTTTGGTCCAACCTTACAGAAACTCTTATCCACTCCTAGTCCCGTTACCCAAGGGCCGTCCCAAGAAATCACGTCTAATCCTCTTGAAATATGATTCCATGTTACAAATGATTCCCATTAACCTTCCCTGGGTCTCATCACACACCTCTTAAGGGATATCTCTCATCCTTTCTCCTAGAGGAAACCTCTCTCTATCACACACACCAAGTCTTGAAGTACTTCTCTTTCTCTAAGAACACAACAAGACTCACCTCAATCTTAGAAGAAAGTTCCTCATAAATTGTGAGATGTATTATTGTATAACAAATTTTTAGTCAATCCCAATCGTTTAATACCAACACAATATCCCTAGGAACCCAACCTAGGATACTTTTTACATCAAGTCTCCCAGAGGTATTTCATCAGCTCAACCAAAGACCCCACCCCTTGGTGACATAGTCATTAGGTGATCCTAGATTACCTAAGTGTTAAAGAGAACTTAGTATCATTATGGGAGGCTCAAATCCACCCTATTATCTCCCATAAGGTCTACACTGGTCCTTATACCCCATTCTTGAATCCATGCAATTATGAAGGTATGAACACTCATAAATAGACATACATTTGGTTTTATATCATAGAGTTAACCAACCTAGAACATGGAGATAAACCCTCACCGATCTCTACCGAGCCTTATCCAAGAAAACCAAGTCCCATCCATGTACTCAGGAACTTGTATCATTCCAAGAATTACTAAACAATTAATTAAAAAAATTTATAATGAATGAAGCTATTTAATTCAAATAGGCCTAATTTCCTAAAAACTCATTAGGAATTATCTACCCAATGAAAACTCAAGAAATGGGGTATGGTCCAATCCTAACATGAACAAGAACACAATCCATGAAAAATCTCTAATTATTATACATGTTATAATGGCCGATTTACCCAAAACTATAAAAATCCCTAGGAAAAACCACACAATGATGTACCTTTACCAAAACTAATTATGATGGAATGAAGACATCATCTAGTGAAGTCCTAAACAAAATTTGATAAATATATCCATAAATATTAGTAAATTCCAACATGGTCCAGTGAAATCAGTAGTGAAAACCTATGAAAATTGGATAAAAAATAGAGTGAGTGAATGAAAAAAAGACTATAGAGACATATTTTTTTTAAATCTCCACCAAAGGCCACCAAAACCCACCCCCCTCTAGGGGGTATCAATGGGAGGGTAGATCCAACCGTTTGGCCCACCTATGCACATGCCTCAATCAAGAAAAGAGGTTATTAAAGGACCCTTTTCATAAAGGGTTCATACACCTTTTAGGGTGTAAACCCATGGATTATGTCCTGAACCACCTAGGTAGGGGTATTTTTTCATACCCCCAAAATTTCACATGGTGAATCCCTACTTCACATTATAAATGGACTATAGTTTCTACCTTGTAGTATCTTGACCAATTGTTCTTATTTTGATTCTCTTATGAACTCCCCCATGTCACCACCTGAGCCTTAAAATCTATAAAAAAACCAATGATGGATGATAAAATGTTCAAAATACATTTTAGAGTCCCATTTCTCAAAATAAACCATCAACTAGAAGGAAAAAAATTAAATTTCCATCTAAAAAACAATGACTTAAAAATCTTTGGGTCATTACAAACTCCCAACCATAATAATTTCCATCCCCTATAAGTTATGGTAATCCTTTAATTGTGTCTCCTGACCTATCCTAGTCATTAATTCACTGTAAAATTTCCATGTTCCAACTCCTGAATTCCATTCCTATAAGAAACTCCAACAACAAAACACACAATTCATTAGAAACTAAGTCACCCACTCACTACAAAAAAACCCAAAGACTACACTCACCACACCCATCTCTCCCAAGAATCCCCAAGGCATTCAATTGATCCATCCTAAGTATAATGGTGCTCCCCACCATAAGGTGACTTCTCATAAAGTCTAATTATAAAGATGGTTCTCCCCACTATGGGAATCACCTACTAAAAATTCTCTTCCAATGGTTCATCGAACTATTAATCACATCCCACATGACACTCATGAAATGGTTCCACTCTCACCATGTCCAAACACAAGAAATAATGCTAGTTCAACCTCCTCCTATTAACTTTTCCCAAAATACTCAGTTTCACTTGGTGATGTTTCCTCAAAAGAAAATCCCACCTCTAACTCATCATTTTCACTAACGACACCCACACACATGTTCCTTCTTGTTCCCCAAACCATGAAACCAAATTCCTTCCCCAAACATTTCCCTACCAAAACTACACCATCATTATGTTTTGTCACTTGATTCACTCCACGAATCATACCATAAATTAGGTTCCCCCTCTTGACCACATCACAAATCACAGGTTCACCCACTAAACCATGTGAAAAAACACGATTCACCTTATGAATCACCTTCAGATCACATAAGAATTATCTCAAGCCTGATTTAAATGCACTAAATCCATAAAACACCCAATTTGTATTCAAATATGGTATTACCCAAGGAATCAGATATCAGTGGATCATATCTCACACCAATATCACGGTATCACCTTGGGCTGTATCTCTGACTAGTCTTAACACCTCTGCGATCATTCAAACATGAGGTTCATTTATCCCATGATATGATTATACCCAACAAAAAAGTATCATTATAATCACCTGCTGAACCAAACACCTGATTTGAATAGTCCACACTTCATCCATTACTAAATGAAATGACTAGATGTGGCTGTCCTACTCATATTTGAGTCCCATAATAGACACCAACCACCACCCATTCCTAGATCACTAGGAGAATTTCCCACACCAACCACTAACATCCAAACGTGTTCTCCCCACTATATGGATTCCCTTATATTACTCTTCAAGTACTGACATAAATGGATCCTGTCACTATATGTGTGTCTCTATTCCCAATCTATAGTAATTTTCCATAAAACTATAACACCACATCTCTATGAAATCCATTTATAGGAAAATATTCAGGTTGACTTCACCATGGTACCCCGATCTAGTTCTGATTTCACCTTCCACCACTAAGGGAAATCCCCAATTCTCGTCCACTAATTCGGGCCTCTACACTCGTGAGAGTTTCACTACCACACTACCACCATAGAACAACTCAGGTTCATCCATAACTCAAACCATTATCAACAGTCCCACACATGCCTCTTTCACCCACCCATAAACCAAAATACCACTTAAAATACCTAACATGAACCTACCCTTTCATATCAGGACTTTTCCCAAAAAGTCTCACCAACTCTCACTGTCTTTCCCCAAAGGTAGGGTGATTCACCATGAAATCTCTCATAGGTTCTCAATTATGATCATACTCCATCTTAACTAAACCCAAAGTTCGCATGATCCTATGAAACCTGGTCACACAACCAGAGTCACACTCTAATGAGTCATGTCTCATCTAACCCAGGATCATATGCCTAACCCACTAACCATGCCCCACATTTATCTAAGGCTCACCCAATATCCCAAGGCCTCTCACCCACGTCAAGTCTAACTACATGATCATCTTACAAAATAGAATAATTCTAGAACTATGATATCCCAGCCATCATCCCACCACATTGTAAGAAAGTGCACCTAGAACTACTAGGACAATAACCAAACTGATATTTCCCTCAAAACCAACACCAATACCAAAAACACTCTGAGTACTTCATATCTTAAAATCCCAAGCAATTACCCATGTATTTCATTATCTATCTAATTTGGTGAAGTAGAATTACACCAAGAATCTATATAAAAAAACACAATATAAGTTTTTTTGAAACTCTAAATAACCAAATCAACATCCCAACAACCCATCAGGGTCCATAATTATTAGAAAAACCTATAATTATACCCGAATCACCTCTCATGAATATCATTACTTAATCAAGCAATTAATAGGTCATAAAATCTCCTTACCAACCTAAGATAGGTCTCCATAAATCCCCTAAGGAAGGGAATGTATTTCTATCACCAAATAATCTCCTACCATAGAACCCACATGACCTAATATCAAAGGGAAATACATGCGTTTCAGTTGAGTATAAATCCACCAAAAAGTTATATGGGATAATTTCATATAATTTATTGTTGAAAATTTTAAAAACTAAGCCTCTCATCAAAAAACAACAAAATTAAGGAATAAATAAGTCATTTGAATCCTATGTGCCGACCACGATGCTTGCTCACAGTCTCTTTCTAAAGAGCTAACAATACAAATATAGGCCTATTTAAAATTATCCAAGATCAAAAAACCCATAAATCATAAATCCAAAACTCCATGTGCATCACTATAGAAACCCAAGCTTAACATTTATGGATATTACATTATTTTATATGAATATTTAGTACATTACAAAAATAAATTCCTGAGGACCGTAAAAGTTTAATGTATTTGGAAAATTGGAAACAAAATCTTCTATCCTAGTGTAAGATCTTAAACATATCCCATAAAGATATCCACCTTTAGTACTTCTACATAAAACATTTCTTCATAACCTGGGGAAAGGAAACAAAAGAAATGGGTGAGCTCAGATGCTCAGTTAGTGTAAATAAAGGAAATGCGTAAGCATAACATGAATAAAAGGGTATGGAACTTGAGAATACCATTTTAATATTATACCCAATATATTATATACCATAATAAATATTAACAGTTCATAATACATGAATAACAATGAAGTAAATAAAATAATCCATGAAAGCATATCATAGGAATAAAACATGGAATTGTGCAAACACATATAAAAATCATATGTCAAGGCGGCCTACTAAGGCATCTGTAACATGTTAGGCTTTGGTTAATCACCCATATAATTTCTTCAATATTAGGATTACTTACCATTTACTCTATTGTTTCAGGCTTGGGAGGTACTCCCATGTACCCTATTGTTTCAGGCTTGGGATTTCCTCCCATTTACCCTCTTGTTTTGGGCTTGGCATGTCCACCTATTTACCCTCTTATTTCAGGCTTGGGATTTCCTCCCATGTACCCTGTGAGCTCATAAAACATTTATTATTACCCAATTCCTTGGAGGGAGATATAGGTCCCACCCATCTCACAATGAAATCATACATACATGTGAAAAAAAATCATAAACAACCATATCATCACCAATGAAATGAAATGGGTATCATAAAAATGTAATCATATCATAACCTGTATAAAAGATATAAGTTTTATAATCATTTCATCAAAAACATAACCCATGAAAGAAAAATGGATTTCATAAAGATATAACCTGTGTAAGAGAAACAGGTTTCATAAATACCATGACATGAACCAAAAAACATTCAGATAAATAATATTAATGGAACCTTTAGATTATTTCCAAGAAAATAATGAGAAAAATAAATGAATGTCATCTTAGATTGAAAATAATTTTGAAATATCATTCAAAAATAGTTCTTGAAGAAAATATCCATTATTCTTTGAAAAAGAATTTTAAAAAACATAAACCTTTTGAAAACCATTTTCTTGGGAACAAAACTTATAAATAAAGATTGAAAACATTTTTAAAACCATTTTAATTGAAAAATTATAAAATAATATTGAAAATATTTTGAAAACCATTTCCTTAAAAACTTATAAAACAGCTTGAAAACTTTTTGGAAACCTTTTTCTTTGAAAATAATTTGAAAAAATGAATTTCCAAAATATTAGGAAAATTTTTTTTATAAGAAAATAAATTCTCAATATTATAAAGAAATATTCAATGAAATTTTAGTTATGATAGCGGATAAACCTGAACACATCGAACTTTCCTTTTACACCGTAAAAAAGTTTAGAAAGGTGCCTCGACCATAAAATGATAAGAAGATTCCTTATTAAAAACCCTTTTTTAAAAAAAGGAAAAAATGAGTAGAAATTTATTTTAAAGATATTAGGATAATAATTGAACATTTTTTTGGAAAAATTTTATAAGATATGGTTTTTAATGAACACATATTTTCAACTGAAGAGAGGGGTAAAGTCGAACTTTATTAATAACACTTTCTTAACTATATTATGTACCAAAGAGTGTAAAAATGGTATCGATACATAAATATATCATTAATATATTTAGGAGAATAAAATTCATGAATGTTATTAATACATGCATCATAATATTTCATCAAAGAAATCATAATCATAAACAATCTCGAAAAGAGATGAGATTATTTCAATAAACTCTTATAACATGGTAACTTTGAACCATAATCATCATGTAAGAAAAAAAAATTACATGAAGCTTAAAATATCATAAAAGTAAGGATACTAATTATATAACATTTAAAAGGTAATATATACACCTCATATAAAAATATTGGTACATAACATGGCATGTGTCTCAAAGAAGGAAAATTGAGACAAAAATTACATTACTGATTTGGTAACTTTTGAAACTTAAAACTGATGATTGAAAGATCATATAATGGTTATTTAAATACCCATATATTTAATTATATGAGGCATATAATACATTAATGGGTATTATATACACCACAAAAAATAATTGAGCAGTGAATAAGGCATCTATCTCATGGAAATAAAGAGTGACATGAAATTCCCTTACCTTGTGTGTTGACTCTCATCATACTCATTAAAAAATCCTGTATAATAAATATAAATTTATTATAAATCTATCACATAACCATATTATTACTTATAATACCATAAATTGTTTTATTATTTCTTTATATCACCTACTTGTTAACAATTCTATGTTAAGGTTTTACTTTGGGTAATATCCGCTTTGTTTTTTCGCATGTGTATTAATTTGTTATATATTTAGTCATTATATTTATATCATGATTTATAGAATGTAAAAAATGATTTAAATATAATTTATACTAAGTATATTTTTCATATAATAATCCTTAGAATATATAATTATCAAACATAATATACCGTTTATGGAGATGGTAAGCCGTACGTACGCATAAATGCTATTTTCATTTAATTTTCATGTTGAAAGAAATAAATTAAAATACATACATACATACATACATATATATATAATTATTAAATTAGATTTATTATATCATATATATCACATATATTCACTAAACCCATCCTTAATACATTCCATGTATATATTAATGAATCACATCGCTTTGAGGGGGCGGTAATCTAGACTTCCTCAAAAGAAATTATCATTTAACACCAAATGGAAAGTGTACAGATATGTGTTTTAAAAGAATTAAATAAGATTAAAGACTTAATAAATATTATATATAACATATAAAAATATATTTTCCATCATAAATTTCACCATGATAGGTGGTAAAGGAAAAATGAACAATCATCATTTCGTGAGGCAGTAGTCCACGGTACACATAAACAGTATGTTTGTTACCCATTAGATGGAAGTATGTGTAAGTGTAGGTATAATAATTATAATAAAAAAATCCTAGTATATTTAGAATACTGTTTTTATTATAAAATCATGGAATAATAAGATTTTATGGAGCTAAGAAAGAAAATAAATGAAAAGAATTTGAGGGAGGGTGTTACCTCTTAATCAGGTAACTCCTTTTAGTTTGCACCAAAGGGCTTCATTAGTAGGATTTATGACCAAAGGATGATTAAATGAGTAATTGAGAGATTTTGTGGAGATATTTGGGTAAAGTTTTTTCAAGATAAAGTGGATTGAGAGGTGTGAGTAAGTGGGAGGAAAGGAGACCTTTTATAATGGAGGAGGAGTGACACTCTTGTAGTATTAAAAAAAAGGAACCCCACCTACGTTGTTTTATTCAAAGTGGATCAATAATGGTCCAAATTTAATAAAAGGGAGTATATAGTTGAAAAATGGTCATCCAATGGATTTTGGATAAGTGTATAGGTCATTTTGGTCCTTAAGGTTATAGTTTAGTCCCTTATTAAGATTAATTTAACCTTAATTATTGTAATAAATTTTAATTACTTTCACTAATATTTTTGGTAAAAAACTATGTTACTAATGTCCCAAAATTCCATGTATTTATTGTTTCAAATTTAAATGGGATTTTTATGAGACCAGGCTCTGAGATGTCACATAATTCTGAGACCCAGAGTGGTTGGAATGGATTTTAGAACTTTATTTTAAAGTTTAGTAATTAAATGTGAGAGTGGGTTTTTCTATCTTTTGAAATAGTGCTCGAATCAAAAATAAAAGGCTACTTTTTAACTCAAAATGTTAGGATTCTCCTAGAAAGGGCCTAACATTGGCTAGTGTGGGCCAATATTGGAAGTTAGTTTTTGTCCGAAAATAAAATAATTAAGTAACAATTATTTTATTTTCAAATCCTTATAACTCCTAAATGGTAAATCGAATTTGAAATCTGAAGTACCATTGATCTCATGAGGGCATGTTTCCCTTAGGTGCATATTAACCTTGACCATCACAGGTCGAGGGTGAAAGTAGTTTTTGAGTTTTTTTAAGTGAATTAAAATTGTGTAGGGGCACAATTTTGGAAACTTTTAAACAGGTACCCGGATTAAAAATATGAGGGCACCATTACGTCCAGAACGGTGAAATTACCTAAGAATGGACTTAACATCGATAGGTGCAGGTCAACCAGAAAAGATAGTTTTTGGAATTTTAAGAAAAATTTAAATAAAATAAACTTGTTTTTTTGAACTCTCGAAACCGTTGCTGCGAAATGGTGTGTAACGCAACGAAACCAAAATGTTGTTTCATTAATGAAACAATGTAAAGACTTTGTAATGTAGCATAACCGAAAATGCTGAATCATGATTCACCAATTAATGTCTTAGTAAGGATTCAAGATTGAGGGTGGTATACATTGAATTATTTTGGGAACGTAGCCTTGGAGAATTCATTGGTGAACAAACAACGAAGGTGAGGAATCCCTTCCAATGAAAAACACCGTCGAACCGAGAAGCAGCGAAGATGCATTTGGAGATCAAAACTGAGACCTGAGATCGATGATCACCAACAACGAATCAAATCAAGCATAGACGAAGGATGACAATGCAGAGAATTTCTTCGTTAGTGAATGAACCGAATCGAGGTAGGGGTTGTTATTTAAATTCTATTATTTTCCTTGTTCTTGGTTTTAAACGATGAATGTGGATTAACCCATGAACGGGTTGACCCATGGTTCAATCATTCTTACAAGAGGGATTTCTCTATTAGGATTATCTTTGGGGTATTTGAGGTTCTGGATGTTTTTATGCTAAACGCTTCTAATGGGAGTGGATTAATGCCATGAAAAAACGATGGTGGAGGTTCGTTACTAGAATTTGATTGTTTGTTTTTACTCTCTCCTTTCCACATGTTCTTCATGTTCTTGACGATTGACGAATGGACAATCATTGTGCAACCTTCTTGGTGCAAGGACGACAACATACAATGATCGGATCAAGACAGCATGAGAAATACCACTTATCGAGTGCTTTATGGCAGAAGGTATCACATGGAAGGTTTGAGCCCCATGAAGAAAAGAACGCATCCTGAGGGCTCCAGAACACCCTCCGGATCGAAGAATGGACCACCAAAGCATGTCTGGTGGTCCGCAAAAAATTCTGTTAGGATGCCAGTGCCGACAACAGTGGAGGTGGAACCAGTTTCATGCCAGACGGTGGGGCAGCTCCGGCCTCGTGTCGGATGGTAGGGAGACACCTGCCGCATGCTAGACGGTAGGGCGGTGTGATGCAGTGGAGATGGCGGTTAAAACTGATCAACTGCTACGTGAAGAAAGCCTCGGACTCTGACTATGGTACGAGCTGGACTTGCAGGTATGAGTCTAGCTGGAAGACTCGGTCCGTGTAGCGGACTGGTTGGTAGAAGTGGAGCCGCCAGCTGGCACCGCCATGTGGAAAGCGGACGCGGCTATGATACATCCAGTCTGGAGGAGCTGGCCCGATCTAATTTGGGTCGGGATGACAGCGGGTTAGACTCTCTATCCAGCAGGCTGAGCCCAATGTGTCAGATTTGGGTCGGGTTGGGTCAGGTCGGTCCGGCCGGGTCGGACCAGACTCGGACCCAACAATCCCCCTTTTCAAAAAAATTCCTGTAACATTCAATCAGAGCGTCTGATTGATGAGATATCTGCAGTTTTGGGACCCTTGAGGTGTGACAGTCCTTTTGAGATAATCTAAGTGAGTTTTTGAGAATGTTAGAGGACAAACTCTTTGGTTTGAAGAGTATGGTCTCCCGGTATGGGAAGACTTATGGTAGAATCAGGGGGATTATTGTATTGAGATGTTAGGAAAATTTCTCCCTAGATGACTTAGGTCATGGGTACTCCTTATTCCTATACTTTGGTAGATATGAGACTCCCCATGTTTTAGGGCATGGGTTCTCAGATAATTTCGTAAAGAAAGAGTCGGTACTCCCCTGCCGTGCCAGGGAGTGGGTCCTCTATCCTTGGAGTTAGAACTCACCTATGGGACTAGGGTGTGGTTCCTCCATACCTAACACATATAGAGTCAGTACTCCTCTACCGGGTAGGGAGCATGTCCTCTATTTTGGGATTCAGTACTCCCCTACTGTTCTAGGGTGCAGGTCCTCCTTATGCAGTTCTATGGCAGAGTCAGTACTCCCCTATAGTTCCATGGAGCGGGTCCTCTAGCCAGGGGTCGGTAGTCCCCTAACATACTAGGGCTTGAGTCCCCCGTAGCGAACAAACTAACAGAGTTGGTACCCCCCTACTGTTTCATGGAACATGTCCTCTACGCGTGATCAAATAGAGCCGATACTCCCCTACCGGGTAGGGTGTGGGTCCTCTATTATAGGAGTCGATACTCCCCTATCGTACAAGGGCACAGGTCCTCCACACATGAACTAAAAAAGTAGGTACTCCCATGTCACATCAGGGTGTGTGTCCTCTAGTCACTGAGTAGTACTCCCCTATCGAGTAGGGTGAAGATCCTAGATTGGAGATGGAGCTCCCTCAACTGTCGGACACAGTAGCGAGGAGTGGGACCATCCACTTGATGAAAACAACACCTAGATAGGAGTTAGTGCTCCCTCGATGGACTAAGGCATGGGACACTCCTCACAAGAGAAACTGAGGTATTGCAAGTTAGTCTGGAGAAAGCACTGTGACAAGGATCCAACCTCTTCACTTGGGCTTCCTTAGGCTTGCATCGGGTGTAAGGCTGTGATGACTAGACCTCTAGTGCCGTTCACTAGAGTTGTACCTAGTAGAATGTTCCTGATGGATAACATTATCTCAGACATACCACTAGAAATGATTGGATCATACTAGATGGAGTGTATCCCTCAGATAGGTTCCATCAAGGATGGAAAGCTCATGGAGTATGTACTCTTAGTTTATGTGTTACACCTTGAGACTTCTGTTAGAATCCTGGTACTGTCTACAAGGTTGGAACTTATGATTATTAGTGAATGAGATGAGTATATCTAGATGTTCATGGTATATGTATGGGAATATACCCAAGTAGAGTTGACTATTCATTCCTTTGTGTTTTTTCTCTTGTGCTTTACCATTGTGGTTTCGAGTCCCCTACTGAGTATTGTTTTACTCACCCCTGCATGGGCTTTGCCCATACGTGTTGTGTTTTGTGCAGATGATCGACGCTTCGACGGAGTCTATGGAGGACCAGGACCTGGTAGTCTTCAATGAGATCAGACATACAATGTTTACTTCCACAACTTCATGTGGCTACCTTTCACCCACCCTCCAGGTAGGCTTCCTGGTGGATGAGCTTTAGGGACTTGGAGTTTTATTTTTGTTCTATTTTTCTTTTGGTGGAATTGTATACTGGCCTGGGATTCCACTCTATATTTTACTTTCTTTTGTACTCTAGTTGTGTTTTACTTAGTGGATTCCATGCATGGTTTCCTTATATTTTACTTTCTAGTACCTTCGGATGGGAGTTGTGTGCAATTGTATAGGTACTCAGGGAAATGCCTCCCACTTGTGGGATAATTCCTTTGGAGATAGTCACCATCCCCTGAACTTTGGGATGCAGGCTTGGGGTAGTCATGACATGGGTCCTAGGGAACGGATCCTAACAAATTAGTATTAGAGCTGGTCGGTTCTACCTCAAAGACCAAGGGTCTGTTGTTTTTGGTTTTTCGCAACAATGTTAAGTGTTTCGAGTTCGTATTCCAAGATAGGGACTCCAGTGTTGGTGCGGAGGACAATGTATCCATACACTAGGACTCTGGACATATGATTTCCAACTTGGTACATGGAAACACTAGTTGTGGGGAAATAAAGGGTACATGCATCATGTTGGAATGGTTGTGCTTTCCATGTCCTTCTTAAGTCATCTCTCTAGATATACTCATTAACCGTGGTTCATCTTGATATATCTCAGGATTCTACCATGATTACATATAGATAGGATTCTACAACATGATCATGATGATGATCCACCCTGAGTGGAGGCTTCAGTACAGGGCACTAAATATGTGGCATTACCTCTGAGTGGTGCACCAGTGATGCAACCACCCGTCGATCAACAGTTTATACCAGTGCTACCGATGAAGGATGAATATAGGATGAGTGCACTACATGAGTTCCAGAGGTAGATACCTCCCAGTTTCTAAGGCAAGAAAGATCCTTAGGTAGCTGAGGATTGGCTTGAGGCAGTTACACAAGTCTTCCGCCTAGTGAGGAAGCCTCTCAACTAGATGGCAGTACTAGTCCCAAGCCTTCTACAGGGCTCAGTAGGATGATGGTGGAGCTTAGTGATCCATACGCACAATGAGGCAACCCTCACCTGGATTGACTTTGAGCGCCTCTTCATGGAGGAGTTATTTCCAGTGACTTTATGTTATGTGCATATACAGGAGATGCTGCACCTATGGTAGGGCATCATGACAGTTGTAGAGTACTCGACAAGATTCATAGATCTTTCTCACTATTCTACAGATATAGTGCGAGACCCTTACTTCAGGGCCGAGACCTTTGAGCAGGGATTACGCTAGGAGATCAGGGTGTCGGTGATACCCCTTAGCATTATAACATATGCTAGGGTGCTCGAGAGAGCCCTGGTGGTTGAGAGATACCTCGATGAGGAGATGATGGATGTGACCTACAACAGAGGTCACAATATAGAGTCATATGCTAAAGATAACAGATGAAAGGTGACTGGATCATGGCATAGGATGCATACCCATACCCAAACACAGACACATGGGTCTGTGGTGTAGGAGCCACACCAAAGAGAATATCAGCCAGAAGAGAGGCGGTTTTATGCTTGAAATGCCTGGGGGCATCTCTCTAGGGATTTACCAACCCACCATGCCACTAAGAGGGATCTAGATGATGAGCCACCTTGGACGAGAAAACTATTGGAGAAATGAGTTCTACAAGATGGAGGACGAGGTAAAGGAGCTTGATGAACAGTAGAAGGTGGTCCACGCTAGGCTCAGGGAGCTGGAGGAAATGGGCGAGGACATCTGCATGCAATCTTGGATTATGACCAAGAAGCTCTAGGAGAAATTTGATGTATGATCTGTGTCTTTACTTTTGGATTCCTTTTTTTAAATAGACATAGGTTCTAGTCGTCCTCCTTTTTCAGTGAGTTTTGTTTGAGATTTAAAGGTTCCGGTTGGACCATGGATTTGACTCTCACTCTTAGAGACTCCTTCTGGATGAGACCTATTGATCAAACATTGAAAATGATAGTGTTAATTTAATCTTGATGGATAGAGTTGTGGTTGGGATATCTTAGTCGTGGCATCGAGGCCTTACGATGTCATTTTGGGTATGGAATAATACTATTCATACCTAGACTGATGATATTAGGTAAGGATGCGGTGTGCCCGCGATGGTAAAGAAGGGTTTTCCCTTAAGATGAAAGGGAAACCCAAGAATCACATGGTGGACTCTTATAAAGAGTCCTATTTTGGATCGTTTTGTGGTGGAAGAGTTAGACCCCATGATGTTTCTACAGTATAAAATGGTTACTTACCATCCATAATCAGCTGGAATACCACTAGTGAGTGTGGATGTGTTCCAATTTCGGCAGGTTGTGTGGCCGCTAGAGGTTGTAGACAGAGGGCCTAGTAAGACCCAACGTTTTCTTGAGGGAAGCCCTGTTTCATTCATAAATACCCCACACATTTAGCATCAAACTTGAATGCATAACACTTATGGAGGCTTTAGCATAGTTCATCTGGGGGTGGAAGTGAACTATAGGTTTATGTTTGTATCTATAGCAGTTTAGTGTGGTGGTGAGCTGCTAGACCCCACGACTACAAATGGATCATAGTGATTAGTGCTTTTCCCACTTTTCACAGCTAAAGATACATGTGCCCATTGTTGCATGATATTGACCTAGCAGAAGATGGACATGAAAGTGGTTGATCTTGATGGTTCCTTTAGGTGCGTGCTTGTAAGCAGCACAAAGACTCTTGATGAACTCAGTTTTATTCCCTTGAGGATAGGCTTTTGATTTTTGGGGATGAAAAGCCTTAAGATGGGGAGAATTTAATGTCTTGGAATTCCATGGATTTTTTTTACAAATTTAAATGGGATTTTTATGAGACCTGGATATGAGATGGTACATAATTACGAGACCCAAAGTGGTTGGAATGTATTTTCAAACTTTTTTTAAAATTTTATTAATTAAACTTACGAGAAGGGTTTTATATCTTTTGATTCGGTGCTCAGATCGAAAATCCAAGGGCACCGTTGAACTTAGAATTTCTGGATTTACCTATAAAGGGCCTAATGTTGGCTGGCATGGGCCAACAGTGGAAGTTAGTTTTTTATTGTAAATAAAATAATTAAGTAACAATTATTTTATTTTCAAATCCTTATAACTTCTAAATGGTATCTCAGATTGGAAATCCGATAGTACCGTTGAGCTCATGAGGGCGTGTTTCCCTTAGGTAGAGCTTAACCTCAACCGGCACATAACGAGGTCAAAAGTTAGTTTTTAAGTTTTTTAAGCAAATTAAAATGGCGCGGGTGTGAGGTTTTGAAAACTTCTAAACGGGTACCTAGATTGAAAATCTGAGGGCACCATTGCGTCTAGAATGGACAAATTACCTAATAATGGACTTAATATTGACTGGCGTAGGTCAACCGGAAAATATAGTTTTTGGACTTTTAAGAAAAATTAAAATAAAATAAACTTGTTTGTTTTATTTTTGTTTGAACTCTCGAAACCATTATGTAAAACAGTGTGTAATGAAAGAAAACTAAAATGATGTTTCATTAATGTAACAATGTAACGAATTTGTAACTCATCATAATAGAAAATGATGAATCATGATTCACCACTTAATGTCTTAGTAAGGATCCAAGGTCGAAGGTTGAAGACGTTGAATTATTTTGGGAAACAATCCTTGAATAATTCATTGGAAAATGACCAATGATGGTGAGGAATCCCCTCAAATGACAAACACCGGCAAACCATGAAGCGGAGACGATGCATTTGGAGATTGGAACTAAGATCAGAGATCAATGATTGACAAAAACGAATTAGATCAAGCATATACAAATAACGATAATGCAAGGACATTCTTCATTAGTGAAAGAACCAAATTGAGGTAGGGGTTTTTATTTAATTTACGTTCTTTTCCACATTCTTGGTTTGAAATGATGAACGTGGATCAACCTATGAATAGGTCGACCCACAGTTCGATCATTCTTATTGGGGGGATTTTTTTATCAGGATTATCTTTGGGGGATTTGATGTTCTGGATGTTTTTCTGCTAAACCCTTCTAATAGGATTGGATTAACACCATGAAAAACGATGATGGAGGTTTGTTCTTTGAATTTTATTATTTGGTTTTCCCCTCCTCATGTTGTGTGTTCTTCACATTCTTGATGGTCGATGAATGGATGGTCGTTGCACAACCTTCTTGGCGCAACGACGATGGGGGTATGATGACGACAAGCGATGATCGGATCGAGACAATGCTAGAAATACCTCTGATTGAGCACTTTACAGAAAAAGGGATTTCAAGGGAGTTTTGATCCCCAAGCAGTGAAGAACGTGATCTGGGGGCTCCAGAACACCCTACAGATCAAAGAACGGACCACCGGAGCGTGTCTTGTGGTCCGCGGAAATTTCTTCCAAGATACCGCCCATGTGTTGGACGTCAGGGACCCAAGGGCGCGGGTCTAGATAGAAGACCCGGTCTGCGTAGTGGATTGGTTGGTAGAAGTAGCGGCGCCAGCTGGCGCTGCCTAGTGGTAAGCGGACGCAGCTATGCCACGTCAAGTCTGGAGGATCCGACCCACTCCGATGCGGGCCAGATTGTGCTAGCGGGCCATGCCTAGCTAGGGGGGCTGGGCTGGCAGTGGGCCGAGCCTAACGGTCCAGACCCGTGGCCCAACCGATTCAAGTCGGGTCAGTCCGACTGGGTCAGACCAGACCGAGACCCAACCGGCCCCCGTTTCACAAAAATTCACATAACTTTCAATTGGAGCGTCTGATTGATGAGACATTGGTGGAATTAGGACCCTTGCGACAAGACAATCCTTTTGAGATACTCTAAGTTAGATTTTGAGAAATTTAGAGGATTACCTCTTTGGTTTTAAGAGTAGGATCTCCAGGTACAGGTAGACTTAGGTTAAAATTGCGGTGATTCTTTTGTTGAGATGTTATGATGATTACTCCCTTGATGAATTAGGGAATGAGTACTCCTTATCCCTATGATTTGGTAGAGATGGGAGTCCCCAAGTTTTAGGGCATGGGTTCTCAAAGAAGTTCGTAAAGTAAGAGTTGGTACTCACCTGCCGTGCTAGGGAGTGGTTCCTCTATCCTTGGATTTGGCACTCCCCTATTGGAATAGGGCACACGTCCTCCATACCTAAATCATATAGAGTTGGTACTACCCTACTGGGTAGGGTGCGGGTCCTCTATTGTAGGAGTAAGTACTCCCCTACTGTTACAGGGTGCGGGTCCTCTTTACGCAGTGCTACGGTAGAGTCAGTACTCCCCTACCATGCTAGGGAGTGGGTCCTCTAGCCAGGGGTCAGTACTCCCCTAACGTACTAGGGAGTGGATCCCCCATAGAAAACAAAATAATGGATTTAGTACTCCTCTACTATTTCTGGGTGTAGTTCCTCCACACATGATCAAATAGAGTCGGTACTCCCCTACCGGGTAGGGTTTGGGTCCTCTATTATAGGAGTCGGTACTCCCTTGTCGTACTAGGGAGCGAGTACTCCACACATGGACTGACAGAGTCGGTACTCCCCTATCGCACCAGGGCATGGGTCCTCTAGTCACTGAGTAGTACTCCACTGCTGGGTTGGGTGAGGGTCCTTGATTGGAGATGGAACTCCCTCGTATGTCGGACATAGTAGTGAGGAGCGGGACCATCTACATGATGAAAACAATACCTATATAGGAGTTAGTGCTCCCCCGATGGATAGAGGTGTGGGCCACTCCTTACAGGAGCAACTGAGGTATTACAGGTTAGTATGGAGCAGTGCTCCCTCAACTGAGCACAGTGATGAGGAGCATGCCTCTTCACTTGGGTTTACTTAGTCTTACATCTGGTGCAAGGCTATGATGACTATACCTCTAGTATTGGGAACTATATTTGGACCAAGTATAATATTCCCAATGGAGCACATTCTCTCATACATACCATTAGGAATGGTAGGATCATACCCAATGGAGTGTATCCCTCAAATGAGTACCATTAGGGATGGCGATCTCGTGGAGAATGTACTCCTAGTTTATGTGTTACACCTTGAGCCTTCTATGAGAATCTTGGTAATGGCTATAAGTTTGGACCTTATGCTTCTTAGTGGCTGAGACGAGTATATCTGGATGTTCACGGTATATGTATGGGCATATACCCAAGTAGATATGATTGTGCATTCCTTTGTGTTTTTTATCTTGTGATTTACCTTTTTGGTTTCAGGGTCCCTTAATGAGTATTGTTTAACATGGGATTTTACCATGCGTGTCATGTCTTGTGCTGATGGTCAACACTTTGATGAAGTCTAGGGAGGACCAAGACCTGGTAGTGATCAGTGAGATCAGACAGACGAGGTGTACTTCAACAGCTTCATGAGGCTACCTTTCACCCACCCTCCAGGTAGGTTTCCCGGCGGACGAGCTTCAGGGACTTGGAGTCTTACTTTTGTTATGATTTTCTTTTTGTGGCTTGTATACTGGCTCGGGTTGCCACCCTGTACTTTACTTTTTGTTGTACTTTGGTTGTGTTTTGCTTAGTGGATTTCATGCATGGTTTTCTTGGATTTTAATTTCTAGTACCTTTTGATGGTAGTTGTGTGAGTGTGTATAGGTGCTTAGGAAAATGCCTCCCATTTGTGGGATAATTCCTTCAGTGCTAGTCTCCAGTCCCTGGCCTTTGGGAGGCGATCTTGAGGTAGTCACGACATGATCCCTAGAGGACGGGTCATGATGATGTTGAACTTATTAGAAATTAGAAATTATAATTATTACAAATATGGAATAAATTTTTCCAAATTACACACATAGAAGTGGCATAAATTAATTTAAATTTAATCCCATAGTCGGGTCAACAATGCTTGTTTTTAAAGTAAAAATGACCAAAATCATGATAAGTTTTTATATCCAATTTCAAAGTGGAATTGGTTATAATGACCTAAATTGTATTAATTGATAAAAATATTATATAATTAAACTTTTAAACCAATTTAAAATATAATTTAACCTTATAAATAAATTATATTGAAAAAAAATTTTGTACTAAAATACCATATTTTCACTATTCATTAAAAAATGAAACCTTATAGAAAAGTACAAAAAAATTATCCTAAAATAATTTTTATATTTCTTTTACAAAGATTAAGTTTATTTTGATATATTAAATTTATAAAATTTCCAAAAACTGGATTTAAAATGGGCTCTCCATTAAAAGGCGATAAAACTACCATAATAAAAATATTGGGTTTTATGTGTTAAATTGATGTTATTATTATCTTATGCTTATAAAATATATTGGATGAATATAGGAAATATTTATTTGGATATATAAAAAATATATTAAATTAAAATTACTTAATAATTCTAATTAATTTAATTTATTAAGATTAAAACAACTTTGTGAGTATAATAATAGTTTTCTATAAAAATACTCCCTTTATATTCAATTTGTTCTTATATTCATTTTTAAACTAATTAATTCATTATATATTTTTTAGAAACCATATATTTACATAATTTAGTTAATAATATCCACAAAATTTTATTTAATAGGTAGTTTATATATTATTATATATTTTTTAAATAATATATTATGGTTTGGTAACACTCGGTCTTATGTGTTGTGCAAGCCATCAAGGAAATTTAGTCTTACGTGAAACATAAAATTACCTCAGTGTTCTGTATAGAGTATGATAACCATTATATTATTTTCAATGAAGGATTAACTTGGAAATGCGTATAACTCAATCCAAACTTAGTGTTTTAATATATATAAAATAACTATTTTCGGTGTTGCGTGAAATGAAAAACATCAAAAAGATTAAATTAATTTTAAAAAA
Organism: Viscum album; assembly: GCA_963277665.1. NCBI lineage: Eukaryota > Viridiplantae > Streptophyta > Magnoliopsida > Santalales > Viscaceae > Viscum > Viscum album. Next base: position 58,349,628 of record OY728123.1, read on the forward strand.
TATTTCACAAAATCTACGGGTGTTATATTATACCCCTATTAAAATGAGTTTCGACATCAAAATTCATATGGTTTATCAATGGTTTAATACTTGAGAGTTCCTTTCATAGAAACCCACATTGTAAAAATGAATACTAAAACTTACTTTAAAAAAAGAAAGCTGAAACCATAACGGTTATCCAATGTAACTCCTAACTTGCTTCTCACATAGGAGAACATAGGTGGGAAGTGAAAATATGGACTTGAAGGAAAAGAATAAATATTTATAGGAAGTTATTGAGGTCATCAATAAAAAACAAGTGAATGATCAATGAAAAGCTGAGAGACTCAAATTTATAAATATTTGGCAATTTAAAAGGCCATCATCTCAATAAAAATTAATGTATTAGGACAAAATGTTTCTTGATCATTTTCCTAACTTTCAGTAATTATCTTATTAACCAAGAATATAAGGAAATATAATTAATTGATATATTTATATAAACAAAATTTCATTCTTTGGTTGTGCTTTTACCAATTTCTAATTCATCCATTACATCATGTAATGGATGTTTGAAAATTAACTTTGATTCCAAAAGCACTAAAATACACTTTTAGAGTATCATAAGGCCTATAAAAGAAAGAAAAGTTTAACTATTTGTATCTAAATATTCTTAAAAATAAATATAGTTAATACGTTAATCTGTAAACATAAAAAGTAACTCTAATGGTTCATCATTAATAATTATAAACAATAATTACACATTAACCTAGACATCACGTTGTCCAGTGATGGGCATGAAACATTTACCATCCTTAAGTCATGGGTTCAATACCTATGAACTTTATAGACTTGATTGGTTGTCACCCAACATACATGATGTCCTTTTATAAAACCACGATAATATAATTTACAAAATAAATAAGATGTTCATCCTTGAAATAAGGTTAATCACTAAATAGCCTTTTAACTAAGGTTTTCAATACAAACTCAGTGCATAAATACTTCCTATAAAGTTTAACTTAATATTTTCATGAATGGTTAACCTTATAACCCTTCTAAAATATTTAAATCCAAAACATTAGAAATAAAGTCATGAAATTAGTTTAACAATTATTCCCCTGTATGTCATAAATTATCTCTTGGTTTTCACATTCCAACATGTGAATACCCTCACCATATATTCTCTTGAAACATGGTAATAACCTGAATTACCATAAATAATTTTGGAAAAAACGAATGATTACTTATTCCAAAGTTTATTGGATATATTCCTTAAATACAAGAAGTTGTAAACTCCATCCATGATGACATAGAACACTTTTTTAACCAATCAATAATAAGTTACATGGTAATCAGTGCTATCCAATTTACCTTATCCAATTCAATCATCTCTTTATCCAATCAAAACATAATTTTATCAACATCTTGATTGCATTAAGGGTTACCTACCCTTAATCAAAATATCACTTTTTTAAGTCTTCATAACCATTAAACATATACTTTTCAATCCTTAATGAAATATTTTACTAAAAATACTTATATATTTAATGATTCGTATAACATAATCATTGAATTCCAAAACATAAGCACTTCATTCATCAAAATTTATTCTTAAACCATTAATCATGATTCATCAACTTATTCCTTAATACCTACTTCCTAGAATATGAAATATGAATCACATATTAAGGTTAATCAACCTCAATATAATAATTCTTCTTATGATTAATGTAAACAATACTATAAGAACATCACATAACTTTCACATGTCATTTGTGGTCTCTTTATCTTCAGAAGTATAACCAATACTCATACCACCTTGATTCTCCTTATGAGATTTACACATGGGAAATCAATTTTCATAATGCCCATAATTTCCACATCTAAAACATTCAATTTTAACCATGTTTCTTCTAGTTATCTCCATTTACTAAAACCAGAAAGGAAGGGGTGAAAAACACATATCATAGATGAAAAACACATAATCTTGAAAAATTACATATAGAATGTCTAAATTATGAAACCTTACTTAATATATGACACCTTAGGTTTATCCTTTATTATTCATAACCAACTTATATTTAAATCCTTCATAATGGTTCGTGAAGAGTTCATGAATTCCCAAAGCATATCCCCTAGGAGTGTCAAACTAGGTGTGAAGCAAGACCCATTGTCGTATACTGGATTGCCCCGAGTCAGGACCATAACATCTTGTTGGAGTTATTACCCCTAGGCAAATCTATTATAGAGTCACATAGAATTTTAGTATCTATATAAGTATTTATTTCTAGGAAGCCAGTCACTCTATACTTTACCAAAATTCCAGGACATTTTCCTAAATATTAACTCATCCTTATACTTATGCTTAGAGACATCCCTAGAAATATCCTTATAAATATACCTAGGTATCTCAATAAAGTACTCTCATCCTAGTTTCAAAATGTTTACTAAATATTTCCTATAATACCAAATATAGAGACCTAGTATTAACATACATAGATATTACATCATTTTAGATGAATATTCAGTACATTAAAAAAATAAATTCTTAAGGACCATAATATTTTAGTGTCTTTGGAAACATGGAAACAAAATATTCTATCCTGGTGAAAGATATTCAAAATATTCCATAAATATCTCCACCTTTAGTAATTCTACCTAAAAAATTTATTCATAACCCGGGGAAAGGAAACATAAGAAAGGGGTGAGATTAGATGCTCAATAAGGGTAAATAAAGTAAATGAATAAGCATAACATGAAAAAAGGGTATGGAAATCAATCATAACATTTGAAGATTATACCGTACATATTAGAGACCATAATAAATATTGAAAGTTTATAAGACATGAATTATAATTAAATAAATAAAATAATACATGAAAACATAACATAAGAATAAAACATGTAATTATGGAAAACACATATAAAAACCCTATGTCAAGGTGACATAACAAGGTCTTTGTAACATGTTAGGCTTCAGTTAATCACCCATGTAATGACTTCAGGTTGGGATGCCCTTCCATGTGGCCTCTTGTTTTGGGATTGGGATGTCCTCTATGTACCCTCTTATTTTAGGATTGGGATGTCCTCCCATTTACCCTCTTATTTTGGGCTTGGGATGTCCTCCTATTTACCCTCTTATTTCGAGCTTGGGATGTCCTCCTGTTTACCATCTTATTTCGGGCTTGGGATGTCCACCCATGTACCCTTTGAACTCATAAAACATTTTTCAATACTCAATTCATTAGAGGGAGATATAGGTCCCACCCATATCATAATGAAATCATATATACATGTTCCACAAAATCATAAAAAATCATATCATCAGCCATGAAATGAAATGGGCATCATAAAAATGTAATCATATCATAAACTATAAAAAATATATAATATTCATAATTATTTCTTAAAAAACATTACCTGTGGAAGAAAAACAAATTTCATAAACATATAACCCGTGAAAGAGAAACAAGTTTCTTAAAGACCATGAAATCAACCAAAAACTATTAAAATAAATAATATGAATGGAACCTTTAGATTATTTCTAATAAATTCATGATTAACATCAACAGAAGTCATCCCATATGTAAAATAATTTTTAAATATCTTTAAAAAATAGTTTTTGAGGAAAATATCCCTTCTTCTTTTAAAAAGGATTTTTAAAAACATAAAACCTTTTGAAAAAAAATTTCTTGTGAATAAAAATTATAAATAAATATTTATTTTTTTTGAAAATTACTTGAAAAATTATAAAATAATCTTGAAAATATTTTGAAAATAATTTTCCTTGAAAACTTATAAAATAACTTGAAATTTTTTTGAAAACTGTTTTCTTTGAAAATACTTTGAAACAATGAATTTTCAGAATATTAAGAAAACATTTTATTTTTTAAAAGAAAATAAATTCTTAATATTTTAAAGGAATATTCAAGGTAATTTCTCTCATGATAGCAGATAAACCCAAACATGTCAAACTTTCATTTACACTATAAAAAGTTTAGAAAGGTGCCTTGATCATAAAATGAAAAGAAGATTCCTCATTTAAAACCCTTTTTTAAAAAATGAAAAATATGGGTAAAAATTACTTTTAAAGATAATATGATAATAATAAAAAAAGTTGAAACCTTTTAGAAGACATGGTTTTGAATGAACACATATTTCTGATCGAAGAGTGAGGTAAAGTCAGACTTTATTAAAAACACTTTATTAACTATATTATGTACCAAAAAGTGGAAAAATGGTACCAATACATGAATATATCATTAATAACCATAGTAGAATAAAATTAATTAGTTTTCTTGAGATATGGATCATAATATTTCATCAAATAAATCACAATCATAAACAATCTCGAAAAGCGATGAGATTATTTCAATAAACTTTTAACTTGGAAACTTTGAACCATACTCCCCATGTAAGAAAATGAAATTAAATGAAACTTAAAATATCAAAAAAGGAAGGGTAATCATTATATAACATGTAAAAGGCATTATATACACCTCATATAAAAATATTGGTGCATAACATGGCATGTGTCTCAAAGAAGGCAAATTGAGAGAAAAATTACATTTCTGATTTGGTAACTTTTGAAACTTAAACCCCATGATAGAAATATCAAAAAATTGTTATGTAAATACCCATAAATTTAAGTATAAGTGTCATATAATACATTAATGGTTAGTATATACACCACCCAAAATAAGTGATCAGTGAATAAGGCATCTATCTCACAGAAATAAAGAGTGAGATGAAATTCTCTTATCTTGTGTCTTGAATCACATAATACTCATTAAAAAATCCTATATAATAAATATATATTTATTATAAATATATCAAAGAACCATATTCTTACTTATAATACCATACATGGTTTTATTATGGCTTTATATCACCCTCTTGTTAATAATTCTATGTTAAGGTTTCACTTATGGTAATATCTACTTTGTTTTTCGCATGTGTCTTAATTTGTTATATATTTGATCATTATATTTGCATCATGATTTAAAAAATTTAAAACATAATTTTAAATATAATTTATATTCAATATATTTTTATTATAATAATCCTTAGAATATATATGTATCAAATGGAATATACTGTTCATGGAGACAATAAGCCGTATGTATGCATGAAAGCTATTTCCGTTTAATTGTCATGTTGAAAGAAATAAATTAAAAGACACACACACAGATATATATATATATATATATCATTATTATAGTATATTTATTATATCATATATATCGTATATATTTACTAAACTCATCCTTAATACATTCCATGTAGTGTATGAACAAATCACATTGCTTTGAGGGGGCGATAATCCACACTTCCTCAAACCAAATTATCGTATTAACACAAAATGTAAAGTATAAATATATGTGTTGTAAAAAATTTTAAAAATCTTAAATATATAATAAATAATATATATAAAATATATAAACATAGTTTATATCATAATTTCTATCATGATAGGTGGTAAAGGAAAAATGAACAATCATCGTTTAGTGAAGCGATAGCCCACCACACACGTAATCAATATGTTCATTACCCATTAGATGGAATTTTGTGCAATTTTAGGTCAAATAATTATCATAAAAACATACTAGTATATTTAGGATACTTTTTTTGTTGTAAAATCATGGAATAATAATATTTTAGAGAGCGTAGAAAGAAAATAAACGAAAGGATTTTGAGGGAGGGTGTTACCTCTTAATTGGGTAACTCCTTTTGGTTTGCACCAAAGGGCTTCCTTAGAAGGATTTATTACAAAAGAAGGCTTAAAAGAGGAATTTATGGATATTGGGGAGCTATTTTGGAAGATTTTTTTTTCAATCCAAAGTGGATTGATATGTGTGAGGAAGTGGGAGGAGAGGAGGCCTTTTATAATGGAGGAGGAGTGACACTCTTGTAATATTTTAAAATAAAGGATCCCAACCCACATTTTTTTATTGAAGGTGGATAAATAATGGTCCAAAGAATATAAAAATAAGTATAGTGTCGAAATATGTTCACATAATGTTTTTTTGAAAAGTATATAGGTCATTTTGGGGCTTAAGTTTATGCTTTAGTCTCTTATTAAATTTAATTTAACCTTAATCATTGTAATTAATTTTTTCACTAATATTTTTGGTCAAAAACTAATTTGACCTTATTAGACATTATAGGTTATGATGATTCCAAAAATGGAATCTATTTTTCTAAATTACACATATATAAGTGGAAAAAATTAATTTAAATTTAATCCTGTAGTCGGGTCGACAATGCGGATTTTTAAAGTAAAAATGATCAAAAATTTATTAAGTTTTTATATCCAATTTCACATTATAATTGGTTATAATGACCTAAATTGGATTAATTGATAAAAATATTATCTAATTAAACTTTTAAATCTATTTAAAATTTAATTTAACCTTAAAAATAAATTATATTAAAAAGCAATTTTGAACTAAAATACAGTATTTTTCACTATTCATTAAAAAAAATAAAACCTTAATAAAAAGTACCAAAAATTTATCCAAACCTAATTTTTATGTTTATATTCGAAACATGAAGTTAATTTTTATTTATTAAATTTATAAAAGTTCCAAAAATTGGATTTAAAATGCGTTCTCCATTAAAACGCGGTAAAACTACCTTAATAAAAATAGTAGGTTTTATCTGTTAAATTAGTTTTATTATTATCTTATGATTATAAAATATATTGGAAGAATATAGAAAATATTTACTTGTATATATAACAAATATATTACATTAAAATTACTTACTAATTGTAATTAATTTAATTTATTAGTATTAAAAAAACTTTGTGAGAATAATAACAGTTTTCTATAAAAATACTCCCTTTATATCCATTTTGTTCTTATAGTCATTTTATAACTAATTAATTCATTTTATATTTTGTGAAAACCATATATTTACATAATTTAGTTAATAATATTAATAAAATATAATTTAATAGATATGTTATATATTATTATATTTTTTAAATAATATATTATTGTTCGGCAACACTCGATCTTGCATGTTACGCAAGCCATTTAGGAAAGTCAGTCTTGAATGAAACATAAGCTTAACTCAGTGTTATATATAGAGTAAGATAACCATTATATTGTGTGTAGTGAAATATTAACTTGACATTGCGTATAAATCAATCCACCATAGTGATTTAATATATATAAAATAAATATTTTTTGGTGTTGTGTGAAATAAAAAATATCAAAAAGATTAAATTAATTTGAAAAAATATTTCACAAAATCTCGGGGTGTTACAATCACCCAAGGTGAAATAAAAAAACCATAACATTAAAAACTAAGAACAAAAATCTGAATCCCTTAGTAACTTAGAATTTCTTTCAAAAAAGGTGTTCTCAATGAACCATTCCAATATCCATCATAGGCTTTTACACATATCTATATCAAATGTATTCCATCTCATAAAATCATAAAAAAATCTCTAATGCCTTTTTGAAAAATCCCTCCCCAAGGCCATTCATCAATCCTGAGGTTGAGGATTTTATGTGACCTAAGGAGAACCTCCCCATACTCCAGAGGGTGAAGACTAGAAGCGATGGTTATAAATGTGTATTTGGGAGACTATTCCCTCGAATTCAAGTGTATACAAACATAAAAAGTAACCAAACATCATACACATCATGGTACATATAATAAACCCTTTAATCAAAAAATAATAACAAATGATGTTTTTTACATAACATGAACTAATCACCCATATGAACAATACATAATGAAAATTAAATTAAAAAAAAACAAAAAAAAAACACCCTAGACCTACTACCACCCCCTTGGTTCACACACATAGTCTCTAATACTCTAGATTTTCACTAGCTTGATCCACAATACATCATGTGATCTGACCTAAAATATTAACACAATTCATGCACACACATTGATATTCCCATACAGAGTGTTTGCATAAAACTTAGTTGGGTATTACTAACCATTCCTAATATACATCATTATATGTGTGTGTATACACGAGGAAAATAAAAATATCACATAAGAACCTTGGACATCGTGTGCTAACTAGGCCACCATGACTCTCTTTTTATTAGGCCACTATGTGTTAAAAAAGACCCCATGACTCCTGATAATACCGTATTTGATTCCATGTTAGAATCCCACCTCATTTCCTCATCTCATGTTATCATACCAATTCCTATCCCATATCCAAAAGCTCAAGGTAGGGTGGTGTCCAAACTTGGACCCACTACGCATAGTCACTGGGTTTAAGATCCTGACTTTTTTTAGAGGTAATAAACCTTTTAATTTTGGTTTTAATTCTCTATTTTTTCCTTATAAATGATCCAAAAACCTTAGAGGTGAAATTGGGAGTGTTTTAGGGTTTTTCAGAGCTCAGAGCTTCGAGTTTTGGAGAAAAAAGAAAAGGCACACGGTTAACACATGCTTAGTGGTGATAATCATGATCCTCAAACCGTGTGACCCTATAATGGTGCCCCTCGGTTTGTATAAACTATGTGAGGGAGGACTGGACTATATGAAGTTGAGATAGTGGGTTTTCATGGGCTGCACATGGTTTGTTTAACTATGCATTGCAGGTAGTGCGGGGTGTGTTCCTTAGACAATGGGGTGTTCATAGTTGGTGAACATGTTGTCTAACCTTGTGGCCAAACCATGTAACCAATTAAAAAGTGGAAAATTACCTTTTCCACATCCTTATATTTAACTCAAAACTCATATTTTATTTCTCTCCACACAAGAAACACCTCTCCCCCTTTGAAATCTCTCATTCCTAAGGTTAGGATTTGAAGCCACTTCCCCATCCTACATCTGATCAATCCAATTTTATTCTTGTTGGAACACCACCGATATGCTATTTATTTCTTTATATCCCTTTATCATTCTTCTTCCTTTCAATGGAGTTATTTTGGTGAAAGATCATATGCCCTATTTCTAGGGAATTTTCATGTTCTTCCATTTTCTTCCATTTTGGGCCAAATCAAAGGCTGATACTGGATGAGTGTTCTAACATAGGATTAAGTTAGGTGGTTTCACTTCAAAATATCTAGATTTTTCTAACAGGGACATATCTGTTGGTAAAAACATATTTTCTACTGGTAAAACATTTTACCAACACATATGTCCCTGTCACTAAACTGTTGGTAAAAACTCTATCGCTAAATGTTTTTGCGATAGATAAAATAATTCTGTTGCAATTATAATAATACCAAAAGATAATATATATGTTGGTTAAAGTGTTTAGCAACATATTCTTATGACATATTTTTCTGTTGGTAATAATATTTCCAACATATAATATCTATTTATAAATTATATTTGAATAAAAATTATAAATTTTTTTCTCTAGTAATATTTTATACTATATTTATTAATTTATCATTTATAATTCATTTATTATAATTATTAAACCAAAGACGATTTACATGAATGTTAAAAATTAGAAATAAAAAATAATTATATTAATAATGAGATTTAACACAAAATTAATCAATACAAAAATGTGGGATCCAACCCTGAACAAGATCCTCACCCCCAAGTACCAGTGACTCATCCATGTCCAAGACCCACCCATGACCCAGTACTAGTGAGCCATCTCCAGCATCAGTGACCATCCATGCCTCAGGACCAGCGAGTCACCTCCATCTATACCACAACCTTCAGCGCAACCGCACCAGTGATCCATCCGTGCCCCGGAACCAACAATCCAACTCCAGCACCAGTAAGAAACCTTAATCAGCTGCAATACCACTTCTTTTAGTTCTATGATCTCCACCACACACAACCAAAGAGCATACCAAAAAATGATCTAACTTCAATACCAGCAATAAACAAATCGAGTTAGCTCCAATAACAGCAAGAAACCTCAAGTCGTTGTTATTACACACCCTTTGGCCCCAATATCTACATCATGAAAAACCAAAAAGCGTACCCAAAAATCAGCACAAAATGTTTTCATGAATTCAAACCAAAATAAAATTAAATGGAAGTATAAAAAAAATCATAGTGAGCATTTTTCATCACCCCTATCGAAACTCAAGGACTTAGAAAAGGATAGAACTCCCAAAAATTGGTACTTAGTAAATTAGGTAGATCCAATGCATGATGTTCAGTGAAACAAGAAACTAAACAAGTGTAAGATCATAACAACTAAGATTAAAACACAAAACTCACCTTTTTCTCAAAATTTGAATGCATCATGTCCATCTATTGGAAGCCTTTAATAATGAATCTCAAATCTATAGGGGTGAAGATGATTCCCAAACTTCTATATTTCTCTTTGAATACCTGATGTGTAGGGTAAAATGGAATATCGTGCATCTTTGAAGAGTGGGATGGAAGCTACTGAACATCATAATGCATTTATGGTTAATATTTTTGATGAACTGATAATATTGGAATAAGTAAAGATTCTATGAATCTAAACCAATAAAAATAAACTAATTCCAAAATGGATTCCTAAATTCTAGGAATTCCAAGTGAATGTAACATCATTGAACAAATCACAAACCAGTGGAAAATTCAAGGAATGATTGAATAATTCTCATACATAAACAAGAACCTACACAAACTAATTCACCTAAAATCAGGGTCAGAAACGTGAGAATACAATTCCAAAACATAGGAATTTAACAAGTTCATAAGAAATATAAACCAATAAAGGTGAACTAATTCGGAAATAGATTCCTAAATTTCAAGAATTCCAAATGATTATAATGACACCAGTGAACAAATCACAAAATAATGGCAAATACAAGTAACAAATTCTTACATAATTATCATATAAATAGAAATAAGAATATTTACAGCTTGATTTATCTAAATCTAGAATTAAAAAATGAGAATAATATTCTAAAACATTGTAATTTACACAGAAGATTTACACATGTCTTTTCTAGAACCAATAAGCATGTTCTTGACACAAAGAATCATCTACAACAATAAACAAAATGAGGGGAGCAACGAGTTGAGATTAAAAGAATCATAACAGAATTTATTTATAATAGTAAATAGAAAATGAGTTTTAGAATAATTTTTTTGAGATATTAAACATGGTTAGAGGGTTGAAGGTGATGCCTAAACTTCTAGCTTTCTCTTTGAACACCTGGTGTGTTGGGTAAAAAGCTTTATCATCCTTGCACAATGGAAGTAAAGATTCTATGACTCTAAACCTATAAACATAAACTAATTCCAAAATGGGTTCCTAAATTCTTGGAATTCAAAGTGATTGTAATAGTGAACAAATCATAAACTAGTGGAAAATTCAAGTAAGGAATGATTGTATAATTCTCATAGAAACATAAATAATATTTTTTATGGATTGATTCACCTAAAATCATAGTAAAAAACATGAGAACACAATTCCAAAACATAGAAATTTACCAAGTTCATAAGAAATAAAAACCAATAAAGGTGAACTAATTCAAAAATAGATTCATAAATTCTTGGAATTCCAAATGATTATAATGAAACCAATGAACAAATCACAAAATAGTGGAAAATATAAGTAACAAATGCTTGCATAATTCTCGTATAAATAGAAATAAGAATCTTTACAAATTGATTTATCTAAATCTAGGATAAAAAACATGGAAATGCGATTCTAAAACATTTTAATTGACACAACAGATTTATACCTATCATTTCCAGAACCAATGAGCAAGTATTTGACACAAAGAATCATCTACAACAATAAAGAAATTAGGGCTGCATCAAGAAAGGATTAAAAGAATCATAACAAATTTTTTATAACAGTAAATAGAAAATGAGTTTTAGAATAGAAAAAATTGAGATATTCAACATGGTTAGAAATAGAAAATTGTTTCTATACAACCTAAAGAATCAAAACATAACCAGAAATAAAACATTCAATGATTTTAAATTCATTAATGTTATCAAACAGACCCTAAATACATGTTCAAAACTTCAATTCAACAAAAAAGGGTATCAGGAGAGAGCGAAGGGAACACATCTAAAGTAAAAAACAGATACTTCCAAGTATCCATAGTGATTTTCATGTTTTAAGATAATTGACACGAGTATGCATAAGACATTAAGAGTGTCACATATTACTGATAAAATGAGGGGATGAAACTTCTAAACCTTCAATTCTTTATAAATAAAATAGTTCTGGTCAAAAAGATATATGATTTTTATGACTTGTGAGAGAAGACATGTTATTGCCTCAACTCAAACCCATAAAAGCAGGTCCTGCTCTAATATCTCTTAATAGTTGAAATATAAAAGATATAATAAATTCCCAATATATAGAAACTCAAAAATAGGTTGAGCTAAATTAAATACAATATAATTGATTTTTTATGTCCAAACATTCTTGCTAAGATATTATTTTCACTCTATTCTTAATTGAAATATCTACTGGAAAAAGTGATGGAAATGAGGGGCAATTGAGTAGCTACTAGAAACTATTGGGCTAATGGGATTGTGGTAACTAGATCAATTAACTCCTGGTTAGGACAACATGTCAAATGTATCAGACCAGCTAGGACATCAATCAAAATCTAAAAGATAAAATTAGAGGTTTATAATTCATTTATAGAATATAAACATGAAGGCCTAAATGAAATCCTAAAAACATCATGGCACGATCAATTATATTTGATCCATCTATGATAGGCCCTTTAAACATTGTTTTAGCTCACTATATGCATTCTGTACCCTTTTATCCATATCTAGCTATAGAATAAAGTATATAATGGTTATCGTTTGTGAATAAAAATTGCTAAAAAAAGTATGAACAAGGTTTACTGAATTTAATGATAATTTTTTAAAAAGTTTTTATACATTTTATCACTTACGATAGGATATTTTATAAAAATGTTTCTAGATTGATTATTAAAAAAATTGACACTGATATAAGTGTTTAAATATAAAGGTAAAATAGACATCACTTATTTTTTTTAAAACGTCTATCATAAGTGATATAAACATATTTCAATAAGTATCATCCAGCGAAATCTAAAAATTATTCTTCGTAGAAAGCGCAAAAATTTTACTTTGAAAATTCAAAGCAATGCAAACCTTGAAAAACAAGAATGACTTACTTTCATCATTGGTTAAGAAAATCATACAAAAGTTTATAAAAATATTCATAATGTTTAATTGATTTTTATCTCCTAGTAACTAGTAAAAGGCTTCTAACTATTGAAAGAATCATAGGATTGCCACCATTGTAATGCAAATAGATCTAAACAGATCATCAAAAATGTTATATAAAACAGAAAAGAGAAAAAATTTCAATAGATCTGTTCAAAATTTCAAGCAATGCTGAAATATTTATCTATAATATAAAGTCTAAATAACTTTTAACACAATGTCACTTAGAAAACTAAGCCTCCTTAAACTCCAAAGCAAGGGATTGAATCATAATGCCTATCTATTACTCCCTAGAATAGTCAATAGAAACAATGAATTCAAAAGCAAAAAGTAAAAAAATTATGTACAGGAAAAAGAGTAGACTAAAACATTAAAAATTCCAGGCAAATTAACAGTACCTAGGAATTAGATCCTAAAAAATGCCAACATAAATAAACATATTAATCAATCAAACAAAGAATACCTTAATAACCATAACATCATGTTTTCCTTCTATCACTTCTAGATGGGATATCAAAATGGTGATTAAAAAAACAAAGGAACATCCCCCAAGCATCCAAAATTAGCTACAAAAGTTTTCTCAGTGAGAAATTATTAACATATTATTGATGAAAACAATCAATTTCCTATTTAATTCAATGTACATAACCATAGATTTAAGAGACGGTTCCAAAAAAAAAAATAGAGAAAGATATGGATTCTAAACAACACTTACTATCCCAACCCTTACCTTTCCCTATTCCATATGCACAATCAAGTATGTAAAGATGAGAAAAGAGAACAATCTCATGTAAAAGAGGGAACTAGAATAAAGCTCCCACACCACCTTCCAATAAGAGAAAGAAACATGTAAGAGGGAATGAAAGTAGATTGTTGATATTTTCTTCCATGTATATGTTATTATAGTTTTGAAAACAATATTTCCATAATTAAAAGTAAACAAAACATATAAAGTAGTAAATAGACAAAAGGATTTATGTTCTTTGGAAAATTTTCTATGTGCACGTGGTAAGATCGTTACAGCATTAACTATGAAAGAATAAAAGTACAAGCAGTGTGAAGGAAAAATATAATCCTAACATAACCACACAAAGTATTCATAGGAAACATTCTCACTGAACAAAGATCCCACAATAAACCCAAATTGAGGGGAAAGTGAATATGATCAGTCATTACATATAATAAACATCAAGAAAATCAATCAGGTAAAAAACTCAAGAACTAACGAAGTAGAATAAATAACAGATCAAGACCCCTTTATCAGGGATTGGTCTAACATTCATCACTACCATAGATCCTGTTGACCAATGGTGATTAATTTCACTTCTATTTCACCCTTCCCCCCATAAGGGGAATTTGTGTGAGGATGTCAGCTGAGAACAGGGAGGCATTATTCATCGAGGAGGTCTACGCGACGTCGGCCGAGAACATGGAGGGGGTATTCATCGAGGAGGTATGCATGATGTCGTCCAAGAACAGGGAGGGGGTATTCATCGAGGCGGTCCATGTGATGAAGTCTAAGGGTGACGTCGGTAGGGAATAGGGAGGCGATATTCATTGAGGAGGAACGCACGATGAATGTAGGGAACATGGAGGTTCGCGAGGAACGTTGGCCATGAGGAATGTTGGCCGTGAGGAACCCTGACCATAAGGAATGCCGATGGGGAATAGATAGGTCTGGTTTAGGGAGAGGGTCATGGGGAACGACGGGGAATGGCGGGGAACACCGGGGATGCGTATTAGGGTTTTTTTCTTTTTTTTTTCATATATATATATATATAGTATAAATAGATAACTAACCAAGATATTTAAGATCATATATATATATATAAAGAAAAAATTAAAGAATTTATATAAAAAATTATATTCTATAATGATTATGGATATTTTAATTAATTACAAAATTATAGATATTTTAATTAATTATAAATTTTTATTATCAAAATGATATGATTATAATGGGTAATATATATATAAATATATATTCAATTTTTGGTAAAATATTTGTTATTATTGAATAATTTATTGGTAACGGTTTTTTTAATGGTAAAATATGTGTTGGTAACAATAACTAATAACAATAGATTCATTTATGAGTAAATCAATTGTTGGTATTATCATTATAAGGAAACAAATTTAAATGTTAGTAAAATATTTGTTGGTATTGAACTACTAATATAAACAAATATATCTATTGGTAAAATTAATTGTTGTTACCTATATTTAATATCAAAATAATTGAATATCTGTTGAAATTAATCATTTTTACCAACAAATATATTATCTGTCAGTAATTTTCTGTTGGTAAAGGTCACTTTATTTTTAGTGTTTATACCTTTTCCCTGAGGTTTTTTTTGTCTATTTGACTATTTATATTGTATCATGTGACATAACTTTTGTTTGTTGATTATAAATTAAATTATAAGCCTTAAATTAAGCACCAATCATAATTTGGGTCACTTTTGTGACACCTAATCATGGTTGAATGTTTTCAAACTCAACCCGATCCATCCATGTGGTGTGTTATTTTATCTTCCTTGAGTTAAACCACCACTTTGGGTGCTTGAACCCACTAACCTTGTATGAGGAGCCTGTACGAATTAAATTAGATAGTTGGTGAGGATCATTCCTCCTTTATTATATTATTAAATGTTATTATAATGATTTTAAATGGTGTATTTAATGATAATTATAAATGGGTATGCACAATAACATATCCATTTCCCTTTATTATATTACTTACTTGATGTTTTCACATCCTGGTATGGTACCTAATTATTATGAAGGTATGGAACCTATGATTATTAAGGTATAGAACCTATTACTAATCAGTATGGAATCAAACAACTATTGAGGTATGGAACTTATGATTATTAAGGCATGGAACCTATGCATTTTTACATGGCACTGACTTATTAGGAAGGTATGGAACCTATGAAATCATAGTATGAATCCAAATAGGGTATCAAAGTATGGAAACTATGACCCCTATGTATTATTATTTATGATATGGAACCATTGATAAGGATCTAGGTATGACACTTACAACTTCTGTATTCATTTACATCTATGGATATAGGTCTACCTGGTTATACACCTTTGGACCTAGGCCATGTAGGTCTGTTACTATTATAGAATTTGGATTATTCCAAGATGGTTATTACGTACTGTTGACACTTAATATATATATTAACACTCATATGTTATATCTTAATTTTTTTATATTATTCTCATGGAATTTTCATATATGTAATTCAATTTACATCTTACCTGTTATACCTGCAAATAGTTATAGTTTATATTCATAGGCTAGATTTGTTATAGACACCATTGGTATTAGCCTAATGAGTTTATATCACACCCTATTTAGGCCTCTAATTAGTACCTAGATAGACTTCATGGATGTAGGTAGGGAAAAGGGAAAACACCCAGTTGTCGATGCTTGATTGATTGATGCATGGGAACGAGGAAGCATATGACCGAGCTATGGATCGTGATGCTACCTAGATATAGTCCTTAGGTATTTTTAGTTATTTTGATATACCTATATATAGGTGTTCTTTTTTACATAATTTACTATTCCTTTTTGGTTTAGATACATGAAATTACATCATTTTTATATGGATTAAAATATTTCTATTGATGGATTGTTTATTAGTATCTTCTGAATGTTTTACTTCCTCTATTCTAGTTTTAATTTATTATGATTTAGTTATTATCCATTTATTACACAACTATGTTACTATGATTATAAGGGTATAGTCTCCCCACTGTACCACCTTAGACCCTTGCTACTAGTCAGAAGCCTCTGGCATACAGGGAAGCACGCTTGAGGCCTTGTGGCCAACTAGGTTTGGTTACTTATGAATGAACCGAGTCTGAGAAGTTACAAATTGTTATCATAGGTTTATTTTCATTACCTTACTCATTTTGGATCATATATATGAGACTAATAAATGTCATTATTTGGTAATGATCCTATTCCTAGGATTAGCTTACCCACATACGAGAAAAAAATCGAATTACTTGGGATGAGATTTGAAGTTCTGGATTATACCTATTATAGTTGATTTGATTCCACCATTGGGAGATCCACATGATATGTGATATTATTATTATTATTATGATGTTGTATTATATTTTATCATTTTCCTATTATTACAAATAATTATTGATCATGCATCATTTAATGCACATTCTAGGATCAATATGTCATGCATTATTCCTTTCCATGTTGGTTTCATTTCTTAATTTCATGATACTTGTTGTATGTTCCTTGAGTGACATATCTATTATGAAACTAAAATTTCTACAAGAAAATGGAATTGAATATTTGGTTGTTAAAGTGTGTGAAACAACCCAAATGGTGTTATACCATATAGGTTGATGATGGAACCTTAACTAATCAATTATCACATGTTTGAGTTATGTTACTAAGGTTACATAGACTGGAACATTAGTTAACTTTGAATACATGAATATCATTTGTAATCTAAAATTACATGTACCTTAATAGATTAGGAATGACGATTCATTTTATCAAATCATATTCTACTATTTTTACATTTTTCTATCAAGTTTAAAGGTCTGGATATAGTTAAATGAACCAATAATTACAATTTATTAAGCATGTACTTCTATAAAGTGGGAATGGTACTTTAGTTAACTGGTAAATTATGTAAATTCAAGAGATGATAAATCATAAATTTAAATATAGTCCATGTTAAATGGGAATTCTAATTACAACTTAAAGGGTAATTTCTTATATAATTTTCAATTGACAGTCCATATATTGGGACCCTTAGAGTGAAATATAGAGCTTGACCTAGACCTGACCTTAGAAGTGAGCAGTAGGTAGTGTCTCTTGTATTCTTTATGATTGTTCCTGTCACCCAAAATTGGATTTAGGAGTAGTAAGTTGGGTGTGGATGTTATATAGAAAGTCTTGTACCTATCCGATTCTTGTCTCTATGATTTTATCATTGTTAATTCCAATATGAGGTGTGTGCTTGGAATTTTTAGATCTATGCCACCATGATTTTCTTGAGTTGTGCATCAGGAGGGTGGTGATGAACATGATACAAAGGTGGTGGGCCCTAAGCCACCAATGTTACATATAAAAGAACCAATTATGGCACCTACTTTTATTCCTGACATGGGTTATGATTCCTAGTTTTGATGGGATTTTTTGGATTATAAAGATGATACAGGGAGCTCCATGACCTTCCCCTTCTATGGGAGAGTTGATGTGAGAGTTTCAAAAACAATATCCACCTACTTTTTCTAGAGAACAATATCCACCTACTTTTTCTGGATATGGTGGACCCCAAGCTATAGAGTTTTGGATTTATACTTTCTTATATATCTTTTATCACCTTGAGACACCTCCTTATAGAGGAGTGACGCTTTCTACGTATACGCTTTGAGGGTATGTCACGTGTTGGTGGGATATTTTGAACTATTTAGGCCAATATTGAAAGTTATTGATAGGTATTTCCAATATAGATTCTATGAATATTTCTTCCTTGAGACCTTGAGGTCCAATCATTCCAGGGAGTTCATGAACCTGCAGTAGGGTTTGATGTTTGTTATAGATTACTCATCTCATTTTATAGAGCTTCATCACTTTTCACCTATCTATACAACTGCTGAGCCAATTAAAGAGATATGTTTTTAGAATGGGTTTAGGCATCCTATTAGATCTCAGGTGAACAATTTTTGGTAGAATAACCTATCTGATGTAGTGAATTTATATCTTATTATTGAATGTAATATGAGGGAATCTGGAGGTTTGGATCAGATTAGACTAGATTCTTGATCTAGTAGTGAAGTATCCAGTGGAAAGAAGTGTCACTTAGAGACCTCTCATGGGGAAAGTAGCAATAAGAGTGAATGTACTAGTTGTTTTGTAGTCTATCATCTTTGTGGGAAGTAGGGTTATGTGAAACCTCAGTGTGAGAGGGACCCAATTGAGTTCCAATCCTATGGAAAGATGGTCCATTTATAGTGGTTTTTCATAATCTTACCTATAGTGGTCATTGAGAGAGGATCATCACCTTCTCTAGGTACTGGAGCAAGATTATCAGCTCTGTGACATGAAGGAAGATGGAGTGATACCATCCGATCAAGTTGAGGAGGTGGTCATGAACACAGGAGCCATACATCTTTTAAGAAACATCAAGAGAGTGGGCCTGCTCAAGGTAGTCATGTTGTAACTTAGGGTTTTGGAATGGGACATGTTTATATAGTTTAACATGTGTTGGGGGAGAATAGTCTCAGTACTTTTATAGTTCGAGGTATGATTTTAGAAGCATCTACCTTGGTATCAATTTTGTTTGATACAGGGGATTCAAATTCTTTTATTTTGTTGATTATTATGGAAATATTCACGCTTGAAATTAAATATTTCTATGGGGTGATAACCCTTGACTCTCCTTTGGGTATGTATTTATAGAGTGTATGCCAATGTATGGATCCCCCACTTGAAATAAGAAGTTATCACTTTTTATATAACCTATTTTTTCTTCAAGATGATGGGCTTTGAAGTTATCCTTGGGATGGGTTGGTAAGTTCCTTATCATGCCTATATGGATTTCTATCATCAGAGGGTTTCATTTACATCACCATAGGGTTGAACTTATATTCACAAGGGTGAGTGAGATTTCTAGTAAGGTTGATCTGGACCAGAGCATCATAGTTGAGTAGCATGAAAAACCGGATTTCTAGCCTTTATATAGATGATCAGGGAATATGTCAGGATAAATTAATTCATATAATAGATAATTTTAGGGATGTATTCCCTGATGAATATTCTGGTTTACCTCCTAAATAATAGTTGAATTTCTCAATTGATATGGTCCCAAGAGATTCACCAGTATCCATTTCTCCTTATAGGATGACCACTACTAAGTTATAGGAGCTCAGGAGATAGTTGTAGGACTTAGAAGATAAGGGTTTCTTCTGAACCAATACTTCAACTTGGGGTTCACTTGTTCTATTTTCCAATAAGGTTGATGTAACCCTCAAGATTTATTTGGATTATATAAATTCAAATTATCTTACTATGAAGAACCGATATCCTTTTCCTCATATAGATGACCTCTTTGATGAGATCTGAGGTGCTTAGGTTTTCTCAAAGATTTATTTGAGGTTAAGAAATCAACAGGTATGTATTAGAAGTTTATACATACCTTTTACAACTTTCCATAACAAGTATAGTATTTATGAGTATCTGGTTATGCCATTCAGTCTCACGAATGTGACAACTATTTTCATGGCTCTAATGAATTAGGAATTCTACCCGTTTTTGGATTCATTTGTGGTAATATTCATAGATGGAATCTTGGGGTATTATCCTACCCAACATGACCATGAAAATCATCTTGATATCATTTTTAATACACTAATAGATCACTAAATCTATGCTACGATCACTAAATGAAACTTTTGGATCGATAAAGTGCACTTCTTAAGTCACATTATCTTAGAGAAAGAAGTATCAGTTGACCTAGAGAAGGTGAGATCTGTAGTTAACTAGGATCATACCAATAATTTTTTTTGAGACACATAGTTTCATAGGATTGAATCTATATTACATGCATTTTATTCATGAAATTATACACTTATCAACACCTAATATAAGATTGACTAAGAAGGGTGTTTAGTTTTTTTGGTTAGAAACCTACGAGATATATCTTCAAGAGATGAATGGGAGACTGACTTCAACACTAATCATGATTCTTCCAAAGTTGGGAAGAAGATATACAATCTATTAAGATACATTATGTATCAGTCTTGGAGCTGTTCTGATGAAAAAATACAGAGTCGTGATGTATGGGTCTTATCAGTTGAGACCACATAAGTGTAAGATTCAGTGTCCTAGAACCAACTATTTGTAATTTCATTACATGAATATTTAATATATTTAAATATTAAACATCTTATTACATATTTTTCATTATTCTTCAAGACTATAGTGTAATAATTTCCTGGATTATTTGTCGCATTGACAAGGTCATAGTAGTTCCCCACTATGATAAGAACCTTAAAGTCCTATGACAATATTCTTAAATATAGTTCTACGGTTGGATGACATACTATGATGGGACACATAGTATTAAGAATGTTAGGTGCAAGTACTCATAAGCAGATGAGACTTTTTCTCATGAAGTTCACACTTGGTAATCTCCATGATGGGAGATTATAGTAATAGACCCGCCAGTAGGAATTCCGCATATTTTTGTGTCATCGGATATTCCTATCTACGAGCATGTGTAATGGTCCTTAAACTTTAATATTATCATTAATACATGTCATGGCTTGTGCAATTTTATTTACTAATGAAAACCATCACACAGACAATTGGCAGAAAGTAGGGTACATTGGGTGCGTCACGAATGACATGTTATTAATGGATAAGTCGAGGAAGGATTTGTCCCTTCCATTTATGGAAGTTGATATCTCAACCCTTTTATTGAAATATAACCATCACAAGAAATTCCATGTCCATGGTGTAACAACGAGTTTATCTCAGGTAGTCAAAGAACTACATATCAAGCATAAAGGTTGATGACGCTATCATGAAACTAGATTGATGAGATATTGAGATAAAGGGACTATATTACACAGTTAGCATTTGTATGTGAATGTCATTGTTGCGAATTCAAGTTATTTATATTGGGTTCCCTGACCCATTGCTAGATAGTACTCTTGGACTTTAGGCAAGCCCACCTAATTCCAACAAGAAAGAATCCTAGAGGGTCACACACTAAGTATTTCTGATGGTCTCAATTAAATTATATTTGAATTTAATTAATCGAATAAATATTATTCTCAAGATCGTGGAATAATTTTATTCAAGTTATAATGATCGCATAAATTAAATAAATATTTATTCTCTGGAATTTGAATAAAAATACATTTATTTATTTTTATTTAAAATTTAATAAATATTTATCTACTATTTTGTAAATAAAATATTTATTTAAGATAATAAATTATTTATTTATTTAGTCAAGTGTTCAAAAAATGGAAGTGGAGTTCAAGCGGACCAAGGATGGTCCAGTAGTAAAATAATTATTTGTAATATGGTAAATAATTATTTAACTAGTTGACATAAAACAAAATAATAATATCGCAGTTATAATTATGTAGCACGAGATTTCATTTATGATTCGATTTTGCACAAGTTGGAATAGAAAAAATAATGAAGCGATTGTTGTTATTATATAACATGGGTTTTCTCTATGGTTATGAATGTATTTAATTATTATTATGCAATTAAATATTATAACTGAAACCCCATGTTGATAAATAGATAGGTACTTCTATTGTGCCAAGTATGGGAAACCGGTGACGCAAAATCAATTCCACGTAAGGAATTTTCTCTCGACTCTGCTCCTTTATCCCTCTCAAGAACAAGAGATGTTCTTCAAGATTGAAGAATAGGCGATCAAGATCGATTGATGCATGACATTCACTTCACCTTGATAGCACCCGAAAAGTGATTGGCATCAATTAGAGACCATTGGAGCACATTTGGATCACTACTAGGGGATTCTGGTTTGGATCCTTGCAAGCGCAATGAGACAATCCAAAAGGGTCATCTCAGATGATCAACATCATCAATAAATAAAGTACCGAAGAACTAGGTATTTTATTTCTTTAGAAATTAAATTTAAATTAACTATAAACATGATGTGCAAGATACTATCTAAAGGTTTTTATCCTCTTCCTTCTTTATATAAATCTTTGATTCTATTTTTTGGAGACTGACATTCATCATCGTGTTGATCCCAGAATAATCATTGATCATGGTAAAAATTAAAGTTGGGTGCTGGCCCAACCGCACTTCCACTACGCCCAAAACCTTCAACTGGTATCAAAGGGAGGTCATCATAGTTTATAATTATTTAAACAACTCATTGATGATTTATGGTTTAATAATTTAGTTTTTGAATTCAAGGTTAATCATTCTTTTAATCTGGATTTCAAGATCTGTTCTCCATCTTTTCATTTATTGTAAATTTCAACAAAAATGAATGATTTTTTGATTAAAATTAAAATGGAGAACTCATATGGAGGCACCGAAAATTCTACCCAGGTGACATGAAAGTACATGTTGTGTTTTAGAAATTACACACTGTGTTCTCTTCCACACACACTATGTAATCCGGACTACACGCCATGTAGTCATGTCCATCTCATCAGGATTAATTCAGAAATTACTCAAGCCGAGTGCATTTATTTCATGCGGTGTAGTTAATTCTACACCACATATTGACTAGGAAAGATATGAACATTCTTACCGGATTACACACCATGTGGCCCACTGCACACAACATATAGTCCCTTCAGGTCAGGGGCTAAACCATGTATACCATACACAACTAAGCTGACTGATAACCATGTAATGAGAAGACAACATGGTGTCTATCCCATTGTACACACCGTGTACTCTGAAATTTCTGAAGTACGCTTTACACGTCGAGTCCCTAGGCATGTAATTTGGGATAGACAGTGAAGGTAGTACACACCGTGTAGTCGAAACTACATGCTGTGTACTTTACCAAGTTTCACAATGTTAAAACATTAATGTTTGTGTAATGTTTAGAACTACATATCATGTATAAATCGTACTACAGGTTGTTACTCTATGAATTAAAATATCTTGTATGCCATATTTCATAAGAGTAAAAAAGTATGTGAATATAATAAATTTTAGGTAGATTTGAATGAGTATTCACCAGGATACCTCCATGGTGCATTTATGTACTAGGATGAGAATCTCAAGAAAATTCAGAAAAGGATTAAGATAAAAGGATTGATTAATTAAAGATAATAATTAATCGATTCGAGCACAATTTATCTTAATAAGAATGATTAAAGAATTGAAATCTAGTTTTATTAAATGCATAACTTTTTACATGTATGTGGGTGAACATTAACTATACCAAGACCTTTGTATGTGATTGGTTTCCTTTTAATTTATTTATTAAATTAATTATTGTCCTGTGATCCATCTCTCCTCATTAATATGTAGGGACATCATGTTCATGGTTTCTTTTATGTAAACCCCGTTTTACCCCTCACTTGTGTGTGATTTGAAAAAGCATATGTAATGGATGGAGCTCCCAATCTGGTGGAGGCAGTCTATGTTAGGAGCCAAGGTGAAACCAATCCAAGGAGATACAAAGACAGACATGTGGAAAGCTGTAAAAATGAAGGTGTTTTTCCCCTAGGTCAAGGTTATTTTATCAAATTCTAGATAAACTAAACATTAGAAAAAAAATCTCAGGATCATACCCTTTATTTTATTTTTGTCAGTTGCATGGTTTTTCATTATGGATGTGTTGTCATGATCAAATAATTAATAAACTAACAATCATGCAAGATGGAACTAAAATAAACCAGGCTTGTGCATAAAAATTATTCAGACATGGTTAATCACTTAAGTAATCTCCACTTAATATTAACAAGCATGTGATAAAGATAATAAGGAAATTTACACATAAGATATAAAAATACCTCAAAAAAATATTAAGTTAGACTAAGCATTCTGTTACTTGATTAAGGGAAAGACTCAATAAAACTATGTGTTTGGCCAACCCTTGTAGGGACACTAACTTTTATACAGGAATCCCTTATGAAAGGTTTCAGGTTGACTTAACCATATTACATCAAGAGGAGTATCCCCTACTAGACTTGGTGTAATATTGGAGGCAAGTATTGAAGAAATCCAAGTTAATATTTTAGGATTGGGGAGTCCACTCAATGGATCAAGGATCTGTAAGCCCATAGTTGGAAAAAACCTTTCTACCTAAATACCTTCAAATAGCATGATCAACCCTTTTTGAGGTTATATGAAGGGGAATATGAATCCTTGCCACTAGAATTTCATAAAAACTAGAGATTCCAAGTTCAATGGTGAGGGCCAATGGGGCTTGATAAAATAGTAGGAGAATTAATAAAATTAATTTATTATTTCTCATAAAATGTAATTAAGAAAGTTCTAATCATCTTCTCTTTTAATTTTTGAATAAAATTATAAGCTTGTCAACCACATTATCCCTGTGATCAATTCTAGATAAAGACAACATCCTCACTAGTAGTAACTTACATGAATGGTTTAGACGCCTTCGGGTTATTCTACGCCATGAAAATAAGTCTTATGTGTTGGAGTCAGCATTACCTGATTCGCCTTCCCAAGAGGTGTGTGACGAAGAGTTCTTGGTCTACAAGAAACATATGAACAATGTTGTCTATGTTCAATGTTTTATGAAATTATCAATGTATAGTGATCTCATAAAGTATCATGAAAACATTGATGCCTATAGAATGCTCGAGCACCTTCGTGGTCTTTACTAGGAGAGAGAAAGACAAGAACAATTTGATATCTCCAAGTTACTCATTTAGAGTTAGCTTAGAGAGGGTGCCCCAACTGGGATTCATGTAGTCAAGATCATTGGATAAATTGAGTGCCTAGAGGTTCTAGGGTTTAAACTCCCTAAAGAAATAGGTACCGATATCATTATTGCATCCCTCCCTTATAACTTCTCTATCTTTATTGTTAATTTCAATATGAACAACATTGAGAAGTCTCTATCTAATCTTCTTATCCTCATTCTCCAAGTGGACAAAGATATGAAGCATGAAAAGACTTATGCCTTATGGTGAATAAGAGGAAAGGTAAGGTGAATAGATTTAAGACCAAATCTTCTTAACACCCTTTAAATAAAAGGAAGATCAAAGGGGAGGAAAGGGAATAAGAAGCAGTTTGTTTCACATGTGGAAAGAAGGGCCACTGGACGAAGAACTGCACCCAGCCTAGGAAGCAAGTGGAAGCTTCAGATGTGTTTGTTATCAAATGAAATCTATATGTTTATAAAAATTTGGTTTTAGATATATCTTGTGGTGCTCACATATGTATCCAAATATAGTAACTAAGTAGATTTTGGAAGATTGACCGAGGGGAGGTAGATATATGAGCATTCTACGAATCCAGACTTACTGTTGTAGCTATCGGGGACTACCACCTCACATTGCCAACTAGGACGATCTTGGTGTTGAAGGGTTTTTATTATGTTCCATCTGTTACTAAAAACATTATTTCTATATCTAGATTAGATACAGATGGATTTTATTTTTCAAATTTGGAAATGAATGTTTCTTCTTTTACAAAGATAGCATTTTATTGGTAGGGTAAATTTATACAATAGTCTTTATGTGTTGGAATACACAAACCAAGTAATGGAAATCGATAAAAAAAATACTTCGCATGAATCATACCACACCCAACTTTGGAATCACTATCTAGGCTATGAAAACAAGAAAATATTGACAAATTATATTCTTTTTAACTAAAACCACATGGTGTATGTCACGCATGTTTACAAAGCAAAATGACCAAAACCCCATTTAGTGGGAAATGTGAAAGGGATAAATATCTTCTTGAATTAGTTCATACCGATGTGTGTGGACCATTTCCAATTGAAGCAAGGGGTGGGTACTCATACTTAATAACTTTTAATAATGATTTTAGTAGATATGGATATATATACTTAATGTAGTATAAGTCAGATTATTTTGATAAGTTCAAGGAATACAAGAATGAATTTGAGAACCATCTAGGTAAGAAGATTAAGAAACTCCACTCAGAATGAGGTGGAGAATATCTTAATCAAGACTTCATTGATTACTTACAGGAGTTTGAGATCCTATCCCAACTCACTCCTCCTTACATTCCCTAGTAGAATAGTGTGAGTGAAAGGAGGAACCACACCTTGTTGGACATCGTGAGATCAATGATGAGTCATGAAAGTCTTCCATTATCCTTTTGGGGATATGATTTATAAAAAAATAGCACACATACTAAACCAAGTACCAAAAAAATTGATAAATGGTATTCCATACGAGTTTTGTAGTGGAAATAAAGCCATGTTATTGAATTTACATGTGTGGGGAAGTGAAACGTTTGTTAAGGACTCTTCAGGTAACAAACTTACACTCTAAGGCACAAAGTGTACCTTTATAGGATACCCTAAGGAAACAAGGGGGATATTAACTATACAACCCCTTAGATAAAAAAGTTATAGTGGAAAGAAAAACTATATTCCTTGAGAGGGAGAACTTCTACAAAAGAGATAGTGGGTGAGAGATATACTTAGATGAAGTTGAGGTTCAAGGTACACAAGAGTTGGTATAGGAAAATATTCCAAAAATCCCTATGGAAGAAAAACTATTCCAGAGACACAAGAACTGCATAAGAGTACAAGAGATATTAGAGAACCAGAATGGTATAGTTTTATACTTATCGAGGATGGTGAATCATTATTAGTTGATAAAAATGACCCTCTAACCTACAAGGAAGTAGTAAGTGGCACACATGTTTCCAAGTAGCAAGAATCCAGGAATTCTAAAATGGATTCCATGTACCTAAACCAAGTATAGATTTTGGTAGATCCTCTAGTTTATGTAAAGCCTGTTGGCTATAAATGGGTATTCAAGAAGAAACTGTACATGGAAGGAAAAGTCAGTACCTATAAGGCATGAATGGTTTCAAAAGGGTTCAAGTAGCGTCAAGGAATTCACTATGATGAAACCTTTTCACCATTTTCAATGATGAAATCCATCAAATTTATATTTTCCATTGTCTCTTACCATGACTATGAGATTTGTAAAATGGATGTAAAAACAAACTTACTTAATGGGAACCTTCCGGAAGATATCAACATGACACAACGTGAAGGGTTTATGACTCCAAAGGATTCCAATAAGGTATTAAAGTTACAGAAATACATTTATAGATTAAAGTAAGAATCCAGGTCATGGAAATTTCATTTTGATGAAGCCATAATGGAATTTGGTTTTATCAAGAACGAATGCGAGCCTTGTGTCTACAAATGATTTAGTGGGAGTGCAGTCATTTTCCTAATAGTATATGTTGATGACATATTACTTATTGGAAACGAGATACCAGTCTTACAGTCTGTTAAGACATGGTTGAATCAATGATTCTTCATGAAGGAATTTGGCCAGGTAGCATATATTCTTAGGATCAAGATCCATCATGATATATCCAAGAGATTGTTGGGTCTAAGTCAAAGTAGATACATTGAAAAGATACTAAAGAGATTCAGTATGGAAGAATCAAAGAGGGGATTGTTTCCAGTGTCACGTGACATTTATATTTCCAATAAAATGTGTCCTTAGATACATGGGGAAGGAAATATAATGGCAAGGACTCCATACACATCAGCGATTGGGTCAGTCATGTATTCCATGCTATGTACTAGGATGGATGTAACCTACAAATTAAGTGCGGTATGGAGATATCAAGCTGACCCAAGTGATTGCTATTGGATGGTAGTCATGACTATACTAAAGTATCTGAGGCATACTAAGTATATGTTCCTAGTTTATAGAAGATACGAGGTACTAGTCATTAGAGGATATACAGATTCTAGTTTCCATATTGATCAAGATGACATGAATTCACAAATATGATACATCTTCACTTTGAATAGAGGTGCAGTGAGCTGGAAGAGCTCAAAGAAGTTTTGTAGTCATAGATTATAGAGTAGAGTCCCAGTATATCATAGCTTCATAGGTAGCTAAAGAAGAAGTTTTGATGCGAAGCTTCATCCAAGAGATGGATGTGATACCTAGAAGTAAATATCCCATCACACTATATTGTGATAATACTGCAACGATGCCTCTCGCAAAAGAGCCAAGGTCACATCAGTGAACGAAGCACATAATTCGGAAGTATTATCTCTTGAGGGATTTATCTCAAAGAGGGGAAGTTTTAGTGAATAATTTTTCCATATAAGACAACATGGAAGACCCCTTGACTAAATCCTCAACTCAACATAAATATAACCATCATGTGAGGTCTAGCGGACTAAAAGTCGTAGGCAATTGGCTCTAGTCCAAGTGGAAGTTTGTAAGAGTTGGTGTCCTATAACCAACAGTTTTTAATTTTATTACATTAATATTTAATATATTTAAATACAAAACATCTTATTACATATTGTTCATTGTTATTCATGACTATAGTGTAATAATTTCTTGGAGTATTTGTCATATTGAAAAGGTCATAGTAGTTCCCTGCTGTGATGAGAACCTTGAAGTGCTATGATAATATTATTAAATATAGTTATGTGGTTGGATGTAATACTATGACGAGACACATAGTTTACTGACCATCAGGTGTGAGTTCACATAAGCATACGAGACTTCTTCTCATGATTTTTTCACTTGGTAATATCCAAGATGAGAGATTATGAGAATAGAGCCGCCAGTAAGAATTCCTCATGTTTTGGTGTCATCATATATTCCTATCTGTGAGTGTGTGTAATGGTCCTTAGACATTAATATTATCATTAATACATTTCATGACTTGTTCAATTTGATTTACTGATGAAAAACACCACACAGACAGTTGAAAAAAAGTAGTGTACATTGGGTTCTTTACAAATGACATGTTATTAGTGGATAAGTCAAGGAAGGATTTGTCCCCTCCATTTATGAAAGTTGATATCTTGTCCCTTTGATTGAAATAGAATCATTTCATGAAATTATATGGAAATGGTGTAATTATGAGTTTATTTTAGGTATTCAAAGAAAATTATATCAAGCATAAAGGCTGATGACACTATCATGAAACCAACGTGATGAGATATTGAGATAAAGGGACTATATTACACAGTGATTGTTCGTATGTGGATGTCATTGTTGAGACTTCATGTTCTTTATCTTGGGTGCCTTGACCCATTTCTAGATACTACTCTTGGACTTTAGGCAATCCCACCAAATTCCAATGAGAAATAATCCTAGAGAGTCACACACTAAGTGTTTTTGGTGGTCTCGATTAAATTCTATTTGAATTTAATTAATGGAATACATATTATTCTCAAGACCATGGAATAATTTTATTCAAGTTATAATGATCTCATAAATTAAATAAATATTTATTCTCTATATTGTGAATAAAAATATATTTATTTATTTTATTGAAAATTTAATAAATATTTATTTACTAGTTTGTAAATAAAATATCAATTTAAGAGAATAAATTATTTATTTATTTATTCGGGCGTTCAATAAATGGAGGTGGAGTTCAAGAATACCAAGTATGGTTTGGTAGTAAAATAATTATTTGCAAGATGGTAAATAATTAGTTAACTATTTGGTACAAAAATAATAATAATAACACGATTATAATTATACGACACGATATTTCATTTATGATTCCATTTTGCATAGGTTGGCGCACCACAAATAAGGACACAATTATTGTTATTATGTAGCATGGGTTTTCTCTAAGGTTATGAATGTATTTAAATTCTGTTATGTAATTAAATATTATAACTGAATCCCCATGTCAATAAATATACAGGTATGTATATTATTCCATGTATGGGAAACCGGTGACGTAAGAGAAATTCCAAGTCAAAAATATTCTCCTGACTCCTCTCCTCTCTACCTCTCAAGAACGAGGGGCGTTCTTAAAGATCGAAGAACATGCGATCAAGATCAATCAACATAAGACATTCAATTCTCCTTAATAGCACCCAAAAAGTGAGTGGCATCAATCGGAGACCATTAGAGCACGTGTGGATCACCGGTAGAAGGATTCTAGTTTGGATCCTTGAAAACGCAATGAGACAATCCTAAAGGGTCATCCCGGGTGATCAACATCATCAATAAAGAAATTACCGAAGAAAAAAGTATTTTATTTCTTTAGAAATTAAATTTAAATTAATTATAAACAAGATGTGAAAGATCCTATCTAAAGGTTTCATACCTCTTCTTTCTTTATCTAAATCTTTGATTCTATTTTGTGGAGACTGGTGTTAATCATCGTATTGATCCTAGAATAATCATTGATCATGGTTAAAATTAAAGTTGTGTGTCAGCCCAACCGCACTTCCTCTATGCCCATAACCTTTAATGAGAGGAATTACCTGACACATGATCTCGAGTTAGCTTCTGTCGTTTACAACTTTTTTTGTTGGTGGAATTATTTTTTGAGAGAATTTTGTGGTGTATACGAACCACAAAATCCTTAGGTATATTTTCATGTAGCATGACTTGAATATCATGAAATGAATATGGGTTTAGTACCTACATTATTTTTATTTTTATATTGCCTATACTCCTAGTAAATACAATGTTGTAGTAGATGATTTGAGCCAAAAGACTCATACACTGGTAGTATGAGAGTCCAGTGATGAGTGGTATCTTATAACTCTATTTTTTATGATGAACTTAGAGGTTCATGACCATCATGGATAGTTTTCACCAACATTGTTATTAGTTACCTATTAAATTATATAGAGAGTTAATATGAGGTAGTTATCATATCCCAAGTGCTTAGTCCTAAGGGAGAGAATTTCAAGAAAGGATCCACCGCCAGACTAGATTGTTGATAAGGATGAGGTCTTGTACATTCACGGATGTGTCTGATTTCCTATAGATATCTAGGATGAATTGATGCGAGAGTCTCATTATTCCAATTAGAAAGTTTATCCTAGTCTTAATAATATGTATTATGACCAATTTCACTATTATTGGTGTCTTGGTATGAAAAGGGAGATAGCTAGCTTTGATACTTGGGGTTTCACTTGTCAGTAGGTGAATACAGAACACAAGTGACCAATAGGGCTTCTAAAATCATTCACATTCCTAGGTTTAAATGGGATGATGTTAATATGGATTTTTTGAATAGATTACCAAGATACCCTTGAGGTAGTGATGCAGTGTGGGTGATCATCGACAGGCTCATGAAAGTCACTCAATTATTATCTATCAAAGAGACCTTATTAGTAGATGATCTTGGGAGACTGTATATCCATGAGGCTATACAAATACCTGGTGTCACTCATACTATGATTTCTGATAGGGAAACTCATTTTACATTGAGATTCTGGAAGGGATTATATAAATATTTGGTTACTTAGGTTCTTTTGAGCACAACCTTTCACCCTCAGATTGAAGGTTAGTCAGAACATATGATACATGCATTAGATTACATGATCCAAGCATTCACACTTGATTTTGGTGGTTATTAGAAGATATATATGGATATGGTTGAGTTTTCCTACAATAAAATATTTCAGGATATGATATAGATGGATCCTTATGAGGCCTTATATGGTATTCCATACCATTAAACTTTGTGCTAGTTAGAGGTAGGTGAGACAACACTACTTGGATCTCATATTATTTAAGATACTATAGATCTAGTTCAATTGATCAAGAAACAAATGGCTAAAAATCAATCTATTCAGAAGTCATACACCAATAGTCACCATTGAACACTAAATTTTGAGGTGGGAAATTTATTTTTCTTTCATGCATCTACTGGACAAGGGCATCAATGGTTTATATGAAAGGAGAATCTTTCACCTTAGTTCATTAGACCTTTTGAGGTTATGGAGAATGCTGTCATAGTATCCTATCAGTTAAAGTTACCATAGAGGTACTTGACTATGTACAAAATCTTCTTTGTTTCATAGATTCACCGATAGTGTTTAGATATATCTCATATCTTTCAGCCTAATGAGGTTGAGGTGGAGGTAGATGTTTCCTTTGAAGAGAATCCTATCCATATTGTGAAATGGAGCATGAAGGATCTTTGAGGTAGGTCAGTTACTATGGTAGGGGTGCTATGGAAGCACAACTGTGTATAGGATGATACCTAGGAGAAAGAGGCTGACATACATGCTTAGTGTTTGGAGTTATTCTCAGATGATAGTTTACCACCCTTAGAAGGAAAACTCATGGATGGTTTGCTTTAAGGGGAGAATACTATAAGGTCTTGAATTTCCTTCGATGTATAAAACCTTAAAATTTATGTTTTAATCCTCTATTTTATACTTAAAAATTTTCCAAATACCTTAGTGGTGAAATAATGAGTGTTTGGGGATTTTTTGAAGTTCGAAGCTATAGTGACCCGAGCCTTTTACATATAACATTTCAATATTTTCAGCATAATTATTCATCAGAGTACAATCCAAGGATCGTTAAGTCTAGTGTCATGGAAGACTAGGTAAATATAACACAAAACATGGGGCTAAAAAAACACTTCTTTATTTAATCTCCATAATGAGCTCCTAACTTCCTTTGAGCCCTTACATCTACATAGGGTACCCTGGGGAACACATGAACAAAGGGATGAGCTAAAAATGCCCAGTAAGGGAATGAACATAAGGATACAACTCAAGCACATGAGTTAGAAGGCATGACATAATGATATACAAAGAATGAAACTTATAAAATAATTTAATATAAGCATGGGATCACATAAACATGGAATCATATAAATATGGAAGAATCATAAATCATATCTTTAGTACGGGTCAAGGCTAACCGCCAATCCTGTTTCCCATTTCGGTACGGGTCAAGGCTAACCGCCAATCCCGTTTCAGATCGCATCTCATGAGACTTAACCTTACCCAATACATTAGAGCGCTATCTGGGCACACCCATCTCAACATATTCATGAATATCCTTGCCACATAAATATTCTTACCACATATACAATCATACATATTCAACCATACACAAACATAAGGGTACCCATGAAAAGAATTGGGTACCACAATCATGACATCAATCATAACCAATGGGCGTATCATGAAAGTGTCCATATAAAGAAAGAATTAGAAATACATGGACGTTAATAGGGTAAAATAGGCTTATAACATGGTAAGTGGTGTCAAACATAAGTGAAAACATATGAGAGATGTATTTTAGAAACATTAGCATTAAA
The DNA here is from genome assembly GCA_963277665.1 of Viscum album. Taxonomy (NCBI): domain Eukaryota; kingdom Viridiplantae; phylum Streptophyta; class Magnoliopsida; order Santalales; family Viscaceae; genus Viscum; species Viscum album. Next base: position 58,383,502 of record OY728123.1, read on the forward strand.
ACATTTTTGTGCGGTTTTATAGAAAACACTCTAGAGCTATTCAAATAGAAAAGAGGACATTATTTTATATAAAACCAGAATTGAAACAATAAGGTTTTCATATTTAAAATACAGAATTTACCAAGATAATGGTGTCTTAAAACAGAAGATAGAGTGCTCTTGAAATTGGGGAAAAGTTCGGGAAGTTCCTTTAAAACAAGTGTTCTTATTTGAAAGTATCGAAGAGAGATTCACTTATAAGAATGTATAACCATGAAAGAGAGTGAGAGGTGGATATTGGAACATGAGATTGGAGAATATAAACAGAATGTTGAAGTTCTAAATAAAATAAAAGACAACAACAAAAAGAAAGATAGAGGAACCCGAAGGAATAAAGGAAGTTTGGGTAGAATCCATCATGGTTTATTGACATGGTATCATGTATAATTAAGAGGGCTTGATGAGAGAGATAAGGGGTTTCTCATCACTTATAAAACATTAGGCCAGTAAGGGGAAGGTGTATAAATGTACCCAATTACTTGGTATTACACAAAAAGGCATAGAATAGAGATCAATCTTGATTATGAGTAAAAAGGGGAGGATCCCTTACCTTAAGTTCATTGATGTTCTCCACTTGATATTAATGACCCTTTGATATCCTCTCTTTGAGATCCCTCTTAAGGTATTTGATTTTGGAATTTTGGTAAGACCATTAGGCCTTGGACGTGGGGAAGGATCTTGGGAGGATTTTTTGGGCAGAATTTGGGCTAGGCACAAGGCTTGAGAGGTGTGTGGGAATGAGGTAAGGAGAGGGGGTATTTATAGTGAGGGAGGGGAGGTTTTTCCCATTATTTTAAGTATTAGTTTATTATTTAAGGCCAATACTATGAATAATTGAGAATTATCATCAAATATAATAAAATAATCAAGGATGATTTGGTATTATCATCTTAAATCAACCATACATCACCTATAATGCAGTATTTAGCATTTATTGTAATTTATCATATTTTACTATTCATCAAAAATTCAAGTATTTCAGAAAAATCCCAAAAATTCACCCTAACCATTTTTCGACGTGTAGAATCAAAAAATGAAGTCCATTTTTCAAAAATAATTTTCTAACTTTGATTATTTTAATATTTAACTAAAATAATAATTTATTATCAAAACCAGTTTTAAAACATTCATTAACTCATTCTAAAATATAGGTATATCGTACTTACAACTTGAATATTATTTATATACCACCATAGATGAGTTTAATATTCATTAGGGTATATCACTATTCATAAGGGCATGTTACTATTCATTAGGGTAGGTTATTATTCACCAATTTTTTTTTGTTTTATTAAACTCCAAAAAACATCTTGAACACTACCGTGTATGCCGGATTTTTGAAATTCCAAACACAGAAGTGACAAACTTATGTTTAAAGGTCACTTATCACTTAGTAGTTCATTATGTTGTTCTTTCATGTGATTTTATGACATAAATATAAGAAGGGAATTTCCATTGAAAAACTTTGGGTCGTTACATTATTCCCCCTTATAAAATTTCACCCTCGAAATTTCGTTTTACATACTAATCCAAAAATAGGTGCAGGTACTTTTCCTTCATTGATTCCTCCAATTACCATGTTTCTTCCTCAAACTTATGGTTCCTCTACAACACTTTGACAAGATGGGTTGTCTTGTTGCATAGAACCTTATCTCTCCAATCCAGAATATTTACTGGCTGCTCCACACAGGAGAGATCATCTTCCAGCTGCAACACCTCTGAGTTTAGTACATGTGAGGGATCAAGTATGTACTTCCTCAAGATTAATACATGAAAAACATCATGAAATCGAGCCATATTCAGTGGAAGTGCAAGACGATAGGCCACGACTCCTATATGGTCAAGGATCTTAAAGGGACCAATATACCTTGGTCTTAGCTTCCCTTTCTTCCCGAATCGCATGGCCCTCTTCCATAGAGATATTCAAAGGAAGACTTTATCTCCAACGTCGAACTCCAAGTCCCTTCAATGGTTTTCAGCATAGCTCTTTTGCCGACTTTGAGTAGCTTTGATGTGTTTCTGGATGACTTGAACCTTCTCTGTCATCTCTTGAACAAGATCGGGTCCAAGTAGATTTCTTTCTCCAACTTCATCCCAACAGGTTGGAGTTCTACATCGCTTTTCATACAGAGCTTCATATGGATCCATTTGAATACTCGAGTGGAAGCTATTGTTGTATGAGAACTCAACCAATGGGATATGCTGATCCCATCCACCTTTAAATTATAGAGAGTAGGCTCTAATCATATCTTCAAGTGTCTGAATAGTTTTTTTCAGACTGGCCATCATTTTGGGGGTGATAGGCCATGTTGAAATTTAATTCAGTACTCAAAGAATGTTAATGGATCCTCTAGAATTTAGATGTGAACCTTGGATCACGGTCAGAGATAATTGAGATTGTAACACTGTGCAGTCTCACCACTTCCTTCACATATAACTTTGCAAGTTGTTCAAGCGAAAGATCTTCCCGAATAGAGATGGAATGGGATGTCTTGGTGAGTCGGTAAACCACAACCCATATCGTATTATTTCCCTTCGACGTCTTCGGGAGACCCATGAAAAAGTCCATAGTAACATTTTCCCATTTCCACATGGGTATAGGCAATGGCTGCATCATACCATTGGACTTTTGTCGCTCAGATTTAACTTGCTGACATACCAAGCACCTTGATATATATTATGCAATCTCCTTCTTCATGTTATCCCACCAGAAGTGTTCTCAGAGATCATGGTACATTTTGGTACTCCCAGGATGGATAGAGAAGGTCAATCTATGTGCATCATTCAATAGCTCTTTCTTTATCTCTGTATCAGATGGTACACATAATCGTGTCCCAAATCTTACAACTCCTTCCTCATCAATTTTGAAATCGGATGATTTCCCATTTTTATCAACTTCCACCCTTTTCTAAATTTCCACATCTTTTCTTTGAGCAACCTTTATTTTCTCCATGAGGGATGGTTGAGCAATCATTTGAGAAAGGATTGATGATGTTCCTACCTTAATGATTCCCATGTCCATCCTTTTAAATTATAAGAAGATCAGATCCTTTTCAATTCTCATCATTGATAAAGATGGAGGATCCTTTCTACTTAGAGCATCCGCCACCTTGTTTGCCTTACCGGGATGATAGTGGATTGAGAATTCATAATCCTTGATGAGCTCTATCCATCTTCATTGGCGCGTATTAAGCTCTTTATGTGTGAATATATATTTGAGACTCTTGTGGTCAGTATATATCTCACATTTTCCCCCATAGAGATAATGCTGCCAGATTTTCAACGCAAAGATCACAGCCGCCAACTCCAGATCATGCGTGGGATAGTTTTTCTCATGTATTTTCAGATACCTTGAGGAATAGGCTATCACTTTATCATTTTTCATTAGAACGCAACCTAAACCTTTCTTATAATCATCACTGTACACCACAAAGAGTTCTCCACTTGAAGGGAGTGTGAGTACCGGTGCAGTGATAAGCCTCTTTTTCAACTCCTTGAAACAATCTTCAAATTCCTGTGTCCAGACAAACTTTACTCCCTTCCATGTCATCTTGGTCACTGGGTTTGACAATCGTGAAAAGTTCTTCATGAATCGTTGATAATACCCAGCTAGGCCTAAAAAGCTGTAGATCTCCGTTACAGAAGTTGGCCTCAGCCACTCTTCAATTGCCTTCATCTTGGAAGGGTCCACATATATCCCTTTCCAGGTGATAACATGCCCCAAGAATGATACTTCCTCCATCCAGAACTCACATTTACTGTACTTTGCATACAACTTCTCCCTTCGCAAAGTCTTTAACACAGTTTCCAAATGCTCCTCATGTTCCTCCTTGCTCTTGGAGTATATCAGAATATCATTAATAAAGACCACCAAAAAATTTGTCGAGGTAGTATCTAAAGACTATATTCATTAAATCCATGAAAATTTCTGGAGCATTAGTGAGTCCGAAGGGCATCACTATGAACTCATAGTGTCCATACCTCGTTCGAAAGGCAGTCTTGGGAATATCTTCCTTCCTCACCTTTAGTTGGTGATATCCCGACCGAAGGTCCACCTTAGAGAAATAACTGGCCCCACGAAGCTGATCGAACAAGTCATCTATCCATGGAAGGGGATACTTGTTGTTTATAGTGATTTTATTGAGCTCACGATAATCAATGTAGAGGCGCATTGATCCATCCTTCTTCTTGACTAAGAGGACTGGAGCACCCCACGGTGAAGCACTCGGGCGTATAAAAACCTTCTCTATATTCTCCTGTAACTGCTTCTTTAGCTCTTCTAGATCTACGGTGGCCATTCTGTAAGGTGTCTTTGAGATTAGCAGAGATCCATGGATTAGTTCAATTGAGAACTCAACCTCTCGGTCAGGAGGAAAACCATGCAACTCTTCGAGGAATACATCAGTGTAATCCCTCACGATGGGCATGTCTTCAAGCATGATTCTCTCCTTTCTCTCAATCATTTGAGCTAGGTATGCATGATCATAAGGAAACAATATACACACTTGAGATGATGCTTCTAAAGGAGATTCATCTCCCTCCTTGAACTTGTAAAGAATCGAAGGATGCTTCGGGATGTGAAGAGTAATATCCCTTTCTCGAAAATTGATGTTGGCCTTGTACAAATATAGCCAATCCATGCCCAAGATAGCGTCGAACTCCACTAAAAGAAGTATGAAAAGTTTTTTTGGGAGGTTCAGTCCAGAAACATTAACTGGGGAGGAGTTATAAACCATGGATGCAATAACTACCCCATTCACTGTTCTCATAGATAACTTTTCCTCCAAATTTTGAGGTGGTGTTTGAATAGTTCTACTAAACTTGCATGATATGAAAGAATGCGTGGAACCAGAATCAAATAGTACGTTCACTATTCTTGAATGAATAACAAACATACCTATCACCACATTGTTTTCTGGCTCCACATCAGCAGTAGTGATAGCGTAAGCCCTTCCTTGTTGCCTTGGAGGTTGTTGCTGATTACCTCTGACAACCCTAGGCTTAGGGAAATTTTTCGCATAATGCCCATGCTCCTTGAAGTTAAAACACTACACTGCTGGCTGAGTGTTGATCTTAACCTTTCGTTCTTCTTCAAAATTAGTGGTATTTTTCCTATCCCTTTGGTAGTTCTTGGCCAGATGACCAAACTTTCTACATTTGAAGCAATTCCTGGTTCCCTTGAGATAGTCACCAAGATTCTTCTTCCCACAATTCTTGCAAAGGGGAAAGTGAGGATTCTTTCCATCATGGGATTTGTTTGATGAACCACCCATGTTGTTCTCCATTTTCCTCTTCTTTTCACTAGGCCCATGAGACCAATGAGAGTCTCTAATCTCCATTTCAACCTTAAGGACACAATGGAAAATCTTCTCATAGCTGTCGAAGTCTCAAATTTCCAACACTTTTCATAGACTCAGCTTTAGTCCTCTAAAGAAGTGATCCACCTTACTTATAGTGTTCATGACAAAGCCAGAGGCATACCTTTCAAGCCTTGTAAAGTTCGCTTCATACACCTCGATGGACTCATCTTCCTTCTTCTTGAGTCCAAGGAACTCTCTTTTCATCTTGAGATGGAGGGTTCAAGGAAAATATTTGTTGAAAAACATCCTCTTTAATTCCTCCCAATCTATGGAATCAATTTCTTCTTGGGACTTTGTATTATTGATCAGTGTCCACCACTGATCAGCTTCCCCATAAAAACTATAGACTTCTAGTACAACTTTCTCTTCTTACAAGCACTGGAGGATAGAGAAAATATTTTCAATGGAGTTAATCCATTGTTCTGCGAGGAGGGGATCAGAAGACCCGCTAAACATGGGAGGCCTTTGCCGCATGAAGGATTATACGGAAAATTGCTCTTTCCTTGGAGGAGGGGGATGTTCCACCTGATTCAAGTTATTATTCATAACTCAAGACAACTGAGCAAGTACTACCATGAAGTTTTGAGCACCTGCTTCCGTCACATCAGGCATGTCATTAGGGAAATCATCACATTGCCTATCACATTGGTTGATGGAACGTGTTCTTCTATTTCCCGCCATTAACTAAGAAAAGAAAGTATAATTAGAGGTCGTTAATACTTAGCTATTGAGAATAAAAAGGAAACTTTGAACATTAAAGGATAAACTTATAAAGAATAAGTACATCCTAACTTGTGATTCCTTAGGTTTATATCTAGGTTATCCTCAATCTATTTCTTAACTTATATTCTTATGGGATTTTCTTTTTCCCTTAATAATGTTTTTTACTAAGCTCGTGAATCTACCAAAGAATATCCCCTGGGAGTGTCGTAACCAAGAGTGAAGTAAGGCCCGTTTTCGTGCACCAGTTCCCGTTCGAGTCTAGATCAAAGCGGTGTTTTCAGGTTTTACCCCTAGATACATCTGTGCCAGAGCCGCCTCTACCTGCTCATATCCAGATAGGGATGTATTTTCTTGATAAACCACTTACTCTATACTCACCAAAATTTAGGACTATTTTCTTATACTTAGTATCATCCTTAAGGTTCTCACTAAGGTGCTCTATTCCTAATCTCCAAAAATTACTAGACCATGCCCTGATACCAACTATAGTGACCCGTGTCTTTTACATATAACATTTCAATATTTTCAGCATAATTATTCATCAGAGTACAATCCACGGTTCGTTAAGTCCAGTGTCTTGGAAGACTAGGTACATATAACACAAAACATGGGGCTAAAAAACAATTCTTTATTTAATATCCATAATGAGCTCCTAACTTCCTTTGAGCCCTTACATCTGCATAGGGTACCCTGGGGAACACATGAACAAAGGGATGAGCTAAAAATTCCCAGTAAGGGAATGAGCATAAGGATACATCTCAAGCACATGAGTTAGGAGGCATGAAATAATGATATCAAAAGAATGAAACTTATAAAATAATTTAATATAAGCATGGGATAACATAAACATGGAATCATATAAATGTGGTAGAATCATAAATTATATCTTTAGTATGGGTCAAGGCTAACCGCTAATCCCGTTTCCCATTTCGGTATGTGTCAAGGCTAACCGCCAATCCCGTTTCACATCGAATCTCATGAGACTTAACCTTACCCAATGAATTGGAGCGCTATCTAGGCACACACATCTCAACATATTCATGAATATCCTTGCCACATAAATATTCTTACCATATATACAATCATACATATTCAACTATACACAAACATAAGGGTACCCATGAAAAGAATTGGGTACCACAATCATGACATCAATCATAACCAATGGGCGTATCATGAAAGTGTCCATATAAGGAAAGAATTACAAATACATGGACGTTAATAGGGTAAAATAGGATTTTAAAATGTTAAGTGGTATCAAACATAAGTGATAACATATGAGCGATGTATTTTAGAAACATTAGCATTAAAACATTTTTGTGCGGTTTTATAGAAAACACTCTAGAACTTTTCAAATAGAAAAGAGGACATTCTTTTATATAAAACCAGAATTTAACCAAGAAGGTTTTCATATTTAAAATACAGAATTTAACAAGATAATGGTTTCTTAAAACAAAAGATAGAGTTCTCTTGAAATTGGGTAAAATTTCGGGAAGTTCATTTAAAACAAGTGTGCTTATTGGGAAGTATCGAAGAGAGATTCACTTATAAGCATGTATAACCACGAAAGAGAGTAAAGGTGGATCTTGGAACATGATATTGGAGAATATAAACAGAATTTTGAAGTTCTACATAAAATAAAATACAACAAAAAAAATAAATATAGAGCAACCCGAAGGAATAAAGGAAGTTTGGGTAGAATCCATCATGGTTTATTGACATGGTATCGTGTATAATTAAGAGGGCTTGATGAGAGAGATAAGGGGTTTCTCATCACTTATAAAAAATTTGGGAAGTAAGGGGAAGGTGTATAAATGTACCCCATTACTTGGTATTACACAAAAAGGCATAGAATAGAGATCAATATTGATTATGAGTAAAAAGGGGAGGATCCCTTACCTTAAGTCTGTTAATGTTCTCCACTTGATATTAATGACCCTTTGATCTCCTCTCTTTGAGATCCCTCTTAAGGCCTTTGATTTTGGACTTTTGGTAAGACCAGCAGGCCTTGGACGTGGGGAAGGAGCTTGGGAGGATTTTTGGGCAGAATTTGGGCTAGTAATAAGGCTTGAGAGGTGTGTGGGAATGAGGTAAGGAGAGGGGGTATTTATAGTGAGGGAGGGGAGGTTTTTCCCATTATTTTAAGTATTAGTTTATTATTTAAGGCCAAGACTATGAATAATTGAGAATTATCATAAAATATACTAAAATAATCAATGATGACTTAGGATTATCATCTTACATCATACATACATCACCTATGATGCAGTATTTTTCATTTATCGTAATTTATCATATTTTACTATTCATAAAAAATTCAAGTATTTCAGAAAAATACCAAAAATTCACCCTAACCATTTTTTGACGTGAAGAATACAAAAATGAAGTCCATTTTTCAAAAATAATTTTCTAACTATGATTATTTTAATATTTAATTAAAATAATAATTTATTATCAAAACCAGTTTTAAAACATTCATGAACTCATTCTAAAATATAGGTATATCGTACTTCTAACTTGAATATTATTTATATACCACCATAGGTGAGGTTACTATTAATTAGGGTATATCACTATTCATAAGGTTATGTTAATATTCATTAGGGTAGGTTACTATTCACCAAAAATTATTTTTGTTTTATTAGACTCCAAAAAACATCTTGAACACAACCGTGTATGCCATATTTTCGAAATTACAAACACATAAGTGACAAACATATGTTTAAAGGTTGCTTATCACTTAGTAGTTCATTATATTGTGCTTTCATGTGATTTTATGATATAAATATAAGAAGGTAATTTCCTTTGAAAAACTTTGGGTCGTTACAGAAGCTCTGAGTATTGGAGAAAATAGTAGAGGCGCATGATTATTACATGGTTAGTGCTAACCATGTAGCTCAAACAGTGTAGCCCTATAAGGGAGACATATGGTTTGTATAAACCATGTGAGGGAGGCGTGAACCATAAAAGTATGAGATAGAGGGTGCACACAAGCTACACATGGTTTTTCTAATTGTGTGTTATAGGCTATGTGGGGTGTGCTCCCTGGATAGTGGGGTGTGCACAATTGGAGCATGGTTTGGACAACTTTGAGACCAAACCATGTGACCAAACCATGTGAACACTTAAAAAGTGAGGAATTAAAATTTCCTTCTTCCTATTTAACTCACCCTCCTCTTTTATTTCATCTCAATACACACAACACCTGTCCTCTCCCCCATTGAGATCTATCAAGCCTAAGTTTAGGATTTGATTCTGTTTCTCCATCCAACATCTGATAGAGCCATCGTTTGTCTCATTGAATTTCCATTGGTAAGATATACATTCATTTATCTCCCTTATTCATTCTTCTTCTTGTTGAAAGAGTTATTTTGGTGTGATCTCATATGCCTTATTTTCTGTTTGTTTTTATGTTCTTTCATTTTCTTCCAATTTAGACCAAAACAAAGGCTGATACTGGATAAGTGTTCTACCATTGGATTAAGGTTGGTGGTTTATACATTTTACCTAAGTTTTTTTTGTCTATTTGACTATTTCTATTATTCCACATTCTATACCTTTCATTTATTTATCCAAAATTAAATGATAAGACTTAAATTAATCATTGATCCTAATTTGGGTCACCTTTATATCACCTAATCATGATTGAAGGTTTTTGACCTCAACCTAATCGACCCATGTGTTGTGTTATTTTATCTTCCATGAGTTAAAAAACCTCTTTATGTGTGTGATCCCTCCACACTTATATCAGGAGCCTCTATTAATTAAATGTGATGTTTAGAGAGGATCATACCTTATTTTCTATTTTAGTAAATTCTATTATAATGATTTTAAATGGATGATTTAATGATAATTGTAAATGGGTATGGACACTAACATATCCATTGTCTTTTATTATATTACCTAATTGATGTTGTCACATCTCGATATGGCACTAACTTATTATAAAGATACATATCCTATTATTATTAATGTATAGGACGTATTACTAATTGGTATGCCACCAAAATATTATTGAGGTATTCCAACTATGATTATTAAGGTATGGAACCTATGATTATTAAGGTATGGAAACTTTACATTTTAGTATGGAACCAACTTATGAGAAAGATATGGAACCCATGACATCATATTATGGGACCAAATAGTGTATCAATATATGGAACCTGTGACCCCTATTTTTTATTATTTATGTCATGGAACCTTTGATGAGGATCGAGGTATGAAACCTGTGACTTTATTATAAATTTACATATTTGGATATAGGTCTCCCTAGTTATACACCTTGAGACCTGGCCCACGTAGGTCTGTTACTCTTATTGCATGTGGCTTATTCCAAGATGGTTATTACCTATTGTTGAAAATTCATATATATGTTGATGCTTATCTCTTATTTCCTGCTCTTTTTACATCTTATTCTCATGGACATTTCATATCTATTATTCACTTTACAACTTACCTATTATTCCTGCACATGGTTATAGTTTATATTCATAGGCTGAATTTTTTATAGATACCATTGGTGGTGGCCTATCGAGTTTATCTCACACCCTTTTTGGGATACCTATTGGTAACTAGATATAATTCATGGATGCCCTTAGGGATTGGGTAATGTTCCCCATTTTCGATGCTTGATTGATTGATGCATGGGAGCAGGGAAGCACATGACCAAGATATTGTTCATGATTCTATATAGATATAATCTTTTTGGACTTTTTAGTTATTTTTATATACCTATATGTATGTGTTCTTTCTTCCATGATTTCCTATTACATTTTGGTTTAGATACATGACATTTCATAATTTCTTATATGGATTAGGATATTTCTTTTTATGTCTTGTTTATTATTATCATCTATATTTTTTACTTGCACCATTATGGTTTTCATTTATTATGCTTATGTTATTATCAATTTATTAAACCACATAATTACTCTAATTATGATGGTATAGTCTTCCCACTGTACCACCTTAGAACCTCACTACTAGTTGAAATCCTCTGGTGTATTGGGAGGCATGCTGGGGGCCTTGTTTCCAATCAGGTTCGGTTACTTATGAGTGAACTAGGTATGGGACCTTACACTGGGCATCTTCATACTTCCATATCTTGAACCAATACCTTATTAATCAAGGAAGGGTTCAATAGTGTTTCCTCCTATCACATCATACAATGACCTAACCCCCATGGGTGATCCTTGAAAAGACCATAATCAAGGAAAGGTTCATCACCCAATACCCAAAATAATAAGGTATGATGATAACACTTACCAAATCCACTCATGGTAATGTCCTCGACCCAATAACTGAAGCAACAGGGCATGGTCATCACACTGAAACATCACCGTGGATCTAGGGAGGTCCATCAAGCACTCTAACACATCCCTACAAACTTAAGGGAGGTCCAATCAAATTGACACATCCCCATAGACTTTGTAGAGACCCATCAAGCACATGAAACATAGGTATGATCCATAGTCCATGATATAACTCACCAGATGATCCCATAGTGCTAGTTTCTCAAGACCTAGAACATCATCTCATACACATCTCACATATCCCATCAGGGAATCCAATGGGTTCTCTAGACCCATCATGGTCTCTACACATTGACACCATATCAAACCCATCACCTGTTGGTGAAATTACTACTCAAAGGATTCTATGACCCATACCTCAAGGTACAATCCAACCTTACCAAAAAAAAATCATCACTCCTAGTCTTGATACTCAGGGACGATGCTGATCAATCATGCTTAAGCCTCTTGGAAACTAATTCCAAGTGTTGAATGATTCCATGACCCTCTCTCAGGTCTCATCAAACATTCCCTAAGGGATATCTCTTAGGATACCTCGCATAGTAAACCCCTATCTATCATGCATTCCATGTTCTAAAGGATTCCTATCTCTCCAAGAGCACAACAAGACTCACCTCTAATATTATGACATAGTTACTCATTTATTACGAGACATACGACCATATCTCCCACCGTTAGTTAGGACCAAGCCTCTAATATCTACCCACTAGTTATAATAACCCAACCTATGATACTATGAATATCACCTCACATCCCAAGACCCCCCAGATGAAATTAGTTAGATAAACCAAATCCATCTCTTGACATAGTCATCAAGCGATCCCAGATTACATAAGAATTAAAGAGCACTTAGTCTCATCCCAAGAGGATCAAACCCTCCCATAATATTGACCAAGGGCTTTACTGATCCTTATAACCCATTAAAAAACCCATTTAGTTATAAATTCATTCATGTTCATAAATATAAATGAATATGATTTTGTATCATAGGGGCCACCTACCTAGGATATGGAGTTAACCCCTTAAAAAGATCCATTAAACCTCATATAATCCAACCAAGTCCCATTCATTCTCATAGTCACTTGTCCCATTCCAAGAGTCACCATAGAATTAATTATAAACACTTATAATTAATTAAACTATTTAATTTAAAAAGGTATAATAACTTAAAAATTCACAAGGTATCATCTACTTGTTGAAACCTTGAGAAATGTGGTGTGTTCTACTCATGAAATATACTTGGACTTAATATAAGGAAAAGTCCCAATTATTGCACCCATTATAGTGGTAAATTTTACCTAAAACCACCAAAAACCCCAAGAAAGACCAAATTACAATGTACCATTGCTGAAACTGCTTCTTAAGATAAGAAAAATCATCTTGGGATGTCCTCTATAAAATATAAGAAAAAGACACATCAATGTTGGTTGATTCCACCATGCTTCAGTGGAATCAACATTGAAACCCTACAAAAATCCGACCAAAATTAGGGAAAGTGAATATAAACCAAAACAATGGATTATGGAGGGGGAGACTGATCTAAAATCTATACCAAAAACCACTCCCTAAAGGTGGTATCTAAGAGAGGGGATATCCATCCATTCAGCCCTCCTGTGTGTGTACCTCCAATAAGAACAATGTGGGATAAACCCCCTTTCTAAAAAGGACCTAAAAACCTTTCATGGAACGAATCCATTGTTCTAATCATGAACCAACTAGGTAGGTGGTTTTCATACTCCTAAACTATCATGATGTAAATCACCGCTTCATAATGTGTATGGCCTATAACTGCAACCTTACAACAACTCGACCGCCAGTTCTTTCTCTACCACTCTCCTAAACACCTAAGTCACTACACAAGCCTTGAAATCCATAAAAAATGAAATATATGGATAATTAAAATTTTTAAATTCAATTATAAGTCTTGGTTCTAAAAAAACCATCCACTAAAAGGAAAATTTAAAATTCCATCTCAAAATAATGATCAAGAAATCAGCGGGTCATTACAGATAAAATATTAACAAATAAAGGATATTTTCCTAGAATATAATTAAAATATTTGATACCAAGTAACACGAGATATAAGAGTTTAGGTCAATATTTATAACTAAAGATGAGATATAAAAATCACTAATAAATTCTATATAACATAAATGAAAGAATTAACATTCAAAAATTCACAAATGATACTATATGGATCAAAATGAAAAATAATCTCAAGAAAATAAACACTAAGTTCCCATGATCTTCTCCAGTTACTAATCTCCACCTCAACATCCCGAACAACAACATTCTCATCCTCCCTTAAATTGTCCTGCAAAAAAAAACTCAAGAAACCTGGTAGTGGGGTGAGAACCTAGTAGTTTTCAGTATGATCATATCTAAAATATAAAAAATATCCATGTGTAATAAATGTTTTGGGATAGATACATGTGAAAAAATTAAGTAAGATAAATCATGAAATAAAATTATGGCTAATAAAACATATCCAAATATGTACACATCCACCAGTTCCACTAGAAAAACCTATATCCACCATATTAAAAATATAATTCCACATGAGAGAAAAAAATCCATAACTTAGACTATCATAATCACAGGTGAGATATTATAAATATTAAAATTTCCAAAATTTCCAAAAGTTATAATTTTCCTTGAAACTATCCCATTTCCAACATAATATAGCTACAAATTACTAGGGAAAATAGTAACATAATATAATTTAATAAACGGGGACTCAAAAATATAAATACATATCCTATAACCTATAAAATATGTTACTTTCATCTTAAACTAGTAGATATCCATTAAGATAACCCCTCACTAATTGAAAATGAATCTAATGAATTATATCACCATTATAACCACTCCATCACCCAACACCCCATGCAGCCATCACATCACATTATTCCCCTTCCCCCATGAAACCATCACAACCTTATCTCATTTTCATAACCATTGGAACATCATATCCATAACATCATCACCATGTGCCCTAACCACCCATTTTTAATAAAACCAAGTCATAGATTCCATGAAAATCATCCCATACAACATAAATTCATAACAAGTACAATTATCATACCATGATAAATAGTATTCCTTAACCAATAAGTATAATTGGATGTTAAATAAAAATAATGACATATCAACAATCATCATAACCATACATAAACAATGTTAAAAATATAAAGTGTAAAATCATTCAAAAGATATCTACATTTCACTACTATCATTAATAAGGATGTTCTTCCCTTAATCTTCAATTCACCCCATCATTCAAACATGATTTATCCCATTAAATTTCATTTTCTCAATTAATATTTATATATTTCCAACCCTAAACCAATCATCAATTACATTATTAATCCTTAACATTTACCCTTATTTTTCATCATCATATTTTATTTAAAGTATATCAAAAAATCAAGAAATATATTAATCCATTTTAATTAGATTAATTAACTTAATATATACCGATATTACAATTCAAATTCCAGTTAAAAAATAATTTACTTATAAAAAGTTAAAAAAAACCTAGTCATCCCAATTATTAGATTAATTTAGGCATCAATCCACAAATTTGAATCAAAAACATATACCCCAACTATGTATCTAAATATAGAAACATTCCTGGAACTAATCTTATATCCTTATAACTTCCCAAGACCAAACTAACATTACAATATATCTTAAACTAGTCTTTATTTTAAAGGACTTATAGATTCTTACCAACAACCCATGTTTCAACACATTATTATTAGGATAGGGAGACTCACAAGGTATTTTACACACTAAGGATACTATAATCACTACCCATCCAATATATAAGTTATATCCATCCTGAAATAACTCATAAAAACTTAAGGAAAAGATCAAACCTTGTCTCCTAGACCCAACCAAAAACTATACTAAAGTATAAATGTATAAAAGGAAAAACTCCCTAAAAAAATTTAGAAAAAACCCATCATTATAAACATAATAATACTTCAATTTATTGGTTACCCCATTCATATTCCATTACACATTAATATAGAAGTGTTTAAACTTTATTTAATATCACCTTTCATTAATTCTTTTGTCATAAATGTACTCCCTTTTAATCTATTTCATTTTTAGTTTTACACGCTCATTTACTTTCCCATTATTTCACATATATTCTTCCTTAACCATTATGTTAATTATATATCATTATGAGAAGAATTGAGAAATAATAATATATGAAAATATAAATGGGTGATCCTAATTGATTATCATTCCATTTCCAAGTTCATAACCATCACATGAAACCTTTCATTTTTTTCCATAATCGAAATGGACTAACCCAATGGGCCCCACATTATCGGTGGTGATCCAAGAGTGCCAACCTAAACCCACCTCTAATATGCCAATAGTTGGTGACTAGTGAAAAGTAGAAATATCACATAGGTAGGTGGCCTTATCTTAATGTACTTGTACAAACACATATCTCCATACACACTAGAGTAATGTAGAATAGCAAACAATTGGGGAAATAAATTAATGAAAAACCTCTAATATCCCAAAACAGTGTATGATAATACACAAACAATGTAAATAGGGAAAAAATATAGTCCCAACAACTATAAAGTATGTCCAACCTAACAACCAGTGAGAGTACTATCCTTTCATGAAATCTCCAAAGTCCAACCATGATCCTACTACCATAACCACCAAACACTAATATGCACCACCTGCACCAGGTCCACCTTAATCTCATCCAAATAGCCTATTATTTATATAATACATGAAATATGTGGGAAAAAGACCATACAGGGTTGAGTATATACATACCTAGTAGGACAACCCAAAATCACAATGAAGTAAATAATCAAATAAGAGTCATATCTAAACCAAAAACTAGAGGGTAAATAAGGGATAACACATATATACTCATAGAAGGAGACTAGTAATTCAACAAGGACCTAGAACTCATAGCTATTCAAATGATCTGTAATGACCCAACCTCAGTTACCTAGAGTCGGTGCATTATTACATAACATTGGCATGATCATAAATGATCAAGTCTCAAAAGACCAATTAGTTTAGTAGCCTTGGAATCACTAGATATATTCATAAAGTTTACATTACATAATAAAATGAAAACTACAACAATATCTTATCTCCACAATCATATCCCCTTATACTATCCCTGCAGGTCATTCATAAAATACTTCTTCACATCCGGGGAAAAATAAAACATAGAAAGGGGTGAGCTCAAATGCCCAGTAAGGATAACAATATAGCGGAAACTTTTATAAATAATCATAAACATTTAAGGCAATGTATAACTAAAACAAAAGCCTTTTAAACATGAACTTCAGCATAATATGACAATGATAAAATGAAATAATTCCATTTACTTATTCACATGGATATTCTACTAGTCGAATAATTACATGAAATATCAATAACCACTTTTATACTGATGGAATGCATAATGCTAGACTATCATAACCACATAGTCAAGGCCTCATGCCAGAACTACAAATAAGATTTTTTCAAGGCCTTGTCCCAAGACACTAGTTTGTCTCATGATACCTAAAGATGTATCGTGGAGCTATAGTGGGATCCACCCATCACTTATTAAGTCCAATTCATTCCTCATATGAATAGGTTTAAACATAACATAAACATTTGTATTAAAACTAGCATACGAAATGTCAATACTTTCTCCATAAACCATGAATGGTATAAAAATAACACATCCAAAGTCAAACATACCACAAAACCTTCAATACTATATGGAAGTTTTGTATCATAATAAATCAACTTCAAATAAGCTTAAAATCCATCAAAGGATGTTGACAAAAATGAAATCAAAACTATTTGAGAGAAATATCTCTTTTTTTGAAATAATTTAAAAGCCACATAATTAATAAATTTACATTGAAAATATTCTTATAATCTTGTAAGGGAAGATTCGACGATTTTATAATGGCGGAAAATATCCGCACCCGCCGTATAAGTTAAAAAAAGACATTCTTACCTTAATTTTGTCAAAAAGGCTAAAAAGGACCTTGTTCGGAAAACGATGGAAAGATTCCTTTATAAAATTCTTATAAAAAGTAAAACAAGGGTATAAATGACTTTAAACCATATTCTGTAAAATAGTAAGAATGTTTTGAAATACATTTTTAAGAAACATGGATGTGGATGATAAAGAGGTCCCAGAAGACAATTACGTATAAACAACCTCAGATAATGAAGAGATTGTGAAATAAACCCTTACCTTGTACTTTTAATTGGTTGAGGGTAGGTTAACCTCCTGTATAATGGTGAAATAATTTTTATTAAATTATACAAGAATCATATACATTAATATGATATCATATATGATCTTTTAAAACTGCTTTGTTAATAATATCTTAGTATTATCGTCGTTTTGGGTGTGAACTTACTCGTTTTATTTTATATGTTTTGTTACATAAGCCGGGTTTGTTATGGATAGGTTGTATCTTATTCATGTATAGAATGATATTAATTCTTTAAACATTATTTTTAATCATCAAATGAAATTTATTCTTGAATGGATACGATGGGGAATGAATCTCATCGCGTTCGTGGAGACAGTAGTCCGTACGTACGCACGAGTGACAATATCATTATTTTGATATTAAAATAATATATAATTTGATGTTATATCATATATACAGAATCATTATCATGTTATATTTATTATTTACATCAATTACATGTCATTATTATACCCATCCAAATAATAATGTATTGAATAACAATTACACCATGACGTGGAGATGGTAAGCCGTACGTACACACGTATGGTGACATGTCATTCAAGGGATGGATAGAATACTGAATATGGTTGTACCATATTTATAATAACATCACAGTATATATTAGATACTGGAGTTATTATTTTAGAATTTAAATAACAAAGAAGGAAGAAGTTGAAGAAGAAAGGAACCTGAAAGAGGGTGGTGAAAATATAACCTCTTCTTCGGGTACTTCCTTTTGATTTGATCAAAAGGTATCCTTAGGTTGGATTTATGATCAAACTAAGGCATATAGGTTGAATTGAGGGAAGTTTAGAGAATATTTGGGCAGGGTTTGGCCGAGCCAAAAGGCTTTGAAGGTGTGAATTAGAGAGAAGGGAGTGTGCCCTTTTATAAGAGGGGTGAGGGGAACCTTAGGAAAAGCTAGAAATATTATTTTATAATAAATTCATATTTGGTTTATAATATCTCCAAAGTGGATTATTTAAAGTCTAAAGTGGGTATAGGTCTAAAACCACCCAACAAATAGGTTTTAGATAGGTTTGGGTCAGTATATTAACCTTATCTTTTAGTTTTAACTCTTAGTTAATTAGTTTCACATTTACCATGTCTCTTTGTATTTTTATATTATATGGTTAATAAACTTACTATAAAATTCCAATAGACCCCCAAGTGGTCCATTAATGATACAACTATCATGATATAAGTCTTTTGGCCGAACCTTAGATTTTTAGGAACAGAATATCAATTAATAATATAATATTTGTTTTAAAAACTCTTTTATGTCAATTTTGACACTATTGGGTATTTTGTTTTTGATAAATTCATAACAGCATTATTACTTAAAAAAAAATTCATATAACCAATATTAATAGGTCATATTAGCCTATAAAATTAATTTAATTTATAAAAAGTTTCAAATTACATTTATTTGGGTATTTATAATATCAATTATCTTAATATTTCATTAATTAGGTAATTACTGTATCACCATTGTGTCATAAATAAATTAAATTATTTAATGTCTAAAAATTATAAATAAAATACCATTATGTATTAAATCTTTTTATGTTTCTAATGAATATTTATAATCTAATTTATCTTATGTATAAACCTATATTAAAAATGTTTTAGTAATTAAACATTGATTTTAACTCTTTTAACTCTTCTTTGAATTAAATAATAATAAATGTCCTAATCTAATACAAGTGGACATAAATGATAATATTTTATTCCTATGGTTGGTTTTGGTCAAGATACACTTGTACGATAGAATTAGGACATGTGTTTGGGTAATATTAATATCATTTTTACCCTTAATTACCCTATTTACTTTTAACCGTGGTAAATAAATGTAAAAAGTTACTATTCACCAAAAATTATTTTCATCTTATTGAAACACATTTTACACCTTTATATTAACCATGTCTCTCGTATTTTTTAAATTCCACTCACAGAAGTGGTAAAATTAAGTTTTATGTGAATTTGCAAATTCCTCTAGGAGTGGGTAAAAGACGGTGAAAGTTCAATAAAATTTTTATATATCTAAAATTATTCTAAAATAACTCCAATGAATTAATTTGAACTTATATAGGTATTATATATCTATTTTACCTTAATTAAATTTAAATAAAAATTCGGTTTTAAACTATAACTCAGTGTTTTTCACTATTCATTAAAAATTGAAAGTTTTCAGAAAGATACCAAAATTTCACCTTAGGCTAATTTCGATATTCCGAATCCAAAAATATAGTCAATTTTGAAATATAAAATGTATAAAATTTCAAAAAGTGGGTATTAATATTCATAACGTCTAGTTTGATTGGTTGTGGTGTGTGTTAAAACTCGAAGTTGCGTACAACACACGTTATTGTATTATTCAAAGAGAAACGTACCGTAGAAGCTTGGGGTGTTACATTCTCCCCTCATTTAAATAATTTCATCCTCGAAATTTCTAGAATATTACTGCATAAAAAGACTCGGGTGATTCTTCATCATAAGTTCCTCAGGTTCCCACGTTGCCTCTTCCATTTTATGGTTTCTCCATAGAACTTTTACCAGACAAGTCGTCCGGTTTCTCAACACTTGTTCTCTGGTATCAAGAATCCTGACGGTCTCTTCGCAATAAGACAGATTGGGTTCCAGTTCTAATTCCTCATAGGTGAGTACATGCGTTGGGCAGGCATGTATTTTCTCAACAGTGATACGTGGAACACATCGTGAACTTTGGAGAGATTTGGAGGCATTTCCAAACGGTAAGCTACAACCCCAATTCGTTCTAGCATTTCGAAAGGTCCGATGTACCTGGGAATCAATTTACCTTTCTTACCGAAACATATAACTCCCTTACATGTAGATACCTTCAAGAAAACATGATCTCCTACCTGAAATTCCAAATCCTTCCTTCGGTTATCGGCATAGCTCTTCTGCCTACTTTGAGCCGCTTTGATGTGGTTTTGGATTACCTTCACCTTTTCCATCGTTTCCTCCACCAGTTCTAGGCCTACGAGTTTTCTTTCACCAACATTATCCCAACAGGTTGGTGTGCGACATCCCTTTCCATATAATGCTTTATATGGTGCCATCTGAATATTTGAATGAAAGCTATTCTTATAGGAAAATTATACCAGAGGTAAATATTGATCCGACATACCCTGAAAGTCAAGTGATCAGGATCTAAACATGTCTTCTAAGGTTTGAATAGTCTGTTCTGATTGTCCATCTATTTGAGGGTGGTAGGCAGTGCTCAAATGAAGTTCAGTATCCAAGGCCTTCTGAAGACTCTTCCATAATCTTGAAGTAAAATGGGGATCACGATAAAAAACAATCGATAGGTGTACTCTATGAAGTCTCACAACTTCATTAATATATAGTCTTGCTAGATGTTCAAGTGGTAAATCTTCCCATATAGCAAGAAAATGTGCTGACTTGGTAAGATGATCGACAATGACCCATATTACATCATTTCTTCTAAGAGTCTTTGGTAGTCCCATGACAAAGTCCATCGTGATATTATCCCATTTACACTCAGGTATGGGAAGAGGTTTCATGACTCATCCAGGCTGTTCCCTTCCAGCTTTCACTTTTTGAAAAACCATACATCTTGACACAAAATCATCAATCTCCCTCTTCATGTTATCCCACCAAAAATGTTCCTTCAAATATCTATACATTTTAGTGCTCTCAGGGTGTATAGAGATATTGGAACTATGAGCATCGTCCAACAATTCCCTTTTTAGATCAGTGATATCGGGAACACAAAGTCTCCTCCCAAATTTCAAAATTCCATCTTCATACACAAAGTCACTCAATCTCCTATCATTCACCGCTTTAATATTCTTTTGAAATTCTTCATCATTAGTATGAGAAATCTTAATCCTTTCTTGTAAAGATGGTTTGGCAACCATTTGAAAAAGTATCGATGTTTCACCTTCCATGGTGTTTCCCATATCCATCTTTACTAGATCCATGAAAATAGGATCCCTTTCAATTATCATCTTGTTCAAAACTCCATGATCCTTTCTGCTCAAAGCATCTTCCACCTTATTCTCCTTCCTCGGGTGGTAGTGTATTGTGCAATCATAATCCTTGAGTAGTTCAAGCCATCGCCTTTGCCTCATATTGAGTTCTTTCTGTAAGAAAATATACTTCAAACTCTTGTGATCGGTATATATCTCACATTTTTCACCATAGAGATAATGTCTACATATATTCAAAGCAAAGATTATAGTAGCTAACTCAAGATCATGAGTATGATAGTTTTTCTCATGAATTTTCAGCTATCTTGATGCATAGGAAATAGCCCTATCATTCTGCATAAGGACACAACCAAGTCCTTTCTTCAATGCATCGCTATAAATAACAAACCCATCATTCCCCGATGGTAGAGTAAATATAGGAGCATTGAATAATATTCTCTTCAGTTCTTCAAAACATTCTTCACACTCTTTTTTCCAAACAAATTTATCCCCTTTACGTGTGAGCTTTGTTAATGGATTAGCCAACTGGGCAAAATTCTGGATGAAACATCGATAATAACCTGTTAAACCAATAAAACTGCGTACCTTGGTTATAGTCATTGGTGCTGTCCATTCTTGGATTTCTCTTGTATTAGAAGGATCAAAATAGATTCCATCCTTAGAGACAATATGGACAAGAAAATAAATCTCCTGAATCTATAATTCACACTTGCTAAAATTCCTATATAATTCATGTCTTCTAAGAGTCTTCAGGATAGTGCGCAAGTGATTTTCATGATCCTCGTATATTTTGGAGTATACCAAGATATCATCAATAAATACCACTACAAATTCATAAAAATATTCCTTTAAAACTCTATTCATTAGATCCATGAAAACAAAGGGTGCATTAGTCATCCCAAAAGGCATTACTGTAAACTCGTAATGCCCGTACCTGGTTTGAAATGATGTCTTCGGAATGTATTCCTTCTTCACACAAAACTTATGGTATCTAGATTGAAGTTCAATCTTTGAAAAGTATTGATCTCTATGCAGTTGGTCAAATAAATCTTCAATGCGAGGTAGGGGATACTTGTTCTTTATTGTTATAGCATTGATCTCCCAGTAGTCGATACATAACCTCATAGATCCATCTTTCTTCTTAACAAAAAGGACAGGGGCTCCCCCTGGAGAAACACTAGGGAAAATAAATACCTCATTACTCAATTCCTCTAGTTGTTTCTTTAATTCAACTAATTACATAGTGGCCATTCTATAAGGGGTCTTTGATATAGGCCTTGATCCAGGAATTAAATCAATAGAAAACTCAATTTCTCATTTTGGAGGATGTCCAGGTAAATCTTCTGGAAACACATCAACATATTCTCTCACAATAGGTACATCCTATATTTGAACATTCCTTTCCTCACCCACAGTCATTTCATTCTCTTACTCCCCAATAATTGAATTTAGTTGAGCTACTGGGGGTGGATATAGATAAGAATTAGGTGGTGACGATTCTGCTCTAAAGATAAGGTGTTCCTTATCATCATCATCAAAAATCGTAACCTACTTCTTCTTACAATAAATCTTCGCATCATGGTCCAAAAGCCAATCCATACCAAGGATTATATAAAACTCAATCATAGGTATGATGATGAGATCAACAGATAAAGAACATTTATGTGCTCTAATGGGGACTTATTCATAAAACTTTGTTGCAATGATAATTCCCTTAGGAGTTTTGACTGACAACTCCCTTGTTAAATAAAATTGGAAATGTCTAATTTTCTTAGAAAACTGGGAAGATATGAAACAATGTGATGATCCAGAATCAAATAAAGCATTGGCTAAACCTGAGGAAACCATTAAATTACCTGCCACCACGTCTTTGGGAGCTTCTACCTCAGCAGTAGTGATAGTATAAGCTTGGCCTTGATCCCTTGGCATTTTCTAAGGTAAGTTTCCCTGACACTTAGGACATTCATTTGCATAATGTCCCATCTCCCTACAATTGTAGAACTGAACATCGGTAGCTTCTTTCCTCCCTTTACAATCACGAGCTTGGTGGAATTTTTCACCACACTTGTAATAGACACCCATTCACTTCAAGAAAGTACCGGAGTGTTTCTTACCACATTTACTATAGTATTGATATTAAACTTTTCCCTTCTTCCCCTTATTTACATTTCCAGATTGATCAGAAGATCTCTTCTTCTCTTGCTTTGCATTAAAGTCTTAAGAATTAGAGAATTTCTTTTCCGTCTTGATATCACATGAGACAATGTCTTCATACATTGAGAATGATTGTGATACTAATGCTCAATGGAGAAATGGTTTTAACCCATCAAATAAACGATTAAACTTACTCCTTGGGTTACATATATAATCTACTACATGCCTTTATAACCTTGTAAAGTTAGCTTCATACTTTATGACATTCTCATCCTCCTTTTGCCTTAGACTCAGAAATTGCCTTTCCATATCTTCTCGATGGTCACGAGGAAAGTATTTTTCTAAGAAAATCTCTTTTAACTCCATCCATTCCATATTTTATACTTCATTATCTTCCTTCGTGTCTTGAATCAATGAACACCATTGATCAACATCTCCAGTGAGGCGGTAAAATTCCATGACAACATTTTCCCTTTCGCTACTCCCTAAGGCATGGAATATTTTCTCTAAAGAACTTATCCATTGCTCAACTACCAATGGATTTGTACTCCCATTGAATGTTGGTGGTTGTTGACTCATGAAGCGATCTAACATTGATCCTCCACGTTGTGGATCGGGGTGCTCCATACGGGTAAGGTTATTATTCATAACCTGAGTGAGTTGTCCCAGTATGGTGATTAGATGATCAACACTAGTTACATCACCAGCTCCACTATAATTATATTGAGTAGGAGGGAAATCCCTACATGGAGTGCATGCATTGATACAGTTTCCATTTCTTCCACTAGGCGCCATTTCTTAAAAATGGCATACACTATATTAGTTTATGAATAAAAATACACAATTCCATACTTTTAAAACACTTAACATAAATTGAACTATTTATGGATATAATCCATAATCATAAAAAATTGTTTTCTTTGAGGATGTATATACTCATAAAACCTTCATAATGGTTTGTAAATAAAATGAGAATTATCCTAAGCATATCCCCTGGGAGTGTCATAACCAAGAGTGCAGCAAGGCCCGTTGTCGTGAACCAGTTCCCGTTCGAGCCTAGCTCAAAGCGGTGTTTTTGGGTTTTACCCCTAGGTACATCTGTTCCAGAGCCGCCTCTACCTACTCATATCCAGATAGAGATGTATTGCTCATAAAACTCACAAAATCTCTACAATACCAAAATTCTAGGAAGTTCTTCTATACTAATCCTGAAAGTCTATCTTAGGGCTATGTGCTCTAATCAGAGTTTATCTAAATCTAGTTTCCAAGGTTTGTACTAAACTTCCTTTGATACCAACTATAACACCCCGATCCTAGTTACCCAGAGTCGGTGCATTATTACATAACATTGGCATGATCACAAAAGATCAAGTCTCGAAAGACCGATTAGTTTAGTAGCCTTCGAATCACTAGATACATTCATAAAGTTTACGTTACATCATAAAATGAAAACTACAACAACATCTTGTCTCCACACTCATATCCCCTTATACTATCCCTGCAGGTCATTCATAAAATACTTATTCACATCCTGGGAAAAATAAAACATAGAAATGGGTGAGCTCAAATGCCCAGTAAGGATAACAATATAGCGGAAACTTTCATAAATAATCATAAAAATTTACGGCAATGTATAACTAAAACAAAAGCTTTTTAAACTTGAACTTCAGAATAATATGGAAAATATAAAATGAAATAATTCCATTTACTTATTCATATTAATATTCTACTAGTCGAATAATCACATGCAATATCAATAACCACTTTCATAATGATGGAATGCATAATGCCAGACTATCATAACCACATAGTCAAGGCCTCGTGCCCGGACTACAAATAAGATTTTGTCAAGGCCTTGTGCCAAGACACTAGTTTGTCTCATGAGACCTATGGATTCATTGAGAAGCTATAGAGGGATCCACCCATCACTTATTAAGTCTAATGCATTCCTCATATGAACAGGTTTAAACATAACATAAACATTCGTATTAAAACTAGCATACGAAATGTCAATACTTTCTCCATAAACCATGAATGGTATAAAAATAACACATCCATAGTCAAACATATCACAAAACCTTCAATACTATATGGAAGTTTTGTATCATAATAAATAAACTTCAAATAATCCTGAAATCCATCAAAGGATGTTGACATAGATGAAATCAAAACTATTTGAGAGAAATATCTCTTTTTTTGAAATAATTTAAAAGCCACATAATTAAAACATTTACATTTAAAATATTCTTATAAGCTTGTAAGGGAAGATTTGATGATTTTATAATGGCGGAAAATAGCTGCACCTGTCGTATAAGTTAAAAAAATACATTCTTACCTTAATTCTGTCGAAAAGGTTAAAAAGGACCTTGTTTGGAAAACGACGGAATGATTCCTTTATAAACTTCTTATAAAAAGTCAAAAAAGGGTATAAATTACTTTAACCCATATTCTGTAAAATAGTAAGAATGTTTTGAAATACATTTTTAAGAAACATGGATGTGGATGATAAAGAGGTCCTAGTAGACAATTACGTATAAACAACCTCAGATAATGAAGAAATTGTGAAATAAACCCTTACCTTGTACTTTTCCTTGGTTGAGGGTAGGTTAACCTCCTGTATAATTTTGAAATAATTGTTATTAAATTATACAATAATCATATACATTAATATGACATCATATATGATCTTTTAACATTGCTTTGTTAATACTATCTTAGTATTATCGCCGTTTCGGGTGTTAACTTACTCGTTTTATTTTATATGTTTTATTAAATAAGACGTGTTTGTTATGGATAGGTTGTATATTATTCATGTTCATAATGATATTAAGTCTTTTAAAAATTGTTTTTAATCATCAAATGAAATTTAGTCTTGAATGGATATGATGGGGAATGAATCTCATCGCATTCGTGGAGACGGTAGTCCGTACGTACGCACGTGCGACAATATCATTCTTTTGATATTAAAATAATATATAATTAGATGTATATCATATATAAATAATCAATATCATGTTATATTTATTATTTACATCAATTACACATCATTATTATACCCATACAAATAATAATGTATTGAATAACAATTACACCACGACGTGGAGACGGTAAGCCATACGTACGCATGTATGGTGACATTTCATTCAAGGGATGGATAGAATACTGAATATGGTTGTACCATATTTATAATAAAATCACAGTATATAGTAGATACTGGAGTTTTTATTTTATAATTGAAATTACAAAGAAAGAAGAAGTTGAAGAAGAAAGGAACTTGAAAGAGGGTGGTGAAAATATTACCTCTTCTTCGGGTTCTACCTTTTAATTTGATCAAAAGGGATCCTTAGGTTGGATTTATGATCTAACTAAGGCCTCTAGGTTTAATTGAGGGAATTTGAGAGAATATTTGGGTAGGGGTTGGCCGATCCAAAAGGCTTTGAAGGTGTGAATTAGAGAGAAGGGGGAGTGCCCTTTTATAAGAGGGGTGAGGGACACCTTAGGAAAAGCTTGAAATATTATTTTATAATAATTTCATATTCGGTTTCTAATGGCTCCAAAGTGGATTATTTAAAGGTTAAGGTAGGGATGGGTCGAAAACCACCCAACCAATAGGTTTTAGATAGGTTTGGGTTAGTATATTAACCTTATCTTTTAGTTTTAACTCTTAGTTAATTAGTTTCACGTTTACCATGTCTCTTTGTATTTTTATATTATATGGTTAATAAACTTACTATAAACTTTCCATAGACCCCCAAGTGGTCCATTAATGATACACCTATCATTATATAAGTCTTTTGGCCTAACCTTATATTTTTAGAAATATAATATCAATTAATAATATAATATGTTTTTTAAAAACTCTTTTATGTCAATTTTGACACTATTGGATATTTTGTTTTTGATAAATTCATAACAGCATTATTACTTCGAAAAAAATTCATATAACCAATCTTAATATGTCATATTAGCCTAGAAAATTAATTTAATTCATAAAAAGTTTCAAATTACATTTATTTGGGTATTTATAATATCTATTATCTTAATATTTCATTAAATAGGTAATTACTGCATCACCATCGTTTCATAAATAAATTAAATTATTTAATGTCTAAAAATTATAAATAAAATACCATTATGTATAAAATATTTTTTTTATTTCTAAGGAATATTTATAATCTAATTTATCTTATGTATAATCCTATATTAAAAATGTTTTAGTAATTAAACTTTGATTTTAACTCTTTTAACTCTTTTTTGAATTAAATAATAATATATGTCCTAATCTAATCCAAGTGGACCTAAATGATAATATTTTATTCCTAAGGTTGTTTTTGGTCGAGATACACTTGTCCAATATAATTATGACATGTGTTAGGGTAATATTAATATCATTTTTACCCTTAATTACCCTATTTACTTTTAACCATGGTAAATAAAAGTAAAAAGTTACTATTCACCAAAAATTATTTTAATCTTATTGAACCACATTTTACTCCTTGATATTAAACGCGTCTCTCTGATTTTCGAAATTCCACTCACAGAAGCGGTAAAATTAAGTTTTATGTGAATTTTCAAATTCTCCTAGGAGGTTGGTAAAGACGGTGAAAGTTCAATAAATTTTTTATATATCTAAAATTTTTCTAAACTAACTCCAATGAATTACATTGAACATATATAGGTATTATGTATCTATTTTTAACTTAATTAAATTTAAATAAAATAAATAATTATTTAAATAAAAGTTCGGTTTTAAACTATAACTCAGTGTTTTTCACTATTCATCAAAAATTGAAAGTTTTCAGAAAGGTACCAAAATTTCACCCTAGGCTAATTTCGATATTCCGAATCCAAAAATGAAGTACATTTTGAAATATAAAATGTATAAAATTTTAAAAAGTGGGTATTACTATTCATAACAGCTAGTTTGATTGGTTGTGGTGTGTGTTAGAACTCGAAGTTTCATACAACACACGCTATTGTATTATTCAAAGAGAAGCGTGCCGTAGAAGTTTGGGGTGTTACATAATCAACACAATTCAGTGGATTCATGAGCCATACTATCAAAAATAAATCTAAAAGATCTATCATGAAATTCCCAAAAGGAAAGATAGACCACATTGGAAGAAACCCACAAAAATATAATTCAACTTATAGATAGAGGATCACACCCTTTTCTATAGGGGATACCACACCCCATCTACATTATCCTGTATGAGGGGATCACATTCCTTGGATTTAGGAGAATAGATTCCTGACCTTACTTAGGGATAAAAGAATAGAGAATCAAAACCTCAGGCCCCATAGGGAGATAACTGAATCTATCCATGATCTATCCATATACAAGGGATCACACAACCTCAGTAGTAGGGTGGGATACTTGACCTTATCTATGGGGATAAAGATTTTAACTTCACATCTGAAGTTTAACCCTACCCATAAAGGATCACATTAACTTCTTAGTCCAATAGAAAAGAAGGTATATCACATGTCCAAGGGGGTACAAGGGGTTTCACCCCAAGTCGATAAACTGGTTGTGTGATTTCAGCCAACATGAAATGAAAAATTATAACTATATAGTGTGTGAGTTTATTCACATGACATGTGGATATAGGTTCTATATTTGATGTGTGCATCACTTCTCAAGTTATATTTAGATGTGGGGTAGACATGGTGTATTCTATTTATATAAGGTGTATTATCCTCCCATATCCCTAGGAGTGTACCTTACAAACATGCTAAAATGGTCATATAGGGACTTTCGATATGTGGGAATGACCAAATAGTCACGTGATATTAAACTCGATGGGAAACTCTAGTGCCACATCTCCCATGAAACATGACGTGTGTTCTTCTAAACTACATGACATATAGTCATGATGTTTTTAGAATCTAAAACTTTTTAATGATTCTATAGATTTTTTTCCCATTCCTTTAACTCTATAATGAATCTCACATGAGCCTCTTTCCACCGTTTCATCCATAGATCTATCTTTGTCAGAAATCAGTTTTCGACCATTAATTATTGGAATCTACATCTTCCTTTGAAGGTATATCAATTTTTAAACTCCATATCATGAAAACCATTTTCCTCATTCTTCATTTGGATTCTCATTTCTATTAATTATCCTCTTCCATGGTTTAATCCAAAAATATGAATCCACAACAAAGAACTATAAAACCAATAATCAACCAAATAATGTGTTGGTCCATAGGGAAAGGTAAAATCACTGACCAAACCAAATAATGGAAATTAATTCATGAATAATTGGGGGTGGGGGGATCTATAAACCACAAAATATAGAATCACTAATGACCATAAGTTATTGAATATCCTCCATGGTTAAGGAATTCAAATTTATAGATAAATATAGCTAATTTCAGAATCAATGAATCCAAAATAATAAGTCCAGAAAAAATATAAATTAACTAGGATTTTAAATGGTCTATCATGGATTAAATTATAGGGGGATTAATCCATGGTAAAAAAATATAAAAAATGGATAAAACATAAACACCCTACCTATGAATTAGATCAATCATTGATAAAGAAGAAAATTGCATCATTTTCATCAAATATATGCATGATTTCCAATGAATTTGTGATCAATACTCAATTCTATTGCACTTAATGTTGTATGGAGCTCCACTCTATGTCTCTTATATGGACTAACCACCATAATTCCATGTATGATTTTCTAGCATGATGTGAGTTCCACATGGGGCGCGAGTGTGTTTCTGATGCGATTAATAAGTCAAGTCAAAATACCCTAAAGTCATAAGGCCTTTTCATATGGGTGGAATAAACATTAAATATAAAATCATGTGGGGTGTATCCCATAGAATACAAAATCCCGATATAAGAACTATGGGTAGATTCACCGTGATCCTTATGTGGTATCAAAGTATGAGGGAAGCTTTGCAAAACCTTGGGTAATGCTAAGGGGGAGTTTGTTGTACCTAGGGTTGTATGATACTCACTTCAGTGTCCATTATAGGTAAAATACTTCCTTATATAAAGTGTGATATCAAAATACCATGCTATCATGATGCATTTTCTGATGGGTGTGATTCCCAAAAAGAAATAACTGCACATGATGGCTCCCAAAGTTGAAATAAACATTATAGAAGCACCGATGGGTGGATTATTTCTGATACTTATGTAAATTTTTATGGAAGAAGGTTGTATTTTCAATATTTATTATCAAATATAAAGTTAATTAAAGATCAATTCAATCATATAGATCAATTCAATGATGTTTTTTGGGTGAACAAGTGTGTATCCACCCATGAAAAAGAGAAAGAAACTACCATGATGAATAAATAAAAAAGGATAAAACCTAAGGTCTTTAGAATAACTATCTAGAATGATTACTTGGAACTTAAACATATGAATTTTATTTAATTGATCATAATTTCAATTAATAGTTCCAAATATTAGAGAATAATTTTTTAAAATATATTGAATAGAGTAGTTGAGGATAGAGAAGCTGACTGGTGAAACTAGACTGGACAGTTTTTAAATCTATATTTTTATAAATAAAATCATATTCAACTATATAAAAAGATATATAAATATATAAAACAAATATAAGGTGTAAATATCATATTGGGTGTTTATAATATGGTTCTTACACACTCCGGGTTAGAGGTTGATGTAAATAAATATGGCCCAAGATTGATTTAAGAAGATCTGTACCTGATATGGCATAAAAGTTTTTTAGAATTATCTAATTTGAGTATTTTATACGTTTCAAATATATAAAAAAGTATTTTAATGGGTTTTTAATTATTTTAATAACTCTAATAATCATTGAAAGATGTTTTGAGGTGATTTGAGAAGTTTGGAGAAGCACTGAAGACCCTAGAAGTCATTTTGATGCCTTTTGAAGAAATCTGGATTTTTAGTGTTCACTGAAAAATGGTTAAGTCTTAAAGGTGTAACTTTTCCTACCAGATCACATGAATTCAATATGATAATAAGTGTTTAGGTGCTATGTAAAATACTTTGAGGCAATTATAAGACTGATTTTCAATGTACGACTCTGCCAGATCGTAATCCTTTTCCGAACATAAAAATCCATTGTATATCTTCCCTTAAAATTATATGAATTTTTAGTTTATTGAAATTCTAAAAAGGTATGATCTTAATACTTAAACCACAACATAATTCACGGTCTTAATATATCACCATAATTCTTTGATCTCATCATATTAGTTTACTATATCGTATGACTTTTTACTGAGGAAAGAATTTGGAAAAGGCACTAAGCATAAGTATTTTAGAGAAGAGTGCAATACTTATTCCTACAAGAATAAGTATTCATTAAATATTTTAGTAAATGTAATTATTTTAGGTCCCCATTTCATGTATTCAACACTTTGTGAATTTTTTAAGTTTTGTTGGATGAAGAATGCAAGTGTACAGATTGAAATCAGATGAAGATAAAGATTATATTGGTATAATGCAAGATATATTCTATTATGCTATAAACATCAAAGTACCAAAAATGGGTTGTGTTCTAATAATTAAAATAAATAGGATACAATCTTTGAGTATTTAAGAGGAATATTAATGCATTATGATGAAAAGAGTTTCTATAATTTGTTAATTCTGATGAAAATGTAATATAATGATCCTTATGTTGTAACTTTGAGTTTAGAATATCCCAATTATTATAAAATACATGATCCAAGCCTAAGAAACTTATCTTTAGACCAATGGAGAAAAAGTTCAAAGCATAAGATAATGTATGAAACATTCAAATAAGATGAAATGAATTTATCAAGTTTTAAAGAATAATTAAAATAAAATCACTTCAATGCTTGATCATTCATTAGAGATCGAGTCATTTATTAAGAGACTTGGTTGAAAAGAAGGATAAAAAAAGAGTGTTGAGTTGTTTATTTTGTTTATAAATACTTAAAAAAATTATTTTACTAGTTTCTTGTGAATCTCTCATGATACAAACTAAGTTCCATTCCACAAAAATGGTTGCTGTATATTTTTATATTTATTTTAAGAATGCATGTGTATAACTTACAATGTAAGATTTTGAGAAGAATAATTCGTGTGTGGAGAAGAATAAAAGAATATTTTATTTGACTTAATTTTAAGAAATGAATTGCATTTAATAAGTTTATTCTTGGAATATGCTTTGAGTTGAAAGAGCATCACATGATAACACATGGGAACCCAAATATGGGTATTCTAAAATTATTCTTTATGGAATATTGATACTTTTGTCAACATGCATTCCATTTATGGAATATTAAAAATGAAAGGTTCATTTAATGAGATACCTATACACATGAGCTGTATTGATCATGATGATAGATGGGATAAAGCATCTATGTTCCCATATAACTAAAGTAGGATGTGTTATTGCTGCATGAACATGTGGGTGATATCTAAGATATTACCCTTAAGTAATAAAGCTCTTAAATAAGAAGTAGGAGTAAACTACTGGATGATGTAGTGAGGAAGAATAAGAAGAGTGTGTCGAGTCTTTGCAACCTGCTAGGTTTCAAATAAATAAGAATAATAAGAAAAGAGAGTAAGAAAGAATGACTAGTAAGAAGATAGTATGAATACTCAATGGTAGATGAGTTTTTTTTAGAATATTGAGGTTGGGGTGTTGATCAATAGGTTCTGAAGAAGAACTTGAAGCCAGGAAAGTACATAGACTAAGATGTTGTGCTAAGTTATTGAATACATTTAGGTAGTTTAATAATCTTTATAGTTGATGAAATAGATCATTTTTTCTGGGTGAAGATATATATCTAGATAGAGTTTTAATCTGATTTAGAAGGAGGAATGAAGAATAATACTAGTAGGAGATAAAGAATATAGAAAGTAGTATAAAGACCCCTTTACTTGCATAATATAGTGTAGGATTGTTACCTATATAATATAGTAAAACCACATGTGTAATATGGTGGTAGATATTTCAAGATGATCCTCAGATACCCACTGTAATTATTTATTCAATTATAATATAAAATCCATGTCTTAAAGGGAGTTGATAGGGTAAGAAGTAGGTTACCCACATCAGGGACAAACCTTGTAAAAATACAACATATTGATATATTGTTTACATTTCTTCATTTCATGTGGTTGTTAATTTTTGGGTAAAACATACAATATCCATTTATATCATAATAGATACCATTGCTTGACATACTAAAGGAGAAAATATAAAGGAATATTTGGAATTCAGTAAAAGTTTCCACACCTAAATCACCCCTTCTCTCTAGTGTGTCTGCATAGTCTACTATAACACTAAAAGTTGTATCAGAGCATATGTTTACTTTAATTATATATTTATTGAAATTATAAATTTAATCAAAAGCACATGGTTCCAAATAATATTTTTGGAATATTTTCCCAATTTATTTTATATGATATATTTTAAGTGATGATTTTAGATGTTTAAAGAAGAGTCTTAGATGAAAGAACCTACATCCATTCCCATAAAAACAAATATAGAGGTCTCATCAAGGGCCTTAAGAAATATTAAGAATAGAGAGACATATAAGAGAAGAAATAGCATAAGGAAATAAATAAAAAACTACTTCATGAAGGTAGTCAGAGTGGTAAGAGTATTAATAATTCAGTTTTTAATGATTCCTCTAGTTAATAAAACTCAATCTATGAAAAATAAATTTTTGATGAGTCACATAGTGAATTTAATTATAAAATTAATGGTCAATTTAAAAATATACCTGAATAAGTTGTTTCATATATGTTCTCATACATCAAGGGATTGATTGATGAAAAATAATAGATTGAGGAAGAAGTTGATGCAATGGAAGAATATTTGGAAAAGAAAATAAGTACCTACATTACTCTTATAAATATTGTAAAGTATAAAAAATAATATTTCACACATTTCAATGAAAAGTTTATTTAATTTATTAAGAATTACAATTAGTTTTTTGTGAGAAATATTTTTTTTAAAAATTTATTAACGAGGTGTTCAATGCATTGGAGAAACTTTATATGGCCTCTATGGATGTTAAATATTCCTAGGTAGAGGCTAAATAAACAAGAGTGAAAGATATTGAAAAATATCTTGTATAAATAAGGAATATACAAGAGAAAAAAAGATCAAAAGGTGAATGAGGAATGGTAATAAATATTGATCTCAATTATGGCTAAAAAGGATACACTTAGTTTGAAGTATTTGGAGTAAGAAATAAAACTGATAAATCCAATTTCTATAAAAACCGAGTCTTCCCAAAAAATTGAGAATAAAGAA
Source organism: Viscum album (assembly GCA_963277665.1). Taxonomy (NCBI): domain Eukaryota; kingdom Viridiplantae; phylum Streptophyta; class Magnoliopsida; order Santalales; family Viscaceae; genus Viscum; species Viscum album. The sequence goes on from OY728123.1 coordinate 58,418,585, forward strand.
GCTGACACATGAATATTAGATGAGATTATATTATTAATAAAGACTCTAAATGATGGTAAATAGATATTGATACCATATAGAGAAGCGTCCACCTACAGACCATACAAAAGTATCCCATAATTCTAAAAATTTAGTTCATACAGAATATATTTTTTTAGAAGTGAAATAAAAAAAATCTATATAAATTTGGAAGAAGAAAAATATTGATAATATTGAAACCAATAAAATTAAAAATCAATCTTACAAGAACATATTTGATATTATTGAGAACTTTCATGATTTCTGCAAGATTTGGGGTCATTTATTTGATAACTTTTGATATAATCCTTCAAGTTATCATTGATTTATTAAAGGGAAAGGGGAACCACCAAAGACTGAGATATATATGAAGAAATAAAAAACAATTCCCTAGGAGACAAAAAACAAACCAATAAAGGATAATACTACCAAAAAGTCATAGAATAATGCTAATAAAGATGTCAGATCAGCTAATAAGATAATATTATTCTACTATGGAAAGAGAGGCCACATCATAGACTACAGAAAATTTTCCATGAATGTTAAGAAGCAAGGGAGTAATCTTCAACCTAAAAAAGAATTAATCTAGGAAAGGTATTACTAGATTGGTATTGTAGTTGAAAATCATTTTTAATAAGTAGAGAGGCAACCCAAAAGGGGAAAAGTAAAATTAGAAGAAGAATATGTGTGTGAAAGGTGAAAGATGGATGGCCATAGTGATATTATATATATGACATGGATTAGTCAACAAGAATAATGAATGAAATATAAATTAAAGGAACCAATGAGCTCAAGTTCAAAATATTTTACTATAAATAATAAGTTTACATTGAAAATAAAGGATGTTCATGAGCCTAATGATATCTTAATCATATAGTCTAAATATATGAAAGAAGATATAATATTAGAGCATGAAAAAAATAATAAAACTACTCTTGTTACTCAAGTAGATAATCATACCAGAGCTATGAATAAATCTCAATATGGAAATAATTCTATTCTTCTCAAATGTTAATAAATATGTAAAGTGAAATAAGATTCTATTATAAGGAGGTATAAACATTTTAAACCTATAAGAAAAAGAGTTTCTTGGTTTATAAATATGTCACATCCCTATTAATCAAGATAAATATTTTCTTTAATATCCAACTTATTTCTAAATCACATTTAATGTGTTTAAAATCTAAAAATTGAAGGTGATAAAATATATAGAGTATCCCTTGAGGGGAATCTCTAAAAATGTGTGATGTTTCCAGAGATTTATAAATTTCTATTGAATCATAAAATCTAGATAGCCCCTTCAAAACCTAAAGGCAGAGGTATAATTTCATTATCCTATATTTTTTTAAATTATATATATTATGTTTTAAAAGTGGGAGTTATTATCTTACCAAATAGGGAATACATTTCACTTGAATATTTTTGATGTGTTTGTTTAAGTGAGTACAGGTCTCTAGGATTTCTTAAAAATCCTTTTGTGTATCAATAGACTTTGAATATTAGATTCTTATATCAAATTATTTGAAAATATGGAAAAACTTATTTTCTAAACTTGACACTCTTGTCTTATATAAAGTGTTAACCAATATAGACATATATTTGTTTAGTTTAAGGAGCACTGAAAAGATAAATTTGACTCCAAGTTTAATTTCAGTCAATGCTTTTCTATTTCTAAGTACCTATAATCAATTTCAATTAGTAAGAAGTGATTCTTGCATAATTCCTTCTGTCATGGTAATAGTGAATTGTAAATAATAGGTGGTAACATCAATTTTTATAAAAATTACACTATTATATCAAGAAGTGAAATCACATAGACATATGATGATCTTCTTAAATTTATAAGTTATTGTTGAAATCCTTCAGGTGAAATCATAAGGGAGAGGAATGTGAAGAATAATGTTCCCTTACATCAAAGGGGGGGAATAAAATGAATCATGAACCATTTTATGTAAAAATTGGGGATAGTATCATACCCTTTTTATTTATTGGAAAAAAGGTAATAGAGTATCATTGACTTATGTATGATATGATTTTTTGAAAAAAACACAAATGTGGAGATTATTGTGGAAAATTGATATATTTTTTTCACTTGATTTCAAATAGAAAGTCAATCAAAGATCAATTCAATGATAAAATATCAATTCAATTATAAGGTTATGGGTGAAAAAGTGTGAATACACCCATGAAAGATATGGAGAAGCATCCATGATGAATAAATGGAAAAGAATAATACTAAAGGTACTTGAAACTAATAATAGGAAAAAATAATTAGACCTTAAATATATGATGATTGATAAACTGATTATCATGTTAATGATTAGTGAAAAATCATGGATAATCACTATCTACAATAGTTTGAATTAAGGATCTAATTATAGAGAATTAGGATAGTTAATATAGAATGGACAAGTTATAATTCTATATTTTGAAATAGAAAACCAGATTCAATGATTTAGAAAGTTAGATTAAGCTGGAGAACCTATATATGGAGTATAAAGGATATTGGTTACTAATAATATAGTTCTAACAAATTTATAGTAGGAGGTTGATTTGAATAGAGATGAATCAAGATTTATTTAATAATAAATACACCTAATATGACAGAGAATTTGTTTTATAACACTCTAATTTGAATATTTTATATGTAAAAAAATCCATAGAAAGGAGGTTGAATGAGCTTTGAATCATTTTAACAATTAAATTAATCATTAGAATAATTTATGAGATGATTTGAGAATTTTAAAGAAGACTTGGATCCATTGGAAGTCATTTTGATTATTTTTGAATAAATTTAGAAATTTAGAGTTCATTGATAAATGGATAAGTCTTAAACATATGAATTTTCCTACTAGATCCTATGAATTTAATGTGATTTTAAGTATTTAGGTGTTTAGAGTAAGAATTTTAGGTGATTGAAAGACTTTACGTTTCATCATATGACTATGCCTAATCATAATTCTTTATCAAACATAATACTTTATTGTATATCTTCCCTTTTAATCATATGAATTTTGTGTTTTCTGAAAATTAACAAAGGCAAGATTGTAAAAATTTATTCATAGTATAATTCTTGATTATAATACTTCACCGTAATTATTTGTGATCATCATATGAAATCACTGGTTCATATATATTTTTACTGAGGTACGAATTTGGAAATGTCATTAAGCATAAGTATTTTGGAGAAGAGAATAATACTTATACCACATAAAAAAATCCTTGATAACAATCCTTGGTAAACATAAGTCTTTGAATTGTTCTTTATAAGATTTTAACACTCATTAAAAATTTGAAAGTTCTTCTGGATAAAGAATTTGAGTTTTTATATTGAAACTTAATAAAGATTAAAATTATATAGGGGTGATTCAAGATCTATTTTATCATGGTATAAACTCTATGAACACCTAAAATGGTATGGGACACAATCATTAAAATAAACCAAAGCTGATATTTGGTCTATTAAGAGGAAGATCAAAATAGAATGATGAATATATTTTTTAGAATTTGTTAATTCTCTAGAAATTAAAATATGATGATACTTATGTTAATCCTTTGTGTTCAAAACATCACGATTCTTATAAAATCCATGATCTAATCTATAGAAACTAAACTTTAAACTAAGGAAGAAGAAGATTAAATCATGAGATAATTTATATAACATTAAAATGAGTTGAAATTTTTTTATTTGGTTTTAAAGGATAATGCAGAAGAAATCACTTCAAATATTATTCAATTTTCAGATCTCAATTAATTTATAAATAATGCTATTTGAGAAAAAGAAAAAAAATAAGAGAGATGAGTTGATTCTATTTGTATAAATTTAAACCATGCTCTATATTGGTTTCATGCAAAATGAGTTCCACACGACAAATATTTTTATTGTATATTTTTATATAGCTGTGAAGAATGCATGTGAAAAACTTATAGTTGATGCTTTAAAAAAGAATAAGTTATGAATACAGGGGAATAAAGGAAAATTTTATTCTATCATGTTTCAAGAAATTAGGTGTGTTTGATATGGGTATTCTTGGAATACTCTTTGATTTGAAAGAGTATCACATGATAATACATAGGAACCCAAAACTGGGTATTCTGTAATATTTCTCTATGGTAGGAAACTACTTTTTCCAACATGTATTTCATATATGAAACATTAAAAAAATGAAAGTTTTATTTAATGAACCATATATGCATGAAATTTGTGTAGATATCGAGGAGAATAGTGATGAATCGTACATGCATCCACACAATAAAATAAGTAAAAGACACTATTACATGTTAGTGTGAGTGAGAACAAAGAGATAACCAAAAAGTAACAAATCTATCAATGAAGAAGTAAAAGGAAGATGATGAATCATATAACAAGGAAGAAGAAGAAGAGTTTTTTGAGATTTTGTAACATGTTGGGTTTCAAATAAAGAATAATAGGAAGAAAATAAAGTGATCAAAGCTGACTAACATAAATAATTTCTTAATACTCAATGAAATTCGAGTTCTTTGAAAGATTAAGGTTGAGGAGGCCAATATTTTTTTTAAATAACTACAAGATAGGAAAGTAAATAGATCAAGATGCATGTGTTGAGTTATTTAAGAAATTTAGGTTGTCAATTACTCTATGTAATTGAGAAATTAGATAAATTTTATAGGTGTAGATACATCACTATATAGAGTGGTGATATACTTCAGAAGGATAAAGGAAGTGGAATACTAGTTGGAGATGAATACTTTATAAACCAGTATAAAGATACCTTCACTTGAATAATATAGTGGAGGCTTATTGCCTATGTAATATGGTAACACCACCTGTTTAATATAGTGGAATAGGTTTTAAGATAAACTCTATACACCCATTATAATTTATGATTCGATTATACTAGATAATTTTTGACTCAATGAGAGTTGACATGGTAATGAGTAGATTACCCACATCAAGGCTAAAACTTATAGAAATCCCACATATTGATCTTTGATTTACATTTATATATTGAATGTGGCTATTTAATTTTGGGTAAAATGTAAAAGATCCATTTATATCCTAACATAAAAATGTTATGTATTTAATGGAGACCTCAATTTATCTATCCAAGACTACATTCAAGAGGAAATCCATTATTTTTGAAATTATGGATATGTGAGTTAATATATTTAATATATCAATTTGAAGGATATATGGTTCAAAAAACTCTGGGACAAATCTATGAATAGTTCCTAATAAATTATTTAAAATATTAAAAGTTTATAATCATGAAAATCAACATCGTTACATTTTATCCACTAATAAATAGTTTCATCTTGAAATGTAAGACCTACTCAAATAGGCGAGGGTAATGATTTCTCATCTAATTAACTCATTCTAATGATCAATTATAAAGATTCATTTTATACTTGATAAGAAACACTAGAGGATTCATTCAACCACAAAGGATCTTCTATTATAAATCCTCAATCACTATCAATTACAATGAAACAATGGATTTGTATTCATTGTCCAGCCAATCCTAGTTAATAACATGAGAAAAATCATGCACTTATCTCCTCAGTTGTGACACATGGAATACATCATGAACTTGGTCCAACTGTGTAGGTAAATATATGTGGTATGCTACTTCACAGATACTTCATAGAATATGAAATGGTCTAATGAATCTTGAAGATATATTCCCACTATAGATAAATATTCATAATCTACACTGATGTGAGACCTTCAGAAACACATGGTATCCCGTTATGAAATAAAAAGGACTCTGTCATTATTCCATGTATTAATTATGATGGATCTAAGATGTTCTCATCATCTTCTATATTATATACACTTTCTTTTTCATCTCTCTCATTAAGTCTATCCCCATAAGTGATTACTATCCCAACTTTTAACAACATAGTAATGACATACAATTCCTCCCATAAAGGGCCTCAAAAGGCATCATACCAATAGTAGGGTGATATCTATTAGTGTATGGAAACTCCATTAAGGGTAGGTGATCCTCTCAACTTTGAGAAAATTAAAAAATACAATGTCCTCTAGGACTTGAGTAGTATACTCAGTTTGGCCATCCATTTAGTGATGGAACACCGTGATCATCTACAATTGAGTCACCAAATACTCTTACAAACCTCTCCATAACCAATATGTGAAAGGAGAATCATATTATGAGATAATCATCAAGGGTAAACCATAAATTTGGATAATATCCTTTACATAAAAGTGTTTCAATATTTTCATTGAACTTTTATCTTTGACGACAAGGAAGAGGGCTGATTTAGTGAGACAATCTATGATCACCCAAATAGAATAATGACATCTCACCATCCATGGAAGTCCCATTAGAAAATACATTTATAAAACATCCCACTTCCATTATTATACCTCAGGGTGTTGGTATAAAACTACTAGAACTTGATGCATTACCTTCACCTACTAATAGGTGATGTACTGAGAGATGAACCTCGTAAAAATCTTCTTCATCCTTGGCCACCATAACTACTATTTAATATCCTGATACATATCTTCCACACCATGATGTACCACTAAGGGAGATGTATGGAAGTATCTTATCACATACTTTCAAATAATGACTAGAACCACAATATTACCTTAGAATAGGAATACATTCTCCTCACCTTCAGAGAATACATTAGGATCATATCTTGTGAATAGTTGGTTACTCAGGATCTCACAATAAATATCTCCAAGATGTTCTATCCTCATGAACTATAGAAGTGGAGGATCCATGATCAAAGGTATGTTTCTCCTTCCTCTTCCACTAAGGATAATAAAAACTTGGAAAGCAACTCTTATTCCTCTCCTAACAAATAGGAATGTGATTTCCTACTGAGAGAATAACCACCACATTCCTCTTCCCAAGAGTATAGTCTATCTCAAATTCATAGTTCTACATAAACTCCCACCACTACCTCCAAAGACTGGTATTCTTATGAGTGAAGATATACATTATAATATTGTGGTTGGGATAAATAACAAAATTCTCCCCAATAAGGTAGTGTCACTCTGTATTTAGGGAGAACACTGCTATTGTCAGTTCTAAATCATGGGTTGCATAGTTTATCTCAGGGGAACTCAACTACTAGGATATTTAAGTAATCACTGACTACCTCTATATAATAATACACATGATCCTGAATTTAGAGGCATCATAGAACACCACACACTCAACACCCTCTTCTATCAATCTTATGATGGGAGCACTTATCAACCTCCGCTAAAACTCCTCAGAGGCCTTATGGTACTTTCATTTCCAAAAAAGGCTTCCTATTTTTGGTCAAGGTGGTTAAGGGAGTTGTAGTATAAGATATTTTTGTAATTAATATAATGTAATAACTATCCAACCTAAGGAATTTCTACACCTCCATCAATCACTTTGGTGGATCCCTATCCAAAAACACCTCAATATTTTTTGGGACCACAACCGATCCCTCCCCTAAGATAACATGTATTAGAAAGTGGAACAATCTAATATAGAACTTATAATTCAAGCATTTTCCATACATATGATGTTCTAAATGTATTTTTGGGACAATCGTCAAATTATTTTCTTGATCAGCCTCCGATATTGAGTAAATGAGAATGTCATCAATAAAGATGACCATAAATTGATCTAGGAAATGTTGGAAGATCTAGTTCATGAGTACCATAAACACTACAGGGGAATTAATCATGCCAAAGGTCATTAAAAATCACTCATAATGATAGTATAAACATTATAATATTGTCTTTGGTATGTCCTCCTCACAAACCCACAACCGGTGATACCCTAACTAGTGGTTAATCTTCAAGATCCAGCTCTCCCCTTTCTGTTAATTATATAGGTTTTTGATTCTTCGTAGTGGATAATTATTATTTTTTAACACATATTTTAGTGGATAATAATATATACAAAACCTTAGGATCTCATCCTCCTTTTGGGAGAATAATATTGGAGCTTCCCAGAGGGACACATTGGGCCTGATAAAGCATTTCCTCTAAATGTACTCCAATTACACCCTCATATCTTGAAGCTTAGTGGGGTACATTATATTTTATACTAAAGATATCATAGTATTACCAAGATTTAATTCAATACATAATTCAACCTACCGATGAGGAGGTAAACCAAGTATGTCCTTAGGGAATACATTTGGGTACTCATACAACACAATAGGGAACCCGACATCTTTTGAGTTTTCTACATCAATATTCAAGCTAGGAAATGAATTGGAAGTTAGTTGTAATATACAGTATATGATCCTAGATTACTATGACTAGAACTCCTATATAGTGAATTAAAATCTTGACCCATCAACCCATGTACACCATATCCCATGTTAGAAACAATCAATCTTAGAAATGACAATAAATATCCATTCCATACAAAGAATGAAATTATATGGTCTCATCGTAGCTATAAATAGATTCCATGAGAAATTATCCCCTATTAGAGCCAATTCATATTTCCTAAAAAATATTTTTATCACAGAATCCCCTCCATTACAAGTCTCCATCCATAAGGGTTAGGCTGGGGGCTTTATTAGAATATCTAGTTCTTGAACAATGGATACATTTAGGAAGGAACGAATCAAACCTATTTCTACATAAATTGATTCTATTGTGGAAAATATACACACCACACCTTAAATTATGTCACGAGAATCTGTATTATAAGACTCATCTGCCTATATATCCACATCCTGGATAGCTAGCTCTCCAACCATTGTGTGGACCACCTGTACATTGTTGAGGTGGTATCAGATCACAATTTCAACCAAATCATACATCTCCTATGACACGATCACCACATTTCGAATCTCCCTGACCACCCCTGAGAGGTCTATAGTTACATAAATTCCTTTGATGTGAGATTCAATTAAATACTTTTCCTCTATTATCTGCATGGAGGGTTAGGAAATACTAAGTAATATGACCTCACCTATTATAAGGAAAGAAATTCCTTCCCCCAAGTTGACTATATACCCTATATGATCACCGATTCACCAATCCTATGGTATGATACTTCACTTTAGATAATCTCAGTTGTCTAGGTCCTAATGTATAACACTAGCTACCTACTACTGAGGTATATACACTTAAATGACCACTAACAACACCCATTTACTATGGATACTCCATTAAAAAGTTCTCTACCACTAGGGAATTCTCCAAAACCCCTATATATGTGATAATTAAAATAGGAAACACTCTAGCTAGGAAATATCTATTAATACCACTCTTGATAGTATGTACTTAGAAGTACCCATCCTAAATAATGTCAATATAATATCATGTTAGGTAAATGAACCTTAACACATACTCAGTCATGGAAATGCTTCCCTTCTGCAACTGGAGGAGTTCCTAGATGTTCACAGAACACATAGTCACTAAGAAATAATCCTCTTAGAAGATACACTCAAACATGGTCCATGGAAGAGCTATATCATCATGTGTATGAGTCACCAATATCCTTGAACATTATAAAATGCCATGTATAATTCCATCCAAAACACTACCATCTAGTTAGAAGGAGTCTAAACTAGATGAAATACTCAGACAATAATATCTATCCAGTCCTATAATACATTTAGGTCTGGATCACCCTTGAACCTAGGTGTAATAATCCTATAAAACTCATGTGGTATGCTTAACTTATGTGAATAATTATAGTATACTTTTTGAATGATTCACTACTTGGTACAAGGAAAAACATTGTCCTAACTAATGGGGTAAAGTTTTATTATTGATTGACATGAGGAAGTACATATCACTATTCACCTAGAGGAAACACCTCATGCACGAGCCCCTAAAATAAGGCCTAATCACTAATATTATCTTCATTGCAATTATGTCATGAAATATTTCATGAATGTATCATGCAATAGTCAAGATATACCATAGTCAAAAGAGAATATCTTTGGGGATAACTCAAGAAGGAAAAAAAGAAACAATAACCCATTCTTATATAATGAAAGTACTATTGTTTTAACTACAGTTTGTATCTCAGTGTACCAAGTCAAAAAGTGAGTTATTAAATGCATAGTGAATGGATATATCATTTTCTACACCATTACTAAGGTCCCTAACCTAAGATATGTAATTGAGACACTTTAACACTATTTCCCTAAATCCCAAAACAATCCTTATAACCACTCTACCTCCTAAATCCATTCTAGGACAACCTTTGTTGTGATACCTCTATAACATGATCTAACCCACTAAGGCCTTACTTGCTGGAATTAAGCTGAGATGCCACCCCAAGCCCACCTCTACTAGGAAAAGGGTTAGTTATTGCACTGAGTATGAATTTCACCTAGATGGGAGGCCTTAGATTAATGTTCATGCACACACACACACATCTCTATATACACTATATTAATGTATAATAGTAAAATATTAGGGTAATAAATGCATAAAAAAGCCTAATATATGAAAAAAAGTACAATATTACACAACCAAAGTAAATAGGTAAAAATACCAACCAAAAAACTAGAAAGTGGTTTTAACCTAAAAACCATTGAGAGTACTGTCCTAGTATGAAATCTCCAAAGTCAAGCTACGGTTCTGTAACCCTATCCTCTAAGATCCACTATTCACCACTCATACCAGTCCTACCTAGATCTCCATCAAACATCTTATCATCTTCATAATACATTACACACGCAAGATGATCCCATATAGGGGTGAGTATATACATATCCAATAGGATACTATGAAATCACTAATAAGAAAATCATTAAAATATACTCAACTTTAAACCAAAAACCAAAGGGTAAATAAAGGAGAAAGCAAATATACTCATAGAATGAAACTAGTCATCCAGTAAGGTCCTAGAAGTCACAACTATTAAAATGACCAAAAATCTTCATGTAGCTTGATAAGCCATACTATTGAAAAGATATTTGAAAGAACTCTTAAGAAACACTTGAAGTAAATACAAATATTGTTAGAAGACACCTTGGATGAAGGAATTTAACTCATAGATAAAGGATCATGCCCTAGGCCATTGGGGATACTTGACCACATCTTCATTGTCTAATATGAGGGGATCACATGACCTGGATGTAGGTGATGGGATACCTAACCCTACCTAGGGAGAATGAAATAGTGGATCATGACCTCAGGACCCATAGGGGATAATTTAATATATTTGTGATCATCTCATAGATAAGGGATCACACAAATTAAGTAGTTGGGTGGGATACTTGACCTTATTTAGAGGGATCAGAGACTATACCATCACATCCCACATAGAACCCTACTAAAAAAGACCGATAGAACATCCTAGTTTAATAAAAAGTAAAGGTACATCAAATTTACAAGTGGGTAGACAAGGTTTCACCATGAATTGATAATTAGGTTTTGTGTTTCCTGCTAACATGTCATATGAAAGACCAAATATACAACTTATAAGTCTATTCACACAATGTGTGGTTCTGGGTTCGATACTCAGTGTGTACCTCACTACCTTAGTCATATTCAATTAAGGGGTACACTGGTTGTATCCTAGGTATACATGGTATATTAGCCACTTGGGCTCTATAGGCATGCACCTACTATACATGTCGAGCAGGTTTTTTAGGTTTGCACAACATGTGGTCTGGGACACAAGGTAGTGTGATATTTAACTCATTTAGAAACCCTAGAACCGTATCTCCTATGAAACATGACATGTTTTCTTCTAAACTACTTTCCAAAAAGTTAGGAATTTTCTAGAATCATATATGTTTCAATAAATCTAAATATTTATCGTATGTTGCTTCAATTCTACCTCTAATATTGTACAAATTTTTTTTATCCACATTGTATGAGGATATACTGTAGTTGGAAATTAGTTTTCGACCACCAATCACTAGAATCTACATCTCCCTTCGAAGGCTAATCACCCCATATGCTCTAGATCACAAAACTATTATCCCATGTTCTTCCACCAAATTCCTGTTACCATCAACAATCATCCACCATGTTGTAATCCACAAATATGAATCCAAAACAATGAAACACATAAACAATAATCAAATTCACAATGTGTTGGTCCATAGGAAAATTCCAAATCACACATCAAACCAAATACTAGTGAAGAACATATAAAGAACTGAGGGGGAATCCATAAACCATAAATGTGAGAATAAACGATGACAATAAGAAATCAGGTGTCTTCTATGGTTTTGAAATCCAAATAAAAAGATAAATATATGTAGTTATGGAATCAATGACTCCTAAATCATAGGTTCAACAAAAATAGAAATTAACATGGCTTTGCAAGGTTTGATCATGGATTACATTCTAGAGAGGCTAATCTATGATCAAAATGATATAAAAAATGGTATAAAACAAATAAAAGAAAATAACCTACCTTATAATTTGATCTATCATCGATGGAGAAGAATCTTGCATCATTTTTATTGAATTTTTGGGTGATCTCCAACACGTTTGTGATCGATCCGTAGTTCTAATATTTTCTGCTAATGTTATATACCATGGATCTCCTCTCAAGTATTATTATATGTTATATGTATAACGCTAAAGAATTAAATAATGAGGTGTTAAATAGATATTAGTTAGGATTATCCAATTAATTAAACAATTATTTAATTAAATAACTAATCCTTTATTTAATCCACTTGCAACTGTACACCATTTTGAAACCTACAGTGAATGAAACTTAAGTTGTTACTAAGGTAAAACCAACATTATGGATTCAATGGTGGCCTCAATTTACCCATATGAAACTCAATTTGAGGGAAAATAATTTATTTCTAAAATTATGTGTAGTTGTGAGTTAGTATATTAAATATTTTTAATATATCAATATTAGTGCTATACTATTCCTAAAAATCTACACCAACACCATTACCTAGTCTAAAAATATTATTTGAAATATTAATAGTTTTTAATAACAAAAACCATAGTTATTAAAATAATAAATATATATAAAAACCATATATAACAACATAAAAAGGTTAACTAAGAATACTTAACACACAATAAAGGAAAAAAAACCATGTAATAAAATATAAAATCATACAACAATCCCCTTCCCTCAGGATAAAATTACACAACATCATGCCTAAGATAAGGGATAGGATGATGTAATACATGTATGGATCCCTTCCCCCAAATCAAAACCCCACCACACCAGACCCAAGATAAGTCTAATAGAATTCAATGTTTAGGTTAATAAGGTAACCCATTTCCTCAAACAATACATCTCCACTGGGCCCATGTAATGATAGAAACTTACCACCTATAAAGATAATTTAGGTATGGGTGGATTAATTTAGGTATAAGTATTATAATAATTTGGATCATGTTTTCCAATGGTTATTTTCAATACAAGATAATTCTTAGAACACCAATAATTCAAATGAAGGGGGTTAACAATAAAAATAGATGATAATAATTTGAGTTATTCAAATATAGAAGATATCAATCAAAGGATATAAAGAAAAATAATGGTAATTATGAATTTTCAAAACATATAAAGTATATTCAGTTTATAAAAGATAAATATAAAACTTAGAAATCCCATACTTCAAAAAGTCAAAGAATGGCGCATGACAATGACCTGACCGGCCTCTTGGTTCGAGGCCCATCCTCGTGATGAGATTGAGGTGGGTAAGCTCATGGCTCGAGGTGGATTATGGCGGTTTTTCTGAATCTTGATTTTTGAAATTTGAATGTTGGTACTTTTGAATTTTGAATGTGTCATGTGTGGTTACGTGGATTCGGGGTATGTGGGAACAGGTTTTTATGGTTTTCACTTTTCCAAAAAGTGTCTATTTGAAAAATACAAAAAAAATGGATTCTGGTCTGGCAAAGAACTCAAATACGAGATGATTGAGTTGAGAACCCATAACCACACAATGACTTCCACCAATCTGTCATCATCACATATAGGTTCCAAACATCATCCAAAAACACCGTAACATAAAACATAAATAGTTAAAATTAATCACCTTCATTTATACCACTATATAGAATTAATTAATTATAAATAAAAAATGAATAAAGAGAATGGAAAGAAAAAGGGTACTCACACAGTTAAAACACATAAGGTACAACCAAAGTGAAGGACCCAGTTTGCTTCAATGGTGCTCATAGAACTCCTATTGTCTATCTATATGTGAAATGTTTGATGAAATAGGGAGAGTAGAATAAAAATAATACAAATATATAAAATATAAATACATAGAATATTTCAAAACAACTAATATAATCTATTAAAACACATTAATTTCCCCTAGTTAAGTTACACCATATGAAGATAGAAAGAATTTAATTAATTACCATGAATTATTATAAGAATTTCATCTCACCCAAAATCTTTGAACAAATATCTAGGAAATATATATATATATATATATATTAACATTTCATTTTTAATTCATTAAAATTCCATCTAAAAGTGTTTTAAAATTCAAAAACCACATCATAATTATCCAAAACTTATACGATCAATTACCTTTCGATTTTAAATAAAAATACTCATTAATTAATCCCAATTTTTTATTGTACAATATCTAGTTCGATTTTTTATTTTTAACAAAATTTTATAGCACCTTGCATTCCACCATGGCATGGTAAAAGTCAATTAGAATGCCTAGATAGACTCCATGACCATCTCCATAGTGTTGGTGAATTTCATTCATGGTTTCACATATGCACATAATTCACTACAATATAGTGTGTTACATTGTATATTTTGATTACTTGTGTACATGTTTGATTCACCTCGCACCACCACCACATTCGTCACTTGAGGTGCAATCACCCTCCATTTTAGACAGTGTTCATCACCATACAAAACATCCTCTACCACACCTACCACTATGGTGTAGTGGATAGAAGGATGGATAAAATAACCTCTTAACCTTTGAAAATCCTCTAAACTGCCTCATAATTCCACTAAACATCCTTCTTGAGTCCCATATGCCATTGAAATACACAAAGGGAGGGATTTAGAAATTTGGGCCCATATGTTAGATACCTATCAAACTATTTTCATCATTGAGAATTAAAACAAAACTTAGTGAAAGGAAATAGAGTAGTTCAAACAGTCACCCTATGAAATAGATCTCTAAATCTTGATATTACCAAAACTTAGTAAGAAATTTAGAAATACAATGCATCAAGGCATTAATAAAAAACTGAGAATATATTTTTAGGGGAAGACACATCTCAAACAAGGGAGATGTAGAATCAACACCAATTTAAAAACGAATCCACCACATTAAAACAATACTAACTACATAAAGAATAATGAGAAAAATACTAGTCCTTAGGGGAATCATATTGGAAATTCCCAAAAAAAATAAAACAAAAATATAATAAATCACCCAACATGGGTTACCTTAATCTACTCAACCCTATGGATCAAATTCATGCAATAAATCTTGAATACTACTTCACTCTCTTATTCCATGAAACATGAGGTTCACAACTCAAAAAATTCATCTCAACCTATCTAGAAACCTAATAAAGTGAATGGATTCTCTCTAAAACTTCTTAATGATCTCTCATGACTTCATAAGACTCCAAATTAAGAGGTAACTAGTGAAAAAATGTTTTTTACGTCGGTTATTTTTTATTTTTTATGTCGGTTTTTGGACGACGTTATTATAGGGGATGCTATAAATATTGTTTTTTATGTCAGTTATTTTAAAACCGACGTAAAAAATAGAAATCCGAATCCATTTTCATATAGGTTCCTAAAAAAATGATGTGGAAAATGGTTTGGAGTCATGATTTATTATGTCAGTTTTTAAATAACCGACATAATATATTGTTTATTTCATCGATTATTAAATAAATGGTGTAGTAAACAAACCCTCCAAAGTGCTTTTTCACATCACTTATTAGAAAACCGACATGAAAAACAAGGTGATAACGTTAGTTATTTTCATAATCGATGTGATAAACTAGTCTGCGAAGAATTTTTTCACGTCAGTTAAAAAATAAATGACGTAAAAATATATATAATATGTCAGTTATTAAATAACTGATGTAAAAAACCATTCCCATGTATTTATTACATTGGTTATAAAATAACCGACATAAAAACCAATTTTTTTAATAAAACAGTTCAACCATTACAATGCGTTGCCAAAGAAGACCTGAAAGAAAAGAGACCAAAACCAAACCAAAACCATTGGAAAACCCCCCACCCCCTGGACACCCCCTACCCCCTTGGATAGACCCCACCCCCAGGACAACCCCCACCCCTGGACACCCCTACCCCCTGGACAGCCCCCACCCCTAGGCACCCCCACCCCCTAGACACCCGCCCACCCCCTAGACACCCCCACCCCCTGGACAACCCCTCCCACCCCCTGGACACCCCCACCCCTGGAAACCCCCCACCCCCTAGCCACCCTCCCACCTACTGGAAATCCCCCACCCCCCTGGACACCCCCGACCCCCTGGACAGCCCCCACCCCTGGACACCCCCACCCCCTAGACAGCCCCCACCCCCTAGACACCCTCCCACCCACTGGACACCACCCAACTCTACAGGATATCCCCCACCCCCTGGACACCCCCTACCCCCTTGGTGAGCCCCCACCCCCTGAACACCCCCACCCCCTGGACAGTCCCCCACCCCCTGGACACCCTCCCACCCACTGGACACTACCCCACCCCACTGGATAGCCCCCACCCCCTAGACACCCCCACCCCCCTAGACACCCACCCACCCCTGGATATCCCCCACCCACTAGACACCACCCCACCCTACTGGACAACCCCCACCCCCTGGACACCCCTACCCCTAGACACTCTCCCACCCCTGGATATCTCCCCTCCCCCTGGACACCCTCCCACCAACTGGACACCACCCCAATCCACTGGATAGCCCCCACCCCTTGGACACCCACCCACCCCCTGGACACCACCACCCCTGGACAGCCCCACCCCCTGGACACCCTCCCACCCCCTGGACACCCGCACCCCCTGGACAGCCCCCACCCCCTGGACACCCCCACCGCTAGAAAACCCCCCACCCCTGTACACCCTCCCACCCCATGGACAGCCCCTCCCACCCATCATGGACACCCCCACCCCTGGAAACCCCCCACCCCCTAGACACCCTCCTACCCAATGGATAGCCCCCCACCCCCTGGACACCCCCACCCCCCATACCCCCTTGGACACCCCACCCCTGGACACCCCCTACCCCTTGGACAACCCCCATGGACACCCCCACCCCCCATGAAACCATTACTATGATATGCCAAAGTATGAAACAAGCAAAAACCAGACCAAAAGTAGACCAAAACCAGACCAGAATGCATACCAGAAAAACAACAGAACTAGACCAAAACAAGAAGAACCAGATCAAAATTAAACATTCACATATATAACATTCAAAACATATAATGTCAACTAAAAAAAACCTAAATCCAACCAAAACAACTACCATATACACAATTATAATTATAATATTCAAAATTACATTTTACACTACAAACAAACTAAAATCCAATCAAACCTATAAAACAATTTAACCATTCCAATTGTAAGTGTTTGACCTCTTGATCACTATAGGGTTGAGGGTCATCAAATAGATACACATTAAAAGGATATTAGTTATCATGTATAATGAATAAATCAAATGAAATATTATGGAAAATTTTATAAGGAAATCTTACCAGGTAAAACTTCACAAGTATTCTAATTGTAATTATTTCATAAATAAATCTTAACATATAATATTTGCATTCGATGACACTTTTTTGTTCATGAAAATTCTATTTAAATGAGTGTCAATTAAAAATATCATTTTTATGTAATACATCGAAAAGTACAAATTATAAATGGATATTTACATTTACTTTTACATATTTGATCTTGGAACTCATTCTCTTTGTGTTTTTTCGAAAGTAAGACCATCCCCTATTAGAAAATAATATGAATGGGATAAATTTAAAATTCATTATAATATAAAAAACTATTAATAAATTGAAACTTACTTTTCCAACATATTCTGAAAACTTCCCCGCACATCGCCATGGACAGAGCATAGACAATAAAGTGTTTTCTCCCTTGGACAAAAAACACCTAACATACAATGATCAATAATATAAAATAAAATTTAAGGTTATTGGTTTTTTATATTAAAAGATAATGAACACTTTTATAGATATATTTTTTATACCTACATAAAAAGGAATCATCCAACACTGTGTGATTATATTCTGTTCAAATCTTTCATCAATATAAAGTGGTCTTTATTCTTCATCCAATGCATGTCCTTCAGGGGAAATAAATTGCGGGTCCATGAATCCATATACATATGTCCGCTCATTATTCTCACGCATGTTATAAAGATAACTAATACAGAAGAGACATAAGTATACATTTTTATAAATATAACACAGGGAAAGGTGTTGAGACTTACATGGAAAAAATCCACACCACGTTGATTCCCAACTTATCTCCAGTAACAAGCTCCATGATATCATTTTTCACAATTCCCACATTCATTTCACATCCACAAAAATGAGATTCCATTGGAAACTCATAATGATCCGCCAAAAAATTTGAATATCTTGACAATATTTCAAGACTACTAGAATCTGTATTTGATGTCATAACAATTTGTATTTGTTGTTGTCTATAAAATATTTATTTACCTTTGAAGTATTCCTATAGAAATAAATAGAAAAATATATTAGTTTTCAAATGTTAAAACAACTTTAATAAAAAATAAAATAAAATATATAACATACATATCTCTATGATAATGAGTCACAGAAGTCTGGATGGATAAACTAAAGTGTACGATACTATGTCCAACTGTCATCACCTCATACGTAGGTAATGGTAGTCGAGCTGATATATCTATAATATCTTGTATAGTGACCTTATGATTCTCTACATCTACCTGTTGATGATGATCTGTATCTCCTATACAATATACTAGCCCATATGCAACTATATGATGGTGAGGATCATCAACATACAACTCACAATAAGTAGGAAGTTTTGGTGGAGGAGTTGGATAAAAAATGGGGTCCACATGCTGAGGTGGGGGAGTGGGAGATTCTGGCAGAGGCAGAGGATAAATAATGGGGTCTGTATGGGGAGGTGGAGGAGTGGGAGCTACAGTCTGAAATTGTCTTTGTATGTCTGCAAACATAGATTATATTGATGCTCTAATCTTTTCCTCCATCGTCGCATTAATATTATGAACTTAAACCTCCAAGGATTATATTTTTTTTTTATAAAAAACCTCAATGGAATAATTTTAGGAACATGGAAACACTTTTCTTACCGATACACCCGTCATATATCCTCGTACGTGACCGGGGTGTTCTGGCTTTCCAAATGCTGCAGATAAAATATCTTGCCTCCCAGCAGCTGTAAATATCCCCTATGAGATCTGCTCCTCAAGAGATTCATGTATTAAATAATTGAACATTCCTGTAATGATTAAAATTATACAAATAATATAATTAACTTAAATAAATAAAATAAATATCTTACAATCCTCTCAGCTACGATTCTCTATTATTCCAAAATATATTGACCCTTTTTACTCATCTGAGCTCTATTTCATTTTTCATGTCTAGATAGAGGGGATGGAGGGGAAACCTCTCCATAGCTTGAAGACTCAACTCTCAGTTTTTGTAATTTTTCCTCCATCATTTGTTCTTCCAATAATGTATACCCTCCCAGATATAAATAATGAGGGTATACATTTTTAGATTAGATCTCTAGATGAGATGTCCTTTTTTACTGTAAATTAAGAATAATAAATCATTAAAAAAACATTAATAAGATCATTTATATAGGAATGCTTATAAAAGTTTACATTGCCCTTACCAAAAATGAATATTTTATTATACTTTCAATAAATTGCCTCCATGTGTCTTCATCTATGAAAGGATATATATGACATGGATTGTCATGATTCCTATGACCAAAAATGAAATCATATGTGAGGGTTGATTTGAAATGGATCCATCTCCTAGCATCCATCGACAAACATTTCTTCATAACTCCTCCAGTGTTAGGAATATCAAATGTCATCTGATAAAGAAGAAGTAAAACATATTATACTAGAAACATTTAAAGATTAGTCAAACAATAGAAAAAGATCTTACCAAAATCTCCTCCCACAACTAAGATATTATCGCTTTGTCCACAATTCTCCAATAATCATACAAAATGATTAATTTGATTTTACCCTGAGTTGATACAAAAATCTTAAAATATTTTGCATTTGGACCTCTAGGAATATCATTCTCATCAAAATCAACCAGTATCCTCTGGTCCTAGCTACGGGTAAGTGATAATTTTGGTAAACGCGTGTAGCCACGTTTACCAACTCTTGAACTCTTCTTTATCGTTATGGGAGCACATGAGGAAGATTGGGGAACATCAAGAGGAGCATGTGAATATTCCTCCCTAGAGGTATAATCATAATTCCCATCTCCAAAATCATTTGGTTGATCAAATGAATGATATGTCATTATCCTTAAAATCAAAAAGAAAACATTAGTTCACAAATATAAAAATTCAAATATTACAATACTAATACAAACAAAAAATGGAAAACTAAGTTAAGTTATGTAATAATAAACATGGTAAATTCTGAAAGCATGTTAAACAATGGTAAAGATGGTAAACATGGTAAACATGGTAGTGTATTTTTCATTCAACAAAATCAATAAATATATATGTTACGTAAAGTTAAACTATAGTAAACTATGGTAAACATGGTAAACATGGTAATGTAATTTTCATTCAACAAAATCAATAGATATATAAGTTACATAATGATAAAAATGATAAACTAAACTAAAGAAAATTAAAATAAAAAAAAATTATACTTATTTGTTTTAATACACATTTTAATAAAGAAACAAATTACAATATATAACATGTTATGAAAATAATAAGTTCAAACAAGAAATAAAAATAGGTTACCTGTAATATTAGGAATGTACAAATGGATTGCTTTCCCAAATTCCTTCATCATGATCGTTCCTTATGGCACAAAACATGTCTTCAACATGCTCATAATTATTTTATACTAATCTTTCCATGGAAGTAGGGATCTATCATAAATCAGAATCTTCATCAAGTTGATCCTCACTAACATATTGTTTTTTACCTTATAAAACAACAGACCACTACATATCCGATTGATCAACTTCATAAGAAATCTATTTTTCATGTGCTGCTATTATAAATGAATCTACTGTGTCATCTAATCTATTCAGATTAATAACTTTCATTCCAAATTCATCGTGTATGAAACTGTTGTTACCAATAAACCATTTTTAGTTAAAAATAAGAACTTTAATTTGAAATTAATCAATCTACCATATTTCTTTAATCACACCATAATATGCACCTAATGCATAAATTGGGTTTTTGTCTTTAGAAATCGAAAAATGCATTGCTTCTACAAACACCAATACACCACTATTCTGAACTGTACTTCTATTGTCCTGAGCTTTCATATGAAATGTATAGCCATTAATGTCATACTCGGACCATGTTATCACATTTAAACATGGACCACCCACTAACCATATTAATGTCTATGATACATCTGATCTACCGAGCAAGGTCTTTTTAAACCATGGGAAAAATGTTTTGTTGTGCTCATTCAAAATCCACATTTCTTTATTCTTTGGATGACATTGTTTCAACTCATTAATATGAAATGTGATATACAGTTGAGAATCCGATATGTTATTCAAGATGTATAATTCTACCTTCTTCATCTATTCAGCTGGAAATGATTTGACTTTTAAGCCACGAATCCCCCTACCCTCATTATTAACTCATTCATGGTGAGATGGAGGCAAACCTATGTGATGCACCGCAAACAAGTAGCTCGTAAAAAACTCCATTACCTCCTCAGAAATATACTTTTCAATAATGGAGTATTCAGTTCGATATGGATTCTTAACATACCCCTTTAATATTTTCATATACCTTTTAAAAGGATACATCCAACGAAGATAAATTAGTCCACAAAGCTTTATTTCTCGAAACAGATGAACCATTAAATGCACCATTATATCAAAAAAAGATAGAGAAAAATACATTTCCAATTTTCAAAGTATAGAAATTGCATCCTTTTCCAAAATGTTCAAATAATTCAGAGTAATCACCTTATTACAAATTGAATTGAAAAAATAACACAACTTTATTATAGTCTTTATGACACAGATGAACAATATTCCACTCAATGAAACTAGTAGAAGTTGTTGCATCATTACATGAAAATCATGAGATTTCATACCTATCAACTTCAAATCCTTCAAAGAGATTTTTTTTTTACATTTTAAGAATAACCTTGAGGCACTTTGATATCATGAAGACATTGAAAAAAGCTAATTTTCTCCCTCTTGTGTAATGTATGAAAATCCAGGGGAAGAAATGTTCATCTTCCATTAGGAGTGGGTACTTACTCCAAACTTATTCCCATTGATAGTAAGTCTAATCTTGCATTCAACCCATCTTTAGTATTTCCTTTAATATCTAACAATGTTCTAATAAAACTGTCATATATATTCTTCTCCACATGCATGACATCAATATTATGTTTCAATTCATGATATCTCCAATATGGTATCTCAAAAAATATTGAACTTTTCTTCCAAATATGTCTATAATTACCAAATTTATGAGTCTTTCCCAATGACACATCAAGGTTTTTCACCCTCTCAAAATACCCATATGGGGATAAAGGTTTTGTAGAAATATCAAATTATTGTGAGCCATTGAATTCCTTTTTTGGTCTTCTATAAGAGTGATCCATTGGCAAAAACTTTCGATGACCCATGTATACTATTTTCCTCCCATGATGCAATTGACAATATGAAGTCTGTTGTTCACAAATTAGACATGTTTTATTCCCCTTAACATTATATCCAGACAAATTTCCATACATTGGGAAGTCATTTATAGTGAACATAAGCACTGCGTGCAGTTGAAAATATTCCATTTTATAATAATCATACACCCTAATACCATCATCCCATTAAAGTTTTAAATCATCAATCAATGGTGACAAGAAAACATCAATATCATTTCCAGGTTGCTTCGGACCAGAGATCATTATACTTAACATGAAATATTTGCGCTTCATACAAACTTAAGGAGAGAGGTTGTAAATTACTAATAAAACAGGCCATGAACTATGTGTGCTACTGAGGGTTTGGTATAGATTCATTCCATCTGTGCAAAACCCAAGCCTAATATTTCTAATTTCATTTCCAAATGTAGGATACTGCTCATCAATTTTCTTCCATTGTGGACAATCAGCTGGATGTTGTATTTTTCCATCACATATCTACTCATTATCATTCCATCTTAACCTTTTTATATCATGTGAATTAGAAAACAAACATTTCAAACGATTAATTATAGGAAGATACCAAAATACCTTGGTAGGGATCTTTGTAATCTCTACATCAGCCTGCGATTTTTCTTTCAACTTATACCATGATGTCCCACATTTAGGAAACTCTGACAGAAATTCACATTCCTTCCTATATATCATATAGTCATTCATACAGGCATGTATTTTCTTGTATCATAATCTGATCAGGCATAATATTTTCTTGGCCTTATAATGTGAATCTGGAAGATCATTGTCTTTTGGAAGAATTTCTTTCAACAATTGAAGCAGCTCTGTAAAACTTCTATCACTCCATCCATGTTTCTCCTTCAAGTTAATCAATCTTAACATCACTGAAAAAACCATAAAATTTGTACAACTAGGATATAATGGTTTTTCAGCATCACCATATAGACGCACAACTATCGGTTCTATCTCAATTTGTTCCACTGCAATATCATGAATCATTTCTTCAATTCCATCGGAGTTACCATCTTGCAAATCATCATCATCATCAGTAGATCTGAAATTATATCTAGTTTCACCATGCCAAATCCAAGGGCTATAAATCTGATTAAAACCATGAAAAATCAGATGATCTTTGATGTCTCTACTTTCAGCTTTTTCATATTCAAACATTTCAGGCATGGATAGAAAAACATGTCACTGCTTGGAACATTTCATTTAGAAAATTATAAAAAGGCATCAACCCCTTCCTCATATTAATTACTCATTTGATGTGATGTAATCCAACTTTGACTCATTATTACCTATAAAAAATAGAAAAATTATACATCTTGTTAAGATAATCCAATTTTATATTTATATGAAAAATATCATAATTTGAATGTAATTTTTTTTGAAATATAAAACAAATCTATGCGTATTTAAAAAATATATGCGAGAAAATGATTTTTAAAAGAAAATATCATTATATATAATAGTTTTAAATTCATCTTAGATCCTTCCTTCGTAAGGTACACAAAGAATACATCCTCGTGCAATTTGATAACAAATTCACCCTTCCGTAAACAATAAATATGAAGTATAAATATTAAAATATGTATACATTCACTAATGAAAATTACACCTATCCCAACAATTTTATACCATTGGGATATCCCCTAAAACCATTAGGATAGAATATCCCAAGGGTTTCACACACCGTTGGCATGATGGTCATTACAATATCCCTATACCAATGGTTTTACAGAAACCGTTGGTAGAGACTGTATGAAGTTAATATATTCCAATGGTTTCAATGAAACCGTTGGGATATATATATACACCAAGGGGGTGTACAGGGGATTAGGGGGTATCCAGGGGGTGTTGGGGGCTATCCAAGGGGGTAGGGGCTGTCTAAGGGGTAGGGGGATGTGTAGGGTGTCTAAGGGGGTAGGGGTGTCCAGGGGTGTGGGGGGCTGTCCAGGGGGTGGGGGGTGTCCATGGGGGTGGGGGTGTCCAGGGTGTGGGGGGCTATCCAGGGGGTGGGGGAGTGGTGTCCAAGGGGTGAGGGATTTTCCAATCCCATACCCCATTAGACAACCCCTCACCCCATGGACACCACCCCCCCACACCCTTGGACACCCCCCTAGACACCACCACCTTCTGGATAGCCCCCACCCACTAAACATCCCCCCACTCCTCTAGACACCCCCAACCCCTAGATACCCCCTACCCCCTTGGACATTCCACTCACCCCTAGATACAACACCCACCACCATGGACACCCCCACCCCTGGACACCCCCACCCCGGGACATCCCCCTCACCCCCTGGACACCCCCACCCCCTTAACACCCCTACCCCCTTAGAAAGCCCCCTCACTCCCCTTGGACACCACCCCCACCCCTTGGACGCCCCCTGGACACCACCACCCCCTTGTAAAGACTACTCACCCCTAGACACCACCCCCACTACACCCCCTGGACAGCCCCCTCACCCCCCTTGACACCACTCCCACCCCCTGGACACCCCTACCCCCTTGGAAAGCCCCCTCACCACCCTGGACACCACCCCCACCCCCTTGGACACCCCCTGGACACCCCCACCCCCTGGACTCCCCTACCCCCTTGGACATCTCCCACCCCCTAAACAGCCCCCACCCCTCTGGACACCCTCACCCCCCATGGACACCCCCACCCCTTGGATACCCCCTACCCCTTGGACATCCCACTCAAACCCCTAGAAACCACCCCCACCCCCTGGACACCCCTACCCCCTTGGAAATCCCCCTCACCCCTAGAAAACACCCCCACCCCCTGGACAACCCCCACCCCTATGGACAACCCTCACCCCTGGACACCCCACCCCCTAGACACCCCTACCCCATTGGACAACCCACTCACCCCTAAACACCACCCCCACCCCCTAGACACCCCTAGCCACTAGGACAACCCCCTCACCCCCTGAACACCACCCACCACCCCCTTGGACACCCCTACCCCCTTGGACAACCCCCACACCCCCTGGACACCACCCTCACCCCCTTGGACACCCCTAGACACCCCTAACCCCTTGGAAAACCCCCACCCCCTAAAAAACCCCCACCCCTCTAAACACCCCACCCCTAGACACCCCCAAACCCTGGACACCACCCCCACCCCTGGAAAGCCCCCTCACCCACTGGAAACTACCCCACCCCCAAGACACCCCCTTGGAAAGCCCACTCACTCCCTTGGACATCCGCCACCCCCTGGATAACCCCCACCCCTTTGGACACCCCCACCCCCTGGACACCCCCTAACCCCTTGGACATACCACTCACCCCCTAGACACCACCCCCACCCCTAGACACCCATACCCCCTTGGGAAACCCCTCACGACCCTAGACACCCCCACCCCATTGGACACCCCTACCCCCTTGGACAGCCCCCACACCCCTAGACACCACCCCCACCCCCTTGGACACCCCCTGGACACCCCTACCCCTTGGATAGCCCCCAACCCTAGAAACCCCCACCCCCTGGACAACCCACACCCCTAGAAACCACCCCGCACCCATTAGACACCACCCCCACACCCTTGGACACCCCCTGGACACTTCCACACCCTTGGACAGACCCCCACCCCTAGACACCCCCAACCCCTGGACAACCCCCACCTCATAGACACCACCTCCACCCCACCCCCTAGACACCCCTACCCCCTTGGAAATCCCTCTCACCCCATGGACACCACCCCCACCCCCTTGGACACCCCCTGGACAGCGCCACCCCCTTGGATAGTCCCCACCCCTGGACAACCCCGCACCCCCTGGACACCCCCACCCCTAGACACCCCCACCCCTAGAAACCCCATACCACATTGGACAACCCCGTCACCCTGGACACCACCCCCACCCCTTGGACACCCCTACCCCCTTGGAAATCCCCCTCACCCCATAGACAACACTCCCACCCCCTTGGACACCCCTTGGAAACCACCACCCCCTTGAAAAAACCCCCATCCCCTGGACACTCCCCCACCCCCTGGACACCCCCACCCCCTAAACACCCCCTACCCCCTTGGACAGCCCCCTCACCCCCTGGACACCCCCACCTCCTGGACACCCCTACCCCCTTGGATTGTCCCCAGCCCCCTAAACACCACCCCACCCCCTTGGGCACCCCTGGTCACCCCCACCCCCTTGGATATCCCCCCACCCCCTGGACACCCCTACCCCCTGGACACCCCCACCCCCCACACACATGAAAGTACATGCACAAACACATGATAAAACACACAAAAATCATAAACTTGCATGATATCACTTCCATGGTTTATTTTACCAGAAAAGAATTTAACATGGTATAAAAGAACACTATGACACTTACCATGATAGCAAGAACAAAGATAGGAAAATAACATCTCAAAACATAAGTTTTGGGCATCGTGAAAAATAAAAAATGAACCAAGCCGTGTGAGGCTTACTTGAGTGTTGTGAGTCAACCTGATAGATCTAGTGATAATAAAGACGATGAATGATGTTGGCAAAATGAGGCTTGAGGGAATGACTTCGAAGAATCCTTTTTAGGTTTTCCGCGTGAGAGAGACGAGTCATAGGTCGCCCGATCGAAGAAAATAGAATGACTGAATACGGGGTGCGATAAATCATTTAAAAGCTTTATTACATCGGTTATTTAATAACCGACGTGATAAACTGTTTTTTATGTTTATAACGTCAGTTATTTAATAACTGATGTAGAAAATTATTTATCACGTTGGTGATTTTATAACCGATATTATAAATTGCGCTTTATCACATCGATTATTTTTATAACTGACAAGTTAAATTGCTAAGATTCTCTTTATCACGTCGGTTATAAAATAACCGATGTGATAAAGCACCCAGATTCGATATTTCACATCAGTTATTTTATAACCAACGGGATAAATATAATCTCAGTATTTTCTACGTCGGTTATAAAATAACTGACATAAAAAATTGATTCTCATTGATTTATCACATTGGTTATTTTATAACCGATGTGATAAATTGATTTTTACAACTTTTCACATCAGTTATATAGAACCGACATGAAAAATGTTGATGTGTTAAACATTTTTTACACTAGTGGGTATAATTGCTCATTGAATCTCCATCCTTAAGGTGGCCCAAATTTTTTTCACCCAATCAGCTTCAATAGTTAGGAAAATCAGAAACTGACTAAACATATCAATATATTAGTTCCTAATTTCACACACACTATCCTTCACTTTTTTTATCTCTCTAATCCCATTCATGTGAACATATAGAAGTATATGAGAGATAAAATATTCTTTGAACATTCCAAGAAACTCAAATAAAATAATTACATATTGGTTAATTATATCTTCCTCCATCTTTGATCCACCTTCTAAAGCAATCCAACTATTAAGGAAACTCAGAAATGATGTGAGGTACTTTTTAATTCGAAGAAAATTTAAACTTATTATTTATATTACTCTTCTTCATCACTAGAAACTCCATTAAGGAATTTTAGTACATCCTACCACGAAAAACCTATAAATGCATCACCCTAATATTTTTCTTCCTCTTTCCCTCACACAACATCTCAATGATGTTTCAATGGAATATCTTTAAGTAACAAAAACATTAATGTTAGAAAACATCAAAAAAATCAAAATATATTTACTTGGGATAAAATATCAAGTAGTGAAACATATTCACCTACCACACATCCAAAAAATGTACTCATGACATCAATACTTCCCATTATTATAAGGAATAAAAGAGTAAAATTCAGATCTTAACCAACAAACTATCCTTGGTGTCATTCATGAAACCTTTCCACACTATCTACCTCATCTCACCATTACCACATTCCCCACATATCATCAAATTTTAATAAAATAGGAATATAAATAGAATTATCACAATAATTAATTCCAAAAAAGGGTATAAAATCTTAGTTGATCAATTATCCAAAAATAAAATATAAGGAAATATGTCATAAACACAGGATTAATTAAATAATATACACACATGGAGTTCAACCAGGATGGGAGGAAACACATATTTAACATTCTTAACTATATCCCAAAGGAAATTATAATATTAGAACCATATGATTTCTAGAAATAACTTATCATACTTCATTAGCTACTTCAAAATCATAATGGGGTTTTCTTTCATATCTTACTTATAAATTAAAACATATCATGATTTTTTATATAAAATGATCATATTTGATAAAAAAATTACATCAATCGTAACATAGTATACATAACAATCAAAATTTTATAAATCAAATCATTCTTGCATCATAATATTTACCAATCCTAGATATGTTGTTTTCAATAATATATTTCTTCTAATTTTAACCATGAATCATTAATTTATTATAATACCATAATTTAAATAACATGTGTCCAAACACTTCATTAAATCTTACAATATAATAGTAAGGATTAATTTAATCTTTCATGATTTTATGGATTCCAATAAATTTCTACATTCTCAACACTTATATAAATTACACATATTACTCAATAGGATATTATAATTATATCATGATTTAAAATAAAAATACTTACATATAAAACTTGTATTTAATTACAAAAATTCATTAATTAAATTTTTTTCGGATGAAATGGAATTTCATATTAGGAATGTTAAATATACAACATGTTATCAAAACATTTCTTTCAAAATGATTAACTTATATATTCATTTAGGGAATTATTTCTTTATTAATGAAAAAATACTTTATTTACAAGCATGATCCTATGGGTTTAAAAATTTATATATATTAAAAATTTAATTATATAAAACATGACATACTATGGAAATCAATTATCTCATTACAGTGTATGTCTATAAACCTAACACGAATATATTTATAAAAGGTAATGTAATATGATTATAAAATCTATATCATTTTAGAATTGGTTAACATAAATAAATACAATAATCATAATCATAAATAAAAAATACTACCTTATAATGAATCTTATGAGAATGATGTGTGTTATATTCTTAAATTCCTATCCCATAATCAGTTCATTTACACCTAAACATGTTTAGTAGACCGAAAAGGTCTTTGTTTCAGATCATGGTGTACCATAAATACCAATTTTCAAGCAATCCTCATTTCCCTACATCACATAATATTTATAAATGACAAATTTTACCTAATAGAAACATAGAAACCTCACCTATTTCTAAATTCAAACTCAACACTATCTCTCAACCAGTAGTTCTGATACCATTTTTTTCAAGACCCCCCTCCACTAATAACCCTCCTAGGTTGGTAGTAAAGATACATATGACCCTCTAAGTCCGCCTCCAATAGGCCATGGTGTGGTGACTAGTGTATAGGGTATCCACATATGATGGGAGGCATTACCATATTTATATAACCCAAGATGAGATTTAAGAATCACCAATCAACTCTATATAACATAAATAAAATAATTAACATTACCTAATTCCAAAATGTTACTACAAGGATCAAAATGAAAAAAAATATCATGAAAAGAAATGATGAGTTCCCAAGATCAACTTCATCTAATAAGCTTCACCTTTGCTTCCCAAATAATAGTGTTCCTATCCTAACTTGAACTATCATATAAAAAAACTCTATAAATACCATAAAGGGTTAAACACTTGTGAGTACTTAGTAATATCATATTTCAATTCTAAAAAACATCTATGTGATATCAATGTGTCAGGATAAATAAGAGTAGAAACAATAAGTGAGACAAATCATGAAATAAAATTACGTGAAATATAACATATCCAAATGTAAACACATCCACCACTTCCACTAGAGGAACCTGAAACCACCATATCATAAATATAATACCAAATGAGAGGAAAATGTCCATAACTATAAGTAACATAATCACAAGAGAGATTTTCTAAATTTCAAAATTACCAAAATTCCTTCACACCCAACCTTCTTTACAACCATCCCATTTCTAACATGATATAGCCATAAAATTTTTAAGAAAAGAAAAACATTATATAATTTATGCTATGTTCCACAAAATATATAAATCCATCTCCTCTTACCTTTCAACCAGGCCCATTCAATATCCAAATAGTAGATAATTTTTTGGAGAAACCCTCACTAATTGAACATGAATACAAGGAATAATAATCCCCATTATAACCAAACCGTCACCATGCACTATATGCAACCATTACATTATATATTTTCTCTGCAGCTCATGAAGCCATCACAACCCGACCTTATTTTCATAATCATCACCACATCATAACCATAACATCATCAATATGAGACTTCACTATCCATTTCTAATAAAACCAAGACATATATTCCATTCATTACATCACATCCAATATAACTCCATAACAAGTATAATTATCATACTATTGACAACAACATTCCATAACCAATTAATATAATGGAAAGTTAAACCAAAATAATTCTATATCAACAATCATCACAACCATGAATAATTATTATTCAAACTATAAAGTGGCCAAGAATTTAACAAATATTAATATTTCACTATTATAGTTAATAATAATATTCTTTCCTTAACCAAGAATTCACTCCATCATTCCAACATGATTTATCTCATTAAATTTCATTTTGAAAATTAATATTTCTATATTTCCAACCATGGGCCCATAATTAATTAAATTATTAATCATTAATACTCTCCATTATTTATCTTCATCATATATTTAATGAAACACATCACTAAGTCAAAAATTTAATTTATCTATTTTAATTAACTTAATATAACCCAATATTTACTTATATTCCAATCCATATTCTGAATACTGATTCATTTAATTATATAAAGTTATAAGCAACCTATTCGTCCCAATTATTTGATTAATTTAGGCATCAAACCACAACTCAAAATAAAATACATATACCCCAACTAGATATCTCACTCTAGAAACTCTCATGGAACTAATCCTACTGCATCACAACTTACCAAGCCTAAAATAACTTTACAAGGCAGCCTAAACTAGTCCTTCCTTGAAAGGAAATATATATTCTTACTAACAACCCATGTTTCAAGGCGTTATTCTAAGGATAAGAAGACTCACAAGGTATTAGACACAATAAATAGACTAGAATCACTTTCCATATAATATATAGGTTATGTCTGTCCCAAAATAACTCATCAAATACTAAGGAATATATCTAACCTTCTCTCCTTAACGTAGGCCCAAACTATACCAAAGGATAAAGGTATGGAAGTAAATAACTACCAAATATAATTAACCAAAACCCATTATTATATAATTTAAGTTGTAATAAAGAAATTTACAGGTTACCCCATTAATATTCCATTCCATAACTCCATTTTCATAGTTATTTCATCTTATCAATTTCAATTTTAGATAAATATATTCAATCTCATGTCATTGTATTACATATATTTAAAAGAGGTAATTATTAATATAGTAGTGTTAAACCAGATTTTCGGATTACCTTTCATTCATTATTTCATCATCAAGTTACTCCCCTCTAATTTATTTTATTTCTAATTTTACATTCTCATTTCCTTTCCCATCATTTCACATATATTGTTCCTGAAACATCATGTCAATGCAAAAAAAAATCTGAAAAAAATTGGGAAATCAAAATCCATGAAAATATGAAGGGGTGTTCCAACCTAATTATCATACCATTTCTAGGTTCATAACCACCACATTCCTCCTTCAATTACACTTTTATACTAAATATATATATCAACAATATATAAAAACATAACAAGGTGAAATATGAAGATCAAATACAAAATCATGAGAAGAAACTGTGGAATATAAGATAAAATAATACTACAATTCCCTTTCCATTGGGATAAAATTCCAAAACACCGAGATATAGAGAATGGATAGGATTATGTATTACATACATGGAAACCTTCCCATGAATCAAGACTCCACCACACTAGGACCGAGAGAAGAGTACTAGAATGAAATATTTATGTTCTAAAGGTAACCCCTTTCCTTAAAAAATACATACTCATTAGTCCCAAGGAAAGGGAGAAACTTACTATCTCTAAAGTTAATTTTGGTATGTGTGGATTAATCAAGGTTAAATTCTTATAATAATTCCTATCATGGGTTCTAATGGGTGGTTTTGAAATAAGAAAATGCTTGGAACACTAAGAAAAAAAATGAAGGGGGTTAACAATCAAAGGGAATGATGATAATTTGATTCATTAAAATCAATTGGCTATCAATGTATGGATATTAGTCTCAATAGGGGTAACTCATAATTTCCATCAAATATCAAGAATCGTCATATTCCAAAAGATAAATATAAAACTCATAAATCCACTAGCCTAACAAGTGAAACAACTCTAATCTTAGATGACTAAGTCAAACACCATGACTCTAAAAAGGATTCTAACAACCTATAATCACCACATATAGGTGCCAAACATTAAAATAAACCAAAAAACATAATTTTAACCATGAAGAGAATTAAATAATTAAGAATAAAAAAATGATGAAATAGAATAAAAAGAAAATTTGGACTCATATAGATAAAACTCACAAGGTGATTCCATATAAAATGTCCTAACATGCTTCAATAGTGATTGATAAACTCTAATTATGTATCTAGATGTGAAATGTTTAAATAAAACAAGGAGAAGAGAATAAGGAAAATATATTTATTTAAAATATACATACACAATATATTTTAAAAATAATAATATACTCCATAAAAACCCATTGCATCCCCTCAATTTAGTTATAATGGATGAAAAGAGAAAGACTTTAATTAATTACAACACATTGATATGTGTGTTTCAACTCACCCTCATTCCGTGAAAAAATATTTAGGTGTTATATATATAATAATATTTCATTTTTAATTCATAAAAACTCTATCTAAAATAATTTTAAATTATACAAAACACATCATAATTATCCATACTTTTACACATTCAATTCCCTCACCTGAGTGAGAAGTGGATTCCCATACATACATATTCCATCATTTTATATGAAAATTTAATAGATATAATAATAATTCATGCATGAGAACTATAAAGGTTTAGTTTCTTTTTGAAAATGATACATAATGAACTTATTTTGGAACAATATTCAATATATCATACTATCATTATTCAAACATGGTACCCTTCCAGACCTATCATACTTAATTTATTTCTTTCATAACCTAGGAAAATGGAAACATAATAAATAGTGAGATAATATTCTTAGTAAGAGTAAACATGGGAGATAAAAATCAAGGTTCATAAGTGATATTAAGATGATTAAAAGGGTATAATAACCAGATAATAACTTAAGAAAATAAAAAACAATAAGTCATATTTCATATACCATGATTCATGGCATAAGGATTTGGTACAAGAGTGCGGAAACATCATTAATCAATAATGAACCATGAGAAAATATTATAAGAATAAGAATATGAAATAAGAGTGTGGTATATAAATAACTATAGGAAACCATATCATTTTAGAAAAAGATAATTGTATTGAAGTCCTTGCATAAATTTTTTAACATAACAACAATGTCCACATATCATGTTGTGAACATAACAACAATTCCCATACATCAAATTATGAACATAAAAATAATTTCTATGCATAAAATTCCTTATCTCAAGAGACATAAAAATTTAAACAATGCATTACAGGCAGAGATATATAAAACTCCACCCATCACATAATGATAATCCATACTTATGTATTCCAAAAAATCATACTATTGGAAAGTTGGGACATCCCTACTCCTCTATACCAATGGGTTTCTTGAACCATTGGTATATAGTTCCATGATACATGATATACCAATGATTGATTCATACTGCTGGTATATATAAATCTATATGAACAATTTTTTGAAGCAATTGGTATAGGTTGGGATATACTAATGGTTTTTAAAAAAATGTTGGTGTACCCTTTGAACACATGCAGCGGCTCCCAGCCTCCCCCATTCACCCATGATCCTACCCTAATTTCCCTCACCCGAGTGAGCAGTTGCTTCCCATCTCCTCCAGTGACCTCCACTTATTCAATAATTTTTTATTCATATCTTCTTCAATATAATATTAGTGAGTTCCAAATCTTTATGCTCTTCTACCGAGTATTTTTTATTTTTATCTATGTCATCATGTGATCGATCTATAAAATTCATATTCTTATACTGGTTAAACATAGATTTAGTTATTTTGGGTTCATGTTTTTATATTATAGACTTTACGAGTGTTCATTAATTCCAATAAGTAAACCATTACAAATATTTTAAATTTTTCTATAATGTCCTGGTTATCTCACATGTGGTTTGATGTTCTTTTTATTTGATAAATTTTGTTGGTTTCCCTATTTTTTTATCATTATAGATTTTGTTTTTAGAATTGCTCATTGGAGTGGCAATGTGTGTGGCTGTTTGATCATAAGTATGATACTTGTGATGTTTTGGAATTTTTTGGAGTTTGGTTGGAATTTTTTGTGTCTTTATTACTGTGTGGGTTCCTACTAAACCCAAAAAACTGACTTTCATGAAAATAAAATATTTGAATTTGAATTTTTTATTTTTTATGGCATGAAGTAAATAGATGTATCATGAAGAATGAATGGCCATGCATAGGTCATGCCATGTTTTATGTTCATATCTCAAAGATCCAGTCCACTTGAAAATAAAAACAAAATATCTATGAATTTATTAAATGAATTTCATATCATTTGACCCTAAGATCCATTCTCAAATATAAAATAAAAGATGGATTTTAAAGTAATTATCATCGAGTTCATTGATAAATGAGAAAGGGATTAAGGAAGAATGAAATATGAGATTAAAAATATTTATCCTTTGGAATATATAAGGTTAAATCTATTAAGGTTTATTTTCATAAATTATATAATTAAACACAGTAATGAGAATTTAATTATTTCTTAAATTGTTGCATGGGGGATGAATGAGCCTGAAGTTTTTTGATAAACATTTTATTTCCTTGATAATATGTCCATATTTTCCTTCAAAATTATGTATCGAATAATTAATTGAATATTTATTTATTCTATATGGATTAAATCATCTATATTTATGCTGTACCATAGATTATATATATTTTATTTCATTTTTTTCATCACCCTATAATAGATATCATGAGAGGGTGATCTTTATTTATTCCTAACATATGATTAAAGGGGGATTTTAATGGTGTGTCTATGGATTTTTATTTAATTAATGTTTTGTTTCACATTCAATTCTCTTCTCTCCCCCTCTACCTTATTTTCTATTATATTAACACTATGTTTTTATTAAGGGAGTGTAATATAATACATTTACTAGAATACTAATTTCACTACAACCATTAGGTATGATATGATTTACATTTAAAAATAGGTTTTCATTAACATTATCACAAATTAACTAAAGTATATGACTGTTAAAAAGGGTATTTATGAGAGAGTGAGAGTAAATAACTTAGAAGGAGTGGGTGGGGGTGACTTATACATAATTTTAATGAAAATAATAAGTCATTAAGTTTTTAAAATCACTAGCATATAAACCTAGGAGTTATATGTCTCATATATATTTTTTATTTTTTCCCATCATTCTCTCTAGTCATTATTAATATTTATTATTTTAAGTTTTGAGTAGTTATTTATTTATAGAGTTATTTTAGTTTTTTAATTATTAAATTGAGTATTATATATCCTTTTATTTATGGGATATTCCTTATAATTTCATGATCCTATACTAATTAATTAGATATTTAGTGATTTATGGTTTTTTCCTTATAAAATGATTGATCCCATGGGGAATTAATGAATTTATATGGGTTGGTCACAACACAATAAGGGTGTAATATCTATCTCCTTTAGGGCTAGTAAAGGTTACCTATTTAGTGAAGAGCATAACTTGTGTGAACCTAAATCCTAGAAGTCATGTACTTTAATTTTCACTCCTATAGAATGAATGAAATCATTATTGTGTTTCTAATGTGGATTATTTGGGAATTATGATCCATATTGCTTAAAAATTCCAAAGACCAATCATTTTTGTGTTTGTTTGGGATATCTACAAAAATAAATTATAGATTAATTTATCCAAAGAAGAAAATTTCCCTACCATATTATAGATCTTAATGATGAATTAGTAGATATTATGAGGTGTTGATTATGATCCCATATTCTTTATATCAATCAATTTTCTCCTTTGATTATATTTTTGATCTTTGGAATTTATTTAGGGATGTTTGAAGTGTTGTGATCATTTGGAAAGTAAAACTTTTTTTCATGAAATTACGGTTTTTCCTTTGTTTGGATATTTTTGATTGAGTCTTCATAGTTAAAACCATGGGTAACACTTTATAGTGTCTCAAATTTATTCATTTTATCCACCATGATAGTGAATTCTTAAATGTCAAGGATACAAAACTTGGTTTATTATTTATTTTCATCGTTTATAGCATATGTTATTTCTATTATTCTTTTTTACAACTACTATTATTCTTTGATGAATTTTATATTAAAATTGGTTTTAATGAATTTTTTAATTATGGTTTAAATTATTTATTTGAATATAAATTTTTCCATATAATAGAATATATAAAATGTGGATGTATTGCAGTGATCATATTTCAATAGAGTCTCAAAATAATTTGGATATTTTTTTAGGTTTTTTATTTAACAATGCTTTAGATGTAAGTCATATACATTGTCTATGTTATAATTGAGTTGGAATACTAGGATTAAGTTGAGAAGAATTTATCTAGCATATAAAATAATCTATATTTCAAAAAAATTATTATGTTGGGTATCACAATGTAGAGATGAGACAATATTCTACTATTCATGAATGAAAAGAAAGAAGTAGAATGGAGAATTTGATATTTGATCAGTTTCTATTTCCACATCATCAAGAGAGAGATAATATGCTAGTATAATAATAAAATGATATCAATAAACATGTTGAAAAAATGAATATGATGAAGTTGATATAGTGAAAAAATAAATAGATGATGCCAGAACTCTTGTATATCAGTAATGTACTAAAATGACAAATATATAATTTTTAATGTGGTTATATCTAGGAAAAACCATGTATGGAATTTCAAATATAAAAATTGAATATATTCATTCCTTTTTTAAGGACTTTATTCTTTATGGTGTAGTTGTTACCTCAAATAATTATAAGTCATGGAAGTTAATTAAGAATCTTAGATTTTGTACTAATAAAATTCATGTTTTTTGGAATGATTGCAGTTTATTTTGGGAAGAAATATTAGAACTTAATGACTATAAAGAAAGTTTTACATCTCTATGGAAGTAAAATTCATACAGAAGACCATCCCGTGTTCCATATAAACTTATGCGACACTTTTCATTAATTCATAGGTTTCAAAATATATTCATGTCTACAGAAATATCAACCAATATATGATGTCCTGATACTGAGAGGATTAAAGATAATGATGAGTGTTATCATCTTACATATGGATTGTCATGATTGTAATTTTATATAAAACATCCTGATTTTGTAGTTGAGGTGAATAATTCTAGGTTGGGTCTATCCTGTGATGGTTTTAATCTATTTTTCCTTACTGCTCACAACACATGGATAGTTTTTATTCATGTTTAGTATCTTCCTCCATTGGTGTGTATAAAAAAACCTTTCACTTTCTTGAGTATAATAATATCAAGACCTTCTGATCCTGGAAATGATATAGATGTCTATATGAAACCTTTAATAAGAGAGTTGGAGCATATTTGGGATATGGGTGTGTGCACATTTGATTCTTCTTCAAAAAATATATTTCAGATGCATGATTCCATTCTATAGACTATAAATGATTTCCCTTCTTATGAAATTATGTCTAGATGGATCATGATGGGAAACATTTAATTTCCCATTTTTATAAAAAATACATGATCAAGAAGACTTATATATCATCATAGTTTAAATTTTATGGGGTGTCAACAATTCTTACAAATTGATAATCAATATAGGAATAATCTATATAGTTTTGATAATATTGTTGACACTAAAAAACCACCTCAATATTTATTAGGAACTGATGTGATTAATTTATTGAAATATTTTATTTTTTTATAAGGGAAAGTTTATATGAAATCTAAAAATATGAATAACTTTGACACTGAATCCACTTATAATTGGAAAAGGAAAACATCTTTTTTCTGTTTCCATATTTGTCTTCCATGTTTTTGCATCATTTTTAGACGTAATTCACATTGAGAAAAATATATGTGAAATTTTTCTTTCAATTATTCTAAATATCAATAGGAATACCAAATTTTACATAAAATATCACTAGGACTTGTTGTATTAGGCTATTTGACCATAAATACATCATGTGTGTGTCGATGAAAACAAATGGAATATTCATTGTTCTTCTTATGTGATAAAACCTTTAGAGAAAAATAATGTTTTTGGAATATTAGAGAATATCAAGGTTCCTAAAGGATATTCTAGAAATATATATAAATTATTCAATAGAAGGGAGTTAAAATTATAATCCCTAAAAACTCATGATTATCACACCCTACTTCACGAATTGATTCCATTATCAATCTGACAATTTTTATCCAATAATGTAATAGTGATGGTGATTATATTGTGCTATTTTTATAGACAACTTTATAATAAAAGGTTATCCAACTATTTCTTGATAAAAATGAATAAATAGGCTCCATTAATTTTTTGTGAGTTGGAAAAAATCTTTCCTCCATCATTTTTCACCTGCATGATGCATTTAACAATTCATCTTCCAATTGAAACACTTCTTGGGGGACCTGTTTCTTTTCAGTGGATGTATCCCACTGAAATAAATATGCACACAATGAAATATTATCACTTAGAAAATAAGTATCCTAAAGTTTCCATTAGGAGAGGTTATTTGGCTCAAGAAAGTGTGGTTTTTTGTTCAATGTATTTGTCTGATGTGAGCAAAAGACATAACTGGCCAATGAGAAATGAAGATAAGAAGTATGGAGAAATTGATCCCTCATTTATATATCTTTCCCAAATAGGAGGAATTATTGGGTCATATACATTGGATACATTTAATATTGATGACTGGGATATGACACATTATAGTGTCAGTTTAACTTTCCCGATGGTGAAGCTGTTAAGGTCGCTGAGTTGATGGATCTTGGGGAGTTGTGGCAATTATATAAGCATCAGTTATATATTGGTAGGAAGAGTATAACTGATTATGGTTTAGCGGGTATACAAATATTAACTGATTTCCCAACAACACAATATCAATAAATGATTGCATATTAGAAGAGTAACTAGTTTAAGGTATTCTTAATCTTTAATGGTTTGAATAGGAAATCTAAGTCTTATTAATTTTGTTGAATTTCTGTTTTTAAGATGCATCAGAAAAAAAAAGAACAAAGATGCTATGATTTATTTTCACAATTTAGGGTTCACTACGATTCCTGAACATGAGAGGCTCCAGGTACTTTAATATGAATAGAAATAATATCTTTATTTATATTGCTACTAAATTCATCATTTCATTTTATTTGGATTTTAATGAAGTATAAAAACATAAATATTCATATAAATGATTTAAAATTCAATAAAATGGTATTAAGAAAGTCTCAAAACAAACTCACATGGTCCTAATACTGAAGTCCAGAATTTACAAATTAATATAGAAGGCTGTAAATTCCCCATTTAGTTATATTTATATGCTAAAATTTAAGTTTTATTCTCATGAATCCCTTTAATATAAGGCTGAAAATTCCCCTTTAAACTAAGGAAATATTTTTTATGATTTTTTGTTTTAAAATGAGGAAAACTTATTAAAATAGGTTGAATACCTTTAAATAGTTACATTTTAAGAAATAAAACTATTTTATAAAACTATTTTCTGGATTTTAATTAGGGATTGATAATTTTGGTATGCCTTACATCCTAAATTTGGAATTAGTTCATATTTTTAGGGATGATAAGTATTTTTTTAGAGAGGTTTTAAAAAACCATGTCCTAATGGATTATATTAAAGGAGGAATTCCATCTAACCTAAAAACACATAACCTAAAAATGAATAAAATAATCTAACCTAAAAAGAGCTTTCCCAAAAAATGAACAAAATGACATTACCAAAAATAAGACAAATAACCTAAAACCAAGTAAAGCAATTTTTCTAACCAAAAGATGAACAAATTTCTGAATTAACTAACGAAAAATTACATATCCCTTAAATGAACCAAGTGATGTAACCCAAAAATAAACCAAATGACATAAATCAAATATGACATAACCCAAAGATGGACCAAATGACTAAACCCAAAATTAACCAATTAACATAACACAATATGAATGAAATACCCAAACAAAAAATAAACTAAATAACCTAACCCAAATAAAAACAAATAACCTAACCCAGAATGAACTAATTAACCTAAAAAAAAGAAAAAATGATCAAATGATCTAATCCAAAAAAAACTAATGACCAAATGACCACAATGAACTAAATGGTGTAACCCAAAAAAGACATAACCCAAAAAAACACCAATTGAACTAACCAAAAATAAACTAAATAAACTAACATAAAAATGAGATAACCCAAACATTAAGAAAATAACCTAAACTAAAAATACCTTACCCAAAATAAACAAAATGACATAACCCAAAATAAACCAAATTAACTAAAACCAAGTAAACCATTTTTTATAACCAAAAAATGAAGAAATGATCAAATAAACTAACCAAAAATTACGGAACCCTGAAATAAACCAAATGAAATAACATAAAATAAATCAAATGATCTTAAATATAACATAACCCAAAGATGAAATAAATAACCAAACCCAAAATTAACTAATTTACATAACCCAAGATAAAGAAAATACCCTAACAAAAAATGAACTAAATAACCTAACCAAATGAAAAATAAATAACCTAACCCAAAATAAACTAATTAACCTACAAAAAAAATGAATGATTGATTAAATTACCTAATACAAAACAAATTAATGACCAAAAAACCAAAATGAACAAAATGATGTAACCCAAAAAATAAATTACCCAAAAATAAACCAAATGACCTAACCCTAAATAAACCAAATAACTTAACATAAAAAAGATATAACCCAAAAATGAACAAGATAACCTAACCTAAAAATACCTAACCCAAAATAAACAAAATAAAATAACCCAAAATATTCCAAATAACTGAAACCTATGTAAACCAATTTTTCTAACCAAAAAATGAACAAATGACCAAATGAACTAACAAAAAATTACATAACTCTAAAATGAACCAAATGATGTAACCCAAAATAAACCAAATGAATTAACTCAAATATGACATAACCCAAAGATGAGCCAAATGAACAAACCAAAAATGACCTAAACCAAAGTGAATAAAATAAAATATCCCAAAATAAACCAAATTATATACTCAAAAATGACTTAACTAAAAAAACGCAAGTGAACTTATCCAAATCAACTAAAATGACCTAACATAAAATGAACCAAATGATCTAGAAAGATGACCAAATGGACAAATATTCTAAAATATCTAACCCAAAAATGAACCAAATGACATAAATCATTAATTAAAGAAATACCCTCACAAAAAATGAATCAAATGACCAAGCCAAAAAATATGAAAAATAATCTAACCAATTGACCAAATGACCAAATTTCCAAACAAACTACCAAAAAATGAACCTAATGACAAAATGATCAAAATTACCAAGTGACTAAATAACCAAATAACATAAAACAAATATAACTTGACTAAAATGAACATACAATAAGAATCCATGTCATACCCATGTTTATCATGATAATTAGTATATATTGATTATTTTATGCCACTAGTATAAAATTTCAAATTAAATGTACATTTAGTTGATTCTTCATTTTATGGATTTCTTAAATAGATCAAATTTTAATTCATTCTTGGTTTATCAATTTTATATTATTCAATGATGTACTATTAAAGAAATTAATCTCATTTTTAGTAAGCAACATTGTGCATTAATGGCCGCATTCTTTGAGGAAAATTATTTTACTCGAGTAAGAGGAAAAAATATACAAGTGCTATAAATGCACAGAAAAAATAAAATACTGTAAGAATTTTTATTAATATCTCAAATTTTGATACGTAATTCATAATTGAATATTTTTTTATATTTTCAATAGTGTTCCCCAGAGGCCATCAATGAGAAATAATATGACAACTTTGGGACAAATGATCATTTTAGAGAGGTATTATGTGAGGATCACCTGGGGAGAGCCTGATGTTTACCTAGGAAAAAAAAT
The DNA here is from genome assembly GCA_963277665.1 of Viscum album. Classification (NCBI taxonomy): domain Eukaryota; kingdom Viridiplantae; phylum Streptophyta; class Magnoliopsida; order Santalales; family Viscaceae; genus Viscum; species Viscum album. The sequence continues at coordinate 58,461,661 of OY728123.1, forward strand.
CATCATCACTAGGTATTGGCCCTGATCGGGTGTCTCTAAAAACTTTTACACTATCGAGCTGAAAAACTCTCAGTAATAAGTAGATGAGGCTATAAAAAAAGCTATACATGAGTGTGAAAGAGGTAAACTATTCACCTAATAGTTCCTAAAACTGTGTCAGTTATATTTACATCACTTCCATTAGAGGATGCTAATGTTTTTTTATTCTTGTATAGAAACAATTATCTCTATATATGATTCACTAAGTGATGGAAATGAAGGTCTTAGTTGTGATCAAGGTAATGATATTGCTGCTTGTGGTGATGATGATGATTATAATGATGATTATAATGATGATGATGATAAAGATGATAATTTTGGTGCTCTAAAAGATGATTTTATTGATAGTGGTTATGATGATGTTGGTTATGGTGATAATGATTAATATGTTGGTGATGAGGGAGATATTGATCCTTTCTATTTTTGAGTTAACAGTAAAGAGACATGTGGATGCTTTATAATGATATGAATTGATTGATTGTGTTGATGTATATGTATTTCATATTATTTTTAAGGATTTTAAAAATATTAAAAGTAGTTGGTTGAATGATAAATATATAATATATGTATTTTATTTAATGTTTACCATGGTTTGTATTTTTTTACATGTTATGGCATTGTTTTTGCAGTGGGGATGGATGGCCTGCTGCTTGTTGTTGGGGATATGGAACTATACTAATGGTTTAATGAACTATTGGTATTTCCTATATGACAGATAGTATATTCCCACAATTTTCCTAACCATGGGTATATACACACACACACACATAGTTTTATGAAAACTATGGGTATTATGAATACCTCTTAGGCTATACCCACAGGTTCTATAGAAACTGTGGGTATATCTCTATACCAATGGCTTAAACACTCATGGTTCATAGAACCATAGGTATAGCCTATTGCTATGGTTTTATGGGCTATACCAATAGTTCCAAACCATGGTTATAAGGTAAGATTCTATTAGTGTCCCAAAAAATTCATCATTTCATCATAGATTAACTAACCCATGGAAATGGGCTTCATGAAAATATCCTTAAAACATCATCAACATAATCCATACAGAGAAAAAATTGGACAGTATCATATGAGAATATCCATAATGAATCATAAGAATAATTTAAATTATGTTTACATTGATGAAAAAATGTTTTATAAAATCCTTAGAAATATGCTTTGAAAAATAAGAAAACATATCGTTTCTTTTTGGTAAAAAACTAAAAATTATCAAAATAGAGGAAATATAGTTTTTTTTTTAAAAACCATTTAAACATTTAATAGAATATTCATGAAGAATAAAATTCAAGGTGATAGGAAAATTTGGTCTAGTAGTAAATATAAAATAACATTCTTTTTACACATTTGCAAAGAAAGACAAAATAACCTGTATTAAAAACATGGAAAATATTCCATTTCAAAAATTTGTAAAGAAAGTAAATATATTTAAAATAAACTTAAATAATTATTTTATTATAATTAATAACATTATTTAAATAAAATAAATAATATGTATGTGGAATATATATATTTTCGATCTAAAAGAAGAAATAAGGTCATATTTTTATAAAGGCTTTCTGTCAATATTTGTGAGTACCAAAGAAGGGGGAAATGGATTGAATAGTTGAAAAAATATATAATAAAAATAAAATAACGAAATATATTTGGTTTATTATATAAATCACATAAAAATTCTTGTAATATAAATTGAAACATAAACAAACCTGAAAAAAAGTGAGCTTGTAATATAAACCCTTACCTCAATTCTTGATTTGCTTTATAAAAATTCTAACCTCCTATTTAATAAATTTATAATTGTTATAAATATATAAAAAAACCATATTCATACTTATAATACTATATATCATTCCCTTAAAATTTTTAATTACCTATTTTTTAACAATTATTCCTTAAAATCAATATTTGGGTGTATATTATTCCATTTCCCATGCCTGTTTTGATTAGATTATTCCAATAATTTCACCATGTTCATGGTTATAGAATATTAATCATTTAATAAATATAATATTTAATTATTATATACCCTTTATAACCATCCATCTAAGGGGGTGATGAAAAATGGAATACATCACTTTGTAGAGGTGGAAGTCTGCATGTACCGATGATGTTTTCATTTTTCAATGGATTGAAAGAAATAAAGATAAAAAATAATTTATATTTCCAAAATCATAATTATATTATAAATATAATTTATATTCATTACATCAATATTTATAACTAGTCACATGTTGTGGTGATGTAAATGAAATATGTCGCTTCCTCGAGGAGGTAGTCTACACATTCACATGTGTGACACTTTTATTTTCCATTGGATGAATGAGAAGTATATAATGATTATTACATCAACATAATAAAATTTTAGTATATTTATGATAATTTTTTAATCATATTTTTATGTATATAACATACTTTGAGGAGTTTTAATAAGAAATAAATTTGAAATAACTTAGTTGTGGTAATTACCACTTCTTTGGGTATCCTCTTATGGATTACACCTTAATCCTTATTAGGTTGGTATTTTGGTGAGAAAAAAACCTCTAGAATAGGATGATGAGAGTTTTAAAGTGAATTAGTTTGATCTTGGATGATATAAGGTGCTCAATGTGAGTTTATAAGTGAGGGGATTAGGTTCCTTTTAATAAGTGAGAGGAGTGACAACCTTATAAATATTAAGAACTTTTAAATATAATAAATGTCATTATCAAGTTAAGTGAAATAAAAACATAAAGTATTAAAATTTAAGTTTATTTAAGTTGAAATATACTAAAACAATAATATTATAGATAATATTTTTATATATTTAAATCCTTATCTTTTAGTTTTAACACTTTTTAACCCATTTTACTCTTAACTGTGATGACTTAACTTTTACAACGGTAAATATTTTTTATGACTAAAAATAAAATTTAACTTATAACCAAAATTTTAAATTATTACTATAAATATGGAATCAATTTAATTATATAAAATTTATAAATGTGGTATAAATTAATTCTAATATCCACACACAAAACCCATAAAACCAATTTTTAGGAAAAATGTATTTTTAAAGCTTAAAATGAACTTATTCTTATTTGTTTAATATTAATAACCATTACAGGAATGTTAATTTATTTTATTGAATAAATTATCTAAAAATTTAATTAAAACAATTATAAAATAATGATTAATTTATTTATTAATATATAAATACATTGCACACATGAATAATTTCTTTTTGAAAAACAATATTTTACAATAAAATAATATTATCTTCATTTATAATCAATTTATAATAAATGTATGAATGATTTTTCATTATATATATATTTAAAATATATTTACATAATTTTAACACTCTAAATAATATAAATTTACTTTTAAATAAAAACACATGTAGTAAAACAATGTTTGCAGAAAACAATTATATTTAGAAAAAAATTCTTAGACTAGTATTTTTTATCATTACTTAACCATTTAATGAATGTACTTAATTTATTTAATTAATTATTAATAAAAAAAAATTAAAAATAAGTTTTATTGATATAATTCCTTAAAATTATTAAATAAAAAAAATATTACTCAACAAAAAGTTCAAAATAGTCTCTTTAGAATCAATTATATTTTATTAAGTGAATTTGACCCCTTTTATTTTAGAAATTCATTTTTTTATCAATTTAATTTAACTATATAATAATTTATTCCATATTTTTTATTATTAAATAATTATTCCCTTAAGTCCAATTTTTAGTGCATCACAATATATCAGACACATCTAATTTTTTTAAAAGGAAAATAAATTCTAAAATGACAGGGTTTAATATTATATCCACTTATAAGAATTTTACCAACAAAATTACACTAATATAATGAAAAAATAAGGATACTTATACCTCATTACATCCTCAAGTTCCCTTGTATCTTCCTCAAACTTATGGTTCACCATAAAATTTTGACCATGTGGATGATTTTGTTCTGCAAAACTTTTTCTCTTCAATTCAAAATCACTACTATTTTTTTCTTCATAAGAAAGATCATGATAAAATAGTAAAATATATGAGTTTATTATATATAAAGGATTAGGTATGTACTTCCTCAAAATAGAAATTTATAACACATAATGCAGTTGGGATAAATTTAGCAGAAGTTCCAAGATAGAAGCTACAATCCTGATAAGATTGAGAATCTTGAAGGGTCTAATATATCTAATTCTCGACTTGATTTTTTTTAAAATTATATCCTTAATCTAATTATATATTATAAGGAATAACTTATTAATTACTTTTAACTCTATATATCACCGTTAATTCTTAGCATAACTTTTTTATCCACACCGAGATTCCCTGTTATAAAGATGAATGACTCTAACCTTCTCTTCCATTTCCTCAACATGATCAGGTCCCAATATCTTACATCTTATAACATCATACCATCATGTTTGAGTTTTTAACTCACTTATATAGAGTTATTCATAATGATCCATCTAAATTATTGAGTGAAATATATTTTTGTAAGAAAATTTTACTATAAAAAGTTTTTCACCCCAAACATCTTCGAAATATATAGAGAAATTTCTCATAATATCTTATGGGGTTTGAATAGTCTTCTCAGACTAATCATTTATTTGAGGATGATATACAGTGTTAGTGTTTAACTATGTATTCAATTCTTGTTTAATACTTCTCTATAACTTCAAGATAAACCTCAGATCTCGATAAGATACAATTGAGAGTTTTACTTCACGCAACCTTACCTCTTAATGTAAAAGCTATCAATTTTTTTAGGGGAGAAATAATATCTGATAACAATGAAATAAGATGAAATTATAAGGTTATTAACTAAAAAACAAATTACTTTATGGAATTTAGATGTCTTGCGGTATAATATGGCAAAATACTTAGTAATGTTTTTCCATTTCCATATAGGTATGGGTAATGGTTGGATTATCATCTTAGACTTTTGATGCTCAAACTTAAGTTACTAACATATTAAGTATTAAGATACATACTCCATAATACCTGTTTCCATTTTTTCCAACTATAAATGATCCTTGATATCTCTATAAATCTTTGTTCTTCCAGGATGAATATTGAATGATGATATATGTTATTTATCCAATGATTACTTCTTAAATTCTTTTATTTAAGGGACACATATGTAGTTACTAAATCATATCATTCCACCATGGTCAAGTTTAAACTTTGGAACACTCCCAACCTTCTTATGTATCTTATCATCATATTTTTGGGCCTCCAATATATTTACATATATGGATGGTTGATCAATCATTTGAGAAAGTTAAGATTTCATACCTTTGTTTATGATATCCAGGTCCATCCTTTGAATATACATGAGTATCAAATGTATTTAAATCCTCATAATGGATAAGGTAACATGATCATTTCTTCTTAGATAGTCAGCCACTTTGTTTTATTTTCTTAGATGGTAATGTATTGATAAATAATAATATTTGATCAATTAAAGAAATCTCCTTTACTATATATTTAGCTCTTTCTATGTGAATACATAATTTAAACTTTTATGATCTGTATATGAATAAAAAATTTCTATATATATATAATTTCACCAAATCATTAACAAAATAGTGATTGTTACCAAATCTAGATCATGTGTCAGGTAATTTTACTCATGGATCTTTAATTAACATGAGGAAAAAGAAATTACCTTTTTATTTAGCGTAAGAACACAACATAATCCCTTCATCAAAGAATCACTGTATATGAAAAATCCTTATCCACATTTGGGTAGTGTGAGTACAAGTGTAGTGACCGACCTCTTCTTAAGTTCATTGAAGTTTTCTTTACATTAATTTATCCAGAGAAACCATACTCCATGTTGCACCCAAAGTGTTTTGTTAATTTTTCTTTCAATATGTTAATATGTGTTTAGTGATAGAAGTGATGATTCTTATAGGAGTATTATGGAATAAATTATCATTAATTAAATGTAATGATTTATGTGAAAATATTCAAGGAAACTAATAGAAATTATTGGTGGATGGAAGAACATTTTATTATACATATTGAATGTGTGTTTGAGTTGTTTGAGATGGATTATAATTGATCATTAGTTTTTTATAGTTAATCCGGGTTAAAGATATGATCTTCATAAACATCATACAGATGTTGTGTAAACATGAACTGTTATTGTGCATAAAAATTATCTAGCTGGTGCATAAGCATGAAGTATTTTTGTGAATAAAAGTCATACAAGCCTTGTGTAAACATGATTATTTACTTTGTAGACATGAGTTGAGCCATATAAAGGTTGCATATGCATTCGATCCATTCATGATTGAAACCTTTGTTCATGTGGTTGATCTATTGAGTTTTTCCATGTTGTCAATCCATATGGTCACTTCACATGGTTGATCTTTATGTTTTACATATGGGAATTCCACATGTATTGGAAATCAATGTACACGAATTGATAAAAGAGAATCTAGGATTCAAAAACCACATAATAATTTTATTTCATACATAAAGGTCAAAATATGGGAATGGATCACCTAGATGAATTCATGTATGTGATTTTTTTTGAGCTATATTAGGGTGATGATATAAGATAAGAATATATTGTGGTGAAATATCTATGTGATTTTTGAAGATCAAGTTGAGTTATAAAAGCCTGGTTTTTGGAATAAGATGAATAAATTACTAAGTTGAGTTCCATGCAGTAATAAGGCGGTCTACATTATAATGACCCAAATTTTCACACATAAATATCATATATTATTATATAAATATTAATTATATAACATTATGATCCATACTATAACTATAAATTATTATTGTCTTTGGAAACTTGGATATATTACGAACTTGCATATAAATGATCTACATCGACTCTCACTTAGTACTTAAAAAATAACACCCTTTCTAAACACATAATACTTAAAACCTTTCTTCATATCCTATAAAAAATACATAATAAAGGGTGAGCTCATATTCTCAGTAAGGGTGGATATATTAATGATAATGTAAACACAAAATATGTATAAGGGTATGATAACATGATATTAACCTTTTGAAACTATAACTATCAATTATTAGATCATAGACATGATCCATGGATTAAAGATTGGTAGTTTATAAGCCATGAATCAAGGAAAAATATTTTCTTTGAAAATAAAAATGTAAAAATGTAAAATAATACTGAAATCATTGAGTGGTCATGACAGTGGGAAACTTAATTCATGTCGTGTTTGTTAAAATAAATATTTTTTCACATTTTGGAGTAAACATTCAAAAGTAGATTATTTGGAAAACAACAAGAATGTTCCTTTTATTTTTTTGAATAAAGTAAAAAATAGATAAAAATGAATTTATAAATCATATGAGAATAGAAAAAACATTATTGAAAACATTTTAAATTAAACATGGACGTGTAAGAAAAATATTCCCGACCAAAGAGGAAATATAGTATGTTTTTCTTAAAAATAATTTTCCCAGTAATTTTAATTACCTAAGAGAGGAAAATAGCACTATTACATGAACATTTAATGTATAAATATATGATAATAAAATTAAAGTGTTTTATCAGAAAAGGATCATATAATTTCCTTCAATGAAAATTCAATCATAAATAATCCCGATTAAAATGAGATTAAAACATAAATCCCTTACCTAAAGTTTTGATTATTTATAAAGAACTCTAGAATCCTATATAATAAATTTTAATTTATTATATTTCTATAATATAATAATTTACATAATTTTAATTTCATATATCTTCCACTTATAACATTTCAACACCCATTTATTAATAATTTTATATTAAAATCATCATTTCTGAGTGTTAAAATTTTCATTTTTCATGGATGTTTAGGTTTTACAGTTATGGTACTTATACTGAGACCATGGTTACATCATATAAATAATTTCATTTATGATATAAATATAATATATATTTATTATTTATATATTTATAATCATAAATAAAAGGTATATATGGGAAAATGATTTACATCATTCATTTATGGTAGGTCGTATGTACTCATGAATGTTGTTTTCATTTTATAATGAAAATAAGGAAAGAAGGATAAATATTATTTTATCATTAAATAACTATAATTATTTAAAAAATAACATATTTATAATTTAAATATATCATAATTACCATCAATATATAATATAAATGAAAAATGAATCTCATTGCTTCATGGAGGTGGTAGTCCATACGTACGCACGGGCGACGTTATCATCTTATAAGGGATGAGAAGGTAAAAAGTTAGATATTATATTATAAATATAGAAGAATAACTGTATCATAAATATCATATAGTAACTTTAAACTCGGTATAATAACCTTCTGTAATAGATGGTGATGTAAAATGAATTGTATCGCTACATGGAGGTGATAGTCCACATGAATGCACGAGTGATAATTACACTTCCAATTTAATGAAAAAGAGGATGAATAATGGTGGTTTAATATTTATAATAGAATTTAAATATATTTATAATACTCAATTTATTATTTTATGATTAATATCATATATTTATAGGAGTTATAATAAGAACTAATTTGAAAGAGGTTGGGTATGATGATTACCAATCCTTCAGTTGACCTCCATTAGATCCTTTATTAAGGACCCTTGTAATTTTATTTTAAAAATAAAAACACCTAAAATTCATTTATAGGGATTTTTATAGGATAATTGGGTAGGTTTTGTTGATATATATGGCTCAATTTGGAGTAAATAAGAGTTAGGAGGGATTCCCTTTTATATGTGGGGGAGAGGATACACTTGGTATTTCTTAAAATATTATAATATAATAATATCATACTCAATAAAAATGATTAAAAATGGGAATATATTAAAATTTGGGATATTATTAGCTCTAAATATTTATAGAAAATAGTATTTAGGCATTTTTATTGGAAAAATCACCATTATCTCTAGGTTTAACCCCTTTGTAAACCTGTTTTAACTTTAATCGTGGTATTTTTTTTTATTTTTACAATTCATTATGAAAAAAAATTAAGTTAAAATTATTACATAATATTAATTATTATAATCCCAAATATTTAATCTATTTTATCAAATTGAATTAAAATAATTTGTGTAATTTAATTTAAAATTAAATCCGCAAAACGCAATGAAAAACAGTTTTCTAGAAAAAAATGTTTCCTTTAGTATAAAAAGTTTCTATACCAAAACCAACCATAAAATAAATTAAAATTACTATAATTATATTATTAATAATATAAATAAAAAAATATTACTTTTAGAACCATTTTATTACTAAATGTAACTTTGTGAATTCTTAAAATGAAAGACAATTTTCAATAAAAATCAGCATTTTTCACTATTCAATGAAAAATCAATATTTTCCAAAAATTCTCAAAAAATCATTGTATAATAATTTTTAAATTATGATTTCAAAAATTAAGTTCGTTTTTTTTCAAAAAATATCTTAAATTGGTAGAAATTAATTATATTATTTTCTTATAAAAATCAATAAAAAGTAATTTTGGGGAAAAATGTATTTTTAAAGCTTATAATGAGTTTACTAAAAATTGAGTAAATTTTTTGTCAATATATATTTTATTTATCTATAAAATTTATATATTTATTAGAATATTAAGTTATTAGTATTCATGCTTCAAATATAATGGCTATGTTATAATATTATACTATATTATTGTTCATTTAGACATAGGGTTTCATGTATTGCAAGCTATCAAAGAAATTAAATTTATTTGAAGAGAAATATATCATAAAATATCAAAGTGTTACATTATAACCCAATTAATATGAATTTATACCTTGAAAATCCATCACTCATATACAAAAAAATGAGTATATCCCCTTTTTATCGCATTCTTAGGTTCCCATGTATCTTTTGTGAATTTCTAATTCCTCTAGAGAACTTTTACTAAGTGAGAAGCCTTATTCTGTATCAATTTATCTATATGATCCAAGATTTATAATGTTTGTTCTTCATAGGAAATATCATTCTCCATTGTTATAACCGCTAAGTTCAGTACGTGTGATGGATCGAGTATGTACTTTCTTAGGAGAGATACATGGAACATATCGTGAATATGAGAGAGGTTTGGTGGTAGCTCTAAGAAATAAGCTACCATCCTTACTTGATAAATAATATTTAAGGGAATAATATACCTAGGGATTATATTTCCATTATTTATAAATCTTTTAACCTTAAACCATGGAAAAATTCCTAGAAATACTTTCTCACCAATTTCAAATTCCATTTTTCATGAAAAAATTTCAGCATAACTTTTTTATCGAATCCGAGATTGCTTAATTCCCTGATGAATGGATATAACATTATATGTGATTTATTAATCTCTCTCAGGTCCTAATAACTTTATTTATATGAGTTTATCCTAGAATGTTGGTGTTATAAACTTATTTCCAGAGAGGTCTTCATAAGGAGAAATATAAATGCCCCATTGAAAGATATTTTTGTAAGAAAACTCAACGAAAGGATGATATTGATCACAAACACATTTAAAATACCTAGAACAAGACATAAATATATCCTCTAGTGTTTGAATTATTCTCTTAGATGGAATATTTATCTAAGGATTATAATAAGTACTAAAACATTACTCTAAATCTCGATCATACTGAATACTTCTTCATAACTTCAAGGTAAACCTCAAATCCCGATCATATATAATAGAATATGGTACATCATGAAACCATAATACTTTCTTAATGTATATTCTTACAATATGATCAATAGAGTAATATTATCTAATTTAAATGATATTTTATGAATTTTTAAGGTGATCGACTACAACATAGATAACATTATAGACTTTATATTTTTTGGTGAGCGTGACGAAAAAATCCATGGTGATTTTTTCCATTTCCATTCTGGTATGGGTAATGGTTGTAACATCCCCTTAGACTTCTGTATTTTAGACTTAAATTTCAATCATAACAAGTACCGAGATACATACTCTATAATATCTTTTTTCATGTTGTACCACTAGGAATACTCTTTCGTATCTTTATACATATTTGTACTTGTAGGAAGAATACATAATGAACAACTATGATCTTTATCATAAAATTCCTTCTTCAAGTTTGGTATTCATGGAACACATACTCAGTTATAGAAATTTATCATTCCATCGCAATCAAGGTTAATATTAGGAACATTTATCACCTTCCTTTATAGCTTCACATATTCCTTCTATGCCACTTTAATCTTCACTTTGATAGATGATTGAACACACATTTGAGAAAGATAATAATTCTACCCTACCTTAAATACTTCTAAATTCATAATTTGAAAATATATAAATATTTTATTTTTGTGATACTCTTTATAGATAAAATTTCATGATCCTTTACATAGAGTTTTTTCTACCTTATTCACTTTCCCAGGGTGATAATTAATTGAGAAATCATTATCTTTAATATACTATTACCATTTTATTTGGTTCATATTCAACTCTTTCTAAGAAAATATATAATTTAAACTTTGGTATACATATATATGTTACACCTTTCTCCATAAATATAATGCCTCTATATCTTTAATGATAAACTTACAACATATAACTCCAAATCTTGATTCGAGTAATTTTTCCCACAAACCTTTAGTTGTCATGAGGCATAAGATTTCACCGTATCATTATTCATATGGAAACATACCAGTACCTTCTTTGATGCATCTATATAAATCACAAACCCTTATCCACTTTAGAGTAGTGTAATCACATGTGCACAGAATAACCTTCTCTTTAGTTTCTTGAAATTTTCCTCACATTAATCTTCCTAATGTAACTTGACTCACTTATGAGTTTACTTGGTGAGTGGAATAGATAGTCATGAGTAATTCTCCATAAATCGTTGATAATATCCTACCAAAACAAGAGAAATATGGACCACAATCATAGTGGCTAGTTTATTTTAATGTTAAATAACTTATATCTTTGATGGATCCATTGATAAACCCTCTCTTGAGAATATATTACCAAAAAATGAATCTTTATGTAGCCAAACTTTATACTTGTTAAATTTTCATACAACTTATACTTTATTAGGATCTTTAGTAAAATTTTCAAGTGATCTTAAAGCTATTACTTACTCTTAGAATATATAATAATATCATCTATAAATACTAAAAAAAACATCTCAATGTAATCTCTAAATACTTTATTCATTAAATTAATTAAAATAGTGGGGGAATTAGTAAGACCAAATGGAATCACTATAAATTCATACTTTCCATAACTCATATGGTAGGTTGTATTGGGAATGTCTTCAATTTTGAACCTAAATTAATAGTATCCAAATAAAATATCAATCCTATAAAGATATTGGGATCCTTTTAATTGATTGAAAAAAATTTAAATACATGGAAGATGATATATATTATTTATCTTGACTTGTTATGTTCCCAATAATCAAAGAAGATTTGCGTTGATCAATATTTTTTCTTATAAAAAATAACCTTAATGTGATGCACTAGGACAAATTAATCCCTTTTCAAGATTCACCTAGAGTTTCTTATTTAATTATTATATCTCAATTGGGGCCATTATATATGGAGTCCTTAAAATAGGTGTAGCACTAGGTATGATCCCTATTTAAAATTCAACTTCAACATTTATAGGAATTCTTGGAAACTATTCCAGAAAACAGTAAAAAACTCTCCTATAATAGCTATATTTTATACATTTAGTTTCTATATAACCATATAAGATAAATAATCCATTTTAATTAGAATCAATACACATACAATGGTTTTAATTTCCATAAAAAGTTCATATTTATCTTCACATGGATAAATGATCATAGGTTGGTTTGGAATATCAACTGTAACTTCCCTTCCTTGGAAACTAATATGGGATTTGTATAGAGTGATCCAATACATACCCAAAATAACTTCAAAATATAATATATAGAGAATAATAATATTTATAGGAAGCAAATTCCCAAAAAAAATCAATCGAAGAAGAATTATAGACTTGAGATGTTATCGTCATACCATTAAGAGTTTTCACTACTAATTCAACATCTAATAATTGAGGTGGTATCATGATAGTCTTATAAAATTATTTAGATATAAAAGAGTAGGTAGATACAAAATAAAATAATACGTTATTATTTCCAAATTTAATGGTAAGTGTACCTTTCACCACTTTGTTATCATACCCCACATTGACAATAGTGATCTCATGAAATTTCTATTTTTCACTAGGATTAAGAGGTTTCTAATGTCGGTCATTATCATTAAACTTTATATTTGAGAACTGGTTATCATAATAACATTATTACTTAAATTTGAAACACTATAGTGTGGGTGGTTTATTTTATGGAGATTTATATCTATTTATATCATTAGCTATCTTCTTCCCATAACATTGAAATTCAATTTCTCAATGACCTTTTTGTCTAGACATAAATAATTTACTAGTCCCCTTAATAATATTTCCTCTATGTTTACTTCTATAATTTGAGCATAATGCAAGTCTCATCTTCTTATCTTCAAGATTTATATTATTATAATTTCATTTTAATTACTCTATTCTTTTCTTATCAAAACCATGAGATTGATGGGTAACTCTAATTTCCATTTCTACCTTAGTATCACATTTAATGATTTATTCATATCTTCTAAAATTACTTATGGATAACAAGATTTAGATAATTAGTTTTAATCCAATAATGAATCATTCAATATTAATTTTTTGTTTAATGATAATACTAGAAGTTTACCTTTCGAGACTTGTAAAATTTGCTTCATAGGTACCGATGGATTCATAAAACTTTTACCTTAGCTCAAGGAATTCCTTATCTAATTTCGTATGAATAAAAAAAGGAAATTACTTATTGAAAATAACCATATTAACATATCCCATTCTATAGATTAAATTTATTCCCATTTACTTATGTTATTGATGAGAGTCCACCATTGATCTACTTCACCTTCCAAATGATAGAAAAAAAAAATGAATTTTTCATGCTTCGAAAACTAGAGAATATAAAATATATTTTTAGTGGTAATGATCAATTGATCATCAAATAATGGATCAATAACCCTATAATAGAAGGTGTATGTTTCCTCCGTAAGGACTCAACATAATGTTTTACCTTCCTTTTCTAATTTAGAATATTAACATGATTCATGGACTGATAATGTTTTTTAAGTATAGAAATTATATTTTTATTCCAGATCATATAAAATTTGGTTTCTTAGTAGGAAAATAATTTTATTTTCGATCAAATTAATCATTAACAAGGTTTATTAAGATTCTATTCATTGAATAAAATAAAAAATCATAGTGTAAGCAACAATAATCATAGTGAAAAACTATATAATACTAGAAAATCATTAATAATATGTATAAATTAGGGAAATATATTTTCAATATATAAAAACATTGGATTTAGACTAGGTCATACATGGTCAAAGTCTATTAAAATCCTTTTTAATTATTTATAAATAAAATATGAATTAACCTAAGAACATTCCTTAAAAGTTTCTATCATGGTGTGCAGTCTTAGGCCCACTTATCATGCATCGACGACAATTGAGTTAATACCTAATCCACCCCATTAATATTTGTTACCCCTGGGTGAATCTGTGTCACAAACATATCTAGTTTCTAGTATCTAGATAGTATTGTATTTTTTTTAAACCACACTTCTTTCTTTAACATAACATAGAATGTTATCCTATACTTAGTCTTATCCTATGGGTTCTCACTAAGTTTTTCTCATCCTAATTTTCAAAAATAATTAAACATTGATCTGATACAAACTATAGTGACCAAATATTTTCATACATAAATATTACTTCTTGTTAAATGAATATTATTTACATAAAATTATGATCCATTCCATATATGTGATGGTTTAGTGTATTGGAAACTTAGACACATAAACAACTTGTAAATAAACAATATACATAATCTCCCACTTAGTACCTAACAATTATCACCCTTTATATACACATCATACTTAAAAACTTTCTTTATATACTAGGAAAAAAACATAATAAAAAGTGGACTCATATTCTTAGTAAGGGAAAGGAATAGAGATATAAATAATCATTTAATCATAACATGAGAATATGGTAATAAGAACATGAAATTAACCTTTTAAAACCATACCCATAAATTCTTAGATCATAAAAATGAGTCATGGTATAAATCTTGGAAAATTTTATCACATGAATCATAAAGGAGTTGAAAAACAAGAGCCATGAGAATATAACATTGGAATAAGATCTTGTCATAAAATATTGCCATAATTTGTGGCATAATAATAATCATATAAATATTATGTTAAGACTACCCCAAAAGACATTTTTAATAATTTAGGCTTGGTATAACTTCCCATGTACCTACTTCAGGCTTGGGATATCCTCTCATGTACCCTCATTTGAGATTGGGATAACCTTTTTTGTACCCATATTCAGGCTTGGGATAAACTCTAGTATACCCTTTAATATTATAGATCATTAATATTTACCAAATTAATTAGAGGGATATATAATTTCCGTACCAACCATTACATAATCATAATCCATTCATATCTATTCCATAAGATCATACAACATTCATCATATCATTACAGCTTAACTCGTGTAAAATAATCAGGTTCCATAAAAAAATCATCATCATAATCATAAAACATATAGAGAAAGAATAAGGATGTTATAAATATATAATATCCCTAGTAAATAATTAATAATATCAAAGGATGTTATCATAGGTAAATAATTTTATTATAAGATCACTGGAACATTTCTTGTGGAAAATTTCCTTTTCATCTTGAAATAACTCATTTATAATCATAAAATTTATAAAATATTAAGAAAAAATTTTTATTTGAAAATAATCTTGGAAAATTATGAAGTAATATTACATTAATTGATCATTAGTTAATGTTGGAAACTCTATTCATGCCATGTATGTTAAAACCAATCACTACTGGAAATTGATGTTTTCCCAACACTTCTTTACCAACGGTATAACCGTTGGGAAAGGGGTGTCCAACGCACCTTTTCCCAATGGTTCTAGTAGAACCATTGGGAAAGGGTGACCCTTTACCAACAGTTCTATTGAACCGTTGGGAAAGGGTGCCTTGGACACCCCTTTCCCAACGGTTTTTAAAATCCATTGGGAAATATTTACCCCAAATACACAATCAGCCACTGCTCTCCCCCATTCGCGACAAAACCCTAATCTATCCAGGCCTCTGCTCCTCGCACGACTTCCCCCCTCCGAACCTATAAAACTCCATCCAAATCGTCTCAAATCAGGTATTCTATTCTTCATACACATAAAATATTTAAGTTCTACCTTGTTTTTATTGTTATTCATCTCATATTTTAGTTTTAAGTTTTGATTTTGATGTGTATATCATTTTTTTGTGTTTTGATTTAATCTATACTTTATCCATTCCAATCCATTTAATTAATTAAATCCTTAATCCTCCATCAAAGAAGAAGTATATCAAATTCATTGCGGTTGGATTCTAAATTTTCTAAGTATGTGTTTTTATGATTTTTTTCATCTTGTAATTAATTGTTACTTGGAAATTTATTTATATGTGTTTATTAATTTTTAACAAAGTTTTTATGAATTGTTTCCTTAAAATTCCTTGAGGAAAGTGTTTTATTAAAATAATTTTTTTAATAAGGCTTGTGTAATGTAATTTGTTATAGTGCACTATGTGAGTGTGTTTGGTATTTAGTAACACATGAGATAACTGGTGTGTGAGAATGTGTTGTGAAAGAGATTCCATGGTTGGTTCAAGATTATATTTACATTTTGAGCCTATTAATGAGTTGTTTTAAAGATATTTTGAGATATTTACCTTATGTTTATTGGTCAAAACTGGGAGCTGTAAAGGTGGTTCATGATTAAGAAATATAATTACTACTAAACATGTGGATAAACCATGCATAGTAGTGAATTCTTGAAATGTTTGTTATTTTTAGTCCTTTTTTATTTGGAGTTTCTTTTGATGGTGATGTTTCTTATTGATACCTATGATGGGAATTTATTTTAGTTTCTAAATCGGCTGAGACTCCCCCACCATACACAGTGTATGCAACCTCTACCCTTATTTAATCATTCTGTTTACACAACCTATGCAACCTCTACCCTCATTTAATCAGTGAACTCAAGTCATTAATTCAAGACTTCATTCTCACTATCATGTAATAAATTGAATGATGTAAACCCATCCTCACATGATTTCTTACCTTAGATAGTGTCCAACATATGGAATACGAGCTTATGAACTCATCAGTTAACCAGGATTATATATTCCATTTCCCCCAAGATGACTGTACTAATATAACTTTAGGGTCAATTAAATATGGTTCTCATTTTACATTGTATATTATGTGTCCTTCTTGGCCAATACTCACTTTTATGAGGGTGGGGTGCTTTTCACTACCCATACTGGCATGTGTAGACATCCATAAAAATGTTAGATAAGTCACAATTTTAATTCAGTAATGTTGTTATCATTGACATACTTTATTATTAATCTCAAATTTAAAAATAAATGTTTTTGTCTATAATTAATGAAATTAAATTTTTTACAAGCCATGAACAACCTATTATTGTAGAATCCTAAAATTTATTCACCTGTGTGGTGCACTTGACTTGGGGAAGTAATTGGGTAATGAAAGTTATGGCCATAGAGGTTCCAATAATGAGTTATTGAACACGAGTGAATGATTTGGGATGCCTATAACACATAATGGGACCTGAGGCATGTGACTCTTATAGACCTAATGAAAATGAATATAAATAAATTTTAATTTAATTTATGAGTACTTATTCTTTACATTATTTTAATAGTTCACTACATCGACTAGAAACTTATTCCTTTATCGTTTACTTAAATGTATTTTCTATTAAAGTTCAATCATATTGAATTGTTTATGACAAAATGACTTATATAAATTATTTTTACAGAATGGACAGAAGTTGGATGTATGATACCGATCGGATCTCAAGTGATTTTCAAAACAATTTGGAGAGCTTTATAGATTTTTCATTTTATAATGCTTTGATAGTGGTCGCATACACTTCCCATGTTTCAATTGTGTTGGTAGACCTTGGATGAGCCGTGAAGAAGTTAGCTACCACATAACCAAAAATGGTTTTCAAGAAAACTACTTTGTGTGGTATCACAATGGGGAGAAAATGAAATCTCAAATTGGTGATGATCGAAATGAAAGGACTGGAATGGAGAATTTGTTAGATGATCGGTTTCCATTTATTCGTCATCATGAAAAAGAAAGGATTTCGACTCAAGAAGACTTTGATATGAGGACAGCTGATGCATCTAGTGAAAATGATGATATTGATAGGGTGAAAAAATTGAATGATGCTGCCATGACTCCAGTATATCGACAATGCGATAAAATGAAAAAGCTCGAATTGTTAATCTGATTGTTTCATGGGGAAAATATGTATGGGATTTCTAATACAGAAATCGATTACATTCTTACCCTATTGAAGGATTTACTTCTAGATGATGCAGATATTCCCTCAAACCACTATATGGAATGAATGTTAGTTGAGGAACTTAGATTTTCAAGATACAAAATTCATGCTTGCCTGAAAGATAACAGTTTATTCTGGGAGGAAACCGCTGAACGAAATGATTGAATAAAATGTGGCACATCCCGCTGGAAGTCAAAATCTGATGGAACACCATCCCACGTTCCACAGAAAGTAATGTGGCACTTTCCATTGATCCCCAGACTCCAGAATCTTTTTATATCTGATGACATATCAATAAAAATGAGATGGAATAATACTGAGAGAAAGAAGACTAATGATGAGTTGGTTCATCCTGCAGATGGATTTTCATGGAAGATATTTGATGCTTGAAATCCTTATTTTGCAGCTGATGTGCATAATGTGAGGCTGAGTCTTTCATGTGACGGTTTTAATCCGTTTGGGAAGATGATTACTTCACACAACACATGGCCAGTTTTTATACACATTTATAATCTTCCCCCATGGTTGTGTATGAAAAAACATTCAATTTCATGAGTATACTCATATCTGGTCCTTCTGATCCTGGAATTGATATTGATGTATACATGAAACCTTTAATAAAAGAGTTGAAACCTCTTTGGGATGTGGGTGTGCGCACATACGATGAATGTTCGAAAGACATATTTCAGATTCATGTTGCGCTTATGTGGACGATCAATGATTTTCCAACTTATGCAATGATGTCTAGATGGAGCACGAAGGGAAAACTGTCATGCCCAATTTGTATGAAGAATACACGATCCAGAAGACTAAAACATCACTGTAGTTTCAGTTTTATGGGACATCGACGATTCTTTCCAAATGATCATCCATATAGAATGAATCATCAAAGATGTGATAATACCATAGAGACTGATGATCCACCTCAGCGTATGTATGGAACTAATGTTCTTAATGAATTTAAAGATTTCATTTTTTCGTTCGGGAAGGGTCAAATGAAATCTGGAAAGAGAAAGAATTTTTTCAATGAAACCTGTTACAATTGGAGGAAGAGGAGTATCTTTTTTGATTTTCCTTATTGGTCAACCAATTTTTTACGTCATTTCTTAGACGTAATGAATATTGAAAAGAATATATGCAAAATGTTGCTTTCGGTTCTTCTAAATGTCAAGGGGAAGACAAAAGATGATTTATGATCTCGACGTGACTTGGTGGATTGGGGCATCAGACCAGAATTGCATCTTGTGCATATTAGTGAAAATAAATGGCAACTTCCATGTGCTTATTATGTTATGAAACCTACGAAAAAAACAATTTATGGAAGTATTAGAGACTATTAGAGTTCTTGATGGCTATTCAAGAAACATATCTAAATGGGTCAATAGAAGAGAGTTGAAGTAAAATCTTTGAAGACTCATGATTATCACATTCTACTGCATGAGTTGCTTCCAATAGAAATCTGTCATCTTTTGTCCAATAATGTAAGGGTGGATGTTATTCGGTTGTGCCATTTGTTTAGAGATCTTTGTGCTAAGAAGTTGTCCAAGTATTTCTTGCAAAAAATGTTGACAGATGCCCCATTAATTTTGTGTGAGTTGGAGAAAATATTTCCTCCATCATTTTTCACATGCATGCTGCATCTGACTGTCCATATTCCAACTAAAATAATTCTCGGAGGACCTATTTCTTTTCTTTGGATGTATCCAACTGAAAGAAATATGTTCACATTAAAGTCTTATGTCCGAAACAAAAATCATACTGAAGGTTCTATCGTGAACAGTTACTTGGCTCAAGAATGTATGGATTTCTGCTCAATGTATTTGTCTGATCTTAATACAAGAATGAACAGACCAATGAGAAATAAAGAAGAAAAATATGAGAAAATTGAACCCAGTTTTCCATCACTTCCTCAAACAGGAGGAATTCATGGATCATATACATTGAAGACATTAAGCCATGAAGAGCAGAAGATGGCACATCACACAGATTTGTTCAACTGTGATTTGTTCGATGACTATATCAGGTAACTAAATTGAATATGTATATCTTAAATATATATATATGTTAAACTATTCATATTTTTTATCAATAGGGAACATAAAACAATGATAAATAGGAAGCATCATTCTTTATCTTTGAGACAGAGAGAGACTTTTCATAGCAAAGAGTTTTCTGCTTGGTTAAAATTGAAGGTAAAAATATTACTGTTTAAAATAATTATATCAATATTTAATTAAATTTAATAGTCATTTATATTGCAGGTATTGAGTTTTTCTGCTGACTCTGTCTCTGAGGAAATAAGAGCATTGGATTTTGGTCCTAATACCGTGGTTCGTGACTGTAAATCAATTGTTATCAATGGGTACAGATTTATTGTCACTGAATGAGAAAAGAACATGAGAACACAACATGATGGTGTTATGGTTACTGCCACAATAGATTGTTATGCCAGTGTATCAGATAGTAGACCACGATTTGAAAATGTGGGTTACTAAGGAGTTGTTGAGAAAATAATAATATTGGATTATTACTCTCATGGACGAGTCACAATGATGAAATGTCATTGGTTTGATTCAATGATGAGGCAAGGCACATTTATTAATGATTTTGGATTTCGATTAATTAATATGACTCTCACTCTTGCTACCGAAGAACCATATGTGTTGGCATCAATGGATAAAAAAGTTTTTTATGTCAAAGACCAACTTCAACCTGAATTTGGTGTCAAAGCTGAAGTAATTCCAAGAAATATTTGTGATGATGGTGATGATGGAATTGACACTGTCCATAGTGCAATTAGAACCAATCCATTTATTTCTTTTGATGAATCCAATAGCTCAATTGTCATAGTTGATTGTGAACCTAAAGTTGTGGTTGATAATATACAGAATCATTAATCCATGTTCTCAATTCTTTTGGTTTACCTCGATTTGGGTTGTTAAGGTTGGAAATATTCAAATTGATTTAGTATTAATCACAAATATGTTTTAGCTGACTTGACCGTTATGTGAATTTTCAATGTTTATTGGTTGATGTTTTATTTGAATTGAATTTTCTAATTTGGAATTGAACTGTATTCAAACCTAGTAAAACAATATTTCTAACTTGGTGAACATTACAACTTGTATGTTTTATTAAATCCATTCAAGCTCTTATAAAACAATTGATAGCTGAATTACCAATGAATCCCCATATTCCCTCATATATTTAGTTTTTTGGTTTACACATAAGTTTACTTTTTCTAATTAATTACATATTTGTTTTCAAAAGCAGGAAATGCAGCCAATTGAAGAGAGACGAAGGAAAAAAAATGATAGAGAAAAATCGTCGAATGGCAGAGATGGGTGTTCCATAATTAGTGAATATAGTGAGTACTTTATTTCAAATATATATATTTAAAGAATATATAATGTCATGTGATTAATTTTTTTGTAAACATTTTTTTAGGATCCACCTATACGTCAACAGTTATTCGACGAGGATCCTAGTACTGGTCCTAGTACTCAGGTCGGTGGTACAAGGAGGGTTCGTACTAGAGGTGGATGAGCAGCTGCGCATACCCAACTAGACCCTGCCCCTCCCACTAACATGTCATACTTCCCACATTCCGATCCCGGTGTGTCGTTAGGGACACATAGAATATTTAGGCTTCCCATGTTTTCTCTACCTTTTGCATCTTCTGGCCCATCATTTTCACATCCCATGATGATTCCCACTCCCCAGTCCGAATCCGGTCATACAGCTGTCCCATCTTCTTTTCCTTCTACTTCTGTCTCTTTGAGCTTCTATATTCTATCGTCTTCGACTCTTATTCCACCACAGGGTGTTCCATTAGTTTCTGTGGATCCGGCGGCACTCAACGATCAGACTGACGCATGTATATTTGTAGAACCCTAACAAATTTTTATTGCAATATTTATTTTCATTATGACATGTTTTGATAAAATATTTGTTTTTATTTCATGAAAGATACATCTACTAACAGGAGGAGGGGGCGGGGGAGTACACGCATGCGTTCAGTGTGGAACCACCGCACACAGGTTATGGTGGATTACAATGAAGACAACCAAATGGTTGAGAAAACAGGGCAGCAATGTCGGAGTTTTTTGGCGACGCTTTCCAAATACTCCGACATCATTCCCGTCAGCCCGATATCATGGAGACATTTGCCACATGAGGTCAAGGATAGATCTTGGGCAAAGATATGGGTAAAAAAATCTGTTTTATTTAATGCCATGAATTATTTTTGTATTTATATGAATTAATATTTTGATTTCAGCTTCGATTTAATTTTCCCGATGGTGAGGGTGCACGACCGGAATGTCTAAAGGATTTAGGCGATATTTGGAGAGCCTACAAGAATGAGTTATATATTGGATGGCATGCTAGAGTTGGCACTAAGTTAGAGGTGGTACCAGTCGTGGATGATTGTCCTATAGAGCAGTATCGTCAGATGATTACTCATTGGACGAGTACCCAGTTTAAGGTATGAATTACATTTGAGGTATTTAAATAATAAATTTCATGTTTTGAATTAATATTATCATTTTCATTATTAAATTTTATATAGGAATCATTTGGAAAAAATAAAAAAAACATTGATGCAAAAAAATACCTCCACACACTAGGAAGTACTACGATGCCAGATCATGAGAGGAAGCAGGTATGACAATTGTTTATAAGTTTTCTTTGCGACTTATATTTTATTTTGTTTCCTCAATTATTTAATCGTTTGCTGAAGTTTTCATATAAATTTAGTTTTCAATGTCATTTTATAGGCAAACACAGAATATTGAAGGGTGTGTGCCTCGATCAAAACTGTTTTGCTCGAGTAGACGAAAAAAGGATGGAAGTGCCGTAAACGAAGGGACTTAGCAGCAGATTTTAAGTTTTAATCTTTTGATTTTATATTTTAATATCTATTTTTTAACTTAATAATATATTATATTTTTAACAGGCTTCTTTAGAGGTCCTTGATTCCCAAGAACCAGACAATTTTGGGCCAACTGATCACTTACATTAGGTGTTGGGAGAGGAGAATCCTGGTAGAGTACGCTGCCGACCTAGGATAGCCCCGACGAGGTATTGTCCCTCCTCAGGTACGAGTTTTAGTGCCACCGAGCTGCAGAAAGTTAGGGAATAGGCAGAACAACCTGAGAAAAGGGCCACAGAGATGGAAGAACAGTCTGCTAGGGCAAACAGTGCATTTATGAAATTTATTGAAGTTCTATGTCCAACACTTCCAGCAGTGGCCAACCCATCTTTTGATGAATATATGTCGTCGATACATTCTATATATGGTGAAACATGTGGCAGTTCTAGTGGTGTTTAGGATGATTTCCAGCTTGACGATGATCATGGTGAGGAGTTTAATATAGAAAAGGAGGGAGAGGAGGAGGGAGAGGCGGGTGGCTAGGGGGAGAAGGAGGGCGAGGGCGAGGAGGAGGGCGCTGAGGAGGGCGAGGACGATGATGGGGATGAGGATGAGGGTGATGATGATAATGATGATGGTGATGGTGATGTGGGAAAAATTGATCCGTTACATTTTTGACTAATATTACTGAGATTTAATGTTTAATCCATTCTAGTTGTTGGTTTTATCTAGACCTGTAGTATAGTATTGGAGTTGAGTTATTTTTATATATTATCTATTTTTATGGATGTTGTTGTCTTTTAGTGGTTGTATGTTTGGGAAATCCCTGGACAGCCCCCCTCCTTCCTGAACCCTATGTTGTACCTCTCGTTCCCCTCATTGTTTGATTTTCATGATCACAATCACCTTATTATTTGTCTAATATTGTTTGAAGTGTTTTTGAATGATAGGCACAAGGTTGCCAAGAAGTTGGCCCAAGAAAGAATCTCAAAGTGGACTGAATTGCAGTCCACCGGCCAACCGGTGTGATAGCACCGGCCAGCCGGTGGACCTGGCAGAGGCATTGCCCACTGCCAGGTTCCACCGGTCCGCCGGTGGCTCTGTCACCGGCCAGCCGGTGGCCATGCACCGGCCAGCCGGTAGCCCAGTCAAACTAGCCGTTGCAGTTTGGCCAGGCTAGCCCACTTGGCTCCCAACGGCTCTTTAAGCCTCTCCAACGGCTCCGAAGACTCCAAAAGGGTTCCTTGACTATAAATAAAGGCCAAGGAAGCCCCGGACACCAACCGGATCACATACCAAGCCAACGGACATATTTTGTATCAATTGGACAACCTCCGGCGAACTTCCTTCAAGGAACCGACCTTGCTCCAACAACTTCCACATCCAAGGAGCTCCTTCAAAGAAGCTTGGAAGCGGCCTTCAACATCTCCAATCAATCAAAGGCGCCCAAGAATTCCTTAAATACGGTTTTTCTTGTTTATCTATTTTGAGCTTAATTTGGGTTTGTGTCTACAAACCACTCTATTTCTCATCCCCTCTTTCTTTTGGGTTTCACATCACCATTAAGGTGTGAAAAGGTTGTCAAGCTTTCCTTTAAATAGCTTGAGACATAGGTGAGCTATCCTTCACCTGTAAGAAGGATAGTGGGTTCTTGCTAAACCATTAAAAGCAAGTGGGTTCTTGCTCAACCATCAAAAGCAAGCTGTAATAGGTCCTAGTGCTACCTCAAAGCCTAGTGGGTTTCTTGCTAAAACCATTGAAAAGCAAGCGGTAGGAATCTCTCAACGGTTTAGTTGGGAGCGGAGACGTAGGCCGGGTTTTTGGCCGAACTCCGTTATCAATTTTTGTGTCTTGCCTCATTTATTTCCACTGCACCTTTAACTTTGATTTTAATTTGTTAATCATTTTTTAAAAGGCAATTCACCCCCCCTCTTGCCATCCTTCCTGTTTTTCTCTGCCCAGCAATTGGTATCAGAGGGAAAATTTGAATAATTCCCTAAACCGGTTTCAAATTAAAGATCCTTTTTGATGGCTTCTACCGCTTCTTCTTCTCAAACCCTCGAAGGTCATTCATTGGGTCGTGCTCCATTGTTTGATGGAACCGACTATTCTTTTTGGAAAACCCGCATGACCACTTTTTTAAAAAGTATTGGTTATCCAATTTATAAAATTGTTATGCAAGGATTTTCCCTCTCCTCTCCCGATGAGTCTAAATGGACCCCCAATGACATTGCTTATTTTGAGCTTGATGGCAAAGCCATGAACGCTCTTCATTGTGGTCTTGACCGTAATGTTTTTAATTGCATTTCTACTTTCTCCACTTCACATGATATTTGGAAATATTTAGAGCTAACCCATGAAGGTACTAGCGAGGCTCCAAAGCAAGAATCCGATCAAAAGCAAGAACCCGGCGAAAAGATCAAGCCCGTTTGCCCACCTCACAAGAAAAGGGCCAAGAAGAAGAATAAGAAGGATTTAAAGAAAACTTGGAGTGATAGCTCCTCCTTCTCTTCTTTCTCCTCGAGCGACAATGGTAATAATTGCCTAATGGCAAAACATGAGGTATCTTCCTCCTCTTCCTCCTCTAGTTCTTCTAATTCATTTAATCTTCTATCTTATGAAGAACTCTCACACGCTAGAGACCAACTAGAAAAAGGTTTTCATGAATTATCGTCAAAATTTGTTGCTTTAAAAAAGAATTTCAAAAAACTCTCCTCCGAAAAAGAACAACTTCTCAAAGAGAAGGAGGAACTCTCCCTAAAAATCCAAAATTTCCCAAATGTTGATTCTTTGGAATCAACCATCAAGGACCTTAGAGAATCCTTAGCCAAGTTCACCCAAGGTGAAAAAAATTTGACCAAATTATTGGGTTCTCAAAGGGTTTCTAGGACCACTCAAGGACTTGGCTATACCAACCAAGCCTCCTCCTCCCATGCACCCACTGTTTTTGTAAGGGGGAGCTCTAGTTTTAAATTTTGTAATTATTGTAAGAAACCCGGGCACCTCATTTATGAGTGTGATTGCAAAAATGCCCGGTACGGTCAACCCAAATCTATTTTTTATTCGGACGAGTTTTATAGGAGAAGACCCGCCATGAAACAAATTTGGATTGAAAAATCCCTTTTGGCGAGTCTCTCCGGGCCAAAAATAGTTTCGTTTCCCCGATGATCTTTTGTTTTATTTAGGGGGAGAAATTTTCTTAAATTCAAAAATCTCTTTCGATTCATTTTTCAATTTAAATTCATTTTTGATTCAAAACTCTCAATTTCAAAAATTTCATTTGGTTTCAAATTTCAAATTTCAATTGGTTTTTGATTCAAAACTTTCAATTCAAACTGTTATTCAAATTTTCACTTCAATTTCAAAAATCTCAATTGATTTTTGAATTCTCATATCTAGTTTTTCAAACCCTTTCCCTCAATCAAGTTTTATGCCCCGTGCTATTTTGATAATCACAAAGGGGGAGAAATTCTTGATTGATTGGGGGAGAATCCTTTTGATCATGCTTAGCATTTACTTTCCTTATCCTTTAAGCATGTCTTTCTTTTATGTGTTTTACATTTTTTGTTTTGGTGATTATGATCATCAAAATAGGGGGAGATTGTTGTACCTCTCGTTCCCCTCGTTGTTTTATTTTCATGATCACAATCACCTTATTATTTGTCTAATATTGTTTGAAGTGTTTTTGAATGATAGGCACAAGGTTGCCAAGAAGTTGGCCCAAGAAAGAATCTCAAAGTGGACTGAATTGCAGTCCACCGGCCAACCGGTGTGATAGCACCGGCCAGCCGGTGGACCTGGCAGAGGCATTTCCCACTGCCAGGTTCCACCGGTCAGCTGGTGGCTCTGTCACCGGCCAGCCGGTGGCCATGCACCGGCCAGCCGGTAGCCCAGTCAAACTAGCCGTTGCAGTTTGACCAGGCTGGCCCACTTGGCTCCCAACGGCTCTTTAAGCCTCTCCAACGGCTCCGAAGACTCCAAAAGGGTTCCTTGCCTATAAATAAAGGCCAAGGAAGCCCCGGACACCAACCGGATCACATACCAAGCCAACGGACATATTTTGTATCAATTGGCCAACCTCCGGCGGACTTCCTTCAAGGAACCCACCTTGCTCCAACAACTTCCACATCCAAGGAGCTCCTTCAAAGAAGCTTGGAAGCGGCCTTCAACATCTCCAATCAATCAAAGGCGCCCAAGACTTCCTTAAATACGGTTTTTCTTGTTTATCTATTTTGAGCTTAATTTGGGTTTGTGTCTACAAACCACTCTATTTCTCATCCCCTCTTTCTTTTGGGTTTCACATCACCATTAAGGTGTGAAAAGGTTGTCAAGCTTTCCTTTAAATAGCTTGAGACATAGGTGAGCTATCCTTCACCTGTAAGAAGGATAGTGGGTTCTTGCTAAACCATTAAAAGCAAGTGGGTTCTTGCTCAACCATCAAAAGCAAGCTGTAATAGGTCCTAGTGCTACCTCAAAGCCTAGTGGGTTTCTTGCTAAAACCATTGAAAAGCAAGCGGTAGGAATCTCTCAACGGTTTAGTTGGGAGCGGAGACATAGGCCGGGTTTTTGGCCGAACTCCGTTATCAATTTTTGTGTCTTGCCTCATTTATTTCCGCTGCACCTTTAACTTTGATTTTAATTTGTTAATCATTTTTTAAAAGGCAATTCACCCCCCCTCTTGCCATCCTTCCTGTTTTTCTCCGCCCAACACCCTAGACAACCCCCCACCATCCTCCTTAGACCCCGGACAGCCCCCCGAACAGCCCCCCCACCATCCTCCTTGGTCCCCAGACAGCCCCCCGGACAGCCCCCCAGAGACCCCCCGGACAGCCCTCCGAACAACCCCCCAGACAGCCCCCCCGGACAGCCCCCACCCTTCTCCTTGGACCCCATACAACCCCCCAAACACCCTCCGGACAGCCCCCCGCACAGCCCCCACCCTCCACCCTGGTCTTCAGACAGCCCCCCCAGACACCCACCGGACAGCCCCCCACCCACCTTGATTTCATTTACTACTAGAAAATCTATAATATATATTTTATTTATTTTCATCATGATAATCAATGTAAATCACATTTACACATCTAATCAATATCATATATTCTCAGTATGTTATAAAAGTGATGTATTCATTGGTCATGGCATTGTTAGCTCTGAAATGTTTCATAGCATGATAAACTAAAATCTAATCCATACTAAGAATGATATAAAAATAATCTATATGAATTTCCAAAAGATTTTAAGTAAATACCATTCCACTAATAGAAACATGAGAATTCTCATAAATCATGTTTACCTTAATATTTCCACGGTTTGGCCGGGATCACTCTAAGTGGCTCTATTTTGTTTAAAATAGACAACATTTTAAGTACATACGGAAAACTGACCAAATGGATTATGATTGTGTTGATACTTTAGAACAACGATACATGGGTCATATGTGACGTGTAAGAATCAACCCTACCTTAATCTGATACGCGGTGTGGCTGGCACAACTCAAAGTGTCTCTCTTTTGTTTAAAATTGACTTTATTTTAAGTGAACACAACAACTAGAAAATGGAAAACCAACCAAACAGATTTTGATTGTGTCAATACTTTAGCACAATGATCCATGGGTCATATGTGATGTGCATGAGTCAACCTTGCCTCAATCCGAGGCACGGTGTGGCCGACACCATTCATAGTGTCTCTCTTTTGTTTAAAATGGACATCATTTTAAGTGAAAATAAAAAATGACATAAGAAAAACTGACCAAAAGCATTTTAAATGTGTTGATTCTTTAGGAAAACGATCCATGGGTCATATGTTACATGTACGAGTCAAGCCCGCCTCAATCCGAGGCGCAGTGTGGCCGACACCATTCATAGTGTCTCTCTTTTGTTTAAAATGGACATCATTTTAAGTGAAAACAACAACTGACATAAGAAATAATGACCAAACGCATTCTAAATGTGTTGATGCTTTAGGAAAATGATCCATGGTTCATATGTGCCGTGTACGAGTCAACCCTGCCTCAATCCGAGGGGCGATGTAGCCCACACCATTCATAGTGTCTCTCTTTTGTTTAAAATGGACATCACTTTAAGTGAAAACAACAATTGACATACGGAAAACTGACCAAACGCATTAAAAATGTGTTGATGCTTAGAAAAGAGATCCATGGGTCATATGTGACGTGTACCAATAAACCCCGCCTTAATCCGAGGAAAGGTGTGGCCGTGATCACTCTAAGTGGCACTCTTTTGTTTAAAATGGACATCATCTTAAGTACATATAGAAAACTGAACAAACGGATTATGATTGTGTTTATACTTTAGAAAAACGATCCACGGGTCATATGTGATGTGTACGAATCAACACCACCTTAATTTGAGATGTGGTGTGGCCGGCACCACTCAAAGTGTCTGTCTTTTGTTTCAAAAGGACATCATTTTAAGTGAAAAACATCAACTGACATACAGAAAACCAACTAAATACATTCTTATTGTGTTGATACTTTAGGAAAATGATTGATGGGTCATTTGAGATGTGTACGAGTCAACCCTGTCTAAATTTGAGACACGGTGTGGCCGATACCACTCTAATCGTGTCTCTTCTGTTTAAAATGGACAAGATTATAAGTGAAAAGAACAACTGGCATACGGAAGACTGAAAAAACACATTCTGAATCTGTTGATAATTTATCACAATGATCCATGGGTCATATGTGACGTGTATGAGCCAACCTGAGCTCAATCCGAGTCGTGTTGTGGTCAGGATCGGTCTAAGTGTCTCTCTTTTGTTTAAAATGGACAATATTTTAAGTATATACGGAAAACCAACCAAACACATTTAGTTTCTATTGAAACTTTAGGAGAATGATCCATGGGTCATATGTGACATGTATGAGTCAACCTTGCCTCAATTCGAGCCGCGGTGTGGCCGAAACCGCTCAAAGTGTCTCTATTTTGTTTAAAATTGACTTCATTTTAAGTGAAAACAAAACTAGTATACGGAAAACAGACCAAACATATTTTTATTATGTTGATAATTTAGCACAACGATGCATGGGTCATATGTGACGTGCATGAGTCAACCCCGCCTCAATATGAGGTGCGGTGTGGCCGAAACCATTCATAGTGTCCCTCTTTTGTTTAAAATGGACATCATTTTAAGTGAAAACAACAATTGATATACGAAAAACTGACCAAATGCATTCGAAATGTATTTATACTTTAGGAAAACGATCCATGGGACATATGTGATGTGTACTAGTCAACCCTGCCTCAATCCAAGGCATGGTGTGGCCGACAACATTCATAGTGTCTCTCTTTTGTTTAAAATGGACATCATTCTAAGTGAAAACAACAACTGACATACGAAAAATGGACCAAACGCATTCGAAATGTCTTGATGATTTCAGAAAAAGATATATGGGTCATATGTGATGTGTACGAGTAAACCCCGCCTCAATCTAAGGAGCGGTGTGGCCCACACCATTCATAGTGTCTCTCTTTTGTTTAAAATGGACATCATTTTATGTGAAAACAACAACTGACATATGAAAAACTGACCAAACTCATTCGAAATGTGTTGATGATTTAGGAAAATGATACATGGGTCATATGTGACGTGTACGTGTCAACCCCGCCTTAATCCGAGGCACGGTGTGGCCGAGATCACTCTAAGTGGTTCTCTTTTGTTTAAAATGGACAACATTTTAAGTACATACGGAAAACTGACGAAACGGATTCTGATTTTTTTGATACTTAAGCACAACGATCCATGGGTCATATGCGGAATGTACGAATCTACCCCGTCTCAATCTGAGATGCGGTGTGGCCAGAACCACTCAACATGTCTATCTTTTGTTTCAAAAGGACATCAGTTTAAGTGAAAAACATCAACTAGCATACGGAAAACTGACCAAACACATTAGGATTGTGTTGATAATTTAGGAAAATGATCCATGGGTCATTTGAGACGTGTAAAAGTCAACCAAATCTAAATCTGAGATGCGGTGTGGCCGATACCACTCTAGTTGTGTCTCTTTTGTTTAAAATGGATAGGATTATAATTGAAAAGAACAACTGGCATACAGAAAACCAACCAAAAGCATTCTTAATCTGTTTATAATTTATCAAAATGATCCATGGGTCATATGTGATGTGTACGAGCTAACTCGGGCTCAATCCAAGTCACGGTGTGGTCGAGATCGGTCTAAGTGTCTCTCTTTTGTTTAAAATGGACAACATTTTAAGTACATATGGAAAACTGACCAAACGCATTCGGTTTCTATTGAAACTTTAGGAGAACGGTCCATGGGTCATATGTGACGTGTACGAGCCAACCTCGCCTCAATCTGAGGCGCGGTGTGGCCGAAACCACTCAAAGTGTCTCTCTTTTGTTTAAAATTAACATCACTTTAAGTGAAAACAACAACTAGCATACGGAAAACCAACCAAACAGATTCTGATTGTGTCGATACTTTAGAACAATGATCCATAGGGAATATGTGATGTGAACAAGTCAACCCCACATCAATCTAAGGTGCGGTGTGTCCGACACCATTCATAGTGTCTCTCTTTTGTTTAAAATGGTCATCATTTTAAGTGAAAACAACAACTGACATACGAAAAACTGACCAAACACATTTGAAATGTTTTGATGATTTGGAAAACTATCCATGGGTCATATGTGATGTGTACGAGTCATCCTCGCCTCAATTTGAGGCACGGTGTGGCTGACACCATTCATAGTGTATCTCTTTTGTTTAAAATGGACATCATTTTAAGTGAAAACAACAACTGACATACAAAAAACTGACCAAATGCATTCAAAATGTGTTTATGCTTTAGTAAAAATATCAATGGGTCATATGTGACGTTTACGATTCAACCTCGCCTCAATCCGAGGTGCGGTGTGGCCTACACCATTCATAGTGTCGCTCTTTTGTTTAAAATGGACATCATTTTAAGTGAAAACAACAACTGACATACAAAAAACTGACCAACGCATTCAAAATGTGCTTATTCTTTTGGACAATGATCCATGGGTCATATTTGTTGTGTATGAATCAACCCCGCCTTAATCCGAGGCACGGTGTGGTTGAGATCACTCTAAGTGGCTCTCTTTTGTTTAAAACGGACAACATTTTAAGTACATATGAAAAACTGACCAAACAGATTCTGATTGTATTGATACTTTATCACAACAATACATGGGTCATATGTGACGTGTAAGAATCAACCCTGCCTCAATATGAGATTTGGTGTGGCCGACACCACTCAAAGTGTCTGTCTTTTGTTTCAAAAGGACACCATTTTAAGTGAAAAACATCAACTGGCATATGGAAAACCGACCAAATTCATTCGGATTGTATTGATAATTTAGTAAAATTATCCAAGGGTCATTTGAGATGTGTACGAGTCAACCCCATCTAAATCTTAGATGCGGTGTGGCCGGTACCACTCTAACTGTGTCTCTTTTGTTTAAAATGGACAGGATTATAAGTGAAAAGAACAACCGGCATACGTAAATCTGACCAAACGCATTCAGAATCTGTTAATAATTTATCACAATGATCCATGGGTCATATGTGACATGTATGAGCCAACCCGGGCTCAATATGAGTCGCGGTGTGGTCGGGATCGGTCTAAGTGTCTCTCTTTTGTTTAAAATGGACAACATTTTAAGTACATACGGAAAACCAACCAAACGCATTCAGTTTCCATTGAAACTTTAGGATAACGATCCATGGGTCATATGTGATGTGTAAGAGTCAACCTCTCCTCAATCCGAGGCGCAGTGTGGCCGAAACCACTCAAAGTGTCTCTCTTTTGTTTAAAATTGACTTCATTTTAAGTGAAAACAACAACTAGTATACGAAAAACTGACCAAACGAATTTTGATTGTGTCAATAACTTAGAACAATGATCCATGGGTCATATGTGACGTGCATGAGTCAACCCAGCCTCAATCTGAGGCGCGGTTTGGCCGACACCATTCATAGTGTCTCTCTTTTGTTTAAAATGGGCATCATTTTAAGTGAAAACAACAACTGATATACGAAAAACCGACCAAATGCATTCAAAATGTATTGATGCTTCAGTACAACGATCCATGTGACATATGTGATGTGTACTAGTCAACCCCACCTCAATCCAATGCGCGGTGTGGCTGACACTATTCATAGCGTCTCTCTTTTGTTTAAAATGGACATCATTTTAAGTGAAAACAACAACTGACATACGAAAAATGGACCAAACGCATTCGCAATGTGTTGATGATTTAGGAAAAAGATCCACGGGTCATATGTGACATGTACGAGTAAACCGCGCCTCAATCCGAGGTGCGGTGTGGCCCACACCATTCATAGTCTCTCTCTTTTGTTTAAAATGGACATCATTTTAAGTGAAAACAACAACTGACATACGAAAAACTGACCAAAATCATTCAAAATGTGTTGACGATTTAGGAAAATGATACATGTGTCATATGTGATGTGTACGAGTCAACCCCGCCTTAATACGAGGCACGGTGTGGCCGAGATCACTCTAAGTGGCTCTCTTTTGATTAAAATGGACAACATTTTAAGTACATACGGAAAACTAACGAAACAGATTCTGATTGTGTTGATACTTTAGAAAAACTATCCATGGGTCATATGTGACATGTAAGAATCAACCCTGCCTCAATCTGAGATGCAGTGTGGCTGGAACCACTCAAAGTTTCTATCTTTTGTTTCAAAAGGAAATCATTTTAAGTGAAAAACATCAACTGGCATACGGAAAATCGACCAAACACATTCGGATTGTGTTTATACTTTAGGAAAATGATCCATGGGAATTTGAGACGTGTACAAGTCAACCAAATCTAAATCTGAGACGCGGTGTGGCTGGTACCACTCTAACTGTGTCTCTTTTGTTTAAAGTGGACAGGATTATAAGTTAAAAGAACAACTGGCATACAAAAAACCAATCAAACGCATTCGTAATCTGTTGATAATTTACCAAAATGATCCATGGGTCATATGTGATGTGTACGATCCAACTCGGGCTCAATCCAAGTCATGGTGTGGTTGGGATCGGTCTAAGTGTCTCTCTTTTGTTTAAAATGGACAACATTTTATGTTCATAAGGAAAACCGACCAAACGCATTCAGTTTCTGTTGAAAATTTTGGATAACGATCCATGGGTCATATGTGACATGTACGAGTCAACCTAGCCTCAATCTAAGGCGTGGTGTGTCCGAAACCACTCAAAGTGTCTCTCTTTTGTTTAAAATTAACTTCATTTTAAGTAAAAACAACAACTAGCATACGGAAAACCGACCAAACGGATTCTGATTGTGTCGATACTTTAGCACAATGATCCATGGGGCATATGTGATGTGCACAAGTCAACCCCACCTCAATATGAGGCGCAGTGTAGCTGACACCATTCATAGTGTCTCTCTTTTGTTTAAAATGGACATCATTTTAAGTGAAAACAACAACTGACATCCAAAAAACTAACCAAATGCATTCGAAATGTGTTGATGCTTTAGGAAAGCGATCCATGAGTCAAATGTGACGTGTAAGAGTCAAACCTACCTCAATTTGAGGCACGGTGTGGCCGACACCATTCATAATGTCTCTCTTTTGTTTAAAATGGACATCATTTTAAGTGAAAACAACAACTGACATAAGAAAAATTGACCAAATGCATTCGAAATGTGTTGATGCTTTAGGAAAACGATCCATGGGTCATATGTGATGCTTACGAGTCAACATTGCCTCAATCTGAGGTGCGGTGTGGCCCACACCATTCATATCGTCTCTCTTTTGTTTAAAATGGACAACATTTTAAGTGAAAACAACAACTGACATAAGAAAAACTGACCAAACACATTCAAAATGTGCTTATGATTTAGGAAAATGATCCATGGGTCATATGTGACGTGTACGAATCACCCCTGCCTTAATCCGAGGCACGGTGTGGCTGAGATCACTCTAAGTGGCTCTATTTTGTTTAAAATGGACAATATTTTATGTACATATGAAAAACTGACCAAACGGATTCTGATTGTGTTGATACTTTATAAAAATGATACATGGGTCATATGCGACGTGTACAAATCAACCCCACCTCAATCTGAGATGTGGTGTGGCTGGAACCACTCAAAGTGTCTGTCTTTTGTTTCAAAAGGACATCATTTTAAGTGAAAAATATCAACTAGCATACGGAAAACCAACCAAACGCATTAGGATTGTGTTGATACTTTAGGAAAATGATCCATGGGTCATTTGAGATGTGTAAGAGTCAACCCTGTCTAAATCCGAGACGCGGTGTGGCCGGTACCACTCTAACTGTGTCTCTTTTGTTTAAAATGGACAGGATTATAAGTGAAAAGAACAACTGGCATACAGAAATCTGACCAAACACATTCAGAATCTATTGATTATTTATCACAATGATCCATGGGTCATATGTGACATGTAAGATCCAACCTGGGATCAATCCGAGTCACGGTGTGTCCAGGATCAATCTAAGTATCTCTCTTTTGTTTAAAATGGACAACATTTTAAGTACATACGGAAAACCGACCAAACGAATTTGGTTTCCATTGAAACTTTAGGAGAACGATCCATGGGTCATATGTGACATGTAAGAGTCAAACTCGCCTAAATCTGAGGCGCGGTGTGGCTAACACCACTCAAAGTGTCTCTCTTTTGTTTAAAATTGACTTCATTTTAAGTGAAAACAACAACTAGCATACGGAAAACCGACCAAATGGATTCTGATTGTGTCGATACTTTAGAAAAATGATCCATGGGTCATATGTGACATGTACGAGTCAACTACACCTCAATCCGAGGCATGGTGTGGCCGACACCATTCATAGTGTCTCTCTTTTGTTTAAAATGGACATCATTTTAAGTGAAAACAAAAATTGACATACGAAAAACCAACCAAACACATTCGAAATGTGTTGATGCTTTAGGAAAATGATCCATGGGTCATATGTGACGTGTACGAGTCAACCCCGCCTCAATCCAAGGTGCGGTGTAGCCGACACCATTCATAGTGTCTCTCTATTGTTTAAAATAGACATCATTTTAAGTGAAAACAACAACTGTCATAAGAAAAACTGAACAAATGCATTAGAAATGTGTTTATGCTTTAGGAAAAAAATCCATGGGTCATATGTAACGTGTACGAGTCAACCCCACCTCAATATGAGGTGTGGTGTGGCCCACACCATTCATAGTGTATCTCTTATGTTTAAAATGGACATCATTTTAAGTGAAAACAACATCTAACATATGAAAAACTGACCAAATGAATTCTAAATGTGTTTATGATTTAGGAAAACGATCCATGGGTCATATGTCATGTGTACGAGTCAACCCCTCCTTAATCTGAGGCACGGTGTGGTCGAGATCACTCTAACTGGATCTCTTTTGTTTAAAATGGATAACATTTTAAGTATATACGGAAAACTAACCAAACAGATTCTGATTGTGTTGATACTTTAGCACAATGATCCATGGGTCATATGTGACGTGTATGAATCAACCCCGCCTCAATCTGAGACGCGGTGTGGCCGACACCACTCAAAGTGTCTGTCTTTTGTTTCAAAAGGACACCTTTTTAAGTGAAAGACATCAACTGACATACGGAAAACTGACCAAATGCATTTTTATTGTGTTGATACTTTAGTAAAATGATACATTGGTCATTTGAGATGTGTACGAGTCAACCCCATCTAAATCCGAGATGCGGTGTGGCCGGTACCACTCTAACTGTGTCTCTTTTGTTTAAAATGGATAGGATTATAAGTGTAAAGAACAACTGACATACGGAAAACTGACCAAACACATTCAGAATCTACTGATAATTTATCACAATGATCCATGGGTCATATGTGACGTGTACGAGCCAACCCGGGCTAAATCCGAGTCGTTGTGTGGCCAGGATCAATCTAAGTGTCTCTCTTTTGTTTAAAATGGACAACATTTAAAGTACATACATAAAGCTGACCAAACGGATTCGGTTTCCATTTAAACTTTTGTAGAATGATCCATGGGTCATATGTGACGTGTACGAGTCAACCACGCCTCAATCTGAGGTGTGGTGTGGCCGACACCACTCAAAGTGTCTCTCTTTTGTTTAAAATTGACTTCATTTTAAGTGAAAACAACAATTAGCATATGGAAAACTGACCAAACGGATTCTGATTGTGTAGATACTTTATCAAAACGATCTATGGGTCATATGTGACGTGTACGAGTCAACCCCGCCTCAATCTGAGGTGCAGTGTGGCCGACACCATTCATAGTGTCTCTCTTTTGTTTAAAATGGACATAATTTTAAGTGAAAACAACAACTGACATATGAAAAACTGAACAAATGAATTGGAAATGTGTTTATGCTTTAGGAAAATGATCCATGGGTCATATGTGACGTGTACGAGTCAACCCCGCCTCAATCTGAGGTGCGGTGTGGCCGGGATCACTCTAAGTGTCTCTCTTTTGTTTAAAATGGACATCATTTTAAGTACATACGGAAAACTAACCGAACGGATTATTATTGTGT
This sequence comes from Viscum album, assembly GCA_963277665.1. Lineage (NCBI taxonomy): Eukaryota > Viridiplantae > Streptophyta > Magnoliopsida > Santalales > Viscaceae > Viscum > Viscum album. The sequence continues at coordinate 58,499,612 of OY728123.1, forward strand.
TTATACTTTATCCATGGGTCATATGTGACGTGTACGAATCAACCCCGCCTCAATCTGAGATGCGGTGTGGCCGACACCACTCAAAGTGTCTGTCTTTTGTTTCAAAAGGACATCATTTTAAGTGAAAAACATCAACTGACATACGGAAAACCAACCAAACGCATTCAGATTGTGTTGATACTTTAGGAAAATGATCTATGGGACATTTGGGACGTGTATGAGTTAACCTCGTCTATATCCGAGACACGGTGTGGCGGGTACCACTCTAACTGTGTCTCTTTTGTTTAAAATGGACATGATTATAAGTGAAAAGAACAACTGGCATACGGAAAACCAACCAAACGCATTCGGAATCTATTGATAATTTATCACAATGATCCATGGGTCATATGTGATGTGTACGAGCCAACCCGGGCTCAATCCGAGTTGCGGTGTGGCCGAGATCAGTCTAAGTGTCTCTCTTTTGTTTAAAATGGACAACATTTTAAGTACATACGGAAAACCGACCAAACGCATTTGGTTTCTGTTGAAACTTTAGGAGAACTATCCATGGGTCATATGAGAAATGTATGAGTCAACCATGCCTCAATCCGAGGCATGGTGTGGCTGAAACCACTCAAATTTTCTCTCTTTTGTTTAAAATTGACTTCATTTTAAGTGAAAACAACAACTAGCATACGGAAAACCGACCAAAAAAATTCTGATTGTGTAGATACTTTATCACAACAACCCATGGGTCATATGTGACATGTATGAGTCAACCCCGCCTCAATATGAGGCGCGGTGTGGCCGAAACCATTCATAGTGTCTCTCTTTTGTTTAAAATGGATATCATTTTAATTGAAAACAACAACTGACATGCGAAAAACTGACCAAATGCATTCGAAATGTGTTGATGCTTTAGGAAAATGATCCATGGGTCATATGTGACGTGTATGAGTCAACCCTGCCTTAATCCGAGGTATGGTGTGGCTAGGATCACTCTAAGTGGCTCTCGTTTTTTTAAAATGGACAACATTTTTAGTACATACAGATTAATGACCAAATGGATTCTGATTGTGTTTATACTTTATAACAATCATCCATGGGTCATATGTGACGTGTAAGAATCAACCCCGCCTCAATATGAGACGCGGTGTGGCCATCACCACTCAAAGTGTCTGTCTTTTGTTTCAAAAGGACATCATTTTAAGTGAAAAACATCAACTGGCATATGGAAAACTGACCAAACGCATTTGTATTGTGTTGATACTTTAGGACAATGATCCATGGGTCATTTGAGACGTGTACGAGTCAACCCCATCTAAATCCAAGACGCGGTGTGGCCGGTACCACTCTAACTGTGTCTCTTTTGTTTAAAATGGACATGATTATAAGTGAAAAGTACAAATGGCATACGGAAAACTGACCAAACGCATTCAGAATCTGTTGATAATTTATCACAATGATCCATGGGTCATATGTGATGTGTATGAGCCAACCCGGGCTCAATCCAAGTCATGGTGTGACCGGGATCAGTCTAAGTGTCTCTCTTTTGTTTAAAATGGACAACATTTTAAGTACATACAGAAAACTGACCAAACACATTCGGTTTCCATTGAAAATTTAGGAGAACGATCCATGGGTCATATGTGACGTGTACGAGTCAACCACGCCTCAATCCGAGGCATGGTGTGGCCGACACCACTCAAAGTGTCTCTCGTTTGTTTAAAATTGACTTCATTTTAAGTGAAAACAACAACTAGCATATGGAAAACTTACCAAACACTTTTGGAATATGTTGATACTTTAGGAAAATGATCCATGGGTCATTTGTGAGGTGTATGAGTTAACCTCGCCTCCATCCAAGACACAGTGTGGCCAGTATCACTCCAAGTGTATGTATTTTGTTTAAAATGGACATCATTTCTAGTAAAAATATATGGTATACGAAAAACCGATCAAATTATGAATTGAATTCCGGATTCCACATATAATTGTTATCTAAATTTTGAATTGAATTTTAAATGAATTATGTATGTTTATAATTACATTATGAATTCTAATTTAATTATGGATGTGTATAGTTCTAGGATGCATTATATGTTAAATGTGTATGAATTTGTTCTCTATATGTATGTGTTAGTTGGTCATTGTAGGTAAAATACTTGTATATGTATGTGTTAGTTTATTGTAGGTACAATAATTGGAAATTATTGAAAATGAGAGGGAATGATGCTGTGCAAATTGCACAAAATGAGAGTTACTGTGCAAATTGCAGGCTGCTGTGCAATTTGCACAGCACAGGCTATGCCAACGGTTTCCAATCGTTGGCATAGCCTCTCTGAGTATTTTTTTACCAATGGTTCTATGAACCATTGGTAAAAATCATTTCCTAACGGTTAAGAAACCATTGGAAAAGAAGCCATCTTCTTGGTTTTCCCAACGGTTCAAGCCAAACCGTTAGGAAAAACTATCCCAACTGTTTGGCACAACCATTGGGATAGGTTAATTTTTTCCAACCTATCCCAACAGTTCACAGTAAACCGTTTGGAAAAGCTTTCCCAATGGATTAATTCCCTAAGGTTTGAAGAACCGTTGGTATAACATATACCAACGGTTCTGCAGCCCTTCCTAACGGTTCAGAACCCTTGGGAAAGCCTATATTTCCAATAGTGAATATTTTTTTCACATTTTCATTAAATAGTCATAAGTATCTTACTCAGAAAATGATAAGAATATTCCTTTGAACATTTTTCTAGAAAGTAAAACATGGGTAAAAATGGATTTAAGAAATATTATGGGAAGATAAAAAATATTCGTAAAAATATTTTATATAAAAAATGGACATGGAAGTAGAATATTCTCGACCAAATAGAAAATAAATTTTGTTCTTCTTAAAAAAATGTCCCAATCATTTTAAGTACCAAATAGAGAAAATTGGTAATATTACATAAAAATTTCATGGATAAAAATATGATAATAAAATGATTTTTTATAAGAAAAGTATCATATAATTTTCTTTAATATAAATTTTTTCATAAACAATCCCGATTAAAATGAGTTTGAAAAACAAATCTCTTACCTCAAGTTTAAATTTCTTAAAAATAGATATAAAATCCAATATAATAAATTAAAATTTATTATAATTATATTAAAAAATAATTTAAATACTTATAATATTATAAATTACCTACTTATAACATTTCAAACCCCATTTATTAATAATTTCTTATTAAAATCATCATTTCCGGGTGTTAACTTTTTTGTTTTTTCAAAGAAGTTTTGATTCTGTAGTTCCGATCCTTGTACATAGATAATTGTTAAATAATATAAATAATTTTATTCATGATATAAATATAATATATATTCATTATATACATATTTATAGTCATCCATAAAAGGTAGAGATAGAAATACGATTTACACTATTCACAGAGATGGTGGGTCATACATACACATGAATGTTGTTTTCATTTTCTAACTAAAAAGATGTAATGAATGATAAATATTATTTTATCATTATATAAATATAATTATATTATTAATATCATATATATAACTTAAATTTTTTCTTATTACAATCCAAGTAAAATATAAACGAAAAATGAATCACATCACTTCATGGAGGTGACAGTACACACGTACACACAAGTGATGTTATCATCTTCCAAAAGATGAGAAGTTAAGAAGGTAGAGATGATATTATAATTAAAGAAGAATAATTATTTCATAAATTTCATATATAAACTTTAAAACTGTCATAATAACTATCCATGAAATATAGAGATCGAAAATGAATTCTATCACTACGTGAAGGTGGTAGTCCATACGTATGCACAAGTGATACTTTCACTTCCCAATTGATGGGAAAGAGGATTAATAATTATTGTTCAATGATTATAATAACATTTAAATATATTTAGGACATTTAAGTCATCATTTTTTAATTAATAAAATTAATTTTGAGTAGTTATAATATAGAAACCCCAACTCCAGTAGCCTAGATCCTGTGTTTACTTTATTACATTGGTATAAGATATAAGGAATCTCACTATACTTGATCAATCAGTTTATAAGTCTTGTAAAACTAGATACATACATGGTTTATATAATAAATTTTAAATATAAATAAACATATCATAATAAATATTCTTATATCCTTGATATCATTCATAATATCAATCTTAAAATCACAGGGAATGGAAAATAAATAAAGTGTGTGTTTAGATTCTCAGTAAGGGTTACGTACAATGAAAGTTATCATGAGTAAATAATATCTAATCAACATGGTAGAGTGTATAATCAAAACACATTCCATTCAATCAAAAATTTATTCCAATGAGTATCCATAGATAATATAAACATAAAAAATGAATGTATTAAGAAAATATAATACTTAATAAAGGAAATGCGTAATTTGGTACATTCATGAGCAAGTACTCTCAACCATTATATTATGAATCTTACTATCTTTTCCTCTTAACCAAGAAATAATTCTTAATAAATGTGTAATGGTAAAACAAATTACTATATAATATGGAATTCCATATATTTTCCCCTATTAGATCAGTCAATTCATTGAGGGGATATATATATAACCAGGCCACACTCATTTCTATCATGTCTTATGAATTCCTTATATTTTGAATGATAAATGCAATTCATTCTCAAAATACCTTATAAGTAAAAAATTATACGCATTGAATCATGAATATGAAACATCAAAAATTAATCATCAAACACCATCTAGAGAAATAATAAATATGATATCCTTAAATCATATCCTCAATAACATCAATGGTTATTTTTATAGTTAAAAATGAATTTAAAATATCACTGGAAAATTTCTTGAGAAAAATACCTTTTTCACTTTGAAGTCACTTATTAAAATATAAAAAATTTCACAAATATTAATGAAAAAAATTTCATTGAAAATAAATTTATAAAATTTCAAAGGATGCTTCAAATCATTGAGTAGTTATGATGGTGGGAAATTTTGTTCATGTCGTGTATGATATAATAAAGATTCCATTTAAATTTTTAGTAAAAAGTCAAATGTACCTCCTTTGGAAAAGGACAAGAAGATTCATTTTAAATTTTTTTTATAAAAATTTATTATTTGGAAAAAAACAACTTTAAAAAATCATAGAGGAATATTAAAATCATTCTTGAATAAATGTTTATAAAACATGTACACAAAAAAAAAATCCTTACTAAAGAAGAAATAAAGTATGTTTTTATTAAAATCATTTTCTCAATATTTTTTAGTACCAAATAAAGGAAAATGGTAATATTAAATGAAATTAAATGAATAACCATAGGATAATAAAATTAAATGGTTTTATTAAATAATTATCATATAATTTCCTTTAATGGGAATTTAAACATAGACAATCCTGTAATTAAATGATATTGTAAAATAAATCCCTAACCTCAAGTTTGACTTTCCTTGTAAGTAATTTTAAACTATTGTATAATAAATTTAGTTTTATAATAGTTCTATACCATAATAATTTAAATAATTATAATACCACATATGATCTAATTATAACATTTCAACACCAATTTATTTATAATTCCTTATTAAAATCGTTATTTCTTAGTATTAACCATTTCATTTTTAGGAGAAATTTAGTTCGGTATTTAAAGTCCTTATAATTTGATCATAGATGAATCATTTCAAAAATTATAATCATGATATAAATATAATATTATATATATATATATATATATATTTAGAGTTTTCCATATATGGTAGAGATAGAAAAATAAATTACACCATTTATAGAGATGATATAACATACGTATGCATGAACACCATTTTCAATTTTTGAAAGATGGAATGAAATAAAGGTAAATAATAATTCAAATTTAATGAATCATTATTATATAATATATATCTTATATATTAATTAAATATGTCCTTATTACCATATCTTTAAATAGGAAATGAAAAAGAAATCACATCACTTCTTGGAGGTGGTAGTCCACACGTACGCATGAGCGGCTTTACCGTTTTCCAATTGGTGGGAAGGTTAAAAAGTACATATGATATTATAATTCAAGAAGAATTATTATTTAATAAATATCATATATAAACATTAAAACCATAATAATGACTATTCATTAAATATGGTGATGGGAAATGAATTATATCTCTATGTGGAGGCGGTAGTCCACATATACACACAAGCAATATTTTTTACTTCTCATTTGATAGAAAAGATGGTGAATAATAGTTTTTCCATAATCATAATAAAATTTTATTATATTTAGAATTATAAATTTATTATTTTATTATGAATACCATATATTTATATGAGGTAGATGATGAAATAAATTGAAAGAGATTAGGTAGGATGATTACGTCTTATTTGTTAGACATCCTTTAGATCCCTTCTTAAGGACCCTTGAAATGGTACTTTAAGAATTCCATAACTTCTAATTAATATATATGTTAGTTTAAAAGATAATTAGGGGGGTTGGTTGATATATATGACTCAAACTTGTGTAAATAAATGATATAAGGGGTTTCCTTTTATAAGTGATGGGAGGGGAACCCTTGGAATTACTTAAAGTATTATATTAATATAAATTAATTTTTAGGTTTATGTTTCTATATATTGATATAATTTAAATATGGTATTTGGAGGAGTCTAAATACTCTCATATAATAAAATTTGGACATATTTTTTGATGTTTTAACTATTATCTCTTAATTTTAAATCCTCTAAACCCTTTTGAATATTTCTACAATTTTAATGTTTTTTACTCGTTAAGAGTCATAAAGGTTATAATAAAAGGAAAAATTGATCATAAATAGAAATTGGTTGATATTTTAAATCCTATTACAATTACTTTTCCTAGTATCACATTTTTATGAATTTTAAATAATTTAATAAAATATTATTTTTCATAAAATATTATTAATATCATTTTGACATTATTCATTAAATTTTACTTTAAATACATAAATAAAAATATGCAATTCGAATATAAACTTTTAAAACATCACTATTATGTGATATTTATATAAAAAAATATTTAAACACAATAATTCTTCAATATTTTATTACTTTTAATATTTTTAAAATCATTGATTTTATTTTTCTATTAATTGAATAAATATTATGTTGGTGTTGGATAAGAATTTACTGTAATTATTAAATCACTAAAAATTAAAAAATATATTATAATTATAAAATGAAATTAATTATATTTTAAATGAACATTTATAATCAAAATTAATCCTCATTTTATAGTTATGAAAAAACTAGAGTTATTAAAATGAAGAGAGTGAATTTTTTTTATTATTTATTTCAAATTATATTAAAGTCATTATAAAAGGAAAGTGGAAATATATTGCTAAATTTTCAAGCCTTTGAAGGTCCTTTCAAAAAAAAATCTAATAAAATGAATACAAGTGTTAGGGATATTTTTAGGCCTTATAACATTATTTTTAATCTTAATTACCCTATTTACCTTTATTGAGGTGACAAATATATACTATTATTACTAGACATAATGATTAAAAACTAAAGGGAACTATTTACAAAATTTATATATCCTGAATATAAATATGGAATCTATTTTTAAACATTAAATTTTTATATTTTTCATAAATCAATTTTAATAGAAATTCCTACAACACAATGATTTTTTTAGAAAAATACATTTTTAAAAATAAAAATTAACTTATATAAAAATCAGGAATATCACTGATTAAAAATGGAATTAATTATCTTATTAAAAATAAAATTATTCATATTTCAATTCAAGATAAAATTAAAAATATAATGGTACTATTAAATTACTTTATTTAATGAAAATAAATTACATTACTTGAAAAATCATTATTTTTCACTATTTATTAAAAAATCAATCATTTTAGAAAAATCAAAAAAAATCACACTAAGCTAATTTTTAATTAATTATTTAGAAAATGATACTGTTTTTGTAAAATTCCATTTCAAAAATTATAATATATTAATTATTATATCCATGCAAAAAATATAATGGAAAAATATTTGAAGAAAATATTAAATAGCTTTTAAGGAAATTGAGTACTTCTTAAGATTTAGTCAATAATTTTGTGTTAAATAAAATATTTATAATTATTTTTCATAAGGTGGTTAATAATATCAATATGAACCAATATAATGGCTAGGATATAACTATGACCTAATAATATTTCAATTATATATGGTAGTTCATTTAAAATCATTGTTTCTTGCAAATAATGCAATCAAAGAATTTAAATTTATTTAAAGAGAAATATATCATAAAATATTGGGGTGTTACATTATACCCGTATTATAATAATTTCACACTCAAAATTATATCTCTCTGATTCAAACAACTGAGGATACTTATACCTTATCATATCCTTAGGTTTCTATGTAGCTTCCTTAATTTTATGATTTCTCCATAAAACATTGACCTTGTGAGTGGTATTATTTTATAGAAATTTCGATCTTTAATCTAGAATATCTACTTATTATTCCTCATAAAATTTATATTTATCAATTTTTATGAACTTTGAGGTCAATACACATGATATGTCATGACCCGACCCTACCCGGGCTCGAGCCGCAACAACCCCAAGCCCGCCTCCATAGGCCAGGGGATGGCGACAAGCGCCGAAGGCTAATCAACTTGGGGAGGCCTTTTCCTGAGTACATGTACACACACACACGCAGCACACTCAATGCAAAAGTGAAGAGAAAAAGAAAAGACAAGTAAAGAAAAGGGAAACTGCTATATATAAACCAGAATAGTGCATCGACCTCTAAACAGTACAAAGAACGTGGTGAAAGTAAACTGAAAAGAAAAAGGGGAAAACACACACCCAACCAAAAAAGCGCCACAACCCGACAACAGGTAAACAAAAGAAAACAGCTGGAAGGTTCCCCCACCAGGAACCTGACTACGACCACCGCACGCGGCCCAAGCTCCCAAACTCCTAAGCTCCACTGAAGTCACGACCAACCTGTCCGTCGTCTGCAAGGGCACACCAAGTGCGGGCAAAGCCCAAGCAGGGGTGAGTATAAAAATACTCCAGTAGGATACCCCAAAGGCTCGAGGGAGCAAAAAAGGAGGTACCAAAGGGTGATCAGTAGAGAAAACATGAAAAGTAAAGTAGTACAACTGAGAGTGCATTAGAGAGTAACAATAGAGAGTCTAGCTCAACCCAACAAGAGGAAAGAAGGTAGACTCGTCCAGACACAAGGAGATGGAAATGGTGAGAAGATGAACTTCCCGTAGAGTCTTTGCTACCTATAACAGGAGAGTAGACTCTTCCAACCACGAGAAGCTAGACACGGAAAGCACGTGGCATACCCCGCGTGTTTTCGCCTCTCCTAGAAGGAGAGTAACCAAAACCAAGAAGTGGGTACTAGAGCAAGGTATATACATATACATATGCTCACCAAGAATCCCGAACAAGGTCGTAAGGGGATCTCTATTCCATAGCTCAGCCCAAGAAATGTGAGTCACCAACAGTCCCAGAAGTAAACACCATCGATGCCCAGCATCCCACACGTCTTCCTCGAACTACAAGTCAAGGGGCTCAAACCACCACACCTTGACACTATCCACTTTGGGTGGCACTGACTCGCCCGCATGGTTTTAGGTCACGTCACAAGGATGCATCTTGGTTGGGGAAAGTGCCCCTCGTACTTGAGAGTTCCGGGTTAAGTCAAACCACACCTCGTCATTGCCCCGCAGTCGAGAGGTCTCCTCAAAGTCAAGGTCATTCCATCACTGACCCGTACAACCAAGGGTCCCGCTCCGATAATCATGGAGGAAATCCACAGACTAGCCTAGTAGAAAGGACTGAGTCTGGAATGTCAACGGGTGTCCCACTTCCCAGCCCTGCTGGAGGGTAATTCATAATATGATATCAGGTGACCCACTACCCAGCCCTGCTGGAGGGTAGACCTGGAATAAGTCGACGGGTGAACCACTGCCCAACCCTGTTGGAGGGTAAACCCGGAATAAGTCGACAGGCGACCCACTGCCTAGCCCTACTGGAGGGTAGACCTGAATCAAGATGACGAGCGACCCACTGCCCAGCCCTGCTGGAAGGTAGACCCTCGAGAGTCGTCGGGTGACCCACTGCCCAGTCTCTGGTGGAGGGTAAACCCTAAGAGTGTCGGGTGACCCACTTCCCAGTCTCTGTTGGAGGGTAAACCCGAAGAAGTCGATGAGCGGCCCACTGCCCAGTCTTTGCTAGAGGGTAAACCCTAAGAGTGTCGGGTGACCCACTGCCCAGTCTCTGCTGGAGGGTAAACCCTAAACATCAGTGGGAAACCCACTACCTAATCTCTACTGGATGGTACAATAGTGGCCAACTGAACACGGAGTGGGTATCGTGCAACCACCCGACTTTGGAACAAAACCAGGGGAAACCACTCAACCTTGCTGATCAACAATCGGGAACCGAGGGAACCTCTACGTTGCGAGAGGTCAAAGGTAAGTAAAGAAGAACATGACACGCACATGGGACCCACACGATGTGTGGCCCCAAGTCAACCCCAACCAAGCGCACAAATGTTCTCGGGTACAAACAACCACATGTACCTCCAAGCATTCTCACATACTCCCAGAGTATGCCACGTCTCCAACCAAAAAGGCTAACGTGCACACGATCCCAACGTCAACGTGAAGGCGTAAACGCAACAACTCCAAATTTCTACCTCAATGGCTGAGGCACGACCAACCACATCTCTTTAACCACCAACATCACTCTCCCAAGAGTGCACGCGATCACACGCCAAGGGTATGCTACAAACACTGTAGAAGAACCACCACCGGGGCACCCTTCATATTTCCACATTTAATAAGACCGCGTATGAGCCTCCGCTTGCCTGAACATATTACACCATTGTAATCCCCATGAAAAAACATGCGAAATAGACTAATTACTCACCCGAAACGGTCAACCAGTGAAAAAGGTACTATTCACCATAACCAACCCATGTGGGGCCCACCCCAAGATCACAAAATTGAACAAACGAATCACACCAGTGCGATCCCCTTGGAAAAAAACACGGGATTGAATACTCAATCGCCCAAAATGGGCACCCGGTGAAAAAGGTACTATTCACCGTAGACGGGTAGGGTGGGACCCACACGATGTCCCCGAAAAAGGTCGGGTGAACTACGCCATCGCAATGCTCTCGGAAAAACACATCAAAAGCACTACTGACTTGAGTGGAACGGATATCCGGAGAGAAAGATACGTTTCGGCTTACCGTGCACAAGCGGTACCACGCGAATCCCACACCCTGGTCTCGAAGCACTGCCAAAGGATCGCACCGTTGCGATCCTCTCGAAAAAGTACACAAGTTGGACTACTCATTTGTCCAAAACGGTCGCCCGGTGATAGAGGGAAAATCATCGTCAACGCCTAAACGACCGTCGTGGGGCCCGCACCATCATGCCCAATTAGTGCGGACGGATTGCACCATTGCAATCCCCTCAGGAAAACATCCAGAATCGACTGCTCGCATTCCCTGAACGGACGCTCGACGAGAAAGTCGCTAAACGCTGCTTGCAGCTCAAAAGACGGGCCGTGGGGCCCACGCCTTAACTCCGACTTCGACACCCAAAACCACACAGGAAAACTCCGGTTCAACTCCAGGGTCACAACGCCGCTGATGACGCTCAAAACGGACGTCGGGTGCGTCCGCGCCGCTCAGAACACTAACCCCCGGAAAAAATGTCAAACTACTCAAAGGCGTGTCGCGCCTCCGAGGCCCCTCGTTTCGGGAATTAAAATCACCCGAAACCATCTCAAAAAGTCCGCCTTAACGTGAGGTCCGCGCTGCCAGTGACGGCACGCAAAACAGACGCCCTACGGATGATTTATAAAAAAATAAATCATTTCCATAATAATAATAATAATAATAATAATAATAATAATAATAAAATTATTATTATAAACTTATTTTTATTTTTACTTTTTTTAAAGATCCCACCGACCGGCCAACTCCAGTCGGCTCCTTTTCCACAGGGAGACCCGCCAATGGCGGGTCCGCTGTCTCCCACGGGGTTACGCCGCGAGACCCCGGCTTCGCACGCATGTCGGCCGGCCAGTCGGCCGGCCTCTCCCTCTCGCTCGGCCGACACCGCCTCAGCCTGGAGCCCCCTGCCGCGCCGATAGCCGAAGCCTCCAGCACGCCGCGGCTGCTCCGCCTCAACGCCAACCGCCGACACCGCCTCAGACTGCTGCCGACTACCGCCGCCTAAGACACTGCGTGCCGCCGCCTAGAACTGCCGCGCGCCGCCGCGCCCTCTCTCCGGCCCATCGCGCCTGCTCGCCGGAGTGCCCAGATCCGCCAGAAGACCCAAAAACGACTTTCAAATTCCTGCAAACTTCGGCGAAAAACCGCGGCCTCCTCCGTACTCGGAATTCAATTCTGAAATATGTGATGGAAAGAACAAAATGTATACTACACGACCATGGGATTTTTTAGAAGATTTAACAGCAAATCAATGCATATAATCGAGCTCAAAGTAGGTGCGGGAAATAAAAATTGAAACCACAACAATCCTACCTTGTTGGGCTTCGCCCGACGCTTCACGAAGAGTCCGCCGCTGCGCCGCTGCCTTGCCGGAGGGGAGGAGGATAGGGAGGATGAGGAGGAGCTCCTTGGTGTGTTCCTTCCGCTAGGGGTTGCAAAGGATAAGGGAAGGGGTGGGGGGGTTTAAATAAATTAATTAACATTTTAATTAATTTAATCCTTAATTTTAACCCGCATCCGAAACTCTCGACGGGGTCGAGGTTAAGCCTCATAGAGGGTAAAAACCACCTCCCGAGAACAACAGAGGTCTCGGAATTTTAATCTGAGGCCCCGTTCAAAAGTTATTAAACTCAACGCCCGAGGCCGCCAAATTACGAAATCACCCCTGGGGACATTTTTCACAGACGACCCACGCCCGTGAAACTTACACCCCTCCTAGGGTAAACAGCACGCTCCGAACTCAACGGTGCCATCAGTTTTCCAATCCGAGCCATGATTTAATAGATAATTGAGTTAAGCTGTTAAACAAATAAATTAATTATTTAATTTATCTGTTTCACGTTCCAGAAGTGAGCGAGGGGTCCAAACATCCCGTGCCGACATGTTTTATGTCGTTACTAGGGTAAACAACCCATTCCAGACCCATCAGTACACTCAGATTTAGGATCTGAAGCACTGTTTAGGAGTTATCCCATTAATTTGGCGTTCCCTGTGTGAACGCACTGAAAATTTATTTCCGGCCACTCCAGGGATCGGAATCGCACACCGTCTGAAGGAGCTTCTCTGGAATAATATCAAGAATATTCCAAAGTATTTTATAGAAAAAAACTGGGTTCTTACATCATTCCATCCTTCAATATTTTCGTCCCCAAAAAGCAAAACCAGGGAACAACTCAGGGTACTAAGCTCGCACCTGGCTCTCCCATACCCAGAAGAACTCATGTACAGTTCTACGCCACCGCACACAGACCAAAGGATTTGATCTGTCCACGCGAGGTATTCCCTTGCCGATGTCGTGCATAGGAGTACGCACACTTATTCTCAGGCGAGTCACATGGGAAACGTCATGAACCTAAACCAGCCTTTGGGGTTAGGGAAATGCGGTAGGGAACCTCACCATCCCTTTTCACGGTCTCAAATGGCCTGAAGGCTCTCGGGGGTAGCTCACCTCCCAGATCGAACCTCTACATCACATGCCGCGACTATAATCACTACCCGCACTTGGAACAAGGCCTGGTGATTCCCTCCTTCAGAATATCCATATGATGGAACACTCAAGGATATCTGTTCACACAAGATTACTCAATCTATGTCTCTCAACCAAGACTCTCTTACACGCTCAGAGAGTGATGGAGTCGACGCCATAGACTAAAGAGGAAGGTTACACACCTTCTACTCTACCAACACAGGGTTACACCCAACGCCCTGCGTCACCCTGGTAATACCTGAAACAAGGAGCAGGGAGAAAATAATTCCACACACAGAGTCTAACAATTATACTGAAAAAAGTAGAAGAGTTGTAGATCGTACCTATTATCACCTCATGCTCTGTAGGATTATAGACATCCAAAGCTTTCGGCTGCCCGCGGTCCCAACTGTCAGCTCCCAGAGCCTGACGTGGACCGCTTAGTGGTGATGGGAAGACCTCATAAGGTCATCCCCCACTACCAGCTCCTCCCACTCCTCTTCCAGCACCACATCTTTGGGAACTACTCTGATAACGGCGTTGCCTCCGTTATGGTGGTGCACCCGCTGCCTACCCGGTAGTCTCAGCATGCCTGGTCGGGCAGTCCCGTGCCAGGTGACCTCGCCCATCACAAGCATAACACCAAATATCTTCGGGATTCACTGGTTCCCTCCGGCGCCACTGTGGTGTACGACCATGCCCCTGCGCCTGGTTGTCAGAAAGCCATCTGCATCGAGGTTCTGCATGCCGATGCCCACTAGCTGCGGCAGACGTCTCAGCTCCGACGTGCCTGCTGCCACCACCAACTCTAGAATGTGACAGGAAGCTCTCTGTCACCAGCGCCTGCTCTAGCACCTTAGTATATGTGGAAATTCCCAAGGGTGCTATGACAACACGAATCTCTCAGCAGAGTCCCTGCTCAAACTTCTGCGCTCGTATGTTGTCATCATGGAACAAGTCCGGGTAAAAGCGTGCATGGTCTGCGAAACTAGCCACGTACTCGGCTACCGTCATCCCTCTCTACTAAAACTACAGGAGATCCTGAATCCGAACGGAGCGTAAGAAGGAGGGGCAAAACTCCTCACGGAACAACAACTGAAAGTCGCCCCACGAAAGCGACGACTCGCCAAGAAACTGAGTTACCAGACTCCACCAATGCCATGTTGCTCCATGAAAAAGGTTGGCTACCAAATCCACTCTCTGATCTGTCGGCGTCTGTACAAGCCTGAAAAGGTGAACCACTGTCTCGAGCCAAACCTCTACTGCCTGGGGGTCTGGCTCACCACTGAACCTCAGCGGTCCCTGCTGCTAGAACTCACGGAGCGCGCTCAACCTGCGCTCAAGCTTAGCCTGATATGCTGAAGCTGTCTGCTGCTCAACAGGTGGGGGTACTGCTACCAGCCCACCCGGAAAAAGGGGATCGCATGATGGGTCCTGGAATGAGGCCTCGTAGCTCATAGGGTCGTCGTCACACACCAAAGCTGGTATCCTGGTTGGCTGTCTTCACGAAGAAATCCTGAATGTTATCAAGGAGTACCGCGATCAGATGAGCATATATGTATATACCAATAACAACGATGGAGAGGTGACTCAAGAAAGACAGTCAAAGACTCAATCCTATGTGATGCACAAACCAATTTTCCCTGCAACAATTGTCTCAGCATGCCGAGTCGACAAGTGGGTTATCAGGGTCCTGTTGAATGGATACGTCGGCCGCCACATCATCACTAGACTCCCTGGCCTGAGAGCCTCTCTTGAGACACGTTAACACTGTTGCCCTAAATCCCAACCAATTCCTCTTTAGGGACGTTCGAACAACGTCCCAAGGAACGAACCACCTCTGATACCACTTTGTCACGACCCGACCCTACCCGGGCTCAAGCCGCAACTACCCCAAGCCCGCCTCCATAGGCCAAGGGCTGGCGACAAGCGCCAAAGGCTAATCAACTCGGGGAGGCCTTTGCCTGAGTACCTGTACACACACACACACAACACACTCAATGAAAAAGTGAAGAGTAAAAGAAAAGACAAGTAAAGAAAAGGGAAACTGCTATATATAAACCACAATAGTGCATCGACCTCTAAACAGTAAAAAGAACGTGCTGAAATTAAACTGAAAAGAAAAAGGGGCAAACACACGCCCAACCAGAAAAGCACCACAACCCGACAACTGGTAAAAAAAAAGAAAACAGATGGAAGGGTCCCACACCTGGAACCTGACTACAACCACCGCACGCGGCCCAAGCTCCCGAAATCCTAAGCTCCACTGAAGTCACGACCAACCGGTCCGTCGTCTGCAAGGGCACACTAAGTGCAGACAAAGCGCAAGAAGGGGTGAGTATAAAAATACTCATTAGGATAACCCGAAGGCTCAAGGGAGAAAGAAAGGAGGTACTGAAGGGTGAGCAGTAGAGCGAACAGGAAAAGTAAAGGAGTACAACTGAGAGTGTAGTAGAGAGTAACAGTAGAGAGTCCATCTCAACCCAATAAGTGGAAATAAGGTAGACTCGTCCACACACAAGGATTTGGAAACAGTGAGAAGATGAACTTTTCGTCGAGTCTTCGCTACCTATAGCAGGAGAGTAGACTCATCCAACCATGGGAAGCTAGACACGGAAAGCAGGTGGCATACCCCGCGCGTCTTCACCTCTCCTAGAAGGAGAGTAACCAAACCCAAGAAGTGGGTACTAGAACAAGGTATATACATATACATATGATCAACAAGAAGCCCGAACAAGGTCGTAAGGGGATCTCCATCCTGTAGCTCAGCCTAAGAAATGTGAGTCGCCAACAGTCCCATAAGTAAACACCATCGATGCCCAGCATCCCGCACGTCTGCCCCGAACTACAAGTCAAGGGCCTCAAAATACCGCACCTTGACTTGAGTTGAATGGATATCCGGATAGAAAGGTCGGGAGAACTGCGCCATCGCAATGATCTAGGAAAAACACGTCAAAATCACTACTCACTTGAGTGGAATGGATATCCGGAGAGAAAGATAAGTTTCGGCTTACCGCGCATGAGCGGTACCAAGAGAAACACGCACCCTGGTCCTGAAGCGCTGCCAACGGATCACACCATTGCGATCCTCTTGAAAAAGTACACAAGGTGGACTACTCACTTGTCCAAAACGGTCGCTCGGTGATAGAGATGGAAAATCACCGTCAAAGCCCAAACAACCCTCGTGGGACCTGAACCATCGTTCCGAATTAGTGCGGGAGGATTGCACCATTGAAATCCCCTCAGAAAAACATCCATAATTGACTGCTCGCACGCCCCGAACGGACGCTCGATGAGAAAGTCACTAAATGCTGCTCACAGCTCAAAAGACGGGTCGTGGGGCCCATGCCTTTACTCCGACTTCGACGCCCAAAACCACACAAGAGAAATCCGGCTCAACTCCAGGATCACAACGCCGCTGACAGTGCTCAAAACGGACGTTGGGTGCGTCCACGCCGCTCAGAATACGAACCCCCGAAAAAACATCAAACTACTTAAAGGCGTGTCGCGCCTCCGAGGCCCCTCGTTTCGGGAATTAAAATCACCCGAAACCATCTCAAAAAGTCCACCTTAACGTGAGGTCCGTGCTGCCGCTGACCGCACGCAAAACAGACGCCCTACAAATGATTTATAAAAAAATAAATCATTTCCATAATAATAATAATAATAATAATAATATTATTATTATTATAAACTTATTTTTACTTTTACTTTTTTTAAAGATCCCACCGACCGGCCAGTACCGGTCGGCTCCTTTTCCACGCGGAGACCCGCCGATGGCGGGTCCCCTGTCTCCCACGGGGTTGCGCCGCGGGGCCCCGGCTTTGCACGCACGTCGGTCGGCCAGCCGGCCAGCCTCTCCCTCTCGGTCGGCCGACGCCGCCTCAGCCTGGAGCCCCCTGCCGCACCGACAGCTGAAGCCCCCAGCTCGTCGCGGCTGCTCCTCCACGACGCCAACAGCCGACGCCGCCTCAGACTGCTGCCGACTGCCGTCGCCGCCTGAGCCACCGTGTGCCGCCTCCTGGAACCGCAGCGTGCCGCCGTGCCTGCTCTCCGGCCCACCGTGCTTGCTCGTCGGAGTGCCCAGATCCGCCAGAACACCCAAAAACGACTTTCAAATTCCCGCAAACTTCGACGAACAACCGCGGCCTCCTCCAAAATCAGAATTCAATTCCGAATGATGTGATTTAAATAACGAAATGTATAATACATTCATGAGATTTTTTTGAAGATTTAACAGAAAATCGACGCATATAATCGAGCTCAAAGTAGGTGCGAGAAATAAAAATTGAAACCGCAAGGATCCTACCTTGTTGGGCTTCGCCCGACGCTTCACGGAGAGTCCGCCGCCGTGCCACTGCCTTGCCAGAGGGGAGGAGGAGAGGGAGGATGAGGAGGAGCTCCTTGGCGTGTTCCTTCCGCCAGGGGTTGCAAAAGAGAAGGGAAGGGGGAGGGTTTGGTTTAAATAAATAAATTAACATTTTAATTAATTTAATCCTTAATTTTAACCCGCATCTGAAACTATCGACGGGGTCGAGGTTAAGCCTCCTCTAGGGTAAAAAACACCTCCCAACCACAACGGCGGTCTCAGAATTTTAATCCGAGGCCCCGTTCAAAAGTTATTAAACTCAACGCCCGAGGTAGCCAAATTACGAAAACACCCATGGGGCCATTTTTCACAGAATGCCCTCGCCCGCAAAACTTACACCCCTCCTAGGGTAAACTGCACGCTCCAAACTCAATGATGCCCTCATTTTTTCAATCACAGCCACCGTTTAAGAGATACTTGAGTTAAGCCGTTAAACGAATAAATTAATTATTTAATTTATCTGTTTCACGTTCCGAAAGCGAGCGAGGGGTCCAAACATCCCGCACCAACATGTTTTATACTGTTCCTAGGGTAAACACCCCATTCCGGACCCATCTGTACACTCATATTTAGGATCTGAAGCATCATTTAGGAGTTATCCCATTTATTTGGTGTTCCCAGTGTGAACACACTGAAAATTTAATTCCAGCCACTCTGGGGCTCGGAATCACACGCCGTCTGAAGGAGCTGCTCTGGAATAATATCAAGAATATTCCAAAGTCTTTTATAGCAAAAAAATGGGTTCTTACATGATATATTAGGTACATACTTCCTCTGTAGATATATATAAGGAACATACTGTGAACTTGATAGAGATCGGTTAAAGCACCAAGAAATAAGCTACCATTCTAATACGATAAAGAATTTAAAAATGAATGATATATCTATGGATCCTAATTAATTTATTTCTAAATATAATAACCTTATTCCAAGGAGATATTCATAGGAATACCTTATCACTAACTTTTAACTCACGATCTCATCAATGATTTCCAGCATAACCATTTTGTTAATTTTGAGTTTCCCTTATGTGTTGTTGAATGACTCTTACCTTTTTTGAAATTTCCTTATTTAGATTAGTTCCCAATCGATTTCATTCTCTAAATTTATCCTAGAACATTTGAGTTATGTACCTCCTACCATACAGGGCTTTATAAGGAGCCATCTAAATGCCCGAGATAATAAAATTTCACCAAAGTAAGGTTTTGACCCCAACCACCTTTGAAATTCATGGAGAAATATATAAACATGTATTATAGAGTTTGAATGGTCCTCTCAAAATGAATATCTATCTAAGGTTCATAAGCAGTACTCAAACTCAACTCTATATCCAAAGCTCACTAAAGTCTATTCTAAAACATTTAGGTAAACCTTGAATCCCAACCAGATATGATTGAGAGTGGTACTGCATGCAATATGATAACTTCCTTAAGGTATAACCAATTAAGTTGATTAAGATAAAAATATTATCTAATAGAAATACAATTCTTTTATTTTATAAGGAAATTAAATATAACCGAAATAACATTATGACATTTAGATATTATGGGGATCCCAAATATTAAATCCATGATAATGTTTTCCGTTTTTTGTTCTAGTGTAGTTAATGGTTTTAACATCCCATTAGAATTCTGTATCTCAAACTTAACTTGTTTGTAAACCATGAATTGAGATACATAATCAAAAATATAACTATTAATGTTATCCCACTAGAAATACTCATTCATATTACTATAAATATTCATACTTCCAAGATAATTGGAGAAGGCTAAACTATGGGATTAATCCAATATCTCCTTCTTAAAGTCCAATATTGATGGAAAACATAATCATTTAATCAACCTTATCATTCCAATATGATCATGGTTGAATTCAAAAACATTCAACCCATTCCACATCTTCCTTCAATGCATTCTTAATCCTATCATGGATGGATGGATAAAATTCATCTGAGAAAGATAATATTTTTAACCTTTCCTCAATATTTCAAGATATAAATTCTAAAAATCCAAAAATATTTGTTCTATTTAAATACTCATCATGAAAAAACTAGCATAATATTTCTAACTTAGAGCATCATTGACCTTGTTCACCTTCCCAGGGTGTTACTATGTCGAGTAGTCATAATCTTTGATCAACTACAATGATACTCTCTAGAGTATATTCAAATATTTATATGTAAATATATACTTCATGATTTTATGATTAGTATATATATCATACCTTTAACCATACAGATAATTCCTCTATATATTTAATGAAAAATATTATTACTACAATATCCACATCACGAGGCAGGTAATTTTTTTCATGAGTTTTCAATTGGAGAGAGACATAAGTTATCACCACATCATTTAGCACGAGGACAAATCCTAGAACCTTCTTTGATGTATCACTATATATGAAAAACCATTCTTCACTATAGGGTAGTGTAAGCATAGATTCAATGACCATCATTATCTTTAATTCTTTGAAATTTTTATCACATTCACCTATCCATAAGTACTTAACCCCCTTCTAATTCAACATGATGATTGTATTAGAGAGTCATGATAAATATCTTAAAAATCATTGTTAGTATCCAGTCAAAACAATAAAACTATATAGATCATTTAACGTGGTTGGTATATTATATCTCTAAATATGTTTTTTCATTAAAGTACCACTAATATACCCTCACTTGAAAATATACTACCGAAGAATGCGACTTTTTATGGCCAAAATTTCCACTTGGTAAATTTGGCATATAGATTCTCCTTCATTAGGTTTATGATAATAATACTCAAATATTATTCATGATCTTCTTTGGTCTTAAAATATATTAGAATATAATCTATAAAAACTAATGCAAACTGATCAAGGTAATCTCTAAACTCTCTATTAATTAAATCCTTAAAGATAGTAAGAGAATTAGAAATTCCAAATGGAATTACTATAAATTCATAATGAACATACCTTAAAAATAAGTCTATCTTGGGTATATCCTCCTTCTTTAACCTTATATAATGACATCTAGACCAGAGATCAATCTTGGAAAAATATTATTCTCCTCATAATTGATCAAACATATCATCGATATGGGATAGAGGATACTTATTCTGAATAGTGATATTGTTAAGTTCCAGATAATCAATGAAAAGACACATTAGCCCATATTCCTTCTAAAAAAAAAGAATAGGTACACCCCATGGTGAATTAATATGATAAATAAATCCCTTATCAATATTCTCCTAGAGTTTTTCTTCAATTCCTGCAACTAAATTGGGTACATTCTATATGAAGTCCTCGAAATAGGTTTATCACCAAGTATGAGTTCGATTGAAAACTCAACTTCATGATTTGGGGGAAGACTAGAAAATTTTTCTATAAATTCATCAATAAAATATTATACTATTGAAATATCCACATTTTTTATTTTATTTTCAACCAAATGAGAGAAAAAATACCTCTTGAATAGGTATTAAAACCCATATAATGGAAGTAATTTCCATTGGGAGTTCATGTTCATTATGTCATAAATAGATGATCATAGTTTGATTCAGAATATAAAATGTAACTTCCTATATCAATAATTGATATGGTATTTATGCCGAGAGAGCCAATCCATGCCCAAAATTACATTGAATTTAACTAGAGGAAGAATAAAATATTTATAATAAGTATATTACCAAAAATTTATACCAAAGAGGTGATATAAACTTGAGATTTGATCATATTACCATTAAATGTTTTTACTAATAACTCAACATGTAATTGTTGAGGCGGTGACGTGATACCCTTTAAAAATTCTTAAGATATAAAAGAGTGGCTAAAATGTAAACCAAATTAAACATTTTTAATTTCAGAGTGGATAATAAGTGTAGCTTTCACCACATCCTTAGGAACTCCTTCTTCAATTATAGTAATTTATTAAGCTTGAATTCTCCCATTTTCTTATTCTATGGTAGGTTTCCTTGAAGATTGAGAAATTGTTTTGAATAATTTACCTTATCATTACAACTGAATCATTGGATAAAAGTGGTTTTTTTATTTACCATGAAATAAAGATCCTTATAACCCCATTCTACCCACTTAATAAAAACTCATGTTCCCATAAATCAAGTACCTGGTTATTTATTCCACAATTATCACATGTTTAAGATCCTTTTATTTTATCTTCTTTGACACATAACTTTTTTTCCTTAGTGATCATCCGACCTATTCTATTCTTGACTTACATTTAATATATACTACCTAGAAAATTATTTCTCCTTCATGATGGAACTTGAAACCATATCATCATATGATTAAAACTTTTGACCAATCCATTCCCTTTAGAGACTTGGTTTATGACTTTCAAATAAAAAATCAATATTAATTTCAAAATTACATATTTAGTCTATAAAATGTCTACATAATATTATAAATTTAGCCACACAATATGCCACACTTTATTCTTCCTTCCCATTTAAATTGAGGAACCTCCTCTCTATTTGAACTCACTAATCTCAAGGGAAGTATTTCTCAAAGGATTTAACTTTAAAATTTCTCCATTCCATGATTTCTATTTCATAAACCTATTTAGTGTTTCATATCAATGAGCACCACTGATCAATATCTCCTTTCAAATAATACACTATCAAAATAATATTTTCTCTTTTATTATATCCCAAAGTCTGGAATATCTTTTTGAGGGAATTAATCCATTGTTAAACTACCAATGTATTAGTACTTCCATTAAAATTTAGAGGCTTATTTCACATGAAGTGATCCAACATAGTTGAATCATGATGTGTAATAACATGTTGTTATATACGGGCAAGTTTATTCATCATAACCTAAGTCAACTTCCCTAATATGGCCATGATATGCTCAGTTCCAACACCAATTGTCTTTTCTTGTTCAGTAAGATAATCCCTACACTATCTTCGGGTGTTTATTCTCTTAATTATTTATGTTCCATAACAAAACAATGGAACATACTAAGTTATGTAATAATCCTCAACAATATAAATCCATAAATTAAAAATCACTATAATGGTAAAAGTTATAATTTACTATAAGAGATTATAACAATTCTCATGTTAGATATGTTTATTTAAAATCTAGTTCCCAAGGTTCCTAATAAATTTTCTCAAATACTAACTATATAATTATAAACACTAGTAATCTAAAGATGGTGTTTAAATTATTTCATTGGTATTAGATACTAAGAATCTCACCATGAATGATCAATCAGTTTAATAGTATTGGGAAACAAGATACATACATACTTCACATAATACATTGTAAATATAAAAAAACATAGTAGAGGAAAAATTATTGCATCCTTGAATACATTCATATAATATTTCTCCAAATCCTAGGTAAAGTAAAAAAATAAAGGATGATCTCAGATTCTTAGTAAGGGTTACATTCAATAAAAGTTATCATGAGTAAATAAGGAAAAATTAACATGGTAGATTATATAATCAAAAAACATTCCATTAAATAAACACTTGAGTTAAAATATTATCCATGGATAATAATAACATATTAAAAAAATGGATTAAAAAACTAAATTCTTAATAAAGTAAATACATAATTTTGGACATTCATTATCAAGGATTCTAAACCATGATATCATAAATCTTACCTTCATTTCCCCTCAACTAAGACATAATTACTAATAAATGGGTAAGAGTAAAACAAATACCCATATAATATAAAATTATAGCTATTTTGTCTCATGAGACCCATCGATTCATTAAGGGTCTATCTATAATTGATCACACCCATCACATTCACATCCTATTCATTCTATATATTTTGAATGATAAATATAATCCAATCTAAAAATTTATTATAAGTAAAAAATTATCCATATTCAATAAAGAATATGGAACATCACTACTTCATCATAATAAAACATATATAGAAATGACAAATATTTTATCATTGGATCATATCCCCAGTAACATCGATGAGTGTTTTCTTAGTTGAAAACTCCTTCAAAATATCACCATTAAATTTCTTGAGGAAATAAACATTTTACATTGAAATAAATTCTTAAAATATAAAAAAATTCCCAAATATTAAAGAAAATATTTTCTTCAAAAATAACTTTTGAAACATATAATTTTATCTTAAAACAATTGATCTTTCATGATGGTGAGAAATTCCATTCATGTTGTGTATATTAAAATAATTATTCCTTTTATATTTTTAGAAAATATTCAAAAGTACCTCATTTGAAAAAAACCAGAAGATTATATTTTTTTTTAAATTAAATCAAGGGTAAAAATGGTTTAAAAAATCATAGGTTAATATCAAAAAAATTATTGAAATTTTTTAAATAAAACATGTAAATGGAATAAAAAAATTCTTAGATAAAGAGAAAAAAGTTTGTTTTAATTAAAAACATTTTCTCAATGTTTTTAAGAGTCTAAGAGAAGAAAATGGAACAATTACTTAAAAATTTAATCAATAAATATGTGAGAATAAAATTAAAGGATTTTATCAAATAAGTATCACATAATTTCCCTCAATTTAAACTCAAACATTAACAATCCCTAAATAAAATGAGATTGTAAAGAAATACATTACGTCAAGTTCGACATTCCTCATAAGTGATTCTAACCTCCTATATAATAAATTTAGATTTATTATAATTATATACCAAATTCATTCACACAAATATAATAACATATTTAATACACTTTTAACATTTGAACACCCATTTATTAATATCATCATTTGTGAGTATTAACTATTTTGTTTTTCAGGAGAACTTTTGTTCAATAGTTTAGGTATCTGTACTTTGATCATGGTTTCATCATCTACAATATATTAATAATGATATAAATATATTTTATTTTATTATATATATATATATAAATATTTATATTCATCCATAGAAGGTATATATAGAAAAATTAATTACACTTTTCATGGAGTTTGTGGGTTGTATGTATGGATAAACGGTGTTTTAAATTTTCGACGGATGTAATAAAAGAAAGTTAAATAATAATAAAAATTTATAGAATCATTATTATATCAGATATATTCATTAAATGTATCTTTATTCCCATCCATGTGAATTATACATTAAAAATTAATCACATCACTCCATAGAGGCGGTAGACCACACATACACACGAGCGACATTATCATTTTTCAATGGATGAGATGGTAATATGGTATATATGGTATTTTAATTTAGAAGAATTATTATCTTATAAATATAATATATAGACATTAAAACCATAATAATAACCATTCATGAATTATGGTTATAGAAAATGAATAGTATCACTATGTGGAGGTGGTAGTCCACACGTACACACAAGTGATAATTTCACACCCCATTTTATGGAAAAGAGGTTGAATAATGGTGGTTAAATAATAATAATAAATTTAAATATATTTTTAATAATTAATTTATTATTTTATGATAAATAAAACATATTTATAGTAGGTATAAGACTAAATAAATTGAAATCGATTACAACTTTTTTGGTAAACCTCTGTTATATCCCTTATTAAGGACACTTGGAATGGTCTTTTAAGAAGAAAAAACATTAATTTGTGTATAGGGAATTTTATAATAGATTTTTTTTTGGTTTTGGTTGACCGATATAGCTCAATGTGGTGTAAAGAAAATAGATAAGGGGTGTCCTTTTATAAGTGAGGGGTGGGGCACCGTTGGAATTAATTAAAGTATTAAATTAATATAAATTAATTTTCAGATTAATGTGGATCCAAATTAAGATAATTTTAAAATAGGATGAGTATGAATATAAATAATCTCATATAATAAATTTTTTAAAATATTTGGTGATGTTTTAACCCTTATCCCTTAGTTTTAAACCCCTAATAACCCTTTTGACTATTACCGTAATATTAAAGTTTTTTACTCTTTAAGGGTTATTAATGTTATCATAAAAGGATAATTGAATCATAAATGGTATTTTTTTAATATTTTCAACCATATCACAAACAATTGGTGGAAGATAGTAATCTTATGATTTTTTAATAGTTTAATAAAATATTATTTTTCATAAAATACCATTAATGTCATTTTTGACACTATTAATTTAATTTAACTTCAAAGACAAAAAGAAAAAGATGGAATTAAAATATAAAATTTTATAATATTAATATTATGTTATATATATTTACATAATTCATAGAAGATAATAATTCACCCAAATCGTATTAATTTTAATTTTGTTAATTTTTTTATTTTATTTTTCTATTAATTGAATAAATGCGGTGTCAACATTGCATAAGAATTTAATGTAATTATTAAATTAATAAAAATTAAAAATAAATTTCTATGATAAAAAATAATAATTTAAATTTCTAATAAGTATTTTTAACTAAACTTATACTTATTTATCGTTATGAAAAAAATTAGATATATTAAAACCAAGTGAGAAATATTTTGTTTTTATTCTTTATTTTTGATTATATCAAGGTAAATACCAATGTAAAGTGGTATGAAATTGCCAAATATTATATAATATGATAGTCATGGATTAAAAATAGTTATAAAATAAATTAATACATTGTTTGTAATATTTTTTAGGCCTTATCACATTATTTTTAACCTTAATTACCCAATTTACCGTTACCGAGGAGACAAATATTTACTATAGTTACTATTCATAATAACAAAAAATAAAAGGAAAATATTTACGAAATTTAGAGCTACTGATTCAAAATATGGAATCCATTTTTAAACATTCAATTCCTAAAATTGGTAGAAATAAATTTTAATATAAATGTATAAAATTCAAGAAAAAATAATTTTTAGAAAAATGTGTTTTAAGCATAACAATTAACTTATATCAAAATCATGAATAATTATGATTAAAAATATAATCAATTAGATTATTATAGATATAATTAATCATATTTTAGTTAAATATAAAATTCAAAATAGAATTATTATTTTAAATTACTTTATTTAATAAAAAGATATAATATTATTTGATTTTTTTTTATTTTTAACTATTCACTAAAAAATCAATCATTTATGAAAATCCCATAAATTCACCCCAGAGAAATTTTATTTTTTGATTAAAAAAAATATATCCTCTTTATAAAATCCCATTTCTAAAATTATAAGAAATTAATTATAATATTCACACACAAAATATAACCAAAAACATTTTTAAATAAAACATTACATATCTTTTCTTGAAATGGAGTAATTATTCCCTGATAACTAATAAATAATTTTGTATTAAATGAAATATTTTTTTTTTTCATTAGGTGGTTAATCCTACTTATAACCGCCAATCTAACAGTTAGATTATAAATATCACATAATAATATTTCAATAGTATGTTGTGGTTCATTTAAACTAGTGTTTCATATAAAGAAAGATACCAAAGAAATTAAATTTATTTAAATAGAAATATATTGTAAAATATTAGTGTGTTTAACATAAAAAGAACTCATTTAAAAGTGGTAAGGTAATATGATTATCTCTCCTTCAGTTGGCCTCCTTTATATCCTTTATTAAGGATCCCTATAATGGTCTTTTAAGAAGAAAAACAAATCTAATTAGTGTCTGGAGAAGTTGAGAAGAGAATTGGGTAGGGAAAGGTTAAGATAGAAGGATAAAATTGGTGTAAAGAATAGAAAGGATGAGTGTTATTTTATTAGTGGGGGAGAAGGAACAATTGAAATTTATTAAAATATTTAAATATAATAATGTAATACTCAAGTCAAGTCCTTTAAAATAGGAATATATTTGAAGGTGGGATAATATAAGGTTGAAATTTGTTCTGATAATAGTATTTTGACGAGTTAAATTGAGAAAATCACCTTTATCTCTTGGTTTTACCCCCTCGGTAAACTTGTTTTAACATTAATCATGGTAATTTTTTCTTATAGTTTTTATTATTTATTATGACCAAATATTAAGTTGAGCTTATTATATAATATTAATTATTATGATTCCAAATATGGAATTAATTTAATCAAATTTAATCCATAAAATATTCATAATTTAATTTAAAACTCAACCCATAAAATATGATAAAATGTAGTTTTCCAGAAAAAATGTTTCCTTAAGTATATAATTTTTTTACACCAAAATCCAATATAAAATTAATTAAAAAAATTAATTGAAATATTAATAATAAAAATATACTAATTTATCTTTAAAAAATATATTAAAACAAAACATAACTTTGTAAATTCTTTAAATGAAAATATAGTTTTCAATAAAAAGAAATATTTCTCAATTTTCAATGAAAAATTAATCCTTTTAGAAAATTTTAAAAAACCAACTCTAAGATAATTTTAACATGATGATTTCAAAAATTAAGTTAATTTTACCAAATTAATTTTCTAAAATTATAAGATATTAATTATATTAATTGATCACAAGAATAAATAAAAACCACTTTTGAGGAAAAAATAAAATTTTAAAGCATGTAATGAGTTCACTGAAAATCGAGTACTTATTTATCGATATATTATCTTTATATATTAACTTTTTATTTTTTTTCAACATGTGTTTATTCCTATTTAATCAACTAATGGTTAGATTATAACTATATACTAATATTATGGTTCATTTAGAATCAGGTTGGGTATATTTTAAGATATTAAAGGAATTAAATTTATTTAGAGTGAAATATATCATGAAATATTTTGGCTGTTACACACATTTTAGAGATGCATGGTTCATTAATATAGAGATTATAAATGTTTTTAAATAAAAGTTTTCTATGGAATATTAAAACAAGTATTTTTTTGGAGTCTTCAAGTGATTTGAAATAATATTTGAATAATATTTTAAAATATTTTTAATGAGAAGATAAATCAAGAATATATTTTACTAGTTAAAAAATGAATATCACACTTGAATCTAAATATCATTGAGTTTCCATATTTTGAATATAGTGAATACTATTCATGTGATATTATTTTTTAATGATAATTATGTAGGTGATGAAGGATGAGATATAGAGGAGATTAAGAAATAATGAACATAGTGTGTGAGAGATTTATAAGAGCCTAAAACTAAACTATAACAATGAGAGAGAATGAATCAAATATATAATCTATTAAAGAAGGATGAGATATACCATGGACCTGAGTATTCAATATAGTTGAGGAAAATACAAATAACTCAAGATCAGTAGGAAGTCTTGAGACTAGTGCTATTCTTGAAGTTATTGTGGGAGTAAATATACATCCTAATAATCCATCTACTCATGGAGGAGGACCAATATACAATGGTGCAATGAACAAAAAAAGAAATCGAAAGACCTTTCTTTATTATATCCTTTGTTGAAAAGTTTTTTCCTATTCTAGTAGACTCTAGAATTCATGGAGATAATTGTGGAATCTTTGTTGTAAATGATCATTAATGATAGTGGAGAATCCATGTTGGGGGTTTAACTAAAATGTAAAGGAGTAGGATTTTCTGACAAATATTATAAATACTATTTGTTACTCAATTTTTTATTATTACTACACATAAGGTGAGGCTGTGTGGTTCAATTGAGTGGATCAAGAACATTAATAAGATCAAGTGGTTAAATTAAAAAGTTAGTGTATAAATATATTATACCATTTATTCACCCCCCTTAGTGGATTCTAAATAGTCACGGGTCTCTACAATTGAAATCAGATCATCTAGGTTCCCAATAAAGATCCATGTAAAAAATTACTAAGAAATGGAGTATCTTAATTATAAGAACAGCTGAGGAGTTCCCATATTCAATTATAAAAACAAACAGAGCTATAGGAATAAGATTATACCCTGCCTCATTTTACTCTTCCTAGAAGTTAGGGATGTAGATATAGAGGGGTTTTAACCCATTAATGAAGGTTATTCTATGAATAATTTTGATAGGATAAATTTATATAAATATAAAATGGCTCAAAATGCTATCGTAATAATCTTATGGTAAAAGGTCCACAGAAAGGTAATGGTAATTATAAATAAAATGAGATCTGTGATAAATTAATAATAGTGTATGAAGTTAAAATCAAAGGTATGGAAGCCAACATAAGTTTTTAAGGTTAGGTTTGAGGAAATTATAATTAATGATAATGAGAATATTGATGACTATTTCACTAGGGTGAATGAGATTGTCAGGAATATTCAAGGATTTCTGGTAATCTATAAGACTTCATAATTTTATAAAAATGGAGGAAGAACTTTCTAGACATGTTTGATATAAAATTATCATCTTTTCAAGATAGATAAGATCTAATAACTATTGTGTTGAATATTATACTAATTGATTAGGATATAATAAAGGATCTAACTTTTTAAAAAATTAAAACATGAGATAACCTTTCAATCCACGAGAAAAAGGAAAAGAACAAAAATATGAGGTAGTTTAACCATGTGATATAGATAATTATGATGATTATGAATTCAACCAAATTATTCTAATATTATCTAAGAGATTCTAGAATGGAAAATATAAAGTAAAATGTAGGAAATTACTTATATGTTATAATTGTGATAATATTGGTCATATTGAAAAATATTACCCAGAGAAGTAGGTTGAATAATCTAGATTATATGGGGAGAATAAAAAATAATAAATAAACAAAATGTTAAGAATAATAATAAGTATTTTAGTTTTAATATAATAATATTTTTGAGAAATAAAAAGAAAGACGAATCATCTAGAAACTCAGATAATGAAGTCACTTTTTTTTTCTGATATTTAGAAAGTATCTAATTTATTAAGTAATGATGATAATGAATAATAAATGATATAATTTCCGTGATAACTAAAAGACAAGTTGGAATAATTTCTTTAATAGATTAAAGAAAATGAAAAAGAAAATAATTTATTATTGAAGGAGGAAAATAAGGTGGATGAAGAAAGAAATAGAAGATGGATAAGAAGGAAGAAACCCATGCTAATGAGATAAATAATCACAAGATTAGATAATCTGAATAAGATAATATTATTAGTGACCTTGAGTGCAATTTATATGAAAGAGAAAAAGAATTGTGTGATAGATAATCAATATGTATTGTTGTTAAAAATGAGTTAAAAAAAGTCCAAGAATACTTTAACAATTCTAATGAGGTTAAAGTTAAATCTTCCTAATCCAGTGAGAATATGGGTTCTACCATGCAAGTGAAATTTTCACATAATATACCTTAATAAATGTTAAAAAGTTTCTTATATTATAGGATAAAAAAAGGTTTCTAAGAGGTGTTTTACCTATAAGGCTGATGAGAGACTCTTTTCCACATAAATGGAAGATAAAATGTCAATAAAACCTCTAACACTAGGCATAAGGAGAATCAGTTTGTAGTAGGATAATAATATAATAATTCTAGACATTTTTTTCAAAGT
Organism: Viscum album; assembly: GCA_963277665.1. Classification (NCBI taxonomy): domain Eukaryota; kingdom Viridiplantae; phylum Streptophyta; class Magnoliopsida; order Santalales; family Viscaceae; genus Viscum; species Viscum album. The sequence goes on from OY728123.1 coordinate 58,530,989, forward strand.
GTAATATCTAATTTTATAGGTTTTTATTAGTGTTGTATAAGGTATAAACACAAAGTTTATTCTTATTGGTTTAATATGTCATTACTAGTAAAAAGGAAAGAACTAAGGGGGAGTTTTGGTGAGTAAGTGAGGGAAAATTTAATAAAAAAAATATGTGACTATATCTACAATAAATCTATACAACCAAAATATATTTGGATGTTTATAGGAAGGGTATTGGAGATATGGACAAGAGGGACACTTTGTAAGGTATGCATTTCTAGAATACCTAAAGAAGTTTCCAATTATATTAATGGGAATTCATGAAATATGAAGTCTATAATTAAGCTAACTGATAAGCCTAATGAAACTATGAAGAGTTCTTGATAGTGTGGCATAAACAATTGGCCAAGGCCAAGCAAATGGACAAGGAACTAGTGAGTGTTGAGGAAAAAGGAAAGAAAGTGTTTTTAGATAGAAGGGAAAAATTAATGATATGTTTTCCAAAAATAGTGATAAAATTTTTTATAGAAGCTATATAAGTGGTGAGGATATATTAGGTATAAAACAAAGGATTACTTGAAAACCCTTCTATCCTAATAAGAGACCATGAAAATGATTATAAAAGAAAAGGTAGATGTGGTTTCATTGGTAACTGAGGTGGAGAAAAATAATCTATATAAAGAATAATTTCAAAGAATGAAAGAGAAAAAGAAAACTATTGTGGATAAAAAAAGGAAAATAAGTATAAATAATTCTTCCCATACTGATTTTGGAAAAAAATATAAGCTTAGGGTGAGAGGAAACTCTCAGCCTAAATATTGTTTTTGAGGAAAAAATAAGGACCCTCATTTTTCCTTATTATTATTGTTCATTTGTCCAAAAATATAGATAATTAAAGGAGTATAATGAGATCTGTACACAATATATATTAAATAAGGTATTCTCCGTAGTGTATTCTATCTATCATGGAAAGGAGAAGTTGAGTTCATTCCTTCAAGGGGAGTAAATGATGATAGATCTTTTAATATATCATAAGCTATGTGAATCTATAAATTTTGGATGGCACTATAAGACTTGATAAAATGGTATTAAAATCACAATAATAAACCTTAGCTATGATTTAATTAACTTAAATTATTAAGGGAGAGTTTTGGTTTTTAAAAACATTATAAAAAGGGGTGTTTTCTTGTATTTCACTTGAACTTTATAATGTGTTTTTATGATGTGTGTAGGGATAAATGTTTCTTAAAAATATATATAGAATAAACCCTTATATAATAATTTGAGTGTATGTAATTTCATGGAAAATATTGATGATATTTGTTATATATTTCTTATTTTCTATATTGGGTTTTCCCACATAGACTTAGAGTCAATTAACCAGAAACTATTTTCTAGGAGAACCATGTGATATCATCCTTATCTATCAAGTGGATCAAGGTTTGTTTTTAAAAGAATTAGTGGATAAGTGTATGTCTTAAAAGGTTTATATTTATATTATGGGGAGTCCCTATTTTATATTTTCATTTATTATCATGAATGGAGAAAAAATAATATTACATATTTACATAGGTGTATTGAGGTATTGAAGAAAAAAGGGGGATATTATTGTGCCCAAAGTGTTTGGTTTCATTTGTCTTCAATATGTTAATATATGTTTTTTTGGGATTGAGGATTCTTTTATGATTTTTTGAGAATAAATCATTACAAATTAAATGTGATGATTTATGGTTTTTATATTTAAGAAAACTAAAGTTAAATTTTATCAATTAAGGAACATTGTCTACAAAATTTTATTCATGTTTTTGAGTTGTTTGAGATGGTATAAAATTGATTCTCAATTTTGTAGAGGTAAAATGGTTATAGATACGATATATGTAAACATTATACAGTTTCTACATAAACATGAAGTTTTTTATGCATAAAAATCATATAGGTTATGAAAAATAATGAAGTATATTTGTGCATAAACATCATATAGGTGATGAATACACATTAAGTGTCTCTACATAAACATGAATTGAGATATATGAAGGTTTTACATGTAGTCGATCCATTCAAAGTTGATAAAATTGTTCATGTAGTATATCTATTGAGTTTTTCCATTTGGTAGATCTAGATGGTCAATTCACATAGTTTATCTTCCCAGTTGACGTAAGGGAACTCCTCAAATGTAAAAATTTCGCGGAATATGTGAATTGAAATAAGAAAATCATGAAGTTATGCTCCAATTAGGTGAATTTTCACATACATGAAGGATGATTTTTGATAATGAATCACATAGTTTAATCCATATATGAGAATTGTATAGATATATAAGAGTGATGAAATAATATAATACTATGATGTGTTGAAATATATTATGGAGTTTTAAAGATCATAGTGAGTTTTTGAAGCGTGGTGTTTCTAATGAGATAATGAAATTTATAAGATGATTTTTATGTTGTAATAAAAAGGCCGACATGATAGAGATGCATGATTCCATACACATAGAGATTTATAATGAGTTTAAAGATTAAAGTTTTATGGAGGATCAATAGAAGTAAATTTCCTAATTCTTCATGAGATTTTAAAGAATATTTGAATGTGAATTAAAAAGAGTTTGAATGATAAGATAAATCCATAATATCTTAGGCTGGTTTAAAAGAGAAGATCATTCATGTGTATGAATATGATGAAGTTTCTATATTTTTAATATGAATAATAATATTCATGTGATATTTTTTTGTAAAGATAAACATATATGTTGTGAAGGATGAGATATAGATGAGATTGAGAACTCACAACCACTATGTGTGAGAGTTTTATGAGAGCTAAATGCTCCACTATATTGAGGAGTAAGAAAGATTCAAAATTGATAACCATTAAATAAGGAAGAGGTCTATTGTGCGCCTGAGTATTCATAAAGGATGAGGAAATCCATATCATTCAATATATTAATGAAGTCTTGATACTGAAAATATTTTTTAAGTTCTTGAGGACGTACACGTACATACTTGTTGGCCTATCTACTCATAGATGAGGACCAACATCCTATAGTGTAGATAATTCTAGGAGAAATATAAAGGTCTATATTTATTACACCCATTTTAAGAGATTCTATATCTTCTAGTAAACTCTGGAATCCATGGAGAGACATTAGACTCTATAATATGAATTATTTTTGAAGATAATGTATAATCCTTGTTGGGGGGGGGGGTATAATTAACATATAAAGAAGTAGTCATTTCATATGGATCCTATAAATAGAGTGTATTTATTTCTTTATTATTATTATTACACACAATTTGATGCTATGAGACTCAATTGAGTGGATTGAGAATCTTAACAATCTCAAGTGGTTGAATTAAAAAGAAGAATTTATAAAAAGTGTGTACCACTGATTCACCCCCACTCTTAGTGGTACTTAACTGGTTATTGGGATCTACATTGAATTATGTGAATACTTGGTTAATGTATTTTAAAATCTAGAAAAATTTCTCATAGAGAGTTGATAGTATTCGGCTAAACCAGGAAAGCTACAAATCAATGCTATAGTGGTTATTTTGGGCCACTTTTCAATCACCACAATCATTTAATGATCAACATATATACCATTTATTTTAATCACATTAACCTAAAAGGATAACTTTTGTTTCCAATATTAACACTTACTAAACTTTTCATACAATTACTCCTTTCATAAGTTCTATATAAAAAATACTCAAATGAGCTTTATGCTCTTCCTTGAAATTTTTTCATATAAGAATAAAATAAATAAATACTACCATGAATTTTTCTAGGTGGTATATAAAGAATATTGTCATCATATTTTTGAATACTATATGAGGATTTTTAAGTCTAAAAGGCATTATAATGAATCTAAAATTTTTATACCTTGTGAATAAATCTATCTTGGGTATATCTTATATCTTTAACCTTAATTAATGGTTTGAATATTGAAGATAATCTTCGATATTTATTGATACCCTCTAGGTTAATCGAACAAATCATAAACCCGGGGGATATGATATTTATTCACGATCATGATCTTGTTAATATCATGATAATAAATACAAAGATGCATCAATCCATCTTTATTCAAGAAAAAGAGAACCAGTGCACCCCATGGTGAAGTAACTGGGAATATCAATCCTCTATCTAGGTTATCCCATTTATTCTTCCTAAATTATTGAAAATCAATTGGTGACATTCTATTAGGAGTCGTTGAAATAGGCAGATCTCCTGGTATTAGTTCTACTAAAAACTAAACTTCAAAATTCACAGGAGACTATAAAATTCTTCAGAAAATACATTAACATACTATGGTATAATTAGAGTGTATTCAATGTTGATTTCATTCCAAAACACTTGATATAAGAGTATATAATTTTTGTATTTAATAAACTATATTAAAAATTTTACTTCCAAAGGGAATTCATAATCGTCCTTGCATTTATATTTGATAATATGATGATTTAAGACATAAAATATGACTTCCTTATCTAGATAATTGATACGATCTCTACATAAAGAGAGATTATACTTTCCTAATTTTATATGAAATTACACCAAGGGAATAAGAACTATATATATAGGAAGTATCTTCCCATAAACCTTGATCATAGAGGAGTTGCGTACTTTGTATGAAATCAATGCAACCCCAGGAGTTCTTACCAGTAATTCAATGGTTATTTTCCAATAATGTTTTGTAACCTAATGAAATTTCATAATATGCTTATATCCTTCATAATGTTTCATAATTTTCATGTGAATTAACTAATAATATCCCATAAGAGTGGCAAACTAGGTGTGTAGTCATTCCCATATGTTGTGAACCGAGTGAAGATTGAGTTAATACCTATCCATATTTTTGGGGGTTATTACCCCTAGGTGAATCTCTATCAGATCCTAAATCCACTTTCTTGTATCTAGTATGGGATATAATTATTAGAAAACCACACACTCTATAAATTACCAAAATTCTAGGATATTTTATTTTTTTAGACTTATCCCTCGGGTTGTCACTATTGTTTTATAATCCTAATCGCTAAAAATTAATAAACCATACTTTGACACCAATTGGGATGACCCAAGCATAATATATAAATATATATATATATATATATATTCCATAATTTTATGAAAAAATATAATATATATTACAATTATTCATGTCCAAGAAGCATAAAGTTTTAGTGTCTTTAGAGACTAGATACATGATCGCTTTATTTATAAATAATTATCAACATATCCCACTATCATTCTTCCAACATGGTACCCTTCTAGGCTTATATTACATAATAAATTACTTCATAATGTGGGTAATGGAAACATAAGAAAGGGTGAGATAATAGTCTCATTAAGTGTAATCATGGGAGATAACAATACGATATTACAAGTGATCATAAGACGATCAAAAGGATATGATAACATTGATTATAACTTAATAAACAGATACCCAATAAGTTATAGTTCATAAATCGTGATTTATGTGATAAAACATCATTAATAAATCATGATCCATGAGAGAATATCATAATCATATGAATATGACATAACATTGTCTCATACAATTAATTATATGAAACCATATAATTATGGATCCAGTTAATTGTAACCAAGTCTATGCACAAGTTTTTTAACATAACAAAAATATTCATGTATAATGTTGTGAACATAACAACAATTCCCACACATCAATTTATAAACATAAAAATAAATACCATGCATAAAATTCATTATCTCATGATACATAATACTTTAACCATTGAATTTTGTAGCTACATAGGACCCCATCTACCATATAATAATAAACCACACTTATTTATTCTATAATACCACAAAAAAATCAATCATTTTATCATTTCCTAGTTAAACTATAGGAAAGAAATGTGTTTCCTAGAAATATAATTTAAAAATAATAATAATAATATATCCAAATAAAAGTGGATGGTATCATAATAGTATATCCTTAGTGAATCATAGGAATCATTTAAAGGTTGTTGACAAAAATGAAAACGTATTTTATAAAAGCCTTATAAATATTGTTTGAAAAAAACACAAAAATATACATTATTTTTGGTAAAAATATAAAAATTACTTGAAAAATGGAAATAATATTTCTTTTAAAAACATATGGAAACTTGTAAATTAATTTTCATAACAAATAATGGTCATGACAATGGTAAAATGTTGTTAAGTGGTAAATGTAAAAAAACATTCTTTTCTCATCTTTTTATAAGATTATCCAAATAACCCATACTGAAAACATGGAAAAGATTCTATTTTATTTTTTTAAATATTTTCATTGATAATTTAAAATTAACTTTAAAAATAATTTTATTTCATAGAATAAAATTATTAAAACATATTAAATAAAATGGACATGGAAGAGATAGATTCCTGGCCTAAAGGAAGAAATAAGGCCAACTTTTCTTAAAAACATCTTCCATTATTTTTTAGTAAAAAATGGGTTAAATTGAATAAATACTTTAAAACCTATAAATATATAGATAATAATAAAATATATGGGGTTTAGAAGATAAATAATAGAAAATTTCTGTAATTTAAATTTTAACAGAAACAATCCCAATAAAAAGTGAGATTGTAATATAAGCCCATACCTAAAGTCCTGAGTTGCTTCATACACACTATAACCTCTTGTACAATAAATTTATATTTATTATAAATATATACCATAACCATATTTTTACTTATAATACTATATACCATCCCATTATAATTTCCAAATACCTATTTATTAAAAATTCCCGATTAAAGTCAATATTTGGGTGTTAACTGTTCTACTTTCCATGCATGTTTAACTTTGATGGTTCTAGTACTTATAAAATTTTCATAGTTAAAAAATATAAATCATGTTATAAATATAATATTTATTTATTATATATACTTTTATAACTATCCATGTATGGTGGGAATGAGAAATAGAACGCATCACTTCATGGTGGAAGTAGTCTGTACATACATACATTTGTATTTGTCAATGAATGGAATGGATTGAAGGTAAAAAATTTGTTATCACTATAGAGTAATAATTATATTATAAATATAATTTATATTCAATAAATTCATCTTTTTAATCGGACATATGAGGCTATGATTAAAATTTAAATGCATTGTTTCATGGAGGCAATAGTCCGCATGTATGCATGAGTGACACTTTCATTGTCCATTGGATGGATGTGAGGTAGATAATTGTTATTTAATTAATATAATGACATTTAAGTATATTTAGGACACAAATTTCATCATATTATTACATATATAATAGATTCCTTGGAGGTTGAAGAAGAAATAAACTCAAAATACCTCAGTTTAGAAAATTACCTCTTCTTTGGGTGTTCAACTTTGGATTAAATTTTAAGCATTATTAGGTTGGTCTTTCAAAGAGATTGGAACACATAGAACATTTATATAATATTTGAGTATATCTTGTTTGAGTTAAGGTTATAAAAGTGTGTGAAGAAGTAAAGGTAGGAGGTTCCCTTTTATAAGTGAGAGGAGTGACACCCTTGTAAATATTAATAACTTTTAAATATAATAAATTTAATTATCAAGTAAAGTTTCACCAAAATAGACAATAATTGATAATAATTTTATGAATTTATAAATATAATTAACCAATAATATTATTGATATGATTTTGAGAGATTGAAATCCTCATCTATTAGTTTTAACCCCTTTTAATGCATTTTACCCTTAACTGCGATAACTTAACTTTGACCACTGTAATTATTATTTATGAATAAAAATAAATTGATCTTATATTTTTCTTGGAAATGATTATTATAAATATATAAACCATTTTATCATATTAAATTTCTAAACATGGATGAAATTAATTCTAATATCTACAAACAAAATGTGTAAATTTTTTTTTTATAAAAAATGTATTTTTGAAGCATAAAATGAATTTATTATTATCACATGACTTGTAATAACAATTAAAATAATGCTAATTTATTTTATTTAATATATTATCTAATAATTTCATTAAAACTATTCACAAATAGCTATTAATTTAATTAATTAATATAAAAATACATTACCCACATAAAAAATAGTTTCCAAAAAAATATCTCTTTTACCTTCAAATGAGTTTATCATCATTTAAAAAACATTGATAATAAATGTATGAATGATTATAATTTTTTATACAAATATAAAAAATAATATTCCCTAATTTTAATTCTCTAAATAAGATAATTTAACTTTAAAATAAAAATATATACAATAAATCAATGTTAAAAAAACATTTATGTTTATCCAAAATTTGTTAGAATAGTATTCCTTATCATTAATTAACGATTTCATGGATCCATTTAATTGATTTTATTAATTATTAAAATAATTATATATTTAGATTTTATTGATATCATTTCTCAAAATTATTAAATCTAACTAAAATTCATAACTCAATAAAATAATTCAAAAAGCCACTTTAGAATAAAATGTATTTTATTAAATAAATTTGAACCCATTTTTTACAAAGTCATTTATTTATAAATTTAATTTAACTATCTAGTAATTTATTTCATTTTTAGTACTAAATCATTATTCACTCACATTTTGTTTTTTGTGCATCACAATCTATCGAACACATAAAATTTATTTTAAAAGAAAATGTATTATAAAATTGTTGTGTGTTACATTATACCACACTTATAAGAATTTCTCCCTCAAATTTATGTTAATATAATGAAAAAATAAGGATACCTCTACCTCATTACATCCTTTGGTTATGAATTAGCTTCCTCAAAATTATATATTCACTATGAAACTTTGACCCGGTGGATGGTGCTATTCCGAAAAACATTAAATATTTAATCCATAATATCCTCTTATTGTTCATCGTAAGAAAGATCATGCTTCAATGGAACAACCTATGATTTTTAGTAAATATTAAGGATTATGTATTTACTTACTCAAAAGATATTAGTGGAACACATCATACACTTATGAGAGATTCGGTGGAAGTTGTAAGTGATAAGATACCGTCCCAATATAATCAAGAATCTTAAAGGGCCTGATATATCTAGGGATAAATTTATATTTTTTTTTTTCTAAATCTCATAAATTTTTTCCAAAGATATATTCGAAGTAATACCTTATCAACAAATTCAAACTCTAGATCTTTTTTATTATTATCAACATAACTTCCCTGTCGACTCTAAGTTTCCCTGACATGCTATTGAATTTCTCTAACCTTCTCTATCATTTCCTCAAACAGATCAAGTAACAATATATTATGTTCTCTAAATTAATCTTATTATGTTGGAGTTCTACAATTCTTTCCATATATGGATTCACAAGGATCCACTTGAATTATTGATTGAAAGCTATTATTTAATAAAAATTCAACTAGATAAATCTATTAATTCCAAATTCCTTAAAAATACATAGAGAAAGATCTCAGTATATCATATAGGGTTTGAATGGTCCTCTCATATTGAACATCCATTTTAGGATAATATGTAGTTCCAACATTCAAATTTGTATTCAATGTTTTTTAATACTTCACCAAATCATTTAGGTAAACCTCATTTCTCTATCAAATACAATTTAGAGTGGCACACCATGAAACATCATCACTTACTAAATGTATATCCTAGAAAGTTAGTAAAGTGATAAGTCTTCTATGATAATAATTAAATTCAGTAACTTTTTAAGGTAATCATCTATAACCCTTATGGTGTTATATCCTTTATATTTCTTGGAGAGTTCTACAGTGAAATCCGTGGTGATGGTTTCTACTTCCATATGGTTATGAGTAATTTTTGCATCATCACCATAGAATTATGAGGCTCAACCTTAACTTACTAACAGACCATGAATTAATATACATACTAAAAAATACACCTTTTGATGTTTTACCGTCATAAAATCTCTAATACATATCTATACATCTTTTTGATTCCTAGATGGATAAAGAATGTTGAACAATGTGATTCATCAAATTAATCCTACCTAAATTATAGTATTGAAGGGAAAAATATTAGGTTGTAGAATATTATAATTCTATAATGGTCAAGTATGAAATCTGGAACACTCCCAACCTTCATCTATAAATTCTCATCATATTTCTACGCCTTCTTGATTTTTATATAGATGGATGATTGAGTGTTGATTTAAAAAAGGTAGGATTTTATCCACTCCTTTATGAATTCCAGGTATATACTTTGAATATTCATTAGAATTGGATGTCTTTTAATCCTCATCATGGATATGTTAACATGATCTTAAATACTAAGAGTGTTATCCGCCTTAATGGATTTTATTAGATGCTAATGTATTGATAAATTATAATCTTTTATCAATTATAACTATCTAATTTGGTGAATGGTTAATTATTTCTTTTTGAATACAAACATTAAAATCTTATGATCAATATATATATCAAACTTTTCTATATAGAGATAAATTTTCTAATTCATTATTAAAAAGATTACTATTTAAATATCCAGACCATTTTTTGGTTAATTTTACTCATGTATCTATCATTGCATGGAGGAATAAGAAATTACCATATCATTATGTATAATAAAAAATCTCAATACCTTATTCAAATAATAACGGTATATGAAAAAACATCCTCCATAGTTGGGAAATGTGAGTATAGTTGCGGTGACCAACCTATTCCAAACCTCCTTAATGTTTTAGTTACATTTCTCTATCTAGAGAAAACTTAATCCTTTTTCTTGTTATCTTGATTAAATTATTTTAAAACCATGATAAATTTATCACAAAGCATCGATAGTACCCATATAAACTAAGAAAGCTATGGATATTTATCACAGTGGTTGGTCTGGGTCACTTTTAAATTACCTCCATCTTTGAAGGATCAATATATATACCCATGTTTATAATCACATAATCCAAAAAGGATACTTTTTATAGTCATAATTAACACTTGATAAACTTGTATTAAAATTCCTCCTTTCATGGGTTTTAAAGCATAATCCTTAAATGATATTCATGATCTTCATTTTTATTGTAGTATATAATAATATCATCAATAATGACTACCAAAAATTTGTAGAGGTTATTTCTAAAGAATTTATTCATCATATCCTTTAAGATTATAGGAGAATATATAAGTCCAAAAGGCATTATAAGGAATTCATAATGTCTATTATTTGATAACCTAAGATAAAAAATATTTATTTTAAATTATTTCCATAATTTAAATATTACATCTCCCAATAATCTCACATAGCTCATAAAACATTTTGGTTTAGTGTCTTTGAGGACCAATTATATAGGAAACTTAATTTATAAAACTTGTGGTCATTTCTCTATAATCAAACTCTTCTAGACTCCCTTCTATAATTATCATAAGTTATACTTATCTTTATTAACTGGGGAAGGGAAACATAAGAAATGGGTGGGTTTAAATTCTCAATAAGGGGAAACTAATCAACATGTCATCAAGGGTTAGATCATAATCACATGATAAAATAATGGAATGAAGAGTTTTCTTATAAAATAATATAGAAAAATAAGAGTTGTTTAGAAATCAATAAGGTAGGAAATGTAATATACTAATAATAAAAATGTACCATGACATAAAATTATGAGATAAGAATGAAAAAATGGTATATTTAATTGATATAATAATATCATGGAATCATAAATATGTGTTAAAAAAATAAAATATAGAATCATAATCGTATGTCAAGGATCACTGACAAGACTATCATAGTGGATAGAGTCCAATAGTGTTTTGGGTTCACCCCCCATTACCATAAACATAGTGTAAAAATTACTATGGTTTATTGGGTTCAATATCCATTCCCATAAACATAGTGGAAAATTTCCCATGGTGTATTGGGTTTACGCTCAATTACCATAAACATGGTAGAAAAAGTACCACAATGTATCGAGTTCACTCCCCATTCCCATAAACATAGTTATCAAAGTGCCATGGAGGATTAGGTTCACTCCCAACTACCATAAACATATTTTAAAAATTACTATGCTGGATTAGGTTCACTCCAAAATCATATACATAACTTATTAGGAGACATAAAGCTCTTCCCAATGCATTCACATAATAAAAATCATATTTTTCTGTGAAATATTAGGAAAAGAAATCATACATAAATCATAATCCTAATTAAAACCATGAGATAAAAAATAATTAGGCTTCCAATAAAAAATTAGAACATTGGTGAGAACTGAAATTAGGGACAAGGTTGGGAAACCGTATTTTAATAAGATGAAAATTATTCTTCGGTTACATTTTGAAGAAGGAATGAAACTAATAAATAAGGATTATTTGAAAAAAAGTGATCCTACTAAGATAAAATAGGGTATACCATATAAAATTAATGAAAACACTATAATAGAAACATTCCAACTCAATAAAGAAGATTGATTTATGAATGACCATTACATTTTTGGAAAGATATCAGTCATAACCCATGATGAGGAAGAGAATGAATGGAAGTTAAGTTTCCTAGTTCAATAATAATTTATGATATTGTAATTCAACAGGGTAGTAGTTACACTATAAAAATGAATATTGGTTCATAATATCAAATCATGCCTTAATAAAGGGTGATTTATATGGAAACCCTTACCTTGATACTGATTTATTCTGTGCATGAACCTAACATCATTAGAGTCTCAATATTCTCTTAGATATATACTTAGAAATGAAATAATTAGGTTAACTTATAGAGATTAAGGGATTAATTATGACCCAAGGACATCTAGGACAGGTAGTTTGGGAATAGGTTCAAATGAAATTTGAAAGGTAAGAGTAGTATTGAAAGTGAGGAATTGAACCCCTTTTATAAGCGAAGAAAATGTCACTTTTGGAATACCCTCTAACTTTCAATGATTTCATTAAACTATTCCTTATTCAATTACTCCATAAGTTCATATTAATGGATTTTGGTGTGATATTGGGTTGAAAAATCCTCAATAAAAAACTTCCAAAAATGTTCTCAACATGATTTAGGTATTTTATTGTAGGTTTTACATTTTAACTTTTTTTTTACCTTGGTAACTTGTTTTTAAATATGTAACTTATGTTTTATTTAAAAATATAAGGTAAAACATATTATAAAATTTTGATGTTTTGAACCTAAATTTATTCTAAATTTAATTTAATTTAATTTATAAAAAATATAAATTTATCTTTTAAATTAAAAAATTAATATATAGGATTTTTTTTGTAAAAAAATAATGTTTTCATAATTAATTATTCCAAATAATATTTATTTTTTATTACTAAATGAATTATTTTTAATATATTTATATATAGGTTTAAAAATTATATTATAATTAATATTGAGAATTGATTAAATTATTTGTTAGATAAAAATTTCACAATTTTATTAAACAAATTTTTTAAAATATGATCATTTTGATCTAAAATATGAAATATATTTTTTTATATTTAATTTATACAAGTGATGGAAAATAATTTTTAATATAGGAGAATAAAATAGTTTTTGGAGTTAAAAATTACTTAATGTTTCAAAACTTTAAACATGGATTCTATAAATACAACATAGTATTTTTTAAATGATTTATTTTAATTTCTATATTTATATATTTATATAAAAAAGGTTTCAAAAATATGTTTTCATTATATTAAAATAATAATATTTTAAAAGTGATGATTTTAAAAAAATCAGTATTTTTTTAATTTTCACCTAAAAATAAAATATTTCAAAAAATCCCAAAAATTAATCTTAATATATTATTTTTATGATAAATCCAAAAATTTAGTTAATTTTTTAAAATTAAAAATTTAAAATTTTAGAATTTAACTTTAAATTTTTTTATAAAATATAATGAAAAATTGGTTTTATAAAAAAATGAATTTTCAAAGTATTATCCATCACTATTATTATTTTCTATTCATTAATAATAAAATTATTATCAATATATTATTAATATTGAAATATTTATTATTCATATAAATAATATACCTTTTCTATAATATATTTAATTTCTTAAAATAAAGCTCATAGAAATATAATTTTAGAAAAAATAATTTTTTTATGTAAGATGGTCTTATTAGTTATCTAACTACACAAAAAACAATGATATTTATTTCTACATATATTTCATAAATTGGTTACATCAATTTTCCCCCCTAACTTAACATCTAAATTATAATAGTTATATAGTGTTATGTGGTTTGTTTTTATTCGGTATTGTGTGTGGAATAAGAAATTAACATAATATTTATTTAATGAAAATACTTAGTGAAACTTCAAGTCATTAAAATCTCCCCCATTAAATAAATTGCATTTTTAAAAATTTTGAAACTCATACTAGGGGAGTAATTTCCTTTGGGTTCTCCTAATTAACCATGCACTATTAGCTTATCATGGGTTTAGTTAGGATATAAAGTGATATTTCCTTATACACAATATGATATGAGCCCTTGGGAAAGAGAACTAATCCATTATTAATAGAATCCTAATAAGTGAATAAGTGATAAATCAATAAGGTGTAACTTTCCTTAAACCTTGTTGAATTTTTATATTTCATGGATATACTAATTATACAACTAATTGTTTTTTATTTATATCTAAATACCTAATAAGTTAAATATTACATGACATAATAAATCGAATAATCTAGATTGGAAAATCACTATCTACCTCAACAATATCCATTTCATAGGATTTTCCTTATTTCCATAATCTAGGAGGTCATTGTTGTATATTTTTCACTTTATCCCTTCGAGTAGTGTATTGGGTTGCATAATGCCCAAATTTGGCACATCTTAAACATCAAATAGTTAGTGGATCCCTAGGATGAATATTATCTTCCTTCATTGTATCATTATTTTTCCCTTTAAAAATTATGGATCAATTAACTCCTTTACCATAAGTAAATCATCTTCCAATCCCCTTAGGGAAATTCCATCGGCACTTCTTCTCACATTATTGCCATATAGGTATTGAATATTACTTTCCTCATCATCTTCATCACTTGAGTTCCATTGAGACTCCATAATTATTTTCTATGGTGGGATTAGTATTTAAGCTATGCTCACATGGTTAATTATATTTCACAATAGTTGGTTTGGAAAAATCACCAGATTTCTGAATCTACCTCCCACTTCAATGGGTAGATCATTTAGAAAATCACTACATTATCCCTCACACCTATTATTAACTTGATTCCTTCTAGTTCTAGATATTAGTAAAACCAAAATGGGTTAACATTAGTGATGAAAAACTATCAATGTAGGAGAATTATCCTATATAAATAAAGTGAAATTTATCCTAAAGATGCTCACTTTATAATACCATCACATTTGTCTACAATTATTTTAGTTCAGGTTATATCAAAGTTTTTTAACCAATATCATTCATAGTTTAACCTATATCATTCTTAGATCAACTTTTATCATCCATGTTTCAACCTATATCAATCATGATTTATCTTAGTTTAACTTAAGTTGGGTTATATTTTAATTCTCAACTGAGTACCTTAAAGTTACTAGGAAATCAATCCTTCATAGTGGTCTGTAGAGAGAATATGATCAACCAAAGCATATCACTATGGATTGTCTAGTTAGGTATGTAGTCTTAATCCCACTCATTGTGAATTATAGAGAAGATAAATTCATTTATCAACAAACCCTTTGTAGTGAATGTGGTTTTGATGGATTATCCTTTGGATATTTCTATGTATATATATGGATTTATTCTCAGAGTCTTCATAGTGTTTGGGTGTCTTAAGACATCGAAAATAATATATTAAAAATATTAATATATTTCAATGCATTCACACAAATAAATTTGTTGTTTCTTGCGTTCCCATTATTTAGTTCCTAATATAGGAAATTTAGGAATATAGTTGATTCTAGAACATGGGGTTTATCCGAGGTACGACCTAAGGTTGGTCGATGCTAGATGGTCGGTGGAGGCAACCACTGGTGGGTGAGTTTAATTAAAATAAATAAATAATTTATTTATTTTATTAAATGAAATAACCTATAGAAACCTTTATAAGTACCCACTAATAAAAAATTTCTAGGTTTAGTTTCATAACCCAGGGAGGATTTAATAGGGGTTTTGTCATTCTTCCTTAGAAGAAAAGACTAGAGAATGATTGGAAATCATATCGAGGTAGATCAAGAGGTAGTGAAAACAGTGGATCATCTTCATCACTGGAGAAGGAAATCTTCACAAATTATTAATATTAAATTTAGTTAAGGATTTTAAATTGAGGTTTATGACCATTTTATAAAATTTGTAAAGTAAGGATTTATATCTACTTTCTTTGATTTGTGATATTTGTAATTGCATGAGCCCCACAAAATTTATTGGTTATAATTATCCAATTTAATTATTCCATTCCACCTACTATCACTATGGTTTTCAAAATATTGTGGTTGTTGGCCAAGAATTCTTGGATAATGATGCATTCTCCTTAATTATGTGATTTTCTCCCACTGTTATTCGTGTTCTTCTCCGTTGGACCACGGGGTTACGATACAAATTTTCTAGGGTGGGTTTAATCATGGTCAAATCCATAGATTCATAGAGGTTTCAAAAAAAAATGAATATATTAGAAATTTACAGACATATTAGGATGAGTTGAGGGTTTTGGGAGAGGCCTTCATGGACCTATGATCTACCGTGGAAATTTGAAATTTGTGAAGTGATAGGTGAAGTCGTGCAGGGTTCGGGTGACTGGAATGTAGCCACTGATGATGGATTGGGTATAGATGGCCCAAGATCCAGAACTCCTAATGTGTTTAGATTTGAAAACAGTGATAGTGGCAGTGAAATGATGACTCTTGAAGAAAATTAGGTTTCTATAGAAAACCCTACTACATTGTGTGTATTTCAGGAATACTTTCCATTTAGTCCCCTAGTTATGATGGATAGGGTTTTCTTGGATGATAAGGATCACATTCCATGTGGCTAATCTCACATGATATGTGACCCTCCCTTGGAATCCAGGACACGTTCCATATTCACACACCTAGGACCCCATGTAGGAGGACATGTTTTGTACTCCAAGAGTACAAGGGAATGTCCAGAGGTACATGGGAATGTCCCGATTCACTATCATAGGCATGACTGAGAGAAAAAAGGTCGGATCCAGGTAGTTGATACATGTTTTGTATAGCTTTTATAGATCATGTAAAATTATAGGGATTATAATACATGTCTATAAGAGGATAAAAACAGGAATCTGGGTGATTCCACACACAGTGTGGACCCCATACACACAATATATTCCTCTACATCATTTCTTCTTCTCATATATCCTTCTTCAGGACTCATATTTTGTCCCAAAAGTAGCCTATCCTGAGTAGTTTTCCACATATAATGTGATGGGGGAATTTTTATGTAATAAAAGATAATATGTGAGGTTTTTTGAGCATGGTTCTTCTTCAGACGATGCTCAACAATAGTAGTAATCTGGGTAGGGTCATCTGAGAGATGTTATGTTTTGAAACCCCCTATCACACTAGGGTATGAGTCCCCATATTCTACTCTATCTACCGAGTGGTACCCCATGACATACTAGGGCATGATTCCTCTTTTTATTGAGTGTATCCCTATGATGGACCAGGGTGTGGGTCCTCTATTTTATGAGTGGAACCCCCTTGATATACTTGGGTGTGGGTCCTCTACCTATTGAGTTTCACCCCCCTTGTTGGACCAAGAAGTGGGTCCTCTAACGACCGAGTGGAACCCCCATGATGGACTTGGATGTGGGTCCTCTACCTACCTTTTTACTGATTGGTTTCCCCTATCATGCAAGGGTGTGGGTCCTATGTTCACTTGGTTGAACCCCGTATCACTCTAGTTCATGGGTCCTATATCAATTTAGTGGAACCCCCTTATCATATTAATCAATGAGTCCTATATTTGATCTTTTACCCCTTGTTCTATGGAGTTGTGGAAAGATATGAATCATCCACACAACTTTATCAGAAAGACACATGAGAGGATGCACATTAATGATTTAACTTTTGAGCTTCAGGTAGACTCATCATCCTAGGAAAGGCTGTGAGATGGAGATCCCATTTCTCTCTCATCTGGGTTTCTTTTTGAGCATATATATTATTGGGTTTTGTTTCCTTCTTTCCTTTGGTTGAGTTGAATACTTTTATCATATCTCTCAATTTCTCTTATTGTAGTTTTTAGGTCATCCTATAGGGTATGTATATACTCATCCCTGTATGGGATTTTCCCACATGTGTTGTGTCTTATGTAGATGAAGAATAGATCGACAGTGACATCGGTGGATCATAGTGATACTTAGGTGAATAGGCTGTATATAGTGGTTGAACATAGAAATCAGGATCTGGGCTCTCTTGCCTTTTTTATTCTATTTTTTTTAGTTTTGGACTTTATTTCTGGTTGGGTGTGTATTTTTCCCCTTTACACATTGGATTTATTATACCATGCTCTAATTTATTCGCTAGAGGTTATTTCATTCATGGTTTACTCTACATGTCACATCTCATTTTATTATTACTCCTCACTTTTTCATGGTGATAGAAGGGTTTGTGCATACCAGCTCTCTAGGAAAAGGCCTCCCATTTACATTATGTATTCTCAGAACTTGTCACCATCACCTATCCAATTATAGGTAGGAATGGGGATGTGAAAACATAGCCTTTCACCAGCTAGGCGGGTCCTAGAGGGTCGGGTCATTATAGAGTGGTATTATATATATTTATTCATTAGGATGATGTTTGGAGTTGACCCCTTATGAGGAATTGGTTGGGACTTAGGTAAAATGTGATGAAGTATCGAAAATTCATCTTTCAAGATAGGTAACCTAGTGCTAGTGCAGTGGATAACATATCCATTCACCATGACTCTAACTATATACTTTTCAACTTAGCATTCCGAGACATAGGTTAGAAGGAACAATAATACTTGCATCATATAAGATCGAGTCCTTTGACTATCCTTATTAATTCATAACCTTATATATATATATATAATCTTACCATGGTATATCTTGATCACTTTTAGGACACATCCATGAAGATAATCAAATAGGTCACCGATTTCGGATTTGGATGACAATATGATGAGTGATGAGGCCTCGGTTCAGGGGCCATCTCATGAGGCGCTTCCTTCAAGTAGGTAGGGAGAAGTTCCCCTAAATATTGAGTATAAGATAATACTATTAGGATATGATGAGGATGCATGTAGGCTTAGGTGGGTAGGGAGTAGTGTCCCCACCTGTTTAGATGTAGATTATTCTTAGCCTTCCACCATCTAGGAGGGCCCCGGTGAGTCGGTTCATTATAGAGTGGTATTATAGAAATTCATTTCTTGGGTTGGTTTTTGGAGTTGAACCATTATGAGGAATTGGTTGGGACTTAGGGAAATGGTGTTGAAGTATCTCTAGTGAAACTTTCATGCTAGGAAACCCAGTCTTGGTGTAGTAGCTGATGTATCCATTCACAATGACTCTAACTACTTGCTTGTCAACTCGGCATACCGAGACATTGGTCAAATGGAATAGTGCATCATATAAGATTGAGTACTTTAACTATACTTATTAATTAAACTCCCCATATATATTGTCTCATCTTACGATGAAATATCTTGATCACTTTTAGGATGACTCTATGAAGACAGTCAACCAGGTTACCAATTCAGAATTATGATGACATTCTAATGAGTGTTGTGGCCTTAATTTAGGGGCCATCTAACAAGGATCTTCCTTTAGGTGGGTAGGAAGAAATGGCCCCACATTTTGAGTAACATATTGTACCATAATGATAAAATGATGATACACATAGGATTATTGTGATTTGTGAGTTCCAGTATCAAAGACCACTGAGGATCCATGGTGAGGTAGATCCTCAAGAAGTAGAGGATTGGATTGAGTTGGTGATATGATTATTTTGTCTCATAGAGACCCCAACTTATCAGATGGTTTCACTAGTATTCAGTATTTTCAATGGAGCTACTGGGTATTGGTGGGGTTTATTCATGCAGACTCATGATGTGACATTGCTCTCATGGTATGAATTCTAGTAGTTTTTTCATGAGGATCATTAACCCATGTTCTTGTGATAAGTTCACATCTATGGGTTTCTTGAACTATATTCTTATAGTATGATGTTTTTTGAGCATTCTTCAAGGTTCACCAACCTTACGCGATACTCCCTCGACATGGTACAAGATGGTTACTTATAAGCATGGAAGTTTGAGAAGGGTCTCTCTAGAGACATCTGTGCCATTGTGGTTCCCATATGAATTATTATCTATGATGAAGTACTTGAGTGGGAACCAGTGATAAAGAGATTCCATTCATTGGGATGCCAGGAAGTTGGATATAGAAGTGGGAATCAAGGGGTTGAGTCATCTAAGATAGCTAGTAGGTTTCAGTTGGAAGGATCTCAATGTAGGATACCTTCTCATGACTAGACTCAGTCATGTGGACATGTGGTGAATGGTTCACATAGAGGTTCTATTTAGCATTGAGAAGGTAGATGCTATGATTATAACAGTCAAGGTCCCATTCTTCATGATTTCACCACCCATCAAGTTGTGGAGGGATGATAGGTAGGAGATGGACTACCATGATAGAGGGAACCTTGTGATAAGGGATCTCTAAGGGGTGTCTAGGGTAGCCCTCAGGAAGGTAGTGTTGGTAGATGAGTATGTGTTGCTCTAGAGGGAGGAGATGTTACTGGGAGACAATGCTACCATTTACTCCCACCACCACCACTAGGCATCCCATGCTAGGATTAGGTAGTTGGTGGTCAGGGCCACATGTAGTTGTTATCTATGGAGGGATATGATCAGGATACACATGAGATGATCTAAGGTATGATCTATGTTTATCTTACTATTTCTATATTATTTATGGACACAAGTTCAAGTAATTCCTTCTTCTCCATATACATAGTTCAGGATAAAGAGCTTCTAGTGGAGACTTTATCCCACCAGTTACGGCTAGAGATTCCCATAGGGAGCAATTCTTCGATATCGTATATCCGTTGAAAGTGCGAATTGGTACTAGGTGGAGGGCGTTTCTCATCATAACTCCTAATAATCACTGTAAAACATTATGAAATCATCTTGGGTATAGAATGGTTTTCCATAGTTCGTTATGAGATTGAATATAATCATAGGTGAGTTATATGCCTTCTGATTGATGGGTTGATATTATCCTTTATGGGAGAGAGAGATCTCATGGTGGGACAATTGGGTCTTATGGGAATGAAGATACAACCCATCACCCATCAGTTGGTGATTTTATCCCTTGGTGAAATGAGATCTTTAAGAATTTATATTCCTTCACTAGTGGAGGAATTTATGGACCTCTTCCTTGGGGATGCTTTGGGACTACCTTCATGACATGAGATGGAATTTTTCATTGACTTGAACCCCATGACTATAATTATATCTTTTTTGGAATATCATATAATCTTGACCAAGCTCTAGGAGCTATGGGTGTAGTTGGAGGACCTTTGAGAGAATTGATTTATCATACCCAGTGTTTCCCCTTGGGTAGCTCTAGATTTTTTGTGTGAAAAAGAAAAAATAGAGATTGAGGATTCGTGTTTATTATCATCACCAAAACAAGGTAATTATAAAGAAAAACTACCCTTTTAATATGTTTGATGACCTCTTTGACTAGTTGTGAGGCATGAGTTGTTTCTGAAAGATCAATCTCAGGTATGGATAACACCAGTTGAGGGTCCTCAAGGCAGATATTCTGAAGATAGAATTTTGATATCCCTATAAACATTATGAGTTCCTAGTGATTCCATTCGATGTGAAAAATTTGCCCAAAAGTTTTATGGATTTAATGAACTAGATATTCTAGATATACTTGGACCAATTTATGGTCATATTAATTAATTATATACTCATTTAATCAATGTTAGAGGAGGATCATTAAGAGAATTTAAGGATGGTACTAGTCATACTATGGGAGAACTATATTTATGGTAATCTCTTGAAGTGTTATTTTTGGATCTGATAGGTTCAAGTATTGGGGAATGTAATTTATAAGAATGGTTTAGATTTGGAACCAATGAAGATTTATGTAGTTCTTACTTGGGAGACGCCCAAGAGCATTCAAAGGTACACAGTTTTCTTAGCTTGGTAGGGTACTATATGTGGTTCGTGATGGAATTTTCCATATTAGTAACCCCATGAACACCCAAACTAAAGAAGGGTAGTCATTTTATCTAGACTGAGTATTTTCAGGGATCCTTCGAGCAGTTGAGGTAGAGGTTGACTAGTGATCATTTCTTGAGACAACTATATGGGGGTGTGGAGTATATAGTGTTTTTAAATGCCTCTAAAGATGATCTTGGTGAATATTTATGCATGGGTAGGAAGTGATCACATATTGGAAGAGGAAGTTGAATCCCCATGAGAAGAACTTCACTACTCACAAATTGGAGTTAGCAACGGTAGCCTACACTTTGAAGATGTTTTGTACTATCTTATTGAAGATTGATTTATTAAATAATCAGACCATCAGAGTCTCATCTATATCTTCACATAGAGATATATTAACCTAAGAAAGAGGATTTAGTTATATTTCTTGAAATAAAATGAATTTGAGATAGTCTATACTCATAGGAAGGGTTATGTGGTGGAAAATTCCATTAACAGGAAGTCTCGTTCTCACTTGGAGGAGGATGCGATTGAGTATTTGGATTCATTATAGCTGAAACTGGTGGAAGAGATTGGTACATATTTTCTTTAGTCGATATAGTTGAATCCTCCAGTGATTCAATGTCTGAGAGAGTCATATTTGGGAGACATTAACTATGAGGTTCTACATGAATAGATATCCTAATGAGATTAACAATATGGATTCTATGGAGGAGGGGAGAACATCATCTTTTTTCTAGGGATAAACAGTGGTTCCAGTCACATTTTGTGAGGAGGTGATGAGGGATTTTCACACTTCCCACTTGTCTATACATCTTGGTGTGGTAATGATGTACAAGAACCTTCCGTGGTAGTTTTTTTGAGATGGAATGAGGTGGAGTGTCGTAGAGTTTGTCTCTCTATGTCTCACATGTCAACAGGTGATGGTTGAGTACCATGTTCTAGAAAGTTTTACATAGTATATTGAGATATTGAAGTGAAAATATGATAGTATATCCACAGAATCTGTGAAAGGGATTCCATGGAAAATGAGAGGCCACAATTCCATATGGGTGATAGTTGATAGACATACCAAGTTGGAACACTTCCTTTACATCATAGATAAGAGTTATTTAGATATTTTGGGGATGTTTTATGTGTTTTATATCATCATAGTCCATGGAGTAACCTCGATTATTATCTCCAATCATGATGTGTGGTTTACATCATGATGTTGCATAGGCTTTCAGGTCCTAGTTAAGGATGAGTACACCATTTCACCCCCATACATATAAGAAGAATGATCAGACTATCTTGGTGTAGGAGTATATGTTGAGATATTTCATGATAGACTTCAAAATGACTTGGGAGGTTCAATTTTCATTGTTATAGTTTTCTTATAATAAAAACTATCACTCTACTATCAACATGTAACCTTTTGATCCCTTGTATGGGAGACCCTACAGGCCACTCTTATACTAGACTGAGATTGGCGAGGCATATTTTATTGGGCTTGAGAAGGTGTGGGAAATTATGGATAAGGTTAAGGTGATCCGGGATCATATGAGGACATATCAGAGCTGAAATAAATATTACATAGATTAACACTATATACCCTTGGAGTTTGAGCAAGGAGACCATGTTTCCCTAAGAGTGTCCCATGATGAGAATTTTGGAGGTTTGGTCTTGGAGGAAAGCTATCCATGAGGTTAATCCGAAAGTTTTAGATATTATGAAGGGTAGGAGAGGTTTATTACCACCCATCCCTATCACCATAGTTATACTAGGTGCATGAAGTAGTCCATGTTTCATAGATAAGGAGATACATGGAAGATCTGACACATATTATTAATTGAAGAAAGCTAGACATCGAGGATGGATATAACTTCATGGAGTACCTGATAGATATTGGGGACCACTAGGAGAGAATCCCATGAGGATATTCCATTTCCTTGTTTTGTGTGTTTTGGCAGCACAAGAGCATGCATGAGAGATATTGGGAGTGGGAGAGTTAGATTCCCCACCTTTTTTATTAGCTTGTGTTTTTTGGGGTGAAAAGTATTGAAGGAGGGGATAATGTAGAAACTATTTTTTTTATGGATTATACTTTGAATATTTTTATATATATATCTAGATTTATCCTTGGATTTATTGTAGTGTTTTGGTGTCTCATAACCTCAACAATAATACATTAAACATATTAATAATTTTTATGCACATGCACTCTTCGTTTCAGCATTTAGTTTTTTTTTGCATTTTTGGGACTTCATATATAAAATTAGAGACCATGGTTGATTTCAAAACATAGGTATTACCCTAGGAATGACCTAAGGTTGGTCGATGCTCACCATTTGGTTGTGGAAGACATTGGTAGGTGTGCTTAATTAAAATAAACAAATTATTTATTTATTTTTTTAAATAACCTAACTTAGTGGAACCTCTATAAGTACTTAAACAAATAGCCAGGGTTAGCTACATAACCCTGGGAGGATTTGCGAGGATGTTTTGGTGTTATTATTTTGTAGAATTAATTAGATAATGATGAATAATGAGACAGAGGTGGACTAAGAGGCAGTGAACGTAGCGAATCATCTTCATCACTAGAGAACAAAATCATCACAAAAAATCAATATTAAATCGAGGAAGGGCTCATTAATTATGGTTTTTTTATTCTTATTAAATCATTAAATTATGAATTTATATATTATTTCTTTGATCTATGATATCTATACTTCTCATGAGCCTCAAAAATTTTATTAGTTATATTTATCTGATTTAATTTTCTATTCCCCCTACGATCACCCTAGTTACCCCGATCTTGTTATTTTTGGAAAAAAATGATTCTCAAATGTTGAATTAACCTTGATTATATTATTTTACCCGTATTTTCTTTTCATTATTTATTGTTGGCACATGGGTTTATAGTTTTAATTTTTAGGGGTGGGTTCATGAATTATCAAACCCGCTGATTCATGGTAGTTTCATGAATGATGAACAATTTTAAAATTTTCTAATGGATCATGAGGAGTTGTGGGTTTAAGGTGAAACATCCATGGATTCGGGATTTAGGATGGAAATGGTATATTTCTGGTGTGTTGGGTGAAGGCTTGAAGCTTTTTGGTAGCTGAAATCTTGCCACCGACGATGGCTCAGTTATAGACTGACCAAGATCCTGAGCCACCAATGACTTTGGAGGAAAAAATGGGGGTGCTTTCAGTGTGATGGTGATGCATGAAGAAACATAGGTTTTCATAGAAAACCCAACTACAATAAATTTAGTCCAAGAACACACACCGTGTAGTCCCCCATCTATGACAACCAGGGTTTTATGGGAAGATAAGGATCACACACCATGTGGTCGGGCCTACACGTCATGTGACCCTCCCTAGGCAGGTTAATTTTCTTCCAGTTTCACCCACTTAGGTCCCCATGTGTGAGGATATGTTTTGTACTATAGGATTAAACACGAACTCTTAGAGAGACATGGGAATGTCTCGGTACCCAAGCATGACCAGGTACATAGGCATAACACGAAGTATATGGGCATAGTCGGGAGAACAAGGGCAGGACCTAGGTGGATGAGACATGTTGTGTACCACATGGACATACCATTTAGGTTGACATGTATTCCAATCCATGTCTAGAGGAGGAAATATTTAGGCTGTGAGGGGGTGGGGGAATGCTGTGCAGACGCCATACACACTATGTATTCCTCTATAGAACTTCTTCCTATCACATCTTCTTCTTTAGGAATTGGATTTTGGATTGTGAGTATCCTATATTGAGTATTTTTCTATATATAATGCAATGGTTTTATTTTATGTTTCATACAAGATATTATGTTAGGTGTTCCAATTATAATGATTCTTTAAGAAATAATCGATTATGGCAGTGATCTGGGTAGGATCATCTGAGTGATTACGGGGTTGAAAGCCCCATGTCACACCTGGGAGAAGTTACCCCATATTACACTCTATCTACTAAGTGGTACCCCATTGATGTACTAGGATGTAAGTCCTCTATTTACTGAGTGGATCCCCCTGGAGTATCATGGTGTGGGTCATCTGTTTACTGAGTGGTACCCCCAGATGGAATAGGGTGTGGGTCCTCTACCTACTGACTGGCACCCCCTAACAGACCAGGGAGTTTGTCCCATTACAATTTAGAGGCATCACCCAAGATAGACCGAGGTGTGGGTCCTAGATATATATATATATTTACTAGTGGTACCCCTTATCATGCTAGGGAATGGGTTCTTTTTTCATTGGGTGGTACCCCCTATCGCACTATGGCAAAAGTACTCTATTTTTTGAGTAGAACCCCTTACTGTACTATATTATGGGTCATCTATTGGATATTTTCTCCCTTGGGCAATGTATTAGTGGAGAGGTGTGGGCACTCCACATGGAATTATAAGATAAACACACAATATTTTTGGCACTAATGATGGAATTTTGGAACTGTTAGAAAACTCATTGTCATGGAATGGCTTATAAGATGGAGACCCCCTTTCTCTCTCATATGAGTTTCTTTTTTGTCATATATATAATTGGGTTTTGTTTCCCTCTTACTTTGAGTTGAGATAACTACTTCTATCACATCTTTCTATTTCTCCCTTTGTGTGTTTCAAGTAATCCTACTGGGTATGTATATACTCACCCTTTCTTGGGATTTACCCACACATGTTGTGTCTTATACTGATGAAATACAATTCAACGATGATATTGGTGAAGCATAGTTATACTTGGGTTCCTAGGAAAAATATGGTGGTTAGGTTTGGAGATAAGGAGCTAGTCTCTCTCAGGTTTCTTTGATTCCAATTTGTTTTAAGTTGGGACATAATTTTTGGTTGGGTGTTTAATTTTCCCCTTTACACTTTGGGTTTATTCTTTAGTACTCAGATATATTCCCTTGAAGTTATTTCATGCATGGTTTACTCTAGATGTTACAATACTTTTTATTATTCCTATACATTTTTCATGGAGATGGATGGGTGTACACATATAGGTACTATAGGAAAATGAATCCCATTTACATTATGGATTCCTAGAGCATGTCACTAGCCTATATCCTATTGGAGGAAGGCTTAGGATTGTGACATATCAACCTTCCGCTAGTTTGGCAGGCCCTGATGGGATGGTTCATTACACTATTTCCAAGATATTATACCTAGGTGAATCTATTCGAAAACCAAATCCACTCTCCTATATCTAGAAATAGATGTAATTTCTAGGAAAACTACATACTAAAAACTTTTCCAAAATTTCAATATATTATCCTATACTTAGTATTATCCTTTAGACTTATCCCTAGGGTCTTCACTAAGTTTATATAATCCTAATCCCAAAAAATATTGAGTTGAATCCTAAAAAACTAAATAATCCTTTGATACCAACAATGATGACCCAGGATAAAGATATCTTTATTTTACATCATTTGTATTATTTAAATATTATATCTCATAATAATCACACATTTCATAGATAACCTTTTGGTTTAGTGTCTTTTAGTAATAGTTACATAGGAAACTTATTTTACAAAACTTGTAAACATTTCTCTATAATAAAACTCCTCTAAACCCCCTTCTATAATTCTCATAAGTTATATATATCTTTATAACCTATGGATGGGAATAATAAGAAAGGGGTAAAGTCAAATTATCAGTAAGGGAAAACTTATCAACATGTCATCAAGGGTTATATCATAAAATTATGATAAAAAAATAACATGGATAACGTTATTATTAAAGGAGTATAGAAAACTAATATTTTTACATAAATAATGAAGGAAGGACAAGTAATATTATAAGAATAAACATATACCATGACATATTAGTGTGAGATAAGCATGGAAACATGGTATAAGGAAATTATATCACAATACCATGGAATCATAAATATGTAGAAACAATATAAAACAAGAAATCATAAGAATAAGTCATGTCTCAATATAAAGATTATCATAGTTGAAATAGTCCTTTGGTAGATTGGGTTCACTTCCCATTCCCATAAACATAGTAGAAAAAGTCCCATGGTGGAGTGGGTTTACTCGTCATTCTAATAAAAAAGTAGATAAAGTCCCATGGTGGATTGGATTTATTAACCATTCTTATAAACATAGTGTAAAAGTCCCATGGTGGATTGGGTTCTCTCTCCATTGTCATAAACACATTGGAGAATATACCATGGTGGATTTGGTTCACTCCCCACTCCCATAAACACAGTTAAAAATGTCCCATGGTGGATCATGTTCACTATATAATATCATACATAACATATCATGGGAAATAAATCCTTAAAAAATGAATCTGAGGGATATATAATTCAATTTATACCAAAAAAATAATGAAAATAATACTTATTCTTGTTATATGAGTAAAATAAATCATACATAAATCATAAGAAATATCAAATATAGGAGAAGGAAGTGAGTTTTATAATTCCAATTCAAGGAATAAATGAAGGATAAATAATAAGGAATCCCAAGTGAATAATGAATTAAATTATTTTGAAATTTTATAATTGAAAATAGAATATAGGTATTGAAAATGGTATTCTAACGTAGAAAATTTATGACAAGGATCTGGAATAGAATGAAAAAAACTGACTGATTGGGTGATGCTTTATGAAATAAGTAATGAATCTTTTTATAGAAGGAAAGAGATTATTTTTTACATAAATTTATAACCAAACCATGATGTTTTTATATAAAATAATAAGGGTTTTATCTTCATGGTGAATTTTTTTATGGACGTGACACTTTTCATGAGATAAGAAATAAAAAATGTTTCATTTTTTCTGGTTTACTTAAAAGTGGGGATTTTTAATAGAAATTAAAACATGTATTAAACCCAAAAAACAAATGTATAATAAACTAGGTATATATGTAGGAACATATATACAATATATTTAATATATAAATGATAATAAGATATAGAAAAATTTATAAAATTAAAGATAATATGTAAGCCAAAAGTAATGAGGGTGTTCTTGAAAGATCAATTTTATGTTTTAAAATACCTTTGTTGAAATACAACATTTTAAAATAATAATAATAACATATTTTGAAAATATTATAATGTAAATATGAAAGTCACATGAGATGAAACATAGTTATGATTCCAATTAAAAATGAGAACATTGATAGGAAGGGAAATTATGGACAAGGTTGGGAAACCATCATTTAAGAGCATGGGAATTATTCTTAACATGGTTTCATTTTCAAGAAGAAATAAAAATCATTAATAATAAAAATTGAATAAAAAGTGATTATCTAAATATAGAAATATGTTATACTATATAAAATGAAAAATTAAACTCAAGGATAAACATTGTAACTCAAGATAATAGACTAAATTATGAAATACCATTATATTTTAGGGAAAATATCAATCATATCCTATAACATGGAAGATATTAATTGAAATTGAAGTTTCCAAGTTCAAAAATAATTTATGATATTATAATTAATAGGGTAATTATTTACACCATAAAAATTAATATTGGTTCATAATATCAAACCATGCCTCAATAAAGGGTGATTGAAGTAGAAACCCTTACTTTATGCTTGATTCATTCTGTGCATGTGCCAAACTTTATTGGAGACTTAACCTTCTTCTAGAGTTATCCTTGGAAATAAAGTCCTTTGTATAACTTCAAGGTTTTATGGGATTAATTGTTAGTAAATTAATTCTATAAGTGTTAGTTTGGGTGGAGTTTCAAGGGAAATTAGAATGAGAATAGTATCATTGAAAGGATATAAGTTTTCCCTTTTTATAAGTGAAGAAAATGACATTTTTGGGAATACCCTTTACCATTCAATGATATCATTACAATATTCCTTAGTAAATAAGTCAAAACGTTCATAATAAAGGAGTGTAGGGTGATAAAGGGTTAATATATCCTCAACCAAAACACATGTTTTATACATATTTCACAAGTCTTTTACTATTGGGTTTTACATTTAATATTTTTAATTTTACCTTGGTAGTTATTTTTCAGATATGTAAATTGTATTTTATTTAAAAATATAAGGTAACCCCTATTATAAAATTTTTATGTTTTAAACCAAAATCTAATATCTATTTAATCTAAATAAATTTATAAATAATAGAAAATTAACTTTTAATTTGAAACGTTTAATATATATATATATATATATATCTAATGTTTTTTTGTAGAAATGGTTGTTTTAACAATTTAGTGTTCATAATCACATTTAGTATTTATTACTAAATTAATGAGTATTAATATATTTATATATAGGTTTAAAAAATATATTTTAATAATTATTGATAATTTATTATTTTATTTTATTAGATAAAAATTGAGTAATGTTAGTAAAATAATTCTTTGAAAATAACAGTTTTATAATTATCATAGTCATTAACATTAATCTTAGTAATAAAAAATTAATGCCCAAAAATTGAACTTATTATATAATATTATCATGTTGATCAAAAAAATTAAATCCATTTTTTATATTTAATTTATATAAATGATGGACAAAAAATATTAAAATTGGTGAATAAAATAGTTTTTAGAGTGAAATATTACTTAAGTTTCTAAAAAAGTAAACATAAGTTTTATAAATATAATATAGTGTTATTAAATGATTTATTTTACTTTATATATATATATATTTTATATAAAATTAGGTTCAAACACATTTAATTCATTATTGTATTATAATAATGTCCTAAACGTGATGTTTTTAGCAAAATCAGTATTTTTTCACTATTCACCTAAAAATCAACTATTTCTGGAAAATACCAAAAATTAATATTAAAATAATATTGATATGATAAATAAAATATTGAAGTTAATTTTTTTAAATTAAAATTTTAAATTTTTTAAATTTAACTCCCAACTAAAATTATAAAATATAAGTAAAAACGATTTTTATAGGAAAATAAAATTTCAAAGTGTTGACCATTAATTTTATTATTTTCTATAAATTAATGAAAAAATTATTATTAATATATTGTTAAAATGTAAATATATATTATTTATATCAATAATATACCCTTTTAATAATATATTTATTTTGTAAAATAAATTTCATAAAAAATGTTTTAGAAAAAATTTACCTTTAACCATAAAATAATCTTATTAGTTGTCTAAATACACTAAAAATAATTATATTTATTCCTATATATACTTAATAAAGTGGTTACATCTATTTATACTTACCAAATTAACTACTACATTATAATGGTTATATGTTGTTTCATGGTTGGTTTTAGTTGGTGTTGCATATAGAACAATCAATTAATATAATATTTATTTAATGAAAATACTTAGTGAAATATAGAGTTCCTACAAATAACTTGGAAATTTTTTTGTCTTGGATATATATTCTATCTTTAAACTTAATTAATGGTATACAGATTATTGATCAATCTTCAAGAAGTATTGATTCCCTTTATACTGACCAAAAATATCCATAATCTGGGGTAAAGGATATTTATTCTTGAACATGATCTTGTTAAGATCATTATAATCAATGAAATGATGCATTGAACCATCATTCTTATTGACAAAGAGGACTAGTTCACCCCATGGTTAAGTACTTGGGAAAATGAATCCCTTATACATAAGGTAGATGATGTGGCTGGTTAGTGGGGATAATCTAGAAAAAGATTACTCTAATAAGGAAAGAGGTGGGTGGGGTTTGGTGACTAAGATTGGTCACAAGGTTGGTGTGGTGTTCAGATAAAGGGGGATTCAAAACCTAGTTAGGTTAGGGGAGAGATATAGACACAGAGTGGGGGCCTGCTTATGTATTAGGGGTGAGGGAAGGAGAACGAGGTGGTCAGGGCCTACAAGGGTATAGAAAAAGGATTATGGCATATAATTGGTCAATGATAGGGGGAAGGATTGTAGCTAAAGATAAGCACGATAGTTTATTGGGATTATGGATGCTGGATATGGTGATTATAATGTGGCAGGGGGGGGGGTTAAGTTTTTAAGGTTTTATAGAGGTGGATCAAGGTATTGATTAAGTAAAACATGGCCCTGAGGTCCCTCACATGCAAGGATTTAAAATCAACTCTTGTGTTCCTAGCTATAAAATATGAGAAAAAATTCCAAAGACTAAAAAATAGGTTAACCAAAACAACAAAAATAAAAATATATATATATAAGCTTTATTACAATGTAAGTTAATAAAAATAAAAAAATGATGATAAAATCTTAATAATAATAAATATACATATTAATATAATGTTAATATAATAAACTATTTTTTAAAAGAGCTAAAATATTTGAAAAATAAAAATGAACATAAAAATTTTGAAAAATAATTTAACTAATTAACAAAATATAAGAAAATTAATGAAAATTTTAAAAAATTTCATGCACATAAAATCCCTACCACCTGAGGTTTTTTCACTATTGATAAAGAAAAATCATGAAAAAAATATATCCCTTGGAAAAAATTAAAACATCAAAATTAATTATTAAAAATTTTTCTAATCATTTTTATGCCAAAAATTTAATGTTACATTTAGAATTTCAATTTATAAATATAATTTCTCTTCCACATTCATTTTTTTCAATACAAATATACACACCCTTTCATTATTGTATCTTACCATGTCATTAATATTATATTTGAAGAATGAATTTAAATTATTTTATACTCAATACTAAAATAGATGAATTTTTACTATATGATTTATATTAATTTTTTTGTATATAATGTTTATAAATTAAAAGACTATATAAATATTGAGGAAAATTAATTAGGCTCACATGTGTTCAGATTCTATGGGATGGTGGGAAATAAAAAAATAATTCAAAAATAAGACTGAAATAAAATAATAATAATAATAATATATCAATACAAGTGTCTTCCTCATGTTTTCACTCCACAGGGAACAAATGTTTTTCTTTACCCTTAGAAAACAATGAAATTAGTCCACCCAAAAACCCTATAAATAATAATAATCAATAAAAAGACATAGATATCACAAACTCTAGAAATCAAAACTCTTTAAATATGGAATTCATAATTTATAATAATGAAATATATAAAATAAACTAGTGATTTACTCTAAACCTAGGGAAAACAAGTCATAATAAACTCTTTAGTTTATAAAGTAGTGGTTTACTACTTTTATAGGTTTCCCCAAGGGGAAGTATTACAATGAAATAAACAATATATATATTAAATTTGAGAACTAAAAAGAATCTAAATATCTTGGAAGAATTTTTATAAGATATCATGATTTAGTTATGAAATAAAACATGAATAAAATAATGATATAAATTCTACCAATGGGTATATAATACCTCATATCCTCTTAAACAACCCTTTACTTAAAAAATACCTCCCCGATAACTAGATTAGAAAATTATCATGAATATATCTAAGATACAACTTGGAATGGTTAAAGGAAATTATCACATCCTAAAGAGGCTTATTCATAAATTAAAAGGGTTATTTAATAGTGAACATATAAGGTTTCATGTTAGGGTAAAATGGAGATAAATAAGACTATCAAATGCCTCGATGATTTCAATGTAATTGTAATGATTTCTATAGTTTTTTAAAAAACATGGAAAGTAATATATGTCATACCATTCCCTAATATTCCCAAAAGAAATAGAAAAATGGAAAGCAATGAAAAATGGATAATAGTACTCTTAGGTATAACATTATAAAATTTGATAGTACTAATGAGCATTGGTGAAAATAAAAGTACAAAAATAAACATGTTTTAGAAAAATATTTTCAAATTCATGGAATAACATCAACAATCATCTAAAATATATGTATAAAGGTCAAACTATTTCCAACATGTAATCATATTATTAAAAAAAACTACATACAAGATTTTATATACTAGTTTGTGTTACCATTGAAATGTAATAATTTTTAATGTGGGTTCAAAGATGAAAATCATTTTAGAAATTTTTAATGGTGTTTTACAAGGGATAATAAAATATAAACATAAACAAAAAAATACTTATTAATTTTATATAGACCCAATAGTATTTTCTTAGTTGTGTGAAGCTCTAAAAATGATATACCTTTGAGAATCTAAGCATAGATATAACATGTCCACAATATGTCGTAAGGAAAACTCCATTATTTGATAATCATGTAGATTATATATATATATATAATACATTATAATTTTTGGATAAAATACTAAGGATCTACACATGCTAATTTTTTTTACTAAAAACAATCTAAAATTCAATGCAATGAAAAGTAACTAATGTTGGTTTTCCTCTTGATAAACTTAAAGTTTTATATTTTCCTTTAAATAAATAAATAATTATTTCAAATTAAATTATTCAATAAATACTGCTTTTTCTATGGTATGATATTTTTTCTGTTAATAACCATTCACCTTAAAAGGAAGAATTTTTCTATTAGATATTTTTATGGCACTATGGGGGTTAAATAGGTGTGGCC
Organism: Viscum album; assembly: GCA_963277665.1. NCBI lineage: Eukaryota > Viridiplantae > Streptophyta > Magnoliopsida > Santalales > Viscaceae > Viscum > Viscum album. The sequence goes on from OY728123.1 coordinate 58,565,479, forward strand.
ATATATAGTCTCAACAATTTTTTTTAGTTTATCTGTTATAAATTTAAGAAAATAGTTAAATGGAAATATTTTGTATCTTGATGTTAAATTTATTTTTTAAATTATCTCATTGTTCTATTCTTATGATTTCTATTTATAGATAATGGTATTTATATAAACTTATTTTCTAATGTCATATGGTTCATTCACCTATAGGAAATGTAATGCTATAGTGTATTTGAAATCCATGATTATTATTTTAATAGAAAAATAGGTTTTGGGTTATATCTATATTGGTTAATGTAAGGTTTTTATAAAGATTAAGTGCTATGGGGATATTCTCATTGATGATTTATACACTATTTAGTAATCCTAGAGTGGTAAGAAAATCTTGGTTGCCCAATTTTTCTATTAAATATTCATGGTTTTCTCAAGAATACCTATAATATTTATTTATGAAATATTTTCTTGTATATTTTAATGTGGATGCTATGGGATGATCATATAATGGAATTTTCTGTAAAAATTCATCAAATTCAAAAAAATAACATTATTAAAGCATGTTCTATAATCATAGATGATAAGTGTTGGAATACTAAATTAGGCAAATATATGTTATTTCATGAATTTAAATCAATCTAAAGTTGTGATTTACACATAATATTAATCTCCCACCCACCTTGATATGTATTCAATGCAATCCAAAATATGTGATTTTCAATTTGTTTTTGTAAAATAACCCTTGAATTCAATTTTTATTAAATTGTAAATTTCTACACCAATAGTGGGTTGTTTTATAATTTCACATTTCTAGTTTACGTCATCAGTTATTTGAAACTTATCTCAATTCATAATAAAAAAATATTAATATGTAATTTTGACCAATATAAAACACATTATAATATATATTATTTTAAAATTAATCCCAAGATACCCTCCTACATATATAAAATGAAAAATAATTCAAAATAATAAAAACTTAATCCTACAGAATGCGTCATAAAATCTTTAAATTAAAACAATATTTGAACAATAATGGATTGTACTAGTGGTAGTGACATGCATCATTTAAAAATCATTATATATTCTCCTTTAAAAATTCCTGATGCACCATACCTAAAGCTAAATAGTTTTCAATATTTAGATATCATGGTGTAATAATCTTAGTGGAATAAATTTTCTCATCATGAGATGTTTGTTTGAATATATAAACATTAGTTCTAGTTCTATCCAATTCAAGGAATGAAAAATTATCATCTATGTAATTTTTAATCCCCTCAGTGTAATTGATTTTGATTCCTAATTGTTGAAGTAGAAAACTATTCAAATTAGTTTTGGATTGTAATTATTTTTTTAAAAAAAAATCATATTTTGGATTAATTTTTATTCACAATGACATTTTTAGAGGAATGAATGAAATTTTTTAATTTCAAAAAATGATAGAAATTATTTTTAAATTATTTTATACCTACATTTAAAATATTTCAAAGTTCAACTAACATAATAGATCTATTATAAAATCTTATATTTTCTCAATCCTAATTTTATACCAAATACTTGATCACTTTCATCACACATTAACATAAATATTTGATCATGTTCTAATGAAATCATGATTAGATATTCTATTAGAAATATACTTAATATTTGTAAATATTTTTAACATTCAGACCCAAAATAAAATAGAACATATTTTACATGTAGGGTTTTCATTGGGAAGAAAATACTGTAAAAATATTTAATAAATTTTCAACAAAACAATATTTTATGGTTTTATTTAAAAACATGTTTTCCATATTTTTTAATGAAATTATCATGTTTTTTATTCAAAATGTGATTTAATTAATAAATAGTTTATTTTATATCTTTTTTAGTGGAGTTTGTTGTTATTTTTTTAAGTAAGTGTTTTGGGGATTAACTACTTAAATGTAAATTATTTTAAATCCCTTATATTATTATAAAAAAATATTTTGGATAATTATTGTATAAGTTAATTAGAATATCATTTTTGAAAAGTTTTTAATGGAATTAAATTTTTTGGAATTAATAAGTTCAAAGTTATATGTTAATATTTATAATACTTACTGTTGGAACTAAATTTATTTCTTATGTTGATATTTAGAATTTCTTGAAGTTTATCATTTTTAATAAAATGGGAAAATTTCTTAAACTATTTTTCATTGTTATAAGCGGTTTATCTTTTTAATGTTTCTTTAGGTAGTTTATATGGTTGTTGAGAAGCCACCTCTTAGGGTTCTTATATGAGATCATAAGGTTTAGAGGATAGCTTATAAGGATCACTGATCCATCATCATAAGGTTTAAAAGACCATAAGGTTAATTTCGTAAGATGCATAAGAAGATGCTTCCATGTATGAGGATTTCACATAAGAAGATGTTGCTGCATATGAGGATACCACTTAAGAATAACCCCATGTAAGAAGATAAAATGTAAGAGGATTTGTACCTAAAAAGATAGAATATGTGTGCTAAATAAGTTGTAAATAAAACAAATGTTTTTAAAGCCTTATAGCTTGTATCATGGAAGATATATCCTTATAAGGTTTTCTTTTCCTATAGGGTTTAACCCTTTGTGAGATTTCAAGTTATACTGCTTTGGATTTTAAAGTTTCCATATCATTGATTAATTTCTCAATTTGAAATAGAATAAAGTGGGTTCAAACACAATCCTGTGAAGCAGAAAAAAAGAAGCACAACATCAATGCTTGTGGATTAAGATTAAATAAATGTCAAGATCACATGGATGTTACACTACTGAATAAGATTCATTTAACAGCACTGGAATTTATCAGCACTAGAAAAATGTGCTGATAAAGTCTATCATTATCAGTGCTAAAACAAGCACTGATAAAGTGAACCTTTTATCGGCACTAAAAAAAGCGCTCATAAAGGGTACCCTTTAGCAGTGCTTTTTTCGGGCTGATAAAAGGTAACCTTTATCAGTGCTTTTATTTTAGTGATAATAAAGGTTACCTTTTATCACTGCTTTATTTTTATCATTGATAAATGCCTAGAATAAAATGATATAATTAAACAAATAAAAATAAGAAATTTTTTAAAAATTTTATTAAATAAATAATTATTATTAAAAATGAATAAATTGAATGTACATATATATAAATTTTAAAAATTAATAAATATTATATATTAAATATATAGATATATAGAAAATAAATAAAATTAAATAATTAAACATATAAAAATTAAAAACGAGTAAATTAAGAAAAATATTAAACATTTAATTAAATAAATTACTATTGATAAAAATCAATAAATTTAATATACATATATATATATATAGATTATAAATATTAATAAATATTATATATTAAATATAGATATATAAAATTAATAACTTTTAATAATTAAACAAAAAATTAAAAATCAATAAATTATAAAATTATTTAAAAATTTATCAATGAAACAATTATTAATAAAAATGAATAAGTAGAATATATATATATATTAATTATAAATTGTAATAAATAATATATATTAAATATAAATATATAGAAAATGAGTAAAATGTAATAATTAAAAACATATTAATCTCTTATTCATTTTTAATGTTGTTTGATTTTTTAATTTAACATATATCAAACATTTTGTATTACATTGATTTCACATACATACATACACACATACATACAAACATACATACATACATACATACATACATACATATATACATACATAGATACATACATACATACATACATACATACATACATACATACATACATACATACATACATACAAACATACATACATACATACATACAATCATACATACATACATACATATATATATATATATGTAATTAATGCATTTTTATATACAAAGCACACACATATATTTTTGCAATTAATGAAATCTTATATAGAAACACATATACCTAATATTTATGTAATTTATTCAAATTTTAATATATTTTAGAATTTCATAACATGATGCATCTAATATATTATGTTTTTATTCGGTAAATTTTATTTATTTATTTTTAATACTATTACAGTTAGGTTATTATTTATTCATTTTTATTTTATTTTTAAATTTGATCATTTTCTATTATTTTTATATATATATTTATATTTATCTACTATGTTTTAGTATTTTCAATATCTATTCATATTTACTTCAATATATATATATATATATATCCATATTTGTTTAATAATTTATATTTAATTAATAAAACTAATCCATTTTTTTAATATTTTTAAAGTGTACCCATTTTGAATTATTCAATTTCACTCATTTTTAAAATGCACATATTTAAGATTATATATCCACTAATAATGTTAAAAATATATATGTAAATAAATATTTATAAATAAATATATTGATAAATTTATATTTACTATATTTATAAATTTATATATTTATAATTATTATAAATTTATAATTATTAAAAATAAATAAATGTTATTTTTTAAATTTGTATTTATATAATTACAAATAAATAATTATATATAGTTAAATAATAATTTTATTTAAATAATTATAATTATAAAACCTTTATCATCACTAAGGTTTTAGCGCTGATAAAAGGAATATTTATCAGTGTTTTTTTAGTGCTGATAAAGATCGATCTTTATCAATGCTAAAAAAGAACTGTTAAAAGAAATATTTATCAACACAAATATCAATTTAGCACTGATAAAATGGATCTTTATCCCTGTTTTTTTGAAAGAATTGTTAAAAGTGTCCCCAATCTATTTAAAATAACCCTAACCGTGACTTTGTCACTTGTGATTTTCAAGTTCTCATGGAACTCCCCTACTGCCGGTGCGACTCCTCTACGTTCCCTCATACGAATCAAAGCTAGAATCCAATGTATATTATTTTGTATTTTTCATATATCACTATTTTATTTTTTTGGGTTCCACAGATTTTGTTTTTTCATTTTTATTAACCATGATGAACCCTATATCTCATCTCCTCAACACTGAAATAAAACTAGTGGTTCTATTTCTTCTTTTCCCTCCATAGGCAATGGTTTCAAAGAAAGAGATGTATGTTTTTGTATGGTAAGTTCAGTAAGAATATGTGTATGGGCCTGTATGGATAGATAAAATATATTTTTCACCACACGCTAATTCTTTGGGTTGGAAACATAATAACTAAGCTTATAAAATCTATAAGACAACTAATAAATAGAAAAATCAGAAAAGCACTTATTTTTTTCTACTCGGTATGTAGCATCTCATGTGGGAGTTTCTCACTCTTATATAACCAAACTACATATAAATTTTTTTTTATCTTTTATTTATTTCATTATCCTCTATTCCTAAAATATAGTCCATAAATTACAGATCTTCATTTTATTCACATCCTCCTACTCCAACTGTTCAAGAGATACTCATAAAAATCACAATAAAAGATCTCACATCCCCACCATGGTCTAATAATACTAAATCCCCCTTTTAGTTATGTAACTCTCTCAATGAAATCATCAATAGATTAAAATCATCACCACAAGAGTGAAAAACTATAATAATAAACTCGAATAATTCTATTGGACATAGTGGATAAGGACATTCAAGAATAATTATAGAACGTTTAATAGAAGTCATAGGAAGATAGATCCCTATAAACGGATCACCATAACACCAAGGAACAAACCATCCAAATAGTCAAGATGTAAGCTAGAGGAAATCAAAGTCCCCCTCCACTAACAACCTCTTCCCATATTTATTATTCTCAACTACTTTCAACAACCCCAATAACTATATATAGAAAATTAAATTTTTACCCCTAGCCATTACTAACCTGACCCTCACCTAGAAAACCCTCCCCCCACATTCTTATCAGCATTGATCTATGTGAAACCTCTCTCAGTCATGAAATCATTGAATTTTTCATTCCACTATCTATATGCCTAATTCAATCTATAGAGATTCCAATTCATTTTTTACAATAAGTCCATGTTCTGATTGTCCTCAAAACCAGCTAGTTTCTTCATTTCGGTTTTGGGAACAATAGAATCTTGTGGATGGCATGACCAACTTGAATTTTTAGTCATAATTTCTGAATAATAAATTTTTCATTTTATTAAAAATTCACATCCAATAAAAACCGTAGATTAATTTACTAAAGAAAATCCTAGAACCAGAATATGGGGATCCTAAAATGTGTTTTATAATTAATTTATAAGTAAATATTTAATTACCTCAACATATAATTACATTTTTTAATGATATGGTTAACTATATTTCATCATACTATTTTTTCACTACTGGATCCAAGTGCATAATCCCTCTGGGGATCCACATGGGAACCACAATATCTATCTCTCTCTATCTCACATACCTATACACACACAACGCCACCCCTACTTTATAAACTCATTCTAGCTTCATACAAGACCAATATGAACTGCATCTCTATTCACTGTTGTGAAAGAAACACACAATACATAATAGTCTTAAGTAACATAAATAAACTTTCATAAAAAAGGAACATGGGTTTCAAAAATAAGGTTGTGTAAATAAGGATTAATTTTGGTAAGATATATATACAATAAAATAAATTTCATTCATAAAATTCCACAATTGCATTCATCTTGAATGAAAATTGTTGCTATCTTGAATAGAGATATAATAATTCAATACTACTATACAACTAAACTTCACTACCTTTGTTTAATCAGTCCTAAAATTCTTGATTTCCTTCAATATCTTGATGATGGATTGGAATTACTCTTTTAAACCATCCTTCCTCCCATCATTGTGGTTCCAAAGTTCATTTATTACATACCTACCACTCGGATTTTATTCATTAATCTCCATTAAAGTATCTATCATGGATTTGAATAACACCTCTCCCAAATCATTATTCAACTCTTTTATCCTTTTATCCTCATCATTTACAACTTTTAGAGAACACAAAAAATGGTACAAAAATTTAATCAAAACATAATGAATGAATTTGTTTGTTTACTTGATATGAATTTTCTTATACTGCTCACTTAGTTACTTTTGATAACACTTCATCAAAAATTAATTTTATTTTGAGTGTGATCACAATAGATCCTATTAGAACTGCACATTTAAGCATACATGGATGAGAATACTGCTATAATGAGAGAACTCCTGAAAATACTCATGTTTCATTTTTTTTTTGTGAAAAAACACACCAAAAGGATCACCAATACCTGGTATGGGATGAATTTTGGTTAGAGTAGTTCAAGAAAAATAGGTGGATGTACAAAAAATATGGGGGATAGATATAAAATAAAAAAATGAAATAATTAATGTTTGGGAGGTATGTCATCAAAGAACTTTGGAACCAAAATGATGGGATGAAGGCTAGTTTGAAATAAGGAGTCCAATACATCTTCAAGAGATGGAAGAAAATAAAGTGTCTAAGGATGGATTAAATAAAGGTAGTGAAGGTTAGTTATAATGGAGTATTGAATTATTATGTATTTATTAAAGACAATAAAAATTTTCATGAAAGATTCATGCAAATGTGGAATTTTATATATGGAGTGTATTGCATTATTGTTATTCAATACAAATTAAATGTTTGACTACTAATGCAGGCAATGTATTCTACACATGATGATGTTACCAATATCGAGGAAGAATAGACTATTAATGATGAAACTACATAATTATTAGGTGATCAACAACATGATGATGAAAAAAACAACAACGACGCAACATCACAATGGTGAATAAAATTATCAAGGAAAGAAGTTAGGGTATAAAATTTGAGGTTGGTTGGAATCAATATGGCCAACCTATTAACTTGAACAAGTCAATTTTCATTAGTTATATTAGGCTCAAAATGAGCATGAATGTTCTAATTGATATTTATTCACAGTACTATATCCAACCTATAATAAAATAAATCTTTTGGAATGATATACTGGTAATGTTACAATATTATATCTTTTTTACTAAAAAATTATATAATAAAATGAGGATTTATTTTTCATTATTCCTTGAAAAGTTCATTCATTTCAGAATATTTATATAATAAAATTTCCTTAATGGATACAAGAAAATCCCATAAAGGCTTCTGGACTCTTCTTAAGAAGTTACATATTAGGGATTTTGAGGGGAAAATAAATCCCCACCCACTAGTTAGTTATGCACACATTATAAAGATGGAAAAAAGGACTGCTTTCATCAATCATCGCAATGAGAAATAATTTTAGGTGAATTGAAGTAAATAATATATTATTTGGCAATATTTATTCTATCGAACATGATTCAAAAATTTTAATTTATAGAATATAAAAAACTGATGAAAATAAAGAACATGTATCAAAACTAATGTACCCTTATCGTAAAGAAAGGATGGGGTACACTTTATTTGAGAATATATTAGTATGTATTTTAAATAAAAAATAAAAGTTTAATTATGTGATATGAAGAAAGATATATTATTTTGTTTATATACATATTGATTGATAAAAATCTAAAGCTACTTCAATCCCACTTCATGTGCTATAGAAGAAGGCTCATGTAAATAAACAGGGTAAATTAGTTGATGAAAACACAAAAAAGTATGGGAAGATTGTGTAAGTATGAAATAATTGTAATTAATTATGTTTTATAACAATATTATATCAAAATATCTATTTATGTTCATATTTTTTTATATGGTTTAGACACAATAATCAACAATGACCGTACCAAAAGAAAAGATAATTCAGTAGCTCTGAGGCGGACTAAACAATATTGTTGCATTATAGGATTAGGTTTTGGAGTCTCTCATCCAACATATTTAGAGAATATAAAACTACATGAAGATGTATATAACATGGTGAGATGATTTTCGACACAAATAGACCCACTGTAAGATATTATTTTGTGGGCTGGTTTAGAAAACCAATGTATGAGAAAGGATCAAAGTGAACCGGTGAAGGAGCAAATATACGCACATCAAACAAATGATCCCACTATCTTTGAGGCTATTCATCCCCCTAACCACATACCTTACCTAAGGTAATCAATTTTTTCATTAATATTTATCTTAAATATGAATAAAAAAACTTCTAATAACTTTATAATATTGATATTCTGTAGGGTGTAATTATCTGTGATTTGTATATGTTAACACCCACGCACCACTGTGTTTCAATGGGTACAATGTATAATATCCTAGGATACTATACACACCATAAAGACCTTAAAAAATATCCCATGATATTGGGGATTGAGGTAGCTCATGATTCGACTGCTAAGTTTCATATTTCACTTGATGGTCCAGATATTACAACGGTCATTGATGCTGTTGGAGCTTTCATAGTATGGACATCTAGTCTTATAAAGATACATGAGGTACATATTTAACACATTTTTTCATACGAACAACCAATAACAATTGCTGATAAAGGGTATTAAGTAATTTATGATATTATATATGGATAAAGTGGTGGAGAAACAGAAGGTAGAATAAAAACAATCTAGTGAAATGACCAAGAAAACAAAATGACATTCCTAGAGTACCTTCTCCTTTCCAGTTCCATTGAAACATTTATTATCACTAAAATTTCATAAAGATACCAAATTTAAAGGTAAAACTATGTCTTATATTGAATATGAAGAAGAAATATGTGGAGATTCCTTGATAGATGGAGTTGGTCTCAAGACTCTAAATGAGATTCTCAAGCATGAATGGATGGATGTCTCATTTGTGAATACATACATAAGGTAAAGTTTCATAATACTTCTACCCAAATACTGAGTTAATATGATTATTAAAGTTAATAACTATTTATATTTTCTATAGGATTTTATATTACAACAATATAAAGGGAAGATCATGCAAATAAAAATTTGGAATCATTAATCCCTATATCATTTCTATGGTAGAACTTACTTTGGATAAATGAAAAATTGAGAATAAAAAATATGAGTTACTCGAAGCATTTAATAAAAAATAATTATAATACATAATATTTTATGCCTACAACACAAATTTAAAACTCTATAATCTAATCATATAAAATATATTTTTAATTTTTTCATTACTTAATTGTTTTTATTTTTAGGGCACATTGGATGCTAATCGCAGTCAATATGGACACCCCAAATATTTGTTTTTTGGATCCAAAGCATGGATATGCAACCAAATGACAACAAATTTTGTGTATTTTGAATATTCAATACACTGAAATCAACGCTTCATAGATAAAATTCAAATTATATGTTTAGTCTTTATTTTAACAAGAATCTTGTTATGATAGGGAAGTCATAATGTATAGGCTAGATCCTTGCATGACGTCATTATATGAAGTGAAAAATCCTGTGAATTACTGAAAATTGTAACAAATTTAGGTATATATAAAAATATTTAACTATCAAAACATTTCAAAACAATTTACTTATTTTGGTAAATTTTTATGTAGTGTTTGAAAAAAGATAATGACATCAATTATGGATATTATATATGAAAATTTATGAGAGAAATCCTAAATCCTGAAAAGACCAGAATCCCCCAACATGTAATTTTTTAAGGTAATTATAAATTCATTAAATATATGTCAAAATAATTTTTTATCTATATTTTAACAGTACTTTCACGATTTCCAACAACTTTGATACTCAAAATAATAAATAAATTTGTTTAGAGTTGAATGGGAAACAAACATTTTTTCATAATGTATTCTAACAACAAATGTAGGTGATTACCTGCTATGTTTGTGATCTAGTATGAGTTATGTCATTTAAAATATATTTTGTGTTTGAAGAATTAGTGTTATAATGCTTATATATTATTTTTATAACTTTCTCAAGGAGAAGTATAATTGAGGAAATGATTTTTTTAGAAGTGATAACATACAAACAATAAAAATTATGGGAAATCATTGAGGTGGACGTAGAGATAGAGGCAGAGGAAGAGGTGGAGGTAGAGGTGAAGATAGAGGCATATTAGGAGTATCAGTTAGAGACTGTTGTGGAGGATGAGGTAGAGGAGAAGGCCTATGTGGAGACTAAGATGGAGGAGGGGATGAAGCACATGCTTGAAAAAAATATTTTTTTTTTGAGATTAAAGAGAATGAGGATCATACCAAGATTGTTTTTGAGAAAAATTATTGAAAAGTGAACATAAAATTTTTCAGTTAAGATAAGATCAATTGTGAAATTTTTTCAGGTGGATTATTGAAATAATGTTTTCCACCACTTTTTAAGTGATTTTATACAAGGTAGTAATCCACCTCTAAGATACTTTATGTGTTGGGAACTTTAATTTATCCACTAGTGTTATTGAAGAAACATCTATATAATTCCCAATCCTAAAATAGGTATATAATAAAACTTAAATGTTTGAATGAATATGTGTGTAATCAACCACTGAAGTTAGTAGGAGTACAAAAGAACTATTAGAGGAAGATTAACATTGATATATCAGGGTCATCGAGGAGATCTGGTGTCAAAGTGTATATTATTAATTTAAAATTGTAATTTTAATACAAAAATATTCCACTCACTAAAAACCAATCAAACTACCTCATATAGTATTGATAATTTAGGAAAACAATTCATAATTTATTTATGACATGTATGAATCAGCCTCATGTCAAAACCACACATGATTCAACCTGTATGACTCAAAGTGCCTATTTCGAGTTTAAAATGACATTTTAGTAAAAAACACTAGTGGAATACTCAAAAATAAGGAAACACATTTTCATTTTTTTAATACTTTATGAAAATGATCCAAAATTCATTTGGGATTTTTTGGAATTAGCCTCACCTAAATCTGATGCTCGGTGTGTCCATTATGACTCAATGCGTGTCTTTTTATTCAAAATTGATATTAATTTTAGTGAAAAAACAACCGACATACAAAAAAACAAGAAAATGAATTCATATTATTTTATTAATTTTTTAAAATGATCCATAATTCATTTTTGACGTGTATGAGTCAACCATAACAGAGTAAGATGAATGATGTGATCAGTATGACTCCAAGTGTCCATTATCAGTTTAAAATTAACATTTTAATAAAAAAAGTCCCACTCACTAAAATAAAAATGAGAAAATGACCTTTTATTTCCTTGATAATTTGGGAAAATTATTCATAATTCATTTGTGATATGAATGAATCAATCTCATTTCAAACCCACACACAATGCGACCTGTGTAACTCAAAATGCCAGTTTCCAGTTTAAAACGACATTTTAGTAAAAAATAAAAGTGGCATACTCAAAAATATGGAAAAAAATTCTTATTGTTTTGACACATTATTAAAATAATCCATAAGTCATTTAGGAAGTGTATGAATCATCCACACCTAAATCCGACCCTCTGTGTTTCCGGTATGACTCAAAGTGACTCTTTTTATTCAAAATTGACATAGATTTTTGTGGAAAAACAACTGACATACTGAAAACTGATAAAACACATTTTTATTGTTTTATTAATATATTAAAATAATCCAAAATTCTATTTTTAATTTTAGGAATCATATGGATCTCAATCCAACGCACGATGTGGCTGGTATGACTCAAAGTATTTGTTATCAGTTGAAAATTGACATTTTAATACAAAAAGTGTCACTCACTAAGAAATAAGGAAAAAAACTTTGGATTATATTGATAATTTTGGATAATGATTCATAATTAATTTTTTATTTTTATTAATTAGTCTCATGTCAAACCCACACATTATGCGACCTGTATGAATCAAAGTTTATATTTCTAATTTAAAATGAAATTTTTGTAAAAAACATAAGTGGCATAGTCAGAAACATAGGAAACACATTCTAATTATTTTTATACATTATTAAAACTATAAATAAGTCATTTTTGATGTTTAGGAATCATCTTCACTTAAATCCAATGCTTGGTGTATCTGGTATGACTCCAAGTGTGTGTTTTTATTTAAAAATAAAGTTAATTTTAGTGAAAAAACAACTAACAAACTCAAAACCGAGAAAAAACATTCATATTGTTTTGGTACATTAGGAAAATGATCCATAAGTCATTTTTTATGTTTAGGAATCATCCTAACCTCAATATAATTCATTTTGTTACTGATATGACTCAAGGTGTTTGTTATTAGTTTAAAATTGACGTTTTAATACAAAAAGTGTAACTAATTGAAAACTACGAAAATACCCTTGGATTGTCTTGATAATTTGGGAAAACAATTAATATTTAATTTTTTACATGTATAAATTATTCTCATGTAAATCCCACATACGACGTGACCTGTATGACTCAAAGTTCCTATTTGTAGTTTAAAATGACATTTTAGTAAAAAAAACTTGTGGTGTACTCAAAATTGAGGAAAAAATTCTGATTATTTATATAATTTATTAAAACAATCCATATGTAATTTGGGATGTTTAAGAATTATCCTCACCTAAATAAAACACTCTATGTGTCCGATATGACTCTATGTACATCGTTTTATTTAAAATTGACATTAATTTTAGTGAAAAACAACTGATATACTCAAAACTATGAAAATGCATTCAGATTATTTTGTTACTTTATAAAAATGATCCATATTTCATTTTTTATGTATAAGAATCATCCATACCTCAATATTATGCACGGTATGACTATTATGACTCAATGTTTCTATTATGAGTTTAAAATTTACATTTTAATAAAAAAGCATCATTCACTAAAACCTGAGAATAAACCCTTGTATTATCTTGGTAATTTTATAAAATGATTTATAATTCATTGTTTTCATTAATTAATTAGTCTCAAGTTATACCCACACATGATGTGACCTGTATGACTCAAAGTTCTTGTTTCCATTTTAAAATGACATTTTTGTCAAAAACACAGGTGGTATACTCAAAATTGAGGAAATGCATTCTAATTTTTTTTGATACTTTAGTAAAATGATCCATAAGTCATTTTGGATGTGTAGGAATTAGCCTAAAAAAATATGATGCTCGGTGATTCTATTATGACTCCAATGGCATCTTTTTATTCAAATTTGACTTTAATTTTAGTGAAAAAACAACTAACATACTCAAAAATTGAGAAAACACATTCAATTTGTTTTTTTACATTATTAAAATGATACAAAAGTCATTTTACATTTAGGAATCATCCAAACCTCAATATAATGCATGGTGTGACCAATATGACTCTAAGTGTCCGTTATGAGTTTAAAATTGACATTTTAATACAAAAAAGTGTGACACATTGAAAACCAAGAAAACACCCTCATATTGTCTTGATAATTTGGTATAATGATTCATAATCCATTTCTGACATGTATGAATTAGTATCATGTCAAACCGACACATGATGCGACATGTATGACTCAAAGTGTCTGCTTCCAATTTAAAATGACATTTTAGTAAAAAACATAACTAGCATACTCAAAATATAGTAAACACATTCTTATTGTTTTGATAATTTAGTAAAAATATCAATATTTCATTTGGGATGTGTAAGAATCAGCCTTAACTAAATTCGATGCCCAACGTGTGAGGTATAACTCCAAGTACGTCTTATTATTCAAAATTGACATTAATTTTAGTGAAAAAAATAACTGACATACTGAAAAACAATAAAAAACATTCATATTGTTTTGGTACATTATAATAACGATCCAAAAGTCATTTTTTACATGTAGGAATAAACCACACATGAATCTGATGCATGGTGTGACTAGTATGAATCCAAGTGTCTATTATCAGTTTTAAATTTAAATTTTAATACAAAAAGTTCCACTCACTAAAAACAAAGAAAATTCCCTCATATTGTCTTGATAATATGGTATAAAATTAATATTTCATCTATGACATATATGAATTAGTCTCATTTCAAACCCACACATGATGAAACCTATATGAATCAAAGTGCTTGTTTCCAGTTTAAAATATCATTTTAGTAAAAACCAAAAGTGGTTTACTCAAAAATAAGGAAACACATTCTTATTTTCTTGATACTTTAGAAAAATTATCCATAATTCCTTTTGGATGTGTAGGAATGAGTATCACCTAAATATGAAACTTGGTGTGCCCGGTATAACTCAAAGTGTGTCTTTTTTTTTTCAAAATTGAATTTTCTTTTAGTGAAAAAAACTCACATACTAAAAACCAAGAAAATGAATTCATATTATTTTGGTACTTTAGGAAAATGACTCAAAAGTCATTTTTATGTGTAGGAATCATCCTCACTACAATCTGACATACATTGTGACCGGTATGATTCCAAGTGTCCATTATCAGCATAAAATTTACATTTTAATACAAAAGGTCTCCCTCAATGAAAATCAAGAAAAATCCCTCAAATAGTATTGATAATATGGGAAAAATATTCATAATTCATTTATGAATTTTATGAATCAGTCTCATGTAAAACCCTTATATGATGAAACATGTGAGGCAGAAAGTGATTGTTTCCGGATTAAAATGACATTTTATTAAAAAACACAAGTGGAATACTCAAAACCTAGTAAATACATTATTATTTCTTTGATACTTTATTAAAATGACCAATAAGTAATTTGGGATGTATTGGAATCATCTGAACCTAAATCTGGTTCTCGGTGTGTCCGATATGACTCCAAGTGCATCTTTTTCTTCAAAATTGTCATTAATTTTAGTGAAAAAAGCTGTCATACTCAAATCAAAGAAAATCCATTATTATTTTTTACTTTAGGAAAATGATCCGTAATACATTTATGATATATAGGAATTAGTCACACCACAATCTATTGCATAATGTGGCCAGTATGACTCCAAGTATCTGTTATCAGTTTAAAATTGAGATTTTAATATAAAAACATGTCACTCACTAAAAACTGAGAAAACACCCTTGGTTTGTCTTAATAATTAAAGAAAATGATTCATAATTCATTTTTGACTTGTATGAATTTTTTTCATGTCAAACACACACACGATGTGACTTGTATGACTCAAAGTTCCTACTATTAGTTTACAATGACATATTTGTAAAAAAAACAGGTGGCATACTCAAAACTAAGAAAACAAATTATTATTCTTTTTATACTTTAGGAAAATGATACATAAGTCATTTTTAAGTGTAAGATATCATCCTCACCAAAATCCAATGATCGATGTCTCTAGTATGACTAAAAGTGCATCTTTTTATTCAAAATTGACATTAATTTTAGTGAAAAAACAACTGACATACTCAAAACTGAGTGAAGTCATTCATATTGTTTTGGTACTTTAAAAAAACGATCCATAAGTCATTTTGATGTGTAGGAATCATCATCAACTCATTCCGATGCGTGGTGTGGCTGATATGACTCCATGTGTATCTTTTTATTCAGAACAAGCATTAATTTTAATCAAAAAACAACTCACATACTCAAAACTGAGAAAACACATTTGGATTGTTTTGGTACTTTAGTAAAATGTTCCATAAGTCATTTTTTACATTTAGGAATAAATTTCATCTCAATTCAACTCATAGTGTGACCATTATGACTCCAAGTGTTCCTCTTTATTCCAAATTGACATTAATTGTAGTAAAAACAACTTACATACTCTATAATAGTGTTTTTTCTTGTATTTGTGTTAGAATTTTTATTTCATTTAAATTAATTATTTTCATATGATTTTGGTAAATTTTTCTACTGTTTATAGTGATGGAGTATGTTTTTATAGAACACAATATGCCCTGTTTTTGGTGTTATTGTGTGCTGTAGCATCACACTTCAGTATTCCCCTTTATCTGTGCTACTAAATGTGCTCATAAAGGAGAACTTTATCAGCACTTCTACAAGTACTGATAACGGATCCCTTTATCAGAGCTTCTAAAAGTGCTAATAAAGGATCCCTTTATGAGTTCTTCTAAAAGCACATATATAGATACCCTTTATTAGTAGTTATAGAAGCGCTGATAGAGGGATCCTTTATTAGTACTTTTTAATGCACCATGAAAGTATTCATTTATGAGTGCTTATAGAATATCTGATAAAAGTATGATTTATCATTATTTTATTTCACTGATAAAGCTACCCATTATTAGAAATTTTCTAGCATTGATAAAATACTTGACCTTTTAACCGTGCTATGGTAGTCAATGCTTTTCTAGCACTGATAAAGAACCATTATAGTACTGTTAAAGGCCTATTTTGTAGTAGTGTTACAATAGTTAGGGGTGAAATGATCAAGTTTCAATGAAGGAGATGATGATAAGTGACCTAATTCCACATGAATTCCTTATCTACAAGATGTTGAGATACTGGTTTTAAGGAAACTCTTTAGGAGTTTTGTTCTTGATCATGGAGCAGTTTTAGGTGGAATTTTTCTTGATTCACTAAACCTTTTGTAGATAAAGCTGAATATTAACATAGGATCATGTACATGGATGATGTTTTATATTATAATAGTTTGTTAATGTTTTCCTAATTTATCATCAAATAAAAGGTCAAATTCATTCTGAGGTCATTCCTCATTCTATACTTGAGGATTATACATTACTATTCTTTATCTATAAAATCTATTTTTAAATAAAAGTTTTTTATTTCCTTCCTCACTGTATTCTTCAACCATCAGAAATGGAAGGATAATATGATAAAAATTTCATAGATATAAAGTTTTATAATATATTGTGATTCAAATATTAGTATGGTCATCTACTTCTTCTTCACTCCTAATTGACAATGATAGTGATATGGGGAGATAATATGGCTTGTTCACTCATTGGATCTGTTTTCTACTATTCTTCCCTTAATTTATTTTCATCTTCATAATTTTTTTCTATAGGTAGGGTCTCTTAAATAAGTTTGTGTCATTTTATGACCTTAGTAGGTTCATTTTATTTTTGTGTGAAACCCTTGATAAAATGATTTTTTTAAATGAGTCTAGTTTCATTTTGGAAGAATACATTCTGCATAGGGAGACATTAATGGATTGAGTGTTCATTGTTTTTGGTAAGAGATGTGTGAAAGTTGAGACATAAATAATTATCTTATTATGGTTGTGTTTTTATAATTTATAAAATTTATTAGATCTATGATAGACATTAGAATAGTGAATCATCATTGGACTAGTTTAATTTCTCACAAACATTATTTTCCTCTTTCTTTCTTCTATTTTCTTGGATTTTGTTACCTTATTACTTCCATATTCATCATTTTTTCATGATTTTAATTTTTTAATAAAAAAACCAAAAAGTGTTTTAAAGGATCATTGATATGAATATAATCCTTCTTTGAGACAACATCTAGGTTAATCACTATACTATATCTTGAGAGTTTATAATTGAATTTTGACCAGTCCCATGATAAGGTAATATCAAAATTGGATCCATTTTCAGTGATGAAATTTTTTCTGAGTGATTTTTTTTCAATCATAATCTTTAATAATGAGTAATTATTGTGAATCTGGAAGAGATGTTACTATTATATTATTCATAGGTATAGGATCTTTGAGAATCTATGGAAAATTTTCAATATTAGACATAAGAAAAAATTATTAAGTCACCCACTAAAGATGAATTGGTAACTAATGAGAGGTTAATGTAATTTTTCACACAATTGGACAACTTAGTTAAAGAGGATAAAAGGAGGAGGAAAATAGCTCAATAATATTTTAAATATGACTCTAAATAAAAATTATTAGAAGATCTTGTGTTTCCAAAATTTTAATGTGAGATTCCATTTGTTACTGATATGGAGTTGAACAATCATTATATTGAGAGATATTTTGGGGGTTAAAAAGAGGGGGTATTGATATATTTAAGGATAATAGATCTTATTTGAATATCAAATAGTCTTGAATTTAAATTAAAATGATTTAACTTTTACTAATATATCTTATGAATCATCAATTCTTGAATAGGTGGTGATAGTTGAAGAAATCCCATTTCTTTCCAGGGAAGATACCTCATCTAACATGGTGAACTTTGAGGAGAGTTTGGAGGAGACTAACTACCTTTCTGTAGTATTATACATACTTCTAGAAGAAATATTTTATATTTTACAATATAAATCTATACAATTATATAGGAGATTATTATTTTATAGTTGAGGCATAATTTTTATTTGAATTTGAATATATTATGGTTGCGATATATTTTTCTCTTCCTTATACACGTTTTAATGAGTTAGATGATATTTTTGATAATTTTTAAATTCACAAATATACTAGAACTGAACCTTTTGAGGAACTTTTGGAACTCTCAGTGATTATTGAAAATTCACGTATGGGAGCTACTGAAGATAATTAAGGTGAAGTCACAACTGAGGTAGAAATTATTAAATAGGAAGATGTTCTTTTAGAGATCTATATTAGAGAAAATTAAGATGTTGATATATATTTATTTTAATGAACAATTGATATCTCAACTAAACTAGAAGAAAAATTTCATCTAAGAGTTAAATTTTCATGACTAGGGCACACAACTCCTGAAGTTAAGGAAGAGGGTAAGTACCCTTAATTGTTGTTCTCCCCTCTATTACTCCAACATATATATTTTTATATATATATATAATGATAAGTATTGATACATAAGGGACACTAATCAAGGTTTGATCTATAATAATTTCAAGTTGAAATAAATTAGAGTTGTAAGGGTTAGGTGGTTCTTAAGAAAGAAATCACATTCCCAATCAGGTTGGGGGTGAACCAAGAACTGTCTAGATATGGATTGTATAAACATATCATCCCTTGGGGGTTTATACCATGATTTTCACTATTTTAATTCAATTTTATTTTTTCATTTATATATCCATATTTTAACAATTTTTTATGTTTTATAAGCAAGAAGTAATGGGAAGTATCTATACACTCCTTTTAAGATAAAAAAGATGTTTTTGAAAACTTAGAAAAAATGTTTTATTTTCTTTTTCTGTTTTATAATTTTTATTTTTGTTTTATTTTTTCATATAATGAAGTAGTAGTTTATTCCACAATCTAAACTTTCTAATAAAAAATAAAATACTTTGTTACATTGTTCCATCCAAACATTTTAAGTGTCTAATTTCTTATTATATGATACAAAATAAGTGTAGTAGAGGATACATTATTCATTAGTTTACTACTCCTTTTTTAGTGTTAAATTGAAATTGATACCTTTATTTATTATATAACATAAATTCCTATTTCAACTTTTATTTTAATTCTATTGAAATTTTAACAACGATCATGTGTGTTTACTCTAGTATTTAATATTTACATAAAGTACTATGAAACTGTACATAATCTAAGGGGTGTTAATCTTCATTCAATATTTATTGTAAAGAACATTATAAAATAGAATTGAAATCTTTTTTAGTATCATAAAATAATTATTTGGAGTGAAAGTTTTATGAATGTTGGATAAATTGTTTAAAGTTCTCTGTTGTTGATTTTTATTGAAAATTAATTTGTTTTTTCTAAAAATAAAGATACATATTTATTATAGTTTCAATCTTGGAAATTTTATTTTTGGTATCATAGAAACTATGGATCATAAACTATATAGTTTTTTAAGGAAAAAAGAACCTAAATTCTATATAAAATTTAACCAATTTCCCTTAATACATAAACTCAATTTTTTAGCTTCTTATATGTTTTAAGTGTTATAATATTCTATGAACCTGTTCATTTTGTAGGATAAGAATAAAAGTAACTAGAGTAACATTTCAAAACTTAAAAAATATAAGGTGTTTTTGTATTAACTATAAAGGATGAATCTTCTATGTTAGAAGGGTTATTGTTTAGTTTTTAATTTTTTATACCCCCTAAAGTACTAAAAATTTCTATGTGCTTCTATTGATATTTTTAATGTTGGAAATTTCATTGATAATGATTTATTTATACATAAATTATTATAATAATTCTTCAAGTTTTTTCAATTATTCTGATGAAATTTTGTTCAAATTACTAATACTTTATATTTTTTGTGCCCTTTTGAAAATATTTTTAAACCTTCAAAGATTAAGAATGATATTTTTTAAAAAATTCTATTCACGCACTAAAATATCTTTATAGTAACTTGATATAAAATATTTTTCATACTTTGAATTACATGATGTTAGTTTTATGGTGGGAAATATTGTTTTTAAACATTATTGTGTCCCATTCAAAATATTTTTGAACTGATGAATTGAATATCAATTTTGAACTGAAACTATTTTAAATGTTTCTCCCAACATAAAGCTCAACATCTAGGATGATGTGAGGTTTTATGTGTAGGGGAGGGATCTTTTTTGGTTATAATCTATATTTCATGATGTTTATGCCAGAACACCCCTAATTTTATTTCCAAAATTTACTATTTTTAAGGATCAATTTCCAATTTCATTAATTGAAAAATTTTCTTAAAATTGGATAGTATTTTGATACTTTGAGTTGTTAATAGATTCCATTCGTCCATGTATTCAATCATATAACATATTTTCATTTTATCATGAAAATTATATCTTCAGGTAAAATTTTTGGAGTAAAATTTACAATTTTAATTGAATTTGAACTTATTATTTGGAGTTAAACTAATAGTATTTTAATTCAAATGGTTTGATAATGAAATCATGGTTGAGGTTTTTATTTTAGTTCCAAACGCATTAGATGGGTTAATTGTGATAATTGTAAATTATTAAACCCAATCATCCATTTTTTTTTATAATTAGTATATATACAAAAATTTATGTGTTTTTTCACCACGAATAAAAAGGGAAGTTTATAAGAATTTGTTAATGAAAAGTTATGTTGGCTTTATCCCTTTCAAAATTTTAGATCCAATAATATTTATAAAGAAGTAAACCAACATTTCACCATAAAATGTTAATTTTGAGATAATAATCACACTTACTTAGTTTATAAAGTTCGTGGGGAATTTTTTTTAAAACCACCTCTTGGTTAGAATTAAAAATATTTCATTTTTTAGATAAATTAGATTCCATTGAATTTGATTAATTGATTTATTTTGGAAACAAAAAGTGTTATGTTTTATGTGATTTTCTTTTAATTTATTTTAATTTATATTTGTTTCATATTTTTAAAGTAATTCTCATGGTTTTGTATCCAAAATGTTCTTTAATTAATAAATAGTTAATTTTTGGATCTTTTTAGTGGAGTTCATAATTTTATCCATATTTTTAGAAAATAAGGGTTGTTAAGACTTAACTGATTAAAAGTTCTCTAATTTAAATTCCCTATGTTTTTAGAAAAAATATTTTTGGTAATTTAGATAAAAACTAATTAAAATATGACTTTGAGACTTTTTTTATTGGAATTAATATTTTGGAAATAATATGTTCAATGATCCAAATTTATATTTTTATTACTCATTATTAGAACTAAATTTAATTCTTTTGTTGATGTTTAGAGTTTTTTTATTTTTATCTTTGTGTAATTAATGGGTAAGTTTCTCAATTTATTTTCATTGTGGTAAGAAGTTCATCTTCATAAGGTTGATTCTGGGGAGTATGTATAGTTATTGAGAGGCTAACTCATAAGGTCAATCTTATAAGATATGTCACGTAAGAAGATGTATATACTTTTGAGGATGTCATGTAGGAATTTATTATTGTTCATGAGGTTATTTTTTAAGCAGATCATCATTTAAGAAGTTACAATATACAAGGATGGATCTGTATGAAGATCGAATATGAATATGAAATAAGCCACATATGAAGGAAAATTTCACAAGGATTACATCATATAGAGTACGTGATTCCTCTTCTTAAGGCTCACTTTACTCCCAAGGTTCAACCCTTTATGGAATTTTGAAATATTCTACTTTATATTCTTTATGTTTCTATATGATCCCTTAATTTCTAAATTTGAAATAAAAGAAATAGAGATCGAGCTCATTCATGTGATGCTAAACACAATAAGAACATTTTCAAGGATTTTAGAGGATTCTTAAAGAATAATCAAGATCCCATTGAGTTTATTATAGTGAAAAGAGTGATCTTCTCAAGTTACAATGAATGATATGAAGAGTAGTGATTGAACTCCATATAAAGTCCTTGTCTATGAGATAATGTGCTACTGAATGTGAGGAAACACCATGGGTGATTTCTTCCTGATTAAGGAGCAACATCATATGGATTTTTTCTAGATTCATCATAGTTGTAGTTGTAACTCTAAAAATGAAATTAGGAGAATGTATGTAGATATTTATATATGTTATAATAGTTTCTAAATATTTTTATTTCCTTATCATCAAATAGGGGATTTAATGCTTGTTAAGGTAATTCCTCATTCTTCCCTCAAGGATTCTGTAATATTATTCTATATCTATAAACCTTATTTATGAATATTTTTTTACTACTTCTTTTATTATTATTCAATCTTATTAAATATAGGATTAGTTTTCTAAAAAGTTTTATTATTTGAATATTGATTCTATTTTGATATTTGAATATCAATATGATCATCACATTCTTCTTCACCCTATGATGAAATTGATGGTGAAGTGGGGAGATGCGACGACATGTTCACCCTAGGTTTTTGTGATTCTCTTGTCCCCATAATATATTTTTCTATTCCATATTTGTTTGAATCAGTATAGTGTCTTAAATTTTGTTTTGTGATCTCATGACCCCATTAGGATCATTTATGTTTGAAAACACCCTTTCTGAAATGACTCTGTTGAGTTATAATTGTTTCATTTTGGGAGAATGCATCATACACAGGGAGAAATTCCTTGCATTAGAGTTCATAATTTTTGGTAATATAGGTGTATTATTAGATCCATAATTCATTTTATAAGTAAGGTTGAGTGTTGAGGATTTAAAATATTTAGTAGTTTTGTGATAGGCAGTGTAAAGGTGCCTTAACCTTGGTCTATTTTAGTTTCTAAATAATATTATTTTCATCTTTATTGTATCTATTTTCTTTTATTTTCTTAATTTATTTCTTATTAATTCATTATTTGTTTTTATTATTTTAGTATTTTTATAATTAAAAAAAATCCAAAATGGTTTTGAAGGATTTTTGAGACATGCACATCACCTTTTTGAGGAAACCCTGATCTTAAGAACAATGCTATATCTAGAAAGTCTATAAATTAATTTTTTACTGGTCTTATGATATGGCCACATAACCTTACATATCCAATATATTATCTAATAACTTAGACTAATTTACTTATCTATTGGTATCATTAATCAAGAGTGGTTGTTAAAGTTAATAAAATATATTTATTTTTCCCTGAAAAAAAGTCTAATAAAGCATAAAATAGTTCAAGTGTGATTTCACTCCCATAATGTATATGCTAACCATAAAAATGTTTTCATCCAATGATTCTCAACAA
The DNA here is from genome assembly GCA_963277665.1 of Viscum album. NCBI lineage: Eukaryota > Viridiplantae > Streptophyta > Magnoliopsida > Santalales > Viscaceae > Viscum > Viscum album. The sequence continues at coordinate 58,589,636 of OY728123.1, forward strand.
AAATACAATCTTAAGAGTTATCACAATTTTAATTTAATACTACTAAAAATTAAATGATTTAAAATGATTAAATAGAGATGAAATGATAAATGAATTTCAAAATATGGTTTTCCCATAAAAAGATGCAATATATTTCATTCATATATAAATATTGAGTAAATTTATTTCAAGAAAATCCTAATGAAACTAATTTTATTGTGGTAAAATCCTTCTATAATACTTATGTTAATCCCATTATATAGTTTTAAAAAATAAATATAATTAAGTGTATTAAATTTAAAACACTATTAACAATACATAAATCTAAATTGTTATTAATAATTTAATTCTCTCAACTGACTTAGATATACTCCTTTAGTAACTATCATTTTCAAATAAATTCAAAAATTTTATTATAAATTAATTCAAAAGATGATTATCTATTAAAAACTTCTTTATGAAGGACTTATAATAAAAAAAGTATATGATACTCATCCTTATAATAATTCCCTCTTATTTCCAAAGAAACTATCCAATCATGACTAAATAATCTTCGATTTCCAATAGATTAATCATATTAATAATGTATGACTAAAAAATAAATAATAAATAGTTAAGACTAAAATTGAATTAAAAATGAAAGAAATTGAATCTTACTAAACATGAAGAATGAAAGAATCAATGAAAACTTCTAGAAGATAAAATTATAAAATAAACATAAAAAATTGATCCAAAATATTTTAAAATCTCAAAATTACAATTATTGAAATACTAAAATGAATTATGATGTGATGAAGTAAACCATAACATGTTATCATTATCTAGGATGAAAAACAACTAAATTTTTTGCCACAAATTTGGAAAGATGGTGAGAGATTTTACACATTAATATGTATATACTATCTATGAGATGTTTTATGACATGGTTTCACTAAATATTCCATATTTTATTAAAAATATCTAAAATGATTAATTTATCCTTGAGAGAAAAATAGGATGATAGTGCTTCAAATATCTTAAATTCAATAAACCATGAGATCATGAAAAAAACATCCCCTTCCAAACCACAAAATAGTTTTACTATTCATAATTCATCCTTGGTCTTCATTACTTTGTCCATGGTTTGGTATTAATGGTCTTCACTTTAAATCTTACATGAGAACTATGACATGTTTTTTAGTTACCGTGATTAGATTTTATTCATTTTTATTTAACAGCCTAAAAAATTATCTAAATCATTTTGTTGGTTCAAATTTTATATAATTTTTTTTAAAAAATAAGTAGAATTAAATAATTTTCACAATAAAAAACTAACGAAAAAACATATACAAAAACTAAACACCAAATCCCCCCATGTCAGAAATTTTTATTCACCCATATAAGTGAATCTTAATAATGATATCAAAGAATATATCACATAACATAAAAAATTCATAATCAATAATACCATTCAAAAAAAAGTTAAAACATAAAAGTATAAAATCTCATATAATCGTCCCATTTTTAATTAAATCATTATTTCTATATGAATGAAGTTTCTTAAATTAGCTTCTATCCTAATCATGTATTTCAACAATTCATCAATATTAATTCTCACTTGGGACCTACCGTAATAGAAATTATCTCATTGTCTCTCAAGGACCATTTAATCCTGAATTATTCTCAATCCGAAAGTATATAATTATATCTACAATCAGGATGTGTATCTAAATATTTACTTTTGAAAACAAATTACGCTAGTCATGAGGACTCTTAATTAGTATGTTCTGATTTTAATGGATGTATGATATTTATATAAAATTAAAAAGTTTCAAAAATTGGGGAAAACTATTAATGTTTAAAACATTATATAAAAACAAAATCAATGAAAACTCCTCCCTCATTCCACTTTATAAAAGGGTCACCCATATCAACACATTTTATTTTTGTATCATATTTTAAAAAGATATAATGTATATGGTAATGAGTTTTACCTCAATTCTATATTTTTTCATCAAATAGAAGAGGAACCATGAGGTTAACATAAAAAATTAACGTTTAAATGATTCTACCATAGATAATAGAAATACCGCCCACATCTCATGAGGATCCTGAAACCTGTACTCCTAGATCTAGTGATAAAAACACATACTTTACATAGAGTCCTTAATAACAAGTGAGATGAACCAAGATAAACATATTATTATTTTATATCATTTCCATAAGTTGAACATTAAATATCATAATAAACACATCATCCTAGGAACTTAAGGATTAGTGTGTTTGAGAATTGGTTATATAAGTTAATTATCTTACAATATTTTTTGACATTTATACATAATTAAGACACACTGGACTCCCTTTTAGACTTCTCAAAAGGTATACTCATCTTAATAACTTGGTGAATAAAAACATAATAATGAGATGATATCAAATGCTTAGTAAGGGAAAACATATCAATATGTCATTAAGGGTTAGATCAAAAGAATATGATAAAACATAAGCATGAGAGAAATATCTTGTTAAAATTAACATGGAATAATATTTTTTCCCATAATTCATGATAAAAGGATATTTAATCTCAAATTAACAATCATATATCATGTAAAACTAGTGTGTAATCATAAGATAATAAAAGATAACCATGTATCCTAATCATAGACATATGTAATAGAAATGTTACATTACATTGAAACATATCATAAAAAATAAATTTGAGACAAACATAAGAACATGGTTTAAAAATATTGTGAGAATATCCAAGAATTGTAACCTTTTATTTTATTATCATATATAATAAGGAACAATCTTTAGTTTGTGAGAAAATACAAGAAAGCTTATCCTATAATTTGTGAGCATATCTAGGAAGGCCCACCCTACATTATGTCATGAGATATAAAACCATTACTAATGAATTTGAGGAAGATATAGAACCCCAACCATTAAAATCCATGAATATGTGTGCCAATTAAAATAAATAATTCATCATATCATAAAGAATCCATAGAAACAAAATAGGTTTTATATCATTTCCAAATGGTATCACATATACTAGGATCAAAAATTATATCAATTGTTACCAAAATTCAATAAAAAAATGAGTATTTCATAGATCCAATTATAGTTTAATTTATAAAACATAACCCCATAAGAGTTTTATCATTTTAACAGGAAAATGGAAATTATGAAATAAAAAGGATCTTTTTTGAATTTCTTAATAACATTGTTGTAAAGAGGTGAAATTACAGATCACATTAAAAAATAATTTTCAATAACAAAACATGAAATAATTTTAAAAACACCACTTTAAAAGAAATAAAAAATAATTGAGCATTGAAAATGAATTAATGGGTTTCCATAGAAATTGTGGGGTGGAATAAAAAAATATAAACTTTAAAGGTAAATACTAAAATTTTGAAAATATTTTTATTAAAACCCACATCATAAAGAGAACTATAAATATTTTATTTAAAAATATTCAAAGATAAATTTAATGATAACTAGAAACAGAAAATATTTTTATTTTAATATTGTAATAGTATAATATCAAAGGGATGAGTGAATATGGATATGGAAGTGAAAGAGATCATTTATAGAGGATCATAAATATTCTTAAAAACCTTAAATTGTATAAATAAATAAATACATCAATGAAAGTACCTAAAAGATAAAGTGTAATGAAATTATAATATCATCATTAAACAAAATGAAAAACATATCATTAAATCATAGTAAAATTAGAATCATTATGTCTTAGGAAAATAATTTGAGTCAAGAAAACCCATTATAAACATCATATTTTTTAAGTAAAAATCATTTTAATAGAGTTTATAATAGAGAAATGTAATTACCTATAAAAAAAGAGGAAATAAATTGATATAAAATCATAGGTGAAATTTATCCAACATATAATAATGATGTTCAATAAGAAGCATTATATCTCAATGAAAGGATACTGAGTTAAGAAACACCATTACAAATTTTATAACATTTTATTCAAAACCTATTTGAAAGAGAAAATATAGAATGAAACTTTAAACACAATGGATAAATATATAATCATGATATAATATTTATGAGAGGTAGAATATACATCATGTAAACAAAAATAGGTTCATAATATAATACATGCCTCAAAGAAAGGAAATTTAGACAAAAAACCATTATGAATATCATAATCATTGAAGTAATAATCCTTTGGAAAGGAGTTAAAAAAAATGAATTATAAATATTTATAAAATAAAATGGAATTAATATTCTATAAAATAATTGGATAAAATAAATCAACTTATAAGAAATGGATTCAAGAACAACCATTATAACTGAATGAAAGGAAATTAAGTTATGAAAAAACCCTTATAACATCATCATCTTTCAAATAAAAACCGATAAAAGGTAGAACATAATAAGAATATGCAAATCCCTTTTATTTCATGAATAAAATGATAAAAATACATCCATGGGCATTGTATATACCACACAAAATAAAAAAGTGGTGAATATAACATAAGTCACAACGAATGAAAATTGAGATGAGAAACCCCTTACAACTTAAGAAATGTTTTAATAAATACCCCTTGAAATAGAGAGATTTAAATTGAACATAAAATAATATGAATAAAATATTATTAATTATATTATATAAACTATATGAATTATTCAAACCAAATATATTAAATTTGGTTAATAAAATAAAACATGTCTCAATGAAGGAAATTGAGATAAAACACCCTTAAAAATATTGTTATTATTGAAGTAGTCATCCATTAGAATGCAGTTCATGAGAAAGAATTATAAATCCATAGAAAATAAATTGGAATTAAAATTTAATTAGGTAATATGATAAAATTAATAAACTTATTATAATAAGGTTTGATAATAATTATTATAGCTTAAATACAGGGAATTGAGTTGTGAAAAACCCTTCCTTAATCCTATTTAGTCGAACATTCTATAACCTCCTAACTCCTTGTAAGATATTTTTTTCGGAATGGATTAAATATTTGAGAGGTTCTATTTTCCATAAGTCTAAAATCTCTATATATTTTCTAGTATTTTTAAGTAGTTATTTGGGTAGAGTTTGGTTGAATCTAAGAGGCTTTGGGGTTGAAGAGAAGTAAGGTGGTGGTGATTCATTTATAAGGGAGATGAGTGACATTTTTATAATTATATAAAAGGTAAAGTAAATTTTCAAAGTTAAAATGGATCCAATAGTAGAAAATAATTTAGTGGGTGAAGAGGTAAGTTCATGAAATCCACAACCATATAATTGAATAAAAAAGTTTAACATGTTTTAAGTCTTTTACTCTTAGATTTTTCACTTTTACCTTTTTTGGTTTTTACTGTAGTAACTAATTTTTACCTAAGTAATTAAATTTAATACCTAAAAAAATGGTATTTATTAAATAATTTTGACATATTGTTTTCAAATATGAAATTTATTTTTTAAAATAACAATTTTATGAGTGATAAAAATTAGCTTTAATATTATCACACATAAAGCTAAAATACATTTAAAAAATAATATTTTTATGCTTAAAAATACGATAAAATAATTATCAATGTTGACTATTTTTATAAAATTAATTATTTAATTATTAAAAAAATATTTTTTTTGGATTTAAAAATAGACCATAAAATAATTATGCCTTGTGAAATAATACTTAAAAGAAAACAATATTTTTTTTATGAGAATAAATGATTACTTAAGTTTCAAAATGTTACACTTGGGTTTTTTAAGTTCAAAAACATATTTTTAAATGAATAATTTGTCCTTAAAACATTTTTAATCCATAAAAATGTTTCAAAAGTTTTTAACTCATGTTTACTTCATGATAAGTTTATAAAATATATGGTATTAATGAAAACTATATTTTTTTATTCACCTAAAAAAAAACCATTTCACGAAAACCCAAATACTATTAATAATATAATTTTAACATAATAAATTTAAAAATGAAATCAATTTTATAAAATAAAAATTCTAAAATTTATAAATATATATTTTTAAATTAAAATAAAAATATAAATAAAAACTATTTTAATTGAAAAATTACATTTGTAAGCATTCTTAATATTACTTCATATCAATTTGTAATTTAAAGAATGTCAACACACTAGTTCATATATAATAATATTTTAAAATTGGTTAATTTATTTTATATTTAAAAAATGTAAAAACATTTAAAAAATATCTATTTTAGAAAGAACAATACTTTTTAATGTTCAATCATGTTAGTAGTTTTCCCTCTAAATATAAGCAATTTTAGTTGAGTAATATCATTTTATTTACTATAGGTTTTATTTTTCTTATAATTTTCACAATAATATTCATATAATATGAGAAAAATAATTTTATATTTGTGTTTCATTTAGAGTAATCTATCAAACATGCTATATTTATTTAAAGGAATGATATATAGTGAAATATCGGGGCTTCAGATTTTCCCCCTCCCCTAAATAAATTGTATCATCAAAATTTTAAATATCACTTACAAATTGAAATTAGTTTAGGATATCTAAAAGATTAACACAAATAAAGATATAATTTCTAGAAGATTATAAAACTCACAAAATTAAAAATCATATCTTTTTTCCCTGAAATAGACTTACCCCTAATAATTAATTTTTTTAACTGTTTGAGCTAAGCATACCCGATGATTGGGTATCATGAATCCTATAAAAAGATGATGTTTTTCTAATTGTTCAAAGTCACCCTTAAACTGATAGATAGTCATTGGTTTATTTAGAATATGAAATTTTATTTCCTTATTTTGGTAGTTAATAAGGGGTTTGTGGATATAAAAAATCCATCAAATTAATCTAGATAGTCTTAGTATTAAGAACATCCCCACAAAATTAAAATTGGGATATAATAATCATACAATTAGATGTTTTATTTTATAATAAAATAATTGGGCTATAGACTTAAATATTTTATAAAACTTCCTATAAATACTAGGGTTCCTAGAATAAAATTCCAATAATACACCTACAACTGTAGAGTGAGGATAAGTGTTCCTTAATTATCACGATACACTTATGTGATATCCATTACATAGGATCCACCATGTTCCCATGTTTTAAGAGGTAAAATTGTTCTATTATCCTTATTAAGCATAAATTAATTCATTGACATAGATAATTCCCTAGTTCCCCCTATTAAAGACATTAAACTATCAGTGGTGGATTAAGATGAACTCTATTTCACTTTATCACGTCAATTAAGCTCTTAGTTTTTTTCATTATCAATTTAATGCTTTATTCCATCATTTCCCACATAAAAAAAATATTTTAGTTCCTTTAAGACTTTACCCTTGGTGATTGTTACTGCATATTTGACACATGGGAAACTGGATCTTCTTTCCTCCATGTTCATTGTCACTTTAACATCCATGAGACTTCATCCTTACCTTATTTTATGAGTTTAGAAGTTCAAAAAAGTATAATTTTTTAATCATAAATTACAATATCTGGTAAGGTATAACAAAAAATATTATAACATTAGCACTTCTATTTTTTGGTTGTTTTTTGGAACAATCTTTGTATTTTCCAGCACATCCTTCATGAACTAGGTTCCACCAAACTCTAGTCATTACTAAAACCAAAAGGGGTTAATGCAAGTGATGAAAAATTAACATCATAATAGAACAATAATAAATAATTTTATGAAAAACCCATCCTTTAAATCTATTACTCTTTCAAGCCATTAGATTTTCTTTTAGTTACACCACAATCACCCTTGGCTCAATCTGTTCTTTAGGTTGGGTCCTCTCATTACCCTTAACAAAATTAATTAATATAAAAAATCATTTATAATGGTTTATATAAAGAACATGTTCAACCAAAACATATCCCTTGGGACTGTCAAACTGGGGTTGTACTCTTAGGTCCACTCATCTTGCACTGAGTGAAGATCGAGTTAATACTTAATCATCTGTTTTCTTGGTGGTTACCCCTAGGTTGTAACACCCCAAGATTCCACAGTACGTTACCCTTTGAATAATGAAGTAGCTTGTGTTGTACACAACTTGGATTTTTAATACAACACGACCAATCAAAGTAACCTTTATGAATATTAATACCCACTTTTTGAAATTTTATAAATTTTATTTTTCAAAATGGACTTCAATATTATATTCAAAATATCAAAATTTTCTTAGGGTGAATTTTTGGTTTTTTTCTGAAAACTTTCAATTTTTGATGAATAGTGAAAAACCCCGCGTTATTGTTTAAAACCGACTTTTTATTTAAGTAATTAGTTATTTTTATTTTTATTTATTTTAGATCAAAATAGATACATAATACCTATATATGTTCAATGTAATTCATTGGATTAATTTTATAATAGGTTTAGATATATAAAATTTTATTGAACTTTTTACAGTCTTTTACCCACCTTCTAGGAGCACATACAAATTTGCATAAACCTTAATTTTACCGCTTCTATGAGATAAATTTCAAAAATACGAGGGACACAGTTGATATCAGTATGTAAAATGTGGTTCAATAAGATGAAAATAATTTTTTGGTGAATAGTAACTTCTGACTTTTATTTACCACGCTTAAAAATAAATAGGGTAATTAAAGTAAAAATGATATCATAATTACCCTAACACATGTCCTAATTCTATTGGATAAGTTTAATTTTACCAAAAACGACCTTAGGAATAAAATATGATCCCTTTTGGTCCACTTGCATTAGATTAGGACATTTGTTATTATTTTATTTAAAGAAGAGTTAAAAGAGTTAAATTCATAGTTTAATAACTAAACCATTTTTAATATATATTTACACACAATATATATTCGACAATAAGTATTCATTATAAATATAAAAATATTTCCTACATAATGGTATTTTATTTATAATTTTTAGACATTAAATAATTTAATTTATTTATGACATAATGATGATGTAGTAATTACCTTATTAATGAAATATTAAAATAATTAATATTATAAATATCCAAATAAATGTAAATTGAAACTTCTGATGAATTAAATTAATTTTATTGGTTAATATGACATTTTAGGGTTTTTTAAATAAATTTTATTTGTGGTGATAAATTTTTAATGGCATTCAAAAAATCAAATACAAAATAGTGTCAAAATTGACATAATTGAGTTTTTAAAACAAATACCGTATTATTAATTGATATATTATTCATAAAAATATAAGGTTTATAAAAAAGACTTATATAAGGTTATATATATTAATAATGAACCACTTGGGGTTATCTTGTCTTGTTATAGAAAGTTTATTAACCATATAATATAAAAATACAAAGAGACATGGTAAATGTCAAACTATTTAACTAAGAGTTAAATATAAAAGATAAGGTTAATATGGTGACATAAACCTATATAAACCCTATTGGTTGAGATTTTTTAGACCCATCCCCACCTTAGAATCCAAATAAATCATTTTGGAGCACTTAGAAACCAAAAATGATTTTATTTTAAAATAATATTTCAAGATTTTCCTAAAGTGACCCTCACCTCTCTTATAAAAGGGTACTTCCCATTATCTTAATTTCACTCCTCAAAAGCCATTTGGATCGGAAAAAACCTAACTAAATATCCTCCCAACTTTACTCCCTTCATCCTAGAGGCCTTCCTTTTGTCATAAAGCCAACCTAAGAAGTCCTTTGGATCAAATCAAAAAGAAGAACCCAAAGAAGAGGTAAATATTTCATCACCTCTTTCAAGTTCTTTTCTTCTTCCACTTCCTCTTTCTTTGTTGTTTCAATTATAAAATAATAACTCTATTATCTCCTATATACTGTTATGTTATTATAAAAATTGTATAACCATATTCATTATTCTATCCATCATATGAATGACAAAGTCACCATACGTGCGTACGTACGGATTACTGTCGCCATGTCGTGGTGTAGTTTGTTATTCAAACAATTCATTATTTGGATGGGTATAATAATGAGTATAACTAATGTAAATAATAAATATAACATGTTAATGATTCTGTATATATGATATAACATCCAATTACATATGATTTCACCATCAATATAATGATATTTTCACTCATTCATACGTACAGATTATCGTCTCCAGGAACGCGATGAGAATTATTCCCCTTCGCAATAATTTAAGAATAATTTTCATTTTATGATTACGAATAATACTATAAACATAATATAATTCTTTATATTAATCAAATACATCCTATCCATAACAAAAATGGCTTATGTAACCAAGTATATGAAGGAAAACAAATCAGTTAACACCCGAAACAATGATACTACTGAAATATTTTTAACAAGGAAATATTAGAGGATCATATATGATATCATATTTATGTATATAGTTCTTGTATAATTTAATAACAATGATTTAACTATTATATAGGAGGTTAATTTACCCTTGACCAAGGAAAAGTACAAGGTAAGGGTTATTTTTACAATCTCTTTATTATCTGAGGTTGTTTTTATATAATTATCTACTGGGACCTCTTTATCATCCACATTCATGTTTTCTTAAAAATGTATTTCAAATTTTTTTTACTATTTACTAGACTATGGGTTAAAGTAATTTATACCCTTATTGGACCTTATATGTTTTGGAATGAATCTTTCTATCGTTTCCCAAACAAGGTACTTTATGAAATCTTTTACTAAATTAAGGTAAGAATGTTTTTTAACTTATACGGCAGGCGCGACTAATTTCTGCCATTATAACATCATCAAAGATTCCCTTAAAAACTTATAAGAATATTTTAAAATAAATGTTTTATTTTATAATTATGTGACTCTTGAATGGTTTCAAAATATGAATAGGTATTTCTTTCAAATAGTTTTCATTTCATCTATATCAACATCCTTTGATGGATTTTAAACTTGTTTGAAGTTGATTTATTATGATACAAATCTTCCATATTTTATTGAAGGTGTTGTGATATGTTTGACTGTAGATGTGTTATTTTTATACCACATATGGTTTATGGATAAAGTATTGAAATTTCTTATTCTAGTTTTAATATAAATGTTTATGTTATGTTTCAACCTTTTCATATGAGGAATGTATTGGACTTAGTATATAATGAGTGGAGCCTACTATAACTCCTTGGTGCATTAGTAGGTCTCATGAGAAAATTATATGTGGAATTGGATGAGGCCTTTCCCAATTTGATATATTGTTTTTTCCGAGGCTTAAATCATTTTTAGACGTCTTGGCTGAGGCCTTGACAAGATGTTTCAGAATATCTGACATTATACATTCCCTCATTATGAAACTAATAATGATGGTTCATGTGGTTATTATACTAGTAGAATACCCAAGACTATGTTTTATTATGGAATTATTTACTCAGCTCATATTCCTGCCATAAAGTGTTCATGTTTATTATTTGTAAAGGCATGTGTTTTTAATTATTCACCATGCCTAATGTTTATGTTATCTTCTGCTGTATTTCTTACCCTTACTGAACGTTTGAGCTCACCCCTTTCTTATGTTTCATTTTCCCAGTATATGAATAAGTTATTTTTGAGCTAATTGTAGGCATAATCTAGGAGTCTTTGATGTTTTTAATGGAATAAATTAGTGTTGTATTTCTTTTCAAGTTGTAATGTTGAACTTATGTATGTATCTTGTTTCCAATAATACTAAACTGATCAGTCTTTCAGGACATGATTCTTTGTATCATTCCAATGTTATGTAATAAAGCACAGAATCTTGGTAACTGGGTTTGGGGCATTACAGTTGGTATCAGAGGAAGTTTAGTACAAACCTTGGAAGCTAGATTTAGAAAAACTCTGATTAGATAACATTACCCTAAGATAGACTTTGAGGATTAGTATAGAAGAACTTCCAAGAATTTTGGTACTGTAGATATTTTGTGAGTTTTTCAAGAAATACATACCTGTCTGAATGCGAGTAGATAGAGGCGGCTCTAGCACATATGTACCTAGGGGTAAAACTTGAAAACACCACTTTGATATAGACTCAAACGGGAACTGGTGCACGACCACGGGCCTTGCTGCACTCTTGGTTATGACACTCCCAGAAGACATGCTTAAGATAATTCCCATTTTCTTTGCAAACAATTATGAAGGATTTTTTAGTATATACCTTCTAAAAGTAAACATTTTTTTTATTATGGATTATATCCATAAACTGTTCAATTTATGTCAAGTGTTTTACATGTTCAGAATTATGAATTTCGATCCATAAACTAATCTATTGTATGCCATTGTTTAGAAATGGCGCATAGTGGAAGGAATGGAAACTGTATCAATGAACGTAATCCTTGTAGGGATTTACCTCCTACTAAAGATAATTATAGTGGAGATGGTGATGCAACTGGTGCTGATCAGCTTATCACCATACTGGGACAACTCACTCAGGTTATGAATAATAAGCTTACCCATAAAGAGAAACCTGATATACAATGTGGAGGATCAATGTTAGACCACTTCATGAGGCAAGAACCACCAACATTCAATGGGTCTACAAATCCATTTGTAGCTGAGCAATGGATAAGTTCCTTAGAGAAAATATTTTATGCTTTGGGGAGTAGCAAAAAGGAAAAAGTTGTCATGGCAGTTTATCGCCTCATGAGAGATGCAGATCAATGGTTGTCATTAATTCAAAACACAAAGGAGGATGAATAAGCATCAAGTATGGAATGAAGGGAGTTTAAAAAGTTTTTATTAGAAAAATACTTACCTAATGACCATCAAGTAGATCTGGAAAGGCAATTTCTAAGTCTGAGGCAAAAGGAGGAAGGGAATGTCGAAAAGTATGAGGCTATCTTTACAAGGTTAGCAATTCATGATTCAGATTATATACGTAACCCAATAAGTAATATTGATCATTTATTTGATGGGTTAAAACAATTTCTCTGTTGAGAATTAGTCTCACAATCCTTCTCATCATATGAAGATATTGTCTCATGTGCTATCAGGATAGAAAAGAAATTCTCTAAGTCTTATGAATTTAAAGAGAATCAAGAGAAGAAGAGATATACTGAACACACTAGGAAAGGAAATAAGGGAACAAGGAATAAGGGAAGAGTTGAATTTATATCCTCTGATAATTGTGGAAGAAAGCACCCTGGTGCTCGTCTAAAAGGAAAATGAGTTTGCTACAAATGTGGACAGAAAGGCCATGTTTCTAAGGATTGTAAGGAGAAGAAAGAAGCTACCAATGTTCAATTCTATAATTTAAGGGATATGGGACATTATGCAAATGAATTTCCTAAGATTCAGGGAAACATAACTCAGAAAAGGCCAAGGGATCAAGGCCAGGATTATGTGATCACTACTACTGAGGAAGGATTTGAAATTTCTAGTAGAAGACCATGTTTTCTAGAAGGTATATCCATTTAAGGGTGTTATACATTTCGGTAAGAATGGTAAATTGAGTCCCAAGTACATCGAACCTTTAGAAATTCTAGAACAAATTGGAGTTATAACTTATCGTTTGGAAATGCCTCCAAGTCTCTCCAAATTTCATGATGTGTTCCACACATCACTGTTGAGAAAATACATGCCTGACCCAATGCATGTACTCACCTATGCGGAAATTGAACTAGAACCTGATCTGTCTTATTGTGAAGAGCCTATCAAAATTATTGATACGAGAGAATAAGTGCTGAGAAATCGGATGACTTGTTTGGTAAAAGTTCTATGGAGAAACAATAAGGTGGAAGAGGCAACATGGGAACCCGAGGAACTTATGATGAAGAAACAACTGAATATTTTTATGAAATAATATTCTAGAAATTTTTAGGATGAAATTATTTTAAGGAGGGGAGAATGTAACACCCCAAGCTTCCATGGTACGTTACCCTTTGAATAAGGCAGTAGCTTGCGTTGTACGCAACTTGGAATTTTAAAACACCACAACCAATCAAAGTAGATGTTATGAATACTAATAAACTCCTTTTGAAATTTTATAAATTTTATTGTTCAAAATTGACTTCATTTTTGGATTTGAAATATCAAAATTATCTTAGGGTGAATTTTTGGTATTTTTCTGAAAACTTTCAATTTTTGATGAATAGTGAAAAACACTGCGTTATTGTTTAAAAATGTATTTTTATTTAAGTAATTAGTTATTTTAATTTAATTTATTTTAGGTCAAAATAGATAAATAATACCTATATATGTTCCATGTAATTCATTGGAGTCATTTTATAATAAGTTTAGATATATAAAATTTTGTTGAACTTTTTACCGTCTTTTACCCACCTTCTAGGAGCATTTATAAATTTGCATAAAACATAATTTTACCACTTCTATGAGTTTAATTTAAAAAATAAAAGAGACAAGGTTGATATCAGTAAGTAAAATTTGGTTCAATAAGATGAAAATAATTTTTGGTGAATATTGACTTTTGACTTTTATTTACCACGGTTAAAAGTAAATAGGGTAATTAAGGGTAAAAATGATATCATAATCACCCTAACACATGTCTTAATTATATAGGATAAGTTTTATTCGTCCAAAAATAACCTTAGGAATAAAATATGACCCCCTTTGGTCAACTTGGGTTTGATTAGGACATTTATTATTATTTTATTTAAAGAAGAGTTGAAAGAGTTAAATTTAAAGTTTAATAACTAAACCATTTTTAACATAGGGTTACACAAAATATAAATTTGTATATAAATATTAATTATAAATCTAAAAATATTTACCACATAATGGTATTTTATTTATAATTTTTAGACATTAAATAATTTTATTTATTTATGTCACAATGATGATGCAGTAATTACCTAATTAATGAAATATTAAAAACAATTGATATAATAAATATCAAAATAAAAGTAAATTGAGACTTATGATGAATTAAACTAATTTTATAGGTTAATAAGACATGTTAGGGTTTTTAAAATAAATTTCATTCGAAGTTATAAAGTTTTAATGGCTTTCAAAAAAATAAAATACTAAATAGTGTCAAAATTGACATAATTGAGTTTTTAAAACAAATACTATATTATTAATTGATATAATATTCATAAAAATCTAGGTTTGTAGAAAATACTTATAAAAGGTTATATATATTAATAATAAACAACTTGGAGTTATATTTTCCTCTTATAGTATGTTTATTAACCATATAATATAAAAATACAAAAGACATGGTAAATGTCAAACTATTTAACTAAGAGTTAAATTTAAAAGATAAGGTTAATATGGTGACATAAACCTGTATAAAACCTATTGGTTGAGATTTTTTAGACCCATAACCTCCTTAGCCTCAAAAGAAATCATTTTGGAGCCATTAGAAACCGAAAATGATTTTATTATAAAATAATATTTCAAACTTTTCCTAAAGTGACCCTCACCCCTCTTATAAAAGGGCACTTACCCTTATCTTAATTTCACACCTCCAAACCCATTTGGCTCGGCCAAACCCTACCCAAATATCCTCCCAACTCTCCTAAATTCGTCCTATAGGCCTTCCTTTGGTCATAAATCCAACCTAAGGAGTCCTTTTGATCAAATCAAAAGGAAGAACCTAAAGAAGAGGTAAATATTTCATCACCTCTTTTAAGTTATTTTCTTCTTCCAATTCCTCTTTATTTGTTGTTTCCATTCTAAAATAATAAATCCAGTATCTTCTATATACTATGATGTTATTATAAAAATGTTACTACCATATTCATTATTCTATCCATTATATGAATGACAAAGTCACTATGCGTGCATACGTACGGCTTACCATCTCCACGTCGTAGTGTACTTTTTTATTCAGACACTTCATTATTTGGATGGGAATAATAGTGAGTATAAATGATGTAAATAATAAATATAACATGTTAATGATTGTTTATATATGATATAACATCAAATTACATACGATTTCACCATCAATATAATGATATTGTCGCTCGTTTGTACGTACAAATTACCGTCTCCACAAACACGATGAGATTCATTCCCCATCGTAATCATTCTAGAATAATTTTAATTTTATGATTAAAAATAATGTTTATGAACATAATATCATTCTTTATAGGAATCAAATACATCCTATCCATGAAAAACATGTCTTACATAACCAATCATATAAAGTAAAATGAATCAGTTGACACCCTAAACGATAATACTACTAAAATATTATTAACAAAGAAATATTAGAGGATCATATATGATATCATATTTATGTATATAATTCTTGTATAATTGAATAACAATTATTTAACTATTATATAGGATTTTAACATACCCTCGACCAAGGAAAAGTACAAGGTAAGGGTTAATTTCACAATCTCTTTATTATCCAAGGTTGTTTTTATGTAAGTATCTACTGGGACCTTTTTATCATCCACATCCACATTTTCTTAAAAATGTATTTCAAAACATTTTTAATATTTACTAGAGTATGGGTTAAATTTATTTATACCCTTATTTGACCATATATTTTTTGAAAGGAATCTTTCCTTCGTTTTCCAAACAAGTTACTTTATGACCTTTTAGTTAATATTAAGGTAAGAATGTTTTTTAACTTATACGGCGGGTGCAGCTATTTTCTACATTATAACATCATCAAAGCTCCCCTCAAATGATTATAAGAATATTTTCAAAATAAATTTTTTTATTTTATAATTATGTGACTCTTAAATGGTTTCAAAATAAAAATAGGTATTTCTTTCAAATAGTTTTCATTTCATCTATGTCAGCATCCTTTGATAGATTTTAAACTTGTTTGAAGTTGATATATTATGATACAAATATTCTATATTATATTGATGGTTTTTTGACATTTTGACTGTGGATCTATAATTTTTATACCATTCATGGTTTATGGTTAAAGTATTGACATTTATTATGCTAGTTTTAATACAAATGTATATGTTATGTTTCAACCTTTTCATATGAGGAATGTATTGGACTTCGTATTTGACGGGTGGAGCCCGCTATAGCTACTCAGTGAATTGTTAGGTATTATGAGACAATTAGATGTGGAACTAGATGAGGCCTTTCCCAATTTGATATATAGTATTGGCCGAGGGCTAAATTTTTTTTAGACGTGTTGGCCGAGGCCTTGACAAAATGTTTCAGAATGTCTGGCATTACACATTCCCTCATTATGAAAATAATAATGATAGTTCATGTGGTTATTTGACTAGTATAATACCCATGAGTATGTTTTATTATGGAATTATTTACTCAACTCATATTCCTGCCATAAAGTGTTCATGTTTATTATTTGTAAAGGTATGTGTTTTTAATTATTCACCATGCCTAATGTTTATGTTATCTTATACTGTATTGCTTACCCTTACTGAGTGTTTGAGATCACCCCTTTCTTATGTTTCATTTTCCTAGGATATGAAGAAGTTAGTTATGAGTGACTTGTAGGAATAATCTAGATGTCTTGGATGTTTCTAATGGAATAAATTAGTGTTGTATTTCTTTTCAAGTTGTAATGTTGAACTTATGTATGCGTCTTGTTTCCAATAATACTAAACTGATCGGTCTTTCGGGACATGATTCCTTGTATCATGCCAATGTTATGTAATAAAGCATTGACTTTGGGTACCTAGGGTCAGGGCGTTACATAAGTGTATATGTTCCATAGTAGCATCCACTTTCCAGTATCCATGATGGGATTTAATTTCTATGAAAAACAAAAAATATCTAATTTATGATTTTTTTTGATATTACCATATATATAGACTTATCCCTATGGTTTTCACTAAGGTTATATAATCCCATTCCTAAAAAATAACTAAACTAATCCTAAAAAATAACAAAAAAATTCTCTAATACCAACCGAGGTACCCCAAACCTTCACTCCTAGATTCAGTACTAAAAACATAATTTATACATAGGAATTAATAACAAGTGAGATGAACCAATCCAAAATATCTTTATTTTATATTATTTACATAAGTTAAACATTACATCTCATAATAAAAAATGATACTAGGAACTAAAAGGTTAGTATATTTGAGACCTAGTTTCATAAATAAATAATTTTACAACACTTGTGAACATATTTCCATAATTGAGCCACACTAGACTCCCTTATAGAATTCTCATAAGGTATACTCATTTTCACAACCCAGGGAATGAAATATAAGAAAGGGGTGAACTCAAATTATTAATAAGGGAAAATCATTAACATTTCATCATGGGTTAGAATATAAGAATATGATAAAAAATGATAAAGGGATAAATATCTTATTAAAAACAATATGAAAAAAATAATATTTTTCCATAATTCATATTTTAAGTATATGTAATTTAAAATGAACAAACATATACCATGAAAAAATAGTTAAAAATTACAAGGTAATAAGAATTAACCATGGAGCATAATCATAAACATATGGCATGAAAATGTAGCATTACCTTAAAACATAGCATAAAAAAGAACTTCAGTACAAATATAAGAACATGTTATCAACATATTGGGATCATATCCAAGAAGGGCCATCGTTTATTTTATGAGCATATCCAAGAAGTCCAACCATTTATTTTGTGATAATATTCAAGAAGGACCACCCTTTAATTTGTGACCATATCCAATAAGACCCACAATAAATTATCTTATGAGATATAAAACCTTAAACAATGCATTATAGGTGATATAGGACCCCACCCATTAACATTAATACATATGAGTCCCATTTCAATTAAATTATTCATCATATCATAAAGAACTTATGGAATGAAAATGGGTTTCAAATCATTTTAAAATGGTATCTCACAAACTAAAATCAATGATTATATCAATTGATACCAACATTCAATCACCCAAAAAGATTATTTTCATTTATAGTGTGATTCATAAAACATGACGCTATAGGAGTTAGATCTTTTAAAGAGTAAAATGGAAACTAAACCATGAAAAATATATTTTTTGAAAAACTTATTTATATTTTATAAAGAGATAAAATTATATATCACATTATTTTTTTTCAAGAAGGTAACATGGGAAAAAAATTAAAACACCACTGTAAAATAAATCCAAATAATAGAACTGTGAAATTGACTTAAAGTTTTTCTCTAGTAAATGTAGAGTGGAAGATAAAAATACAAGCTTTAATGTATAATCATTTTTAATATTTTTAGAATGACTTTATTTAAACCCATATATTAAAGAGAGTGATAAATATTTCATCTGATAATAGGTAAAGATAAATTTTAAGATTTAAAGAAATAAAACATATTTATATTTCAAGATAAGAATAAGGGAAAATTGTTGGGGAGTTTCAATATAGAAATGGAAGAGAAAGAGATAATTTAGAGAGGATGGGAATTATTCTTAATATCATTAAATTTTATAATGAAATAAATCCATCAATGAAATTAAAAAAATATAGAGTAAAGTAATTAGAATATCATCATATAATAGAAGAAAACCCATTTTGTAAAATCATATCAAAGAGTAATCATTATGATTCTAGAAAATAAGTTGAGTCAAGAAAACCCCTTACAAACATCAGATTTTTTAAGTAAGAATCATTTTAAAGTGAGTCTATACGAGATAAATGAAAATACTTATAAAAAGAGGAAATGAATCCTAATAAAATCATAGAGAAGAATGTAACAAACAAATAATAATGAAGTTAAATAAGAATAATTATAACACAATGAAAGGATATTGATTTAAGAACACCCTTACAAATTGTATAACATTTGATTTAAAACCTGTTTCAATGAAAAACCTTGAAATAAATCATGAAATACCATGAATAAATATAGAATAATGATATAATATTTAAAATATATATTATATACACTATATAAATTAAAATAGGTTCATAATACAAAACATGTATCAAAAATGGAAATTGAGACAAAAAACCTTATGAATATCATAATCATTGAAATAATAATCCTTTGGAATGGAGTCCATGGAAAAAATGGAAAACAAAGTGGAATTAATGTTTTATACAATAATAGGATAAAATAAATCAATGTATAATAATGGGGTTCAAGAATAATCATTATAACTACTGGAATGTAAATTGATTTTTGAAAAAACCTTAATTTTTTGTATCTTTTTAATCAAAACCCATGAATGGTAGAACATAAGATCTTTTTAAATACCTTTAATTTAAATAAGAATATGATAAAAAGATATCCTTGAGAAGTATATACACTATATAAAATTAAACAAGTGGTGAATATGTCATATGTCTCAAAGAACAAAAAATGAGACGATAAACCCCTTACAACTTATGAAATGTTTAAATAAAAACCCCTTGAAAGAGAGAGATTAAAATTCAACTTAAAATACCATGAATAAAAAATAGCACATGATATTATATTTTGGAACCTACTTATTTTAATTCTCAAAAATCATGTTATTTGTGTTATTAATTTCTTTACTGTTTTGTGATAAAATTTTATAATATAAGGTAGTTTGATGAAATTTTGGAAAAGGGTTGCAAAGATCCACAAAAAAAATATTACTCAGCATTGAGAATGATTCACCATAAGAAAAAAGTGATTTTGAGAAATAACTCACCATTTAGAATGAGTCACTGTCAAGAATGACCCACCGTTGAGAATGAGTCACTCTCTAGAATGAATCACTATTGAGAATGTATCACCATTAGGAATTAGTCAGCACTATGAATGACTCACCACTAAAGAAGAACTACCAATAGAAAAGTGTCACTGCCAGATTTTATTTACTTCCAGACTTGACCATCTATTATATGAGTCATTGTTGAAGATTACCTACTATCAGAACTATGTCACCACTAAACATGAGTTGCTGCTAAAGATTATCGACCACCATCGTGACTCACATTTGGCCTGAATCACCATTAGTCTGAATCACCACTATACATGAGTCACTACTAGGTCAACCCACCTTCAATATTCCAAGACATTTAAATTAAATTTTTATAATGAATATATTATTGATGTTAATTTTTAGGATTATTATAATGATTATACTTAAATATTGTAGGGAACATTAAAGTATATATCAAAACTCAGTATGAGGATATAGAAGATCACGATTATTGTTATTAAAATGGAGTCTCCATCATTAATCTCTATATATATTAAATGAAGTCGTTCTCATGTTGAAGATCATACTGGCTATGAGAGAACATACGATCAATAGTGCTACCCTATGAATAATTTTCTGAGATCTTACACACTTCATCCTTACATGATTTAAATTGTGAAAGAGTGGATCATATTGAACATTCAAATCCTTTCTTGTAGTGAGAATAAATAGATCCATATGAATCTCTATTTTACTGCTACTTTTAGAGAAATAGATTGAGATCATCTTTAAGCATCATATTAGGAAACTCAATCATCTGAGTAATTTAGACCAAGAAACACATTAATGGATTGGATTTTCTCGGGTTTTATTTCAATAAATTAATTAGAAAATTATGATACCAGGAACCTAGACGACGTGTGATTCCGATGCCCGGTGTGCCCAGAATAGTTCATGGAATTATGTTCAACTTTTAATAAATTGTGAGTGTAATTTTCATTAAAACATGAATAACATCTAAATGGGTTCTTAGATCAGAAATATGAGTGTACTGTTGCATTCAGAACAACGACTTTACCTTAGGTGAGGCCTAACATCGACCGATGTGGTGTGTATGTGAAAGTTAATTTTTGGATGAGAACTTCATTAAAATATTTAATAAAAATATTTTATTTGATTCAAAGTTCATATTCTTAAAAAAACCATTTTTGGGAAGTCAGGGTTATCACCATAGCCTTAAAATTCCTCTGAGATGTGGAAGGAAACCCTCTTGATGAATGGTGATGAAGGATTGAGAAGATTGTGAATCATTATGCGAGCAGAGTGGAGGAACTCGTCGAAGATGGTAAAAATATATATCTTCATCAATGATCAATACAAACCTCAAGGTAGGGTGTTGTTTCTTTTTGATTCTTTTCCCCATTATTAATTTTCTATGATGAACGTAAACTAACCCGTGAACAGGTTTATCCGTGGTTTAGTCATTCTTGCGGGATGAATAATTCTTGTAGATTGATTATCAGGAATGATTTTGTTAAAGTGATTTTATTTATTCCCTTTCATTCTAACATGAACGGGTTGAGTTTGACCTGAACAAGGCCAAGATCCATTATTTGGGCATTCTTGTGCATTTATCTCATTTTACCAATTCTTATGAATTCCTTGTTCTTCAAAAAACAAGGTGGTAAGATTGTTGTGCCTTCGATCTATGGTGAAATGATCAGAGACTAGGGATCCGACACCGCAATAATACCTTAGAGGTGTGATGGAAAAAGGATGTGGTGCATGGTGGAAACTGGAGCAACGACTCTAACCAGTTTCGACAGAGCGCACTGTAAACAGTGGGCTACCAATAGGGCGGTTGGTGGGGGAGTGAGGAATAGCCCAGTGAGGGTCGGGTTCTAGCAATGGAGTGAGTCGCATGCTGGAGTGGGGCCTGGTTCAGGTAGAGAGCAAGGTGAATGTTCCATTGGCGGGGTGGTTGGTGGCGGCGGAAGGATGAGGTCTAGGAAGGACCAGGTTGGAGCCCATGACGATGGAGGCCATGGGCAATGACCAAGGATGCGGAGGTGAGGGGCCGGGTGGACCCCACAGTGGCAACAATGCTGCAAGGAAGACAGACGGCAGATTGGCTGTGTGAACGTGATGCGGCATTGCATGGAGTCGAGTGGAACCTGGTCAGGGTAGACTTCATGCGGCGCACTGAGCTGGCCCACAGCGTGGGTCAGACCAGAAGAACCGGGATGCTCTAGCAGCCTAACGGCCCAGCGAGCTGGGCCGATTTCAGCTAGTCCGAACCAGACCACTTCAGGTGAGATTGCAGGTTAGGTTGGGTTTGGCAGATTGGATCATACCTAGAATAGACTCAGGTCGGGCCTTTTTAGTAAAAAATCAGTAAATTTAAAATAGTATGTTCATTTGATGAGTCATTTTCAGTGTTGGGACCCTTGTGATGATATAGTACTTTTTAGATATTCTAAGTGAGTTGTTGTGGAAGTTAGAATACGACATAATGGATTTTGGAGTAGGTTCTCCTGATACAAGTGCACTACAAGTGGAATCCTATGACTTTCTATGACTTAGTGACTATGTGACTTAGTGACTACGTGACTTGGGGACTGTATAAATTATCCACACTTCATGTGTATTCGACACTCCGTGTGTTATCAACATTCTATGTGTTATCAACACTCCATGTGTTATTGACACTCCGTGTGTTTTCAACACTTCGTGTGTTTTCAACACTCCATGTGTTATCTAAAATACCTTTATTATCAACAACCCATGTGTTATTGATACTTTGTGTGTTATCAACACTCTGTGTGTTATAGATACTGGTTTTTAGGTGGATTAGATCTCATAATCCTTCTTTTCGTGCTATAAACTTACACCTGTGTGAGATGACTGTACTTTGTGTTTTTTTCTTTGGGGTATACTATGTATTTCTTCATGGTATAATTCATGTATTTCTTAGGGGTATACTTCATGTTTTTCTTTGTGGTGTACTTTGTGTATTTCTTAGTGGTATTCGTTTGTGGTTTCAGGGTGTCTGACTGAATATTGTTTTACTCACCCGTATATGGTATTTTCCCAAACATGTCATGTCTTGTGACGATGATCGATGCTTTGATAGATTTATAGGTGGGACATGACTAGGATGTGCTTAGAATGTTCCTACAAATGAGGCGGGTTCCTATGGCTTCATATATCTTTTCTACACCTACCCTTCAGGTAGGGTTTTTTGTGGATGAGTTTTAGGAACTTGTGTATTCATTATTGCCAAATCTTTCTTTATTGTGATTTTATTATGGCCATGTTTACTTCACAGTTTCCTACTATCATAATATGTGGCTGGTATCTTATTGTATTCAGGCATTTTCTATTCAGTGTTTTTACATTTTAGCATTTTGGTATTAGAGATTGTGCGCATGTACATGTAGATAGGAAAATGCCTCCCATTTTTGGGATATGCCAAATTAGTGCTAGTTGCTATCCCTTGGACTATTGGAGGTAGGATTGGGGTAGTCATATAATGGTTTCCTATGGGACAGGTTGTGATATATTGGTATTAGAGGTGGATGGTACAATTAAAGGATCGGGAGTCTGTGAGGTTGGTTTGGGGAAATAGTGTCAAGTGTTTTGAGTTCGGATTTTAGGACAGAGAATTCAATGTTAGTGTGACGACCGACATATCCATACACCAAGACCCTTAATTCTTCTTTTAGACTCAGTATATGAAAACACTAGTTGAAGGTAAAAAAATGGTACATGCATCATATAGGATTTTGGTGTTTCCTCATGTCTTTCTTGAGTCAGCTCACTAGGTATACTCTATTTATTGTAGTACATCATGACATGTTTGAGGATACCTCAATGTAGACTACTAGACAAAATTCTATTGCATGATCATGATGATGATATTAGTAGAGATGAAGCATCAGTATAAGGTCCTATACTGGAGATACTCCCTACACCATAGATATAACCTCCAGGTGGTTTACCAGTGATACCACCACCCATAAGGAAACAATTACTACCAGCACTACCAGTTGAGGATGCACACATGATGATTGTATTTCATGAGTTCCATAGGTAGCGAACACCCAAATTTATGGTTGATATAGACCCCCAGATAGATAAGGATTGTCTAGAGATAGTTACACGTGTATTATACCTTGTGAGGAACCCTAACGACCAGATGGAAGTCCTAGCCTCAAGTCTTATTTAGGGATTATCATGGCGATGGTGGATTTTAGTGACCTAGAAACATGATGAGGAGACTCTTTCTTGGGTATACTTTAAGCGACTCTTTATAGAGGAGTTATTCTCAGCAACGTTATGCTCAGTGTGCATACATGATCTCCTACATCTGCAGCAGGGTGGTCAGACTGTGGAAGAGTACTCGGTGAGGTTTACTGATCTTTCTCACTACTCAACAGATATGGTGTGGGACCCCTTATTTAGGGATCAGACCTTCAACAAGGGTCTACACTTGGAGATCAGGATATCTATGATATCTTTAAGAATCCTTAAATATTCCAGGGTATTGGAGTGAGCTCTGTTAGTAGAGAGATTTCTGGCAGAGCAGATGCCAATGGTGGGAGCTACCAACAGGCACCGGGCTGCTGGGTCTTTGGAAGTAGGTAACAGATAGTTGATGCAGGGACCCAAGGGGTTCATGCACTACAAGGGTCAACCCAAGGACATGGGATCTGTGGTGCAAGGCTCCCAGGACCAAGAGAGTCAACTGAAGGAAAGGTTGTGTTACTCGTGCAGTGGTTGGGGACATCTAGAATGAGATTGCCTGACCCACCATACAGATGATCAGGAGATGGTGGAGGGATGGCCAAGGAAGATGACGAGGCATGTGTAGGGTGTTCCACAAGGTGGTAGATGTGTTATAGAATAAGGTAGGGAAGTAGGCAGTGGGTATAGGTTCAATGTGTTACCACCACCACACCCATGTGGTCTACACCAGGCTCAAGGAGCTAGTGGACACGGATGAGGACAACTACAAGCGATGGAGGAATATGACCTCAGTGCTCCTTGGATGATTATAGGTATGATCTATGTATTTTACACCTTATCTGTAGTTTTAATAAATATAGGTTCCAGTCATTATTTTCTTTCCCTAACCCTTGTTCGAGACTCGAAGATTCCAGTTGAACTGTTGACCCATACCTTACGTTTAGATACTCCTACAGGAGGGGATTTTATTATCACAAAATGGTGTTGATATTGAGACCTTACTCTTAGAGGCATGAGTTTTGGTTGAGATCTCTTGGCAGTGGCATCGAGGCCTTACGATGTCATTCTTGGTATAAACTAGTTATCCACATTCAATGCTAAGATTGACTGTTTTAGGCACATAGAGCGGTGTGTTTGTGGTGATAGGACCAGGTTTTAATTTTTTTGTGAAAATGAAACTCATGTAGTGAGGGATTGACTTACTCATAGGAGGGTGAAACCGATTACCCACCCGTTGGCTAGCCGCACCCTCATTGTAGTGGATGAAAGGAGTCCTCAGTTTCTTATAGTGGCGATAGAGTTTGAGGATGTTTTTCTTTAGGATGTCCCCAGATTACCTACCCATAGGGAGGTAGAATTATTCCTTGATCTATACCTTGGGATGAATTTGATATCTACCCCTTCATATCGGATGGCTCCTGCGAAGCATCGTGAGTTGAGGGTATAGTTAGAGGACTTGTAGAGGAAGGGCTTCGTGAGACCAAGTGTTTCACCCTGGACGACCCAAATTTTGTTTTCAAAGAATATATATAGGAGCTTGAGGTTATGTGTGGACTTCTGAAACTAGAGTCAGGTGACCATGAAGAAAAAGTATCCACTATCGAGGACTGATGAACTCTTCGACTAGCTGGATGGAGCGAGGTGATTCTCAAAGATGGACCTCAAGTCTTTCTATCATCAGCTTCATATAAAGGATGAAGATGTACCAAAGATAGCAATTAGATGTTAATACGGCCACTATGAGTACTGGGTGGTGTTTTTTGGTGTAAATAATTACCCAACAGTGTTCATGGGACTCATGAATAGGGTCTTCCAACATTACTTAGACCGATTCATGGTGGTATTCATTGATGACATCCTAGTGTACTCGTCAACTAAGGAGGAACATACTATACACTTGAGGATGGTCCTAGATACACTCTGAGAGCACCATATTTATTTGAAGCTCTTGAAGTGTCAGTTCTGGATTCGGGAGGTCCACTTTCTGAGACTTGTCCTTTCAATAGCTGGAGTTGCAGTGGATCTGGTGAAGATTGAGGGAGTGCTTTCTTGGGATCTAACCAAGTGTGTTACTAAGGTGTGGAGT
Source organism: Viscum album (assembly GCA_963277665.1). Taxonomy (NCBI): domain Eukaryota; kingdom Viridiplantae; phylum Streptophyta; class Magnoliopsida; order Santalales; family Viscaceae; genus Viscum; species Viscum album. The sequence continues at coordinate 58,616,379 of OY728123.1, forward strand.
TTCCTGGGTTTGAATATGTACTATCGGAGGTTTGTAAATGAATTTTATAGAGTAGCAGCACCCTTGAAGGCTTTCACATGGAAGGGGAAGACTTTCGTATGGTTAGGAAGTGCTAGCAGTGCCTTCAAGAGCTGTGGTAGAGGTTGAAGAGTGCTCCCGTATTGAGATTACCAGAGGAGGGAGTCGAGTAGGTAGTGTTCTGTGATGCATCATGGACCGGTCATGGTTGTGTCCTGATGAAGGGGAATGTGGTGATTACCTATGATCTGAAATTTGAGATAGCATGAGAAGAACTACGTGATCCATGATCTTGAGATAGTAACAGTAGTCTTCATATTGTAGATGTGGCAACACTACCTGATGGGCTAGCGGTTTACTGTCTACTATGACCAAAAGAGTCTCTAGTATATCTTCTCTCAGAAGGATATGAAATTGAGACAGAGGCGATGGATAGGGTTCCTCTAGGACTATGAATTTGAGATTTTCTATACTCCTAGGAAGGGGAATATAAAGGAAGACACTCTCAGCTAGAGATCCAGCTTTCAGTTATTGAGTGAGGTGTCAGAGCAGTTGTCCACGTTGTAGATATCCTTTTTGAATAGAGATGAATAAGCTTACCTCTAATTGATGGTTGTCACCCCTCCACTCTTATAGTGAATCATGGAGAGACAAATAGGGGATACAAACTGTGATACCCTACATGCTATGTTGTCTATAGGGAATACACCTGATGGATATTTGTTATATGGGGAGCATGTTTTTCATTGAAGAGGGTGCATAGTTGTACAAGTAGCATTGCTGGATGAGATTCTGAGGGAGTTCCACATATCCCGTTTAGCGGTACATCTGAGTGTGGAGATGATGTACCAGGACCTCCGACATCATTTCAGGTTGTTAGGGATGAAAAATGCAGTGTTAGAGTTCATTTCTCAATCCCCCACTTTCCAGAAATTGAAGTATAAGTACCAGGTTCCAGTGTGCTTGACCCAACCCCTAGAGTTTCCAGAGTGTATGTTGGATTGGATATTGATGGACTTCATGACAGTTTTACCATGCATGTTTAGGGGACAAGATACCATATGGGTGATCGTTGAATGACTCACAAAGTCGGCCCACTTCCTACCAATTCTAGAGAAAAGTCTAATAGAGATCATGGGATGCCTCTATGTGTATGAGATAGTTTTGATTCATAGAGTTCCATCAATGATCATTTCCGATCCTGATTCTCATTTCAAATACCTTTTGAGGAAGGGATTGAAAGAGGCATTCGGGACTCAGTTAAGCTTGAGCACAATGTTTGATCCCAAAAAAGATGGCTAGACAGAGAGGACTAATAATGTTCTTGAAGATATTCTATGTGCTTGCGTCCTAGAATTTTTCTGCAATTGGGAGGATCACCTACCATTAGAGGATTTTGAGTACAACAACAGCTACCACTCCAATATTGGTATGGAACCGTTCGAGGCCTTGTACGGGTGACCATGTAGGTAACCACTTTGATGGAATGACCCAGGAGAGTCAGCACTCATGGGTCCAGAGTTGGTGTGGGATACCACCGAGAAAGTGAAGATCATTTAGGAGTGGATGAGGACTGTAAAGAGTTATCAGAAGTCATATAGTGATAAGAGATGGAGGCCGTTGAAGTTCAAGGAGGGAGACCATGTGTTCCTTTGGGTCTCACCTCTATGGGGATTGCAGACATTTGGGCATAATATCATCTTCCAAGTTGATATGAACAAAGCATATGACACACTGGAATGGAGCTTCATCATACGGGTCATGCGGAGCTTTGGGTTCAGCGAGGTTTTTTGTGATATTTGCTTCAGATGTTACTCTTCCCCGTGGCTTTCTATCGCTTTAATGGGCAAGAATTTTGGTTTCTTCAAGACTGTTCGCGGTGTGCGTCAAGGGGACCCCTTGTCCCCACTTCTTTTTGTTATCGCCCAAGATGCACTCTCAAGAAACTTGAACCATAAGATGGACACTGGTCTCATGACTCCCTTCCGGGGGAGGAAAGGTGTTGTCATTTCTCATCTTATGTTTGCAGATGATATTCTGATTTTTGTCAATGGCAGGAAGAGATCGTTGAAGTCCCTCATGGACTCCCTTTCCTCTTACGGTAAATGGAGTGGGCAGGGCCTCAACCCCGCCAAAAGTCACTTCTTCACTTCTGATAAATGCTCAGCTTCAAGCTTAAGGGCTTTCCAGAAAACACTGGGTTGTTACAGACGGCCTTTTCCCATTTTATATCTTGGGGTTCCGATCTCCTGTGGCCACGTTAAGAAGATTCATTTCTCCACAATTCTTGATCGTATTCTCGGCAGAATTTACAACTGGAAAAATAAGCTCCTCTCCTTTGGCGGACGGATTACGTTGATCAACAGTGTACTCACCGCCATTCCCATGCACGTGTTTTCGGTGATACATCCTCCTAAGGGTACGGTGGAGAGGATGGAAATTCTCCTCAACTCATTCCTGTGGGACGCCAAGGAAGAGGGAAGGTGTCACTGGGCCTCTTGGAGATGCCTTTCCAGACCAGTGGATGCAGGAGGTGTTGGCTTACGTGATATACATGGTACAATTCAAAGTTTGCAGGCACGTCTCGCTTGGGATATCATCGTCGGGGAATCGCTGTGGGCGAAATTCTTTAAAGCACGTTACCCGGGGCTCGAAGCAAGGGACCTTTGCAGATCCACGAGGCTGGCAAGATGTATGTTCTCCCTCATCGACACTCTGTCAGGACATGCAAGGTGGGTCATCGGTGCTGGAAACAGCAATTTTTGGGATACGAACTGGTCCGGGGATCCCATGCACTACCCCGGCTGTCCTTCCCCGGATATTAGCTTCAGTACTGCATGCGAGGATTTCGACTTGATTACCTCCTCTCTGAATGATAAACAAATGGCTGTGTTCGAGAACATTGTCATGAGTGATGAACCCGACAAATGCTGCTTCTCGGCATCTAGCTCCGGGAGGTTCTCCTCACAAGGTTTCAGGAGTATCGTCCAGGAAAATAGCAGCTCCAATGTTTGGGCTCCAGCGCTCTGGTGCAAAGATATTCCTATTAGAATGAATTTCCTTCTTTGGAAGATCAGAAACAGAGCGATACCTACGGAGGACAGCGTTCAACACCGGGGGTATTTCTTTGGCCTCGAGGTGCTTCTGCTGCACCAACCACATGTGCGAAACGACGAAACATCTGTTCTTTCAGAGTCAATGGGCACTTCATCTTTGGTCCCTGTTCACGTATAACCCATGCAGAGGCGTTGGAGAATTCTCGCTTCAGGATTATGTGGAGTGCTGGTTTTCCGGTGCGGGGGTTTCTGAACAGGAACGGCTGGTCCGAACGATCATCCTTGTGGCCCTGTGTTGGGTTCTTTGGGAGGCACGTAACCAGGTACGGAGAGGTGAGAGTCGGACGCTACTGTCTCTTCAGGTTAGCCTCAAAGCTCTCATTTTTGAGCTTGCTTCCCAGATAAGAGGCGGAGCGTCGAATACTGCGATCAACAATCTTCTTCATCGCCCATGTTTTCGTAAAAATAAGAGTGGTCAGTGGGTTAAATGGCAACCACCGGTTGAGGGACTTAAGCTCAACGTGGATGGGTCATGCATGGGAGGGATCATGAGGGGGGGAGGTGTGCTACGGGATTCTTCTGGATCTGTTCTCGCTGCTTTCAGTGCATATTATGGGCCTGGCAACTCCTTGTGTGCGGAAGTGCAAGCCCTGGTCTCGGGTCTGTTGGTATGCAGAAGGCTGAAGATGGTTGTGGCCGAAATTGAAACGGACTCGGAGACCCTCGTGAAGATTATGAAAGGGTTGTGTGGGATTCCGTGGGAACTCACATACTTCATCAGAAGGTGCAGATTAGAAATCCCACTTGGAGTTCATTTGTCTCATAGCTGGAGAGAGGCTAATTTTGCAGCAGATTCCCTGGCCCGCTTGGGTAGAAGTGATGACCCTCTCATCCTCTATAACTCTCTCCTCTCTCTCCCTGCAGAATGTGCCTCCTTCGTGTTGGGGGATGTGCTCGGGCTTCACCATTTCCGGCCCCCTTGAGGGCTCTTGCTTTCTTCTTTTTTGATTTTTGAATAAAAAATGAACTACTACTACTAGTACCACCCAAATCTACCCTTGTAGTTGCATAGGGTACATTATGTCTTCCATGTGTCATAGCAAAGGAGGTTCGTGCATGATCCATCGCACATCATCGACTAGGGTGAGCTAGATATTGACAACGAGGTGACTTTTACAGAGTACCCAGTGTAGATCGAGGATCGATAGGAGATGATACTTTTTGGATGGTCGATTACTCTGCTGTGTGTTCATTGGAAGGACAAGAATCTCTAGGAGATCACTTGGGAGTGGGAGGCTTATATTTGTTCTTAGTACACCCAACTTTTTGTTGAGTAGCCCTTGTTTTTACTTTTAGGGATGCAAAACCCTAAGGTGGGGAAAATGTAATGACCCCGAATTTATCAAGTTTTATTTTTATAAATTAATTGGAAAAATTCCCAGACCAATAACTAAGAAAACATGTGTTTCCATGACCTAGTGTGCATGGAACAGTTTTTCTAATTATGTTTAGTTTTTAAAAAAGCGCATAAGAAACTTTTCTTTAAAATATGAATAACTTGTAAAATGGTTCCTGAATCAGAAATCTGAGGGAACCATTACATTTAGAACGATGACTTTACCTTTAATGAGACCTAACATCAACCGATGTGGGACGGATGTGAAAGTTATTTTTTGGATGTGTGCATCATTAAAATAATTTAAGAAAAATATTTTATTTGACACAACGTTGATATTATTTAAAAAAAACTTTGTTAGGGAATTCAGGGTTATCACCATAGCCCTAAATTTCCTTTATGTCATGGATGGAAATCTTCTTGATGAATAACAATGACATATTGAGAAGATTGAAAATCATTGTGCCAGTGGAGTGAAGGAACTCATTAATGATGTCAACGAAATCTCTCTTCATCAAAGATCGATCCAAACCATGAGGCTGGGTGTTGTTTCTTTGTGATTATTTTTAGCGTTCTTAATTTTTGATGATGATCATGGACCAAACCATGAACAGGTTGATCCATAGTTTGATCATTCTTATGGGTTGATTAATTCTTGTGGGTTGGTTATCAAGATTGATTCTGTTAAAGAGATATGATTTATTCCCTCTATATTCTTCATTTTATCATTAAAGGGTTGAGGACGACATTAAAAAGTCCACGATCCATTATTTGGGAATTCTTGTGAATTTATCTCCTTTCCTCAATTCTTTTGAATTCATAGTTCTTCAAAAAACATGGTCGGAGGATTTTTTCACCTTCGATATATGGTGTAATGATCCAATACTAGGTATCTGACACCTAAATGATACCATGGAGGTGCAATGAGAAAAGGTGGTGTCACACGATGGAGATTAGAGCAGCAACTCTAGATGGTTCAGACATAGTGAGTGATTAACAGTGGGATTCCAATGGCAGAGTGAGGCAAGGCCTGGTGGGGGGCCCAGTTCAGGTGGAACGTGAGGCGGACGGGCCGCCAGTGGGGCCGCCAGTGGCAGAGGGGGCCATGGGTGGCGACCAAGGATACGACGGTAAGGGGTCGTGTCCGCGACAAATGGGCCACATCTACGGCAGGCGGGCCGCATGGACTCCATGGTGGCAGTGAAGCCATGGGACTGGTAGACGACAAGCCAACTATGTAAATGTGGTGAAGCACCATGTGAAACTGAGTGGCACACAGTCAGGGTGGACCGTGTGCGGTGCACTGAGCCGACCCGTAGTGCGTGCCAGACTAGAATAGTCAGGCCCCTCCAGTGGCCCAGGGGGTAGGACCCAGAGGCCCAACGGCTAGTGCTCGTTCGTTCCCATTCAGAACAGACCCATTTGGGTCATCTGACGGGTCAGGTCAGGTCAGGTAGGTTGGATTGGCCCCAGACCATACCCGGGTCAAACCTTTTTAGTAAAATAGTCGTAACGTTCAAACCGTGTGTCTGTTTGACAAGACGTTTATGGATTTAGGAACCTAACAATAAGAAATTTCTTTTTTAGATACTACAAGTGAGTTGTTGTGTAATTTTACATATGACCTAATGACTTGTGGAGTAGGTTCTCTCGGTACAAGCGCACCAAAAGCATAATCCTACATCTAACTCTGACTTAGTGACTACGTGACTTAGTGACTATGTGACTTGGTGACTACATGACTTGAGGGCTGAATGAATTGTCAACACTCCATTTGTTATTGACACTATATGTGTTATCGACACTCTGTCTGTTATCTAAACTCTGTGTGTTATCGACACTCTGTGTGTTACCAATATCGGGTGTTCCGTGGAATACATATGATAATCCTACTTTTCATTCTATAGACTTATACCTACGAGAGATGACTATAATTCATGTATTTTCTTTTTATTATACCATGTATTTATTCTTGGTATATTTCATGTATTTCTTCGTGGTATAATTCGTGTATTTCAATGTGGTGTACTTAGTGTATTTATTAGTGGTATTACTTTGTGGTTTCGGGGTGTCCTAATGAGTATTATTTTAATCACCCAAACACATTCTTTTTCTACACATGTCTTGTCTTATGTAGATGATAAAATATTTGACAAAGTTCTAGGTAGACCAGGACCAGGTAGTTATTAGAGTTTTTGGACATATGATGTGTTCTCCTACAACTTCAGATATCTGTTCTACACTTACCCTTCACGTTGGGTTTCTGTGGACGAGTTTCTAGAACTTGTGAATTCACTATTGAAGACTTTTTCTTTGGTGGGATTGTATCCTAGCCCTATTTACTCTCTAGTTTCCTACTATCATACTCTTTGTTTGGTATCTTAGTGTATTCATTCATTGTCTATTTAGTGTTTTTATATTTTATTATTTTGGGCTTGGATATTGTGTGCATGTGTATAGGTACTTGGGAAAATGCCTCCCATTTTTGGGATATGTCTACCCAGTTATAGTCTCTTTCCCCCAGCCTATTGGAGGTGGTCTTGGGGTATTCACAGTGTGGGACCCTTTGGGACATGTCGTGATAAAAACTTCCATTATCTATATCTTACTACCTTCTCTTTTTATTTTTTCATTTAATTTTCATGAAGTGTGTTGTTTGTATTGTTTATCATATGACACTTTATCCTATAATATAACTATAGAATACAAGATATTCTCTCAACTGTTTTTTCATTTTTATACCCATGGTTTTTGTGGAAGAGGTACTTGTGTGACATGTTGTTGTTTTCTTCCCATAATTTTAGTGGTAGAGGCCCCTCTGTGGCCTGGACAACTTATATTCTATTATTTATATGCCCAATCTAGGTTTTAGATCATATAATATTTATATAATATTCTTAGAATTATGAGGTTTCTAAATGGAGTGTATTATGTCTCTACTTGAGACTAAACCCCTTGTTTTAATGTCACTATGTAATTTGTTTTGTTTTATTCTTTACAAAGATTTAAATTATATCTGTTTTTATTAGGAAAAAAATAATGATACTTTGATAATTAATATGAAATAGTGTTTATATAAGTATTTTATTGAGTAAATTGATTTCAAATGTTAAATTAATTTTTATAATGTTTTAACTGAGAAGTAATCAAGCTTTGATTAATCTTTTAAAAGGTCAAAATTATATTAAACTACCCTTTTGATTAAATATTAAATTTTACTTTTAAATTAGAGATTCTATTTGAATATTTTTTAAATTATTGGGAACTAAATTCACCCTCTATTGAGTTACTCACTCCGACAAACATTTGGTATCGAAATCTTTTCAAAATCTTTTCAACTATGATTTTAGTTGTGTTTTAGAGATCCTAAATTTCTATTAGCTATATATTTAGTTATTTAAATGGATAATAGACAAGAAGGTTCTACTACCAATAGAGAACCTTTATTTATCAGAAATAACTATTCTCAATGGAAAATAAAGATTAAAATGCATATTGAAAGAATTGGTTTTGAAATATATAATGCTATTGAAGATCAATATGAATTACCTCATGGTAATATGCTACTAAAATATATTATAATAATAACTTTAAATCCATGAATGCTATTTATTTTACTTTTCGAGATTAAGGTTTTAATAGAATATCTTCTTATAAAAACATATATGAAATTTGGGACACATTAGCTATTTCTCATGAAGGAACAATTAATGTGAAAGAAATGAGAATAAATACTTATAAAATAAATAGGTTACATTTAAGAGGAAACATGATGAGATTATATTTACCATGTAACTTAGGTTAAATAAAATAGTTAACATGATTCATTATTTTGGAAATCCAATTTCTAACAATAATTAAATCATGAAACTGTTGAGGTGTCTTCTAGAAAGATAGAGAGGAAACTCAGTCTCAAAAAGAGAATCTTGTGACATTATTAATCTACCTGTTAAGGAGTTTATTGGAAAGTTTATGATGTATGAATAATAACTTAAATTGAACTGATAAGAGTAAGATGAACCTAAAAGGAATTTTATAGCATTTAATTCTACTTCTTCAAAAAAAGAAAGAAAAACTTCATGTTGAATGTTCCAGTGATGTGGAATCGCCAGCTGATATCAATGAAGAGATGACCAATTTGGATAGAAGGTTTAAAAGTTTTTATAATAAGAATAAATTATTTATGAAACCAAGATATAAAGGAAAATATTACAATAGAAGAAATTGTAAAATGGATTGGAAGAGGGACGATACTCAAAATGAGATCATCTTCTATGAATGTAAGATAAAAGGGCATGTCAAAGATGAATATCCTAAACTAAAATATAAAAATAAGTATGATGATGAGTATAGAAAGTATAATAAAGTTATAAATGCACCATGAGGGTTTTATAGGGTATCTCTAGGGACTCATAATCGACCCATGATAAGAAAACATGACCAAGAAAACATGTGTTTTGTGGAAAACACATATGAGTTATCAAATATCTTTACTGGTTCTCCTTTAAATAATACTAATAATTATGAAGAGGAAAGTAATGATGAAAATAGGTAAAATATGGAGATGTTTGAATAATGTATCATACAATAAGATACTTTCAATGAGATGAAATATAAGTATAAAATTATAAAGAAACAACGTGCTTTATCTGTTAATATTAAATCATATTTTTCTTTAGAGAAAGTGAAAAATGGTTAACTGCCTAAAGAAAATACTAAAACGAAATTATATAATGAGAAACTAAATAAAGGCTTATAGATCCTCACTAATGGAATAGAAACACTTACTCAAATTCTAGGAAAACAATAGTACCTAAGTATATCACTAGCATGGGTTATCAACCTACACAGAGAAGAATTATCAAGATAACTTTTATTCCAAAATATAGTTTTCGAAATACTACTACTAGTTATTATTCAAGTGGACCTAAAAAAGTGTTTATTTATAAGAATTCAAAATCTTCTTAAATTAAACCCATTAATAAAATATGGGTTCTTAAATCTCTGATTACTACCATTTCTGTACCCAAGAAGTTTTGGGTACTAAAATCATTTTTTGTATAAAATTATTTTGTAGGGAACCTTCTTGAAGAGATGAAATAAAAGTATATGGTTCCTGGATAGTGACTATTCTAGATATATGTCTGGGGATTGATCATGATTCAAAAACATGATAAAGGTTTATGGATGACACATCACCTTTGATGACAATTCAAGTGGGAAAATCATTAGCCTTGGCCAAACTGGTATGTCCAACTTTTTTTTAATTTCTAAAGTATTATTTATTTATGGTTTTAAATTTAATTTACTTATCATCTAACATCATTGCAATGATTGTTTTTATGTGAAATTTGAAAAAAAATTGATTATAATTTTTTTTGATTCCAAAAATTATTTAGTATTTACTACATTTAGAAATGAATGTGTTTATGCTATTAATCTTTATTATCTAATTTCTAAAAATGTTTCCTATCTAAGAACATTTCATAAGAAATAATCGCTTTAGAATAGGATATTAGGGAATTTAAATATTTAATTATTTATATATCTAGTTATTAAAGGGTTAGATAAAGATCTACCTAAACATAAATTCTAAAAAGATAAAGTCTGTGACCAATGTCAAAAGGGAAACAACACACAATATCTTTCAAATTAATGAAATAAGTTTCAACTTCTCAACTCCTAGAGTTGGTTCACATGGATTTATTTAGACCACCAATATTTTTTTTAAATAGGAAGCAATATATCTATATCCTTATAATTGACTTTTCTAGGTATACTTGGGTATTATTTTTAGATCACAAGAGTGAATCCTGCTCCTACAATACTAATTATTCTAAATCTATATAAAATCTTAGTGGACTTAGGATTAAATCCTTAAGATGTGATCATGGTCGTGAGTTTGAAAATCATGTATTTTATTCTTTTTTCTCACAAAATGGCTATAATAACCACTTTTATGCTCCTAGAACCCACCCCTCAGTAGAATGGTTTTATAGAATGAAGAAATATGACACTTCAAGAGATTTTTAAAACTATGATTAATGAATATGATCATCGTGTTTACTTTTAGGAATATGATGTGAATATAACCTTCTATATAATCAATAGATTTTTAATCAAGCCCCTATTAAAGAAAACCCATTATGAACTTTGGAATAATATAAAGCCTAAGGTTAATTAGTTTATAGTTTTTGGTAGCAAAGTCATTATTCATAACGATAATGAGAATTTTGACAAATTTACTTCCAAGATTGATGAAGGAATTTTACTTGGTTATTCAACTAAAAGTAAGTTATATAGAGTTTTTAACAAAAGAATCAAGAATGTGAAAAAATATTTGAAAATTATGTTTAATCAAATAGATCCATATGAGACTAAAACCCCTATAGAACACCTTGAGGATGATTTAACAAATCTGGACATAAATTCCAATCCTTCTAACACTTCTATGAAACCAATATAAAAAACATCCAATTATGGGGAACTTGAATGACCTGAACCTGATCCAACAGATAACCATGATATGAACATCCATTCTTTTTAAAGATATGGTATAACTCATTGGTTCCATCATTTATATATTGTATTATGAGACCTAGAAGGAGGTGCATAGTGTTGAGCAATGTATTGTTTTCAAACAATTCAAAATAATGTTTTTTAAAGGGGGAGATTATTTTAAATAATACTCTGTCTCTTTATGATGATTTTGATGCTCACAAATACCCTTAATTATTTACTAATTATTTCGTTGAGTATTTTGGAGGAATTTATTTTATTTATTTATTTCATATAACGAGATTTCATACTTCATTTATTCCGAGATCAATTTTAGCGCGTTCTGGAATCACTGTAGCGCGAGATCAATTTTAGCGCATTCTGGAATCACTGTAGCGTGAGATCAGTTTTAGCGCGTACTGGAATCACTGTTCATACCCTACGTTGATGAACGTAACGTATGGATGAAAAGTTTACTTTTTATGTTAAAAGAAACGTATGGTTAAGGAACCTTACGTTATTTTGAAACATATGGTTAATGAACCTTACGTTTTTGAAAAGTATGGAAGAAGAACATTACGTTTGGAAGGAACCTTACTTTTTGTTGTTGGACAAGTATGGAAGAGAAACCGTACGTTAGTTTTCAGTGTTGAGTTTGTTTCTCAAAAGTATGGATCATCAACCTTACTTTTATAATCAACCGTACGTTCTTTGGAGAGTTGAAGCAAGACAAAGTATGGATGATCAACCCTACGTTTGAATGCTGAAGAGAAAGTATGTATGTTCAACCTTACGTTTGAGCTTTCGTTCTGAACCTTACGTTTGTGAACCTTACGTTTGTGAACCCTACGTTTGGAGCCACGTCATCAACCCTACGTTTGGCGTCGGGATATTTTTGACAGACGATATTTCCTTTTGCATTGGTCAAACAGGCGGGTTATTAAGCGGATTTCAAGCCGATTCATAAGTACGACTTTGACTGAATCAAAGACGATTTTCAACGGATTAATGATTGATTTAAACGGAGCTTTTTATGCCGATTCTTCAGGGGAGTTACAATGGCTCTGTTATTTTTTTTAATATCGCGAATCTAAAGGAGATTTTCATGGATCTATTTATGCGGAAGATTTTCTCAGATTTGAATATATATGTTCTATCTTGGAAACTTCGGATATATATATATACACAGGAAAGTGTATGAAATATATAGATTGATCTTTTAACGAGCAAGAAACAGAGACTGTGTGAAGGCTTTCTTTTCTGATGATCGAGAAGAAGTGTAAAACCTTTATTACCGAAGGAAGATCTTGATAGCAGATTCACGTGTTCTACATCGTCTATCTGTTGTGAATCTACTGCTGCTGAAGTTGTGAAGTTTCTTGTAATATCTATTGCAACTGGATCGACTCAGAACTGTTTTGATTACAGATCTTTATTTTCTGAAGACGACGATCTATCTACTGTCAATTGCATTCTGTTGCAATTGTGAAGAACAACTGGAGAAGTGTTTTCTTTATCGAAACCCTTTTTATTTTTGAGTGATCAGCTTCTCGTTCTAAGCTGTGTGGGTTCGTGTTTGAACCAGGAAGGCTATGTTTGCCTGAAACTTGTAAAGGTGTCAACTGCCTGTACTCAGTTGTGAACAGGTCTGTGGAAACGAGGACCAGATAGTGAAAATCGCCAAGCTCGTGGATTTGAGCGTTGGTGGAGTGGACTAGGGGCCTTCTGTTCCCCGAACCACTATACATTCGTGTGTTCATGCTTTTACTTTTTCCGCTGCATATTTAATCGTGCTAAAGCATAGTGGACAGAATTTGTCTAAATTGAAGAGATTGTAATAATTTTGAAAAGACACAATTCACCCCCCCTCTTGTGTGTAATCCGTAGATTCAGATCCAACAATTGGTATCAAAGGAGGAGATTCTTATTTTTAAAGTCTTATCAAGCTAGAAGTATTTAAAGATTATACATAGTGTATCATGGCTGATACGAGAGAGGGAATGTCAATGGTCAGAGCACCTTACTTTAATGGAGATAATTATGGCTGCTGGAAATCACGTATGATTATTTATCTGAAAAATCTTGGTTACAAAGTCTATTCAAAGATTCTGACTCCCTATGAAAGTCCTGAAAATCCCGATACATGGAGTGATGCTACAGAGGCTGAGTATGACATGAATTCAAAAGCTATGAATGCAATCATCTGTGGTCTAGGACTGGATGAATTTAACAGAGTATCTCAATTCCCGACTGCATATGAAATGTGGCAAACAATAGCTGTTGCTTATGAAGGAACAGATAATGTAAGACAGATGAGATATGCAACTGCTAAATTAAAATTCGATACTTTCAGAATGATTGAAGGAGAGAGCATCACTCAGATGAATGAAAGATTGACAGAAATTGTCAATAATATAACAGCTCTAGGAGAACCAATCAAGCAGGCTGATCAAGCGTTAATGGTACTGAGAGTACTTCCTACTCGATGGAATGGAATCTCTACAGCAATCAGACAATCAACTTCTATTAAAGATCTAACTATGAGAGAGCTGATTAGTACATTGATGATGTACGAGGCTGAAATGCAAGATGAGGTAAATGAGCATAAAGTCTACATAAAAAGGGAAAATACTGCTTTGAAAGTGACTTCTCAACAAAAGGATAGAAAGATGAAGAATAGAGAAGTAAGTGCTAAATCAGAAAGCTCTGATTCTTCAAATTCGGATGAAGAACTGGCTCAGCTAGCCAGAAAATTCAGAAAGTTCTACAGTAAGAAGAAAGGCTTCAAGAAATCCTTCAAGAAGGATACCAAGGAAGTGAGATGTTATGAATGCAAAAAGATGGGACATATCAGACCGGATTGCCCAAAATTGAAAAATGCAAAGAAGAAGAAATTCTTCAAAATAGATGATTATGAGCAGAAAGACAAGAAAGCTATGAAAGCTACTTGGAGTGTTTCTGAAGACTCAAGTAATTCTTCTGAATCAAGCTCAGAGAAGGAGGAAGACAATTTAAAAGCAAATATGTGTTTCATGGCTGATACTGATGAGGTACACTCATACTAATCCTCTGACTCAAATAATGAATCAAACTCTGAAACAAGCTTCTCAAATTAAAAACTTGAAGCTTACTGCAATATGCTTGAAGAAAGGTATGAATCATTATTTAAAAAATATAAATCTATAAAGAACTTGCATAAAGCTATTTCAGATGAGAGAAATACTTTGCTAAAACAACATAAGGAATTAATTGACAAATACAACTCTGCTGACTCAAATAAAATTAATTTTGAATCAAAAATAAAAACTCTACAGGATGAAGTAGAATCTTATAAAAAGGCTGCATTAGTTTTTACAAAAGGAGAAAACGCCTTAAATGAGATACTTGGAAAAACTGTAATTAAAAAGGAATGGTTTGGAATTGGAAGTAAAGGAGAAAAACCTAAGTTATACAAAAATTATTTTGTTCCTAGCACTAAACATGTTATTTGTAACTTCTGTGGAACAAAAGGTCATATAGCTAAAAACTATTTTCTAAGACAACCTCAAATATGTGGAATTAAGAAAGCTTATATTTCCAATGATCTATATGATTCAATCAATTTTAAGAAAACAAAGCAAATCTGGATACCCAGATCACTGCTTGCTAACACTCCTGGACCCAACAAAATATGGGTACCAAAGCAATTTGTTTGAATGTCTTTGCAGGTAGCAGGTCACCAAAGAAAGAAAGAAATATGGTATATGGACAGTGGCTGCTCAAGACACATGAGTGGAACTTCAGCTAATTTCTCTTCTCTTACTCGAAAGGAAGGAGGACTTGTCACCTTTGGTGACAATGCGAAAGGAAAGATTATTGGTATTGGAACAGTTGGAGATCCAGAGACAGTCTCAATCAACAAAGTACTTTATGTACAAGGGTTAAAACACAATCTGATAAGTATCTCTCAACTCTGTGATGATGGATACACTGTTGATTTTACTAACAATAGTTGTACTGTTTCTAAAGATAAACTGTTTAAGTTTAGAGCACCCAGAACTGATAATGTTTATACTTTGGATTTGTATTCCTTGTGTAAACAACAAGTAAACTGCTTAACTGCTAATATAAGTGAATCCTGGATCTGGCATAGAAGACTTGGTCATTGCAATATATATGCTTTACATAAATTATCTAAGAAACATCTAGTTTCTGATTTTCCTAGTCTCAAATTTGAAAATGAAAGATTCTGTGATGCATGTCAGCTTGGCAAGCAACACAAATCATCATTCAAATCTGTTAATAAAGTTTCTACAACTAAACCTCTAGAACTTATCCATATGGATTTGTTTGGACCTTCAAGAGTATCAAGTTTAGCTGGTAAATTATATGTTTATGTATTAGTTGATGATTATTCTAGATTTACTTGGATTTTCTTTTTGAAATTTAAAAGTGAAGCTTTTAGTTTATTTGAAGGTTTTTGTAAATCTATTCAAAATGAAAAAGGTTTTAATATAATCTCATTGAGAAGTGATCATGGTGGAGAATTTGAGAACCAGGAATTTAATTCCTTTTGCTCAAACATGGGTATTAAACACACCTTCTCTGCTCCAAGAACACCTCAACAGAATGGGATTGTAGAAAGAAGAAATAGAACTATTCAAGAAATGGCTAGAACTATGTTAAATGAATATATCCTACCTATATATTTCTGGGCAGAAGCTGTTAATACAGCTTGTTATATAATGAATAGAATTTTAATAAGACCTATTTTGAAAAAGACACCCTATGAACTATGGAATAACAGAAAACCTAAAGTAAATTACTTTAAAGTTTTTGGATGCAAGGTTTACATCTTGAATACCAAAGATAATCTTGGTAAATTTGATCCAAAATCTGATAAAGGTATTTTCTTAGGATATTCTGCAACCTCCAAAGCTTATAGAGTCTATAATAAAAAGTCAAGGATTGTTGAAGAATCAGTTCATGTGAAATTTGATGAATCTGATCCTTTTGAGAAAAGGATAGAACAAATAGATGAACCTGATTCTAATGAAAACATGAGACTTGAGAATTTAAAGAATGATTTTGAAAATGATATAAAAGAAATTCAGTCCAGTTCAGAAGAACATGACACTGAAGAACCTTTGAATGTAATGCCTAGACAGTCTAGAACCTTAAAAAATCACCCTTTAGAATCTGTGATAGGTGACTTAGAGACTGGTATTCAAACTAGAAGAAACCTTGGAAACATAGTTGAATTCTCTACTTTCCTATCCCAACAAGAACCTAAGACCATAGAAGAAGCCTTAGATGATGAGAGCTGGGTAATAGCAATGCAGGATGAATTGAACCAGTTCAAGAGAAATAAGGTTTGGGAATTAGTTGAAAGACCACATGATTATCCAGTAATAGGAACTAAATGGGTCTTTAGGAATAAACAGGATGATCAAGGGATAATAACTAGAAATAAAGCAAGATTAGTAGCTAAAGGATATAATCAAGAAGAAGGAATAGATTATGATGAGACCTTTGCACCTGTAGCCAGGTTAGAAGCCATTAGAATCCTTTTAGCCTATGCATCTTATATGAATTTTAAATTATTTCAGATGGATGTTAAATCTGCCTTTTTAAATGGTTATTTAATGGAGGAAGTTTATGTTGAGCAACCTCCTGGTTTTGAAAATTCTCAAAAACCAGATTCTGTTTTCAAACTTACTAAAGATCTTTATGGCCTTAAACAAGCACCTAGAGCTTGGTATGAAAGACTAAGTTCTTTTCTTTTGAAAAATGATTTTACTGTTGGACTGGCAGATCCAACACTCTTTAAGAAAACTGTGAAAAATAATGTTTTGTTGGTTCAAATTTATGTTGATGATGTAATTTTTGGATCAACCAATAAAATTCTTTGTCATGAATTTTCAGAATTAATGCAAAAAGAATTTGAAATGAGTATTATGGGAGAATTAAATTTCTTTTTGGGTCTTCAAATATTTCAAAAAGATTTTGGAAATGTTTTAAATCAATACAAATACATTACTGATTTACTTAAGAAATTTGGACTTGAAAACAGCAAGCCATTTACAACTCCTATGTGTACTAATATAAAACTTGATTTGGATGAAACTGGAAAATCAGTGGACAACAAGTTATATAGAGGTATGATTGGTAGTTTGTTATATCTTACTGCTAGTAGACCAGATATAATTTATTCAGTATGTCTTTGTGCTCGATTTCAATCAAATCCCAAAGAATCCCATTTAACTGCTGTTAAAAAAAATTTTAGATATTGAAAAGGTACTATTTATCAATCTCTGCTTTATCCAAAAACCTCTGATTTTAATTTAATTTCATATTCAGATGCTGACTTTGGAAGCTGTAGATTAGATAGGAAGAGTACTTCAGGAACATGTCACTTTTTAGGGAAGTCTTTAGTATCATGGTCTAGTAAGAAACAACACTCAGTTGCCCTGTCAACAGCCGAGGCAGAATATGTGTCTGCAGGTAGTTGCTGTGCACAGGTGTTGTGGATGAAAAACACTCTTATGGACTTTGGATTAAATTTCAATAATACACCTATTTTATGTGATAATACTAGTGCAATTAATATTTCAAAAAATCCTATTAGTCATTCTAGAACTAAGCACATTGATATAAGACATCACTTTTTAAGAGATCATGTGTTTAAAAAGGATATATTTTTAGAATTTGTAAATACAGAAAGTCAATTAGCAGATATTTTTACTAAACCACTTCCCACGGCAAGGTTTGAATTTATTAAGGGGGAGTTAGGTTTATTTAATTTTAAATAGTTTTTTTTATCTTATTCTGTTTTCGAATTCTGCTTAATTTCTGTTTTCTGCTATAAGTAATTTTATTTTGTTTTAAATAAAAGTAATGATTAGTGATTATACGGGAATCAAGGATGTCAGAACCGTTTCACCTTCTAAACTGCTTCACCTTTTTCGGAAACCCTTTCGAAAACCTAAAACCGCACATCTGCTCCAAAACCCTTTTCTGAATCTTCAAACCCTAAACTTACGAACCTTCAGAAATCGTTGTTGGAATGGAAAAGACTAAGCGTCCAGATGAAGCCGAGAGCAGTGCTGCAAAGAAACCTAAGGTAGTAAGTCGGAAAATACTACAAGGTAAAGTCATAGATTTAGAGTGGCTGTTTGAAACTAATTTACCGTTGAAGCAAGCGTTGTCGTTTCAAAGCCTTGAGCAAACTTTTAATAGTGAAAATTCTGAGTTTTTATATGAGGCAGAAATGAGACATTTCTTTAGAACTGTTCTGTTTAGTCTTGGAGATACAGAGGATAGTTTATTGGCTCAAATAGAGGATAAGGACTTTTCAATATCATCTGTAGAGATAAGTCAAATTCTTAACTGCCCTCATGAAGGAGTTTTTCATTTCGATTTACGGAATATTGGAGATTCTGTACATAAGTCTGAAGACATTATGTCTTTTCTGTTTGGAACCAGAGTGATAAAGAAGATGTTTATTAAGGATTTGGAGCCCGATCAGAAAATTTTGGTAAAATTTGTTCAGACTGGTTTAGCACAAAGAATGGCTGAGATGGAGAAAATCCTATACCCTGACATGTACATAATGTATCTTCTGATGTGTGATATTAAGTTTAATTTTCCTCGGTTTATGATAAGATATCTGAGTTACTGCTGTCAGAGTGAAGCAAGAATGACCTTTTTCCCTTATGGAAGGTTCATTTCTTTGTTTTTGTTTAAAAGAGGAATGATCAGATTGGTAGATGCTGGGGTGAAATGTCACCACAGTAATGTTTTTAATGCTGGAACTTTGAGGAAAGTAGGATACTTCTGGAGCACAATTAAAGGAAAACTCTTACCTGTTGGAGCTGAGGAAAACTCAGAGAGTGCTCAGGCTCAACCGGCTAAGTCCAAGGAGGGACAAGCAGAATCAAGAGTTAGTACAGTGGCAAGGAGAATTCGTTTTGAGATGGAGGAAGTTGAGGAAGAGAGAAGTCAAGAAGGACTTAAATCTAGAAGGAAGAGGTCAATTGATGAAGAAATTATCTCTCCTGCCTTGAAATCCTCTGAACCGGTATTTTCTTATTCATTTGTGAGAGAAGCTGTTGTGGAGCAGACTGCACCGATAGAGGAACCAGCAGCTCAAACAGAAACTCAAAGAGAACGTCAATCTGCTGCTGTGGCTGTTGAAAAAGTAATTCAACAAGAACAACTTATGGAGGCAGTGCCTGGTGAAGAAGTGGCCCGACCTCAAGATTTACATGAAGATATTGTTCTTGACCAATCAGTAGAAGTCAGAGAGACTACTGTTCGTGATGAACATACTTCTGAAGCTAATACAGAGGTACTTCAGGAAGATTTTTCAGTGGAAGAGTTTCAGGCTTCAAAAGATAGTTCAGTGGATCAAACTTGTCAGGACAAGGACAAAGAACAGTCAGATGCAGATTCCTTACCACTTGCCCTGCTTCATCAACCTAATTCTGGACATGAGAATCGAGCACAGGGTGCCCCTGATTCGAGAAAAGAAGAAGTTGTTGAGTTGTACAAGCGTATCTCTCAGTTAGAATCTGAGAATGTTAGTCTCAGAAATTCTCTGAACTTAGAGCAGTTGAAGTTTCAGAAGCTGAAAGAATATACTGTTTCAAGACAGGAAGTAGATTTGTTTAAGACTGATATGCTGCATGCTGTTGATCAGTTAAAATCAGAGATGGTAAAGAAAGATTATTTGTCTGAGTTGAAGATTTACATGGAGAATAAATTTGAGTCTGTTGCAAATAGTGCTGTGAGTGGATCAGGCTCTTCACCTGATTTGATTCGGAAATTTCAAGAAATTACTGGAGCAATGAGCAATATGAGTGACAGATTACACGCTCTTCAGTGTAATAGTGCCCCTTTGTCAGTTTTTCTAGATAATCAGAAATTTTTAGTGGATCAGTTGACATCTGGAGAGCAACCGATTAGGATTCTTTTGAATCAGTTATCAGAAAAACTGGCTCTTTTTGTTGAAAAAGAAGAAAGAATGCATGAGTTTTTCAGAGTTAATTTGATTGAAGATATTCATATGACTCAAGAGAACAGAGATCTTATCATCAAGTTAGGAGATGGGATGATGAAGAGGCTCAGAGAACAGTTTACAGAGATAAAGACCGCGATTCAAAGGAGACAGACACCTTTTTCCCTGTCTTATCTATGAACCTTGATTCCTCTGTATATCACAATCGTTTATATATAACAGCTTGTGAATGAAAATTCTTTTCTTACTTATTTTTTGTTTTGTTGTTTATTGATTTATGATTGAGTTCGCCAGTATAACAAATTCACTTATTCATACACAGTTAATTATAGCATTTACTTATAGTTCAGTGCAATATTGAATGTGTTCAAATCCGTAATTTTTCATTCTTTTTGATATCACAAAAAGGGGGAGAATTTGGATAAACACAACATTTAAATTCATTTGTTTCCTATGAAGAAATTTGGATATATGGGAGAATTTGGATATATACGACATTTATCTTTTATCTATTTTTAGCTGAAAATTTATTTTTATGGGGGAGAAATTTTATTATAGTTAAATATTGTTTTAATCCTTTCAAAATTCTAAAATTTTATAAAACTAATTTTTCAATAAAGATTGCAATTAAATTAGTTCTATTATTTTATGGATTTTGTGATCATCAAAAAGGGGGAGATTGTTGAGCAATGTATTGTTTTCAAACAATTCAAAATAATGTTTTTTAAAGGGGGAGATTATTTTAAATAATACTCTGTCTCTTTATGATGATTTTGATGCTCACAAATACCCTTAATTATTTACTAATTATTTCGTTGAGTATTTTGCAGGAATTTATTTTATTTATTTATTTCATATAACGAGATTTCATACTTCATTTATTCCGAGATCAATTTTAGCGCGTTCTGGAATCACTGTAGCGCGAGATCAATTTTAGCGCATTCTGGAATCACTATAGCGCGAGATCAGTTTTAGCGCGTACTGGAATCACTGTTCATACCCTACGTTGATGAACGTAACGTATGGATGAAAAGTTTACTTTTTATGTTAAAAGAAACGTATGGTTAAGGAACCTTACGTTATTTTGAAACGTATGGTTAATGAACCTTACGTTGTTGAAAAGTATGGAAGAAGAACATTACGTTTGGAAGGAACATTACTTTTTGTTGTTGGACAAGTATGGAAGAGAAACCGTATGTTAGTTTTCAGTGTTGAGTTTGTTTCTCAAAAGTATGGATCATCAACCTTACTTTTATAATCAACCGTACGTTCTTTGGAGAGTTGAAGCAAGACAAAGTATGGATGATCAACCCTACGTTTGAATGCTGAAGAGAAAGTATGTATGTTCAACCTTACGTTTGAGCTTTCGTTCTGAACCTTACGTTTGTGAACCTTACGTTTGTGAACCCTACGTTTGGAGCCACGTCATCAACCCTACGTTTGGCGTCGGGATATTTTTGACAGACGATATTTCCTTTTGAATTGGTCAAACAGGCGGGTTATTAAGCGGATTTCGAGCCGATTCTTAAGTACGACTTTGACTGAATCAAAGACGATTTTCAACGGATTAATGATTGATTTAAACGGAGCTTTTTATGCCGATTCTTCAGGGGAGTTACAACGGCTCTATTATTTTTTTTAATATCGCGAATCTAAAGGAGATTTTCATGGATCTATTTATGCGGAAGATTTTCTCAGATTTGAATATATATGTTCTATCTTGGAAACTTCGGATATATATATATACACAGGAAAGTGTATGAAATATATAGATTGATCTTTTAACGAGCAAGAAACAGAGACTGTGTGAAGGCGTTCTTTTCTGGTGATCGAGAAGAAGTGTAAAACCTTTATTACCGAAGGAAGATCTTGATAGCAGATTCACGTGTTCTACATCGTCTATCTGTTGTGAATCTACTGCTGCTGAAGTTGTGAAGTTTCTTGTAATATCTATTGCAACTGGATCGACTCAGAACTGTTTTGATTACAGATCTTTATTTTCTGAAGACGACGATCTATCTACTGTCAATTGCATTCTGTTGCAATTGTGAAGAACAACTGGAGAAGTGTTTTCTTTATCGAAACCCTTTTTATTTTTGAGTGATCAGCTTCTCGTTCTGAGCTGTGTGGGTTCATGTTTGAACCAGGAAGGCTGTGTTTTCCTGAAACTTGTAAAGGTGTCAACTGCCTGTACTCAGTTGTGAACAGGTCTGTGGAAACGAGGACCAGATAGTGAAAATCGCCAAGCTCGTGGATTTGAGCGTTGGTGGAGTGGACTAGGGGCCTTCTGTTCCCCGAACCACTATACATCCGTGTGTTCATGCTTTTACTTTTTCCGCTGCATATTTAATCGTGCTAAAGCATAGTGGACAGAATTTGTCTAAATTGAAGAGATTGTAATAATTTTGAAAAGACACAATTCACCCCCCCTCTTGTGTGTAATCCGTAGATTCAGATCCAACACATATACTGGAGCCTCTCTTAGGAGTCAGGTTGAACATCAAGCATTCTTGTCACAACTTGAACATAATAAAAGCATTGATTTAATTAAGGGTGAATTTTTGGTAATGTTTATAAAATAATAACTTAACCAATTTGAAAGAAATAAAGTCTGGGAACTTGTTTTTAGAACTAAATACACCTTTAATATTGGCACTAAATTGGTATTTAGAAACACGGTTGATGAATAAGGTATTATTGCGAGGAATAAGGATAGACTAGTTATATAAGGGTATATCTAGGAAGATGGTATAGACTATGAGTAAACCTTTTCACACATATCTAGAATTGAAGCAATTTAAATATTTCATGATTATGAAACATATTTTTATTTTAAAAAATATCAAATTAATGTAAAAAGTTCATTCATAAATGATGATATAGTTGATGATGTTTTTTTTTCAAACAACCCCCTTATTTTCAAAACACTCATTTTCCAAATCATGTTTTCAAATTGATAAAAACTTTATATGGTTTAAAACAATATACTAGAGTTTATAATGATATGATGAGCTCTTTTTTTATTTCTAATGGTTTTTAAAAAGGCGTAGTTGATCACACTATTTTTATAAAAATAATTTCAAAAGATGTTTTACTTATTAAAATCCATGTAGATGATATTATTTTCAGATATTATAAAATTTATTTGTGTAATGATTTTTCAAATATAATTAAAAATTTATTTGAAATGAGTTTAATGGGTGACCGAAATTATTTCTCAGTTTTCATATTTTTCAAAATAAAGAAGAAATTTTTTTAAATCAATGTAACTAAACCAAAGTTATTTTGATTTTTTTTGGTTTTTATAGAACTAAGGGTAGAGACACTCTCATGAGTAGAACCTATATGTTGGACCTTGATAAAGCTAGGAAATCAGTGGATCAAAATATTTACTGGGGTTTGATTGGAAGTCTTTTATACTTAACTACTACCCAACCTAACATTATGTTTAGTGTATGTATGTGTGCATGTTTTCATGAAAATAATAAGGAGTAACAATTACTTTCTATTAAAAGAATTTTCAATTACCTCAAATGTATAATGAATTTAGGATTTTCTACACCAGTGTAAAAGCATTTGACTTAGTGAGTTATTCAAATGCAGATTTTAGTTGTTTAAAGTTAGATAGAAAAAGTACCAATGGAACATGTCATCTTTTGGGAAAATATATAGTTTCTTAGTGTAGTAAGAAACAAAATTATGTCTCACTGTATAATGCTAAATATGAATTCATAGCATCAGGTAGTTCTGTGCTCATATTTTGTGGATTAAACACATGTTATAAGACTATGGATATCAATTAAGAAATTTCCCTATAAATTGTGACAAAAAAAGTGCAATAAATATCTCTATGAATCCCATTTATCACTATAGAATAAATAACATTAATGTAATACATCACTTTTTAAGTGACCATTTTCAAAAAAGTGATATAACTATTGACTTTATAGGAAATTAATATTATCTTGTTGATATCTTATTAATCCATTGAACTTAGATATATTAAAATATATAAAACATGAAAAATGAATGATAAATTTTTGTTAGAGTTAAATTCAGGGTACCCACAATTAGAAATTACTCACCGTTTGAAATTATCCACCATTGTCAATTACCCACCATTGGAAATTACCCAATGTTGTATTAACCACCATTAGATATGACCTGTTATTGGTTTTAAGCCCTCACTGATAATTTTATTTCCCTTTTAGGTTAATTGTTTTTATTTTTTAATTAAAATATATGATTTTTTATTTTTTGATTATAAAATCCTTAAATGATATAAATTGGGGATTTAGTCTAATTTATATGCACTCTCTCCCTCATGCCTTCAACTTCGAGATTCTTCATGACCTTTTCTCTCTTCACTGTTATCCTTCCTTTGTTCTTTCCTGAACTGTCCAATGCCATTATAAATATTAGAGTGAATAGCACCACTAATTTGAATCATTAAGAGTCATGTGATTTATATAATCCCAAAGGAGTTTCAAGAAGACCTGTAGTTGAGCCGTGAAACCCATAATTCATGAATCGTATATTGGTACATGAAAAATTGATGGATGTAGAAAGATTGTTATTGAGAAAATAAATGGTTCTTAATATAGTACCATACCGTTAATGGGAAAAGTGGTTCTCAAGTAATTGTCAGAAATTCTATCCTTGGTCAGTTCTCTAGTTTTATCATAATTTTAGTTTTATATTTGGGGATGATAAAGAGTAGATTCTAAGAAGGATAGACATACTGATGGTAATTTTCTCTTCAAATAAATGGTCCAGATGTCTTAAAGTACCCCATGAAGGTGTCTCAAATGACTATAAAGGTAAGATTTTGAGTGAGTGTGGTTCATTTATGTATGAGAATGATTTGGCAAAGCTTGAAAGAGATACCTTAAAGAGACCTTCTACCCCTGAGTTAGACGGTGAGTGTCATTATTGGTTCAAGTTTATATATCACATGTTGTACCCAAGAAAAGGAGACTTCATCACGATGTGATAATAGGATATATATATATGCTATATATTATGAGAATAGGATACAAAATACACCTGTGTAGATATTTAATGGTACATATGATTGAAATGTGGAAGAATTAATCTTGGCGCAACTCTCTTATTTATACCATGTTCATTTCAGCTGTTCTTGTGGATAAAGGGATAGTTTCTAAAAACGAAGAATATGAAGTGAAGTGTGGAGGATTTTTCCTCACCAAAATTATCTATAAGAGAATGAAGATAAACTGGAACCCATGATCATGAAAATGGGATGATAATGTTGATATCTCACATGAGGATTTTAATCCTATTGATCACACTACCAGACCAAAGGAACTCATTGATCTTAGGTTGGATTCAGATGAGGTGGTAGAGTATTCTGGAGAAGACCAGGAAGAATTTTTCGAAGAGGAGGAATTATCATTTGAGGATGGTAGTGAACCTAACTTACCCAAGAGAACATATTTCTCTTTTGGTCCAACCAATCCTCTATTATATCTACCTACTAGAGATATTATTTTAAGTGAGAAAGATGATGATGATGATGATGAAACTGAGGTTTCAGGTGAAGAAGAATTCAAAATTTCTTGCTCAAAATATTATAAGGAAGTTGTTGATATATCTAATAATGGAAGTGATGAAACTAATAGTTATGGAGGAAAAAATTGATAATGTTGAAGGATGTATTAAAACCGATAAAGATGCTGAAGATGGTGATAGAGATGACAGTGATGATGGTTCTAACCAAGATGGCCCTAAAGATCCTAAAATGACTCAAGAACATGTTTCTTCTATAGGTTTTTATATTTATTATTAATGTAACGAGAGAACAATATTGGTTCAATATGTTTATTATGCTTACATAGATGATATCAGTGCATCAGTTTAGGGAGAGGAAACTCCTAGTTTTTTTAGTCACGAAGTTGAATCTGCTGATGGTGAAATTGTTGATCATAAAATTTTGTTTTCTGTTAGTTTAGATGTAACAACTTTGGATGAATGGAAAATATTCCTAATATTTGTGAGACTAATTTTAGAGTATTTTGATTCAGATACCGATGAGGTATTTACACTAAATAATAGTGGACATGCTATCTCAATTCAAATAGAGATGGATCCAAAGGGATCCATGGTTAACTGGATAGATTCTTTAGGAGAGATTCAGATATCTATATTAGATATACCTATCATACCTGATCTAGTAGAGGCTATTGTGCCACTTCTTAGAGACCTTCTACACCTATGCCTGCTATGAATCCTTCTGTTTCTATAGATATTTTTTCTAGATCTAACTAGGAGTTTTTTAGGGAAGACTTATTTTTTAATTTTATGGGATTATGAGGAATAAACTACCTCTGGTCACAAATCTCATTGAGATAGATTATAGATATTTGTTTGAGCTAGTGGTATGTCTCATTCAATTGAAAATGAATCATCAAATCTATAAAGTTGAGATAGAAAAAAGAAGGCTAGATAATGAGTTGGGGTCCATGAGGACTATGCTGGAGTAAGTGATAACCTCTTTTTCTAAGAGTTTTGTTTCTATATTGGATAGGTTGGAGACTATATCTTCAGTGGATTATACTTCCAGTGCTCCACCTCATTCCTTTGATATAGATTTTTATTGATCAGTGGAAAGGGAGGAAATTCATTCTATTTTAGGAGATGTTCATGCTATTCCTTAAGATATTCTAAAGTAGATCAGACACAATAGTTATCATGTGTATAAGATGGTCAAGAAATTCCTAAATAGAGTAAAAGATGAAATAGAAACCATCACAAAGGCAATTAATTATTATCATTCTTTGATATACTCCAAGCATGAGTTGGAATATCATTTCATTTTTTTAGTAGAAATTTTTGGGATCCCACTAGTGACCATAGATTTTAAGGAAAAAGTCTATTAGATGAAGGAGATTAAAGGTGTGCTTAAAATTTTTATAGAGGAAAAGACAAACTTTTTCAGTTCCCTAGAGAAAAGATGAAACATCATTATGTACTTTATCAATATAATGAAGAACTTATTACATGTGTCTTATACTATAGTTATAGCTCATGAGGTGATTCCAGTGTCTACTCATGTGATTTCTCAATCATATATGCAAGAGTATTTCTGACTAGCTATTACCTTGTATCTGAATGCTCCTTTGACTACATTGTTTTAGCCTCTCAGTTTGTACCCCAGGGAAGTATTTCAGCATCTTCGGCCAGTGAGTGTCTAAGTTATAGCACCTTTTACCTCTATCCTTATAGCCACTACCTTAGGATCAACTTATACTTATGTTACCTCTGTTACTAACAAGGGAAAATCACCTGATAAACTAAGTATCGAGGCTTAGAGTGGTTTAAATTGTACCTTTATCCTTAAAATGAACTTTTTGTATCATTTTTTGGATGTAATCTACAATATATTCTGATTTAATAAAATTTAGTTTACCACCCATATTTTTCTACTCTTCCATTTACTGTTAATTATCTTCACTTTTTGATAATCCCAAAATGGGGAGAATCAATATGAAATTTATTTGAGAAGACTAATTCCAAGCCTTTTATTTTATATTTATGTTATTAATTGATACCATATCTTTTCTACCATATTTATTTTTTTATCTTCTGTTTTATATTTTAAAGTTATGTTCAAAATTTGACATTATATTTTTAAATTGTTAAGAATATATATTTTATGCCAAGGTTCTTTATATACATGGTTTCTAAAATAAAGTTATTAGTGATAATTAAAAAGGGGGATATTGTGGGAACCCCTTTATTTTAATACTCAAAAATCATGTTAAAATTTTAATGGATTTTCAGTTTTATGATAGAATTTTATAATATAATGTAGATTGACAAAATTTTGGCTAAGTGTTAAAAAGACATATCATCGGACTCAACTCATCATTGAGAATGAGTTGCCACCAGAAAGGAGTCACCATCTGGAATGACTCACCATTGAGAATGAGTCACCATGAGGAATGAATCACCATTGAGAATGAGTCTCTATCATAAATGACTCATTATTGAGAGTAAGTCACTATTAGGAATACGTCACCACTGAAGAATACCTGCCATCATAAAAGAGTCACCGTGATATTTTACTTACTGAAATACTTGACCTACTATTATATGAGTAACCATTGAAGATGACCTACCATTAGAACTGATTCAACACAAAACATGAGTCACTTATAAAGATAACATACAACTATCCTAACTCACCATTATCCTAAATCACCATCGGACCGACTCACCGCTAGACATGGGTCACCACCAGAATGAATCACCATCGCTTTATGGGATATTTAAATTAATTTCTTCCAATGCCTATATTATTAAAGTTAATGATGGGGATTATTTTAATGATTATACTTAGATATTTCATGGAACATTAAAGTCTATGTCAGAAATCAGCATGATGATGTAAAATATCATGATGATTGTTATTTAAATGAACTCTACATCATAGAGTGAAATATATTAAAAGAAGTCTCCCTCACATGGAAGATCATAATGGTTGTGAGAAAATATACGATCAAGAGTGATGCCTGCTAAATACTTTTGTGAGAGCTTACACGCTTCATCCTTAATTGATTCCAACTTTAAAAGAGTGGAGCATATAGAACATTCAAATCTTTTTCTATTTTCAGAACAAAGAGATACTTATGACACTCTATTTTACTACTACTTTTAGAGAAATAGACCAAGCTCCTATCCAATAAATATACGAGGATACTAAATAATCTAAGAAATTTAGACTAAGAAACACTACCATTCTCTATATCTTAGTACTTTCTATTTCTATTTCTTGCATTTAATTTTCGAGTAATTTGTTGTTTATCTATTTTATCAACACACACTATCTCCTACAATATTACTTTAGAATACATGATATTCTCTCAGCTATATTTTTATTTGTATGCCCATGGTTTTTTTGTGGAATAGGTCCTTGGGTGACCTATTGTTGTTTTCTTCCCATGACTTTAGTAGAAGAGGTCCCTACATGTCCTGGATATCTTGTACATTGTTGTGTATATACCTGATCGAGGTTGTGGATCAAATTATATTTATATAATCTTATTGATTGCAGTTGATTTTCAAGTCGAGGGGATTAGGTCTCTCCTTAAGACTGAATCCCTTGTTTTAATTACACTATGTGATTTATTTTGTTTCATTATTTACAAACCATTAAACTATATTTGTTTTCAATATTGAAAAAAACTGGTACATTGATAGTAAATACTAACCAGTGTTTATATAATTATTTGATTGTGTAAACTGATTTCAAAAGTTAAAGTAACTTTATATTTTTTAACTGATCAGTAATCAATATTTGAGGAATATTTTAAAAGTTCACAATTATATTAAACTCCTCTTTTCATTAATAGTGTGATTTTACTTTAAACTGGAGAACTTTATTTATGCTTTGTTTTAAATGAAATTTTTATTGGGAACTCAATTCACCCCCTCTTGAGTTACTCAATACATCCTACATTATATATGTAATAGGAAGTATTTATTCCATTTAAATTAAATCAAGTTCATAAAACAAAACATGTACCAAACAATGGAAATTGATATGAAACACCATTATGAATATCATAATCATTGAAGTTACAATCCTTTAGAATGGATTTCATGAGAAAGAATTATAAATCTATAGAAAAAAAGGAATTGCCTTTTTATACAATAATTTAAAAAAATAAATCAAATTATAATAATGGGATTCAATAATAATAATTTTAACTAAGAGAAACTAAATTGAGTTATTAAAAATGAATACCTGTATTCCCACATAGCAGAACGTGCTCTAACCTCCTTACTCCTTGGAAGTGATCTTTTGTAAAATGGATCAAGGATTTGAGAGATGGTATTTGAGAATATCAAAATCTCTAGGAAGTTTCTAGGAGTATTGGGGAGTTATTTGGGTTGATTTTGGTTGAATCCAAGATTCTTGGGGTTGAGGTGAAGTGGGATGGTGATAAATCATTCTATAAGGTAGAAGAGTGGCATTTTTGTAATAATATAAAGCGTAAAGTTGCTATTCAAAGGTCAAGTGGATCTAATAATAGGAGATAATGGATTGGAAGAAGTTTTATTGTTTATAAAGCCTCAACCATATATTTTCACACATTTTTAACATGTTTATAAGTCTTTTATTGTTATATTTTTCACTTTTACCAATTTTGGTTATTACCATGAAAACTAATTTTTTACCTATGTAACTTACTTTTAATCCATAAAAAATGGTCCTTAATAAATAATTTGAACCTAATGATTCAATATATAAAATTAATTTTTTCAAATAAAATTTCAATGTGTGATAAAAAATAATTTTAATAATATCACACATAAAATGTAATTTTTTAGAAAAAGTGTATTTCTAACCTTAAAAACTGTGATTAAATAAAATTATCAATATTATTTATTTATATGAAATTAATTGGTTTATTATTTACCAAATTATATTTATTTGGCTTTCAAAATCGGCTAAAATATAATTCTACCTTAGGAAAACTTAATTCAAATTAAAATATTAAAAATAGTTTTTTATTAGAATAAAAGATTACTCAAGTTTCAAAATATTACACATGGGTTTCTAAATTAAACATGGTATTTTTAAATGAATCATTTTAATCCTTTAATTTTGGATAAATAATTTTTTTTAGTTTATTTATGTCATACTTCATGATAAGGACAACAAAGCTACAATATCTATTAAAACTATATTTTTCACTACTCACCTAAAAATAAACTACTTATAAAAAATCGAAAAATATAATCCCAATTTAATTTTTACCTAATAAATTAAAATACGATATTAATTTTATAAAATTTGAAATATAAAATTTATAAATTTAGTTTTTAAATGAAGATACATATTTTAAAGAAAAAATATCTTTATTAAAAAAAATGACATTTTTAAGTATTCTTAATATTATTTCATTTCAATTCCTAATTTAAATAATGTTTACAAATTATTTAATATATAATTATATTTTAAATTGATTAATTTAGTTTATTATTATAAAATATAAAAAAATTAAAAAATAGTTATTTGATAAAGGGTAATTATTTTTAAAATTAAATCAAAATATTATTTCAAAGATAAATTTAACCTCAATTAATATGCCTAAAACAAAAAACTATGTATAAATTCCATATAAACCTCACTCATATTTAAAATCAATCACTAACCCCAATGTTTTAATCAAAGGATTGGGTGAAAAAAAATAATTTTAAAATAAAATAAGAATAAATTGAT
The DNA here is from genome assembly GCA_963277665.1 of Viscum album. Taxonomy (NCBI): domain Eukaryota; kingdom Viridiplantae; phylum Streptophyta; class Magnoliopsida; order Santalales; family Viscaceae; genus Viscum; species Viscum album. Next base: position 58,647,596 of record OY728123.1, read on the forward strand.
TTAAAAAAAAATAAATGTGAACCTCCATAAATTTTATATCTCTTATATATTTGGTATATTCTTGAATTTAGGTTAAATTTCTTAAAACATTAATTCCATTATTTTCAAATAGTATATAAAAGTCATAGAATATAGAAATTGTTTTCAAGAATATATATCAATAAAAAAAATATCAGTACCATGTAATAAAAATATCAACCACATATTTTTTATTCCATCTTAATAAAGTTGTTACAATTATTTTGGAAATATAAAATACATGGTCATATAAAAATTCTAAAGTAATAAAATAGAAAAATATAATCCTAAGTATCCTTAGCTTCCACCAATCTATTATCCTCCACATCATCATCCCATTTTCAATTGGTGAATTGGAAGGGTTATCATTCATCATCATTACCATGAATTCTTCATAATTCCCATTTAGTGTCACATTAAACTTTATATCAGGAAATGTAGACTAGATATGTATATGAATATTTTCAAAAGGTACTAGGGTTACTAGAAATTGGGTATATAGGGCCACCCATTCTAGATAAAAAATAATAAAAATTTGTGTTTATCATGAGAATAAGTAATAGGATTGGTGGCTATAATAAATGACTATGTAATCAAAGATATGGTTTTCCAACTCTTAAGATATTAAAACATGATTTTTATGTGTCACATAAAGTGTTCCCACTAGTAAAAACTAATTTTATAGGATTAACGTTAGCTTGTGGTGGGAAAGAACAAGATCACAAATCATAATGGTGGACCTTCACTATTACTTAAGGTTAATCATAATAACCGCCCCCATAATTTCTTATGATCCACCATTTTCAAATTTCCTTTGGTATTATTTTTACCCTTACAAATATTTTTTTTCTATCTTAGACATCATGATTTATATATATTTTTAAAAAAATTCATTATCCTGAATCTCTTTGAGATTATTCAATTATCCTTCATGTGATGGATTAAGAATAATAAAAGGAAGTGTAATAGTGGGATTAGTAGGTGGAATATCAGTTGGGGTTAAATAGTTTTTCTAGTAGAATATTTATCTAGTAGAAAAGGTCATAGAAAGTATATAAATTTCCCATTTTATTAGAAAAACAATGTTGTTTAATTTCAAGGTTGAAGAGTGAAGTGGAATAAGTCACAGTATAATATCCATAGATGATTTATCTGAGTGGGGTCTCATAGCCTCCAAGGTTTACATATGCATCTCTATTATATAATCATATTTGACCAAATGTTTAACTGAAGTTAAATTAATGGTATCATCATGAGTTTTCATTAGTAGAAGATATTATAATTGACTAAAGGATTGTCCTTATATCTTAGCTATTATATCATTGTATTTCACTTATTATTTTAGTGGGCATGGATTGTATCCTTAAGAAAAAAAATATTCTCAGGATTTATGATCATTCTTATATTATGAAAAGTTTTCATATAAATTAATTTAATATTACACATGGGTTAAAGGGTATAAGAATCAAAAAATACATTTAATATTTTGGTTATCCCTGTTATGATGTTTCCTCTAATAATAGTTCCAGTGGTGTAGTGTGTCATTAATTGGAAGTGTTGGATTAGAAAATAATACACATTTGGAATATTTAAAAACATGATATAAGATACAAAAATTAAATTGTTAAAAAAATCCTCAGATATACCCTTTAAGTAACCACAAATTGTTGATAGCTCAATATATAACCCTAAATCATAGGATCCTCGAGCTAAAATCTATTAGAATTAGTAGTGCCATGATTGGACTTGGGATCCTAAATTAATTCTACAATGACCACAATGTTATATTCAGGTATTTTAATTAATTATTTATTAATTTAATATTTTGGGATGAGGTTGGGTGAAATATAGGATTTTTAGGGGTTTAGAAAAAAAAATATTAGGTTGCATGGGTAAAATGAACAAGCTCCATGCCCATTCACACTACCCATTAAAAAAACATATAATATTTTTAATTTTTTTTTGTTTCAAATGGATTCTGTTACAATCAAAATCAGGAATCCATGAAACCAATGCCCAACCCGGTCTACGGCAAGGCCCGAAGGGCGTTCCCGGCCCCTAGGGGTGGGCACAAGTTCCCGGGTATCAAAATGTAAAGTCTAGAAACAATTTAGCTGAATAAATAAATATAAATCAACCAAAAATATAAATTGACAAGAACTAGAAGTCACAACAAAACAAGACTTTAATGAAACCCAAAATTGAGTTATATATGCAAACCAAAAACCCAATAAACAACTACCACTCATTATGGTGACTAAAAAACTACTCAGAACTCACCACCTAGCAAGAGGACACCACTCTTAGGCCATCTCCACAACGTTGTGCCAAGAAGTTAGCTAGAAACCCAAACCAACACTTCCAAAAATTTACCTTCACATGTATCATAAATAACCAAATATAGTTACTCCCAAAGGTGTAAGTGGGGTGTGAGATAATGCCCAATAGGATTCCACTGAGAAATGATTCTACGCATAAATATTAAATGCAAATACAGTTTCATGTTTAACAATACAAAAATAAATAAATGATTAAACAATTTTAATGAGACAAGTTTTAAGGATAACAACTTTAAAGAAAAAAACTTAAATTAAAAAACCCATAAACTTACTTTTATGATAACCCCAATGGCACACCATGTTCCGACAGTGAGTGTAAAGTAAACAAGGAGAAAAAAATATGGGGGAGGCCCTATAGATACTAGTGAGAAGTGGGACCCTAGAACATCAAATCTCGGTGAAAAGTGGTGTAGGAGCCACAAAAACATGCATTCTTGTTCATGATCCACTATTAGGGAACATTACCATAACCTAGTGGTCTCCAATCACTATCTAAAAGTTAAGTTAATGTTGTAGTCATCAATCTAGCTAAGTGAAACCGGGTCGATGCCACTTTCGTGCCACTATCGCACTAGTCCTTTTATTCCCACATAGTACACAAGATTATCATCTGTGCTTAAGAGGTTACAAGTCCATGTCACATGTTAAATTTAAAAAAAAAGAAACAAACAAAGAACTACCTCTACCCAGACCACACTCGCACCCCCAAATTTCCATTTGAAATAGTAAGCTCACTAAAAACCTTTACACAATACAATTAAAACAATTTTCATCCTAAATAATTATTTAATAAAACATTTAAATTTTTCATATAAAATTTAAAGAGTATGAAATGGCATTACACACAAAACCCATCCTACCCCCTTTCATGACCAAACACACACAATGCCACATCTAGAACACAATCTGCATCACTTACCCAAATTAATAAGCTAACTGCACAACTTAACAAAACAATATCAATTGTCCAAATATAATGTTTTCAGAAGAAATGAATTAATAATAAATAAAATCTTACCAAACAAATCAAATGAAAATTATATTATTTTAAAAACTAATTTTTCACCAAAAGAATTAATTAAAGAACATGTAAAAAAAATTAAACCTGCGAAAAAATTCATCAAATAACAACTACACATGTAGCCACCTACCTCGGTGTAGGAAACCTCAAAATTTTGGGTTGAAACTTCTACTACACATCAATCACACTGTAAGGGATCTAAAGAAAACCCTAAAACCAAGGTATTGAATCAATTGTGCCAAAAATGAACCAAGCACCATATGAAACCCTAACTCGATAATCTTCCAAAGGAAGAAATTAGACAATCGGAGAGAATCCTAACTTAGGTGAAGGTGCAAGAGGATAACAGAGCTTGAGGAGGTATTCTAGAGGTGCACCGCATCGAGTATAACCCTTTTAGAAGGGTGGAGTGTGGAAAAAGGAGGGAGGTGCTCTGGTTTGGTGTAGGTGGTGTGAGGAGAGCATGATGGGTGGAACATGGGGACAATATGGAGAAGCATGAATCACCGGAGAGAAAGTATGGGGAGATGATCTAATTTTCTAGAGGGAAGTAAGGTCACTAGCTAATAGGGTTGGAGAGGGAGTGAGGAATGAACCAGGGGTGGTATGAGGTGAACCTGAAGGGGTAGGGAGGGGGTCTCCAGTTGGTGTAGTCGGAAGAGTGGCAGAGCACTGGCCAAAGGGAAGAGAGGCCAATGCATAGGGGAGGAAGACCAGGTGTGCCATAGGTAGGGTTCATGACACTATAGTATGACACAATGAGGGAGGAAAGGAAAGTGGAAGAGAGATAAAAAATAAAGATAAGGAAAAAAGATAAAAAAAAAGTGAAATAAAAACCCTTAAAAAACTTAAACCAATCTCAAAAATGGTAAAAATAATTGTTAATATTAATAATAATGATAATAATAATAATAATACTATTAATATTCATAAAAACAACCTACATAAAATAATAATAATAATAATAATAAAATTCTTAAATTATTTTATCATTATTATTGTTAAAAAATTCTCGATTCCTTTTATCTTCCTTATTTTATTTTCTGCTCAAATTATTATTCAACTCGTTAATTAATTAATTACCCGTGCATTAGGCCATCCATAAGATGATTCAAAAAAGATTGATGGATTCAACCATGCCCTACCCATACACCTAGACACTAAAAAGCCAAATACGCTCATTTATCAGCAAAACGAAAAAACTCAAGTCGGTCCTGGACCGCACCTCAACAAAAAAATTTAAAGCCATCTAAAAAATAAGATAAAAACAAAATCATTACCAAAGTCTGAAGTCCAAATTCCAATGTCCGAAATACAAAGTTTGAAGTCTGAAGTCCAAAGTCCAAATCTTGATGTTTGGGTGTGACAATTCACCCCACCATAAATACTTTTTGCCCTCAGAAAGTCAACTCAAATCCTGATCAGAGAATAAAAACGAGTACTCATCCTCAACCAACGACCTTTGATCCCAAGTCTCATGCTCATCATTCTCATGCAGCAAAAGGACATAGCCTAATGTAATGGAATTCTCTTGAATCAATTTCTCTTGGGAATCCACTATCTTTAATGGTCGTTCAAACACTGATAAATCAGGTTCTATCTCCAACTCTTCCCAATTCGGCACATGAGAAAAGTATGGATTATACTTTTTAAATTAAGAGACATGAAATAAATCATGAATTGATATCAAATTAGAGGGTAAAGATAACCTATATTCCAAATTTCCAATCCACTCAGTGATCTCAAAAGGCCCGAAATACCTCGGTCTCAGCCTTCCATGCTTTCCCAAACAACAGTGACCCAAGAGAGGGGCCACCTTCAAGAACACATGATCACCCATAGAAAACTCAAGATCTTGACAGCTCTTATTATCATAATATTTTCAGAAACTTTGAGTTGTCAATAACCATTACCTGACCAACCTTACTTTCTCAAATGTCTGCTACACAAGGCTTGGTCCCAAAAGTGAGGTCCCGCCCACCTCTTCTAACATAATGGAGACCAACAAGGCCAACCATAGAGAACCTAAAAGGGTTCCATTAGAATAGTGGATTGGTAGCCATTTTTATAAGAAAACATGACCAATCCAAAATGGATATCCCATGATCATATGAAATCCAACACACATGCACGAAGCATGTCCTCCAGAATCTAATTTTCCCGCTCCATCTGGATATCCGTTTGGGGATGGTATACCATGATCATTTTGATATGCATTCTCAAAGACCTTTATATACCTACCAAAAACCAAGAGGTAAAGAGAGAGTCACTGTTAGAAAAAATTTCTAATGGCACACCATCATGTCTGAAAACCTCCTGAACATACAATCGGCCTAGTTCATCCACCATAGTTATATCAATGATCGGAATAAAGTGAGATAATTTAGTCAAACAATCAATAACTACCCAAATAGTGTTCCTTACTCAAGGTGTATGATGCCATCCAATAATGAAGTCCATGGAAAACTTGTACCACTTCTAGGTAGGAATGGGTAATGGATGAAGCAAACTAGATGGTCTATAATGCTCTGGTTTCACCTAATGACAAGTACAACATCTCTATATGAAGTCACCTATGTCCTGTCTCATACCCAGCCACTAGAACTAGTGAAAAACATCATAGTATATCTTGGTAGTACTGGGATGGATGGACCACTAAGATCGGTGGATATCCTGCATCACCACCTTCTACAGAGACCATGTCACCACAGTACGACCCTTCAAGCACAAGATCCTATGAAGAGACAAAGACCAATCAGAAGAAGTCTTCCCACCATGAAGAAGCTTCATAGACCGCTGACATAGCTCATCACTGGTATTATCCCACTAAATCAACTCCATAAGAGTAGGATTGAACTGAATACTTTCCAAGAATATACATCTATTATGATACTTGGTCTCCAAGTGAATCTGGGAAAATATCCCCAACAAAGTCCACTCATCGCTGGACTTCCTCATATCCTACACTGGCACTTTACTGCACAAGGCATCAGCCACCACATTACCCTTTCCTAGGGTATAGAAGATATCAAATTCAAACCCATATAGGTACTCGACCAATTAGTGCTGCCTCAGATTAGGATTCTTCTTTGAGAAGATGTAAGCTAGGCTCTTATGGTCAGAATAGATCACAAATTTCCTCCCAAAGAGGTAGTGATGCCAGGTTTTCAGGGCGTGCATCACCACTGTCAACTCCAAGTAGTGAGTTAGGTAATTATTCTCATGTGATCGGAGTTGATGAGAACTATAAACCACTATATGATTATCATGCATGAGAACACACCTGAGACCCACACCTAAAGCATCACAATAAACCAAATAGCCCTTCCCAGACTATGGAAAAACCAACACAGGTGCGGTATTCAACCACCGCTTCTACTCCTCAAAGGATTCATAGAATTGTGGGATCCATTCAAACTTCACACCTTTCTGAGTGAGTGTGGTCATAGAGAAATAAAGCCGTGATAAATCCCAAACAAAATGCCTATAATGACCTACTAGTCCAATAAAACATTTAATATCAAACACATTCCACAGTCATTCCCACAACATGACTGCATTGATCTTCTCAGAGTCTACTAAAACCCCTTTCTTGGAAACAATGTGGCCCAGGAACTTGACTTCCCTAATCTAGAAAGATCACATGGACAACTTTTCATAAAGGTGATGATCCCATAGAGTTCCCAACACAATCTGAAAAAGATTCTCATGCTCTTACTCAGATCCAGAGTAGACCAGGATGTCAACCACAAATACCACAAAAAGGAGTCAAGATATGGGTGGAATACCCTATTCATGAGAACCATGAAAATTAATGGACCATTCGTCAATCTGAAAGGAATTACCAAATACTCAAAGTGGTTTTACCTTCTTCAGAAATATATCTTCAATATTTCCACCTCTCTCACCCTGACTTGGTGGTAACCCAAATGAAATTCAATTTTGGAGAACCAATTTTCCCCCTTTAGTTGGTTGAACAAATTGTCAATCTAGGGAAAAGAGTATTTATTTTTTATGGTTACCTTATTCAAATTCTAGCAATCGATCCATAACTGAAGAGATCCATCAGCCTTATTTACGAATAAGACTGGGGTGACCCAAGGAGAGACGCTCAGAAGAATGAATCCTTTGGATTACAAATCATCCAGCTGTATCTTTAATTCCCTCAATTCGGTTGGGGCCATGCGATATAAGGGAATAGATATAGTCTATGTTCCCAGCGCCAATTCAATAGGGAACTCCAAGTATCACTCTATAGGGTAAGACCAAAAAATCATCTAGAAGTACTTATAAAAACTCATCCACTATAGGGGGTAATCCACCCTGAGGAGCACAACCATTGTCTTCTAGTATGAGAAAAAATAACTGATAAGTGATATATCCCAACTATGGAAGTGCAGGTCCCGCGTGACCTGACCGAGGATCCCATTCTCCGTGAAATACCCTAGGACTCCCATTAGGTTCCATGAAACTAACTCGCCATTGATAGCAATCAATATGGGATTGGAAGAGAACCAACCATTCCATTCTAAGGGTCACATCAAACTGGTCCATATCCCAGACCAAGAAATCCCATTACATCTCAACTCCTGACATAGAAAGTTCACACAATGGACAGCTAAGGCCTTGCTTCTTATTTTTACCCAATGGTGTTACCAAATATATCACAAAAGATAAGAGCTCGGTTGGTAGGCTCAGCAAGTTCACAAGGTGGAAATCTATAAAAGAAATAGATGCACCGATATCAAATAAATCCGCAACTAAAAAAGATGAAATCAGAATGGTACCTCATAAAGTCGAAGATCCTGCATCAGATCTAGCTAGTTCCTAATTCACAACATGCAGATGCTTTGTCCCTTCACGAGAACAACCGCTCATATATAGATATGACCTAATCTAGATCTTTCTAAAAGATGATTTGGTCTTGCCCCCAAGACCACCAAACCGAGATCCCATCGTCTTGGTCAGCTGCAAATGAACTGACACTCCCATGGAATCCAAAAATCCTTCCCCACTCTAATAAAGGTGTGTAACCCTACAAAAGAAATGCATGTGTACCATAACAACACATCAATAACAAGGCCTGGGAGGAGGGGGTATGTAGGCTGGATGTTTCACGCCTTCCAGCACTGATGACAGACCATATAACCTACACAAGAAGCCACAAATGAAGTCTTCCTAGAAAGATGACCTAAGATTCCACCACCCTTCTTCCTTTTCTCATTATGCTTCCTCTTCTTCTTGGATAAACAACCATTTACAAAAACATACATAGCCTCAAAAGATCTAGACCTTCCATTATTATCAATCTCCACCATACAAGATCATTCGACCACCTTAGCATAAGTATTCATCTTGAACAGGAATACCTAAGAATAAATCTCTAGTCACAACCCCTTTTCAAACCTCTAATCCATCATCTGTTCATTAGAGACTATTTTAGGTGCATATCAGACTAGCTCGGCGAAGCGGTTAGAATGATCCATCACTGACTGGTCCCCCTAAAAAAGATCCATGAATTCTCATGATCTAGGATATTCCAAGATTTCAATGTAGTATTGGTCATTGAAGACCACCTTAAAGTCCTTCCAGCTCATATTCTCATTCTTTCTAGCAATAAACACCGAGTCCCACCACCTCCGACTATGAACCTCTATAAGAAAAAAATCGCATTTCACTCTGATCTCTTCAGATGTGTATATGGACTTAAACATGCACTCTATCTTCTCAAGACATTCTCCCACTTCCTGAGGCCCTACACTACCTCATAATTAAGGGGGTTTGTTCTTGATAAATTCTTGGTCTTTTTCCTTTTTTCTAGATTAGATTACTCTTCTATAACTAGAGGAAGAGTAGGATAAAGAGTTACTCCTTGTCCTAGAGTCTGGACAGACTGGACTACAGCTTCCACCAATCTATGATCAAAAAGTTAAGGAGAAATCTCTCTAGATTCTTCCTGTGTGTGAAAGGAAGATCTCTGGGGAGGCATGCTACTTTATGAAGCGGCAATCACATAAGAACATCATTAATGTATAATATCTGAAAAATAAAATTTTAGTAAGAAAAACAAGCATCATTAAACCAAACATACAGAATTAACACCATGAAAAAAACATCTCTCCCTGCCTAATGTCTACATGCAGTCTAGATCCTGAACGTCCCACCTTGAGGAGAAGTTTATAAAGAATACCAACATCCCATGGAGAATCGATGTATGTCACAAGGTGTGCTAACTAGGCACCCACTCGCAACCAGAACTCTGATTCGTAATGGTCCTAGCTCCGGTCTAACTGGACTCATCCCAAATAAAATAACCCAAAGAGCATAACCTACTATGATACCATTTTGTCATGAACCAAATTGTGTCACCGTACAACTAACGCCCGACCTAATCCATGGAAAGTCCGGAAGGGTGTTCCCGATCCCCATGAGATGGAAGAAGTTCATGGGTATCAAAATATAAAGTCTGGGAAAAATTTACCTAAATAAATAAATATAAAACAACCAAAAATATAAATTGACCATAACTGGAAGTCTCAACCAAACCAGCCTTTAACCAAACTAGAATTTCAGTTACATATGGAAACAAAAAACCCAAATAGTGACTACCACTAGGTAGGGTGTCCAAAAACCAACTAAAACAATCACCACATGGAAAGAGGACACGACCCTTAGGACATCTCCACAACACTATGCCAAGAAGTCATCTAGCAATCCAAACCACCACTTCCAAAAACATAACCTTTACCTGTATCAAACATAACCAAATATACTTACACCAAAATATGTAAGTAGGGTGTTAGATAATTCCCAATAGGAAGCCACCGAGAAATGATTCCATGCATCAATATTAATTGACAAATACAGTTTCTAGTTTAATAGATGAAAAAATAAATGCTTAAACAATTTAAATGAGAATAGTTTTAAGGATAACAACTTTAAAGAAAACAACTTAAATTAAAACACACACACACAAACTTACTTTTATGATAACTCCAATGTCACACCATGTGCCTATGGTGACCATACAGTAAACAAGGAGAATAAAATACGAGGGATGCCCTATAAATACTAGCTAGAAGTAGGACCCTAGAACATTACATCTCAGTGAAAAGTGGTGTAAGAACCAAAACAACATGAATTCTCACTCATGGGACACTAGTAGGGAACACAACCATAACCTAGTTGTATCCAACCATCATCTAAAAGTTTAGTTAATGTTGTAGTCATTAATCCAGCTAAGTGAAACAAAGACAATGCCACTTCTGTGTCACTTGAGCAATAGTCTTAGTCTGCCCACCTAGTACCCATGCTTCCCATTTGTGCTCAACAGGTTCCAAGTCCATGTCACATTTCAAATTTAAAGAAACAAATAAAAATATTCACCACCTATACCAACACCACACTCGCACACCCAAATTTTCATTTGAAATAGCACGCACACTAAAAACCATTACACAATTCAATTAAAACAATTTTTCATCCTTAATTATTATTTAATAAAACATTTAAAATTTTCATAAACAAATTTTAAAGAGAATGACATGAATTTACACACAAAACCAATCCAACGCCCTTTCATGGACAAATGCACACAACACCACATCCAAAACACAATCTTCATGACTTACAAAAATTAATAAGCCAACTACACAGCTTAAAAAGACACTATCAATTGACCAGATATAAAATTTTCAGCAGAAAAACATTCATAAAAAATAAAATGCTACTAAACAAATGAAATTCCAATTAAATTATTTTTAAAACTAATTTCACCCAAAATAAATTAATTAAGGAACATGTGAAAATAATTAAACATGCGAACTAATTCATCAAATAACAATTACCCATGGAACCACCTACAACGATTTAAGAAACTTGAAAATTTTGGCATGAAACATCCGCCACATGTCAATCGCACTACAAGGGATCTAATGCGAGCCCTAAATAAAAGGTATCAAATAAATTACAAAAAAAACCAAACTCCATATGAAACCCTAACCCGATAATCTCCCAAACGAAGAAATTAACCAATTGGAGATAATCAAACCTAAGGAGAATGTGCTGGGGGATAATAGAGTTTGAGGGTGGCCACCAGAGGTGTGCCACACTGGGTGGGGCCCTACTAGAAGGGGGAGGGGGGAGTGAACAAACTAGGGAGGTGCGCTAGTTTGATGTATGTGGTGCAAGGTGAGTTAGAAGGATGGTGCATGGGGTTGGTGCGGGGCGGCGTGAATTTACATAAATGGAGGAAGGGTAGCTAGTTTGATTCTCTGGAGGGAAGTAAGGGTACATACTACTAGGGTTGGATAGGGAGTATAGCATGAACTAGGGGCATCACGAGGTGAAACTGAAGGGTTGTAGAGGGGGTCAACGGTCGGTGTTTTTGAAAGAGAGGGGGAGGACTGACCAAAGAGAAGAGAGGTCAACACGTAGAGGAGGAAGACCAGGCGTGCCACAAGTTGGGTTTGAGCTGCTGTAGCACGATGCAATGAGGGAGGAAATATAAGAATAAGAGATAAAAAAGAAAGAAAAGGAAAAATAAGATAAAAAAAGTGAAATAAAAAACCTTAAAAAAACATAAACCAATCTATAAAATGGTAAATAAAATTTGTAATATTAATAATTATAACAACAACAATAATAATACTATTTTATTAATAAAAATAAACTACTTAAAATAATAATAATAATAATAATAATAAAAATAACATTCTTAAATTATATTATAATTATTATTATTAAACAATTCATGGTTCATTTTATCTTCCTTATTTTATTTTGCAGTAAAATTATAATTCAACTCATTAATTAATTAATTACCCGCACGCTGGGTAGGCCACACAGTGGTTCAATGATGCCAAATGTATTTGACCATTCCATGATCGTATGCCAGATGCTGGAAAGCCAAAGACAATCATTTATTAACAAAATGAAAAAACTCAAGTTAGGTCTGGCCCACACCTCAACAAAAAAATTTAAAGATAGATAAAAAAATAAGAAAAAAAAATAAAATTATTATCGAATTCTGAAGTCCAAAGTCTGAAGTCTGATGTACGAAGTCTGAAGCCCGAAGTCCAGGTGTGACATATTCTCTTGTAAAACACCCTTATTTACTTTCTTTCATTACCCAGGATCCCCTCCATGTCACTATAGGAATCGAGACCCATTCCCACTCCTCCCCCTTGGTTCTAATTATATTTCATTATCAAAACATTTATATCTTCTCAATTAAGTAACCCCTCCCTCCCATTTTATTAATTTTCATACATCTTCTCACTCTTTAGTCTCACCCAATGTCTATGGTGACACAAGGATGTTATTATATTGGTTTTTAATTTGGGTTTCCATTTATAGGGATTCTAATATTTATTAAAGTATCTCTTATCATTTTATTTGGTGTAATATAATAATTTTTAGTGGATTAAATAAATTTATGATAGGTGGCCCTATGAAAACACTTATACATTTTGAACTATTAATTTTTGAATTATTTGAAATGAATTTAAAGTATTATTAGGTTTTTATTGATTATTTTTTTAATATTTTCATTTATTTTTTGTATTTCCCATGTGTATGGATTTTAAAAACTAAATTGTTGAAAAAGGATCAGTTTAAATTAATGACCATTTGATGTTTAATGAAATGATTTAACGTGATTCTTCATGGATTTTTATGGAGTTTCTTTCATGGTAAGATGGAAATAGATCATTGGGATTTATATTTGCTGGTATTATTAATAAAAATTATAACTTATGTGTGATTTTATTATTCATATTTTTGAATTTGAACTTAAAATCCTTCAAACCTCATGAATGAGTACTTTGGGTTCTTATAAAGGATTATAGGTGGGATGAAATTCTTATATGAAATAAACATCACTGGGACATGGTTATCCATTAAATACCTATAATATATACATTGAGCTCCCTAAAATTGACTAGCTAGGTGGGAAATAGTGTTCCCCCCAATGTATTAACCAGGTCAATACAGTGCTCCTACAAGAACTTAAATATTCTACAGTATGATAATGATAATGTATAGAAAACCTAGGAGTCCTCAATATTAGTCCCTTATCATATCACTATGATGACTCATCTTAAGATTCTTTTTTTCTTCCAAAATATTTTATTAATTCATCTCTCTACTTTTTATCCATGTAATTTAATATAATGTGATCTAACATTCTATTTGTTTTTCATAATGATTAAATGTGCTGATTTTTTATATGGTATTTCAAAACTACCATGACATGAATTATTATATAAAGGTATTTAATAGGGCAATTTGTGAAATCATACTATGTCTTGATCACACCCTACATACACTATGGGTATATGTAGACCTTATTTTGACTAACATGGGTAAAGAAAAGGGTATGGTTAGTAGTGTAGGGTTCTTATATTACATTATTCACAAGATTTATAGAGGTTACATGAAGGGAGTTAAACCTCATTTCATATGAGTATGTGTATTATTTTATTATTTTATTTTATATTATTTATTACTCACTAGGTGTATCACCTTATTGAATTCCCATCCTGTTATACACTTTTAGTTCATTTTTGGATCATTGGGTTCATGTATAACCATGTTTGTTTTTTATTTGATTATGTTAAAATGTTTGTTATTATTTTTGTTATTTTTATGGTTATTTTGGAACCCTACTATAATATGTTATGTTTGTTATTCCATTAATTCATGCTTTTAATTATTTGGGTTCATGGAACACCAATGTATGCCATGATCATAGAAGGTTATATGTTTGGACCCCAATCACAGTTATTTCATTTTATGAGGATAAACATTTACAAAGGTCCATTATGAAGGGATAATAAATAGTTACTATCCCATGGGGATTGTGAATTCTCTTTTGGCTATGTCATAGGACGAATCAGTTACTAGGTTTAGGGGTATCCTAGGTTTATTAATGAAAAAGTGGAATTAGAGCCTAGTTTATTTAGGTTAATTTAGGGAGATCGCGGGGGAACATTGATAGTATTGTTGGGACTCAAGAGGTAAGTTACAAGTGGTTTTTTATCCAACACTACCTATGATGAGTCACAAGTTTCTATGGGTTTTTAGTAATGTAATATTTTGGTTCTTAATTTGATCTATGGGCTATTATAGGATAAATTTTAACTTAGAAGGTGGATGGTCAATAGCTAATAAGATGCATTGGAAATGTGCATAGGATACAAACTGTGCACCTAGGTAGTGAAACATGAAATAGGTCATGTTTACTTTTTTTCTTGTGCTCTTTTGTTCTTACCATTTCCTTTTATAAAATTTTTATGAGTTTATTTGATGTTGTTTACATGGTTTTAATTATATTTATAAGAGTTTTATAGGTTTATCTCTTACTCAATTTTTTTTGTAGTACAATTCCCCTAAGGATATTCCCTAAAAAACTCAATAGGGAACTATGGATAATTTTACATAGGAAAATCATCCTCATTAATTATATCATTGTTTTTTACATGAATAAAGAGAAGTATGAGAACAATTTGATGATCTTTTTTGAAAATCTTCTAGATCATCACATTTATGTGAATATATAAAGGTGTATCTTTTGGATCAGATAAGTTATGTTCATGGGAATGTGGTATCATAGTGAGGAATTTAAATATACCATGATAATGTGAGAGAAAAAATTTCATTGGAAGAACCAAATAATGTATTTGAGGTATGTATCATCTTTGACTTATCTGGTTACTGCCAATTTTTTGTAAAGTATTTCTCATATTTGGAATCCCACTTGACTACTCTTACACGTAAAGGTGTGAAATCATTAAGGATCCTTGGGTTTGAAGATTTCTTGAGTAAGATAAAGTGGTAGTTAACATCAAAACTGATCCTAATTTTTCCCAAATTAGGTAAAGAATAAATGGTATACTATTATTCCCGGGTTGTGAGACAAGGGTGTGTACTTATATAGAATGATCATGTGGTGCAATATGGATATCTCCAACTAATACCACCTAATAATAATTACATGGTCCATGAAAGTTAATTGGAAAAATTCCTAGATGATCTATTTTTTTGAAACAAACTATTTACTAAAAAGTTCATGGTGTATGTCAATAATAAAATATTCATTTATATAATTTCAAAAAATGATATGAATCTCATTCCGAGTCGATGTGTGGTGAATTTTAAAGCATTTTACTTTTCTATATCATTTACACTATGAATGGGGAATGTGATCAAATATGACGTTAAATGGAATATACCATCAAAAGGATATAATAAATATTGATATGAGTGTAACTTAATGAGAATATTTTCTAAAATTCACTTAGTGGTGAATGAAAATAAGGAGGTAATGTTTTTGGCCAATATTCAGATCACCCCATATCTCCATAAACTCAATCGTCTAGAGAAACTAAAGGATAAATAATATAAATGTATTGAAAAAAATTATATATGGTGAGGAGACCTAAAGTTAGTGGTCTCTATCTATTGAAGGAATTAATTATTTCAAGATACACTATGTAGTTCCCTATTCTATGAGGGAGGCCATAATGAAATATTATAAAAAAATTTATTGGAAAGTCTACCTAAGCATTGTAATGATGTATTATGACATGATGTACTGATACTTGTAGCTTGGAATTAGATAAGATATTATAAATTTCATGTTGAGATTCTACACCAGTCAATAGGTGAAAGTTGATCATTAAAATATTTCTGGTATACTCCAACACCTTCTTATTCACATCTATTAATTGGAAGTGGTATTCATGTATTTCATTATAGGATTAACTTTTACCCATGATGGGAAGAATTCTATTTGGGTTGTCATTGATCGGTTGTCTAAGTCATCCCACATTATATCGATCAAATATTATACAAAGGTGGAAGAATTGGGAATTTTTAATGTTCTTGAGATCATGAAATTTCATAGGGTACCTTTTGTAATCATCTCAAATATGGATCATCGGTTAAAATCCTGATTTTTCAAGGGCCTTTGAGAGGCTATGTGATCATAGGTAATGTTGGTCATGACATACCATCAATAAATAGATGGGATAATAGAGTGTGAAATTAAAATTTTGGGTGATATACATCATGATTTTATATTGAGCTTCAAGTGATCATAGGAAAATAAGGTATCATTGGAGGGTTTTTGTTGTAGTAAAATTTTTTAATCATATATCAGGATGGCTCCCTTCAAATTAATATATGGTCAACTATGTTTTCTCTATATTGGACCAAGGTTGGTAAAAAGTCTATTGTGGGACAAGGCATTTTTTAAGAGATGTTTAATAAGATTTAGATTATTTAGAGGCATTCGGTGGTGGATCAAAAGTCACCATAAATCATTTTATTATAATCCCCAATGACCTTTTAATTTTTTTGTGTGAGTGATTTGGTGTTCTTAAAGGTTTCACCTCATTTGGGGATTTGATGGATGGGAAGACAAGGGAAGATAATTCTAAGTTATATGGTAACTTTTCAAATTTCTATGAATATTTAGTAAGGTAATTTATCGATAATAATTTCCTCCTTAAATGAAATTTATCTATGAAGAATTCCATGTATCATAAATAATGAAATACCAACCGTATCCCTCTATTCTTCTAAATTGGGATGATTTGGAAATAGAACATTATGAATCTATAATTGAGCAACCAATACTGATAACTTATTATTAAAATAAGGATTTTCAAGGAAATATGTAACGTTCTGGATCTAGATTCCACTCAATTGGTTCCTCATACCTGATTCACCACATAGCCTCATGTTTGTTTTTACAAATGCCAGAGGCTACCGACTAGTAACAAGGGCCTAGGGTGTGATAAGGGGAAACTATTCCCTTATTGGAAGAGTGTAACACGACGAAATAATAATATACAATAGTTTAGTCATTAAACAACATATAAATGAAATAAACAACGATATACTAATAAGATAAATAACCAAAAATCATTCAATAAAAAGATAATGATACATGTTATGTTCTAAGAAAACAACCAAAACAGGTACACTGCAAGAATCCACAATATATGTTCAAAAAAAAAAGAAACAAAGGAAACTAAGAAGCATCAAAATCCTTGTCTTGGTCCCATGCTCTCCTATGTTTAAACAACATCTAAAGTACCTATAGAATGGAACTTTCCCTTCTTGACACCAAAAACAATATAATCTGTTTGGGTCCAAAGTATGACCCAAATAGGGTGTGAGAATTAAATCCCAATAGAAAACCACCAAAGATCTATGACTATCTATTAGGGAACATGTGCAACACATAGTGTACAAAAACGAAAAGCAGTAAACTAGGAAGTAATCAAAAGTAAACAATCCCACAAGTCATGTTTTCCATTTTCATTCATTATGTTCAGTTCAACCATTCAATTACATTGAATTATATAAGTTTCCATATTCAGCCTAATCCTGTCAATCCCCCGTACAACTAATACTCAACAAATAACTCAAAACGCTATCTAAATAATAAAGTGAGGAACAAATCAAAGATTTTGCTTTGTCTTGGTAGATGTTTCATATATCATTTGTTTCAATAATATATTAAACATCTTATCCTTATGCATAGAAAAACCCTACCCGCAAGAATAACCAAATCCTTTCCCTCAGGCCTAATGAATCCTTTCCCAGAGGCATAAAAACTCCTTTCCCACAGGCATAAAAAATACCTGCCCCCCGGCATAATAAATCCTTGCCCAGAGGCATAACAAATCCTCACCCACAGGAATAAAAAATCAATCAAGGTCAATCTCAGTATATTAGCATTTCAGCATATTAAACAACACATTTAAATTACAACATTACATGGTTAACATATAACAACTCACCTGGATATCACACATATCAAGCAATAAGTGAATTAAACTATCACAAGGCTTAAATGATAATTATCATATCATGGGGGAAAATGGAAATGACTAATCCCAAACCCATTAATCAAATAAATCAAAATTTTCCATAATTAAAATTCCATTATAATGCAATTCATACTTAACAACCCAATAAGGTAAAACAAAGCATGCCTCATAGGCAACCTCAGTGAAACAGCCACAAATTGTCATTCCAAGGGAATGCACCCACAGGGTGGCCCCTAATCAAACCAAAATTATCAAACATGCCCAATTTAATTTAATTAATGACCTAATCACCATTAGGAAACAATAAGGGTCAATTTTTATTGAAGGTTACACCCTAAACATTGGTGGATAACTATACGACACATATAAACAACTTGAAATTGAGTGAAAGGAACGTGACCCCTACGTCATTGTTATAAAACTCTCCTCATACAGTGTCAATATTTTATTCTCCCTAGAATAGAGTAGATGTAAAAAATAGGTATAAATGCTAGACCTTAAATATCTCAAGCAAGAGATGAAATCAATAAGAAAGCATCGCAAGCCACTGCTTGGTTCTATGCTCTCCTGCTTCTAAATATCATCTCAAGTACCTGTAGAAGGGAGCTTTCCCTTATTGAAACCTGAAATAATATTATCTATTTGGGTTTAAATCATGACCCAAATATGGTGTGAGAAAAAAATCCTAGTAGGAAACAACCAAAGGCCTGTGCCTATTTGTCAGTGAACATGTGAAACAAGTAGTGTATGAAAAGAAAAATTAGTAAACTAGGAAGTACTCAAAAGTAAACAATCTTACAAGTCCGGTTTTCCATTTTCATTCATTATGTTCAGTTAAACCATTCAATTACATTGAATTATATAGGTTTTGAGATTTATCCTAAGACTATTACTCCCCCATATAAAGAATACTCAATAGATACCTCAGAAGGTTATCTGAAAAAATAAGGTGAATACCAAATCCAAGCTTGTGCTTTGTCTTGGAATACACATCATAAGTCATTCCATTTCAAAAATCAATTCAACATATTTCTCATAGGAATAAAAAAACCCTGCCCATAGGCATAACCAATTCATTTCCCTTAGGCCCAACGTATCCTCTTCCATATGCATAACAAATCCTCGCCCAAGGGCATAACAAATCCTCACCCTCAAGAATAACAAATCAATCATGGTCAAGCCTGGTATATCAACATTTCATCATAACAAACAACACATGTAAATTACACTATTACATGGTTAACAGATAAAACCTCACATGGGAATCAAACATATCAAGCAACAAGTGAATTATATTATCACAGGGCTTAAATGATAAATGGAATATCATTGGAAAAAGTGGTAATCACTAATCCCAAACCCTTTAATCAAATCAATTTCAATTTACCAAAATTTCAATTCTATTATAAATGTAATTTGTACATAACAAACCAATAAGGGAAAAAAGGCATTCCTCATAAGCAACCACAACCAAATTGCCATAAACGGTCATTACAAGGGAATGAACCCACATGGTGGGCCTTAATCAATCCAACAAGCTCAAAAATGATTAATTTAATTTAATTCATGACCTAATCCTCATTAGGATACAAAGGGTAAATTTCCATTCAAGGTTACACCCATAACATGGGTAAATGGAAATAAGACACATATAAAAAATTCTACATTGAGAGAAAGGAACAAGACCATCTACCTAGTCATAGTATGACTCTTCTCATCCTGTGTCGGGCTTTGATTCACCCTATAATGGAGTAGATATACAAAATAGGTATAAATGCTTGACCTTAAATAACTCAATTGAGAGAATAAATCAGGAAGAAAGGCTCAAGATGAATCAAGTAACTACTAAGAGGATTCCAATTGATCCAATGGTGTTCAAATCAGAGACCAGATAATGAAATTGAAGGAAAAATCTCATTCTGATTTTCCTAGGTGCACTTCTCATTGAACGGGGTTTGTTTTTTTCTGTATAAAAATATGACGTACTGCCTGGCTTAATAATCAAGAAAAAAAGTACATGACATGTACTTGAGATTATAAACCGTGTTCGTACAAATTCTGGTCCGACCATTATGTGGCCGTGTACCGGGATTACATGGCATGTAGCCTTTAATACATGGAATGTACCTATAAGTACATGGCGTGTAGTTCCTAGTCACATCATGTAATCGTTCTGCAACTAGCCAGTCTTCCACTTTTATAACATTTTATTAAGTATAAACTAAAAAGGAAAGATCCATACCTCAAATGAATAACTTGGTTCTTTCAAAATTCCCCCTTAAAGCAACTCATCCCCAAATTTCCCTTCCAAGGGTGACGAAGAAAAATAAGAGAACAAATCTGGCCACTGTGATCATAAATCAGCCACCCTCTCCCAAGTATCATCGTGCACCCGGTTGTGTTGGAATAACACCCATACCAAAGGAACATATCGTCCATGGAGAACCTTCCTACTATGATCCATAATATGAATGAGATTCTACTCAAAGAATTCATCGTCCCGCAGCTTCACTTCCTTGGGATGAAAGGTGTTAGAGGGGTCTGAAAAGTAATGTCACAACTAAGAAACCTTGAAGACATCGTGAATAGACCTATAACTATGAGGTAACTACAATTGATAGGCAATGGGACCAGACCTCTCTAGAATCTCAAACAGACTGATGTATCTCGGTGAAATATTACTCTGTCTCTTGATTCTCTTATGTCCCAACCTTAGTGCAACATGTAAGAAAACTCGATCCATGAACTTGAACTATATAGGTCATCTGTGGTGATCGACATAATATTTCTTACAATACTATGAATTATCCATCTACTTTTGAATCAACTAGACCTGCTCATAAATCTCCTACACAAGACATGGTCTCAGTAAAGAGGCGTCACCCACCTCCAGTTAGCATAGGGGTGATCAGTATGACCTACCGTACAAAGACTCATAAGGTTTCATATCTATATTTTCATAGAAAATGTTATTGTTGGAAAATTCAACCAAGGTAATATGATTCTCCCAAGAGACCCCAAATTCTATGATGCATGAACGCAGTGTATCCTCCATCACCTGTATCGTATGTTATGACTGGCCATCAGTCTGAGGGTGGTATATTGTACTTAGAAGAACCTGTGTACCCACCAAACATTTAAAACTCCTCCAAAAATGAGACGTAAAGTGGGCATACCTATTTTAAGTGATATAATGATGGATCCTATGAAGCCATACCACCTCATAAATATACAGAATCCCAAGACCATCAACACCAAAGGTCTCCTTGATCAACAAAAAATGAGCGACCTTCGTAAGTCTGTCAACCACAACCCATACTGCATTGTTAAATCTAGGTGAACTTAGTAACCCAGCCATGAAATCCATCACTACATCATCCCATTTCTACTTTGAAATATGTAACTATTGTAAAATCCCAGCTAGCTGCTGATGTTCTGCCTTCACCTGATGATAGGTGGAATGCCTTGTAACAAAACCAGCCACCTCTCTCTTCATACCCGGCCACCAGTATTGATGGTGCAAGTCACGAAACATCTTGGTAACTCTAGGATGTACTGGCCAAGCTAAAGCATGAAACTACTGCATCAAATCCTCATGTATTTCCACTGGAACCCTGATACATCCATGGTTCCTCAAGATCCCATCATCACCCACCATCTAACCAGGAGGTGAATCCTCACCTGCAACACTTTCCCACAGGACTAGGCCCTTAAAATCCGATATCCATCTCATCCTCACTCTATCTAGTAGGGTAGAAGTCATAGATAAATAATAATTTAATGTATTTACCTGACTATCATGCACCTCTAAGTGCATATCAGAGAACAACACCATAAGCTACCACTTTCTACGAGCCACTGCCTGTATCTGAGTCCTCCTGCTCCGTACAGCAACCACTGCATTGCCTTTTCCAGGCATGTAGCCAAGCTCGAAGTCAAAACATAGAAGGTATTACGCCCACATTCACTACCTCAAATTGAGATCACATTGAGTAAAGATGTACTTGAGACTTTTTTGGTATGTGTACACCACAAAACAACCCCCCATTAAGTAATGTCTCCAACAATTTAAGCATGAACAACAACAACTAACTCAAGATCGTGCATCACATAGTTACCCTCATGTAGCCTCCACTACCGAGACCCATACGCAGTAACTCAATCCCCTGTATAAGCACTATTCCTAGCCTAATACATGATGCATCGCCGTACACAATGTAACTCCTTCCTGGCTCTGAAAAAATCAGTATCGATGCTGATGTTAACATCCCTTTTAGCTTAGAAAAGGCTGTCTCGCTATAACTTGACCATACATACTTCACACCCTTCTTTGTCAAGCCCGTCATTAGTTTTGTTAAGCATGAGAATTACTATATGAAATTCTTTTAGTAACCAACCATCCCTAGAAAACTCCACACCTCAAAGACATTCTTGGGTTGATCCTAGGTAACCACTTCCCTCACTTTATCTGGATCCACTGATACTCCTGTCTCCGAGATAACATGACCTAGGAAGTCAATCTGATCCATCTAGAAGTGGAACTTTGAGATATTAGTATATAACTGATTCTATCTTAGTGTAATAAAAATTATCTCAAGATGTGTGGCATGGTCATGTCTATTATGAAAATATATCAAGATACCGTCGATGAAACCACCACAAAAGAACCCAAGTAAGGATGGAACACTCAATCCATTAGTTCTATGAAAGTCGTGGGTGTGTTCGTGAGACTGAATGGAATAAAAAAATACTCATATAGACCATACCTACTCAAAAATGTGGTATGAGGTATTTCTGAAGATCGAACATGTACCTGGTCATATCCGGACATTAAGTTGATTTTCAAGAACACCCTGACTCCTAAAATCTGATCAAACAGGTCATCTATCTGTGGAAAGGGATACCATTTTTCAACCATTAGCTGGTTCAATTTCCAATAGTCCACACATATCTTGAGGTTATCATCCACCTTCCTAAAAAAAGGACTAGAGAACCCCACAAATAAATACTAGGTTGAATAAACCCCTTTGACTCAAAATCCTCTAGCAGCCTCTTGGACTCCTGCATCTCTATCATAGCCATCCTATTAGGAGGAATGGATACCGGTGCATCTCTTGGCACTAACTTGATAGAGAACTCTACCTATCTTATCTGGGGTAAACCTGAAAAGTCATCCAGGAAAACATCCCTGAAACGATCAACCACTGGAGGGAAATCAATCTGACATGTTCCCTAGTCAACCATATATGAACTTGCAATCTGTACTTTCATCCCGCTCAAACCACATTGCTCAGGTCCATCTTGACTTTTCTGGACATTTCACTCTCCCTTGTATAGGTCTGGAGATGTAAAACTCGCCCTAAGGTGATAGAAATCGACAAAGGATTGAAAAGAGACTAACCAGTCCATTACGAGCATGACATCAAAGCCTGTCATCTCTAAGACATAGATATCCCAAAAGATGTGACACCCACCAACCTCAAGGGGGAACTCCTTAAACTAATGAACACATACCATCCTTATCCCTAACATAGTTTCTAGCATCATAAAATCATCATAAGAGAAGACACAGATCCCAAGGCTCTCTACAATGGACACATATATAAAACTATGCGAAGCCCCTATATCAAAGAGTGCAGAATATAAAATGGAGGTGACTAGAATAGATCCTCTAACAGTAGAAGGTCTAGGATTCTACACATCCTAGGTCTACTATACTATAAAAGTCTGGAATGTACTATGACCTTGTGACACTGTTTGTCTACCCTGAGCTGATCCACTCTTTTTTTTATGAAAACCTACTGTCTAGTGACCTTGACCATGACCACCTCCTCGGCCTGATCAGCCTGAAGTATTCCAATTCATTGATTAATGGGAAGCCACTGACCCTGCTCATTAATATGAATTTAGTGCATAACCTCTCTCACTAGATGCTGGTCGAAACGCCCTACAGTAGTGCTATAGATGTCCCATCATGCTGCAAGATTGGCACTTGACTGGGTCTATCAAACACTACAGTCTCATATTTCCAACACTATCACATTGATAGCACCTTTCTTGGCTACTGGAAGAAACATTCTAACTACTTGTATCACCATGAGAAAGCTCCATACAATACTTCTTTCTACCTGTTGAGATAGTACTAGATCTTGGCACCGAACCGCCTTGGTTTGCAACTCCAACTTCCCGCAGATTACACTCGATAATTAGTTCTTGATTCATGATGGCATATACAGAAGGCAACCATAAAATATTCAACTACGATTAGACATCATAAATAATACCATCCTCGAATATATTAGCCCTATATGTCTAGTCACCCATCAGAATAGGTGCAAATATCTAAAGCTTAGTGAAATGGGTAGAGTTGTCCATCACTGACATAACGCCCTGATCTAGATGCATGAACTCCAGGGCTCTATCACCCCTCAATTTCATGGGGAAATAGTTGTCATATAATACCATCTGAAAATCTCCCCATTCCATGTCTTAATGATACTATGTATTTGTGATTACATCCCACCACCTCTTGGAAGAATCACACATCATATAAGTCGTGAGCTTGACCATCCTCTTAAAAGGCATCTCCAAATTTTCAAAGATCGTACGAATGGACTCCAGTAATGACTCTGCAGCCTATGGTCCACCATCGCTTAAAAACGTAGGCGGATGCTACTCCTAGAATACCCATGTCAAGACTTCCATAGACATGGAAGGCTAAGGTACTCCCTAGAAGGTCTGTATAAACCTCCTGAAGCCTTCAAAGAAATGTGCATCTTCACCTATGTCTGATATAATAGCTAGTGCAATGACTGGAACATCTGGAGGATCCACTAGTATCCCATCGACTACCACCTCCGAGGTATGCTCATTTCCACTCTCCTATCATACAACCGGTGGTCATCATGGTGGAATTCCTCTGTAAATTCTAGCACACACACCTTAGTATAATCTATATTCATCAAGGTATGAAGTTCAAGATCCTAAGGACTAAATAGGAGAATAAAAACCTCAAAAGTTCACAAAATATGAGTAAAAACGTGTAGGAACCATGCATGGTGTGTGAACTTAAGCCCTTACATGGTCGTGTACTCCTTCTGGACTAGGCATGCAAACACCCTAGGTACACGACATGTCCCCTTAAACTTTCACACGTGCATGTAATTATTCCTTCCTTGGTCGTGTAAAATTACTAGGTACATAGTGTGTCAGGATGAAACATGGAGTGTACTCAAGGCTTCCCTTCTGGCCATGTACTTTTACATGTCTACATCCACACTGGTCTACCTATGAAAAACTACACAGGGTGTACATAAGTTACATGGAATGTTCTGATCAAAACTCATTAACCTGTGTTTTCTCTCACAGGACTGGTAACACAATCATCTACCACCTAACATGTACTTTAAGTACACGGTGTGTACTTCAGAAAAGTTATCTCTTCTTGAACAGAATAACACATGGCGTGTGTTCATAGGACCACACGCTATGTTGTCTAGTTTTATGAACAGTGAGTCTCAAAAACTTCCCTAGAACCCCTGTTTTTGAAAAATAAAGTAATGATGTGCTAAATTATGATATGTGGGGGCCCATAATCCCTGCAAATCGATGATTTGAATGGAAATATATCATAAAACAACACAATTTATATTCCATGGATGAAACATGATCCACTAATTTCTGATCCAAGAGGGACTATACTCCTTAGGGATCAAAGTTTGGAATCCATAAAATTCAACCATAACATATACCAATGTACCAATCACAATAGCATGCATATATATCATGATACATATCACAATAGCATGCATATATAGCATGAAATCTATCAAAACAACATGCAATCAGTAATTCTCCTAAATGACATGAAAAGAATGCATGGCATGATATTTCTAATAAGTGCATATATGATTCATGTGATGGAATACCCTTATCTCATCTGGTTGAAACAAAATAGAACCAAAATAATATCAATAATAATAATACAAAACAAGTGTGTCACCCAATAGTGAAAACGAATCAACTGTAATAGCTCAAAATCCAAAAATTACAATTTCATTCAAGGTAATTTGGATTTTCCCTGTACATAGGGTAGCTACTCCCAGGAAAAGATAATTACCAAATTCCATTTCCTTTACATCATCACCAAACAGTAAATAAAATGAATAAATAAATACTCTGATACCACTTTTTAATGTCTTAGTTCCATATTCCACTCAACTGGTGCTTCGTACCATGTTTTCCACATGGCCTCAAGTACACTTCCCCAAATTCCAGAAGCTTCCGTCCAACAGTGAGGTCCTAGAGTGTGATAGTGGGGAAACTATTCCCTCATTGACAATGTGTAACAAATAAAATAATAATATACAATACCGGAAGTAGTAAAAAATATATAACTGAAATAAATAGCAGAAGACTAATAAGCTAAAAAACCAAGAATCATTCAATACAAAAGATTACGCAAAATGTTATGTTCTAATAAAACATCCCAAATAGGTACACTGCAAAAATACAAAATATATGTTCAAAAAACAAAAGAAACAAAGGAAACTAAGAAGCATCACAAGCCTTAGCTCAGTCCCAAGATCTCTTGCTCCTAAACGACATATCAAGTACCTGTAGAAGGGAGATTCACCTTATCGAAACCTACAATAATATAATCTATTTGGGTCCAAAGTATGTCCCAAACATGGTGTGATAAAAAAATACCTATACGTAACAACCAAATATCTATTACTATCTATCAATGAACATGTGTAACAAGTAGTGTACAAAAAGGAAAAGTAGTAAACTTTTAATTACTCAAAAGTAAACAATCATACAAGTTATGTTTTCCATTTTCAATCATTATGTTCATTTCAACCATTCAATTACATTGAATTATATAAGTTTCGAGATATGTCCTAAGCTCATCAATCCTCCGTACAAAGAAAACACAACAAATACCACAGAAGTCTATCTAAACAATAAAGTGAAGTCTGAATCCAAGATTTTGCTTTGGTTTGGTAGACGTGTCATATATAATTCCATTTCAATAATATTTTCAATATCTTTCCCAAAATAGTAGAAAAACCCTACTTTCATGCATAACCGAATCCTTTCCCTCATGCCTAATGAATCCTTTCCCAAAGGCATAACAACTCCTCACCCACTGGCGTAACAAATCCCTTCCCATAGGCATAACAAATCCTTTCTCACAGGCATAACAAATCCTCATCCACATTCATAACAAATCAGTCAAGGTCAAGCCTGGTAGATCAACATTTCTACATATTAAAAAAAACATATAATTACACTATTACATGGTTAACATATAACAACTCACATTGGAATCACTCATATTAATCAATAGGTGAATTAAATTATCACAAGGATTAAATGATAATTGGCATATCATGGGGAAATGGGGAAATCACTAATCCCAAACCCATTAATCAAATCAATCAAAATTTACCACAATTGTAACTCCATTATAATGTAATTAAAACTTAACAACCCAATAAGGGGAACAAGGAATGCCTCATCGGCAACCTCGTCCAAATGGCCACAAATGGTCATTATAAGGGAATACACCCATGGGGTGGCCCCTAATCAACCCAAAAATCTCAAACACACTTAATTTAATTTAATTTAATTCACGACCTAATCCTAATTAGGCAACAACAAGGTTCAATTTATATTCAAGTTTACACCCTAAACATGGGTGAATTACAATAAGACACTTATAAACAACTCTACATTGATCAAAAGGTTCAAGACCACCAACCTCGTCATAGTATGAATCTCCTTGTCCATCATTGGGCTTTGATTTTACCTAGAACTTAGTACATCCACAAAACATGTATAAATGCTTGAACTTAAATAACTCAATCGAGAGAAGAAATTAGGAAGAAAGGCTCAAGTGGAATAGAGTACTCACTAAGAGGATTCCAATGGATCTGGCAGTGTTTGAATCATAGATTTGATGATTAAACGGGAGGAAAAATCCCATTCGGAGTTTCCTAGGCGCACAGCTCATCGAACGAGGTCTGTTTTTGTCCATATGGAAAAATGACGTACTAACCAACTTAATAATCAATTATAAAAAGTACATAGCCTTTACTTTAGATTAAATGCTGTGTCCGTACAAATTATAGGCTGACCATTATGTGGTTGTGTATCGAGATTACAAGGCATGTAGTCTTTCATACATGGCATGTACCTATAAGTACACGACCTGTAGTTCCCAGTCATGTTGGGTAACAGGCCTAAAGCCATCCCCTCGACCTCTTTTCCTCTATTTTATTATGTTTAAACTAGAAAGGAAAGATCCATACCTAAAAGGAAGAACTAGGTTCTTACAAAATCATATTCCCTTTGTTCGGGTTCTATAGCAGTATAGAGTGGACTCACATGAAACTTGGGAGTGATAATCATATAAGAAAAAGAAATGGTATAATATCTTCTTATAATCAACCATCTTAAATGAGTCTTTTTAGGGGGATAAAGTGGTATGATAGGATGCATTTTCACACTCATGATTTCATTTTAAATTATTTTAATTAATTAATTAATTAATTGAACATCTAGGTTGAGTTTGGGTGAAATATGGTATTTTTTATGGATTTCCCTAGGAATACAGAAGTTTGCACATGAAACATGCACAATCTCTCTTAAATGGGATAGTCAGGTGGGATAAGGTATCCCCATAACTTTTTTATTGATTCAAAATTATTCTCCCCTAGAAACTAATTTCTATTATTAAATGATTATAATTATATAGATAAAACTTAAGAATCTCCAACCATATTCTCTTAGAATATGTTCATGATGAATCATCTTAAGGGGGTTATTTATATTTAACTATATTTTATTAAATCACATCAATACTTTTATTTTTCATGTTATTTAAACTAATATGGTCTACAAAATATTTATTTTTCATAAATATTAAATATGTTATTCTTATATGGTATTATAATACTATAATTACTTATATTATTATGTAAAGGTATTGGATAGGGTGAGTAGTGAAATACTTCTCGGCGTGTTATGATCAAAAATTATATACCCCCTATGGATGTATGTAGAACTTTTTTTTGACTAACATTGGTAAAGTAAAGGCTCTACTTAATAGTGGTGGGTTCTTATGTTAGCTCAATCCTAGGATTGGTGGAGATGACATGAAGGGAGTTGTCCCTCATATCACATAAAGATGGGTAACAACTATTTTTCTTATTTTCTTTTTTATTACTCATATTGTGTATCACATTATCAGTTTCTCATCTTCTCATACATTTTTTGGTTTATTTTTTGACTATTGGATCCATGTATAATTATGTTTTTGTCTTTGATTATGTTATAAATTTTGTCGATGTTTTTGTTATATTTTTATTATGGTTATTATTAAACCCTTTTACATTCTTACATGTTTTATAGTCCATTAATTCATGATTTTAATTAATTGGTTACATTAACCACTATAGAATGGTGAGGTCATGTTGGGTTCTCGGTTAGGATCCTCTTAGCGATTGTCTATTTTTATTGAAAAAACCTTTCCCAAACATGTATTCTTGATTACCAAGAACTATTTTATAGCCTATTGGGATCATAAATCCCCTTTAGTCCATGTCATATTCCATTTAGGGTATCAAGGTTATGGGTAGATCAGGTTAGTTTTTGAAATTTTCTCTCCATTTGTAAAAGAAAATAGTCTTTGGATGATAGAGTAATAAATAATTATATTCCACTAATAATTTTTTTATCTCTATATATACCAACAAACATAGATAAAATTTATAATTTAACATACAATGAATTCCTACCAATTTAAATTTAAACATATACAAACCATATCCCAATGTATTAAAAAAAGTATAATGTTATTTTTTATACATATCTTCTGGAACATTGATAATAATTTCTAAATAGAGCTTCTAAAATTATTATTTCATGGAATCCTCTAATATTATTGAAGATAGAATAGTGTTTTTAATTATATTTCCACACTATATATTGTAAGTAGTGACTTAACCAAACTCATTTTTTGGTTTATTTCCTTAAACATCAAACATAGGTGAACAAATAATATCTCTAACTCATAATATTTATTAAAAATTCCATCTCTATTGTTTAAAGGTGGAGTCCATATTGAATATGGTATTTGGTTTATGGAGTGGAGGATTAAGTTTTTATGTGTCATTATTTAATGGTAGAAATATTAATTCATGTTAATTAGAAAGGGGGTTGTTTATTGATTAGAAAATTAATATTTCAAGATAGGAGGTATATGAGGAATTCCTTCACTTTCATCAAATATATTTTTGGACATTTGGCTTTTTATTGATCCCCCACTGTTGTCTAAAAATAATAAATCGGTGGGTTTTGTTATAAAACATGTGTTAAGGGGTATTAAATTGGGAAGTTAGGAATATTAAAATTTTTTGGTGATGGTTAATAGAATATAAGGATTCTATATGTGTGAAAAAGGTTTAATAAAGTATATTTTTTAGGAAGGAGAGTTTAAATACGTTCAATAGATGTTGGTTATGATGGTGGGGGTTAGGGATGATGAATTATGGATGAAGGTTTAAGGTAAAAATTGGCAAGGACCTTTAACACCCTCTCAAAAAAAATTATAGACTCATAGAAACCATGATACCGTGGCATATGGAATGGTTTATTATTAAAATCAAATATGGTATTTGAAAATATAGGCACTATAAGGACCCACATCACATGGTTTTCTATGGAAATTCATTGAAAATATAGTGTTTTTTGTTTTATATTTTTTTCATAAAATCCATGATATAGTGTTTAGAATATGCCATAGAGGTTATGTGTTATAGGTAAAATAATAATATAATTATACCAAACATATTTTTTGGGTCATGGTTCTATAAGTAAAGTTAAAAATTCCCTATTAACCATGGGTTTGAGGAAAATGGGCATTTTGGTAGTCATGGGTTTTGGGTAGTTAGGGAAAAGTGGGTTTATAGATCTCTACAATGTGATCTATTTTCATGTTTTTATGGGGGAAATTAGGATAGTTTTTTATTCTAAATTGTAAATTAAAAATGGGTTATTTAGGATATGATTTTTATTATATTATGAGAAAAATGGGATAATTGGATAAACCATGACATGATATGACTTATGGTAATGAATTTTTTGACAAGATCCCTACCCACCATAGTTTTTCATAACCACATCACAATTATCTGAAATAAATTTTTTTTCAAATTAGGGTCAAAAAACATATAAGTAAATGGTCGAGGTAGGTAAATGATGATTCAAAGATTCAGGTACATATAGAAAGTGGGTGAAGGTCCATGAGGGTTACCCAAAATATAGTAAGAATATGTTTTACATCACCCATTAATAAAGAGGTCTAAAATATGACCAATATATAGTTTGATATGGTATTTTGGATTAGGTTTTTAAATGTTTTCAGAAAATAGGTATGGTTTTATGGTTTAGAAGATTTTAGCTTCAAGGGTTAAGATTAGAAAAACCATAACCATGGTTAATATCCACCATGGAATTATTTTTTCATATTATGAACATTTTTTCTTATATAATTCATTATATATTTCTTTAATTATTCTATAAAATTAAAAATAATTCAACTAATTTTAAGGGTTTGGGTAGATTTTGGGGTTTTCACAACTTTACCGTGAATACTTTATAAAAATAATATCCTAAACTAAAAAAATTGTAAATAATTTCATGGTCCTATAAATTAAAAGTTTGTTTGGTTTTTGAAAATATACCTATATTTTCTCTAAGTAAATGCCTCTTTTAAATTAAAAATCTTGACATACCATTGGTTCCTTAGGTAAAATTAATGTATATAATACATCCCTATTGAAATGGTTTTATAAAAATATTTAATCATTTAAAATTCCTTGTGGATTGGCTGTAGATACCAAAAATGGGGTGAGTTAGGTGTTGTTAACTTTTAATATTTCTATTTTGTGAAATAAACATATCCTATAAATATTGACACTCATCCTTTCATAATGAAAGAATAAAATAGAAGAACACAAGTCACAAAATATTTTTTTTCATTGTTTGACCTCAGTGTGAAAGTCCACTACTTAAAATGTCTTGTTTCTATCTTGGTCCATAGATTTCTTAATTTAATAATAAAACCAAATAATAATGGGTAATGTTGTTTAATCCTTCTCAAATAGTACAATAATGTCATATTTGTCGTGGATTTTATGATAGATCCTTTTAGTTATAATAAAAAAAATCATAGAACCATTTTTGAAAGGCCTCAAATATGTTTTGGTTACTCTAACAATAGATAAAAATATTCCTCTTCGAGGAATCAAAGATGTTTAGAGAATTTAATGATCAAATTTTCAAGAAAAATAAAATAAAATCATAACAAATTAGGTAAGAGAAAATTTCTATTAGTTTTCTTCTCACATCATTTATATCCTTGATGGTTTTCTATGTTCAACCATTAAATGCTTGAGTTTGACAAGTTTCTCAAATATCTCTAGTGCACCAACTTTAGACTTGAATACTTTAAGTTCTCAAATATTAATCTTTCTCAATATACCCTCCTCTCTTTTTATTAGTCTCAAAATATCATCTCACTTTGATAAACCTTTTTTTTCAAGCCATAACATATATTTTTAGGTCCTTTTCAATTTTCTAGAAATAGAAAAATTAAAATATGTATTGATCCTTCACATAGAAATCATAATGATTATATAACCATTTTAACCACCCAAGATATTTTGATCATATCTCCCTAACATGGTCACGTGTATTTTACACCCACATCATTAAAGGTGATATTTTAGAACCACCCTCATCTTTTAAATGGTTAGAAAATATTCGTAGCTCAATAGATTTGAACACCAAATGAAAATATTCAGTAACTTAATTTGGAGAATTTGTATACATTGGAGTATATAAATATATCATTAAACTCAGATTAAATTATACTTCAATACCACATGAATAAAATTCGTCATTTATTCATTTGAGATATGAAAATTTTACTCACAGCATGACACTTCACATTTTTAAGCTCTAACTAGATTCTCTAATGTTCTTAAATTTCATAGTATAGAGATTATCCTTTAAAAATATATATTGAATCACAACATTATTTTCATATGAATATAAATATCAAAAAAATTACAATTTTCATTTCCATATTTAAAAAATATATAATTTATTCATTTCTAATATATTTATATTCCCATAAATTCATCTCAACGTGACCTTATTTTTAGCAGTCATGAAGAACCTCTTATCAATACACCATCTTGAATAAAAATAGTTTACATGTTTTAATCGATGAAAAATATCTCAAGTATCATTTTTTTAATTTTATATTTAGAATAATTAGTTTTAAATCTCAAAATTTTCATCCTATAGTAATATTAAAACTTCTAAAAGTGTTTCTCCTTATGAATTCCCATCCTTATGTTGTCTCATACTTAAGAAGATATTTATTACCCTTAAAAATTTATGCACGATCCTTACACAGATACATATCATACTTATAAAGTCTCAATATAAGGACAAATGATCCTTACATTAACATAATCAATCTTATGAAGATAGTATTGATCATTAAAAATACACACAACATCCTTACAAAGTAGGGGTTCAACCTTATGTTTCTTTATTCATGCTTACATATATCAGGATTCATCCTTAAATTGTTTAGGATTAATCATTATAAATTTTAGAATGATCCTTATGAACTTACTGATCATCCTCATAAAGTGGAGGATGATCCTTACAAACTCACCCATTTTCCATTTTTCATACTAAATAACTGAATTATAGAATAACTCAAATAATCAATGAATTACTTCAAATAACCTATAGGATATTAAAATCATCTAAATTTTTTCCAACCAAATCCAACAACATATCAGAAACCATCAATAATTATTTATTCAATGTTAGGGCTATTCAATCTCCCCATTTGGATTTATTTTCAATATCTTTTAATATATTTTCAACATAACTTGGATATTATAAAAACACTCAATTCTACTAAGAATAATCAAACAATAACCTCTCACAAATGATATTTTTTACACCACACTACTAAATAGGGTAATTTATTTGATATAATTATGTATCTTAATGATAAAAAATTATAGATAAGTTGCATAGATAAACCACCATAAATTAAAACATCCAATATTCGTTCCTTTAACATATTTGGAAATAATAATATATTATGATTAAAAATATATAATTAAAAATAACACTTACCCTTTTAAAATAGAATAACACCCCATTGACAAAGGAGATACCTCTTGCTAAAAGTTTAGCACTTTCTCTCCCCCTTTGACAACATAATCCAATTTTTTTAGAGGTAGTTTCCACACTTCTTCAAGTTAGAGGTGAAAAATGAACAAGTATTTTCTACCATAATTCCTTTAACCTATCTCTTAGAATTATCTTGGTAAAAATATCTACAAATTTATCTTTGGTGTAAATATATTCAAGTTAGACATCTCCATTTTCCATAATACATTTAATAAAATAAAATATGATGTAATTATTATTTAATATTGATTATTACATAGGATTATTAGAGAGATTAATATCACTTTAATTATCATAATAAATATTTAGTGGATACTTAATATTAATTTTCAAATTGTAAAAATAAACTTGAATCCCTAAAATTTGTGTGTAAGAATGTATTCTTTCAATATAATATATATAAGCTATACTTAGTAAATCTAAATTTTCATTATATTTATGAAATATGACACAATATCCCTAATAATGAATCAGAACCATTTATAAACATCTTATCAATAAAATATCCTATGTAGTCATCAAATATGTATCCCTAAAAATGAAAATAAGATCCACTTATACACAGTAGGCCATAGTTCAAAGTTACTTCGATATATCATAGTATTATTTTAGCTACCAGCATGTGATTCCCTTTAGTATCACTATAAAATATTTCAAATAAAGTCACAATAAATAAAATTTCCAAAAATTATACAGTAAGATATTATAGGAAACCAATAATTCTTTTGAAATATTTTATATTCAAACTGATTCTTGCTCTATATTTGTTTATATTAGTACCAATTTCAATGGGTTTTGATATTTCTTTATAATCTTCCAGGATAAATTTTTTTAAATATTTCCTTGTTATATTTCTCTTAAGATAAGAAATTTAATTCATTGTTTTATAAAATTCATAGTCCCAAGAATTATATCATCTCACCAAACATTGACTTATGAATTCTATTTCATATATTTCTAAATATCATAATAAAGATACTATTTTTTCTTAAGAAAATATAATTTCATCAACATATACACTGATTATAGAAGTATTTGTGGAAATATATTTCATGTAATGGTTGTTATCAACCTTCCCTTATGAGAATTTAATATTCCTTAAACTTCCATCTATCTTGGAATACTAGTATCTAGGGGTATGTTTCAGAACATATTAATATTTCTTAAGTCTTACCATTATGAAACCTTATTTTTATAAAATAATCTATCAGGTTGTTCAAATAATTTCCTCTTTAAGATCATTATTTAAGAAGCCACATTTCACATATATTTGATAGATCTTGTAATATATATGTATTCTAAATAAAATAACATTATAATGATTTTAATAATTTCTACTAGTGAAAACGTTTCTTCTAAATTAATTATTTCCATCTTTGAGTATCCTATGAAAACTATTATTTCATCTTTTGTTGTATTTATTATTTTTATTCATTTTTTTTCAAAAACTAACTTGGTTCCAATCACATTTTCTTACTAGGTATTTAAAAATATCTTATATGGATTTATTCTCAATATTTTCAAGTTATTAATTCATATTAGTGATCCATTCCTCACTCTCAACTACTAAAAAAATAGTTTATGCTTTAGCCTGCGAAATGAGTGTCGATTAGTTTTCTAGTATCAATCTTCTTTTATTTGTATCAGTGACTATTGGTTTTGAGTGATATTTTAATATTCAACAAGATTATTGAATCTATGATTTATTAGTGTCCAATTTCCCATATTCTCATCATCATTACTAGCTTGATCTAAATCAAATTCAATTTTCCTACTCATTTTCATCTTCTTCAACAATATTTATTTCCCAAAAAGTAAATGTTGTAAGATTCAACATTATCATATTATTCCTCAATTAAAATATCTATTTTCTCTAATTTTAAATTATTTTAACATTATAAGACTAAATTTATTTATATCCTTTTGTTTTATAATTTTCATCCACTCCAATTTGAAAGGTCGCCCGTGAAGATGTCTTCTTCTTCTTTCTCTTCAAAATTACCTATAATTGTCCCTTCGATCTTCATGAAACATGTTCTTATAATGACTTTAAATTATTTTATAGTTATATTTTTATTATACCACTTTTCATATGGTGTCATATGAGTTTTAGGACGAAAAAGACACCTTTTTTGGATATTCACATGAGTACAAATTGTTTCTCAATAGAAATATTCTATACGTTTTTTCTCAGCTGGTATAATCCTTCCCATCTAAAAAATTATCCTACTTTCCATTTAGCTATACTATCTTTTTTCAGTGTATAGTGTGTTATATTGATCCTTTATATTATTCTTAACATGATAAATTTCAAATTCATTGAATGTGTCTTCTCTCCTATTTCTTAACTTCAGTTTCTTTATATATACACCAATACCCATCTCAAATTGTCTTTGGAAGTATTTTAACATTTTTCTTAATTTTGAATTGTGTATCTCGAATAATGAATTACCAATACTAATGTATTCATCAATGGAAATAATGAAATATGGATCAAAACTAATTGACTTGTGTCTCATTGGACCACAAACATATGAATAAATAATCTCTAGAGGTCTAGTGAAATGTATTTCCAATATCATGTGTGTCCCTAGAACCATTATACCTCTTTAAAAAGTTTTGAAATAGATTCTATTTTTATTTTGAGTTAGGTAAGGCCTCCCAAAACATTATGTTATGAGATTTTACCCTTATTTCTTTGATTATGGTGGTTAAGTCTCTTATACCATAGATTATTTTCATCCTTGGAACTCAAGTAGCATGAATTCGTTGGGTCGCCAATTGAAAAAAAATCCCACTTATTTTTTTACCTTAGGTAATGACCCTTCTATATTTATAGTTCCTAATGATGCATGAAATATTATAAAATAAGAATTAATTCTAATCATAAAACAATTATACCAGTCTATGTAAATTGTGTTTCATCCATTATATAGAAAGAGTATCTTTTCATTTTAGCTTCATTGAATCAATTTCAATACTTACAACACCTTTGACTTTTAAACAACTATCATTAACAAATATCACTACTCCTCCTTCATTATATTCTATATTATTTGATATTTTAGTTTATTTTTACATGTGTGTGTAATAATAACTATCCAATATCCATGGTTTTCCTCCCTTCATAGCTTTCATTGAACTCTCAATAAAATGGAAATATTCATCATGATTTTTCTTTTGAAATATTTTCCAATTTTATTTACAATAAGACTCTCCATAAATAATTTCCATGAACTTATTAATTTTTTTCCTAGTTTCTCACAACTATACAAAATTTATTACAATCAAAAAAATATTTTTATTTGATAGATCTGATGATTTTATAATCACTGTGTGTCTCTTATGTGATTCATTACTTTTTATATAACACTATTTCCATTTGATTCATACCTTATTCTAAGTAAAGAAATTTTGTACCAGTAGGTGTATTCCCTATGAACAAAAATCATACTATACCAGAAATAACCACTAAATATAAATCTTCTAAAATAATTGATATTATTTCCAAGAATACTATTTTCTAGAATTTTAAATCTAGAGTATATTTTTGATTTTAACATACTTATCTATAAGGGAGAAAATGTTTCTTAGCATTATAAATTATTATTTTACGCGTGGGTAATGTTTATCTCCACTTTTCATGGCTCAAAATGTTCCATAATTATAATTAATACCTACATTTTTAAACAAAATAGATGTATAATTAGATTTTCCTATTACATTTTAACCTAATCATTAGTGGTTCATTATTCAACCACTTTAGATGTTTTGTTTTTAAAATTAATATATTTTTTGAAGTTTTCCTTTATATTATTTGATTTATTTTTTTCTAGAATGTATTTTTATTATATATTCCCACAATTATCTTCTTTTAAAATATTTTTTTCCTCAATATCTTTCATGATATTATAAATATTTGTAACTTCCATCTTGGATATCTTGATCTCATTAGTAAGTTCAATATCTATTCTGAGAAACTATTCTTCTAAATGAGAATTATTTCAATATCTTTTCTTTATCAATTTAATTTCTTCCTTGATATTTGTGTTATGATTAATAAAATCTTCCAGTTTAGATCTGAGCATGTACTCTATATACTTTTCTTCAACTCCTTTCTCATCACCACTTGGTGAGATTTTATGATTCTTAATAAATGGCATGAAATTAGTGATTTTCATAATAGATTATTCTTCAGATTGAATACTACAATACTAATCACCCTATTCTTCTTTACTCGTAAAACTTCTTCTTTTACATATTTGGAATTTATTCATTCAAAATATTTATAAACATATTTATATATTTTACTCAAATTATTATTTTGTGGATTCTCATGTTGATCATTAGTTTCATACTATATAGTCTCCTTTATTTGGGTAGTTTATGGAAAATTTTCCAATGAAAAAAAATTAAAACACTTGAGTGCGAGTTTACATTTTTATTTTTTCTTTACTTTTATAAAATTATTTGAGATAAGTTACATGGTAATCCAAATAATTTTTTTCATTTTAAAAAATAAACCACTTTTTGGGAGAGTGGGAAACCTTACAAACACCTCATACAAGATTCAAACACATCCATATAGAAATACAAGATCATTAAAAGACACATTCAAATTTGAAAATTCAAATTCAAAAACTGAAAACTCATACCATGGGCAAAGTAAACCACCCGAGAAACCCAAAATGAGAGAATCCATGTCACCATCACCACCATAATCACCTCGTCGACCTTGTCGATTTGTCACCATCACTCCCTTCACATCGACTCATCACTATCAAATCATCATCAGCGACTTGTCACCGTCAGCTACACTTCGTCATAGCCAGCACTGAACCCCATAATCATCACCAATTGATCGTCATCAAAGATCCGATGACCGGAACGAACATAGATGATTCATCACCGTCAACCTCCTAGAGCTGTATGCGGCGATTTTAGGCGTATGGGTTTTTTTAGTTTTATGAGGTAGGTTGAAAAATATTTGGGGAAATGGGGTTTTCCAGCGCCAAATGAAGTGGTGCTGGACAAAAAAAGGGAAAAGTGCCACATGAAGTGGCGCTTTGACCCCACACCCCCAAACCTGATATATATATATAATAAATTTATTTATTATAATAAATATAAAAAAAATACAAAAAATACATAATTATATTTTTTATAATAAATACAAAAATTATAATAAATTTACTTATTTATAATAAATATCTAATAAATATTATAATATTATTATAATAAATATACATTTTTTATACATTTTTTATACATTTATTACAAATATTATAATGTTATAATATTATAATATTCATTATAATAAATATATAATAAATGTTTTAATAAATACTATTATAGTAAATGCACAATAAATGTATAATAAATGTATAATAAATATTTATAATACATTTATATTTATAATAAATACTTATTATAATTAAATATAATAATATTTATAATAATGAATATCTAATAAATGTATAATGAATATTATTATAATAAATATACATTTATAATATCTATTATAATAAATATTATTATAATATTTATTATAATAAATTTATAATAAATATTTATGATAAATTTATTATAAATGTATATTTATTATAATAAATATTATAATATTTAATTATAATAAATAAATATTTATATTAATATTTATAATAAATATACATTTATTTATTACAATAAATCTACATTTATTTTATACATTTATTATAATAAATATGTATAATAAATGTATAATAAATATTACAATAAATTTATTTTTTAATTATAATATAATAAATGTAATATGTAATTATGAATCTTTATTGTATAATTATCATATCTATGAATAATTATATACTATAATTATATAATTATAATTATACATTTATTTATTATAATAAATATACATTTATATAAATATTATTATAATAAATATTATTATAATATTTATTATAATAAATTTATAATAAATATTTATAATACATTTATATTAATATTTATAATAAATATATATTTATTTATTATAATAAATCTACATTTATTTTATACATTTATTATAATAAATAAATATTACTAATAAATGTATATTTATAATTATAATATTTATAATTAATGAATATATTTATTAAAATATTTTTATTTATATTTATATTTATAATTAAATTTATAAATATATATTTTGAATTTATTATACCTTTAAAGATATAATATTTATAAATACATTCATATAATTATATTTATTTATAAATATATTCATTATTTATATATATATATTTATATAAATTTATAAATATATATTTTGAATTTATTATACCTTTAAAAATATAATATTTATAAATATATTAATTATTAATATATATATATTTATATAAATAAATATATTTATTTAAATATATTTACAAATATAATCATATAATTATATTTATTTATAAATATATTCATTATTTATATATATATATTTATATTAATAAATATATATATATATATATAATTATAAATAAATATAATTATATGAATATAATTTAAATTTATTTATAAATAAATATTCATGAATATAATACATTTATTATAAATATAAATTAATAAATATATATTTATAAAATGTATTGTATTTATAAATATATTTAATAAATGTATATTTATAATAATTGTATTACATTTATAAATATAATAATAAATGTATTGAAATACATTTAATAAATATACATTTATTAGAAAAAATACATTTATTAAATACATTTATTATAATGAATTTATAAAATACACTTACTAAATACATTTATTTAATAAATGAACTATATTTATAAATATATTTAATAAATATACATTTATTATAAATACAATACATTTAATAATTGTATTTAATAAAAATAATACATTTAATAAATATACATTTATTATAAATACAATATAATACATTTAATAAATATACTTTTGTTATAAATACAATACATATACTAAATATACATTTATTATAATACATTTATTATAATAAGTGTATTTAATAAATATAATACATTTATTAAATATACATTTATTACAAATACAATATATTTAAATAAATGTATTTGATAAATATAATATAAATTTATTATAAATACAATACATTTATTAAATATAAATATACATTTATTACAAATACAATATATTTAAATAAATGTATTTGATAAATATAATATAAATTTATTATAAATACAATACATTTATTAAATATAATGTATACATTTAATAAATAAACATTTATTTAATAAATACAATACATTTAATAATGTATACATTTATTAAATAAATGTATAATTAATAATAAATATTATTATATATTTATTGTATTTATTTTATTATACATTTATTATAATTAAATATTTATTATAATTAATATTTACTATAATTATATAATTATTATATTTTTGTATTTATTATATTTATATTTCTCTAATTATTATAATTGTATATTTATTATATTTATTTATTTAGTACAATTATATATTTATCAAAATTATATATTTATTATAGTTATTATTTTTATCATTATAAATTTATTATAATTCCATAATTTTAATTATAATAATTACATAATTATAAATATAATAAATATAGAATTATAATAAATGTATAGTTATAAATAGAATAAATATATAATTATAATTAATATATTATAATTAATGTATGTGTTATATTTATAATAAATATAAATAAATAAATTATTATAAAAAACATAATTTATTATAATTTATTTATTCATGTATTTATTATAAAACCCTAACCCATTAAACTAAAAAAAACCCTACGGGCTAAATTACCCGCTGTATGGTCAAACTCACATTCCAAAAAAAATGAGAAGACCACCGCCCACATTCGCCTCAGAGAGGGTAGTGAGG
The DNA here is from genome assembly GCA_963277665.1 of Viscum album. Lineage (NCBI taxonomy): Eukaryota > Viridiplantae > Streptophyta > Magnoliopsida > Santalales > Viscaceae > Viscum > Viscum album. Next base: position 58,689,975 of record OY728123.1, read on the forward strand.
TCCTGGATCAAGAGCAGAGAATCGAGCAGACAATGCCAGGTTAGAACTGTTGGAACCACCTTGTGTATAGGTTTGTATTTGTTGTCAATCGTTGTCAATGAAATATCAAAATGAAAGAGATCAATAAGTACTCCAATAAAATGGAGGAATGGAAGCTCACAATGAAGGAGATCATGAAGTACTCCGATGAAGTAGAGGAGTAGCGACTCAGACGATTGTTGTACTGATCGTAAGTTCAAAGAACTTGTGTCAAAGGTGATACATTGTTTACAACAATGAAGAATGTGGGGTGCAATTCATCTGAGGTCGATTAAAGAAGAATGAGGTGAGAACCATGCAAGAGACTTCTTGAAGAATAAGATCACATGTTTAGCATGAAGTTGATCATGACGGTTGAAGAAGAAGACAATGTGCAATGATTGGAATTCTGCGATAGCCATGCACATCACATTGTCATAGAAGATGATGATGCTAAAGATGTTCCTTCAAAGACTACATATCACAATAGTGGAGGTTGTGATAAAAGCAGAAGTGTTGCTGAAGTATACAGATCACCAAGAAGAAGCGCTGTTGAGGTGATCGTCCTTGTCGACAAAGAAAACAGACGACATACAAATTTGTTGGAAAAAGAGATTCTATGGAGGCAGGTCGAGTTCGCGGACTGTGGATAATGATCCATGTTTCATTCAAGGAACGTAGAAAAAGGAATGGATGAACTGGAGGCGGAAAAAAAGAACAACATTGAAGGTGGCGCCGTTTTCCAGTGTTTGCCAAATTTTTGGGGTCCAAAATTTGGAGGTTGGTGAGCATCGCGAAAAGTGTATTTCCAGGAAGATCATAATTTAATATGGAAAAGGAATGAGTTTCGTGAAGATGGGATGCATGGACTGGATTTCGCGAAGACCAGAAGAATGGAGTCGGTGAGTCTTCGCGATTACGTCAAGCTTCGCGAACGACAGCGGCTGGAGAGCTTCGCGGCGATGAAGGGATTTGCGAGGGAGCTTCGCGACGAAGGCGCGAATTAATGTTGGGCTTCGCGAAGGGAGCTTCGCGGCGCTGTCGCGAAGGTATGTTGACTGTGATTTTTCGTGACTACGTCAAGCTCTGCGAACGGAAGATTGTCGTGGAGCTTCGCGATTTGGACAGAATTCCAGCAGAAACTTTGGAGCTTCGCGATTTGAGATGACGTGGCGTTGACTTTGAATGGAAGGGTCGAGGGTCGGTGGAATCGCCTATAAATAGAGGCCGACCCCCTCAAGAGAAGTATAGAGAGCTCTCAACGAAAAACTATTTCTCTCGGTTCGCAAAGGTCACTCGCGAAGGTAGTTTTGCTTCGCGAAAGTTGAGCTTCGCGGCGGCTATCCGAGCTCCGCGAAAAGGTTGCGCCCCGCGTTGGCTCATTGAGCTTCGCGAAGAGGCAGGAGCTTCACGGTGACTTTCCCAGCTCCGCGAAAAGAGTTCTCCCCGCGTTGGCTCAGTGAGCTTCGCGAAGTGGCAGGAGCTTCGCGATAGCCAAGCATTGCGAAGGCTTGAGCGTCGTGAGAGTGCTTTGCGATTGAGCTTTGCAAAAAGGCAGGGGATCTGCTCAGAATTGCTTGAGCTTTCCAAAATTGGGAGTCGTGCGAAGTAGGGTACTTTGTGAAGACCCTTTCCTAAGGTTGTTCGCCCAGTGGATAGGGGAAAGAGGAGTATTCATCAGTGGATGAAATCTGGACTTTGACAGAGCATCAATTATTGAGCAATCACACAAGTGATTGTGATTCAGGCAAACAATAACAGGGGATCTAGTGCATTCAGTCATTGCACTAAAGGAGGATTGAACAGAAAAGTGCATCAACTCTGAACTCTGATGCAAGCAAAGTCTCATGCTGAACAGGTGACATAGTACTTCATGTCTATCCATTGAAGAGACTTTCACGTCTATAAACTGTCTGAGACTTCACCCAACGGCAGTGAGCCAGGGGGAGTCAACGGGAGTGACCTGAGGGAAGTAGTGAGCTATCCCTGAACCTTTGTAAAGGCAGTGAGCCTGGGCCATAGTGACTGTGCCCGAACAGTTGTATCCACAGCTAGTGAAGCATAGTGGATTTAGGTACGACCGGCAACCTGTCGGCGTATGTTCCTTGGACATAGCCCTTAGTGGTGAACCAAGTAAAAATAGTTGTGTCATCTGTCTCTGTATGTGAATGTTTAATTGCTGATCATATCCATCATACAGGTTTAAGTAGTTCCTACCAACGTGGGAACAAGATCCACAACTTAAAGAAGAAAAAGTTGTCACCCTGATTCACCCCTCCCCTCTCAGGGTGTCCTGGGGTCCTACAAGAACGCCAGTGGGGCCCACTAGAATCTGTCATCGTTGAGACATTGGCCATCAGACATCTTGACCCATCACAACCCCATCGTTGCTTCAAATAAAATCACTGGAGATCCCTTCCACCGGAGTCTTTCATCAGTGTCGCAATATTTTCATCGTATTTGGCTTTATTTGAGTCCCAGAACCGGTCCAAAAACCCATATCAGCGTTTCTCCACCTTCACGGCCACCATCAACACCAGCGGCGAGCACCACCGAGAACTATCAATGACACCAAAAGATGAACTATGAAGAGAAAATTCATCACCATATTCTTTGAACAAGAAGCACAAAAAAATACAAACAAAAAACCAACTTCATAGAAAAAGATCAACTCAAGAGGCATCTAGAACGAAAGATGCCAAACCACACTTCCCAGAACCTTAGAGAATCCACTACTCCAAATACGACTGGAAGAGGCGCCGAGGAACTCAAGGTTAGAGTAGGGTTCAGCGGCTGGGGGATCCAAACGATTCCATTGTGGAGCAGAAAACTAGAAGAAGACACAACGAGAGCAAGCCAAAGCCAGGAGTGCCAAAGAACCCATTGACCTCCAGAACAACACATGATCCAAAACCCAAAAGAACCGAAGCTCCAGCTCCGACCTGGAGAGGAACAAGGGAACATGGGGTCAGAGCAAGTTTTGAGTAGCCGATGAATTCCACAGTAAACTAATGATGCCGAGAATATTGAAGAAACAACAGGGGAAAACCCCTTACAGTGATCCCTAGAGAGGAAAAAACTGAGAGGAGGAAAAGCCAGATCGGGAGAAAATATGAAGCGGAACAGTAATTCTAGTGGAGAAGAAAGAGGAGAAGGAGGGGGGGGGGAGATGGTTCTGGAGCTACGTAAAGGCCTCCCCCCCATCGAACCGCTACTGAGGAGATGACCTAGAGTGAGAGAGCAATGAAGACACCGACACTCCACCAAGATAAGTGACATGGTTATCTTGAATTATTATCTTTTTTACCTTCACAATAATAATCACATGAATCTTAAAGTTCTTAACATTTGATATTGAAATTCATCATGGCCTAAAATTCTATTTCCTCTTTAGGTTTATTTTTAAATGCATGAGTCTTTTTGATTTCATATATAATTAGAATTGTATAAAATTTATCAAGGGAAATATACTTTATCTTATAATTATGATATTTCAGGATCAATACCATCTAGGAAAATTCTTATCAACTCTTTCATAATGGTAGTCTTTAAGATTTTCTCCATAAACTCTAATATTTTTGAAAATTTTGTTGACTTGAGTAAATTAATCATATATATTTTCATCTTAAATAATTTAAAAATCTTTAAATATACACATCTATATCTAAAATTTGGATTATTTTAATTTTAAATTTCCTTTACATCTATAATCATGTTTTTTCAATACTTCTTTAACCATTTTAAGTACCATAAATTTCGTGAAATGTTTCTCTAAATGTGACATAAGGATGGAATTTATTACAATTCCATTAACCTCAAGATTTACTTTTTTTGTGAATGTCATCTAAGAGCCTATTTAAATGGGTTGAAAACCCACTATCACAATATCCAATACATAAAGGCTATGGGACAAAAGGTAGGGTAGAATATTTTTTTTGAAATAAAAATTCTTTTCATAAAATGTAAGTAAATTTTTTTAGTTCATTGAGTTTATATTATCTAGTTTACACTAGCTGAGGATTTAAGGAAGGAAATTTTGTTCTATGGTAAACATTAAAAGTTTTAATGGATCGAGTGATGACAGCTAGGGGTGAATTAGGTGTTAACCAACTTTTAATATTTATTTTTCATGAAATAAAACCCTAATATTAGTTAAAATATGATCCTATTAAAATTAACACACATACTTTCATGATTAAAGTATAAAATAAAATAACCCAAGGAATATACAGATTTTTACAAGGGTCATCCTAAGTGTGAGAGCCTACTCCTTGCTACAACTGGTTGCTAGAACAATCTACATATTTTCAACTATAATCATAAAACCAAATCATAGTTGGTATGGAGGTATCATCCCTCACATATAGTAGAAACAAATCCTACTAATGACATTTTTATACGAGATCCTTTTATTTATAGTCGAAAACATAGAGTTACTAGTTGAGAAAGATCTATATTAGGTTTGAGTTTCTTTAAAAATAGTTGTAAATATTCTACTTTGTGCCTTTAGAGATGTTCTGAGAATATAATTCTCACTCATTGAAGAAAAAATACTATAAATGATAACAAATAAGTGAAGATAAAATGTTAATTAATTCCTTACCACTTTATGTAGATCCTTGAATGTCTTATTATTTTTATTATTGAATGCTTGATATTAACATGATTATAAAATCTCTCTAAATGATTTATACTCATTTTATCAGTCTCAAAATCTTCTGTTTATTTTATACAACTTTTTCACCACTTATAGAATTTAGTTTTTAGGTCTTTTTAATTTACATAAAATATAAATATTATTAATATATCTTTCCTAACAATAGAAATCATAATGATCATATAGCTATTTTCATCCCCCAAGATATTTTGATCATATCTCACCGAAGATATCATGTGGACTAGTCACCCATGTTATTTAAAGTGAAATTCTAAAAATCACATTTTATTTAAAATGATTTTAAAACATTCACATCTCATCAGATTTGAAAACCAACTAAAAGTACTCAATAAATTGATATAAAGAATTTATATACATCCAAGAATATAAATCTCTCATTAAAAACATCTTAAATAATACTTCAATAATGAATGAATAAAATTTAGTAGTCATTCATTCATGATATGATAATTTTATTCATGGTATAACACTTCTCATTTTTGATACATAATGAGATTCTCAAATGATCTTCACCTTCACAGAACAATGTTCTTCCTTTAAAAAATCATCTTGAACCATATAATTATTTTCATGTAAATACAGAAGTAAAAAATAGTACAAATTCATCATACTTTTCATTTCTACATTTAATTAAACAATAATTTCTTCACTTCTAACCTATTTATTTTCCCAAAAATTCATATCAACTTGATCTTATTTTCCTCAATCATGAATATCCTATTCTCCATCAGTCATCCAGAATTACAATATTTTTTGTTGTTTTAATCAATGAAAAATAGATTAGAAATCATTTGATATAATTTTAAATTTAGAATAATTAATCTATAAATCACATATTTTTTATATTATAACAATTTCAAAATTTTTAAAAGTGTTAATCCTTATAATTTCCCATAATTATGAATTATAATACTTAAGAAGATGAATATTATACTTACAAAGTGATACATGATCCTAATTATGATACAAATCATCATTGTAAAGGGTTATATGATCCTTATACAGATAAAAATATTCCTTATTAAGTCTCAACATAAGGATTAAGGATCCTTATATTCATATAATCATCCTTACGAAGTTGGGAATGATCCTCATGAAGACACTACATGTCACAAACCTACCCAAATACCCTATTACCCTGATAACAGAGCTAATCCCAACATAGCATGAAGGGTGTTCTTAATCCTCATCGGTTAGATAATATCACCTAATATCATGAAATATAAAAGAGGCAATGAATTTTACACAAACATAGTGAAAGATAATGATACATATTAGTATGTTCAAAAAATACAAAGGGAGATATTACAAAAAAGGTATATAAAAAACCCAAACAATACATCATAAAAGAACCCAAAAAAGATAGGGTGAAAGCTCAAATGTCCTAAAGGTATCAGCACCACAAGTCCAAAGGGTCAAGAAATTACACCTCCTATAAGAGGAACATTCCCTTTACTCATACATGGTAGGACCAAATCCAAAAATTCCAGAAGGAAAAGGTAGGGTGTGAGCTAGAAATCTCAGTTGGGTCACACCAAGTGTTTCATAATAATATTCTATAATAATAAACAAAATCCTTCTTTCAATTTTAATCAAAACAGGAATGGTAATATAATTTCATATTTAAAACAAAACATTCCTTTCATTTCATATTCATAGAAAATATTTTAAACATGGATTAAATAAGCATTTTATATAAAACAGTTTATATAAATCAATAGTCATGATAAATATAGTTCAATATCAATGGAATATCTATATATCAAAATAGTCACAATAAGTATCATGGTTATATGTCTTGCAGTATGATAGTTTCTAGTTATATGATCCTCACACATCTCATATCAGTGATCATAGAAATTATGTTTACACACATCCCCCAGGATCATACCAAATAGGACCCATAAACATCCCATTAGGGATAATTAAGATGAACTGTGTTTTTTTAGATTTTTAATCATCAATCCATTTCCCGAGAGTATCCATCCTAGCATAATTTTCCAAAATAACCCACTAAATTCTTATGTTTTCATGTGATCTATCAATTAATCATAAATTTTCAAATTACATCAAGTCAGTTTAAAATAAAATTTCCCCATTTTTAGTTTCAATATGACAATTTATTTTCAAAACAAAACATGGGTTTTTTCATTATTTCATAATTTTTCAAACCAAAACCAATCATAGGTTTTTTTCACCACAATTTAATCCTTTTTTCTCAAAATTGATTTACAAATCATTTCACAATTTGCATCAATTTTATAATACATCCTAATCTCCAATTAATTTGGAATTGGGGGTTTATCCCAAAATTGATAAAATATTAATTTGAATCCAAATTCACATGAAGGTGGTTTTTTCAAAAATAGATTTAAATAAATTTTAAACAAAAATAAATTCATGGTTTAATCAATTGTAAAATCATATATGGAACCACATATATTTCTCATGGAATCAAAATTCCTGAAATGAGACTCACCAATGAAGAAAGAAGGAAAAAAATATATATGAACTCAACCTAATATAAATATTAAAAAATATAAAGTTTAAATCCATAAATCCCAAGATGATCTATCAAACTTCCTGGAGGGAGAGAGAGAAAGATATGGAAGAGATAAAGAGACTTATTACCTTGAAATATAAAGCACAACTAAAATGATGATCAATATCTGAATGGATTATCTAGAGGGATTTGAAATCTCCAAAATTACCTAGTAGGAGCCTCTAGGTTAAGGGAATGGAAACATGAGGATGGAAATAATAATTTAAATTGAACATACTTCTTAAAATTGACACTTATGATTTTACATGGCGTGTAACCCAATTATGCGTCTTGTAATTGTTGAGTCCAACATATGCCAAAAAAACCCATCACCATTTATTAAAAACCCATTTTAATAGTTATAAGGCATGTAAATTGTAAATGAAATGGAACCTCTCACACTATATATCAATTTCATGGAATCTTCTAGGTGATTATTACACATCTTGTAACACCATTAAACAACATGTACATCCAAACCAGACTGCATGAACAACTTGTTTAATGTTGAAAATTAAAAAAATGCATGAATTCACCATTATAGGTATCCTACCAATTTGTTATTTGTTTTACCAAACCCAAAAATAAATAAAAACCACCAAAAATGTTTTGAATATACCTGGTATAAAGATAACAAGATGTTATAACCTACCCACCATAAAAAAAATTATCCTTAGAAAGACTATCAAGAAGATTACATATAAAAAAGGTGAGGCCACTAATCTCTCATTAGTGCCTCGCATTCCCATGTATCATTTGAAATTATAATCATGATGTGATATTACACATACCAAGGATATCATACTCTTGTGAAGTACCATGGTCTCAGAATCAACTATCCTGACTGGATGCTCAGTCATAGACAAATCATGCTATACATCAAGATAAATCTAGCTCAGAACATGAGATGGATCATAAATATAACTTCATAGGTACAATATATGGAACACTTTATGTATTTATGTCAAATATGGAAGAAGTTATAAAGGTTAAGACACTTTTCCCACTTACTCAACAACTTCAAAAGGTCCCACAAAATGGGTAGCAGGCTTCCCTTTCATCCCAAAACATAAATAGCCTAAATGAGGTAAAATATTCAAGAACAACTAATCACAAAATTAAAACACCATTGGTCTACACCAATGATCAACATAATATTTATACTATCTCAATGCCGTTAACAACCTCTGATGAATAAACTAAATCTTCATTGTCGTCTCTTGAACCAAGCTCTTTCCTATCAAGTAACATTCACCAATCTCCAACTAGCACAATAGATATTTACACGACCTACAATAAAAGTCCTTAAAATGAGCCATATTGATCATGGAATGGTAAAAAATTTAAGAAGATAACTCAAATAGCCCCAAATAGTCATCCTAAGATCTAGAAAAATTAGTGATGTTGGCATGAAGCACATACTCAAGAATTTGTATAATCCTCTGCGTCTGACAATATATTTGTGGATGGTATTCCATACTCAAATGAACCTAAGATCCAAATTCTTCCTAGAGGCCTCTCAAAAATAGATAAGTAAAATGGGGATCCTTATCATAGACTATAACATATAGAACTTCAAGAGTACAAAAAATATCTCACACATAGATATTTCCTATCTCCTCAACTTTTTCTGCTTCAATTATGGGTATAAAGTGATATGATTTGGTCATAATGTCAATAATAACCCATATCTCATTAAAATTTATCAAGGTACATGGAAAACCAACCAAAATGTCCATATAAACCTCATACCACTTCCAATTCATCACTAGAAGTGGCTAAAGAAAAATCAAAGGTCTTTGATACTCAGGCTTGACCTGTTGGAAAGTTAGAGTTGAGAAATAATGTTGGCGATGTCCTGTATCATACTCAACCACTAGAATAATCATCTCAGGTAATGAAATATCATTGTAGTTCCTGTGTGCACTGCCCACTAAGAATTATGATAATACCCCATCACGACTTTCCTTACAGTAAATGGTACAATGTACCAGTATTGGAAACTCATGATACCTTCTATGGAGAATGACCACTCAGAAATGGTCTCCCCACCATAAAGAAAGTTCCTACTTCCAAGAAATTCATCATAAAGAATTTGTTACTATAGAATCATCTCTAGTAGAGTAGAGGTCATTTGAATAGTGTCTAAGATCACCTCGTACCCAATTTATTGAACTTCGATGATCAACCGTGCAAAAGAGCCATCAAGTTCTACTCTTCCAATGATTCTTTCATGACATAGGTCAAAAGATTCCTTCTAGAAGAATCAAAAATGACATTCCCTTTCCCTTGGGAATAGGAAATGTCAAAATCAAAAGTCTGTAGGTACTTCATACAAAACCTCTTGTAGATATTAAAATATTATAAAAAGAAGATATAACTCAATCTATTATGGTAGGTATACATGGAAAACCTTTCTCTGAACAGGTAATTTCACCAAATACTAATCGCATGCATCACAACTGAAAGTTAAAGGTCATGGGTTGGATAATTATTCTCATGCGGGATAACATGTCAAGACACATAGGGAATTAAATGATCACCCTACATAATATCACAACCAAAACCTGAACCTGATGCATCATAGAAGAGTACATAGCCCTGCCCAAACTCTAGAAGATTAAACACCAAAAAATAAGTCAAAAAATATTTCATATAAACAAAATAACTATGTAATTAATCATCTCAAAAAAACATCACTCCATTCCAAGTTAGAGTGGTTATCAGATAAACCATCTTTGAGAAAGACTTTAGAAAATGATAATATATAACTAAACCTAATAAGATCTAAATATGAAAAACATTATGTTGTTTCTCATATTTCATAACAACTTTCACCTTACAAAGATCAACTAAAATACCATGTTTCATGATCATATGTACCAAGACCTTCAATTCCCAAATCAAAAAATTTAATTTTGATGGATTGGAATAAAGTTACATATTTCTCAATAATTTTAGAACTGATCTTAAAATATGCACATGATCCTCCTCATACATAGATTAAACTAGGATTTTATCCATAAATACCACCATGAATGTATTAAGATACTAATAGAAAATACTTTTCCTAAAATCCATAACGACTATTCGAGTATTTTTTAGACCAAATGCCATGAAATGCTACTCATAATGGCCATACCTTCTCCATAAGGTGGTTTTATGAATGTAAAATTCTTTTATTCTCAACTGGTGATAACCAGATCGAAGATCAATCTTCAAAAACCACTTTTCCCATTTAAACTAGTCAAATAGATCATCAATCCATGGAAACATATAATTATTCTTTACCATTACTCAATTGAGTTTATAAAAATCTACATATTGAAAAAGTTCTCCAACATATTTCGTAGAAATGAGAAAAGGAACCTCCCAAGGTGGAACACTTAGGTGTATATATCCTTTCTGTAACAGTTCATCCAACTAACCCTTCAACTATTTCATTTCAGCTTCTTCCATGTGGTAAGAAGGAATATATACGAGATGCGTAGTAGGCACTAAATCAATAGAAAACACAACATCAGTTATCGGTTGAAAACCAATGATGTCAGAAGGAAAAAAACTGGGAAAATCAACAAAAACTGGTGGGAGATCACCACTCAATGATTCTTACTCCAGATCAAAATAGAATGTTGATACAACTTTCCCCATCTTTGGATAATAAGGCACGAGTTTACTCAACCATGGGTCCCATTCTCTCTGAAAGATATGATACAATCCATTAGTCTCTATAAAGGATACACATCCAAGATAAAAATAAATTCAGGATTAATTAGAAATGAGCAAATCCATCCAAAAAATGATATAAAAAGATTTCATGTTGATAACAAGAAAATCCCAAGTGATCTCAATAGCTAATAAAGAGAAAACACAAGAAAGGTAATGGAGACCCTATTATCTCTTCATCCTAAGGGGTGTAGTATAATACATCACATAAGATAAAATATCCATAGAAATATTTATCGGATTCACAATAAAAGTCAAGATAAATGCGTAAGATGCACTAGTGTAAAATAAAGCAGTCACTAAAGATGAAGATATACTGATGGTACAAATCATAGTCACTGAACCAATATCTACTTCCACTAGAGACTCCTAAACTATGTAAATAATCTTTATTCTGGATGCCTGTGTCTAGAACCCTTTAGATCTTGAAGCATATTATTTCACCACAATACTTTTTGGATTCAATTAACCTATTCCATTGTGTGGAGAATAATATATATAACAACATTCCTCTAAGTGTCTTGAATGTCCATATGAGCTTCAAATCTTTGGTGACTTAGTGAAAACCAGCATCGAATGATTAGGACTTCCACACTAGAAGTATGTCAATAGGACTCTTCCTGGAACTGCAAGAGGTCTTGAAGAACCATGATATTGAGATCCACCATGATTCTAAACACACTTCCTCTTCTTTTTATGGGAACTCATAGAACTTTAACTGGGAGAAAAAATAATTCCTATCAAACCTGAATTATCATCCAGATCAAGTTCAACCATCAACTCCCTATCTAACACATTATCACAAGAATATATCTTCATCATAAAAACCTATGAATGAATATCATATCTAAGTCTCATTTCGAACCGTTGAGTCTTCATCTTCTCATTTGATATAATCTCATGTTTACACTACACAATATCATTGAATCAGTTTTCATATTCCATTACGGTCCCATCATACTGACCAAGTTTGAAAATATCCATATCCTTGGAATGAAACATAAAAAGTACATATAACTAGTTGGTGAAAAGAGATTTAAAGTCCTTACACTCTAAAATCTCATGATTTTCACTATATCCATGAAATATAACCATCTCTTTATAGGTCTCTAAAGATTAAAGGTAGAATGATTTATCTCAATATCTTTGGGTGTTACCAAGAAATCAACAATAATCTCAATATTTATCAACTAATCCTAAACCTCTTGTGGATTATTTGAGCCTTGGAATGTAGGTTGTTTTTGATGAATAAAATTCTGAGCACAATTCCAAGATTCATCTCTCTGAGGTTCCACAACTAGATCTTGAGCGGGTATAAGTGAAGGTTCTTATCATAGAGCTTAGACAACACACACAATAACCTTAATTATATTCTAGTCCAAGGGAGGATTTTATCATTGTGGTTCATAATCAAATTCCACTTAGATCATATTATCACATATTCTTATGGGTCCTGATACTATAAAAAATCAGAAAAAAATATTGAAGACATCATAAGATTACTCAGATCAACACTCAAAGAATATAAACAAGGTAATTTAATCACATTATATAGATAAAAAGTATTTGGATTTCAACCAATCTAAATAAAAAGTAGGGAAAGAACTAGAACTAATCATTAAAATTCCTTTCCCAAACCACCCCTAGTGAGTTATGGCTTGTTATAGTGAGAGATGGTTAGACACTCAATCACAACTACCTCCTAAGTCCCGACAAGATTTATCAACTGCATAATGAAATCATGGTAAGTTACATAACCTATACCTTTGATACCACTTTGTCACTAATTGGACATAATACCCCGGTGCCCTAATAATCAAGCCGATACTGACATATCCTGAAAAGAATTCACAGTACTTACAAATTGGCGACTAACAATTGGTATCATGAAATATAAATGTAGGGACATATTTTCAACATACACACTTAAAGATAAAGATACATATTAGTATACTAAAAAACTCCAAAGATAGATAGTAATAAAAATGAAACATTTATATCAAAAAACAAAAAATTACACCATCAATATACCTAAAAAAACATGGTCAAAACTCAAACATCCCAAATGTATCAAAACTTAAACCCCAAAGGGTCAAGAAAATCCACCTCCTCTAAGAGGATCTTTTTTCATTTACTCATACCAAGCAAGGGAAAATCTACAAATTCCCAAAAATTAAAGGTATGGTGTGAGATAAAAAACCTATTAGGGTCTCATGAGGTGTTCTATAAGAAGATTACATAATAATAATCCAAATAATGATTTCAATTTTAATCAAAACATGCATGGTATTACAGTTTCATATTTAAAACAAAACAATCTTTTCATTTCAAATTGATGGAAAAAATTTCAAACATGCCTTAAATTTTTTTTAAATATAAAATAGTTTATATAAATCAATAGGAATGAGAAAAAAAGTTCTATATCAATTTCATATATATACATGTATCACAACAATAACAATAAGAACCATGATCATCTACCCAGTGGTATAATAGTTTCTAGTTATAATATCCTCAGACATCTCATACCAATGATCATGGAATGTATGTATATACAGGTCCCTCATGATCATGTGGAATAGGACCCATCAACAGCCTATAAGAGGGAAGATATGCCGAATGATGTTTTTTAGAGTTTTAATCAATAATATATTTTAATGTAAATACAATCATAACATTCTCATCCAAAATAAACCACTAACTATATAGGCTCCCATGTTCTCTATCAATCAATAAATAATGGAAAAATCATATCAAAGTATTTTAAAATAAATTATCCCCATTTTTAGTTTCAATATTCCAATTTCATTTAAAAACCAAAGCGTAGGGATTTTCATCATTTTTTTCCTTTTTAAACCAAAACCAATAATATTTTTTTTATCTTTTCAATTTTATCCATTTTTATTAAAATTTATTCACAAATAATTTCACAATTTCCATTAATTTCAAAAATACCCCATGATCTCTAATTCCATTAGATTTGGGGGTTTTTCCAAAAATACATTCCATATAAATATCAATCCCAATTCACATTAGAGTGGGTTTTTTTAAAAATAAATTGAAAATAATTTTAAACAATAAGAAATTCAAGGTTTAATAAATTGGCCAATCTTAAATGGAACCTCCTACCTTTCTCAATGAATCAAAACACCCAAAATAGAACTCACCAACAAATAAAGAAGGTTGAAGGATAACTAGGAACTTAACCTAGAATCAAGATTCAACAACATAGAGTTTATTTCAATCAATACAAAGATAATTTATCAGAATCTAAGGAGGGAAAGATAGAGATAGAGAGATATGGAAGAGAAATGGGGACCACTTACCCAAAGAGATAAACTGCAATCAACATAACAACCAATCCCCAAAAAGATGATACAGAGGGATTGAAGATCTAAAAAATCACCTGGGAGGAGCCTCTAGGTCGATATAAAGGAAACCTGGAGGAGGGAAATAATAATTTCTATTGAAATTACTTCTAAAAAATGACACTCAGTATTTTACACATCCTTTAACCAAATTACACATCATGTAATTTTTGAGTCCCACAGACACCAAAAAACACATTGAATTTTATTAAAAAACTGTTTTTAACATTTACACGGTGTGTTAACTATACATTTAATGTATACTTTCATGCTATATAATATTTTTATGGAACCTTCTAGTCAGATATTACATATTATGTAACACAATTTTATGCTGTTTAAATCCCCAATAGACTGAAAAAATGCAGGTTTTATGCTAAAAATTCCAAAAAATCACTAACTTCACCATTATAGGTATCCTCCCAATTCCTTTCTGATATTACCTATCCAATGAAAAGGAAATACCACCATAATTTTTTTGAGCATACCTAACATAAAGTTAATAAGGTGTTACACCAAACATCCTTATGAAGCAGGGGGTTCATCATTACATTACATTATCCGTCCTTATATGGATTGGTGATCATCCTTAAATTACATAGGATTAATCCTTATGAATTTGGGAATAATATTTATGAACTCACTGATCATCCTTATGAAGTAGAGGATGGTCCTTACACACTCAATTTATTTCCATTTTTCATACTCAAACACTAAAATTTAGAATTCTTTATAAAATCACAAAATTACTTCAAATCCTATCTAGGATATTCAAATAATCTCAAAAAAAATCTAAATAGCTCTAAAAACATCTCAATATCCTCAAATAATTTTTTATTCCATTATAACACCAGACATATTCCATCAATAATTCCATATTTATCTTCACCATTATCTATTTATCTTGAACAAGTATTCATAGTCCATTTTAATCTCAATTTCTCTATGTGGGTATCAATTGGCCACCATGAATGGAACCAACCAAAAAACCATCAATTTTTCTAGAAATAATTTCAAATGAGATTTGAATAAGATTAACTTACCTCTATGTAATAACTCTCTTTGATTGGTCCTTCATTATTTCTATATCTTGGACTTTTCCATGTAAATTTTGATATTCTCATATTCATGTATTTTGATTTACTCAATCTAATATATTTTTAGCAATAAAATATTTTTAGATTTTTATAAATATATTTTTACTTTATTTATATCCCAATACAATTTTTCTTAATTTCCATTGAAAAGTGGAATTATTTCCCATAAATTACCTCAAATGGGGGTATATTGATGTGTGTTTTAAAGGCCATCGAGCACACCCACAGTACATCATTGAGATCTTTAATCTAATCATTATGTTTCATGATCATAGTTTTCTCTATAATTAGAAATATATCTCGGTTAGAAAAATTCCACTGTTCTACACATTTATGGGTGATAAGGGTTACTAGTATTGTATAATACGTTGTATCTCTTAATAAATCCCTTTAACAAGTGGTTACTTAAGTGAGTCTCTAAACCACTAATAACTAATAAAAAATTTCAAAAAAAATATTAAATTATTATTTAATAAATTTATTATCTATCAGGTTTCTAGATATTACCTCAGATTATACCCATTTATAATTATTATAGTATTAAAAAAAGGATGTACGTGTTACCGTTTTTTTAAAAGGTCCCCATGAAATCACCACCCCATACATTAGACAATTTGATTTTCCTAATTTTGTTTTGAGTAATCCCATTATACTTTCCAATTTTCCATATTATTTAGTATCAATCATATACTTGTATGTATTCCCTATCATCCTTGTGAAGTGTGTGATAAAATAATAAACTTAATACTATCATTACATCAACATATTTGGTCCATCATTTCCTATAATGAGTGAAGAGTGAAAAAAATCCAAAATACTATTCAAATCACGTTAAGGCATACATTTCCTTCTGTCTTCACATTTCTTGAAATTCAAAAGGTTTTCCCAATAATAATGGGAATTTTTTTAAATAAAAAAAATCAATTATTAATATAATTTTAGGTGAAATAGTTTATTCAACAAATAGTTGGTGATTTCAGAGAATAATGGATAATCTTGTAAGTCAATATGAAATAGCTACTCTTCTAGGAAATATCATCCATTTTAATTTCCTTTTCCACCATCATATTTCTTAAATTTACACTAAAAAATAATAATCCACTATATCCACTTTTAAATTCTTAAATTTTATAAAAATATAAAATTCTCATAGAAAAATAATCCACAACATTTATCATAGTTTAAAATCATCCTTATTTGAAAAATTACATGATGTGGTATGATTTGTAAAGTCAAAAAAATTTAAGAGTATATGATATTATCAAAAACTATCATAGGAAAATGCCAATATTAACATATTCCTCTCCATGGTAGTGTAATTTATTTGGTACTTTTTTCAGATTTCATAATAAAATCTTCAGATTATTTGAATGACCTATTGTCCTAGAGAATCTCTCACAATGTAATCAGTGGAATCCAACATAAGCTTAGTAATATTATAAAAATTAAAATATATCATGATTAGGGTAGTCACTAGACACTTTTTAAGGGTGGTGATAGATTCCTTTAATGAATTTTCAAATGTGAATAGAAATTCTTTCGCTAGTATGCATTTAAGTGCTTTATTTTTCTAGAAGAAATCATCAAAACAATATATAGAAAAATAATGTATGAATAAGGAAGAAATAAGTCCCATTTAAGGTGGGGGATTTTGAAACTCTTTCATCACCTTAATCAAAGTTGGAACAAACTAATTTCCTTATTTAGAAATTCATCCTCTATGAATGTAATGACCCAAAATTTTGAAAAAATTTTGTTTCCTGAATTTGTGTGTTATTTTATTTTATACTCAACAAAACTATTTAATTTGATAAAATTAGTATATTTAGAATGAGACCATTGGGTTTCAACTGTTATATGACCATTGGTCAATATGACCGTTGGAGACTAAATGTTGTGATTATTGTCTCTGAATACAAGTGATCTTGGTTAATTAATATAGAAAGAAGATTCAATGGCCTCATCCAGTAGTCTTGGGACGATCGAAGCCCATTTAACAGATCTTGGGAAGGAGGTAGCACCACTGTGCTTTGCTCTAGACCAAACCCAAGCTGAACTTCATCGTGTGAAGCTAGAATGGAATCGCGTTCACGAGAAGTTCAAGCTGATAGAAATTACTACTCGTGCAATGTTGGCTGAGCCGCCCTTAGATTCTCTCACCTTAGCACACCTTACACTTAGGTCCTATGCTGGGGTTATAAGGTGCTATGTAAGGAGACTACAACTGATTTGTGTAATCCTTTGAGATAAATAAAATTGTGTTTTCTTCTTATGGTGAAGTTTGTAAATTTTCAAATGTCCAGATAAATGTAGGATGTATATTATTGATGAATTTGAAAAAAAGGATATTTTAAAATATTTTTTAAAACCTTAAATAATTAATGATGTGTAATAATTTTAAAAAAATGGTCTTCTGCAAATGTGCTTAGTAAGAAATTTGGAGTCTGATAAGATCAACTTAATTTTTGGTGAATAGTAATTTATGAATAGTGATTTTGCACTTAGGATTAGTAATGTGATCAAATGGATTAGCAATTCTCACTTAAAGAAAGTATTAATATAATAGAGGCACCTTGAATAAGTAATGTGATTCAATGAAATAGGTAAATAACTGTTCCATAAATTATTAGTCAAGTATTCGTTTTTTCAGGTGAATAGTGTTTTTTTAATTAAAAATTAAATTAAAAATATTTAGAAAATTATTTTTATAAAATGGTCTTTATTTTTGAATTTAGAACATCGATATTATGTTAAGGTAATTTTTGGGGTTTTGTTTTGAAAAAAATGAATTTTCGGTGAATAGTGTTTTTATTTAAAAATTAAATTAAAAATATTTAGAATTTTTTTTTATAAAATGAAGTTTATTTTTGAATTCATAGCATTTATATTATGTTAAGGTAAATTTTTGGGAGATTTCTAAAAAAGTCGAATTTTCAGTGAATAGTAAAAATACAGTTTTAGAGTTTTGGTATGTTTAATGACATCATGACTGCGTCATGATGATGTCATGAGATATTTTAAGGGATGGTCGACTAAAGGGGATGAATTATTGTATGAGGGGTCCCATGTGGCCAAAACCGTGGGCAAATGCCATGGGAAAGCCCATGGTTTTGCCAAAACCACTAGTGAGGTGTCCCTTGAAATTATTAAAGTATCACCCCCCTTTCCCTATAAATACCCACCCTTTCCTACTTTAGTTTTCACTCCCAAATCTCCCCCAATGAAGCTCTGGTCCCATTACCTCCCAAGTAGTCCTCTCAAGGTGCCTCCAAGCCCTCAAGGTCCCGACCTTCGAGTTTTAAGAGTTATGTTTTAAGGTAAGGGATCCTACCTCTCTCTTTCTTTCCAAGTACTATCTTTTATGCTTCATGTTATTATGTTGGGGATGTTCTTTTATATTCATCCTACTGTACTTTTCATCTTCATATGATGAGATACCCCCTATTTCTCTCATCAATTCATTTTAATAATGTTTAAGTGGCATCGTTAGGCTGCTGAATTTTTAAGGGATTCTTTCACCCTTCTCATTTTCAAGTTCTATTTTCATGTCAAGTCTTTCACGTTCCTTTTTATTATGTTGGGGTATTATATCTATTTCTATCATACTGTTATTTTATTTTCATATTATGAGATACCATATTTTATCTCATCAATTCATTTTTTGAATTTTTATGTGACGTCGTTAGGTTGATGAATTTTCATAAGAGAAATCTTATTTTTGTCTTCCTTCCATGTTTTTCATTTCATATGGTATGTCTTTCAAATTTCATTACCATGTTCTTATATTTGGTCCCTCTACTATTTTATGGATCATTTATGAGTGGGTGAACCATGTCCTCTCTATTTTCAATATTTTCTAAAACCCTGTAACATAGCCGTTATGCTGTAGAATTTTCGTCTCAAAATGTCTCTCTCTTCATCTCAAATTCTTTTATTTTATTAATTGAGTACTAAAAGATATTTCTTTTATAGTGGTATTCACATATATATCAAAATGTTCTATTTTAATTCTGGTAGTTCGATACATGAAACCCACTTTCCTTTTTCTGTGGTTTTAATGTGACATAAAGATCACGTCTTTAAAGCAGTTTTTAAAATGTGATGATTATCAAATGAAACCCATTTATTTTAGGCCATATGGGTTGTTTATGAAATGATTTATGATGATATATGTGTGGATCACATGATAATAAAGACAAATTAAGGGTTCTCCCTAATATCACTCCAATGCATTGGGTAAAGACTTAATCTCTAGAGATGACCATTTTTAACGACACCTTGGTGAATAACCTTGGTAATTTTTAATGAAACCTTGGGGATGGACCTTGGTGAAACTGAAATGATTGTCTATGTTAAATGTTTTAGCCACATCTTTAAGTTATGAAACAAGTTATTTTTATTATGATATGCCTCATGATATCTTTCTCATGTCTTAAGGTTATTTTTCATGACTTTTGATGTATCTCAAGTTCACATGTAAAATGTTTCCCTTGTTTCCCTTACCGGGCCTTCTGCTCACCCTTTCCTTTGATGTATGCTCCTAGGTTATGAGATTTTGTAATTAACTTAGGATGAACAAATGAAGAATCCTTTCAAGTGTTTAAGAAGAATGTTTTATGTTGACATGTATTAAGTTCCTGGTTTCCAAGACAGTAAACCTTAAAGATCCTCATTTTTGTATAATGTAATGAAAGTTTATGTGATAAAAAGGTGGGATGTCATAGTTGGTATCAAAGGATGGTTTAGTTATTTGTGGAAATTTGGATATGAAAAATTTAGGAAGAATCCTATAGAAAATTTTAAATATAGGAAATCTTCCTGGTATTTTGGTGAGTATTGAGTAAGTGGTTTATCAAGAAAATACATCCCTGTCTGGATACGAGCAGGTAGAGGTGGCTCTGGCACAGATGTACATAGGGATAAAACTCGAAAACACCACTTTGATCTAGACTCGAACGAGAATAGGTGCACAAAAACATGCCTTGCTGCACTCTTGGTTATGAAACTCCCGGGGGACATGCTTTGGTAAATTCATAATCTTAGTATGAACCATTATTAAAGGAACAAAGATAAAATAAAATAAAGATTCACATAATAATATATGATCATGGATAACCTAGAATGGAACCTAGGGGATCACAAGTTAGGATATACTTTTCTTCTACAAGTTTATCCTTATATGCATAAAGTTTCCTTTTCAGGATTATTGGCTATGTATATAAGCCCCCTAATTATACTTTCTTTTCTTAGTTAATGGCAGTAAATGGACGAACATGTCCCAAAAACCAATGCGATAGTAAATGTGACGATTTCCCTATTAATATGACATAGATGATGAGATATCAAGTTGAGCATATTGTGATTATGCCAAACCTGCTATCAAAAATCACAATTAATAATTGGTACCTAGTTGAATGCCCAAATTCATCAAGGAAGAAGAAGATGAAGTCTCAAGGATTTTCATCTGATAAAGTTGATAAGGGAAAGAAGACTCAATTTCCTTTGTGAAAAAAGTGTGGAAAGGGGCACCAAGGATAATGTCACAAAGGAACCGGGAAATGTTTTAAGTGTGGGGTGATAGGGCATAAAATAGCCAATTGCTTTAAAAAAATGGATAATGTGATGAATAGAGATAAGGTTCGATCTACTGTACCTATAATTTTCAATGTCGTAAATATGGAGAAGTTGGACATATCCAAGGAAATTCTCTCTTGGAAGGGATCAGAAGCATGATGAGAATCAACAATCTTCAAGGACAAGGGAAAAATTCAAGTCCTGTGATGAGATGGATCATGATGACTAAAGTATATGTAACTTCTTTTCAATAATTGTCTATGTCATGTTGTATTTTACTTCGTTCCCTATGAGCATATCTTTAATGTTTTCTAAGAACATCGAGTCACTACTTAAGATGGTTTTATATCATTAAGTAAAACATCTATTATTATTTACCACATGTTGATATTGTGAAGTTGTTCTTCTTAAAAAAAGATGATTAGGGGATTAAAATATGATGATTATTTTTGAAGATGTTCACTATTTTGGGTACCCTATATGATCGAGGTAAATAGATTACTACGGTATTTTCTTTTAGGAGTAAAGGTTGACTTATATTTTGAAGAATCAATGAATTTAAGGTGAACTTATAGTAATTTAGGTTACTTATGGAAACAATTAACCTATCTTGGGGAAAATATGTTTAGGTTAGTTACTTTTGTTATAAGATGTTAGGAGTGGTTGATTTTTTTTGGAGATGAATGATAAAGTTTATCTTGGAAGACTATGTTATCAAATCCTTCTTGTATTTCAGTTTCAATCTTAGTTTGTTTTATTTTGAGGAATTTTAAGGACAGTTATTTATGGAATGGCCTATGGTGAACTTTGGGTAGTACCGTGGAAATTTGGAGATTTAAAATTTGTTTCCCTTCCTATGGGGTTCTTTCTTTTTGAAGAGTTATTTTATCTTACCCTTTCTGTTTTCGAGATAATGTTTAAAGATAGAAGAAATAGATAGTTATTCTTTTGTGGATTACGTGATTCTCTAGAAGATGATTCTTGTGCTTTGATGACCAATTATTTTTGAATGCTCATCATTTGGAGAAAAGATTAGTTTTGGTAGAAACTTATTAAAGGATGAAACTCTACTTGGAGGTAGGTATATTTCCATATGTTTTTATTCTATGTAGTGAATGAATTCCTCAAAATTATGAAAAGGAACATAAAAAAACGTTGTTGGTTTATGTTTCCTATTGGGTAATCAAAGACAGTTTACACACATCATAACTTTGTGATTTTCATGTGGTTAACTTTCTCCTAATCAGGTTTTCTATCACTCTCCATCTGAACATGACCCTTTGTTTTCTCTTCCATATCCATGTTTCCCTACATGGAATCCTAGTATGGTTTAACTCGGGTGACCTTTTTACTTCCCTTTCTTTCTTTTAAATTAATAGTTTTACTGAATCTTTTTACGATGTGGCACTTTCAATGAAATTTCCAAGACCAATTTTAAAAATTGCGAGGATGCAATTTCTTAATAGGGGAAGAATGCAACGACACAATATTTTGAATAAATTTTGTTTCCTAAATTTTTGTGTTAGTTTATTTTATACTCAACAAAACTATTTCATTTGATAAAATTATTATAATTAGAATGAGACCATTGGGTTTGAAATGTTATACAACCATCGGTCAATATGATTGTTGGAAACTAAATGTTGCGATTATTGTCTCTAAATACAAGTGATATTGGTTAATTAAAATAGAAAGAAGATTCGATGTCCTCATCCAGTAGTCTTGGGCTGATCTAAGCCCATATAACAGAACTTGGGAAGGAGGTAGCACCGTTGGGCTTTGCTCTAGACCAAACCCAAGCTGAACTTCATCATGTGAAGCTAGAATGGAATCGCCTTCGCGATAAGTTCAAGCTGATATAAATTACTACTCGTGCAATGTTGGCCGAGACACCCTCAGATTCTCTCACCTTATCACACCTTACACTTAGGTCCTATGCTGGGGTTATAAGGGGCTATGTAAGGAGACCGTACGTGCTTTGTGTAATCCTTTGAGATAAATAAAATTGTTTTTTCTTCTTATGGAAAAGTTTGTAAATTTTCAAATGTCCAGATTAATGTAGGATGTATATTATTAATGAATTTGAAAAAAAATGATATTTTAAAATATTTTTTTTAAACCTTAAGTAATTAATGATGTGTAATGATTTTTGAAAAATGGTCTTCTGCAAATGTGTTTAGTAAAGAAATTTGGAGTCTAATAAGATCAACATAATTTTTGGTGAATAGTAATTTATTAATATTGATTTTACGATTAGGATTAGTAATGTGACCAAATGGATTAGTAATCTCACTTAAAGAAAGTATTAATATAATATAGGCAACTTGAATAAGTAATGTGATTCAATAAAATAGGTAAATTACTCTTCCAGAAATTATTAGTAAAGTATTAGTTTTTTCGGGTGAATAGTTTTTTTAATTTAAAATTAAATTAAAAATATTTAGAAAATTATTTTTATAAAAAGTACTTTATTTTTGAATTTAGAACATCGATATTATGTTATGGTAATTTTTGGGTTTTTTTCTGAAAAAAATGAATTTTCAGTGAATAGTGTTTTTATTTAAAAATTAAATTAAAATTATTTAGAAAGTTATTTTTATAAAATGGAGTTTATTTTTGAATTTAAAGCATTGATATTATATTAAGGTAAAATTTTGGGAGTTTTCTGAAAAAGTTGAATTTTCAGTGAATAGTAAAAATACAGTTTTAGGGTTTCGGTACGTTTAATGACATCATGACTACATCATGATGATATCATGAGATATTTTAAGGGATGGTCGACTGAAGGGGATAAATTATTGTATGAGGGGTCCCATGTGGCCAAAAACATGGGCAAAAACCTTGGGCAAGCCCATGGTTTTTCCAAAACCACTAGTGAGGTGTCCCTTGAAAATATTAAAGTATCACCTCCCTTTCCCTATAAATACACAAACTTTCCTCCTTTATTTTTCACTCCCAACTCTCCTCCAATGAAGCCCTTGTCCCATTACCTCCCAAGGAGTCTTCCAAAGGTTCTTCCAAGCCCTAAAGGTCCCGAACTTCGAGTTTTAAGAGTTACGTTTTAAGGTAAGGGATCCTACCTCTCTCTTTCTTTCCAAGTGCTATCTTTTATGTCATTAATTTTATGCTCCATGTTCTTAGGTTGGGTATGTTATTTTATATTCATCCTATTTTCCTTCTCATGTTAATATGATGAGAGACCCACTCTTTCTCTCATCAATTCATTTTAAGAATGTTTAAGTGGCATTGTTAGGCTGCCGAATTTTTTAGGGATTCTTTTACCCTTCTAATTTTCAAGTTCTATTTTCATGTCAAGTGTTTAAAGTTACTTTTTATTATATTGGGGTATGATATCTATATCTATAATACTTTTCTTTTATTTTCATATGATGAGATACCCTATTTTATCTCATCAATTCATTTTTGAGGTTTTAAGTGACGCCGTTAGGCTGCCGAATTTTCATAAGGGAAATCTTATTTTTGTCTTCCTTCCATGTTTTTCATCTCATATGGTATGTATTTCAAATTTCATTACCATATTCTTATATTCGTTCCCTATACTGTTTTATGTATCATTTATGAGTGGGTTAACCATGTCCTAGCTCTTTTCAATATTTTCTAAAACCCTGTAACATAGTCGTTATGTTGTAGAATTTTCGTCTCAAAATGTCTCTCTCTTTATCTCAAATTATTTTATTTTATTAAGTGAATAATCAAATCTCTTTATTCTATATGGGTAGTCACATATATATAAAAATTTTCTATTTTAATTCTGGGACTTCCATACATGAAACCCTCTTTCCTTTTTCCATGGGTTTAAAGTGACATAAAGATCATGTCTTTAAAGCAGTTTTTAAAATCTGATGACTATTAAATAAAACCCATTTCTTTTATGCCATATGGGTTGTTTATAAATTTATTTATGATGATATTTGTGTGGATCACATTATAATAAATACAAATTAAGGGTGTGACCTGATAGCGCTTCAATTCATTGGGTAAAGACTTAATCTCTAGAGATGACCATTTTTAACGACAACTTGGTGAATAACCTTGGTAATTTTTAATGACACCTTGAGGATGCACCTTGGTGAAACAGAACTGAATGTATATGTTAAATGTTGTAGCCACATATTCAAGTTATGACACACATTATTTTTATTATGATATGCCTCATGATCTCTTTCTCAGGCCTTAAGGTTATTTTTCATGACTTTTGATGTATCTCAAGTTCACATGTAAAATGTTTCCCTTGTTTCCCTTACTAGGTCTTCTCCTCACCCTTTCCTTTGATGTATGCTCCCAGGTTATGATATGATGTAATGAACATATGATAAATAAATTAAGAATCCTTTCAAGTGTTTAAGAATAATGTTTTATGTTGTCATGTATTAAGTTCCTGGTTTCCAGGACACTAATCCTTAAAGGTCCTCGGTTTTGTATAATGTAATGAAAGTTTATGTGATAAAAAAGCGGGATGTCATAATGAATGATTTCATCTTTATAATGCTTTTAAAATGAATCAAATTCATCCTAAACAAAATATAAAGAAACAAAAAATCCCAATACAACTATAATTTATCGATACATTAGGAATTAAAATTGAAAAAAAAATAAAATGGTGTACCTTAAACGTTGACGATCTATCTTATCAAAGATTCAAATGATATGGATTGAGATCTCTGAGGATAAATTGATGAGTTCATCCCTACTATGGTGTCCATGAATTATGAAAATTACATAATGATCAGGTGGGGTCTCTCTATATTCATGATCTTATATAACCTTTTTTTAAATTAATATTTAGAAATAAAATCACAATAATGAAATATATTTGAGGAGTTAAAAAAATTATTTACATAACAGAATGAAGTAATTTTTATGAGGAATGAGTCAATTTTTACAATCCTTACCAAACCTCAAAATTTTGAACTACATTAATTTATAATTTCATAAATTCTATAAACATTTAATCAATTTAAAAATTTAGCTCAATATCGTATAACATATAAATGATTATGTGATGTTCAAACTCATCAAATTCATCATCAAATGATTAATAAATTGGGATTTATAGTTGGAGTGGAAAATGGAGGTCAAACCAAGGATTACAATATAAAATTATGATCTCTTTCATATACACCATGGGATAGTATCTCACACTATGTTATGGTACACATAAGGCTAGACTATGGAATGGTATAAACCACTGAGATTTGGTTGGACTTTTAGGGGACATATTCATTAATCTCCCACTTGTAGTAATATGTTCATAGACTTAGTTAATTTTCCCCTAATATCACATTATATGAAAAAACATATGAAGCCATATCCAAAAATACTTTTAGGTATCTTTCAAAACCCCTTTTCCAAAATCTATTATTCATTTTCACCACATGTTATGACATATGGAGCAATTTATGAAAATAAATACTTAACCTTTTCTAAATGTCATCCAAAACACTTTTGTGTTGACTCTCAATTTTTCATAAAAATGATATTAATTTTTTAACCATAATGTGTGACCCCATGAGTAGACTCTAGTAAAGTGTCATTGGTACTCAACCTATAACCGAATTTGACAAGATATATATGAAAAACATGCATCTCCATACCTATGTCCACAAGTTGTGTCATATAAAATTATACATAATCATTTTATCATTTTATCCAAGACATTGAGTGACCATGGGACATAGAGAGTACGAATAATTTATATCTAACTCATTTTTTATTGATTCTCCATGAATATAGTGACTTAATTGATATGTACAACACATATCATTCGACTAAGTGGATGATCACATCACAAGATACATATACCAATATATAATCACATCACATATACTTTATCGAGGTATTGAAATAAACTTCCAAAATATATCATAATAAATGTCCCACATTAAATACTCAATATATGAGATGATAGGTCTCATCTTAAAAAATACTCAACTAACAACATGATTAGAAACATACCCAACCACCCATGATTAGTTAATCCTCAAGGATTTCCTAATAAAGGTATAAACATATAAAGGTTATCATGATATGTATATTTCCTACCTAAGGTATAAGGATTCAATATGAAACGTGAATCCTTATTATACCAAATACATAGTTTATTACACTCTATGTGGTATACTTGCTGGGCCATCCAACACAAAAAACTCTTTGGGTGCCTGAGGATCATATTTTATATCACTAAATAAATTCCATCCCATACTAACCTTACTATTTCTTGACAACCTATAACACTCCATGATGAACATTAGTTTGGGATCACTCAATTTCATACCTTTATAGGTTAATTATCATTTCACTTCTTTCAATATATTTAACCAACATGAAATAATGATAAATTATAGACCAACTTTTGTATAACATGATACATTTTCATATTATTAAACACTTGAAGAACACTAACCAAACCATATATAAGTTTCCATCTAATAATATCACATATGATAGACCTATAGATCGACCTTATATTTACTAATCATTTTAGGTTTTTTAAACTCATTACACATATTTGAAATTCCTTCTACATATCTATGTGACTGTATGATAAATCCCTCCCACTTAAATATTTTAGTGAGAAACATTTCTAAATAATTTCTGTTTTAATAATAGAGAAATAAGGAATCATATTCCTAATTCTAATATTTTTTTAACATAGTATTCAAACTCATTTACTTCATAGAATTTAATTTTTTAATGTTAATAACTTCCATCATCTACATAGAACACTTTCTATGTTCATTATCATCATAATTCATATAATTTTTCCGTCAAAAATTCCCATTGATATAATTTTGGTAACTAATATAACTATTTACATTATTATTTACCATAAAATCCTAAACATATTTAGGATATAAAGAGATATTAACTTTATTATGATAATTAAATTTTTTTCTTTAAATTTTTATTTACCTATATACCCTAAACTCTTTTAGGACATTAAGTAAAATTAACTATGAATTTTGACTAATTAAATATTTTATTTGTGAAGCATTGAAATTATGTAAGTCTAAATATAATCCCATGTGGATCTTAAAACTGTGTTCTCTTCAGAATATCTTGTTCATATGCATAAACTCTTAAGATATAGAAAATATCACTTATTTAACTTGTGGGAACATTTAACAAAAAGAATATTGTATCCATTTCATATATGGTATTATATGTTTTTAGTGTAATATTCTGAAAAAAAAAACTTTATATTTAAAAATATGTCACTGAAGATGGTGGGAAATTTTCACCTCAAATTTTCAAAAATATTTTAGATAAACTATTTTATAAAATATAAAACTCCTTTTATCTAAATATTATTTTCCAGAATGTTATATAATTGGATCAAATATAACTATATGTAATATCGTCTCACATTTATCATAACAACTCTTTCTTAATACAAAACATGTCTTATCATATAACAGAAACAAGATGAAAATACAAATCCTTTATACTAGTTCGTG
Source organism: Viscum album (assembly GCA_963277665.1). Taxonomy (NCBI): domain Eukaryota; kingdom Viridiplantae; phylum Streptophyta; class Magnoliopsida; order Santalales; family Viscaceae; genus Viscum; species Viscum album. The sequence goes on from OY728123.1 coordinate 58,718,456, forward strand.
TGATCTTGAATGATTTACATATATTTAACTATATGTTTCCAAAACACATTTTCGTATCATTAATTACAAACTATACGTTTCATCAATGATTAACATGATTTTGAACTCCTGTAAAATTACTAAATTTCACAATCTGACCCAAGATGGGGCTCAAGCCACAACAACCCCAAGCCTGCCTCTATAGGCTAGGGGTGACAATAAGAAACGAAGGAATAACTAACCCGGTGATGCCTTTTCCTAAGCATCTGTACACATTCAAATAACCAACTCAGTGGAAATATACAGAGGGAAAAAAATAAAAGATGAAACACTGCTAAAAATGATCCTAATATGCATGGACCTCTAAACAGTACTAAGTACAATAGTGTAAACATAAAATTATAGTGTAAGAACAGATGTTCAACTAGAAATATTTCCAAACATGATAAAAAACTAGAAAAGAAAAAGATTTGAAAGATACCAGCTCTTAATCCCAAGCTAAAACCACTATATGTGGACCAAGAACCCCGTATCCCTAAGCTACTATGAAGTCACAATCAACCTATCCGTTTTCTGAAAAAGACATGACACGTGTTGGGTGAATACAATGTAGGGGTGAGTATATACATACCCAGTAGAATGCCCTGAAAAGGGTGAAGGGGAGCAGTAAGAGATACAACTGAAGAGGAAACCAGTATATGGAACAAGGTATAGTGAAAGAGTATAGATCAACCTAATAAGAGAGTGAAAGTAAACCCATCCAACCACAATGAGCTCGAGATAGTGATAAGATAAAATTCTCATCAAGTATTTTCTACCTATAACATGAGAATAGACTCATCCAACCATGAGAATCTAGACACAAAAAGAACCTGGCATAACTCGTGAGCCTTCGCCTCTCCTGGAAAGAGAGTATCCAAAAGAAGGATGTGAATCCAAAAGGAAGAATATATATGCTCAGTCAAAGAATACCAAATGAGAGAGTTTTAGGATCTCCATATCACAGCTCATCTTGAGAAAATAAGTCATCAATAGTTCCAAAAATCCATCAATGATTCCCAACGTCCCATCCATCTGCCCTAAACACCCAAGTATAAGGAACTCAATCACCACAGCTTGATACTATCTGATTTGGGTGGCACTAACTCACTCGTATAGTTTTGGTTGCGTCACAAGAATGAATCTCAGTGGGGAAAGCATTCTACTTTATCATGATTCCAAAGATACATCAAACCAAATCTCATCATTGTGTCATAAAGTAGAAGGAACACAATTTCATAGTTGAGGACTCATTCCCTAGTATTCCAGGGGAGGGGAAATCCACTCTAATAGTAGAGGTAGAATACATCTTTCCATGCTGATGGGGGGGGGGTCCACTCTAGTTTCATAGGGACTTGTGCCCTGGTGCAATATGGGGTTCCACCCTGGTTGTTGAGGATCCACACCCTATGCTGATAAGGGGTTCCACTCAAAAGGCAAAGGACCTGTGCTCATGCTGATGGGGGTTTTAATCTATTGATCGATGAATTGCACCTTGGTATCACAAGGGGGTTCCACTCTTGGTCATGGAGGACCCGCACCCTAACTGGTTGGGGGTTCCACTCGAATGTAACTATTGGGGGCCCATGACCTTACTGATGGGGGGTTTCACTCTAAAAGAAGTCTATGGTGATCTTTCTTAATCATAGCCATTATCAAGTGTCACCTCAGATATGTGTCGTGACTAGAACATTTCTCATCATAACTCCAAAAACGAAAAAGGGCACCACTGTGTTATACTCAGAAAAACAATTAGGATAGGATACTCATGGTCCAAAATATGAGTTCAAATGAAGGATACATAGAACATTAAATATTCCTAAAAAAGAGGTACATGACATGAAGGGGACCCAAATAGTTTCTTGGTCGTGTCCTCTACAGATCTCAACATTCTAGACATATAACACTACTCAATGTATAAGGGTAATACATGACATGTCTCAGACAAAAGCATGACAAATGCATGAGGCTTATCATCAGCCAAAAAACATAATTTCAATAATATGCCTCTTCAAACAGATCTGGATGGACAAACGAATCACACCATTTCAAACATCAAGGGAAAAACGCTCAAGTTATGATATTCATTTACCTCAATCGGACACCCAGTGAAACAGTCTCATTTCAACGCATAACACTCGGATGGTGTCTCATTGGCTCGAGCCGTGAGTCCGAATTAATTAACTGAAATTAATCTTGAAATGTTCAGCTTAATTTTAGGGTCATGAAACTGCTGGCAGTTCATCAAACCGACATCATATGGAGAAACTATTCCAGATAAAATATCCTATAATAATAATAATTTTATTATTTTTGGGTGTTCTTTTGACATGAAGCAAGATTATGAAAAAGTTACCCAACATCAGACTTCAAATGAAAATATTAGTTCTTGGTTCATGCTACTACTGATGGTTCGTAAATAGGATATCACATGAAAAAGTTACGAATGAATTAATGTTTGATTACCAAAATAGTAAAAATAATATTTTATATTTTTATTATTTTCTATTATACTTTTATTTTCTTTAAATGAAAAGGGATCAAATCCCCCCCCCCCACTCTTTCACAAAAATGCAACTCCCCTACCCCATATGATTAATCTTTATCCCTTTTTATTAACTTTCTGGTATTCTTTCTATCTCTCATATCTCTCTTCTTCTCCTATTATTTTTTCTACAAAACCTAACTATATCCCTCAAAAGTACATCACCATAGAAAAATGCCTTAGATAAAAACGAGATCTACACCCTTATATCCTGGATCTATACTCGTCAATGCCCATCCTCAACATCTTTTTTCCTCGGCTCAGCAGCATGCCCTGCTGTTCTAGCTACCGCGGGATCGCCGTATTGCCCTGCTCTGATTTAGCTCCCTCGGACCACCATGCTATTGCAGCCTACCTCACCTTAACCAGATACCAATATCACCTCCATTTAACCACGAATAACACTATTATGGTCTAGGTTGGAAGTCATTGATGTTTTAGCTCGATCCTGAGATTGGTACAAGAATGAACTGTTTCACAAAAGATTAAATGTGCTTAAAATTGTTTTCTTGGATCATTAATCGAAGGAGGAAAATAAAATGATGAGAACATATAGGTTAGATGAATAAAGGTTTATGAAAGTAAAACATGTATCGATCAATGGTTGTGTTAGTTTGTCCATTATTGTTGATGATCAAGAACGAGAGGAATTGACAAATAAATATTAATCCTACTTCAAGAATTTCAATTTCAAGATAAATTATATGAGAATTGGTTCAACCAATTATTTTTCAATTAGTGAATTAATTCATTAAAACAAATTTAATTTGAGTTCTTTATGGAATTTCAATCGGGGATAATAAATACAAAAGAAAAGTCTAACCTATATTCTTGATTCGTTCATCATTAAAAAATTAATCCACTAATGATCGTAGGAAGTCTTTGAATTTGATGTTCTATGATATACTCTGATATGTAACGTCATATGGATCCAAGGATATTTCTCTGTTCTACAAAGATAGGAGGGATGATCTCTCATCTATGGATTCAATAAAAATATGAGACAACCCCAGCAAGGTTTTCTAGGGTAATATATTTATAAAGTTTTCTATTATGCTGAAAAATTAACTAATTAATTAAATAATTAATAAATTAATTCATTAAATGGGCAGCCAACAAGAGAGGAGTTAGAATGTCTAGCACTGACTCATTTTATGTCACACCTAGGGTAAAAAATGTGCTCTATATCCAACCGTGGTCTTAGATTTCTAATATATGGAACTTTTTGAGAGTTATCCTATTTTATTTAGTTAACCGAGCATAGTCAATATAAAATATTTTTATAAAATTAATTTTGAGCACACTGGACCATGCAATTTCACATCGTTTAAACACCTGGCTCCGAAAATATTCCTAAGAATATTCCAAAGTTTTAGACGGATGAACTAGAAACTCTACATTATTCTATTCTTCAAATATTTTCATCCCTGAAAACCAGAACTAAGAAAAAAATGTGGGGATACTGAGCCCGCATATATCTTTTCTGTACATCTTTCATACAATGGGATATATAGAAAAAGAATAAGTGTGAAAGTATCTAATCACCTCCTCTTGTAATGTGATTGGAATCACCATCCTTCCATGAAAAATGATGACATTATTCTTTTCTTTAGAAAGTCCACCAGGTAAAAATCTTAAGGATATCTGGTTATTCAAGATATCATAGTCGATGTCACCCAGATGGTGGTGCCTCTATAGTCCCAAGGTGAATATTACTACTTCCAATTATAGGGAGTGAGTCAATTAGTTACGTTTAAGGGGTATCAACTGCATCGAATCGTTGGTGATAACTATATACAGTTTTATCAAGGTTGACGTCGAGCAAACAAGAGTACCCATGAGAAAGGCAGGTGAGTAGACTCATCCAACCATGAGAATCTTGACACGGAAAGCATGTGGCATATCTAGAGGGTCTTTTACTCTATTGGAAACAGAGTAACCCCAACCCAGAAACTCTACCACACCCACTAGTGGCATCCCAAGTAAAGAGGTTCAAACCTAAACACTCCACTAGAAATTCTAGGACCAACTATGACACTCCATCGCACAACCGCACCATGATGCACAAGTTAGAGGGACTCATCTACCACACCTCGACACTGACCAATTTAGGTGGCACTAACTCACCCTCATAGTTTTTTACCACGTTTCAAAAACATTTCTCAGTGGATGAAGATCCTCTATTCCTCATGCATTCAAAGATACATTTAATGACACTGACATAGGGTTAAACCAACTCCCTATGTCACCTCGGTTGAACCTCAAGCAAGGAGAAGAAAGAAAAGAGTACCTCACAAAAATTTCTACAAATTTCTTCTACAGAAGGTAGAAATGACCTAGAGAATTTCTCTTATCATCTCTTTTGCTAAGGGGTAATAAGCCTCCAAATCTTGTATCTTTCCATGGACCTGATCTCTATCTCCCTAAGCCTAACATGGGCTGCTCGGTGGCGGTGTTGGAGGGATCTCATAGTAGCGTCCACCACCCATAGCACCGCCTACTCCTCTACCAGCTCCACCTCCATAGGGACCACCCTGATCTCTACTGGGAGATCCTTGATCATGGTGTTGCCTCTATTGTAGAGGTTCATCACCTATCTGCATCTGCTCATCATCACGTCTGGTTGGCCAGTCATGCACCATGTGACCTCACCTATCACAAGCATAGAACCGACTCTCTCTGGGTTACCATGTTTCTTTCTGTTCTCCCTACACTACAAGACCATGTGCCTCTTCCCGGTCATTCATACATCACATGTGCCTTGTCTCTTGTTTCCTAACAACCATTGTAGACAACTCAGCCCTAGGATTCCTTGTGATGACTCTAGCTATACAAAACCCATATGATAGAAAAATATCTATCACTAGTGCCCACTCTAGCACCCTCGCATAGTTGGGATACACAAGGGTACTATGCTAGAACATATCTCTCTGTGGAATCCCTACTAAAACATTTCTTCTTGGAAGTATCCATCACATATCATGTCAAGATAGTATCACATATGGTTCATGAAACTAGCTACGCACTCATCAATTTTCATTTCTCACTAATTAAGCTTGAGAAGCTCCTCGATCCATACTGAATGTAAGAAGGAGGTGTAGTACTCATCATGGAACAACTGATGGAATTCATCCCACAAGAGTGTACACTCATTGTGGATATGGGTAAATAGGCTCCACCAATTCCCAAATACTCCATGGAAAATATTGGTTACCAAATCCATCATCTGATCTATCGATGTCAGGAAAAGCTTGAAGATGTGGACCACCGAATCTAGTGAATCCTCTACCACTTAGAGATCTGGATCACCGCAGAACCTCAATGGTCTTTGATGCTATAAATCATGGAGTGTTCTTAGCCTGTGAACATCACTAGCCTGATCTACTAGGATAATATGATACTCAATAGGTGGGGGGGCTGATACCTACCCACTTTAAGGAAGGGGGTCATGGGATGGACCATGAAATGAGGTCTTATTTCTCAAAGGGTAGTTATCATGAACTAGAGCTGTTATATTAGCTGGATGTCACCATAGAGGCATATTGAAAGTTATCAAGGAGTGCCCCAGAAAATGAACACACACACATATATATATATATATATCAATAAAAATGGGGATATGACTCAAGAAGGAAAATCAAATAATCAATCTTATATAATTCATGTACCATTGATCCCTACAACAAATGTCCTAGCATGCCAAGTCGAAAATAGGCAGTCAAGGTCCTGGTGAATTACTACTTTAGCCACCACACTATCACTATATTCCTTGGACTGAGAGCTGTACTTGAGACACTCTGACACTTTTTCCTTAAACCCAACAAATCATCTTTAAGGGGATATGTCTGAATAACATTCTAAGGAATTAACTTGCTTTGATATGAATCTTTCATGACCCGACCCATGTCGGGGATCGAGCTGTAACTTCCCCATGCCTGCCTCTATAATCTTGGGGTGGCAACAAGTTCTGAAAGAATAATTAACTCAAGGAGGCCTTTTCCTAAGAACATATACACACACACACAAATAACTCAATGCAAAAGTGCAGAGGGAAAGAAATAAAAGATTCAACACTACTATAAATTAATCAAATATGCATGGACCTATAAACATAATGATGTAAAATAGTGTAAAAGGAAAATTAAATGGAAAAAATAGATTCCCAACTAGAAATATGTCCCAAATTGAAATAAAACTAGAAGAATAAAATAGTTGAGAGAGCATAGATCCTAATTCCCAATCTATGACCATCGTACGTGAACTGAGCACCTCATATCCCTAAGCTCCTCTAAAGTAACGATCAACCTTCCATAATCTGCAAAAGACACAACACTAATGGGAGAAGCTCATAAAGGGGTGAGTATATACATACTTAGTAAAACACGAGGAAAAGGGTGAATGAGAGAAGTAAGAGATGCAAATGAAGAGGAAAGAAGCATATAGAACAAGGTATAGTGAAAGAGTACAACTTCAACCTAACAAGAGAGTGAAAACAAAACTCATCCAAACCCAAGGAGATTGAAATGGTGAGAATTTGAACTTCTCATATTTCTTTTTCTACTTATACTAAGAGAGAAGACTGATCCAACTTTGAAAATCTAGACATGAAAAGCATGTGGAAAACCCCATGTGTCTTCACCTCCCCCAGAAGGAGAGTAGCCAAAAGAAAGGTTTGAATCCAGAAGGGAGAATATATATGCTCAGTTAAAGAATCCAAAAATATAGAGTAAGGGGATCTCCATATCACATCTCAACCCAAGAAGAATAGTCACCAAAATTTACAAAATCCTATAAATGTTTCCCATCATCCCATGCATCTACCCTAAATAAAAAACTCTAAGGAACTCAATCAACACACCTTGACACTATATGGTTTGGGTGGCACTGACTCAGCCTCATGGTTTTGGTCACATCACAAAAATGCATCTTTTTGGGGAAAGAGTCCCTCTTTATCATGAGTCAAAAACTACATCAAACCATATCTCATCACTATGCCTCATAGTAGAAGAACCACAATTTCATAGTAGAGGAATCATTCCCTATTGTATTGGGGAGGGTGGGGGGGGGGGGGGGTCCACTCTGATATTAGCTGTAGAGGAACGACACCCATGATGATGTGGGTTATACTCTAGTATGATAAGGGCCTGCGCCCTAGAGCAATAAGGGGTTCCACCCTATTCATTGAGGACCCACACCCTATGCCGATAGGGGGTTCCACTCGAATGGTATAGGACCTCTTCCCATGCTGATGGGGTGTTCCACTATAATGGTTGAGGACTCATGCCTTGGTATCACAAGGGAGTTCCACTATAGGTCATCAAGGACCTTCTCCCTACCTGGTAGGGGGTTCCACTCTGATGTAATTATAGAGGACCCGTGCATAAGATGAAGGGGGGTCCAATCTAAAATAATTATATGGTGATCCTACCTGATCACATTTATCATTTAGCATCACCTCAAATAGGTGTCACACCTATAACATTAAAAATCTTAACTCCAATGACACACCTGAGGGAACCATTATGTTCTACTCGAAAAAAAACACATAAGATAGGCTACTCACATATCAAAATACATGTTCAAATGAAGGAGAAACATAACCTTAATGTTTCCTAAAAAATATGTACCCAAATAATAGGGACCCATATGGCATGTGGCCCCACTCTGCTGTATAGCCTTGTTCTCACCAAAACATGACTTGCTAGCCATATACCACTACATGATGTATAAGGGTACTACATGACATGTCTCGGAAAAAATCCTAACGAATTCATGAGGCTTGTCATCGTCCTGAGTGGAAAACGTAATTTCATGAATATACATTTTCAAATGGCTCTGAATCGCCAGATGGATCACACTGTTATGATCATAATACAAAAATGCTTGAGTTAGTCCTTTCATTTTTATTAATTGGACACTCGGTGAAAGAATCGCATTTCACTACTTCGTGTTCGAATTGTGTCTCATGGGACCAAGACTTGAGTCTTAATTAAATACTAGAAATTAATATTGAATCATTTTCCTTAATTTCAGGGTCATGAAACTACTAACGGTTCATTAGACAGACATCGTATGGAGAAGCTATGTTAGAAACAAGATCACATAATAATAATAATTTTATTATTATTGGGTGTTCTGTTGACCTGAGTTATAAGTATGAAAAAGTTACCCAACATTGGACTTAAAATGACTATCTCGATTCTAGGGTCACACTACCACTGACAGTTCGCTAATCGGAAATCACGTGAAAAAATTATGGATCAATTAATTTTTGATATCAAAAATAATAGTAATTATATTTTGTATTTTTATTATTATCTATTATATTTTTCTTTTCTTTAAATATAAAGGGGTCATGTTTTCCCCCTCCCCAACTCTTGCACACACATACAATACCCCTCCTCCCATATGATTTGTCTTTATCCATTTTTAATTAACTTTTCTTATTCTTTCTATCTCTCCCATCTCTCTCTTTCACCTACGTGTTTTCTGAAAACCCTTACCATAGCCACCAAAAGAACTTAACCATCAAATAGAATATTTTCTAAAAAAAATTCTACCCCCGTAGATGCTAGATCTACACCCATCGACTCTTGTCCTCCACCTCTATCTGCCTCAACTCACCATCACGTCGCGCTGTCCCAGCCGCCGCGGGCTCACCATGCCGCCCTACTCTAATTTGTATCCCTTATACCACCATGTTGTTGTTGTCTACCTCACATGAATCAGCTTCAGACATCACCTATTTTGAAACTTTAAGAACATTGACATGACGTAGGTTAGAAGTTAGTAATGTTGCATATCAATACCAAGATTGGTGATAGAATGAACCGTTGCACAAAATATTAATTGCATGAAAAAATGTTTTCCTATATCGCAGGTCAAAGAAGAAAAAGACAATGATGATCACTAGTAGGGTGGAAGAAGAAAGGTTTATGAAACTAAAACATAGATCGATATATGGTTGTATTAGTTTGTCCATAGTCATTGAGGATCAGGAATTAGAGAATTTGAAAAAAAAATATTTATCAAACTTTAAAATTTTCAATTTCAAGATAAACTAGATAAGAATTGATTCTAATGATTGTTTTTTGATACAAGAATTAATTAATTCAAACAAATTTAATTCATGTTCATCATGTAAATTAAATTAGGGTTAAGAAATTCAAAAAGAAAAGTACTACTTGGATTATTGATTTAGTCCTCATCGAAAAAAGAGTCTGCCAACGATCGACATAAGTTGTTGCGTTCATTGCATTCTGATATCCTCTGATCTATAACATCGTATCAATCTGATTATTTTTATCATTCTCCAAAGGGAGGAGGGAGGATCTATTTTCGGTGGATTTATGAAAAAATAAAAGACAGCCCTTGAAATGTTTCCCAGGGATATATATTTATAAAGCTATCCATTGTGATGAAACATTTACTAATTAATTAATTCATTCATTCATTCATTCATTCATTCATTTAATGCACCACCAATGAGTGAGGGGTCCAAACATCTCACTATAACTTGCTTTATGTTTCACCTAGGGTAAAAATTACATTCCAAACCCAACCATGGTCTCAAATATATTATCTTATCAACCATTTGAGAGTTATCCCATTTTCTTTAATTAACATTGCACACAAAATATAAAATATATTTAATATTTTTATAAAATTAATTCCGAGCACACCAGGCCTCAGAATCGCACACCGTCTTAACATCTGGATCTAGAAATATTCGAAGGAATATTCCAAATTCTTACATGAAAAAACTAGAGTCTCTACACTAAATATATTAAGTATATATTTGGTATCATATACCTTTCAAAATAAAATAATTAATTCTATGAAACAAATACCTAACATATACACTTTATAGTGTTTCTCAAACACTGTTAAGTCTTTCATATAATTCTATTATATGGAAACATTTTTATTCCTTATTGATACCTCATTTGGGTTTTTGATGACCTTATCTAAATACTCAAAAAAACATTATGGAAATTTTCAACTAAGTTTTCTTCTTCAGGTTTCAACTTTTATTCACTTACATAGTTAATACATCATTTAAACCTAAACATAACATTCCTAGTTCATCTATTCTCAGAAAATCTAGAATATAGGTTAAACTTTTACATTATTGATCCACATTGTTGGAAAATTCATTATAATGATTATAGATTGAATTCCATAGCCAGAAAAATTATTAAAGGAATCTTTCTTCAATTCATTACCATATCCTATCGTATTGAATATATGAGAAAAGGTTGGAATTCCTTTAATCATCTTGTATAAAAAATAATTTAAAGACTTAAGTGAATGAATGTGTGCTTATATTATCATATAGATTTTCATATTGAAGAAATTCATCATTTGGTTACCCAAGAACAAGTTACTCTAAACCATATAATTTTATTCTTGATTAAGAAAAAATAATAAGCTTTTCTACCATTCTAGAATGTTTATTCCATTAAAATTTTCCTACTCAAGGATTTATCTAAATGTAATGTTTAATTATGGTGATGGAATTTTATCTGTAACTAATTTTTTTAGATGAATATCATGTTATACATTTATTTAATAAGGACTTTTACTAAATGTACTCCCACTAAAACAATGACCACTTTTAAAAACCATCATATCAATTCATATTCCAAGATATATATTCCACTGATCATTATGTCACATCATCATTACTCCCCTCACATAGATATATAGTTATAAATCATGTCGATCATATCACATATGACCCTTTTATGGTTGAGAAAAAATACCCTTTATAATAATCCATCAAATGAATTAACTCAAAATTATTCCTCACATCCAAATTCGATTATGGTTTCCTAGTTAAGTTTAATCCAAAGAAAATGTTAAAAATTTTAAGCAAATAATATTAGGTCCACCCATTAATTTCTTTCATTATACATGATATTCTAGGGGTACCCAGATTTAGCATGACCCACCTGGTTGGATGATCGATGTCTTAACAAGTGTCTTATTTGAATAGAATCTGATACTTAGTATTTTTAAAGGGGATTTAATCTAAAAATATTATCTCATGTTATTACCTTTAAATGAATGTCATATTTTAATGGTTTTGTTTTGAAACCATATTATTTCAACCAAATAAATTTGTTTAAAACATATTCATTTGTTTCTCTATAGAGGGATTATAAATAAGATAAATTCCTTATTGAAGTAAACTGAACCAATCATCATACCTATCATGTTAACCTTTAAATTCACATATTATTATTTGTAAAATTATTTTAACATGTTAAATTAAATCAAAAAATTATTCAAAATATAAAAAATTTATATCTATGAATAATAAACAAGGGAATAAAATAAATAAATGAAAATTTCATATATTCCAAAATAAGATAGAAATTAAGGAAAGATCCACATATAAATTATAAACATGATATAATTTAAGCATGAATAAGAATGGAAAATTAAATTTTATCAAATATTAACTTCTGATGTTTTCGTTTACATGGTTTCTATATGACCTCCTTCATATTTTAGAAATATGCGACATTTATCTATATTTTTATTATCAAATATTAAAAATTAAATAAAATATGATTTTTTACATAAATTACATAGTTTACCAAATAATACTAATAATATAAACATTTTATATTTATCTCTATGGTATAATTATAAATATTTTTATTTTATTTTTTCAACTAATTTTAACCATGTAATTGCACGCCGATGAATGATATTTAATATTTTTATAGAAATATAATTTTATTTTAAAAAAACTTCAAAATTACTTTCACCATACCATATTCTTCCCTATTATGGAAACTCTTGATTGGATACTCTATAAATATTTTATTGGACATTTAAAACAAGGAAAATTATTTTTTCTGTAGCATTTTAAAGGGGTATCTTCATTGGATATGTCGTTTCTATTAGCCAATCATTTTTGGTCAGGAAGTTCAGAGACCCAAAATTGGCTTGGCCACTAACAGTTCACCATGACCGGTTCCTATTTTAAAGGCCAAAAAGAAATATTCACTACTACATATTGAACTTTTATTAGTTCTAGAATTTGTTTTTATCAATGATAAAGAAGATATGATGATCTATGGTCTCTTAAAAATGGTCACTTTTATTAGTGATAAAAAACTAATAAATGGTGATTTTATCAATGTTAGGTGACTAACACAGATAAAATATTTTTATAATATTTTTAATAGTAATATGGAAAAAATAATTTAAACCACAACACACATTCAACCCCACCCCATCTGAGACCCCACACTTTTGAGACCCCACCCACTTAGGCTCTACACACTTGCATGACCCAAACCACTTGAATCTATAATTAATTCATAGGGGTGAGATTCAAACCCCTGGCCAATAGAATCTTAACAATCACCCATACCAATAGCCTAAGATATTTTACTTATCATATATTTACAAATTTATATATATGTATATATACTTTTAAATATTAACTTATATTAATATATATTTTATTTATTTATTTTTATATTTTATAATATATAGATATATGTATATATCTATTTATTATTACACACACACAAACATATATATATATATAAACATTTATACATTTATATAGGTATATATATATCTATAAAAATTATAAATTTATAAAGGTATATATATATATCTAAAAAAATTATATGGCAAATAAAAGATTAAATTTTTATTTTAAATAAAATGGATAAAATAATTTTATTTTCAAATGGTTTATATATTTAAAAGGATGTTTTTTATGTAAATATTTTTAGATATTTATTTATACAATTAAATTTTTATATGTAAATATATATGAATATATATATATGCATATATACAATTATAAACAATACTAGGAGATGAAACATTAAAATTTATACCCCATAATATCCATAGGAATGTAATCTTAGTGAATAAATTAAGTCTCCACCAAAACAATAAAATACGACCTTCTTAAATGAAGCCTAATTTCCATCGAATGTTTAAAAAGTAGAGTGTATCACCTAAAATCTTAGTTTTGGAGGCCTTTGGGATATTTTTTACTAAGAAAAAATAGGTACCAAGATCCATTGAGTTCAAATGTTATCGATCTATTCAAAATCTGGATTTGACATCTTGTGAGGCCCAAATGGACACCCAGATCAAACGTTATGGACCTTTAATGATCAATACATGTTTTAAACTTATCATAATATGTTAATTAACTTATTAGTTCTTTCTATCATAATATTGTTATTAAATTTCAATACCTCAATAATATTAAGAAAATTATAAATTAATATTAATTTTTAATTATTTTATGAACCATTTTCCATAAATATATTATATATTAAGTGAAAATACATATTTAGTATTATATAAATCATATTTAAGAAAATATATTATATATATAAATATATTTATATTTATATATTAAAATATGATTTATTATAATATATAATTTTTTATGCAGGGTGTGTTTTATCAGCGATTTAGAATTGATAAAGGGAAAAAATTTATCAACTCTTAGAAAATCATTGATAATGGATACATTTATAAGTTCTTTTTTTAACTCTGATAAAGGTTAATTTTATCAATTATTTTAGTTAGAAATGGTTAAATTACCCCCTTTATTAGTATTTTTTCAGTGCTGATAAAGGGTGGTATTTAATATAGAAACATCTGTAGTATTGAGTGTATGATAGAGCATAACATAATGAACCATTATAGACCACTATATTTTATAGATATTTTATCTTCAATTGTAACACCCATTTTTCATAGAATATACCTTGGTCTCTACGATTTCAAGAATAAAATACACATTTTGAATGATATATATATACCACGGTTTATCAGCTATTAATAAATGACTGCTTCATTTTAACAATTATATTGAACAGGGAAAAATCATTTTTCTATATTTCTTTATTAATTCAAATATCAAACCAAATGTCGATAAATTTTCTATGACACCAATAAAGGGTTTCAGATGAATTACACTAATCCTATATGAAATATAATTAAAAAAATCAAAGACAAGTAGGATATATCTATACATTTCAAATTAATAATGAAATAATGATAAAATGGTGCACCTTACACCTTGATGATCCAGAATATACATGCCCCAAAAAATCTTAATCGAGATCGCTAATGTGTAACTTACAGGTTCCTTCTAAAGGTTTTGGGGTACATATAAAGTTATTAGGCCCAAAACCAATAATTTATTTCCTTGTTTTATTTTTTTGAATCCTAAAAAATGGATGGTAAAAACCCTAGATAATTCAAAGAGAGGATATATTTTTTCATATAATTCATAATTAATTTATACACACTAATTACCGTTTCTTGAAATTATTTCCTCATTGATGGATATGATTAACCATATTATTTTACCCTTTTTTTGATGAAAAATACAATTTATAACTACTCTAGTGGTATCCACATGTGATTCAAGAACCTCAAAATGTCACCAATGGATGTTTGAGTACTGGAAATGGGAACTGATTTTCTTGTATCATTCATAGTTAATCTCAATAAGAATCCCTTCAATCATGAATAATTTTCTTTGTTTCATAGGAATTGATAGGGAGGACAAGGATCAACATATCTTTTTCTTAAGATCATTATATAGAAAATTCTCCCCTATGAAAATAGAATTCCTTATAGGGAAATGCTTTTCACAATAATTTACACTATTTTTAGAAATGATATAATATTGATTATACACTTAGGTTTAGATAATTATTTATTAAAAAATACCATCAAATAATATATCTATTTTAAGTAAACCTTATTCCAAATAATAATAATAATAATATTTACATGGAATGAACTAACTCTTATACTTTTTATATATCATTTCTTAAATAAATAAATCAATATTTATTTAAATGATATTAAAAAATATAATTTTCATCTCGAACATTAACTCAACCCATCAATTCTCCTTTTCATTTATCAAGCCCTAAAAAATATATATTTATTAAAATAAATATATATTATTATATTATACATTCAATAAATTAATAAATATTATATTCAATAACTAGAGAATAAAAATTTATTAAATATTCATCTCAAATATATTTCAAACTAAAATAATTTGTCATTGAATTTATATGATCAACATAACATAAAAAAATTATTATTCATAAATAATGGGAATATTTTTTATTCATATATTAAATTCAAATAGAATTTAACAAATATTATGAACACACTTAGTGTGTGACCCTATTTGAATCATTATCATGAGCATTAGGAAGTCTTTCCAAAAGTCCAAGATTAGTGTCTAGATTCACGTCAAGGTCCCCATAGATAAAGATGTTATTATTTCAACATGAACACAAATAATGTAATATAATATCACTGTCTTGGTATCTCATCAAGTAGGTTGTATACTCGTGTCATGATAACTATATTTTTGAAAATATTTCTCTGAATAATTTAAATGAACTGATCGATAAAATGAAATGTTCATAGACTTAATCATATAGATTAATTTCAAAAAATGGGCCTGATATATCATCATCTGGTTTGAGAATGGATAAATTCTTTCTTGGATTATCTATTTATATAATACCACTTATGATGCAACCAACATATCATACTTATCTATGATCATATTTCGTCTTGGTTTTAGACTATATATCAATGTTCATGATCCATGATATACATTAATAAGAATATGAATTATAAGGACCAATAAACATGTTCAAATGTCAAAATATCAAATGACATATAAACATCATGTGGAATTCCTATGGGCATGTTTGTTCACATAAATTCTCATATTGGAGATTACTATGTGCAATCTTTATGAGAAGAAGTCTCATTGTATTATGATCCCCCAAAACCTGATAGATAAACATCATACATGTCCCAATAGATAAATATCATTTGGGTACATGATATATTGTTAACAATATTTTCATATAAATTCAATGTTCTCATTATAGTGGGGAACTTCAATAACCTTTTATCATGGAAAATACCCTTATGAAATTATTACATTAATGTTATAAAAAAGGAAACTAGTGTAATAATATAATTTTTTTAATATTCTTGTCTTTAAATATATATGTAATTGAAATAGAAAAGTTAGATTGTTCTAGGGAACCAACTCCTACAGACTCCGTCTTACATAATAGTAAACTATAAATAACTATAACCCCACTAACATTCACATGATATTCACGCTTCTGCATAGATAAGGCTTTACTCAAGGGGTCCACCTTGTTCTCTTCCATGGAAAATATACTCACTATAAATTCAATCCTCTCAGAAAAACCCCCCAAGAGGTGATAATTTTGAAATATGTATAATATCCTGATATTTTGAAAATAAAGACTATATTTGATAGCTTACTAGATAAACAACATTGAGATTAAATGAACAACGAATTATTATTATTTAAATGTGATTGTTATAAACTAGCCATTAAATTAGAGGGAATGAATAATATTAAATGTATTATGAAATATATATTGTTCCTACTCATTGATAATGTATTAATTAATTCTTTGTAAATAAGAAATCTATTTTTTAGTAAAATCATTTTATTCTTTGAAAAACATGTTTTCTTAAAAAATAAGTTTTCTTTCTTTTCATGAGTTAATAATAAAATAAATTTTTGAAAGTTTTAGAAATTGTGTCAAGAAAAATAAATTTCATTTTTTAATTCACCAATTAAAAATTAACTTATAATAAATTTTTGGGAATTCTCTAAAATGATTTTTTTCAATTAATAGTGAAATATGCAAATTTTTATTAAAAATATGTTTTATTTCTTTAGTATTTACAAAGTCAAATTCTATTTTTGATTAGTTTTAAAATTCAATTAGTTCATTTTTATTTATAATAATCCAATTATGGTTTTTGAAATTGAATTTATACTTTAATTTTGTATAAAAACATTTTATAATTTCAAAGGTCATTTTTTTGATTAATAGTTTTCACCATGTTTTTTAGTTGAATTTTAAATTAAATTATGCCACTTAAATATTTGGAATTTATAAAAATGTATTCTTCATTTGGAATCATTGGGTCTAAATTTATTAAATATTTCCCTTTTATTTTTGGTCAATATGAATAGTAATCTAAGTAATTTGTATTACCATAGTAATGGGTAAATCAGGTAATTAAGAGTTACAAATTGTATGGTAAATACTATAAAATGAACCTAACACTTGCCTAAATTTTATTTTATTATTAAAAAGTTTCCATAATCATTCAATGGTCTAATATATGACTTTTTTCCATTTTTATGTGATTATAACCATTATAATTTTTTATTTAATGTAATGTTAAAAAGGAAACACTTTTTAAAATAAATATTATATTATTAACAGGAGGTTAATCGGAGGCTATGTTTTATTATAAATAGTTTTTTTAATTTAAAATTCTTATATCTATCATTCTTATTTATTTTTAAATTTTAGTGAATAAATAATTACCTTAAATTCTTATATAATGCTGATAGAGTAATTCTTAAATTAATAAAAATAATCAAATAAATGTTATTTAAGATTTCAAAAGTAATACAAATTTAGATAAATAATATAATACATTAATTTTATAGAATAACATGATTTTTTAGGGATATAATAAAATATTTGGTTCAAATTTTACTTGTTTTCTAGATATTATTAATGTCAATGTAATGAATAGTTCTAAAAATTGACATTATTTATATTATATAACAAAATATATTTTATTAAATGATTTAAAATTACTAAAAATATTATATTGATACATATTATTTTTATATGGTTTATAAAATCAACCATGGTCCATTTATGGTCTATTTTTCCATTTATAGTATTTACTAAGACCCTTAAAGAGTAAAAAACCATGTCGTCACTGTGAGATTAAAAAGGGTTAATGAGGGGTTAAAACCAAAAGATAAGGATGAAAATATATAAAAACTTATATTATCTTTATTTTATGATATTATTTCGATCCAAGCTAATAATATTTTTAAAATAAATTACTTTTGGTCCATTTATAATGGAATATTAATTTAATATTTTCAAACATTCCAAGAGTGCTCCTCCGCTCTCATATAAAAGGGAACACATTTTTTTCAATACTTAACACTTAAAAACACATTTTTCTCAACCAAAAACTGAACAAATACCTTCGTATAGTGCACAAACTATTTCTAGAGGAAGTTTTTTTACATAACACAAAACATCTGTGGTCTTAATTTATTTAGAAAATAAGGTTGTCCGAAGAAGATGTATCATTTTTAATTGAGTATTTTTGTTTCATTTCTTCTTCCACCTCCTTAAAATATTATTCAACCCTAATAAAATAATAAAAACAGTATCCTAAACATACCAATATGTTATTATGCAAATGTTACTACCTATATACTTCACCAACCTCCTTCAAATGGTAAAGTAATCCATTGTTCTTATTTACGGAAGACTACCGCCTTACAAATCGATGTAACTTGTTTTCCCTAACCACCTCACATGGATGGTTATAATGATTAATTTAAGGTATATATATGTTATTAATGACATATTTATCATTCATAAAATATAATATATAATTTATCCCCTTACCTTTCAATTCACTAGAAAATGATAACATCATTCATGTGTATGTGTGGACTTCCACCTCCACGAAGCGATGCGATTAATTCTTCATCACCACATCACATAGATGATATATATAAGTGTATATAAAGAAATAATATGAAATTTATGATTTAATTATCATTATATAAATATAAAATAATACTTACCTTCTTTATATAATGATCGTTGAAAATGGAAACATTTATTATGCGTACATATGACCTACCGTCTCCATTTTTTTATGTTTGGGGCCAAAGCCTCAGTTTATTTTTAAAATAAATCAAATAGCTCTTTTTTTGGGTATAGGGGGACCCATTACATACCCCAAAGGCCTAAGGGCATGAAATCCAAATTATTGGCCCAAAGGGCCCACTAGTGAAAAGTTATGTTACAGTACCCGGACTACTACAGTACCTGCTACAGTACCGCCGCCGCTACAGTTCCTGCAATAGTACCTCTACTACTACAGTGTCACTACTACTACTATTCCTCCATTTCTATAGTAATTATACAGTGCTGCTACAGTACTCAGGAATAATTTTCCTTCCTTGAATCAATCCTGGGTCATTTAGATGCCAAGCAAGAGATTTTACCATTTGGGTACATGCTCTTGGCATGACCTACTATCTCCATGATTGTAACATAGTTCGTTTTTTCATGAATATATTTAAATATTAGTTTTAAAATTAAAAAATATACATGTAGAATATAATTAATTCTTGATTATTATTCTATATATGATGGGATAATTGCCTGTTTTACAATAGTCAACCTCACGGAGTCATTTTGGACTTATGAAATGAATATCATTGAAATATCTGAAGTAAACTTAATTAATTGAGAAATTGTATATAAAAATGTATTAAATAAAAATAACAGAATAATTTAATTTAAAATGTTTATTAATTTTCTATAAATCATGCTTAAAGTTTTATTCAGGGAGTTAAAGAATGTACATGACAAGCTAGACTCAATGTAAGAGACTTTTTTAAAAAACATTATCTTTTAATGTGTCCCACAAAACACACCTTTTCAAACTTATACATATTTTATAAAAATATTATAAATAAGGTATTTAATATTATATTATTATTTTTAAAAATTATTTTTACCCATTTTTTAATTATTGAAAAATGGAGTGAAAGTAATCTTCTTGTCATTTTCTAAAAAATATACTTGGTGACTGTTTTGACAAAAGTATAAAAGGAATGTTCTTTTAACTAATATGGAATTAATATATTTTAACTATTTAATGAATAATATTTTATTTGAAACTTCCTTTATAATTTTACCAGGTTATTTTCAATGTAAATTCTTTCTTTTATTTTAGCACATAATTCTAAAAGACAAGAGATTTAAAAATAGAAGGGGTATTTTCCACAAGAAATGTTCAATGTGATCTTTAAAAATAATTTTTCATCTATGTTGATATCCTTTGATGTTATTTAATAATGTATTACTTTAAAAGATTCCATATTTTTCTTAATTATTAACCCTATTTCCATTTTTCTGGGTATTTTGGTATTGAAAATTGTGTTTTTAAAGAAAATAGATACTTCAATATCTGGAAATGTTTTCTTATGGGAAAAAATATTTTTTTATGTCTGAGAACAATAATCTTTTACATGATTTTGGATTTTTTATGATTAATGGGAATTGTTTGTGATGATGTGTGGTTACTTTACACACCATATACGATTGGTTATGTCATAAACCAAGGATGATTGGTTAATTTATTAACCAAATATTGGTGGTTACATTATAACCAAAGGATGGGTGGGTCTGTGATAGCCTTCCAGTGCGCTGGGTACCCTAGAGATGTAATTTGATCATATTGATTATTATATTTATAATATTTATAAGAAAAATGAAATCCAAATTAACCTGCACAACTTTTATATGATTGGTAATGATTTTTCAAGAAAATTATTTGATTTTAAATAGGTAAGATAATGATATTTATGAAAAAGATAATTCCATTTTTTGTGTAAAAAAGTATATTTTTAAGAAAATGTTTTCTATGAATTTTCATATTTTTCACTAGAAAAACATATCTATTCATTTTTATGTCCCATACTCAGCTTAATGTGATCATCCCATGTTTTTAATTTTTTCATAGGGTATAACCATGGGTAATGGAAAAGAAGAAGTCAAGTTGAAATTTATGAATATTTTTCCTCAAAGGAAATCATATTTTATTTTAAAAATTTTATATTATGGGAAAAATTGATACTGAATAGATGTTTCCACTTGTATATATTTGGTTTTGTAATGTATGAGTTATGACCTAATTCTCTAGAACTATAAACCTGAAAATATCCTAAAATCTAAGAGAATGATTTTTTGACTTAAAGCTAAAGATTATGTAATATTTAAGGCCCAATACTTAGAATTAGTATCAAAGTATGGTTTAGATAACTTTATATGTTAGGATGTTATTTGAGAATAATTTAGAAGTATTTATAACTGCAATGGATAGTATGTTGTGGTGAATCATAATTATTTTGGAAAAATAAAAAAGATTTTTAGATAACATGAATTAGGATATTTAGTGTTTATCTTACTAATAAGATGGTATATTATGATTTTATTTATATTATCACACAAACCCTTTTGGTTTTACAAAATGGTTGGATCTAGCAGGAACCAATGTGACAATGGAAATTAAGGAAAATGTAGTGGTTATATAAATGAGAAACCAGATATAATGAGAACTGTGGTGGGAACTGTTAAGTTTATTCATAATCAGATATCATGATTAATTATTAACAAAATAAACCTAGGTTATTTTCTAAATTTATACAATAAAATTTAAATAAGGCCATATCAAATTTTGGGTGATAATGATCATAAACGTAAATATATTCAACAACCTATGTGTCAATAATGTGGCAAGAATCACCTAGTAAAATTTCTCAAAAGAATGGGAAGATGTTTTATATGTTGTAAAGGAGGTCATAAATTAATAATATTCCAAGAGAAAAAGGAAGAATTCAGTTAACTCCATGAAGGGGAATGAATTTCTTCTTAAGGTATCAGTTGAATGTTTTAAATGTGGAGAGTATAGTCATTATGAAAATCAATGTCCTAGTGGGAAGGATATTGAATGAGATAAAAAAGAACATACATACATACATATATATATATATAAATGTATACATAACTAATTCCATTATAGTTAAATATTATGAAACTAAAAATAATTTATAAAATTTATTTATTATTTATTGGCTTATGTTTTGAAAATTTATAATCTTAGGACTTGATTTATATTTTTTTATTAATGAATTATTAATTAATAAGTTTTTAAAGCATGGTTAATGGATTATAAATAAATTTTAATGATTAATATGTATAAATATATAGATTTCATAGTTATAATGTAGTTTTATATTTATGTTTGATCATAAGTTTAAAATAATCAGTACACTTATGATGATGAGAGTACTTTGGGAGACTTTTATTGAGTCTTGATAGAAGTTTGATGTATATATAACCCATATGTTTATCATGTGAAAATATTTATGAGGAATAATTCACTTTTAATTTAATGGATATATTTTTTAATATATGGATAACCTTTAGGGTTTATATGATATTTTATTTTGATGTAATTATGGTTTATTATTTTTTTGGGATGCCAAATGAATGGTATGATATACCCTTTGAGGTCAAAACATTCCATTAATATATTGAATATATTAAAGTTATTTTGGAGGATTTTTATAACATTTATTGGAATTTTATGTGGATTATATTTCAGAAAAATGACAACCCATGGTTTGGGAGACAACTTATCACATCCAACAAGGCCACGAGGCTTGAACCCACAATTGAAGGGTGATAATGGTTCATCACCAACCACTGGCCTATGTGATGTCCAGGCTTGTAAGACATTTTTTATTTAAAAAACATGAAATAAATATTTAAATTTAATTTTGGTAATATATGTTTTATTGTATAAATAACCACAGTATTGTAAATTAAATTGTTGATTTATTCATTAATGTTATTTCGAAAAAATTTCACCATAATTTTGGGGAGCATTATAGGATTAAGGAAAACATAATACTATGAGATTTTATTTGATAAATAAAGTTTGAATTATATTTTTTTAAGCATATATGACTTTATTGTTACTTTGGGTGATTCGGGTTATTTATAGAAATGACTAGAATATCTTGGAGAATATGTGATTTATGAAATTAACTTTTTGGTATAAGACATTAAGAGTGATTAAAGTTATTTAAAGATAAATATTAAATTAATCTTTGAAGACTATGTTATAAAATCCTTTTTATTTTTGGTTTTCAATTTCAGTTTAGAATATATTTTGGAATTATAAGGATAGTTATTTATTGAATGATCTATGTTGAACTCTGTGTATTACTATTTATTTTTTTGAAATTAAATAAGTTTTTTTTTTGAATGAAGGTTTATTCATTTTCAAAATTATCATATCTTATCTTAAACATTTTGGTTTTGTTTATTGTCTAAAGATAAGACGAATATTTTTATAATATTTTGTGGATTATGTGATTCATTAGAATTTAATTCTAGAGTTTTAGACATCAAAAATTCTACTTGAATACTCATTATTTCTAGTAAAAATGTGAGTTTGTGGTGAAAATTGATTAAAAGATGAAATTATTCTTGAAAAGTATTTATATTTCTATATATTTATATTTTAAGAAGTAAAATAATTCTTAAATTTAATAAAATGATTTTGAAAACAAAAAATTTATCTGTTTACTTATCTTACCAAGAATTCAATATTTGTTCTACCCATCACAGATTTACAGTTTTTGATGGTTAAATTTATTAGGACCATGTTTTCTATCACTCTCTAATAATCCTTGAAAGTTAGGTTTTTATTCAATATCTTGGTTTTTACATCCCAATTATGTTCTTATACTTGGAAACATACAATTTTTTATTCTATATTACCATTATACTTTATATTCACTCATTTCTAGAAGTTTTATTTACCCTTTTATCGATGCAGGTTTTCCAAAAAGGTATTCTGAAAAGTCAAACACTAATTACCAAGATTGAGTTAAAATTGTGAGGATAAAATTTCATGGGGGGGGGGGGAGAATTTAATTTTCTAATATTGTAAAAATACACACCATTTTTGATAACATACAAGATATGAAAGACTAATCTTAAACGTACAATGAATTATTATTATTTAAAAGTTAATGTTATAACCTTGCAATTAAATTAGAGGGAATAAATAATATTAACCATATTATGAAATATACATTGGTCCTCCTCATGTATAATGTATTAATTAATTATTTATAAATAAGAACTCTATTTTTTAGTAAATTCATTTTATTCTTCAAAAAATATTTTTTCTTTAAAAATGGGTTCTATTTCTTCTAATGAGTTAATATTATAATTAATTATTTGAAAATTTTAGAAAAATTATTTTAAAAAATGAATAAAATTTTTTAATTCATCATGTAAAAATTATATTATGATTAATTTTTGAGAATTTTCTAAAATGGTTTTTTAATGAATAGTAACAATATTAATTTTTATTAAAAATTGTATTTTCTTTTTTAACTATTTAAAAGTAAAATAATATTTTGGATTATTTTTAAAATTTAATTATTTATTTGTCATTATAAATAAATAAATTATTGTTTTTAAATGGATTTTAATATTTAATTTTATATAAAAACATTTTATATTTTAAAAGGACATTTTTCTTAAAGACTATTTTTCATCGCGTTTTTTCAGTTTAATTTAAAATTTAATTCTGAGAATTTTGTGTCATGAATTTTCAAAAAATGATTTAATATTTTGAATCAGTGGTTTAAAATTTATAAAATAGGTCCTTTTTATTTTTGGGCAATATGAATAGTAACCTTAGAAAATTTTGTTTTCACAATATAGAGAAAATAAGGTAATTAAGGGTAAAAATTATATGATAAAGACTATAAAATTACCCTAACACTTTAATAAATTTTATTTTATGATTATAAATCATATTTAATCATCCAAATTTTTAACATGAAACCTATTTTTCAATTTTTATGTGATTATGACATTTGTAATATTTTATTTAAAGAAAAGTAAAAAATATCAAATATTTATTTTTAAGAACTTTGATATTTTTAACATGAGGTTAACCAGATGATATGTTTGATTATAAATATAATTTTGAAGGATAATATGTTTATATTAATAATTTTATTTCTTTAAAATTTTAGGTTTATAAATAATTACCTTAAACGTTTATACAATGCTGACACAATAATTATTCAATAAATGAAAAAAAATAAATGATTTTAAAAATATTAAAAGTAGTACAATTTGAGATAAATAATATTATCCATAATTTTATATATCACCATGAAAATTTATGGATATAATAAAATATTTGGTTCTAATTTTACTTGTTTCCTTGATATTATTAATGGAAAAGTAATGAATAGTTCTAAAAATTGTCATTATTGATATTTTATAGTAAATAATATTTTATTAAATGATATAAAATTACTAATAAATATTATATTTGGTCAAATTATTTTAATATAGTTGATAATATCAACCATGGTCTATTTCTAAGTTATTTCCCATTTATAGTAATTATCATAGCACTTAAAGAGTAAGAAGCCATGTTATCACGGTTGGATTAAAAAGGTTTAACAGGGATCCCCTAAAATGATTTAATAGAAAATAAATGTGTGGAAGAGGATACCTATTATTTATATTAACTTTTTTAATATTATACAAATCTACATAGAACAGAAAATTTTAATCTACCATTTTTTCCAAATAGTACAGATGTTTCCCTCAGAGATGTGCTTGTCCATATGAACCCTTTGATTTCTAGCTCTTCCAACTGGTGTTTAAATTACATCAATTAGGTTGGTTCCATATAGTAATATGGAAGGGAAATATTATTGGTCCCCAAAATAATATCAATTATAATCTAAAATTATTTTATAGGTGGTAACGCTGAGAAAGTTTTCAGAAAAATATCCGAAAACTAATCAGAATCCACTAGAAAACTATTATTCTTGTTATTTTCCATTGATTCCTAAGTCAACTATGAAAACTAGTATGTGATTTTTCCATCTTCTGGTTCCAAAAAACCTATTGTACCATCCTTTTCATTCTGGTATCCTCTAAAGAGTTTCTCAATGTCATCATTAGTTGTAAGACTGGCCCATTGGGTAAAAAATTGAATGTGATCCTTGAACATTTTCATCCAATCCATACCAAGGATTATGTCATAGACATCCATCTCAATCATATATAAATACCATATCAACTTATCTCCATCAACAGTTATTGAACATTCTATACACATGAAGGCTCAACATTCGTATTGACTTAGTTGATTTTGGATTTTGAAAATAGAAGGCATCACGTCAACACCCAAACAAAGAAATTAAAAATCGTGAGAAGAAATAAAGGAATGGGATGAACTTGTATAAAACAAAGTGTTAATAAGGGTATAATTTAATTGAATCGTACCTCACACCATCGATGGTACAAACTGATTATCCACAATCACCTTATTGATTTCATATAACTACTTACTCAATGCACTTTGTTCCTTATTTCCCTTTTGTATTTAACATTTTCGAGGAGTCATGGTATTACTGGAATCACCATAGCTATCTAGGTTCTATTTATGGGAGTTATTATGTTACCCTCATCCTATTGAAACATATTATGTTTGAAAAAAAGTATTAGTGTCCTGAACACATAACCTCAGAGCACTGTGATAATAGCACTGATGATTCCCTATATAGTTGCAATTATTGCCTGCTCTAGGTGGTGTCATATAACCTCTCTTCATGTGGTCCAAATAACCACATTGGAAACATCCTAGCTTACTATTGGGTCCTGGAGGAATATTTACCAATCTATCTGTCTGATTTTGATTCATTCTTGTACCTTGGAAATAGGTGTCCCTTTTCCACTTTCCCCCGTCATTAGATTTACCACCATTTCCCAAAGGTATAAACATGCTTCCTCCAACTGTAGATCCTGGTATATTCTTTTATTCCACTATCACTCTATTGACCGTCTTTGTATAATCCATTATATAGAGGAAAACAATCTTTGAGAAAATACCTTACGTCAGCCTCGATTCAAAGATTCATTCTTTAAAGGAATCACTTGTAATAACTTCAAGTAAAAATATGAATAAATTCAAAAATTTAGCAACATAATTTTTCACCGATTGGATCTCTAACTTTAGGATAAACAATTCCTTCATTATTGAAATCTTGAAAATATGAGGATATAATTATTTGTTGAACAACTCATAAAAATCCTCATATGAAATGCATTGGTCTAATTTTTCCTAAACTCCCAAATCTCACCATTGGTGTAAAACATCCTCCAACATATAAGTTTCCAACATGACTTTTAGATCTATTTATATTCCAAGGAAATTGAATATTTGATTCATCATGTTCATCCATACATCGTCCTTCTCTGGTTCTGAATCACCCCAAAATATGCATAGATTCGGATTTTGTAACTGAACATAATGATCCAGTTTTCTTGCTTTATTCATCTAATTTCCTCTATCCACAACTTTAAAATCTTAGACTATACTCTAAACCATTTGTTGGTTCACCTATGTCTTAGGTGCAACCACATTCTCAACAACCTCTTTTGATTGGTTTCTACAACGCCTATCGAGTTCCATTTTCTATAAACACAACAAACTCCATAAGTATCACTCTATAGAAACCGAAGGCTTAACAATTAAAATTATACCACAATATATATCGCAACATTTCTTTAAAAAATTAAACACTTTATATTTTCAAACCATTTTGAAAAGTGCGCCATGATTTTGAAAATCAATCCATTTTCAAAATACCAGTATCATTCCCTTTTCAAAATCTTACATTTGAAATCCTTTTGAACACTTTTCAAAGATCAATATTTTTTCAAAAAATCATAAATCATTATTAAAATTGAAATATTACCTACTAGTGGGAAGTCATTTCTATAACGCATGTCATTCTCGTCTCATTGGATAAACCCATGACAATGAGATGTTAACTCCTATAAGTGTCTCAACAAAACTTATTTACCCAAATCACTAGTAACTTGAAGTTCATCATAACAGGGTTAGATACATCTTTTTTATGCTCCAAATTTCATGTGAAAAAAATCTAACTCCTTTTTAGCATCCCAACTCAAGTAATAAACTAGAATGATTTTCAAATCCAGGACTGAAAATCTCATACAACATTCCCCAAAAGATATGAGGATAGACCAAGAATGATCCCAATTGTATGTCAAGGACTGAAAAAGATGATACCATTTTTTTCCAAGAGATTTATATTGAGCAAGACTGATACCATTTGTAACATCCCACCCCTACTCATTGGCTTGATTCTAGGTGGAATTACTACTTGGACTTAAGTGACATCCCCAAGGTTCCAAAGGCTGTCAATAAATACTAAGGGTTTCAATTCAATCAGGGGATGATTTTACATTTTAGAAATAAACAAAAAACCCAACCAAACATACCATACAAAAAATACCACTACCTGATTCATGATAACAATGTAAAAAAACTCAAAGTAATACCATTTATATCAAAACCAAACAACAACAGAGTAGCACATAAGAAAACTACTAACATCTAAGTACATAGAGGAAGAAAAAACCATAAAACTTAAAGCCTCCAAGATATAACTCCATATATCCCAACATGCTCCATGATTCAACTCCACAATACATCACAAGTATCAAGAAGTACCACTAAATAAATGTGATACCTTTCCTTTACATATATCCTGATAGACAATATCTACAAAAACACCAATGTGGAAAAACAAAGGTGAGTAATAAAACTCAGTAAAATTTCCCCAAATGAATTCCCTACTCACAACACTAGGATAGAACAAGTTAGAAAATTCTTATAAAACAATTTATTTATACCAATTGAAAATAGTTTATATTAAAATATAAAAAAATTCCATAGAAAATAGTTTTCTCAATACAAAAAAAAAATTCTAAGGAAGGTAAACAAACAATTCATTTAACCATTTGTTAGATTTCATTTTAGCATAACCCATTCTATTTTAGATAACCCAACACACACACACACACACTCAACCAAACAGTCTTAGTGTTTACCATTAACATTGGAACTTCACATCCATAACCCGTCCCATTGAGGGTGGTACTTCACTACCATTATCCATCCCATTCAACTCATGCTTAAAAATTTAATCCAACCACATGCCAATCCATATTTTCCAAACCATTTCAATAAAAATATCATTTTATTGAATTTTTTTCCATGAATCAAAATCAAACAACCATTTTACAATTATAATTTTAAAATCATGTTACTGTTTTCACTTTCCACCAAAACCTATAATTTTTAAAATTCCATAAACCGTAAGAAAGAGAAGGTTTCCATCATTATTTTCACAATAATTTCAAAATAAATTTCAATCAAAAATAAAATTTAAACTAATCCATTATGTTCTAATAAGATTAGTCGAGAGTGAAGCCACCTACCTCAAGAATTATGGAAAAAACAAAGAGTGACACTAATTATTCAACAAAACTAGGTTGAATCTCCGAAAAACCACCTTCGATGTCACGACCCATCCCCCGAGGCCCGTTTTGTGACTACCCCAAGAACACCTTCCATAGGACAGGGGTTAGAGACTAGCACCGGAAAGGAGTATCCATAAAATGGGAAGGAATTGCCTTTAAACCTATACAAACACCCAAACAAAGAACACAACAAGATTCAACCACAAAATAAAACTGTAGTAGTAAAGGTGTGTACTGAAAGTAAAGGGGGTGGAATACAAGCCCAACTGAAAGGTATATCTACAACTAAAAAAAGAAAATATATCCTAGAATCATCCACTGAGGATCATACCTAAAGGGTAGGTACAACTCATCTCCACTACTCTCCATGTCATCCAATATCCTTCGTGTACCGCCTGGTCCTGGATCCATCAAGTATCATCCAAACTGCTCGTCGTCAGCACAAGACACAACAAGGTGCAGGTGAAGCCCGTGTAGGGGTGGGTATAATAATACCCAGTAGGGACCCTGAGACCCCCAAAGGTATCATATAATTCTATAAAGGAAAACCAAAAATCAATATCTCAATCACAAAGCACAAAGTAATAGACACAGTTCAGACCAGGTATAAGTAAAACACAGAAGTATAGATGATTATTCGTAAAGATTGATCATCTTATTCTATAAAGAGAAATTGCTGCTGACCATATAGAGTATGACCCACATAGGATCAATATGTACTAACCCCCTCAATACCCACACAGGATCTGACCCACCCAGACTTGATAGGTACTAACCCTCACAAGACCCACAAAGGATCTGACCCACACAAGATCGGTATGCGCTGACCCACACAGGATCATTGAGCACTGAACCACATAGGATCTGACCCACACAGGATTAGTATGCATTGATCCATAAAGGATCGCTCGGTACTAACCTCCGTATGGTCTGTCTCCAACCTCTGTCTCACTTCTAGCCACATGATTACCCCTCATAGTATGATTGATTCTGGGAGAACTGCTCCTCAAGCCATTGGTCGTATTTCAAACAACAAAAATCCCCATGAAGAAGTAACACAAGGATTTTTCATGTCATAAGGGTCCCAATGCAATAAATGGTGCATCAACCAAATGCCTGATATTCCAAATTTCTCCAAAAACTCTTTTGGAGTATCCCAAAAGGACCTTCTTGCTCTAAGGATACCAACACCATATATGGTTCACCAAACAGACATCCAGTTTGCAAGTTATGGTTATTTAAGTGTATCTGGGCATGAGAGGGGGTCTGGGTTCGGTCTGACCCGGTCGGTCTGACCCGACCCGGCTCAGGTCGACCCGACCTGATTTGGGTACGACCTGACTCGGATGGGCTGGGCCGCAGCGGGCTCGTCCTGTGGGGCCGTGGACCGGCCTGGGCCGCTGGGTGACATGACCCGGTGTGCTGGCACAACTCACCAGCTAGGTGGCCACTCGCTTCCTGAATGACTCAAGAAGAGTTGTTTGGCTCTTCAATTAGTACCACGTGGTGCCGACACATGGTATTCATGACCCACAGGGCACGGTTCCCCCTCCTATCGCGACTTCGATGAAGTGGCTCCTCCTCTGCGACGCCAAGCGGTGTCTCCCTCTTCCACAGCCAGCGAACGCTGGCTGATTCCTTCACCGCCAACCCTGGTCACCCGTGCCGCCATGACGGTGCCGCGCCGACACATCTTTTGTGGGACATCGGGTGATCTCCATTGTTCCGTTATTCCTTCTGAACGTGCCTATGGTCCTCCCGGAATGCCACCGTCGTTGCGTGCCTCTTGGTTTCAAGGTTCTGTCAAGTTGGAACAACCAACCTCTGAATAACAGAATGAAAATCATGCAGCGGAGGGTTAGGTCCTTGTTTATTTGGTCTCCGCCCTCCGCGTTAGCATTATAACAAGTGAGGGTAATTTATACATCACATTAAAATAATGATAAATCCCATTTAAATCCCCCTCAACGACCACCCACAAAATCAAGAATGAGGAGAATAAATGTGGTAATTTCTTGAATTAAAA
This sequence comes from Viscum album, assembly GCA_963277665.1. Classification (NCBI taxonomy): domain Eukaryota; kingdom Viridiplantae; phylum Streptophyta; class Magnoliopsida; order Santalales; family Viscaceae; genus Viscum; species Viscum album. The sequence goes on from OY728123.1 coordinate 58,750,170, forward strand.
GGCAAACCCTACATAGAGAATTATTGGAGTCATCACAGTGGTGGAAGGAGAATCCCCATCGGAGTGAGGTCATTATCGTTCATGAATCCCAGATCTTCGCCACCCAAGTATCCATCCTCCATCAGTGGAAGGTGTCGTTTCACTTCTCTAGAGGTTCCTCACTTGAAGAATCCATGTCATAAACTATACCCCAAGCCCCCATTTAAATAGGGGGGAAAAGGGTGGGTAATGCACCGAAGAATTAATGAGATTCATTAATTGATGTAATTAATGTGCCGCATTAATTGACGTAATTAATGTTCCAAATTAATTACGAAATGGGTGGTCACACAACCAAAGAGTAATTTGGGATTTAATATCTCATATTTAAGGGTCTTACCACCTCCATGGTACCCTCCACCACCGCTCAACAGGTGGTAGGAAAAAAGAAATAAAATTAAAATTCCCATTTTATATTATTATTTCCTTAAGAAGGTGTAAAAACTAACTTTTTCACCCAACCAACTGCGGTCAAAGTTAAGCCTCACTTAAGTGAATCATGACGTTGCAGATTCAACGATGCCCTCATATTTTAAATCCGAGAACCGGTTCAAAAGATAGAAAATGCCGCCCGTACGTTTACTGAACATACCTTAAAAAAAGTTCATAAATTCATTCCGGGAACACCGGTCCTCGAAATCACGCGCTTTCAATTTTTGTAGACTCATAATAATCCCAAATAATTTAAAAAAATTACATTGAATTTTCAAGTCTTTAAATTCTCCCCACCTTAGGGATTATTATCTTTGAAAGCTACAACCAAACTAGGGGAACAAATAGGAGTACTGAGTATGCATCTGAGCCTCCCACTCCCATGTGATCTATTAGAAATTCTAGTGATTCCAACGAATTCACACCAGAGGAATTGACCACCTATGAAGGACCCTCTCCTGCCAATCCTCTATCTCCACCAAGAACTCAGAAAATGTCTCCCCATTATCGATGTCCAGCTTTCCCTAGTCGATAGCGTGTGATGGATCATGCATGTATCTCCTCATCCATGACACGTGGAACACACTATGCACCCAGTGCATTTGTGGGGGAAGAGCTAGATAGTATACCACCTCACCTACTATGCTGAGGATCTGGAATGGTCCGATGAACCTCGGAGATATCTTGTCGCCCCAACCAAACCTCTATAATCCTTGTCGGGGTAAGACCCATAGGAAGACATGGTCTCCATCCTAAAACTCCAAGGGTCTCTATCTATTTTCGGCATAAGACTTATGTCGTCTCTTTGCAGTCTTCATCTTCTCCTGGATGACCTGGAAATTATCTATGGTATCCTATACCATCTTTGGACCCATAAGTGCTGACTCCCCTGGGTCTGTCCAGCAAAGTGGTGATCTATATGGTCGCCCATACATGGCCTCAAATGGTGTCATGTCGATGGTGGAGTGATAACTATTTTTGTATAAAAAATCCACCAGTGGCACGTAGTACTCCCAACTGCAGCCAAAATTGAGGACACAAGAACAAATCATGTCCTCGAGTGGCTATATGGTCCGCTCCATCTGACCATCTGTCTGAGGGTGAAAGGCGATGCTCAAACATAGCTCAGTTCTGAACGCCTCCTTCAATCCCTTCCACAAGAGGGATGTAAAACGTGTGTCGTGATTTAAGAAAATTGTCGACGGCACTCCGTGAAGTCACATTATCTCATGCACGTAGAGGAATCCTAATATATCTACTGATCTCTACTCTCAGATGGGTAGGAAGTGGGTCAACATGGTGAGTTGGTCAATGATCACCCAGATGGAATCGTGGCCCCTGGAAGTATGTGGTATCAATGTCATGAAGTCTATGTAGATACCATCCCACTTCCATAATGGTACCTCAAGTGGCTGAGCTAAGCCTATTGGTACCCGATGCTCTACCTTCACTTACTGACAAATGAGACATCGGGATACAAAATCTGCCACTACTTTCTTCATCTCTGGCCACCAGTACTGATGTTGAAGGTCTTGGGACATATTCGATACTATTGGATGTACCTCCAAATGGGATGTGTGGAACTCCCTCAAAACCTCCTCTCAAAGCATCACTGGTACCATAGTGTATCCTTTGAAGAGGATGATGTGCTCCCCACCATCAAAAAATCCATCAGGAGCCTGTCGTGAGGATATTTGAGCACATCAAGCCTCACAGTCTATATCCCCAAGCTGTGCCTCCCGAGCTCACTAAAGAACTAGGGGAGTGGCAATCATAGAATGAAGGTAAGATGCTCCATCTCTATCCACAAACAATATTTGCAACACGGCTCGCTGCTCTATCACCTCACTCATCAACTGTAGGTCATACCTCCTACTGAGTGTGTCTGCTACTACATTCCCTTTCCCAGGAGTATAGAATATCTCAACATCAGTGTCCTGGAGGAACTCTAGACATCATCTCCATCTGAGGTTCAGTTCCTTCTATTAGAAGATATACCTGATGCTCTTATGACCAGAGTAAATAGTACACCATTCACCCATCATGTAGTGTCTCCACAAATTCAGTGCAAAGACCACTACTGCTAACTCCAAGTCATGGGTAGCGTAGTTATGTTCATTTTGTCTCAACTGCCATGATCCGTAGGTGATCACCGCTTGATCCTACATTAGGACACAACCCAATCTGGTCCCTAATGGGTTTTAGTAAACTACATACCCAAAACCCTCTTCTGGTATCCTCTGTAAAGACACATAAATTTCAAGTAATTTTTTTTTCTTAAATTTTTTGGGATTTTACGAGTACGCAGTTTCTGACGGCACCTGATTCTACGGCCCGATGTGCCCAGAATCAATTTCCGAAGTTTAGCTCAGGTATGTTTAGTGAACGAACGAGCGAGTTTTTCTATCTTTTGAACCAGTGCCCAGAATTGAAATATGAGGGCACCGATGAAACCGTAATGCCAGTAATTTCTTAAGATGACCTTTCCCGAAGGTGCGTTTTCTCGGGAGGAGTTGTTAAAAACTGAGGATTAAATGTGAAGTAAATAAAATTGTGGTACAATTTTATTTTCTTTATCTAATGGTTATAACCTACATGGGGTAGTTGGGGGTGGGACCCACAAGCCCCTAACTACCCATGTTAGGATATTTTGTGGTGGGGCCCACACGATCCCCACCCCTTCACATTCCTTTAACTTCTTTAAACCCCATCTTAAAGTTGGAAACTCCCCATTTAATTTTTGTATTGCTTTAATTAAGTAACTCAACCTCTCTCCCTCTTTATTTCCTGCCAACTCACATTAAATTAATTGATTGAACCTATTCAATTAACTTAACTAAGAGTTTGAATTTTAATTTTTGAATGCATGGTATGTTATAATAAAATAAGAGTAACTCTTATTTTATTTGTTGTTGGGATTATTGTGTTGAGACTTTGGGGAGAAGAGCTCTAACCCTTGAAGAACTCTTCCTTCCGTGAACAATGACACCCTCTGACGAAGAACATCGACATGACGACCTCAGATTCTTCTTCCTTTTCCTCCTCCGCGGCAAGGAAGGAAAAAACGACATAGAAATTCGCCAACGACGTCACGCTTTGTTCTCATTGTGATTAAAAGAGGAGATGTTGTTTCCTCCTCATACTCTCTCCGTAAACGTCTACAAAACCACACCACGTGACGCTTTCAACCATGATGTCGACTTTTGTTATCGTTTGATTGAGGTAGGGGTTACCTTTGAACAAGTTTATGTTTCGATTTTCGTGGATTAAATTATGACCACTTGTTATCGTCATAATGGGAGGAGATCGGACCGCACAAACATGGCCGATCCTCCTCCCCTTTTTATTGTTGATCTTTGTTGACAATTTTGGTGAAGGCGGTGTGGTGTCATAGCACCACGCGGGATTGAAGTGAACCACGACTGGAGCGGGCTGCGGTGGAGGTGTGCGGTGTCGTCGCGCCGCGTCGGTGAAGCCGAAGGAACCGGGGCCGGAGCGGGCCGCGGTGGTGGTGTGCGGCGCCGTCGCGCCGCGCCGGAGAACCCGAGGGAGGCCGTGGCTAGGGAGGTCCATGGCGGAGGGGCACAACGCCGTCACGCCGCGACAGTCTTCAGCAGGGGGCGGCCGGGCTCGACCGACCACCAGCGCTCCGGGAGGCGGGACCCTGAAGGGTCCCGCGGCAGTTCAACCAGCCGGCCTTAATGCCCAGCCATTTCCAGAATAAACCGAGGATTGAAACCTCCGGCCAGCGCCTAGGGCGGACCCCACCTGGGTCCGCCGTTTCGGTATCAAGGGGGCGATGCCCCCCCTTCGCACCCCGCTTCGCAGCGAGCCGAGCCGCGGCCGACCTCCGAGCGGGCAGCAGGCCGCGCCCAGGCGGGCCGGGCCGCGCCAGCCGAGCTGGGCCATACCCAAATGGGCCAGACCCAGACCCGGGTCGGGTCGACCCGGTTCGGGCTGACCCAGGGGGTATCGGACCAGGTCGGACCGGGCCCAAACTCCCTATTCTCGGACAATTTCGTTCAAACGCCCATAACTTGGGCTACAGACCTCCGATCGATGAACTGTCAGTTGTGTCGGGATCCTTGGATTGAGAAGGCCATTTCGGTATATTACACTCAAGAGTTAGGTAATTTTTGGGTACAGCTGGGTTGGTTCGAACCTGAAACCAACCGGGCCCTTGGAGTGGAAACGCTTATAACTTAACGACCAGACGTCCGAATGACGTGTCGTCGATCTTGGTGATTTCCTCTAAGTGATATGGTTTTTTTGGATTAATTTGCTTGAGGTTTGGACACAGCTAGAGTACGGTCGGGTTGGTTTTAACTTAAAAAACAACCGGGCCCCTGGGACGAAAAAACCAATAACTCTCAGACCGGATGTCTCATTGACGCACCGTCTGTCGCGTTGAGTTCCTATTGATGAGACGGAACTTTGTGATACATCAAATCCGGACTTTGTGACAGTTTATGTATCAACCCCTTGGATCGTGGAGCGGACCCTCCCGGAATCGAGTGTACTTTGTGTGGGAACCCTAGAGCTGGCTGCGACTACGACGACGACGACGAATGTACTTGGATCCTACGTGGGTTCGGCAGCGAGGACGACTGTACTTGGATCGTCTGTGGGTTCGGTAGCGATGAAGACTGTACTTGGATCCTACGTGGGTTTTACAACTATGGTTACTGTACTTGGATCCTACGTGGGTTCGGCAGCAATGACTTCTGTACTTGGATCCTACGTGGGTTTGGCAGAGGAGATGATTCAGAGGCTACATCTAATCATCTCCACCACTCTTCGTGAGTAGTATACCTGTGTGAGCTGAGTTTTGACTTCCAATCATTATCTTTGATGTGATTGACATTCTTTCCTGTGTGTACTGGGTTGTACTTTCCTATATGGATTGAGTTATGCTATCCTGTGTGGACTGGGTTGTACTTGAGCTTGTGAGTTGGAGCAGAACTAGAATTGATGACTTAGGTATATGTATGGGCATATACCTAAGTAGAGTTGGTTGATATTTCGTGTTTGTATCTTTCCTTTGTGGTTTATCCTTTGTGGATTCTGGGAGACCTTCGGGGGTCTCGGGGTCCCTACTGAATATCGTATACTCACCCCTACACGGGCTATGCCCGCACTACGTTGTGTTGGTTGCAGACGACAGACAACGCGGATCGTGGTTGAGGCTTGTGGAGCGGGATGGTACCCGGAGGTGGAATATCAGGAGGGACGTACACGGAGTGGACGACCGGACTCGAGGAGCCGACGAGACTATCTGTACTCACCCTTCAGGTGGAAGTTCTAGAGGATGTCTTGGTGGTTTTTACTCTACCTTTTAGCTGTTGTACTTTCTTTTCTCAGTTGTACTGTACTTTTAGTTGGGTTTGTAAACTGGCCCATTTACTTTCCAGCACTTACTTTTGTACTCAGTTTACTTAGTGTTTACTTCAGATTGTGTACTCTGTGGTGTTTTTTTCTTATATAAAGGCAATGCCTTCCCTTTTGTTGGGATTTACGACTTTGGTGCTAGTCGCCGCCCCTGGCCTATCGGAGGCGGGCTTGGGGTAGTCATGACATGGGCCCCGAGGACGGGTCGTGAAAAATTGGCATCAAAGGAGTCAGTTCTACTGAAGAACTCAGGACTATGATAATTTTATATTTGTGAAGCAATAGTGTTTAGGGTATTGAGTGTGGTTATCAGTTCAGGGAATCCAGTGTTGGTGTGGCGGCCGACGTATCCATACACCAGGACCCTGACTTTTGATTTCCGACTCAATGCACGAAAACATTGATTGCATGTGTGTTTCAAAATATTTCTTTATGATTACTTTATGTCAGCTCACCAGGTATACTGTAATAACCGTGGCGCACTTGTTTCTTTTTAGGATGGCCCCACGACAGTAGCCAACTAGGGTTCCAAGCGTTGTGCGAGACGACAGCCCACCGAGTGATGAGGCATCGGTGCAGGGCCCCATTACAGCAGAGGCACCAGCGATACCTCTACCTGCCGAGCCACCGATGCCACCAGCCCCAGTAGCTGAGGGTGCACGTCGCCTGAGTTCACTACAAGAGTTTCAGTGTCAGAGACTGCCCAGGTTCCATGGGGAGATGGACCCTCATGCAGCCGAGGATTGGCTGGAGGATGTCGTTCGAGTCTTCAGGTTGGTACGGACACCAGCAGACCTTATGGTGATCCTTGTGGCGAGTCTCCTGTACGCTGCATCAGGTAGATGGTGGAGCCTGATTCTCCAGGTGCATGACGAGACATATCTTATTTGGTCAGACTTCGAGATCCTTTTCTGCTCGGAGTTTGTTCCAGCCACCCTCCGTGCGGTGTGCATCCAGGAGTTGTTACAGCTGCGGCAGGACAACATGACAATATCCTAGTACTCGGCGAGGTTTGTCGATCTCTCGCGCTACTCCGCGAACATGGTACGAGACCCATTCTTCTGGTCCCAGACCTTCGAGCATGGCCTGAGGCATGAGATCAGGGCATCAATGATCTCCCTCAGTATTCAGACGCAGGCAAGAGTACTGGAGCGATCCCTTCTTGTGGAGAGATTTCTAGCTGAGCGTTCACCAGCAGTGAGACCTACCGCATGGCGGCACGTAGTGGAGTCTTCTGCAGCCGGTAGTAGACAGAGGTCACAGAGGTCCAAGCGGACCAGACCATCTGGTGGGCGACCTCAAGATACTGGTTCGGAGGTGCGGGGAACATGCATCAGAGCCAGTCATTCGAGAGGCAGACAGTGCTATGCATGCGGCAGGCAGGGCCACATGGCCCGTGACTGCCCGACCCGCCATGGAGAGGAGCAACAAACAGTTGAGGGACCACCCAGGTAGAGGCAGAGGTTCGATCGTGGCGGTCTGGATGGAGCAAGTGGACAAGGTAGAGGAGCTGGTCGAGCAACGGGTGGTGGGAGACGCTTTCAGGGTCTACCACCACCACCACCAGGAGGTCCACCCTGACCACAGGGAGCTGGCGGACAGAGACAAGCTCAGCTTCAGGCAGTGGAGGCCTATGACCATGGTGCACCTGAGATGATTCTAGGTACTATCTATGTCTACTCCACCCTTGCTACAGTTCTTATAGACACAGGAGAGAGTCATTCTTTTATTCCCACTGCCCTTGTTCGGAGCTCGGAGATTCTGACGGAGCCGTTGGCTCGATCCTAACGGCTAGAGACTCCTACGGGAGTAGACTCGACGATTACGCACTGGTGCCGGTAGTGTGATCTTACTCTAGGAGGCGAGAGCTTCAGCTAGGATCTTCTTATAGCGGCGTCGAGGCCATACGACATCATCTTGGGCATGGATTGGTTATCTATGGTTCATGCTCAGATTGACTGTATTAGGCGCAAGGTGCGATGTGTCCGCACCGATGAGAGAAGGTTCACCTTCACCGGTGAGAAGGGAGCCTTTGCAGCACAGGATGGACTCACACAGAGGAGAGGACAACTGATCACTCATCAGTTGGCTAGTATCATCCTAGGAGCAGTTGACGTGCGGGGTCTAAGTTTTCCTCTTGTGGTGGAAGAGTATGCAGACTTTTTTCCTGCCGACATTCTAGGACTACCTCCTCGTAGAGAGGTAGACATCTATACTGACCTGTTCCCCAGAACAGCCCCGATATCTACTCCAGCATACACTACGGAAAAAATGGGTATTTCCGACGGGTTATTTGCGACGGGAATAAATCTCGTCGCAAATAGCCCCGTTAAAAACTTATTTGCGACGGGAAAGGTATCCCGTCGCAAAAGGACTGGCGCGCTTTGCGTGCCAAATCGCGGGAGACATATTTGCGATGGGGGAATATTCCCGTCGCAAATAACCGGCGGCGGTAAAAGGTATTTGCGACGAGAATATTCCCCCGTCGCAAATAGTATGTCGGCAGGTGGTTATTTGCGACGGGACCCGTCGCAAATAACTATTTAACCGTTGACCGTAATTAATGATGGCTAAGGTATTTGCGACGGTACCCGTCGCAAATAATAGTATTTGCGACGGGATAGCTGTCGCAAATGGACCCGTCGCAAATAATCTAACCTATAAATACCCCCATCCGTTTTTTTCAAATCATTCTCAAACTCCATCTTCTTCTTCTCTCAAAATTTTATTTCTAAAGTTCAGTTTTTCTCAAGTTTAATTTTTTTCTCTGGAGTCGATATGGAAGTTTTGAAGAACGATCAGAGATCAACCTCAGATCAATTTTCAAGGTATTTATGTGCATTTTAATTTAATATTTTTTTTAAATTTTTTATTAGTTTCAATTATTCTTAATTAGTTGTAATTTAATTATGTTTACATTGTTTTGTTACTTAATAAATTTAAATTATTAGTATTGTTCATAGTTAATGGTAATTAGGAATAATTAGTAATAATTTTTAATAATTAAGAATAAATATTAATAATTAGTAATAAATAACAATAATTAGGAATAATAACATTATTACATTATTAGTATATTTTATTATTAATATTAAAATAATATAATTTTCTATATATATACAATTCTCTTTTCATCTGTGTGTTTGCTATCTCCACATGTATTATTTGTATGTGGAGATAAAAAACACAGAGATGAAAGGAGAATTGTATATAAATTAGAAAATTATATTATTTTAATATTAATAATAAAATATACTAATAATGTTATTATTCCTAATTATTGGTAATTATTCCTAATTATTGGTAATTATTCATTTAATTACTAATAATAAGGAACAATTATCAATAATTATCAATAATTAGGAATAATTAGTAATAATTAGTAATAATTACCAATAATTAGTAATAATTACCAATAATTAGTAATAATTACCAATAATTAGTAATACTTACCAATAATTAGTAATACTTACCAATAATTAGTAATAATTATCAATAATTAGTAATAATTAGTAATAATTACTAATAATTACCACTAATTACTAATAATTAAGAATAATTACCAATAATTACCAATAATTAGTAATAATTAGTAATAATTAGTAATAATTAGTAATAATTAGTAATAATTAGTAATAATTAGGAATAATTAGTAATAATTACCAATAATTATCAATAATTACCGATAATTACCAATAATTACCGATAATTACCAATAATTAGGAATAATTACCAATAATTAGGAATAATTACCAATAATTTGGAATAATTACCAACAATTAGGAATAATTACCAATAATTACCAATAATTAGTAATAATTACCAATAATTAGTAATAATTACCAATAATTAGTAATAATTACCAATAATTAGTAATAATTACCGATAATTAGTAATAATTACCGATATTTAGTAATAATTTCCGATAATTAGTAATAATTACCGATAATTAGTAATAATTAGTAATAATTAAGAATAATTACCGATAATTAGTAATAATTAGTAATAATTATCAATAATTAGTAATAATTAGTAATAATTAGTAATAATTAGTAATAATTAGTAATAATTACCGATAATTACCAATAATTACCGATAATTACCAATAATTACCGATAATTAGTAATAATTACCGATAATTAGTAATAATTACCGATAATTAGTAATAATTACCGATAATTAGTAATAATTAGTAATAATTACCAATAATGAGTAATAATTACCAATAATTAGTAATAATTACCAATAATTAGTAATAATTACCAATAATTACCGATAATTACCAATAATTACTGATAATTACCAATAATTAGTAATAATTAGTAATAATTAGTAATAATTAGTAATAATTACCAATAATTAGTAATAATTACCAATAATTAGTAATAATTAGTAATAATTACCAATAATTAGGAATAATTACCAATAATTAGGAATAATTACCAATAATTAGGAATAATTACCAATAATTACCAATAATTAGTAATAATTACCAATAATTAGTAATAATTACCGATAATTAGTAATAATTACCGATAATTAGAAATAATTACCGATAATTAGGAATAATTACCGACAATTAGTAATAATTAGTAATAATTAGGAATAATTACCGATAATTAGTAATAATTAGTAATAATTATCAATAATTAGTAATAATTAGTAATAATTAGTAATAATTAGTAATAATTACCGATAATTAGTAATAATTACCGATAATTACCAAGAATTACCGATAATTACCAATAATTACCGATAATTAGTAATAATTACTGATAATTAGTAATAATTACCGATAATTAGTAATAATTAGTAATAATTACCAATAATTAGTAATAATTACCAATAATTAGTAATAATTACCAATAATTAGTAATAATTACCAATAATTACCAATAATTACCAATAATTACCGATAATTACCAATAATTAGTAATAATTAGTAATAATTATTAATGATTAGTAATAATTAGTAATAATTACCAATAATTAGTAATACTTAACAATAATTAGTAATAATTACCAATAATTACCGGTAAATAGTAATAATTAGTAATAATTAGAAATAATTAGTAATAATTACTAATAATTAGTAATAATTAGTAATAATTAGTAATAATTATCAATAATTAGTAATAATTATCAATAATTAGTAATAATTAGTAATAATTAGTAATAATTAGTAATAATTACCAATAATTAGTAATAATAACAATAATTAGTAATAATTACCCATAATTACCTATAATTACCAATAATTACCAATAATTACCAATAATTAGTAATAATTACCGATAATTACCCATAATTACCGATAATTACCAATAATTAGGAATAATTACCAATAATTAGTAGTAATTAGTAATAATTAGTAATAATTACCAATAATTAGTAATAATTAGTAATAATTAGTAATAATTAGTAATAATTACCAATAATTAGTAATACTTAACAATAATTGGTAATAATTACCAATAATTAGGAATAATTACCAATAATTACCAGTAAATAGTAATAATTAGAAATAATTAGAAATAATTACCAATAATTAGTAATAATTAGTAATAATGACTAATAATTAGTAATAATTAGTAATAATTAGTAATAATGACTAATAATTAGTAATAATTAGTAATAATTACCAATAATTAGTAATAATTACCAATAATTAGTAATAATTAGTAATAATTAATAATAATTATCAATAATTAGTAATAATTACCAATAATTAGTAATAATTACAAATAATTATTAATAATTACCAATAATTACCAATAATTAGTAATAATTAGTAATAATTAGTAATAATTACCAATAATTAGTAATAATTAGTAATAATTAGTAATAATTAGTAATAATTACCAATAATTAGTAATAATTACCAATAATTAGTGATAATTAGTTATAATTCTTAAAGGGTCAATTTTTAGGTCTATCTCAATAAAAATTTTGCGTCGGTTGCGTATGATCTAAACTCTATAATTATCCTAGCTTGAGTGTTTTTTCTAACAAATTATTCAAAACCAGTAATGATTTTATATTTTATAGAGAAATATGGAATACCGAGGTCATCAACAATCATTATTAGGTGACCGCATATGGATAAATCAACGTAGAAATCCAAACAGTTCTGGTTTAAATCTATTATATATAGTGGGTGTGTAGACTTTTTTATCATTTGCGGCATCAAATCCAGAATTTGTTTCAGAAGGCAAAATAAAATTCCCTTGCAGAAAATGTTCATTGAGAACGTTTGACACGTTTGACAAAGTGGGAGAACATCTCTTGCGTTTTGGTTTTCAACCAGATTATGTTTTTTGGTATCAACACAGTGAACGCAGTTCCAGAGCAGGTGATACCAACTTGATTCCGGATCCATCCCGGTTTCAAGATTTAGTACATGATGTTGCAGGTTCATCTATTCAACATACAGAAACTCCGGCTGATATAGATTCAAATCCTGAGTTGGCACCTTCTGAATTTTATGAGTTGTTGAAGTATGCTGAGGATGCATTATATCCTGGCTGCAAGATGAGCAAATTAGAAGCAGTTGCAAAATTTATGGCTATCAAATCAGATAATGGAATGTCAAACACCTGTTTTGACCAGATATTTTCTTTGCTTAAAACACTGTTACCTGAAGGAAATGTTTTACCTGCAAATTACTATGAGGGTAAGAGGCTGGTTCGAAATTTGGGACTTACTTGTCAGAAGATTCATGCATGTTCAAATGACTGAATTTTATATTCTGGGGAAAATGAGTCATTGGATAGTTGTCCCACATGTGGGAAACTGAGATATAAAGAAGGAAAACACGGGAAGTCTGGTTTGATTCCTGTAAAACAGTTGAGATATTTTCCGCTTACATCCAGACTTCAACGTTTATTCATGTCTAAGAATACAACGACAATGATTTCATGGAATAAAGAGAATATTTCAACCGATAAAAGCTTGAATCATCCAACCGATGGTGATTCATGGAAACATTTTGATAGAGTGCATCCATCCTTTGCTTTAGAAGCTAGAAATGTTCGACTGGGCCTTTCCACTGATGGTTTCTGTCCGTTTGGATCTTATGGTAGTCAATATTCATGTTGGCCTGTTTTTTTAACTCCGTACAATTTACCTCCATGGATGTTGATGAAGGAGCCATATATCTTTTTGACTTTACTAATTCCAGGACATCCGAAGAAAAATATTGATGTTTATTTGAAACCATTGATTGATGAATTAAATTTATTGTGGAGTACTGGTGTCAGTATATATGATGTTTCAACGAAACAGAATTTTATACTGAGAGCAGCATTGATGTGGACAATAAGTGACTTCCCGGCTTATGGGATGTTATCTGGCTGGAGTACACATGGTCAGAAATCATGTCCTTACTGTATGGGAGAGAACAAAGCATTTATGCTCATTCATGGAAAGAAACCTTGTTATTTTGACTGTCATCGCAGATTTCTTCCAGCTGATCATCCTTTTCGTAGAAACAGATCTCATTTCAGAAAAGGAACAGTTGAAAGAGAAGGACCTCCAAAAATGCTATCAGGTTCGGAGTTAAAATCAATTGTATTTTCATTACCTCACATCACTTTTGGTCCCACAATAAACCAATAGAAAATTTCTGGTTTTGGGAAAGAACACAATTGGATTAAACGTAGCATATTTTGGGATTTGCCATATTGGTCTGATTTGTTGGTCCGACACATGTTAGATGTCATGCATTTTGAGAAGAACTGTTTTGATAATTTGTTTCATACAGTTTTGGATACGCCAGGAAAGAGCAAAGACAATGTAAATGCACGTTTAGATCTTTCCCAAATTTGCAGGAATCCAGAATTGGAACTATTTGAGAATGTCAGAACAGAAAGGTTACTGAAACCAAAAGCATCTTATACACTATCTAAAGAAAAACGTTTATTATTTTGTCATTGGATTGTAGATTTGAGACTTCCAGATGGCTCTGCTTCCAATCTGGGTAGATGTGGAAAGAATGGTCATATTACTGGATTAAAAAGTCATGATTGTCATGTTATAATGGAAAGACTGCTGCCCATTGGATTAATAGTTCTGTTGAATTCTGTGATTTGGGATTCCATAACAGACATGTCTCATTTTTTTTTGGGAAATTTGTGCGGCTACAGTAGATTATGATGCTCTAGGAAAACTTGAAAAAGATGTTGTTGTAATTATATATAAACTGGAAAAAATATTTCCGCCGTCTTTCTTTGACTCAATGGAACATTTGATGTTACATTTTCCATATGAAGCCAAATGTGGAGGTCCAGTACAGTTTCGATGGATGTACCCATTTGAAAGATGCATGCAAAAATTGAAAAGAAAAGTACGTAACAAAGCATCTGTTGAAGGATCTATTGTAGAAGCTTATTTGCAAGAGGAAATATCTTTTTTCTGCTCCCATTATTTTGAATCTGAGTATACATCAAAACACAACTGAATGGGACGGAACGAGAGGAATATTAATGAAATCGACAATAAATTATCTGTTTTCAACCAGTCAGATCTTGGTTTTGGTGGAGTTTATGAACGCTGGCTTTCAGATGATGAACATCATAGAGCTCATACGTATGTTCTTCTCAACTGTGAAGAGATGACATCAGTTGTACTGTAAGTGTTTATATAACATATTCTATCATTTATGTTACAGTAAATAACTTTGGTTTTTATAGGTTGTATGATAATCATATCAAGAAACAAATTCCACAAATTACAGCAGCTGCTCTCGAAGAACGTCGACTGAAAAATTTCTCTCAGTGGTTTCAAAAACTGGTAACATAAATTCTTTATCTTTTAGCAACTCATTCAATGTATAGTTTACTATATTGATAATTATTTCACAAATTTCCAGGTGTCTCGAAATGTTGATAAAATTGACAAACGACTGTGTGTATTGAGTAACCCACCTTCCAAACTTGTTAAAACTTATAATGCATATGTGGTGAATGGATTTCGATTCCACACACATGCATATGGGGAATCGAAAAAAACAATGAACAGTGGAGTTATCTTGAGAGGATCTCATCATTGAGAAAATGAAGTTCACTTTTATGGCATACTTGATGAAATCATTGAACTCTGTTATCTTGGACAACCTTACATAACCATGTTCAAATGTCGGTGGTTGGATATAGAGAGAGGCGTGTGTGTTCATCCGACTCATGGAATCATCGATATTAAATGTAAAAGTGTTCTCGCAGTAAATGAACCATTCTTATTGGCTTAACAGGCATATCAAGTTTATTACGCAAAGTACTGTGCTACATCAAGAGACTTGACTGATTGGTGGAGTGTAATAAAAATCAAAATTTGAGACAATCAGTTTAGTCAAAGTGAATGTGCTTTCACTAATGTGCAAAGAATTGAAGTTTTTCAAGAGAGTACTCAAAATCAATCTTTTTTACAAAGATACATGAGTATCGATGACGACACCCCACATTTAAGAGTCGGTGATGACGATGATGTTAATGATGTCACATATGAATTTGAAATGGTAAGAGATGAAGCAACTATAACTCGAATGGATATCGATGATGTTGAGGAGGAATATGAAGATGACATTGACATATATGAAGATGATGATGAAGATGAACACTGATATAATTCCATGGAATTTATATACAATCATAATATGTATATATGTATATATAATAGTAATTATCAATTATTTTCTAACAACATTAACATTTTCTATTTCAGATGGACGACGCCACATTTCGTGAGTTGGCGGATGCTGACCTGACTTTCGATGAGGATGAGTTGCTGACAGATGACCCTCAGCCTGCAGGCACTCCAGGGAGTACGCGGAGGGAGCTCGGTCTTGCACGATTGATGATTCCTGACCCCGTCCCCGAGCGACGTCCACGTCTTGGGTTTGATCCACGCACACGGAGGTGTGATAACCTGTGTGATAACCTGTGGATTTGACTAAGATTTCATTAATCTATTCACATAATAAATGTTTATTATTTTTACAGTTTTCCGCATATAGCAGTCGAAAAGGGCAGTGCTATTTTGCGCAACTATTTCTCTCAGCCGTGGACCACATAGGAGAAGATTCCCATTGATGTGTAGTAGGCCATGTTCGACCATTGGTTGGTACGTACGTAAATAAATAATTTTTATTTTGAAAATTATTTCATTTATAACTTGATATTTTGATTTATTTGTAGGATTTATGGTATCTGATCAAGGATACCATGCGTGACACCATCCACGAGGCATGGGAGGTGGCTATGCGTGATCGCCTTCGTCAGTTTTTGCACAATTTAAGAAAAGCTGCGATAAAGAAAGCTGGAGTGTCAGATTTTGATGAGTCATGTAGAGCACACCGACCAGAGTACATTTCATCCCATGTATGGGATGGATTATGTGAGCACTGGTTGAGTGGTGCCTTTCAGAGGAGATCATCGGTGGGGAGGCAGAATCGGGGGAGACAAGAGGTGACTCATCGAGCTGGGAGTCGTTCTTTCAGTACTCATAGACAGCATCTGGTACGTACATTATTTATAAATATTTTATATTACTATAAATATTAATAGTTTATTTTTTATTCTTATAGGCTGTCAAGCACCCCGATATTACGGAGTACGACGTATATCGGAGGATGTATAGTGATCCTGCTACTGGGGAGATCAGAGGTGATCGTCAGCATCACATCGTGGTCAGTATTATTTATTTTCAAGTTTAAAAATTAACTGCATATAATATATTCACAATTTTAATTTTAAATTTCAACTACAGGAGTCATATGAGGCCACAGCGTCACAGGCCCAGCCTGAGTGTCAGGCCGAGTCATTAGATCAGACCACTGGCCGTCAGTTTGATGAGGCGGCATGGATGCAGGCCACCCAGTATGCCTTCGAGATGGCCCGGGTAGTTGGTATCGGCTCTCGACTGACTCCCGGAGATTATTATGGCAGTGCTGCGATGTCGGCGTCCAGCTCGAGAGGAGCTCGTGCATCTTCTTCTGCTACACAGTATGAGGATAAGTTGCGATCTCAGACTACACTGATAGAGAGTCTCCGACAGGAGCAGGAGCAGATGCGTCAGCAGCATGAGGAGGAGCGTCGACGCTAGCAGCGGCTGTACGAGGAGCAGACGAGTCGGTGGCAGCAGCAGCATCAGGAGCAGATGGAGTACATGCGCCGACTCACTCATGCTTTAGGGATGGAGTTTCCTCCACCACCATCTGCAGATCCCCCCTCCCCCTCCTTCAGATTAGAGTTTGTATTTATGTTATAAAATTTGTGAAATCAAAATATGATTTTTTTCCTATTCGTGTAGTTTTTGTCTCATTATAAAATATTAATAATATTATATTTTTAAATAACAATATTAATATGAATAATAATATTATTTATATTTTATAATATTAAATTCTATATATATATTAAAATTTTATAATATTATAATTTATATATATATTAAAATTTTATAATATTATAATTTAATTATATTTTTTTGTAATACTTGAATTATTTTAATATTTGAATGTAAAATAATTCTATTATTTTTATATTAATTAAAATAACTTATTAATATTTTTTTATTTATGAATTATAATTCTAATATTATTATATTAATTAAATCATTTATTAATATTCTATTATTTTTTATTTTTGAATTATAATTCTATTATTATTATATTAATTAAAATAATTTATTATTTTTATTTGTGAATTATAATTCTATTATTATATTAATTAAAATCATTTATTAGTATTTTATTATTTTTTATTTTTGATTTATAATTGGATTATTGTTATATTAATTAAAATAATTTATTAATAATTTATTTTTTTTATAGTATTTGCGATGGGATACTGTGCCCATCGCAACAGGTATTTGCGACGAGCCCCGTCGCAAATAGTTTTTGAAATGTTTTTTACAAATATACGGAGTACTAGTTGCGACGAGGATTCTCCCCGTCGCGGAAAAAGGCTTTAGCGACGGGCCCGTCGCAAAAAATTGTTGTTGCGGCACCATTTTCAGCAACTGGTCATTTGCGACGGGCCCCCGTCGCAAAAAGCCGTTTGCGACGGGATCCCGTCGCAAATACTTGTTTTTCTAGTAGTGATATCGGGTGACTCCCGCTGAACTTCGAGAGCTACGGGTACAGCTGGAGGACTTGCAGGGCAAGGGTTTTATCCGAACCAGTGTTTCACCCTTGGCTTCCCCGATTTTGTTCAGCATGAAGGCAGATGGGAGATTGCGACTGTGTGTCAACTACCGTCGACTGAACCAGGTGACCGTGAAGAGCAAGTATCCACTTTCGAGGATTGACGACCTCTTCGATCAGCTCAAGGGAGCACGATGGTTCTCCAAGATGGACCTCAGGTCAGGCTATCATCAGCTCAGAGTTCGAGATGGAGATGTGTAGAAGACGTCCTTCAGGTGTCGGTATGGACACTATGAGTTCTTGTTTATGCCTTTCGGCATAACCAACGCTCCAGCAGTGTTCATGAGTCTCATGAACAGGATCTTCCAGACTTACCTCGATCAATTTGTCATTTTCTTCATCGAAGACATATTGATTTACTCGACTACTGAGGAGGAGCACGCCTACCACTTGCGGGTTGTACTGGACACACTCTGAGAGAACCAACTTTATGGTAAGCTCTTGAAGTGTCAGTTCTGGATTTGATAATTCCACTTCTTGGGACACGTCATCTCTGAGGCGGGTGTTGCGGTAGACCCTGTGAAGATCGAGGCGGTGCTAGCTTGGGAGCCACCAAGGAGTGTGACAGAGGTGCGGAGTTTCCTAGGTTCGGATAGGTACTATTGGAGATTTGTGTCAGAATTCTCCAGAGTTGCAACACCACTCTCAGCTTTGATGAAGAAGGGGAAACCCTTCGTGTGGTCGGATAGATGACAACAGAGCTTCCCGGAGCTAAGATAGAGATTGGCCAGTGCACCCATCTTGAGGCTACCAGAGGAGGGAGTAGGGTACATAGTTTACTACGATGCATCAGGGACCGGACTCGGGTGTGTCCTGATGCAGGAGTGGGCAATGATCACCTATGGGTCACAAAAATTGAGGCAGCATGAGCAGGACTATGCTACCCATGACCTAGAGTTAGCAACAATGGTCTTCACCGTGAAGATGTGGCGACACTATCTGATGGGCGGGCGCTTTATAGTCTATTCTGACCACCATAGTCTGAGGTACATCTTCTTGTAGAAGGACCTAAACCCGAGACATTGGCAATGGATCGAGTTCCTCCATGACTATGAATTTGATATAGTCTATACTCCTTGTAAGGGGAACATAGTAGTTGATGCTCTCAACAGGAGGTCGGGCATCCAGCTACTTGGACACGTGACGGAGAAACTAGCCGCATTGTAGATATCCTTTGTGGATAGAGATGGGGAAGCCTTTCTGCAGTCCCTCACAGTCACTCCTCCACTACTTCAGCGGGTCAGAGAGGCACAGCATGGGGACATTGACTGTGAGACGCGACATGCATAGATATCCCCAGGACTGGGACCTGATGGATTTTTTGTAGGAGGAGAGCACGTCATCCTTTTCAGGGGACGTATCATGGTACCAGCTACTTTACAAGAGAAGTTGCTGAGGGAGCTTCACATTTCCCCTTTAGTGGTACATCCTGGAGTAGCGAAGATGTACCATGATCTCAGATGACAACACTAGTGGCCAGGTATGAAGAAGTCTATGATAGAGTTCATTTCACGATACCTCACCTGCCAGCAGGTGACGGTGGAGCACCAGGTTCCAGCAGGCTTGGTACAACCCTTGGAGGTCCCGGAGTGTAAGTGGGACGAGATATCTATGGATTTAGTGATAGGGCTTCCACGTACTTCCAGAGGTCACGACACCATTTGGGTGATTGGAGACCGACTCACCAAGTCGGCCCACTTTCTACCTATCAGGGAGCAGGGTTCAGTGGAGAGCTTGAGACGCCTCTACGTTCAGGAGATCGTACGACTTCATGGTGTGCCATCGACTATTGTCTCCGATCGAGATGCTCGCTTTACTTCCCAGCTTTGTAAAGGGTTGCAGGAGGCATTTGGGACGCAGCTATGCCTGAGCACCGGCTTTCACCCACAGACGGATGGACAGACAGAGAGGACCATACAGACTCTCAAGGAAATGCTCCGTGCTTGTGTCCTCAACTTTGGTCTTAGCTGGGAGGATCACCTACCCTTGGTGGAGTTTTCATAAAACAACAACTACCACTCCACCATCGGGATGACACCATACGAGGCATTGTATGGACGACCTTGCAGATCACCTCTGTGCTGGAAAGACCCTGGGGATTCAGCACTTGTAGGACCAGAGATGGTCCAGGCCATGACGGAGAAGGTACAAATCATCGAGTAGCAGATGAAGACTACTCAGAGCCGACAGAAGTCCTATGCTGACAGGAGGCAGAGACCACTAGAGTTCGAGGATGGCGACCAAGTTTTCTTACAGGTCTCACCTCAACGTGGATTACGTAGATTTGGCCAAGGAGGCAAGTTATCTCCGCGCTTCATCGGACCATTCCAGGTTCTCAGCAGGATAGGAGAGGTGTCTTATTACCTGGCTCTTCCACCTCAGTTGCACTGGGTGCACGAAGTCTTCCATGTATCTCAGGTGAGGAGATACGTGCGTGACCCGATGCATATCATTGATCACGGGGAGCTGGACATCGATGACAGGGTGACTTTTGCGGAGGTTTCGGTGGAGATCGAGGATCGATAGGAGAAAGTCCTATGTGGATGGTTGATTCCCCTAGTGCGCATTAGATGGCAGCACAGGATCCTCCAAGAGAGCACATTGGAGTGGGAGGGTCAGATGTGTGCACAATACCCTCAATTGTTTCCCTAGTTTATGATGTAGATTTACGGGGACGTAAAGCCCTGAGGTGGGAGTAATGTAAAGACCCGTAAATCTAAAGTAAATTTTTTTTCCATAAATTCTTTTATATTTTACGAGTACGCAGTTTCTGACGGCACCTAATTCCGAGGCCTGGTGTGGCCAGAATCAAATTCTGAAGTTTAGCTCGGGTATGTTCAGTGTACGAATGAGAAGATTTTTCTATCTTTTGAACCAGTGCTCTGAATTGAAATCTGAGGGCACATATGAAACCGCAACACCGATAATTTCTTAAGATGACCTTTACCGAAGGTGCGTTTACTCGGGAGGAGTTGATAAAAATTGAGGATTAAATGTGAAGTAAATAAAATTGTGTTACAATTTTATTTTCTTTATATAATGGTTATATCCTACATGGGGTTGTTGGGGTGGTAACCACAAGCCCCTAACTACCCATGTTAGGATATTTTTGAGGTGGGTCCTACACGAGCCCCACCCCTTCATATTCCTTTAACTTTTCTAAACCCCCTCTTCAAGTTGGAAACTCCCGATTTAAATTTTGTATCCCTTTAATTAAGTAACTCACCCTCTCTCCCTCTTTATTTCATGCCAACTCACATTAAATTAATTGATTGAACCTATTCAATTAATTTAACTAAGAGTTTGAATTTTAAGTTTTGAATGCATGGCATGTTATAATAAAATAAGAGTAAGTCTTATTTTATTTGTTGTTGGGATTGTTGTGTTGAGACTTTGGGGAGAAGAGCTCTAACCCTTGAAGAACTCATCCTCCCGTGAAGAACGACACCCTCCGACGAAGGACATCGACACGGCGACCTCAGATTCTTCTTCCTTTTCCTCCTCCATGGAAAGGAAGGAAACAACGACACGGAAATTCGCCAACAACGTCATGCTTTGTTCTCACCGTGATTAAAAGAGGAGAAACCGTTTCCTCCTCATACGCTCTCCATCGACGTCTACAAAAACACACCACATGATGCCGTCAACCGCGATGCCGACTTTCATAATCATTTGATTGTGGTAGGGGTTACCTTCGAACAAGTTTATTAATCAATTTTCATGGATTAAATTATGACCGCTTGTTATCGTCGTAACGGGAGGAGATCAGACCACACAAACACGACCGATCATCCTCCCCTTTTTATTGATGATCTTTTTTGATGATTTTGGAAAAGGTGGCGTGGTTCCATAGCACCGTGCGGGATTGAAGAGAACCACGACCGGAGAGGGCCGCGACGGAGGTGCGTGGCGTCGTCGCGCCGCACCGGTGAAGCCGAAGGAACCGCGGCCGGAGCGGGCCGCGGTGGTGGTGCGCGGTGCCGTCGCACCACGCCGGAGAACCCAAGGGAGGTCGTGGCCAGGGCGGGCCGCGGCGGAGGGGCGTAGCGCCGGTCGGATGGGAGCCGCAACCTGAGGGCACGGCGGTCTTCAGTAGGGTGCGGCCAGGCTCGGCCGGCCGCTGGTGCTCCGGGAGGCGGGAACCCGAAGGGTCCCGCAGCAGCTCAACCGGCCGGCCTTAATGGCCGGCCATTTCCAAAATAAATCGAGTGTTGAAACCCCCGGCCATCTCTTAGGGTGGACCCCACCTGGATCCGCCGTTTTGTTATCAAGGGGGCGGCACCCCCCCTTCGTACCCCACTCGGCCGCGAGCCGAGCCGCGACCGACACCCGAGCTGGGCTGTAGGCCGCGCCCAGCTGGGCCGGGCCGCGCCAGCCGGGCCGAGCCGTACCCAAATGGGTCGGACCCTGACCCAGGTCGGGTTGAACCGGTTCGGGCAGACCCAGGGGGTATCCGGCCGGGTTGGACCGGACCCGAACCCCATATTCTTGGACAGTTTCGTTCAAACACCCATAACATGGGATAAAGACCTCCGATCGACACACCATCAGTTGCGTCAAGATCCTTGGATCGAGACGGTCATTTAGGTATATTACACTAAAGCTTTTGGAAAAGTTTGGGTATGGCCAGGTTGTTTCGAACCCGAAACCAGCCGGGCCCTTGGAGCGGAAACGCTTATAACTTAACGACCGGACGTCCGAATGGCGTGTCGTCGATCACGTTGATTTCATCTTAGTGAGAAGATTCTTTTGGCTTACTCTGCTCGAGGATTGGACACAACTAGAGTACGTTCGGGTTAATTTTAACTTAAAAACCAACCGGGCCCCTGGGACGAAAAAGCCAATAACTCTCAGACCGGGCGTCTGATTGACGCATCGTCTGTCGCGTTGAGTTCCTATTGACAAGACAGAACTTTGTGATACATCAACTCTGGACTTCGTGACAGTTGATTTATTGACCCCTTGGCTCGTGGAGCAGACCCTCCCGGAATCGAGCGTGTTGTGTGCGGGAACCCTAGAGCTGGCTGCGACTGCAACGACGATGACGACTGTACTTGGATCCTATGTGGGTTTGGCAGTGACGACGACTGTACTTGGATCCTCCGTGGGTTCGGCAGCGATGAAAACTATACTTGGATCCTACGTGGGTTCGAGAGCGATGGTTACTGTACTTGGATCCTACGTGGGTTCGACAGCGACGACTTCTGTACTTGGATCCTAGGTTGGTTCGGTAGAGGAGATGATTCAGAGGCTACATCTAATCATCTCCACCCGTCTTCATGAGTAGTATACCTGTGTGAGCTGAGTATTGACTTCCAATCATTATCTTTGATGTGATTGACATGATTTCCTGTTTGGATTGGGTTGTAATTTCTTGTGTGGATTGAGTTATGCTATCCAATGTGGACTGGGTTGTACTTGAGCTCGTGAGTTGGAGCAGAACTGGAATTGATGACTTAGGTATATGTATGGGCATATACCTAAGTATAGTTGGTTGATACTTCATGTTTGTATCTTTCCTTTGTTGTTTATCCTTTGTGGATTCTGGGAGACCTTCGGGGGTCTCGGGGTCCCTACTGAGTATCGTATACTCACCCCTGCACGGGCTATGCCCGCACTACGTTGTGTTGGTTGCAGACGACAGACAGCGCTGACTGTGGTTGAGGCTTGTGGAGCGGGACGGTACCCAGAGGTGGAATATCGGGCTGGACGTACAGGGAGTGGATGACCGGACTCGAGGATCTGACGAGACTATTTGTACTCACCCTTCAGGTGGGAGTTCCGGAGGACGTCTTGGTGGTTGCTACTCTACTTTTCAGCTATTGTACTTTCTTTTCTCAGTTGGATTGTACTTTCAGTTGGGTTTGTATACTAGCCCGTTTACTTTCCAGCACTTACTTTTGTACTCAGTTTACTTAGTGTTTACTTCAGCATGTGTACTCTGTGGAGTTTGTTTTCTTATATAAAGTAAATACCTTCCCTTTTATCGGGATTTATGCCTTTGGTGCTAGTCACCAGCCCCTGGCCTATGGGAGGCGGGCATGGGGTAGTCACCGCACGGGCCCCGAGGACAGGTCGTGACAGCCTTGAAATGGGAGCACTCATCAGTCTCTACCTCAGCTCCAAGAAACTCTGTTGGCACCTCTCTATCCACAATAAAGGATACCTCATTCTTCATCATGTCTTACATGGGTGCCTCTACCCTATAGATTTCAGGTTCAAATCTCTGGTAGTACCCAGCCAATCCCAGGAAACTCCACACTTCGGTCATACTCCTGGGTAGTTCCCAAGAAAGAAATGCCTCTAACTTTTCCGGATCCCCAACAACTCTAACCTGTGAGAAAAAATTCCCTAGAAAGTGGACTTCCCATATCCAGAACTGGCACTTCGAGTGCTTTCCATAAATATTGTGCTCTTGGAGTGTATCTAGAACTATATATAGGTGCGTGGTGTGATCCTTCTTCGACACCGAGTATACCAAGATATCTTTGATGAATACCACCACAAAGATATTGAGATATAACTGAAAGGTCCTATTCATGAGCCCCATGAACACTACCAGATAATTGGTCATGCTGAAAGGCATCACCAAGAACACACAATGGCCATACTAACATCTGAAGGCCATCTTCGGTACGTCCTCATCTCGTACTCTGATATGATGATAGCATGATCTGAGGTTTATCTTTGAAAACCAACGAGCTCCCTTAAGCTGGTTGAAGATATCATTGATCATCAGGAGTAAATACTTGTTCTTAATGGTTACCTGGTTCAGGCACCAATAGTCCACACAAAGCCTCAATCTCCCATCCACCTTCTTGGAGAACAAGATCGGGGATGCCCATGGAGAAACACTGGGCCTTGTGAACCCCTTTCCCTGCAAGTCCTCCATCTATTCCCGCAACTCTAGAAGATTCCAGAGAGCCATCTGATATGCTGGTGTAGATATCGGTGTTGTCTCGGGGTACAGGTCAATGTAAAATTGTACCTCTCTTTTGGAGGTAGTCCCAGAACATCTTTAGGAAAGACATCAGAATACTAGTCCACCACTCTGGGATAACTCAGACTCCTCACATCAACTTCTCTGAAGGAGAGGCTACCCAACTTATGAGAAATCAGTTGTACCCTCCTCTGAGATAGTCCATCCTATTCTGTAAAGGTTTCCTTCTCACTATTGAAGGTAAACCTGATCCCATCCTCACGGACACACCACACTTTGTGCCTAAAACATTCGATCTGAGCATGGACGATGGATAACCAGTCCATTCCCAAGATGATGTCATAAGGCCTCACCACTACTACTAGGAGATCCCATCCAAATCTATCACCTCCTAGAGTAAGCTCACACTGCCAGCACTAGTGTGTATTCATAAAATCATCTTTTGAAGGAGTCTCTAATCGTAAGGATCGATCCAACGGCTCCATCAGAATCTATGAGCTCCGAATGAGTGTCTTGTCAATGAAAGAGTGATTGGAACCTATGTATATATGTACTGCAGCTAGGGTGGAATAGACACAGATTGTACCTCTAATCATCTCCAGAGCGCCGTGGCCATAGGCCTCAGTTGCTTGAAGCTGTGCTCAACCCTGCCCACCTGCTCCCTATGGTTGGGATGGAACTCCTATTGGGGGTGGCAATAGAATATCAAATTTCCCCCCACCACATGTTGCATGGCCTGCTTCTCTACCTCGTCCGCCGCCCTACGGACCTCCTCACTCAAATTTGCACCTCTGCCTCGGTGGTCCCTTGACTATCCGTAGATCATCGGTATGGCAGGTCGGGCAGTCGTGAGCCATGTGGCCCTACCCGATGCACGTGAAGCACAGTCTGCCTCCCAGCTGACCTTCTTTACCTCGCGAGCTCCGAACCTCCGACCCTGTGTCCCGGGGTCGTCCACTAGTGGGTATGGCCCGCTTGGACCTCTGTTTCATCTATCAATTTCCTCCTATAGATGACTCGGTTACCTGTTGTTCAGTGGTGGCTCTCACTGTCGGTGCCTGTTCAGCTATGAAGCTCTCCAAAAACAATGCTCACTCGAGCTCTCTAGTCTGCATTGGGATATTCAATGATATCATCTACACTCTGATCTCCCACTGGAGACCCCGATCAAAGGTCCGAGCCCTGAAGAATGGGTCTCATACCATGTCGGTGGAGTATCATAAGTTGTCAGTGAATCTCGCTGAGTACTGGGCCACTGATAAGATTCCCATCTTTAAGTGAAGGAGCTCCTGAATACGCACAGAGCATAGTATCATTGGAACAAACTCCACCCTAAAGAGGCTCTCAAAGTCTATTCAGGTGAGGGTCGCCTCAACATGTGTCTGGAGCGTCAGGATCCACCATCTCCCTATTGTGCCCCGGAAAAGGCTAGTAGTTAGGATAACCATCTACTATGCTGGTGTCTCAACCAAGAGAAAAACACTAGCCACAACCTCCATCTAGTCCTCGGCTACCTGGGGATCTTTCTCGCCTCAAAACCTCCTTGGCCTCTATCTTTGGTACCTGTCCAACACAATAGTCGTCATTGAAGGTATGCTGGTGGGGATGGTGGAATCTGCTACCCAATGGGTGGTGGTGTTGCTGGTGCACCACCCAAAGGTGCTACCAGAGTAAGAGGGACCTGTACTGAAGCCTCGTTGCTCAGTGGGCCATCATCGTATACTCTCTCGGGAATCTTGGATGGCTGTCTATGAAACAGAATCCTAAAATGAAATAGGTGATCCATAGTCAATAAGTTATACATGGTGATCTGACGTAGAAGAAATTAAAAGTTAAACATTTCAAAACACATACAATCAGTATTTTCGTGCACCGAGTCAGAAATCATAATTTATGGTCCTGGAGTATGGATACGTTGACCACCGCACCAACACTGGACTCCCCGAACTAAAAACCATACTCAGAACACTTAACACTATTACTCCATTAAAAAGATCAGAGTCCTAGTTCTTTGGTAGAACCGACTCCTCTGATACCACTTTGTCATGACCAGTCCCCCAGGGCTCGTGCTGTGACTACCCCAAGCCCGCCATCCATAGGCTAGGGGTTGAAAACTAGCACTGGAAAGGAATACCCCTAAAAATGGGAAGGAATTTCCTTTAAACCTGTAAAAACACACAAACCAAGAACACAAAAATATACAACTACGAAGTAAAACTACAGTAGTAAAGGTGTGTACTGAAAGTAAATGGGTTGGAATACAAGCCCAACTAAAAGGTACAACCACAAATAAAAAATAGAAAAAAGATCCTGGAATCATCCACTGAGGATCCTACCGGAAGGGTAGGTATAAATCATCTCCACTGCTTTGCACGTCATCCAATCTCCTCTATGTACCACTTTTTCCTAGCTCCCTCACGTCTCAGCCAAGCTTCTCGTCGTCTGCACAAGACATAACAAGGTATAGGCGAAGCTCGCGCATGGGTGAGTATAATAATACCCAGTAGGGACCCCAAGACCCCCAAAGGTCTCACAGAATTCAATAAACGAAAACCAAAAAGAAGGATCTCAATCATAAAGCACAAATAAATAGACACTCCTCAAACCAGGTATAAGTAAAGCACATAAGTACAAATTATTAGTCGTAAATCTTGATCATCTTATTATGTCAAGAGGAACTTCTACAGACCATACGAAGTCTGAACCACAAAGGATCAATATGTAATAACCCCTACAAGACCCACAGAGGATCTGACCTACCCATATTTGATAGGTACTAACCCCCATAAGGCCCACACTGGATCTTACCCACACATGATCGATATGCGATGACCCACATAGGATCACTGAGCACTGATCCACATAGGATCTGACACACACAGTATTGGTATGCGTTGATCCACAAAGGATCGGTCGGTACCACTACTAGAAAAACTACCTATACCCACTGTTCCAAAATGTGGGTATAGCCCCCAAAACTGTGGGTATAGCCTATACCCACAGTTTTGGGAACCGTGGGGCTAAGTGGCGTCAGTATAGGGGTGTTAACCTATACCCACAGTTTACCATAAACCGTGGGTATATTTTTTTTCCACCGTGTCAAACCCTCCTCCACACTGTCAAAGGCTTATTCCTACGGTTTAAAAACCGTGGTAAAAATATTGAAAATAAGGATCTGTTGGGTGTTGAACCCGTGCCTACCCGCGTCCTAATGGAGTATTCCAATGGGCTTCGCCACTTCATCCAGACCATTTATATTAATATATGTCTATATTTGTAAATATATATTAATATATGACCGTATTACGAAAAATAGAAGGTAGCGGGTTTCGAACCCACGTCTGACGAAGCATACTTCCCGCGCTTAACCAACTGAGCTGACTTGACTACAATATTATATATCTGTATTTATAATAATATATTAATCCATGTCTCTGTATTAAAAAAAATCCTGCGGGATTCGATACCGCAACCGCTTCATCAAATATGGAACGCCTAACCAACCAAGCCGCATAATTATTTTGCTTATAAATTTCTATCAACCTAAATATATTAGTTCAAATTGTGGGTATAGGTTTTCCCGCCAATTTTTTTTGTTTTACCGTGCCTTTTTTTTCGCCATAATGTTGGGAAGCTATCCCCACGGTTTTAAAAAACCGTGGGTATAGGCCTTCGAAAATAAATATTTATCCCCACGGTTTTTCAAAAACCATAGGGATAGGCCTTGAAATAAACATCTATACCTATGGTTTTACAAAACCGTGGGTATAGGCCTTCGAAAAAAACTATATCCCCACGGTTTTCACAAAACCATGGGTATAGGTGACCAATACCCATGGTTTACTAGAACCGCAGGTATAGGTTCCCACACTATACATATACCCACGGTTTTCTTAAACCGTGGGTATAGGACTATTTTCCAGTAGTGTACTAACTTCTGTATGGTATTTGTCCAACCTCTGACTCACTGCCAGCCCCTGGATTCCCGCTCATAGTATGCTTGATACTGGGAGAACCGCTTCTCAAGCCATTGGTCTTATTTCAACTAGCACGGAGTCCCATGAAGAATTAACCCGAGGACCCATCATATCATAAGGGTCCCAACACAATAGACATCGTGTCAACTGAATGCTTGATCTGTAAGTTATTGGCATTTTAGGGTCAAGGGCCCGATTGAATTCCGAGTCGATCCAACCCAGTCATACTCCAACTTCCTCCAAAACTCTCATGGAGTATTTCAAAAGTACCATCTCACTCCAAGGATCCTAGAACCATAAATGGTTCATAAAATAGATTTCTAGTTTTCAAGTCACAGGAATTTAAGTGTATCTTGGCCTGAGAGGGGGTTCGGGTCCGGTCTGACCCGGTTGGACCGACCCAGCTCGACTCAGCCTGGGCTTTCCCGACCTAGCTCAGGTCTACCCGACCTAGTCTGGGTCTGACCTGGTCCTGCTTGAACTATCCTAGGTATACCTGGTTGTGCTGGGACATTGTGGGCTCAGCCCACTGGGTCGCGGATCGGCCTAACCCACTTATGGGGCGCGACCCATCGGGCGACGTGACCTGGTGCGCTGGCGCGACTCACTAGCTGAGTGGTTGCTAGCTTCCCGAATAGCTCAAGAAGAGCTGATAAGATCTTCAGTTACAAGCTCCACATGGGACCACCATGTGGTCTGCGGGACCCGCAGGGTGAGGGTCCCCCTCCCACCGCGACTTCTATGTCATGACTCCTCCTATGCAGTGCAAAGCGGTGCCACCCTCTTTCACGGCCAGCGAGCGCTGGTCGCTGCCTTCACCACCGGCCCTGATCACCGGTATCGCCGCACCGGTGCCGTGTTGGAAAATCTTCCTGGGGCCACCGGGTGAGTTCCAGTGGTCTATTCTTCCTTCCGGTCACACCTACGGTCCTCCCAGAATGTCATTGTCATTGCACGCCTCTTGGTTTCAAGGTTCCGTCAAGTTAGAACAACCTGCCTCCAAAGAGCGTAATGAAAATCAAGAAAAAGAGGGTACGGGCCTTGTTCGTTTGGCCCGCGCCCTCCGTGTTTGCATTATAACAAGTGGGTGTAATTCATACATCACATTAAAATAATGATAAAACCTATTTAAATCCCCCACAAAGACCACCCACAAAATCAAGAACGAGGGGAATAAATGTGAGACTTTCTTGAATTAAAAGAAAACCCCTTCCTCGAGAATTTTTGGAGTCATCATGGTGGTTGAAGGAGAATCCCCGTCAGAGTGAGGTCATCCGCGTTCATTGATCCTGGATCTTCACCACCCAAGTTTCCATCCTCTGTCAGTGTAAGGTGTTGCGTCACTTCTCCTGATGTACCTTGTTTGAAGAATCCATGTCAAAAACTCTACTCCAAGCCCCATTTAAATAGAGGGGGAAAGGGTGGGTAACACGCCAAGGAATTAATGAGATTCATTAATTTACGTAATTATTGTGTCACATTAATTACGTGAGGGGTGGTTACACAACCAAAAAAGTAACTGGGCATTTAATATCCCATATTTAAATTATTGACCACCTCTGTAGTCCCTACCACCACCACTCAACAGGTGGTAGGAACAAAAGAAGAAAAATAAAAATTCCCATGTTATTTTATTTTTTCCTTAAAAAGGTTTAAAAACTAACTTTTTTACCCGACCAAATGTGGTCGAAGTTAAACCTCTCTTAAATGAATCCTAGTGTTATGGATTCAATCGTGCCCTTATATTTTTAATCTGAGCACTGGTTCAAAAGATAGAAAATGCTGCCTGCACGTTTACTGAATGTACCCTAAAAAAATTCCAAAATTTATTTTGGGAACACCGGGCCTTAAAATCAAGCGGCGTCAATTTTTGCAGACTCGTAATAATCCAAAATAATTTAAAAAAATTACATGGAATTTTTGGGTCTTTATATTGGATATCTTTCATTAAAAACATCACAACTACATATAATCACGATTTTCATGACCTGACCCATGCCGAGTCTTGAACTGCAATTACCCCAAGCCCACCTCTAAAGGCTAGGGGCTGGCGACCAGCTCTGAAGGCATAAAAAACTTGGGGAGGCCTTTTCCTAAGAACCTGTACACCCACATGAAGCTAAATAAATGAAAAATTGTTCAGGGAAAAGAAAATAAGATACAAAACTAATATAAATAAAACAAAAACATGCATCGACCTCTAAATAGTACATGTTCAGTGAAGTAATCTGAAAGGGAAAAGGGAAAAAATACACACCCAACCAAAACATTTCCACAACTAGGAAACAGGTGGAAAATTAAAAAAGATGGGAGAGCCTCACTCCTAAATCCCAAGTCACGACCACCACATGCGGTCCAAATACTCTGTATCCCCAGCTCCTCTGAAGTCACGATCAACATGTCTATCATCATCAAGGGTGCACCAAATGCGGGAAAAACCAAAGAAGGGGTGAGTATTAAAATAATTAGTAGGATGACCTGATGGATCAAGGGATCCATAATAGATATACTGAAGAGGGGATTAGTAGATAGAACAAGGTACAATAAAAGAGTACAATAAAGTGTACAGTAAAGTGTATATCTCAACCCACAGAGATAGTGAAGTAAGCTCATTCAAACACAAGGAGCTAGAAACATTGATTAGATGAACTTCTCGTTGAGTATTCGCTACCGATAGTAGGAGAGTAGACTCATCCCACCATGGGAATATAGACACAGAAACCATGTGGCATACTGTGCACATCTTCACCTCTCCTGGAAGGTGAGTAACCAAATCCCAAGGAGTGGGTACCATAATAGGATACATATATATAAATGATCAACCAAAGAAACCCAAATGAGAGAGTAAGGGGATCTCTATCTCACATATCAGCTAAGGAAAAGAGTTTACAACTACATAAGTAACCACTAAAGGTTCCCACTATCCCACACGTCTGATCTGAACTCCAAGTCAAAGGGACTCAATCACCGCACCTTGATACAATCATCTTTGGGCGGGTCTATCTTCCTCCCACAATTTTTGGTCACATCATAAGGATGTATCTTGGTGGGAAAAGAATCCCTCTTACTCATGAGTTCAAAGTTATGTCAAAACATATCTCGTCACTAATCCATATAGTCAAGAGATCATCTCAAATTCAAGGACCCATGCCCATCCCAACTAAAGGGTTCCACTCTAGTGTCATTGTGAACCCATGCCCAGCTCGACTGGAGGGTTCCACTCTGGTGTCATAGAGGATCCTTTCCCAGCCTAGAGGGAGGGTTCTACATGAGAAAAGAGGCACACCCTTTCCCTAACTAGCAGGAGGGTTACACTCTGAAGATTGTCAATGACCCATGCCCAGCCCGGCTGGAGGGTGCCACCCAAAAAACATCATCCAGAAAGAATCTACCCATCCAAGTTAGAGGGTAATCCCCATACTTCTTTAGTGATTCTACCTAATCACATCCATCATCAAACATTGCATAGAATAGGCGACATGCCCAGAACATCGAGTGTCTCATCAGATGGGTGTTGCGCTCGAAACATCTCACATGAAAAAATATAAGTACAACATAAAGAGATAGAAGAGGTAGAAGATTTTTAGTGTAGTACACGACACATATGGGGCCCATATGATGTGTGACCCTGCCACATCGCCTAACCATGTACCTAGCTGTACTCGGTGTAATAAACTTTGAACTAGTACCCTCTAGGTGTGCCATCGTATTTCCAAAGTCCATGGAACCTCTGGCCCAAAAGGATAACGAGGGCATGATTCTCATTGTTCGATCAAAAGGGAAAAACATAATTTCCTCTAACAAGCCTCCTAAAACGGCCCTAGATAATCAAATGGATCATACCTTCACAATCCTTGCGGAACAATACTCATGATCGACTATTCATTTTCCTGTATCTGACTTCGGTGAAGAAACTATGTTTTTCAGCATTACGCATGAATGGTGCTTCATGGGACCCATGCCATGATCCTAAAACTCATCAAACAGATTATTCCATTTCCATACTCTAGGAAAATCACAAGGGATTGGATATTCATTCCTCCCAAATGGACACGTGGTGAAAAATATTCATTTCATAGAAAACTCCCAGATCATGCCTGATGGGGCCCACACCACTATTTTTATTTAAGCACCCAAAATCAGTCTTGAAAATTCATCCATAACTCCAGGGTTGCAACACCTCTGACAGTGCGTCAACTGGACATTGTATGCAGACGTATGGCCCGATGCAAGTTTCTTGACTAATAATAATTATATTATTATTATTAAAATCATAAGTTTTGTGTCATCGATAATCAATCCTAAAACCAAAAATTTCTCCCACTGGCCTTAAAAGGACTTCCTCGAAGAGAGTGTCATGTGGCTACACATAGTGTTTCAAACGAATGATCAGTTCAAAAGATATGAGCATTAAAATATTTTCCCACCCCAAAGGCCTGTTTCAGCTGGAATGGCTTGGTTTAGCCAGTCTACACTACCTGGGTGGCATGCACCGGTTGGCCTGACCTAGCTAGCTGTCCCACCAGCTAGAAGATGGCCACCATACCTAGTGCACCCCGTGAGAATCGGTATCGAACCTCTGTGGCCCTTTGGTCGTGGCTTCCTCCATGCGGCGGCATTGTCGGCATCGCTCTGACCTCCCATGGAGGCCACCACTATCATGCTGGGGTCCTTCCACGGACCACCAGGAACACCCTAGTGGCCAGAAAAATGATCCAAGACCAGATCCAGACTCCTTAGGATGCGATCTTCACAACACATACCTCTACTCAATGATCTATTGATGCTTAGATGTCGTGAAAAGTAACTAATGATTCTGTTCACCATTTCACTTCCTCCAACACTTGAAACACAAAACCATAATCAATATGAAATCCTTTGATCACCACCTTCATAGATCTATGATCTGCTCGACGTTTGGATGTCAATTCAGTGTGTCTAAAAGTTTATTGATGAATAATGAAAATAATGACAAAGGATGATGAAGAATGGGCTATCGATATGTCAAAAGGTTGATGTTAGTTGTTAGTTTGGCCATCAACAAAGAGAAACAGAGTAGTAGAAACAACTCAAAATAAAAATGAAAACCAAAAGTTCAATCGGGAAGAAGTAGAATCTGAAAGATAAATCCTACCTCAAATTTGGATCTAGTGTTGTGTCTACTACGCTCTGATCTACTAGTGCCTTCATTTTCATCACAATATGATGAAGTTTGAATGTTGAATTGTTGTTGGCCAGAGCTCGAACATCAGAAAGAGAAATGATCCAACTCTGGCTCATTACGTAAAACTTATATTTATAGAAAACTATTAGCAATCACGAAATATGAATCTATTGCACCCTGTCAACTGATATCACCACTAGGGAAAACACCACACTACGAACTCATCATCAGTCTCATATTTATAATCCTATTCCCTATTCATAAGTTATTTGTAGTAGTGTTTCAAATAAAAAAATTATTTTATTATTTTTATTTACGATTTTTTCCATCAGGCATTTTTTTAAAGAAGGCCTACACTGAAAAACGTTATAACCTCACTAAGGTAAAAGGAATGCTCCAGTCTCAACTGTGGACTTATATTTCTAATCCAAGCTACTTTTTAAGATATATCCCTTTTCTATCATGTGCATAGTACAAAAACACTTAATATTTTATTATAATTTGTTGTGGACACTCTAGCCTTCAGAATCATATGTCATCTTAGCACTTGGATCTGAAAATATATTTATAAATATTCCAAAGTCTTAAAAGGTAAAAAATTGGTCTCTACATCATTCCCTCCTTCAAGCTTTTCATCCCTAAAAATCAAAACTAAGGAAAAAAACTTAGGGTACTGAGATCACACCTAGCTCTCCCACTCCTAGGAACTCTGCACGTTTCTGTGTTTCTACAACACACAAACCAAAGGGATGGTCCATCATCATACGGTATGATATTTTTTTTGGCATGCATATTAATAATCATGTATCTCCTTAGTTGCGACATGTGGGGGAAATCATGTGCCAACTCCAGCCATTGGGGTAGGGAAATAAGGTAGGAAACCTCGTAATCTATGTACAGATATCGAATTTCCTGATGAAACTTGAGGGACAATTTGCCTCCCTTTTGGAACCTCTATACCCATGTCACGGCTAGAATCGCAACTTGTCCCTACAATAAGGTCTCGCGATTCCCTCCTTTAGAATATTTATCAGGTAAAAAACCTAATGATATCTGGTTACATGGGATTTCTCAATTGATATTTCCCAACTAATACTCTCTTATATGCTCGAGAAGTGAAGGATTCGACACTATAAATTGAAGAAAATTGTACCCTCCTGCTCCACCAGGGTCAACTATTGGGAAGCTAAATACTCCAAAACATCCCACAGTTTATGCGACTGGTACTTCCTACTAAGGGAATCAGCTACCACACTACCTATTCCCAGAGTATATACTATCTCAAAGTCATAATATAGTTGGAATTTCCTACCAACATCGTTGTCTCAGGTTCAAGTCTCTTGGGGTGAAGATGCCTCTGAGACACTGGTGGTTTGAGAAAACCACAAAGTGATCTCCTAGATGATAGCATCCCCAAATTATCAGGGTGAAGACTACCAATTATAGAAAACGATAGTGATTCATGTAGTTCTGTTCATGGGGAATCCATCTCATCGACCTATACTTGATAACTGATGTCTCAAGTTTGACATTGAGCATGCAAGGTACCGAAGAATAGATTAGGTGAGTAAACTCATCCAACTGTAAGAATATAGACATGGAAAAAATATGGCACACCCTTTCTGTCTTCACTTCCCTTGTAAGGAGAGTAATCCAAAAACTATATTCTTCTCTATACTCACTAGTGTAATCTCATGAAAAAGGATTTCAAGCAGAAAATTTCCACTGACAGTGCTATGAACTTCTCTAACAATCCACTTCACAACCCTTCCATGAACACAAAAGTCCAAGGTACTCATCCCCCACACCTTGATACTTTCCCATTTGGGTGGAACTAACTCCCCCTCATGGTTTTTTCTTGCGTCACAAAAATGAATCTCAGTGGGGGAAGAACCACTATTCCTCATGCATTCATGGATACGTCTAACAACATCGACACAAGGGTACACTGATGCCTCACATCACCTTGGTAAAACAATATGTAAGAAGTAGGGAGAAAATAGTACCTCTCCTAGTGTATAACAAGTTCTACTACAAAAAAGTAGAAAATACATAGGGTGTATGTATTATCATCTCATTCACAGTAGGATTTTAGACATCCATATCATGCATCTGCCCACAGCCCTAACCACCATCTCCCTAAGCCTGACATGGGCCTCTTGGTGGTGGTGGAAGGATCTCTTAGCATCATCCACCAACAAGAAATCCTCCTGCGTCTCTTCCCACACCACCCCCCCAAGGACTACCCTATGCCTGCTTGGGAGATCCCTGATCATGAAATCGTCTCTGCCGGGGCGGTTCATTTACTATCTATCAAGGAATATTAGCATGACTAGTTGGGAATTCTCATGACATGTGACCTCACCTGTTAGAAGTATGTCACTGGACCTCCCTAGGCTGCCTCAGTTCCCTTCTCTATCCCTGACCATGTGCCTGAGTCTTATTACGGGAAGGCCTCCTGCATTAAGGCCTCACCAAGTGACGTCTGCTAGCCATGAAAGAAGACTCAGCTATGTTGCTCCCACTTCCAAAAATGGCCAATTGGTGCCCCTCGGACAGAAATATCCTTTTCACTAGTGCTCACTCCTGTACCTTAGAAAAGGTGGGGATGAACAAGGGAACTACGATGAAGTGAATATCCTCTATAGAGACCCCAATCAAACTTTTGTTCTTGGAAGTAGACATCATGGATAAAGTCTAGAGAGTAGTGTGTAGGTCCTTTGAACCTAGTCTCATACTCAGTCACCGTCATACCTCCCTACTGAAACTAAAAAATCTATGGAAGTCAAACTAAGAGAAAGAATGAGGGGTAGTACTCCTCATGGAACTACTACTAGAAGTCATCCCACAAGAGTACCGAATCATCATGAATCTGAGTCACCAGACTCCAACAACACCTAACTAATCAGTGGAAAATACCAGTTTCCGAATCCACCTTATGATCTATCAGTGTCTATACAAGCCTGCATAGGTGGACTGCTGATTCTTACCAAACTTATACTGTCTGAGGGTCTGGCTCACCACGGAACCTCAGCGGTCTCTGTCACTGGAACATACGAAGTACGCTATGCCTATGCACGTCCTCAAACCATTTTTCTGAGGCGGTCATCTAGTCAATATGTAGAGGATCTTATACCTTCACTCTTAGAGAAAGGGGCTCACATGATGGGTCTTGAACTATGGCATTGTCACTCACAGGGTCCTCGTCAAGAACTGGAGATTTTATCCTAGATGGTTGTCATCATGGAGAAATCCTAAATGTTATCAAGGAGTACCACTAACAAATGAGAATATATATATATATATCAACAATGATGGGGAGATGAATTAAGAAGGACAATAAATGACTCAATACTATATGATGCATGTACCAAATTTCCCTACAACTAATGTCTTAGCATGCCAAGTCGATAAGAAGGTAATCATGGTCCTAGTAAATGGCTACATCAGCCACTGCACCACCACTGGACTCCCTGTCCTGGGAACCACTCTCAAGAGGCATTGACACTATTTCCCTAAACCAAACCAATCCCTTTTTAGGGAAACATATGAAAAATGTCCCAATGTTCAAACCAACTATGTTACCACTTTTTCATGACCCAACTCATGCCAATGATTGAGATTTAACTACACCAATCCCTCCTCCATAGGCTAGGGGCTAGAAACTAGTTCCAAAGGCATAAAAAACTTAGGGAGGCCTTTTCCTATGAACATCTACACATACACACAGTTAAATCAATGCAAAAGTGCAGAGGAAAAAAGAAAACAAGATATAACACTACTATAAATAAACCAAAAACATGCATCGACCTCTATAAAATAAAGGTATAGTGCAGTAATCTGAAATGGAAAAGGGGAAAATACACGCCCAATAAGAAAAGTGACACAACCTAGCAACAGGTGGACAAGTAAAACACCTGGGAGTTCCCATATCCTAAATCCCAAATCATGACCACCGCATGTGGTCCAAGCACTCTATATTTCTAGATCCTCTAAATTCATGATCAACCTATTTGTTGTCTATAAGGGAACACCACGTGTGGGAAAAGCCCAAGTAGGGGAGAGTATAAAAATACTTAGCAGGATGCCCTGAAGGATCAAGGGAGTAGGAATAGATGTAATGAAGAGGGGAGAAGTAGATATAATAGGGAACAATAAAGTGTACAGATCAACCCATTGAGATAGTGAAGAAATATCATCCAAAAACAAGGTGCTAGAAAAAGTGATAAGATGAACTTATCATTGAGTCTTTGCTACCTATAGTAGGAGAGTAGATTCGTCCAACCATGAGAAGATGGACACAAAAATCACATGGAATAACCCTTGCATCTTCGCCTGTCTTGGAAAGAGAGAAACCAAAACCTAAGTAGTGGGTACTGAAATAGGATATATATATATTTATATATATACATGCTCTAACAAATAAACCTGAATAAGAGAGTAAGGGGATCTCCATCTCATATCATGTCCTAGGAAAATATTCTCCTACAGTTCCAGAAGTAACCACCAAAGATTCCCAACATCCCACATGTCTTCTCTAGACTGAAAATCAACAGGGCTCAATCACTACACCTTGATACTATCTACTTCGGGGGGGGGGGGGTTGTCTTCCCCACATGGTTTGAGGTCACGTCATAAGAATGCGTCTTGGTGGGAAAAGTGTTCTTATTTCTCATGAGTTAAAAGTTATGTCAAAACATGTCTATTCACTGATCTGTAGAGTCAAGAGATCATCTCAAAATCAAGGACCCATGCCCACCCTAGCTGAAGGGTGCCACTCTAATGTCATCAA
Source organism: Viscum album (assembly GCA_963277665.1). Classification (NCBI taxonomy): domain Eukaryota; kingdom Viridiplantae; phylum Streptophyta; class Magnoliopsida; order Santalales; family Viscaceae; genus Viscum; species Viscum album. Next base: position 58,789,101 of record OY728123.1, read on the forward strand.
GAACCCATGCTAAAACCAGTTGGAGGGTTCCACTCTCGTGTCATTGAGGACCCATGCCTAGCCGGCTGGAGGGTTCCACTCAAGAAAGGAGGAGGACCCATGCCCTGCCCAGCATGAGGGTACCACTTTGAAGATCATAAAAGACCCATGCCCAGCCCAGCTATAGGGTTCCACTTGGAAAACATCATCAGGAAATCCACTTCCCAACCCAACTAGAGTGTAAGATCGGTACTGCTCTGGAGATTCTTCTTGATCACATCCATTGTTGAACGTTTCCTCGAATAGGCGTCATGCCCAGAACATTGATCATCACTTTGGATAGGCATCGCGCTCGGAACATCGTGTATGGCAAAAATATGAGTCCAACATAAGGAGATATAAGATGTAGAAGATTCATAGTGTAGTACTGAGAACATGTGGGGATGACATGACATGTGGCCTTGCCTCATCACCTGGTTGTGTACCTAGTTGTATACAGGTAGTAAACTATGAACTAGTTCCCTCTAGGCGTGGCGGCTTATTCCTAAAGTACATGGAACCTCTAGCCTAAAAGGCTGATGAACACATGATTCTTGTTGTTTGATCTAAATGGAGAATACATAATTTCCACAAACAATCCTCCTCAAATGGCCTCAAATAATCAAATGGATCACATCGTCATGATCCTTATGAAAAAATGATCAGGTTCAACTAATCATTCACCAGAATCAGACTCCTAGTGAAGAACTTTAATTTCGCAGCATTGTGTACGAACAATGATTCATAGGGACGCATACCAAAATCCTAAAACACAACAAATTAATTGTTCCATTTTGATCCACTCAGAAAATCACACCAGATTTTATATTCATTCATCCCAGATAGATACCCGATGAAAAAGATGAATTTCACTACAAACACCCAAAACTGGCCTTATGGGGCCCACACAACTAGTTTGATTTAAGCAACCAAAATTATTTTTGGAAATTACACATCAACACTAGGGTTACAACACCTTTGAGGACGCATTAATTGGACATCGTATTTAGATGTACGGTCTGATGAAAGTTTCCCAACTAATAATAATTATATTATTATTGTTATTAAAATCAAACGTTTCATGTCACAGAGCATCAATCTTGAAACAAAATGTTTTCCATCTGGCCTTAAATGGTCTGCCTCATAGATAAGGTCACACAGTCATAGATGGTGCATCAAAGGGACTCTCAGTTCAAAAGATATGAGTGTTATTATATTTTCCCAGCATGGTCCGACCGGTCCACACCACATGGGCCGACCCACACCAGCCGATAGGCAGCTGACCACCATGCTCAGATAGCTACTGGCCACTATGGCTAGCATGCCCCTGGCTGTGACATCCTTCATGTGGCAGCACTGCTGCCACTGCCACCCTCCATCGGTGCCACCGCACTGGTGGTCCTTCCATAGACCACTTATAACACCCTGGTGGTTAGAAAAAAATGATCTAGGACCAGATTTGGACTCATAGAGATGAAATCATCACAGCGCCAAAATCCACTTGATGATCCGTCAATGTTTCGACATGGAAAAAACTACTACCACTTTTTCTAACCGTTACGCTTCCTCCGACACCTGAAATGAAAAACCGTCATAAATATGGAACACTTGGATCATGACCTTCATAGATCTATGCTCTGCTAGATGTTTTGATGTCGATTCGGTGTGTCTAAAATTATACCAATGAAGAATTTGAAGAATGAAGAAGTAAAATGAATAAAGTGAAATTGATATATCAAATTATTGATGGTCATTGTTAGTTTGGCCATCAACAAATATAAACATAGCAGCAAAAATGACAAGAAATCAAAACGATAACCAAAACTTCAATCGAGAAGAAGCAGAATCTGAAAGATAAATCCTACCTCGAATTTGGATTTGACGTTGTGTTAGCTATGATCTAATATACTAAAGCCTAAATTTTCATCGTGATCCGATGATGTTCGAACATCGAATATACCTCGGCCAGAGCTCCACCATCTAAGAGAGAAATGAGTTAACTCGGGCTCATTTCTCTAAACTCCTATTTATTGGAAGCTGTCAACAGTCGTGAAATCTGAATCTCCCGCACCCTCCTAATTGAGGTCACCCCTAGGGAAAACACCATGTTATGAACTCAATGGTGGTCTCATATTTTTAATTTGAGTCTCCATTAAGAAGTTATTCAAAGTAGCATTTGAAATAAAATAATTTTATTTAATTATTTTTATTTACAGTTTTTCCTCTAGGACTTTTTCTATATATGGCTTGTGCCGAAAAAAGTTATACCTCACCTAGGGTAAATAACATGGTCCGAACTCAAATGTGGCCTCATATTTGTGATTCGAGCTACCATTTAGGAGATATCCCATTTCCATCATGTGCATAGTACAAAAAAACATAATATTTTTGTATAATTTATTCTAAACAAACTAGAACATGGAATCGCATGTTGTCTCAGTGCTTCGCTCAAGAAATTTATATATAAATATTCCAAAGTCTTATAATCCAAAAAATAAGTCTCTATAATGATTAAAATCAATAGCTATATATATATATATATCCATAGTAGAATAGATCTTAGGATTCAAGATAGGGAAGAGAAGTATATCTTAGGAAAACTAAAAAAAATGAAGACTTACCAAGAGAATCCGGGTTCAATAAACCTAGAATAACCTTCTGATTTCTTCATTTTAGAATGAGAGAGACTCTACAACCTTTAGAACGAATGAAAATTGAATTAGAATCGAAATTTATGAGAAATTAGAGGTATGGAGGTGAAAAATAGTGAGATGCACTTTTTTAGGATATCACTTTTAAACTGTTGAAAGTTAGTTGTGTGGTTAGGAAAACTATGCACTAACAGTGCGACAACCTCTACCTCAAGAATCGCCTATCATAGTTAAACCACTCAGTTAGACAAACCATGAAAAAACCATAAAATATCCCTCTATACCACTTTTCATGGTTCTTCTGGGTGGCTGCATGGTTTGGCGAAATCGTGCACCTGCTGAGCTGTCCCTATTTCTCTGTGCATGGTTTCTTATAGGTTTTTCATGATTTCCACTAACTACTATCAAAATGTGAACCATCAAAAAATTCACAGAATCATTTATAAATTATTCAAAACCCTCCCAAACTTCACCCAAACACTTTACATACTTAAAACGCATAAGTAAAAGGGTTAATTAATTGAAGTTGGGGGTGCTGTATTTGTCAATCTATTTAGTGTTATTGATCAATGAGAACTATTTATTGGTATCTCCTTTCAAACAATAAACTAATATAATAACCTTTTTTACTTTAATTATATACCAAATCTAGGAATATCTTTTCATGGGACATAACTGCTCATCTACTAATCAAATAGTCATTATATTTAATTATAGGGGATTTTTTCACATTAAGTGATCTAAAAAAGCTGAATGATGCTGTAGAATAATAAGTTTTTCTATACAATAAAGGTTATTCATCATGACTGGAGTCACCTGCTCCAATTTTTCCATGATTTTCTCAGTTCCAACACCAACGATATTGGATTTCTCACAAAGATAATAAATATATTATATTTGGGTGTTGATTCTCTTTCATCTATTATGAATCATCACTAAATAATGGAACACACTGATTTAGGTCATAATAGTCATGAATATTGAGCAATAAAATAAAAATCCTTATAATGGTAAGAGTTATCAATTACAATAATGTATTATTATAATTCTCATATTGGTTATGTTCATTTAAAATATAGTCCAAAGGTGAATTATAAATTTTATTTGATACCCACAATAAAAACCCAAACTCCATTGACCCAAATCCATAGTTTACTTTCTTACAATAGTTAAATATAAAAGGAATCTCACCACACAATATTGATTAGTTTAGTAATCTTGGAAAACTAGATCCATAAATGGTCCCCATAATACATTATAAATATGAAAAAACATAAAATATGAAAAATCATTGAATCCTTGATATCATTCATAATATCCTTATTCAAATCCATGGGGAAGGGAAAAAATAATGGGTGATCTCATATGCTTAGTAAGGGTTGTGTATAGTGGAAGTTATCATGAGTAAATGAGACATAATCCAAAAGGAATAGTGGATAATCAAAACACATGTCATTCAAACAAAACATGAGTTTATTAAGTATCCATGTCTAATAATAATATAGAAAATATGGATTAATTAAACTAAATTATTAATAAAGGTAATTCATAATTCTAGATATTCATGATCAAGTCCTCCAAAATAATATATTATGAATTTTACTACCATGGCCTCTAAACCAAGAAATAATTCTTAATAAATTGTTAAGTGTAAAATAATTACCCATATAATATGTCATGATAATTATTTTTCTCATGATACCTATCTATGAATTGAGGGGATATCTATAACTAAGCCCCAAAAATCACTTACATATCATATTCATTCCTTATATTTTGAATGATCAATACAATTCATTCTCAAAATTCCTTATAATAAGTGATTATTTATATTGACTAAAGAATATAGAACACCAATAATTATTCATCATAAAACATATAGAGAAATAATAAATCATTCGATCACATCCCCAGTAATATCAATGGGTTTTTCCATAGTTGAAAATACCGCTAAAAGATCACTAGAAAATTTCTAATGGAAAATAATATTTTCAATTTGAAATAACTTATTAAAATATATAAAATTTATAAAAAATTAAATAAAAAATTTTATTTTAAAATAAAATTTGAAACTAATGAAATAAGATTCAAAGCATTGAGAAGTCATGATGGTTGAAAATTATGTTCACGCTATGTATGTTAAAATAAATATTCATTTTACATTTTTGGTAAGAATCTAAAAGTATCTTAGTTATAAAATGACAAAGATAATACATTAAAAACATTTTGAAAAAAATCTAATCACGGGTAAAAATTAATTTAAAAAATCATATGGAAATAATAAAAACATTGATATGGAAGAAAATGATTCCTAGTTAAAGAGTAAATACAGATTGTTTTTCTTAATAACATTTTCTCAATATTTTTTAGTACCCAAGATAAGAAAATGGTAATATTGCATAAAAATTCAATGAAAACCCCTAGGAGAATAAAATTAAACTTTTTTATCAGTAAATTATCATATAATTTCCTTTAATGGAAATTCAATCATAATCAATCCTGAAATAACATGTGATAGTAAAATAAATCCCTTACCTCAAGTTCAACTTTACCCGTAAGTAATTTTAAACCAATGTTTAATAAATTTTGATTTATTAAAATTATATAATAGACTCATTTACATAATAATAATATTATATATGACCTACTTATAATATTTCAACACCTGTTTATTAATAATTCTTTATTAAATTCTTTATTTCTGGGTATTAGCCATTTTATTTTTCATGATAACTTTAGTTAGATAGTTCCAGTTCTTGTACTTTAGTCACTATTCCATCATCCCTAGAATTTTAATCATGATATAAATTTTATATTATATATATATATATTCATACATAGAATTTATATATAGAAAAATTAATTACACTATTCATGGAGATGGTAGATCATACATACACTTGAATGATGTTTTTACTTTTCGATAGATAGAATAAAAGAACGGTGAATAATAATTCACCTTTCTAAAATTGTTATTATATCATATATATTTTAAATATTCATTAAATATATCCTTATTACCATATATGTAATGTTTAAATGAAAAACTAAATCACATCACTTTGTAGAGGTGGTTGTCCACACGTGCGCACGAGCGAATTTATCATTTTACAATGCATGGGAAGGTAAGAAGATAGGTATGACATTATAATTACATAAATAATATTATTTCATAAATATAATATATAAGTTTTAATCCCATTATAATAACTATTCATGAAATTTGAAGATAGAAAATGAATTTTGTTGTTATGCTGAGGTGTTCACACCTACAAAAAAGTGATACTTCTACTTCTAATTTGATGGTAAATAGGGATAAATATGATGTTTTCATAATAATAGTAAAATTTTATTATATTTATGATAATTAATTTATTATTTAATGATTAATATCGCATATTTAGAGGATTTAGAAGAAGAAATAAATTGAAAGATGTCGGGTAGGATGATTACCTCTTCTTTGTTATACCTCCATTAGATCCCTTCTTAAGGAACATTGGTATGGAATTTTAAGAATTATAGAACATATAATTCATGTCTTGGGAATTTTATATGATAACCAGAAAGGGTTATTTTGATCTAGATGGATCAAAGTGTTGTAAATAAAATGGATAAGGTGTGTCCTTTTACAAGTGAGGGGATGGGTACCCTTAGAATCACTTAATGTATTAAATTAATATAAATCAAATTTCATGTTGAATTGGATCCCAAATATATATAATTAGAATATTATATGAATATTAGTATAAATAATCTTATAAAATAAAATATGGAGAATATCTGGAAAGGTTTTTACCAAAATATCTTAGTTTTATCCCTCCTATTAACCCTTTTGAAGATTAGCATAATATAAAGTTTTTTACACATTAAGGGTTAATAATGTTACCATAATATGAAAAGTGAACCATAAATTGACATTTTATGATATTTTAAACCACATCACACTCACTTTTATGAATATATTATTTTTATTAATTTTAAGCAATTTAATACAATATCATATTTTATAAAATATAATTAATATGATTTTTGATACTATTCGTTTAATTTGACTTTAATGACATTAAAAAAGATATGGTATTATAATATAAACCTTTAAAATAGAAATATTATGTTATATTTATCTATAATATTCATAGAACATGATAATTCAACTAAATTGTATTCTTTTTAGTGTCATTAAAATAACATATTTTATATTTCTATTAAATGATTAAATATAGTGTCACTATTGCATAAGAATTTAACGTAATTAACAAATAACTAAAAATAAAAAAAATTACCATGGAAAATAAATTATTGATATTTAAAATAAACATTTATAACAAAATTTATCCTCTTTTAATCGTTAGTAATTTGTTTAGAGATATTAAAACAAATAGAGAGACATTTGGTTTTTTATTATTTATTAAACATTATATTAAGGTCATTATCAAATGAAAGTGGAAATAAATTGAAATATTTTCAAAACTACTAATGTCATGTTTGGAAAAATATTATCCAATAAAATGAATAAAATTTTTATAGAGGCCTTATCATGTTATTTTTAACCTTAATTACTAGATTTACCCTTACCGAGGCGACAAATTTTTACTACGATTACTATTCATAATGAATAAAAATAAAAGGAAAATATTTAGAAAATTTGGAATAAATGATTAAAAATATGGAAATAATTTTTCATGATTAAATTTATATATGTTTCATAAATAAATTTTAATATAAATGTGTATAAAATAATGATTTTTTATAGAGTAATGTGTTTTTAAGCATGAAAATTAACTCAAATCAAAATCATGAATAATGGTAATAAAAAATTTAATTAATTAGATTATTATAAAAAAATGAATCATTTTTATCTTTAATATAAATTTCAAAATATAATGGTACTTTCAAATCAGTTTATTTGATAAAAATAAAAGACAATATTTGAAAAATCAGTAATTTCCACCATTCACTAAAAAATCAATCATTTTAGAAAAATTAATAAAAAATAACCCTAAGATAATTTTGAATTTAATATTAAGAAAATGATATCATTTTTATAAAATTAAATTTCTAAAATTGGAATAAATTAATTATAATATCTGTATTAAAAATGTAATAAAACAATTTTTTGAAGAAAATATTACATAATTGTTTTGGAAATTGAGTGCTTACTTCCTGAGAATTAATCATTAAATTTATGTTAAATAAAATATATATAAATATTTTTCATAAGGTGGTTAATACTATTCATATCCTCTAATATAATGGTCAAGTAACATTTATCTCATAATAATATTTTAATAGTATGTTTTGGTTTGTTAAAACTCAGTGTTGTATATAAAACTAGTAATCAATGAAATTAAATTTATTTAAAGAGACATATATCATAAAATCTCATGGTGTTACAGTTTTATTATTTCTAAGAGGAGTGTCGAAAAAATTGAATGAAACAATTTTCTTGAGGAATGAACATGTTTATAATGACCTTACAGAACCTCAAAAAGTCAACCTACATTGATTGATAATTTAAAAAAAAACTCCAAACAATTGAACTCTTGAAATATATGATTTAATATTATTAATTATCATTTAATTTTTATAATATTATGTTATAAATTCAAACTACTCAAATTATTCATAAAATAATGAACTAATAATGAATGATAGTTTGGGTGGGAAATAGAGGTTTAAGTAAATATTATTATATAAATGGATAATCACATTCACAACTACTATGAAATAGTCTGCCACACTATGTATTAGTTCATATAAGGCCATAATACAACATGTTTTAAACAACTAAACCATGTTCAACCATTTAGCACACATATATATCACTTTAACCATTAAATTGAACTTTTCCCAATTAAGCCCCAAACACTTTTCTTTGCACAATAAATTTACCAATTCAAGTCCATAAATACATGCCTTCAAGGATATTATATAAATAAAGACACAATATAATATGTTTTTAAGAATTATTTTTCTATATCATGGAAAATATATTTCATATACCATTTTAATGTTTCTAGAGAATTTCATGTATCAAAATATAAAAGACAAAAGGCAATGGTTCTACATAGACATATAAACGTTGTCTTTGTTTAGTATTAAATATCAATCAGTATTTTATTATAAATAGAATAAACATTAATAAAGAAATAAATATTAGGTTGATCCAATATTTATTAAATTTTATCCACCAATGGGAGAGGTAATTAATCCTTGTATGTGGATGAATTCAGTGTATTCAAATCCACACATGCTCACTGTATTATGAATATTGTTATAAGAGTCAACAAATTTTATTCATTCTTGATTATCATCATGCCTACATTCTTGGTAAAAAAATTTAAGTGGGATGACCTATTCTCTATATAAAATAGAAAATATAATTCAAGTATCAAGTAACTTCATTACCTCATTCTTCACAACTTCTATTGTCAAGGGTGCAAACATTTATTAAGGTTTACATCTAGACTAATATATTATTTTATAAATTCCTTCTTTATATAAATAAAATAGTTAAAAACCTTGATGTAATTAATACCCCATGATATCAATTTATTATTATTTTTAACAACTTATGTAATTTTGTTTCTTTTTTATCTAATAATTTTTCATTAATGATCATTAATAATGCCTCCTTTTAACACAAACAATAATACACTATTATAATTCATAGTGGATTTATATGAATATTCATTGTATTTATAATGGAAGGGATCAATTTAGGGTAATATTACCTTGATAAATTTTATAGATACTGTATTTCCTTATATTCATGTGTATTCATTAAACTATCATTTTCCTCTCCACTATCTACTGTATCCTATACGAGTTTCATCATGTTTTTCTATTCATAGTGAAAAATAATGGTAGATGAGTTACTTTTAATAAAAAAATAATTATAGTCATTATCATTTTCTATATTTTTAAAAAACTTCATTTGATCAATGGTTACTTGTTCATAATCCACTCTAAATATCAATGACCCTTGATTAACATCAATCAACACAATCCTCATGGAAAATAAATGTTTATAAATAATTATCCCAAGATTTCCTTATTATTATATCTCAACTATAAAAAGTTTGTTAAAAAATAAACTTTACTTCTTTGATAAATATTTCATCAAAAAATCCATTAAGGTATTTCATTGATCGGTTAGTGTGTTGGAGTAAAATTCACATTGGTTTTGGTTCATCCAATCCTATATTCTAAAATATGTTTATGAGAATTATAGTAATTCTTGATCTCATGTCACAAAGTTCCTTAAAAAACTTGTATGATCTAATATTTCATGGGATGGAGAAGCTTTATATATCTCTAAGATTTGGATGAAATTTTCTTCAAATTGTAATGGGAAACTCCTGCCTAAAGGAGATTACCCCAAGAGCCACTGGTTATTTTTTATTATAGAAGAGTTAATTAAAATAATTATCATACACACAATTAAAAAGTTACCTTGATGAATCTTAAAATAATTTGTAAATACTTAAATATATCTAATAACTTTATGAAATGGATTTTTATCCATATTTACCACATTATCTATTTGAATATAAGTGGGGATTGTATGAATCTCACCTCATGCATGGTTCAAGAAATTCCCCTAGGATTTATAATTATTTATTTTTATTTATAATTTTTTCTCTATCTTTCCTTTATTATTTTCTTATATAATTCTATTATTTTTACTTTTCAAATATTTTTTCGTCCACTTTTGGCTTGATTTACTCAATCTCTTTCCCACCATGAAGTTTTTCCACATTAATTTCCTCAATTTTGTTTTTATCTATATTAATTAACAATTTTTCAATAAATCATTTTAATAAAGTGGATTTTATTTTACCCGCTTTATTATTGAGATTAAATAGAGTATATTTGTAGCCAAAAATAATATTGTCCAAAATTTTCATCTTATAATATTTTTTCTTTATAAAGTTAATGATAAATATTCTAGAGAGGGATTTCCACATTGTGTTTTTGATTCAATATATAGTGGTATAAAATTTATTTTGAATGAAATGGTTGAAAAACTTGGTGAAAATTACTTAGGCCTTGATATTTATCATTGTATACATTGATTTTAGTTAATTCTTTGTCCATGATTTTTTTAATTCCAACCAAGATTAGTATTTTTCATCAACTATAATTGAAATAATTATAAAATTTTTAAATAAGTCAGTTATAGATCTCATGATCCAATTGAAATTATTATTTGTCTTCCAAATCTACTTGAAACTCCAAAAAATCATGTAGTCCACAACACATATCAAGAGATTATGAAATAAGAGTGGGTATTGGAGGAGAAGGTAAAGATGCATGAAAACTATTGAGATTATTTTATAAGGATTTAACTTATTCAATAAAGTTATTCACCACTTAAACATGATTAATTACTCACCTTAAGTTCATTTAATACTGTTATAAATAATATCATTATTAGATACTTCTTTAAAGAGTTTTTATTCTTATTATTGAATTTTTTGGAATAAACCTCCACCCATAAAGGTAATAACATCCTAGGACATCAAATATAAAACATAGTAAAACATTTATATTTAATTAAAATCATTTAGTTTATATTATGGATTTGTTATAAAAATATTTTAGAATTTATCCAAATCTATGAAATCAAAATCCCAATCATATTAGATGGAAATCTCAATCTTATTCAAAATTTTGGCATCCTTAAATGTAATATGTGCATATCGAAGAACATTTTGTCTAATGTTTTCCATATAGTGATGGAAATAACTAAAAAGGTTTTATACCAACACATTACTTAATATTTAAATGAAAAAGGCTATAAGCTCAATAATATGGAATCACTCAAGACACCATTATACTTCAAAGTACTGTAAATATCTAAAATCATGAACAAGTGTTCATGTGGAGGATCATGTAACATGATGAAAATTTATACCTGTTTTGTGTTTCATTTATAGCTAAAAGATATTAATCTTAAGATTTTTCAAAATGATAAGAGTTTAAAAAAATTATTGAGGTATCCCTATCAATGGATGGTAGAGAGTAGTCCATGATGGTTCTTGATTGTGGAAAATTTTTATCTTTATTTTATGGTTCATTCTCAATGAATTTTAGAAGTATATTTTCATTCAAATAAAAATTATTTTCTTTATAATGGGTACTCATTAGAAACAAAGAAGTTATTTACCAAAAAAAAGGTTTTTAATCTAGAGGTTCTATAAAATCTAAACTCCTTGATTTAGTGATAATCATTATCCTCTAGTACATGAAAACATACAAGGATAAAGATCAAAAATACCATATAAAAAAAATAAAAAATAAAATAGAAATAGATAAGAAAAGATATGAGTTAATAAAACCAGAAATGTTAAAATATTTAGTTTAGTATTTAACACCATACATGCTGCTAAAAACATGACGAAACTATTGGAATCGTTAATTTTTTTACAGGGGTTAAAGTTTAAAAAATATATTAATTCCTCCCCAAAACTAAAACTAATAAAACATAGTCCAATGACCTATCATGCTGTTAATAAAATTTAAAATTTATAAACTTATAAGAGGGAAACATAGTGTCCTACATTATATTTATCTCACAAGGGTGTTAAAAGACACACAATGATCATCTGTTTTCATTTATTAAATTTTTGGGATTTTATTAAAATGAAATAAAGGAAACATGGATGAGGATGGGTTCAAGAAATGGAATTAAAATGAAATACATGTGGATGAGTGTAATAAAGAAATCTGGAAAAATATATCATATATTAATACCTTCATTCTATTATAGTACTCAATATATTTACCTAACTCCATCTCTCATAAATTGCATACCTATTATAGTTTCCATCTCCATTGTTTAATTGTAAAGATAAGTGTATTAATTTCCATAACAAATTGACCTCATCTTCCTATGTGCACTGGTTTACACACCCAAATGGATTTATATTTGTACCCTATTATCTATTTATTGAAATATTCTCTATGGTGATATACATCAATCAAGAAATCAAATCCATATAGTAGACCCTGGCTGAAATAACCATTATCATAAACATCTCTATCCATAAAAACCAAGTTTCTAAATCATATACTAGATAAATATGGGAGGGGAAAATTAATTGAGTAGATAATGTCAAGAAATAATCTCACTAAACTTCCATAAAACCCCATATTTTTACTATGAATTTTCCTTAATAAATTTTAGGTGTAGGATTAATTATCTTATATGAACCACCAAAAAAATTAACCATGTTTTATTTTGGTATAATATTACAACATAAGAACATTAAATACATCATGATAAATCTATCTAAACTGTTATTATGAAAATTATTGGAGGAATAAAACCACAAGTAAATAAAATGACTATGAAATTATAATATTTATCCTTTGGTCTTCCAGGAAGATGATATCACTGATTATAACTATGGGAAAAGGGAATATATTATAAATATTATAGAAATTTTGGGAGATAAATGATTGACTAGTTTGAATTATTTTTTCAGAATTATGTAAGGTTATATATATGGATTGGAAAGGTAAATATAGAAATTATTTATGGGTTAGACATATGGTCATTAATCACATGAACATTGAAAATAAAACAACTACATATAAAAAATTATTATATTTAAATTGATAAGATTTATAAATAAATATTTTATAAGCATGAATTTGGAGACCACAGATCCACACCCTCAGGACCAATGTTAAAAACACATACTTTAAAATATATTTTTGATGCAATGTGAGTTAGAAAAATCTAAAATTTTGTAAAGAATCGGAAAATTCCATGTAATTTTTTTAATTATTTGGGATTATTATGAGTCTGGAAAATTGACGGCGCGTGATTCCGAGGCCTGGTGTGCCTGGAATGGATTTTTTATCTTTTTTATGGTACTTTCAGTAAATGAGCTGGTGAAATTTTATATCTTTTGAACAGGTGCTCAGATTAAAAATTCGAGGACACTGTTGAATCTGTCGTGCCAGGATTCGCTTAAGGGAGGATTCACTTTGACCGCATTAGGTTGGGAGAAACAGTTAGTTTTTGGAATTTTTAATGAAAAGTAAAATAACATGTAATTTTTATTTTATTTTATTTTTCTCTAACAGATGAGTGACAGTGGAGGGACCGGTGACTTGTCAATCCATTTAATGGACTGACTCATCAACTTCGTAACTCCAACATTGTGAATTAAAAGAGGTTCATTAATTCCTCACTGCCTTACTCACCTTTCCCCCTCCTATTTAAATGGAGCTCGGGGTGGGGTTTTGGCAGGAATTCTTCAAGAGAGGAAACTATGGTGATAACTTTCAGAAATATCCACATGGAGGATGAGATTGGATTCAAAAAGTGGTGATGAGCGCCACCAAATCATGAACCGATGACAACGATGAAAGAGGTTTCGTTGATTGTCGCCAGCAGACGTCTCATCGAGATAGGGGTTTTTGTTCTAGATATTATAAAATTCCTCCTTCCCCATTCTTGATTTATACGAATAACATGAATCAACCAACCAACAAGTTGATCCGTATAACATTCTTTAAACATGGAAGGTTGAAGAGGGGTTACAAGTTGGGAGTTATTTCTAAATTCTCTGTTTGTTGCTAACCCCCTTGTTAAAATGTTAGTGCAGAGGGCGCGGGCCAATCCAAACAAGGCCTAGACCCTCCGCTGATCTTGTTGTTATTGGATTTCCCTTGCGCGGCCAGGAAATGTGACAGAAAGGTAGAGATAGGGGTTCCACAGAGGTGGATGTGTCCCGAGAGGATTTTTGGTGCAGATGACACCAAGAAAAGACCATCGGAGCACGTCTGGTGTCTATAGAAAGAACCGCTGGCACGCCATGCCAACGGTGGCCGGAGGAGGCCTACGAAAACCGGCCATGGGAAGTGGGAAGGTGGTGTGATGGCGCGCGCCATGGTGGCCTGAGTTGGCTGGTCCAAACCGGCCACGAGGGAGAACGGCGGCGCCCACAGGTGCCACCGGCAACTGCAGTTGTGTCCAACGAGCCACGATAGGAGGGGGCGTTGTGGCCCCATGTCACTACGTATCGGTCAGAGATAGGTTGACCACCTGTTTGACCATTGCACGAGGTGGGGCAGTGCCCCACCAGCCAGATGAAATGACCCAGTGTCCGTGGGGCCAGCTGGAGACACGGTCCGCCTTAGGTGGACCAGGCCGGACGCGGGCCGACCAAATGGGATGGACCAGCCCAGTGGGCCAGCATGGGTGGGTCGAGCCCCACCCGGCGGGCTGGGCTAACCGTGGTTCAGGCCCGCGAACAATCTGGGCCAACCCCGATAGGCCGGACCTAGTGAACTGGGCTGACCCTTAACGATTCAAACCCTACCAGGGTCCGGTAGACCCCGGGACACGTTGTGTCGGGCTGACCTGACCGATTCGGACCACGCCCAGACCTAACTGGCCCCCGAATAAAGAAACACCCATAACTAACAAACAAAGTGTCCATTTGACACACTGTCAGTGGCATTGGGACCCATTTTAGAAAAGTGGTCCCTTTAGCATATTCCAGTGGGCCCAACCGAGCCAGGCTGGACCGAGGTGTGATCACCGCTGTTTCATAGAAAGGGGTTTAACTAACAGATCGAGCATCTGATTGACGCATCATCTCTGGCATAAGGACCCTTATGAAAAGGTGGTCCTTTGGAGATACTCTAAGTGAGTGTAGATGGAGTTTGACGTGTGACTTGGGTTGGATCTTACATTAATCCAACCGGGCCCTTTTTACAAAAGTGACATATCTCACAGACCGGGCATCATATGCGTCATATGTCATATTGGGACCCCTATGACGGGGCGGTCCCTTGGGTATTCTTTTTGAAGGCCTTCGTACTAGGTGAAATATGAACAATGGATTTAGGATTAGAATCTTCCGGAGATCAGGCGTGCTTCATACAGAAATCCAGTGGCTGGCTATGACATGAAGAAGAAGAGAGACCAATACGGGTCATCATCGAAAAATCTAGATTGGGATGATCTAGGTGTAGACTAATCATCCTTACCTCTATACCATCGACCAATATGGATTGGCACTAGTGACCAATACGGGTCAGAACCAACGACCAATACGGGTCAACATTAGCAACCAATGCGGGTCAACACCAGTGACCAATACGCATCAGCACCAGCAACCAATATGGGTCAGCATCTAGTGACCAGTACGAGTCATCATACAGTGACCTATACATGTTAACAATAGTGTTACTACGGAGAGGATTATATAGCTTTACGACTAGTCATCCCTATCCTAGTAACCTTGAAGTTATACCGTTAGAGTGAGTTATCTCTTTTTCTTTGTGCTTCATGATTTAGATCATTCTTGTGATATTACCTTTGTGGTATTTCTTATGATGTTTTCCTTTTTGGATTACTGAGAGAACTTCAGGGGTCTCGGGGTCCCCTAATGAGTTATTATACTCACCCATGCATGGTCTCCCCTGCACGTGTGTGTCTGGTGTAGAATATTGAGGCTCTGAGGAAGACTT
Source organism: Viscum album (assembly GCA_963277665.1). Lineage (NCBI taxonomy): Eukaryota > Viridiplantae > Streptophyta > Magnoliopsida > Santalales > Viscaceae > Viscum > Viscum album. The sequence continues at coordinate 58,805,267 of OY728123.1, forward strand.
TGGAGGTTCGGGACTTGGTGGAGCTTGGTGATACTGGAGTAGTCGATATCTCTTTATTCGACTGTAGACTTACAACTACTACCCTCGAGGTGGAGCACAAGGGTATATGAGACATCTATTTTCTTTCTTTTCAGTTTCTAGGGCTTGTATTATGGCCCATTTTTTTCAGTTTACAGTTGTACTTGTGGTTATACTTTACTCTCGTGGTTATACATTACTTTTTGTTGTTGTTTACTTCAGTTTCCATTTTTGAGTGTGTACAGATCTCTAAGAAAATTTCTTCTCTATTCAGGAATAGCCTTTGGGTGCTAGTCACCAACCCTATGCCTATGGAAGGTGGGTTAGGGTATTCACTTTTGGGCCCCATAGGAAGTGTCATGACAAAGTGGTATCAAAGGGAAGTCAGTTCTACCAGAAGAACCAGGAGTCTACATTTAATGATGCAATGGTGTAAAGTGTCTTGAGTTTGGTTTTCAGTACATGGAGTCTAGTGTTGGTGCGGTGGTCGACGTATCCATACATTAGGACCCTGAATTCTGTTTTCTAACTTGGTACATGAAAACACTGGTTGCTATTCTTTAGAAAAGTTTTCTTGATCTTTCTTGAGTCATCTCACCAGATATAACTTATTGACCATGGTTCATCTGTTTTTAAAGGATTCCCCGATGAAGACATCCATCCAAGATTCCAGTTAGAGATCATGATAGTGGTCCCCTGAGTGACGATGCATTTTTACAAGGACCACTCACAGTGATGGAACCTTCGGGTGGTGTACCAACAGCACCACCACCCGTTGAGCAGCAAATGATACCAGTGGATCATGCATGCTAGTTGACCGAGTTACATGAGTCGCAGAGATAGAGGCCATCAATTTTTTGAGGTGAGACAGACCCCCACATAGTAGAGGATTGGATTGAGGTGGTTTTGCGGGTCTTTCGCTTGGTAGAGACACCCACTGAGCAGATATAAATTATGGACTCTAGCCTTCTTCAGGGATCGACAAGATGATGGTGGAGCTCAATGCTTTAGGTGCATGAGAAGACGACCCTCACCTGGACAGACTTTGAGATCCTTCTTAGGGCGAAGTTTATTCCAGTGACAGTATGCTTTGTACTTATTCAGGAGCTACTACATCTGCAGTAGGGCAGTCAGACTATGGCTCAGTACTCAGTTAGATTTACTGGCCTCCCCTAATACTCCACCAACAGGGTACGAGACCCTTTCTTCGGGGCCTGACCCTTTAATCCGGGGCTCCGATGAGAGATCAGAGCTATGATAGTTTCTGACACAGTCTGGGGTGTTAAAGAGAGATTTACTGAGGGAGATCATCTTTGTCGATTAAGAATCGACATTGAGAGCCCCTACCAGATGATAGGTAGTGGAGTCATCTGTAGCTTGTAGTAGAAAGACGATGCAGAAGCCCAAGTGGGCTAAACCTTCTGGAGGGCGACCCCAGGATGTTGGGTCAGAGGTGTGAGGTTTGAGAGGTCGAGGGATCCACCAGCGAGGACTTACGACACCTAAACCAGGTGACAATGAATAACAAGTATCCTCTACCGAGGATTGATGACCTATTTGATAAGTTGAAAGAAGGGAAGTCGTTCTCGAAGATAAACCTCGGATCAGGATATCATCAGCTTAGGGTATGATATGAGGACGTACCAAAGACATCCTTCAGAGGTCGGTGTGGCCATTAAGAGTTCTTGGTGATGCCTTTCGGCATGACCAATGCTCCAGCAGTGTTCATGGGGATCATTAACATGATCTATCAGCCATACCTTGATCGCTTTGTGGTTGTCTTCATCGGCGACATCTTAGTGTACTCAACGTCCGAGGAAGAGCACATTGCACACATGAGGATAGTTTTGGACACACTCTGGGAGAACCAGTTATATGGGAAGCTCTCGAAGTGTGAGTTCTAGATACGGAAGGTCCACTTCTTGGGACACATCATCTTAGAGGCTGGAGTTGCAGTGGATCCAGCCAATATTGAGGTAGTACTTGCATGGGAGCTATATAGGAGTATTACTGAGGTGCAGAGCTTCCTTGGATTATAAGGCTATTATCAGAGGTTTGTACCCGATCTCTCCAGAGTAGAAGCACCTATGAATACCTTGAAGAAGAAGGTAAACTCCTTCCAATGGTTAGAGACATGCCAGAAGAGCTTTCAACAGTTGAGTCAGAACATGACCAGCACTCCTATCCTGAGGTTACTGGAGGAGGGAACTGGATACATGGTTTACTGTGATTCAACAGGGACAAAAATCGGTTGCATCCTGATGTATAATGATATAGTTATTGCTTATGTCTCACGAAAATTGAGGCCTCAGGAGCAGAATTATGTGACTCACAACTTGGAGGTGGCAGTAGTAGTCTCCGCACTGAAGATGTGGAGACCCTACTTGATGGGAGAGAGGTTCATTGTTTACACAGACCAAAATAGTCTCATATATATATATTCACATAGAAATATCTTAATCTGAGACAACAACATTGGTTAGAGTTCTACTAGGACTATGACTTTGAGATAGTCTATACTTTTGGGAAGGGGAACGTAGTGGCAGATGCACTTAGCTGGAGATTGATTTCGCAGCTACTGAATGAGGATTCAGAGTAGTTATCCTCGCTTTAGATATCATGTGGTGATAAAGATGATATATCCTACCTCCAGTCGATGGTAGTTGACCCTAAACTCCTTCAGCGAGTCATGGAGGTGCAACTCAAAGATAGCTAGTACGAGAATACACGTGCTCAAATATCCTCAGGCCATGCACCTTAAGAATATTCTGAAGGTGGGAAGCACGCTATCCTTTTTAGAGGATGTACAATTATACCAGTGGTGCTATGAGAGGAGGTGCTGAGGGAGTTCCATACACCACCTAGGCAGTACATACAAGCGTGATGAAGATGTATCAAGACCTCCAGTATCAGTACTGGTGGCTAGGGATGAAGAAAGCTATGAGAGATTTTGTTTCTAGATTCTTCACTTTCCAGCAAGTGAAGGCTGAGCACCAGGTACCAGCAGGCTTGACCCCACCCCTCGATATACCAGAGTAGAAGTGGGAAGGGATATCAATGGACTTCGTGACGGGGTTACCACGTACCTCCAGCGGCCACGAAACCATCTGGGTGATCATTGACGAACTCACCAAGACGGACCACTTCCATGCTATTTGAGAGAAGTGTTCAGTAGAGAGATTGGGATGTCTCTACATTCATAATATCATGCGACTTCATGGGGTGCCTTCGACGATATTCTCAGACCATGACTCACGCTTCACATCCTGGTTGTGGAAAGGATTGCAGGAGGATTTCGGGACTCAGCTTCGCTTGAGCACAACTTTTCTCCCGCAGACAGATGGTCAAACTGAGTGGACTATCCAGACTATGGTGGACATGCTTCATTCATGTGTCCTAGATTTTGGTCGCATTTGGTAGGACCACCTACCCTTGGTGGAGTTCGCATACAACAACAACAATCACTCCACCAACAATATGGAGTCTTTTGAGGAATTGTACGAATGACCGTGCAGATCTCCCTTGTGTTGGACAGATCCAGGAGAGCTAGCACTTGTGGGCCCATAGATGATATAGGCTACCACTTAGAAGGTGAATGTCATCTGAGAGTGGATGAAGACTGCATAGAGCCGACAGAAGTCTTATGCTGATAGGAGACAGATACCACTGGTGTTCCAGGAGGGGGAACACACATTTTTTTGAGTCTCCCCTCTAAAGGGACTATAGATATTTGGATGAGGTGAAAAACTCTCACTGAGGTTTATCAGAACATTCCTGATACTTCAGAGGATTGGCATGTTGGCATACCTCTTGGCAATACCACCGCATTTGGAGAGGGTGCACGACGTCTTCCACGTATCCCAGATGAGGAGATACGTTCATGACCCATCTCACGTCATCGACCATGGTGAGCTAGAGATTGATGACATGGTGACTTTTGTGAAGTATCCAGTGGAGATAGAGGATCAACAAGATCAAATCCTTCATGGGCAGTCGATACCTCTATTGCGTGTTCTGTGGCAGCACGAGAGTCTCCAGGAGAGCACATGGGAGTGAGAGGATCATATACATTACCAGTACCCCTCTGTGTTTGTGTAGCCTTGTTTGGATTTCGGGGAACCAATTCCCCAAGGTGGGGAGAATTTAAAGACCTGTAAAATTACATGTAATTGTTTTAATTAGTTGGGATTATAAAAAGTCTGTGAAAATTAATGGCGCGTGATTATGAGGCCCGGTGTGCCTGGAATGGATTTTTGATCTTTTTTAAGGTACATTGAGTAAACGCACATGCAACGTTTTCAATCTTTTGAAACAGTTCTTGGATTAAAAATATGAGGAAACCGTTGAATCTGTAGCACCAGGATTCGTTTAAGGGAGGCTTCAATTCAGACAAAGTAGGTCAGGAGAAAAAGTTAGTCTTTTCACTTCTTAAATAAAAGTAAAATAACTTGTAATTGTTATTTTATTTCCTTTTTCTCCAAGGGATGTGAGGCAGTAGTGGGACTGGTGACTTGTCAAGACATTTAATGGCTTGACTCATCAACTTTGTAACACCACTACTGTGACTTAAAATAGTTTCATTAATTCATTTAATGAACCTCATTAATTTCTCTATACATTACTTACTTTTCCCCTTCTATTTAAATAGAGCTCATGGTGGGGTTTTGGCATGGCTTCTTCAAGTGAGGAAACTCTGGAAAATCCCTAAGGCAACATCCACCTAAAGGAATAGACCATATTCAGTGAGCTGTGATGATCTCCACTGAATAACGATCCAATGAAAATGACGAAGGAGGTTCCATCAATAGTCGTCATCAGGCGTCTCACCAAGGTAGGGGTGTTTGTTTTTGATATTATAAAATTCCTCCTTCGTTGTTATTGATTTATACGAAGAACGTGGATCAACCGACCAACGGGTTGATCCGTGGAATGTTCTTTAAACACGAAAAGTTGATACAGGGTTACAAGTCAGGAGTTATTTCTAAATTCTCTGTTTTTTGCTAACCCCCTTGTTAAAACGCTAATACGGAGGGCACGGGATAATCTGAACAAGGCCCAGACACTCCATTGATCTTGTTGTTATTGTGTTTCCCATGAGCGACCAAGAAATGTGACAAAAAGGTACTGATAGGGGTTAAGTATTGGTGGTAGTGACCTGAGAGGCTTGTAGGTGCAGAAGACACCAAGAACGGACCACAAGAGCACGTTCGGTGGCCCACGGAAAGAACTGTTGGCACGCCATGTCGGCAGCGGCCGGAGGAGGCCCGTGGCAACCAACTGCGGGTGGTGGGAAAGTGGCACGCCATTGCGTGTCATAGTGGCCAAAGGTGGCCAGCCTAAGCTGGCCGTTCTGGAGAAGGGAGAAATCCGTAGGTAGTGGAAACAACATAAGGGGTTGGCGCGGCCCCGTGCCGCATCGGCTGGAGATCGGTCGGCCACCTCGTCGACCGTTGCATGCAGTGGGGTAGCGCCCCACCAGCCATATGAAATGGCCCCACATTCTCAGGGCCAGATGGAGACATGGTATGCCTTTAGGTGGATTAGACCGAATGATGACCGGTCAAACGGGCCAGACCCGCAGGCCAGTGAGGGTGGGCCGAGCCCCACCCGGCGGGCCGGGCCAACCACGGCCCTAGCCCGCGAACCAGACGGGCTGAACCCGACGGGCCGAACCCAGTGAACCGGGCTGACCCTTAATGGGTCGGACCTGGGTAGGGTCAGGTAGACACTGAGACCCGTTGCGTCGGGCCGGCATGACGGAGTCAGACAGGGCCCAAACCCAACTGACCCCTGAATAAAGAACTGCCTGTAAATGAAAAATCGAGTGTTTTTTTGACCCACTATCATTAGCATTGGGACCCCTTTTTGGGAAGCAGTCCCTTTTCCATTTTCCGACGGGCCCGACTGAGTCGGGCTGGACCGAGATGCGATCACCCCCGTTTCATAGAAAGGGGTGTAACTAAAAGACCGAGCATCCGATCGATGCACCATCTATGGAACGAGGACCCTTGTGACAAGGATGACATTCAGAGATAATCTAAGTGAGTTTCGATAGAGTTTGACATGTGACCTGGATTGGATAATGCTTAAATCTAACTAGACCCTTTTTACAAAAAGTGCCCATATTTCACAAATTGGGCGTCTGATCAACGCGCCATCTGTCACGTTGGGACCCCTATGACGGGGTACTCCCTTTGGTATGATTTTTATGGGACTTCGTATTGATTGAAATATGACATATGGCTTGAGGAGTAGAGTCTTCTGGAGATCAGGCGTGCTTCGTGCAAAAATCCAGTGGATGACTATGACCTAAAGAAGAAGAGTAACCAATATGGGTCAGCATCAAAAACTCAAGAGTGGGATGATCTAGCTGTATGACTAATCATCTCTACCTCTTTACCAGTGACCAATACGGGTTACCACCAGTGACTAATATGGTTTAGAACCCGCGACCAATACAGGTCTGCACCAGCGACCAATGCGGGTTAACACCATCGACCAATATAGGTCAGCACCAGTAACCAATATGGGTTAGCATCTAGCGACCAATATGAGTAAGCATACAGTGACCTATACGGGTTATCAGTAGAGTTACTGCAGATAGGATGATCCACTTTTACGACTAGTCATCCCTATCCCAGTAACCTTGAAGTTATACCATTAGAGTGAGCTGTCTCTTTTACTTTGTGTTTCATGATTTAGATCATGCTTGTGATATTAGCTTTGTGGTATTTCTTGTGATGTTTTCCTTTGTGGATTACTGAGAGACCTTCGGGGGTTTCAGGGTCCCCTACTGATTTTTTATAATCACCCGTGCATGGGAGCCACCCACAAGTGTGTGTCTGGTGCAGACTACTGACCCTCCGAGGAAGAATTTGAGACTAGGTGGAGGTTGGTGAGATGGGAGCAGTCAAGATCATCTTCTTTGACTTCATACTTACAGCTACTACCCTTCAGGTAGAGCACCATGGCAGATACGATTTCTATTTACTTTCATTTCAGTTTCTAGGGCTTGTATTCTAAACCACTGTTTTTAGTTTTCAGTTGTACTTGTGGTTGTACTTTACTCTCAAGGTTTTAGATTACTTTTGTTGGTTGTTTACTTTAGTTTCACTTTTGAGAGTGTACAAATCTCTAAAGCAATGCCTTCCCTATTCAGGAAAAGTCTTCAGGTGCTAGTCACCAACCCCTAGCCTGTGAAAGGAGGGATTGGGGTAGTCACGTTCATGCCCCATAGGATAGGTCATGAAAAATTTCATATATTTCACATTATTTTCAGGGTTTAAACATTACATCACATAAATAATATCACTGCTCTAAAAACCAAATATTTAGTGTCTTTGGTGATTACCTATATAAAAATATTATATCACATAATTATGGACATTTATATATAATTTCATCATAATATAATTACTTATATTAATATCATATGTTATACTCTTATTCATAAATTAGGGAATGGAAATAATCAGAAGGGGTGATCTCAAACACTCAGTAACAGGAAATTTATCAATGAATCCTAAAGGGGGTAGCTCTTAAGAATATGAGAGAACATTGGAATCAGATAAATATTTTATTAAAATAATAAGTAAGAATACTATTTTCAACAATATTACATAGAAGTATATTTAATTGCAAATAATTAAACATATATTATGGCATAAGAGTTTGGAACATACATAATCATAGGAAATCATAATTTCGTGGGAAAAGTTTGGTTTTACTAAGTCCATGAATAAAGTTACAAATATAATAATAATTTCCTTGAATCATGTTTTGAACATATCAATAATGTATATGAATCAAATTTTGAATATAATAATAATTTATAACCCCCACATTGTGAACATAACAGTAATGTACATGCATCATGTTGAGAACATAACAATAATGTACTTGCATAATATTGTGTACACATAAATAAAGTACATGATCACATTTTGAAAATAAAAATAATTTACAAGACTCAAATTGTAAACATAAAAACATTTTACACACATCATCCTTATCTCATGAGACATAAAATAGTGACCAATACATTAGAGTTCTACTAATAAACTCAACCTATCTTATGGATTTAATAGATCCAACCCATCATTGGGATTTAACAGACTTAACTCATCCTAGGGATTTAATGGACAAAACAAATCTCAAAAACATAAATCATATACATGTGTTTCATATGAAAAAATAGATACATCATATCCTAAAAAACCAATGGAGATAAAACGGTATTCATACCATTTCAAGTGTAATTACAAAAAAAATTACATTAGGAATTCCATTAGATGGTACAAAAATTAAATGACACAGAAGTATTATTTAATAATTCAATTTAACGATTATTTCATGAAACATAATTACAAAGTTTATAGATAATTTTTAGGCAAATAGTAAATTGGATGTGAATAAAAAAAGAGTTTTTAAAAAACATTAACTGACACTTTTTTAACGTGATGATATAATGTGTCACTATCAATAAATTATTTTTAAGATGGTAAAATAAAAAAAATTGAAAATATAATTTAAAATATATCCCCATAATAGATCCTTTAATGAAAATAATGGTTGAGTTAACAAATTTGATGTGTTATATCAAAGATACAATAATGAAAAATTTTCTTTTTAATATTTTAAAATATATTTATTGAAAGACACATCATAAAGAGGATAATGAAAATTAATTTTAAAAATTGAAAATTGAAAATATGAATATATAACGTGATAATATTAATGTATATTTAAAAATAATATAGGAAAAAATTGATTTAAATAATTAATATTGACATGGAATAGAAAAATCCATTAGAGAGGATGGGAATTACTCTTAAAAATGCTATAATTTTATCAGAAAGAGAATCATCAAGGAAGAATTTTAGGATTAAAAATATTCCCCCATTTATAAAAATATAAATTACTATATAATAAAATAGTATCATATAATATTCCATGAATATAAGAATTAATTTCATGAAGTAACTTTATAACTTAATAAAATGAGATTTGAGTTAATAAAACCCCATACCTTTACTCTTGAATTCCATGATGGTGATATAACCTCCTGTATAATAAACATAAAAATATTATTAAATTGTTTAAAAATATTATTCATATATATTAACATTCATATAATTTAAGTTTAATTATTCATTATATATTCATTAGTTAGTTATTGTTTATTTTCATCATCAGGTGTTTTTAACCCTAATTATTTTGTACAAGTATCGTAATGTTATTGTAGATCCCCATTCATTAATACCAAGTTAAGTAATTACAATATTATTCAAGGTACTAGATTATAAGTTCTATAATAATTTATAATTTTATAATTTCATTGAATGGGAGTTTTATTCATGATTCGTGGAGATGAAATCAGTGATCCGTTTGTTTTAGTAATTTTTTACAAATGAGAAGTGGTATGTTAATAACAAGATAAATCATAATATTACCATTAAAAAATTAAAAAAAACATTATTTAAATATTAATATCATATTATAGCATTAATTAATTTTATATAACCATCAATAATAATAATTTATATCATCATTTATTTTTGTGGTCAAAGTGACCCAAACAAGAACATGTTATAACCAATGGATGAGTATGAAATGATTTAATTCTAATATCATAATTCCATAATCATAATGATATTATTTATTTATTATTAAAGACGTAAATATTAATTTATAATATGATCATTAATAATTTTAGATAATAATCTATTATTTATAATGAATAAATCTTGTTTTCTCTTTGTATGCTCATTTTAGGCGGTTAAATTTACAATGATCACTTATTTTCAATATTTTTTATAAAAATAATTATTTATATTCATAGGATCTTAATAATTTCATGAATATCATATTTATTTATTAAATATATTTTTATAAACATACATGAAAAACAATGTTGAAAAATGAAATACATCGTTTATATAGGTGGTAGTCTTCATGTAACATGAGACATTTTCTTAATTTGAATGGATGGGAGGAAGCTAAGAAATTGATTTTAAATCAATATAATAACATTAAATTATACTAATAATACAAATTTAATTATATTAAAACGGTTATAATATGTTTTTATGAAAAATATAGAGAATAAAAGGACGGGAAGAGGATAATACTCATGTTGTGTACTTGATTCTTCTCTTTGGGAGTCTCTTGGAAATGAAGGACTTGGGACATTTTATTGTAACCAAGGGTTGAATAATGTGGAAAATTATTATAGTTGAAGAAATATTTATAGGTTTTCATGAGTATTTTAAGGAATATAGTGGTCTAGAGAAGGTGGAAGTACACTTTATGGGTGAAAAAATATACATTTTCTTAAAAACCAAAGTTGGGTAGGGGTAAAGATAGATTCACAAGGGAGTTATGAGAGTTAGATGATGAGATGTTGGTGATATATGTGTTTATTACTTTAACACCTAAAAATTTTCTTTTATAAGTTCTAATTTTTTTGTTAATTTAGAAATTTTGATCCACATTAAGTTACCCATTTTTACCCTTATTAGCCTTGATTAAAAATTTACCCTCATCCTCATTATTTAAATAAAAATATAATATAGGAACACCAAAATATTTTATAAAATTTTAATCTGAATTAATAATCTATTTAATCTAATTTAATTTCTAAATATTATAAAATTATCTTTTAAATCAAAATTTAAGATACAGAACAAAAATTATTTTTGTAGATAAATGTATTTTTATATATTAAGTATTTTCATTATTATTTCCTATAAATTAATAATTAATTATTTTTAATTTAATTTTTATATGTTCAAACATTATATTAAATTAATTATTTAAAATATATCAATTAAATTTATTTAGATAAATACTACAAAACATTTATAAAAACATTAATTTAATTTATTTTACTGTGGTAACTAATATTTACTTTGGTAACTTTTTTATATTAAAAATGAAAATGAACTTATTGATGTTTTCTGATATAATGAATAAAAACACGGATTTTTTTATTAAACTCAATTCCTTGATTTGACACAAAATTAATTTTAATATAGGAAAAAAAATTCAGAAAAAATATATCCTTTAAGCATAAAACAAATTTATTCTTATTACTTGCATAGTACTAACTGTTGTAAGATATATATATATATATTATCAATAAATTTGTATTAAAAAAATATTATTTTTCTTTAAAATTAGAAACATGAAATGTATAAAAATACACATGATATATATATGGATTATTATTGTCACACCTTGAAAATTCTAAAAGAGTAATTTATATTTTATAGACTCTATGACATGAAACAAAAATCATAAAAGAGAATATACCATCCCACGAATTTAAAATTCATTTTTTATTTTTAATCTATTATATAGTTTGAAATTCATTCAATACTGATTTAGATTTTGTTACATGTAAGAACGACTTTGTTCGATAGTTTGTGTTACACACAAGAGCAAGTTAACCAAACAAAAATATATTATAAAATTATTATTATTTAATATAATAAGATAAAACCTAGACTTTAATTAATATTGATTAATAGGATTAACTAAATTATAAATATTTGTTTGATTTCATCAGTTACCAATTAATTATAAATGAATGTAGATACCAATTTCATATAAAGGAAATGTTTTTATAATAAACTATTTTTATGTGTAAAATGAATTTTATCTTAATTAATTAAATTAACTAATATTAGTGGATTAATTTATGGAATTTTTTATATTATGTATTAAATAATTTTTTTAAATTCATACATTATATTCTATAGGCATAATATAAGATCAAACCCAATATTACGCATAAAAAACTCTATTTTTATAAAGGTTGTTTTATTATCTTCAAATATCGCACCTATTTTAAAACTAAATTTTTTCAATTTTATAAATTTTTATATGTAATAATAAAATAAATTTTTAAAACATTAATTTCAAAATTATCTTAGAGTATTTTTTTATTTTTCAATGAAGTTTTGCTTTTTATTGAATAGAGAAAATTACATATTTTTAATAGATTTTTTTTCATTTAATTTTATATAGTTAAATTATATTTTAAATTATTTTTAAAGTAAAATTATTTCAATTATACATAAATTAATCCAATTTAGGTCATTTAAAACAATTTAATATTGAAATTATATATTAAAACATTTCAAACTTTTGAGCATTTTTATTATGAAAATTTGTTTTGCCATCTCATCTGTGGGATTAATATTAAATTAATTTATAACAAATTCTATGATTTAAATTTTGAAAAATAGATTACATATTTTGAATCTAAACAATTTATAATGTATAATAATTTAAGCATAATTTTTGACTAAAAATATTTGTGAAAGTTATTAAAATTTATTATAACTATTAAGAGAAAAAACAACTTAACAAGCGACTAAACCTTAAACTTAAGGGCCAAAATGACCTATAAACCTTTCCAAAATCCATTTTATGAAAATATTTAGACATTATACTCTATTTATCTAATTTTTTTCATTATTAGAGTAACTAGACATGGAAATAACATTGGTGGAATTTTCTTTTTAAAAATATAAAAAAATTCCACTCCTCCTCAACTATAAAAAGGAACACAACCATCCCACTTAGTCACACCTCTCATGAAATTTTTATAATAAAAAATACCTAAACTAAATATATAAGCCTCAATTTTTGAAGAAATTAAACCAAGGAATTATTTTTCTATAAATAAAAAGGTGTTACCCGAATTAGATGTATCGTTCTTCAAAGATCGCTTTTGTTTTGTTTGCTTCTACAACCATTAAATTAATATTATATCATTACTATATAATAACATCAGTACCCTAAATATACTATATTTTTTATGATATGATTTCAACTTACTATTTCACACACATTCATCAAATGGGATACACAATAATCATTCTTGTGTACGACATACTACCACCTCATGAATCGATGTTGTTTATTCTTCCATTCACCACCATTAAAGGATAGAATAATGACCAATTTATCATTTATATATGATATATATGATATTTATAATGTATTTATGATTTTATAACTTTTTATATTACCATAAATTCATGTATTCCATTTTTTTTTGAATATGATAATATCGGTTGTGGACGTGTGGACAACCACCTCTTTAAAGCGATGTGATTCGTTAACACTTTACATGGAATGTATTATGGATGGTTTTAATAAATTTATGTGACATATATGACATAAATATAATAATAGAATTATAATATAAACATATATATCATTTAATTTCATTATTTTAAAGATGATAAATACATGGAAGTAGCGTTCATGTTTACGTACGGCCTACTGTCTCCCTAAATGGTGCATTTCATTCCCTATATCCAAATATTATGGATTATTATAAATAAATATATAACTAAAATATAAAATATTTAAATGTTTTTTTTAAATCCTATAGATAATTAAATCATGATCTAAGTAATATTAACAAACGGAACAAGTCAAAACATACATGAAAAACTAGGAAATTAACACCTGAAATAGTCAAAATAATGAAAGATTGTTAACAAATTGGTAATAAGATATTATAATAAGATAATATATGATATTATAAATATTATTATTGTTTTTATAAGTTAATTAAATGATTAAAACTATTATACATGTGGTTAAAGATATTTCCCACAAAAGGAAGTGTAAGGTATGATATTTTCATCTCACATTTTATATATAGGAGAAAAATGACATATTCACCAATTATTTATTTTGCATGGTGTAAATACCACATATTTTGATATATTATACCATTAATATTTTTATCCTCTAGGTATTGAATATTTTACATTTAATTACTTCATCTGAGGGGTTTTACCTTGAAAATTACTAACTAGTAAATGTTGTCTTGCAATCTCACTTTCTTTTGTGATTGTTAAATTTATCTCAAAATAATAACGTTCTCTAGGAAATTTTATTGAAAAATAAATTTCTTTGTGATGTACATATTATTTTATGATTTATATGATTATTTCCAAAAATGTATACAATTTCTACATATTGTCTTTACTTTTAAAGTTATTGATTTGATAGGAAAATATTGATAAATATTTATCCTTTACTCAATATGAATATTTTATATGGAACTTTGGTCATGAATTTAAATATATTATTCAATATATGAGTATTTATTTTGAAATTAAGTACAAGTGTTGGGGAAAAGTTATTTCAATCCAATTTATGCATTATTAGTCTCATGGGATGAATTTATTTTGACAAACCCTTCATGTTTATAACTTCTATATTTTAAACTATCTTATGAAAGGTATTGATATCATAGTTATGGTAGGAAAAACCTAATTAGTTTTTACCTAGTATATTTTAAACCTTATTATTAATGGTCTTAATGGTAAAGGTTTCATGTTCCTTGGAAACATGACATCTAATATTTAATTATTGCCTTCATTTTAGTTATTATTATCCAGAGGATTTTCACTATAACAAAATATATAGATTCACTTCATTCTCAGTTTTTTGATTAAATGTCACGTGTTCTCAGTTACTTACCTTACCATGTTGATTATTCTTTCTGATTAATTATTTATTCCTCTATATTTTATCCTTACTAAGCATTTTATCTAACCCTTATTTTATTTTATTTAACTAGGTTATGAAGAACAGATCATTGAATGAGTTTCAAGGATGTAGTTTATTAGAATTTTTTTTATTATGTTTTATTTTCAATTTCCAAATATAAAATGGGTGTCATGAATGTATCTATTTTTTAGAACTTCAAAACTAATCTGTCCTTGGGGATTTTGTTCCTTTTAACAAATATATGGTAATAAAGTAAGGCACCAACTTTGGGATTCTAGTGTTGTGGTTCTATAGTTAGTATCAGAGAAATATAGTATAATCCTTGGAAAATAGATTTAGGAAAACATAGATTAGGGAACATAACCATACAATAAAATTTTAGGATAATTATAGAAGAATATCCAAGAATTTTTATAAGGTATATATTATATGGGTATTGTTAGCAATATATCACTACCTAGATACTATATATATTGGTATGGTTCCAGAACAAATATACCTAGGGGTAACAACTTAAAAAAGGTACATTAGGTCTGACTCTATCATAAAATAGTACATGAAAGTGGGACTTACAGTTCATATAGTTTAAAAACCCCTAAAGATACACATATGACTATTCACATTTTCTTTACAAATCATTATGATGGATTTTGAAGTAAATATATACGCAAATAAACCATGTTTAGGTTTATGATATTAGCTATTTTTTTTCAATTTGTGTTATGTATTATAAAAAATTAGAAATTATACAAAGTTAATCAATTTAAGATCTAATGTAGTATATTCCATGTTTTAAAAATGGAGCCTCTAAGGGGAAAAGGTACTAATACGCATGGAAAATATAGATATTTCCCTATTGAGGAAACCAATACATCTAGTATTGTAACTGATAATGTTATAGATATATTAGGGAAGTTGAATCAAGTTATGAAAAATAACCTTCCTTGAATGGAACAACCTATTCCATAATAATATTTGTATATACTAGATCTCTTTATATGATAGAAGCCACCATAATTTATTGGGAAAAATAATACAATTGTAGCTATGAAATGTATTAAGACTCTAGAGAAGATATTTATGGCCTTAGGATGTGGTTAAATGGAAAATGTTGCACTTTTAGTGTACTATTAGAAAGGTGATACTGATAAATGGTGGTTATTGATCAAAAATTCTTGGGAGGAAGAAGAAATAGAACTCATGGAATAAATAACTTTTAAGTATACATTCTTTGATAAATACTTTCCACATGATCAAAAAATTGAGATGATGAGAAATTTATTTAGCTTAAAGAAAAAGTGGAAAGAAAGAGTTGCATAGTATGATTCTACCTTTTATGGTTATAAATGTATTCTAAAAATTTCATATGCAACGCAGAGTGAAATATTGATCACTTTTTTAAGGGACTAATCCAAGTCTCTGAAGGGAACTGGTCTCCCAAATTTTTTGATCATATAATGAAATAGTTTTATGTGATATAAAGCTAGAGAATGAATTCTCTATATATTATGGATTATAATGGAAGAAAGAGAAGAAGAGTACAATAAAGAAAAATATGGATAAAGGAAGAAAATAATGATAGATTTTCCTGTATGTGATAATTTTATAAAGAAACACCCCAGTACTTTCTTGAAGGGAACAAGAATTTGATATAAGTGTGGAGAAAAATGTCACCAAGTTCATGATTTCATGGTAAAGAAAGAAAACTACAATGTGAAAATATTCCACTGTAAGGAGATGGGTACTAGACAAATGAATTTCACAAGCATCAGGGGAATATACCTCCTAGGAAGATAAGGGATCAAATTCAAACATGATTTATAGATAAAACTGAAGTGGAATTCTTAATGTGATTGTAGTTGGATTCAAGAATTATGTTATTTCAATATTTTTTCAATAATGTACTAGTTATAAGAGTTATAAAATATATAAAGATTGTACTTTAGTATTTTTTTGATTAAATATTTTAGATTACATGTTTAATGATACCAAGAAAATTGAATCATTCGAAAGATAATTTTTTTTTGGAAAATACATGGTTGATGGAAAGATAATGCGTAATATGATCCTAATATTGAGATAATGATGTTGGATAAAGTGATAATTTATATAGATAAAGTAAATTGGGTACTACCAACTACCTTGTTAATGATTCTAATTTTTTTATCATAATATTTTGGAAAATTTATTCATTTATGAAATGGTTTAAGAAGATATTTGGATGGGGTTTTATATATTATTTTATTAATTCACCATTTCATGAATTTTTTTCAAATATAATAAGAATAAATAGTTTAAGGAATGACTAAAGGATAATATTGTTCTTATAGAAACAGATCAAGTAAGTATGTTTACTTATATTATTAGAGATTAAATGAACTCCTCAACTCTAGGAAAATGGTATTGAAAAAAATGTTTTCCTATTATCATCATTATTTTTATGATATCGATTGCCTTTTCCATAACTATGGTTTACAGCCTTGTGGTTATAAAATTTCAACTAAACATGTTCTCTATCACTCTCCATTATAACTTGATGGTTAGATTTCTTTTCTATATCCATGTTTTCACTAATGTTCTCATATTCAAAAGTCGGTTTTGTGGTGACCTTCACATTTCCTTTTTATACAATTAAAAAGATATGTTATTAACCCTATTTAAGTTGTGGGTTTAAAAAAAATATTTTATATTAAAATATCAATCCCTTTATTACTGATATTAAATTTAAATTATGAGGACACTCTTTCTTTAATGTGGGGAGAATATAACACCCCAAAAATTCTAAGAGTAATTTTTATTTGATAGCGTGTGTGACACACAACATCATGTGTAGAAGAGAATATAACATCCCAAGTATGTATAATAGATTTACTATTTTTAATCTATTATATATTTTTTAATGCACACAACATTGAGTTAGTTTTAATTACAACCAAGAATGGCTTTGTTTGATAATTTACGTTACATGCAAGACCAGGTTTTACCAAACAAAAATATATTATTAAAATATTATTATTTAATAGAATAAGTTATAATATATTTCTTAAATTGATGGTTATACATATGATTAAATAACTTATAAATATATGGTTTAGTTAATTTCTTACCAATTAATTAGAAATCAATATAAAAACCCATTTAATATAAAGTAAATCTTTTTAGAAAAAACTATTTTTATATGTAAAATAAATTCTATATTAATTAATTAAATTAATTACTAATAGTTTTTATTTTAATGAAATTTATATATTATATATTCAATCAAATATATTTGATATTATTCCAATAGATTTTATAGTAATAAGATAAGAACAATCCCAATATTATGCATAAAAGATATATTTTTATAAAGGGAGTTTTTCCACCTTATAATGGTGCACCTATTTTAAAAATAAATTTTCGAAATTTTATAAATTTTATATGTTAAAAGAAAATGAATTTTCTCAATTTCAATTTCAAAATTATTTTAGGGTGATTCTTTGGAATTTTTCAATGAAGTTTCATTTTTAAATGAATAGTGTAAAATACTGAATTCTAATTGAAAACTATTTTTTTGTATCAATTATTTATATAGTTAAATTATGTTTTAAATTGGTTTTAAAGTCTAATTTTATCATTTATACATTTTTAATACTATTTAGGTCATTGGAATCAATTTTACATTGAAATTGGATATAAAAACATTTCATACTTTCGAACATTTTTACTTTAATAACCCACTTTGTCATCCCATTTGTGCGATTAATTTTAAATTAAAATCTACCACTTATGTGTTTGGAATTTGGTAAAATGGAATCCATATTTTTAATAAGAATAATTTATATTTATAATAATTTAAACTTAGTTTTTGACCAAAAATATTAGGGAAAGTGGTTAAGATTAATTACAGCGATTAAGAGAAAAATTAGCTTAATTTGGGACTAAACCTTAAATTTAAGAGCCATAATGACCTAGAATATTATCCAAAATCCATTTTATGGAAATATTGAGACATTATCCTCCATTTTATATATTTTGTTTCTTTATTGGATCTAATTTTCATGAATTTTTTTTGTGTAATTCCTTTTGTAGAAATTTACAAGAACATCACTCCTCCTCCACTATAAAAAGACACTCACTCCTCCCACTTATTCATACATATAAAGACATTTGGATCATAAAAAATCCTAAAAAATATCTCTCTATAATTTATACCCTCACCCTATATTCCTCACTTCGGCAATAAACCAATCCAAGTATGTCTCTTGGTATAAACCAAAAGGAGTTACTCGAATAAGAGGGAAAGTTCTTCAATAATCACTTTTGTTTAATTTACTTCTCCGCACATTAAATTATTCTTATATAATTAATATATAATAAAATAATAATAATAAATGTAGTATAATTATTTTATTCTAAGTGTTATACATACACTTTCACACACATCTATCAAATGGGATACACAATCATCATTCATGTGTACGACGGACTACCGCCTCACAAACCTATGTGGTTTCTTCTTCCATTTACCACAATTAAAGTTTATAATAATGAATAATTCATAGTTTATATATGATATATATGATATTTAAAATTTATTTATGCTTCTTGAATTTTTTATATGAACATTAGTTAATGCGTGCCATTTTATGGGAATACGATAACATCATTTGTGGACGTTTGGATGACCACCTCCTTAATGCGATGTGATTCGTTCATACTTTACATGGAATGTATTAAGAATGGTTTTAATAAAAATATGTGACAAATATGAAATAAATATAATAATTTAATAATAATATACAGATATATATCATTTAATTTTCATTATTTTAATTACAGAAAAGAAATGGAAATAATGTTCATGCATATATATGGTCTACCGTCTCCATGAATGGTGCAATTCATTTCCTATCTCCAAATTTTATGGATTATTATGAATACATATATAATGAATATATATATTATTTAAATCATGTTTTACATCTTCTAGATGAATAAATAATGAACTAATTAATTGTAATAAAAATAACATGTCAAAACATACTTGAAAAATTAGGCAATTAACACAAAAAATAGTGAAAATAATGATGGATTGTTAAAAAGGATGATAAGATATTATAATAATATAATATATGATATTAAAAATATTATTATGTCTATTTTATAAGTTAATAAAATTCTTAAAAATATTATACATGAGGTTAAAGAGAGTTCCACCAAAAATAAGTGTAAGTTAATGGATTTTCATCTCACTTTTTACATCTGTGATATAAATGTAATATTCGCCACTTAATTATTTTTTATGGTGTATATATTTCCTATTTTTATATATTATATTATTAATACTTTTATCTTCATTTTTATTATTGTTTGAATTTGAATTATGTCATCCAAGGGGTTTTACCATGAAAATTAACAACCGGTAAAGTTATCTTAAAATCTCACTTTCTTTTGTGATTGTTGACTTTATATAAAAAAATCATGTTCTCACAACAAATTTTCATTGAAAATTATATTTATATTCGATATAAATATTTTTTTATGATTTATATTATTATTTCCTAAACCTTATATCATTTTTACATGTGGTCTTTACTTTTAATGTTATTGATTTACTAAGGAAATATTGATAAATATGTATCCATTACTCAATAAGAATATTTGATAAGGAACTTTTTTAAGGAATTTAAATAGATTATTAGATATATTATTAATTATTTATAAATTAAATACACTGGTTTTGTACCAGTTAATGAAATCCCCTATATAAATTGGTTGTCTCATTGTACAAATTTAGTTAGATAAACCCTTTACATTTGTAAGCACTATATTTTAAACTATCTTGTGAAAGGTCTTCATAGTAGAGTTATAGTTGAAAAAACTAAATCATTTTATAAATAGTATTTTTTAAATTATACTGTGAAATGAAATTACGATAATGTTTTAATGTGTCTAAGAAATATGAAGTTTAATATTTAAACATTTCCTTAATTTTAGTTATTATTTTCCAGAAGATTTTCAAAATGAAAAAATATTCGGATGCACTTAATTCTTAGTTTATTGATTAAATGGAATGTGTTCTTAGTTAATTAACTTTCCATACTTATTATTTTCATTGATTCATTAATATTTACACTATATTTTAACCTTATTGAGCATTTAATCTCACCATTATTTTTTTCCTTTCTCCAGGTTACGAAAAAGAGATATTTGAATGAGTTTCAAGGATGTAGTTTATTATAATTTTTATGTATTATGTTTTATTTTATATTTTCCAATTTAAAATGTGTATCATGTATTTATATGGTTTCCAAAACTTCTAAACTGATCATTCCTTTAGGATTCTATTCCTTGTAATTAAGCCAATGTAATGAAGTAGGTCACCGACTCTAGGCTTCTGGGGTTGGGGTGCTACATTTGTTTGATAATTCCATGATTATATCATCAAAAATTATACTTACATATCCCCTCACTATATTTTCATAATACCCAAGGATAATATAATAATAAATAGTAAATAAAGGTGATGATTCAACTAACGTAGATCTCATAGTGATTTCAATATGCATGAACTTCTCTTGAAAATGATTTTTCTCAAACAATAATTGTTGGAGATTGATTTTTTAATAATGTAGATAAAACCATATAAAATATACCTCCCTTAAAAGATCAAATAAATTATATTGATAAGGAATAATTCCACTACTTTATTCCATTTTTTCTACTTTATATATTTTCTTTACAAAATGGTTACTTTTATTTATACTAACTAAATCAACAACTATATTATAATGGTCATATATTTAATTTTGATGTGCTTTATTTTGGTTTAGTGTTGTTTGTAAAAAAATATCATGACTCTAAGGTATTATAATTTATGGGGTGTTACATCCCTCCCAAAAATGAATTTCATCCTGGGAATTTTAATTATTACTCACTAATGAAAAAATCTAATGGAATCTAAGAGATATAAAAGAATCAAGATATAATTTCCAATGAGATATAAACCTTAAAAACATGGGTAGGACCAAGGAAAATATATTCTTTCTCATTATATACATATCTCTAATAGTTATTTTTTCATTATTCCATTGAGAAAAACACCTTGTATGATTTGGAATTAAAACCCACATAATAGTATTAATATTACTTGAGATTTCATAGTTTTATCTATAATGATAAATGATTATATGTTGATTTGAGTTATGAAATGAGACTTAATTATTTTTGAAATTGATATAGGTTATATGTAGAGAGAGTTAATCAATACCCAAATTCACATTAAATTCCATTAAAGGGATAATAGTCATATTTTTAGGATGCACATTACTTTAAATTTATATTGAATAAGATTGTAGACTCGAGATGAAACCAATACATTACTATGAATGTTCACTCATAATTAAATATAGAATCATTTTATATTCGGAAAATAATTCTAGCTATAAGAGTGTGGTTCGAACAAGAATCAGATATGATATATTAAGTTCTTAGGTCAATGATGAGTATACCCTTTACCCTTTCTTTCCATAAGCCACTTCAACAATAGTGATTACATAGGACCTTCATTATTCTATTGGTCTTGGAGTTTAACATACCTATTATCCTCATTATACCCTAACATACTACATATATTTTTATAATTACCAAACTCATTTCATTTGAAGCATTAAAATGTGGGTAGTGATTTAGAATTCACAATTTTCTTCTCTGTTTCATTGACCAGAATCTTCATCCCTTTGTAAAAATTATATGTACGGTGTCCAACCCCCACACACTTATAAAATTTTACCATTAATTTCATAAAATCACCATAGTAATTCATCCCACATAATTGGAATGAGAGATAATGAAAATATTTCCCTCCATATGTTTTTTAATTTTAGTTACCATGAAGAACCATCTTCAATTTCTTGTCTATTGAATAGTGAGAGTCCTAAGATTACATCTCTATGTTAAGTTCACATAAAAAAATTATTCATAGCTAAAAAATTATAATATAGATAATTAATTTTGAATAATTGGGTTTAGGATACTAATGAATCATCTGATATTACTTTCAAGGCTAGTAATAAAATTGTTTGCATACTATGCAAGTATCATAAAATTTACCTAATAGGAGAAATTTTATTCATCATAATTGTTCATTAACTCTAGGAATTATCTCTCTATTTTCATGTAAAGAGTTTGGAGAAAATATTTAGTAAATAATATTTTATTGAATTCCTCATATTATATAGAGTCAACTTATAATTTTTTTATCATAAAATTAATGTGTCCACCATTGGTTAGACTTACCCTTCAAATGATAAAATAAAAAAGTGACCTTCTCATGGTTTGATAATTAAAGGATAGAAAATAATTTCTCTATTACATTGATACATTTCTTGGAAATTATTAGTTTGTAAGAACCACTAATAGTGAGTGGATGTTTCTACATGAAGGACTTAATTAAAAGTTTATCTTACCATGGTGTTCTTGGGAAATCAAGATGGTTCACAATATTATTCATTATTTGATATAGTTGGGTGGGAATTGAAATTAATTATTTACCCCATATCCCACCCTATTTTGTTTATCTTTGGATTAATAATTTCATTATCTATCACAACCATTGTTAACATAATTTTTCTGGGATTCAACCATTTCTTTAAATAAGGGAATGTTCATGTATGATAATTATTATATTAATAAATTTATAAAATAAAAACTCTAAACTCAGAATAAGTAATGTGTATAACCTAACTTATGAATCTATAAGTTTTAATTGAGATTACCCATTTTTAGTTTCTTTTTTGTTCTCTAACATAACTATTTATATATTACATCATTAAAATACATTTAAACCCACTATTTTGGTTCAAAAATATTATGTGAATAAATCATATCACACCCCATAAGAGTTTCAAACTAGTTATGTAGTTAGTACCATTTGTTCTAAACTAATTTAAAATTGAGTTAAAACTCAAATAACTATTTTTATTGTTATTAACCCTAATTGAATATTATCTAGAGAATATAACCACTTATTTTTATGAAAACACTGATATCATTGCTTGGAAACCTCACACTCTTTAAATTACCAAAATTTCATGATGTTTTTCTATACATATACTTATCACCAGGGTTTTCACCAATTTTATCTTGTAATAACCTCTATAAATAACTATAATACCCCCCACCTAAAAAACTAATTCCTTCATTGATACCAACTGAAATTCCATATACATGTAATTCTATGTTTGGATTTGAGAAGACATTATTTATAATCCGGTCTCGATGTGAAGTGAGATGACATAAAATTAACTTGAATATATTTCATATTATTTTCATAATTTAATCATTAAATCTCATAAATAATCTCACTCCCCTAGGAATTGAAGGTTTAATTTATTTGGATATTAGATACATCAAAATATTATTTCATATAATTTTGGACATTTCTCCATAATTTCACCACACTAGAAATCCTTTTATACATCTCATATGTTATACTAAACATAATATCCATAGTATTGGAAAACATAATAAGGGGTGGATCAAAACTATAAGTATGTAAAAACTTATCAATGAGTCATAAAGTGGTTAGTTTTTAAAAATATGATAGAAAAGGTCATGGCAAAAAAATTAAATTTAAAAAACATGGAACAATAAGAGTGGTCCATAAGATGATATAAAAAGGAATGAAATATCAAATAATCAAACATATATGATGAAATAAGTGTGTGGAACAAAAATAATAATAAGAAATTATAAAATTGTGGAAAAATTTAACTTTAACTATGTACACACATAATGTTTTGAGCATACCAATAGTTTCCACACATCATGTTTTGAACACAACAATAATGTACTTATATCATGTTGTGCACTTAAAAATAATTTAAACCTATCATGTTGTGAACTTAATAATAATATAAATATCACATGCTGTAGACATAACAATAATCTACACACATCACATTGTGAATATAATAATAATATAGACACATTATCCTTATCTTATGAGACATAATCTATTAATTAATTCATTTTTGGGATATTTACGAATCCAAAACATATTAGGGATTTAATAGAATCATCATTCCTTAAGGAATCAGTGAACCCAACTAATCTCAAAATGATAACCCATATGCATGTGCAACACATGAAAACATATATACAAGATATCATAAGAAATCCATGAAAATAAAATTATTTTCTTATCATTTAAAAAGGTATTATATAAAAATAACAACAATAATTTCATGGGAGGATACAAAAATTAAATCACCGAGAAGGAGTATTTCATAAGGGAATTCATAAGCCACTTCATGTAATGCTAATAAAAAAGAGATATATATATTGAATATAAAAATTAAAATGGAGAATCCCTGAAAAATAGTTCTTAGAAAACATTTATTAACATCATCGTAAAGAGAAAAAGATACAAGTCACTTTCAAAAAATAATTTTCAAGAAGATAAAATGAAAACTTTTTTGAGAAACTAGTTTAAACGAAATCACAATAATTGATCCTTAGAAGTAAATAATGTTTAATTAGTTAAATATGGAGTGGAAGATAAAATATATGATTATGAACATAAATTCCTTTATAATATTTTAAATATCCGTACTAAAACACTAATCATAAAGAGGATATTGGAACTTCATTTTCAAAAATATTTAAATATAAATGTGAATATCACATGAGATAATATATATTTTTATTTTGAAATAATGAATTGAAACATTTTGGGAAAGAAATAACATGGACAAGGAAGAGAAAGAGTTGATTAAAGAGGATGGTAATTATTCTAAACTATGTTTACATTTATGAGAAAAAATACATAAAAGAATAATATTTTAATTAAACAATCAATTTTCACCACATAGAAAGTCAAATTACCATATAAAAAAATCTTTGGGTGGAAAAAACCAATCATATAGGAAATAAGTTCAAGAATAAAAATTATAACTTAATAAAAGGATATTTTGGTTATCAAAAACTTCTACCATTAAACTCAACTTCCATAAAAATTGATTTAACTTCTTGTATAATAAACATAAATTATTTAATAAATTATTTCATACCTTATTCATATCAATTAATTTCCTAAACATTAATTATATTATTTATTCATACCTTTATTTTCTAGTTATTGTTTATTTTCCTCATTTGATGTTAGTAGGATTTATAATTTCATACAAGTTTCATAATGTCATTTTCAATCCCCACTCTATGATAAAAAGTTTGTCCTTACAATATTATTTAATGTACTAGAATATATGATCAATAATTATTTAAAAATTTCAAATTTTATTCCATAGTAGTTTTAGTTATGATACGTGAAGATGAAATCATCAATTGGATTGTTTCAGTAATTTATATCGAACAAAAGGTGGTATCAAAATAATGAGTTAAATATTAATATTACCATTATGAAGCAAAAAATAAAATATTATTTACATATTAATCTCATGTTCTAATAGAAATTACATTTCTTTAAAAATCCATTAAAATAATTTAAATAACCATTTATATAGGTGGTTAAACCAACGCAAACAACAACATGCTATAACCAATGGATATGTATGAAAGTGATTTTATTATATTAACATAATTAAAACAGAATAATGATATTATTTATATTTCATTAAAGATATAAACCATTATTGAGAATATGTGTCACGACCCATCCCCTAGGGCATGTGATGTGACTCCCCCCCAGCACACCTCCCATAGGCCAGGTGTTAGCGACTAGCACCGGAAAGGAATATCCCTAAAATAGGAAGGCATTACCTTTAAACCTGTACAAACACACAGACTTGAATGAAACAAGATACAACCATGAAGTAATACTGCTGTAGTAAAAGTGTGTACTGAAAGTAAGGGGCCGAAATACAATCCCAACTGAAAAAATACAACTACAACTGAAAAACTGAAACAGCTCCTACGATCTTACACCAAGGATCCTACTTGAAGGGTAGGTAAAACTCGTCTCCATAGATCTCCACATCATCCAATCTCCTCAGTGTACCTCCTGCTCCTAAATTCCTCAAGTCTTATCCAAGCCGCTCTTCATCTACACAAGACACAACGAGGTGTGGACAAAGCCTGTGCAAGGGTGAGTAAACAATACCCAGTAGGGACCCCAAGACCCCTGAAGGTATCTCAGAATTCTATAAAGGTAAACCAAAAATCTTGATCATAACCACAAATTATAAAGAAAAAGAAACAGCTCAAACTTGATATACTCATCTCATCTACAAAGAAACATAAGGCCCCAACCTCAAGCCATTTCTAGGATTTCTAAAGAAGGCTCAAGGCGTAACTCAAGGATCAAGAGTACATACTCCATGAACTGTCCATCCATGATGGAACTCGAATGAGAGATTTACTAAATCAGGTACAACTCAACCATTCCTAATGGAATTTCTGAAGGATGTGCTCCATCGAGAGATTTCTTCTAGAACTGCCTTTAGTGCCCGACATTAGAGGTCTCACAGTCACAGTTTTTCTCCTGAGGAAAGACCAGGGGAAAACAAGTGAAGAGGCCCACTCCTCGACACTATTTCCTATAGTTTATGGAGCTCCAACACCCCTGAAGGACCTGATTCTCTTTGCTACATGGAGACTGGGGAGTAAAACTTCGTACGTGATGACCCTCTCCCAACCCGGTAGGGGATTACAACTCTGGTAGTTTTTTTCTATGGGGGACATGATCCATAGTATGAAGGGGAGTACCAACCCCAGGCTAGAGAACCAAAACCCTGTCACGACAAGGGAGTACCAACTCTATATGTGAGGACTGACACCCTACCCAGTAGGGGAGTACAACTCTGGTAGTTTGTTCCCTGTGGGGGACCCACGCCCTAATATGTCAGGAGAGTACAAACCCTAGGCTGGAGTACCCTCACCCTACCCAGTAGGGGAGTACAACTCTGGTAGATTATTCACTGTCGGTGACCCCCACCCTAGTACGTCAGTAGAGTAACGACCCCAGGCTAAAGGACCCACACCCTAGCATGACAGGGGAGTACTGAATCTATATGTTAGGACTCACACCATACCCGGTAGGGGAGTACAAATATAGTAGTTTGTTCACTGTGGGGGACCCAAACCCTAGTACGTCAGGGGAGTACCGACCCCAGGCTAGAGGACCCGCACCCTGGCACGATAGGGGAGTACCGACTCTGCTGTAGCACTGCATAAGGAGGACCCACACCCTGGGTTGATAGGGGAGTACCTAATCCTAACATAGAGGACCCAAACCCTACCCAGCAGGGGAGTACCAAACTCTAGGTGAGTTATGTATGGAGGATCTGCACCCTAGTACAATCGGAGAGTACCGACTCCAATGATAGAGAAACCAATCATAGGGAATCGAACCTGAACTCATGATGTGGGGAGTTTTATTTCTACCAGAGTAGAGGAGTAAGGAATACTCACACCTTGAGTCATCAAGGGAGTAGCAATCCTAACTCTCACTACAAGAAACACCCTGGTTATGCTCCTCCGGTTATCGTCCATACCTCAACCGCCACGAAGTTCCACAAGGAAGTAAGATGATTATCCTTCTTGTCATAAGGGTTCCAACGCAATAGATGACAGATCCATAGGACACCCGGTCTGTAAGCTATAAGCATTTTAGTGCCGAGGGCCCGGTTATATTCAAGTATGATCCAATTGAGCCAAACACCAAATTTCTTCGAAATTCACATGGAGTATTTAAAAAGGACTGTCTCTCTCCAAGGATCCAAGCACCACAAATGGTTCATCAAATGGACGTCTGGTTTGCAAGATACAATCTTTTAAGCGTATCTAGGCCCGAGAGGGGTCGGGGTTTGGTCGGACCCGGCTTGGGATAACCCGAAAAGGTCTGGGTCTGACCTGGCCCAACACATCCCACCCTAGCTGGGTGGGGCTACAGTGGGCACGGCCCTCCGGCTGGTGAAAATCACGTGGGGTCGCACGGTCTGTTGCTCTTAAACGGCTCAAAGGATCCATTCAGCTCCATTATTGGCGACTCTTGGTGGCACCACCTCCAAACACATAGGACCCACAGGGAGTGCTTCCCCTCCATTTTGTGGCTTCAAGCCACGACTACCTTCAGCGCGGTGTGCGACGGCGCGCCGCCGCCACCTATGCAGTCAGCCACTGTCGGCCGCCTGTCCGACCACCACGGCCGGCGGATGCCGGCAGCCACCCTCGTCTGCAGGCGCCAGTTGCCAGCGCCACTATGCCGATGCCGCCCCAATGCTTCTTCTGTGGGTCACCGAGTGAGCCCTGATGGTCCGTTCTTTCTTCTAGACGCGCCAACAGTCCTCTCGGGATGCCTTCGTCGTTGCGTGCCTCTTGGATTCGAGGTTCCATCAAGTTGGAACAACCTGCCTCCAAAGAATGCAATGAAAAACAAGTGGTGAAGGGTCCGAGCCTTATTTGTTTGGCCTGCGCCCTCCGCGTTAGAATTATAAAAAGTGGGGGTAATTTATACATCACATTAAAATAATGATAAACCCCATTCAAATTCCCCGCAATGACCACCCACAGATTTAAGAACGAGGATAAGAAACTTGGTAATTTCTGTAATTAAAATACAACCCATACCTAGAGATTCTTTGGAGACATAGCAGTGGTGGAAGAAGATTCCACATTCGATGAAGTTTCCAGGGTTTGTCGATCTCGGTTCGTTGCTGCCCAAGCTTCCGTATCTATCAGGGGAAGGCATTGGGTCACTTCGCTGGAGGTTCCTCACTTGATGAAGTCGTACGAAAAACTCTACCCCGAGCCCCATTTAAATAGCGGGGGGAAAGGGTGAGTAACACACCGAGGAATTAATGTGGTACATTAATTGAAGTAATTAATGAACCACATTAATTTCATGAGGGGTGGTTACACAACAAAAATGTAACCGATCATTTAATATCCAATATTAAATGTATAACTATCGTCGTGGTCCCGACCACCACCGCTCAAGAGGCGGTATGATAAAATAAAATAACAATTTTGGTATTTTATTAATTCTGAAAGGTTGTAAAAACAAAATTTTTCACCCGACCTACTATGGTTGAAGTGAAGCCTCCCTTAAGAGAATCCCGACACTGAAAGTTGAACGATGCCCTTAGATTTCAATTTTGAGCACCAGTTCAAAAGATAGAAATTGTCGCACACACGTTTACTAAATATACCATAAAAAAAGTTCAAAAAAATTATTAACAGTCACCCTCGACCCATGATAGTAATGGTTAGGATATGCCTAATGGAAAAACGCCCTCACGAGCTCAACAGTGCTCTCATAATTCCAATCCGAGTTATCTTTTAGGAGTTATATAATTTTATAATAAAATAATTGTTACTTAATTATTATTTTTGTGGCCAAAATCTAACATCCATTGTTGGCCCACATCGGCCAAAGTTAGGATCTTCCTAAGGAAAGCACACCCTCACATGTTCTATGGTGGTATCCAATTTTTAATCCGAGTCACCATTCATGAGTTATAAACATTTGAAAAATAAAAAAAATATTTAAATATTTTATTTATGGTTACGCCATTTTCGGGTTTCCTCACTAGAGGCCTGTGCTGACTAAAATTAAGTCGCGCCTAGGGTAAAACCACCATCCTAAATGTAGAGGGGCCATTATATTTCTGATCTAGGAACTCGTTTAAGAGTTATTCCACTTTTTCAGGAAAATTAATCACGTGCGCTTTTTTAATCATTACACCCTTTTGACGGATGATTCTGGGAACTCTGAGCCTCGGAATCACGTGCCATCAGATTTCACGGTCTCTTAATAATCAAAAATAATTTAAAAAATTTATACATAAATTCTGGGTCTTTATAATATGTGTATGAATAATGAAAGATAATAAGTCATTAGTTACAAAGAATATATTGTTTTTCCTTTTATTTTTCGTGTTTTTGGTGGTTAAATTTATGATGAACACTTATTGTAAATATTATTAATAAAATGAATAATTTATAAATAAATAATATTAATTATTTTATAATTTTCATATTTATTCATTAAATATATTTTTAAAACCATCTATAAAATTTTGTGATGAAAAATGGAATTCGTCATTCAGGGAGGCAATAATGTTCATGTAACACGAGTGATGTTTTCTTTTTTCAGATGTATAGGAGGAAGAAAGAAAATGGATTCTCTATCAACATAATAACATTTTATTATACTAACTATATTTATTCCATTATATTATATGGTTATAATAGGTTTTTAGGATAAATATAGAGAATAAATGTCTAGGGAGTGGATAATACTCATATTGAGGACTTTATTCCTCTCTTAGAGGTCCTCTTGGTAATAGAGGACTTGGGACACTTTTTTGTAAGAAAGATATTCAAAATATAGAAGATTATTCTCGGAGAAGTAAAAATTTAGGATTTAATGAGTAATATGAAGGAATATAGTGGTTTTAAGAGGGTGTAATTGAACTCAATTTATAGGGACAAAATGGGGTCATTTCCTTGGAAATAAGAGTCTGTGAAGGGGTGAATTTAGAATCACATAAAAGTTAGGTGAGTTTGGATAGAAAATGTTAGTGATACACATGGGTATGAATTCCAAACCTATGAACTGAATTCTATATGTTATATGTTCTAAGTTAATTTATCAAAATTCAAGTCACTTTAAGTTACCCATTTTTACCCTTATTAACATTGATTAAAAATTTACCATTGTAATTATTTGTCACTAAAAATATAAGATAACCCATAATACCTATTTTTGAAATGTTAAATAAAAAATTGGAATCCCTTTAATCTAATTCAATTCTTAAATATGATAAAATAAACTTTTAAATTAAAAAAACAACATATAAAAAAATTTCTTTTTATAGAAAAATTTATTATATAAATTAAGTGTTTTCATTATTATTTCAGGTCAATTAATAATTAAATGATTGTTAATATATTTCAATATACTCAAGAATTATATTAGATTCATCATTTTAAAGATATAAATTTATTTTAGTTATATTATAATTACACAACATTTATAAAAAAAATTGTTAAAAAAATAACATTTTGAACATGGTAAATAATTTTTAATTTGGTGAATTATTTTTATGTTATAAATGAGAATGAATATATTTAAAAATTTTAATATGATAATAAAAAATATAAAATCAATTTTATCAATATATATATATATATATTATAAAAAAATAATTTCAATATAGCCTCACATATCATATAAAGAAAATTTTAGGAAATATGAATCTTTTAAGAATAAAATAAATTTATTCTTATTACATACCTTGTGATAACTATTAAATGGGTGTATATATTGTCAATAAATTTATATTAAAAATAAAAATTCTTTTCCTTTAAAATTTTAATAGTGAAATATATAAAATTAAACATGACACACACACACACACATTTATATAATTTAATATATTGATAATTATATGATTATATCATAATAACTTCGACTCACATAACCTATCAAGTTATCTATGAAAGACCTATAAAAATATAAGAGTCAGTGGTTATGTTGGGTGATGGTTTTGCTAGCATGTATATCATATTGATTTCCATGAGCTTAAACTTATCCCACAAAAGATTTCCCTCAAGTCATACTTATTGGAGTTCATCTTGAGATTGGTCTTGGTCATACCCTAAAGAAGCAACATTCTCATGACACCATGAGATGTAAATTTCATACTATTGTTTATACTCTAATTTATACCATGGGTTTTTGGTTTCCTGTGTTTGAAATTTTAAAATTTTCAGGCTCTTTTGTGGTTACATGGTTAGGAATATAGTCTGGGAAATAATAATGTTGAAACCATGCACCATATATAATTTCACAATGAGTAAATAAAATGGTCTACTCATGGGTTAGAAAACTATACCAAACAATAGTGAGACCTATTAGGATTTATCAATGTGTTTTCACACACTCTATACATGGTTTGGTAAACTTTGTGAGAAAGCCAATATCATACTACATATAGGGCATTTTTTTCAATTTGGGTTATTTTTAATAGAGGATTCCTCCCCAATAATTCCCATTAAAACTCACCAATCTAGAATCCTCCAAAATACCTTTATAGTCTTCTTAATCCTCTCATTGGTGGGTTTTTGGTGTTTTTTTTGTGTTTCTTCACCTGGATTAAAAGGTAGGGGTTTATACTTCATTCTCATTATAGTTTCGTATCTTTTCATATAATTTTCTTATAACCCTGAAGGCCATGTGGGTATATTTTAGTGGTTAGGGGTGTCCTAAAATAGGGGGTTTGATTTTGAAAGGTTTTTATCCATCTTAGGAGACCTATTTCGGTGGTTTTCATCAAATGCAATATGATTCCACCACTTGAGGTAGGTTATTCCCTTAAGATTCATTTTATTGAGGATTTACTTGATTATTTGACCTTTTAAAAGCGAGTTTGAACTAAATTATTAATTTATATGATGACTATATTTGTGATAGAAATGGTTCTCCATGTTCTGTTAGGTTTTCCTTTGAAAAAATGGGTGATTTGTTTCGTTCAATAGAACATTAGTTTCAAATGATATTTTATGAATTTAATGTGTTCGATAAGATCTTATTAATGGTTTTTTTCATGAAAAAGTATTTGAACCTAGTGTTTTTAACCAATTTAGTTTTATAAAGTGGAGTGTTATTTTTGATAAAATGTATTTCGTTATTTTTTTAGGTCTTCCCTTATTTTAAAAATAATCATCCTTTGTTTTGAAGAGGTTACATTGTTTTTAAAAATGGTTGTTATTCCATTAGGCTAGTGTATTTTGGATGAAGCCTTTTTTTGTTGGGGAATGTTAATTATTAGATTTTTGTTAGATTTTTTTTTGATTTACATTGTTTTGAAACTAATTTTCTATGATAAATTTTAAGTTACATTTCAATTATACTTTAGTGTTATGTGTAATTTCTATTGGAATCGTTTTTGAGTTTAAAATGGTTTATAAAAATAGATTTTCAAATCATATTATTCTTATATATAAAGATATGGAATGTTTGGAACCTTGAGGGAAGGTGGTTTATCAGTTGATGTTTATACCATAGTCGAGCCCTTTGTTATCCATTATTATTCCTATGTGAATATTTTAAAGTTATTTGAATTTTTTATTCATGGTTATGTGGTTTATATATGGGGTCTTTATCAAAGGGGGTGTGTTGGTGGTGAAAAGTATATGATTGATGTTTCATATTACATTGGGCTATTTAATTGTCATGTGATGACATTGTTTTGATGCTGTTCTACTTCTATTATCTATGACATGATAAACTCTATGCAAATAAGTGGGGAGTCAAGGGACATTGGCTATATTAATTGAGAGTATCAAAATGGATAGTATCACTTAGTAAAGTGTAATGACCTGGATTGGGTTTTTCACATATGCGACTAGTTAAGAGTGATTTGGGGGATGAGATATGTGATCACTAGCCTTCCAGAAGTTTTTTCAACTTTTATTCATGTATCACTCATTCTATTAGTCCATAGGTTATTGTATCTTTTAATTTATCTTATGTTATGCATATTTTCTTGTGAAATGTAATGTGAGTTTCTTATCTCTCATATTGAGCCAATTTCAATATTTTGGTTATTTATTCTTGAGCAATATTTTTGTGAGCCTTCTTTGTGTCATTAATTTCTTTTTTTTATGTCTCTAATGGTTTTAAATTTTGTTTTATTTTCTCATTCTTGTACATATATTTGAGGTGTGAATGAGTGTTGATTTTTTAAAAGGGAAAATAGATGTTTATATATATAACCATTGAATTGTTTTTATTTTGAAATATATTTTTAAACCATGTGGTTTTTTTTCAAAAGAGTTGTTTTAAACTAAAATTGGAAGTTTAAATTGTCTCTTTTTCAAAATAATGTTGTTTTGTTTTTAAAGGGTATATGGTTGATTTTGTAAATTGATATTACCTTGGAAAGTCCTTTTTGAGGAATGTTTCATAATTATAAATTTTTTGAAAAGATATATGGTATGGTTTCTTTATTACGTGTAAAGGAAATTATTATTTTTGATATTATTTTAAAACTACTAGACTTGGTTTCTTAATAGAAAAGGAATTTAAAACACTCATGGTGGTATCCTACTAGTATATGGCCCAGAACATGCATACTCACTCTCATAGGTATATAGTCTTCATGTTTTCAAAATGTTATCAGGTTATGGATTGGAAGTAAGTATTCTAACACTATATTTTGGTAAGTGGGTGATATTTGGGTTATGGTGGTTACTTAAGAATCACATGGTGATGTTGGGTTTTGGTCACCCAAATATTTAATCAGTTTTTGGACTATGTTGTGATTCATCCTTTTTAGACATCTAATTTTAAATTTTCATTAGTTTTATTTACTTGTTTTGGACATGTAAGGTATTTTAATAATATTTGTTTCATTTTTGTAAAATAATTTTTTGTAATAGATTTTCATTTATCTTTACCTTTATGCCTTATTTGGTTGTATTGTTTTTAGTTTTGATAATTTTTTTGGAATGGTCATCCAATATAAGGATTCCTTATATCGGGATCCCATTTAGAACCATTGTTGACCTAGGTTTCTTCTGACGGTGTATTCATTCAAACATGTACATTTATGATACCTAGGTACATGTTTTCAACCCAGGGGTGATTAGGAACACACCTAAGGGCTTATGGTATAATGGTTTATGAGACAAGTTAGGTTATCTTGGGATGGATCTATGTAAAATATTATCCAATCCACTTTATTTCTATTTTGGGGGTAAGGTTAGAATAGTGTGAAGATTGTCATATCTTGAGTTTTGGGTATGTAGGATTAAATTTCAAGATCTTCCTCAAGCTAGAACTCAAGTTTTCATGGTTTGTTGAGAGTCTTCTTTATATTTTTATAATTATATTGGCGTTATATTGAGATACATTGATGTGGTATGCTACTGCTCTGAGTTATAGGAAGACCCAATGACATGTATTTGTAAATTTCTAGTTTTGGTGTGAGAATGGTGGAAATATTGGGTAACACGGTTAATGAACATGGTATATCAAAAACTGCACATTCCATGAAAACTATTCAAGATATGGAATTATTGAGTGTCCATCAGAGTTATCAGTCAGTGAATGATTATGTGGAATGGTTATATGGACCTGTTCCTTTCTCACCTAAGTTGGTTGTTTATGATTTGAATATGGCTTGGTTCTTTTCTAGGGGCCTTTTCATGGATATAAATTTAGGGGTGTTTCAATCTATCCTAACTAAATTTTTGTATGTGATGTATAATTTCATCTATGCTAAGGTGTTTTCAGCAAGGAAACCTAATATAAGTGGTTTTGACATCATGTCTTGTGTCGATAGGAGGGTTCCTATGATAAAGAAGTGGAATCTAGTTGTATTATATCAATGTGGGAAACTCAAGAATGTAATCCTTCCTATCCAAAATATATAAGGATCTATAATAGGCATAGTTATCCTGGTCATATCTATAGGTTTTGTAATCCAAATAGACCTAAGAAGAAAAATAATTCTCAGACCCAATTGTGATATGAAAAATGATATAAAGTGTGGCTTCCACCTATAGATCGAGATTTTTTTTTTGGTTTTAAGAGTGTCCACTTTTAAAATATTGTTTTTTGGACCTTATTAACTCTTTTTTACACTATTATCACTTTTTAAAAATATTTAATGGATTTTTTCCTTGGGTTAGAGCCCTTTTAGTTGATCATGACTCACTATTTTTGATGTTATTTTTTCATTTTATCATGGTGTTGACAATGCTTTAAGAATTTCATGATATATTATATGGGCATGGTTTGGGTGTGGGATGGGGTAACATGGATAATATTTTGCTTTTCAGGTATTTTATGAGATCTACCAAATATTTGTTTTATTTTTGGATCACCGAGGGAGGGTGTTTCATTAGTTTCTCTATGAGTTACCCTCCATGTATCATCGTAAACCAAATTAAAATCCAGTTTACTTATTTTGGAGGCATATTTATTTTTGGGATATTTCTTTAATTTCATCGCAGTGTGTTTTATAGATGTTTCAAACCAATAAAATTTTTATTATTTCTTGAGGATGAACTCTCTTTTGGTATTTGAGGTGGTTTCTTTTGGATAGTGGTTCCATGGTTATTTATAGATGTTTTTTACTTTTGATGGAACTATCTAGTGATTTAATATTTGAGACAAATTCTAAATGGTCTGGATAACTTGATCTAGTCCACATACCCCTTTTAACTATTTTGGATGTTTTTCTTATATGTTTAGGGTTGGTACCATCCATTTCATTTAGCTCTTATAACCTATGATTTTCCAAAGGTGTTGGTGTTTTCCTAAACATTAGTGTAGTTTGGGACATAGAAATATCATGTGGGTTTTGGTATAAGAATTTGGATGAATTCATCAATTCAAGGGAGACCATAGGAGTGGTTTTCCAAACAATTCATTTTAAAAAAAAATTATTTTGGATTAATGGTGTTTCAATGGTTTTTAAATCATTATTTGATCATGTTTTTCCCAAGGAGTTGTCTGTTTGGGTCCCATGTCATTGGTTCCAAGTTCAAAATTTGTCTTTTTGGTTGGATCCATCTCAATGATAAGTTAACTGACCTTTACATTGGCTTAATATATCAATGAATTTATAAGAGTGAATTTTTTTGGGAAGAAAGTGTCATGGTGGGGTGAATTTTGACTGTAACATCCTGAGTTTTTATGAATTATTATTTTTGAATAAATAATTTTTTTGATGGTTTAAATTGCATGCTACACCAAGTTATGCTTGCTTTATATGAAACCCAATTATAATCATGAATTACATAAAACACATATATTAAATTTCAATAAACACGACACTATGTTTGGATTGTGTTACACAAAATGTCGGGTTCCTTCGATAGCTTGTGTTACACGCAAGTTCGAGTTTTACCGAACTACAATATACTATAAATATTATTATAAAAATATTGGCATGGTTATCACCTATATATGGGAATGGAAAATGTGAATAATATTAATTAAATTATGAAGCTATGGTTTACCCATTTTTTTAAAATTAATTATTTGGTTATCAATTAATTGTAAATGTAAATAATAACAAATTTAATATAATGGAAGTGATTTTATGAAAACAATCTATTTTTATGCCCAAAAAGGAATTTTATATTTATAAATTAAATTAAAAACTATAAGTGAGATATATTAATGAAAGTTAAATATTATAAATTTAAAAAAATGCTTTCACATTCATCCAATAAGTTTGATAGTTATAAAATAATAATA
The DNA here is from genome assembly GCA_963277665.1 of Viscum album. Lineage (NCBI taxonomy): Eukaryota > Viridiplantae > Streptophyta > Magnoliopsida > Santalales > Viscaceae > Viscum > Viscum album. The sequence goes on from OY728123.1 coordinate 58,843,047, forward strand.
AATCCAATTTTAGGAACACAATACTATATTCTTCTAAAAGGATGTTTTTCCACATTTTAATGTGAGAATTATTTTAAAACTAATTTTTGAAAATTTTAAAAATTTTATTTTACAAAATAAACTTCATTTTTTAAATTTGAATATCAAAATTTACTTAGTTTAATTTTTTTTGTGAAGTTTCATTATTTGATATTTACTGAAAAACATTGAATTTTAATTAAAAACTGCATTTTAATATAATTTATTTATATAGTTAAATAATAATTTAATTTTGTTTTATAGTATATTTATATCAAATATACATATATTAGCACTTTTTATTTCATTAGAATCAATTTCACAATGAAATTGGATATTAAAACATTTGAAACATTTGAACTTTTTCACTTTAAAAACTCATTATCTCGTCCCGTCAGTGGGATTAATTTTATATTAATTTCTACCCTTTGTGTTTAGAATTTTGAAAAATGGAATCCATATTTGGAATCATAATAATTTATAATATATATTAATTTTAATTTAGTTTTTCACCAAAAATATTAGTGAAAGTAAATAAAATTAATTATTTCGATTAAGGTAAACACGAGTTTACTTAGTGGTTGAACTTTAAATTAAGGGTCCAAATAACCTAAAAACATGTAAATTTTTTTTTTTGAAAATATTTATACCATATACTCCATTGTGTCTAAAATGGACCCTTATTGGAGAAACATTATACAAGGGAGACCTCTCAATAGTATTTTTTTTATATTTACAAGAATGTCACTCCTCTACTATAAAAGAGAACTCACCGCTAACATATTGAAACCTATCAAGAAATTTTTATCATCTCAAACCTTCCAAAATAATATCCAAACTTCCTTCCTCTCAACCTAGAATCCCCAATTAGGGAAAAAAATCCAACCAAGGAATCCCTTCGGTGCAAACCCAAAGGAGTTACTCAAAGAAGAGGTAACGTTCTTCATTAATAACTTTTGTTTTATTTATTTATCCACCCCTTAAATTATTATTATATAAATATTATATAGTAACATAAATATCCTAAATATATTAACATTTATGATAATTTTATTACCAACACCTTCACACAGTTCCATCAAATCGGATACGCAATCATCATTCGTGTGTACGACATACTACAACCTCATGAACCAATATCATTTGTTCTTCCATTACCACATTTAAACATTGGTAATAATGTTAAAATTAATATTATTATATTATATATATTATATTTATGGTTTTTTATTCGTTTCTAATTCTTATATAACACAGAACATCATGATTCCTCTTTTTTCATAATGTGGTAACTTTTATTGTGGACTATTGCCTCCTCAAAGTGATGTGATTCATTCAAAATTTACATGGAATGTATTAAGGATGGGTTTAGTAAAAAAATATTATATATATGAAATAATGATAAAAATTTAATGATAATATATACACACACACATATATTTCATTTACTTTCTTTCTTTTTGTACGAGAATAAAATGGAAACAACGTTCATTCATATGTACGATCTATCATTTCCATGATTGGTGTATTTCATTTAATATTTATATATTTTATAGATTATTATAAAAAATTATATAATTAATTTAAATTATATTTATATCATGAATTAAAATCTGGAAATAATTGAATTATTATCTAAGTTAAAGGATCATGAATAAAAAGTCATAACATATATGAAAAACAAAGAGGATATTATCTGAAACATATCATTAAAATGAAATTGTTAATAATGGGGTATTGTAAAGTCATAATAAATTTGTATTTGGTTTTATATATAATAATACAGTTATGTAGTATATTTATAATAAAATTATATTTATTATATAGGAGGTTTGAATGTGTATGAATAAAATTATGACTTAAGGTAAGGGTTTCTAGTCTCACTATTATTTCTATTTGATATATTCTATATTCAACACTTACTCTCATTGTGTGGTATATATACTAACATATGACATGTTATATCATGAATTAAATTTATTAAATGTTATTAAAAGTTTTAATTTATTTTATTTTTTCACGGATCTCACGATTCAAACATTACTCAAGTTTCAAGGGGATTTCTTATCCCACTTTTATTTTTGAGAGACTTATAACTTATCTGCCACTAATTTATTTTGTATGGTGTATATAATAAAAATGATTTTATTATATTATTATTATCATTAAATTTATGTATATTTACATATCCATTTTATTATCTCTCTTTCATGGGGCTTACAGTTCAAAACTTACCAAATTGGTAAAGTAATTTTGTCTCAATTTGCCTTCTTTGAGACACATGTCATGTTATGAACCTATATTATTTTAAAAGATGTTTATACTACCCTTTGAAATTTTATATCCTTAATATATTTATTTTCATTATATTACAAGCTTTATGTGATTTTATTCTTTCTCAGGGATTATGATTCAAATATACCAAAGTGGTATGAGTTTATTACTACAATCTAATCCTTTATCAGTATTGGTTATAGTTATTCTTCCATTGATTAAATATTATAATACATATCTCAATAAATATCATGAATTATATTATCCTTTGGTTATTAATTATATCTTCATTTAATGGTACATTTTTTCAACTATTTTGTACTTAAGATAACTAAGAAGGTGTTTATAAGAAAATATCACATTATTTATCTCTTCGGTTGGAAATCAGTTTTTTTTGAAAAAACATGTTTTCTAGAAATGTGGTGAAAAAACTTTAATCAATCTTTACGCTCATTTCATGTAAAAAGTATTAAAAAAGTTCTTATGTTTTGAAAATTGTTTAAATGGTTTTCAAATATTCCTTTATAAGCTTTCGAGGTTATTTCCAAAGAAAATGGTTTAAAAATGACTTATGTTTTAAAAAGTGTTTTTAAGTGGAAATGATATTTTTCAAAAGAAATTTTTTAAATGATTTTTAAATATTATTATATAATTTTTCAATTTGTTTTTTGAAAAAAAAAATTATTTTGAAAATTTTTTATGCTTTAAAAAGATGTTATCAAAGAAAGATTATTTTCCTTAAAAAATGATCCAAGTTATCATTCAAAATAATTATACATATAAGATGACATAATATGATATAGTTTGTGATTTACTAGGGATGTGATCTATGGGACACTATTCTCATCCTTTCTCTGAATGGTTTACGTTTAATATGTCAAGTTATTTTTGAAAATCATTTCTCTTACATAGGTTATGTCATGATAAAATTATTATAAAACTCATTTCTTTTCAGGAGTTATTATATGATGAAATGATTATAAAACCTGTACCTTTTTTATAGGTTATAATATGATGAAAATTTTAAGATACCCATTTTATTTCATGGGTTATGATATGATGTTTATGAAACCAATATCTTTTCCTGGGTCCTGATACGATGAAGGTTTTATTATCTTGTGGAAAACGTATGAATGATTTCTTTATGTGATGGATGGGAACTATATCTACCTTCATTCCATTGGGTAATTATTTATATCTCATGATATAGACATGGATGAAATGGGAAGTAAACTCTATTCAATAAGGGACTTTGTCCACTAATATGGTCTTGGGAGGTATCCTTGACTACTAAGATAGTATTGAGAGTGAACCTTGACTACTAAGATGGTATTGGGATTGAACCATGACTACTAAGATGGTCTTGGGAGTGAACCTTGGCCACTAAGATGTGAAAAACGTTAATGTGATTAAACCAATATGAGAAGAAGGTTAAACTTGATCCACTATAAAGAACGGGCTATGATTGGGGAAGGTTGTGTGTCCCTACCTATAGGTTCATCCCCCATGAAGTGCCTTGATAATTTTGGAAATGAACCTTGACTTATAGAGAATTATTTTATATGATTATTTTTATTACATAAGTATATTTCTTTGATATACTCTCAGTACTCAAGATCTTTTATTTCATTATGATTCATGTCTTATATCTTTATGTCATGACTGATGATTATGACTATTTTTGTACGGGGTATTATCTTCAATGTTATGATCTTGTTATCATACACTTATGTCCATTTATCTCATATATGTTTACCCTTACAGAGAATATAAGCTTATAATTTTTTATGTTTCTATTCCACATTCTATGATGAAAGGTTTTATATAGGATTACTAAAGGGGAAGATCTTTATGGGAGATGTTGAATATCTTTCAACAAATTCAATGATTTCTTTCCTAGTTTACAAAGACACTAAAATATTATGGTCCTCAGGCCGGTATTTTATTAATGATATGAATATTAATCTAAAATAATGTAATATACACATATGTTATGCCAGAGTCTCTATTGTTTTTATCAATGGAAAGTTTTAGTCAACCTTTCGAAATTAGGATGATAAAACTTTAGTGATATCCCTAGGGATACTTATAAGACTATTTATAGGGATTTATATATTGATAAACTTAATAATTCATAGATTAAAGAATTAGGTGTTATGATTTTGATATCATATAAGTAATTTTTCATGATTATGTGGATTTCTACTATGATTAGTGTTTCTCACACTATTTTTTTTGGTTTTAGTCAATGAATAAAACCCAAATAAACCTTGTTAATAAGGAATGAAATGAAAAATGAAATTATTTTAATCATGAGTAACCAAATGTTATGGGATATGGAATGAATAATATCATTGGTATAATCTCAAAAAATTATCAATATATGAATCTTGGTGAACAACCAAAAAATTAAATGAGGAAAAAATGTTCTATTGATTTCTTCATGAGGAAACACCCATCTTATTTTAGTGGTTTTGCAAACCCATTAGTTACTAAGAAATGGATTAGTACTAGTGAAAATATATTTTCCAATCTAAAATGTTCAGATTATAAAAAAGTCACTATGGTTGTCTATCATCTAGAAGGCGAGGCAGATCAATGATGTAATCATATTAATAATACGAGGAAACTGTGAGAAATGAACTCCATGGATTGGGAAGAGTTCAAGAACTTATTTTTCAATAATTACAGTCCTGGTATTATTTGTAAAAAATTGAGAACAATTTCCTAGATCATAATAACAACGATTATGAATCCTTTGGTTCCTATTTAGAAAATTTTACAAGTATTATAAGGTACTCTTTGCGTATTACCAACCATCCCTAAAGTAAGGTTGATCGATTATTAAGTGGATTAAAACCATATCTTTGAAGGGTATTATCCATAAGAAAATTTAGTAGATATGAATAACTTATTCAATGTGCAATTAAAATGGAAATGAAGGTTGTATTAACACATCAGTCTCATGAGTTTAATAAGAAGAGAAAGATGGGATTCAAAGTGAAATCTAAGAACTTAGGAGAAAAGGAGATGATATTTTCTTTATGCTCAATGTGTGGAAAAAATCATGGTGTGAATTTTATTTAGGGGACTAGAAAATATTTTATGTTTCAGAAGGATGTCCATCATTCTTTTAACTAATGATGTGGGGGAAAAAGTTAGTTAATGATCAAAATGGAGAGAAACCTACCCACAACGAACCACCCAACATTCGGTGTTTCAAGTGTAAGGAGTTTGGGAATTATGAAAATAAATGTCCAAATATAAAGACTAATATGGGTGATAAGACACAAAAACCTATGAGGATAATGGACAAATGTAAATCATATACAATCACAATGGATGAAGTGAATCATGATAATATGGGAAAACTTATCCCCCCCTTAGTTGGGAAGTTCATGTTTTATTTTATATGGATAATCCCTATGAAAATCTTATTGTTCATCATTTTGTGATGTTTCATGTGATTATATCCTTCTACATGGATTTTGGAATAATAAAATCACATTTAATATTTTATCAGAGCAAGGATAAACCCAAGTATCCAATAAAAATGTTTTTGGTATAAAATAAGATCTTATTTAAGTAATACAGGGTCAATAATATTTTGGATGGGTTATATGGTTAAACATTTATAAAATGGTTTTAGTTAAACGTTGTATGAGGTTTTATAGATTTAATGTATCATCTCTCCATATGAGGATTCATCTACATTGGATAAAATGTATTAACATTTTTGTTTTGATGATACCTGAAGATATACAGAATGACTAATAAATCTATCTAAGGTTCTAATGATCCATTAGTTCTTTAGGGACACCAAATTCACTTTCATTTCTCAGAGTAATAGATGAAGTGGATGTTGATAAAGGCATAATTGATGGGAGAGATTGTGTATATGAAAAGGAATGAAATCAGGTAAGTATATTTCCTTATATACAAAGATATTAAAAAAGTCCTCAACTTCAAGAAAATGATATGGAAAAATATTTTTCCTAATACCTTCATTTATTTTGAACCGATGGTCTTATAAATCATCACAGATTTATAGTTTTGAGACCCTTAAATTTCCATTGATCATTATCTTTCTTTGGATGAATGTCCTCAATCATGCTCTATAATTTTTCATGCTTTTATCCAATGGCCAATATTACCTCCCCACATCTTGTATCTTATATATAAGCCTAGTTATAATTTACCTTGGGTTAATGTTATTTTTCCAAATTTGTATTTTGAAAGGAAATTTTAGTATTCATTTTTGTGATATGGGTTACTATGAATTTTGTCAAAACACATCCTTTAGGGCCCCTTCCATGACTACCCCAAGCTTGCCTCCTATAGGAAAGGGGATATAGACTAGATATAAGTAAGAATATCCCACAAAGGGGAGGCATTTACCTAAGAACCTGTATAAAAACACCCATCTCCATGAAAAAAGTACTAAAACTAAAAACACTGAGTAAAATGACATTCATCCCACTAAGTGAACCACTGAGAGTAACAGTACAAAACTGAAAAGTAAACAGGGTAGAATATAATACCAACTTCAACAGAAAAGTAGAAACTCCTAGATCTAGTCAGTAGAAAACCCAACTTGAAGGTTAGGTATAGTAATCTATCTGAATGTCACTGAAGCATACCACATCTGTTGGGTCACACTGAAGCACCACCTATCTTCGGCTCACTAAGGACTCGATCAAATCTTTCGATCATCTGCACAAGACATGACACGTGTGGATGAATCCCATGTAGGGGTGAGTAAAACAATACTCATTAGGGACCCCAAACCACAAAGGTAAACCCAAAAGTAAGAAAAAATCCAGACTACCAAAGAGGTACCAATTAAGAGAATCACTAAATTCAGACAACGGTGGAGTGATCGTTTCACTGTTTTGTTTTTATTCTTCAATTCCTCCCCTATGAGTCTACTTTACACTTCATTTGAGATCATAGAATAAATGGAGGTCTAAACTCTTATGGGTTGGTCCTAGGGAGTTTCATGGGGCAGATTGGATGTAATTTTATGATCTAAAATTCTATAATCATTTCATTAATTTAATATTTCCATTTGATGATTATTTTCTTCTTCATCTTCACCAACTTTAACAATGACACATTTTGAGTGCTGGTATGATCCAATTCCGTGGAGTGATCATTAAATTGATCCTCTAAGTGCATTGGTGATTGGCCTTAGAATTTTTTAAGGATTAAATTGGTGAATGATGTTGAGGAATTATATCATTTTGCGGATATGTCTTAAATTAGTGAACTTAAACTTTATAAGAAGATAAATACATCCAATCTAACCCTAGTAACAACTTAGGATCAACTCATCTCCATTAATTGTTTTAGACTAAGTAATTTTATGTTTTTATTTTATTTTTTTCTTTAAATTAAATCACTAGTTTCAAATCAAATCAATCCAAATAGTTGGCCACTCTATAGCCAAATCTCTCCAAATTCAGAGTGTCTCTAGGATTCTTCGTCGGTCCTTGTGGATTAGACTCCTACCTGTGCTACAACAACCGCATACCTGTAGGGTAAATTTGGGCAAAACCAAATTTTTGCGCCATTGCCGGGGACCCAAGTAGTTCACCTTAGATACTCAATTTCTCTTCTCACCCCAAATTCTCTTTTTTTTTTCAACTCCATTTCTCTTCTCTCTTCCCCTTTCTATTTTTATGTGTCCTAAAAATCTGACATCCAAATCTCTCTCTAATCCAATGGATTATCTTCAGCAATACCCCAACATTGAACCAAGATGGTATCAAATTGAAAATAAATTTTGGGAATAAAAAAACATAGGAAATTTCTTTGATCAACCCTTGAATGATTACCCCACACCTGATGAGACGTATAATAAATGGGATAATGAATGTTTAAATGATCAATTTCATGCCCTCTGAAGGATGATTGAATAGTCCAATCTTAGTGAATTCCATAATGTTCAACATCCCATCCTATCTGTTCCTCAATCATTTCTTGAACAATTGTGTAATCAAATGGAGATAATGAATTCCGAGGTTTCATATTTGAGGTTGGAACTACAAAACTTTAAAACATGTGAAGAACTCACTTTAGAATTTGGGAATTTAGAGTTAGATAATGAATTTAATTGGTCAGGTAATGTTGAAAGTCAAGCAAAAGAGTGTTTAAATCAGGAAGAAATTGATTTTTGGAATTCAAAAGATAATAACTTGACATCATGGATTGAGTTACCTAAACATGGCGCCATTAGTAAAATTTTAGGACCACCAATCACTAAACCATTAGACGAAATCCAAAACATTGAGCTCATACCCACTCCTAGAATTAAAATGGACACTTTTGGGGAGGAATCATATTTTTATAATGAACCTATTCTTTCTAATTTTTTTAGAAGAAAATGATTTTGATTCAAATTTCAAATCCGCTTTAATAAAATTCAATCAACACAAACTCAAAATCATTGTCCTTCATTCCCCACTCGAGTATCCCATCATTTGTGTTAAGAAAGTTCTTGGGGTTTTCATTCATTCATCTCATGAAACCCAAAAATTGGGGTTGATCTTTGATTTTTTAGGGAAGAATACAGAAGAAAAAAATCAACCATTTTTTATATTCCTTGGATTTTCCCATTCATTTTAGAAATAGTATTGTTCATGAATCAAATTCAAAAAACTTCTTACCAACCACAAGGGATACACATTCTCAATCATGTTTAAGTGGAGAAAGATGAGGTCAATAAAATTTTAAAAGTTGAAACTGGATAAGTTGGTGGGTTTAAGCCGAGCTAAAGATGTTAAATTAAGCGATGTACGGGAGGCAACCCGTGGTTTTCAAGTTTCAAATCATTTTTTTGTTTTAATCAAATTTATATTCCTAATAGGATTAGTGGATCATTTTGATATAATTTTATTCTACCTTCGACTGTTGACCTGCTCTTCTTTTATGAGTATGAATGGGTATGAAAGGGGAGCACCGTATTCATCCGTGTAACGCGTTGTGATCCCTGAGTAATACCATACCCAGAAATTGAAAATAAGATAATGTATCATCAGTTTATTTTATTTTATTTATGTTTTTGTAGGTTAAAAAAATTATACTATTGACCTCTTTTTATTTTATGAGTATGTATTGGTATAAAAAGGGAGCACCGTATTCATCAGTGTCACGCGGTGTGATCCCTGAGTAATACCTTACCCAAAAATTTAAAAGAAGACAATGTATCATTAGTTTGATTAAAAAAAACAAAAAACAGGGAAAACCATAAAAATGATGATACTTTGAATTAAATAAATCTTTATGTTGTTTGTTTTGTCTATTTTTTTCTTCTTTGTATGGTTTAGGGACTATTTTGGGTGATACTTGTTCAATCAAGGAGGTTCCTACATCACCCAAGATATCAAAGGAGTAATCTGGAGAATCACGAACTTCAACTTCAAAAATCAGGTGAATTTTTTCCATGTTTATCATTTTCAATTTCTTCTTTGAACTCTTCTCCTACACCCTTTTATCTTTTCTTTTCTTTAAACACCGGGGACCGTGTTATTCTATGTTGGGGGATATGAAATAAAATTTTTGATTTTGTGTGAAACAAAATGTGTGGAAGGAAACATTTCATTAACCTTGAAAATGATAACACACATTGCAATCTCTGAAATTGGAAATCAAATAATTTTTCATGCCTTGATTCTGATTTTAATTCAAGTTTAGGTTCATGTGCATAGATTTTGGAAAGTTCGATTGTCCGATGTGATTTTTTACCATTATATTTTCATCCATTTAAAAAAACACAAAGCACATTCTCTAGATTATGGGGTATTAGTTTGAGTTCTTGGGGTCCATAATAAATGGCATAGGTATGGTTATCATTTTAATTTTAACATGAGTATTAAAAAAAATCAATTTGCGCGTAGAGCACTAAAATGACATAAGGCGTGGCTTTTGGCACTTGGGGATCATGACTCCATAGTTTTCTGGCCCATAGTTGGGCATTTTATCTCTATTTGTGGTAATTTGAGTTTGTTTTTGATTGAGTAAACTCAAGACGATGCCCAAGTATGTGAGCTTCACTTGGTGCCCTAAGGTCTTTGAGCCTGGGACTCATTGTCATAGTCTTGCTACATGGGTTGACTCGATTGAGTTCAATTTCAATTACTATGGAAAAATTGCAAAAAAAAAACTGAAATAAAACAAAATAAAAAATGAGTACTCATCTTAATATTAAAATTTGATTTCTCATAGAGCTTCCATCTTTTCTTCCTCAAATGAAAATGAACCCCCTTGTCTATTGTGATGCACAACACTTCATCATGCTTAATTGAAATTGGATGAAATATGGCGATGAATTTGAAAAAAGGAATCGGATTGGTCTTGGGTTATGCCTCTGGACTTATCTTCTTTTAAATTATTTTGATGGGTTTCATAATTTTTTGTTATCAGGTCTTTGGGTGAGCAATATGTATAAAAATGTTTTTTGGAAAAGGTCATTTGAATTTCATGTTTGTGAGATATATTTTTCTCGGGACTAGAAAAACTCAAATGAAAATGAACCCCCTTGTCTATAACATCCAATCTTCCCCATGCAACTCCCTAGGACCAACCAATAAGGTTTTATCCCTCCATTGATTCTATGATCTCAATGGAAGCGGAAAGTAGACTCATAGGGGCGGAATTGAAGAAGAAAAATAAAACAATGAAACGATCACTCCACCCTTGTGTGAATAATTCATCAACATAATTCACCAATTTAATCATTAATCAAATCCAAGGCTAATCACCAATGCACTTAGAGGATCAATTTAATTACCAATCCAAGTAATTGGATCATATCATCACTCAAAATGTGTCATTGTTAAAGTTGGCAAAGATGAAGAAGAAAATAATCATCAAATGGAAATCTTAAATTAATGAAATGATTACAGAATTTTAGATCATAAAATAACATCCAATATTCCCCATGCAACTACCTAGGACCAACCCATAAGGGTTTATCCCTCTATTTATTCTATGATCTCAAAGGAAGCGGAAAGTAGACTCATAGGGGCAGAATTGAAGAAGAAAAATAAAACAATGAAACGATCACTCCACCGTTGTGTGAATAAATTAACAAGTGTTGGTTGGAATAAGATAACACCTTGGGGAAGCGGTATCAATTTGAAAAAAAAATAAAAGAAAAATAGGAAATGAATAATTTTTATAAAGAACTAATGTAATTCAAACAACTTACATGAGAATGAAGAATGGTTACGACATCAAATTGATAGCATAACATTACAATGAAACAAAGCACCAAAGATCCCTAAATCCTCCACCACTACTGCCTTAAATAGGAATAAAGGAGGTCTTGGGTACACCCACAACTCCCCAAGTCTCTTTAATTAATTGTGGGTGGCCAAAGTGGGTGGACATTTAATGTAGAGGATACTTTTCAACTCTTGCCTTGAAGTGGGAGCCAGCTTGCATCCACTGAACAGAAGTGCCGAAATAACCTTCTATAAGGACTAATTGGAGTGGGACATAGAATATGTAAATGAATACCCAGATGTCCCATAATATCCTGTAAACTTTAAGCCCAAAATACTATGTGGTTTGAGATATATGATTTAAATATTGGACTATTTTTCTGGGCTGCAGAATCTGGCCTAGAATTGCATCTTCATCTTGGGCCACCTGGAACATCATTATGAAATTCAAATTAGATTGGGCCAATGTTTAATTAAATGTTCCCCATGATGTATTATATCTCCAAATAAAGTTTTAGACTCTTTGGGCTTGAATCATGGACGATACAGTACGTTTATTGTGCTTCTGTCCAGCTCACTTCGCCCAGAATGTGGTTGGTTCAAAGCCCACTTTGGTGGTCTTCCAAATTGAATCTCCAAGTGCTCCAAAAGAATGAAATTTTCCTTATATCATGGGATACATGAAAATAAAATATTAAAATAAAATAAATACCATTTTTTGTTTTATGAGATGCTCAAGAATATACCATGTAATAGTGCATTTTAGGAAAGAATTGCAATCATGATGTGAAATGATGTTCAAAGTGTAAAATATAATATGAAAGTATAGACATATCCATATCCACCAAGACATAATGTCTGTATAGGATACCTAATCCACACCCCCACTAGAGACCAACTCTACATCTTCGTCGGAGACCAACTCCGTGCCCTCGCAGGAGACCAACTGCACATCTTCACTAGAGACCAACCCTATGCCCTCGTAGGAGACCAACTCCACACCCTCAAAAGAGACCAAATCCGTGTATTTTTAGGACACTAACACTATGTCATCACAAGAGACCAACTCTGAACCCTTGTAGGAGACCAACTCCACATCTTTATAGGATACCAACTCCGCCTCTTCGCAGGAGACCAACTCTGCGTCTTTTCCATAGCTAGTCACTGTATTCTGTTCTTAGCATGCTCATTCCAGATGCACCTACTCCTCCATCCAATAGGTAATACACCAACCTCCATCATAGGTCACTTAGATTATCCCAGAAGTATTACCTCGTCGCGAGGGTTCCAACGTTGAAAATAGCTCATCAAACAAACACACAGTTTGAGAGTTATAAGAATTTAAGTAAAATGGGGCCGACTGGATCTAGGTTTGGTCTGAGTTGGTCAGAATGACCTGACCCATTGGGTCGGACCCAACCCGCTAGGTCGAACTGACCCATTGGGCCTATCATGGCCCACTTCCATCACATTTGGCTTGAGTGGGGTGGTTCGTTTCACCCGGATGTGGCGGATTCCACGTCCCCGCCAGCTACACGCGGCTGACTATCAAGTTGGACACTTCTCCCACACATGGTACATGGGTCCTCTTTCCATCTGGTCTGATGCGGTGCCCTGCCTCATCGCCTATCTACACTGCTGCAACCCTCCCTGGTAGAAACTTCCCATCTTCGCATGTGGTTGTGCCGCCACTGGCCCCTCCATCGTCAGCCATCGAGCCGGTAGTCTCATGCTGCCGAGTGGCCATGCAACCATGCACCACCGCCAGTGTTTCCGCCGCTGAAGGATCCCCTTCTATGGTCTACCACCATCGCCATGGTAGCCTTTTTTTAATTGAGAAGACCTTTATGATCCTTCGGTCACCTTCTTCACTACCATGAGCTCCAAAATCTTCTTTCTACCACTCTGGGGGTCTAACCAAATTCAGAAGCACTCGAAAAAACATGTCGTGACCTAGAGGATCCCTTGATGAAGAATGAAAGAATGAGGAAGAGAGATAAGAACAAGAACACCCTTAGAATGGATCTTGGCCTTTTTCATTTTGTCCTTGGCCCATTCATGGTATTAGGATAAAAAACAAGGAAAATCATCAAATCTATTTGCTTTAGTCCCACTTTTTATCCACCCAACAAGAAAAATAGAACCACATATCAACCTATTAATGGGTTGGACCTTGTTTGTCGTTGAAATCAAGAATGAGAAAAAAATAATAGGTAATAAACCCCATACATGGAAAAAGGATTTTTCAGAGGATAGAATCATCATTGAATGAAATCCATCCATGAACGTCCTCGATCTATCGTTTTCTAGTGTTTGTTGTTCATCATCGCCGACCAGATAGATTTCTTCTCCTTGGATTAGGGAAACTTAAGGGCTCCAGGTAAAATTATCCAATGTCATGAATTGTAACACAATTACATGCCTCTGATTAATGGAGGAAATGATTTAATTCATTTCAGAGTTTTATACACATTTCAGCATTGCCATGATGCTTCAATTCATCGTCGCTGAGTCATTGCATCAGAGTGATTCTGAGTCACTCCCTAATTTTGAAGAAATAAAACAAAACAATTTTTTAAGTGTATTTTATTTTTTCTCTTAAAACATACATATATTAACTTTTGATTCTAACCCGCATCAACCGATGTTAGGACTCACCTAAAGTAAACTCTCTATTTCCAGCTCAATGGTGCCCTCATATTTCAAATCTTATCACCTGATTAGAAGTTACTAAAACCGCACACATGTGCTATTTTTAATAAAAATAAAAGTATTTTGAACATTTATTCCAGGCACCCTCAGCCTCAGAATCATGTGATGTCTCATTACTTGGTCTCAAAATAATCCTGTATAATTTTAAAAAAAAATTACATGGAAAATATGTGACATTAAATTCTCCCCGCCTTAAGGATTGAAATCTCCAAAATCCAAAATAAGGGCTAAACAAACAAATGAGGATACTAAGCATGAATCAGATCCTATTTATCCCACATGATCTCCTAAAGATTCATGTTCTTCCACCAAACACACACTAGAGGAATTGATCACACATAGAGGGTCCTCTCCTATCGATCATCGATCTCCATTGGGAACTCTGCAAAAGGAACCCCGTAGTTAATGTCCATATCACCCCAATCAATGACCTGTGATGGGTTGTGTACCTATCTCATTAGCTGGGATACATGGAAGACTTCATGCATCCGCTCTAACTATGGAGGTAGATCCAAGTGGCACACCACCTCACCCACTCTACGCAGTATCAGAAAAGGTCTGATGAACCTTAGAGATAACTTGTTGACCTAACAAAATCTCTATATCCCATGTCAAGGAGAGACCCAAAGAAACACATGGTATCCCTCATCAAAATCCAAGGGTCTCCATTTACTATCATCATAGTACTTTTTATGGCTCTATGCAGTGTTCATCTACTCCTAGATGGACTTCACCTTCTATGTAGTATATTGCACCAATTCCAGGCCCATGGGCACTGACTCTCTGGGATCAGTCAAGAAAACTGGACACCTACAGGGTCTCCCGTACAAGGCCTCAAATGATTTCATACTAATGGTGGAGTGGTAGCTATTTTTTTTAAAAAAACCACTAGAGGTATGTGATCCTCCCAACTATAGCCAAAATAGAGGATGAAAGTATGTAGCATGTCCTCTATGAACTGAATGGTCTGATCCATCTGACCATCTTTCTATGGGTGGAAAGTTATTCTCAAGAACAGCGGATTCCCAAACACCTCCTGCAATCCCTTATACAACCAGGATTTAAAGCATGCATAACAATATGAGACTAACTTAGATGGGACTCCATGGAGTTGAACTATCTCTTTCACATAGATTTATCCCAAGATCTCTATTGAACCCTGTTCCCAAATCGCTAGGAAGTGGTCTGACTTGGTGATTTAGTCAATGATCACCCAGATGGTATCATACCCCCTGGATGTACATGGTAAAACTTTCATGAAGTCCATCAATATTTCATCCCACTTACACTATGGAACCTCAAGGGGTTGGGTCAAACCCACTGGAACCTAGTGCTTGACCTTCACATTCGGACAAGTGAGGCATCTAGAGATAGACTCTTCAACTGCCTTCTTCATCCCCAACCACAAAAACTGATGTTAGAGGCCCTGGTATATCTTTTACAAACCCAAATGTACCTAAAAATAGGATTTATGGATCTCCCTCAACAACTAATCCTGTAACATCATTGGTACAATTGAGCATCCTCTAAAAATAACGATGTGCTCCCAAACTTTTGAATATCCCTCAGGGCATTCCTTGTAGATATCTAAATAAGTGTAGTCTCATTGATGGTATCTTTCAGTTGTGCCTCCAAGACTCACAATAAGTGTGGAGGGGTAGCTACCATTTATTGGAGAAAAGACATTCTATCTCCATCCACAAAGGATACCTGAAGCAAGGCCAAATTCTTTGATGCCTCGTTCAATAGATATGAACTCATTCTCTGGCTAAGAGAATCTTCCACCATGTTCCCCTTCCTAGGAGTATAGAATATCTTGAATTCATAGTCCTGGAGGAACTCTACACAACACTGTTGTCTCTGGTTCAGATCCTTCTGAGAAAAGATATACCTATGAATTTTGTGGTCTGAGTAGATGATAAATCGCTTGCCCATAAGGTTGTTTCGCCACAACTTCAACGTGATGACTACCAATGCTAAATATAGATCTTGGGTCATGTGGTTCTATTCATGTGATCTCAACTACTATGAAACATAAGAAATTACCTCTTTCCCCTGCATCTGGGAACAACCAAGACTTGTCCCTGATGCATCACAAAACACCATGTACTCGACACCCTCATATGAAAATATCATGATGGGAGCACTCATCAGGCTCTGCCTCAACTACTGAAAGTTCTCTTGGAACTTATCCTTCCTTATGAAAGGTTTCCCCTTTCATGTTAAGGTTTTCATAGATGCTTCTACTCTGGAAAAGTTGGGTACGAACATCCGATTTTACCGAACCAATCTAACTAAACTCCACACCTCGGTAACGTTATTGTGTGGCTCCCAAGAAAGGACCACCTATACCTTCAATGGATCTACTCCAACTCCAGGTTCTGAAATAACGTGTCCTAGAAATTGGACCTCTCATATCCAGAACTATCACATCAAGAGATTACTTTAAAGCTGGTGCTCTCAGAGTAAGTCCAGGACCATCCTCAAGTGTATCGCGTGCTCCTCCTCGGATGTTGAGTACACCAGGATGTCATCAATAAAGACCACTATAAACTGGTATAGATAATGCTAGAATATCCTATTCACAAGTCCCATTAACACTAATGGGGAATTCTTCATGCCAAACCACATCACTAAGTACTCATTGTGGCTATAGCGACATCTGAAATCTATATTCAGATTTTCCTCATACCTCACCCAAAGATGGTGATATCCTGATCTTAGGTCTATCTTCGATAACCATATCACTCACTTTAGATGATCAAAGAGGTCATCAATCCTTGGTAGTGGATACTTATTCTTCATGGTCACCTTATTCAGGAACCGTAAGTCCACACACAACCTCAATCTACTATCTACCTTCTTGAAAAAAAACGGGGCAGCCCATAGTGAAACACTGGTTCTCATGAATCCCATCCTCTACAAGTCCTCAAATTTTACCCTCAATTCTTGACACTCTATGGGATCGATCTAATATTCTGGTGTAGATATCGGTGTCGTCTTAGGGTACAGGTCAATAGAGAATTATACCTCCCGGTGAGGAGGTAGTCCTGGAACATCCTCTTGAAAGATGTCCTCATACTCATCCACCGTTGTAGGAATCTGAGGACTCATCTCATCCACTTCGTCGAGGGTCATGCTATCCAACTGATGTGTGGTCTTCTGAACCCTTGTATGTGTGAGTCTATCCTATGCTTCTTGTGTTTCCCTTTATACAACAAGGGAAAACTTGGTCCCATCTCCGCAGACACACCGCATTGTTCACATAAAATAGTCCATCTGAGCACAAACTATGGATAATTAATCCATACCCAGAATGATGTCGTAATTCCTCAACACTGACACTAATAGGTCCCAACCAAAACTCTCACCCCAAGAGTAAGGACACACTATCAGCACCAGTGTGTGATTATTGAATCTCCTCATGTTGGAGTCTCTAAGCATAGGGATCAAGTCAACGGTTCCACTGGGATTTCTATGTCTCAAACAAGGTTCGTGGAGAGAAAATAGTGACTTGAAACCATGTATATCAAAACTTAATCTAGGGTTTAAAATACATATATCATACCTCTAATCATCCCGAGAGTCTCAGGATTGTAAGCCTCCATCACTTGGAGCTACCCTCACCCCTGTCCACCATCTCCCTAAGCTCGAGGTGGACCACCTGGGGGTGGTGGTGGTAGTGGCTCAAACAAAACTCCACCTACTTCCACTTTACCCACTCCTTAGCCACATCTGATTCCTAGAGGACCAATCTGTTCCTTCTTCTGTAGTAGCCTCGATGGTCCCTCGACTATCTCATGGTCAATCATACATCAAGTCGAACATTATCTATCCATATGTCCCCGACCGCCGCACATGCAGCACACCCCTTATCATAGCCAACTTTCTCTTCCTTGGAATAAATTCAACACTGATCCCAAGTCCTGGGGTCGTCCCCTGGACTATGTGGTCCTCTTGGACCCTTGCATCAGCTATCGTCTACCTACTATCGAAGGTCAAGCTACCTCACACCTGGTGGAAGCTCCCACCGTCGGTGCTTGCTCCGCAAGAAGGATATCTATTAGTGGAGCTCACTCCATCACACCATCATGCATAGGGATGAAAAGGGATATCATCCACACCATGAACTCCCAAGCGTAGTCCCTACTCAAAGGTACGATCCCTAAATTATGGGTCTCAAACCAAGTTTTTAGAGTAGCGAGGAAGATCCTTGAATCTTGCTGAGTAATATTCCACTATATGGCTGCATTGTTACACATACAAGAGATCATGTATACACATATACCATAACATCGCTGGAAATAAATCCTCCCTAAAGAGGTGCTCAAAGTCTATCTTGGAGAGGGTCACCTCCTTGTGCATCTGGATCGTTAAGCTCCACCATCTCCCCACAAAGCCTTATTGAAGACTCACGACTAGGACAACCATATGGTCAAGAGGCATCCTCACTAGGTGGAAAACATGAGTAACATCTTCCAACCAATCATTATATAGCCACCCAAGCCTTTTACATAAAGCATTTCATGATTTTAAGCATAATTAATCATCAGAGTACAAGCCAAAGATCGTTAAGTCTAGTGTCTTGGAAGACTAGGTACATAAAACATGGGGCTAAAAAAACTTCTTTACTTAATCTCCATAAAGAGCTTATAACTTCCTTTGAGCCCTTACATCCTCATAGGGTACCCTAGGGAACACATGAACAAAGGGATGAGCTAAAAAGCCTAGTAAGGGAATGTACATAAAGATACATATAAAGCACATGAGTTAGGAGGCATGACATAATGATATCCAAAGCATGAAACTTATAAAATAATTTAATATAAGCATGGGATCATATAAACATGGAATCATATAAATGTGGTAGAATCATATAAAATTTATTTAGTATGGTTCAAGGCTAACTGCCAATCCTATTTCCCATTTCAGTATGGGTCAAGGCTAACCGCCAATCCTGTTTCACATCGCATCTCATGAGACTTATCCTTACCCAATGAATTGGAGCGCTATCAGGGCACACCCATCTCAAAATTTTCATGAGTATTATTTCCACGTAAATATTATTACCACATAAATCTTCTTTCCACATGAGTAATCATACATAATCAATTGTTCATAAACATAAGGTTACCCATGGAGAGAATTGGGTACCACAATCATGACATAAAGCATAACCAATAAGTGTATCATGAAAGTGTCCATGAAAAAATGGATTAGAACATACATGTACGTTCATAAGGTAATTTAGGCATAAAACATGATAGGTGGAAACAAATATAATTGACATCACATAAGAAATGTATTTGAGAGACATTAGCATTAAAACATTTTTGTGCGGTTTTAAGGAAAATACTATAGAGATTTTAAAATAGTAAAGAAGACATTATTTTGTATAAAACTAGAATTGAACCAAGAATTTTTTCATAATAAAAATACTGAGTTTTCAAATACAATGGTTTCTTAAAATAGAAGATAGAGTGCACTTGAAATTGGGTAAAAGTTCGGGAAGTTCCTTTAAAACAAGTGTGCTTATTGAGAAGTATCGAGGATAGATTCACTTAAAAGCATGTATATCCCTGAAAAAGAATGAGATATGGATCTTGGAACATGATTTTGGAGAATAAAAACAGAATTTTGAAGTTATACATAAAAGAAAAGACAACATCATTTTAGTAAAAAGAAATATAGAGCAACACGAAGGAATAAAGGAAGTTCGGGTAGAATCCATCATGTTTTATTGGCATGGAATTAGGTGTAACTAAGAGGGCATGATGAGAGAGATAAGGGGTTTCTCATCACTTATAAAACTTAATGGAAGTATGGGGAAGGTTTATAAACATACCCCATCATTTGGTATTACACAAAAAGGCATATCATAAAGAACAATCTTGATTAAGAGTAAAAAGGGGAGGATCCCTTGCCTTAAATCTATTGGTGTTCTCCACTTGTTATTAACGACCTGAATAAAAAAATTAGGCTTATTAATTAGTAGTTCCAAAACCTCTTCTATATTTATTTTATTTATTATAACCCTTTTTAGTTTATTGAAATCCTTTTTGAATAGTTACAAGGTTCAATTTCATTGTTCGGGCTCGTTTGTTTACTTGGTTTTAAAAGACCAGTTCACTTATATTAATGTTTGGATTATATGAAAGATTAAAGTGGTTGTACAGAATTTATGTTATATTATTTAGTTAATAAACATGATATTACAAGGTTTTAATTTTAATTAGGTTACTTAGAGTGAATGAGAATTATTATATATATAACCATAGTGATAACCATTTTTGTGAATTGGTGGATTTGATTACAAAGAATGTGTTTTTCTTTATAACATAATTCCATTTGTACCAATGGATTACAGAACAAAAAATATGATATATTACATATATAATAATCTGGTTCAACCATAACACAACTGGTTTCATGGCCATAATTAAAGATAATAATATATGTTGATAAACCATTTTCCTTGAATGTGCTAAATTAGCACATCTCAAACGGTTCTTTCATTTCTTTCAAATAAAAGGGTGGGGAAAGGAGAGAAGATAATGAAATATACCACTAGCATGAAGAAATTCCAATATATGTATGTTACTGGATTTATCATACTATTATGGTGATGGGAGGTGAGTAAATAAATAAAAAATAAAAGAACTTAAAAGAAAAGAAGAAATTGGGAAGAGGAATTTACCTCTTGAGACTTTCTCATTTGAGAACCTCATAAGGGGAGAGGTTTTGGTATTTTTATGAGGATGAGAGATTTTGGAGATGGGGGAGGACAAGATTTGGGTAGAATAATTTCAAGGCACAAAGCTTGAGAGGAGTGTAGAGAAGAGGGAGTGAAGGGGGTTTTTATATTGGGGGAGAGGAGGGATTTCATAATATTATAATCATTAAATTATTATTTCTTCCCAAGACAAGGAATAGTAAGTATTCCATGACCAAGAATAGTGATTTTATCATGTGATTCCGAACCAAGTGGGCTTACATCAGCATAACATCATTGATGACTCAATTAATCCATTATTTAGCATTTATTGTGAATTATCAGATTCTACTATTCATAAAAAATTCAAGTATTTCAGAAAAATCCCAAAAATTCACCCTAACCATTTTTTGACATGTATAATCCAAAAAGGAAGTCCATTTTTCAAAAATAAATTTCTAAATATTAATATTTTAATATTTAATTAAAATAATAATTTATTATCAAAACCAGTTTTAAAACATTCATTAACTTATTCTAAAATATAGGTATATCGTACTTCCAACTTGAATATTATTTTTATACCACCATAGGTGAGGATACTATTCATTGGGGTATATCACTATTCATAAGTTTATGTTACTATTCATAAGGGTATGTTACTATTCACCAAAAATTATTTTTGTTTTATTAGACTCCAAAAAAACATCTTGAACACAACAATGTATGTCAGATTTTCAAAATTCCAAACAAAGAAGTGACAAACTTATACTTAAAGGACACTTATCACATAGTATTTTATTATTTAGTGTTTTAATATGATTTTATGACATAATTATAAGAAAGGAATTTTCGTTGAAAAACTTTGTGTCGTTACATTCTTCCCCCCGTAAGAAAATTTTCCCCCAAAATTTGACTTTACACAAACAGGTGTGGGTGTTTCTCCTTCATTGCCTCTTATGGTTCCCATGTTACTTTGTCAAACTTATGGTTCCTCCAGAAAACTTTTACAAGATGGGTTGTCTTGTTGCGTAGAACATTATCTCTCTGATCCAAAATCTTTACTGGATGCTCCTCATAGGAGAGATCATCTTCCAGCTGCACCACCTCTGAGTTTAGTACATGTGAGGGATTAGGTATGTACTTCCTCAAGATTGATATGTGAAAAACACCATGAAATCGAGCCATATTTGGTGGAACTTCAAGCTAATAGGCCACTACTCTTATGCGGTCAAGGATCTCAAAGGGGCCAATATACCTTGGGCTTAGCTTTCCTTTCTTCCCGAATCGCATGACTCTCTTCCATGGATATATTCGAAGGAAGGCATTATCTCCAATGTCGAACTCCAGTCCCTTTGATGGTTGTCAGTATAGCTCTTTAGCTGACTTTGATAAGATTTGATGTGTTTTTGGATGACTTGAACCTTCTCTGTCATCTCTTGAACCAGATCAGGTCCAAGTAGCTTTCATTCACTAACTTCATCCGAACAGGTTGGAGTTCTACATCCCTTTCGATACAAAGCTTCATATGGAGTCATCTGAATACTCGAGTGGAAGCTATTGTTGTATGAGAACTCAACCAATGGGAGATGCTGATCCCATCCACCTTTTAATTCTAGAGAGCAGGCTCTAAGAATATCTTCAAGCATATGAATAGTTCTTTCAGACTGGCCATTAGTTTGGGGGTGATAGGCCGTACTGAAATTTAATTCAGTACTCAAAGAATGTTGAAGGCTCCTCCAGAATTTAGATGTGAACCTTGGATCACGGCCAGAGGAAATTGAGAGTAGAACACCATGCAGTCTCACCAGTTCCTTCACATATATCTTTGCAAGTTGTTCAAGCAAGATATCTTCCCGAATAGAGATGAAATGGGATGTCTTGGTGCATAGGTCAACCACAACCCATATTGCATTATTTTCCTTCGATGTCTTTCGGGAGACCCGTGACAAAGTCCATAGTAACCTTTTCCCATTTCCACATGGGTATAGGAAATGAATGAATCATACCTTTGGACCTTTGTCACTCAACATTAACTTTCTGACATACCAAGAACCTTGATATATATTCTGCAATCTCCTTCTTCATGTTATCCCACCAGAAGTGTTCTCAGAGATCACGACACATTTTGGTACTCCCAGGATGGATAGAGAAGGTCGAGCTATGTGCATCATTCAATAGCTCCTTCTTTATCTCTGGATCAGATGGTACACATAATCATGTCCCAAATCTTACAACTTTTTCCTCATAAATTTTCAAATCATAGGATTTCCCATTTTTAACAGCTTCCACCCTTTTCCGAATTTCCACATCCTTTCTCTGAGCATACATTATTTTCTCCAAGAGGGATGGTTGATCAATCATTTGAGAAAGGATTTATGATGTTCATCCCTTAACGATTCCCATGTCCATCCTTGGAAAATATAATAAGATTGGATCCTTTCCAATTCCCATCATTGATAAAGATGCATGATCCTTTCTACTTAGAGCATATTCCACCTTGTTTTCCTTATCAGGATGGTAGTGGATTGAGTAGTCATAATCCTTGATGAGATTTATCCATCTTCGTTGGCGCATATTAAGCTCTTTCTGTGTGATAAAAATATTTGAGACACTTGTAGTCAGTATATATCTCACATTTTTTCCCATAGAGATAGTGCTACCAGATTTTCAATGCAAAGATCACAGCCGCCAACTCCAGATCATGCGTGGGATAGTTTTGCTCATGGATTTTCAGATTCCTTGAGGCATAGGATATTAATTTATCATTTTTCATTATCACACAATCTAATCCTTTATTAGAAGCATCACTATAGACCACAAAGAGTTCTCCACTTGAAGGGAGTGTGAGTACCAATGCAGTGATAAGCCTCTTTTTCAACTCCTTGAAACAGTCTTTACATTCCAGTGTCCATATGAACTTTACCCTCTTTCGTGTTATCTTGGTCATTGGGTTTGAAAATCGTGAAAATTTCATCACGAATAATCAATAACACCCAACTAGACCGAAAATATTGCGGATCTCCATTACAAAAGTTGGCCTCGGCCACTCTTCAATTGCCTTCATCTTAGAGGGGTCCACAGATATCCCTTTCCTGGTGATAACATGCCCCAAGAATGATACTTCCTCCATCAAGAACTTACATTTAATGTACTTTTCATACAACTTCTCCCTTCGCAGAGTCTTTAACACAGTTTCCAAATGATCCTCATATTCCTCCTTTCTCTTGGAGTATATCAGAATATCACCAATAAAGACCACCAAAAATTTGTCGAGGTAATCTCTAAAGACTCTATTAATTAAATCCATGAAAATTTATGGAGCATTAGTGAGTCCAAAGGGCATCACTATGAACTCATAGTGTCCATACATCGTTCGAAAGGTAGTCTTGGGAATATCATCCTTCCTCACCTTTAGTTGATGATATCCTGGCCGAAGGTCCACCTTTGAGAAAAAACTATCCCCACAAAGCTGATCGAACAAGTCATCTATCCATGGAAGGGGATACGTGTTATTTATAGTGATTTTATTGTGCTCATGATAATCAATGAAGAGGTGCATTGATCCATCATTCTTCTTGACAATGAGAATTGGAGTACCCCACGGTGAAGCACTTAGGCATATAAAACTCATCTTCACATTCCTCTGTAAATGCTTCTTCAACTCTTCTAGCTCTATGGTGTCCATTTTTTAAGGTGTCTTTGAGATTGGAAAAGATGTTGGTATAAGTTCAATTGACAACATAACCTCTCGGTCAGGAGGAAGACCAGAAAACTCTTTGGGGAATACATCAGTGTAATCCCTCATGATGGGCATGTCTTCAAGAATGATTCTATCATTTGTCCCAATAATTTGAGCTAGATATGATTTCTCACAAGGAAGTTGTATCCAAACTTGAGACAAAGATTCTAAAGGAGACTCATCTTCTTCCTTACACTTGTAAAGAATCAGAGGATGCTTCAGGATGTGAAAAGTGATCTCCCTTTCCCGACAATTGATGTTGACCTTGTACAAAGATAGCCAATCCTTTCCCAAGATAGCGTCGAACTCCACTAAAGGAAGTATGGAAAATTTTCTGGAAGGTTCAGTGAACAAACATTAACCGGGGAGGAGTTATAAACCATGGATGAAACAATTTCCCCATTAGCTATTCTCAAAAATAACTTTTCCTCCGAATTTTGAAGTGGTGTTTGAATAGTTATACTAAACTTGCAAGATATGAAGGAATGCGTAGAACCAGAATCACATAGTACATTCTCTTTTCTTGAATGAATAATAAGTGTATCTGTCACCACATCATTTTCCGGCTCCACCTCAGCAGTAGTGATAGCATAAGCCCTTCCTTGTTTCCTTGGAGGTTTTTGTCGATTGCCTCTGACAACCCTCAGCTTAGGGAAATTGTTCACATAATTCCCAAGCTCCTTGCGGTTATAACACTGCACTGTAGGATGAGTGTTGATCTGAACCTTCCTTTCTTCTTCAACATTAGCAGGATTTTTCATATACCTTTGGCAGTTCTTTTCTAGATGACCAAACTTTCCGAATTTGAATCAATACTTGGTTCCCTTGAGATAGTCACCAAGATGCTTCTTCCCACAATTTTTGCAAAAGGGAAAGTGAGGCTTCTTTCCATCATGATATTTGTTTGACGAACGAACCATGTTGTTCCCCATTTTCTGCTTCTTGTCACTAGTCCCATGAGACCACAGAGAGTCTCTAATCTCCATTTCAACCTTGAGGGAACAACGGACAATCTCCTCATAGCAGTCGAAGTCTCTAATCGCCAACACTTATCGTATACTTGGCTTTAGTCTCCTAAAGAAGCGATCCACCTTGAATTCGGTGATCATGACAAAGGTAGAGGCATACCTTGAAATCCTTGTAAAGTTCTCTTCATAAGGCTCGATAGAATCATCTTCCTTATGCTTGAGTCCAAGGAACTCACTTTCCATCTTGAGATGGAGGGTTCAAGGAAAATATTTGTTGAAAAACATCCTCTTGAATTCTTTCCATTCTATGGAATCAATTTCCTCTTGGGACTTTGTATTCTTGATCAGTGTCCACCACTGAACAGCTTCCCCATCAAAATGATAGACTTCCAGTACAACATTCTCTTCTTCCGAGCACTGGAGGATAGAGACAATCTTTTCAATGTATTTAATCTATTGTTCTGCGAGGAGGGGATCAGAAGACCCGCTAAACATGGGAGGCCTTTGACACATGAATGATTTTATAGCAACATTATCTTTAATTGGAGGAGGGGGGTTGTAATAACCCGTACCGTCTTTTCAGGTACGTTTTTCATTTTCTGGTCGTTTTTGGGAAAAAGAGGAGTTTCTTGAAATTTTTGATGTACACGCCGTGTACATTGTGAGTACACACCGTGTACTCGTTTACCACTTGAGACCATGTGATGGCCATGTTCGGACCCCACACACAGTGTGTAGGAGTGATGTGGAGGCCGCTTAAAGTGGGGTATGGAAAAGTTGAGTACACGCCGTGTACATTAGAAGTAGATGCCGTGTATTGTCTTTTTTTTTCTCATTAAACGGACCAAGGTCGAGACTTAACCCCAAATATGTCTTCTTCTCTAGCTTCTTTGACTGAGAGCAAAGGTACGACCACATATCTTCTCTAAACCACCAATCCTTCACCTGTTGTATGAATCGAATGCCGTCGATTGCGTTGGAACTGCAGTGGTATGCTCTCTCTTCTCCTAGAGCTTTGTTTCCCAATTTCTGTACCTTCTCAAGTTATCGAGGGTTGAGTGTTTTGTATGTTTTCATAGATATATTCCATTTTAAGGAGAATCAAGCCTCATGGTTCAAGTATATCAATCTCCTAGGATCGAGGCAGGTGTTTTGTTTCCCTACATTGAATGTCTTTGAGTTTTTGGTGTAAAAGTGCCGAATACCCATGTATCGGGTATCTCAGGTTTGGGTTTTGATCCTATTTTGTTATCTGTCTTCGATTTATTGTATTCTTGAGGTTATTAGATGATTAATAATTGATTGTTAGCATGTTTGAGGATCACCCCTTGGGTGTTTCCCTTGTTTTGGCTGTTTATCACCATTTGGCTTAGGTTTCCTGTGAGGCCGACCTTGTTGCATTGCTTGATTGCCTTGATATAGTTGATTTCATGTATTGACTGTTGTTTATATGCCTTTGATGCATTGTATCTATTATCCAAGTAGTTTTTTGAGTTTACTTAGGCTAATAACAGTCGATTACGCATGACTAAACTGCTCAGGGCTGTTTGAACCTGGTGCGGTAGACTAAAGGGAGAATTGACGATTAGGGATTCCCTAGAGAGTTTGTTATATTTTTGTATCACTCGTAGGAACTACAGGAATGGGACTTTGTGCTTCCTTATAGTGTCATTAGTTATGTATCGAGACTATAGGGGGAATTAGATGTAAGTGCTTCCCTAGAGAGTCTATAGCTATCGTTGCAAGACCGCTGGAGAATTGACGGTGAGAGCTTCCCAGAGTGTTTGTGACTTTGTATGTTTACTTTACTAGAGGGGTATGCCAGTGTGAGCCACCCAGAGAGTCACCATGATTATTGGTTAGTTGGTTGTGATGAGTCCACCAAGACAAAGAAAAATCTTGAGTTTTGTACTGCTTGTTGTTTAGATAGTCTGCTGAGATACATGTTGTGTTACTTACTTTTCCTTGGAAATATAGATCCGTTTCCAAGATTCCTTGGTTAATAATTAAATTATTATTTTAAATTAATAAATAAATCTGAATGGTGATTTGTAGGATTGTTTACTTTAGAGTACTCATGTTTCTCTGCTACATTTATTTCCTTTACTTTTTTTATATTGCTCAATGAGAGTAGGGCACAGATCTTGTGGTGATTGCCTACTGGGATTAGCCTCACACCCTGTTTGAGTCCTACTTTTCGGCCCAAACAGGTTATATGGTTGCAGGTGTGGATAGGGATTGTGGCCCTTCTACTTCAGGTACATGATTTCCAATTGGAGCTGGAGAGCATAGGACCGAGCTTAGGCTGGTGATGCTGCTGGAGTTGATGTTTACTTTTAGTACATTGTTCTCATTTGTATTTCAGCACATTGTTGTGTTTGATTCTTTCCATAGATACTTGTACCAGCTGCATCATTTTCATCATTATTATATTATACATTTCTTCTGCTGTTTAGTTTCAGTTATTTTATGTTGTTTACTACTTCCGCTATGGACTGTTATTTCCTTTTCATTGTATACCTTACCAAATGAGGGCATAGTTTCCCCAATGACTCACCAAGGCCCTCACTGCTAGTCGGTAGCCTCTGGCATTTGAGGAAATGTGGTTGAGGTCATGTGGAGAACTGGGTATGGGGCACCAGTTGAGTGGATCTGGATTCGGGTCGTTACAAAGTGGTATCAGAGAGAGGTTCTTTCCTTTGCTATTGACCTACTATTTAGCGACATTAGACAAGGATAAGACGGAATAAGTAAATGGTAAATAGTTGTGCCCAGGAATTCTATAACCCTTGTACAGGGAAAAAACCATAGTACCTCGAATATTTCAATTTTCAAGTTTTGCAAATGTTACAGTTTAATTGATTTCACCGTTGGGTGGTGCACTTGTTTTGTGCTATTACTGTTTATATGATTGGGGTTCTATTTTGTTTCAACCCGATGAGATGAGGGTATGCCATCTCATGCATCATATAGGCACATGTTAGAAAATCACATGTCATGCATTTTTCTATGCCATCTAGGTTTCATTAGAAATTGAATGCTGTTGTGATAGAATTTGTGATAGAAGATGCATGATGTTTTGATAGAATACCTGCTATGTTGATAGGGTATCATTTGTTTAGAGATTATTTATCATGGATGCCAAACTTTGGTCTTAGAGGTGTTATGGGCCCTCGAGGATCAGAATTTGGTGGTTCTTGAGTTTGTTATACTGTTTATTTGTTATATGAATGGTTATGATGCCATGATTTGATTCGTGGGGAGTATGGGCCCCCATGGATTGGAATTTGGCACCTTAACACTAGTTTTTCTGTGTTTTCTAGGATCCAGTGCAGTTATGAGGTTACTTTCTGAATAAACCCAGAATACACAACATGTACTTTATGAATACATGTCGTGTAGTTTTTTTAGCCGTGTCACTAATCGTGTGGGTAAGGACACAGGGTCCTGGAAAATCTTGTAGGAACACGCCATGTACCATCTTAGCACGCCGTGTAGTTGGGAATAGGTATCCGACCGTGTCATGAATAACATGGGCTAGGGTTTTCCATTAAGTGCACGCTATGTCCCTCAGGAACATGCCGTGTATAGTTGACTATGTAGCCGGCCGTATAGTCAACAACAAGGGTTGGTGTTATCCTTCTTCGTACACGACGTGTCCGTTTGGAACACGCCCTATAGTGTCGACCGTGTATCTGGTCGTGTCACTAACAACACGGTCCAGGTAAGGCATGTCAAGTAAACCCCATATCTCCTTTGACATGTCGTGTAGTAGTGGTCTATGTACCAGTCTGTGTGACTAATGACACGGACATGGGAGAGATCTTAAGGACACGTTGTATAGTGGAAAGCACACTGGGTAGTTTCCTGCCGGGACAGTCCGTGTTCCTAGACATGTAGGAGTGAATGGGTAGGGAGAAAAGGGTTAGTGCATGCCGTGTAGTTTAAGAACACACCGTGTAGCCAGGTGGTTTACATAGCCATGTATGGCCAAGGTACACTCCCAGGGTAAACTTTTAAGAAACACGTCGTGTAGTAGTACTACACGCCGTGTAGTCATGTTTTTCCCAAATTTTAAAGGGTTTTTCCTCCTGTTCCGTTTTACTCTCTTCTTTTGAAACTGTGTTCATCGTTAATGAAGGTGTGTTTTGATCTTTCAGATCTATGGAACCAAGACGTCCTCTTGTAGCACGTCAGGGACCAGGCAGTGACCGTACAACTGATATGGCAGATTAGGGACTACCAGTAGTTCGGCCTATTGTTCCGGACATGGCACCTGCAGTGATTCCAGACACTGGTTACGATGCTCAGTTCAGATCGGGTTTCATGAGATTCATGCAGACCTTACAGGCAGCTCAACATCCTGCCCTAACTATAGTAGAGTTGACGTGGGTTTTTCTGCAGCATCATCCTCCCACGTTCTTAGGGGATGGAGGACCACAGGTTGTAGAGTCATGGATGGAATCCATTCTATCCATCTTCGAGCATCTGGAGACGCCTCCGGAGAGGAGATTGAAGCTCGCGACTTATATTCTATGAGATTTTTACAAGAGATAGTGGGATATAGTTTCGCAGACAAGGCACCAATAGGCTATGGCTTGGGACGAGTTTCAACGTATGCTCTACGACTACTTCTACCCGGTGACGCTGAGGGCTGACAGAGCCAGGTAGTTTATGATCCTGTAGCAGGGTACTCTCTCATTTATGGAGTATTCCTCCCGCTTCACTGAGTTACAGCGTTCCACTCCCGTTCTATGGAATGATGAGCTGTTTTTAGCAAGGAAGATTGAGGAAGGCCTCATATTGGACATCAGATCATAGGTGATCATATTTCAGTTGACTTCTATTACTCTTATAGTCAACCAGGCACTCATTACGAAGAGAAACCTGAGGGAGGATCGAGCTGTGGACTAGGGTGGTTCAGCATCCAGGGCTGATTCTTTTCAGGCAGATAGCAAGAAGCGCCACCGAGAGTCTACATGAGGTGATCCGAGGAAGCGAGGTGTTCCTTCTAGTAGATGAGATCTTCCTTCTGGCACCCAAGTGGTGTGTTATCAGTGTGGGAGGAGTGGGAATAATAATCACTAGTTCCTGAGAGACCCAGTGGAGTGATGATCTTATGGAAAGATGGGTCATCTTCAACGCTTCTGCAAGGTTCTTCTGCCAGCAGCTAGTGATGGAGGATCAGTTTCGACTCCGTGTACAGGAGCAGGATTACCAGTTCCATAGTAGACTGGGGGCTGGAGTTCTTCAGGTAGTTCAGGATAGGGTAGAGGCCATGGATGCAGTGGTCAGGCTTAGGGAGGACCAGTACATGGATCTCAGGCTGCTACACAGGGCCGCGGTACAGGCCAGACTTTTTCGGTAGAGCAGATTCACCAGGAGCAGGATCCCGGACCCTCTACAGTTGAGGTACGATCTTAGTAGCCTTAGTTTTATCTTCAACCCTTTTTTATACTAGTGCTTTGCATATCTTTATCTCTGTTGCTGTCGTGGAGAGCCTTGGGATCTGTATCTTTTTGTCTGTTGACATGTTGACTCTTGAGACGCCCTTGGGAATGAGGAAATCTAGCGTACGTCAGTGCAAAGAATTCCCTCTTGAGGTTGTAGGGTGTCACTTCTTAGGGGACCTCTATGTCCTAGAGATGACAGGCTATGATTTCATTCTCAGGATGGACTGGTTGGTTCCCTTCTAGGAAGTCGTCGATTGCTATCGCCGTAGGGTGAGTTTCGTATCACCAGACGATAGGTCTTTTCTTCATAGAGGTGAGTGGGATATCCGGGCGGGTAGAGCTGGACCCGAGCATCATGGGCTAGGAAGAGTTACAACCTAGATTTCTTGTACATATCTCGATGACTAGGAGACTTCACAGATATAATTTCCTCCAGTAGTGGATCGTTTTAGGGCTGTCTTTCCATAGGAGTTTTCAGGTTTGCCTCCGGATCGTGAGGTAGATTTCTTGATTGAGATTGTTCCCTTAGCAGGACCAGTGTCCATTCCACCTTATAGGATGTCTATGCCTGAGTTAAAGGAGCTCAAGAATCAGTTGGAGGAGTTGGAGGCAAATGGTTTCATCCGACCCAGTACTTCTATTTGGGGTTTGCCTGTCCTATTTGCGAAGAAGGAAGACGGCACCCTTCGGCTTTGTGTGGATTATTGGAAGCTGAACCAGTTGACGGTAAAGAACCAATATCCCTTGATGAGATTCAATGACCTCTTTGACCATATTCAAGGAGCCAGGGTGTTCTCGAAGATCAAATTAAGGTCTGGTTATCATCAGTTGTGCGTTAGACCATCAGATATACCTCTTACAGCCTTCAGGAGTAGGTATGGTCTATACGAGTATATAGTCATGCCGTTCGGTCTCACGAACACACCAGCAGTCTTCATAGCACTGATGAATAGATTTTTCCATCCTTACTTGGATTCCTTCATGGTGGTTTTCCTGGATGACATCTTGGTGTACTCTCACACTCGACACGACCATGATACCCATCTTGAGATCGTTTTGAGTACACTGAGGGTGCATCATTTATATGCTAAGCTCTCAAAGTGCCACTTTTGGATGGATGAGATTCAATTCATGGGTCATGTTATCTCAAAGATAGGAGTATCAGTAGACCCAGAAAAGGTGAGAGCAGTAGTTACCTGGGAGCAGTCGAAGAATGTCTTCGAGGTATGGAGTTTCTTGGGACTGGCTGGTTACTATAGGTGGTTTATACAGAACTTCTCATGATTAGAAGCACCGTTGATGGGCTTGACTAAGAATGGAGTGATGTTTTTTGGTCAGAATCCTATGATTTAGCCTTTCAAGAGCTGAAGGGGATATTTACTTCAGCACCAATTCTAGTTTTTCCAGAGCCAGGCAAGAGTTACACAGTTTTCTATGATACATCTGGCATCGGGCTTGGAGCAGTGCTTATGAAGGAGGATCATGTTATTACGTACGAATCCCGGCAGTTGAGGCCACATGAGAGGAACTACCCTACGCATGACCTGGAGTTGGCTACAGTTGTTCATTTTTTGCGTTGTTGGAGGCATTATCTTTTGGGAGATCATTTTGTGGTATATACTAACCACAAGAGCCTCAAGTACATATTCATGCAGCATGACATGAATATGAGATAGCAGAGGTGGTTCGAGTACCTAAAGTCCTTCGATTTCGAGCTTACCTATATTCCTAGGAAAGGAAATGTAGTGGCTGATGCACTGAGCAGGAGGACTGAGATACAGGCAGATCAGGTGTAACACCCCAAGAATTCATAATGTGTTATTTCTTCAAAATAATTCAATAACTTGCACTACACGCAACACCGAGTTCAATTGCACCATGACTTACCAAAAATCCATTCAAAAGAGGTTATGAATAGTATTAATTAAATTTTAAACTTTATATAATCCTTATAATTTTTCCATATTATGAGTATCTTAGACATAATGCAAGAACAAATTCATTTTCAGTATTACACTTTTATCAACTTTTAATAGTGATCACTTTTTAAATACAATATTTTAAACTTTTTGACTAAATGGGGACATCAAAAATATAAAATGAAACATCCCAAGCTTCCACGGTATGCTTTCTTTGAATAATACAGTAGCGTGTGTTGTACGCAACCTTGAGTTTTAACACACACCACAACCAATCAAACTAGCCGTTATGAATAGTAATATCTAATTTTTGAAATTATATATATTTTATATTTCAAAATGGACTTCATTTTTGGATTCGGAATATCTAATTTAGCCTAAGGTGAAATTTTGGTACTTTTCGAATAACTTTCATATTTTGATGAATAGTGAAAATTACTAAATTTTAATTAAAAACAACTTTTTTAATCAAAATAATTAATAGTGATAAATTATGAATTTGAGTGGTTTTAAAGTATATATAGAATATATTTTTACCATTTAATATAATGTTGGTCATTGGACATAATTTTACAATTAAACCGAACATAAACAAGTGTCAATCTTTTGATAGTTATTATCTCTTAAAAACACGCTTTTTGTTTTGACAGCGGGAATTAATTTTAAATTAATTTCTGCCACTTCTGTGTTTTGAATTTAGAAAAATGGATTCCATATTTGGAATCAGGATTTCCAAATTTTTTAAATAGGTAACTTTTATTTTTAGACATTTTGAATAATTACTGTGGTAAATATTTTATTTACCATGGTTGAGGGTAAATCTGGTAAATAAGGGTTAAAAAATAATATTATAATAATACTAAATTACCTTAAAACATGTCCTAGACTTATTGGTTGATACATGTTCGACCATAGGCATCTTTGGGTAGATTTTGGGACCCCATGGTGCCACTTGTAGGTGATAGGGACACTTTATTTTAATTAAGTTAAAATGAATACAAAAATGAAACAAGCATATAACTTTTAGAAAACCAATTTTTACATAGGGTTATATATGTTGATTTTAGATTATAAATATTAATTAGGAAGATAAAAAGATTTCCTACATAATGATATTTTATTTATAATTTTTAGACATTAAATAATTTATTTTATTTATGACACAATGATGATGCAGTAATTACTAAAATAGTGAAACATTAAATTAATTGATATTATAAATACACAAATAAATATAATATGAAACTTTTAATGAATTAAATTAATTTTATAGGATAATATGATATATTAGGATTGAATTAATGTTCTGTTTTCTAAGTAATCAATCTGTTATGAGTTTCAAAAAAATCAACTATTGAATAGTGTCAAAATTGACATAAAAGAGTTCTTAAAACAAATATTATATTATTAATTGATATTAAATTTATAAAAATATAAGGTTCGGCCAAGAGACTTATATCATGATAGGTTCATCATTAATGGACCACTTGGGGGTCGCTTGGATGTATATAGTAAGTTTATTAACCATATTATATAAAAATACAAAGAGACATTGTAAAAGTGAAACTAATTAACTTAGAGTTAATACTTAAATATAAGGTTAATATAAGTACCCAAACCTGTCTAAATTCTATTGGTTGAGTTTTTTTCGACCCATACCTACCTTAACCTTTGAATATTAAACTTTGGAGCCATTGGAAACCGATTATGAATTTATTATAAACTAATATCTCTAGCTTTTCCAAAGGTGCCCCTCACCCCTCTTATAGAAGGGCACTCCTCATTCTCATTTCTTCACACCATCAAAGCCTTTTGGTTCGGCCAAACTCTGCCCAAATACTCTCCCAACTTCCCTCACTACAACCTATAGGCCTTAGTTTGATCAGAAAGCCAACCTAACGAGCCCTTTTGATCAAATCAAAAGGAATAACCCGAATAAGAGGTAATGATTTCACCACACTTTTTCCAAGTTCATTTCTTCTTCCACTTCTTCTTCCTTTGTTGTTACCATTCTAAAATAATAACTCCAGAATCATATATATACTGTCATTTTATTATAAATATGGTACAACCATATTCACTATTCTATCCACCCTTTGAATAACATGTCACCATACATACGTACGCACGGCTTACCGTCTCCACGTCGTGGTGTAATTGTTATTCAATATAATATTATTTGTATGGGTATAATAATGATATGTAACTCATGTAAATAATAAATATAAAATGTTAATGATTCTGTATATATGATATAACAACCATTTATATATTATTTTAATATCAAAAGAATGATATTGTCGCTCGTGCGTACGTACGGACTACCGTCTCCACGAACGCGATGAGATTCATTCTCCATCGTATCCATTCAAGTATAATTATCATTTAATGATTTAAAAATAATGTTTAAGGACTTGATATCATTCTGGATATGAATAATATACCACCTTTCCATTACAAACATGGCTTACATAACAAAACATATAAAAGAAAACAAGTAAGTTAACACCCGAAACAACGATAATACTAAGATATTATTATCAAATCAATATTAAAAGATCATATATGATATCATATTAATGTATATGATTCTTGTATAATTTAGTAACAATTATTTAACCATTATAAAGGAGGGTAACCTACCCCAAGCAAGGAAAAGTACAAGGTAAGGGGTTTTCATCTCACTCCTTATTCCCGTGAGATTCATGCCATATTGCCACCATTACCTTTTGTGTGGTGTATGTACTGCCCATAATTATATTCTTTGTGTAATACACTCTAATTTATGTGTATTTACATATTCATTGAATGATACCTCTTTCATGGGTTGTATGTTTCATAAGTTACCAAATTGGTAAGGGTTATTTCACAATCTCTTCATTATCCGAGGTTGTTTATACGTAATAATCTACTGGGATCTCTTTATCATCCACATCCATGTTTCTTCAAAATGTATTTCAAAACATTTTTATTATTTAAAAGAATATGGGTTAAAGTAATTTATACCCTTGTTTGACTTTTTATAAGAGGAATCTTTCCGTCGTTTTCAAAACAGGGTCCTTTTTAACCTTTTCGACAGAATTAAGGTAAGAATGTTTTTTAACTTATACGTCGAGTGCGGTTATTTTCTGCCGTTATAAAATCTTCAAAGCTTTCCTTACAAGCTTATAAGAATATTTTCAAGAAAATGTTTTATTTTATATGGCTCTTAAATGCTTTCAAAAATAGAAAGAGATATTTCTCCAAAAAGTGTTTTGATTTCATCTATGTCAACATCCTTTGATGGATTTTATGCTTCTTTGAAGTTGATTTATTGTGATACAAAACTTCTATATTTTATTGAAGGTTTTGTGATATGTTTGACTGTGGATGTGCTATTTTTATACCATTCATAGTTTATGGTGAAATTATTGACATTTCGTATGCTAGTTTTAATACGAATGTTTATGTTATGTTTAAACCTTTTCATATGGGAATGCATTGGACTTAATATGTGACGGGTGGAGCCCGCTATAGCTCCTCGATGTATCGGTAGGTCTCATGAGACAAACTAGTGTCTTGGCACAAGTCCTTGGAAAAATCTTATTTGTAGTCTTGGCACAAGGCCTTGGCTATGTGGTTATGATAGTCTGGCATTATGCATTCCAACATTATGAAAGTGGTTATTGATATTGCATGTGATTATTCGATTAGTAGAATATCCATGTGAACAAGTAAATGGCATTATTTCATTTTACTTTTGACATACTATGTTGAAGTTCAAGTTTAAAAGGCTTTTGTTTTAGTAATTCATTGCCTTAAATGTTTATGCTTGTTTTGAATGTTCCGCTATATTGTTATCCTTACTGGGCATTTGAGCTCACCCCTTTTCTATGTTTTGTTTTTCCCAGGAAGTGAATATTAAATTATGATTGACCTTCAGGGATATTATGTGGAGATATGAGTGTGGATTATGGAGACATTATGTTGTTGTAGTAGTTTTTTAATTTTATGATGTAATGTAAAAATTATGAATATATCTAGTGTTTCCAAGGCTACTAAACCAATCGGTCTTTTGAGATTTGATCTTTCTTGTGATCATGCCAATGTTATGTAATAATGCACTGACTCAGGGTAACTAGGGTCGGGGCGTTACAGTTGGTATCAGAGGAAGTTTAGTACAAACCTTGGAAGCTAGATTTAGATAAACTCTGATTAGAGCACGTAGACCTAAGATGAAGTTTGAGGATTAGTATAGAAGAACTTCCTAGAATTTTGGTATTGTATAGATTTTGTGAGTTTTCTGAGCAATACATCCCTGTCTAGATACGAGCAGGTAGAGGCGGCTCTGGCACAGATGTACCTAGGGGTAAAACCCGAAAACACCACTTTGAGCTAGACTCGAACGAGAACTGGTGCACGACAACGGGCCTTGCTGCACTCTTGGTTACGACACTCCCGGGGGATATGCTTAGGATAATTCTCATTTTCTTTAGAAACCATTATGAAGGGTTTATGTGGATTTACTTCCTCAAAGGAGAAATTTTTATGATTATGGATTATATCCATAAACTATTTAATTTATGTTATGTGTATTACAAGTTTGGGTTTAGGTATTGTCATTCATAAACTAATCTAGTGTATGCCATTGTTTAGAAATGGCGCCCAATAGAAGGAATGAGAACTCTAGCAATGAACATGATACAAAGAGAAAGAAGGATCATATATTTTATAGTCTTAATCCAGAATTTACAAGAGAAATAGTCTCTCATGTATTATCATCATATGAAGAAATAATATCATGTGTTGATAAGAGAAGTAAAGAGTTTACTGAGTCCTATGGCTTTGAAGGAAAGTAAGAGAAAAAAAGGATGGAAGAGAGAAAGATGGATAAAGGGAAGAGGGAAAAGAAAAATTTTCCCATATGTGATAACTGTAGAAAGAAACACCCTAGAACTTGCCTGAAAGGAATGGGAGTTTGTTATAAGTGTGGAGTAAAAGGGCACAAAGTACGTGACTGCAAGGGTAAGAAAATGGTTTCAAATGTACAATGCTTCATTTGCAAGGAGTTTGGACACTACGCGAACCTATGTACCAGTCATCAGACTATGCCGCAAATGATGCTATTGGATAATAATCAAGTTATGATACTACCACAGATAAAGAGGAATGATTAGAGTTCTTATGTTGATTACGTCAATTGAGTGTACTTGTTATAATAATTATGGAGTATATAAGGATTGTACTGCAGTACTATTTCATTAAGGACTTGAGATTGTGTGGAACAAAGAAAAGTGACTCAATAGCTGGATAAATTTTTGGAAAATATTTGGTTGAGAGAATAATAAACCATAATATAGATCTGATACTGAGGTAGTGATTTTGGAATAATACATGATTGTTTTGGATAAATTATATTGGATATTCTTGACTACCTTGGAACTGATTAATGATTTGTATATTCCATCATTGTTGGGGTTTAAAACATTTTTGGACTGATGAAGTATATCCAGCATTCTATATGGAATAAGGGAGCATGAATGTAATCAATAAGGAATATGGTAACTCAGGATGTTTCAGTGTATTAAAAGAATACATGATGAAGGTATTCATATGCTATTATGGGGTAAAAAGGATCTAAATTATGTTTACCTTCCTTATAAATGTTGGACTGTGAGTTTGAACAGAAGAATTTTGGATAGTTATAGTTTGGATTATTTTGGATTGCCATAAAAGGACAACCCGTCGCGTCCGACAAGGCTGCGAGACTTGAACCCGAAACCGAAGGGCGACAAGGGTGTATCACCTACCACTGGACCACGAGATTTCCTGGATTAAATAATGTAGTTTTTATTAAAATATATTGTAGATGAATTATAAATTCGTTTATTTTGGAACCCTATACGAATAGTGTAAATATAATTTTTTACATTCTATTATCTTTTAGAGTGAAAGATGATTTTGTGGTAGAAATTTATTAATGGATAAAATCCTAATTATAAAGTAAGTATATCTCCTTATGATCTTATCCAATCTCATAAATAAATTCCTCAACATTAAGAAAAGCAGCTTAGAACAAAAATGTTTTCATAGATGGTACCTTAAATCATCACTAATTTATGGCTTTGGGATTGTTGGCCTTTTCATAGCCATGTTCTCTACCACTCTCCATCAGATAATTGATGGTTAGAATTTTCTTCCATATCCATATTTTCCTACATGGAACCCTAGTATGTGTTATTTTCGGTAATCTTCATACTTTCGACTCTTTATTTTAAATAGAGGCCTCATTAATTCATTTTTCGATGTGGGATTTCAACTAAGATATTTTGAAACGTCAAAAATGTGTTATCCTAATACCCTATGTTTTGTTGAACTGATGGTATTTCAAATCATCATAGATTGATGAATTTAAGGACCTCAATTTTACACTTGTTTGTGATTGATGACCTCAATCACTACCTATAAATATTTACATTTTTCCTCCAATTATATGTCTCTAATTGCCACCAATGTTCTCCTAATCGAGATCATAATTTGGTGGTGACCCTTTGATTTCTCTTATCCTCATATTAAGACTAAATTTTAGTAACCCAATTTCCGATGTGGGTTTTCCCACAAATATATTTTCTACTTTCAACCTTTTATTTTCGAAGAACAATTTCAAATTGCGATGACGCAATTTATTGAAGGAGGGGAGAATGTAACACCCCAAGAATTCATAATGTGTTATTTCTTCAAAATAATTCAATAACTTTCACTACACGCAACACCGAGTTCAATTGCACCATGACTTACCAAAAAGCCATTCAAAAGAGGTTATGAATAGTATTAACTAAATTTTAAACTTTATATAATCCTTATAATTTTTCCATATTATAAGTATCTTAGACATAATGAAAGAACAAATTCATTTTCAGTCTTGCACTTTTATCAACTTTTAATAGTGAACCCTTTTTAAATACAATATTTTAAACTTTTTGACTAAATGGGGACATCAAAAATTTAAAATGAAACATCCCAAGATTCCACGGTACGCTTTCTTTGAATAATACAGTAGCGTGTGTTGTACGCAACCTTGAGTTTTAACACACACCACAACCAATCAAACTAGCCGTTATGAATAGTAATACCTAATTTTTGAAATTATATATATTTTATATTTCAAAATGGACTTAATTTTTGGATTTGGAATATCTAATTTAGCCTAAGGTTAAATTTTGGTACTTTTCGAATAACTTTCATATTTTGATGAATAGTGAAAATTACTAAATTTTAATTAAAAACAACTTTTTTAATCAAAATAATTAATAGTGATAAATTATGAATTTGAGTGGTTTTAAAGTATATTTAGAATATATTTTTTCCATTTAATATAATGTTGGTCATTGGACATAATTTTACAATTAAACCGAACATAAACAAGTGTCAATCTTTTGATAGTTATTATCTCTTAAAAACACGCTTTTTGTTTTGACAGCGGGAATTAATTTTAAATTAATTTCTGCCACTTCTGTGTTTTGAATTTAGAAAAATGGATTCCATATTTGGAATCAGGATGTCCAAATTTTGTAAATAGGTAACTTTAATTTTAGACATTTTGAATAATTACTGTGGTAAATATTTTATTTACCATGGTTAAGGGTAAATCTGGTAAATAAGGG
Organism: Viscum album; assembly: GCA_963277665.1. Taxonomy (NCBI): domain Eukaryota; kingdom Viridiplantae; phylum Streptophyta; class Magnoliopsida; order Santalales; family Viscaceae; genus Viscum; species Viscum album. Next base: position 58,883,715 of record OY728123.1, read on the forward strand.
TTAAAAAATAATATTATAATAATACTAAATTACCCTAAAACGTGTCCTAGACTTATTGTTTGATACATGTTCGACCATAGGCATCTTTGGGTCGATTTTGGGACCCCATGGTGCCACTTGTAGGTGATAGGGACACTTTATTTTAATTAAGTTAAAATGAATACAAAAATGAAACAAGCATATATCTTTTAGAAAAACAATTTTTACATAGGGTTATATATGTTGGATTTTAGATTATAAATATTTATTATAAAGATAAAAATATTTCCTACATAATGATATTTTATTTATAATTTTTAGACATTAAATAATTTATTTTATTTATGACACAATGATGATGCAGTAATTACTAAAATAGTGAAAAATTAAATTAATTGATATTATAAATACCCAAATAAATAAAATATGAAAATTTTAATGAATTAAACTAATTTTCTAGGATAATATGATATATTAGGATTGATTTAATGTACTTTGTTCGAAGTAATAAATCTGTTATGAGTTTCAAAAAAAATCAACTATTGAATAGTGTCAAAATTGACATAAAAGAGTTCTTAAAACAAATATTATATTATTAATTGATATTAAATTCCTAAAAATATACGGTTCGGCCAAGAGACTTATATCATGATATTTTCATCATTAATGGACCACTTGGGGGTCTCTTGGATGTATATAGTAAGTTTATTAACCATATTATATAAACATACAAAGAGACATTGTAAAAGTGAAACTAATTAACTTAGAGTTAATACTTAAAGATAAGGTTAATATAAGTACCCAAACTTGTCTAAATTCTATTGGTTGAGTTTTTTTCGACCCATACATACCTTAACCTTTGAATTGTCAACTTTGGAGCCATTGGAAACCGATTATGAATTTATTATAAACTAATATCTCTAGCTTTTCCAAAGGTGCCCCTCACCCCTCTTATAAAAGGGCACTCCTCCTTCTCATTTCTTCACACCATCAAAGCCTTTTGGTTCGGCCAAACTCTGCCTAAATACTCTCCCAAATTCCCTCACCACAACCTAGAGGCCTTAGTTTGATCATAAAGCCAACCTAAGGAGCCCTTTTGATCAAATCAAAAGGAAGAACCCGAAGAAGAGGTAATGATTTCACCACCCTTTTTCCAAGTTCATTTCTTCTTCAACTTCTTCTTCCTTTGTTGTTACCATTCTAAAATAATAACTCCAGTATCATATATATAATGTGATGTTATTATAAATATGGTACAACCATATTCAGTATTCTGTCCACCCTTTGAATAACATGTCACCATACATGCGTACATACGGCTTACCGTCTCCACGTCGTGGTGTAATTGTTATTCAATATAATATTATTTGTATGGGTATAATAATGATATGTAACTCATGTAAATAATAAATATAACATGTTAATGATTCTTTATATATTATATAACAACCATTTATATATTATTTTAATATCAAAAGAATGATATTGTAGCTCATGCATATGTACGGACTACCGTCTCCACGAACGCGATGAGATTCATTCTCCATCGTATCCATTCAAGTATAATTATAATTTTATGATTTAAAAATGATGTTTAAGGACTTGATATCATTATGGATATGAATAATATACAACCTGTTCATTACAAACATGGCTTACATAACAAAACATATAAAATAAAACAAGTAAGTTAACACCCGAAACAACGATAATACTAAGATATTATTATCAAATCAATATTAAAAGATCATATATGATATCATATTAATGTATATGATTATTGCATAATTTAGTAACAATTATTTCACCATTATACAGGAGGTTAACCTACCCCAACCAAGGAAAAGTAAAAGGTAAGGGGTTTTCATCTCACTCCTTATTCCCGTGAGATTCATACCATATTGCCACCATTACCTTTTGTGTGGTGTATGTACTGCCCATAATTATATTCTTTGTGTAATACACTCTAATTTATGTGTATTTACATATTCATTGTATGATACCTCTTTCATGGGTTGTATGTTTCATAAGTTAGCAAATTGGTAAGGGTTATTTCACAATCACTTCATTATCTGAGGTTGTTTATACGTAATAATATACTGGGATCTCTTTATCATCCACATCCATGTTTCTTCAAAATGTATTTCAAAACATTTTTATTATTTACAAGAATATGGGTTAAAGTCATTTATACCCTTGTTTGACTTTTTATAAGAGGAATCTTTCCGTCGTTTTCAAAACAAGGTCCTTTTTAACCTTTTCGACAGAATTAAGGTAAGAATGTTTTTTAACTTATACGGTGAGTGCGGTTATTTTATGCCGTTATAAAATCTTTAAAGCTTTCATTACAGGCTTATAAGAATATTTTCAAGAAAATGTTTTATTTTATATGGCTCTTAAATGCTTTCAAAAATAGAAAGAGATATTTCTCCAAAAAGTGTTTTGATTTCATCTATGTCAACATCCTTTGATGGATTTTATGCTTATTTGAAGTTGATTTATTGTGATACAAAACTTCTATATTGTATTGAAGGTTTTGTGATATGTTTGAATGTGGATGAGCTATTTTTATACCATTCATAGTTTATGGTGAAATTATTGACATTTCGTATGCTAGTTTTAATACGAATGTTTATGTTATGTTTAAACCTTTTCATATGGGAATGCATTGGACTTAATATGTGACAGGTGGAGCCCGCTATAGCTCCTCGATGCATCGGTAGGTCTCATGAGAAAAACTAGTGTCTTGGCACAAGGCCTTGGAAAAATCTTATTTGTAGTCTTGGCACAAGGCCTTGGCTATGTGGTTATGATAGTCTGGCATTATGCATTCCAACATTATGAAAGTGGTTATTGATATTGCATGTGATTATTCGATTAGTAGAATATCCATGTGAACAAGTAAATGGCATTATTTCATTTTACTTTTTCCATACTATGTTGAAGTTCAAGTTTAAAAGGCTTTTGTTTTAGTAATGCATTGCCTTAAATGTTTATGCTTATTTTGAATGTTCCACTATATTGTTATCCTTATTGGGCATTTGAGCTCACCCCTTTTCTATGTTTTATTTTTCCCAGGAAGTGAATAGTAAATTATGATTGACCTTCAGGGATATTATGTGGAGATATGAGTGTGGATTATGGAGACATTATGTTGTTGTAGTAGTTTTTCATTTTATGATGTAATGTAAAACTTATGAATATATCTAGTTTTTCAAGGCTACTAAACCAATCGGTCTTTTGAGATTTGATCTTTTTTGTGATCATGCCAATGTTATGTAATAATGCACTGACTTTGGGTAACTAGGGTCGGGGCGTTACATCAGGAGGCCAGTAGTGAGTGGCAGGTTATGGCTCTGTTTTTTGAGATGCATTTGGAGGTGCACGACAGACAGGGGTAAACTTTCCTATCTTCTATAACTGTTACCTCTACGCTTCTTGACCAAGTTCAAATAAAGTAGCTAATAGATTCTAAAGGCCTAGTCATGTGAGAAAGCGTGTCCGGAGAGGACCCTCTTCCCGGATGGACCGTTGGTGAGGATGAGATCTTGTGTTTCCAGGGACGTGTATGGGTGCCGGCAGATATATGCTAGGAGATTATGAAAGACTTTCATTCCTCTGTTTGGGTAGTTCATCCTGGCGTCACTAAGATGTATTGTGATCTACACCGCCAGCACTGGTGGCCAGGTATGAAGAGAGATGTGGCTGGTTTTGTCATGAGGTGTCCCACCTGTCAGTAGGTGAAGGCAAGACACCAGCGGCCAGCAGGGATTTTGCAGCAGTTACCCATTCCTGAGTGGAAGTGGAATGATGCCACGATGGACTTCAGGACAGGGTTACCAAGATCTTCGAGAGGGAACAACGCGGTATGGGTTGTCGTTGACAGGCTCACGAAGGTTGCTCACTTCTTTCCTATAAAGGGGGACTTTGGTGTCGATGTGCTTGGACGGTTGTACATCCATGAGATTGTGGGCTTTCATGGGGTTCCAAGTACTATCATTTCAGATAGGGATGCCCGCTTTATGTCGCATTTTCTGGCAGGGGCTACAGACGGCCTTGGGTACACATGTACTTCTGAGTACAACTTACCATCCCCAGACAGATGGCCAGTCAGAGCGCACGATCCAGGTGATTGAGGATATGCTCCGAGCTTTCATTCTAGACTTTGGAGGTTCTTGGGAGAAGAATATTCCTCTTGTGGAGTTTACCTATAACAACAGTTTTTAGGAGACTATTTAGATGGAACCTTACGAGGCTTTGTACGGTAGGCCATGCTGATCACCTTTGTGATGGTTGGAGGCAGGAGAGGCATCTTTACTGGGACCTCGTCTAGTTCAGGAGACCTCAGAGCAGATAGAGTTTATTCAGAAGAGGATGGCTATAGCATAGTCTCGACAAAAGTCTTATGCCAATCAGTGGAGACGACCTTTAGAGTTCAAGGTCGGAGATCAGGTTTTCTTACGTGTTACCCTGAGGTTGGGAGAAAAGAGGATCAGGAGACAGGGTAATCATTCACCGAGATATGTCGGGCTGTTTAATGTTCTGGGGAGAGTCGGGCCAGTTGCTTATAGGTTGCAGTTACCTCAGAGATATCAGGCTATGCACGACGTCTTCCATGTTTCTCAGCTTCGATGCTATTTCTCAGACCAGTCTCATGTTATTCAACCCGAGGAGGTTGAGCTGGAGAAGGATGCATCCTTCGAGGAGCATCCTATCAGGATTGTAGATCGTAGTGCAAAGGTACTCCGGGGCTGGTCTGTTCCTCTGGTACGGGTGCTATGGCAGCACAACCATGTGTAGGACGAGACTTGGGAGAGGGAGGCCGATATGTGATCACAACGGTCAGAGTTTTTCAAAGTTTCTTCATCACTACCTTGTTAGGGAAATGAAGGGACAAATTTATTTAATGGAGGAAGTTTTTAAGAACCCAGAACTTATTTTTAGGTACGTTTTCCCTTTCTGGTCATTTTTTGAAAAAAGAGGAGTTTCTGGAAATTTTTGAAGTACACACCCTGTACTTTGTGGGTACACATTGTGTACTCCTTTAACACTTGATACCGTGTGCTGGTCATGTCCGAACCACACACACTGTGTGTAGGAGTGATGTGGAGGCCACTTAAAGTAGAGTATAGAAATGCTGAGTACACGCCATGTATTTTCTTTTTTTCATTAAACAGACCAGGGTCATGACTTTACCCCGAATACGTCTTCTTCTCAAGCGTCTTCGACCAAAAACGAGGGTACGGTCACATATCTTCTCCGAGCCACTGATCTATCACCTGCTGTCTGAATCGAACGTCGTCGATTGTGTTGGAACTGAAACGGTAAGCTCTCTCTTCTCCTAGATCTTTGTTTCCTAATTCCTCTTCTTTCTCAAGTTATCGGGGGTTGAGCGTTTTGTGAGTTTTTGTAGATATACACCATTCTAAGGAGAATGAATCCTCGTGGTTCAATTATATCGATATCCTAAGATCAAGTTAGGTGGTTTGTTGCCCTATGTTGCATGTCTTTGAGTTTTTGGTGCAAAAGTGCCAGATAACCATGTATCGGGTATCTCGGGTAAGGGTTTTGATCCTGTTTTTCTATCTGGATTAGATTTCGTGTATTCTTGAGGTTATTAGATGATTAATAATTTCTTGTTAGAATGTTTTAGGATCACCCCTTGGGTGTTTCCCTTATTTTGGCTATTTATCGCCATTTGTCTTAGGTTGCCTGTGAGGCAGACCTTGTGGAATTGCTTTCTTTCCTTGATATAGTTGATTACATGTATTGCCTACTGCTTATATGCTTTTAATTCATTGTATATATTAGAAAAGTAGTTTTTTGATCTTACTTAGGCTGCTAACAGTCGATTACGGACGACTAAACTACTCAGGGATTGTGAACCTGGTGCGGTAGACTAAAGGGGGAATTGATGATTAGGGCTTCCATAGAGAGTCTGTTATATTTTAGAATCATTCACAATACCTACGGGAATGGGACTTTGTGCTTCCTTAGAGTGTCCTTAGTTATGTATCAATACTATAGGGGGAATTGGACGTAAGTTTTTCCTTAGAGAGTCTATAGCTATCGTTGCAAGACCGTAGGAGAATTGACGGTGAGAGATTCCTAGAGTGTCTGTGCCTTTTTTTGTTTACTTGACTTGAGGGGTCCACTAGTGTGAGCCACCCAGAGAGTAACCATTATTACTGTTTTGTTGGTTGTGATGAGTCCACCAAGCTAAAGAACAAGATTGAGTTTTGTACTGCTTGTTGTTTAGGTAGTCTGCTGAGATACCTGTTGTGTTACTTACATTGCCTTGGAAATATAAGGCCGTTTGCTAGATTCCTTGGTTAATAATTAAATTATTGTATTAAATTAATTAATAAATGTGAATGGAGATTTATAGGACTGTTTACTTTTTAGTACTTCTGTTTCTCTGCTTCATTTATTTCCTTTACTTTTGTTATATTGATCACTGATAGTAGGGCACAGATCTTGTGGTGATTGCCTACTGGGATTAGTCTCACACCCTGTTTGGGTCCTACTTTTTGGCCCAAACTAGTTATATGGTTGCAGGTGTGGATAGGTATTTTTTCCCTTCTACTTTAGGTACATGATTTCTGGTTGGAGCTAGAGAGCATAAGACCATGCTTAAGCTTGTGATGCTGTTGGAGTTGCTGTTTACTTTTAGTACTTTGTTCTCAGTTGTGTTTCAGCATGTTGTTGTGTTTTTTGATTTCCTTAGATACTTGTACCTGCTGCATCATTTTCATCATTATTATATTATACATTGCTTCCACTGTTTAGTTTCAGTTATCATATGTTGTTTACTACATCCTCTATTGACTGTTATTTCCTTTTATTTGTATACCCTACCAAATGAGGGCATAGTTTCCCCAATGACTCACCAAGGCCCCCGCTGCTAGTCGGCAGCCTCTGGCATTTGGGGAAATGCGCTTGAGGTCATGTGGTGAACCAGGTATGGGGCACCAGTTGAGTGGCTCCAGATTCGGGTCGTTATAGGGATGTTCCACCTGATTCATGTTATTATTCATAACTCGAGCCAGTAGAGAAAGTAATACCATGAATTTTTGAGCACCTGCTTCCATCAAATCATGCATGTTATTTGTTCAATCATCAGATTGCCTATCACATTGGTTGTTGGAACGTGTTCTTCTATTTCCCACCATTAACTAAGAAAAAGAACGTATAATTAGAGGTCTTTAATAATTAGAAATTGAGCATAAAAAGAAACTTTGAACATAAAAGTATGAACTTATAAAGAAGAATTATATCCTAACTTTGGATTCCTTAGGTTTATATCTAGGATATCCTCAATCTATTTCTTAACTTATATTCTTATGGGATTCTTTTTGTCCGTTAATAACGGGTTGTACTAAGCTCATGAATCTACTGAAGCATATCCCTCAGGAGTGTCGTAACCAAGAGTACAGCAAGGCCCGCTATCGTGCACCAGTTCCCATTAGAGTCTAGCTCAAAGTGGTGTTTTCGAGTTTTACCCCAAGATACATATGTGCCAGAACCACCTCTACCTTCTCATATCTAGACAGGGAAGTATTTTCTTGATAAAACACTTACTCTATACTCACCAAAATTTTGGACTATTTTCTTATACTTAGTCTCATACTTAAGGTTCTCACTAAGGTGCTCTATTCCTAATCTCCAAAAATAACTAGACCTTCCTATGATACCAACTATAGTGACCCGAGCCTTTTTCAGGAAACATTTCATGATTTTAAGCACAATTAATCATCAGAGTAGAAGCCAAGGATAATTAATTCTAGTGTCTTGGAAGACTAGGTACATAAAATATGGAGATAAAAAACATCTTTATTTATTCTCCATAAAGATCTTCTAAATTACTTTGAGACCTTACATCTACATAGGGTACCCTGGGGAACACATGAATGAAGGGATGAGCTAAAAATCCAAGTAATGGACTGAACATAAGGATACATCTCAAGCACATGAGTTAGGAGGCATGAAATAATGATATCCAAAGCATGAAACTTATAAAATCATTTAATATAAGCGTGGGATCTTATAAATGTGGCAGAATCATAAAACATTTCATTAGTACGGGTCATGGCTAACCTCCAATCCCGTTTCCCATTTCAGTACGGGTCATGGCTAACCGCCAATCCCGTTTCACATCACATCTCATGAGACTTATCCTTACCCAATGCAGTGGAGCGCTATCTGGGAACACCCATCTCAACAATTTTATGAATATTCTTTCCACATAAATATTCTTACCACATAAATATTCTTTCCACATGAGTAATCATACATAATCAATTGTTCATAAATATAAGGTTACCCATGGAGAGAATTGGCTACCACAATCATGACATAAAGCATAACGAATGAGTGTATCATGAAAGTGTCTACGCAAGAAAAGGATTAGAACATACATGGATGCTCATAAGGTAATTTAGGCATAAAAAATCATAGGTGGTAACAAATATAAGTGACATCGCATAAGAAATGTATTTGAGAGACATTACCATTAAAAAATTTTTGTGTGGTTTTAAGGAAAATACTATAGAGATTTTAAAATAGTAAAGAATACATTCTTTTATATCAGACCAGAATTGAACCAAGAAGGTTTAAATAAAATAAAATAATTAATTTACTAAGACAATGATGTCTTAAAACAGAAGATAGAAGGCACTTTAAATTGTGTAAAAGTTTTGGAAGTTCCTTTGAAACAAGTGTGCTTATTGGGAAGTATCAAGGAGAGATTCACTTAAAAGCAGGTATATCCCCGAAAGATAATGGGAGGTGGATCTTGGAAAATCATTTTGGAGAATATAAAAAGAATTTTGAAGTCATAAATAAAATAAAAGACAACATCATTTTGGTAAAAAGAAAGATAGAGAAATCCGAAGGAATAAAGGAAGTTTGGGTAGAATCCATCATGGTTTATTGGCATGGTATCGGGTGTAACTAAAAGGGCTTGATGAGTGAGATAAGGGGTTTCTCATCACTTATAAAACCTTAGGGATGTATGGGGAAGGTTTATAAACATACCCCATCATTTTTTATCACACAAAAAGGCATATCATAGAGAAAAATCTTGCTTAAGAGTACAAAGGGGAGGTTCCGTTATATTAAATCTGTTGGTGTTCTCCACTAGTTATTAACAACCTGAATAAAAAAATTATGCTTATTAATTAGTAGTTCTAGAACCTCTTCTATATTCAATTTTTTTATTATAACCCTTTTTACTTCATTCAATGCCTTTTTGATTAGTTACAAGGTTCAATTTCATTGTTCGGGATAATTTGTTTACTTGGCTTTAAAAGTTCGGTTCACTTATATTCAAGTTTGGATTATATGAAAGATGAAAGTGGTTGTCCAGAATTAAAGTTATATTCTTTAGTTAATATACATGAGATTACATGGTTTTAATTTCAATTAGGTTACTTAGAGTGAAGTCGAATTATTATATATATAACCATAGTGATAACCGTTTTTGTTAATAGGCGGATTTGATTACAAAGAATGGGTTCTGCTTTATAACTTAATTCCATTTGCACCAAAGGATTACAGAAAGAACAAATAGGATATATTACATATATAACAATCTGGTTCAACCATAACAGAAATGGTTTCATGACCAGAATTAAAGATAATAATAGAAATTGATAAACTTTTGTCCTTGAATGTGCTAAATTAGCACATCTCAAACGATGCTTTCATTTCTTTCAAATAAAAGGGTGAGGAAAGGAGAGAAGATAATGAAATATAACACTATCATGAAGAAATCCAGTACATTTATGTTACTGGATTTATCATACTATTATGGTGAAGGTAGGTGAGGAAATAAATAAAAAATAAAAGAACTTAAAAGAAAATAAGAAATTGGGAAGAGGAATTTACCTCTTGAGACTTCCTCCTTTCAGAACCTCCTAAGGGGAAAGGTTTTGGTATTTTGAAATGGATGAGAGCTTTTGGACACGGGGGAGGACCTCGGGGAGATATTTTGGCAGAATAATTTCAAGGCACAAGGCTTGAGAGGAGTGGAGAGAAGAGGGAGTGAAGGGGGTTTTTATAGTGGAGGAGAGGCGAGATTTCATAATATTATAATAATTAATTTATTATTTCTTCCCAAGACAATTAATAGTAATTATTCCATGACCAAGAATAGTGATTTCATCATGTGATCCCAAACCAAGTGGTCTTACATCATCATAACATCATCGATGATTCAATTAATCCATTATTTAGCATTTATTGTGAATTATCGGATTCTACTATTCATAAAAAATTCAAGTATTTCAGAAAAATCCCAAAAATTCACCCTAACCATTTTTTGACATGTAGAATCCCAAAATGAATTCCATTTTTCAAAAATAATTTTCTAAATATGATTATTTTCATATTTAATTAAAATAATAATTTGTTATCAAAACCAGTTTTAAAACATTCATTAACTTAATCTAAAATATAGGTATATTGTACTTCCAACTTGAATATTATTTTTATACCACCATAGGTGAGGCTGCTATTCATTTGGGTATATAACTATTCATAATGGTATGTTACTATTCATAAGTTTAGATTACTATTCACCAAAAATTATTTTTGTTTTATTAGACTCTAAAGAAACATCTTGAACACAACAGTGTATGTCAGATTTTCAAAATTCCAAACACAGAAGTGAAAAACTTATGTTTGAAGGTATCTTATCACTTAGTAGTTAATTATGTTGTGTTTTAATGTGATTTTATGACATAATTATAATAATGGAATTTCCATTGAAAAACTTTGGGTCATCACATTCTTCCCCCCTTAAGAAATTTCACCCACGAAATTTCACATTACAAAATCAGGTGAGGGTGTTTCTCCTTCATTGCCTCTTCTGGTTCTCAAGTTGCTTCCTCAAACTTGTGGTTCCTACACAACACTTTGACAAGATAGGTTGTCTGGTTGCGTAGAACCTTATCTCTCCAATCCAAAATCTTTATCGGATGCTCCTCATAGGAGAGATCATCTTCCAGCTACACCACCTATGAGTTTAGTACATGTGAGGGATCCGGTATATACATCCTCAAGAGTGATACGTGAAAAACACCATGAACTCGAGCCATATTTGGTGGAAGTGAAAGCTGATAGGACATGACTCCTATGAATTCAAGGATCTCAAAGGGTCCAATATACCTTGGGCTTAGCTTCCCTTTCTTCCCGAATCACATGACTCTCTTCCATGGAGATATTCGAAGGAAGACTTTATCTCCAACGTCGAACTCAAAGTACCTTAGATGGTTGTAAACATAGCTATTTTTCTGAATTTGAGTAGATTTGATGTGTTTTTGGATGACTTGAACCTTCTCTGTCATCTCTTGAACAAGATCAGGTCCAAGTAGCTTTATTTCTCCAACTTCATCCCAACAGGTTGGAGTTCTACATTTCTTTCCATAAAGAGCTTCATATGGAGCCATATGTATACTCAAGTGGAAGCTATTGTTGTATAAGAACTCAACCAATGGGAGATGTTGATCCCATCCACCTTTGAATTCTAGAGAGCAGGCTCTAAGTATACCTTCAAGTGTATGAATAGTTCATTCAAACTGGCCATCAGTTTGTGGGAGATAGGCCGTGATGAAATTTAATTCAGTACTCAATGAATGTTGAAGGATCCTCTAGAATTTATATGTAAACCTTGGATCATGGTCAGAGACAATTGAGAGTGGAACACCATGCAGTCTCACCACTTCCTTCACATATATCTTTTCAAGTTGTTCAAGCGAGAGATCTTCCCGAATAGCGATGAAATGGGATGTCTTGGTGAGTCAGTCAACCACAACCCATATTTCATTATTTCCCTTCGACATCTTCGGGAGACCTGTGACAAAGTCCATAGTAACATTTTCCCACTTTCACATGGGTATAGGCAATGGCAGCATCATACCTTTGGAATTTTGTCACTCAGCATTAACTTGCTGCCATACCAAGCACCTTGATATATATTCTACAATCTCTTTCTTCATGTTATACCACCAGAAGTGTTCTCGGAGATCACGGTACATTTTGGTACTCCCATGATGGATAGAGAAGGTCGAGCTATGTGCATCATTCAATATATCCTTCTTTATCTCTAAATCATATGGTACACATAATCGTGTCCCAAATCTTACGACTCCTTCCTCATCAATTTTGAAATCGGAGGATTCCCCATTTTTAAAAGGTTCCACCCTATTCTGAATTTCCACATCCTTTCCTCGAGAATCCTTTATTTTCTCTAAGTGGGATGGTTGATCAATCATTAGAGAAAGGATTCATTATGTTCCTCACTTAATGATTCCCATCTCCATCCTTTGAAAATATAAGAAGATCAGATCCTTTTCAATTATAATCATTGATAAAGATGCATGATTCTTTCTACTTTGAGCTTCTGCCACCTTGTTTTCCTTACCAGGATGGAAATGGATTGAGCAGTCATAATCCTTGATGAGCTTTATCCATCTTCATTGGTGCATATTAAGCTATTTCTATCTGAATATATATTTGAGACTCTTGTAGTCAGTGTATATCTCACATTTTTTCCATAGAGGTAATGCCGCCAGATTTTCAACACAAAGATCATAGTCGCCAACTCTAGATCGTGCATGGGATAGTTTTGCACATGTATTTTCAGCTGCTTTGAGGCATAGGCTATTAGTTTATCATTTTTCATTAGCACACAACCTATTACTTTCTTAGAAGAATCACTATACACCACAAAGAGTTCTCCACTTGAAGGGAGTGTGAGTACCGGCGCAGTGATAAGCCTCTTTTTCAACTCCTTGAAACAGTCTTCACATTCCTGTGTCCATATGAACTTTACCCCCTTCCATGTATACTTGGTCATTGGGTTTGACAATCGTGAAAAGTTCTTCATGAATCGTTGATAATACCCAACTAGACCTAAATAGCTGTGGATCTCCACTACAGAAGTTGGCCTCGACCACTCTTTAATTGCCTTAATCTTGGAAGGGTCCACATATATCCCTTTCCTGGTGATAACATGCCCCAAGAATGATACTTCCTCTATCAAGAACTCACATTTACTGTACTTTTCATACAACTTCCCCCTTCAAAATGACTTTAACACAGTTTCCAAAGGCTCCTCATGTTCCACCTTCCTCTTGGAGTATATCAGAATATCATCAATAAAGACCACCACAAATTTGTCAAGGTAATCTATAAAGACTCTATTCATTAAATCCATGAAAATTGTCGGAGCATTAGTGAGCCTGAAGGGAATCACTATGAATTCATAGTGTCCATAACTCATTCTAAAGGCAGTCTTGGGAATATCTTCCTTCCTCACCTTTAGTTGGTGATATCCCGACAGAAGGTCCACCTTAGAGAAATAACTGGCCCCACGAAGCTGATCGAACAAGTCATCTATCCGTGGAAGGGGATACTTGTTCTTTATAGAGATTTTATTGAGCTCATGATAATAAATGCAGAGGGGCATTGATCCATCCTTATTCTAGATGAAGGGGACTGGAGAACCCCATGGTGAAGCACTCGGGTATATAAAACCCTTCTCCATATTCTCCTGTAATTGCTTCTTCAGCTCTCCTAGCTCTGCGGTGGCCATTCTGTAAGGTGTCTTTGAGATTGGAAAAGATCCAGGGATAAGTTCAATTGAGAACTAAATCTATTGGTCAGGAGGAAGACCAAGCAACTCTTCATGGAATACATCAGTGTAATCCCTCCCAATGGGCATGTCTTCAAGAATGATTCTATCCTTTGTCCCAATCATTTGAGCTAGATATGCTTTCTCACAAGGAAGCAGTATCCAAACTTGAGAAAAATATTCTAAAGGAGACTCATCTTCTTCCTTACACTTGTAAAGAATCAGAGGATGCTTCAAGATGTGAAAAGTGATCTCCCATTCCCGAAAATTGATGTTGTCCTTGTACAAAGATAGCCAATCCATTTCCAAGATAGCGTCAAATTCCACTAAAGGAAGTATGACAAGATTTTCTGGGAGGTTCAGTCCACAAACATTAACCGAGGAGGAGTTATAAACCATGGATGCAATAATTTCCCCATTCACTGTTCTCACAGATAACTTTTCCTCCAAATTTTGGGGTGGTGTTTTAAATTGTTCTACTAAACTTGCAAGATATTAAAGAATGTGTAGAACTAGAATAAAATAGTACGTTCGCTATTCTTGAATGAAAAATAAGTGTACCTGTCACCACATCGTTTTCCGGCTCCACCTCAACAGTAGTGATAGAATAATCCCTTCCTTGTTGGCTTGGAGGTTGTTGTTGATTGCCTCCGACAACCCTTGGCTTAGGGAAATTGTTCACATAATGACCAAGATCCTTGCAGTTATAACACTTCTCTGCAGGCTGAGTGTTGTTCTGAACCTTCCTTTCTTCTTCAACATTAGCGTTATTTTTCATATCCCTTCGGAAGTTCTTGTCCAAATGACCGAACTTTCTGCATTTGAAGCAATTCTTGGTTCCCTTGATACAGTCATCAAGATGCTTCTTCCCACAATTTTTGCAAAGGGGAAAGTGAGGCTTCTTTCCATCATGGGATTTGTTTGATGAATGAACCTTCTTGTTCTCCATTTTATGCTTCTTTTCACTATGCCCATGAGACCAGTGAGAGTCTCCAATCTCCATCTCAACCTCGAGGGCACAACGAACAATCTCCTCATAGCTGTCGAAGTCTCGAATCGCCAAAACTTTTCATAGACTCATCTTTAGTCCGCTAATGAAGCAATCCACCTTGCTCTTGGTGTTCATGACAAAGCCATAGGCATACCTTTCAAGCCTTGTAAAGTTCGCTTCATATGCCTTGATAGACTCATCTTCCTTCTACTTGAGTCCAAGGAACACTCTTTCCATCTTGAGATGGAGGGTTTGAGGAAAATATTTTTTGAAAAACATCCTCTTGAATTCCACCCATTCTATGAAATTAATTTCTTATTGGGACTTTGTATTCCTGATCAGTGTCCACCAATGATCAGCTTCCCCATCAAAATGATATACTTCCAGTACAAATTTTTCTACTTCCAAGCACCGGAGGATAGAGAGAATATTTTCAATGGAGTTAATCCATTATTCTGTGAGGAGGGGATCAGAAGACCCGCTAAACATGGGAGGCCTTTTCCGCATGAAAGATTCTACGATAAATTTCTCTTTCATCGGAGGAGGGGGATGTTCCACCTAATTCAAGTTATTATTCATAACTCGAGCCAGCTGAGCAAGTACTTCCATGAAGTTTTAAGAACCCGCTTCCATCACATCAGGCATGTCATTTGGGAAATCATCAGATTTCCTATCACATTGGTTGTTGGAACATATTCTTCTATTTCCCACCATTAACTAATAAAAACAGTGTATAATTAGAGGTCTTGAATACTAATCTATTTAGCATAAAAAGAAACTTTGAACATAAAAGTATGAACTTATAAAGAAGAAGTATATCCTAACTTGTGATTCCTTAGGTTTATATCTATTATATCCTCAATCTATTTCTTAACTTATATTCTTATGGGGTTCTTTTTGTACCTTAATAATGGTTTGTACTAAGCTCATGAATCTACCAAAGCATATCCCTTGTGAGTGTCGTAACCAAGAGTACAGAAAGGCCCGTTATCATGCACCAGTTCCCATTCGAGTCTAGGTCAAAGCGGTGTTTTTGGGTTTTACCCCTAGATACATGTGTACTAGATCTGCCTCTACCTACTCGTATCCAGACAGGGATGTATTTTCTTGATAAACCACTTTCTCTATACTCACCAAAATTTAAGACTATTTTCTTATACGTAGTCTCATCCTTAAGGTTCTCACTAAGGTGATCTATCCCTAATTTCCAAAAACAACTAGACCATCATTTGATACCAACTATAGTGACCTGAGACTTTTACATAAAACATTTCATGATCTTAAGCATAATTAATCATTAGAGTACAAGCTAAGGATCGTTAAGTCTAGTGTCTTGGAAGACTAGGTACATACAAAATGGGGCTAAAAAAATCTTTATTTAATCTCCATAAATAGCTTCTAACTTCCTTTTATCCCTTACATCTGCATAGGGTACCCAGGGGAACACATGAACAAAGGGATGAGAAAAAAATCCCAGTAAGGGAATGAACATAAGGATACATCTCAAGCACATGAGTTAGGAGGCATGAAATAATGATATCCAAAGCATGAAACTTATAAAATCATTTAATATAAGCACACGATCATATAAACATGGAATCATATAAATGTGGAAGAATCATAAAACATTTCTTTATTACGGGTCAAGGCTAACCGCTAATCCCATTTCCCATTTCAGTACGGGTCAAGGCTAACTTCCAATCTCGTTTCACATCGCATCTCATGAGACTTATCCTTACCCAATGCATTGGAGTGCTATCTGGGCACACCCATCTTAATATTTTCAGGAATATTACTGCCACATAAATATTCTTACCACATAAATCTTCTTTCCACTTGAGTAATCATACATAATCAATTGTTCATAAACAAAAGGTTACCCATGGAGAGAATTGTGTACCACAATCATGACATAAATCATAACCAATGAGTGTATCAAGAAAGTGTCCATGAAAGAAAGGTATTAGAACATACATGGACGTTCATAAGGTAATTTTGGCATAAAACATGGTAGGTGGTAACAAATAGAAGTGACATCACATAAGAAATGTATTTGAGAGACATTAGCATTAAAACATTTTTTGTGCGGTTTTAAAGAAAATACTATAGAGGTTTTAAAATTGTAAAGAAGAAATTATTTTATATCAAGCCAGAATTTAACCAAGAAGGTTTTCATAATAAAAATACTTAATTTACAAAGACTTTTGTGTCTTAAAATAGAATATATAGTGCACTTTAAATTGGGTAAAAGTTGAGGAAGTTCCTTTAAAACAAGTGTGCTTATTGGGAAGCATCGAGGAGAGATTCACATAAAAGGATGTATATCCCCAAAAGAGAATGAGAGGTGGATCTTGGAAAATGAGTTTGGAGCATATAAAAATAATTTTTATGTTCTACATAAAAGAAAATACAACATAATTTTGGTAAAAAGAAATCTAGAGAAACCCGAAGGAATAAAGGAAGTTTGGGTAGAATCTGTCATGGTTTGTTGGCATGGTATTAGGTGTAACTAAGAGGGATTAATGAGAGAGATAAAGGGTTTCTAATAACTTATAAAACATTAAGGAAGTATGGGGAAGGTTTATAAACGTACCCCATCATTTGGTATTACACAAAAAGTCATAGCATAGAGAGAAATCTGGATTAAGAGTAAAAAGCGGAGGATCCCTTACCTTAAATCCGTTGGTGTTCTCCACTTGTTATTAACGACCTGAATTAAAAAATTAGGAATATTAATTAGTAGGTCCAGAACCTATTCTATATTCATTTTATTTATTATAACCCTTTTTAGTTCATTCAAAGACTTTTTTATTAGTTACATGGTTCAATTTCACTGTTTGGGCTCGTTTGTTTACTTTGCTTTAAAAGATCGGTTCACTTATATTCAAGTCTGGATTATATGAAAATGAAAGTGGTTTTCTAGAATTAAAGTTATATTTTTTAGTTCATATCCAAGAGAATACATGGTTTTAATTGTAATTAGGTTACTTATAGTGAAGTTGAATTATTATATATATAACCATAGTGATAACCGTTTTTGTTAATCGGTTGATTTGATTAGAAAGAATGTGTTTTTCTTTATAAATTAATTACATTTGTACCAAAGGACTAAATAACTAAAAATAGGATATATTAAATATATAATAATCTGGTACAACCATAACATAAATTGTTTCATGACCAGAATTAAATATAATAACAGAAATTGATAAATAGTTGTCCTTGAATGTGTTAAATTAGTACATCTTAAACGGTGTTTTCATTTCTTTCAAATAAAAGGGTGGGGAAAGGAGAGAAGATAATGAAATTTAAAACTAGCATGAGGAAATTAAATTACATGTATGTTACTGGATTTATCATACTATTATGGTGAAGGGAGGTGAGGAAGGAAATAAAAAAGGAAAGAACTTGAAAGAAAAGAAGAAATTGGGAAGATGAATTTACCTCTTGAGACTTCCTCCTTTGAGAACCTCTTAAGGGGAATAGTTTTGGTATTTTGAAGAGGATGAGAGATTTTGGACATGGGGGAGGACCTTGGGGAGTGATTTGGGCAGAATAATGGCAATGGAGAAGGCTTGATAGGAGTGGATAGAAGAGGGAGTGAAGGAGAGGTTTTATAGTGGAGGGGGGGGGGGAGGGATTTCATAATATTATAATCATTAATTTATTATATCTTCCAAAAACAAGGAATAGTAAGTATTCCATGAAAAATAATAGTTATTTTATCATTTGATACCAAACCATGTGGGATTAAATCAGCATAACATCATCGATGACTCAATTAATCCATTATTTAGCATTTATTGCGAATTATCAGGTTCTACTATACATCCAAAATTCAAGTATTTCAGAAAAATCCCAAAAATTCACCCTAACCATTTTTCATCATGTAGAATCCCAAAATTAAGTCCATTTTTCATAAATAATTTTCTAAATATGATTATTTTAATATTTAATTAAAATAATAATTTATTATCAAAACCAGTTTTAAAACATTCATTAACTTATTCTAAAATATAGGTATATCATACTTCCAACTTGAATATTATTTTTATACCACCATATTTTAGGTTACTATTCAATAGAGTATATCACTATTCATAAGGGTATGTTAATATTCAAAAGGGTAGGTTACTATTCACAAAAAATTATTTTTGTTTTTTTACTCTAAAAAAAACATTTTGAACACAACTGTGTCTGTCAGATTTTCAAAATTCAAAACACAGAAGTGATAGACTTATGTTTAAAGGTCACTTATAACTTAGTAGTTCATTATTTTATGTTTTCATGTGATTTTATGACATAATTATAAGAAGGAAATTTCTATTGAAAAAATTTGGGTCGTTACACCTTAGCTATGTGAGGATCTGTATCACCTCCTAACCTAGGAGGTCATTGTCTCTAAAACTCATTCAATGCACTGAGCCTGTGTGTATACTATATCGGTAATTCCAATAGGAACTATTTATCTCTGGGTGGTGGTATCATTGGTACACCACCAGGAGGTTCTATCTCTGAAAATGGTCCCTGCACCGATTCCTTATCGCTTGATGGACCATCCTCTGGGTCATTCCCAAGAATCATGGCTCACTACCTATATGGAATAGTCTTGAAATAAAACAAGATATACCCTGTTCAATAGAGTATAACTAGTGAGCTGACTTTGACTCAATAAAAACATGAGAACACACTAAATTCCTATATGATGAATGAAGCATTGATTTCCCCCAACAACTAGAGTTTTCATTTACTGAGTCAGAAAGTAGAATTTAAGGTCCTGGTATGTGGATACGTCAGGCACCACACCAATATTAGTTTCCCTATCCAAAAATATGAACTCGAAACACATAACACTGTTTCCCTAAAACAAAATTAAAACCTAACACCCTTTGATTCCACTCTATCATGACCTGTCCCCCAGGGCCCGTGTGATGACTATCCCAATCCCGTCTCCCATAGGCCAGGGGATGGAGACTAGTGAAAAGTAAGTATATCCCACAAAGGGGAGACATTTAACTAAGAACATGTACACACACACCCATCTCCGTGTAAAAAGTACTGAAACTAAAAACACTTGGTAAATAGACATGCATCCCACTAAGACAAACACTAAGAGTAAAAATAAAAATTTTAAAAGTAAACATGCTAGAATATAAGCCCAATTGAAATAGAAAAGTAAAAATCCAAGATCTTATCTACAGAAAACAATAACTAAATAATAGTTACAGTAAGTTGTATGAATGTCTCTGAAGTGTACCATGTCAGGCGGGTCACCTTGAAGCGCCTCTTGTCTCTGGCCCACCATGGACTTCATCAAAGGTGTTGATCATTTGAAAAAGACATGAAACGTTCAGGCAAATCCCATGCAGGGGTGAGTAGAAAAAATACTCACTAGGGACTTCAAAACACAAACTTAAACCAAAAATTAATACACAAGGAATAACAGTAAAGAGGTACACTGAGTTTTTCCTCTAAGAATTACAATCAAGAGAGTCATTGGAGTCACCTCACACCAGGATGCATATAATAAGAAAGTATATACAGATCGAAATCCATCAATACATGAAGTCTCCACAAGATAACTACTATACACCTCCAAAAGATACAAACTCTACATCTTCGTAGGAGACCAACTTTGCACCCTTATAGGAGACTGACTCTGTATCTTCATAGGAGACCAACTTCGCACCCTTGTAGGAGACCAACTCCACACCCTAACAGAAGACCAACTCAGTGTCATTATAGGAGACCAACTCTATGCCATCACAGGATACCATCTCTATGCCCTCGCAGGAGACCAACTCCTCATCTATATAAGATACCAACTTTGTGTCTTTGCATGAGACCAACTCCACGTCTTTTCCACAGCCCGTCATAGGATTTTTTTCCTTAGCGTTCTCATTTATAAATCAACTACTCCTCAAGCCAGTAGGTTGTATTCCAACCTCCACAAAAGAAAATGTAGAGTATCCGAAAAGGATAACCTCTTCATCGAGGGTACCAATACTACAAATTGCTCCCCAAACGGACACACGGTTTGAGAGTTATGGGAATTTAAGTAAAAAGGGGTCGGTTGGGTCTAGTTCTGGTCCGACGCGGTCAGACCAACCTGACTAGACCTTACCCGGGTCCTGACTTACACGACCCAACCTCCTTGAGCGGGCCGGTTCATTCCTCCCAGACATAGTGATTGCCGCATCCCCTCCATCTCCATGCGGATGGTCGTCGAGCCGACCTCTTCTCCTTCATGCAGTTTGTAGGACCTCATATCTACTGGTCCAACATGGTAGCTTTCCATGTTGCCGATCCACACCATCCTAGCCTGTCGTTCCCATAGATTCATATCATCGTGGGCCCCTCCAGCATTCATTGGTGGCAGTGGCTCCCCTTCTTGTGGGTCGCCACCTTCACTGTGGTGGCCTATTTTTCGAACTGATAAGACCTTCATGATCCTTGGGTCACCATCTTCACTACCACGAGCTCCAAATCTTCTTGTCACCACTATTGGGGTCCAACCACATTTGGAACCACCCCTAAAAACATGCCACGACCACGAGGGTCTTTCAATAAAGAATGCAAGAATGAGGAAGAGAGGCAAGCACAAGAACATCCTTAGAATGGACCTTGGCCCTATTCATGTCAACCTTGGCCCATTCATGTTAGTAGGATTACAAAGAAGGAAAATCATCAAATCTATTCCCTTTAATCTCATTGTTTATTCATCATGCAAGAATGATCGAACCATGAATCAACCTGTTCGTGGGTTGGTCTGCGTTCTTCATTGGAATCAAGAATGGGGAATGAAATACTATGAAATAAACCAGATACCTGGAAAAGGGATCAGTCGAAGGAGAGAATCATCATTAAAGGCGATCTTTCCAAAAATGTCCTCGATATGTCGTCCATTGATGTTTGTCGTCCATCTTTTCCTATGATAGGGATTACTTCACCTTACCTTAATGAAACTTTAGGGCTCTAGGGAGAATTATCCAGCCTTATGAATTCTAACACTGTTCCCTACCTCTGATTAATGGAGGAAATATGTTAATTTGTTTCATTATTGTAAACCCATATCAACGTTTCCATAATGCTGCATTGCAGCATCGCTAAGTCGTCACATCACAGCGCTGCTGAGTCACTGCTTAACATTGAAGAAATAAAATAAAATAAATTTTTAAGTGTATTTTATTTTTCTCTTAAAATGTCAATAAAGTATGTTTTGCAGCCGACCTCCGCTGGCCGATGTTATGCCCCACCTAAGGTAAAATCGCTATTCTGAGCTTAATAGTGACTTTATATTTCCAATCCTAAAACCTATTTTAAAGTTACTAAAGTTGAAAACATGCAATATTTTTAATAAACTTAAAAATACTTCAAACTTTTATTCCAGGCACCCTGGGCCTCAGAACCACACGCTATCTCAGTGCCTGGACTTAAAAATATACCATATAATTTACAAAAAATTTACATGGAAAATATAGAACATTATATTTATATTTCTTTTAAAACATCCATAAAATTACTTTTCCATCCTACCTACACTAATCGTTGTTAGGTCCCATATAAGATAAAATTTCTATTCTAAGCTCAACGGTGCCCTCATATTTCCGATACGGGCACCCATTTAGAAGTTACTAAAACATCATGTATGCACAATTTTTAATAAACTTAAAAATTGTTCAAACATATACTTTGGGCACCCCGGGTCTCATAATCGCGTTCCCTCTTAGTGCATAGTCTCAAAATAATCCCAAATAATATTCAAAAATTTACATAGAAAATTTGGGACATTACAAATGTAACTTTCAAGTATTAAACCTTTAATTAACAAGAAAAATTCCAAGGGAAAATTTATTTTATGGGGGGTACAGTGTAACCCTAGAAGTTTTTTATTAATTATTTGTTTGAATAAATTAAATTTCATTGAAGGTTTCAATTACACATTACACCATGTTATGCTTGATTTACATGCAACACCATGTTAATCTTTCACTACAACCAACACTTAGATTAGATTTCAGTACAAAAAACATTAAGTTTGTCTTGTGTTAAACACAATACAAAGTTCCTTTTATAGCTTTATTTACACCAAATATAGAGTTTTACCCAACAAAAATATACTATGTGTAACACCCTGAGTTTTAAGGAAATATATTTTTTGAATTAATTTAAACTTTTTTATATTTTTCATTTCTTTTAACACTGAATATAGCTCGTGTTATATGAAAGTACTAAGTTTGGTTTTCAATGCATGCAACACCAAGTTAATATTGCACTACAGATAAAACTTAGATTAGATTTTGATACAAAAAACACTATGTTTGGCTTGTATTATACATAATTCTGAGTTCCTTTGATTGCATGTGTTACATATAAGACATAGTTTTACCAAACTACAATGTACTATTAATAGTAATATTAAAATATTATTATAGTTTTCACCTGGTCGTTAGAATGATATTTATGAATAAGATTAATTAAATTATGAAAATATGGTTTAAACATATATATAATAAGTATTATTTGGTGACCAATTAACTAAAAATGAATATAGAACCCTTTGTAAAATATAAGAAACCTATTGCTGGAAAACTATATTTATGTTATCAAACACGTTTTACCTCAATAAATTAATTAAACCACTTTTGATAAATGATTATAATGATATATATATATATTATATCCAGCCAACTATTTCACATTCATCTTATGTGTTTTCTAGAAAATATATAATAATAAAACCAATTTTCGCATAAAGATATATATTTGTTTTCTAAAAGGTAATTTTATGGCCATTTAATAGAGGGAATATTTTAAATATAATTTTTGAAACTTTTATAAATTATATTTTATAAAAGAACTTAATTTTTGAAATTTTAAAGTCAAAATTATCCAAGGTTAAATTTTTGGTATTTATCTGAGAAGTTTCATTTTTTGATGAACAGTCAAAAATAATGAATTTTAATTGAAAATTACATTTTCATCTAATTTATTTATATTGTAAAATTATATTTTATATTGGCTTTAATGTATATTTATATAAATATAAAACCTATTAATAAAATTTAGTTAATTATAATCAATTTAACATTTAAATTGGTTATAAAAATATTTCATAATTTTGAACATTTTCACTTTAAAAAACCATTATCTTGTCCTGTCTGTGAGAATAATTTTAAATTAAATTGTGCCAATGATGTGTTTAAAAATATGAGAAACTGATAAAATATTTTAAATCATAATAATTTATAATTTATAGTAAGGTAAAATTATTTTTTGACCAAAAATATTAGTGAATGTAATTAAAATTAATTACAAGGATTAAGGTAAAAACTAGTTTACTTAGTAGTTAAACTTTAACTTAAGGGGAAAAATAACCTAGAAAAGTGTAAAAAAGATATTTTCGAGACATATTTAGTCCATATAATAAATTTATAAAAAATAGACCATTATTGTAGGCACATGATGTAAGGGAGACCGCTCAACAATGATTGCCTCTTTGCATTTACAAAAATGTCACTCCTCCTCCGCTATAAAAGGGAACTCACCCCCATAACATATTCACACATATCAAGAACATTTGTTCATACAAACCCTAAAAAAATAACATCCTAAATCACCTTCTATAAACCTATAATCCTCAAATTGGATATAAATCCAACCATTGAAGCCCTTTGGTGCAAACCAAAAGGAGTTACTTGAAGAAGAGGTAACATACTTCATCAAGCACATTTTGTTTTATTTCTTTCTCCCCCCATTAAATTATTCTTATTAAATTATTAAATAAAAAAATAAGTATCCAAAATATAATTATTGTGTTGTTATTTTAAATTTTATACCTCCAACTACACACAATTCTATTAAATGGCATACACAATCATCGTTCATGTGTATGACAGACTACCACCTGTGAACTGATGTCATTCGTTCTTCCCTTACTACCTTTAACGGTTGGTAATAATGATGTAATTAATATTTTTATAATATATATATATATATATGATATTTATGGTGTATTTATGATTATATAATTATTATATAACACATACCTTCATTATTTCCATTTTGTGGGAATACAATAAATTCGTTTGTGGGTGTGTGGACTACCACCTCCTCAATTTGATGCGATTTGTTCAAACTTTACATGGAATGTATTAAGGATGAGTTTAGAAAAATTATATGATATATATGAAATATAAATGAAAATTTAATTATAATATATATACTTATATATTTCATTTACTTTATTTATTTTAATATGATAGGAAAACAGAAATAACGTTTATGCGCACGTACGACCTATCGTCACAATGCACAATGTATTCCAATTCATATTTCTATATTTTATAATTTATTATAAATAATTATTTAAATAATATATATGATATTTATGTCATATTTCAGTATGGAAATAATAAAAACCTGCTCTAAGTAATAGGATCAAGAATAGTAATTCAAAACATATATGAAAAAACAAAGTAGTTATTACCCAAAACATAACTTTATAATGAAATTGTTAATAAACAAGTAATATAAAGTAATAATAAAATAATATATGGTATTATATATAAAAATATTATTATTTGGTGAATTTATAATACAATTATATTTATTTTAAAATAGTTTTCAATTTTTATGAATATATTCAAGACATAAGGTATGAGTTTTCTCATCTCACTTTTACTTCTTTGAGATATATTCAATATTCAACATTTTTATTTTTGTGGGGTGTATATACACGCCTATTAAATTTTCTATCATGGGTAAAAAAATTTAGTGATATTATATTTTTAAATTGATTTTATTATTTCATGGAATTCATGAAAAAGTTACTCAAGTAGTTAGGGTTTTATAGTATCACTCTTATTTCTGCGAGAGTTATGCATTATTAAAAAATCATTTAATTAGTGTGGTGTATATACTTTAAATTAATGTATTATATTATTATTATCCCTAGATTTATGGTTTTTTATATATCAATTTTATAATATCTTTTTCATGGGGTTTCATGGTTCAAAAGTGACCAAAATGGTAAGGTAAATTTGTCACAATTTTCCTTCTTTGAGACACATATTTTGTTATGCACATATATTTTTTTTACAAGGTGTATGTAATAACATTTGAAAAGTTATATCATGAATCAAATTATTTTAATGATATTTTAAGATTAATTAAATTTTATTCTCTCATGGGGATTTTGATTCAATGTTACCGAAATTGTAATAGTAAAAATTTAAAATCTCATCATTTATCTGGATTATTTATGGTTATGTTTCCATTTATGAAATATTATGAGCCATATCTCAAGAAATATCATGTTTTTTCTTCTCCTATGGTTATTCATGATATATTAATGTATTGTTACCATTGGTTCCACTTTTTTGAACTTTATATGATTAAGAAAACGTTTTCAAGAAAATATGGTGTTATCTCTCTCTTCAATTAGAAATACATTTTATTCAAAAACCTTGTTTTCTAAAAATGTTTTATTGTTTTTTCTAATTGATATTTTAAGATAATTATTTGGGAAAATTATTTTCAAAAGTTTTAATGTTTTAAATCATTGAATTTTTTTTTAATTGCTTATTTATATTTTTTCAAGTTTGTTTTTAATGAAAATGGTTTTCAAAATGTTTTATGATTTAAAAAAATTTCAAAGAGGAAATGATTTTTTCATCAAGAAACATCTTAAATAATTTTTAAAGATTAATTTATAATTTTTCAAAGTGGTTTTAAAAGGAAAGGATTTTGAATTTTTTTATATTTTAAAAATTGAATTTCAAAGAAAGTTTATTTCACTTAAGAAATGATCCAAGTGATCATTCATAATACTCCAATATATAAGATGAATTCTTTTGATATAGTTTATTATTTATTGGGGATGTGATCCAGGGACACCATTATTATTATTTATTTAAATGGTTTATGTTTATGATGACATGTTTCATATGAAACCCATTTCTCATCCATGAGTTATACCATGATAAAACACTTATGAAAATCACTTCCTTTCAAGGGTTATTCTGTGATTAAATGATTATGAAACCTATATATTTTACATAGGTTTTGATATGATAATGTTTTTATAATACCCATTTTATTTTATAGGTTATGATATTATGAAATTTTATGATATTTTGGCACACATATGTATGATTTGATTATGTGATGGGTAGGAACTATATATACCTATAATGAATATGGTAAAGATGGATGAATAATGAGTATATATGTTATGTATGAAACTTATTAAATGATAAAATAGTTACGAGTGAACCTTATTATCTATTCACAATGTTTCATGTGAACCTAATTACATGTTTATAATGTTATGCATAGACCTCATTTCATGTCCATAAGTTCATACATGAAACTGATTATAGTTTAACAATTTTATTCATGAACATGATTACATTATCACAATGTTATGCATGGACCAAGTTTCATGTCCATATGTTTATGTGTGAACCTGATTACATGTTCAAAATTTTATTAATGAACCATATTACATGTTCACAATGTTATTCATGGACATTTTTTCATTTCCCTATGTCTATTTGTGAACCTGATTATATGTTCACAATTTTATTCCTGAACATGATTGCATGTTGAAAATTTTATGTGTGGACTTCGTTGCATGTCCGTAAGTTTATGTGAGGGATTGATTTCAAGTCCTTAACTTAATGAGTGAACCTTTTTCTATTTACACAGCTTCAAAATGTTATAAGTAGATGTGTATTCCATGAGTCTATATATTATTTCAATGTTATTCTCTAATGACTCATGTTAATTTATTCCTTATGATTCATATCTTACAAACTTCCAAACTTTATGCCATGACTCTTGATTTTGATCTTTGATATGAAAGGTATGATATTATAATGTTTTTTTCATGTTATTACACCATTATTATCATGTAGTGCTTATATATCTCCCTTGTTTACCATTATTGAGAATCTAAGATGACTGCTTTATTCTGTTTTCTTTCCCCGGGTTATAAAGAATGGTTTTAAGTAGGAGCACGAAAGGGGGAGATCTTTAAGAGATATGTTGGAGATAATTCAAAAATATAATATATTGTGTTTCCATGTTTCCAAAGACACTAAACTATTATAGTCCTCTATCATGTACATTTTTAATGTGATGAATATTCATAAAAAATGATGCAATATCCATATATGTTAAGATTGTATCATTATAGTTTCTATCAAAGGAAAGGTTTAGTCAACCTTGGGAATCTAGGATAAGAAAGATATAGTGAGATCCACAGGGATATTTATAAGTATATGTATAGGGATGTATATAAGTATAATCCTAAGGTGTTATAGATTTAAAATTATGTGTCCTAATTTAGGTATCCTATAATTAAATTTTCATGATTATGTATTTTTCTACAAAGATAAGTGTTTCTCACACTATGCTTTCTGGTGTTAGTCAATAACATGAAATAGAAGGAACTAGGTTAACATTGAATTTTTTAGATGTGGAAATTATGTATGTTATAAAAATAAATATCCTAACTGTAAACCTCATGAAGAGAATAAGGTAGGTGGAATGAGTATTCATTATATTGCTGAAGATAAAGAGAATGAAAAATAAAATTGAAAAGTATGGAACATTCTAGCATTATTTTTTACATTAATTGTAAGAATCATGATTATATGGATATTTTGTAACCTTAATACATGATTCATATTTAAAATTATAGTAAAGGGGTATTATGGAATAAGATGATAAAGCCTAAGTAATGAGTTAGGAATAAATTTGGATTATTAAAGTGTATATTTATTGGAATTAAAGAATTTTGTTATATGTATCATGAAGTATATGTTTTTAATTAAGGATTTAAAATGATTTTTTTAATAGTTCTAATGACATATAAAATTAATCTAATGGAAATTTAATATTTTGTTTAAGGGAAGGTAACCCTTAATATGTTCCAAATGTTGAGAAAAATGTGTTTAGCTTGGATAAAGATATGATTGATGTGGATAAAGTAAATTTGATAGTATTGATTACTAGGGAATTGAGTATTTATATGTTTAAAAAGTGGTCTATATTATCATGGATGAAGTTTACAATATTTTTATTTTATAAATATATCCTATAATATTTTAATAAGAAATAATTCATGTTTTTAGTATGGTTTTATGATAACTTATGTTATTACCATGTTTCATTAGAAAAAATGATAATGATATTACCATGTTTGGTATGTGATAACTGAGAGATAAATTATGATATATGGGGGTATCAATGTTATGTTTATTTTGATAAATTTAGTGTCCTTATTTCTAATGTTTTGGATTTAGATATTTCTGAAGGGTAATAATGTTAACCATTCATGGAAATTTTATGTTAAACTTCATATGAGGTTTTATAGATTAAAGTATTATCTTTCCATATAGGATTTATGAATAATGGATAACATAAAATAACCACTTTTCTATGATGAAAAACAAATACAGATAGAATGAAAAATTTTGATATTTATGGATATCGTGATCTTCTAATGCTTCATTAATGAACAATTCACCTTCATTTTGTTTATTAAGATATAAAATGGAAATTGATCAAGGCACATCAAAGGGTGAGACTAGGCTCAAATCAAGTAAGTAAACATTCTCAAGAAAATTATTCAACTTTAGGTAAAGGGTATTGAAATAACATGTTGTCCCGTTATCATCATTTTTTGTGATATTAATTACCTTTTTCAAGCCTCTTTGGTTTATGAGTTTTTGATCATTAACATTCTCCAGTCCAAGTTCTCTATCACACTCCATCAGAACCTGATAATTATATTTCTCTTCTATGTTAATGTTTTTACTTTCCACCTATGTTCTATGATGTGGAAACCAAGTTATGATTTACTTTGGGTAACCATTATGTTTCTAACATTCCCTTTTTAAATGATGTTTTAATATTCATTTTTATAATGTGGGTTTCTATGAAAGGAACTTTTAAGAGTTAACCTTTAAAGACCCAGATCAATCTCAAGGGAGAAATTGATTTTAAGGGGGTATAATGTAACACCATAATATTTTGTAAAATATTTTTTTTCTATTTTATTTGAACATTTGAATATTTTTTATTTCTCACAACACTAAATATAGCTTGTGTTATACTTAAGTAGTAAGTTTGGTTTTCATTTCATTGAAAACCAATTTAATATTATGCTACACACAACACTGATATTATCTTTTAGTACATTCAACACTAGGATTGTCTTGTGTTAAACACAATTTCAAGTTCCTTCTATATCTTGTGTTACACGTAAGACCTGGTTTTACAAAACTATAATGTACTATTAATATCATTGTTAAAATATTATTATAGTTATCACCTAGATATTGGAATGACCGTTTTGAAAAATATTAATTAAATTATTAAAATATGGTTTACACATGTATATAAGAAGAATTATTTTGTGACCAATTAACTAGAAATGAAAATAAAACCATTTTGAAAATATAGGAAATATTTTTATGGAAAATTATATTTAATCTATGAAACATGTTTTAACTCAATAAATTAATTAAACTTCTTTTGAAAAATGATTTTATTGAAATATATATATATATATATATATTATATTCAATCAACTATTTAACATTCATATTATGTGTTTTATAGACAATAGATAACAATAAAACCAATTTTATTCATAAAGATATATATTTTTTCTAAAAGGTAATTTTAGAACCTTTTAATGGAGAACCTATTTTAAATATAAGTTTTGAAAATTTTATAAATTGTATTTGGAAAAATAAACTCCATTTTTAAATTTTAATGTCAAAATTTTCTTAGGGTGATTTTTGGTATTTTTATAAGAAGTTTTATTTTTTTACGAATTGTGAAAACATTGAATTTTAATTGAAAAATCATTTTCATAAAATTTATTTATATAGTTAAATTATATTTTAATTTTTTTATAACTATATTAAGATAAATTATAAATTTATTAAAAAAATAGGTAATTGGAATTAATATCAGATTGAAATTGAATATAAAAACATTTCTAACTTTTAAACATTTTCATTTTAAAACCTGTTGTCTCATCCCATATGTAGGATTGATTTTAAATTAATTTATACCACTTTTATTTTTAGAATTTGTAAAAATGGCTTCAATATTTTTAATAAGAATAATATATAGTGTCTAGTAAGGTAAACTTAATCTTTTACATTAAATAACAGTGAAAGTAATTAATATTAATTATAGAGATTAAGTTAACAAAGAGTTTACTTAGCGGTTAAAATTTAACATAAGGGGCCAAATAACCTATACACATGTATAAAAAAATTGATGGAAATATTTATAATATATAATTAATTTTATGGAAAATATACCATTTTCAGAGGCACATGATGTAATGGAGACCACTCAATGGTGTTTTCCTTTTTGTATTTACAAGGATGTCACTCCTTTTCCATTATCAATGGGAACTCACCCCCTCTCACATTTCAAAACCTCTAAATCCCATTGGATCATAAAAAAACTAAACAAATAATATAAATAATTCCCTAATATTAGATTATGAGCCTCACATTTTTCATAAATCAAACTATGGAATCCTTTTGGTTCAAACCAAAGGGAGTTACCTGGAGAAGAGGTAACATCCTTCATCTAGAACTTTTGTGTTATTTTCTTATACAACTATTAAATTCTTATTATTACATGATTATATAATAAAATTAGTATCCTTAATATAATTATGTGTTGTTATGTTAATGTTTCTACCTACACGTACACACACTTCTATAAAATGGGATACACAGTCATCATTCTTGTGTATGGTGGACTATAGCCTCAAGAACCAATGCCATTCATTATTCCATTACCACCTTTAAAGGTTGGTATTAATGATGGAATAAATATTTTTTAAATACATATATATATATATTATATTTATGTTGTGTTTATTCTTCTTTAATTTTTTTATAACTCATACCTTCATGATTTTCATTTTATAGGAATTCGATAACTTTGTTTGTGGATGTGTGGACTACCACCTCCTTAAAGTGATGTGATTAGTTCACACATTGCATGGAATGTATTGAGGATGGGTTTATTAAATTTATATTATATATATGAAAAAATAATTCTACTGGTATAATAATAAATATATATATATATACACATATATGTCATTTGCTTACTTTCTTTCAATATGATAAGAAAATGGAAGTAATGTTTTTACATACGTACGACCAACAGTCTCCATGAATGGTGTATTTCATTTTGTATTTGTATCTTTTAAATATTATTATAAATATTTATATAAATAATATATATGATATTTATATCATGTTTTAAATTATTTAAATAAGTAAATCATTATTTAATTAATAGGATCAAGAATAACAAGTCCAAACATATACGAAAAAAATAGTTACTACCAGAAACATAACTTTAGCATGAAATTTTCAATAAAAGGATAATATAAATTAATTATACAATAATATATGATATGATATATAATAATATAGTTTTGTGGTATATTTATAATAAGATTATATTTATTACACATGAGTTGTGAACATGTATGAAGAAAGTCATGACTTAAGGTAAGGGTTCTCCCATATTACTTTTACTTCTTTGAGATATATGCTATATTCCCCACTTAGTAAGGGGATTTATAGTCTCACTCTTATTTATGTAAGACATATGAATTATTCATAACTTTTTTATTTTGCGTGGTGTATATAATTACTATAAGAGTATAATAATATTATTATACTTAAATTTATATTAATTTACATATCCACTTTATGATCTCTATTTTTTGGGGTTTTACAGTTTAAAAGTGACCAAAATGGTAAGGTAATTTTGTCAAATATTTCTATCTATTAGACACATGTTTTGTTATGAACATTTATTATTTTACAAGTTGTATATAATTCCATTTGAAATTTTATATCATTAATCTAATTATTTTAATGATATTTTAAGATTAATGTAATTTTATTCGCTCTTGGGGATTTTGAATCAAATCTACCAAAGTTGTAAGAGTTAATTTTTATTTTCCCATCATTTATTGAGATTAATTGTGGTTATACTTACATTTATGAAATAGTATAATCCATCCCTAGATAAATATAATGAATTTTATTCTCATATATTTATTCATGATATCATCATTTACTATTACCATTTTTTCAATTTTTTGGTAATTAATATGATTAAGAAATTTTTTAATAAATTATGATGTTATCTCTCTCTTCAGTTAAAAATATATTTTATTCAAAAACCATATCTTCTAAAAATGTTTTAAATTTTTTTTTAAATTCTATTTTAATATAATTTTCAAGAAAACGTATTTTAAAAATGTTTTATGTTTTAAAGTGTCGAATATGTTTTTCAAATCTTCATTTATAAGTTTTTATGTTTATTTTCAAATAAAAAAAATTTCAAAATGTTTTATGTTTTAAATAGTGTTTTTCAACGTGGAAAGGATATTTTCCCTAGGAAATTTTTTAAATTATTTTTACTAATTAATTTATATGTCTTCAGAGTGGTTTTAAAAGGAAATTATTTGGAAAATTCTTTATGTTTTAATAATTTATTTTCATAAAGGTTATTTCGCTTAATAAATTCCCTAAGTGATCATTAAAAAGAGTCCTAAATATAAGGTGAAATATTTTGATATAGTTTTATTTAAATTGTAGATTTTATCCATGGAAACCATTATTATTATTAATTATAAGGGTTTATGTTTCTGATGACAAGTTTGTTATGAAACTTGATTCTCTTCCAGGGGTTATACCATGATAAAAAACTTATGAAACTCACTTCCTTTCATGGTTTAATATATGATTAAATGATTTCCAAACCTATATCTTTACCACATGTTATGATTGGATAATGTGTTTAAAATACAGATTTAATTTCATGGGTGTTAATATTATGAATTTTTATGATATCTTGGAACACATATTTATGATTTAATTATGTGATGGGTGGGACCTATATCTCAATAGAATACATTGGGTAACAATGGATGAATCATGAGTATATATGTTAAGAATGAACCTGATTACTTGTTCACAATGTTATGATTATACCTTATTACATGTTTAAAATGTTATGCATGAACTTGATTACATGTTTCAATGTTATAACTGGACCTGGTTTCACGTCCATAAGTTTTTACATGAACATGATTACATGTTAACAATGTTATGCATGAACCTAATTACATGTTCATAATGTTATTCAAGGACCTATTTACATGGCCATATGTTTATGTGTGAACCTGATTACATGTTCATAATGCTATGATTGAACCTGATTACATGTTCGAAATGTTATTCATGGACCTTGTTTCATGTCCATTAGTTTATGTTTAAATTTAATTACGTGATCATGATGTTATGCATGAACCTGATTACATGTTCACAATGTTAAGTGTGGACCTAGTTGCATGTCCATAAGTTTATATAATGGCTTAATTTCATGTCCTTTTACTTAATGAGTGAACCTTTTTCAATTTATACATGCTCAAAAATGTTATAAGTTGATGTATATGACACAAGTGTATATCTTATGCCAATGTTATACTCTCAGGACTCATATTCATTGATTTTATTATTATTCCTATCTTATAAACTTCCAATATTTATGCCAGGACTCTTGATTTTGGTGTTTGATTTGCAGGGTATGATCATATAATGTTACGGTCATGTTATCATACCCTTATGTTCATTTCATGCTTATATATCTTCGTTTTTTACCCTTATTAAGAATCTGAGCTCACACATTTATTATTTTTACTTTACCCAGGTTATAAAGAAAAGGTTTTAAGTAGGAGATCTAAAGGGAAAGATATTTAAGAGACATGTTAAAGATATTTTACCATGATAGAAGATTATGTTTCCATGTTTCCAATGAAACTAAACTATTACAATCCTCGGGCATGTACTTTTGTAATGGGATAAATATTCACCTAAAATTATGTCATATCAATGCATGTTAATCCTAGGTTGTAATACTATGAATATTATTTTTAAAATATTGTTATAATTATCACCTAGCCATTGGAATTAAGGATGTGAATAATAGTAACTATATTATGAAAATATGGTTTACACATGTTTATAAAATGAATTATATGATTATCAATTAATTATAAATTAAAACAATAACCAATTGAATATAAAGGAAGTGATTTTATGAAAAAACAATTTTTATGTCTATAGAAGAATTTTATATTAATAAATTAAATTAATAACTATCAGTGAGATATATTCATTAAAATTAAATTTTATAAATTCAACCAATTTTTTTTAATATTCATCCAATATGTTTTATAGATATAAAATAAGAAAAAACCCAATTTTAGGCATAAAAAGTTATATTTTTCTAAAAGGTAGTTTTGCCGCCTTTAAATGGAAGACTTGTTTAAAAATAATTTTTGACAATTTTTTATTTTTTATTTTTAAAAATAAACTTCAATTTTTAAATGTTAATATTAAAATTTAATTTGGTTGAATTTTTTATATTTTTTTGAGAAGTTTTATTTTTTTGATGAATTGGGAAAAAATTAAATTTTAATTAAAATCATTTTTTCATATAATTTATTTATATAGTTAAATAATATTTTAATTTTGTTTTCATGTATATTTTGGTCAATTATAAATAAATTAATATAATTTATGTCATTGGAATGAAATTCATAATTTAATTGGATATAAAAACATTTCAAACATTTAAACTTTTCACTTTAAAAACCTATTGTCTCATCCTGTTGGTTGGATTAATTTTAAATTAATTTATGCCACATATGTGTTTAAAATTTTAAAAAATAGATTCCATATTTTAAATAATAATAATTTATAAATTATGTAATGTTATTTTATTTTTTTCCAAATATATTAGTGAAATTAATTAAAATTAATTATTGTGACTAAGGTAAAAATGAGTTTACTTTGTGGTTAAACTTTTACTTAAGGGGAAAAATACCCAAGAAAAATTTTAGAAATCGATTATATAGAAATATTTCTACCATATCCTCAATTTTATATAAAATGGACCATTATTGGAGACACATTATGTAAGAGAGACCTCCCAATAATGTCTTCCTTTTTATATATAAAAGAATGTCACTCCTCCTCCACTATGAAAGGGAACACTCCCACCTCTTCAAGCCTCTAAATCCATTTTTATCATTCAAAAACATCAAAAATAATATCCAAACATTTTTACTCTCAATATAGAATCCCCACTTTGTTCATAAATCAAACCAAGCAATTGCTTTGATTCAAACGAAAAGGAGTTACCCAAAGAAGAGGTAACATTTTTCAACGAGTTTGTTTTTTTATTTTTCCACACCTTAAATTAATATTAAATATATATTATATAATAACCTCTATATAATAAATATAATTATATTTTATTATTATAATTGTATTATCTACACCTTCACACACTTCCGTCAAATGGGATACAAAATCATCATTTATGTGTACGACGGACTACCGGCTCACGAATCGATGTCGTTCTTTCTTCCATTACCACCTTTCAATTTTGGTAAAAATCATGGAATTACACATTTTATATTATATATTATATATTTATGATTTATTTATTCTTATGTAATTATAATATAACACATACCTTCATTCTTTCCATTTTTTTTGAATAAGATTACTTCATTTGTAGATGTGTTGACTACCACCTCCTTAAAGCAATGTGATTCATTCACACATTACATGAAATATATTAAGGATGGGTTTAGTAAAAATATATGATATATATGAAATAGTAATTATACATTAATTATAATATATATGTATATATATTTCATTTAATTTCTTTCTTTCAATGTGATAAGAAAATGGAAACAACGTTTTTGTGTACGTACATCCTATCATCTCCATGAACGGTGTATTTCATTATTATTTATATCTTATATATATATATATATATTATAAATAATTATATGATGAATATATATTATATTTATATCGTTATTTACATTCTTTAAATAATTAAATTTTGATCTAATTAAGAGCATCAAGAATAACAATTCATAACATATATGAAAAACAAAGCAGATATTATATGAAACGTAACATTAACATGGAATTGTTAAAAAACAGATAATATAAAGTCATAATAAAATCATAAATGGTATGAGATATAATAATATGGTTATGTGGTAGATTTATAATATGCTTATATTTATTATACAGTAGTATTGAATGTGTAAGAAGAATGTTAAGACTTAAGGTAAGGGTTTTCTCATCTCACTTTTATTTCTATGAGATATAGGCTATATTCACCAGTTATTCTTTTTTGGGAGTTTATATAATTATATATGAAATTTTATATCATGAATTTAATTTATTTAATGATATTAAAATTTTTAATTGATTTTATTTTTTCATAGATCTCACCATTGAAAAGTTACTCAAGTAGTAAGGGGATTTCAAGTCTCACTTTTATTTCTAGGTGACTTATGCCTTATTCACCAATTGTTTATTTTATGTTGTGTATATATGATTGAGGAATGTATTATATGATTATAATATATATATATATATATGTTTTTATATTTACTTATCCATTTTATTATCTATTTCACATAGTTTACAGTTCAAAAGGTAAAAAATTGGTAAAGTAATTTTCTCTCAATTTTCCTTCTTTGAGACACATGTCATGTTATGAACCTATATTATTTTATGAGGTGTATATAATACCATTTTACATGTTATATAATGAATCTAAATATATTAATTATATTATAATCTTCATTTAATGTTATTATATGATGGTGATTATAATTCTAAGTCAGTAAAGTGGTATCGGTTTATTGCTACAATCTCAACATTTATTGGGATTTGTTACAACTATGCTTCAATTAGTGAAATATTATGATTCATATCTCAATAACACTTATTAATTTTATTATTCTATTTTTATTCATGATATATTAATATAATGGTTCTATTTTTTCACTCTTGTACATCAAAAAACTAATAAGGTTTTTTTAAAAAAATTGACCTTATTTATCTCTTCAGATAGAAATCTATTTTTCTTATAAAAACATGTTATATAAAAATGTTTTCAATTTTTTTAAAATTAAATTTTAATATCAATTTCAATTAAAAGAATTTTTTAAAAAATGGTTCATGCTTTTAAATTTTTTAAATGGTTTTCAAAGCTTCCTTTATAAGTTATCAAGGTCACTTTCAAAAGAAAAAGGTTTTCTAAATTTTTAATGTTTTGAAAAGAATTTTTTAAGTGGAAAGGATATTTTACTGAGTAAATGTTTTAAATGATTTTTAAATATTTTTTTATAAGTTTTTAACGTTGATTTCAAGGAAAAGGATTTGGAAACTGTTTTATTCCTTAAAAAGTGATTTTCAAGGGAACGTTATTTTCTTTATGTAATAATCCATGTTATCATTCAAAAAACCTCTCCATATAATATGAAATAATTTTATATAGTTTATGATTCAATGGGTATATGATCTATAAAAACCATTCTCGTTCCTTGTTAGAGTGGTTTATGTTTAATATTTCATGTTTTTTTGAAACATGTTTCTCTTCCTTGGGTTATTCCACGATAAAATGCTTATGAAGACCATTTATTTTCATGGGTTATTCTATGATGAAATGGTTATGAAACATATCTTTTCACGATCAGACCCTACCCAGGCTCGAGCCGCAACTACCCCAATCCTGCCTCCATAGGCTAGGGGCTGGCGACCAACACCGAAGGCACAACTACTCAGGGATGCCTTTACCTAAGTACCTGTACACACACAAGAAACACAATCAATGTAAATGTGAAAAGTAAAAGAAAAGAAAGGTACCAACTTCTATAAATAACCACAAGAGTGCATTTACCTCTAAATAGTTCAAATTAAAAGCTAAAAAGTAAAAGGGGCAAAATAAACGCCCAACAAGAAAACTGCCACAACCCAGCAACAGGTAAACAAAAGAAAGCATCTGGAAGGGTCCCCCACCTGGAACCCGACTTGGACCACCGCACACATTCCAAGATCCTAAACTCCTAAGCTCCACTGAAGTCACGACCATCCTGTCTGTCATCTGCAAGGGCACACTATGTGTGGGAAAATCCCAAACAGGGGTGAGTATAAAAATACTCAGTAGGATACCCCAAAGGCTCAAGGGAGCAACAAAGGAGGTACCAAAGGGTGAGCAGTAGAGAGAAAAGGAAAAATAAAGGAGTACAACCGAGAGTACAGTAAGGAGTAACAATAGAGAGTCTAGCTCAACCCAACAAGAGGAAAGAAGGTAGAATCGTCCAGACACAAGGATATGGAAACGGTGAGAAGATGAACTTCTCGTCGATTCTTCGCTACCTATAGTAGGAGAGTAGAACCGTACAACCACGAGAAGATAGACACGGAAAGCACGTGGCATACCCTGTGCGTCTTCGCCTCTTCTGGAAGGAGAGTAACCAAACCCAAGAAGTGGGTACTAGGACAAGGTATATACATATACATATGCTCAACAAGAAGCCCGAACAAGGTTGTAAGGGGATCTCCACCCCGTAGCTCAGCCCAAGAAAAGTGAGTCGACAACAGTCCCAAAAGTAAACTCCATTGATGCCCAGAATCCCGCATGTCTTCCCCGAACAGCAAGTCAAGGGGGTTAAATAACCACACCTCGAAACTATCCGCTTTGGGAGGCACTGGCTCACCCTCACGGTTTTAGGTCGCATCGCAAGGACGCATCTTGGTGGGGAAAGTGCCCCTCGTACTTGAGAGTTTTGGGGGAATGTCAAGCCACACCTCGTCATTGCCCCGAAGTCGAGAGATCTCCTCAAAGTCAAAGTTGTCACATCGCTGACCCGTACACAGGAGGGTCCCGCTCCGGTAGTCATAGAGTAAATCCATAGACTAGCCTAGTAAAAATGACTGAGCCTGAAATGTCAACGGGTGACCCACTGCCCAGCCCTGTTGGAGGGTAAACCCTAACAAAATATCGGGTGACCCACTGCCCAGCCCTCCTGGAGGGTAATCCCTAATACATAATTAGGTGACCCACTGCCTAGCCCTGCTAGAAGGTAGACCTAGAATAAGCTGACATGCGACCCACTACCCAGCCCTATTGGAGGTAGACCTAGAAGAAGTCGACGGGTGACCCACTGCCTAGCCCTGCTGGAGGGTAAACATGAATCAAGATGAAGAGAGACCCACTGCCCAGCCCTGCTAGAGGGTAGACCCTCAAGAGCCACCAGGTGACCCACTGCCTAGTCTCTGTTAGAGGGTAAACCCGGAGAAGTCAATGAGCAACCCACTGCCCAGCCCTGTTGGAGGGAAGACCTGGAAGAAGTCGACGGGTGACCCACTGCCCAGCCCTGCTGGAGGGTAAACCCATAACTGCTTTATCCCTCTCTACTGAATGGTATAACACTGGCCAACCAAACACACAGTGCATATCGTGAAACCACCTGACTCTGGAACAAAACTAGGGGAAACTACTCAACCCTGCTGATCTAAACCATTAAGCACAGAGCCAGGGAAAAAACTCGACCCTGCTGGTCAACAATCGAGAACAGAGGGGCCCTCTACGTCGTGAGAGGTCAAAAATATGCAAAGCAGAACATGACATGCACCTGGGGCCCACACGACGTGTGGCCCCAAGTCAACCCCAACCAAGCGCACAAACATTCTCAGGTACAAACATCCACGTGTACCTCCTAGTGTTCTCACTTACTCCCAGAGTATGCCACATCTCCAGCCAAAAAGGCTAACGTGAACACGGCACCCATCATCAACTCGAAGGCGTAAATGTAACAACTCAAACTTTCCACTTCAACGGCTGAGGCATGACCAACCACATCTCTTTAACCACCAACATCATTCTCCCAGGAGTGCACGCGATCACACGCCAAGGTTCCGCTACAAACACTGGAGAAGAACGGCCACCAGGGCACCATTCATATTTCCACATTTAATAAGATCACGTATGAGGCTCCGCTCGCCTGAATAGATTACACCATTGTAATCCCTGCGGAAAAATACGTGAGATAGACTACTTACTCGCCCGAAACAGTCAACCGGTGAAAAAGGTACTATTCACAGGAACAAAGCAGTGTGGGGCCCACCCCAAGATCCTGAAACTGGACAAACGGATCACACCACTGCGATCCCCTTGGAAAAACACACGGGATTGACTACTCAATTGCCCAAAATGGACACCTGGTAAAAAAGGTACTATTCACCATAGTCAGGTCGGGTGGGACCCACACCACATACCCGAAAAAGGTCTGGTGAACTACGCCATCACAATGCTCTCAGAAAAACACGTCAAATTGACTGCTTACTTGAGTGCAACGGATATCCGGAGAAAAAGATGCATTCCGGCGCACCGCACACAAGCGGTGCTTCGTGGGACCCGCATCCCGGTCCCAAAGCGCTGCCAACACATCCCACCATTGGGATCCTCTCAAAAAAGTACACAAGATGGACTATTCACTTGTCCAAAATGGCCACCTGGTGATAAAGCTGGAAAATCGTAGTCAACTCCCAAAACAACCCTCGTGGGGCCTGCACCATCGTGCTAAGTTAAAGCAGGCGGATTGTGCCATTGCAATGCCCTCGGAAAACACCCAACATTGACTACTCGCACGCCCCGAACGGACGTCCAATGAAAAGTTACAGAATGCTGCTCGCAGCTCAACAGATGGGCCGTGGGGCCCACGCCTCAACTCTGGCTTCAATGCCCAAAACCACCCTGGAAAGCTTCACCCCGATGCCAGGGTCCCAATGCCACTGACGGCGCTGAAATCGGACGTCGGATGCGTCCGCGCCGTCCAAAACAAGATCCCCCGGAAAAACGTCAATTCACTTAAAGATGCGTCGCGCCTCTGAGGCCCCTCGTTTTGGGAATTAAAAATTATCGAAACCATCTCAAAAATTCATCCTCGACGTCTGTAGTTCATTTCCACAGACGGCAAGTAAAACAGACATCCGTAATGAAAATTAGGGATGTCCGAAGAGGGGACGAATTCCCCTCTTGGGCTGGACCGGCCTGGGCCGGCCCGGCTCGCAGCGCCGGCCCACGGCCTTGCCGCGCGGGCCAGCCGTGGACTTGTGGTCCACGCGCAGACCGGCCACAAGGGGCCGGTCGTGCCATCCGCGTGAAGACCTGCCTTCGGCGGGTCTTGTTCCCCTGCGGGTTCCCGCGCCACGACCCCGATGTTGTCAGTCAACCGGTCGGCTCTTCCGCTCCGCGCCGCGCGAAGCCGCTACGTCTGAGGACTCGCCGCCGCACCGAAGGCCACCCGGAGCCACTGCCTGGAGCTCATCCGTGCCCTCTTGCTAGACCGCCATCCCGGAAATGCCGCTCCGCCGCTTGAGCCTCGCCGGACCGTCGAAAAACCCCCAGAACTCCCAAAATTCCCGTAAACGTCGCCGGACCGCTGCGTCCTCCTCCGAACGCAGATTCCAATTCCGAAAGATTCTATGGAAATAAAAAATGTATGCTACACAACCATGGGATTTTTTTAAGATAAAACAATAAATCGACGTTAAAATTGGGATTCAACGAGGGGTTCGGGATTTAAAACGCAAACGAACACCGCCTACCTCTTGGGCGTAGCCCGATGCTTCGTCGTTGACCCGTCGGAGTGTTTGCACCTCGCCGGAGTGGCCTCTCTGGAGCCGCCTCGCTGGAGTGGAGGAGGATATGGGATAATCTTTCCAGGGGAGGGTGAAATGAGGTAGAAGAGGGGTGTGTGTTAGGTTAACTAAATAAATTAATTAACTTAAACACCCTCCCGCGGTCCCGTACACGAACACCCGACGGGGTTGGGATTAAGCCTCCCCTCGGCTAAAAACCATGGTCTAAGCACAACGAAGGTCTCGTAATTTTAATCTGAGACCCCGTTCAAAAGTTATAAAAGCAACGCCATGAGCCGCTAAATTAAGAAATCACCCCTGGGGCCATTTTTCAAAAATGGCTCGC
This sequence comes from Viscum album, assembly GCA_963277665.1. Classification (NCBI taxonomy): domain Eukaryota; kingdom Viridiplantae; phylum Streptophyta; class Magnoliopsida; order Santalales; family Viscaceae; genus Viscum; species Viscum album. The sequence continues at coordinate 58,926,266 of OY728123.1, forward strand.
GCCCGTCAAGATTATACCCCTCATAGGGTAAATGGCACGTTCCAGACTCAACGGTACCCTCATTTTCTCCATCCGAGCCATCGTTGATGAGATACTCGAGTTAAGTCGTTAAACTAATAAATTAATTATTTAATTTATCTGTTCCACGCTCTGATAGCGAGCGAGGGGTCGAAACTTCCCGCGCTGACAAGTTTTATGTCGTTCCTAGGGTAAAAACCCCATTCCGGACCTATCTGTACACTCGGATCTCTAATCTAGATCACCGTTTATGAGTTATCCCATTTATTTGGCGTGTCCAGTGTGAACGCACTGAAAATTTAATTCGGTCTACTCCGGGGCTCATAATCGCACACCGTCTGAGGGCGCTGCTCTGGAATAATATCAAGAATATTCCAAAGTCCTTTGTAGCCAAAAACGGGGTTCTTACATCATTCCCTCCTTGAAGATTTTTGTCCCCGAAAAACAAAACCAGGGAACAACTCAGGGTACTAAGCCCGCACTTGGCTCTCTCGTACCCAGAATAACTCTTGCACAGCTCCGCGTCACCGCACACAGCCCAAATGATTTGATCTGTTCACGCAAGGTCTTCCCTTTTCGATGACATCCATAGGAGCACGCACACATCTTTTTAGGTAAACCATGCGGGAGATGTCATGCACCCACTCCATACTTTGGGGTTAGGGCAAGGCGGTAGAGAACCTCGCCATCCCTTCGCACGGTCTCAAACGGCTGAAAGGACCTCGGGGGTAACTCACCTGCCCGACCGAACCTCTACGTCGCTCCCCGCGACTGGAATCACCACCCGCACCAAGAACATGGCCCGATGATTCTCTCCTTCAGAATATCCATATGGTAAAACACCCATGGATATCTGGTCACGCAAGGTTCCACAGTCGATGTCCCATGACCAAGACTCTTTTACACGCTCGGAGAGTGAAGGAGTCGTCACCATCGACTAAAGAAAAAGGTCCCACACCTTTTATCATACCAATACAAGGTTACACCGATGCCCCGCGCCACCCTGGTAACACCTCAAGCAAGGAGCAGGGAGGAAATCATTCCATACACAGAGTCCAACAGTTCTACTTCAAGAAGTAGAAGAGCTGTAGAGTGTACCTATTATCACCTCATTCTCTACAGGATCGTAGACATCCAAAGCTCGCGGTTGTCCGCTGTTCCAAATGTTAGCTCCCGGAGCCTGACGTGAACCACCTAGTGGTGATGGGAAGACCTCGTAAAGTCATCCCCCACTACCAGCTCCTCCCGCTCCTCTGCTAGCACCACATCTCTGGGTACTACTCCGATCACGACGCTGCCTCCGTCGTGGTGGTGCACCTGCTGCCTGCTCGAAGCTCTCCGCATGCCTGGTCAGGCAGTCCTCATGCCAGGTGACCTCGCTCATCGCAAACATAGCACCGACTCTCTTCAGGCTGCACTAGTGCCCTCCGGTGCCACTGTGGTGTACGTCCATGCCCATGAGTCCGGTTTTTAGAAAGCCACCTGCATCGAGGTCCTGCTTGCTGATGCCCGCTAGCTGCGACAGACATCTCGGCTCCAAAGTACCTACTGCCACCACCAACTCTAGAACGTGACAGGAAGCTCTCTGTCACCAGCGCCTGCTCTAGCACCCCGACATATGTGTAAATTCTCAAGTGTACTATGACAACACGAATCTCTCGGCAGATCCCTACTCAAACTTCCGCGCTCGGATGTTGTCGTCATGGACCAAGTCTGGGTAAAAGCGTGCACGATCTGTGAAACTAGCCGCATATTCGGCTACCATCATCCCTCCCTGCTGAAACTGCAGGAGCTCCTGAATCCAAATGGAGCACAAGCAGGAGGGTAAAAACTCCTCATGGAACAACAACTGAAAGTCACCCCACGAAAGTGACGAATCGTCAAGAAACTAAGTCACCAGACTCCACCAATGCCAAGATGCTCCATGAAAAGGGTTGGCTGCCAAAGCTACTCTATGATCTGTCGACGTCGGCACAAGCCGGAAAAGGCGATCCACTATCTCGATCCAAACCTCTACTGCCTGAGGGTCTGGATCACCACTGATCCTTAGCGGTCTCTGCCACTGGAACTCGCGGAGCTCGCTCAACCTGCGCTCAAGCTCAGTCTGCTGCCCAACAGGTGGGGGTGCTGCTACCGGCCCACCCATAGAAAGGGGCTCGCATGATGGGTCCTAGACTGAGGCCTCGTAGCTCACAGGGTTGTCGTCATGCAACAAAGCTGGTATCATGGCTGGATATCTTCGCGGAGACATCCTGATCATTATCAAGGAGTGTCGTGGTCAGATGAGCATATATGTATATACCAATAACAACGATGGGGAGATGACTCAAGAAGGACAGTCAACGACTCAATCCTATGTGGTGTACAAACCAATTTTCCCTGCAACAAGTGTCTTAGCATGCTGAGTCAACAAGCGGGTTATCAGAGTCCTGGTGAATGGATACGTCGGCCGCCGCACAATCACTGGACTCCCTGGCCTGAGATCCGCTCTCGAGACACCTTAACACTATTGCCCTAAATTCCAACCAATTCATTTTATTTTAGGGATGTCCGCACAATGTCCCAAAGAACAAACCACCTTTGATACAACTTTCTCATGACCCGAACCTACCCGGGCTCGAGCCGCAACTACCCCAAGCCCGCCTCCATAGGCCAGGGGCTGGCGACCAGCGCCGAAGGCACAAACACTCGGGGAGGCCTTTGCCTAAGTACCTATACACACACACACAACACACTCAATGAAAAAGTGCAGAGTAAAATAAAAGAAAGTTACCAACTATTATAAATAACCGTAATAGTGCATTGAACTCAAAACAGTGCAATGTAAAAGCTGAAAAGGAAAAGGGGAAAAATACACGCCCAACTAGAAAAGTGCCACAAACCGGCAACAGGTAAACAAAATAAAGTAGCTGGAAGGGTCCCCCACCAAGAACCCAACTCCGACCACCACACGCAGTCCAAGATCCTAAACTCCTAAGCTCCACTGAAGTCATGACCAACCTGTCCGTTTTCTGCAAGGGCACACCAGGTGCGGGAAATCCCAAGCAGGGGTGAGTATAAAAATTCTCAGTAGGATACCCCGAAGGCTCGAGGGAGCAACAAAGGAGGTACCAAAGGGTGAGCAGTAGAGCGAGTAGAAAAATTAAAGGAGTAAAATCGAGAGTGCAGTAAAGAGTAACAATAGAGAGTCCAGCTCAATCCAATAAGAGGAAAGAAGGTAGACTCATCCAGACAGAAGGAGGTGGAAACAGTGAGAAGATGAACTTCCCGTCGAGTCTTCACTACCTATAGTAGGAGAGTGGACTCATCCAACCACGAGAATCTAGACACGAAAAGCATGTGGAATACCCCACACTTCTTCGCCTCTCCTGGTAGGAGAGTAACCAAACCCAAGAAGTGGGTACTAGGACAAGGTATATAAATATACATATGCTCAACAAGAAGCCCAAACAATTTCGTAAGGGGATCTCCACCCCATACCTCAGCCCAAGAAAAGTGAGTCACCAACATTCCCAGAAGTAAACACCATCAATGCCCACCATCCTACACGTCTTCCCCAAACTGAAAGTCAAGGGGGTCAAATCACCGCACCTCGAAACTATCCTCTTTGGGCGGCACTGACTTGCCCGCACGGTTTTAGGTCGCGTCGCAAGGACAAATCTTGGTGGGGAGAGCGCCTCTCGTACTTGAGAGTTATGGGGGAACGTCAAGCCACACCTCGTCACTGCCTTGCAATCGAGATATCTCCTCAAAGCCAAAGATGTCACGTCACTGACCCGTACACACGAGGGTCCCGCTCCGGTAGTCACGAAGTAAAGCCGTAGACTAGCCTAGTAGAAAGGACTGAACCTGAAATGTCAACGGGTGACCCACTGCCCAGTACTGCTGGAGGGTAAACCCTAACCAGATATCGGGTGACCCACTGCCTAGCCCTACTGGAGGGTAAACCCTAATACATCATTAGGTGACCCACTGCCCAGCCCTGCTGGAGGGTAGACCAGGAATAAGTAGACAAGCGACCCACTGCCCAGCCCTGCTGGAGGGTATACCTGGAAGAAGTAGATGGGTGACCCACTGCCCATCCCTGCTGAAGGGTAAACCTAAATAAAGACGAAGAGCGACCCACTGCCCAGCCCTGCTGGAGGGTAGACCCTCAAGAGTCGTCGGGTGACCCACTGCCTAGTCTCTGCTAGAGGGTAAACTCTGAGAAGTCAATGAGAAACCCACTACCCAGCCCTGCTGGAGGGTAGACCAGGAAGAAGTCGATGGGTGACCCACTGCCCAGCCTCGCTGGAGGGTAAAACCAGAACTGCTTTGGCCCTCTCTATTGGATGGTACAACACTGGCCAACCGAACACGGAGTGGGTATCGTACAAACACCCGACTCCAAAACAATTCCAGGGTAAACCAATCAACCCTGCTGATCTAAACCATTGAGCACAAAGCCAGGGGAAAAACTCGGCCCCGCTGGTCAACAATCGAGAACAGAGGGGCCCTCTACGTCACGAGAGGACAAAATTACGCAAAGCAGAACACGTCACACACCTGGGGTCCACAAGACGTGTGGCCCCAAGTCACCCCCAACCAAGAACACAAACGTTCTCAGGTAGAAACATCCACATATACCTCCCAGTGTTCTCACTTACCCCCAACGTATGCCACGTCTCCAGCCAAAAAGGCTAACGTGCACACGACACCCATCGTCAACGCAAAAGCGTAAACGTAACAACTCCAACTTGCCACTTCAACGGCTGAGACACAGACAACCACATCTCGTTAACCACCAACATCATTCTCCCAGGAGTGCACGCGATCACACGCCAAGGGTCCGCTACAAACACGGTAGGAGAACCGCCACCGAGGCACCATTCATATTTCCACATTTAATAAGATCGCATGTGAGGCTCCGCTAGCCTGAACAGATTACACCGTTGTAATCCCCATGAAAAAACACGCGAGATAGACTACTTACTCGCCCAAAACGGTCAACCGGTGAAAAAGTACTATTCACCGTAACCAACCCGTGTGGGTCCCACCCCAAGATCCCAAAACTAGACAAACGGATCAGACCACTGTGATCTCCTCAGAAAAACACACGGGATTGACTACTCAATCGCCCAAAATGGACACCCGGTGAAAAAGGTACTATTCACCGTAGCTAGGTTAGGTGGGATCCACACCACGTCCCCGAAAAAGTCGGGCAAAGTGCGCCATTGCAATGCTCTCGGAAAAACACATCAAATTGACTGCTTACTTGAGTGCAACAGATATCCGGAGAAAAAAGATGCATTCCGGTGCTCCGCACACGAGCGGTGCTTCGTGGGACCCGCATCCCGGTCTCGAAGCGCTGCCAACAGATCACACCATTGAGATCCTCTCGAAAAAGTGCACAAGATGGACTATTCACTTGTCCAAAACGGTCACCCGGTGATAAAGCTGGAAAATCACCATCAACTCCCAAAACGACCCTCGTGGGGCAGGCACCATCATGCTGAGTTAAAGCGGGCGGATTGCGCCATATCAATGCCCTCGAAAAAACACCCAACATCGACTACTCCCACGCCCCGAAGGAACGTCCGATGAAAAGATACAGAATGTTGATCGCAGCTCAACAGACGTGTCATGGGGCCCACGCCTGAACTCCAGCTTCAATGCCCGAAACCACCCCGGAAAACATCTCCCCGACGCCAGAGTCCCAATGCCGCTGACGGTGCTCAAATCGGACGTCGGATGCATCCACGCCGTCCAAAACAAGAGCCCCCAGAAAAACGTCAATTCACTTATGAACGCATCGCGCCTCCGAGGCCCCTTGTTTGGGGAATTAAAAATTCCCAAAACCATCTCAAAAAGTCCGCCTCGAAGTCTGGAGTTCACTGCCACAGACGGCAAGTAAAACAGACATCCGTAATGAAAATTACGGACGTCTGAAGAGAGGACGAATTCCCCTCTTGGGCTGGACCGGCCTGGACCGGCCGGTCCGCCCGGCTTGGGTCGGCCCGGCTCTCAACGTCGGCCCTGGGCCTTGTCGCGCGGGCCGGCCGTGGACCTGCGGTCCACGCGTAGACTGGCCGCGAGGGGCCGGTCGTGCTAGTCGCGTGAAGACCCGCCTTCGGCGGGTCTTGTTCCCCCGCAGGGTGGCACGCTGCGACCCCGATGTTGTGAGTCAACCGGCCAGCACAGCCAGCCGGCTCTTCTGCTCCGCGCCGCGCGAAGCTGCCGCGCGTGAGGACTCACTGTCGCGCCGAAGGCCGCTCGGAGCCGCTTTCTAGAGCTCCGTCATGCCCGCTCGCCGAACCACCATCCCGGAAACGCCGTGCCGCCGCCTGAGCCTCGCCGGACCGCCAAAAAACCCCTAGAACTCCCGAAATTCCCTTAAACATCGCCAGACCGTTGCGGCCTCCTCCGAACTTGGATTCCAATTCTGAAACATGCTATGGAAAAAACAAAATGTATAATACACGACCATGGGATTTGTTCGAAGATAAAACAACAAATCAATGCTAAAATTGGGATTCAAAGAGGGGTTCGGGATTTAAAACGCAAACGAACACCACCTACATCTTGGGCGTAGCCCGATGCTTTGTCGTTGACCTGTCTGAGTGGCCGCACCTCACTGGAGTCACCTCACTGGAGCCGCCTCACCGGAGTGAAGGAGGAGAGGGGATAAGCTTGCCAGGGGAGGGGGAATGAGGGAGAAGAGGGGGGGGGGGGTTGGTTAATTAAATAAATTAATTAACTTAAACACCCTCCCGCGGCCCCAAACCCGAACTCCCTACGGGGTCGGGATTAATCCTCCCTTAGGCTAAAAACCACGCTCTGAGTGCAACGGCGGTCTCATAATTTTAATCTGAGGCCCCGTTCAAATGTTATGAAAGCAACTCCATGGGCCGCTAAATTACGAAAACGCCCCTGTGGCCATTTTTCACGAACGGCCCGTGCTCACGAAGATTACACCCCTCCCAGGGTAAATGGCACGTTCTAGACTCAACGGTGTCCTCGGTTTCCCTATCCAAGCCACCATTTAAGAGATACTCAAGTTAATCCATTAATCAATAAATTAATTATTTAATTTATCCGTTCCACACTCCGATAGCGAGCGAAGGGTCCAAACATCCCGCGCCGACAATTTTTATGTCAGTTATAGGGTAAAAAACCCATTCTGGACCTATCTTTTCACTTGTATCTTTGATCCGGATCACCATTTAGGAGTTATCCCATTTATTTGGTGTGTCCAGTGTGAACGCACTGAATATTTAATTCTGGCTACTCCGGGGCTCGGAATCGCACGCCGTCTGAGGGAGCTGCTCTGGAATAATAACCAGAATATTCCAAAGTCCTTTGCAGCCAAAAACAGGGTTCTTACATATCTATTTACATAGGTTATAATATTATTAAATTTTTATGATACCCCTTTCGTTTCATGGGTTTTGAAATGATGTTTATGAAACCAATCTCTTTTTCTGGGACATGATATAATGAATGTTTTATTATCTTGTGGCACACATATGTATAATTTAATTTGTGAGGATGTGACCAATATCTACCTCTAATGAATTTGGTAAAGATTTATACCTCATGTGATAGACCTGGCTAAAATGGGGACTGATCCAGGATCAGTATGAGAATTTTCTTTCTAAGATGGTCTTGGGAGTGAACCTTGACAACTAAGATGATATTAGGAGTGAACCTTTACTACTAAGGTGGTATTGGGATTAAAAAATTACTACTAAGATGTATTGAGAGTGAAACATGACTACTAATATGGGAAACAAGTTTATGGGATTCACCCACTATGGGAAGAAGGTGTAACGTGATCCACTATAAGGAAAGGGCTATAACTAGAGATGGTGGTGTGTCCCACCCAGTAGGTGCATCCCCCCTGAATTTGCCTGATATGTTTTTTCTATGAGCCCTGACTTATAGGGAATGATTTTATATGATTATGTATATGCAACACGACTATTCGAAGAATATGATCTCATGACTCATTAATTTTCTTATTATTTTTGTCTTATGAACTATCGTTCTTTATTCCGTGACTCATGATTATGATCATTGCTATACGGGGTATGATATTCAAGTGAGAATATCATGTTCTCATACCTTTATATCTAATATTATGCTTATATATCTCCCTTATTTTTCCCTTAATGAGCATTCGAGATCACCCTTTCTTATGTTTCCTTTCCCCGGGTTATGAAGAAAAATTTTATGTAGGAGTACGAAAGGGAAAGATCTTTATGGGGTGCATTAAAGATCTTTCAATAAATTAGAAGAATGTGTCCTAGTTTCAAAATACATAAAACTATCATGGTCTGTAGGCATGTAGTTTTGTAATGTAATGGATATTCATCCCAAATGATGTAATATCAATGTATATTAATCTTGTGTTGTTATAATGACCCAACAAATGTCACTTTCTTAAATTTTTTATTTATTTGATTTATCTTTTATATTTAGGGTGTCCTAGGTTTGAAATTTTGAAAATTTAAGTCTCTTTCAAGGTTTCATGATTAAGAACATGATTTGGGAAATTGTGACTTGCAAACTATGTTCCATATATAGTTTTATATATAGGTGACCACGTAGTTTGTTCATGGGTTATTAAAATGTGCGATATAACTATGAAACCTTTGGTGTTTTTTAGAATTGTCCATCAGATGGTCTACACAAGGTTTGGAAAACCATGGGAGAAAAACATGTAACCTACTCATGTTGGGGTATTTATTTAATTTTAGTTATTTTTAATTAGGGATTCCTTCCTAATCCTCCCCATTGAAACTCCCCTAAACTAGGAACCTCTCAAAAGATTTTATCCTCTTCTCAAGCCCCTAATTAGTGCATTATTTTTTAATTATTGGTGTTTTCACATGAATTATAGTTAAGGGTTTTACCTTCCTTCTATTACTAGTTTCTTCTCTTTCCCTCTCTTTTCTTATAACCCTAATGTTTATGTGGTATGATTTTAATGGTTAGGGTTATCCAAAATTTTGTATTTCTATTTTTAAATGTTTTGATCCATATTTGGGAATTTATTCTGGGGTATTCCATTAAAGGTGACATGATTCCACCCCCTGAGGTAGGTTTTTCCATTACAATTATTTTTCTTAGAGTTTTCCTTGATTCATTAATCTATAAAAGTGTTTATAAAATAAGTTAATTGTATATAAGATACCTAGATTTGGGTTATGATAAGTTATCTATGTTTTTTTTTGTTTTTACTTTGTAAAAATTGGTGAATTTTTTAGTTTAATGGAAATTTAGTTTTAAATGGACTTTTATGCATTCAAGATATTTGATAAAATTCCATTGAGGGTTTTCTATAAGTAAAATTATTACTTAGTGTATTTTAAACCAATTTTGTTTTATAAAGTGGAGTTTTCTTTTGTTAAAAATCTATTTTCTTATTTAAAGATGTATTACATTACTTTAAATGGAATCATCCCCTTTTTAAAGATGTTACCTTTGCTTAAAATTATGTACGATTCCATTAGAATTATTTATTTTGGATGAAGCCATGATTATTAGGGAATGTCTATGCTTCGAAATTAGTTATTTGTTTTTTTAGGATTTACCTAGTTTTTATTGTAATGTTTAATGAGGATTTTCAAGTTTATATTTTTGTTATGATTTTTTGTTATATTTTATTCCCATTGGAATCATTCTTGGGTTAAATTTTTTTTATAAAAATGTATTTACAAGGAATATTATTTTCATGTATAAATAGAAGGCCTATATGAAACCATAAGGGAATTTTTTTATTCATTAATTTTTACACCCTTGTTAAGCCCTTTTTTATTCTTCGTTATTCTTATGTTCATTTATTAAAGCATTGGGAATTTCAATTCATCTTTATGCATTATTGATTGATCCTCTCCATTAATGGAGGTGTTTTGGAGGTGGAAAGTATATAATTTATGTGTAGTATTACCTTAGGCTATTTGATTATCATGTGATGACATAGTTTTGATAGTGGTGTACCATTTTTATCTATAAAATTAAGAACTCTAGGATACTAAGTGGGGATTCAAGGGATTTTGGATATTCTAGTTGATAGTTACACACTCTCTAGTATCCCCTAATTCAATGTTATGAAATGTCCAAAGGTTGTCACCAATTAGACTAGTTGAGAGTGATTATGTGGATAATATATGTGATTTTTAACCTACCAGTAGTTGGTTCCAATTTTTTATGTCTATAACTCACACAATGTTTCCTCATGCAATGCATCATATGTTATGACTCTATTGTGTATTTGAATGTGTATTTATTATCTCTTAATTTGATACTATTTCAATTGTTTGGTTATTTTTTCTTGATAATTATTTTTGTGAAGCTATTTAGGTTATTATTTTAATTTTTTTATGACTCTAATGGTTTTTTATTTTATTTTGTTTTATCTTTCATATACTCATGTTTGAGGTGTGAGTGTGTGTTGTGTTTCAAAAAAGAAAAAATATGTTTATTTAAAATTCAATCAATGAAAAAAAAATTCTTTGAAATTTATTTTTAAATTATTTAAGAGTGTGTTTTTCAAAAGGGATGTTTTAAATAAAAATATATAGTATAGATTGTTTCTTTTTTAAAATGATTTGGTTTTGGTTTTAAAGGGTATATGTATGGTTTTTGAAAACAATATTACATTGTTAAGTCTTATTTAAGGAAAGTTTTATAATGGAATGTTTTGTGTAATTGTATGTTGTATGTTTTTTTATTTCTATTTTTTATAAATGAAAATATATTTTTTATTTTTTTTAAACTATTAGACTTGATTTATTTATTTAAATGGATGTATTGGACTCATGTTGTTATCCTATTGTATTATGGTTCACACCCTTCATACTCATGTGGGTTAGAATGTAGTATTTATGTTATCTATAGGTTCTATGGTTATGGATTGTAGGTTGGTTTTCTACCACACTCTATTGTGATGTGGGTGATCTTTGGGTTATGATGGTGAATTGAGAGACACATGCTGATGTTAGGATTTGGTATCTTGAGTTCTTTAGACCATTTTGGGTCAAGTGGTGTAACATCCTTTTTAACCACTTTCTTTTAATTAAAATTTAGTTTTGTTTACTTGTTTTATATTTTTAAGGGTATTTTTTCTTTTCTGTAAAAGCTTTTTTTGTAAAATGTTTTCATTTATCTTGAGATTTAGGTCGTGTTTAGTCAGGTTTTTGTTTTTAGTTACACTTATTTATTTTAGAATGGTCATCCAATATAGGGAGACCTCTTTCCAGTTTCTCATTTGGAGCCATTTTTAATCAATGAAAGATCAATAATTCCCACATCTAGATTTGAAATGCCCTGGTTCTTTTCACCAGCCCAGGGTGACTAGGAACATCCCTTGAGCCTTATGATGGAATAGATCGGGTGACATGTCAGTTCATCTCAGGCTGGTTCACTACACTCATTTCCAAGATCAAACATAGGATATCAAAACACATAGGTACTATAATTTCTTGTATTTTTCATGAATAATGTATTGAAAATCATATATTATGTATTTATATTAATTAATATACTTTTATTAAGAAGTTATGGAATGATAATTAATCAATATATAATCATTCAATACATTATAATTTTTTTTAAAATAAATTATGTTTCTAAGCATTTCATAAATTATTATAACATTAAATATATTTTATTTGAATTTTTAATTTAAAAAAATGGACTTAATATTTGGAATCAAGGCATCAATCTTAGTTAATGTGGTTTATTTCATTTTTTTTCGAAAAAAATAAGTTACTGGAATGAATGGTGAATTACATTGTTAAATAATAAAAATGGTAAAAAAATAATATATGGTAAAAATGATGTATAAAACTTATAAAAAATAAAACAAATTATAAAATATTGACATAAGCTCAAGAATCCATCAAGTTTTTTTCATTTATGGGTGAATTTTCATTATCATAATGACCTTTATTAACCATTATGTAATGGGAAATTACAAATATGCCACTTAAACTCATTTATAAAATTACTCCTATAATACCTATCCCAAAACACTTCTATCCTTTAGTTTTATATTTAATACCTCTAGAAATTTCCTCTCATAAATACCTAACTCACATAGGGTATATTATAGTTATAATAAGGAGTCTTAAATCCTTCATTATGAAGGAATAGGTTATGAGGATCAATTCCATCAAAGTAAGTAACATATTCCTCTTTATCTATTGCATTTTTCTCATCCTATACAATCGTACTAAACATTATCCAACCTTATATTTTTTAATTATTAAAATCATCATTCTTCTATAAAAATTATATTACTATAATATAACCCTATATTCATACTCATTCACTCATATAACATGTTTGGGTTTGAGTTGAGTCAACCACTTACATTAATGATAATATACCATCTTCAACATTTTCATCCTAGATGAGTATCAAAAAATACATTATGGTAATATATAATATTGTTAAGAAATTTATTTTATGATTATGGATTTTTTTGAATTTTAATTTCCAAATTTTTAGTATTGTTAATTTTTTTTATTAAATTATCATTATTTTTATAACCATTGATTTATAACTAATATCTTTATAAAAAAATTCAAAATGTAATGGATATTTATTTATATTTTATAATTTTTTTTATTAACTTATGATAAATAATTTTTCATCTATATCAATATCCTTTAATGTGTATAGTGTTTCACTATGTACATATTGTAATGTAAGCATCCAAAATCTTTATCTAGATAATTTAATTTTATATCATGTGTTTTTAAAAAAAATCATTTCAATATCATGGGTTAATTATGTTAAGATGAATTTATGATCATGTGGAACATATATATATAATTCATCATTATTTTATTAGGTTATCCAAATATAATATAGACCTAAAATGAATTGGGTAATGCTATATATCTAATGAGATTACTATGTTATGGGACATGGGTGGTTATCCTAGTAAATTAGTTTTTGATACATAGATGGTTAACCTAGTCCATTATGATATGACTAAATTTATGTTTAACCTTAACATATGTTATGATTTTATATTCTTATGTGTATGTTGTATTGCTATGTTATACTTCAGATTAATGTTAGGATTCATGTTATGATGCATGGTTACTAACTCTTTGGGTAAGATTTTATGGTTATATTCTCATTCTTATATGTTTGTTTTATACCTACTCCTTTATGATATTTATAATGATCAAATATGTTTATTTAGTTGATATCTCTCATGTTTTACCCATTAGTAAACATCTAGACTCACCCATTTTTATTTCTCAATGCTATGAATATGAATATAATATATTACATTTTTAGGAAATATTAAAATATGATTTAATTATGGAAGAAATGTGTACTTTGTTTTAAAATAAAGAGTTTATGTATGTAATATCTAGAGTTATTAAACCATTGTGTACTAAGGGTGTGATTTATTCTGATATATAATGGATAATAATTTACCATAATATAATATATATTCATGTTATGATTGGGTCATCTTATTTGGTAACAAAGTGGGGATTAGTTAATTTTGGGAATTGGATTATGGTGAATAATAGGATAAAAAATAAATCAACATAGGTTTCCCTAGGATTGGAATGAGATGAAACAAATGTACTCTAAAAGTGTTAATGTATGAAATGATGGCATTATAGGTTAGGAAATCTGAATATTTATTATCATTATCATAAGATTGTTTGATATGGATATTATTTTTAAGTAATCATACTAATAATTTTTTTGTAAATGATTTGATCCAAAATTAAATAGAGATAAGTACAATTGTTATCCATTCATGAATATAAAATGATATATTGGATTATTATTTTACACATTCTATATTTATAAAGTTTTCTAGAAGAATTAATTCCCCGCACAAATAAATGGATATTGAATTTTAAGGAAAAAACATTGTGGGGTGATGATTACATCCCATTATATTATTCTTCACTAATTTAGGTTTGTGAGAAGATATTTCCTACAAATCTATTTAATCATTACTTTGAAAAATTTGATATGAAATTTGTAATGGAATATTTTTATCTATATTTTCGATACGAATCTCTATGATAGTGAAATCACATTTCATATCACAAGTCGTCCCATGATCATATATCTATGTATGTATAATATCCATTTCGAAATCACATCCCATATATGGGCCTTAATACCCAATAAGGATGGATATTTGGCTCAATTGTTTTAGAAAAACCCAAAAATTGAAGATATTTCAATTGTATAGAAAAATGCCAATGTATTTATTGAATAATTACCTTATATTACCCTAGATATTGAGTTTTAGTTATTAATTAAACTCATACATATTGTTATTACCATATCAAAGAGACCTTATAAAATGAGCCCCATTATATTGGGTGAATTAAAGAAAAATATACAAAATAATATGGAAAATGATTTTATACACCAAAGTGCTTCACCATGGGGTGAACTGGTCCAATTTTTTTTAAAAGAATGGTGAATCAATGGAAATGTGAATTGATTACTTTGTTATTAATAGGATTATGACTAATGATAATTATTATCTACCATGTAATGATAATTTTTTGAAACATTGTTGGAATCAATACTTATAAAATGTGGAATTTTGATCTAGATATTGTCAAATATGGGTGAAAAGGGAAGATATACCTATGACTCCTTTCATACAAGATATGAGAACTATAAATTCATAGTGATACCATTTGGACTTATAAATTACAATGTAATATTCATTAATATTAATAGTAGTGTCTTTTGAAATTACCTTGATTTTTTTAAATTCCTATTAAATTATATTCTTATATATTCTAAGTGAAAGGAAATACATTAATAGAATTTTATAATTATTATTAAGACCAAAAGAAAAGATACAGTGTATGTAAAATTATGTAAGTGTCAATTTTGTCTACATAAAGTTTAATTGTTAGGCAGTGTATAACAAAGGCTATATCTGTGGATCCTTTTATGATAGAGGTGATTGATGAATGGACCAAACCAACTATTATAACACAAATCCATAGTTTTCTTGGATTATATTGATACTATCGATGTTTTTTTAGAAATTTATCATAATTTTCAAATCCAACAACCTATTTAACTCAAAAAGTAGTTAAATATATCTTGATATAAGAATGTGAAGAGATATTCAAGGATATTAAGAGAACTTTGATCACTGCACATGAATCTAAATAAATATTTTAACATATATTTTTTGAAAACCAACATAACAATGCACATAGATTGAATTTTAACATCGGTTTATTTAAAACAAACATTGTATGACTTCATGATATACCTTTGACATTAGTTTTTATACAAAACCAAGGTATTTTATTTTTTAATTAACATTTAATGTTGTTTTGTTAGTAGACCCAACTTCAAAACCTTTTTTTAAAAATTATACATTTGTTTGAATAATAAAAAATGTCAAAATCATTTTAAATAATATATTTTCATGGGTTTACAAACATTAATTCATCTATATTTTTTCTTAAACCCTAATAGGTGTGACACGGGACTCTCGACCTTGCTTCATAAACCTATATATTCCTCATTTTATCTATTTTTACTACATTTTTATCATTTTTATTCTATATTACGTCCTTCCCCATCTTCTTTTTCTTTATTAATTCATCCAATATCCATACTATTTATCTTTTTTTAGATTCACCATTGTTGTATTTCATCTCTATTTTGATCCATATTATTTCATTTATTGTAATCCAGGCTTTATCAATATCCATTTCGGATCTATTTGTTAGGGATTTTTATCCTGAATCTCTATATGTAGTAAGTAGAAATTTTATTTAATTTTTGAATATTTTTTTTTTAAATTTTAAATTGTATCTATTCATTTATTTATTTATATATAGATATTTTTAAATTTTAAATTATCATTTTTATAATTATTTTCATAATATAAATGTCTTTATGTTTATATTTTTTTTATTGTGATATAATTTCTTTGTAATTGGAAATGTTTTTATTTATAATTTTTTATATTTGTGAATTTCTTAATGGTTTTTTTATATTTAAACTTATTAATAATTTGATAATTCATGATAGATATTTTAGTATTGAGTTGGATGTATTGATATTGGTGATTGTTAAATCATCTTGATAGTTGTTATTTAGATAATGATGAATAAGTATTTTAAGACTATGTTTGATATTTTGATATTATATATTAGTATATCCTACTGATAAATAAGATTATTTTTTATAATTCCTTTCAATTTTATAAAATCATATAAGGTCGTTTTATCTAAAAATTTCCTATTAGTTTGTATAATTGTTTGTTTTGATTAAATAGTAATTAATAAATGGTTAATTGAATGTTTTGATTACTTGTTTTAAAGTTTTGAATTAATCTATTTATATATATTTTTAAATGTTTATATCTTATAATATATTCACCCTTTTTATAGTGATATTGGGTAATTAATGGACCGTAACTAGATAAATTTATAAACAAACACTGATAAATATGGAAAATAAGTTGAATATTTATTTTATTTGTATAAACTAAATCTGGAAAATAAGGATTTTAGTTTCTATTAATATGTGAAGTTTTTTAATATGATAAAGTTAAATTCTAGAGAATAAAAAGATTATATTATTTTCTATGGTTTTAACCATAATTATAAACATTAGATATGGAATAGTGAAATAATATAAAAGTAAACATCTAATGTTGACTAAGATATACCACATTATAAGAAGAATCATATTAATGAATTAATTCAAGATAATGGTGTTGAAACAATTAAACAAAAACTATTGAATGATTTAATATACATGATATGAAACCACTATTCTTTGGTTTCACTAAATTTATAGTTTTAGCAGTCGTGCTAATAATAGTTAAATTAAATGCAATAAAATGGTGGAGTGATAAAAGTTTCTCTAAATTTATTAAACATCTACAATAACTAATTCTAGAAGGAAACAAGGATTCCATATTATAATAATTAAATAAATAATATATTATTCCTACTGGGATTGGGGTATAAAAAGATACATGATTTCCCCCAATGATTATATGTTGTATAGGAAAGAATTGGAATGTTCGTCATAATTCCTTAAATTTGTGACATCATGATTTAAGATGAATAAAATATTTAACTATGATTCATTGTCAAGTACATTCCCCAAACCTCCAGCTAAATCAATTTGGTATCTTCCAATAATTCCTCATTTTAAGTCTCTATTTTCAATTTAAAAAGATAAAATAGGTTAGGATGACATAAAATTTACCATATCAATACTGGAAACTTACGTTACCCTATTGATTCACTATAGTGAAAGATATATGAAAAAATAATTTCTTGACATTGGGAGTAAATATAGAAATATTAGAATTGGGTTTTTCATAGATAGAATGGATCCATATCAGAGCTTCAATAGAAAACATAGTTCAAGGTTAGTTATGTTGTCAGTTTACAACTTTTCTTCATAGACATGTATGAAGAAAATATATTTTATGACAGGCTTGAATATTTCTAGACCAAAAAGTCTAAGAAATTATATAGATGCGTATCTTTTACCACTGAATAATGGTTTTAAATTTCTATGGGTAATATGGGTTATATGTTTTTATGCATACAAGAAAAAATATTTACTTTTTAATAAAATGATAATTTTCAATATAAAATAATTTCCTAAATATGGAATCGTATATGGATATAATGTTAAGGGACATAAACCTTGTCTATTTTTGTAAGAATGGATTCATATATAAATTTCAGAGTGGAACAAAGATAGTGTATATAGGATATAATTTTTTTTAATAATGTATTATCATTATAAAATATTGAAAAATGAATTTAATGGTTTACAATAATATGATCTAACCCCAAAACTATTTTAAGCTAAAGAATATTAAAACAAGTTTAAAAATATTGAATCCATATTTAGAAATAAAGGAGAATCTAGTTATCGAAAAAATACATTTATTAAAGGTTTTATATTATTAGAGTTACCTTATTATATATCTTTAGAGGTAAAAAAATATTGAGATTATGCATATTGAGAAATACATATGTTGTTTTTTTATTGGAACTTTTTTAGGAATGAAGGGAACAAAAAAAGATGGGTCACATGCAAGATTGGACTTAATATCTATGAGAATATGTCAGGAGATTTCTCTCACTATGATCGGGAAAAAAATATATTTACATCTTTCTTGTCACACATTAATCAAGAGTGATAAGATGATTTTCTTTCATTGTATTCATGATATTAAAGTACCCAGAGGATATTATTTAGATTTGAATAATTTTGTGTCATTGAAGGATCTAAAATTAATTAGTATGAAAACTCATGATAGCCATGTATTAATGAAAAAAATACTATTAGTTTCACTGTGTGGTATATTTATGATATGTTTTAAAAATTCTATCATTGTGTTTTGTTACTTTTTCATGTCTAGTTGTAACAAATTTATTCATCAAAGTTTTTTAGTTGTGTTGGAGAATGAATTTTTCCTTAAACATTATCAACTAGAAATGTATCTCTCACATTTTTTTTTGATATGGTAGTTAATCTAGTGTTTCATTTGGTATAAGAGATAAGAATATTTATTTATGTTGGATGTATCTATTTGAAAGATATATGAACATTTTTAAGGTTTGTCTTAAAATCATCAATGATTGTAGGCCTATATTGTTCAAAAATATTTATCAGAATAGGTGATTGGGTTATGTACTGATTATTTGAATGGAATAGATAACATTGGAATCCATATACCTTTTTATTTTTTTAGATATATACACAATAAAAATCAAGTGGGGGTAAATTGAGTTCTTTAAAATTTTATTTTCCTAGAAAACCACTCTCTTAAGATATGGTTACCTTCTAAACTTCTCCTAACACAATCATAGATAATAAATAAAATAATAGATAAAAGATATTATACATATGGATTTATAGTGTTTTTGGAAACAAAAATACCCTAGTCAACTCAACCAACACCCAACTCCAAGAGCATAGTGATTTTCACTAGACCAGTAATTTTTTTGGGACTACTAGTCCTTTTCCTAAGGAATTCATTACTTAGTGAAAGAATTCCAAACATCGTATACAAAAATTAAGGCATTTCAATTGGGATAAATCAAGGATTTAAAAACAATATCCTTTGAAGGTTATTTTACTGGGAACCTTTATAAAAAAGAGATAAAAAATAGAGTGTTTACATATTGAGTTCGTAGTTTTAAAATAAAATATACAGAAGAGAATACATCTCTAATACAGATGATAAGAATAAAAAAAGGTCTAGGAGGGTCTTCTAAAATAATAGAAAAGATGAACTTGATAGTGAAGCTTTAAATCTTGAGAGTTATTATTTTTTAGTAAAATAGAGAAGTGTGTAAGAGCATTGAGAGTCATTTCTTGAATGATAGTGCAAGATCCTACTCTCTTCTCAATATTATCTTTTCACACACATATAACTATAAAACAATTAAAAAAATTCAATTTTACAGACACAACATCATATCAATAAAATATATGATTTTCAATTTAATTCAATACATAATTTTCGAGAAAATACCTTGGCCATATTATTTTCCATTAAATTATCCTTGTACTACTTTCCTTTCTTGGTACTTGCCTACTATTATAATTATTTTTAGCATAAAGAGAAATTCTAACAGGAAATGAATCCAAAAAAATATTAATTCTCATTAAAAATACCCAAATTATAAAAAATACATTATTTTAGGATGATATATCTGATTAAATATCACAACACTGATTAATTCTATAGATTTTAATTCATAAAGCTGAATTGATCCACATATCAATTCTTTATATAGTTGATTTATCCACATAGAAGAATTGTGTGGGAATTCTCTACGTATCCAATTTTTTCACGTAGAGTTCTCGATGACAAAGCCAACTTCCACATAGTCGAATGAATCATGTTGCTAATTAGAACCACATAACTTATTTTACCAAATATCTAAATCACATAGACAATTACTCCACATAACTGATTCACATAGTCATTTGATCTATATAGCCAATTTATCACATAGGATATTCATCCACATAGGTAATTTATAAATAGATTATTCTATTATGTGTCTATATTTACACATATCCAAAAACCTCTCATAAGAGATTATTTATTCTTTGAATTTTTTTCAAAAGACTTCAAAAAATTCCAGATTTTAGAATAATAATCTAAAATCAAGACAAAAACCGACGAACCCACTTAAAATGAAAAAAAAATCAATAATATATGAAGGGTATTTGAGATCATTAAAACCTAAAGTTTATGGAAATATTGTAACAACATTATTTTTCCAACAACATCCCCCTTTTATGATAAAAAATCATAAGATATAAAACATAATGTCTAAAAAAGGTTTTATATGATACTATAGAAATGTAAAGAATAAACATTATTTTTAAATTTTTATGTTTATCTTTCTCTTATAACTATTAATTATACACTTCTACCCATTGTATTTATTTAGGAATTAACCCATTTAATTAATAATAAAGTAAACTTCTCCCACATAACCCCATTTTTTGGTCATTAAATGGGAAGGGTAAAGATTAGAAAAAGTAGTATTAATTTAGCACATAGAGTCATGAAATAATTATGTATAGTGATGAGACTGAATGTGAAATTATTGAAAGAAAAAAATTTAGTAATAAAAATAAAAATTTTAGAAACATTATATAAAAACAATCTTTAAGAAAAGAATAATAAGTGGATAAAGAATAAATTTCATTAATTGTCAATATTTTTATAAACATACATACCCTCAATACATAGAAAATAATACAAATACAATGTGCTATTCATAAGACCCCAGATTATGGACAGTTTCAAACTGATAAGGTGGTTTGGGTAGTGGTAACTTGAAAGTAGGATAGGTTCTAGTTGCTTCAATTTGATCCATTGTAGGAGGTGGCACAACTCATCCAATATTGATAACAAACACTCTTCAATACTAATAGATGATTTTTTATTACAGTCTATGATAAGGTTCTCTGAGAACTCATTCAATATTTCCTTCAACTATACTAAAATCACAAGATCCTTCCATCTAAAAGGACACCTTCATTGAACTATCTTTTGATAAATTTTATTGCATAGATCACTCAATAGCTAAGACCGCATCCAATTTTGAATTCAATTTCTTATAGATCTAGGATAGATCATAAACTTTATCAAATATCTATCTGGTAACTCAAAAGGTATGTGGAGTAGTAGGTCCAAGAGTTATTTTTCCTATTAGATAATATAAATAATATACACATAAATATATTCTTTTGATAATATCTAACTTACAAAATTCAATAATAATAGAATATTTCTATCTACGAATTTGAGTAACAATGGATAAGATCACTTAGACGTGGGGGAGGGTCTTGGGAAGAGTATTGGTCAGAACTTGGACAATCTTCAAGGCTTGTAACGTGTGAGGAGAAGAGGTGGTATTTATTTGGGAGGATAGGGGTGTTTTATCATTATTTTATTCATTCATTTATTATTTTTGTTCAAGACAATGTATATTTCAGTCCTTATCCCCAAATATATTAAAAATATGATGGAGAGTTCTAGATGTTGGCCTTACATAAGCCATACATTAACAATGACTCAAAAATTCATGTATTCGGTTTTTATAGTAAATTACTGTATTTTACTATTCAACACATATTCAAATATTTTATGAAAATACCAAAAATTCACCCTAACCATTTTTTGAAATTCATAATTCCATAATTTTCTAAATATATTTTATGAAAATAAATTTTATTTTAAATAATTATATCAATTATAAAATTATAAATAATCATTTATTTTTTCTAAAAATACCAACACTTAATTAATAATTTCTAAAATATTTGTTTACATATACCATGAAATAATTATATCATATTATTAATTATAAGATGCCTAAATTTTATTTATACTATCATAGATGGGGTTACTATTTATTGGCTGAATTACTATTCTTAATTGTCATGTAACTATTTTAAAGGTTGGGTTACTTTTACATTATGACATGTTCCTTATTTTTTGGAAATACCTCTTATTTCATTCATTATTCATTTATAAAGTTGGTATTTTGTTTTCAAAGTGATTTTATGTGCTTTATACTATATGATATAATTATAAGAAGGTAATTTCTATTGATAAAAGTTTAAGTCATTACATTTTTCTCCCTTATGAAATTTGTCCATCAAAATTTCATTTTACATACTAAGGTGAAAACATGTTAGGGTACTTCTCCTACATCACTCCTTATGAAATTTTTCCATCAAAATTTCATTTTACATACTAAGGTGAAAACATGTTAGGTTACTTCTCCTACATCACTTCCTCTTGTTCCAATGTTTCATCTTCATACTTATAGTTTCACCATAGTACATTTACCAAGTGAGTAGTCTGGTTGCTTATAAGTTTATCTCTATGGTCCAAGATCTTCATTGGTTGCTCCTCATAAGAGAGATCATTTTATAATTGTAAAACCTAGGGATTTAGTACATGTGATGAATCTGGTATGTACTTAGTCAATAAGGATACATAGAATACATCATGTAATTTAGACATGGTAGGTGTTAGTGCCATTCAATAGGCCACATCTCTTACACAATCAAGAATTTCAAAGGGGCTAATGTACTATGGAATCAACTATCCTTTCATCCCAAATCTAATGATCCTATTCCATGGAGATATGCTGAGGAATACCATGTATCTAAAGTCAAAATCTATGTCCCTTCAATGATTGACTTCATAGTTCTTCTACCAACATTGGGCTACATTGATGTGATACTAAATAGTTTTCACCTTTTCAACCATTTCTTCAACTATTTTAGATTCTATCATCTTATATTCACTAAATTCATCCCAACATTCGAATCTTTTGTATCTTTCCCCATAAATGGATTCATGTAGAGCCATTTGGACACTCAAGTGGAAATTTTTGTTGTAAGAGAACTCATCCAAAGGAAGATATTGATCCCATCCTTCCTTGAATTCCATAAAACACGCTCTCAAAATATCTTACAGTATATGAATTGTCTACTCATATTGGCCATCATGTTATGGATAATAAGATATACTGATATTCAGTTCAGTGTTTATATCATATTGGGGACTTTTCTGGAATATTGAGGTGAATCTCACATCTTGATTAGATACAAACAATAATGATACTCCATGTATCCTTAACACTTATATGATGTATATCTATGCATGTTGGTATAGTGAGAAATAATATGACATTTTAATAAAGTGTGATGTATTTGTGAGACGATCTGAAATAATCCATAGAGCATTATTTCCTCTATACGTCTTAGGAAGTTTAGTAACAATGTCCATAGTGATGTTTTCCCATTTCCATGTTGGTATGGGTAATTGTTGCATCATCCCCATTGAATTTTATCTTTTAGCCTTCACTTGATGACATACCAAGAACCTTGATGTATTTTCAGCAACATTCTTCTTCATATTGTCCCACAAATAGTTCTCATGGAGATATCGATACAACATTGTGCTCCCTAGGGGAATAGAAATGGTTGAGCTATGTGATCCATTCAGAAGCTCTTTATTTATCTATAGATTGGATGGTACAAATATTCATGACCAAAATATTACAACTCCTTCCTCATCAATTTTAATCTATGAGTATTTCTAATTTCTCACAGCATCCACCTTATTCTTAATTTCCACATATTTTTTGTCTGAGCATCCTTTATTTTTTCCATGAGGGATGGTTGGGAAATCATTTGAGAAAGGAATGGTGATGTTCATTCCTTAATGATTCCCATGTCCATCCTTTTCAAAACTAATAAGGCTAGATCCTTATCAAATCTCATCATTGATAATGTTCTAGGATCCATTATACATAGATAATCCCCCACTTTATTCAGTTTTATAGGATGGTAGTGGATTGAGAAATCATAATCTTTGATGTGCTCTAACCATATTTTCTAGTTCATATTAAGATCCTTCTATGTGAATATATATTTGAGGTACTTATGATCAGTATATATTTTAGATGTCTCCCCATAGAGATTATGACACTAGATTCTCAATACAAAGATGGAATATTCCAACTCTAGATCATGCATGTGATAATTTTTATCATGTATTTTTATCTTCCTTGAGGTGTTAGCTATCAATATATCATTTTTCATTATTACAAATCCTAATACCTTCTTTGAAATATCATTGTATAACGCAAAGAGTTTCCCAATTTTCATATGTTTGAGTATTGGCGTTGTGATAATACTCCTTTTTAACTCTTTGATGAAGTATTCACATTCACTAGTCCGAAAAACATTTTTCCCTTATGATTCAGCTTGGTTAGTGGGGTTGAAAATTTTGATATGTTCTTCAAAAATTTCTGGTAATACCTAGCTTGATCATAAAAAACTGAATATCTTTGTTACGTATGTTGGCAAGGTCAACTCTTCCATTGGCTTTGTCTTTGAAGGGTCCATAGATATTCCTTTACTAGTGATGACATGCCCAAAGAATGATACTTCCTCTATCAAAAACTCAAATTTACTATACATTGCATAATTCTTATCCCATTTCAAAGTCTTTAGCATAGTATTAAAATTATCTTCATATTCCCCTTTACTCTTAGAGTATATCAAAATATAATCAATAAATAATACCACAAATTTGTCAAGGTAATCTATAAAGAATCTATTTATTATGTACATGAATATTGATAGAGTATTAGTGATTTTGAAGGGAATCACTATGAACTCATAGTGTTCATACCTCATTCAAAAGGATGTCTTGGAAATATCTTCATTACCCACCTTTAATTAGTGATACCTCGACTGAAGGTCCACCTTAGAGAAATACTTCAATCCATGTAGATGATTAAATAATTCATCTATTTGTGGAAGGGGATACTTGTTCTTTATCTTGATTTTTTTATCTCATGATAATCATTGAAGAGGTGCACTAATCCATCATTCTTCTGTATAAAAAGTACTAGTGTACCCCATGGTGAGCCACTCAGGCATATAAAATCCTTGTATAAGTTCTCTTGTAACTTTTTCTTCCGTTCCTCTAACTCAATGGTGGCCATTCTATAAGGTTTCTTTGATATCTGTATAGATCTTGGAATAAGTTTAGTTGAGAACTCAACCTATTAGTAAAGAAGAAGACCATTAAATTCTTCATGGAACACATCGGTGTAGTCCCTTATAATGGGCATGTCTTCAAGCATGAATCTCTCATTTTCCTCAATCATTTGAGCTAGATATGCTATCTTATAAGGAAATAATATCCACACCAAAGAAGATGAATCTAAATGATATTCATCCTCCTCCTTACACTTATATATAATTAGAGGATGCCTTGGGATCTGAAGAGTGATCTCCCTTTCCTGATAGTTGATGTTGGATTTTCATAAAGATAACCAATCCAAGCCTAATATAGCATAAAACTATACCAAAGTATGAAAGACCAGATTCTATGGGTGGTTCATTCCACATACATTAACTAGGGAGGATTTATATACTTTGGATGAAATAACTGCCCTGTTTTTTGTTATCACATATAACTCAAACTCTTTATATTTAGGGTGTGTTTGATTAATTATACTAAACATGCAAGATATGAAAGAATGTGTAGAACCAGAATCAAATAGTACGTTCATTCTTCTTGAATGAATAACCAGTGCACCTATCACCATATAATTATCCAGATCTACCTTAGCAATAGTGATGACATAATATTTTATATTATATTTTGGATTTGGCGGCTGTAGATACTAATTACCCTCGAGGACTCAAGGTTTAGTGCACCATATTTCATAATACCCTTTCTTCCTACAGTTTAATCATGGGACCATATGTGGTTCTCTCCTTTTGTACACCACATTTCCTAGATTCCTCATTTCTCTTCGACATTCATGAGTTTGGTGGTATTCTCTCTCATAATTAAAGCATTTCCTTGTCCCATTTAGGTAATTACCATAATGCCTATTCCCACATTTTTAACATGTAACTGGTTGAGTTATCTTTTCACCTCTATCATTATATCCTCTATCTTGAAACTCTATCCTTAGTTTCATATCTCCATAGTCGTGGGACCATTATCCAAAAACCGTATCCACTTTGATAGAACATGAAAAAACTTCTTCATAACTAAAAAAGTCTCTAATTTCAATAGCCTTTTGATGTATTGGTTTTAAACCACAAAAGAATATACCTATTTTTGTATAAATATTGATAAAAAACCCTGAGGCGTACCTTGAAATCATTTTGAAGTTTTCTTCTAGGTCATGATAGATTCATCTTCCTTTTCCTTCAACTCTTTGAATTTTCCCTACATATTTGTGTAAAGAGTCCGAGGGAAATACTTTTTAAGAAACATTTTATTAAAGTCTACCCACTCCATCTCTTCAATTTCATCCCTCATCTTCGTGTTTTTAATCAGCTCCCACCACTGATCGACCTCTCCATGTAGATGATAAATAGACATACTCACATTGTCCTTCTCATAATAGAGGATCATAGAAGAGATATTATCTATTGAGTTGACCCACTATTCCACAACTAGTGTATTAGAAGATCCCCTAAATGTTGGTAGTTATTTATTTATAAAAGACTTGATAAACTAGTTTCTCCATCTTAGGTGAAGGAGGCTGATCCACATTATTCCGGTTATTTTTAATTGTTTCAGATAGCTAGGTAAGAATCACTATGTAATTTTGAACTCCATCACCCAAGATATTGGGGATGTCATTCGGGAAATCAATGAATTGTCCCTCACATGGGTTTTTGACCTAGTTTCTCCAGGTTCCCATTATTTTCTTAAATATAAAAGGATTGAAAAAACAAAGGTAAAAAAATTCATCAATAAATAATTTATTACATTATGATATTAAATCTAAAGGAATATCTTGTGGGATCCCAATGTTTAACATTTTTATAAATCAAAGAATCTTGGGTACTTAAATATAATTAGTCTCATACTGAGGGTTTTAACTAATGTTCTCTAATCCAAATTTCCAAATTAACTAAACCATTATTTTATAAAAACTACAACAACCCTACTTTTCTTACATGATTATTACATCATTTTAATGATAAAAACATAAAAGCGTTACACAACTAGGATAAAAAAGTTTTGTGTATTGAAAAAATTAGGACCATATAAAGCATATACTTAATAAAGAATAAATTTCTTTTAATTCCATATTATACAGCTTCTTATTGTCCCTCATTTTCTCTTTAGTACAACTATTCAACTGATTATATACAAAAAAAGGGAAATCTAAAAGCTCAGTAAGAGGATGAATAAGAGATGTAAAGAATTGTCATCAAAACATAAGAAAATTATGATCATAATAATCATTTGAAGAAGTATTATATAAAGTAAAGTAATTTGGAAATGCATAAAAATAAAACATCATGTCATAGGGGTCTACTACAACATATATTTGTAAACAAAGATAACATCATGTTCACGCATAACATATGTGCCTCATCCTAACATCATCATTGTGAACAAAGATTACATCATGTTCACACATATTTCACAGTATCTAATGAGATACATCACATTACCCAATGCATTAGAGTGATACTAATTCTTAGAACACCCATCACATCATAACATTTACATTATCATGCATCCATTTAGAACATATAACAATATTTCACATAAAATAACTCCTAGAAAGGAAATGGATTTCATGAGAATTTTAGAATGAATAATTTTATGAATAAAAATTGGGGTTACCAAAATAAAAATGGAATAACATACTTGGTATAAGAATCATCAGTCTTGAGTGAAGAATAATCAATCTCAATAGAAGTAAAATAAGTGTTTTTAGAAGGAAGAGTTCTTTTAGAAAAATTTATACATTTGTTATAAAACCATATTAGAAACATGTATATCAAAAAAAAATGGTAAGAATAAATAAATGATATTTATGGAACATTAATGGAATATTCACATAGAAAATGTAGCGAGGGAGGGAAAACCCAAAGGAAGAGAGTTGGGTTTGAGAATCCCCTTACCTTATGTGTAAATGATTTATTCACATTAATATCCTGGATAATCAATTTTTTTCATTAATTAATAAATAAATAACCTATAGTAAATTTATTTGATTTATTATAATTTTATTAAGTATATTTATGGACATTTTTATGAGTTATAACATTCTATTTTATCATTTTGGAGTGTTCGTTTTCTTGGTTATTTTGATCAGTTCACTTGTATACGTGAATATAAGTTCATGTAATATGGGGATAATTATCCAGAATT
The DNA here is from genome assembly GCA_963277665.1 of Viscum album. Lineage (NCBI taxonomy): Eukaryota > Viridiplantae > Streptophyta > Magnoliopsida > Santalales > Viscaceae > Viscum > Viscum album. The sequence goes on from OY728123.1 coordinate 58,954,530, forward strand.
GAAATTATATTTTACTAATGAAATTATAGAAGTGAAATTTGTCTTATATATCATTTTTATAGGTTATGATAATGAATAATTAAATGAAATGTTAATGATAATCATTTAGGTTCATTTGGCAGGTTTTCAATCACAATTGAGCCATTTTGTTTTATTATTTAATATTATGTATATAAGTTAGTTCCAGAACATAAAAAAGGATATAAAATATATTTTAATTTTTTTAAAAACTATAATGGTTTTATGACCAACATTGAATATAGAAGTGAAAAATGAAAATAAATCATCCATAGTGGCAGTAAATCAACACACCATAGATGGTATTTTCATTTTTAGATTAAAGGGAAAAGGAAAATGATTTAAAGTTGAAATATTCCATTATCATCATATAATTCAATTAAATAAAAGATACTGGATGTATAATTACACTTGGATAAGTGTTGGTTATTATATGACAAGAAAATAAATGAAATAGGAAAGAAATTAAAAAGAAAAAGAAAGAGGATTTTACCTCTAGATTTTTTCCTCCTTGAGAACCTCCTTAAGGCAATGTGTTTGGTATTTTGATGAGATCAAGGACTATTAGATGTTGGGGAGGTACTTGAGAAGACTATTGGGTAGAAATTTGGCATACTTCAAATTTTGGACGGTGTGAGGATAAGTGGTGGTTAGGGGTGGTATTTATTGGGGAGGAGAGAGGTGTTTTCTCATTATTTTATTTGTTAGTTTATTATTATGGATAAAGACTTTAAATAGTTTAAAAATTATCCCTTAATAAATTCTCACAATGAAGGATTGATTTATATTTTGGGCTTACATCATCCTTAAATCAATAATTACTAAAGAGTTCATGTATTTGGTTTTTATTTTAAATTGTCGTATTTTATTATTCACTAATAAATCTTGTATTTTAGAAAAATCCCAAAATGTCACCATAACCATTTTTCAACTTGTAGAATTCAAAAACGAGATCCATTGTATTATTTTAATATAAATATGGGAAATTTAATTTTTAATTAAAATCCTAATTTATTAGGTAAAATATAATTTAAAAATTATAACTGATTTTATAAAACTTTGAAAATTTAATTATGGTAGCATAAAATCATATTATAATCATAAGACTACAAAATTTTAATTTATGAATCTATTTTATGAAATAATTGTTTTAAAAAAAATTGTATTATTTATAAAATTAAAAATAAAAATTTATGTTTTTTAAAAATACAAAAAACTTAATCAATAATTTCTAAAATATTTATTTACCTATAACATGATATAATTATATTGTATTATCATTTATAAGATTCATAAATTTTATTTATACTTTCATTGATGAGATCACGATTTTGTTGTCTAAATTACTATTCATAATGGTCATGTTATATTTTTGAGGGCCATATTACTATTACGAGGGATAAGTTTCTTAATTTCTAGAAATGCCTATTATTTCATTCATTATTCATTTATATGTCTTTGTTCTGTTCTCAAAGTGATTTTATATGATTTATACTATATGAAATAATTATTAGAAGTGAATTTCCATGGATAAAATTTGGGGTTGTTACATAAATCTTGAGATATCATCAACAAATACATAAATAAATGAGTTTAAAATTAGAATTATAGTTCAAAATGGATGAAAAAGTCCATATGTATAAGGACCCAGCCTTAAAACTTACATAATATTGAATTAAATGAATAATTCACATTGAGGATCTTTTCAGGTTTAGAGTTTTATAGAATTAGGACATAACTATTACATATCAAAAGATTACAAAGTAGAAACTTCTACATAGTTTCCATTTTTTTACCAAACATGAACTCTTGAAAAAAAGAGTCATGTCTAGTTCCATGTCTAAGGCAGCATGACTTTTTATTGATCCCATCCTTGACCCTATTCCACATTATGTCCTGTGAAAACATTTCAAAAACTTGGGATGAGCATAAAAAGCTCAGTAAGGGATACACAAAGAAGGAAAACTATTATTTTTTCAAAACATCAGGAAAACCATGAATACTTTATCTTAATTAATACTTTTCACCTTTATGAAGTAGTAAATACTCTGCATTGAAAAAAAGATCATTACTTACCCTTTTGTAACCAAAAGATTACCATAAAACCCATATAAAGAAAACATAACATATAAAGGTAACTTGGGACATAAACATACTTAAATAGAATAACCATACGGTCGACTTACACACATATCACTAAATGGAATAGCCATATGGATGACTTCCATACCTAATGCATTGGAGGTTATAACTTAACCACCCATCCTTGTATTCACGGTACCACCCGTCATTTGGTTTTTCATGTAATCACCTGTTAAATGTCCAAGTACCATTATAAAATCATAACACATATGACAAATAAAAAGGAAAGAATACATTTACACATTTCAATCATAATATATCACTCACACTAGTGTAGAAAACGTTTTTTAAGTCGGTTATATATAACGGACGTGATAATCTGTGAAACGTGGTTTTTTACGTCGGTTATTTTATAACTGACGTAAAAAATGCAGCCAGAATATTTTTAACGTTGGTTATTAAAATAACCGACGTTATAAATCGAGTGCGTTCATTTTTTACGTCGATTATAAATTAACCGAAGTAAAAAACCAAAGCCCGGGGGGATTTTATATCGGTTATTTTATAACCGACGTAAAAACCGCATCTTCTAAGTCCTTTTTGACGTCAGTTATTTTATAACTGACGTAAAAAACTATGATTTCTGATGTATTATTTACATTGGTTATTCCATAAACGACGTAAAAAACCAACACGCGGATTTTATAACGTCGGTTATAAAATAAACGATGTAAAAAAAGCCGTATGTGATACATTTATAACATCGGTTATTATAATAACCGACTTTATAAATGTCTAAAATTAGTTTATAACGTCGATTATTAAAAAACCGATGTTATAAAACATTTAAAAAATTAACAAGCTGTGTGGACTGTCATTTACAATTTTTCGATAGAAATTCCGGCGGCTCGTCTCTCTCGTGAGGTAAACCCTAATCGGCCCGTCGATCTAGATGTGTTAAACACATTTTTCCTTCATCTTTTATCATCCTTACTCTCCTCGGATCTATAATCTCAACTCGCAACACTCAAGTAAGATTCCACGAATTTATTTCGTTCGTTTTTTTCCCCGGATAATCTATATTTCTGTTTTGCGTTTTTTGTGTCTAAACTAGGTAAGATTCTTCCATATCCAAATACATAAAAACCCATTTGAGGTGGTAACTTGGAACAACAAGATACACATAATTAAAATAATAGTACTATAAGAAAATGTTAAATTCCACCTACCTCATTCTCATACAGAACCTCTCAACAAACATTTAACCTAGATGACACTTGTCACGTCATTAGTCGTCCACTTTCCCTATATGGTTCTCATAACCACACACATGGTCTTATAACCACCATCTTACCCTTTTTAGAACTTCTATTGTATAAATAATTACCTATAGAACCTCAAACTCAAGAATCAAAATGTACTCAATGCTTCTACCACTCCACTGTTCTCAAACATCCACAAGAATACCACATTACATTGGCATCCAATATTCCTTGAAAATCAACTAGAATGGACATACATATACCTTCCAAACATCAACTAAATACAACTTGGTTATTACCCAACATCTGAACCCATTACAAAAATGGATTTATCATTTAATAACATCAAATAGAGGTGGACTACAACACACTACATGTATTTATTTTAACTAGCTGAGGAGAGACATCACTGACCAAATCATCATAGAAACACCAAACATTACTTTTGGCATGTACCTACTTAGCTATGATACCTTCTAACTGAAGTCACATAATCACCACCTAAATTCACCTAGTTGAGTCCATACCTGACTCTATAAAATATTCCAACACCGCTCCTCCATTTCCCGTTACCTTCATCATTCCTCATTTCCCTGTCAACACCTATGACATTATTACCTCAGATCACTTTTTTTAACGACACTAAGCCCAATTCAATTGCTTTTCTCGATTAAACACCACATTTGTGCTCAATTCAATTTCTTATGTTTATCCTCTTTTATATGAGAATCTATTAGACATATAATGTAATGTCTATTGACCTCTATGTCCCTTCGATGCATCGCTATGTCTCATGATTCCAAATAAAAATGGATTCTGCTGAGGGGTGGGGGTGCTGTCTGGAGGGGTGTGGTGCTGTCTAGGGGGTGGGGGGCTATCCAAAGGGTTGGGGGTGTCCATTGGGGTGTCCAAGGGGGTAGGGGGTGCGGGTGGTTTCCAGGAGGGGTGGGGGTGCTGTCAAGAGGGGTGGGGGGCTGTCCAGGGGGTGGGGGCTGTCTAGAGGGTTGGGGGTGTCCAGGGGGGTGTCCAAGGGGGTAGGGGGTGGGGGTGGTGTCTATAAGGGGTGGGGGGTGCTGTCAAGAGGGGTGGGGTGCTGTCCGGATGGTTGGGGGTGTCCAGGGGGGTCCAAGGGGGTGGGTGGGTGTGGGGGGCTTTCCAAGGGGGTGGGGGCTGTCCAGAGGGTTTTGGGGGTTGTTTGGGGGGTGGGGGTGCTGTCAGGAGGGGTGGGGGCTGTTCGGAGGGTTGGGGGGTGTCCAGGGGGGTCCAAGGGTGTGGGTGGGTGTGGGGGGCTGTCTAAGGGGGTGGGGGCCTGTCCAGAGGGTTTTGGGGGTTGTCCGGGGGGTGGGGGTGATTCTCAGGTTTACTCCATTTTCTCCAATTTTCTATCAACCATATAGGCGCCATGGTTTTCTTTGATTAAACGGAATTTAAAACTATTATATCTAACTATATTTTGTTTTAAAAATAATATTCAAGAATATTTGTTTAAATACCCATAGATTTGTTTTATATTTCAAAATTGTTTTACATTCAAATTATGATTTTTTTCATATAAACATATATTTGTCTTATCTTAAAAGTATTTATATTTTTGATATTTGTTATAGGTAATAATGAGTCGAAGTTGGATTACGGCACATCGAATGAGCAATGAATTTGAGGATGGTGTTGATGCCTTTTTGTAATTTTCTAAACGAAATGTTCCAAGTAGTGACATTTTTTTGTCCATGCCTGAAATGTTTGAATATGAAGAAGTTGAAAAGTAGAGAGATAAAAGATCATCTGATTTTTCATGGTTTTAATCCGAGTTACAGCCCTTGGATGTGGCATGGTGAAACTGGACAGAATGTCACTGATGATGATGATTCGCAATATGGTAACTCCGATGGAATTGAAAAAATGATTTGCGATATTGTAGTAGAACAAATTGAGATAGAACCGACAGTTGCGCGTCTATATGGTGATGCTGAAAAACCATTATATCCTGGTTGTACATATTTTATGGTTTTGTCTGTGGTGTTAAGATTGATTAACCTGAAGGGGAAACATGGATGGAGTGACATAAGTTTTACAGAACTATTACAATTGATGAAAGACATTCTTCCACAAGATAACGATCTTCCAGATTCACATTACAAAGCCAAGAAAATATTATGCCCGATGGGATTGGGATACAACAAAATAAATGCCTATCCGAATGACTGCATTAATATAGGAAGGAATTTGAATTTCTTTCAGAGTTTCCTAAATGTGGGACATCACGGTATAAGGTGAAATAAAAATCACAGGGTGATGTAGAGATTACAAAGCTCCCTTCAAAGGTATTTTGGTATCTTCCTATAATTAATTGTTTCAAACGTTAATTTGCTAATTCACATGATGCAAAAAGGTTAATATGGCATGCTGATGAGCGGGTATGTGATGGGAAAATAAGTCATCCAGCTGATTGTCCACAATAGAAGATAATTGATGCGTAGTATTCTACATTTGGAAATGAAATTAGAAATCTCAGACTAGGGTTGTGCACAGATGGAATGAATCCATACTGAACCCTCAGTAGCACACATAGTTCATGGCCTGTTTTATTGGTAATTTACAACCTCTCTCTTGAAGTTTGTATGAAGCGCAAATATTTCATGTTGAGTATAATGATCTCTGGTCCAAAGCAACCTGGCAATGATATTGATGTTTACTTGTCACCGTTGATTGATGATTTGAAACTGTTATGGGCTGATGGTATTAGGGTGTATGATTCTTATAAAATGGAATATTTTCAACTGCATTCAGTGCTTCTGTTCACTATAAATGACTTTCTAGTGTATGGAAATTTATCTAGATACAATGTTAAAGGGAATAAAGCATGTCAAATTTGCGAACAACAGACGTCATATTGTCAATTCCATCATGGGAGGAAAACAGTGTACATGGGTCATCAAAAGTTTTTGCCTATGGATCACCCTTATAGAAGATTAAAAAAGGAATTCAATGGCTCACAAGAATTTGATACTGCTCCAAAACCTTTATCCCCTGATCTGTATTTTGAGAGGGTGAAAAACCTTGATGTGACATTGGGAAAGACACAGAAATCTGGTAATGAAAGACATATTTGGAAGAAAAGGTCAATATTTTTTGAGCTAACATATTGGAGGTATCATGAAGTTAAACATAATATTGATGTCATGCACGTGGAGAAGAATATTTGTGATTGTTTTGTTGGAACATTGTTATATATTAAAGGAAAGACAAAATATGGGATGAGTACAAGATTAGACTTACCATCAATGGGAATATGTTTGGAGTTAGCTCCCACTTCTAAAGGAAGACAAAAATTTCTTTCCCCGACTTGTCATACATTATCGAAGAGGGAGAAAATTAGCTTCTGTCAGTGTCTTCATGATATCAAAGTGCCTCAAGGTTATTCTCCTAATATAAAAAATTTTGTCTCATTGAAGGACTTGAAGTTGATAGGTATGAAATCACATGATTGTCGCGTCATGATGCAATAAATTCTACCACTTGCATTGCATGGAATATTGCCCATTCGTGTCAGAAAGACTATGATGAAGTTGTGTTATTTTTTCAATTCAATTTGTAACAAGGTGATTTATGTGAATGCTTTGAACATTTTGGAAACGGATGCAATTTTTATACTTTGTCAATTGGAAATGTATTTTCCTCCAACTTTTTTTGATATAATAGTGCATTTAATGATTCATCTGGTCCAAGAAATAAAGCTTTGTGGACCTGTATATCTTCGTTGGATGTATCCTTTTGAAAGGTATATGAAAATATTAGAGGGGTATGTTAAAAATCCATATCGACCTGAAGCCTCCATTATTGAAAAGTACATTTCTGAGGAGGTAGCAGAGTTTTGTACGAGATACTTGGCTGCGGCGCAACAAATAGGTTTGCATCCATCTCTCCATGAACGAGTTAATAATGAGGGAAAGGGGATTCGTGGCTTGAAAGTCAAATCATTGTCAGCTGAACAGATAAAGAAGTTAGAATCATACATCTTGAATAACATAGCTGATGCTCAACCATATATCACATTGCATATTAATGAGTTGAAACAATGTCATCCAAAGAAGAAATAAATGTGGATTTTGAATGAGCACAATTTTTTTGTCATGGATTAAAAAGACTTTTCTTGGTTGATCAGATGTATCAGAGACATTAAAATGGAGAGTGGGTGGTCCATGTTTAAATGTGATAACATGGTCTGGTTATGAAATTAATGGTTATACATTTCATACGAAAGCTCAGGACAACAGAAGTGCAGTTCAAAATAGTGGTGTATTGGTGTTTGTAGAGGCAATGCATTTTTTGAGTGCTAAGGGCAAAAACCCAATTTATACATCAAGTGCATATTATGGAGTTATTGAAGACATATGGGAGGTTGATTACTTTAAAATTAATGTTCCTGTTTTTAACTGTAAATGGTTTATCGGTAACAACAGTGTCAGAGACGATGAATTTGGAATGAAACTTGTTAATCTGAATAGATTGGAAGACACAACTGATTCTTTTATAATGGAAACACATGCAAAACAAATTTTCTATGTAGTAGATCAATCATATATGTAGTGGGATGTTGTTTTACAAGGGAAAAAAATATGTTGGTGAGGATGAACTTGATGAAGATGCTGATTTATGTGAGATCCCTACTTCCATGGAAAGATTAACAGAACATAATGATGAACATGTTGAAGACATGGTTTGTGCCATAAGGAACGATCACAAAGAAGGAATTTGGGAAAACAATCCATTTGTACATTCCTAAAATTACAGGTAACATATGTTCATTTCTTGTTTACATTTATTTTTTTTCATAAATGTTAGATATTGTATGTTTTTTATTTATTAAAACATGTTTTAAAACAAAATAAGTATAAGTTTTTGTTTGTTTTAAGTTTTTTTAGTGTACATTATCATGTTCATAACCATTTAATGAATTATATATCTATTATTTTTGTTCAGTGACAATTACTTTACCATTTTTACCATGTTTACCAAGTTTACCATCTTGACCATCTTGACCATCTTTACCATCTTTACCATCTTTACCATTGTTTAACATGCTTACCATATTACCAATGTTTACTATTACGTAACTTAGTACACTTTTCTATTTTCTTATTACAGTAGTATTAAAATATTTGAATTTGTATATTTGTGAACTGACGTTTATTTTTTTGATTTGAAGGATAATGACAGATCATTCAGTTGATCAACCAAATGATTTTGGAGATGAGAATATTGCTGGTCATACCTCTAGGGATGAACATTCACATGCTCCTATTACGACAAAGAGTTCAAAGGTTGGTAAACGTGGGTGCACACATTTACCAAAATTATCAGTTGCCCGAACGCAGGATCAGAGGATAGTCGTTGAGTTTGATGATGATGATATTCCTAGAGGTCCGAATGTGAAAGATTTTAAGAGTTTTGTAGCAACTCAGGCCAAGAGAAAAGTAAGCATTCTGTATGATGATTGGAGAAGTGTGGATAAAGCGATAATCTTTGAGTTGTGGGAGGCAATTTTGGTAAGATCTTTTGTAATTGTTTGACAATTCTTTTAATGTTTCTAGTATATATAATATGTTTAAACTCTTATTTATCAGATGACATTTGATATTCCTGACACTAGAGGAGTCAGGAAAAAATGCTTATCGTTGGCTTCCATGAGATGGAGGGATTTCAAATCAACCCTCTCATTTGATTTCATTTATGGTCATAGGAGTCATGACAATCCATGTCGTATATATCCTTTTATAGATGAAGACACATGGAGACAGTTTTTTGAAAGTAGAAGAAAATAGTCATTTCTGGTAAGGGAAATGTAAACTTTTATAAACTTTCTTATATAAATGATTTTATTAATGTTTTGTTAATGATTTCTTATTCTTAAATTACAGCAAACAATGAATGCTCATCAGGAGATCCAATCTAAAAATGTATACCCTCATAGTTTATCTCAGGGAGGGTATGCATTATTGGAAGAACAAATGATGGCGGAAAAATTTCAACAACTAAGAGCTGAGTCTTCAAGCTCTGGCAAGGTGGCCCCTCCATCCCCTCCATCTAGACACGAAAAATGGAAGAGATCTTGGAAGGGAAAAAAGGGCAATATCTTTCGGATGAATCGAGAATCGTAGCTGAGAGGATTGTAAGATATTTATTTTATTTATTTAAGTTAACTATTCCCTTCATATATTTTCAATCATTACAGAAATGTTCAATTAATTAATACAAGACTCTCTTGAGGAGCAGAGTTCACAGGGGACATTTACAGCTACTGGGAGGGAAGATATTTTATCTGCAGCATTGGGAAGGCCCGAACATCCTAGTTGTGTAAGAGGATATCTGGCAGGTTTATCGGCAAGAAAAGCATTGCCACATTCTTCAAATTCTAACATTGATGGGGTTTATAAAAAAAATAGAATCCTTGGAGGCTCAAGTTCATAATATTAATGCAACGATGGAGGACAAGATCAGAGCGTCGGTGTGGTCTATGTTTGCAGAAATGCAAAGATAATTTCAGACTGCATCTCACACTCCTCCACCTCCCCATGCAGACCCCATTATTTATCCTCCACCTTCGCCGGTAGCTTCCACTCCCCCACCTCAGCCTGCGGACCCCATTTTTTATCCTACACCTTCGTCGTAGCTTCCTACTTATTGCGAGTTGTATGTTGATGATTCTCAACATCATATAGTAGCATATGGGTTGGTATATTGTATAGGAGATACAGTTCAACATCAACAATTAGAGGTAGAGAATCAGAGGGTCACTATACAGGATATTATAGATATATCAGCTAGGGTACCAATACCTACAGATGAGGTGGCGACAGTTGGACGGAGTATCGGCCATTTTTTAATTTGGCCATCCAGACTTCATCGACTCATTACCATAGAGGTATGAATGTTATATCTTTTATTTTATTTTTTTATTAAAGTTGTTTTATCATTTGAAAACTAATATATTTTTCAATTTATTTTTACAGGAATAATTCAAAGGTAAAGAAATACTATATAGACAACAACAAAGACAAATGGATATGACATCAGATACAGATTCTAGTAGTCTTGACAGATTGTCAAGATATTCCAATTTGTTGGCGGGTCATTATGAGTTTCCAATGGAAGCTCATATTTGTGGACGTGAAATAAATGTGGGGATTATGAAAACTGATATCATGGAGTTTGTTACTGGAGATAATTTGGGCATCAACGTGGTGGAAAGTTTTTCCATGTAAGTCTTAACACCATTTCCCTGCGTTATATTTATTAAAAATGTATACTTATGTATGTTTTGTATTAGGTATCTTTATAAAATTTGTGAGAGGAATGAGCTGAAAGATGTATATGGATTCATGGACCCGCAATTGATTTCCCCTGAAGCATGTGCATTGAATGAGGAACAAAGAATGTTTTATATTGCTGAAATACTTGAAAAGAATATAGTCACACAATGTTGGATGATGCCTTTTTGTGAGAGGTATGAAAGACATTTCTCTCAAAGAGTTAATTATCTTTTAACATAAAAAACCACTAATGTTAAATTTTCTTTTATGAGTGATCATTGGATGTTAGGGGTTTTTTTCCCAAGGGAGAAAGCACTTTATTGGATATGCTCTGTCCACGATAATGTGCGAGAATGTTTTAAGAATATATTGGAAAAGTAAGTTTCAATTTCTCAATAGTTGTATATATTATAATGAATTTTAAATTTACCCCATTCGTATTATTTTCTAACAGTGCATGGGCCTACTTTCGAAAAAACGCAAAGAAAAAGAGTGAAAAGATCAAATATGTAAAGGCGAAGGTAAATATCCATTTATAATTTGTACTTTTTGATTTGTTACATAAAAATAATATATTGAATTTACAATCATGCAAACAGAATTTTCAGGAACAACAAGGCATCATCGAATGCGGATATTATATGTTAAGATTTATGTATGAAATAATAACAACTGGGACAGTTGTGAATTTTGACCTGGTACGATTTCCTCTTAAACTTTGCCATAATATTTCAATTTTATTTATTCATTATACATGTTAACTACTTTCCTTTCCATTTGTAGATTTTTTATGACCCTCAACCCTATACTGCTGAAGAAATCAAACACTTACAAGTGGAGTGGTCAAATTATTTTACAGGTTTGATTAAATTTTAGTTGTTTGTAATGTAAAATGTAATTTTGAATATTGTCATTGTAATTGTGTATTTGGTAGTTGTTTAGGTTGTTTTTTTTGAAGTTGACAGTGTAAGATTTGAATGTTATATATGTGAATGTTTACTTTTGCTCTACTTCTTGTTTGTTCTACTTATGATGGTTTTTTTGGTATGGATTTTGGTCTGTGGGGAGGGGTTCCAAGGGTGTGGGGGTGTGTTCAGTGGGGTTGGGGGTGTCCAGGGGTCTGGGAGGGCTGTCTGGTGGGGTGGGGGCAGACCAGGGGGTGGGAGGGCTGTCCAGGGGTGTGGGAGGGCTGTCCAAGGGGTGGGGGGGGGGGGTTGTCCAAGGGTGTTTGGGGCTTTCTAGGGGTGTGGTGGGGGCTCCAATGGGGTGGGGCTGTCAAGTGTGGTGAGGGGGTGCTGTTCAAGAGGGTGGGTTGTCGAGGGGTGTTTGGGGCTGTCCAGGGGGTTGGGGGGTAGTCCAGGGTTGTGGTGGGGTTTCCAATGGGGTGGGGGAGGGCTGTCCAGGGGGTATACATGAGGGTGGGGAGGGGTTCCAAGGGTGTGGGGGTGTCTGGTATGGATTTTGGTCTGTGGGGAGGGGTTCCAAGGGTGTGGGGGTGTTTTCAGTGGGGTTGGGGGTGTCCAGGGGTCTGGGAGGGCTGTCTGGTGGGGTGGGAGGGTTGTCCAGGGGTGTGGGAGGGCTATCCAGGGGGTGGGGGGTATACATGAGGGTGGGGGGGGGGGGTTGTCCATGGGTGTTTGGGGCTTTCCAGGGGTGTGGTGGGGGCTCCAATGGGGTGGGGGATGTCAAGTGGGGTGAGGGGGTGCTGTTCAGGAGGGTGGGGTTGTCGAGGGGTGTTTGGGGCTGTCCAGGGGGTCAGGGGGCAGTCCAGGGGTGTGGTGGGGGCTCCAATGGGGTGGGGGAGGGCTTTCCAGGGGGTATACATGAGGGTGGGGAGGGGTTCCAAAGGTGTGGGGGTGTCTGGTATGGATTTTGGTCTGTGGGGAGGGGTTCCAAGGGTGTGGGGGTGTGTTCAGTGGGGTTGGGGGGTGTCCAGGGGTCTGGGTGGGCTGTCCGGTGGGGTGGGAGGGCTGTCCAGGGGTGTGGGAGGGCTGTCCAGGGGGTGGGGGTATACATGAGGGTGGGGGGGGGGGGGGGGGGTTGTCCAGGGGTGTTTGGGACTTTCCATGGGTGTGGTGGGGGCTCCAATGGGGTGGGGGCTGTCAGGTGGGGTGAGGGGGTGATGTTCAGGAGGGTGGGGTTGTCGAGTGGTGTTTGGGGCTGTCCAGGGGGTCAGGGGGCAGTCCAGGGGTGTGGTGGGGGCTCCAATGGGGTGGGGGAGGGCTATCCGGGGGGTATACATGAGGGTGGGCACCACAATGGGGTGGGGGAGGGCTGTCCATGGGGTATACATGAGGGTGGGGGCTGTCTAGTGGGGTATGTTTTATATGTTATCAATGTAAATGTTTAAATTTGATCTCCTTCTGTTTTTGTGGTACGCTTTCTGGATTTGTTTTCTGGTTTATTCTGGGGGAGAGCAGATGACTGCATTGTATTTCTTTTAAAAAAATTGGTTTATCACGTAGGTTATTTCATAATACATGTGATAAAAGTCATGGGAAATGGTTTATCACGTCAGTTATTTATTAACTGGCATGAGAACCCCCCCCCCCCCGGACTGTTTTATCAGGTCGGTTATATAATAACCGACGTGATAAACCTTCTCCCAGGAGCTTATCACGCCGGTTAATTAAAAACTGACGTGAAACACGGGGGGGGGGGGGGGGGGGGGGGGCTGGGTTTATTACGTCGGTTATTATATAACCGACGTGATAAACCCCCCTCACCCCCAGTTTATCACGGCATTTATAAAATAACCGACGTTCTAAACTAGTCCGGGGGTGGGGGTTTCTCACGTCGGTTATTTATTAACCGACGTGATAAACTATTTCCCAGGCCTTTATTCACGTCGTTTATGAAATAACCGACGTTATAATCCCTTCACATTTTCTTTATCACATCGGTTATAAAATAACTGACGTCATAAACATCGCGATATTATGTTTTTGACGTCGGTTTTTAAATAACTGACGTAAAAAACGTTATTTATAACGTCGCCCGTATTAACGTCGACTAGAAACCGACGTAAAAAATGATAAATAACCGACGTAAAAAACATTTTCTTCACTAGTGTCAAATATATTGACATAAAAAATCCATTATCAAAACCATTTTCAATACCAAAATACATAAAAGATTATATGGTATTTATTTTCTTTTAAAAACATTACGGCTTGTTGAGGAAGACAAAGATCAAATAATACTCACGGTGGTGGAAAAGGTCATTGTCACTGCTTACATTAAAAGGAACATTCTATTTGTCGTTTAGTAAAATGATTCATAGAAAAATATTTCTTTTGAAAAGTCAAGGGTGTTTATACAGCGTATAAAAGAAAGTCGTGTATTAAAAAAATATGCCTCAATGAAAGGAGATTGAGACGAAGTCCCTTACCTCGTGTCCGAATTGACTCGATCATTCTTTAATCTCCAGAATAATAAACTAAAGTTAATTTATACTTGCTTAATAACCTTTTTCAAGTTTATTATTCCTTTTATATCACTTATTACCTTGTTATAATCATTATGTATTCATTTAAGTTAATAATGTTCATTTTGTCGATATTTGGTACTTGAGTCAAAAATGGACTTCTTATAATTACATGTTGTTCATGTGGTCAAAGGTTCATTATATCCAGAATGATATTCATGATTTTGATATAATATATATCATATATATCTAGAATATACATGTATTTATAATTGTACATAACATTTAGAGGTAAGAAATGAAATGCACCGTTCATGGAGACGGTAAATCGTACGTATGCATGAACGCTACTTCCAATTCTATTTCAAATTTAATTGAATTAAAACATAATGATAAATAGTAGTATTATAATTCCAGTATTTTATCATATATAATATCATTAAATCTATCCTTTATACATACCACATATGGTATGAAAGAGTCATATCGCTTTGAGGGCACGGTAGTCCGCATTTCCTCAAATGAAATTATCGTGTTTACCCATAATGGAAACCATAAAGGTATGATATAAATGGAAATTATAGAAGCATAAAAAAACATAAAAATATATATATATCATATATAAATACAGTGTCGTCATAATGGCCACCATGAGAGGCGGTTGGAGATATTTGAACAATCATCGTTTCGTGAGGTGTTAGTTTTCTATCCACAAGAACATTATGTTCTTCATCCAATAGATGCAGGTGTGTGTAAGTATAATTCGAATACTTATCATAACAAAATCCTATTATATTTAGTATACTATTTTTGTTACAAAATAAAGGAATAAAAAGAGTTAAGGGTTGGATAAGTAAAATAAAAGAAAACAATTTAAGAGAAATCATTACCTTTAATTTGGGTAACTCCCTTTGGTTTGAACCAAAGGGCTTCTTGAAGTGCCTTCTGCCTAAGGTAAGGCTTCTAGGAGGAGGAGAGGGATGTAGGGAGCTTAATTGGGCAGAGGTTGGACGAGCCAAAAGGCTTGAGAGGTGTGAGGAATTGGTTAGAAGTGGTATCCATTTATAAGGGGGAGGAGGGGCTCTTTAGGAAAGTGTGATAATATTATTTTATTATATAATGATATTCGGTTTCTAAAGGTACAAAAATCATTAAAGTCGAAGATAATATGACTCATAGTCAAAATAATATCATCAAAAAGGAATTGGATAGGTTTTGGATGTTATTTTAATATTTATAATTTTATTTATTTAAATATTTTATTAATGAGGTAAATACTACATCATTATTGTGTCATAAATAATTTTATTTATGTGATGTCTAAAAATTATAAAAAAAATACCATCATGTAGGAAATCATTTTAGATTTCCAATTAATATTTATGGTCAAAAATATAATTTATATAACACTATTTAGAAATTAATTTACTAAAAGATTTTTGTTTATGTCATTTTTGCCTTTACATTAAATTAATTAATATAAAGTGTCATTATCATTCATAAGTGGCTCCATGGAGTCCCAAAATAGACCCAAAGATGCCCATGGTCGGAAATTACTCATCCAATTAGGGTAGAACAAGTGTTAAGGTAAATTTTGAATTATTATAATATTCTTTTAACCATGAATTACCCTATTTACCTTTAACCGCTGTAAATAAAAGTCAAAAGTTACTATTCACCAAAAATTATTTTCATCTTATTGAATAAAATTTTACTTCTTGGTAACAACCATATATGTCGGATTTTAGAAATTCAATTAACAGAAGTGGTAAAATTTTATTTAATTGAAAAGGTCAGTTTTTTAACTACTACTAAGTGGTTTCACTATTCATCAAAAATTTACTTTTTTTAGAAAAATACCAAAAATTCATCCTAACATTTATTTGATATTCCAAATTCAAAAATGATGTATATTTTTCCAAATTCAAAACATAGAAGTGTCATTAATCAATTTAAAATTAATTTTTGTTGTTAAAACAAATAGCGTGTTTTTAAGAAACAATAACTATCAAAAGATTGACACTTGTTTATGTCCAATTTCAAAGTGAAATTAATTATAATGACCAAAATTGGATTAAATGGTAGAAATATCTTCTAATTACACTTTAAAAACAATTAAAAATATAAGTTAACCATATAAATTATTTAGATTAAGAGTCACTTTTGAATTAAAATACAATATTTTCCACTATTCATTAAAAAATGAACTTTATCCGAAAAATACCAAAAAATTACACAAATTGAAATTTGATGTCCCAAATCTAAAGAAGAGTTTTATTTGGTCAAATAGAATATATAAAAATGACCAAAACTAGATTTAAAGAGGGTTCACCATTAAAAGGCGGTAAATCAACCTTTTAATGTAAATTGTGCTTAAAATTAGATTCATTCATATTTTAAGCCTCAAAATTTTATTGGATAAATGTAAAGACATTTAAAAAAAATGTATAATAATATTGTAGTTAGTTTTTTTCATTCCCGCCAATACAACAGCTAGGAGTTAACTACCATTTAAAATTATAAAATTATATTATTAGTGTGCTATGTAAGATTTCAAAGAAACTCGCTGTTGCGTATTAGGTACGCTATCAAACATAGAAACACCTTTAAAGTAAAATTAATATGTAATTCCAAAATATTAATAAATATGAAATATATCTTATTCTTTATTTACCTGGGATGTTACATCCTTTCCCCCTTTTTGTCAATTGTGTCCTCATAATTTTACTTATGAAAATAAGTGGGGGTATTTATCCCTCATATAATTTTCAGATTCCCACGTTGCCTCTTCAACCATATGGTTTTTCAAAAAAAACCTTTACCTGGTGAATTACCTTATTCTGAAAAACTTTCTCTCTACGGTCATGAATCTGAACTGGTTATTCTTCATAAGAGACATTATCTTCCAACTGAACTACCTCTAGGCCCAAAAACATGAGATGGATCTGACATATACTTTATCAACATCGAAACATGAAGAACACTGTGTACCTAGGACAAAATTTGAGGTAAATCCACTATGTATGCCACTAATCCAACTTTCTCTAGAATTTCATAAGGTGTAATGAACCTTAGACTCAACTTTCCCATCATACCAAAACATGTCACAGTTTTCCATGGAGAAACTTTGAGAAAGATATGATCACCTACCTCAAAAGAAAGATCCTTCCTCCGGTTATCTACATAAATTTTCTATCTTCTCTGAGTTTTTCTCATTTGCTTCTGAATCAATGAGACTTTCCATGCCATCTCTTCTACCAATTATGGTCCCATCAGCTTCCCACTTCATCCTAAAAAGATGGAGTTCGACAATGATTTCCATATAATGCCTCAAATGGAGCCATCTGTATACAAGAATGAAAACTAATATTATAGGAAAATTCAACCAAAGAAAGATGTTGGTCCCAAAATCCCTGGTAATCCAGTGAATAAGCACGTATCATATCCTCTAAGGTCTGAATTGTTCATTCTAACCTCCCATCTAATTGCGGATGCAAAGCTGTACTAAAATTTAATTCATTACCCAACGACTTCTGAAGGCCTTTCCAAAAGTTAAAAGTAATCCTGGGATCACGATCAGATACAATGGAGAGGATAACTCCATGAAATCTAAATATCTCTTTAACATACAACTGAGCAAGTTGATCTAGAGATAAAGTATCTCGAATAGGAAGGAAATGAGAAGATTTTGTCAATCAATCAACAATAACCCAGATTGAATTACTACATCGAGATGTCTTTGGTAATCCCACAATGAATTCCATGGATATATTTTCCCATTAACACTCTTACACCGGTAAAGGCTAAGGCATTCCTTTTGGTAACTACTTCTCTGCTTTAACCTGCTAACAAGTCAAACACTTCATAGTAAAATCAGTAATATCACTTTTCATTCCATCCCACCAATAATACACCCAAAGATCTATGTACATCTTAGTACTGCCAGGATGAACTGAAAACGGAGAACTATGAGCTTCACATAACAACTCATTCTTCAAATGTGAATCATAAGTAACACTTAATCTCATTCCAAACCTCAAAAAACAGTCATTATCAGTGTTAAATTCAAGCAACTTACCCTTCTTAACCAACTCCTCCTTTTTCTGTAACTGACTGTCTTTTTTCTGCGCTTGCTTTATTCTGTTTGATAGAGATGATCTCACTGACACCTAATACAAAACAGAAGAATTTTCTGCACCAACAACTTCTATGCCAAAGTTCATAAAATAAAAAACCAAGGGATCTAGTTCCAAATGTATCATAGTTAATGAAGCATTACTTTTTCGACTCAAAGCATCATCCACTTTATTTGCTTTTCCCAGATGGTAATGGGTCGTGCAATCATAATATTTGATTAATTATAACCATATCCTCTGTCTCATGTTCAATTATTTTTGAGTGAATATATACTTCAAACTTTTGTGATCAGTATATATTTCACACTTCACTCTATACAAATGATGCCTCTAAATTTTTAAAGTAAAAACAACAGTAGCTAATTCCAAATCATGTGTAGGGTAATTTAACTCATGGGGTTTCAACTAACGTGAAGAATAAGAAATTACCTAATCATTCTGCATAAGGACACAACCAAGTCCTTTCAACGAATCATCACTGTAGATAACAAACTCACCATTTCTGGAAGGAAGTGATAAAACTGGAGCATTCACCAATATTCTTTTCAATTCCAAAAAACAATCATCAAATTATTTTGTCCAAATGAACAGAACACCATTTAGAGTTAACTTAGTCATTGGGCTAGACAACCGTGAAAGATTTTAAACAAACCTCTTGTAATAACCTTCCAAACAAAGAAAACTATGAATCTCAGTTATATTTGTGGGTCATGGACATTCTTCAAAAACTTTTTTTTGTAGGATCTATAGTTATGCCATTTTTTGAAACAATGTGACCAAGGAAAGAAATTTTTTGTAACCAAAACTCACACTTTCTGAATTTCCCAAATAGATTATTTTATTTTAAGGTTTCCAAGACAACCTTTAAATGACTTTCATGTTCCTCCTTACTTTTTGAATAAACCAAAATATCATCAATGAACACAACCACAAAATTATCCAAGAACTCACAGAAAATTCTATTCATAAGATCCATGAATATAGCAGGTGAATTGGTTAACCCAAAAGGCATAACTACAAATTCATAATGGCCATATCTAGTACAAAACACGGTCTTTGGAACATCTTATTCCTTTACTTTCAACTGATGGTACCCTGACCTCAAATCAATCTTCGAAAAATTCTGAGCTCCTTGGAGCTGATCAAAAAAATCATCAATATAAGGAAAAGGATACTTATTCTTAATAGTGATGTTTTTAAATGCTCTATAATCAATGTAATGTCTCATTGAACTATCTTTATTTTTTTAATAAAATACAGGAGCACCCCATGGGGATGTTCTAGGCTGAATGAAACATTTATCTAATAACTCCTAAATTTTCTTCTTTAACTCTAAAAGTTCAATTTAATCCATTCGATAAGGGGGTTTTGAAATTGGATTAGCATCAGGAAATAAGTAAACAGTAAATTCAACTTCCTGATCATGTATTATACCAGGAAACTCATTAATAAAAAAATCAAGGTACTCATTTACCACTGGTACATCATTAATCTGAACAGTTCCTTTATTTTCAACAATATGTGCAGGGTAACATTCATTTCCATCTTTTACTAGTTTCATAGCTTCCAGATATGTTATCAAAAGAAAGGGTCCATTCTTGTACACAAACTGTAAATATTTCTAAAATTAAACCTCTTTAGCTCTGTAGTCAATCTTAGCACAATAAATAAATATCCAATCCATGCCCAAAATAACATCAAACTATAATAGAGGCAATACAATAAGGTTTTTAGGTAGGTTCTTTCCGCACACACGGAAAACAAGGTTCTTATAATTTCTTTTTATCTCAACATTTCCTCCAGGTGTTTTTACCATATGTTCAGTATTCATATAATGAGATGGAATTCCCAATTTACTAGAAAACTTATCAGAAATGAAAGTGTGTTTAGACCCTAAATCAAACAACACATTGGAATAATCTGAAAAAACAAATAGTATACCTGATACTACTTCATTCGATGGCCCAAAATCTGCTGAAGTAGTTGCAAAGGATTTCACCACCCCTTTCTTCTTGAAGTCTAGATTCTTTCCTTCAGTTGATTTCTTCTCTGGACACTCATTTGCATAATGACCTAGCTCATTACACTTAAAACATCTTACTGATTTCTATTCATTTCCTGCTTGATCATCTTCCTTACAGTTACGAGCAATATGACAAGACTTTGATAAACATTCTCTAGGATTCTTTTTACCACACTTCTCACAAGTTGGGTATTTAATTTTCTTACCTCTAGGATTCTTTGATGAATTCTTTCTCTTTGACTACCAACTGTACCTCTTATTCTATTATTTGAAAATGAACACCTGATCATCAAAAAACTCTATTTCCACATTCTCCGCACATCAAACAAGTTTTTCATAACTTTTGAACTCACGAGAGGATAATGCTCATCGATATCGTGGCTTCAGTCCTGAGTAAAATCGATTTATCTTACTATCAAGATCTCGAATGAAATCTAGTGCATACCTTGCCAGTCGAGTGAACTTTGCTTGATAAGCATCCACTGAGTCATCCTCCTGCCTCAATTCTAGGAATTGTTTTCCATCCTAAGATGAACCACCTTAGGAAAATATTTATTATGAAACATACCTTTGAATTCATCCCAATCAAGAGCATAAATCTCCTCACTATCCCTAATATTTTTCACCATTGACCACCACTGATCAGCTTCACCTTCAAAATGGTAAACAATAAGACTAACCTTTTGAAGTTATGAACACCTCATAACATCGAAAATCTTTTCCAGTGATTTAATCCACCCTTCAGCTAGCACAAGGACAGATGATCCTCTGAATGAAGGGTGATGTTGCATCATGAAATGCTCCACTACTGTCATGTTCCTCTATGGTTGATCTAGCTGATCTCGTGCATGTATACCACCAATATTTATAGCCTGAGTCAATTGTGTCATCACCGCAACAAACTATACAGTTCCGATTCCGACCATCTCAAGTTGCTGATTTGGAAGGTTTTCTTCCTCCAGATGTCGTCCCAATACAGCTGCCATGTTTCCTCTGCGGAAAACCATTCTGAACACATAAATATCATAGGCGAAACATCATTTTAATCTTTAAATGCTATATCAATTCAAAATCACCATAAATTAATTTATGGACATTTATTTAATAATACCCTAACTCCTAATGTTATCTAAACCGACCTCTGATACCAACTATAAGGACCTGACCTTAAACCATACATAATATTGAGTTAAATGAATAATTCACATTGAGGATATTTTAAGGTTTAGAGTTTTATAGAATTAGGACATAACTATTACATCTAAAAATAATACAAATTAGACACTTCTACACAGTTTCCATTTTTGGTTACAAACCATGAACTCTTGAAAAAAAGAGTCATGTCTAGTTCCATGTCTAAGACAACATGACTTTTCCTTGATCCCATCCTTGACCCTATTCCATATTATGTCCTGTGAAAACATTTCAAAAACCTGGGATGAGCATAGAAAGCTCAGTAAGGGATACACAAAGAAGGAAAACTGTTAGTTTTTCAAAACATCAGGAAAACCATGAATACTTTACCATAAGTAATACTTTTCACCATTATGAAGTAGTAAATACTCTTCACTGAATAAAATATCATTACTTGCCATTTTGTAAAAAAAATATTACCAAAAAACCCATATAAAGAACACGTAACATATAAAGGTAACTTGGGACATAAACATACTTAAATGTAATAACCATACGGTCGACTTCCACACATATCACTAAATGGAACAGCCATGCGACCGACTTCTATACCCAATGCATTGGAGGTTATAACGTAACCACCCATACTTGTATTCATGGTACCACCCGTCATTTGGTTTATCACGTAACCACCTGTCAAATGTCCAAGTACCATAATAAAATCATAAGACATAAAAAAATATAAAGGAAAGAAAAAATTTCCACATTTCAATCACAATATATCACTATAATATATTGACATAACAAATCCATTATCAAAACCATTTTCAATACCAAAAATACATAAAATAATATATGGTATTTATTTTATTTTAAAAACATTACGTCTTTTTGAGGAAACCAAAGATCAAATAATACTCGCGGCGGTAGAAAAGGGCATTGTCACCAATTAAGTTAAAAGGAACGTTCTATTTTTTATTTAGTAAAATGCTTCGTAAAAAAGATTCCTTTTGAAAATTCAAGGTTGTTTAGACAGCATAAAAATAAAGTCATGTATTAAAAAAAATGCCTCAATGAAAGGAGATTGAGATGAAGTCCCTTACCTCATGTCCGACTTGACTCGATCATTCTTTAATCTTTTGAATAATAAACTAAAGTTAATTTCAACTTTCTTAAGAACCTTTTTCAAGGTTATTATTCCTTTTATATCACTTATTACCATGTTATAAACATTATGTAATCATTTAAGTTAATAATGTTTGTTTTGTCGATATTTGGCACTTGAGTCAAAAATAGACTTCTTATAACTACATGTCGTTCATGTGGTCAAAGGTTCATTATATTCAGAATGATATTCATTATTTGGATATCATATATATCTTATATATATAGAATATACATGTATTTATAATTGTACATAACATTTAGAGGTAGGAAATGAAATGCACCGTTCATGGAGCCGGTAAGCCGTACGTACGCATGAACACTACTTCCATTTCTATTTCATATTTAATGGAATTAAAACACAATGATACATTGTATTATTTTAATTATAGTATTTTATCATATATAATATCGTTAAATCTATCCTTTATATTTACCACATATGGTATGAATGAGTCATATCACATTGAGGGGGCGGTATTCCACACTTCCCCAAATGAAATTATCGCGTTTACCCATAATGGAAACCATAAAGGTATACTATAAATGGAAATTACAGAAGCAAAAAATAAAAAATAAAAAATATATATATCATATATAAATACATTTCCATCATAATTTCTACCATGAGATGCGGTTGGATATATTTGAACAATCATCGTTTCGTGAGGCGTTAGTTTTCCATCCAAAGAAACATTATGTTCTTCATCCATTATATGGAGGTGTGTGTAAGTGTAGTTAAAATCCTTCTCATAAAAAAATCATTGTATATTTATTATACAAGTGTTGTTACAAAAGAAAGGAATAAAAATTGTTTAGGGGTTGGCGAAGTAATATAAAAGAAAACAATTTAAGAGAAATCATTACCTTTAATTTGGGTAAATCCCTTTGGTTTGAACCAAAGGACTTCTTGAAGTTCCTTCTACCTAAGGTAAGGCTTCTAGGAGGAGTAGAGGGATGTAGGGATCTTAATTAGGTAGAGGATGGACAATCCAAAAGGCTTGATAGGTGTGAGGAATTTGTTAGATGTGGTCTCCTTTCATAAGGGGGAGGAGGGGCTCTTTAGGAAAGCGTGATAATATTATTTTAATATATAATGATATCCGGGTTCTAAAGGTACAAAAATCATTAAAGTCGAAGATAAGATGACTCATAGTCGAAATAGTATCATCCAATAGGAATTGGATAGGTTTTGGATGTTATTTTAATATTTATAATCTTATTTATTTAAATCTTTTATTAATGAGGTAAATACTACATCATTATTGTGTCATAAATAATTTAATTTATGTGATGTCTAACAATTATAAAAAAATACCATGATGTATAAAATATTTTTATATTTCCAATGAATATTTATGGTCGAAAATATAATTTATATAACACTATATAGAAATTAATTTACTAAAAGATTTTTGTTTATGTCATTTTTGCCTTTCCATTAAATTAATTAATCTAAAGTATCATTATCTTTCATAAGTGGCTCCATGGGGTCCCAAAATAGACCCAAAGATTCCCATGGTCAGCCATTACTCATCCAATAAGGTTAGAACAAGTGTTAAGGTAAATTTTGAATTGTTATAATATTCTTGTAATCTTGAATTACCCTATTTACCTTTAACCGCGGTAAATAAAAGTCAAAAGCTACTATTCACCAAAAATTATTTTCATCTTATTGAGCCACATTTTACTTCTTGATAACAACCATTTATGTCAGATTTTAGAAATTCAATTCATAGAAGCGGTAAAATTTCATTTAAATGAAAAAAGAAATTTTTTTAACTACTACTAAGTGGTTTCACTATTCATCAAAAATTAATGTTTATCAGAAAAATACCAAAAATTCAGCCTTAGATTTATTTGATATTCCGAATTCAAAAATGATGCCTATTTTTATAAATTCAAAACATATAAGTGGCATTAATTAATTTCCGTTGTTAAAACAAATAGCGTGTTTTTAAGAAACAATAACTATTAAAAGATTGACACTTGTTTATGTCCAATTTCACTGTGAAATTAATTCCAATGACTAAAATTGGATTAAATGGTAAAAATATCTTCTAATTACACTTCAAAACCAAATAAAAAGATAATATAACCATATAAATAAATTATATTAAAAGTCACTTTTGAATTAAAATACAATATTTTCCACAATTCATGAAAAATGAACTTTATCCGAAAAATACCAAAAAATAACCCAAAGTAAAATTTGATGTCCCAAATCTAAAGAAGAGTTTTATTTGGTCAAATAGAACATATAAAAATTACCAAAACTAGATTTAAATACGGATCACCATTAAAAGGCGGTAAATCGACCTTTTAATGTAAATTATGCTTAAAATTAGATTCATTCATATTTTAAGCCTCTAAATTTTATTGGATAAATGTAAATACATTTAAAAAACATGTATAATCCTATTTTAGTTAGTTTTTTTCATACCTGCCAATACAATGGATAGGAGTTAACTAGCATTTAAAATTATAATATTATATTATTAGTTTGCTACGTAAGATTTCAAAGAAACCCTTTGTTGCATATCGGGTATGATATTGAATATAGAAACCCATTTAAAGTAAATTTAATATTTAATTCCAAAATATTAATAAATATGAAATATGTCTTATTCTTTATTTACCTAGGATGTTACAATATGAATAACTTATAGGGGTCTATAAGTACCAACCTATTTAATTGATTTAAAATGTGACTTTTATTGTTTTCCCATTTGGCATACATAATATAGAATCTTTTTATTCAATTATTGTTTATATAAATCAAAAACTAAATTCATTTCATAAAATTTTCTCAAGGAATAAATATTACATTGTCCCAGTATTCTATTCCAAATCCAATATCAATTTATTTCAATATATAATAAATTTAACTTTTTTTCTTACTCAAAGCATTAACATCTAGATTATAGAAATTCTCCATTCTAGGTTCCTTAAATTTAATAGTTTTTACATAAAAATAGAATATGAATTATTTAAAAAATAAAGAAAATACCATCATCATAGAGTTGAAAATACTAATCAGATTGTTATTTAATCCTTCTATATAAAGAACTTTGTTGATGAGTTCTGATCTTGGATTACTAATATATTCGGATCCCATAATTTTGCCTTTATAATTTTCACCAAATGATACATAATCTCAATCAATTTTTTATGGGGAATGGAAATTTGAGAAATATCCAATCATATAATATTAGAATCCACTTTTCATATAATGATTTTCATTTAGGATCTTCAAACTTTTCCCTATAAATAAAAATAGAATAAGAAATTTTTTTGTTACCCATATTTTCTTGGGTACAACAATGTTAGAAACTAATGATTTGGGAACTCAAATTTGTTTGTGCTATCTAGAAAATCCAAAACAAGATTTTGAAACAAATTTAAAAACAAAATCATGTTTTACTTCACAGAATTGTGGGATTCTCAAACTAAAACTGATGGTATAGTTCCTTAACTCTCCATAATTAAAATAAGTTATTTAAGAGTGGTTTTTGTTCTTAGTAATAGGCACAAAATATATTTATAAAAATTTTGTATATCACCTTGACTTACTATACCAAATTTATTTTTATAATCATTATGGTTTCCAAAAATTTTGTTTAAATAAATTTCACCTTTTTTGAAAAATAATTTCTCATATTTTAAGTTTTATACTTATTTTAGAAAGATTTAAATATTTTTATCATGTTTAGTATAGAAATGAAACTAAATTTTACAAACTGGTTTTCAAATACAAAATTTTCTTATTTTGGTACTCATTTTTATTTAAAGAACAACATCAGAGTTTTATGAGTTTTATATTTCTCTTTTAAAGATTCATACATGGTGTACATCATGGTACAATAATCATTTGATTGCTCAAAAGTGAAATTTTAATTTTTAGATTCAAATTGATACTCAGAAGAATAATATGATTATACCTCTTTAAAATGTGCCTTAAATCACATGTTAAACTTTTGATTAGAATGATCATCTACTCATTCTGAATATATGAATTCACAAAAATCCTATATAGCACTACATGTGTATTTCATTACTTTCTTAGCATTCTTATTATATCAAAGATTTTTAAAATCATTTTTCTATGAATTATTATTGTCTTGTAGCTGTGGAAAATATGGTTTGACATGTCTAAGATTTTTATATTCATGGAATCTTACTACTTTAGTGTTTTAATCATGCTTCTTGAAATTATTGAAGGATTTTTTTGAATCTTCTTCTATTGTTATAAAAATGTTTTAACTTTCTGGAAAATTGAGAAATCTTACTATTTTAGGTTGAACTATTTGAGGTTTACTCATTTGATGACTTATCAATTTGTATCTCTTTTTTTCATTGTCAATTTTTAAAGATGAAACTTTTTAAGAATAATTAACCTTATTACCCAATCTATGCTCTCTTGCTTCAGCTTCCATATCATCCTTGTACATCATATGATTTATAATAATATATTATATTTTAAAATTATTGACCTATGTATATTGGATAACAGAAGATTAAATTCCACTTCAACTTAGTGGAAAAATTCTGAGAATTTTCAAATCCTTATCTGGTTTGGTAATAGGTTCTACTAAAGTAGAAAAATCTTCTAAAACCTCAATAATTATTCAATTCAATTAAGTTATTATTTCACCTCCCATCATTCTAAATGTATCAAACTTAAGATTTACTATATTATATCTAAGATCTGGAACATTGAAATATCATTCATATGAAACCATAATGGTATTCCACGTTTCATGTGTTGTTTGACATTGTGAAACTTGGATGAAATCATCAGGAATTAGACCAAATCATATAAAATTTATTTTTTTGGAGTCCAGATCATATTTAGTGTCAATGTGAGTATCCCTTGTATTTTTCTACGTATTTTGAATTTTATAAGGGTTCAAAACATTAAGATAGAACTTTAGAAAAAGTTATTTTTAGATAAAAGGTCTTTTTTTCCTTTTAGTAACCATAATTCAAACCATTAAAGTAAGGTACTCTTACCATTAACATAACTTTTCTATTTTTAGTCATAATAGCTATTTGAAGAAGATCCTTCAACTTCATACTTTAAAACATGAAAACTCAAAAGTCACTACCTTTGATTCCAATTATTTCTGGATATATACTACACTAAGACTCAAGAAGGGGGATGAGTTCATTAAAATTTTATTTTAATAAAAACCCACCCTTTTAAGATATGGTTACCTCCTATCATTTTCATTACATAAGTATGAATTTGAATGAAAAGAATAAATAAATATTTTATCCATAGGGATTTATAGTTTATTGCGTAATAAAAATCCCATATTCCACTCCACCAATTACTTAATCGAATATCTTGGTGAGTTTTACTAAACTAGTCCTTTTTTGGGGAGTGGTCATTTTTTTCCTACAGATTTTATAATTGAGTGAAATTAGTCATCACTTTGTGCAACATTGGTAAGATACTTAAATTGGGCTCCAAAAATGATTTATAAACAATATAATTTTAATTTTATTTTATCGGGAACCTTTACAACAAAATAGAGAATAAACAGAGTGTTTACAAATTGATCTCGTAGTTGTAAAATTAAAATTATAGAAGAAAATTAATCTCCATAAGAGATGATAAGAAGAAAAATAATCTCTAAGAGAATCATCTAAAAAAATAAAATATGAACTTGATAGTAAAGTTATAGATATTGAAGATCTTCTTCTTTTCAAGTAAAATAGAGTAATTCACAAGATCATCAAGAGTGAGTTATTGAATGAAACCACATGTCCTTATTATATTCTAAATATTAACTTTTAACATAGAGATCTCTATAAAAATAATGAAAAACTTATCTTTTAAACACATTACACCATATCCATAAAACACTAGGTTGGTAATTAAATTCAATACGTCATTTTCATGGAAATAACCCAGAAACTATACTTTTTATTCAATTATAATTATACTTGTTTCCATTTTCGGTAATTGGTTATTATAATAATCATATTTACCCTAAAGAGGTAATATAACATAAAACAAATACACAAAAACGTTAATTCTCACTAAAAGTACTCCAACAGTATTAAATACCAAGTTATATAATGACAGAACCTATTACAGATCACCACATAGATGGATTCTATAGATTTGTATTTACTTAGTTGAATTGATCCATGTTTATGCTCTTTATTTAGCTAATTTATCCACATTGACAAATTGAACATGAATTATCTACGTAACTTAATTTCTTGACATAGGATTCTTGATCATGTAAGTAATTTTGATATAGATAAATGAAACATTTATCCAATTTGAACCACGTAGTAGATTTCACCATGTATCCAAATCATGTAGCTAATTACTCCATGTAACTAATTCACATAACTACTTGATCTACATAGTTGATTGGTCACATTACCAATTAACCGACATTAGTGATTTCAATGTATCTAATTCTATATCATAGACATTTCTCCACATATCAAAATGTCTCACTTATCTAATTTTCAAGATATTGGAAAATTTTAAGAAGATTTACAAGAATTTCATATTTCAATAGAATTAGATAAAATAAAGATAAACCCTGATGAACACACTTAAAAGAAAAATTTCAATAAAATGTGAAGGGTATTTGATATTATCAGAATCTAAAATACATGGGATATATTGGAAAAAATTAGTAGTCCAACATATTTGATAGTTGATAGTGAAGGTAGAGATATTATAGCTTAAAAGTAAAGTTAATTCCACATGATGAAGTGATGCAGGAAAGTTTATACATTTTAAATAACACATATTAGGTTAAACCACATATTTATAATCACTTATTACTGGATTTAAGGTGTAATATTTGAAAGTAAATTAAAATCGGTTGATGATTGAACATAAAAAGAAATTTGTTTCACTGTTTAAAGATAAATTCAATAGTTATTTATCAACATTAAAAACTTTAAAATATTTAATATGGTTACAATCTCTTAATTTGAACACATGGTTTGATTATGTTATTAATGGTTACACATTTAAAAAAATAGGGTGAAAATGGTACTATTAAAAATATTCAGGTAATGGTACTCACTGAAACACTGTATTTTTTAATGGAAAATGATAAGAAACCCAATTTCTGCATAAATGACATATTTTAGAGTTGATGAGGATATATGGGATATTTATTAAAATAAATTTCACATAAAATTCGTCAAGTTTAACCATGTTTATCGTAATAGTGGCGTGAAACATGATGATTAAATATCCAAACATGTTGGTTTGAAAACATTTAGTGGAAAAAATGAGCCATTTTTCATGGAGACACATGAAAATAGATATTTTAGGTCTTTGTCTATCGATTAATCATTTGTGTGTCATTTTGAAAGGGAAATTAATTCATTTTAGTGTTGAGGTTACTGAAGATGTTATATATTTTTGAGAGGTTCTCCATCAATTATTTGATTTATTGAATATAATAATGACTATAATGTAGACATAATACATGTTATATGAAATGATCATGTTGAATGGATATGGGAAAACACTAAGTTAATGTCACAATTATTATAGTAATTTTTTTTAAATTTCACATTTAAAAACTCAATTTTTAGTTTGGTTGTTTAAATATCAATATATTGATCATTTCAATTATTGTTTTGTTAAACTTTCTATTCAACAGTTCTAGTGAAACATTTTCTTATTAAAAAAATTGGATTCATTAAGTTTTTGTTAAATTTACTCATATAAAAAAACTTTTTTATAAATATAATATTTAAATTTATAAATGTTGATAATTTATATAATTTTTTATTTAATGTTTATATTTATTAGATTAAGTTACAAATTTTATATTAATAATGGTGACATCATTATTTTTTTGTGATATACACAATTATGGACACTATAGTTTTACTTAGCTATTAATTTATTCATTATTTTTAGATATTCACTTTTATGAAATTATGTAGGTATATATAATATCATTACATTTAACTATTTAAATGAAATATATAGAGGAAGATGAACATTTTTCAAGGTCTTTTTATGTTTTTTTTCATTTTAAAAAATCCTGAATATATAGATTATTTAATGAATGTAATATATTAATTTTTCAATTTATTTGTAAGACTACTGGTGAGCCTCCTATGGTGGATTATTCTTCTTCTTATCTAGAGAACACAATTCCAAAATTTGGTACATACAATATTAAACATTTTCCAAAAACATTTACTTGATTTTGGAGAAAATATGATATATATTTTATATGATGATAATAATATCCCAAATAGCCCAAATGAAACATAGTTAAGGAGTTATATTTAAACGTAGAGTAGTTTTAGGATTAAAATTTTACATCTGGATAGGAAGTCCATAGATAATATTACTAAGGAGAATTTGTGGATGTTTTAACAATAAAATATATCAATTGATTTATTTTTATCCCATTCTTAAAATATTATATATTTTATGTGAAAAATATTTAGTTTATTCAAATAAAGATGATATTTTAATTTCATGAAATAACGAAAATATAAAAAGTTTCTATCTTTAGAAGAAATTTTATAGAATATTTTAGAATAAAATTTTAAAAATACCATGTTTTTCATAAGTTAAATAATTAAAACCCATGCCTTACTTATGGGTTTTTAGATGTTGAGGCATGGAATTTTTTTTGAAAATCAACACGATGAAGCATTTATATAATGACAATTATTTTATTTTGTGAGAAATCTTTTATATTACTTGGTTACTTATTTGTTTCTTTTTATATAGAAATTCTATAAAATATCTCATCAAGATATCAGATTATAGAATATATATCCCATTATTTATCATAAATAGGGTATCATTCACTAAAGGATGAAATTATTACATAAAATTTTGATACATTAAGAGATAAATATAGTATCATCTCAGATGAGGTCTAGTTTGGTCCTCCTTCTCCCCCATAAAAAATAGAAAATGGGAGATATTGAGGAAAAAAGAAAAGATTCTTATAAATCAATCCAAGAAGTAGCTAACAGTATTGTAATTAATTAATTTTTATTTTCCATGAATGTTAGTATTTTTAAAAGTAATAGTGATTTTATACCATTTTAATATATCATTTCAAGATGACCTTCAAGAGAAAGAGACACATGGGACTTCATCCATGAGGATATGATGGAAAATCTAGCAATCACTTTTAGAATACAAGAACACCTATTTGTGTAACTGTATACGAGGCATGTGTGAGTACTAGAAATTTTTTTTGTCATCCATGTTTGAAATATAGGGATATATAGTCATATTATATTAAATATAGTCTAGAATGCCTAAAAAAGTAAAAGGGAGGTCAAATTAAATCCTCTATATTGAATATATTTTAACAAATGATGATAAAGTTACAGCCTATGATACCTATTTACTCAAATACTGCACATCCTCTTTAGATCCTGACCTTATATTGTGATTTATATGCTATAGATCCCAAACTATATATTTTTGGGGATTATTTATATCACCAACCTATGTAGTTTGGTCAGGTAAGAGTAACAGTACATGATATTGTTGATCTAAATAATCTAGTGTCATTGCCTACAAAGGATGTTACCAGAGTTGTATATGGGGAGGGTCCTTATTTAATTTTGCTCAGTAACCTTCTTTATCATCTAACATATGAAATATTTGTTGTTTTTTAAATATTATTGTTTTTGGATTTAAAACTACTTATAATATTTTATAATATTTAATTTATATAGATGTATCTAAAATAAAAAAAATTATTACAAAATAAGAAAAATGTTTAGCTACCAACACCATCATATACTTCTAAAAATATTGATGGGTTAAAAATAGAAATCAAAATTTCTTCTTTCTTGGAACCATTTTATGAGTTTTAAATGATTTATGTGTTCAGTCAATAAGGTTTCCTTAATACTTTTACATTACTTTATGTTATGAAAATCACAAACACTCTATCTCACGGAAAATTTTATTTTCCCTAAGTTTTTTATATAAGGAAATTTTTTCCTTACCCAGATTTTCTTTAATAAGGAAAAATTTCCTTCTCCAAGGAAAATTTATCCTCACCTATTTTTCATTATTCATAATTTAGTTTCATTGAATCTAACTTTTTTTTATTCCTAAGTGAAATTTTTTTTTTCACATCTAAAACATCAGAATTCTATAAATACTTAGATATAGAGCATTCAGTTTTCACGATCTGAATTCTGGTTCTGAATTCCTCTGAATTCAGGTTCCAAATTCTCTTAAATTTAAACTCTGAATTCTCTAAAATTCATACATTGAAGTTTGTTAAATTTAGACTCCAAATTCTCTGAAATTTAGACACCAAATTCTCTGAAAATAAGGTTCCGAATTATCTAAAATTCAGAATCTGAATTCCTTAAAATTCAGACTCCAAATTATTTAGAATTCAAACTCCAAATTCCTTAGAATTTGGACTCCTAATTACTATAATTTGGACTCCAAATTCCATAGAAATCAGGTTCTTAATTCCTTAGAATTCAAAATCCAAATTTCTCAGAATTTAGACTCCGAAGGCTACATAATTATGATTCTGAATTCCATTGAAAATAGAATCCGAATATCCATTTAATATATAATCTGAATGTTTTCCTCTTATACTATGAACTTTATTTTTTTTCTTAGACTCTGAATTCTCTGAAATTCAGACTCCTAATTCTCATAAATTTATACTCTGAATTCTCTGAAATTTTGACTCCGAATTATCTGAATTCAGGTTCCAAATTCTCTAAAATCCAAACTCCGAATTCCTTAGAATTCTGACTCCAAATTACGTAGAATTCGGAATCCAATTTACTTAGAATTTGGACTATGAATTCCTTAGAAATCAGACTCTGAATTCCTTATAATTAAGACTACGAATTCCTTTGAATTCAGGTTCTGAATTCCTTAGAATTCAGACCCGAAATTCTTTCGAATTCAGACTCTGAAGTCTATAGAATTCTGATTCCGAATTCCTTGGAAAACAGAATCTGAATATCCATGTAATATAGACTCTAAATTTTTTCCTCTTAGACTCTGAACTTTATTTTTTCCTTAGACTCTGAAAAATATATTTGATTGAGTAAACATAATTTACTTAACCTTGTTATAGTTATGAAACGATGTCATGCATTCGGTTTCTAACCAATCGTTGTTTCAGTGACACGTGTATAGGTCCCTCCAAGATTCAAGGAAAAATATGACCATTGGAGGAGGGAGCTGACCATTGGAAAAATTCCTATAAATATGATCTCATTTGAACGAGCTCAATACTTTTGGAAAAAGTTGATAACTCTACAGACCACATGTTATTGAAGTGATTTCAAGAGAGAGATACTCTCTTTCTTTGTGCGTATTGAACATCTTGTTCAGTTTTCTTCACGTGACTCTGATTTTTATTGTATACAATCAAGGGCTTCCGAGGATAGGAAGACATAGGTTCAAACTACCTTAAAGTTAGAGAACTTCCTTGATAAGAAAGACTGAGGTGCAGACTACCTTGAAGTTGAAGGGCTTACGGGGATAACAAGACAAACTCTGATATTCCTATAGAGAGCTTACCCTGGTGTGGGTAAGACATACTTTCTTGAAAGTATAAATCAAGGGACCTTTATCCAAGGTTTTTGGATACCCTAATCTTGGGGTAAAACGATTCTATACTTGTTACTTTTATTATTTCAAGTTTGCTTCCTGCTGCATTTTGATCATTAAGGAAAGTATAACTATCTTATACATTATTATATTTGTATACACAGATTATTAAGATTCTATACGCTTTAAGGTAGAATCTTTGTCCTTGTAAACTTCTCATAAGTTTCATTTCTAGAACCATATTTTCGAAATATAGCATGTTTTTAGAACTAAGAGATCTTGTGAATTTAACTTGTTTAACATTTTTAAACAATAGAAAATTTTATACCATCTTTAAAAGTTCCAAAGGAATTTTTTAAAGTATATAATTCACCCCTATCTTCTATATTGAGCATCTACATTCTTATTTCAATCCTACAGTATGATATATGTGAAAAAGACTATAAATTAAAAATATTCAAAAACATATCATGGATCACGTTTATTTTTTTAACTCATCTTAAATGTGTTGGAGCAGTTTTCTAGGTAAGTAAATTTAAATTTATACTTATCTTTATTTGAATAAATATGACATGAAGTGTATTAATTCACTAATTATATAATTTTGTGTGTCAATAAAATTTCATTAAAAATGAGATCACTTATATTTTATTATTTCATGTAACCATATTACATTTAAATGGTTGTGATATATCTAAATGATGAGGCTAGAGTTACATGTATATATAAAATATTAGAGAATACATATATAGGGTGTTGGATTTTTCCAATCCTTGAAAGTTAATAAGACTATAATTTTGAACTGTTGTTCATTATAATGTCCTTAATTTTTAAATTTTTATATTCTAGTGGTAATTGGATGTTTGGTATATTCTTCCTATATTAATTTATAGTATATTAATTTTTCTCTTCATTTAATAGAGTTCATAAATATTTTTTAAAATTGTTAAAAATTTTGTTTTAATATATTTTATTAGTTCTTCAATATTAAATAATCTTGTTATATGAGTTTTCAGTTGAATAATGAAAATACTGGTCATCATAAAAGTTTAATAATTTTCAATTATTGATAAAGAAGCCAAATAAAATTTAATGTGTGAAAATATAGGAAAATGAAGTTTATATTAGATAATATTTTTTTTCATGTATATATATGTTGGTTTTAATTTTCATGTTAATAGTTCATAACAATGGCTTTATCATAAAAATTGAAATGCAGAATGTGGTAATTATGTTTTATGATTGATTTTTTAGATCATCACAATTGGGATGAAGAGTGAATTTAATAAGGTTACTTTTATTATGAATTTTTGGGTTTATATAAAAATATTATATTTTTAATCATATAACATTCATTTTTTATTATAAGTTTTCAAATAAATTTTCATCATATATTGACAAATACCTTACCCACATTCAAATTTTTTTCCAAACAATTTTTCAGTTATGGTAAATTTGTAGATTTAGTATCCTGTATGTCACTCTTTTAATTGAGGTCTAAATAATAAGTATTTAGAAAATTGTTTGCTAGTTTATGTTATTTTTTTGTACTTGAAAACCATTGAAAGTTAGTTATAGAATTTATTTATTTGCATTTTAAAAATTAGAACATTTCATATTGGTTT
Source organism: Viscum album (assembly GCA_963277665.1). Lineage (NCBI taxonomy): Eukaryota > Viridiplantae > Streptophyta > Magnoliopsida > Santalales > Viscaceae > Viscum > Viscum album. Next base: position 58,990,286 of record OY728123.1, read on the forward strand.
TGGTATAAACTGATGTGAAAAGTGAAAAACATTTCCTCTTAACATTTGTTTTTATATATAACAAACTTGGAAAGATAAATTATTTTTTTCATACTTTTTCATGTTGGTTTTGACGTAATACCAAATTAGAAAGTTAAAAAATTCCTTTTTAAGTATTTTCATATCATTTTAAAATATAAACTGATGTAGAAAGTTTCTTTACATGTCGGTTCTTTTATAATCTAGCCTCAAACGTTCAACTAATTTCTCTGTTTTTTTAATTTTCAGCATCATTTAAAAAAATTAAAATACTTATTTTTGATCTCTCTAGCATCAAAATAGGTTGAAAATTAACATTAAGATATGTTTTCCCCACTAGTGTAACTCACACTACCTTGTAGTTGAGAATAATTTTTAAATTATAATGATACATCAAAGAAGGTCATAGGGTGCATCCTTATGAAAATGATAAGGTGGTAGATTATGCTTTACACCAATTAAAAATTGATGATAATAATTATATGATGAATGATTTTGAATTTTTAGTAGTGATTTATGAATTAATAAATTGGAATAATTGTCTATAAGGAGTGATGTTTGATATATATACTGATAAAAATAGATTAAGGTATATATCGAAAAGAATAAATTGAATATATGAGAAAGGATATTGTTTGAGTTGATCATGAAATATAATTCCTCAATACATTACCATCACAAGAGGGAAAATAAGGTGGATTATGCATTAAGAATAATATATTATGGTATCTTATCAATAATGAGGATTAAAAAAGACCCAATATTCATGTATATATAAATAATAGACACATAAATCATAAGGGAGTGAATGAACTCAAAACATTCCAAAATGATTTCTAAACTATCCATCCATGTGAATATCAAAGTAAAAAAAGGATAATATAGAACTATTAATTAAGTAATTAAAAATTATAGAGTTCAACCATGGAAATTTTGGAATTATATGATTTGGGAAATGAATATTATCCCTTATATACCAAAAGTAAAGATAAATCTATTGGATGATGTACATAGTTCATAATTATATATTATAATGGAAATATTATATATATAGAGATGTAACACCCTAGGATTCCATAGTATTCTTCCTTTTAAATAATTCAATTGCTTTATCTTGAGAAAATTGTGAGAGGGATGATCCCATAAGGGGTACAACACATTAGGGTTTCATCCCTCGTCACTGCCTCCTTCGTCTCGGGTTGATGCAGTGACACTTGTGGTGCTCGGTGTGTTTTGGTGGTGAATCCTTGGTTGTGGTGGCGCTTCGTGGACTTGGTAATCTCACCATTTGTACCGTTGTTGGCCTCTCCCCACCCAAATCCTTCATCACTGGAAATGGTCTCCCATGGAAGCGCAGTGCAGGTCCGTGACCGAGATTCCAAATCCAGCAACCTAAGGTCTCTGCTTTAACTTTGGTGTGTTTTGTTGGTGCTTCGTTGTGGTCCTCGAGTGCGTAATGGTTGGCCTTTGGGCCTCCCAAGCCATTGGGCCAGTAAGGCCTTTGGGACACCTCAAGGCCTTCGGGTCACCTTAAGTGCTGATGCAAACCAGAAAACTTACAAGGAATAAGCTCTATAAGAGGATGAGCAAGGAGATTTCACCACAGCAGAAGATACATAGATTATAAGAATGAGAGGGTATGAAACCTTCCCTCGGGAAAATCCTGTGCATGCACGAGATAGCCTAGTTGAATATCCATGCGAAGGTGGAGACCTGATTTCACGATGAAGATACTAGGGAAGAGTAGTTCTAAGTAGCTACTCTAGGTTGTATGTAATGTTTGAATCCTACAGGAAATAAATTCCTCTAAGGCCTATGGTCCATGTAATACTTATTACTACGGGCCTTATAAGGGTTCCAACTCACCCCTTGAAAGGTGGATTATCAAAAATCAATAAAAAATGAAGATCTTCGGGCCATTGGATGGTTGGCGGTGACGGGATCTGAGAGATGGGTCTTCGATTTGGCATATTGGTGATACTCTTTGGATTCCTCTTTTTGCAGTCGATTTGGTTTGGGTTACGTTGGTTTGTGTTGAGTCTGTGCAACGACGTTGGTTTCCCTTTTGTTGAAGCCTTGATTTGGTGTTGAATTTCTGGTTCTTTGGCATCCATGAGACTATTATATGAGGAATTTCTCAATTTCCTCCTACTGAAAAAGCCACGGTTTTGTCAGTGAGACTATTGTACGAAGATTTTCTCGATTTCGTCCTAATGAAAAATCCATGATTTTGATGTTATAATCTCCACTTGATTCTTTGTTGGTTCGTGCTTGTTGTTTTGGGTATTTTTTAGGGAAGGAGGTCTATTCGGCTAGAGGGGTTTGATGATGGGAGTTAGAATTCTGTGCATGGGAGATTATTTTGATGCAGTTGGTCTGATGTTGGGAGTTGGATATTTGGGCATGGGAGATTGTATAGACGAAATTGGTATTGTTCTGTGGAATTTTGTTATTGGTGCTTTGGAATTGGATTTTGGAAGGTTCATCCAGACTGTCTACAAAAAACATGCTCCAGAAGAGGATTAGAGAAGGTGCTTTCATCATGCATGAATATCCAAACATGGAAGTTTGAGAGGGTATGGCTATTCCATCGGTACTAGGCCCATGCATTTATTGCACGGGAAAATTTGTTGAATGGTCATGCATTGGTGTAGGATTTCTATACAGATGATTATGTAGGGGAGGGGTATGTTTATGTAGTCTTGCTCTAGGATTTTTCCTCTTCTTTTGTTGATGCTTAATGTCCATGAAGTCTTGTTAGGTTTTCCACCTTTCTTCTTTAAAAGGGGGTTTATCCAAAATTTAATAAAAAAATAGGCCTTCGAGCCATTCAGTCAATAGCTTTCTCTAAATGCAACACCAAGTTAGAGCACACCATAACCTATCAAACTAACAATTTAAAAAGTTTTTTATAATATTATTAACCACATTAAAAAATTTATACATTTTATTTTTCAAAATAGACTTCATTTTTGAATTTAGAAAATCAAACTTAGCTTATGATTAAGTTTTTCTATTTTTCTGAAATGTTTCATTTTTTAAATAATAGTGAAAAATACTGCCTTTTTTTTAAATATGAAATTAAATACTTATTTTAATTGAATTTTTTAAAATTATAAATACATAAATACTACATATATTAATCCAATATATTTAATTTAAATAATTTTATAATGTAATTATATATAAAATTTTACTGAACTTTTGAACATCTCTTTTACCAGCCTTCTAGCCACATTTGCGAGATTATCATTAAACATAATTTTACTGATTCGGTGAATTTAATTTCAAAAAATGTAAATACATGGTTGTAATAATTATAAAAAATTTGGTCTAATAAGATCAAAATAATTTTTGTTGAATTGTACCTTTTTTATTTTATTAACCACGGTTAAAGGGAAATTAGGAAATCAATGGTTAAAATTATATTATAATAAAATTAAATTACCCTACCACTTGTCCTAATTTATTTTTATGAGTTTTTATTTCAATCCAAATAAAACTTCGGTCTAAAATATGATCCTTTTTAATCCACTTGTGTTAAATTAGGACATTTATTATATTTTATTTAAAGAAGAGTTAAAAATGTCATATTCAAATTTTAATAACTATATCATTTTTAATATGAGGTTAAATAAGTGATATGCTAGACTATAAATAGTATTTATAAATATAAAATATTTTTCTACAAAATGTAAATTTATTTTTAATTTTATAAAATAAATATTTAAATTAAATTGTGACACAATGATGTTGCATCAATTGATTTATTAAAGGAAGAATCAATTAAAAGATAATAACAATATTAAAATAAATATAATTTTAAATATTTGATTCCATCTAAGATTTTTTTGGGATGAAATTTACATGTTAGGGATGAGTTAATTTAGTTTTGTTTTCAAATAAATAAAGTTGTTATGACTTTAACAGAAATCATGTATTAAATAGTGTCAAAATTGACATAAATGACATTTCCAAATAAATACTATTTTAGTAAATGATATAAAAGTAATAAAAATATAAGGTTCGGGAAAAAACATGCATAATGTTAAATATTTCATAAATTATCCAATTGGGGATCTTTTTTTCATTTTATAGTAACTATATTAACCATATAGTATAAAACGACAAGTAGACACTGTAAGAGTTAAACTGTTTAACTAAGGGTTAAACCCAAAATATAAGGTTAATTTTGAGACCTAAACTTGTATAAAAATAATATTTTGGGTGTATTATGACCCATAATCATCTTATTCTACAAATAACTTACTTTGGAGCTATTACAAAACAAAAATCAATTTATATTAAATTAATAGTTTTGAATTTTCCAAAAGCACCCCTCCCCTCTCTTATAAAAGGGAACATATCCTCATTTTTCATTTGCATCTCAAAATCCATTTTTATCATCCAAAAAATAACAAATTATCATCCCAACTTCCCTCAATTCATTACAATGGCCATAAGTTGGGCATAAATCCAACCTAAAGAGTCCTTTTTAAAAAATCAAAAGGAGATGCTTGACGAAGAAGTAATTGTTTTTCCAATTCAATTCAATTTAGTATCTTCTTCTAATTACTATTAATATTTTGTTTACATATTGAAATAATAAATCCAGTATCAAATACATGATTAGATTTTATTATTATTAATTTATAACTATATTGCTCCTTTTATCCATCATACAAATAACAATACCACCATGTGTGCGTATGAACGACTTACAGTCTCCACACCATGGTGTAATTTTTAATCCACCACTAATTTATTTCAATGGGTATAATGATGAATATAATGGATATAAATAATTAATATTTAATTATAATTATTTGGTATAATTAATATACCATCCAATTCCAAACCATTTAACCATCAAGGGAATGATATCGTCCCTCGTGTGCACATATGACCTACAATCTCTACAAAACAATGAGATTCATTCTCCACATTTACCATTAAATAATTATCATAAAATTTATAATTTGAGTAAATATAATATTTATGATCTTAATATAATTCTTTATAAGAATAAAATATATCTTATGCATAATAAACATTACTTATATAAAAAACATGCATAGGAAAACGAAGTTGTTAATACCCGAAACAACGGTAATACTAAGATAATATTAAAAAAATGACATAATTGGATTATATATGATATCATAAATATACATATGGGACTATTATAACTTAATAACTTGATTTAACCATTATATAGGAGGTTAACACACCCTCTACTAAAGGAAAGTACAAGTTAATGGTTAATTTCATAATCTCAATATTATCTAAGGTTGTTTATACGTAATTATCTACTTGGAAATATTTATCATCCATATAAATGTATCTTAAATTGTAATTGAAAATATTATAGACAATTTTTTAATGTCATTTTACCCATTTCTTACATTTAAAAAATTTTTTACAAGGAATTTTTGATCGTTTTCCGAATGAGGTACTTTATGACCTTTTTAAAAAATGTAAGGAATTATTTTTTAACTTATACAACATGAGAGGTTATTTTCTACAATTATAATGCCTTAATATTTTGAATATTCTATTTCAAGAAACATTTTTATTTTCAAATGGAATGTTTTCTTTTATAATTGAGAAACTTTTAAATGATTTCAATGTAAAAAGGGACATTTCCATCAAATTGTTTTAATGATTTTATTAGATTATTTTCTTCTATTTAAACATAATTTTTTGGATTTTATGCTTAATTGTGGTTGATTTATTATAAAATATTCCATTTTTATTGATTTTTTTATGATATGTTTGACTGTGGATATTCTATTTTGATACCATTCATGGTTTATGGTAAATTTATTAACATTTAATATACATGTTTTAATAAAAAAGTTTATGTTATGCTTCAAACATTTCATATGAGGAATGCATTGGACATAGTAAGTGATGGGAGGAGCCCACTATATCCCTTATATGCATCAGTGGGTCTCATGAGACAAACTAGTTTGGGTTTTACCCATTAATGTATGGTCTTCGCCTGAGGCCTTAACAGTAAGGTCATGATGTACAACATTATGCATTCCCTCATTGTGAGATTAGTTATTGATATTACATGTGATTATTCGACAGGTAGAATATCCATGTGAATATTTAAATGAAATTATTTGATTTATTCTTTCCATAGTACATTGAATATTATGAAAACAAAGGCTTGTGTTTCATTTTATACCTTTCCTTAAAGGTTTATGCTTATTTATGATAGCTTTATTTATATTGTTATCCTTACTGATCATCTGATCTCACCCATTTAATATGTTTCATTTGATCCCAGAATGCGAAGAATTATATTAGGACTAACTTACAAGGATTTTCTAAGGGTTATGAGTGTTTTCAAAGGAGATAATATTTTTTTCTTAATTTTATGATATAATGTAAAAAATATATTTTTATCTAGTTTTTTTCAAGTCTACTAAACGGATCGGTCCTTAGGGATTTGATTTCTTATGATCATGACAATGTAATAAAATAATTCACCGACTATGGGAAACTAGGGCCGAGGAAATATAATTGGTATAATAGGAATTTTAGTATAAACATTGTAAACTAGATTAAGAAAACTATGATTAGAGAACATTACCATAATATAGAATTTGAGAATATGTATAGAAGAACATACTATAATTTTGGTAAAATAGAGATTATGTGGGTTTTCCAAGAAATACAACCCTTTCTAGTTACTAAAAGTGGACGTGGTTCTAGTACAAATGTACATAAGAGTAAAAAATCTGGCAAGGTGTTCTGAGCCTGACTCGGCGTAACCTGGAACATGACAATGGGTCTTACTACGTGCTTGTTTTGACACTCATTGGGGATATGCATAGGATAATTAAAATACTATTAACAAACCATTATGAAGGATTTATGAGTAAATATATTCTCAAGGAAATAATTTTTATGATTATGGATTAGATATGCATAAAATTTTCAATTTATGCTAATTATTTTATTATTTTGGAATTATTCATTATGATTCATAACCTAATGAAGTATATACGATTGTTTAGAATTGGAACCTAGTGGAAGTAATGGAATCTATTTCAATGCACATAATCTATGGAGGGATTTACCTCCTATTAAAGATAATGATATTGGACCTAGTGATACAACTGGTGTTGAATGAATTATAACTATACTCGGATAGCCAAGTCACGTTATGAATAATAAAATTACATGTACAGAGAGCACTGATCCACAGTATAGAGGATCAATGTTAGACCACTTCATGAGACAAAAAACTCCAACATTCAATGGGACTAAAAATCCATTTGTGGTTGAACAATGGATAAGTTACTTAGAGAAAATATTTATTACTTTGAGGAGTAATGGAAGGGAAAAATTTGTCAAGGAATTTTATCATCTTTCCGGAACGGTGGGTCAATAATGGTCATTAATTTAAAAAAAAAGAAAGATAAAGAAGTATAAAATATGGAATTGATGTATTTTAAAGAACTTTTCTTATAAAAATAATTTCCTCATGAACAACAAGGTCATATGGAAAGGAAATTTATGAGTCTGAGGAAAAAGGAGGATCTGAATGTTGCAAAGTATGAGGATAACTTCACAATGTTATCTAGGCATGATATAGACTATATACATAACCCAATAAGTAATATTGATTCATTATTTTATAGGTTAAAAACATTCCTTAGATGGGCATTGTTATCACAATATTTCTCATCATAAGAAGATATAGTCTCATGTGTTATCAAGATGAAAAATGAATTCTCTATGTTCAATGACATTAAACTAAAGAAAGGGAAGAAGTGGGCCACTGAACACTCTAGAAATTGAAATAATGGTAATGAAGGAATATTTTACATTCCACCCTATGGTAATTTTTGGAATAAACCCCCTAGTACTTGCTTAAAGGGAATCAGAGTTTATTACAATTGTGGATAAAGAGTCCACCGGGATTGTGATTTCATGGGAAAGAAAGAAGCTATCAATGTTCAATGATACAATAGTAATAAAATGGGACATTATGAAAATTATTTTCCTTATCATCAAGGAAATTTTCCCCCGAAAAGGCCAATAGAGGAAGGCCAAGCTTATGCAATCATAGAAGATAAGGTTGAAGTTTTCAATGAAGTGGTGGTAGGTACTTTAATTATCTACTAAAATTTACCTAAATCTTTATATGATTATAGACTATCACATTCATTATTTTCTTCCCAATTTTCTTTAAAAATTTGATATTTCCAATTCTCATTAATAAGGGAGTTTCTGTTCAAACCCCCTAAGGGAAGTCTCATTGCAACAAATATGTGTCAATAAGTTCCCATTATGGCATATAAACATGTCTTATCTACTGACATTATCATCATACATATGATTGGCATTGATATAATGCTTGGTATGGACTGGATATCAAAATATGATGAGACAAATTATTTCAAGAAGAAGGAACTTATGATTTGTGAGGAAGATACAGAATCCATTATCTTTAGGGAAAAACATCATCATCTAATTCTTATCAAGATCCACCCCAGTTGCTCTTCTAAATAAAATTCTTGGAGAGGAAGAGAAAAAATAATCCATGGGTGAACAATGAAATATTCAAATTGAAGATATACCTATTGTATAATAATACATTGATATATTTCTAGAGGAGTTACCTGGAAGTCCTCCAAAGTGGGAGGTTGAGTTTTATATTTATTTTGTCCCTAATGCAAGACCAATATCAAATAATCCTTATTGAATGACCACTATGGAATTAGTAGAGATGAAGAAACAACTAGATTAGTTGGGTAATAATGGATTGATTCACCCTAGTGTTTCTCCATGGGGATCCTTGGTTCTTTTTGTTAAGAAGAAATATGGATCAATGAGGTTATGCATTGACTATAGAGAAATCAATGCTATTACAATAAATAACAAGTATCCTCTACCTCATAATGATGATTTGTTTGATAAAATTCATAGATCATAATATTGTTTTGAGATTGATCTTTGTTCTGTATATCATCAATTGTGTATAAAGAAGTAAGATATTCCAAATACAGAATTTGGAACCAGGTATGAGCATTAAGAGTTTACTGTAATTCCATTCCAACTGACTAATGAACCCTATATTTTCATGGATATAATGAACCGGGTGTTCAAGGAATATCTTCATAATTTTTTCATAGTATTTATTGATGATATCTTGGTATACTAAAAAGTCTACAAAGACCATTTGAACCACTTATTATTGTTCTGAAGACTCTTAGAAGAAATGAGCTATATGGGAAGTTTAGAATGTGTGAATTCTAGCTTCTGAAAATTTATTTTCTTGGAAATATTGTCTCAAAGGATGGAATATATTTTGATCCTACAAATAAAATGGCAATACATGAATGGCCAGCATCGACAAGAATACTTTAGGTATATTGTTTTACTAGTTTATCAGGTAACTATAAACATTTTCTGTAGAATGTTTCCTGATTGGCTTACCCATTAACCAATATCACACATAAAAAGGTTAAATTATTTTCGAAAAAAGAGTATGAATAATGTTTTTAAGAATTGAAGAGAATATTAGTCAAATGATCCTATATTGACATTACAGTCTAGAAATGATGGTTTTGTGATTTATAGTTATGCATCAAGTAAAGGACTCAGTTGTGTCCTTAGAAACAATGATAGGGTTATTTCTTATGCATCAAGGAAATTAAAAATTCCTAAAAAAACTACCAAAATCATGATCTTGAGTTAATAGTAGTAATATTTACTCTAAAGATATGGAGACACAATCTCTATGGTAAAATATGTGAGATATATACACATCACAAGAGTTTGAAATATGTTTTCTCAGAAATATAACGTAACATGAGACAAAGGAGATGTCTTGAGCTACACAAGGATTATGATTGCACAATTCACTACCACCCAAGAAAGGAAAATAAGTTGGACGATGACTTGACAAGGTAAGACCATGGAGTTATGAAAAAATGAGAGTTTAAAGGGATTATATGATCATGAATATAGTAAATATGGATATGAGAATTATCATGGAAGGTGAAAAATCACTACTTTTTTAAATGGTTTCCAAAAAATCTTTTCTAGAATGGATAAAAAGTTCTCATTCTATTGATGAGGAGTATAAAAATAAAATTAAAGCATTGGATGATGGTAGACTGATCTACTTCGTATATGAATATGGAATTTTGAAATTTGGGAAGTGGATTTGTGTTCCCTCTATACCTAAGCTAAAAATGGAATTATTTAATGATTTTCATAGACATAATTTCTCTATACACCTTGGTAACACTAATATTCATAGAGATTTGAAAGAAAATTTTTGGTGGGACAACATGAAGTGGTGGATTTATAATTATGTGTCGAGATGCTTGGTTTTCCAATAGGTGAAGGTTAGAAATCAACATCCTAGAGGGGTCATGAAACCTCTTCTTATAACTGTGCAGAAATGGGACAATATTATGATGGAATTTTTCATAGGGCTACCAAAGACTCCTTAATTAAATAATGTTACATGGATTATTGTTGATCATCTTATCAAGTAAGAACATTCTATTTCTAGAATAGAAGATTTACCACTTGAATGCTTTACATTAATAAAGTTGTAAAACATCATGGTGTACCCCTATAGATTTTTTTTGAGCATGATCCCCATTTTACATCATGATTCTGGAAATGTCTTCATAAATCCCAAGATACATAGCTTCATTTGACTGTTGTATACTACCCTCAAACTGATGGACAATCAGAAAGTAATATTCAAACTTTAGAAGACATGTCGAGATCTTTCTCACTTGACTTTCAAGGAAGGTTGGATCAGTATTTTCATATAGTAGAATTATCCTATAACTATAGATTCCATTAAAGTATTCATATGGTATCATATGAAGCATTATATGGAAATGGATATCATACAAAAACTTGTTGGGGTAATGTTGGTTAAAAAAAACTCATAAGCCCAGAACTTGTTGAGGGAACATTGGGAAAGTTAAAAATTATTCAAAACCCCATCAAATCAGCTCAAAGTATGAAAAAGGGCAATACTAATAACCATCAGAGGGATTTATAATTTCAAGTAGGATATCAAGTTTTCTTGAAGGTATCAACATGGAAGGGTGTAATATGATTCAGAAAGAAATGTAAACTAAGCCCAATATAAATTATTCCTTTTGAAATTCTGGAAAGAATTAGATCTGTAGATTACCATTTAGAAATACCGCCAACTCTCTTCAATGTTCATTATGTTTTACATGTATCACTGATGAGGAAATACATGTGAGACCCAATGCATGTACTCACCTATGAAGAAGTAGAAATGGAACGTCATTTATCTTAATGTGAAGATCCTATTGAGTTTTTTGACACTAGAGAACAAGTGTTGAGGAATCAGATGGCATGACTAGTAATGATTCTTTGGAGAAACCATAAAATGAATGAGGCGACATAAGAACCATAAGAACTAATGATGAAGAACCACAAAAATATTTTTATTAAGTAATATTATTGAAATTTTGTGGATGAAATTTTTTGAAGGATGGAAGAACGTAACACCAAAAGCTTCCATGATACACTTCCTTTTAAATAATTCAATAGGTTCATCTTAATGCATTACCGAGTTCGATCGCACCATAACCTATCAAACTAGCCCTTTTAAAAAGAAGTTATAAATAGTATTAACCACATTATGAAGTTTATAAATTTTATTTTTCAAAAGAGACTTCATTTTGAATTCATAATATCAAAATTAACTTATGGAGAATTTTTGGTATTTTTCTAAAAAGCTACAATTTTTGATAAATAGTAAAAATACTACATTGTTGTTAAAAACCAAAATTAAATAATTAAGTTTCTGAAAAATGATGTTAAAGTCACAACAGATAAATAATACATATATTAATCCAATATACTTAATTGGAATCATTTTATAATATAATTAGATATAAAATTTTTCCAAACTTTTGAACGTCTCTTTTACCCGCCTTCTAGCCACATTGGTTCGATTAACATTAAACGTAATTTTACCTTTTTTGTGAATTTAATTTTAAAAAACGAACATACATGGTTGTAATAATTATGAAAAATGTGGTCTAATAGGATCAAAATAAATTTTTGTAAATAGTATCTTTTGGATTTTATTTATGATTGTTAAAGGTAAATAGGTTAATTAATGGTAAAAATAATATGATAATAATATTAAATTACCCTAACACTTGACCTAATTTCACTGGATAAGTGTATATCATCCAAAATAAACCTTAGGTAGAAAATATTGTCTTTTTAAGGATACTTGTGTCAGATTATGACATTTATTATATTTTACTTAGAGAGGAGTTAAAAATATCATATTCAAATTTTAATAACTATATCATTTTTCATATGAGGTTATATAAGTGATATGGTAGAATATAAATATAATTTAGAAAGATAAAATTTATATCTACATAACATTAATTTTTTTTAATTTTAGGAAATAAATAATTAAATTAAATGGTGACACAATGATGATATAATAATTGATTTTTTAAAGGAAGAATCAACTGAATAATATTAATATAATTAAAATAAATATAATTTGAAAAACATGATTCCATACACAATTTTTTTTATTATAATAAAATGTTATAGAATATTTAATTTTTTTTTCAATTAATCACATTTTTATGACTAAAAAAAATCATGTATTAAATAGTTTCAAAATTGACATAATTCAGATTCTAAAATAAATACTATTTAATTAAATGATATAAAAGTCATAAAAATATAATGTTCTGCCAAATAACTTGGATATTGTTAAATATTTCATAAATTATCCAATTGGGGTTATTTTGGAATTTTATAGTAATTATATTTACCCTATAGTATAAAAAGACAAGTAAACACGATAAGAGTTAAGCAGTTTAACTAAGGGATAAACCTAAAATATAAGGTTACTTTTGTGACCTAAACTTCTCTAAAAATCATTGGATGTAAGGATTTAGAACCATACTCATATTATCCTCATAATTACTCACCTTGGAAATATTTTAAATTGAAAATCAATTTATATTAAATTAATATTGTTGGAGTTTCTGAACATGCCCCTCCCCTCTCTTATAAAAGGGGACATCTCCTTCTCTTTTATTCACACATATAAACCCCTTGTGAGCATCCAAAACCGACCAAATTGTCCTCCAAACTTCTCTCAATTCATCCTAAATGCCATAATTTGGAGATAAATACAACCTAATGAGTCATTTTGTTAAAATCAAAATTTGACTTTCAAAGAGAAGGTAATTATTTTACCAATTCAATTCAATTTATTTTTTTATTATATTTCATATTACTATGTTGTTTCCATAATAAATTAATAACTACAATATCACATACATACTGAGATGTTATTATTATTAGGGGACAACCATATTTCTTGTTTTATCTATCCTACAAATAACAATATCACTATGCATGTGTACATATGACTTACTGTCTCCACACCGTGGTGTAATTTGATATACAACACTAATTTATTTGGATGGGTAAAATGATTTTTATAATGTATAAAAGTAATGAATATGAAATGATAATGATTATTTATAATTAATAATCCATCCAATTCCAAACCATTTAACCATTAAGGGAATGATATCATCACTCATGTACATACGACCTACCGTCTCCACGATGTGGTGAGATTCGTTCTCAAAATTAACCATTCAATAATGATCATAAAATTTATAATATGAGTAAATATATTATTTATGACTTAATATAATTCTTAATATGAATAAAATATATCCTATTAATAAGAAACATGACATAAATAACAAAACATTCATAGGAAAATAAAGCAGTTAACACCTGAAACAATGGTAATACTCAGATATTATTAACCAAACAATATAAAAGGATCATATATGATATCATAAATATTAATATCATACCATTATAATTTAATAACATGGTTTAACCATTATAAAGGAGTTTAATTCACCCTTTACTAAAGGAAATTACAAGTTAAGGTTTAATATCACAATCTTATTATTATCTGAGATTGTTTATATGTAAGAATCTATAGGGAAATTTTTATCACCCATATCCATGTTTCTTAAAATGTAATTAAAACTATTTTTAAAAATTGTTTAAAGTAATTTTCACCCATGTTTTAGTTTTATAAAACGTTTTTAAAGGAATATTTTCATCTTTTTCCAAATGAGGTACTTTATGACCTATTCTATAAATTAAAGAAAGAATGTTTTTTAATTATTATGGTGTGAGAGACTATTTTCCATTGTTATAAAGCAGTAAAATTTTAAATATTTCCATACAAGATACAAGGTTATTTTCAAAATAAATGTTTTATTTTATAATTGGGTGACTTTTAAATGATTTCAAAGTAAAAATGTATATTTCTCTAAAATATTTTCAATGGTTTTATTAGATTATTTTCATTTATGTCTGAATCCTTTGTTGAATTTTATGATTAATTGAGATTGATTTATTATAAAATATTCAATATTTTATTGAATGTTTTATGATATGTTTGACTGTGTCTATTCTATTTTGATACTATTCACAATTTACGGTTAATATATTAACATTTTATATGCTAGTTTTAATATAAATGTTAATGTTATGATTCACCCTTTACATATGTGGAATGTATTGGACATAGTAAGTAATGGGAAGGGCCAACTATAGACCCTTGATACAATGGTATATCTAATAAGACCAACTTTTTTTGGGTTTTACTCGTTTATGTATGTTCTTAGTATGATGTCTTGACAATAAGGTTATAATGTACAATATTATGCATTCCCTCATTATGAGATTAGTTATTCATATTACGTGTGATTATTTGACTAGTATAATATCCATGTGAATGTTTAAATAGAATTAATTGATTTATTCATTCCATTTTATGATGAATATTATGTTTTAGTAGGATTATGTTTCATTGAATACATTACCTTAAAAGTTTATACTTATTTATGATAGCTTCAACTATATTGTTATCCTTACTGAGAATCTAAGATCACCCATTTCATATGTTTTATTTTTTTCTAGTATGCGAAGAAGTATATTATGAATTACTTGCATGAATATTTTAAGGGATATGACTTTTTTTAAAGCAGATACTATGTTTTTTTCATTTCATGATATAATGTAAAACGTATATTTGTATCTAGTTGTTTCCAAGGATTCTAAATTGATCATTCCTTCTGAATTTGATTTCTTGTTATCATTCCAATTTAATAAAATAATGTACTCAATCTGGGAAAATTGGGTCAGGGCATTATAAGAGATCTCATGGAAAACTTATGGTGGAAAAAAATGAATAGGGGGATTGGAGAGTTTACATTCTGTTTCTTGGTTTGTTTGAAAGTTAAGGCTGAATAAAAAAAGGATATGGGTTTTATGTAACCATTACCCATACCCATATAGAAATAAGAGAGAGTAACCATTTATTTTATCATAGGACTTCCCAATACCTATAAATTTTTTAATGATACTTGATTTTTGGTTTATTGGCCTATTAATTCAACACAATTTATAATTATTCAAGTAAATTTCTCAAATTATAAACTTTATAATATATAAATAAAATAATTGGGAAGGTTTCATGGAGTATCACTCTCAATTATATCTGATTGAAATCCTAGATTCAACATGAAGATTTGTATAAGTATTCAACAAGAATTTGATACAAGGATACATTTTAGGACAATCTATCATCCTCAAACTGATGGTTAATCTAAATGAACTATTAAAACATTGGAAGATATTCCAAGAACCAACTTTATGGATTTAAAAGGATGTTGGTATCGAAATATTACACCAGTAAAATTATCATTCAATAATAGTATCCACTATAGAATTCAAATGACACTATATGATTATATGTATTTGAAGAGATTCATAAATAAAACCTACTTGGATGAAGTTATAAAGAAACGTTTGTTAAGACTATATATTTCTCTAGATATTAGAGATAATGTTGGAATCCTCATTTGTTAATAATGTTTTAATGATCACAAATCTTATACATTCTGTAATTCTTTTTAATCCTATTTAATCTGTCTAAAATCATATATACATATGGTTGGTTTTGTTATGCTTTAAATAAACCTACCCAAGATGTTAAGTGATATGTTTGATTATTATAAACTATTTTTAATTTTTGTTATAATGGATTTCATTGATAAAATGTTAAGTCTAATCCATTCTATGAATATCACTTTTTAAGTCTGTATATAGATATTTGACTAAGTCTGAGAAATTGTAAGTCTGCAACCAGTTATGTTTTTCTTGAAAAAGAACCAGACACTATGAACCAGACATCGTGACCTGAACACCATGACCCAGACACTGTGACCAGACACCATGACCAGACACCATGACCAGACATCGTGATCTAGACACCATGAACCAGACACCATGACCAGACACTTTGACCCAAACACTGAGAACCTGACACTGTGACCAGGCACCGAGAACCATACACCGTGACCAGACACCACATCTATTCTACTGGTTCCAGATCTCTATACAGCTATTAAATCATAACTATCTCACATCTCAAAAGGAAAATAAGAATAAATTGTTTCATGGAGACACCATTTCCAGACAGACTGTGACGTCGTTCTTTAATCAGTTTTTTTTGTTTTCAATTTAATTTCTAACTATAATATTTGAGTCTTTTAAATGCACTGACATAATTAATATTTCTTTGTAGACATGTCACTTGATAGTATGAGGTACGAGGTGCTGAATACATGCATCATGTCGACTCCAACACATGCACTCCAAGAATAAAAAGGGAAGTGTGTCCCAGAAACAAGAGAGTGTGGGATAACGAAGAAGCACAAGAATTTTTGATAAAATAACCAACACATGCAACTAAATAAATATGAAGAACACACGAATCATTGTCTAATCCAAAGAGCCGGGGTACAATAGATTAGAGTCAAGATCAGATCTGCAATACCAAATCTATAAAGAAAACAAGATAGATCTGACAGGAAACCAAAGCATCTGACTTGCGATACTATATTTCTCGCAAGAAGACTCGATTCTGATATCTGCTTCATACTAGACGTCCAATGATGCATAGAATAACACTCAAAGCACTTCTAAACTTATCTCATAATTTTTATCTGTTGTGTATTGTTTTTAGTTTTCGAGCAGTGAGTGCATGTATGTATAAAAACACACATTGTCTCCTGTATTACTCCCACAGATAAGTGTGGAAGAGGTCCCTGTGTAACATGTTAATTTATACCCATGGAAAACCATGGAAGAGGTCGGGTGACCTGGACAATATTGTTCAATATTGTTACCCTAATACAGGGTGTGGATTAAGTTTATTAATATAAACTACTTGGTGGCAGGTGATCACCAAGTGGGTTGGATTAGGTCTCAGCTTGAGACTGAACCACTTGTTTTATATCCACTGTGTTGTTTAACATTGTTTTCTCTTTTTTTATTTATAATTCTGAAATAACTAAATTTTACTTTGATATTTAATCTTATAAATAAGTTATAATTGTTTTTCCTTATTATAATACTTTCAAAAGTAATATTACTAACTGATATTAATATTACTTAGAATTAATCAATCTTATGGGAAGTTATTTAAATAGTTAAACTTTCATAACCGTGTTACAAGGATTAACTAGGCTATATTTATTTTTATTAGGGAACCTTATAAGAATACATTTAAAATATAAATTTTGATAGATACTCAATTCACCGCATCTTGAGTACTCTACTCCAACCAACATTTGGTATCAATGGTTTGTTTGTTATTCCTGTAAAGACTCTGTCTTTTACCATATTCAACAGTGATTTTAGTTGTATTTTAAAGATCTATAAATTTATATTAATTATAAATTTCTATCTCTTTCAAAGTATTTCTTTATTATAGATAATATACTAGAAGGTGATACAATAAACAGACCACCATTATTTAATGGAACCAATTATGTTGAACAGAAAATTAAAATGAAAATGTATTTATAAAGTATGGGTTTTGAAATTTTGTCTTCAATTATTGATGAGTATAAGATTCCTTCTAATGATAAATTCACTTGGGAAGACCCAATCAAGACTGCCTAAAATAAAAAATTTCAAATCCATGAATTCTTTGTATTGTTCTTTAGGCGATGAGGAATTTAATTAAATTTCTGCATGTAAAACTGCCCATGAAATTTGGGATACTTTGTCTGTTTCACAAGAAGGAACTTCTAGTGTGAAATAAATGAAACTTAATACTTATACTATTAATTATGATAACTCTAAAATGAATCCTGGTGAGCCTATTTTTGATATGTATCTCAATTTCAACGAAATTTTCAACACAATGATTTCTCTTGGAGGAGAAGTCACTACTAAGAACAAATTATAAGGATTCTTATATGCCTACCTGATAGATGGAGAGGAACCTCTGTCTATATTAGATAATCATGCGACATCAGCAAGTTACCAGTAAAATAACTCATTGGGAAACTAATGAAACATGAAGAGGAGATGAAATTCAACAAGGTAGAGGAGGATGAACCCAAAAGAAAATCTGTTACATTTAAGACCATCCCCTCTAAACACAATGCGAAAGAGAAATTGGAGGTCTCTATAGAAAGCTACAGCCGTGAACAATCATCACCTGATAGTGATGAGGAGATAGCTCAATTATCCAGGAGGTTTAAGAGATTTTACAAGAAGAAGGAATTTTTTAGAAATCCTAACTTCAAGGGAAGAAATGATCAAATAGGAAGTTGGAAGAAATATTGGAAAAGAAGTGACAAGTCTGATGAGATAGAATGCTATGAATGTAAGTGAAAGGGGCATATAAAAGCTGAATGTCCCATGCTCATGTACAAAAATAAATATAGGGTCTAAGATATAAAGTATAACAAGGAAATGAAAGAAACATGGAGTGCTTTTGAGGACAGTTCAAGTGACTCCAAATATTCACATGATGAATAGACTAGTAAACCCTATATGTGCTTTATGAAAAACACATCTGAGGTAACACTGGAATCTCCTATACACAATTCCTATTATTCCGAAGATGAGAGTGAATCTGAAAATATTTCTAATGAATAAATAGTTGATTACTATAATATGCTTGAAGAGACATGTAATGAACTAAAAGAAATATACAAATCTTTAAAGAAACAACATTCACTTACCTCAATTGTTGAAATTGAACTTATTGTAAAAAGGGATAAAATGCTCAATTACTCAAAGAAAAAAATGAACTAAATTTTTCTAATGATCAATTGAAAAGGTATATTGAAAGGTTTACTAATGGTAAAGATACTTTGGAAAAAATTATAGGTAAATAGATTGCTCCTAAATATACTAATGGTATTGGATATCAACCGGTTAAAAGAAATTTTCGAAGAACTAATTTTGTTTCTATGTCTCGGACATACATCTTTACTCCTAGTTCTGAAAAACATTTATCTAGTTCATGTTTTGATACACTCTCTATTGTTTCAAGATTTTCTAAACCAAATAGTGTTTATTTTTCAATTAATTTACCTAATTATTATAGGAAACTTATGAGGCATATGTGGGTTCCTAAAGCACTAGTCACTAATATTACTAGACCCAAACAAATATGGGTACCAAAATCTATTTTTATTTGACTATTGTGTAGGAAAGGTGATTAAAGATCTCTTGTAAATGTTTATGGTACTTGGAAATTGGGTGTTCAAGACACATGATAGGATACTATTCATGCATTAAAAATTAAATAAAAATTGATGGTGGATATGTCACCTTTGGTGACAATTCCAAAGGAAATATCATTGGCCTTGAAAAAATCAGTAACTCTAACTCAGTTTTAATTTCCAAAGAAATTTTTGTTGATAGATTGAAATATAATATTCTTAGTATTTTATAACTATGTGATGATGGATTTCATGTTAAATTTAAAAATTATTCTTTCTATGCTATCAATTCTAAAAATGAAATAGTATTTTATGCATTAATAAATGAAAATGTATACTCAGTTAACTTAGATTCTTTTGTTTCTAAAAATGTGTCATGTTTAAGTGTATTTCACAAAGAGTATTGGCTTTGGAATAGGAGACTAGGACACTATAATATTCACTCCCATTGAAATCTAACTAGAAAAAGTTTAGTCAAAGACCTACCCAAACTAGAGTTTCAAAATGATAAATTGTGTAATCCTTGTCAAAAGGGAAAGTAACACAAAATTTCCTTCCAACCAAAGAAATAAGTGTCAACTTCTCTACCTCTTGAATTGGTTCACACGGATTTGTTCGGACCATCTATAGTTTCTATTTTAAATGGAAATCATTATGTTTATGTTTTTGTAGATGACTTTTCTAGATATACTTGGACCTTCTTTTTGGCTTAAAAAAGTGTAGCCTACTCTCATTTTACCAAATATGCCAAAACGGTAGAAAATCATAGTAGACATAGGATTAAATCCTTAAGAAGTGATCATGACTGTGAGTTTGAAAATCCAGAGTTCGAATATTGTTTCTCACAAAATGACTATAGTCATAATTTCTCTGCCCCTAGAACACCTCAACAGAATAGAGTTGTAGAAAGAAGAAATATAACCTTGCGAGAAATTTCTAGAACCATGCTTAGTGAATATGACTTACCTATTTATTTTTGGGATGAAGCTACAAATACAAAATGCTATATTATCAATAGATTATTGATTAGACCCATTCTTAAAAGAACTCCATATGAGTTATGGAACAATAAAAACCCCAAAGTTAGCTACTTCAATGTATATGGTTGCAAAGTATATATCCTTAATACTCCGTAAAATCATGAAAAATTCGCATCCATGAGTGATGAAGGAATATTTCAAGGATATTCAATCTCTAGTAAATCCTATAGAGTGTTTAACAAAAGAAATAAATGTGTGGAAGAATCTCTCCATGTCAAATTTGATGAAATAGATCCACATGAGCCTAAGACCTCTCTAGAGAACCTAGGGGATGATGTATCAAATATGGACATTAATTAAAAATCCTATAAACATCCTGTAAAGGGATCTATGAAAACTTCAAATTTTGGAAATTATTTAGATTCAAGTCACAATAAACCTGAACCTGTTGAGGAACCTAAAATCACTAGTCCTTTTTTAGAGCTGTTAGAACTCTCATGAACCATTATTTATATGTTCTTCTATGAGATTTAGATAAAGGAACTCAAACTAGATATTCTCTTAGAAATCAGGTTGATCATCAAGACTTATTGTCACAACTTGAACATAAATACATTAATGATGCTATCAATGATGAATTTTGGGTCATGGATATGCAAAAAGAGCTTAATCAGTTTGAAAATAACAAATTTTGGAAACTTGTTGATAGAACTAAGGAAAAATTTACCATAGTCACTAAGTTGGTGTTTAGAAATAAAGTAGATAAAGCTGGTAACATTGTTAGAAATAAGGCTAGATTTGTTACACAAGGCTGCAGTAAAGAAGAAGGAATTGACAATGAAGAAACCTTTTCACGAGTATCAAGACTTGATGCCATCAAAATTCTATTTGCTTATGCTACACATCAGAATTTAAAACTACAAGAAATGGATGTTAAGAGTGCATTCCTAAATGGATATATAGATGAGTATGTATTTGTTGAGAAACCTCCTCATTTTAAAAATCCTCATTTTCCAAATCATGGTTTTAAACTATCAAAAGCTTTATATGGTTTAAAACAATCTCCAAGAGCTTGGTATGATAGATTAGGTACTTTTCTTATTTACAAAGGTTTTAAAAAAGGAATATCTAATCCTACCCTTTTTATGAAATGAATTTCTTATAATGTTTTAGTAGTTAAAATTTATGTAGATGATATTATCTTTGGATCTCCAAGAAATTCATTATGTATTGAATTTTATAAAATGATGGAAAATTAATTTGAAATGATTTTAATGGGTGAACTGAAATTCTTTCTTGTATTTCTAATCTTTAAAAATAACTATGATATTATTTTATATCAATTAAAATATAATAGAGATCTTCTAAAACTATTTTTCTTATATAGAACTAAAAATAGTAACACTCCAATGAGCACTACCTGTATGTTGGATCTTGATGAAGATGGAAATCTGTTGATCAAACCACTTGTAGAGGAATTATTTGAAGCATAATCTATTTAATTTCTAGTTAACCAGGCTTTATGTTTAGTGTATGTATGTGCGGTTATTTTCAAGAAAACCCTATGGAATCTCATTTAAATTTTGTTAATAGAATTTTCAAATACCTCAAGCGTACACCCGATCTATGATTGTTTGATCCCAAAGGGAAATCATTTTAATTAGTTAGTTATTCTGATGCTAACTTTATTAGTTGTAAGTTTGATAAAAAAAGCACCTTTAGAACATGTCACTTTTTAGGAAAGTCATTGGTATCATTGTGTAGTAAGAAACAAAACTCGATTTCATTATCTACTATAGAAGTTGAATACATAGCTGCTGTTAGTTGTTGTGAAAAAATGTTTTGGATGAAACACACATTACTATATTATGGATATCAATTCAGGAATGTACCTATAAATTGTAACAATACCAATGATATTAACATCTCAAAAAAACATATTTCACACTATATGACAAAACGTATTGATGCAAGACTTCACTTTTTGAGAGATCATTATAAAAAAGGTGATATCACTTTGGAATTCATTGGAACTGAATATCAACTTGCTGATATATTCACCAACCCATTAAATTCTAAAAGAATACATTACATCATACATGATTTGGGAATTATAAATTTTATGTAGTAAGTATATTGTTTCATAGTTTATGGTTTCAAAAGTCACTATCTTAAGATTATTATCTAACTCCAACAGTTCTATAGTTTTACTGTCTTAAAAGTTGTTGTTTCATGTTTACAGTCTCATAGTTACTATCTCTTAGATACTTTCTAGAACTTACTATCTCAAACAATACGGTCCCACTATTTAGAAATCACTTATTTATGCTCTCACCGTGAAAACCTGATCACGGTCTCAACGTGAAATCCAATTACAGTCTCACCGTAAAATACAGTCATGGTCTCACCGTAAAGACGCTTTATTGTTTTATTTACAAATTAAAACATATATCGTAGTAATTAATTATTTTTTTCTTTTACTTTCCAGTTCTTTTGACTTTGCAATGCTTGATACCCTAAATGATAAAAACAAAATAGGTTTCACTCCTTTCTTCACCCGAGATCTCTTCTCTCAAACCGTAACACCTTTTTCAACCTTTTCCATCTCAAACCTTCATTGAATGCCCAGAATGAATTTCCCATCCTCATCAACTCCTTAGAAGCGAAGATCAAAGAAGAAGATGAAAATAACACCAAAGATAGCACCCGAAGGTCCTTTGAATCCGAACGTGGTGAACCGAACAGTGGTACCCGAAAAATAAATTTTCCCCTAGTGGATACTATCAATTAGGTCTTTATTATTGAACGTACTAAAATATTAGGGTTGACTGGATTGGTTCAAAAAGGAGGATAGGCTGATATACCATAATATAGTTGCACATTTTTATCAATTCGTTCATTTATCTTTTGATACAAAAGATGGTTTTGTTCTAAGAAGATGGATAAATGGGAAAAGATGTACTTTTTATTTGAGGTTATAGGATGCATGCCTATGTATATATCATGAGGGTATTTTTGAGGACTACCAGAGAGGTCCTCCACCTCCAAGTGAGATCTTTGTGTTGGAAGAAGCCTTTAGAAGCATAACTAGGGATGCAACAAAGAGAATAGCTATAACTACTGAGCTAGATGGGGAAACCATACTTTTGTTTAAATTATTTCAGAATCTGATTAACCCCCGAAAAGGTGATTTTTCTACACTAAAGTATCAGGATGTATTTTTGATACATCTTATGAAGAATGGACACAAGATCAACACATGAAAGTATGTTATCCTCGATATGTGTGAGTTAATAATTACAACCACCAAGTCAACCTCCCTGTTCTACTAAAGGATAATCTCATCTATGCTTCGTGCAAAAGGTTAAGTTGGACTTGATGAAAAATTCATTAAGGGCTAGGAATTTTTTATTTCAAAAGTTACAGTCAAGAGAATGAAAATTAGTTGGAATCCATGGAGAAAATCATGGGTCGAAGATAATGACATGGTCTATGAAAAGTTCAACCCGGTTGATCACTCTTCAAGACCTAAGGAAATTCCTGATCCTAGTTTGGAGCTAGATGAAATCATTGACTATTTAGATGAGGAAGAAGAAGAAGAGGTTTTTCTACCTATTGGGAAAACTATCCTGGATAAAGAAGATAGTGAAC
Source organism: Viscum album (assembly GCA_963277665.1). Taxonomy (NCBI): domain Eukaryota; kingdom Viridiplantae; phylum Streptophyta; class Magnoliopsida; order Santalales; family Viscaceae; genus Viscum; species Viscum album. The sequence goes on from OY728123.1 coordinate 59,014,572, forward strand.
CTTCTCCTCAAGTCTTAATTGAGAAGGAAGTACATGTCCCTGAAGAGATTGTTGATCTAAAAGAACCTATCTCTAAAGAAAAATATATAGTTTTGGAAAGTGAAAAAGCTGTTCTAGAAGAAAATTTATAAGAAGATCTTTCTCTTGAGAAAGAAGTTTCTCTTGAAGAACACCTAGAGGAACAAGTTGTTCCTAAGATTATACCTTCTGGTGAAGATATAATAGAGAAAGCCTTTCAATTAGCTTGAAAGGAAATGGGTGAGGCTATTGGAGATGAAATACTTAAATTAGATAAAGGATCTAAATCTCTTAGTCCTGAGAAAGATGCACATGTTGAGGGAGAGAACCACCTGTATCTAGAAAGTGTTGAAGTGACAAATATAGTTGATTCGAGCTCTATGGATACATGGTATACATTTCCTATCTATTTTGATGTGAATGAATCCCAAGAAGCCTCATTTAAAGGTATAGATTTGTCTACTGTGTTTCAATTGAATCCAGTATCTTCTCTTGAAGTTATATCTACAATGGAACTTGAGCATGCCTCATCTCTTATCCATGAACCTTCACAATAACCTCGAACCTTGGTGAGTAAGGATGATTTGAAATCATTTGGAACTACCCTGTTGGTTGGGGTTAAAAAGATCATGAATTCTCTACCTTCTCCTGTGACAAACTTGAGTGAAATAGATACTTCCCTATTATTAGAGTAGATTATTTGGTAGATTCAGTAAAAAATGCTTCATGAAATTCAAGAAGTTAGAATTGAGAACAAATAGCTCAGTGATGAAGTGAATTATCTTAGAGGTATGGTTGAGGAAATGCATAGAGTGATGAACTCAACACAAGAACCTGTTGCTTATCCTATTGAGGATGCTAATGGTCAGATTCCACAAGAAGTAGCCTCCTTGATTCAACCTAACCTAACTTCTGTAGCTGACAAGGTGGATGAAAAAAACAAGAAAATAGTTCAAGAGATGTGTGAGCTTGTCATTGGTCTTAAAAAGCTTACTAACGAGTATAAGGTATGCCTCAAGAATGTTCTGAATCAACTAATGTTTTTTTACTTCAGCTGTTACAGTTTCTAGTTCCTCTAGACAATCATCTCAACCTTCCTTGGACAGTGATATGTTCAAAACAACTATTAAATAAGAAGTTCAGTATGTGCTCAGTGTCTTTGACAATGAGTCTCTATCTATGTTTGTCAAGAATATTGATAGAGTTCTTTATTTGGGGAGAATTCATTCCAATATTTCTAATGATACTGAAGAAGAAATTACTAATAAGGTGGAATTTTACTTCAATAGGATTTTCTCTAAGCATGATATGACAAACCATTTAAAGAACCTTATAGAGAATCTAAAAATCCCTCATGTCACTCAAGATTTAAAAACTCAGGTTCAAAAGATGAATGATTTAACTCACTTGTTGGACAAGTTCATGGAGAATAAGGATGAATTTGAGAAAGCGATGCAGTATGGTGGTGAGATTATTGCTAACTTTATCAAGCTTTTGAGGCCTTATCATCATGTGCAGAGCACTGCTATTGTGGCTCCTGCAGCTTCACCCATGAGACCTGGGTTTCTTACCTTCTCATCCTCTTCACTTGACTCTACTTCTATGTCTATCTCTCTAGCTCTGAGTTAGATAAGGCCTGTTATCCTTGACCAACAGTTTCCTCGGTCTACCACTACACCTACCTTGTCCCCCTCTGTTTTTGAAGGACTCCCTTTACCTTCTCTTTCAGTTGGTTCAGTTCCTTCTTCAACTGCTACTACTACTCCTATGGCTTCTCCTGATGCTACTTCCAAGGGAAAATAGAATACAATCAGTTCTAAAGAAAAATGAACACTATCTTTTAATAAGGATTATTTCTTTATTTTTGTTGATTAATATTTCTAATGAAACTTTTTTTTATCCATATAACGCATTGTGAACTCTTATTATCTATTCTTTTATTTACTTTTGTACTATTTTTGATAACCCCAAAAGGGGGAGAGACATGCACTCTAAGTGCACACTAAGGGAGAAAGACATTCACTAATATTTAATATCTCACTCACATGATTTGTGATTATCAAAAGGGGGATACTGTTGGACTCATGATGTGTTAATCATGTTTTAATGATCAAAAATCTTATACATTCTGCAAAGCTTGTTAATCCTATTTAATCTATCTCAAATCATGGGTACAGATGGTTGGTTTCTTTATGATTTAAATAAACATATAAAAGATCATAATTACTATGTTTGATTATTGTAAACTAGTTTTAATTTGTGTAATAATGGATTTACTCAATAAATGATTATGTCTAATACATTCTATGAATATAACTATTCAATTCTATATACTGATATTTGGCTAAGTCTGAGAAACCGTGAGTCTTCCACTAGTTATGTTTTTCTGGAAAAGGAACCAGACACTATGAACCAGACATCATGACCCAATCACCGTGACCCAAAAACAGCAACTAGACACCATGACCAGACATCGTGACCCAACACCATGACCCATACACTGTGAACCAGACACCGTGACAAGACACCAGATCCAGACACCATGAACCAAACACCATGACCAGACAACGAGAACCAGACACCGTGACCAAACACCATATCTGTGCTACCGGTTCCTCATCTCTCTACAATTGTTCCATTATAACTGTCTCACCACTCAAAAGGAAAATAAGGAGACATTGTTTCATAGAGACACCATTTCATGGAGACACCATTTCCAGAAAAACTGTAACACTATTCTTTAATCTATCTTTTCGTTTTCAATTTAATTTCTAACAGTCATATTTTAGTATTTTAAATGTACTCAAATAATCAATATTTATTTTTAGACATGTCACCTGAAAATACATGGTACGTGGTGCAGAATACATGCATCCTATTGGATCCAACACATTAACATTAAGAATAAAAAGGTATGTGTGGCCTAGAAGCAAGAGAGCACGCTATAGCAAAGAATCACAAGCATTTTTGGGAAAAGAACTGATACATGGAAATCAATACATCTAAAGAACACACGAAGCATTCTAGAATCCAAAGAGCTAGGATACCATAGACCAGAGTCAAGAATATCTTTACAATACCCACTCTATGAAGAAAATGATGCAGATCTAACTAGAAACCAGAGCATCAGACTAGTGATACTCTGTTTCTCGCAAGAGGACTCTATTCTGACATCTTCTTCATCCTAGAAGTCCAAATTTTCATAAACTAACACTCATAGAACTTCTAAACTTATATCATCATTTTTTCTCTATTGTGTATTGTTTTTAGATTTTGAGCAGTGTGTGTGTGTCTGTATAAAAACACACATTATATCCCCTATTAAACTGGACCATACAAGATATCCTTACTCTCACATCCTTTTACATTGGTTTAATCCCATGTATAAGTGTGGAAGAGGTCCCTATGTGACCTGTTAGTTTATACCAATGAAGAACTGTGGATGAGGTCATGTGACATGGGTAGTCCTATGCACTTTTGTTTACCCCAATCTAGGATGTGGATAAAGTTTATTAATATAAACTGCTTGGTGGAAAGTGATCACCAAGTAAAGTGGATTAGGTCTAAACTTGAGACTAAACCACTTGTTTTATATCAGTTGTGTTATTTAACATAGTTTTCTCTGTTATACTGTATAATTTAGAAATATCTAAATTTACATTGATAGTTAATCCTGGAAATAAGTTATAATTGTTTTTCCTTATTAGAATATCTTCAAAATTAATATTAATAACTGATATTAAGATTACTAAGAATTAATCAATCTTTTGAGAAGTTATTTAAATATTCAAAATTTCATAACCGTATTACTTTGATTAATTGGGCTGTATTTATTTTTTTGGGGGAACCTTTTAAGAATACTTTTCAAACAGAAATTTATATAGATACTCAATTCACCCCCTTCTTGAGTACTCTACTCTAACCAACATATAATATTCAAACTATTCAATGAGATATTAAAGTAACACGATGTTTAAATAATTTTTTTACGAATAAATTTTGATGATATTTGGAGTTAGAAATTATAGACAAGGTATTCCTTTGAATGTCATCATGAAATATGGTTATGTGATTCTAGAAGATGGTAAATTTAATCCCTATATACAGCAACCTATTGGATATCTTGGATCATATAGGGACTTTATCTTATCACCTAGTGCTTCCATAAAACCATGAAAAATTGAATAATGTGTTTAATATATCACTTTTAAGGAAGTATATACCATGGGGATCACATGTGCTAAACTCATAGGTTGCACAAAAAGAACATTATTTATCTTGTTAAGAACAATCATTAAAGATATTTTATAATATATATAAATTATTATGAGACAAGACCCTCACATGGTCAAGTTATCTTAAGAAATAATAAGTTTCAAGAATATATATGGGATATTAAAGATGTAATGAAGACAATTTAACCTCATATGTTTTCATCTGAGAAATAAATTTTTGGGGGAAACATTTTTTAAAATGGGGGAGAATGTAACACATATTAGTTTTAGTATTAATTCCCTTTAATAAATCTCATGCATGGGATAACTTGACTTACAAGTAACATTGAAAAAAATAAACAACATGTTATTAGGGTATTATATTATAATATAATGAATAATTAATACATCATCAAAAGTATATATGAAAAATTATTATAAAAATTATATGGGGAATAAAACCACAAGTAATTAAAAAGACTATAAACATGAAAATGTTATCCTCATGGTCTATCATGGAGATCATACCACCGATTACAACTATAGAAAGAAATAAAAATACATGAAACATAATATAAATTGGGAGATATAAATATGTAAATATGTTGAATGAAATTTAGGGATGTATGTAAGGGTATATATATACATGGAAAAGGGAAATGTGTCCAGTGTATTACATTTAAAAATATGGTCTTTTTTATATAGTCGTTGGACATATAATTGTTACATGTAGTAAATGAGTTTATTGAATTCGATAAAACTGGAATACGAAATATTTTTTATAAATGAATATTAAATTATAAATCATATAGTTAATATTTGTAATGATTAACTAACTTATATTAAATATTTATGGAATCATAATAAATCAAAATAACATTAATCATTACATAAGAAAATTATTTTGGTGAAATAAATATTTTTTTCCAAGTATAGTATATTTTTATTTCAAAGAAAAATGTATTATATTGAGATTTTAATTTAATAAATTTAAATTCATAATTGGATTTAGGGCATCCAATTTTTTTAATAGGGTTAATTTTATTTTTGGTGAAATTAATTAGTTTCTATGGTGAATAATGAATTACATCAGTATATAATAAAAATATTAAAATAAAATATATAGTTAAAATGATGAAAGAAAATTATAAAAATAAAAATAAATATAAATAATTGTTGGAATATTTTCCTTTATTGTCTTTTTTAACTTATGGGTGACTATTCAAGATTATAATCACTAAAGAATGTGAAATAGAAAATATAACACTCAAACTCATCTATAAAAGGACCTTACCTCTAACCATCCCTAAAAACACATGTACTTCAATTTTTTCTTACATATATACCTAAAATTACTCCATTTAATTCATATACCATATTGTTTTTTCTTTTAGTCATAATAATATGTCTTAAATCATTCATTATAAATGAAGAAGTTATGAGAATGATAGCATCCATCATAATTAGTAATGAGTTCCTCTTCATATACTTCATTTATATTCTCCTATAAACTCTTATTAAACCTAATATGAAACTATAATGATAATTTATTAATATAATTAGGATTATTTAAAAATTATATTACTATTATATAACTTTATATCTTTATTCTTTCATTTATATAGAATATTATTTTTTAGGATGGTTCAACCACCTATAAGAACGATGTCATACTATCTTTACCATTTTCATCATGGATGAGTATCCAGACATAAATAATCTACATATAATTATATCAATAATTAATTTATGTTAAATATATGGTTATAATATACTAATTACGAAATAAATTATCATGAAAAACTAACATATTATTAAAGTTATCTAAAATGTACACATTGTGAATTCCATTCTTGAAAACCGTATTCATATATTACATCAAATAAAAATAAGCATTTATAAATAATTATAATATTTTAATTCAAATACCTTTACAAATCTTGAAATGATGAACTCAGCAACATTAAATGATGATCAAAATAACCTTATTGAAATACTAATCGTATAATTGACGCTACTAACATCAAAGGATGGAAATAAATTAGAACTAACTATAAAATGTATAAAAAATTGCTATAATTTATTAAATTAAAAGTTATGAAATATAAATAATGTTATAAATTAGATTTTTAAGAATTATATGTTTATTATATAGGGGTAAACGTGCATTTGAGAGAGTCTAGAGTCAATGTAATGGTTTTTATCCGAATATCTCTTCTTATTCGGGATTTTTATACTTAAAATTATTTTGTGAGAATTTTTATTGACATTAGTTCAAAATCCCATTTTTTTCTTCAAATTTCATTATTTTGAAGATTTATATCTCTTTTTTATCAATATTCACTAATTTATTAATACAACACTGAATACAAAATTTTTAAGGGGATTGTATTTATATTTTTTCATTTGATTAAAATCATTCTCCTACATGTACATATTCATTAAATTATTTCATATATTTATTCCATTTCTGTAACTCTATTTCTATAACTTCTTAAGTACTCTATTAATTGAATTTGACTTATGAAGTTTTTAATGTTATATTTTTGTCCTTTTCCATCACAATTTCCACTTAGTCACTTTCACCCTCCATTTTTATAAATTTTGATTAAAAAAATTCCCTGCCCAGTTTTCATTATTATTCAATGTAATTTTTTATAATTTATCATTGTTTTTAAAACCATGGATATATAAATTATTTATTTACAAAATATATCAAAATAAAAAGGATATTTCTTCATGTTCACAAAAAATTTCTTACCTTTGAATGAAAGGACTTTATATCTTTGTAAATATCCTACAATGTATACTATGTTTCATTGTGAATATGTGGAAATGGAATTTTCCACCTTCTTTTTCAAAATGATTTAATTTCTTATCTTGTGAAATCTTTCATGAAACGCATTTCATTCAGATGGGTTAATATTTTTATGGTGAATTCATGATCATTTAGCTTACATATTTATGGTTTTTCATTATGTGATGGGTGAGCCCAAAATTATACATCCCTACAATTTATTAGGTAACGACTTTTATCTCATCAGTTTACTATGTTATGGAACATAGGAAATTAGACTAATTAACTTTTATATGAATTTCATGGTGGTTACCTTGGGAATATGTTAGGAATTTCTTTGATATTGTGGAAAGGAGATATTCCCTAAGGAAATTTTAATGTGATGTAATTATCATAATAATATTTAATGATTGAGGTATATCATATCACATCGAATGTGATTTAATGCATCTTATATATGTATATTCTTAAGTAATTATTGAGCCATGTCAATAGGTTTTACGTATATATATATCTATATTTTATGACTTATTATATAATAAGGGTGGTATACATGCCAAAGCCTTCAACACTCATGGAATTCAAACATTAAGTGCTCACATTACATTGAATCTACTACTCATTTAGCAATCATTAACTAGTTGTTTCAAAAGATTAAACTAATGGAAAATGCATTAATACAATATTTTCATGAAGTGGTTCATGAATTTACTCATTTGTTATAATGAATGAGTAAATTCATGAGGGATCAAGGTGAATCCCTAAGGGATGTATATAAGGAGGTAGTTCATATTTGATTAGTGTATGTGTGTGACTATTTTATATGCTTGGATAAAACTCACTCAAACCGAAATATTTTTATAAAACCCTAAAAATATAGTTTAAAATAATAATATAAATGATTTATTTCTTAACACACAACACAAATCACTAAGAAAACTACGATATACTATAAAACCATTATCATTTAAATACAACCATTATAAGCTAAATGTTAACTTTTTTATATGTATATGAATAAAAAATAATGAAAAATATGTATAATTTTTTTAGACAATTTAATTATTTTATTAATTCATAATATATAATTACTCAATTTTCAGAAGAGTCATTTTATTCTTTAATAATATTTTTTCAACAAAAAATGTTTTTCAATATATTTAGTATGTGAAAATTATAAATAATTTATACTATTTTTTATAAAATTATAATTTAGGTAATAAATATAATTTCTTAAATCATCATATAAATTTATCATTGGATGATGTATTGGTATTTTCCAAAGGAGGTTTTTTCTCAATGAATAGTGAAAAATAAAGAATTTTTGCAAAACTGTCATTTCTTTTCATTAAATAAAGTGCGTTAAATTTACTATCATGTTTTTATTTGATATTAAAGTAAAATAAATATATTTTAATTGGATATAATATAATTAATTAAATATGAATAATCATTATACTTGATTTTGGTATATTTCATTTTTATTATTAAAATGCATTTCTCAAATAAAATGTTGTGTTTTACGTATTTATATTAAAATTTATTTCTTATAGTTATATAAATTTAATCTTTAAAAATTGATTCCATATTTGGAATCAGGATTTTAAAATTTTCTAAACAGGTCTCTTTATTTTTTTGTCATTATGAATAGTAACCATGATAATGATTTGTCACATAGGTAAGGAAAAAATAGGCTTAATACATTATAATAAGGCCTTAAAATATCCCTAAAACATGAAAAAATACTATTTTATGAGTTTATTTCAACCATGATCACCCATGTTTCAACAATATGGAATATTGGTTTTATTTTTCATTAATTATGACCATATTATTATTTTATGTAAAATATTAATTCCAAATGTTACAAAGTTTGTTTTAATATCACTAAATTTTTTTCATATGGACAATAAAGAATTTAAGTTTATGTCATGTCTCATCCCACAAGGCCCAAATGTGACTACCCCAAGACCACCTTCTATAGACCAGGGGTTGGTGACTAGCACCTGAAGGCTTTTCCCAATCATGGAGGACATTGCCTTATAGATTTTTACACACTAATAAGGGGTAGCTGAAGTAAAAAACCAGCAAATGTAAGTTATAACCATGAGAGTAAAGTACACCCACAAGTACAAATGTAAACTGAAAATTGTGGGCCGGAATACAAGCCCTGGAAACTGAAAACAAAGTGAACAGTCATCACATCTACCCTGGAGTACTACCTGGAGGGTAGTAGCTGTATGTTTGAAGTTGAAGAAGAGGATCTCGACTGATCCCATCATACCAAGCTCCCCCAAGTCTCAAACCTCCAAAGTCTGCATCGGATCATCAATAATCTACAACAGACACACACGTGTGGGCGGAGCCCGTGCAGGGGTGAGTATAACAAATCAGTAGGGGACCCCGAGACCCCCAAAGGTCACTTAGTAATCCACAAAGGAAAGATTCACAAGAAATAACACGAAGGTAATCTCACAAGAATGGTCTAAATCATGAAGCACAAATAAAAATAGACAGCTCACTCTAACGGTATAACTTCATAGTTACTGGGATAGGGATGACCAGTCATAAAGACATATCATCCTATTCATAGTAGCTCTACTGTTGACCCGTATAGGTCACTGTATGTTGAATCATATTGGTCGCTAGATGCTGACTAGTGTTGGTCAGTGGTGCTGACCCATATTTTTCGTTGGTGCAGACCTGCATTGGTCGCTGGTGCTGACCCATATTGGTCACTGGTGCTGACCTGTATTGGTCGCTGGTTCAAAACTATATTGGTTGCTGGTGATGACTCGTATTGGTCGCTAGTACAGAGGTAGGGATGATTAGTCATATATCTAGATCATCCCACTCTAGAGTTCTTGATGCTAACCCATATTGGTCGCTCTTCTTCTTCATGTCACAAACAACCACTAGATTCATGTACGAAGCACGCATGATTCTTGTAGAACTGATCCTCAAGACATCAGTCGTATTTAAACAGACATGAATTCCCATTAAGAAGTAACCTGATGATATGTCACATCATGAGGGTTCCAACGCAATAGATTCTGTGTCCACTAGACGCTCAATCTGTAAGTTATTGTCTTTTAAGTGACATGGGATTGGTTGGATTCGGATTCAATCCATCCAGGACATATTCCAACATTCTCCAAAACCAAAGTGGAGTATGTCAAAAGGACCGTCTCTCTCCAAGGATCATAAAACTGCATACGGTTCATCAAACGGATGTCCGGTTCGCAAGATATGGACCTTTAAGCATTTCTGGGCCCGAGAGGGGTCCAGGTCCGGTTCGACCCAGCCCGAACCGACCGTGGCCGAGATGACCTGGTCCAGGTCTAGGCCGGCCTAGACAAAACTAGGTTGGGCTGGCCTTGTGGGGTTGGGTTGTAGAGGTCTTCGATCGCTGGGCCACGGACCTGCCCAACCCACGAGCTAGCAGGACCCGTGCGGATCGCCCGGTTTGCTACAAATTGATCCTTTACTTGGAGGTTCCAAATGGCACCGCCTCGTCACCTTTGGGACCCACAAGAGTTGGGTACCTACCTTTTCCACCATCGTAGCTTAAAATTTGCGACCCTTCAATGCGTCGTGTGTCGGTGCACCGCCTCTCCCTCCGCCTCCACGGCCTTTCACTGTCGGATGCCCGTCTGACCATCGTGGCACCGAGCGGCGTTGCTCTTCCAATGTGATCGGTGGTTTCCGGCCACCGCCCTAGTCCAATGGATTCACTCACCGGTTTCATGTCATCCTTTCTTCTATGGGCCACAGGGTGATCCCTAGTGGTTCATTCTTCCTTCCGAACGCACCTATGGTCCTCTCGGGATTCTTTCATCATTTCACGGCCCTCAAATATGTGTTGCCTCTTTGTTCATTATTCCTCTCTAAAGAATGCACCAATGTAATGTTTAGTGGAGGGTTCGGTCTTTGTTGGTTTCATCTCACGCCCTCTGCGTTAGCACTTTAAACATGTGCAAAAATTAATAATAATCCCATGGAAGAATAATCCCCAAATTTAAGACCCCGCAACAACCACCCACATGATTTGACGAGATGCTGATCAACCCGTTAGTCAGTTGGTTCACATTCGTTGTATTTCTTGAGAACGGGAAGAAAGGGAAATTTAAAGAACATAAACCCCTTATATCAGGATCTATTAGAGATGTTGAAGTTGTGGTGGATAGAGTGTCCACATTGGATGGAGTCATTGACGTTCGTCGATCCCAAATCGTTGCCACCATAGCTTCCATCATCCGTCGGTGGGTGTTTCCTTAGGACTTCACCAGAGTTTTCTCATTTGAAGAATCCATTCCAAAACCCCATCTCGAGCTCCGTTTAAAATAGGAGGGGGAAATGTGAGAAACACATGAGGAATTTAATGAGTAATTTAATCTAGTTAATTAAATGAATTAACGAACCTATTTTAATTCTCAATGGAGGAGATATGTAGTTGATGATTCAATCCATTAAATGGATTTATAAGTCACTGTCCTCACCACTGTCGCTAATCCATTGGAAAAAGAAAATAAAATAACAATTACTTGTTATTTTACATTTCTTTTAAAAGTCTAAAATTCAATTTTTCTCCCGACTAACTGTGGTCGAAGTGAAGATTCCCTTATGCATGTCATGGCACTGCGAATTCAATGATGTCATCATAGTTTTAATCCGAGCACCGGTTCAAAAGATAGAAAAAATTACCCGTGCATTTACTGAACATACCTTAAAAGAATTTAGTAATTCATTTTGGGCACACCGGACCTCGGAATCATGCGCTGTCAAATTTCGTAGACTCATAATAATGCCAAATAATTAAAGAAAATTACATGGAATTTTCTGGGTCTTTACATTCTCCGCACCTTGGGAATTTATATCTCCAAAATCCAAACAAGGATACAGAAACCAAGAGGGGCATTGGGAAATCATATGAGACTCTCGCTCCCATGTGCTCTCCTGGAGATTCTCGTGCTTCCACGAAATGCGCACCAGAGGTATCGACCACCCATGAAGGATCTGCTCCTATCGATCCTCTATCTCCACTGGGTACTCTGAAAAAGTCCCCCCATCATCAATATCTAGCTTTCCATGGTCGATCATGGGAGATGGGTCATGTACGTATCTCCTTAGCTGGGATACGTGGAAAACGTTGTGCACCCTCTCTAACTACGGTGGAAATTTCCATCGGTACACAACCTTTCCAATCGTCCGAAGTATCAGGAATGGTTTGATAAACCTCGGTGAGAGCTTGACACCTCGGACAAATCTCTGTAGTCCTCGTTGAGGGGAGACTCGCAAGAATATGTAGTCCCCCTCCTAGAACTCCAGTGGTCTCCTTTTCCTATCATCACAGGACTTCTATCTGCTCTGTGTTGTATTTATCTACTCTCGGATGACCTGCACCTTCTCAGTGGTAGCCTATACCATCTCTAGGCCCACAAATTTCATCTCTCCTAGATTCGTCCAACACAAGGGTGATCTACACGGTCATCGATACAATGCCTGAAAAGGGGCCACACCAATGGTGGAGTGATAGTTGTTGTTGTAAGAGAACTCCACCAAGGGTAGGTGTTCCTCCCAACTGAAACCAAAATCTAGGACACATGCATGAAGCATGTCCTCCATGGTATGGATGGTCTGGTCCGTCTGACCATTTTCCTATGGGTGAAAAGCTGTGTTCAAGAAAAGCGTAGTCCCAAAAGCCTCCTGCAATCCTTTCCACAACCGTAATGTGATGCGTTCGTCACAGTCTAAGACTATCTTCGAAGTCACCCCATGAAGTCTCATGATATCCAGATCATGGAGACTTCCCAAGATCTCTACTGAACCCTTCTCTGGAATATTAAGTAAGTGGGACGACATGCTGAGTCAGTCAATGGTCACCCAGATGGTGTCATACCCTCTGAACGTATGGGGTAAACCCGTTACGAAGTCCATCAATATCCCTTCCCACTTCCACATTGTTATTTTGAGGGGTTGGGTCAAGCCTGCTGGTATTTGGTGCTCGACCTTCACTTGCTGGAAAGTGAGGCATCTAAAAACAAAGTCTGCCACATCTTTCTTCATCCATAGCTACAAGTACTGACGTCGGAGGTCCTGATACAACTTCATCACGTCTAGATGTAATGGCAAGGGGGGTGTATGTAACTCCCTTATCACCTCCTCTCGTAGCACTAGTGGTACAACTATACGTCGTCTGAAAAGGATAGCATGCTCCCCACCTTCAGAATATCTATCAGGTGCATGGCCTTAGGATATCTGAGCACATATTGTCTTGCAGCTTCTATCTCTGAGATGAGCCTCCCTAATTGCTGAAGGAGTGTAGGGGAAACTACCACCAACTAGAGGTAGACTATCTCATCTCTATCCACGTAGGATATCTGAAGTGAGGATAACTGATCTGTAGCCTCATTAAGTAGCTATGAACTCGATATCTGGATAAGTGCATATGCCAATACATTCCCCTTCCCAGGAGTATAGACTATCTCAATGTCATAGTCTTGGAGGAACTCTAGCCAACATTGCTATATTAGATTCATATATTTCTGTGTGAAGATATATCTGAGGCTCTTGTGGTATGAGTAAATAATGAAGCGCTCTCCCATCAAGTAGTTTCACCACATATTCAGTGTGAAGACTACTACTACCAACTCCATGTTGTGAGTTGCATAATTCTTCTCATGAGGCCTCATTTATTGTGAGATATAAGTAATAACTACATCACCCATCATCAAGACGCAACCAAGTTCAATCCCCGATGCATCACAGTAAACCATGTAGCCAGTGCCCTCCTTTATAAACCTTAGGATGGGAGTGATAGTCAAGCTCTGCCTTAGTAGTTTAAAGCTCTACTAGCATGTCTCTGACCACTAGAAGGGTTTACCCTTCTTTATCAATGTAGTCATAGGTGCTGCAAATCGAGTACGAACCTATGATAGTATCCTGACAATAAAAGGAAGTTTCGTACCTCAGTAACACTCCTAGGTGACTCCCAATCATGTAATACCATGATCTTTGTTAGATCCACTAAAACTCCAGCCTCTGAGATGATGTTTCCCAAGAAGTGGTCCTTCTGTTTCCAGAACTCCCACTTCGAGAGCTTCCCATATAACTGGTTCTCCCGAAGTGTGTCTAGAAATATCCTCAATTGTACAACATGATCTTCCTCAGACACTGAGTACACCAAGATGTCGTCGATGAAGACCCTCACAAAGTGTTCAATGTATGGCTGAAATAACCTGTTCATGAGACCCATGAAAACTACTGGAGATTTTTCATGCCAAAAGGAATAACCAGGAACTCATAATGGTAATAACAACATCTGAATGCTGTCTTCTATATGTCCTCATCCCATACCCTGAGCTGATGATATCCTGATCTGAGGTCTAACTTCAAGAACCACTTCAGTCCTTTCAACTGATCAAATAGATCATCAATCATTGATAGAGGATACTTGTTCTTCATGGTCACCTGGTTTAGGCACTGGAAGTCCACGCATAGCTTCAAACTGCCTTCTACCTTCATGGAAAACAACACTGGGGATGCCCATGGAGAAACACTAGGCCTTATGAATCCCTTCCTCTGTAAGTCCTCCAACTATACCCTCAGCTACCAGATTTCTGTAAGGGCCATCTGATATACTGGTGTATATATTGGTGATGTTCTTGGGTACAAGTCAATGCGGAAGTCTACCTCTCTATGAGGAGGTAGTCCTAGGACATATTCTGGAAAGACATCCTCATACTCATCCACCATCGTTGGGAATTGTGGAATTTTCCCATAAACCATGTCGAAGGTCATGCAAGCCAGCTTATATGTAATCGACTGCACCCTCCTAAGCACAAGTCCATCTCGTGATGCTCTGTTTTCCTTCTTACCATCAAAGGAAAACTAGCCTCCATCTATGCGTATAAATTTCACTATACGTCTCATGCAGTCAATATGAGTGTCAACTGCTGATAGCTAGTCTATGCCTAGAATGACGTTATAGGGCTTCAACGCCACTACTAGAAGATTCCATCTAAAACTCTCTCCTCCGAGAGTAATATCACACCATCGGCACCAGTGTGTGACCACTGAATATCCTCCCATAGGAGTATCCAAACACAAAGTTCGAGATAAAAGCTCAGTAGGAATTTCAGAGTCCTGAACTAAGTCTGCATCGAGGAAAGAATAGCAAGAACCTATGTTGATAAGCAATGATGCTAAAGTAGAGAAGATATAGATCTAACCTTGTATCATCTTAGGGACGTCAGGATTGTGAGCCTCTACTACCTGCAGCTAGACCTATCACCGTCCACCTACTCTCTAAGCTCATGGTGGACTGCTAGGGGATGGTGGGGGTAGTGCCTTGTGAACCTGACAACCTCCTGTTGCATGTACTGCTCCCCTTCCTCATCCGCCGCCCGACTGACACTCATGGTCATGCTGCTGTCGCTGCCTTGGTGGCCCCTCCACCATCTGCCGATCTTCTGCATGGGGATTCATACAGTTATGAGCTCTATGACACTGTCCCGAACATGAAAAACAAATCTTGCCTCGATGGTGGCTCCCTAAGCCTCTCAAGCCTCGCACCTCTGGCCCTGCGTCCCCAGGTCGCCCTATGGAAGGTCTAGCTTGCTTGGGCTTCTGCGTCGTCTGTCTACTTCCAGGTACAGATAACTCTACTACCTGTCGTCCAGTAGGGGCTCTCATTATCGGTGCCTACTCAGCAAGGATACTATCCCTCAGCAAAGCTCACTCTATCACCCTATAATGTGTCGGGATACTGAGAGAAACTGTCATTAATTTGATCTCTCGTCATAGCCCCTACTCAAATGTTTGAGCCCTAAAGTAAGGGTCACATACCATATTAGTAGAGTATCAGGAGAGGTCAGTAAATCTCACCGAGTAATGAGCCACAGACTAGCTTCTCTACTATAGATGAAGCATCTCCTAAATATGCATAGATTGTAGTTTCATTGGCCCGAAATCTGCCCTGAAATAGCCTTCAAAGTCCGGCCAGGTGAGGGTCATCTTCTCATGCACCAGGAGCATCGAGCTTTACCATCGTCATGTCAAGCCCTGTAGAAGGTTAGTGGCCAAGATCCCCATTTGCTCGGTGGGTGACTCTACTAAGAGAAAGACCCGTTAAACCGCTTCAATCCATTACTTTTCTGCCTGGGGGTCCTTCTCGCCTCAAAACCTTAGAGGAATATGTCTCTGGAACACATGAAAGACGCTCAGCTGGTGTGCCTGATCCACTTGTATCATATTCTTCTCAACGGGTGGTGATGCTACTAGTACACCACCTGAAGGTTCTGTCACTGTGAGTAGTCCCTGTACTGACACCTTCGATTAGTGGGTCACTGTCATGATCTCTAACCAGAATCGTAGATGGATTTTTTCGTGAAGGCATACAGCAAGAAATAGATACACCACAGTTAATAAGTTATACATGGTGAGCGGACTCAAGAATGATTAAGAAAACATTTCAAAACACTAGCAACTAGTGTTTTCATGTACCGAGTCAGAAAAAAATATTTAGGGTCCTCGTGAATGGATACGTAGGTTTCCACACCAACACTAGACTACCTGTATAAAACCCAAACTCAAGACACATTACACCATTACCTCATTAAAAGTAGACTCTTAGTTCTTCTGGTATAACTGACCTCCCTTTGATACCACTTTTTCATGACACGTACCACGGGGCCCTGACGTGACTACCCCAAGCCCGCCTTCCATTGGCCATGGGTTGGTGACTAGCACCTAAAGGCTTTTCCTTAATAGGGAAGGCATTGCCCTAGAGATCCGTACACACTCAAAAGTGGAAACTAAAGTAAAAAACCTAAAAAAGTAAGGTATAACCACGAGAGTAAAGTACAACCAAAATTACAACTGTAAACTAAAAATATTAGGTTGGAATACAAGACATAGAAACTGAAAAGAATGTAAACAGCTGTCGCATATGCTCTGGAGCTCTACCTGGATGGTAGTAGCTATAAGTCTGAAGTTGAAGAAGAGGATCTCGACTGATCCCATCACACCAAGCTCCACCAAGTCCTAAACCTCCAATGTTTTCCTCAGAGCGTCAGTAGTCTACAGCAGACACACATGTGCAGGTGGAACCTGTGTAGGAGTGAGTATAAAAACTCAGTAGGGGAAACTGAGACCCCTGAACATCTCTCAGTAATCCACAAAGTAAAACATCACAAGAAATTCCACAAAGTTAATATCACAAGCATGATCTAAATAATGAATCACAAAGCAAAAGAGACATCTCACTCTAACGGTATAACTTCAAGGTTACAGGGATAGGGATGACTAGTCATAAAGCCAAATCATCCTATCTGTAGTAACTATAATATTAACCCGTATAGGTCACTATATGATGACTTTTATTGGTTGCTAGATGCTGACCCATATTGGTCATTGGTGCTGACCCGAATTGGTCACTAGTGCTGACCCACATTGGTCGCGGGTGCTGACCTGTATTGGTCGCTGGTGCTGACCCATATTGGTCATTGGTGGTGACCCATATTGGTCATTGGTGATGACCTGTATTGGTCACTGGTACAGAGGTAGGGATGATTATTCATATAGCTATATCATCCCACTCTGGAGTTTCTGATGCTGACCCATATTGTTCGCTCTTCTTCTTCATGTCAAAGTCAGCCACTGGATTCACGAAAGAAGCACACCTGATTATGGGAGAACCACTCCCAAAGACATCGATCATATTTCAACTCGCATGAAGTACCAAAAAAAGTAACTCGTTGATCCATCACATCATGAGGGTTCCAACGCAATACACAACACGTCAACCAGATTCTTGGTCTGTAAGTTATTAGCATTTTAGTGCCGAGGACCAGGTTGGATTCAGAGTCAATCCAATCCATCCATACTCCAACTTTCTCCAAAACCCAAGTGGAGTATGTAAAAGGCACCATCTCTTTCCAAGGATCCCAACGATATATACGGTTCGTCAAACGGACACCTGGTTCCCAATATATGGCCCTTTTAAGAGTTTTTGGGGCTGAGAGGGGTCTGGGTCTCGTCTGACCCAGTTCGGGTAGACTCGACCCGGTACGGGTCTAGCCCAGCCCAGACTGAACCAGCCTGGACTGGCCTGGTTGGGCTGGGCCATGGTGAACTCGGCCCTCTGGGTCGCGGATCGGCCCAGCCCGCCTGGCAGTCCGGCCTGTTTGCTAGCGCAACCCGCACAGATCGCACAGTCGACAGCACCCGAATGGATGAAATGATTTGTTTGACTCCTTTAATTAGCGGCACCACAAGGGGATGCCTCATATCCCGTAGGACCCACAGGAGGCAGGTCCCGACCTTCTCCATCATCGCGGTGCACGTTGGCTCACCGCCTCTGCCTCTGCCTTTGCGGTCGGCCACCCATCCGACCGCCACGGCGCTCAGTGGCACCGCTCTTCCACCACGGCTGGAAGTTTCTGGCCGTTGCCCTCATCTTCCAGCACCGCCGCACTGGTTCTATGACATTGTTTCTTCCACGGGCCACCAGGTGAGCCCCGGTGGTCTGTTCTTCCTTCCTGATGTGCCTACAATCCTATTAGGATGCCTCCATCATTTCGTGTCCCTCAAATATGCATTGTTGCCACATTCGTTATTCCGCCATGAAGAACGCACCAAGGACAAGTTTAGCAGAGGGTGCATGATTTATTGGTTTCAGCCCACACCCTCCATGTTAGTGCTTTAAACATTAGGAAAAAATAATAATAATCAAAAGGATGAATAATCCCCAAATCTAAGACCCTGTAACAACCACCCACATGATTTGATAAGATGCAGATCAACTCGTTAGTTTGTGTTCATTATATTTTTATAGAACGAGAAGAGGGGGAACATTAAAGCATGTAAACCCCTACCTTGAGATCTGTTGGAGGTGTCGCGGTTGTAGTTGTACGAGCATCCACGTTTGATGGAGTCATCAGAGTTCGTCGATCCCAGATTGTTATCGCTCGAGCTTTCATCCTCCATTTGTTGGTGTTGTCGCATGACTTCTCTAGAGTTTCCTCACTTGAAGAAGCCATGCCAAAACCCCACCCCGAACTCCATTTAAAATAGGAGGGGGAAATGTGAGTACTGCATGAGGAATTTAATGAGGTTCATTAAATGAATTAATTAACCTCTTTTAATTCTCAATGGTGGAGTTACGCAGTTGATGAGTCAGGCCCATCAATTGCTTGACAAGTCATCGGCCCCATCACCACCAGTCATCCGTTGGAGAAAATAAAATAAAATAACAATTTCATGTCATTTTACTTTTCTTTAAAAAGTCAAAAAACCAAATTTTTCTCCCAACTTACTGCAGTCAAAGTGAAGCTTCCATTAAGATAATCCTGGTGATTCAGATTGAACGATGCCCTTGTATTTTTAATCTGATCACCAGATAAAAAGATAGCAAATGTCACCCGCACGTTTACTAAATGTACCTTAAAAAAATTCAAAAATTTATTCCGGGTACACTGGGCCTCAGAATCACGCGCCGTTAAATTTTACAGACTAATAATAATCCCAAACAATTAAAAAACATTACATGGAATTTTTCAGGTCTTTAAAATTTTGTTGAAAATGGTTATTTTAAATATGAATGATTTTTTATCATGTTAATTTATTTTTAATTTTTATTTATGTAATAATTACCTTAAAATATTACGCAGCATTGGCATAGTACTAGTTCATGTAATAGAAAGATAAAATAAATAAATTAAAAAACATTTTAAGTAATACAATTTGGATGAGTTATTATGTTCCATAAATTTTTGGGATATATATAACCTATTATTGATGTATTAAAATTTTATATTCAAATTCCATTAATATCTCATTGTCCATAAAGTCAAACAATATGATTTGTCTTGAAAACGAATTTAATGATATCTTATGTTAGATAATATTTTATTAAAAGATTTAAAGTTCATAAAAATTTTATATTTAGAAAAGTGAATGTGATATGGTTGATAATATCAAAATATTTCCACTTATGGTTCACCTTTCATTTTTTAGTAATTATCTTTACAACTAATGTGTAAAACAATTTAATATCATCGGAATCGTTAAAAGGATAAACTAGGGTTAAAAATAAGAGATAAGGGTTCTAAATATTTAAAATCATATATATATTTTATTAAATGATATTATTTTTACACATTTTCATATTATATTCTAAATATATCAATTTTATCCACTTAATTATGAAATTAATTTATATTAAATTAATACTTTTGGTAATTCCAAGGTTGTCCATCCCCTCACATATAAAAGGGAACCACCTATTCTCCCATATTCAAAAGGATTCATCCTTATATATCAAAAAATAAATTCCCTAATAACATCATATCATTCTTCCACAAATCTTATAGTTTTTTTTATTTCTAAAATGGCATCATTTAAAGGCTTAAGGTGAAATACAATGGATGTTTCTCAATGAAGAGGTACAACTCTAAATCGATTATTTCAAAATTTATTAATTCTTTTACCTTATATAAATATACAATATACATTATTAAATAAATAATTCATTATATTAAATATAAATATTTCTACCTCCTATAAATATTTTTTATCATTAATATGTAAAAACCACTATCCACCTCATTTTCATTATATTGGAAAAGAAAACATTGCTCAAGTGTACTTGTGGATTAACACCTTCGTGTAGCGATGCATTTTTTTCTTCATCAAATTACATCGGTAGATATAAGAATGGATTTATTGAATATATATATATGTAGATGATATTTTTATAGTTATAAAAAATTTAATTATTTTTTATTTTTATTTTTCACCATCCATCAAAATTTATGAAATATTTAACATTATTGATATGATCTATTAATGATCAAAGTAGAATACTTAGGACTATCAAACAAAAAATGCATGGAAAACAAGTAGTTACCACCCAGAATAGTGATTTTAACCAAGAATTGTCAATAAACAAGTGATAAGATTTTATAAGTTAATCATAAGTTTTATAATATATATGGGTATTTTTATATAATAGATTTATAGTAAATATATATTTATTAAAAATGATATTATAACACTTATGAATGATGACGATACTTAAGGTAAGGGTTTTCATCTCCCTTTTATTCTTGTGAGACATGACATATTCACCACTTGTTTATTTTGTGAAGGCTATATACTACTCATAAATTTATTTTATGATGATTTTCATGAAATCTAAGGGGATTTGAAATTATATTTATTATTTCCACTTTTATGATGTTTTGATTTAGATAGTACTAATGTGGTGGGGGTTTATGTTACAATCCAATTTCTTTTTGGGATTCTCCATGCTAAATTTTGATTAAGGGAAATTTTATTGATATTGTCCAATAAAAATGATATATTTTATTCTTCTCTTCTTATTAAAATAATTTTAAAGAATTGGTTCTATTTTTTTCTCTTTTATACTTAAAAATAATCTCGAAAATGTTCGTAAAGAAAATTTGGCATTATTTCCTCTTTGGCTGATGAACTTTTTATCCCATGCCTATGATCTTAAAAATTATTTTATGAATGTTATTAATTATAATTTAATTGTTTTAAATGGTTATTTTCTTTACCATTTTATTTATTTACAAAGTATTTAAAAAATAAAAGTTTTAAAAGTTTTCCAAATAATTCATTTTTTACCTACAAATGTGTTAAAGGAATGATTTATTTTAACATATATGACCTGAATAGTTTTTCCTAAAATCATGAATGTTCTTTTCTTTGAATATTTATTTAAATTTTTAAATGTTTATTCTCATAGAAATTTATTTTCTCAATATACAAGGAATTTTTATTTACAATCTTATCAAATGAAAAGGATATTTTCCCATGTTTAAAAATAAATGGTTGAATGATATTTTAAAGGTATATTTCATCTATATCAACATCACTTGAATCGTATTTATCTTCAATATAGATAATTTCTATTGATACCATCCTTGTTTTTTCTGTAGATTAATTATGTTTTTTTAATAATGAAATCATTATGAAATCTATTTATTTAAGATGAGTTATTCTATAATGAAATTATGAATGGTTTATGATCTTGTGATTCACATATGAATTGTTTCATTATGTGTTGGGTGGTTCCATTAAATACCTCTAATTTATTTGGTAAAAACTTATATCACATGATATAATTTTGGAAAATGAGTTGATGCGATCAATATACAATGGGGAAAATGTAGGGATTATAGTCCACTGTGATATGGGAAACAAGTAGAGATGATGAATTTGTTATGACATGGGAAACTGGTGATGATGTACGATCCACTATGATATGGTAAATAGGTGGTGATTCATTATATTCTATTATATGATAGTCATGGTAGTTATCCTTGATATGTGATATTTTTTTTGACTATAATGGTTCCAAAATCGAATAACATGTTAATATGTTTATGATTTGAACTCATGGCTTCTCACAACCAGTTTTTATTTTCTTATCTTATGTTCTAGTTCTTTGGAAGTCCTTGCCTTTTTCTCAAGTTCTAGGTGTGATGGTGGTTAAACTGTGAAGTATTTCCTTGCCTTTATTTTTCTATTTCCCCCCCCCCATGGTTGATCTTCAGTTCTTTTGGGAGTTTTTTTGCAGAAAACATGGGAGTTTTGGCTTGGAAGTTCCATGTGCATGGTTGGCGCATGATTTGATAAACTGTGTAACCAAACCCAGGTAACCATGAAGAAGGTATAAAGACTATGACATGGTTGGTACATGGTCGTGTGGTCAACTAGGGGTGACCTTGTGATCAGTCCCAATGGCTTCCACACAGTTTAATAAACCGTGCGACTTGCCCAGGACTTAAAAATGTGTTTTTCCATGATTTAACCTTGATATTTTTGGACATAAATCGGACCAGATATCCTTATATTAGTGAATCCTGTCCTTGGGAGACCACTACCTTTCCCTCCAAGTCATTCCTTCCTCTCCTTTGGTGTATATCTACAAGATCTTCTAGTTGGGGAAAAATTTCATCAACGTAATTCCTATAATTTCTCCTCCCACTTCCTTATTCTTTCATTTATTCTTTGATTTATGTTCTCCCTTAGTCATTTTAGACCTAGGTTTATATTTTCCCATGATTTATGGTGGGGTTTTTTATTTTTATGGTTTTCCATCATTGGTCTAGGGTTTTGGAACCCTCGTGGAGTGATTTCGGGCATGCATTGTCGTTCTGCCATGGATTCAAGGTAGGTTTCCCCTTTTACATTCCTTTTTAATTTAATATTCACTTATATGATGATTTTTACACCTATATTTATTAGTAAATAATGATTTATGAATCTTTTATTAATTTTTTGGTGTGAAAAGTAGCGATTTATGCCTTGTTTTATGATAAATCATGTTGTTTTTTAGAATATGTGCACACCAGAGGTTTGATAAAATGTTATGTCAGCTTTCACACATGTTTTGTGATATTTAATACATGTTTTAGCAATTTAAATGAAATTATGGCTTGAAAATTTGTGTTTTATACCTTTTTTTTCTGTTAAATAGATATTGTTTTGTTAAATATTTTATACCTAGTGTTTGATTAATTAATCGGTAGGATTTTATGGGTTAATTGTGATATAAAATGATTGGTTTGGATCTATAAAAATAATGGTAGTGTTTGAAATGATATTTTGGTGTCCCTATATGATTTCCAAAGTGCTTTAATTTTTATAAAAAAATTATTATTGGATTTTAATGTGTTTTGGCACGTGTTGTCGATGAATGACTGATTTGGATTTTTTATAAAAATGGGTTATTCCTTGAATGTGTAACATGAATGTTTTAAGAAGATAATGTAAATATTTTTATGTGAAAATGGCGTGTTTACACCCCTTTATTAAAATGGTATTTTTAATATTTGATAAATTTTGATTTTATAAAATTATTAAGGGCCCCTTTGGAAACATTGTGAAAATAATGGAAGTGTTTATTAAGAAAACCTCATTTGGATGCTTCTCATGCCTTGTCTAAATATAATTGATGGGATTCCCTCACAGTGGAATCTGTGTGATCCTTTATCAGTGTTCCTAGATTTGGGATCTTTCGGTTTTATTTATTCTATGGAAAGAGATCAAACCATTGGGTGTCTCGGGGTTCTGCATGTTGTTAATTTATTATTATATACTCATGTGATTTGATGGTTGGATGGCATCAGTTGGCTCACCCCCATTATACATGAGACATGGGATCCTGATATATTGAGATAATTTTCTATGAATGATTGTTACGATGGATAGTTTTTTCTCTAGCTAGTGGCCCATAATAGGTTGATATATTTGGGTTTATTTCTATGGGATTTTCAACTCGGTCTGTCTTGAGTTAGGGTGGATAAGAGTGTTAGAACGTTTTGATTTCATCATTTGTGGCATGCTACTAGGTATGGGGTCTCATGTATTAATATGTTGTGGTTTATTCTTGATCACATGGGTTTACCAATGTCTATCGGATCTTAGTTTCTTGCCGTGAAGATTGAGATACTTGTATGATTATTTCCATTTCCCTTGTTATGTGATTATGGTAGTGCCCTATTTTATACTGTTTTTCTTGGAATGTGATGTGTTATCTTCAAAATGGTTTATGAAAATTGTTTTAAAAGAAAATATTGTTTTATCATCTTTTGTGTAAGTTGAAAATGTAAGCATCACTCTACCCTGGACAAGGTTTTGGTATCACTAATGAAATGAAATTTTTTTGGTGAAAATAATAAGAGAAATGAGTTTTACTTTTTTAAGAAAAATGTGTAGAAAAGCATACTTTTATAGATTGTAGTTCAAACTTGAAATTGATGTTTCATTTATTTTAAAGGGAGTGCGTTAGGAATAGGTAATTGGGATAGACTAATGAGTTTTAATACTCACTCCTATAGTTTTTTTATGTTAGTATCCCTTATATAGGTTTTAGATTGAGTGTGGTCACCTCGAGTGATGGTTTATATTGTGTTAGAGAGTGACCTACGGGGTCACATGGAGTTAGTGTAGTCTTCTTATCTTGTTGGTATTATTGTGTGGTTCAGTTGTATTTTCAGATTCTCATATAAATGACGATCAATTTAGTTTCATTTATATATATTCATCTTCTTGTTCAATTCTATAATGTTTAGTTTATTTTTTTATTTATTAGGTGAATCATTCTCTTGTTGTACAATGTTGAGGGCCGACACTAGTTTCCAGCCCGTTGGGATCAGGAATGCCCTTTGGTCCATGCCACAAATCAGCTTGGGTGATTGCTTTAGGGTTTATCTGGGTTGGTTTGTGACAAAATGGTATTAGAGGAGGTTATCTCTTAGCGAAACTTGATTTTCGGAGCACCCTTTTTTACTTGCGGATGTCTGGGTAGACATAGTAGGATTTTTGGGACTCGAGGGGTAGGTGTTGGAAGAGCATCGAGAAATCTTTTTCTTTCAAATAATTGGGTCTCTATGGGATATCTATTTTTTTAGTTTCCTGGTCTTTATAGATTGTTTGGTGATTGGGATACAAAAGGGGAGTTGAGCTAGTGGCCTCTATGAGCTCATAGGGACTGGAAAGCCATGTGGATCTGAGGGCATGGTCCTAGAAGGCTCTATATGTAGGTGGTGTGTTTGAAATATGGATGCTGGTCATATGTCCCAGTCACCCACTGATGTTAGTTCCCATTGTGTGTCTCTTTGTGTATCCTTTGAATTATGAAAATTGTTTTGAAAAACTATTGTTTTGGAATTGTGAAAAATGGATTTTCATAATTAACCTTGTAAAAGGCTTGAGAAAAATGAGTTTTTATAAAATGAAATCTTGGGGATAAAATTGAAATGGTTTAATGGAATTAGGCTTTCTTATCCAAAACATGGGGAATATCGAAAGTGGATGTTGGTTTTGGAAGTTATTTAAAATTAAAATAATTGAGTTTTTAATCAAATAGTTTTGATGAAATAAGGTCTTTGGAGATGCTGGAAAATGTTTTGAATGCAATAAAAAGTATTTTGATTGAAATTTTTGGGATTTAAATTTCAATTATTCTAAAATTATTTATTGTGTGGAATCTAAAAAAATGAATTTTAATTTGAAGTTAGTGAGCCTTTGGAAGGTTCATGATATTTGAATTGGGCTGAGTGACTTGTTCTAGAAATTGAGAATGTTTTCTTTTAGCCTTTGGTATTCTCAAGGGTAGTGACATGCTTGGTGGTATATGAGAATGTGAATGGATTCTTAGTATCGCATGGTGGATGGGTGCCCGAGGTGGCATAGATACATGCATGTGAGTGAGAATCTAAGGAATACAAACGGTGAGTGTTCAGCTCACCATGTTGTTTTAAATTAATGATTTATTCAAAAGGAATGTTTTTATGTTATAATGGAATATTTCCCTATGTTCAAAACATGTCACCTATACGGTGTTGTTCTTAAGAATTTTTTTGTTGAGTTGGCCTTGATTTAGTTCCTGTCTTTTCTTTATCCAGCAGTTGTCCCCATGGAGATTCAATGGGAGATTATAGTGTGGCTAATGGTGATTCCCCATTTGCAGGATTTCTGATTGATCAACCTAAGGATATTTTTCTTCAGTTTCAGAAGCTAGATCCACCTATCTTTTATGGACTAGAAGATCCTATAGAATAAGAAGAGTGGATGCGAAAGATCAAAAGTAACTTTAGCCTCATAGACTTTCTTGAGTTGTTAAAGATTAAGTTTGAAACTTTCATGCTTGAAGGTTCACTGTGGAAGTGGTTGAGGTCGGTGTCTTAGAATAATCCCCATGAAGATCTTACCTAGGATTTATTCAAGGCTTTGTTCATTCGTCCATATTTATTTGAGAAAGAAAGGGTGAAAAGGGGGTGTAGATGTGTTTTATACAATTGAGTGACATATCGGTGTAAGAGTATTTCCATCATTTTTGGGACCTAGTTTCTTACCTTCCAAAGAATGTTGTAGATGATTCCATGAAGGCTCAATATTTCAAGGTTGAGGTTCATACTGATCTGTAGTCGATGGTGTCAGAGTCCAATCTATCCTCAATTGCTGATGTGCTGAGGCAATATTTTCATATTGAATATTTAATAGCAGGATTTCTTGTGGTGGTCCTCCCTCCTTCAATCCTGGGAAGTAGTGGGGAAAATTATGGTAAAGAGATGAGAAAGAGGTTAAATGTTGATGGAGAGGGTCACAGAATCAAAAGGCCTTAGGATATTTCGTCATCCTCTTTTGGGAAAGAGATCTGGGTGTGTTACTAGTGTGGCACAGTCAGGTTACAAAAATATGTCGGGTCTATATTCTCCTAAGATCATTTGTATTTGTGGATGTTTGGGTCACATGCCACAGTTTTATTAGGGTGTTTCTAGAAAGCGTCATGGAGGCAATCCTCATAAGTGACGTGTTGTTGGGTATTTATTTAAAGTTTGTTTTTTTAAGTATCATTGCATTGGAAGGGGGGGTCTTTTTTCATGGTGGTTGTGCCAGTGGTAATTTGGTTTTTGAAATGTAAGGGACATTGTGGGTCCTTTGATGAATACATAGTTTCAATGAAAGTGTGGTTTCTATTCCCGAAATTCTGGTCATTATTTTTATTTAGTCGGTTTATGCATGCTACTTGTTCGGATTATCAAAGTCGGACTGTGATGAAGGAGATGATTCATCCAGTAAAGCACTAGCCAAAGTTCTTAGAGTGAATTTTACGTATATTCAGGAATTCTTGGAGTGTGGGATGTTTGGTTAAGATCGTTCCTCCACCGTTGTAATGAAGCAGTTCATAACAATAACCTTTTTATGGACTACCCATGTGAATTAGGATAGGTCTGGGATTTTATCCGTTCATAGGTGAAGAGTGAGGGATAATTGTTGGTTTTAGTTTTTGTGGTCCAATCATTGTTCCCCTCCCCTCCCCTCCATGTGTGGTTGGGGAGTTTTGGTTCAGGTGGGAAGTTTTGGATCAGTTATTGTCCTCTCTATTCGGGAGTGGGTAGTTTAAATGTTCTTGTTGTATTCCTATTAGCCTTGGTTGATAGACCAGTTAGGAAAAGTTTTTTTTCTAGTGTGGTAAATTACCTATGTAGGTTCATGTTGAATTCTCATCTACTCATTTCTAGAGGATTCTTAATGGTGGGGAGACCCACCATGGGTCATGTTGACTTTTCTTTTAAGAATTTGTCGAGTGCAAGCTGTTCTCTAATGGGGGGGGAGTCAGTTCCAACATCCCTTCAAATCATTGGATTTTTTTGTGCTATTTAGTTTGAGTGATCATTGGGATTATTGGGAGATGTCCCAAAAATCTAGTTCTTGGCATGGTTATGGATGTGGTGGTTTGATTCTTCTGGTGATTCTCGAGAAGTGGTGGTTGTGAGTTGTTTTGCATTCCAGGAAAGAGGCATATGTTTCATTAATGGTATGTTAAATTTCCTTGAATAAAAATGGTCTCACTTTTTCCCTCTTCGAATGCACCCGACACACCTTGGGTTTTTCAAATTTTTAGCATGTTGCGTCCCTGTCCACCTGGCTATAGTCTAGTCTGTCGACCTTTGATCTTGGATCTTCTTTAGCTCCTCCGCTCCCCGATCCCTCGGAGTTTCCCCCGTGCTGTTCTGGACCCCAGAACTCCGTGGATCTATAAAAAGCCCATGGTCTGGAGTCTTCCTCTGCTGCTGTCGTGAACCGGTCAGCTTCCCCTGCCGCTCCCTCTATACCCCCCTTGCCAGGCTCCTTCAGATACGATCTATGCAGCTCGTCGGGCAGTGTTGTGAAGTGTGCTTCCCAGAGGTTGTTTTGAATGCTTTGAAGGCTTCAAGGGATGGTGGATATATCTCTTCGTAGTTCCATGCGTCAGCCTTTGAGGAGGTGGAAGAGTGTCTCAAGTGGACTCTAGTGGCTCGTTTTGGGGCAGAAATCCATACACTTGGGGTCTTTCATCGTTTCGTCTCCTCTTGGGGGCTTCAGAGTCCAACTCTGATTTCTCCGGTCTACATGAATGACTTTTACCTCATATTCACCTCAAATGAAGACTTAATTTACTCATGGTGAAGATCCCCCTGTTCCTTTGGCCAGTGGCGCTTCAGTCTTTCCCGCTGGTCCATTGAAACCCATAGGGGAAAGGAAATCCCGATCTCCACGGTTTGGATCTCTCTCCCCGGGCTCCCTCTACCTTTTCAGAATGACGGGTTCATTAAAGAAATCATTAAATACCTTGAAAAGTTTCTATTCTCAGATGAAAATAATATAGGATGTGTGGATGCGTCGACAGCTCACGTCTGTATGGAGATTGACATTTCTCTCCCCCCGCCAGACCACCTCTCGCTCAGAGTGCAGGATGCGCGTTTGTGGAACCAAGACATCGCCTACCCAATTTTCCCCAGATATTTCTCTCACTGCATGCTTCATGTTCACTCCATATGAGTTTTCAGGAGGAAGAATCACAACGATAGTCATCCTCCCCCTGAAGATGTCCGTGCGCGAGGTAGTATGGAGGTCGCACCCTTTAATCCTCCCCACTTGTAGGAGTTTCAGGGTGTGGGAGATTACAAAGAGGTGTTCTTATCCCTCCTAGATATTCCTGAACTAGCGAGATTTCCTTTTCCTACACCCGTAAATGACCCGCAGAGGTGTAGAGATCTGATTCCGGCCCCACCCCCTTTATGTTTCCCCTTCTGCCAGGCAGGTCTGGCACTCCCTCCCCACCTGATCTCCCTGGTGTTTGGAAGCCCCGACTAGAGGAGCTCTTTCAATATTGCATCCCTATTCCTATTGGAAATTTGGCATTTCCCTCGCCTTCATCTTTTCCTACTGTTGGTCCTAAGGAAGTTCCGGGTCCTCCTAGCCGGGGCCTCCTCCCTCAGAATGCTTCCACAGGTGGGTTTCCCTCTGATCCTGTCCCGATTTCTCCCCGAAGGGCATCAGGGAGTTTGCCAAGCTCAGGTCCTAGGGTCCAATAATGGGCCCCCAGTTCCTCCCCTCACGATTGAAGAAATTCTCCTTCACCACCCTTGGGGCCCTTCCTTCCCGATCCTAGATTGTCTTCAAAGATGGTGGTATGTGCACCCGATAGAAATGAAAGAACAAAAGGGAGTCTTCATCCTCCATCCTTAGGATGACCAAGAGTTATGAGCCAAAAATAGAACTAGGCTCACCCAATGATTTCTATAATCATCTGAAATGCCCGGGGTCTTGGTTCTCGGGTCAAGGTGGATTTCCTCGCCACCGAAGTCAGGAAACAAAAAGCCTCGATTGTTGTTATCCTCGAGCACAAGAAAATCCCAAATAAGATAAAGGAATTCGCCTAAAAAATCAAGTTGCATGGCTATATGCATGCAAACCACATCAACAAGAACATGTGGATCTTCTGGAATAGGTACATTATGGTTGA
The DNA here is from genome assembly GCA_963277665.1 of Viscum album. Classification (NCBI taxonomy): domain Eukaryota; kingdom Viridiplantae; phylum Streptophyta; class Magnoliopsida; order Santalales; family Viscaceae; genus Viscum; species Viscum album. The sequence goes on from OY728123.1 coordinate 59,044,930, forward strand.
TCTGGTTCAAGACGATGACCAATTTATCACAATTAAGGTGTCATGAGACAACGCTTTAGTCTTCATTTCCTTAATCTATGGGAGCTGGGATACCCACCAAAGGGAAACTGTCTAGCACGACCTTAACTCCTTTGACCCAGTTAACCTTCCATGGATCGTTGGGGGTTATTTTAACATCATTTTCGATCCAGATGAGAAGAAAGGTAGGAGTCCCTTCAATAGGAAAGCTAGTCTGGACTTCATGCATTTAATGGAAGGGAAGGGACTCAGTGAGCTATGTTTCTCCGGTGACTGCTTCTGTTGGTGAAATAACCAAAGGGGGTGTCATCGGTTATGGAGTCACCTCGACTGTTGTTTCGATAACATGAAGGCCCTCATGTGTTTCCCCTTCACTATGGTTTTCCATCTTTTCTGCAGGCTTTCAGACCACTGCCCGCTGCTGGACTCTCTATCAGTAGTGCATGATTTCCAAGATAGATTCGAATTTTACCAGTTTTGGACCAGCTCCCCGGGGTTTCATGAACTGGTGAGAGAAGTCTGGAATGGTCCCTCCCAGGGGAATTCAGGGGTGGGCATCCATAATTAACCGAGAAGCCTTAAGATGAAACTTCAGATGTGGGTGAAAGGGATTCCTCCTTTGATGGAGTCATCAAAATTTCCATAAAAGAGGTGGAGGGTGTAGAGCTTGAACTGGAGGGAGCCTAGGATGACCAGATCTCTGAGTCTTTTTCTCAGAAGAAAGAAGACCTTTCAGATATGTTACTCAGACAAGAGCGGCTGGTGCGAGAGAAGTCCTAGATAAAATGGTTAAAAGAGGGGGATATGAATTCGGTCATATTCTATGCGTATATTGAATAAAAGAAAAGGTTAGTGAAACCAAATATTTTATAGGATAACGACACTTACACAGACTACAGGGACATAGTGGGGAGACTAGACAAGTCTTTCATCAGGGATCTCCTTGCTTTCCCAAATCCTTTCATGCCAGATGGGTACCCGGGGTGGAATGGTGCTTTACCGGATGTTATTCCCCTTTAGCTCTCACCATAAGAAAATGATGCCCTCTTGTTGATACCATATGAGAAGGATATCTGTGGTTCTATGTTGATCCTGAATCCCAGAAGCACCTCGAGACCGGACGGGTTCCCAGGTTCCATTTACAAATCCCCATGGGATGTGGTTAAAGCTCATATCATTTTGGCCATCGAGGATTTCCTCCATGGGGGCTCCCTTCCTTGGGTTGTGAGTGCCACTACCATTGTGCTCTTCCATAAAATTAAGAATCCTACCTCCATTACCCATTATAGTCTGGTGAGTATGTGAAACATTCCTTATAAGATTATGTCATGCATTCTCAATATCATGCTCTCCCATCATCTCCCCTGATGGGTATCCTTGGAGAAGCACAATTTTGTAAAGGGTCAATTGATACAGGGGGCCATTTCTCTGGCTCAAGAAATGATTCGAGACATCAATTTCAAAACTCATGGCTCCAACATAGCAATAAATATAGACATGAGCAATGATTATGATCATGTTGATTGGGGTTTCATCAATAAGGTACTAGCAAGTATTCGATTCTCACCAGGGAACATTGATCTCCTATTTAGATGTTTCAGTTCCTTATGGATGGTGGTCCCATTCATAGGGAAGTCTTATTGTTTTTTCAAGTCCACTTGTGGCCTCAGGCAAGGCAATCCAATCTCTCAAAACCATTTTATCCTCTACTAGGATGTCCTCAGCCGTCTAATTAATAGAAACATTAGCAATAGAGCGATCATGCCTTTCTGTAGGCGCGAGAGGTATCCCTCCATCTCCCATATAATGTTTGTAGATAACACCTTTATTTTCATGAATGCCAATAATAGATTTATTAGATCCTTCAATTAGATGATGGAAGAGTACTGCCTCTAGAGAGGACAAGTGATCAACATGGAAAAAAATAAATTTCATCATCTCCAACAGATGTATGATATGTTGGATAACTTCAATCTAATAGAGCCTCGATATGAAATGAGGGACCTTCCCAATGGAGTACTTGGGGGTGAAAATTTCCTCAAGTCATCTGAAAATAAGGGACACTGATTTCTTGATCAACAGAATCACGGACCAGATCCTCAACTAGAAGAACAAATATCTATCCTTCAGGGGTAGGATAACACTGGTTAATAGTGTCCTCATAGAATCCCCTGTTCATGCGCTCTTAGCAGTCAAAGTTCCTAAGGGAACTATTAATAGGATGGATAGGATTCTAGCTAGGTTCATTTGGGATCTTATAGTGGAAGGGAAACACCACTGGACTTCCTAGAGTAGGGTGGAAAGACTTGCGAGGGAAGGTGGGATCAATGTTTGAAGCCTCATGGATACCCTTACCTGCATGCATGGAAAGTCGTCTTGGGAAGTTCGTGAACAACGCACGCTCTGGGGGATCACCACACATAACTCTTACCTCGATATCCCATCCACGAGTAAGAATCATACCTCACCACTTTGGTCACAATTATCCCCACTGTTAAATGTTATCCAACCCCTGGTTTAGTTCTTCATCGGGAAGGGTGATATCTTTTTTTGGCATTATAATTGGATTGGTCACCCCCTTGGATTTCTAGGTTGTCCTTCCACCACTATTTCTTTTAGGGAGGACAGCCTCTAACCACCTTTCATCAAGGCTGTTATGGATGAAGGAACATAGTAAACTTTTAATCTCATTGACCTCACCTCATAGCTGGACATATGTGTATTCATTTCGTCTTCCTCAGGAGCCTTCACTTCCAGAGATTTCTGCCACTCTATGGCGGAACATATTCAGATGGACAGTTGGGATGAGACTCTATGGTTTAGTCTCATTCCAATGAAGTACAACTTCCTAGCCTAGAGGATTAGGAATAAGGCTATACCAATAGATGACAATATCAAAGGTTGTGGCTTCCCTCTGGAATCGAGATGCCTGTGCTGTAGACTCCACAAGGAGGAGAGTTTGAATCATCTATTTTTTTGAGAGTGAAAGGGCGGGGGAACTTTGGGAGTATTTTAGTGATTTTACCACCCTTCATGATCACAACATGGTTGATATGACCTTCCTTGAGAGTTGATTTCAAGGTGTGGGTGAAAAGGGGATGGAGAGATTGGCTTGCATGATAATCCTGCTCATGGGTTTCTGGTGCATTTGGTAGGCGAGGAATAGATGAAAGCATTATGGTGTTCAATCATTGGGCAGATCCATTATTGTGAGATCAAAGTGTCTTCTCCTAGACATGGTATTCCTCCTCCCCAACTGGTGAGAGGCTCCCTCACTCCAGAAACATCAAGCTTCCATCCCCAACTGCGGTCCATGCGCAGACTGGCCACGAGGGGCCGGCCGCGCTAGCTGCGTGAAGACCCGCCTTCGGCGGGTCTTGCTCTCCCGTAGGGTGGCACGCCGCGACCCCGATGTTGTGAGTCAACCGGCCAGCACAGCCAGCCGGCTCTTCCGCTCCGCGCCACGCGAAGCTGCCGCACGTGAGGACTCACTGCCGCGCCGAAGGCCGCCCGAAGCTGTTTCCTGGAGCTCCATCCTGCCCGCACGCCGAACCACCATCCCGGAAACGCCCTGCCGCCGCCTGAGCCTTGCCGGACCGCCGGAAAACCCCTAGAACTCCCGAAATTCCCTTAAACTTCTCCGGACCGTTGCGGCCTCCTCCGAACTCGGATTCCAATTCTGAAACATGCTATGGAAAGAACAAAATGTATAATACACGACCATGGGATTTGTTCGAAGATAAAACAATAAATCGATGCTAAAATTGGGATTCAAAGAGGGTTCGGGATTTAAAACGCAAACGAACACCACCTACCTCTTGGGCGTAGCCCGATGCTTCGTCGTTGACCTGTCGGAGTGCTCGCACCTCACTGGAGTCGCCTCACCGAAGCCGCCTCACCGGAGTGAAGGAGGAGAGGGGATAAGCTTACCAGGGGAGGGGGAATGAGGGAGAAGGGGGGGGGGTTATGTTAATTAAATAAATTAATTAACTTAAACACCCTCCTGCGGCCCCATACCCGAACTCCCGACGGGGTCGGGATTAATCCTCCCCTAGGCTAAAAACCATGCTCTGAGCGCAACAGCGGTCTCAGAATTTTAATCTGAGGCCTCGTTCAAATGTTATGAAAGCAACGCCATGGGCTGCTAAATTACAAAAACGCCCCTGTGGCCATTTTTCACAAACGGCCCGTGCCCACGAAGATTACACCCCTCCTAGGGTAAACGACATGGTCCGAACTCAACGGTGACCTTAGTTTTCCCATCTGAGCCACCATTTAAGAGATACTCAAGTTAATACGTTAATCAAATAAATTAATTATTTAATTTATCCGTTCCACGCTCCGATAGCGAGCGAGGGGTCCAAACATCCCGCGCCGACAAGTTTTATGTCAGTTCTAGGGTAAAAAACCTATTCCGGACCTATCTTTTCACTTGGATCTCTGATCCGGATCACCGTTTAGAAGTTATCCAATTTATTTGGTGTGTCTAGTGTGAACGCACTGAATATTTAATTCTGGCTACTCCGGGGCTCGGAATCGCACGCCGTCTGAGGGAGCTGCTCTGGAATAATAACAAGAATATTCCAAAGTCCTTTGCATCCAAAAACAGGGTGATTACATATCTCTTTACATATGTTATAATATTATTAAATTTTTATGATACCCCTTTCGTTTCATGGGTTTTGAAATGATGTTTATGAAACCAATCTCTTTTTGTGGGACATGATATAATGAATGTTTTATTATCCTGTGGCACACAAATGTATGATTTAATTTGTGAGGGTGTGACCTGTATCTACCTCTAATGAATTTGGTAAAGATTTATATCTCATGTGATAGACCTGGCTAAAATGGGGACTGATCCAGGATCAGTATGAGAATTTTCTTTCTAAGATGGTCTTGGGAGTGAACCTTGACTACTAAGATGATATTAGGAGTGAAACTTTAATACTAAGGTGGTATTGGGACTAAAAAATTACTACTAAGATGTATTGGGAGTGAAACATGACTACTAAGATAGGAAACAAGTTTATGGGATTCACCCACTATGGGAAGAAGGTGTAACATGATCCACTATAAGGAAAGGGCTATAACTAGAGATGGTGGTGTGTCCCACCCAGTAGGTGAATCCCCACTGAATTTCCATGATATGTTTTTTCTATGAGCCTTGACTTATAGGAAATGATTTTATATGATTATGTATATGCAACAAGACTATTCGAAGAATATGATCTCATGACTCCTCATTAATTTTCTTATGATTTGTGTCTTATGAACTATCGTTCTTTATTCCGTGACTCAGGATTATGATCATTGCTAAACGAGGTATGATATTCAAGTGAGAATATCATGTTCTCATACCTTTATATATAATATTATGCTTATATATCTCCCTTATTTTTCCCTTAATGAGCATTCGAGATCACCCTTTCTTATGTTTCCTTTCCCTGGGTTATAAAGAAAAATTTTATGTAGGAGTACAAAAGGTAAATATCTTTATGGGGTGCATTAAAGATATTTCAATAAATTAGAAGAATATGTCCTAGTTTCAAAATACATAAAACTATCATGGTCTATAAAAATGTACTTTTGTAATGTAATGGATATTCATCCCAAATGATGTAATATCAATGTATATTAATATTTTGTTGTTATAAAGGCCCAACAAATGTCACTTTCTTTAATTTTTTATTGATTTGATTTCTCGTTTATATTTAGGGTGTCCTAGGTTTGAAATTTTGAAATTTTAAGTCTCTTTCAAGGTTTCATGATTAAGAACATGATTTGGGAAATTGTGAATTGCAAACTATGTGCCACATATAGTTTTAGATACAGGTGACCACGTAGTTTGTTCGTGGGTTATTAAAATGTGTGATATAAATATGAAACCTTTGGTGTTTTTTATAATTGTCCATCAGATGGTCTACACAAGGTTTTGAAAACCATGGGAGAAAACCATGTGACCTACTCAGGTTGGGGTATTTATTTAATTTTAGTTATTTTTAATTAGGGATTCCTTCCTAATCCTCCCCATTGAAACTCCCCTAAACTAGGAACCTCTCAAAAGATTTTATCATATTCTCAAGCCCCTCATTGGTGCATTATTTTTTAATTATTGGTGTTTTCACAAGAATTAAAGTTAATGGTTTTACCTTCCTTCTATTACTAGTTTCTTCTCTTTCCCTCTCTTTTATTATAACCCAAAAGTTTATGTGGTATGATTTTAATGGTTAGGGTTATCCAAAATTTTGTATTTCTATTTTTAAATGTTTTGATCCATATTTGGGAATTTATTCTCGGGTATTCCATTAAAGGTGACATGATTCCACCCCTTGAGGTAGGTTTTTCCATTATAATTATTTTTATTAGAGTTTTCCTTGATTCATTGATCTATAAAAGTGTTTATAAAATAATTTAATTGCATATAAGATACCTAGATTTGGGTTATGATAAGTTATCTATGTTTTTTTGTTTTTACTTTGTAAAAATTGGTGAATTTTTTAGTTTAATATAAATTTAGTTTTAAATGGACTTTTATGCATTCAAGATATTTGATAATATTCCATTGAGGGTTTTCTATAAGTAAAATAATTACTTAGTGTATTTTAAACCAATTTGGTTTTATAAAGTGGAGTTTTCTTTTGTTAAAAATCTATTTTCTTATTTAAAGATGTATTACCTTACTTTAAAAGGAATCATCCCTTTTTTAAAGATGTTACCTTTTCTTAAAATGATGTACAATTCCATTAGAATTATTTATTTTGGATGAAGCCATGGTTATTAGGGAATGTCTATTCTTCGAAATTAGTTATTTGTTTTTTAGGATTTACCTAGTTTTCATTGTAATGTTTAATGAGGATTTTCAAGTTTATATTTTGGTTATGCTTTTTTGTTATATTTTATTCCCATTGGAATCATTATTGGGTTAAAAAATGTTTATAAAAATGTATTTACAAGGAATATTATTTTCAGGTATAAATAGAAGGCCTATATGAAACCATAAGGGAATTGTTTTTATTCATTAATTTGTACACCCTTGTTAAGACCTTTTTTATTCTTTGTTATTCTTATGTTCATTTATTAAAGAATTGTGAATTTCAATTCATCGTTATGCATTATTGATTGATCCTCTCCATTAAAGGAGGTGTTATGGTGGTGGAAAGTATATAATTTATGTGTATTATTACCTTAGGCTATTTGATTATCATGTGATGACATAGTTTTGATAGTGGTGTACCATTGTTATCTATAAAATTAAGAACTCTAGGATACTAAGTGGGGATTCAAGGGATTTTGGAAATTCTAGTTGAGAGTAACACACTCTCTAGCATCCCTTAATTCAATGTTATGAAATGTCCAAAGGTTGTCACCAATTAGACTAGTTGAGAGTGATTATGTGGATAATATATGTGATTTTTAACCTACCAGTAGTTGGTTCCAATTTTTTATGTCTATAACTCACACAATGTTTCCTCATGCAATGCATCATATGTTATGACTCTATTGTGTATTTTAATGTGTATTTATTATATCTTAATTTGGTACTATTTCAATTGTTTGGTTATTTTTTCTTGATAATTATTTTTGTGAGGCTATTTAGGTTATTATTTTCATTTTTTTATGACTCTAATGGTTTTTTATTTTGTTTTGTTTGATCTTTCATATACTCATGTTTGAGCTGTGAGTGTGTGTTGTGTTTCAAAAAGGAAAAATATGTTTATTTAAAATTCAATCAATGAAAAATGTTTTCTTTGAAATTTATTTTTAAATTATTTAAGAATGTTTTTTTCAAAAGGGATGTTTTAAATAAAAAGATATAGTATAGATTGTTTCTTTTTATAATGATAGTGGTTTTGTTTTTAAAGGGTATATGTATGGTTTTTGAAAACAATATTACATTGTTAAGTCTTATTTAAGGAAAGTTTTATAATGGAATGTTTTGTGTAATGGTATGTTGTATTTTTTTTATTTATATTTTTTATAAATGAAATAAAAATGTAATTTTTATTTTTTTTAAACTATTAGACTTGATTTATTTATTTAAATGGATATATTGGACTCATGTTGTTATCCTATTGTATTGTGGTTCACACCCTTCATACTCATGTGGGTTAGTATGTAGTATTTATGTTATCTATAGGTTCTATGGTTATCGATTGTAGGATGATTTTCTACCACACTCTATTGAGATGTGGGTGATCTTTGGGTTATGATGGTGAATTGAGAGACACATGCTGATGTTGGGATTTGGTATCTTGAGTTCTTTAGACCATTTTGGGTCAGGTGGTGTAACAACCTTTTCAACCACTTTCTTTTAATTAAAATTTAGATTTGTTTACTTGTTTTATATTTTTAAGGGTATTTTGTTCTTTTCTGTAAAAGATTTTTTTGTAAAATGATTTCATTTATCTTGAGATTTATGCCGTGTTTAGTCGGGTTTTTGTTTTTAGTTACACTTATTTATTTTAGAATGGTCATACAATATAGGGAGACCTCTTTCCAGTTTCTCATTTGGAGCCATTTTTAACCAATGAAAGATAAATAATTCCCACATCTAGATTTGAAATGCCCTGGTTCTTTTCACCAGCCCAGGGTGATTAGGAACATCCCTTGAGCCTTATGATGGAATAGATCGGGTGACATGTCAGTTCATCTCAGGCTGGTTCACTACACTCATTTCCAAGATCAAACATAGGATATCAAAACACTTAGGTATTATAATTTATTGTATTTTTCATGAATAATGTATTGAAAATCATATATTATGTATTTATATTGATTAATATACTTTTATTAAGTAGTTATGGAATGATAATTAATCAATATATAATCATTCATTACATTATAATTTTTTAAAAAATAAATTATGTTTTTAAGTATTTCATAAATTATTATAACATTAAATATATTTTATTTGTATTTTTAATTTAAAAAAATGAACTTAATATTTGGAATCAAGGCATAAATCTTAGTTAATATAGTTTATTTCATTTTTTTTCGAAAAAAATATGTTACTGGAGTTAATGGTGAATTACATTGTTAAATAATAAAAATGTTAAAAAAACAATATATGGTAAAAATGATGTATAAAACTTATAAAAAATAGAAAAAATTATAAAATATTGACATAAGCTCAAGAATACATCAAGTTTTTTTCATTTATGGGTGAATTTTCATTATCATAATGACCTTTATTAACCATTATGTAATGGGAAATTACAAATATGCCACTTAAACTCATTTATAAAATTACTCCTATTATACCTATCCCAAACCACTTCTATCCTTTAGTTTTATATTTAATACCTCTAGAAATTTACTATCATAAATACCTAACTCACATATGGTATATTATAGTTATAATAAGGAGTCTTAAATCCTTAATTATGAAGGAATAGGTTATGAGGATCAATTCCATCAAAGTAAGTAACATTTTCCTATTTATCTATTTCATTTTTCTCATCCTATACAATCGTACTAAACATTATCCAACCTTTTATTTTTTAATTATTAAAATCATAATTCTTATATAAAATTATATTACTATAATATAACCCTATATTCATACTCATTCACTCATATAACATGTTTGGGTTTGAGTTGAGTCAACCACTTACATTAATGATATTATACCATCTTCAACATTTTTATCCTGGATGAGTATCAAAAAATACATTATGGTAATATATAATATTATTAAGAAGTTTATTTTATGATTATGGATTTTTTCGAATTTTAATTTCCAAATTTTCATGAATGTTAATTTTTTTTATTAAATTATCATTATTTTTATAACCATTGATTTATAACTCATATCTTTATAAAAAAAATTCAAAATGTAATGTATATTTATTTATATTTTATAAATTTTTTTATTAACTTATGATAAATAATTTTTCATCTATATCAATATCCTTTAATGTGTATAGTGTTTCACTATGTATATATTGTAATGTAATCATCCAAAATTTTTATCTATATAATTTAATTTTATATCATGTGTTTTTTTAAAAAAATCATTTCAATATCATGGGTTAATTATGTTAATATGAATTTATGATCATGTGGAACATATATATATAATTTATCATTATTTTATTTGGTTATCCAAATATAATATAGACCTATAATGAATTGGGTGATGCTATATATCTAATGAGATTACTATGTTATGGGACATGGGTGGTTATCCTAGTAAATTATTTTTTGATACATAGATGGTTAACCTAGTCCATTATGATATGACTGAATTTATGTTTAACCTTAACATATGTTATGATTTTATATTCTTATGTGTATGTTTTATTGTTATGTTATACTTCAGATTAATGTTATGATTCATGTTATGATGCATGGTTCTTAACTCTTTGGGTAAGATTTTATGGTTATATTCTCATTCTTATATGTTTGTTTTATACCTACTCCATTATGATATTTATAATGATCACCTATGTTTATTTAGTTGATATCTCTCATGTTTAACCCATTACTAAACATCTAGCCTCACCCATTTTTATTTCTCATTGCTATGAATATGAATATATAATATTACATTTTTAGGAAAGATTCAAATATGATTTAATTATGGAAGAAATGTGTACTTTGTTGTAAAATAAAGAGTTTATGTATGTAATATCCAGAGTTATTAAACCATTTTGTACTAAGGGTGTGATTTATTATGATATATAATGAATAATAATTTACCATAATATAATATATATTCATGTTATGATTGGGTCATTTTATTTGGTAACAAAGTGGGGTTTAGTTAATTTTGGGAATTGGATTATGGTGAATAATAGGATAAAAAATAAATCAACATAGGTTTCCCTAGGATTGGCATGAAATGAAACAAATGTACTCTAAAATTGTTAAAGGATGAAATAATGTTATTATAGGTTAGGAAATATGAATATTTATTATCATTATCATAAGATTGTTTGATATGGATATTATTTTTAAGGAATCATACTAATAATTTTTTGTAAATTATTTGATCCAAAATTAAATAGAGATAAGTACAATTGTTATCCATTCATGAATATAAAATGATATATTGGATTATTATTTTACACATTCTATATTTATAATTTTTTCTAGAAGAATTATTTCCCCACACAAATAAAGGGATATTGAATTTTTAAGGAAAAAACTTTGTGGGGTGATGATTACATCCCATTATATGATTCTTCACTAATTGAGGTTTGTGAGAAGATATTTCCTACAAATCTATTTAATCATTACTTGGAAAAATTTGAAATGAAATTTTTAATAGAATATTTTTATCTGTATAGTTTCGATACGAATCTCCATGATAGTGAAATCACATTTCATATCACAAGTCGTCCAATGATCATATATCGATGTATGTATAATATCCATTTGGAAATCACATCCCATATATGGGTCTTAATACCCAATAAGGATGGATATTTGGCTCAATTGTTTTAGAAAAACTCAAAAATTGAAGATATTCCAATTGTATAGAAAAATGCCAATGTATTTATTGAATAATTACCTTATATTACCCTAGATATTGAGTTTTAGTTATTAATTAAACTCATACATAATGTTATTACCATATAAAAGAGACCTTATAAAATGATCCCCATTATATTGGGTGAATTAAAGAAAAATATACAAAATAATATGGAAAATGATTTTATACACCAAAGTTCTTCACCATGGGGTGAACTGGTCCAATTTTTGCAAAAGAATGGTGAATCAATGAAAATGTGAATTGATTACATTGATATTAATAGGATTATGACTAATGATAATTATTATCTACCATGTAATGATAATATTTTGAAACATTGTTGGAATCAATACTTATCAAATGTGGAATTTGGATCTAGATATTGTCAACTATGGGTAAAAAGGGAAGATATACCTATGACTCCTTTCATACAAGATATGGGAACTATAAATTCATAGTGATACCATTTGGACTTATAAATTACCATTTAATATTCATTAATATTAATAGTAGTGTCTTTTCAAATTACCTAGATTTTTTTAAATTCCTATTATATTATATTCTTATATATTCTAAGTGAAATGAAATACATTAATAGAATTTTATAATTATTCATAAGACCTTAAGAAAAGATACAGTGTATGTAAAATTATGTAAGTGTCAATTTTGTCTACATAAAGTTTAATTGTTAGGCAGTGTATAACAAAGGCTATATCTGTGGATCCTTTTATGATAGAGGTGATTGATGAATGGACCAAACCAACTATTATAACACAAATCCATAGTTTTCTTGGATTATATTGATACTATCGATGTTTTTTTAGAAATTTATCATAATTTTCAAATCCAACAACCTATTTAACTCAAAAAGGAGTTAAATATATCTTGATATAAGAATGTGAAGAGAGATTCAAGGATCTTAAGAGAACTTTGATCACTGCACATGAATCTGAATAAATATTTTAACATATATTTTTTGCAAACCAACATAACAATGCACATAGATTGAATTTTAACATCGGTTTATTTAAAACAAACATTGTATGAATTCATGATATACCTTTGACATTAGTTTTTATACAAAACCAAGGTATTTTATTTTTTAATTAACATTTAATGTTGTTTTGTTAGTAGACCCAACTTCAAAACCTTTTTTTAAAAATTATACATTTGTTTGAATAATAAAAAATATCAAAATCATTTTAAATAATATATTTTCATGGGTTTACAAACATTAATTCATCTATATTTTTTCTTAAATCCTAATAGGTGTGACACAGGACTCTCGACCCTGCTTCATAAACCTATATATTCCTCATTTTATCTATTTTTACTACATTTTTATCATTTTTATTCTATATTACATCCTTCCCCGTCTTCTTTTTCTTTATTAATTCATCCAATATCCATACTATTTATCTTTTTTTAGATTCACAATTTTTGTATTTCATCTCTATTTTGATCCATATTATTTAATTTCTTGTAATCCAGGCTTTATCAATATCCATTTCGGATCTATTTGTTAGGGATTTTTATCCTGAATCTCTATATGTAGTAAGTAGAAATTTTATTTAATTTTTGAATATTTATTTTTAAAAAAAAATTTAAATTGTATCTATTCATTTATTTATTTATATATATATATTTAAATTTTAAATTATCATTTTTATAATTATTTTCATAATATAAATGTATTTATGATTATATTTTTTTATTGTGATATAATTTCTTTGTAATTGGAAATGTTTTTATTAATAATTTTTTATATTTGTGAATTTCTTAAGGGTTTTTTATATTTAAACTTATTAATAATTTGATAATTCATGATAGATATTTTATTATTGAGTTGGATGTATTGATATTGGTGATTTTTAAATCATCTTGATAGTTGATATTTAGATAATGATGAATAAGTATTTTAAGACTATGTTTGATATTTTGATATTATATATTAGTATATCCTACTGATAAATAAGATTATTTTTTATAATTCCTTTGAATTTTATAAAATCATCAAAGGTGGTTTTATATAAAAATTTCCTATTAGTTTGTATAATTGTTTGTTTTGATTAAATAGTAATTAATAAATGGTTAATTGAATGTTTTGGTTACTTGTTTTAATGTTTTGAATTAATCTGTTTATATATATTTTTAAATGTTTATATCTTATAATATATTCACCTTTTGTATAGTGATATTGGGTAATTAATGGACCGTAACTGGATAAATTTATAAACAAACACTGATAAATATGGAAAAGGAGTTGAATATTTATTTTATTTGTATAAACTAAATCTTGAAAATAAGGATTTTAGTTTCTATCCATATGTGAAGTTTTTTAATATGAGAAAGTTAAATTCTAGAGAATAAAAAGATTATATTATTTTCTATGGTTTTAACCATAATTATAAACATTAAATATGGAATAGTGAAATAATATAAAAGTAAACATCTAATGTTGACTAAGATATACCACATTATAAGAAGAATCATATTAATGAATTAATTCAAGATAATGGTGTTGAAACAATTAAACAAAAACTATTGAATGATTTAATAGACATGATGACAAACCACTATTCTTTGGTTTCACTAAATTTATAGTTTTAGCAGTCATGCTAATAATAGTTAAATTAAATGCAATAAAATGGTGGAGTGATAAAAGTTTCTCTAAATTTATTAAACATATACAATAACTAATTCTATAAGGAAATAAGGCTTCCATATTATAATAATGAAATAAATAATATATTATTCCTACTGGGATTGGGGTATAAAAAGATACATGATTTCCCCAATGATTATATGTTGTATAGGAAAGAATTGGAATGTTCATCATAATTCCTTAAATTTTTGACATCATGATTTAAGATGAATAAAATATTTAACACTGATTCATTGTCAACTACATTCCCCAAACCTCCAGCTAAATCAATTTGGTATCTTCCAATAATTCCTCATTTTAAGTCTCTATTTTCAATTTAAAAAGATAAAATAGGTTAGGATGACATAAAATTAACCATATCAATACTCAAAACTTACATTACCCTATTGATTCACCATAGTGAAAGATATTTGATAAAATAATTTCTTGACATTGGGAGTGAATATAGAAATATTAGAATTGGGTTTTTCATAGATAGAATGGATCCATGTCAGAGATTCAATAGACAACATAGTTCAAGGTCAGTTATGTTGTTAGTTTACAACATTTCTTCATAGACATGTATGAAGAAAAAATATTTTATGACAGGCTTGAATATTTCTATACCAAAAACTCTAAGAAATGATATAGATGCGTATCTTTCACCACTGAATAATGGTTTTAAATTTCTATGGGTTATATGTGTTATATGTTTTTATGCATACAAGAAAAAAGATTTACTTTTTAATGATATGATAATTTTCACTATAAAATAATTTCCTAAATATGGAAACATATATGGATATATTGTTAAGGGACATAAACCTTGTCTATTTTTGTAAGAATGGATTCATATATAAATTTCAAAGTGGAACAAAGATAGTGTATATAGGATATAATTTTTTTAATAATGTATTATCATTATAAAATATTGAAAAAGGAATTTAACGGTTTACAATAATATGATCTAAACCCAAAAATATTTTAAGCTAAAGAATATTAAAACAAGTTTAAAAATATTGAATCCATATTTAGAAATAATGGAGAATCTAGTTATCGAAAAAATACATTTATGAAAGGTTTTATATTATTCAAGTTACCTTATTATATATCTTTAGAGGAAAAAAATATTGACATTTTTCATATTGAGAAATACATATGTTGTTTTATTGGAACTTTTTTAGGAATAAAGGGAACAAAAAAAGATGGATGACATGCAAGATTGGACTTAATATCTATGAGAATAGGTCAGGAGATTTCTCTCACTATGATCGGGAAAAAATATATTTACATCTTTCTTGTCACACATTAATCAAGAGTGAAAAGATGATTTTCTTTCAATGTATTCATGATATTAAAGTACCCAGAGGTTATTATTTAAATTTGAAGAATTTTGTGTCATTGAAGGATCTGAAATTAATTAGTATGAAAACTCATGATAGCCATGTATTAATGAAAAAAATACTATTAGTTTCACTGTGTGGTATATTTATGATATGTTTTAAAAATTCTATCATTGTGTTTTGTTATTTTTGCATGTCTAATTGTAATAAATTTATTCATCAAAGTTTTTTAGTTGTGTTGGAGAATGAATTTTTCTTTAAACTTTATCAACTTTAAATGTATCTCTCACAATTTTTTTTTGATATGGTTGTTAATCTAGTGTTTCATTTGGTATAAGAGATAAGAATATTTATTTATGTTGGATTTATCTATTTGAAAGATATATGAACATTTTTAAGGGTTGTCTTAAAATCCTCAATGATTGTAGGCCTATATTGTTCAAAAATATTTATCAGAATAGGTGATTGGGTTATGTACTGATTATTTGAATGGAATAGATAACATTGGAACCCATATACCTTAATATTGTTTTATATATATATACACAATAAAAATCAAGAGGGGGTAAATTGAGTTCATTAAAATTTTATTTTCCTAGAAAAACACTCTCTTAAGATGTGGTTACCTTCTAAACTTCTCCTAACACAATCATAGAGAATAAATAAAATAATAGATAAAAAATATTATACATATGGATTTATAGTTTTTTTGGAAACAAAAATACCCTAGTTAACTCAACCAACACTCAACTCCAAGAGCATAGTGATTTTCACTAGACCAGTAATTTTTTTGGGACTACCAGTCCTTTTCCTAAGGAATGCATTACTTAGTGAAAGAATTCCAAACATCGTATACAAAAAGTAAGGCATTTCAATTGGGATAAATCAAGGATTTAAAAACAATATCCTTTGAAGGTTATTTTACTAGTAACCCTTATAAAAAAGAGAAAAAAAAATAAAGTGTTTACAGATTGAGTTCGTAGTTTTAAAATAAAATAGACAGAAGAGAATACATCTCTAATACAGATGATAAGAATAAAAAAAGGTCTAGGAGGGTCTTCTAAAATAATAGAAAAGATGAAATTGATAGTGAAGCTTTAAATCTTGAGAGTTATTATTTTTTAGTAAAATATAGAAGTGTGTAAGAGCATTGAGAGTGATTTCTTGAATGATAGTGCAAGATCCTACTGTCTTCTCAATATTATCTTTTCACACACATAGAAATATAAAAAAATTAAAAAAAATTCAATTTTACGGACACAACATTATATCAATAAAATATATGATTTTGAATTTAATTCAATACATAATTTTCGAGAAAATACCTTGGCCATAGTATTTTCCATTAAATTATCCTTGTACTTGTTTCCTTTCTTGGTACTTTCCTACTATTATAATTATTTTTACCATAAAGTGAAAATCCAACAGGAAATGAATCCAAAAAAATATTAATTCTCATTTAAAATACCCAAATTATAAAAAATACATTATTCTAGGATGACATATCTGATTAAATATCACCACATTGATTAATTCTATAGATTTTAATTCATAAAGATGAATTGATCCACATATCAATTCTTTATATAGTTGATTTATCCACATAAAATAATTGTGTGGGAATTCTCTACGTATCCAATTTTTTCACGTAGAGTTCTCGATGACATAGCCAACTTCCACATAGTCGAATGAATCATGTTGCTAATTAGAACCACAAAACTTATTTTACCAAATATCTAAATCACATAGCCAATTACTCCACATAACTGATTCACATAGTCATTTGATCTATTTAGCCAATTTATCACATAGGATATTCATTCACATAGGTAATTTATAAATAGATTATTCTATTATGTGTCTATATTTACACATATCCAAAAACCTCGCATAAGAGATTATTTATTCTTTGATTTTTTTTCAAAAGACTTCAAAAAATTCCAGATTTTAGAATAATAATCTAAAATCACGACAAAAACCGATGAACACACTTAAAATGAAAAAAAATCAATAATATATGAAGGGTATTTGAGATCATTAAAACCTAATGTTTATGGAATATATTGTAACAACGTTATTTTTCCAACAATATCCCCCTTTTATGATAAGAAACCATAAGATATAAAACATAATGTCTAAAAAAGTTTTTATATGATACTATAGAAATTTAAAGAATAAACATTATTTTTAAAATTTTATGTTTATCCTTCTCTTATAACTTTTAATTATACACTTCTACCCATTGTATTTATTTAGAAATTAACCGAGTTAATTAATATTAAAGTAAACTTCTCCCACATACCCCCATTTTTTGGTTATTAAATGGGAAGGGTAAAGATTAGAAAAAGTAGTATTAATTTAGCACATAGAGTCATGAAATAATTATGTATAGTGATGAGATTGAATGTGAAATTATGGAAAGAAAAAAATTTAGTAATAAAAATAAAAATTTTAGAAACATTAAATAAAAACAATCTTTAAGAAAATAATAATAAATGGATAAAGAATAAATTTCATTAATTATCAATATTTTTACAAACATACATACCCTCAACACATAGAAAATAATACATATACAATGTGTTATTCATAAGACCCCAGATTATGGACAGGTTCAAACTGATAAGGTGGTTTGGGTAGTGGTAAATTGAAAGTAGGATAGGTTCTAGTTGCTTCAATTTGATCCATTGCAGGAGGTGGCACAACTCATCCAATATCGATAACAAACACTCTTCAATACTAATAGATGATTTTTTATTGCAGTCTATGATAAGGTTCTCTGACAAATCCTTCAAGATTTCCTTCAACTATACTAAAATCACAAGATCCTTCCAGCTAAAAGGACACCTTCATGGAACTATCTTTTGATAAATTTTCTTGCATAGATCACTCAATAGCTAAGACCGCATCCAATTTTGAATTCAATTTCTTATAGATCTAGGATAGATCATAAAATTTATCAAATATCTATCTGGTAACTCAAAAGTTATGTGGAGTAGTAGGTCCAAGATTTATTTTTCCTATTAGATAATATAAATAATATACACATAAATATATTCATTTGATAATATCTAACTTACAAAATTCAATAATAATAGAATATTTCTATCTATGAATTTGAGTAACAATGGATAAGATCACTTAGACCTGGGGGAGGGTCTTGGGAAGAGTATTGGTCAGAACTTGGACAAGCTTCAAGTCTTGTAAGGTGTGAGGAGAAGAGGTGGTATTTATTTGGGAGGATAGGGGTGTTTTATCATTATTTTATTCATTCATTTATTATTTTTGTGCAAGACAATGTATATTTCAGTCCTTATCACCAAATATATTAAAAGTATGAAGGAGAGTTCTAGATGTTGGCCTTACATAAGCCATACATTAACAATGACTCAAAAATTCATGTATTCGGTTTTTATGGTAAATTACTATATTTTACTATTCAACACATATTCAAATATTTTATGAAAATACCAAAAATTCACCCTAAGCATTTTTTGAAATTCATAATTCCATAATTTTCTAAATATATTTTATGAAAATAAATTTTATTTTAAATAATTATATCAATTATCAAATTATAAATAAACATTTATTTTTTATAAAAATACCAACACTTAATTAATAATTTATAAAATATTTGTTTACTTATACCATGAAATAATTATATCATATTATTAATTATAAGATGCCTAAATTTTATTTATACTATCATAGATGGGGTTACTATTTATTGGCTGAATTACTATTCTTAATTGTCATGTAACTATTTTAAGGGTTGGGTTACTATTACATTATGTCACGACCCGTCCTCGGGGCCAGTGCCGTGACTACCCCAAGCCCGCCTTCCATAGGCTAGGGGCTGGCGACTAGCACCAAAGGCGTAAATCCCGATAACTGGGAAGGCATTGCCTTTATAAAAGAAAACAAGCACCACAGAGTATAAGAGGAGGCAAAACACTTAGTACAAAAGGAATGCTGAAAAGAAAATGGGCCAGAATACAAACCCAAAAGATAGTACAACTACAACTGAACAAGGTACAACAACAAAAGACAAACAACTGGAAGAAGGAAGCAGCTCCTGGGTCATCCTCCTCGGATCCTACCTGAAGGGTAGGTACAGATAGCGCAGCTCCTGGTCGTCCACCATGAATCCTACCTGAAGGGTAGGTACAGATAGCCTCCTCCACGCTCTCGTCCGTCAACCTCCTCTGTGTGTCGTCTCGTCGTGTAGTCCACCTCCGGGTACTGACTCGTCGTGTAGTCCACCTCCGGGTACTGACTCGTCCTGTAGTCCACCTCCGGGTGCCGACCAGTCCTCGAACACTCGGCCTCCGTCAGCACTGCCCGTCGTCTGCAACCAACACAACGAGGTGCGGGCATAGCCCGTGCAGGGGTGAGTATAACGATACTCAGTAGGGACCCCGATACCCTCAAGGTCTCACTAAACCAACAAGGATAACCACAAGAAGATCTCAACAGATAACCTCTACTTAGATATATGCCCATACATATACCTAAGTTATCAAGTAACCCATCTCAATCATGAGGAAACACAAGGATTGTGAAATCAACGGATAACCACTACCCAGGTATATGCCCATACATATACCTAAGTTATCAAGCGACTCATCTCAATCATGAGGTAAACACAAAGGTCAAAAGATTCAGCTCAAACCATGATTTTCATTATCGAAACCGTAACTGCTGAAGAGCTCCGTCTCTGGAGTGTATAATGGTCCTGTCACGACTCCGAGGTACTGCTCCCTAACCTAAGACTGCTGAGGTACTCCTCCTATCGAGTACCGCGGGTCTGCGGCCAACTACCGGGCGCTCCGTCCGCTGTGGGTCTGTCGCCAAATAACGGGCGCTCCCCCCAATACCCTACAAAGGTACTCCTCCTATCGAGTACCGTGGGTCTGCGGCCAACTACTGGGCGCTCCGTCTGCCGTGGGTCTGTCGCCAAATACCGGGCGGTCCGTCCACTGGGCTAGTCGACTCACTCCAAGTCGATTCGGTCAAGCAGTCGTCAGGTCTCAGCCGGCTACACGGGCTCCGTACTCCGCACGCTCGTCTCCGGGAGGGTCTGCTCCACGAGCTACTGGTCTATACTCTAAGTATCACAAAGTCCCACAAAGAAGTATCTCAAAGGACCGCCTCGTCATAGGGGTCTCAACGCAACAGACGACGCGTCAATTGGACGCCCGGTCTGTGAGTTGTTAGCCTTTTCGTCCCAAGGGCCCGGTTGGTTTCTTGTGCGAACCAATCCGGCCGTAACTCAACTATACCCTAAACAATCATAGGGTATACTCATAGGGACCGTTTCTCAATGTGATCACCAACGCCGCTGACGGTTCGTCAAACGGACGTCTAGTCTGAATGATATCAGCTTTTCTGTCCCAGGGGCCCGGTTGGATTTCAGGTACAATCCAACCCGGACACTATCCAACTGCATCCAAAACTCGGGCGAAGGATGCCAAAAGTTCCGTATCGTCAACAGGAACGCAACGCAATAGACGGCGCGTCAATTGGATGCCCGGTCTGGAAGTTATTGGCTTTTTCGTTTTAGGGGCCTGGTTGGTTTCGTGAGCGAACCAACCCGACCGCACTCCGACGGCATCCAAACCTCAAGCGGAGTAAGCCAAAAGATCTGTCTCACTTAGAGGAATCCATCAATGTCAACGGAACGTCAATCGGATGTTCGGAACTCAAGATATGAGTGTTTCCGCTCCGAGGGCCCGGTTGGTTTCGTGGATGAACCAACTCGGCCGAACCCAAAGTAATCCAAAACATTGAGTGCGATATACCGAAACGACCGTCTCGATCCAAGTATCGTGTTGCCGCTGACAGGGAGTCGTTTGGAGGCCCGTAGCTCAAGTTACGGGCATTTGACCGAAAGTGGTCCGAAAACGGGGGTCTGGGCACGGGCCGACCCGACCCGACCCCCCCTGGGTCGACCCGAACCGGGTCAACCCGACTCGGGTCCGACCCGGCCGGGCCTGGCCCGGCCCGGCCCCGCGCAGTCCGGTTCGGTCCGGCCCGCCCGCCCGGCCGTGGCTCGGCCAGCGCGGCCGAGCGGACACCGCGGGCGGGGTGCGCGGCTCCCCCGCCCTTCGCCGCTGATTGAGGCCGGCAGCGAACCGCCGGCCGCCTCCCTTCCGACGGCGCGCCGCCGCCGCCTTCCGCGGACCACCAGACGCGCTCCGGTGGTCCGTTTCTGCTGTCGTCTTCGCCTATGGTCCTCCCGGGACCCAACCTTCACTGCGGAGGCCTCAAAATCACCTTGCGGCCTCGTTTGTCATCACCTGTCGATCCACACATCAATAAACAATCTGCGGAGGGTTGTCGGGCCGTTTTCGTTTGGCCCGCACCCTCCGCATTAGATAATATCAACGGGAGAATTTATTCAACACATGAAACAACAATTTTAATAAATTAAAATTGTTCATATGAAACTGGTTCTTTAATTTTAAAGAAACGTTCACGGGAATATAAAGGTATTTCCAAAATAAAAATCTCCACCTTGTCAAGTCGTCGCACGCGGGTTCTTCGTGGATTTGATCGCCATGGAAAGAGGCGATCGTCGCGTCGCGGAATGGCGTCGCGTCGTCGTGGAAGGGCGTCGCGTCGTCGCGGAAGGGCGTCGCGTCGTCGAACTCCGAGGTTCAAGAACAAAAAGATTTAATTAATAATAATTAAATCTGTGCGTTGATAAAAACCACAAAGGAGTTCTAAAAGGAACCCGAAATCTCTTACCTCCAACAGATGATTGAAGATTTCGTTGCGGAGGAAGGAACATCGTAGAAGAGGAAACGTCGGCGTCACGGCACACGGCGTCGCGTCGTCGATTTCCGCTGTTTCGGCGTTCTTCGTCGGAGGCCGGCGTTCTTCGCGTTCTTCGCGTTCTTCGCGTTCTTCGCGAAGAAGGGTGAAGGCACAAGAATTATGTCAAAGGCCTCCCAACGTGTAATCCTCAAGATGTGGCGTTGGTCTTATTTTATTACTACGCCAACGGATTTCAAACCGGTTAAGAAACGAATAAAGAGAGAAGTAACGACCCATTAATTCGTAGAATTAATTCAACGAAATAAACCGCCCAATTAATTCAACGAAGAAAACTGCCCAATTAATTGGTGCATTAAGAAATTAATAAAATGCTTCAGTTGACTTTCATAATGACAGGTTTTCGCGGGTGCGTTACTTAGCGGAAAAGAAACAGTGGGGCTCGTGCGGGCCCCACCTCACAAATATCCTACCAAGAGGGTAGGATATTTCTGGATAGCACCCCATCTGCATCGACTCAGCTCAAGCTGCTTTAAGTGGCTTCCAAGCGGCTTAAGTGAAATAAAATAAAGTTTGTCGTACAATTTATTTTATTTCTTAACTTTAAGCCCAAAAATTAAAAACCACACCCGAGAAAATGCAAATCTGGAAGAGGCGTTTCTAAGCAATTACCGACGCTGCGATTCCATCGTTGCCCTCAGAATTCGATTCCGAGCACCGGTTCAAAAGTTAGAAAAACCCGCTCGTCCGTTCACTGAACGTACCCGAGCCAAACTTCGGAAAATGATTCCGGGCACACCGAGCCTCGGAATCAGGTGCCGTCAGAAACTGCGTTCTTGTAAAATTCCAAAGAAAATTAAGAAAAAAATTTCCTTGGAATTTACGGGTCTTTACATTACTCCCACCACAGGGCTTTACGTCCCCGTAAAGCTTCACCACAAACTTAGGGATACAAAGGCGGTACTGAGAACGCATCTGAGCCTTCCGCTCCCTTGTGCTCACCTGGAGGTTCCCGTGCTGCCAAAGAATGTGCACCAGAGGAATCGATCATCCCCTTAGGATCCGCTCTTGTCGATCCTTGATCCTCACTAGAACCTTCGTGGAAGTAACCCCATCGCCATTGTCCTGCTCCTCATGGTCGATGATATGTGAAGGGTCGAGCATGTATCTCCTCAGTTGAGATACCTGGAAAACATCGTGCACCTAGTGCAACTAATGTGGATGGGTCAAGCGGTAAACCACCTCGCCTACCCAGCTGAGGACCTAGAAAGGTCCGTTGAACCTCAGAGATAACTTGCCTCCCTGGCCACATCTCCGTAAACCTCGTCGAGGTGAGACCCGTAAGAAGACGTGGTCATCATCCTCGAACTCCAGAGGTCTCCATTTTCTATTAGAATTGAAACTCAAAATGACTGCTGCTACGAGGGTAAGGTTGACTGACTCAAGAGTGATCGGTCGCACCCTCTCGTGCAAGAGTTACCCTGCGCTGCCTGGGGTTTCCTTTTTCGCCGACCAAGGAAAACCCATCCCGACGTCGTAGTTAAACTACAACCTTTTTGCCTAATACCGTCAATTTGTGTATGAACTGTGATTGCCCAGTCCATACTCAAACCAACGTCGTAAGGCCTCGACGCTACCACCAAGAGATTCCAACCGAAACTCCCGCCTCGAGGATCTGACCACACCGTCGGCGTAAGTGTGATTATCGAGTCTCCTCCCAAGGTATCTCCAGACGTGAGGGTCAAGTCCACGGCTTACCGGAAACTCTAGGTCTGGAACAAGATTTGTGAAAGCAAGGAATGATTCATATCGACGTCCGTTACTACATCAGCTAGTAGTGGACACAGACTGTCCCTTGAATCATTTCTAGAGCCATTGGGTCACACTCCTTGATCGCAAGCAGCCACACTCTTCCACCGCCCTCCAGCTCCCTAATCCTGGCGGGGATAACTAAGGTGGGTGGTTGTAGCATGTTAAGATGTACACCACCTCATACTAGTCTCCTAACTCTGCCTCCACGTCTGCTGCTTCGCAGACTCATCTATCCTTAAAGCTTCCACTTCTTGAAACATTTAACACGCCCGAGTCTCTAAGACTGGCACCGGTTTCCTGTTTCTTACTGCACTGTGCAGTCTTCATCCACTCTTGGATGACCTGGACCTTCTTTAGTCTCACAAGAGCTGCTATGATTTCTTCTTTGCCGATAAGAGAAATCTGGTCTCATCCCCTGGATGAACCACATTCGTTGCCTAATACAATCAATCCTGACATGAATGATGAATTCATGCCATGGATGACGTCGTAAGGCCTCGACGTAAATACCAAGAGATCCAACTGTCACTCTCGCCACCAAGGGTCGAGTCACACTGTCGGCATCAGTGTGAGGTCATTGGATCTCCTCTAGTAGATATCTCGAAAGTGAGGGTCAAGTCAACAGCTTAATCGGGACCACACAGTATCAACCAAACAAAAGGACAGGAAAGCAAACAAAGATAAGTGTCTTTTTATTATTTCAGCTCATAGTACAAAGACACAAATCAACAACAGACAAACATCAGCAAAACTAGAAGCAACAGGATTAATAGCCTCCAGTTCGGAAGCTAGTCCCGCTCATGTCCATCTACTTCCGGAGCTCCATGACCGTAGGCCTCAGATACCTGAAGCTGAGCTCTCCCATTTCCTCCTATCCCCTGCGGTTGGGGTGGGCCTCCTAGTGGTGGTGGCAACATCCCGAATCGTTGTCCACCTCCAGCTGCACGGCCAGCTCCTCTACCATGGCCGCTTGATCCTTGCGGTCCGCCCTGATCAAACCTCTGCCTCTGCCTCGGAGGTTCTTCATTTAACTGATGGTCATATGCATGGTGGGTCAGACAGTCACGTGCCATGTGACCAATTCCACCGCAGGAGTAAAACTGTCCACTCTCGGCACGTCTGGCTCTGACTCCACCCCGGTTTCCCCGCACAACTGAACCTGAGTCGTGCATTCGGCCACCGGTAGGTCTGGTCCTCTTGGACCTCTGCGTCATTTGTCTACTGCCTGCTGCAGAAAACTCTGCCACAAGCCGGCTAGTGGTGGGTCCTGCTGTTGGATACAACTCAGCAAGGAAACTCTCCACTAAGAGGGCTCTCTCCAACACCCTTGTCTGCGTCGGAAAGCTGTGAGAAACAACAGAAGCTCTAATCTCTCGCCTGATCCCCTACTTGAAGGTTTGGGCCCTGACGAATGGGTCTCGTACCATATCTGTGGAGTAGCGTGAGAGGTCTGTGAATCTCGCTGAGTACTACGCCACTGACATGCTGCCCTGCCGCAGCTGAAGTAGCTCCTGTATACGCACCGCTCGAAGGGTGGCTGGTACAAACTCTGCCCGGAACAGGCTCTCGAAGTCTGCCCATAGAAGTGTCGCCTCGTCATGCATCTGAAGCATCAGGCTCCACCATCTGCCTGCTGCTGCCTGAAGAAGGCTGGCAGCTAGGATCACCATGAAATCTGTCGGCGTCCCCACTAGCCTGAAGACTCTCAGCACAGCCTCCAGCCAATCCTTAGCCGCCTGCGGGTCCGTCCCTCCCTGAAACTTGGGTGGCCTCTGGCGTTGGAACTCATGCAGTGCGCTCAAGCGACATGCATCCTCTGCTGCTGGGGCTGGTGGCATCGGGGTCCCAACGGGTAGTAGTACCGCCGGTGCCTCCGCTGGTGCCTCAACTGGGATAGGGCCCTGTACTGAGGCCTCATCGCTCGACGGGCTGTCAGTACATACCACTCTCGGGGCTCTAGCTGGTCGTCCATGGGGAGGCATCCTGAAAGAAACAACGTGACACGGTCAAAAGATTATACCTGGTGAGCTGACCTGGTTTGAGCTGACATTTAAATAAAACTTCTGGAAAACACACACGCAATCAGTGTTTTCATGCACAAAGTCGGAAATCAGTTGTCAGGGTCCTGGTGTATGGATACGTCGGCCGCCCGCACCAACACTGGACTCCCTGAACTGAAAACCACACTTGTTACTCTTAACACTATTTCTTCACAGAAAGAAACATCAGAGTTATATGTTCTGCGGTAGAACCGAACTCCTCTGACACCAATTTGTCACGACCCGTCCTCAGGGCTCGTGTCGTGACTACCCCATGCCCGCCTTCCATAGGCCAGGGGCTGGCGACTAGCACCAAAGACGTAAATCCCGATAACTGGGAAGGCATTGCCTTTATAAAAGAAAACAAGCACCACAGAGTACAAGCGGAAGCAAAACACTGAGTACAAAAGGAATGCTGAAAAGAAAATGGGCCAGAATACAAACCCAAAAGATAGTACAACTACAACTGAACAAGGTACAAAAACAAAAGACAAATAGCTGGAAGAAGGAAGAAGCTCCTAGGTCGTCCTCCTCGGATCCTACCTGAAGGGTAGGTACAGATAGCGCAGCTCCTGGTCGTCCACCACAGATCCTACCTGAAGGGTAGGTACAGATAGCCTCCTCCACGCTCTCGTCCGCCAACCTCCTCTGTGTGTCGTCTCGTCGTGTAGTCCACCTCCGGGTACTGACTCGTCGTGTAGTCCACCTCCGGGTACGGACTCGTCCTGTAGTCCACCTCAGGGTACCGACTCGTCCTGTAGTCCACCTCAGGGTACCGACCAGTCCTCGAACACTCAACCTCTGTCAGCACTGCCCGTCGTCTGCAACCAACACAACGAGGTGCGGGCATAGCCCGTGTAAGGGTGAGTATAACGATACTCAGTAGGGACCCCGAGACCCTCAAGGTCTCACTAAACCAACAAGGATAACCACAAGAAGATCTCAACAGATAAACTCTACTTAGATATATGCCCATACATATACCTAAGTTATCAAGTAACCCATCTCAATCATGAGGAAACATAAGGATTGTGAATTCAATGGATAAACACTACCCAGGTATATGCCCATACATATATCTAAGTTATCAAGCGACCTATCTCAATCATGAGGTAAACACAAAGGTCAAAAGATTCAGCTCAAACCAGTATTTTCATTATCGAAACTGTAACTGCTGAAGAGCTCCATCTCTGGAGTGTACAGTGGTCCTATCACGACTCCGAGGTACTGCTCACTAACCTAAGACTGCTGAGGTACTCCTCCTGTCGAGTACCGCGGGTCTGCGGCCAACTTCTGGGCGCTTCGTCCGCTGTGGGTCTGTCGCCAAATACCGGGCGCTCCCCACAATAGCCTACAGAGGTACTCCTCCTGTCGAGTACCACGGGTCTGCGGCCAACTACCGGGAACTTCGTCCGCCGTGGGTCTGTCACCAAATACCGGGCGCTCCGTCCACTGGGCTAGTCGACTCACTCCAAGTCGAGTCGGTCAAGCAGTCGTCAGGTCTCAGCCGGCTACACGGTCTCTGTACTCCGCACGCTCGTCTCTAGGAGGGTCCGCTCCACGAGCTACTGGTCGATACTCTAAGTATCACAAAGTCCCACAAAGAAGTATCTCAAAGGACCGCCTCATCATAGGGGCCTCAACGCAACAGATGGCGCGTCAATTGGACGCCCGGTCTGTGAGTTGTTAGCCTTTTCATCCTAGGGGCCCGGTTGGTTTCGTGTGCGAACCAATCCGGCCGTAACTCAACTATACCCCGAACACTCATAGGGTATACTCATAGGGACCTTTTCTCAACATGATCACCAACGCCGCTGACGGTTCGTCAAACGGACGTCTGGTCTGAATGATATCAGCTTTTCCGTCCCAGGGGCCCGGTTGGATTTCGGGTATAATCCAACCTGGCCACTATCCAACTACATCCAAAACTCGGGCAAAGGATGCCAAAAGTTCCGTATCGTCAACAGGAACGCAACGCAACAGACGGCGCGTCAATCGGACGCCCGGTCTGGAAGTTATTGGCCTTTTCGTTCCAGGGGCCCGGTTGGTTTCGTGAGTGAACCAACCCGACCGCACTCCGACGGAATCCAAAACTTGAGCGGAGTAAGCCAAAAGATCCGTCTCATTTAGAGGAATCCATCAAAGTCGACGGCACATCAATCGGACGTCCGGAACTCAAGATATGAGCGTTTCCGCTCTGAGGGCCTGGTTGGTTTCGTGGATGAACCAACCCGGACGAACCCAAAGTAATCCAAAACCTTGAGTTCAATATACCGAAACGACCGTCTCGATCCAAGGATCGCGTTGCCGCTGACGGCGAGTCGTTTGGAGGCCCGTAGCTCAAGTTACGGGAATTTGACCGAAAGTGGTCCGAAAACGGGGGTCTGGGCCCGGGCCGACCCGGCCCGACCCCCCTGGGTCGGCCCGAACTGGGTCGACCCGGGTCTGACCCGACTGGGTCCGGCCCGGCGCGGTCCAGTTCGGTCTGGCCGGACCGGCCGGCCGCGGCTCGGCCAGAGCGGCCGAGCAGACACCGCGGGCGGGGTGCGCGGCTCCCCCGCCCTTCGCCGCTGATTGAGGCCGGCGGCGAACCGCCGGCCGCCTCCCTTCCGGTGGCGTGCCGCCACCGCCTTCCGCGGACCACCGGACGCACTCCGGTGGTCCGTTTCTCCTGCCGTCTTCGCCTATGGTCCTCCTGGGACCCGACCTTCACTGTGGAGGCCTCAAAATCACCTTGCGGCCGCGTTTGTCATCGCCCGTTGATCC
Organism: Viscum album; assembly: GCA_963277665.1. Taxonomy (NCBI): domain Eukaryota; kingdom Viridiplantae; phylum Streptophyta; class Magnoliopsida; order Santalales; family Viscaceae; genus Viscum; species Viscum album. The sequence goes on from OY728123.1 coordinate 59,073,811, forward strand.
ACACATCAATAAACAATCTACGGAGGGTTGTCAGGCCGTTTTCGTTTGGCCCGCACCCTCCGCGTTAGATAATATCAATGGGAGAATTTATTCAACACATGAAACAACAATTTTAATAAATTAAAATTGTTCATATGAAACTGGTTCTTTAATTTTAAAGAAACGTTCACGGGAATATAAAGGTATTTCCAAAATAAAAATCCCTACCTTGTCAAGTCGTCGCATGCGGGTTTTTCACGGATTTGATCGCCGCAGAAGGAGGCGATCGTTGCGTCGCGGAAGGGCGTCACATCGTCGCGGAAGGGCGTCGCGTCGTCGCGGAAGGGCATCGCGTCGTCGAACTCTGAGGTTCAAGAACAAAAAGATTTAATTAATAATAATTAAATCTGTGCATTGATAAAAACCACAAAGGAGTTCTAAAAGGAACCCAAAATCTCTTACCTCCAATAGATGATTGAAGATTTCGTTGCGGAGGAAGGAACGTCGCAGAAGAGGAAACGTCGGCGTCGCGACACACGGCGTCGCGTCGTCGATTTCTGCGGTTTCGGCGTTCTTCGTTGGAGGCCGGCGTTCTTCGCGTACTTCGCGTTCTTCGCATTCTTCGCGAAGAAGGGTGAAGGCACAAGAATTATTTCAAAGGCCTCCCAACGTGTAATCCTCAAGATGTGGCGTTGGTCTTATTTTATTACTAGGCCAACGGATTACAAACCGGTTAAGAAACGAATAAAGAGATAAGTAACGACCCATTAATTCGTAGAATTAATTCAACGAAATAAACCGCCCAATTAATTAAACAAAGAAAACCGCCCAATTAATTGGTGTGTTAAGAAATTAAGAAAACGTGTCAGTTGACTTTCATAATGACAGGTTTTCGCGGGTGCGTTACTTAGCAGAAAAGAAACGGTGGGGCTCGTGCGGGCCCCACCTCACAAATATCCTACCAAGAGGGTAGGATATTTCTGGATAGCACCCCATCCGCATCGACTCAGCTTAAGCTACTTTAAGTGGCTTCCAAGCGGCTTAAGTGAAATAAAATAAAGTTTTTCGTACAATTTATTTTATTTCTTAACTTTAAGCCCAAAAATTAAAAACCACACCCGAGCAAACGCAACTCCGGAAGAGGCGTTTCTAAGCAATTACCGGTGCTGCGATTCCATCGGTGCCCTCAAAATTCGATTCCATGCACCGGTTCAGAAGTTAGAAAAACCTGCTCGTCCGTTCATTGAACGTACCTGAGCCATACTTCGGAAAATGATTCCGGGCACACCGGGCCTCAGAATCAGGTGCCGTCAGAAACTGCGTTCTTGTAAAATTCCAAAGAAAATTAAGAAAAAAATTTCCTTGGAATTTACTGGTCTTTACACATTATGACATGTTCCTTATTTTTTTGGAAATACCTCTTATTTCATTCATTATTCATTTATAAAGTTGGTATTGTGTTTTCAAAGTGATTTTATGTGCTTTATACTATATGATATAATTATAAGAAGGGAATTTCTATTGATAAAAGTTTGAGTCATTAAATTTTTCTCCCTTATGAAATTTCTCCATCAAAATATCATTTTACATACTAAGGTGAAAACATGTTCGGGTACTTCTCCTACATCACTTCCTCCAGTTCCAATGTTTCCTCTTCATACTTATAGTTTCACCATAGTACATTTACCAAGTGAGTAGTCTGGTTGCTTATAAATTTATCTCTATGGTCCAAGATCTTCATTGGTTGCTCCTCATAAGAGATATCATTTACTAATTGTAAAACCTAGGGATTTAGTACATGTGATGAATCTGGTATGTACTTAGTCAATAAGGATACATAGAATACATCATGTAATTTAGACATGGTAGGTGTTAGTTCCATTCAATAGGCCAGAGCTCTAACACAATTAATAATTTCGAAGAGGCTGATGTACTATGGAATCAACTATCCTTTCTTCCCAAATCTAATGATCCTATTCCATGGAGATATGCTGAGGAATACCATGTATATAAAGTCAAAATCTATGTCCCTTCAATGATTGACTTCATAGTTCTTCTACCAACATTGGGCTACATTGATGTGATACTGAATAGTTTTCACCTTTTCAACCATTTCTTCAACTATTTTAGATTCTATCATCTTATATTCACTAAATTCATCCCAACATCCCAATGTTTTGTATCTTTCCCCATAAATGGATTCATATAGAGCCATTTGGACACTCAAGTGGAAATTTTTGTTGTAAGAGAACTCATCCAAAGGAAGATATTGATCTCATCCTTCCTTGAATTCCATAAAACACGCTCTCAAAATATCTTATAGTATATGAATTGTCTACTCATATTGGCCATCATGTTATGGATGATAAGATTTAATGATATTTAGTTCAGTGTTTATATCATATTGGGGACTTTTCTAGAATATTGAGGTGAATCTCACATCTTGATTAGATACAAACGATAATGATACTCCATGTATCCTTAACACTTATATGGTGTATATCTATGCATGTTGGTGTAATGAGAAATAATATCACATTTTAATAAAGTGTGATGTTTTTGTGAGACGATCTGAAATAATACATAGAGCATTATTTGCTCTATACGTCTTAGGAAGTTTAGTGACAATGTCCATGGTGATGTTTTCCCATTTCCATGTTGGTATGGGTAATTGTTGAATCATCCCCTTAGAATTTTGTCTTTCAGCCTTCACTTGCTGACATACCAAGAACCTTGATGTATATTCAGTAACATTCTTCTTCATATTGTCCCACAAATAGTTCTCTTTGAGATCTCGATACAACATTGTGCTCCCTGGGGGAATAGAAATGGTGGAGCTATGTGATCCATTCAGAAGCTCTTAATTTATCTATAGATTGGATGGTACAAATATTAATGACCAAAATATTACAACTCCTTCCTCATCAATTTTAATCTATGAGGATTTCTAATTTCTCACAGCTTCCACCTTCTTCTTAATTTCCTCATATTTTTTTTCTGAGAATCCTTTATTTTTTCCATGAGGGATGGTTGGGAAATAATTTGAGAAAGGAATGGTGATGCTCATTCCTTAATGATTCCCATGTCCATCCTTTTCAAAACTAATAAGGCTAGATCCTTATCAATTCTCGTCATTGATAATGTTCTAGGATCCATTATAAATAGATAATCCCCCACTTTATTCAGTTTTATAGGATGGTAGTGGATTGAGAAATCATAATCTTCGATGTGCTCTAACCATATTTTCTAGTTCATATTAAGATCCTTCTGTGTGAATATATATTTGAGGCACTTATGATCAGTATATATTTCACATGTCTCCCCATAGAGATTATGATATAAGATTCTCAATACAAAGATGGCATATTCCAACTCTAGATCATGCATGTGATAATTTTTATCATGTATTTTAATCTTCCTTGAGGTGTTAGCTATCAATATATCATTTTTCATTATTACATATCCTAATACCTTCTTTGAAATATCATTGAATACACAAAGAGTTTCCCAATTGTCAGATGTGTGAGTATTGGCGTTGTGATAATCCTCCTTTTTAACTCTTTGATGAAGTATTCACATTCACTAGTCCAAAAAACATTTTTCCCTTCTGATTCATCTTGGTTAGTGGGGTTGAAAATTATGATATGTTCTTCAAAAATTTCAGGTAATACCCATCTTGATCATAAAAAACTGAATATCTTTGTTATGTATGTTGGCAAGGTCCACTCTTGGATTGGCTTTGTCTTTGAAGGGTCCATAGATATTCCTTTACTAGTGATGACATGCCCCAAGAATGATACTTCCTCTATCAAAAACTCAAATTTACTATACATTGCATAATTCTTATCCCATTTCAAATTCTTTAGCATAGTATTAAAATTATCTTCATATTCCCCTTTACTCTTAGAGTATATCAAAATATAATCAATAAATACTACCACAAATTTTTCGAGGTAATCTATAAAGAATCTATTTATTAAGTACATGAATATTGATAGAGCATTAGTGAGTTTGAAGGGAATCACTATGAACTCATAGTGTTCATACCTCATTCAAAAGGATGTCTTGGAAATATCTTCATTCCCCGCCTTTAATTAGTGATACCTCAACTGAAGGTCCACCTTAGAGAAATACTTCGATCCATGTAGCTGATTAAATAATTCATCTATTTGTGGTAGCGGATACTTGTTCTTTATCTTGATTTTTTTATCTCATGATAATCATTGCAGAGGTGCACTGATCCATCATTCTTCTTTATAAAAAGTACTAGTGTACCCCATGGTGAGCCACTCAGGCATATAAAATCCTTGTATAAGTTCTCTTGTAACTTTTTCTTCCGTTCCTCTAACTCAATGGTGGCCATTCTATAAGGTTTCATTGATATCTGTATAGATCTTGGAATAATTTCAATTGAGAACTCAACCTATTGGTAAAGAAGTAGGCCATTAAATTCTTCATGGAACAAATCAGTGTAGTCCCTTATAATGGTCATGTCTTCGAGCATGAATCTCTCATTTTCCTCAATCATTTGAGCTAGATATGCTATCTTATAAGGAAATAATATCCACACCAAAGAAGATGAATCTAAATGATATTCATCCTCCTCCTTACACTTATATATAATTAGATGATGCCTTGGGATCTGAAGAGTGATCTCCCTTTCCTGATAGTTGATGTTGGATTTTCATAAAGATAACCAATCCAAGCCTAATATAGAAAAAAACTATACCAAAGTATGTAAGACCAGATACTATGGGTGGTTCATTCCACATACATTAACTAGGGAGGATTTATATACTTTGGATGAAATAACTGCCCTATTTTATTTTATCACATATAACTCAATATCTTTATATTTAGGGTGTGTTTGATTAATTATACTAAACATGCAAGATATGAAAGAATGTGTAGAACCAGAATCAAATAGTACGTTCGTTCTTCTTGAATGAATAAACAATGCACCTATCACCATATAATTATCCGGATCTACCTTAGCAGTAGTGATGACATAATATTTTATATTATATTTTGGCTTTGGCGGCTATATATACTGATTACCCTCGAGGACTCAAGGTTTAGTGCACCATATTTCATAATACCCTTTCTTCCTACAGTTGAATCATGGGACCATATGTGGTTCTCTCCTTTTGTACACCACATTTCCTAGATTCCTCATTTCTCTTCGACATTCATGAGTTTGGTGGTATTCTCTCTCACAATTAAAGAATTTCCTTCTCCCATTTAGGTAATTACCATAATTCCTATTCCAGAATTTTTAACATGTGACTGGTTGAGTTCTCTTTTCAACTCTATCATTATATCCTCTATCTTGAAAAACTATCCTTAGTTTCATATCTCCATAGTCGTGGGACCATTATCAAAAAACCGTCTCCGCTTTGATAGAACATGAAAAACATTTTCATAACTACAAAAGTATCTAATTTCAATAGCCTTTTGATGTATTGGTTTTAAACCACAAAAGAATATACCTATTTTTCTATAAATATTGATAAAAAACCATGAGGCGTACCTTGAAATCATTTTGAATTTTTCTTCTAGGTCATGATAGATTCATCTTCCTTTTCCTTCAACTCTTTGAATTTTCCCTACATATTTGTGTAAAGAGTATGAGGGAAATACTTTTTAAGAAACATTTTCTTAAAGTCTCCCCACTCAATCTCTTCAATTTCATCCCTCATCTTCATGTTTTTAATCAGCTCCCACCACTGATCGACCTCTCCATGTAGATGATAAATAGACATACTCACATTGTCCTTCTCATAATAGAGGATCATATAAGAGATATTGTCTATTGAGTTGACCCACTATTCCACAACTAGTGTATTAGAAGATCCACTAAATGTTGGTAGTTATTTATTTATAAAAGACTTGATAAACTAGTTTCTCCCTCTTAGGTGAAGGAGGCTGATCCACATTATTCAGGTTATTTTTAATTGTTTGAGATAACTAGGTAAGAATCACTATGTAATTTTGAACTCTAGCACCCAAGATATTGGGGATGTCATTCGGGCAATCAATGAATTTTCCCTCACATGGGTTTTGACCTAGTTTCTCCAGGTTCCCATTATTTTCTTAAATATAAAAGGTTTGAAAAAAACAAAGGTAAAAAAATTTATCAATAAACAATTCATTACTTTATGATATTAAATCTAAAGGAATATCTTGTGGTATCCCAATGTTTATCATTTTTATAAATCAAAGAATCTTGGGTACCTAAATATAATTAGTCTTATACTGAGGGTTTTAACTAATGTTCTCTAATCCAAATTTCCAAATTAACTAAACCATTATTTTATAAAAACTACAACAATGCTACTTTTCTTACATGATTATTAAATCATTTTAATGATAAAAAACATAAAAGCGTTACACAACCAGGATAAAAAAGTTTAGTGTATTGAAAAAATTAGGACCATATAAAGCATATACTTAATAAAGCATAAATTTCTTTTAATTCCATCTTATATAGCTTCTTATTTTCCCTCATTTTCTCTTTAGTACAACTATTCAACTGATTATATACAAAAAAAAGGGAAATCTAAAAGCTCAATAAGAGGATGAATAAGAGATGTGAAGCATTGTCATCAAAACATAAGAAAATGATGATCATAATAATCATGAGAAGAAGTATTATATGAAGGAAAGTAATTTGGAAATGTATAAAAATAAAACATCATGTCATAGGGGTATACTACAACATATATTGGTAAACAAAGATAACATCATGTTCACGCATAACATATGTGCCTCATCCTAACATAATCACTGTGAAAAAAGATTACATCATGTTCACACATATTTCACAGTATCTAATGAGATACATCACATTACCCAATGCATTAGAGTGATAATAATTCTTAGAACACCCATCACATCATAACATTTACATAATCATGCATTCCATATAGAACATATAACAATATTTCACATAAAATAACTCTTATAAAGGAAATGGATTTCATGAGAATTTTATAATGAATAATTTTATGAATAAAAATTGGGGTTACCAAAATAAAAAGGGAATAACATACTTGGTATAAGAATCATCAGTCTTGAGTGAAGAATAATCAATCTCAATAGAAGTAAAATAAGTGTTTTTAGAAGGAAGAGTTCTTTTGGAAAAATTTATACATTTGTTATAAAACCATATTAGAAACATGTATATCACAAAAAATAAATGGCAAGAATAAAGAAATGATATTTATGGGACATTAATGTAATATTAACATAGAAAATGTAGCGAGGGAGGGAAAACCCAAAGGAAGAGAGTTGGGTTTGAGAATCCCCTTACCTTATGTGTAAATGATTTATTCACTTTAATATCCAGGATAATCGAATTTGTTTCATTAATTAATAAATCCATAACCTATAATAAATTTATTTGATTTATTATAATTTTATTAATTATATTTATGGACATTTTTATGAGTTATAGCGTTCAATTTTATCATTTTGGAGTGTTCATTTTCTTGGTTATCAAGATCAGTTCACTTGTATACGTGAATATAAGTTCATGTAAAATGGGGATAATTATCCAGAATTGAAATTATATTTTATTAATTAAATTATAGAAGTCAAACTGGTCTTATATATCATTTTTATAAGTTATGATAATGAATAATTAAATGAAATGTTAATGATAATCATTTAGGTTCATTTGGCAGGTTTTCAATCACAATTGAGCCATTTTGTTTTATTATTTAATATTATGTATATAAGTTAGTTCTAGAACATAAAAAAGGATATAAAATATATTTTAATTTTTTTAACCATTATAATGGTTTTATGACCAACATTGAAGGTAGAAGTGAAAAATGAAAATAAATCATCCATAGTGGCGGTAAATCAACACACCATAGATGGTCTTTTCATTTTTAGATTAAAGGGAAAAGGAAAATGATTTGAAGATGAACTATTCCATTATCATCATATAATTCAATTAAATAAATGATACTGGATGTATAATTTCACTTGGATAAGTGTTAGTTATTAGAGGATAAGAAAATAAATGAAATAGGAAAGAAATTAAAAAGAAAAAGAAAGAGGATTTTACCTCTATATTTTGTCCTCCTTGAGAACCTCCTTGAGGTAATGTGTTTGGTATTTTGATGAGATCAAGGACTATTGGATGTTGGGGAGGTACTTGGGAAGACTATTGGGTAGAAATTTGGCATACTTAAAATTTTGGACGGTGTGAGGATAAGTGGTGGTTAGGGGTGGTATTTATTGGGGAGGAGAGAGGTGTTTTCTCATTATTTTATTTGTTAGTTTATTATTTTGGATAAAGGATTTAAATAGTTTAAAAATTATCACTTAATATATTATCATAATGAAGGAGTGATTTATATTTTGAGCTTACATAATACTTAAATCAATAATTACTAAATAATTCATGTATTTGGTTTTTATTTTAAATTGTCGTATTTTATTATTCACTAATAAATCTTGTATTTTAGAAAAATCCCAAAACATCACCATAACTATTTTTCAACTTGTAGAATTCAAAAACGAGATCCATTATATGATTTTTTTTATAAATATGGAAAATTTAATTTTTAATTAAAATCCTAATTTATTAGGTAAAAACTAATTTAAAAATTATAACTGATTTTATAAAACTTTGAAAATTTAATTAAGGTATCATAAAATCATATTATAATCATAAGACTACAAAAGTTTAATTTATGAATCTATTTTATGAAATATATTTTTTAACAAATTGTATTATTTATAAAATTAAAAATAAACATTTGTGTTTTTTAAAAATACAAAAACTTAATCAATAATTTCTAAAATATTTATTTACCTATAACATGATATAATTATATTGTATTATCATTTATAAGATTCATAAATTTTATTTATACGTTCATAGATGAGATCACGATTTTGTTGTCTAAATTACTATTCATAATGGTCATGTTATTTTTTGAGGGCCATATTACTATTACGAGGGATAGGTTCGTTAATTTCTAGAAATTCCTATTATTTCATTCATTATTCATTTATAATGTCTTTGTTCTGTTCTCAAAGTGATTTTATATGATTTATGCTATATGAAATAATTATTATAAGTGAATTTCCATGGATAAAATTTGGGTTTGTTACATAAATCTTGAGATATCATCAACAAATACATAAATAAATGAGTTTAAAATTAGAATTATAGTTCAAAATGGATGAAAAAGTCCATATGTATAAGGACCCAGCCTTAACCTTACATAATATTGAATTAAATGAATAATTCACATTGAGGATCTTTTCAGGTTTAGAGTTTTATTGAATTAGGACATAACTATTATATCTCAAAATATTACAAAGTAGAAACTTCTACATAGTTTCCATTTTTTTACCAAACATGAACTCTTGAAAAAAAAGAGTCATGTCTAGTTCCATGTCTAAGGCAGCATGACTTTTTATTGATCCCATCCTTGACCCTATTCCACATTATGTCCTGTGAAAACATTTCAAAAACTTGGGATGAGCATAAAAAGCTCAGTAAGGGATACACAATGAAGGAAAACTATTAGTTTTTCAAAACATCAGGAAAACCATGAATACTTTATCTTAAGTAATACTTTTCACCTTTATGAAGTAGTAAATACTCTGCATTGAAAAAAAGATCATTACTTACCCTTTTGTAACCAAAATATTACCATAAAACCCATATAAAGAAAACATAACATATAAAGGTAACTTGGGACATAAACATACTTAAATAGAATAACCATACGGTCGACTTACACACATATCACTAAATGGAATAGCCATACGGCTGACTTCCATACCCAATGCATTGGAGGTTATAACTTAACCACCCATCCTTGTATTCACGGTACCACCGGTCATTTGGTTTTTCATGTAACCACCTGTCAAATGTCCAAGTACCATTATAAAATCATAAAACATAAAACAAATAAAAAGGAAAGAAAACATTTACACATTTCAATCACAATATATCACTCACAGTAGTGCAGAAAACGTTTTTTACGTCGGTTATATATAACCGACCTGATAATCTGTGAAACGTGGTTTTTTTACGTCGGTTATTTTATAACCGACGTAAAAAATGCAGCGAGAATATTTTTAACGTCGGTTATTTTAATAACCGACGTTATAAATCGAGTGCTTTCGTTTTTTACGTCGGTTATAAATTAACCGACGTAAAAAACCAAAGCTTGGGGGTATTTTACGTCGGTTATTTAATAAAGGACATAAAAATGAGATATCAACGAGTTTTTGACGTCAGTTATTTTATAACCGATGTAAAAAACACATCTTCTGAGACCTTTTTGACGTCGGTTATTTTATAACCGACGTAACAAAACAATCTGCAGAAGTTTTTACGTCGGTTATACAATAACCGATGTAAAAAATTGTGATTTATGATGTATTATTTACGTCGGTTATTCCATAACCGACGTAAAAAACCAACACGAGGATTTTATAACATCGGTTATAAAATAACCGACGTAAAAAAAGCCATATGTGATACATTTATAACGTCGGTTAGTATAATAACCGACGTTATAAATGTAAAAAATTAGTTTATAACGTCGGTTATTAAAAAACCGACATTATAAAACATTTAAAAAATTAACAAGCCGTGTGGACTGTCATTTACGATTTTTCGATCGAACTTCTGGAGGATCATCTCTCTCGCGCGGTAAACCCTAATCGGATCGTCGATATAGCTGCGTTAAACACATTTTGCCTTCATCGTTTATCATCCTTACTCTCCTCGGATTTATCATCTCAACTCACAACACTCAAGTAAGCTTCCACGAATTTATTTCGTTCGTTTTTTTCCCCGGATAGTCTATATTTCTTTTTTGCGTTTTTTCTGTTTAAACAAGGTAAGATTCTTCCATATCCAAATACATAAAAACCCATTTGAGGTGGTAAATTGGAACAACAAGATACACATAATTAAAACAATAATACTATGAGAAAATGTTAAAGTACACCTACCTCATTCTCATACAGAACCGCTCAACACACATTTACCCTAGACGACACTTGTCACGTCATTAGTCGTCCACTTTCCCTATATGGTTCTCATAACCACACACATGGTCTTATAACCACCATCTTACCCTTTTTATAACTTCTATTGTATAAATAATTACCTACAGAACCTCAAACTCAAGCATCACAATGTACTCGTTGCTTCTATCACTCCACTGTTCTCAAACATCCACAAGAATACCATATTACATTGGCATCCAACATTCCTTGAAAATCAACTAGAATGGACATACATATACCTTCCAAACATCAACTAAATACAACTTGGTTCTTACCCAACATCTGAACCCATTCCAAAAAATGGATTTATCATTTAATAACATCAAATAGAGGTTGATTACAACACACTACATGTATTTATTTTAACTAGCTGAGGAGAGACATCACTGACCAAATCATCATAGAAACACCAAACATTACTTTTGGCATTTACCTACTTAGCTATGATACCTTCTAACTAAAGTCACATAATCACCACCTAAATTCAACTAGTTGAGTCCATACCTAACTCTATAAAATATTCCAACACCGCTCCTCCATTTCCTACAACCTTCATCATTCCTCATTTCCCTGTTAACACCTATGACATTATTACCTCAGATAACTTTTTTTAACAACACTAAGCCCAATTCAATTGATTTTCTCGATTAAACACCACATTTGTGCTCAATTCAATTTCTTATGTTTATCCTCTTTTATATGAGAATCTATTAGACATATAATGTAATGGATATTGACCTCTATGTCCCTTCGATGCATCGCTATGTCTCATGATTCCAAATAAAAATGGCTTCTGCTGAGGGGTGGGGGTGCTGTCTGGAGGGGTGGGGTGCTGTCCAGGGGGTGGGGGGGGGGGGGGGCTATCCAAAGGGTTGGGGGTGTCCATTGGGATTCCCAAGGGGGTAGGGGGTGGGGGTGGTGTCCAGGAGGGGTGGGGGTGCTGTCAAGAGGGGTGGGGGTGCTGTCAAGAGGGGTGGGGGCTGTCCAGGGGGTGGGGGGATTTGTAGAGGATTGGGGGGTGTCCAAGGGGGTAGGGGGTGGGGTGGTGTCCATAAGGGGTGGGGGTGCTGTCAAGAGAGGTGGGGGGCTGTCCGGAGGGTTGGGGGGTGTCCAGGGGGGGTCCAAGGGGGTGGGTGGGTGTGGGGGGCTGTCCAAGGGGGTGGGGGCATGTCTAGAGGGTTTTGGGGGTTGTCCGGGGGTGGGGGTGCTGTCAAGAGCGGTGGGGGGTTTTCCAGAGGGTTAGGGGGTGTCCAGGGGGGTCTAAGGGGGTGGGTGGGTGTGGGGGGCTATCTAAGGGGGTGGGGGCCTGTCCAGAGGGTTTTGGGGGTTGTCCGGGGGGTGGGGGTGATTCTCAGGTTTACTCAATTTTCTCCAATTTCCTATCAACCATGTAGGTGACATGGTTTTCTTTGATTAAATGGAATTTAAAACTTTTATATCTAATTATATTTTGTTTTAAAAAAAATATTCAAGCATATTTTTTTAAATAGCCGTAGATTTTTTTTATATTTCAAAATTGTTTTACATTCAAATTATGATTTTTTTTTCATATAAACATATATTTGTCTTATCTTAAAAGTATATATATTTTTGATATTTGTTATAGTTAATAATGAGTTGAAGTTGGATTACGGCACATCAAATGAGAAATGAATTTGAGGAAGGTGTTGATGCCTTTTTGGAATTTTCTAAACGAAATGTTCCAAGTAGTGACATTTTTTTCTGTCCATGCCTGAAATGTTTGAATATGAAGTAGTTGAAAAGTAGAGAGATAAAAGATCATCTGATTTGTCATTGTTTTAATCCGAGTTACAGCCCTTGGATTTGGCATGGTGAAACTGGACGGAATGTCACTGATGATGATGATTCGCATGATGGTAAATCCAATGGAATTGAAAAAATGATTTGCGATATTGTAGCAGAACAAATTAAGATAGAACCGACAGTTGCGCGTCTATATGGTGATGCTGAAAAACCATTATATCCTGGTTGTACATATTTTACGGTTTTTTTTTTTGCAATGTTAATATTGATTAACCTGAAGGTGAAACATGGATGGAGTGACAGAAGTTTTACAAAACTGTTACAATTGATGAAAGACATTCTTCCACAAGATAATGATCTTCCAGATTCACATTACAAAGCCAAGAAAATATTATGCCCGATGGGATTGGGATACAAGAAAATTCATTCTTATCTGAATGACTGCATTATATATAGGAAGGAATATGAATTTTTGTCAGAGTGTCCTAAATGTGGGACATCACGGTATAAGGTGAAAGAAAAATCACTAGGTGATGTAGAGATTACAAAGCTCCCTTCAAAGGTATTTTGGTATCTTCCTATAATTCATCGTTTCAAACGTTAATTTGCTAATTCACATGACGAAAAAAGGTTAAGATGGCATGCAGATGAGCGGGTATGTGATGGGAAAATAGTTCATCCAGCTGATTGTCCATAATGGATGAAATTTGATGCGCAATATTCTACATTTGGAAATGAAATTAGAAATCTCATACTAGGGTTGTGCACAGATGGAATGAATCCATACCGAATCCTTAGTAGCACACATAGTTCATGGCCTGTTTTATTGGTAATTTACAACCTCTCTCTTGAAGTTTGTATGAAGCACAAATATGTCATGTTGAGTATAATGATCTCTGGTCCAAAGCAACCCGGCAATGATATTGATGTTTACATGTCACCCTTGATCGATGATTTGAAACTGTTATGGGCTGATGGTATTAGGGTGTATGATTCTTATAAAATGTAATATTTTCAACTGCATGTAGTGATTCTATTCAATATAAATGACTTCCTAGCATATGAAAATTTATCTGGATACAGTGTTAAAGGGAATAAAGCATGTCCAATTTGAGAACAACAGACGTCATATTGTCAATTGCATCATGGGAGGAAAACAGTGTACATGGGTCATCGAAAGTTTTTGCCTATGGATCACCCTTATAGAAGACTAAAAAAGGCATTCAATGGCTCAGAAGAATTTTATACTGCTCCAAAACATTTATCCCCTGATCTGTATTTTGAGAGGGTGAAAAAACTTGATGTGACATTGGGAAAGACACAAAAATCTGGTAATGAAAGACATATTTGGAAGAAAAGGTCAATATTTTTTGAGCAACCATATTGGAGGTATCATGAAGTTAAACATAATATTGATGTCATGCACATGGAGAAGAATATCTCTGATTGTTTTATTGGAACATTGTTAGATATTAAAGGAATAAAAAAAGTAGGGTTGAATGCAATATTAGACTTACTATCAATGGGAATACGTTTGGAGTTAGCTCCCACTCCTAAAGGAAGACGAACATTTCTTCCCCCGACTTGTCATACATTATCGAAGAGGGAGAAAATTATCTTCTGTCAGTGTCTTCATGATATCAAATTGCCTCAAGGTTATTCTTCTAATATAAAAAATTTTGTCTCATTGAAGGACTTGAAGTTGATAGGTATGAAATCACATGATTGTCACGTCATGATGCAACAAATTCTACCAGTTGCATTGCGTGGAATATTGCCCATTCGTGTCAGAAAGACTATAATGAAGTTGTGTTATATTTTCAATTCAATTTGTAACAAGGTGATTGATGTGAATGCTTTGAACATTTGGGAAAAGGATGCAATTATTATACTTCGTCAATTGGAAATGTATTTTCCTCCAACTTTTTTTGATATAATGGTGCATTGGATGATTCATCTTGTTCAAGAAATAAAGCTTTGTGGACCTGTATATCTTCATTGGATGTATCCTTTTGAAAGTTATATGAAAATATTAAAGGGGTATGTTAAAAATCCATATCGACCTGAAGCCTCCATTATTGAAAAGTATATTTATGAGGAGGTAGCAGAGTTTTGTACGGGCTACTTGGTTGTGGCGCAACACATAGGTTTGCCTCCATCTCGCCATGAATGAGTTAATAATGAGGGAAAGGGGATTCGTGGCTTGAAATTCAAATCATTGTCAGCTGAACAGATGAAGAAGTTAGAATCATACATCTTGAATAACATAGAAGATTCTCAACCGTATATCACATTGCATATTAATGAGTTGAAACAATGTCATCCAAGGAAGAAAGAAATGTGTATTTTGAATGAGCACAAATTTTTTTTGTCATGGATTAAAAAGACTTTGCTTGGTAGATCAGATGTATCAGAAAAATTAAAATGGATAGTGGGTGGTCCATGTTTAAATGTGATAACATGGTCCGGTTATGACATTAATGGTTATACATTTCATACGAAAGCTCAGGACAACAGAAGTGCAGTTCAAAATAGTGGTGTATTGGTGTTTGCAGAAGCAATGCATTTTTCGAGTGCTAAGGACAAAAACCCAATTTCTGCATCAAGTGCATATTATGGAGTGATTGAAGACATATGGTAGGTTGATTACTTTAAAATCAAAGTTACTATTTTTAACTGTAAATGGTTTATCGGTAACAATAGTGTCAGAGATGATGAATTTGGAATGACACTTGTTAATCTGAATAGATTAGAAGACGCAACTGATTATTTTATAATGGAAACACATGCAAAATGAATTTTCTATGTAGTAGATCAATCAGATATGTAGTGGGCTGTTGTTTTACAAGGGAAAAAACAATATGTTGGTGAGGATGAACTTGATGAAGATGCTGATTTATGTGAGATCCCTACTTCCATGGAAAGATTAACAGAACATAATGATGAACATGTTGAAGACATGGTTTGTGCCATAAGGAATGATCACGAAGAAGGAATTTGGGAAAACAATCCATTTTTACATTCCTAAAATTATAGGTAACATATGTTCATTTCTTGTTTTCATTTATTTTTTTCATAAATGTTAGATATTGTAAGTTTTTTATTTATTAAAACATGTTTTAAAACAAAATAAGTATAAGTTTTTGTTTGTTTTAAGTTTTTTTTTTAGTTTAATTTATCATTATATAACCATTAAATGAATTATATATCTATTATTTTTGTTCAGTGACAATTACTTTACCATGTTTACCATGTTTACCATGTTTACCAAGTTTACCATCTTGACCATATTTACCATCTTTACCATCTTTACCATCTTTTACATTGTTTAACATGCTTACCATATTACCAATGTTTAATATTATGTAACTTAGTACACTTTTCTATTTTCTGATTACAGTAGTATTAAAATATTTGAATTTGTATATTTGTGAACTGAAGTTTATTTTTTTGATTTGAAGGTTAATGACAAATCATTCAGTTGATCAACCACATGATCTTGGAGATGAGCATATTGCTGGTCATACCTCTGGGGATGAACATTCACATGCTCCTATTACGACAAAGAGTTCAAAGGTTTGTAAACGTGGGTGCACACATTTACCAAAATTATCAGTTGCCCGTACGCAGGATCAGAGGATAGTCGTTGAGTTTGATGATGATGATATTCCTAGAGGTCCAAATGCGAAAGATTTTAAGAGTTTTGTAGAAACTCAGGCCAAGAGAAAAGTAAGCATTCTGTATGATGACTGGAGAAGTGTGGATAAAGAGATAATCTCTCAGTTGTGGGAGACGATTTTGGTAAGATCTTTTGTCATTGTTTGACTATTATTTTAATGTTTCTAGTATATATAATATGTTTAACCTCTTCTTTATCAGATGAAATTTGATATTCCTGACACTGGAGGAGTCAGGAAGAAATGCTTATCGTTGGATTCTAGGAGATGGAGGGATTTCAAATCAACCCTCTCATATGATTTCATTTATGGTCATAAAAGTCATGACAATCCATGTCGTATGTATCATTTTATAGATGAAGACACATGGAAAAAGTTTTTTGAAAGTAGAAGAAAAGAGTCATTTATGGTAAGGGCAATGTAAACTTTTTTAAACTTTCATATATAAATGATTTTATTAATGTTTTGTTAATGATTTCTTATTCTTAAATTACAGCAAACAAGGAAATCTCATCAGGAGATCCAATCTAAAAATGTATACCCTCATATTTTATCTCGGGGAGGGTATGCATTATTGGAAGAACAAATGATGGCGGAAAAATTTCAACAACTAAGAGCAGAGTCTTCAAGCTCTAGAGAGGTGGCCCCTCCATCCCCTCCATCTAGACATGAAAAATGGAAGAGATCTCGGAAGGGAAAAAAGGGAAATATCTTTCGGATGAATCGAGAATCGTAGCTGAGAGGATTGTAAGATATTTATTTTATTTATTTAAGTTAAATATTCTCTTCATATATTTTCAATAATTACATAAATGTTCAAATAATTAATACAGGACTCTCTTGAGGAGCAGAGTTCACAGGGGACATTTACAGCTAATGGGAGGGAAGATATTTTATCTACAGCATTGGGAAGGCCCGAACATCTTAGTCGTGTAAGAGGATATCTGGCAGGTGTATCGGTAAGAAAAGTGTTGACACGTTCTTCAAATTCTAATGTTGAGGGGGTTTATAAAAAAAATAAAATCCTTGGAGGCTGAAGTTCAAAATATTAATGCGACGATGGAGGACAAGATCAGAGCGTCGGTGCAGTCTATGTTTGCAGAAATGCAAAGATAATTTCAGACTGCAGCTCCCACTCCTCCACCTCCCCATGCAGACCCCATTATTTATCCTCCACCTCCGCCGGTAGCTTCCACTCCCCCACCTCAGCCTGTGGACCCCATTTCTTATCCTGCTCCTCCTCCGTAGCTTCCTACTTATTGCGAGTTGTATGTTGATGATTCTCAACATCATATAGTAGCATATGGGTTGGTATATTGTATAGGAGATACAGTTCATCATCAAAAATTAGTGGTCAAGAATCAGAGGGTCACTGTATAGGATATTATAGATAGATCAGCTAGGGTACCAATACCTGCAGATGAGGTGGCGATAGTTGGACAGAGTATCGGCCATTTTTTAATTTGGCCATCCAGACTTCTTTGACTCATTACCATAGAGTTATGAATGTTATATCTTTTATTTTATTTTTTTATTAAAGTTGTTTTATCATTTGAAAACTAATATATTTTTCAATTTATTTTTACAGGAATACTTCAAAGGTAATGAAATACTATATAGACAACAACAAAGGAAAATGGATATGACATCAGATACAGATTCTAGTAGTCTTGACAGATTGTCAAGATATTCAAATTTGTTGGTGGGTCATTATGAGTTTCCAATGGAAGCTCATATTTGTGGACGTGAAATAAATGTGGGGATTATGAAATGTGATATCATGGAGTTTGTTACTAGAGATAAGTTGGGAATCAACATGGTGGAAATTTTTCCCATGTAATTCTTAACACCTTTTCCCTACGTTATATTTATTAAAAATTTATACTTATGTATGTTTTGTATTAGGTATCTTTATAAAATTTGTTAGAGGAATGAGCTGATAGATGTATATGGATTCATGGACCCAAAATTGATTTCCCCTGAAGCATGTGCATTGAATGAGGAACAAAGAATGGTTTATATTCCTGAAAGACTTGAAAAGAATATAGTCACACAATGTTGGATGATGCGTTTTTGTGAGAGGTATGAAACACATTTCTCTCAGATAGTTAATTATCTTTTAACATAAAAACCCACTAATGTTAAATTTTCTTTTATCAGTGATCATTGGATGTTAGGGGCTTTTTTCCCAAGGGAGAATGCACTTTATTGGATATGATCTGTCCATGATGATGTGTGGGAAAGTTGTAAGAATATATTGGAAAAGTAAGTTTCAATTTATGAATAGTTTTATATATTATAATGAATTTTAAATTTACCCCATTCATATTATTTTCTAACAGTGAATGGGCCTACTTTCGAAAAAACACAAAGAAAAAGAGTGCAAAGATCAAATATGTAAAGGCGAAGGTAAATATCAATTTATAATTTTTGATTTTTGATTTATTACATAAAAATAATATATTGAATTTACACTCATTCAAACAGAATTGTCATGAACAACAAGGCATCATTGAATGCGGATATTATATGTTAAGATTTATGTATGAAATAATAACAACTGGGACAGTTTTGAATTTTTACCTGGTACGATTTCTTCTTAAACATTGCCATAATATTTCAATTTGATTTATTCATTATACACGTTAACAACTTTCCTTTTCATTTGTAGCTTTTTGATGAACCTCAACCCTATACTGCTGAAGACATCAAACACTTACAAGTGGAGTGGTCAAATTATTTTACAGGTGTGATTAAATTTTATTTGTTTGTAATGTAAAATGTAATTTTGAATATTGTCGTTGTAATTGTTTATTTGGTAGTTGTTTAGGTTGTATTTTGTTTTTTTGAAGTTGACAGTGTAATATTTGAATGTTATATATGTGAATGTTTAATTTTGCTCTACTTCTTGTTTGTTCTACTTATGATGGTTTTTCTGGTATGGATTTTGGTCTGTGGGGAGGGGTTCCAAGGGTGTGGGGGGGTGTTCAGTGGGGTTGGGGGGTGTCCAGGGGTCTGGGAGTGCTGTCCGGTGGTGTGGGGGAAGACCAGGGGGTGGGAGGGCTGTCCAGGGGTGTGGGAGGGTTTTCCAGGGGGTGAGGGGTATACATGAGGGGGGGTCCAAGGGTGTTTGGGGCTTTCCAGGGGTGTGGTGGGGGGCTCCAATGGGGTGGGGATATCAAGTGGGGTGAGGGGGTGGTGTTCAGGAGGGTGAGGTTGTCGAGGGGTGTTTGGGGCTGTCCAGGGGGGTCGGGGGGCAGTCTAGGGGTGTGGTGGGTGCTCCAATGGGGTGGGGGAGGGCTGTCCAAGGGGTATACATGAGGTTGGGGAGGGGTTCCAAGGGTGTGGGAGTGTCTGGTATGGATTTTGGTCTGTGGGAGGGTTCCAAGTGTGTGGGGGTGTGTTCAGTGGGGTTGAGGGTGTCCAGGGGTCTGGGAGGGCTGTCCGGTGGGGTGGGAGGGTTGTCCAGGGTTGTGGGAGGGCTGTCCAGGGGGTGGGGGGTATACATGAGGGTGGGGGGGTTGTCCAGGGGTGTTTGGGCTTTCCAGGGGTGTGGTGGGGGATCCAATGGGGTGGGGGCTGTCAAGTGGGGTGAGGGGGTGCTGTTCATGAGGGTGGGGTTGTCGAGGGGTGTTTGGGGATGTCTAGGGGGTCGGGGGGGCAGTCCAGGGGTGTGGTGGGGGCTCCAATGGGGTGGGGGAGGGCTGTCCAAGGGGTATACATGAGGGTGGGAGGGGTTCCGAAGGGTGTGGGGGTGTCTGGTATGGATTTTTGATCTGTGGGGAGGGGTTCCAAGGTGTGGGGGTGTGTTCAGTGGGGTTGGGGGGTGTCCAGGGGTCTGGGAGGGCTGTTCCGGTGGGGTGGGAGGGCTGTCCAGGGGTCTAGGAGGGCTATCCAGGGGGTGGGGGGTATACATGAGGGTGGGGGGGGGGTGGTTGTCCAGGGGTTTTGGGGCTTTCCAGGGGTGTGGTGGGGGCTGCCAAGTGGGGTGAGGGGTGATGTTCAGGAGGGTGGGGTTGTCGAGGGGTGTTTGGGGCTGTCCAGGGGGTCGGGGGGCAGTCCAGGGGTGTGGTGGGGGCTCCAATGGGGTGGGGGAAGGCTGTTCCAGGGGGTATACATGAGGGTGGGCACCAAAATGGGGTGGGGGAGGGGCTGTCTATGGGGTATACATGAGGGTGGGGGCTGTCTAGTGGGGTAAGTTTTATATGTTATCAATGTAAATGTTTAATTTTGATCTCTTCTGTTTTTGTGGTACGATTTCTGGATTTGTTTTCAGGTTTATTCTGGGGGAGAGAAGATGACTGCATTCCATTTTTTAAAAAAAAAATTGGTTTATCACGTAGTTTATTTCATAACCGACATGATAAAAGGCCTGGGAAATGGTTTATCATGTCGGTTTTTAAATAACCGATATGCTAAAAGGCATGGGAAATGGTTTATCATGTCGGTTATTAAATAACAAACATGCTAAAAGGCCTGGGAAATGGTTTATCACTTCGGTTATTTATTAACCGACGTGAGAACCCCCCCCCCCGGACTATTTTATCACGTCGGTTATATAATAATCGACGTGATAAACCTTTTCCCAGAAGTTTATCACGTCAGTTAATTAAAAACCGACATGAAACACAGGGGGGGCTTGGTATATAACGTCGATTATTATATAACTGATGTGATAAACCCCCCGCCCGCCAGTTTATCATGGCGGTTATAAAATAACCGACATTCTAAACCAGTCGAGGGGGGGGGGGGGTTTCTCATGTCGGTTATTTATTAACCGACGTGATAAACTATTTCCTAGGCCTTTATTCACGTCGTTTATGAAATAACCGACATTATAATCCCTTCCCGTTTTCTCTATCAAGTCAGTTATAAAATAACCGACGTGATAAACATCGCGATATTATGTTTTTGATTTCTTTTTTTAAATAATCGACGTAAAAAATGTTATTTATAACGTCGCCCGTATTAACGTCAGCTAGAAACTGACGTAAAAAATGACAATAACCGACGTAAAAAACGTTTTCTGCACTAGTGTCAAATATATTGACATAAAAAATCCATTATCAAAACCATTTTCAATACCAAAATACATAAAAGAGTATATGGTATTTATTTTCTTTTAAAAACATTACGGCTTGTTGAGGAAGCCAAAGATCAAATAATACTCCCAGCGGTGGAAAAGGTCATTGTCACCACTTACGTTAAAAGGAACATTCTATTTGTCATTTAGTAAAACGCTTCATAGAAAAATATTCCTTTTGAAAAGTCAATGGTGTTTATACAACATATAAAAGAAAGTCATGTATTAAAAAAATATGCCTCAATGAAAGGAGATTGAGACGAAGTCCCTTACCTCATGTCCGAATTGACTTGATCATTCTTTAATCTCCTGAATAATAAACTAAAGTTAAGTTATACTTGCTTAAGAAACTTTTTCAAGTTTATTATTCCTTTTAATATCACTTATTACCATTTTTATAATAATTATGTAATCATTTAAGTTAATAATGTTCATTTTGTCAATATTTGGTAGTTGAGTCAAAAATGGACTTCTTATAATTACATGTTGTTCATGTGGTCAAAGGTTCATTATATCCAGAATGATATTAATTATTTGGATATCATATATATTGTATATATCTTTAATATACATGTATTTATAATTGTACATAACATTTAGAGGTAAGAAATGAAATGCACCGTTCATGGAGATGGTAAACCGTACGTATGCATGGACGCTACTTCCAATTCTATTTCAAATTTAATGGAATTAAAACATAGTGATAAATAGTATTATTATAATTCCAGTATTTTATCATATATAATATCATTAAATCTATCCTTTATACATACCACATATGGTATGCACATATGGTATGAACGAGTCATATCACTTTGAGGGGGCGGTAGTCCGCACTTCCTCAAATGAAATTATCACGTTTACCCATAATGGAAACCATAAAGGTATGATATAAATGGAAATTATAGAAGCATAAAAAAAACATAAAAATAATATATATCATATATAAATACAGTCTCATCATAATGGCCACCATGAGAGGCGGTTGGAGATATTTGAACAATCATCGTTTCGTGAGGTGTTAGTTTTCTATCCACAGGAACATTATGTTCTTCATCCATTAGATGCAGGTGTGTGTAAGTATAGTTCGAATACTTCTCATAAAAACATTATAGTATATTGAGAATACTGTTTTTGTTACAAAATAAAGGAATAAAAAGAGTTAAGGGTTGGATAAGTAAAATAAAAGAAAACAATTTAAGAGAAATCATTACCATTAATTTTGGTAACTCCCTTTGGTTTGAACCAAAGGGCTTCTTGAAGTGCCTTCTGCCTAAGGTAAGTCTTCTAGGAGGAGGAGAGGGATGTAGGGAGCTTAATTGGGCAGAGTTTGGATGAGCAAAAAGGCTTGAGAGGTGTGAGGAATTGGTTAGAAGTGGTATCCTTTTATAAGGGGGAGGAGGGGCTCTTTAGGAAAGTGTGATAATATTATTTTATTATATAATGATATTCGGTTTCTAAAGGTACAAAAGTCATTAAAGTCGAAGATAATATGACTCATAGTCGAAATAATTTCATCAAAAAGTAATTGGATAGGTTTTGGATGTTATTTTAATATTTATAATCTTATTTATTTAAATATTTTATTAATGAGGTAAATACTACATCATTATTGTGTCATAAATAATTTTATTTATGTGATGTCTAAAAATTATAACATAAATAACATCATGTAGGAAATAATTTTAGATTTCCAATTAATATTTATGGTCGAAAATATAATTTATATAACACTATATAGAAATTAATTTACTAAAAGATTTTTGTTTATGTCATTTTTGCCTTTACATTAAATTAATTAATATAAAGTGTCATTATCGTTCATAAGTGGCTCCATGGGGTCCCAAAATAGACCCAAAGATGACCATGGTTGGACATTACTCATCTAATAAGGGTAGAATAATTGTTAAGGTAAATTTTGAATTATTATAATATTCTTTAACCTTGAATTACCCTATTTACCTTTAACCGCTGTAAATAAAAGTCAAAAGTTACTATTCACCACAAATTATTTTCATCTTATTGAACAACGTTTTAATTCTTATTAAAAACCATATATGGAGGATTTTCGAAATTCAATTAACAGAAGTGGTAAAATTTTATTTAAATGAAAAGGTCAGTTTTTTAACTACTACTAAGTGGTTTCACTATTCATCAAAAATTGACTTTTTTTAGAAAAATACCAAAAATTCAGCCTAAAATTTATTTGATATTCCAAATTCAAAAATGATGTCTATTTTTCAAAATTAAAAACATCGAAATGGAATTAATCAATTTAAAATTAATTTCTGTTGTTAAAACAAATAGCGTGTTTTTAAGAAATAATAAATATCAAAAGATTGACACTTGTTTATGTCCAATTTCAAAGTGAAATTAATTCTAATGACCAACATTGGATTAAATGGTAAAAATATCTTCTAATTACACTTTAAAAACAATTAAAAAGATAATTTAACCATATAAATAAATTATATTAAAAGTCACTTTTGAATTAAAATACAATATTTTCCACTATTCATTAAAAAATGATCTTTATCCGAAAATACCAAAAAATTACCCAAAGTAAAATTTGATGTCCCAAATCTAAAGAAGAGTTTTATTTGGTCAAATAGAATATATAAAAATGACCAAAACTAGATTTAATGAGGGTTCACCATTAAAAGGCGGTAAATCGACCTTTTAATGTAAATTATGCTTAAAATTAGATTCATTCATATTTTAAGCCTCTAAATTTTATTGGATAAATGTAAAGACATTTAAAAAACATGTATAATCATATTGTAGTAAGTTTTTTTCATTCCTGCCAATACAACATCTAGGAGTTAACTACCATTTAAAATTATAATATTATATTATTAGTGTGTTATTTAAGATTTCAAAGAAACCCATTGTTGAGTATTAGGTATGCTATCAAACATAGCAACCCCTTTAAAGTAAAATTTATATTTAATTCCAAAATATTAATAAATATGAAATATATCTTATTCTTTATTTACCTGGGATGTTACATCCTTCCCCCCTTTTTGTGAATTGTGTCCTCGTAATTTTACTTATCAAAGTAAGTGGGGGTATTTATCCCTCATAGAATTTTCAGATTCCCACGTTGCCTTTTCAACCATATGGTTTTTCAAAAAAACCTTTACCTGGTGAATTACCTTATTCCGAAAAACTTTCTCTCTATGGTCATGAATCGGAACTGGTTTTTCTTCATAAGAGACATTCTCTTCCAACTGAACTACCTATGGGCCCAAAAACATGAGATGGATCTGGCATATACTTTCTCAACATCGAAACATGAAGAACACTGTGTACCTGGGAAAAAATTTGAGGTAAATCCACTATGTATGCCACTGATCCAACTTTCTCCAGAATTTCATAAGGTCCAATGAACCTTAGACTCAACTTTCCCATCATACCAAAATGCGTCACACTTTTCCATGGAGAAACTTTGAGAAAGACATGATCACCTACCTCAAAAGAAAGATCCTTCCTCCGGTTATCTGCATAAATTTTCTATCTACTCTGCGTTTTTTCTCATTTTCTTCTGAATCAACTGGACATTCTATGCCATCTCTTCTACCAATTATGGTCCCATCAGCTTACCACTTCATCCCGAAAAGATGGAGTTCGACAATGCTTTCCATATAATGCCTAAAGTGGAGCCATCTGTATACAAGAATGAAAATTATTATTATATGAAAATTCAACCAAAGAAAGATGTTGGTCCCAAAATCCCTGGTAATCCAGTGAATAGGCATGTAGCATATCCTCTAAGGTCTGAATTGTTCGTTCTAACTGCCCATCTAATTGCGGATGAAAAGTTGTACTAAAATTTAATTCATTACACAATGACTTCTGAAGGCCTTTCCAAAAGTTAGAAGTAATCCTGGGAACACGATCAGATACAATGGAGAGGAGAACTCCATGCAATCTGAATATCTCTGTAACATACAACTGAGCAAGTTGATCTAGAGACAAAGTATCTCGAATAGGAAGGAAATGAGAAGATTTTGTCAATCGATCAACAATAACCCAGATTGAATTACTACCTCGAGATGTCTTTGGTAATCCCACAATGAAGTCCATGGATATATTTTCCCATTACCACTCTTGCACCGATAAAGGCTGAGTCATTCCTTTTGATAACTACCGCTCTGATTTAACCTGCGACAAGTCAAACACTTCACAGTAAAATCAGCAATATCACTTTTCATTCCATCCCACCAATAATACACCCAAAGATCTCTGTACATCTTAGTACTGCTAGGATGAACTGAAAAAGGAGAACTATGAGCTTCACATAACAACTCATTTTTAAAATGTGAATAATAAGTAACACTTAATCTCATTCCAAACCTCAAAACACAATCATCATCAGTGTTAAATTCAAGAAACTTACCCTTCTGAACCAACTCTACCTTTTTCTGTAACTCACTGTCTTTTTTTTGCGCTTGCTTTATTCTGTCCGATAGAGATGATCTCACTGACACCTATTACAAAATAGAAGAATTTCCTGCACCAACAACTTCTATGCCTAAGTTCATAAAATCAAAAACTAAGGGATCTTGTTCCAAATGTAACATAGTTAATGAAGCATTACTTTTTCGACTCAAAGCATCATCCACTTTATTTTCTTTTCCCAGATGGTAATGGGTCGTGTAATCATAATATTTGATTAATTCTAACCATATCCTCTGTTTCATGTTCAATTATTTTTGAGTGAATATATACTTCAAACTTTTGTGATTAGTATATATTTCACACTTCACTCTATACAAATGATGCCTCCAAATTATTAAAGCAAAAACAACAACAGCTAATTCCAAATCATATGTAGGGTAATTTAACTCATGGGGTTTCAACTGACATGAATAATAAGAAATTACCTGATCATTCGGCATAAGGACACAACCAATTCCTTTCAACGAATCATCACTATAGATAACAAAGTCACCATTTCTGTAAGGCAGTTCTAAAACTGGAGCATTCACCAATATTCTTTTCAATTCCAAAAAAAATCATCACATTATTTTGTCCAAATGAACTTAACACCATTTAGAGTTAACTTAGTCATTGGACTAGACAACCATGAAATATTTTCAACAAACCTCTTGTAATAACCTGCCAAACCAAGAAAACTACAAATCTCAGTTATATTTGTGGGTCATGGCCATTCTTCAAAAACTTTTTTTATAGGATCTATAGTTATGCCATTTTTTGAAACAATGTGACCAAGGAAAGAAATTTTTTGTAACCAAAACTTACACTTTATGAATTTCCCAAATAGTTTCTTTTATTTTAAGGTTTGCAAGACAACATTTAAATGACATTAATGTTCCTCCTTACTTTTTGAATGAACCAAAATATCATCAATGAACACAACCAAAAAATTATCCAAGAACTCACGAAAAATTATATTCATAAGATACATGAATACAACAGGTGAATTGTTTAACCCAAAAGGCATAACTACAAATTCATAATGGCCATATCTAGTACGAAACACAGACTTTGGAACATCTTCTTCCTTTACTTTCAAATGATGGTACCCCGACCTCAAATCAATCTTCGAAAAATTCTGAGCTCCCTAGAGCTGATCAAAAAAATCATCGATATAAGGAAAAGGATACTTATTTTTAACAGTGATGTTTTTAAATGATCTATAATCAATGTAAAGTCTCATTGAACTGTCTTTATTTTTTTTAAAAAAATACAGGAGCACCCCATGGTGATGTTCTAGGCTGAATGAAACATTTATCTAATAACTCCCGCATTTTCTTCTTTAACTCTAAAAGTTCAATTTAAGCCATTCAATAAGGGGGTTTTGAAATTGGATTAGCATCATTAAATAAGTAAACAATAAATTAAACTTCCTGATCATGTATTATACCAGGCAACTCATCAGGAAAAAATCAAGGTACTCATTTACCACTGACACATCATTAATCTGAATAGTTCCTTTATTTTCAACAATATGTGCAGGGTAACATTCATTTCCATATTTTACTAGTTTCTCAGCTTCCAGATATGTTATCAAAATCAAGGGTCCATTCTTGTACACAAACTGTAAATATTTCTAAAATGAAACCTCTTTAGCTCTGCAGTCAATCTTAGCATGATAAATAAATAGCAAATCCATTCCCAAAAATAACATCAAACTATAATAGAGTCAATACAATAAGGTTTTCAGGTAGGGTCATTACGCACACAAGGACAAGAAGGTTCTTATAATTTCTTTTTATCTCAAAAATTCCTCTAGGTGTTTTTACCATAAGTTCAGTATTCATATAATGATATGGAATTCCCAATTTACTAGAAAACTTATCAGAAATGAAAGAGTATGTAGACCCTGAATCAAACAACACATTGGAATAATCTGAACAAACAAATAGTATACCTGATACTACTTCATTCGATGGCCCAAAATCTTCTGAAGTAGTTGCAAAGGATTTCACCACCCCTTTCTTCTTGTAGTCTGGATGCTTTCCTTCAGTTGAGTTCTTCTCTGGACACTCATTTGTATAATGACCCAGCTCATTACACTTAAAACATCTTACTGATGGCTATTCATTTCCTGCTTGATCATCTTCCTTACAGTTACGAGCAATATGACCAGACTTTGATAAACATTCTCTAGGATGGTTTTTACCACACTTCTCACAAGTTGGGTATTTAATTTTCTTACCTCTAGGATTCTTTGATGAATTCTTTCCCTTTGCCTGCCAACTGGACCTCTTATTCTATTGTTTGACAATGAACACCTGATCATCATCAAACTCTATTTCCACATTCTCCGCACATCAAACAAGTTTTTCATAACTTTTGAACTCACGAGAGGCTAATGCTCATCGATATCGTGGCTTCAATCCTGAGTAAAATCGATTTATCTTACTATCAAGATCTCGAATGAAATATAGTGCATACCTTGCCAGTCGAGTGAACTTTGCTTGATAAGCAGCCACTGAGTCATCCTCCTGCCTCAATTCTAGGAATTTGTTTCCATCCTAAGATGAACCAACTTAGGAAAATATTTATTATGAAACATACCTTTGAATTCATCCCAATCAAGAGCATAAATCTCCTCACTATCCCTAATATTTTTCACCATTGACCACCACTGATCAGCTTCACCTTCAAAACGGAAAACAATAAGACTAACCTTTTGAAGTTATGAACACCTCATAACATCGAAAATCTTCTCGAGTCCTTTAATCCACCCTTTAGCTAGAACAGAGCCAGATGATCCTCTGAATGAAGGGGGATGTTGCATCATGAAATTCTCCACTACTGACATGTTCCTCTATGGTTGATCTGGCTGATCTCGTGCATGTATACCACCACTATTTATAACCTGAGTCAATTGTGACATCACTGCAACAAACTGTTCAATTCCGATTCCGACCATCTCAGGTTGCTGATTTGGAAGGTTGTCTTCCTCCTCATGTCGTCCCAATACAGCTTCCCTATTTCCTCTGCGGAAAACCATTCTGAACACATAAATATCTTAGGCGAAACAACATGGTAATCTTTAAATGCTATATCATTTCAAAATCACAATAAATTAATTTATGGACATTTATTTAACAATACCCTAACTCCTAATGTTATCTAAACCGACCTCTGATACCAACTATAAGGACCCAGCCTTAAACCATACATAATATTGAGTTAAATGAATAATTCACATTGAGGATCTTTTAAGGTTTAGAGTTTTATAGAATTAGGACATAACTATTACATCTAAAAATATTACAAAGTAGACACTTCTACACAGTTTCCATTTTTTTTACAAAACATGAACTCTTGAAAAAAAGCGTCATGTCTAGTTCCATGTCTACGACAACATGACTTTTCCTTGATCCCATCCTTGACCCTATTCCATATTATGTCCTGTGAAAACATTTCAAAAACGTGGGATGAGCATAGAAATCTCAGTAAGGGATACACAAAGAAGGAAAACTGTTAGTTTTTCAAAAAATCAGGTAAACCACAAATACTTTATCATAAGTAATAATTTTCACCATTATGAAGTAGTAAATACTCTTCACTGAATAAAATATCATTACTTACCATTTCATAACCAAAATATTACCATAAAACCCATATAAAGAACATGTAACATATAAAGGTAACTTGGTACATAAACATACGTAAATGGAATAACCATACGGTCGACTTCCACACATATCACTAGATGGAACATCCATGTGACCGACTTCTATACCCAATGCATTGGAGGTTATAACGTAACCACCCATCCTTGTATTCACGGTACCACCCATCATTTGGTTTATCACGTAACCACCTGTCAAATGTCCAAGTACCATTATAAAATCATAAGACATAAAAAAAAATATAAAGGAAAGAAACAATTTCCACATTTCAATCACAATATATCACTATAATATATTTTCATAACAAATCCATTATCAAAACCATTTTCAATACCAAAAATACATAAAAGAATATATGGTATTTATTTTCTTTTAAAAACATTACGTCTTGTTGAGGAATCCAAAGATCAAATAATACTCACGGTGGTAGAAAATGTCATTGTCACCACTTAAGTTAAAAGGAACGTTATTTTTTTCATTTAGTAAAATGCTTCGTAAAAAAAGATTCCTTCTGAAAAGTCAAGGGTGTTTATACATCGTAAAAGGTAAGTCGTGTATTAAAAAAAATATGCCTCAATGAAAGGATATTGAGATGAAGTCCCTTACCTCGTGTCCGACTTGACTCGATCATTCTTTAATCTTTTGAATAATAAACTAAAGTTAATTTATACTTTCTTAAGAACCTTTTTCAAGGTTATTATTCCTTTTATATCACTTATTACCATCTTATAAACATTATGTAATCATTTAAGTTAATAATGTTTGTTTTGTCGATATTTGGTACTTGAGTCAAAAATAGACTTCTTATCACTACATGTCGTTCATGTGGTCAAAGGTTCATTATATCCAGAATGATATTCATTATTTGGATATCATATATATCGTATATATCCAGTATATACACGTATTTATAATTGTACATAACATTTAGAGGTAAGAAATGAAATGCACCGTTCATGGAGACGGTAAGCCGTATGTACGCATGAACACTACTTCCATTTCTATTTCATATTTAATGGAATTAAAAAGTAATGATACATAGTAGTATTTTAATTCCAGTATTTTATCATATATAATATGATTAAATCTATCCTTTATATTTACCACATATGGTATGAATGAGTCATATCGCATTGAGGGGGCGGTAGTCCACACTTCCTCAAATGAAATTATCGGGTTTACCCATAATGGAAACCATAAAGGTATACTATAAATGGAAATTACAGAAGCAAAAAAGAAAACATAAAAATAATATATATCATATATAAATACAGTTCCATCATAATTTCTACCATGAGAGGCGGTTGGATATATTTGAACAATCATCGTTTCGTGAGGCGTTAGTTTTCCTTCCACAGAAACATTATGTTCTTCATCCATTATATGGAGGTGTGTGTAAGTGTAGTTGAAATCCTTCTCATAAAAAATCATAGTATATTTATTATACTGGTGTTGTTACGAAAGAAAGTAATAAAAATTGTTTAGGGGTTGGAGAAGTAAAATAAAATAAAACAATTTAAGAGAAATCGTTACCTTTAATTTGGGTAACTCCCTTTGGTTTGAACCAAAGGACTTCTTGAAGTTCCTTCTACCTAAGGTAAGGCTTATAGGAGGATTAGAGGGATGTAGGGAGCTTAATTGGGCAGAGGATGGATGATCCAAAAGGCTTGATAGGTGTGAGGAATTGGTTTGAAGTGGTCTCCTTTTATAAGGGGGAGGGGGGGCTCTTTAGGAAAGTGTGATAATATTATTTTATTATATAATGATATTCGGTTTCTAAAGGTCTAAAAATCATTAACGTAGAAGATAAGATGACTCATATTCGAAATAATATCATCCAATAGGAATTGGATAGGTTTTGGATGTTATTTTAATATTTATAATCTTATTTATTTAAATCTTTTATTAATGAGGTAAATACTACATCATTATTGTGTCATAAATAATTTAATTTATGTGATGTCTAACAATTATAAAAAAATACCATGATGTATAAAATATTTTTATATTTCCAATGAATATTTATAGTCGAAAATATAATTTATATAACACTATATAGAAATTAATTTACTAAAATATTTTTGTTTATGTCATTTTTTCCATTCCATTAAATTAATTAATCTAAAGTATCATTATCTTTCATAAGTGGCTCCATGGGGTCCCAAATTAGACACAAAGATTCCCATGGTCAGCCATTACTCATCCAATAGGGCTAGAATAAGTGTTAAGGTAAATTTTGAATTGTTATAATATTCTTGTAATCTTGAATTACCTTGTTTACCTTTAACCGCGGTAAATAAAAGTCAAAATCTACTATTCAACAAAAATTATTTTCATCTTATTGAGCCACATTTTACTTCTTGATAACAACCATTTATGTCAGATTTTATAAATTCAATTCATAGAAGCGGTAAAATTTCATTTAAATGAAAAAGGTAGTTTTTTTAACTACTACTATGTGGTTTCACTATTCATCAAAAATTGAAGTTTATCAGAAAAATACCAAAAATTCAGCCTAAGATTTATTTGATATTCTGAATTAAAAAATGATGCATATTTTTATAAATTCAAAACATAGAATTGTCATTAATTAATTTAAAATTATTTTCTGTTGTTAAAATAAATAGCGTGTTTTTAAGAAACAATTAC
This sequence comes from Viscum album, assembly GCA_963277665.1. NCBI lineage: Eukaryota > Viridiplantae > Streptophyta > Magnoliopsida > Santalales > Viscaceae > Viscum > Viscum album. Next base: position 59,106,126 of record OY728123.1, read on the forward strand.
TATCAAAAGATTGACACTTGTTTATGTCCAATTTCACTGTGAAATTAATTCCAATGACTAAAATTGGATAAAATGGTAAAAATATCTTCTAATTAGACTTTAAAACCAATTAAAAAGATAATCTATCCATATAAATAAATTATATTAAAAGTCACTTTTTAATTAAAATACAATATTTTCCACAATTCATTAAAAATGAACTTTATCCGAAAAATACCAAAAAATTACCCAAAGTAAAATTTGATGTCCAAATCTAAAGAAGAGTTTTATTTGGTCAAATAGAACATATAAAAATTACCAAAACTATATTTAAATAGGGTTCACCATTAAAAGGTGGTAAATCGACCTTTTAATGTAAATTATGCTTAAAATTAGATTCATTCATATTTTAAGCCTCTAAATTTTATTGGATAAATGTAAATACATTTAACAAACATGTATAATCCTATTTTAGTTAGTTTTGTTCATTCCTACCAATACAACGGATAGGAGTTAACTAGCATTTAAAATTATAATATAATATTATTATTGTGCTACGTAAGATTTCAAAAAAACCCTTTGTTGCGTATCGGGTATGATATCGAATATAGCAACCACTTTAAAGTAAATTTAATATTTAATTCCAAAATATTAATAAATATGAAATATGTCTTATTCTTTATTTACCTGGGATGTTACAATAAGAATAACTTATAGGGGTCTAGATGTACCAACCTACTTAATTGATTTAAAATGTGACTTTTATTGTTTTCCCATTTGGCATACATAATATAGAATCTTTTTATTCAATTATTGTTTAGATAAATAAAAAACTAAATTCCTTTCAGAAAATTTTCTCGAGGAATAAATATTACATTGTCCCAGTATTCTATTCCAAATCCAAGATCCATTTATTTCAATATATAATAAATTTAACTTTTTTTCTTACTCAAAGCATTAACATCTTGATTATAGAAATTCTCCATGCTAGGTTCCTTAAATTTAATAGTTTTTCCATAAATATAGAATATGAATTATTTAAAAAATCAAAAAAAAACCATCATCATAGAGTTGAAAATACAAATCAGATTATTATTTAATCCTTCTATATAAAGAACTTTGTTGATGAGTTCTGATCTTAGATTACTAATATATCCGAATCCCATAATTTTTACTTTATAATTTTCACCAAATGTTACATAATCTCAATCAATTTTTTATGGGGAATGGAAATTTGAAAAATATCCAATCATATAATTTTAGAATCCACTTTTCATGTAATGATATTCATTTAGGATCTTCAAACTTTTCCCTATAAATAAAAATAGAATAAGAAATTTTTTTGTTACCCATATTTTCTTGGGTACAACAATGTTAGAAACTGATGATTTGGGAACTCAAATTTGTTTGTGCTATCTATAAAATCCAAAACAAGATTTTGAAACAAATTTAAAAAAAAAATCATGTTTTACTTCACAGAATTGTGGGATTCTCAAACTAAAACTGATGGTACAGTTCCTTAACTCTCCATAATTAAAATAAGTTATTTAAGAGAGGTTTTTGTTCTTAGTAATAGGAAAAAAATATTTTTATAAAAATGTTGTATATCACCTTGACTTACTATACCAAATGTATTTTTATAATCATTATGGTTTCCAAAAATTTTGTTTAAATAAATTTCACGTTTTTTGAAAAAGAATTTCTCATATTTTAAGTTTTATACTTATTTTATAAAGATTTAAATATTTTTATCATGTTTAGTATAGAAATGAAACTAAATTTTACAAAATGGTTTTCAAATACAAAATTTTCTTATTTTGGTACTCATTTTCATTTAAAAAATAGCATCAGACTTTTATGAGTTTTATATTTATCTTTTAAAGATTCATACTTGGTGTACATCATGGTACAATAATCATTTGATTCCTCAAAAGTGAAATTTTAATTTTTAGATTCAAATTGATAATCAGAAGAATAATATGATTGTACCTCTTGAAAATGTGCCATAAATCACATGTTAAACTTTTGATTAGAATGATCATCTACTCATTCTGAATATATGAAATCACAAAAATCCTATATAGCACTACATGTGTATTTCTTTACTTTCTTAGCTTTCGTATTATATCACAGATTTTTAAAATCATTTTTCTATGAATTATTATTGTCTTGTAGCTGTGGAAAATATGGTTTGACATGTCTAAGATTTTTATATTCATGGAATCTTACTACTTTAGTGTTTTAATCATGCTTCTTGAAATTATTGAAGGATTTTTTTGAATCTTCTTCTATTGTTATAAAAATGTTTTAACTTTCTAGAAAATTGAGAAATCTTACTATTTTAGGTTGAACTATTTGAGGTTTACTCATTTCATGACTTATCCATTTGTATCTCTTTTTTTCATTGTCAACTTTTAAAGATGAAACTTTTTAAGAATAATTAACCTTATTACCCAATCTATGCTCTCTTGCTTCAGCTTCCATATCATCCTTGTACATCATATGATTTATAATAATATATTATATTTTAAAATTATTGACCTATGTAGATTGGATAATAGAAGATGAAATTCCACTCCAACTTAGTGGAAAAAGTCTGAGAATTTTCAAATCCTTATCTTGTTTGGTAATAGGTTCTACTAAAGTAGAAAAATCATCTAAAACCTCAATAATTATTCAATTCAATTAAGTGATTATTTCACCTCCCATCATTCCAAATGTATCAAACTTAAGATTTACTATATTATATCTAAGATCTGGCACACAGAAAGATCATTCATATGAAACCATAATGGTATTCCACGTTTCATGTGTTGTTTGACATTGTGAAACTTGGATGAAATCATTCGGAATTAGACCAAATCATATAAAATTTATTTGTTTGGAGTCCAGATCATATTTAGTGTCAATGTGAGTATCCCTTGTATTTTTCTATATATTTTGAATTTTATAAGGGTACAAAACATTAAGATAGAACTTTAAAACAAGTTATTTTTAGATAAAAGGTCTTTTTTCCTTTTAGTAACCATAATTCAAACCATTAAAGTAAGGTACTCTTACCATTAACATAACTTTTCTATTTTCAGTCATAATAGCTATTTGAAGAAGATCCTTCGACTTCATACTTTAAAACATGAAAACTCAAAATTCACTACTGTTGATTCCAATTATTTTTCGATATATACTACACTAAGACTCAAGAATGGGGATGAGTTCATTAAAATTTTATTTTAATAAAAACCCACCCTTTTAAGATACGGTTACCTCCTATCATTTTCATTACATAAGTATGAATTTGAAAGAAAATAATAAATAAATATTTTATCCATAGGGATTTATAGTTTATTGCATAATAAAAATCCCCTATTCCACTCCACCAATTATTTAATCAAAGATCTTGGTGAGTTTTACTAAACTAGTCCTTTTTTGGGGAGTGGTCATTTTTTTCCTACAGATTTTATAACTGAGTGAAATCAGTCAGCACTTTGTGCAACATTGGTAAGATACTTCAATTGGGATCCAAAAATTATTTATAAACAATATAATTTTAATTTTCTTTTATCGGGAACCTTTACAACAAAATAGAGAATAAACAGAGTGTTTACAAATTGATATCGTAGTTGTAAAATTAAAATTATAGAAGAAAATTAATCTTCATAACAGATGATAAGAAGAAAAATAATCTCTAAGAGATTAATCTGAAAAAAATATTAACTTGGTAGTAAAGCTATAGATATTGAAGATTATTCTTCTTTTCAAGTAAAATAGAGTAATTCACAAGATCATCAAGAGTGAGTTATTGAATGAAACCACATGTCCTTATTATATTCTAAATATTAACTTTTAACATAGATATCTCTATAAAAATAATTAAAAACTTATCTTTTAAACACACTACACCATATCCATAAAACACTAGGTTGGTAATTAAATTCAATACGTCATTTTCATGGAAATAACTCAGCAGCTATACTTTTTATTCAATTATAATTATACTTGTTTCCATTTTCGGTAATCAGCTATTATAATAATCATATTTACCCTAAAGAGGTAATATAACATAAAATGAATACACAAAAACGTTAATTCTCACTAAAAGTACTCCAATAGTATTAAATACCAAGTTATATAATGACAGAACCTATTACAGATCACCACATAGCTGGATTCTATAGATTTGTATTTACTTAGTTGAATTGATCCATGTTTATGCTCTTTATTTATCTAATTTATCCACATTGACAAATTGAACATGAATTATCTACGTAACTTAATTTCTTGACAAAGGATTCTTGATCATGTAAGTAATTTTGATATGGATAAATGAAACATTTATCCAATTTGAACCATGTAGTAGATTTCACCATGTATCCAAATGATGTAGCTGATTACTCCATGTAACTAATTCACATAACTACTTGATCTACATAGTTGATTGGTCACATTACCAATTAATCGACATTAGTGATTTCAATGTATCTAATTCTATATCATAGACATTTCTCCACATATCAAAATGTCTCACTTATCCAATTTTCAAGATATTGGAAAAATTTAAGAAGATTTACAAGAATTTCATATTTCAATAGAATTAGATAAAATAAAGATAAAACTTGATGAACACACTTAAAATAAAAACTTTCAATAAAATGTGAAGGGTATTTGATATCTTCAAAATCTAAAATACATGGGATATATTGGAAAAAATTAGTAGTCCAACATATTTGATAGTTGATAGTGAAGGTAGAGATATTCTAGCTTAAAAGTAAAGTTAATTCCACGCGATGAAGTGATGCAGGAAAATTTATACATTTTGAATAACACATATTAGGTTAAACCACATATTTATAATAACTTATTACTGGATTTAAGGTGCAATATTTGAAAGTAAATTAAAAGCGGTTGATGATTGAACATAAAAAGAAATTTTTTTCACTGTTTAAAGATAAATTCAATAGTTATTTATCAACATTAAAAACTTTAAAATATTTAATATGGTTACAATATCTTAATTTGAACACATGTTTTGATTATGTTATTAATGGTTACACATTTAAAAAAATAGGGTGAAAATGGTACTATTAAAAATATTCAGGTAATGGTACTCACTAAAACACTGTATTTTTTAATGGAAAAGGATAAGAAACCCAATTTCTACATAAATGACATATTTTAGAGTTGATGAGGATATATGGGATATTGATTAAAATAAATTTCACATAAAATTCGTCAAGTTTAACCATGTTTATCGTAATAGTGGGGTGAAACATGATGATTAAATATTAAAAGTTGTTTGTTTGAAAACATTTAGTGGAAAAAATGAGCCATTTTTCATGGAGGCACATGAAATTAGATATTTTATGTCTTTGTCTATCGATTGATCATTTGTGTGTCATTTTGAAAGGGAAATTAATTCATTTTTTGTGTTGAGGTTATTGAAGATGTTATATATTTATGAGAGGTTCTCCATCAATTATTTGATTTATTGAATATAATAATGACTATAATGTAGAAATAATACATGTTATATGAAATGATCATGTTTAATGGATATAGGGAAACACTAAGTTAATATCACAATTATTATAGTAATTTTTTTAAATTTCACATTTAAAAACTCAATTTCTAGTTTGGTTGTTTAAATATCAATATATTGATCATTTCAATTATTGTTTTTTTAAACTTTCTCTTCAGCAGTTCTAGTAAAACATTTTTTTATTAAAAAAATTGGATTCATTATGTTTTTGTTAAATTTACACATATAAAAAAACTTTTTTATAAATATAATATTTAAATTTATAAATGTTGATAATTTCTATAATTTTTTATTTAATTTTTATATTTATTAGATTAAGTTACAAATTTTATATTAATAATGGTGACATCATTATTTTTTTTGTAATATACACAATTGTGGACACTATAGTTTTACTTAGGTATTGATTTATTCATTATTTTTAGATATTTAATTTTATGAAATTATGTAGGTATATATAATATCATTACATTTAACTATTTAAATGAAATATGTAGAGGAAGATAAACATTTTCCAAGGTCTTTTTATGTTTTTTTCATTTTAAAAAATCTTTAATATATAGATTATTTATTGAATGTAATATATTAATTTTTCAATTTATTTGTAAGACTACTGGTGAGCCTCCTATAGTGGATTATTCTTCTTCTTATCTAGAGAAGACAATTCCAAAATTTGGTACATACAAGATTGAACATTTTCCAAAAACATTTACTTGATCATGGAGAGAAGATGATATATATTTAATATGATGATAATAATATCCCAACTAGCCCAAATGAAACATAGTTAAGGAGTTATATTTAAATGTAGAGTAGTTTCAGGATTAAAATTTTACATCTGGATAGGAATTCCATAGATAATATTACTAAGGAGAATTTGTGGAAGTTTTGACAATAAAATATATCAATTGATTTATTTTTATCCCATTCTTAAAATATTATATATTTTATGTGAAAAATATTTTGTTTATTCAAAGAAAGATGATATTTGAATTTCATGAAATAATTTTTTTTAAAAAGTGTCTATCTTTATAAGAAATTTTATAGAATATTTTAGAATAAAATTTTAAAAATACCATGTTTTTCAAAAGTTAAAGAATTAAAACCCATGCCTTACTTATGGGTTTTTAGATGCAGAGGAATGGATTTTTTTTTGAAAATCAATATGATGAAGCATTTATAGAATGAAAATTATTTTATTTTGGGAGAAATCTTTTATATTACATGGTTACTTATTTGTTTCTTTTTATATAGAAATTATATAAAATATCTCATCAAGATATCAGATTATAGAATTTATATCCCATTATTTATCACAAGGAGGGTATCATTCACTAAAGGATGAAATTACTACTTAAAATTTTGATACATTAAGAGATAAATATAGTATCAGCTCAGATGAGGTCTAGTTTGATCCTCCTTCTCCCCCATAAAAAATAGAAAATGGGAGAGATTGAGGAAAAAAGAAAATATTCTTATAAATCAATCCAAGAAGTAGCTAACAGTATTGTAATAAATTAATTTTTATTTTCCATGAATGTTAGTATTTTTAAAATTAATAGTGATTCTATACCATTTTAATATATCATTTCAAGATGGCCTTCAAGAGAAAGAGACACATGGGACTTTATCCTTGAGGATATGATGGAAAATCTAGCAATCACTTTTAGAATACAAGAACACCTATTTGTGTAACTGTATATGAGGCATGTGTGAGTACTAGAATTTTTTTTTTGTCATCCATGTTTGAAATATAGGGATATATAGTCATATTATGTTATATATAGTCTAGAATACCTAAAAAAGTAAAAGGGAGGTCAAATTAAATCCTCTATATTGAATATATTTTAACAAATGATGATACAGTTACAGCATGTGATACCTATTTACTCAAATCCCGCACATCCTCTTTAGATCCTGACCTTATATTGTGATTTATATGCTATAGATCCCAAAATATATATTTTTGGAGATTATTTATATCACCAGCCTATGTAGTTGGGTCAGGTAAGAGTAATAGTACATGATATTGTTGATCTAAATAATCTAGTGTCATTGCCTATAAAGGATGTTTCAAGAGTTGTATATGGGGAGGGTACTTATTTAATTTTTCTCAGTAACCTTCTTTATCATCTAACATATGAAGTATTTGTTGTTTTTTAAATATTATTTTTTTGGATTTAAAACTACTTATAATATTTTATAATATTTAATTTATATAGATGTATCTCAAATAAAAATAATTATTACAAATTAAGAGAAATGTTTAGCTACCAACACCATCATATACTTCTAAAAATATTGATGGTTTAAAAATAGTAATCAAAATTTCTTCTTTCTTGGAACCATTTTATGAGTTTTACATGATTTATGTGTTGAGTCAATAAGGTTTCCTTAATACTTTTACATTACTTTATGTTTTGAAAATCACAAAAACTCTATCTCAAGGAAACTTTTATTTTCCCTATGTTTTTTATATAAGGAAATTTTCTCCTTACCCATATTTTCTTTAATAAGGAAAAATTTCCTTCCCCAAGGAAAATTTATCCTCACCTATTTTTCATTATTCATAATTTAGTTTCTTTGAATCAAATTTTTTTTATTCATAAGTGAAAATTTTGGTTTCACATCTAAAACATCAGAATTCTATAAAGACTTAGATATAGAGCATTCAGTTTTCAAGATCCGAATTCCGGTTCTGAATTCCTCTGAATTCAGGTTCCGAATTCTCTTAAATTTAGACTCCAAATTCTATGAAATTCATACATTGAATTTTGTGAAATTTAGACCCCAAATTCTCTGAAATTTAGACTCCAAATTCTCTGAAAATCAGGTTCCGAATTATCTAAAATTCAGAATCCGAATTCCTTAAAATTCAGACTCCAAATTATTTAGAATTAAAACTCCAAATTCCTTAGAATTCGGACTCCTAATTACTATAATTCGGACTCCAAATTCCTTAGAATTCAGGTTCTTAATTCCTTATAATTCAAACTCCAAATTCCTTAGAATTTAGACTCCGAAGTCTACAAAATTATGATTATGAATTCCATTGAAAACAGAATCCGAATATCCATGTAATATGTAATCTGAATGTTTTCCTCTTATACTATGAACTTTATTTTTTTCCTTAGACTCTGAATTCTCTGAAATTTAGACTCCAAATTCTCATAAATTCAGACTTCGAATTATCTGAAATTTTAACTCCGAATTATCTGAATTTAGGTTCCAAATTCTCTAAAATCGAGACTCCGAATTCCTTAGAATTCAGACTCCAAATTACTTAGAATTCAGAATCCTATTTACTTAGAATTCGGACTCTGAATTCCTTAGAATTTAGACTCCGAATTCCTTATAATTAAGACTAGGAATTCCTTAGAATTCAGGTTCTGAATTCCATAGAATTCAGACCCTGAATTCCTTCAAATTCAGACTCTGAAGTCTATAGAATTCTGATTCCGAATTCCTTGGAGAACAGAATCTGAATATCCATGTAATATAGACTCTGAATGTTTTCCTCTTAGACTCTGAACATTATTTTTTTCCTTAGGCTCTAAAAAATAGATTTGGTTGAGCAAACATAATTTACTTACCCTTATTGCAGTTATGAAACGATGTCATGCATTTGGTTTCTAACCAACTGTTGTTTTAGTGACACGTGTATAGGTCCCTCCAAGATTCAAGGAAAAATATGACCATTTGGAGGAGGGAGCTGGCCATTGGAAAATTTCCTATAAATATGAGCTCATTTGAATGAGCTCAATACATTTGGAAAAAGTTGATAACTCTACAGACCACATGTTATTAAAGTGGTTTCTAGAGAGAGATACTCTCTTTCTTTGTGCGTATTGAATATCTTGTTCAGTTTTCTTCATGTGACTCTGATTTTTGTTGTGTACAATCAAGGGCTTCCGAGGATAGGAAGACATAGGTGCCAACTACCTTAAAGTTCGAGAACATCCTTGATAAGAAAGACTGAGGTGCAGACTACCTTGAAGTTCAAGGGCTTACGGGGATAACAAGACAAATCTGATATTCCTATAGAGAGCTTACCCTGGTGTGGTTAAGACATACTTTCATGAAAGTATAAATCAAGGTACCTTTATCCAAGGTTTTTGGATACCCTACTCTTTAGGTTAAAAGATTCTATACTTGTTACTTTTATTGTTTCAAGTTTGTTTCCTACTGCATTTTGATCATTAAGGAAAGTATAACTATCTTATACTTTCTTATATTTGTATACTCAGATTATTAAGATTCTATATGCTTTAAGGTAGAATCATTGTCCTTGTAAACATCTCATAAGTTTCATTTCTGGAACCATATTTTCGAAATATAGCATGTTTTTAGAACTAAGAGGTCTTGTGAATTTAACTTGTTTAACATTTTTAAACAATATAATGTTTTATACCATCTTTAAAAGTTCCAAAGGAATTTTTTAAAGTATACAATTCACCCCTATCTTCTATATTGAGCATCTACATTCTTATTTCAATCCTACAGTATGATATATGTGAAAGAGACTATAAATTAAAAATATTCAAAAACATAACATGGATCACGTTTATTTTTTTAACTCGTCTTACATGTGTTGGAGTGGTTTTCTAGGTAAGTAAATTTAAATTTCTACTTATCTTTATTTGAATAAATATGACATGAAGTGTATTAATTCACTAATTATATAATTTTGTGTGTCAAAAACATTTCATTAAAAATGAGATCACTTCTATTTTATTGTTTCATGTAACCATATTACATTTCAATGGTTGTGATATATCTAAATTATGAGGCTAGTGTTACATGTATATATAAAATATTAAAGAATACATATATAGGGTGTTGGATTTTTCCAATCCTTGAAAGTTAATAAGACTATAATTTTGAACTGTTGTTCATTATAATGTCCTTAATTTTTAAATTTTTATATTCTAGTGGTCATTGGATGTTTGGTATATTCTTCCTATATGAATTTATAGTATATTAGTTTTTCTCTTCATTTAATAGAGTTCATAAATATTTTTTAAAATTATTAAAAATTATGTTTTAATATTTTTTATTAGTTCTTTAATATTAAATCATCTTGTTATATGAGTTTTTCAGTTGAATAATGAAAATACTGGTCATCATAAAAGTTTAATAATTTTCAATTATTGATAAAGAATCCAAATAAAATTTAATGTGTGAAAATACAAGAAAATGAAGTTTATATTTGATAATATTTTTTTCATGTATATATATGTTGGTTTTAATTTTCATGTTAATAGTTCATAACTATGGCTTCATCCTAAAAATTGAAATGCAATATGTGGTAATTTTGTTTTATGATTGATTTTTTAGATCATCACAATTGAGATGAAGAGTGAATTTAATAAGGTTACTTTTATTATGAATTTTTGGGTTTATATAAAAATATTATATTTTTAATCATATAACATTCATTTTTTATTATAAGTTTTAAAATAATTTTTCATCATATATTGACAAATACCATACCCACATTCAATTTTTTTTCCAAACAATTTTTCAGTTATGGTAAATTTGTAGATTGAGTATCTTGTATGTCACTCTTCTAATTTAGGTCTAAATAATAAGTATTTAGAAAATTGTTTGTTAGTTTATGTTATTTTTTTTACTTGAAAACCATTGAAAGTTAGTTATAGAATTTATTTATTTGTATTTTAAAAATTAGAACATTGCATATTGGTTTTGGTATAAACTGATGTGAAAAGTGAAAAACATTTCCTCTTAACATTTGTTTTTATATATAACCAACTTGGAAAGATAAATTATTTTTTTCATACTTTTTCATGTTGGTTTTGACGTAATACCAAATTAGAAAGTTAAATAATTCCTTTTTTAAGGATTTTCATATCATTTTTAAATATAAACTGATGTAGAAAGCTTCTTTACATGTCGGTTCTTTTATAATCTAGCCTCAAACGTTCAACTAATTTCTCTGTTTTTTTTAATTTTCAGCATCATTTAAAAAAAATTAAAATACTTATTTTTGATCTCTCTAGCATCAAAATAGGTTGAAAACTAACATTAAAATATGTTTTCCCCACTAGTGTAACTCACACTACCTTGTAGTTGAGAATAATTTTTAAATTATAATGATACATCAAAGAAGGTCTTAGGGTGTGTCCTTATGAAAATGAAAAGGTGGTATATTATGCTTTACACCAATTAAAAATTGATGATAATAATTATATGATGAATGATTTTGAATTTGTAGAAGTGATTTATGAATTAATAAATTGGAAGTATTATCTATAAGGAGTGATGTTTGATATATATACTGATAAAAATAGATTAAGGTATATATCGAAAAAAATAAATTGAATATATGAAAAATGATATTGTTTGAGTTGATCATGAAATATAATTCCTCAATACATTACCATCACAAGAGGGAAAATAAGGTGGATTATGCATTAAGAATAATATATTATGGTATCTTATCAATAATGAGGATTAAAAAAGACCCAATATTCATGTATATATAAATAATAGACACATAAATCATAAGGGAGTGAATGAACTCAAAACATTCCAAAATGATTTCTAAACTATCCATCCATGTGAAGATCAAAGTGAAAAAAGGATAATATAGAACTATTAATTAAGTAATTAAAAATTCTAGAGTTCAACCATGGAAATTTTGGAATTATATGATTTGGGAAATGAATATTATCCCTTATATACCAAAAGTAAAGATAAATCTATTGGATGATGTACATAGTTCATAATTATATATTATAATGTAAAAATGATATATAGAGATGTAACACCCTAGGATTCCATAGTATTCTTCATTTTAAATAAGTCAATTTCTTTATCTTGAGAAAATTGTGAGAGGGATGATCACATAAGGGGTAAAACACATTAGGGTTTCTTCCCTCGTCACTGCCTCCTTCATCTCGGGTTGATGCAGTGACACTTGTGGTGCTCGATGTGTTTTGGCGGTGAATCCTTGGTTGTGGTGGCGCTTCGTGGACTTGGTAATCTCACCATTTCTACCGTTGTTGGTCTCTACCCACCCAACTCCTTCATCGCTGGAAATGGTCTCCCATGGAAGCACAGTGCAGGTCCGTGACCGAGATTCCAGATCCAGTAGCCTAAGGTCTCTGCTTTAACTTTGGTGTATGTTTTTGGTGCTTCGCCGTGGTCCTCGAGTGCGTAATGGTTGGCCTTTGGGCCACCCAAGCCTTTGGGCCAGTAAGGCCTTTGGGACACCTCAAGGCCTTCGGGTTACCATAAGTGCTGATGCAAACTAGAGAACTTACAAGGAACAAGCTCTATAAGAGGATGAGTAAGGAGATTTCACCACAGCAGAAGCTACACAGATTATAAGAATGAGAGGGTATGAAACCTTCCATCGGGAAAATCCTGTGCATGCACGGGATAGCCTAGCCGAATATCCCTGCGAATGTGGAGAGCTGATTTCATGATGAAGATACTAGGGAGAAGTAGTTCTAAGTATCTAGTTTAGGTTGTATATAATTTTTGAATCCTACAGGAAATAAATTCCTCTAAGGCCTATAGTCCATGCAATACTTATTCCTACGGGCCTTATAATGGTTTCACCTCACCCCTTGAAAGGTGGATTATCAAAAATCAATAAAAAATGAAGGTCTTCGGGCCATTGGATGGTTGGTGGTGACGGGATCTGAGAGATGGGTCTTCAATTTGGAATACTGGTGATACTCTTTTGATTCCTCTTTTTGCAGTCGATTTGGTTTGGGTTACGTTGGTTTGTGTTGAGTCTGTGCAACGACGTTGGTTTCCCTTTTTTTGAATCCTTGATTTAGGGTTGAATTTTTGGTTCTTTGGCATCCATGAGACTATTATATGAGGATTTTCTCAATTTCCTCCTACTGAAAAAGCCACTGTTTTGTCCGTGAGACTATTGTATGAGGATTTTCTCGATTTCTTCCTAATGAAAAAGCGACGATTTTGATGCTGTAATCTCCACATGATTCTATGTTAGTTCGTGCTTGTTGTTTTGGGTATTTTGGAGGGAAGGAGTTCTATTCGGCTAGAGGGGTTTGATGATGGGAGTTAGAATTCTGTGCATGGGAGATTATTTTGATGCAGTTGGTCTGATGTTGGGAGTTAGATATTTGGGTCTGAGAGATTGTATAGACGAAATTGGTATTTTTCTATGGAATTTTGTTATTGGTGCCTTGGAATTGGATTTTGGAAGGTTCATCCATACTCTCTACAAAAACTTGCTCCAGAAGAGGATTAGAGAAGGTTCTTTCATCATGCATGAATATCCAGAGTTGGAAGTTTGATAGGGTATGGCTATTCCATCGGTACTAGGCCCAAGCATTTACAGCACGAGACAATTTGTTGAATGGTCATGCATTGGTGGAGGATCTCTATACTGATGATTATGTAGGGGAGGGGTATGTTTATGTAGTCTTGGTCTAGGATTTTTCCTCTTCTTTTTTTGATGTTTAATGTCCATGAAGTCTTGTTAGGTTTTCCACCTTTCTTCTTTAAATGGGGGTTTATCCAAAATATAATAAAAAAATAGGCCTTCGGGCCATTCAGTCAATAGATTTCTCTAAATGCAACACCATGTTAGAGCACACCATAACCTATCAAACTAAAAATTTAAAAAGTTTTTATTAATATTATTAACCAAATTACAAAATTTATACATTTTATTTTTCAAAATAGACTTCATTTTTGAATTTAGAAAATCATACTTAGCTTATGATTATGTTTTTCTATTTTTCTGAAATGTTTCATTTTTTAAATAATAGTGAAAAATACTGTCTTTTTTTTAAATCTGAAATTAAATACTTATTTTAATTGAATTTTTTAAAATTATAAATACATAAATACTACATATATTAATCCAATATATTTAATTTAAATAATTTTATAATATAATTATATATAAAATTTTACTGAACTTTTGAACATCTCTTTTACCAGCCTTCTAGCCACATTTGTGAGATTATAATTAAACGTAATTTTACTGATTCGGTGAATTTAATTTCAAAAAATTTAAATACATGGTTGTAATCATTATAAAAAATTTGGTCTAATAAGATAAAAATAATTTTTGTTGAATTGTACCTTTTTTATTTTATTAACCACAGTTAAAGGGAAATTAGGCAACCAATGGTTAAAATTATATTATAATAAAATTAAATTACCCTACCACTTGTCCTAATTTAATTTTATGAGTTTTTATTTCAACCAAAATAAAAATTCGGTCTAAAATATGATCCTTTTGAATCCACTTGTGTTAAATTAGGACATTTATTATATTTTATTTAAAGAAGAGTTAAATATGTCATATTCAAATTTTAATAACTATATCATTTTTAATATGAGGTTAAATAAGTGATATGATAGAATATAAATAGTATTTATAAATATAAAATATTTATCTAAAAAATGTAAATTTATTTTTAATTTTATAAAATAAATATTTAAATTAAATTGTGACACAATGATGATGCATCAATTGATTTATTAAAGGAAGAATCAATTAAAAGATATTAATAATATTAAAATAAATATAATTTTAAATATTTGATGCCATCCAAGATGTTTTTGGGATGAAATTGACATGTTAGGGATGAGTTAATTTAGTTTTTTTTTCAAATAAATAAAGTTGTTATGACTTTAACGGAAATCATGTATTAAATAGTGTCAAAATTGACATAAATGACATTTATAAATAAATACTATTTTAGTAAATGATATAAAAGTAATAAAAGTCTATGGTTCGGGAAAAAATATGCATAATGTTAAATATTTCATAAATTATCCAATTGAGGATCTTTTTTCATTTTATAGTAACTATATTAACCATATAGTATAAAACGACAAGTAGACACGGTAAGAGTTAAACTGTTTAACTAAGGGTTAAACCCAAAATATAAGGTTAATTTTGAGACCTAAACTTGTATAAAAATAATATTTTGGGAGTATTATGACCCATAATCATCTTATTATACAAATAACTTACTTTTGAGCTATTATAAAACAAAAATCAATTTATATTAAATTAATAGTTTTGGAGTTTCCAAAAGCACCCCTCCCCTCTATTATAAAAGGGAACATATCCTTATTTTTTATTTGCATCTCTAAATCCATTTTTATCATCCAAAAAATACCAAATTATCATCCCAACTTCCCTCAATTCATTATAATGTCCATAATTTGGGCATAAATCCAACCTAAAAAGTCCTTTTTTAAAAATCAAAAGGAGATGCTTGACGAAGAAGTAATTGTTTTCTCCAATTCAATTCAATTTAGTATCTTCTTATACTTCCAATTACTATTTTTTTTACATATTAAAATAATAACTCAAGTATCATATACATGATTATATTTTATTATTATTGATTTATAACTATATTTCTCCTTTTATCCATCATACAAATAAAAATACCACCATGTGTGCATATTAACGACTTACAGTCTCTACACCATGGTGTAATTTATAATTCAACACTAATTTATTTCAATGGGTATAATGATGAATATAATGGACATAAATAATTAATATTTAATTATAATTATTTGGTATAATTAATATACCATCCAATTCCAAACCATTTAACCATCAAGGGAATGATATTGTCCCTCGTGCGCACATATGACCCACCATCTCCACGAAGCAATGAGATTCATTATCCACATTGACCATTAAATAATTATCATAAAATTTATAGTTTGAGTAAATATAATATTTATGATCTTAATATAATTCTTTATATGAATAAAATATATCTTATGCATAATAAACATTACTTATATAAAAAACATGCATAGGAAAACTAAGCTGTTAATACCCGAAACAACGGTAATACTAAGATAATATTAAAAAAATGACATAATTGGATTATATATGATATCATAAATACACATATGGGCCTGTTATAATTTAATAACTTTATTTAACCAATATATAGGAGGTTAACACACCCTCTACTAAAGGAAAGTATAAGTTAATGGTTAATCTCATAATCTCAATATTATCTAAGGTTGTTTATACGTAAGTATCTACTTGGAAATATTTATCATCCATATAAATGTATCTTAAAATGTAATTGAAAATATTATAGAAAATTTTTTAATGTCATTTACCCATTTCTTACTTTTAAAAAACGTTTTAAAAGGAATTTTTGATCGTTTTCCAAATGAGGTACTTTATGACCTTTTCAAAAAATGTAAGGAATTATTTTTTAACTTATACAACATGAGAGGTTATTTTCTACAATTATAATGCCTTAATATTTTGAATATTATATTTCAAGAAACATGTTTATTTTCAAAAGGAATGTTTTCTTTTATAATTGAGAAACTTTTAAATGATTTCAATGTAAAAAGGGACATTTCCCTCAAATTGTTTTAATGATTTTATTAGATTATTTTCTTCTATTTAAACATAATTTGTTGGATTTTATGCTTAATTGTGGTTGATTTATTTTAAAATATTCCATTTTTTATTGATTTTTTTATGATATGTTTGACTGTGGATATTCTATTTTGATACCATTCATGGTTTATTGTAAATGTATTAACATTTAATATGCATGTTTTAAAAAAATGTTTATGTTATGCTTCAAACGTTTCATATGAGGAATGAATTGGACATAGTAAGTGATGGTAGGAGCCCACTATATCCCCTATATGCATCAGTGGGTCTCATGAGACAAACTAGGTTGGGTTTTACCCATTAATGTATGGTCTTCGCCGAAGGCCTTAACGGTAAGTTCATGATGTACAACATTATGCATTCCCTCATTGTGAGATTAGTTATTGATATTACATGTGATTATTTGATAGGTAGAATATCCATGTGAATATTTAAATGAAATTATTTGATTTATTCTTTCCATAATACACTGAATATTATGAAAACAAAGGCTTGTGTTTCATTTTATACCTTTCCTTAAAGGTTTATGCTTATTTATGATAGATTTATTTATATTGTTATCCTTAATGATCATCTGATCTCACCCATTTAATATGTTTCATTTGTTCTTAGAATGCGAAGAATTATATTAGGACTAACCTACAAGGATTTTCTAAGGGTTATGAGTGTTTTCAAAGAAGATAATATGTTTTTCTTAATTTTATGATATAATGTAAAAATTATATTTGTATCTAGTTTTTTCAAGTCTACTAAACGGATCGATCCTTTGGGATTTTATTTCTTATGATCATTACAATGTAGTAAAATAAAGCACCGATTATGGGAAACTTGGGCCGAGGAAATATAATTGGTACAATAGGAATTTTAGTATAAACATAGTAAACTAGATTAAGAAAACTATGATTATAGAACATTAAGATATTATAGAATTTGAGAATATGTATAGAAGAACATCCTATAATTTTGGTAAAATAGATATTATGTGGGTTTTCCAAGAAATACAACCCTTTCTAGTTACTAAAAGTGGACGTGGTTCTATTACAAATGTACATAGGAGTAAAAAATCTGGCAAGGTGTTCCGAGCCTGACTCAGTGTAACATGGAACATGACAACGGGTCTTACTACGTGCTTGGTTTGACACTCATAGGGGATATTCTTAGGATAATTAAAATATTATTATCAAACCATTATGAAGGATTTATGAGTAAATATGTTCTCAAGGAAATAATTTTTATGATTATGGATTAGATATGCATAAAATTTTCAATTTATGCTAATTATTTTATTATTTTGGAATTATTCATTATGATTCATAACCTAATGAAGTATATACGATTGTTTAGAATTGGAACCTAGTGGATGTAATGGAATCTATTTCAATGCACATAATCTTTGTAGGGATTTTCCTCCTATTAAAGATAATGATAGTGGACCTAGTGATACAATTGGTGTTGAATGGATTATAACTTTACTGGGATAGCCGAGTCACGTTATGAATAATAACATTACATGTATAGAGAGCACTGATCCATAGTGTAGAGGATCAATGTTAGACCACTTTTTGAGTCAAAAAACTCCAACATTCAATGGGACTAAAAATCCATTTGTGGTTGAACAATGGATAAGTTACTTAGATAAAATATTTATTACTTTGAGGAGTAATGGAAGGGAAAAATTTGTCAACGAATTTTATCATCTTTCCGGAATGGTGGGTCAATAATGGTCATTAATTTAAAACATAAAGAAAGATAAAGAAGTATAAAATATGGAATTGAGGTATTTTAAAGAACTTTTCTTATAAAAATACTTTCCTCATGAACAACAAACTCATATGGAATGGAAATTTATGAGTCTGAGGAAAAAGGAGGATCTGAATGTTGAAACGTATGAGGATAACTTCACAGTGTTATCAAGGCATGATATAGACTATATACATAACCCAAGAAGTAATAATTATTCATTATTTTATGGGTTAAAAACATTCCTCAGATGGGCATTGTTATCACAATATTTCTCATCACAAGAAGATATAGTCTCATGTGTTATCAAGATGAAAAATGAATTCTCTATGTTCAATGAAATTAAACTAAAGCAAGAGAAGAAGTGGGCCACTGAACACTCTAGAAATTTAAATAATGGTAATGAAGGAATATTTTACATTCCACCCTATGGTAATTATTGGAATAAAACCCCTAGTACTTGCCTAAATGGAATCAGAGTTTATTACAAGTGTGGATAAATAGTCCACCAGGATTGTGATTTCATGGGAAAGAAAGAAGCTATCAATGATCAATGATACAATAGTAATAAAATGGGACATTATGAAAATTATTTTCCTTATCATCAAGGAAATTGTCCCCCGAAAAGGCCAATAGAGGAAGGCCAAGCTTATGCAATCATAGAAGTTAAGTTTGAAGTTTTCAATGAAGTGGTGGTAGGTACTTTAATTATCTCCTAAAATTTAGATAAAGCTTTATATGATTATAGACTATCACATTAATTATTTTCATCCCATTTTTCTCTAAAAATTTGATATTTCCAATTCTCATTAACAAGGGAGTTTCTGGTCAAAACCCCTAAGGGAAGTCTCATTGCAACAAATATGTGTCAATAAGTTCCCATTATGGCATATAAACATGTCTTATCTACTGACATTATCATCATACATATGATTGACATAGATATAATGCTTGGTATGGACTGGATATCAAAATATGATGAGAAAAATTATTGCAATAAGAAGGAACTTATGATTTGTGAGGAAGATATAGAATCCATTATCTTTAGGGAAAAAACATCATCATCTGATTCTTATCAAGATCCACCCCAGTAGCTCTTCTGAATAAAATTCTTAGAGAGGAAGTGAAAAAATAATCCATGGGTGAACAATGAAATATTGAAATTGGAGATATACCTATTGTATAAGAATACATTGATATATTTCTAGAGGAGTTACCTAGAAGTCCTCCAAAGTGGGAGGTTGAGTTTTATACTGATTTTATCCCTAATGCAAGACCAATATCAAATAATCCTTATTGAATGACCACTATGGAATTAGTAGAGATGAAGAAACAACTAGATTAGTTGAGTAATAATGGATTGATTCACCCTAGTGTTTCTCCATGGGGATCCTTAGTTCTTTTTGTTAAGAAGAAATATGGATCAATGAGGTTATGCATTGACTATAGAGAAATAAATGCTATTACAATAAATAACAAGTATCCTCTACCTCAGAATGATGATTTGTTTGATAAAATTCCTAGAGCATAATATTTTTTGAGATTGATCTTTGTTCTGAATATCATCAATTGTGTATAAAGAAGTAAGATATTCCAAATACAGAATTTGGAACAAGGTATGAGCATTAAGAGTTTTCTGTAATTCCATTCCAACTGACTAATGAACCCTATATTTTCATGGATATAATGAACCGAGTGTTCAAGGAATATCTTGATAATTTTTTCATAGTATTTATTGATGATATCTTGGTATAATAAGAAATCTATAAAGACCATTTGAACCACTTATTATTGTTCTGAATACTCTTAGAAGAAATGATCTATATGGGAAGTTTAGAATGTGTGAATTCTAGCTTCCGAAAATTTATTTTCTTGGAAATATTGTCTCAAAGGATGGAATATCTTTTGATACTACAAATAAAATGGCAATCCATGAATGGCCAGCATCGACAAGAATAATTGAGGTATATTGTTTTACTAGTTCATCAGGTAACTATCAGCATTTTGTGTAGACTTTTTCCCGATTGGATTACCCATTAACCAATATCACACATAAAAAGGTTAAATTATTTTGGAAAAAAGAGTATGAAGAATGTTTTTAATAATTGAAGAGAATATTAGTCAAATGATCCTCTATTGACATTACAATCTAGAAATGATAGGTTTTTGATTTATAGTGATGCATCAAGTAAAGGACTCAGTTGTGTCCTTAGAAACAATGATAGGGTTATTTCTTTTGCATCAAGGAAATTAAAAATTCCTAAACAAAACTACCCAAATCATGATCTTGAGTTAGTAGTAGTAATATTTACTCTAAAGATATGGAGACAAAATATCTATGGTGAAATATGTGAGATATATACACATCACAAGAGTTTGAAATATGTTTTCTCTTATAAATAACGTAACATGAGACAAAGGAGATGTCTTGAGCTACACAAGGATTATGATTGCACAATGCACTACCACCCAACAAATGAAAATATGTTGGAATATTTAATGACCCATAAAATTCAAGGAATTTTTTTTCTTAATTTTCTTTGGGATTTTACAAGAACACAGTTTCTAACGGCACTTGATTCTGAGGCCCGGTGTGCCCGGAATTTCTATCCGAAGTTTAGCTCGGGTACATTCAGTGAACGAACGAGCGGGAATTTCTAACTTTTGAACCGGTGCTCGGAATCGAATTATGAGGGAACCGATGGAACCATAGTTCTAGTAATTGCTTATGAACACCTGTTCCGGAGTTGCGTTATCATGTGAGTAGATGATAAAAATTGTGGAAGTTAAAAATAAAAATTTAACAACAATTTTTATTTTCCACTTGGTAGTTTTATCCTAAGTAAGGGAGTTGGGGTGGGACCCACATGTGTTAACCAACCTTGAGAGGATAAGGTGGGGTGGGACCCACACGAGCCCAACCCCTCACCTTCCTAACTCCTCAAAACCCCCCATTTAATTTTGCCAAC
Source organism: Viscum album (assembly GCA_963277665.1). Taxonomy (NCBI): domain Eukaryota; kingdom Viridiplantae; phylum Streptophyta; class Magnoliopsida; order Santalales; family Viscaceae; genus Viscum; species Viscum album. Next base: position 59,127,760 of record OY728123.1, read on the forward strand.
ATATCTCCTCATTAATTTTTTAACAAGTTTTGTTTAATTAAATGAGTGGACAAAATTTTGAATGTTCAAAATTTAAAGTGTTTGACAAAAGGAATAAAAGAAAGTTAAGGCCTTATTTTATTTTGGTTGCATCTTTGTGTTGAAGGGGGGAACGTTCTTCTTTTCTTTTGGAAGAACTTCATCTTCCGGGTGAAGAACTTTTCTACCACGACGAAGAACGTTGTCACGTCTTTCTTCCGAAGAACGACGACGCGCCATTCCTTGTTATTCTTCCCACGTCAAAGGAAGGGAGACGTCGTTCCACCTCGGACAATCTCCGTCTTCGTCTACGAATCCTCTTTCCACAACACTGACCCGCAACGTGACGTCTTGTTCTCCACGACGGAAACCTCGTTCAAGCCACGCTCGAGGTAGGGGTTTTATTTTATTTTGTTCGAGATTACTCCCTTAATTTTTATTCTTTGTGAATATATCCAACTGTTATCGTTTAACGAGAGGGGGGCGGACCGCACTAAGATGGACGACCCACCTCCACTTCTCCATGTTGGGTTCTTCTGTGGTCTGAAATGGGAGTGGCGCAGTACCGTCACACCGTGCGGGATCGTGTGACAAGAAATGTGCGGCGCCGTCGCGCGGCACCGTGAAATCATACAAGGACGCGACGTCGTCGCGCCACGTCGGTGAAACCAGAAAATACCACGGCCGGAGCGGGGCCGCGGTGGAGGGGCGCGGTACCGTCGCACCACGCCGGACGAACCAGGCCGCGGCCGGTTCCAGGCCACGGCGGAGCAGGGTGACCGGCGGCCGGTTCCGGGCCGCTGGTGTCGGCGAAGGAGGAAGGACCGGCCGTCGCTGGTCTTTGTTGGCCGAACCGGCCGGCTGGTGCGGGCCAGCCGGACAAAGGGAAAACCGGGGGAATTAATTCCCCCGGCCGTCCAAGCAAGCGGCCCCATTAATGGGGCCGCGGTTACAGGGAAACCGGGGGGGGCAGCGCCTCCCCCCCCCCACGAGCCGGAACGGCTCGGCCGTTTGGCCGAGCCAGATGGCGCCACGCGCCGGGTCTCTGGCCGGTCCGGGCCGCGCCAAGCTGGCTTGGGCCGCACCGGGCCGGGCCGACCCAGACCTGGGTCAGGTTGAACCGGTTCGGGCCGACCGGGCGGTCTCGCGCCGGGTCGGTCTGGGCCCGAAACCCCCGTTTGCGGACCGTCTTCGGTCTTTTGCCCATAGCTTGGGCTACGGACCTTCGATTGATGCACCATCAGTTGCGTAGAGATCCTTGGAATGATAAGGTCGTTTTGGTATATCACACTCAAGGTTTCGGAATACTTTGGGTTTGGCCGGGTTGGTTCGTACACGAAACCAACCGAGCCCTCGGAGCGAAAACGCTCATATCTTGAGCTTCGGACGTCCGATTGACGTGACGTCGACTTTGTTCAATTCGTCTAACTGAGAAGGATCTTTTGGCTTACTCCACCCGACGTTTGGACATAGGTGGAGTATGGTCGAGTTGGTTTTGCCTTAAAAACCAACCGGGCCCCTGGGACGAAAAGGCCAATAACTCTCAGACCGGGCGTCCGATTGACGCGCCGTCTGCGACGTTGAGTTCCTGTTGACGATATGGAACTTCATGTATCAGCCTCTCGGCTCGTGGAGAGGACCCTCCCGAACGAGCTTGCTGTGTGTGGGAACCCTAGAGCTGGTTGCGATTGCTACTGTGACGACGACGACTGTACAGAGATCCTCAATGGATTCGACGGCGACGACTACAGCACTCAGCGATCCTATGTGGATCTGTGCAACCGATCATGTGTGGGTATGATCCTGTGTGGGTCAGTGCTCAGCGGTTCTGTGTGAGCCAGCGCCTATAGATCCTGTGTGGGTCTGATCCTGTGTGGGTCATTGTAGGGGTTAGTTTCCTATCTATCCTTTGTGGGTCATTGCGGGGGTTAGTACCTATCGATCCTTTGTGGGTCCGATGACTTAGATGGATCAGTGATCATATCTATCGTCTTTCGAAGAAGTATACTTGTGTGAGATGAAATCCTATTTTTCTTTCCTATGTAGATTGTGTTGAGCTATCCTGTGTGGATTAACATTTTGCTTTCCTGTGTGGACTCGGTTGTACTTGGGCTCGGATGTTGGAGTCGAACGAGAATTGATGACTTAGGTATATGTATGGGCATATACCTAAGCCATGTCTGATGTTACTTCGTGATTGTATCTTTCCTTTGTGGTTTATCCTTTGTGGATTCTGGGAGACCTTCGGGGGTCTCGGGGTCCCTACTGAGTAGCTTATACTCACCCCTGCACGGGCTATGCCCGCACTACGTTGTGTTGGTTGTAGATGTCAGATAGCGCTGATCGTGGTGGAGGCTTGCAGAGCAGGATGGTACCTGGAGGTGGACCACTGGGCGGGATGTACTTGGAGTGGTAGGCTGGACCCGAGGAGTAGTGGAGGCTTTCTGTACCCACCCTTCAAGTGGGATTTCCAGTGGACATCTCGACGTTGCACCTTTACTTTTCAGTTTCTGTTTTCCCTTTCCAGTTGTACTTTACTTTCAATTTGGGTCTGTATATTGGCCCACTTACTTTCAGCACAACTTGTTTCAGTTTTACGTAGTGTTTTACTTCCTCTTGTACTCTGTGGTGTATGTTTACTTTTATAATGGCAATTCCTTCCCTGTTATCGGGATTTACTCCTTTGGTGCTAGTCGCCAGCCCCTGGCCTATGGAAGGCGGGCTTGGGGTAGTCACGGCACGGGCCCCGAGGACGGGTCGTGACAAATTGGTATCATAGGAGTTCAGTTCTACCAAAGACTTTGATCTTTTTCAATGTGAAACAATAGTGTTTAGAGTATTGGGTGTGGTTATCAGTCTAGGGAGTCCAGTGTTGGTGTGGCGGCCAACGTATCCGTACACCAGGACCCTGACTTCTGATTTCTGACTAAATGCATGAAAACATTGATTGCATGTGTGTTTCAAGTTTTCCTTGTTATTACTTGTATCAGCTCACCAGGTATACTGTTATGACTGTGGCACACCTGTTTCCTTTTCAAGATGGCCCCACGACGGCAACCAGCTAGGGTTCCGAGAGTTGATCGTGATGACAACCCGCCGAGCGACGAGGCCTCGGTGTAGGGCCCTTTGACAGCTGAGGCACTGACGATACCTTTACCCGTCGAGCCACCGATGATTCCAGCACCAGCCGATGACGATGCACGTCGCCTCAGTGTACTGCATGATTTCCAGGGCTAGAGACCGCCCGGGTTCCGCGGGGAGACCGACCCCTAGGAAGTCGAGGACTGGCTGGAGGTAGTTGTATGAGTTTTCCGGTTAGTGAGGACACCAGCAGACCTAGTTGTGATCCTCGCAGCGAGCCTACTGCACGCAGCAGCAGGCCGAAGGTGGAGCTTGATGCTCGAGGTTCATGATGAGACATCTCTTCTTTGGACCGACTTTGAGAGCCTCTTCCGCTCGGAGTTTGTCCCAGCCACCCTCCGTGCGGTGCGCATCCATGAGCTTCTACAGCTGCGGCAGGGAATCATGACAGTCGCCCAGTACTCGGCGAGATTTACCGATCTCTCGTGCTACTCTACAGACATGGTACGAGACCCATTCTTTTGGGCCCAGACCTTTGAGTAGGGATTAAGACACGAGATCAGGGCATCGCTGATCTCCCTCATCATTCCGACTCAGACATGAGTACTGGAGCGAGCCCTTTTGATCGAGTGTTTTCTTGCTGAGTCTACACTAGCGCCGAGACCCACCGCAGGGCGGCACGTAGCAGAGTCTTCTGCAGCAGGCAGTCGACGGATGACTCATGGGTCTAGGAAGAACAGACCCTTAGGCAGATGACCTCAGGACACTGGCTCAGCAGTGCGGGGCACACAACGCAGAGCCAGTCTTTCGAGAGGCAGGCAGTGCTACTCATGTGGCAGGCAGGACCACATGGCTCGTGATTGCCCAACCCTCCGTGCCGAGGAGCAGCAGACGGTTGAGGGACCACCGAGGAAGAGGCAGAGGGTCGACCGTGGAGGTCCGTAGGGAGCAGGCGGATGAGGCAGAGGAGCTGGCCGAGTAGCAGGTGGTGGGCGACGCTTTGAGACCCTACCACCACCACCACCAGGAGGTCCACCCCGACCACAGGGAGCTAGCAGGCAGAGACAGGAACAACTCCAGGCAATAGAGGCCTACGACCACGGTGCGCCCGAGATGATTCGAGGTACTATCTGTGTCTATTCCACCCTTGATGCAGTTCTTATAGACACAGGAGTGAGTCACTCTTTCATAGCTGCTGCCCTTTTTCGGAGCTCGGAGATTCCGACAGAGCCGTTGGCTCGATCCTTACGGCTAGAGACTCCTACGGGAGTAGACTCGACGATTACGCACTGGTGCCGGCAGTGTGAGCTTACTCTAGGAGGTGAGATCTTCGGCTGGGATCTTCTTGTAGCGGCGTCGAGGCCTTACGACGTCATCTTGGGTGTGGATTGGTTGTCTATGGTCCATGCACAGATTGACTGTATTAGGCGCAAGGTGCGATGTGTACGCACCGACGGAAGCAGGTTCACCTTCACCGGTGAGAAGTGAGCCTTCGTAGCACAGGATGGACTTCCACAGAGGAGAGGAAATCCCATCACTCATCAGTTGGCTAGCCTCATCCTAGGTGCAGTTGACGTGCGGAGTCCTAGTTTTCCTGCAGTGGTGGATCAGTATGCGGACGTCTTTCCCGACGACATTCCAGGGCTACCTCCTCGTAGAGAGGTAGAATTTTATATTGACCGGTACCCAGGGACAACCCCAATATCGACTCCAGCATATCGGATGGCCCCCGCCGAGCTTCGAGAGCTGCAGGTATAGTTGGAGGACTTGCAGGGCAAGGGATTCATCTGACCCAGTGTTTCACCCTGGGCTTCCCCGATACTGTTCGCCAAGAAGGAAGACAGGAGCTTGCGACTTTGTGTCGACTATCGTCGCCTGAACTAGGTGACAGTGAGGAACAAGTATTCGCTACTGAGGATTGATGAACTCTTCAATCAGCTCAAGGGAGCACGGTGGTTCTCAAAGATAGACCTCAGGTCAGGCTATCATCAGCTCAGAGTTCGGGACGAGGACGTGCAGAAGACAGCCTTCAGGTGTCGGTATGGACACTATGAGTTCTTGGTTATGCCATTCGGCATAACCAATGCTCCAGCAGTGTTCATGGCCCTCATGAACAGGATCTTTCAGCCATACCTCGATCGATTTGTTGTGGTCTTCATCGACGACATTTTGATTTACTCGACGACTGAGGAGGAGCACACATACCACTTGCGGGTTGTACTAGACACACTCCGAGAGCACCAGCTTTATGGTAAGCTCTCAAAGTGTAAGTTCTGGATACGTGAGGTCAACTTCTTGGGACACGTCATCTCTGAGGCAGGAGTTGCAGTGGATCCTGCGAAGATCGAGGCAGTGCTAGCTTGGGAGCTACCCAAGAGCGTGACGGAGGTGCGGAGTTTCTTGGGACTAGCTGGATACTATCGGAGATTTGTGTCAGACTTCTCCAGAGATGCGGCACCACTCTCAGCTTTGACAAAGAAGGGGAAACCCTTTGTGTGGTTAGACAGATGTCAGCAGAGCTTCCAGGAGCTGAGACAGAGATTGACCAGTGCACCTATCTTGGGGTTACCTAAGGAAAGAGTTGGGTACATAGCCTACTGCGATGCATCAGGGACCAGAATTGGATGTGTCCTGATGCAGGAGCGAGCCGTGATCGCCTATGTATCACGTCAGTTGAGGCCGCATGAGTAGAACTACGCTACCCATGACCTGGAGTTAGCAGCAGTGGTCTTCACTCTGAAGACATGGCGACACTACCTGAGGGGCGAGCGCTTTACAGTCTTTTCTGACCATCAGAGTCTCAGATACATCTTCTCTCAGAAGGATCTGAATCTGAGACAGCGGCGATGGCTCGAGTTTCTCCAGGACTATGACTTTGAGATATTCTATACTCCTGGGAAGGGGAACGTGGTAGCTGATGCCCTCAGCAGGAGGACGGGCATTCAGCTACTTAAGGAGGCGACAGAGCAGCTATCCTCTTTGCAGATATCCTTTGTGGATAGAGTTGGAGCAGCCTTTCTTCAGCCTCTCACAGTCAGTCCTCCACTACTACAGTGGGTCAGAGAGGCACAACGTGGGGATGCTGACTGTGAGACGTGGTGTGCACAGATATCGTCAGAACAGGCAGCTGATGGTTTCTCCTTTAGAGCAGAGCACGACATCCTTTTCAGAGGACGTACCTTGGTACCAGTTTCTTTACAGGAGGAGGTGCTGAGAGAGTTTCACACTTATCCTTTAGCTCTACATCCTGTAGTGGCAAAGATGTACCAAGATCTCAGATGACAGCACTGGTGGCCGGGCATGAAGAAGGTTGTGGCGGAGTTCGTTTCTCGATGCCTCACCTGCCAGCAGGTGAAGGCAGAGCATCAGGTACCAGCAGGCTTGGTACAACCATTGGAGGTCCCGGAGTGGAAGTGGGATGGGATATCCATGGACTTCATGACTGGACTTCCACGCACTTCCAGAGGTCACGACTCCATCTGGGTGATTGTCGACCGACTCACCAAGTCAGCGCACTTTCTACCCATTAGAGAGCAGGGCTCAGTGGAGAGCTTGGGATGGATCTACGTTCAGGAGATTGTACGGCTACACGGTGTGACATCATCTATCGTCTCCGATCGAGATGCTCACTTTACTTCCCTGCTTTGGAAGGGGTTACTGGAGGCATTTGGGACGCAGCTACGTCTGAGCACCGCCTTTCACCCTCAGACGGATGGTCAGATAGAGAAGACCATTTAGACTCTCGAGGACATGCTCTGCGCATGTGTCCTCGACTTTGGTCGCGGCTGGGAGGACCACCTACCCTTGGTGGAGTTTGCGTACAACAATAGCTACCACTCCACCATCGGGATGGTACCATACGAGGCGTTGTACGACAGACCTTGCAGATCTCCTTTGTGCTGGACAGACCCTGGGGAGTCAGCACTTGTGGGACCAGAGATGGTCCGGGCCACGACAGAGAAGGTCCACGTCATCCAGGAGTGGATGAGGACCGCTCAGAGCCGGCAGAAGTCTTACGCTGACAGGAGGTGGAGGCCACTAGAGTTCGAGGATGGCGACCACGTCTTCTTGCGTGTATCACCTCAACGTGGATTACAGATATTTTGCCGAGGTGGCAAGTTGTCTCCATGCTTCATCGGACCATTCCAGGTCCTCACCAAGATTGGCAAGGTGGCTTATCTCCTGGCTCTACCACCTCAGTTGCACCGGGTACACGACGTCTTCCACGTATCCCAGTTGAGGAGATATGTGCACGACCCGACACATATCATTGACCATGGGGAGCTAGACGTTTATGATAGGGAGAATTTTGTGGAGGTCCTGGTGGAGATTGAGGATTGAAAGGAGCGGGTCCTACGTGGACGGTCGATTCCTCTAATGTGCATCAGATGGCAGCACAGGAACCTCCAGGAGAGCACTTGGGAGCGGGAGGCTCAGATGCGTGCTCAATACCCACATTTGTTTCCCTAGTTTATGATGTATCTTTACGGGGACGTAAAGTCCTGAGGTGGGAGTAATTTAAAGACCCGTAAAATTCAAGGAACTTTTGTTCTTAATTTTCTTTGGGATTTTACAAGAACTCAGTTTCTGACGGCACTTGATTCCGAGGCCCGGTGTGCCAGGAATTTCTATCCAAATTTTAGCTCGGGTACGTTCAGTGAATGAACGAGCGGGAATTTCTAACTTTTTAACTAGTGCTCGGAATCAAATTCTGAGGGCACCGATGGAATCGCAACGCTGGTAATTGCTTAGGAACACCTGTTCTGGAGGTGCATTATCACGTGAGTAGATGATAAAAATTGTGGAAGTTAAAAATAAAAATTTAACAACAATTTTTATTTTCCACTTGGTAGTTTTATCCTAAGTAAGGGAGTTGGGGGTGGGACCCACATGTGTTAACCAACCTTGAGAGGATAAGGTGGGGTGGGACCCACCCAATCCCAACCCCTCACTTTCCCAACTCCTCAAAACCCCCCATTTAATTTTCCCAACATATCTCCTCATTAATTTTTTAACAAGTTTTGTTTAATTAAATGAGTGGACTAAATTTTGAATGATCAAAATTTAAAGTGTTTGAAAAAAGAAATAAAAGAAGGTTATGGCCTTATTTTATTTTGGTTGCATCTTTCTGTTGAAGGGGGGAACGTTCTTCTTTTCTTTTGGAAGAACTTCATCTTCCGGGCGAAGAACGTTTCTACCACGACGATGACCGTCGTCACGTCTTTCTTCCGAAGAACGACGACACGCCATCCCTCGTTCTTCTTCCCTCTTCAAAGGAAGAGAGACTTCGTTCCACCTCAGGCAATCTCTGTCTTCGTCTACGAATCCTCTTTCCGCGACACCGACCCGCGACACGATGTCTTTGTCTCCGCAACGGAAACCTCGTTCAAGCCACGCTCGAGGTAGGGGTTTTATTTTATTTTGTTCGAGATTAATCCCTTATTTTTTATTCTTCGTGAATATATCCAACTGCTATCTTTTAACGAGAGGGGGCCGGACCGCACTAAGATGGCCGACCCACCTCCACTTTTCCATGTTGGGTTCTTCTGTGGTTTGAAATGGGAGTGGCGCGGTGTCGTCGCACCGCGCGGGATCGTGCGGCAAGAAATGCGTGGCACCGTCACGCCGCACCGCAAAATCATACAAGGATGCGACGCCGTCACACCGTGTCGGTGACACCCGAAAATACCGTGGCCGGAACGGGGTCGCGACGGAGGGGTGCGGTGCCGTCGCACCGCGCCGGACGAACCAGGCCGCGGCCGGTTCCGGGCCGCGGCGGAGCAGGGTGACCGGCGGCCGGTTCCGGGCCGCTGGTGTCAGCGAAGGAGGAAGGACCGGCCGTCGCCGGTCCTTGTTGGCAGAACCGGACTGCTGGTGCGGGCCAGCCGAAAAAAGGGAAAACCGGGGGAATTAATTCCCCCGGCCGGCCAAGCAAGCGGCCCCATTAATGGGGCCTCGGTTACAGGGAAACCAGGGGTGCAGCGCCTCCCCCCCGCGAGCCAGAACGGCTCGACCGTTTGGCTGAGCCAGCTGGAGCCACGCGTCGGGTCGCCGGCCAGGCCGGGTCAACCCGGTTCGGGCCGACCGTGGGGTCTCGGGCCGGGTCGGTCCGGGCCCGAAACCCCTGTTTTCGGACCTTCTTCAGTCTTTTACCCATATCTTGGGCTACAGACCTCTGATCGACGCACCGTTAGTTGCGTAGCGATCCTTGGAACGAGACGATCGTTTAGGTATATCGCACTCAAGGTTTTGGAATACTTTGGGTTCGGCCGGGTTGGTTCGTACATGAAACCAACCAGGCCCTCGGAGTGGAAACGCTCATATCTTTAGCTTCGGATGTCCGATTGACGTGCTGTCGAACTTGTTGAATTCCTCTAAGTGAGACAGATATTTTGTATTACTCCGCCCGGGGTTTGGACGTAGGTGGAGTATGGTCGGGTTGGTTTTTCCTTAAAAACCAACCGGGCCCCGGGGACGAAAAAGCTAATAACTCTCAGACCGGGCGTCCGATTGACGCGCCGTCTACGACAGTGACTTCCTGTTGAAGATATGGAACTTTTGGATACATCAACTCTGGACTATGTGTCAGTTGATGTATCAGCCTCTTGGCTTGTGGAGCGGACCCTCCCGAACGAGTTTGCTGTGTGCGGGAACCCTAGAGCTGGCTGCGACTACTACTGTGACGACGACGACTGTACAGAGATCCTCAGTGGATTCGACGGCGACGACTACAGCACTCAGAGATCCTATGTGGATCAGTGCTACCGATCCTGTGTGGGTCTGATCCTGTGTGGGTCATTGCTCAGCGGTTCTTTGTGAGCTAGTGCCTACAGATCCTGTGTGGGTCATTGTGGGGGTTAGTTTCCTATCGATCCTTTGTGGGTCATTGTGGGGGTTAGTACCTATCGATCCTTTGTGGGTCGGACGACTTAGATGGATCAGTGATCATCTCTATCGTCTTTCGAAGAAGTATACCTGTGTGAGCTGAAATCCTATTTTGCTTTCCTATGTGGATTGTGTTGAGCTATCCTATGTGGATTGACGTTTTGCTTTCTTGTGTGGACTGGGTTGTACATGGGCTCGGATGTTGGTGCCGAACGAGAATTTATGACTTAGGTATATGTATGGGCATATACCTAAGCCGTGTTGGATGTTACTTCGTGATTGTATCTTTCCTTTGTGGTTTATCCTTTGTGGATTCTGGGAGACCTTCGGGGGGTCTCGGGGTCCCTGCTGAGTAGCTTATACTCACTCCTGCACGGGCTATGCCCGCACTACGTTGTGTTGGTTGCAGACGATGGACAGCGCTAATCGTGGTGGAGGCTTGCGGAGCAGGACGATACCTCGAGGTGGACCACTGGGCGGGACATACTCGGAGCGGTAGGCTGGACCCGAGGAGCAGTGGAGGCTTTCTGTACCCACCCTTCAGGTGGGATTTCCAGTGGACAGCTCTATATTGCGGCTTTACTTTTCAGTTTTTGTTTTCCCTTTCCAGTTGTACTTTACTTTCTGTTTGGGTTTGTATAATGGCCCACTTACTTTCAACACAGCTTGTTTCAGTTTTACTTAGTGTTTTACTTCCGCTTGTACTCTGTGGTGTATGTTTACTTTTATAAATGCAATGCCTTCCCTGTTATCGGGATTTACGCCTTTGGTGCTAGTCGCCAACCCCTGTCCAATGGAAGGCGGGCTAGGGGTAGTCACGACACGGGCCCCGAGGACGGGTCGTGACGGAAGATGACTTGATAAGGTAAGACCATGGAGTTATGAACAAATGAGAGTTGAAAAGGATTATATGATCATGAATATAGTAAAGATGGATATGAGAATTATCATGGAAGGTGAAAATCACTACTTTTTTAAATGGTTTCCAAAAAATCTTTTCTAGAATGGATAAAAAGTTCCCAGTCTATTGATGAGGAGTTTAAAAATAAAATTAAAGCATTGGATGATGGGAGACTGATCGACTTCATATATGAATATGGAATTTTGAAATTTGGGAAGCGGATTTGTGTTCCCTCTATTCCTAAACTAAAAATGGAATTCTTTAATGATTTTCATAGACACAATTTCTCTATACACCCTGATAACACTAATATTCATAGATATTTGAAAGAAAATTTTTGGTGGGGCAACATGAAGTGGTGGATTTCTAATTATGTGTCGAGATGCTTGGTTTTACAATAGGTTAAGGTTAGAAATCAACACCCTAGAGGGGTCATGAAACCTCTTCTTATACCTGTGTGGAAATGGGACAATATTATGATGGAATTTTTCATAGGGCTACCAAAGACTCCTTAAAGAAATAATGCTACATGGGTAATTGTTGATCATCTTATCAAATGAGAACATTTTATTTCTAGAATATAAGATTTACCACTTGAACTCTTTATATTAATAAATTTGTAAAACATCATGGTGTACCCCTATAGATTTTTTTTGAGCATGATCCCCATTTTACATCATGATTCTGGAAATGTCTTCATAAACCCCTAGATACATAGCTTCATTTGACTGTTGTATACTACCCTCAAACTGATGGACAATCAGAAAGTAATATTCAAACTTTATAAGACATGTTGAGATCTTTCTCACTTGACTTTCACAGAAGGTTGGATCAGTATTTTCATGTAGTATAATTATCCTATAACTATAGATTCCATTAAAGTATTCATATGGTATCATATGAAGAATTATATGGAAATTGATATCGTACAAAAACTTGTTGGGATAATGTTGGTTAAAAAAACTCATAGGCCTAGAACTTGTTGAGGGAACATTGGGAAAGGTAAAAATTATTCAAAACCACATCAAATCAGCTCAAAGTATTAAAAAGGGAAATACTAATAACCATCGGAGGGATTTGGAATTTCAAGTAGGATATCAAGTTTTCTTGAAGGTATCAACATGGAAGGGTGTAATATGATTCAGAAAGAAATTGAAACTAAGCCCAACATAAATTATTCCTTTTGAAATTCTAGAAAGAATTAGATCTGTAGATTACCATTTAGAAATACCGCCAACTCTCTTCAATGTTCATTATGTTTTACATGTATCACTGATGAGGAAATACATGTGAGACCAAATGCATGTACTCACCTATGAAGAAGTAGAAACGGAACGTCATTTATCTTAATGTGAAGATCCTATCGAGTTTTTTGACACTATAGAACAAGTGTTGAGGAATCAGATGGCACGACTAGTAAAGATTCTTTGGAGAAACCATAAAATGAAAGAGGTGGCATAAGAACCATAAGAACTAATGGTGAAGAACCACACAAATTTTTTTATTAAGTAATATTATAGAAATTTTGTGGATGAAATTTTTTGAAGGATGGAAGAACGTAACACCAGACGCTTCCATGATACACTTCCTTTTAAATAATTCAATAGGTTCATCTTAATGCATTACCGAGTTCGATCACACCATAACCTATAAAACTAGCCCTTTTAAAAAGAAGTTATAAATAGTATTAACCACATTATGAAGTTTATAAATTTTATTTTTCAAAATATACTTCATTTTGAATTCATAATATCAAAATTGACTTATGGAGAATTTTTGGTATTTTTCTGAAAAGCTTCAATTTTTGATGAATAGTAAAAATACTACATTGTTGTTAAAAACCAAAATTAAATAATTAAGTTTCTGAAAATTGATGTTAAAGTCACAACAGATAAATAATACATATATTAATCCAATATACTTAATTGGAATCATTTTATAATATAATTAGATATAAAATTTTTCCAAACGTTTGAACGTCTCTTTTACCCGCCTTCTAGCCACATAGGTTCGATTAACATTAAACGTAATTTTACCACTTTTGTGAATTTAATTTCAAAAAACAGAAATACATGGTTGTAATAATTATGAAAAACGTGGTCTAATAGGATCAAAATAAATTTTTGTAAATAGTATCTTTTGGATTTTATTTATGATTGTTAAAGGTAAATAGGTTAATTAAAGGTAAAAATAATATGATAATAATATAAAATTACCCTAACACTTGACCTAATTTCATTGGATAAGTGTATATCATCCAAAATAAACCTTAGGTAGAAAATATTATCCTTTTAAGGCTACTTGTGTCAGATTAGGACATTTATTATATTTTACTTTGAGAGGAGTTAAAAATATCATATTCAAATTTTAATAACTATATCATTTTTCATATGAGGTTATATAAGTGATACGGTAGAATATAAATATAGTTTAAAAAGATAAAATTTATATCTACATAACATTAATTTTTTTTTAATTTTAGGAAATATATAATTAAATTAAATTTTGACACAATGATGATATAATAATTGATTTTTTAAAGGAAGAATCAATTGATTAATATTAATATTATTAAAATAAATATAATTCAAAAAACATGATGCCATCCACAATTTTTTTGGATTATAATGAAATTTTATAGATGATTTAATTTTGTTTTTTTTTCAATTAATCACATTTTTATGACTAAAAAAAATCATGTATTTAATAGTTTCAAAATTGACATAATTCAGATTCTAAAATAAATACTATTTAATTAAATGATATAAAAGTCATAAAAATATAATGTTTTGCAAAATAACTTGTATATTGTTAAATATTTCATAAATTATCCAATTGGGGTTATTTTGGAATTTTATAGTAATTATATTAACCCTATAGTATAAAAAGACAAGTAAACACGATAAGAGTTAAGCAGTTTAACTAAGGAAAGAACCTAAAATATAAGGTTACTTTTGTGACATAAACTTCTCTAAAAATCATTGGATTTCAGGATTTAGAACCATAATCATATTATCCTAATAATTACTCACTATGGAGATATTTGAAATTGAAAATGAATTTATATTAAATTAATATTGTTGGAGTTTCCGAACATACCCCTCCCCTCTCTTATAAAAGGGGACATCTCCTTCTCTTTTATTCACACATCTAAAGCCCTTGGGAGCATCCAAAACCAACCAAATTCTCCTCCCAACTTCTCTCAATTCATCCTAAAGTCCATAATTTGGAGATAAATACAACCTAATGAGTCATTTTGTTAAAATCAAAATTCGATTTTCAAAGAGAAGGTAATTATTTTACCAATTCAATTCAATTTCTTTTTTTATTATATTTCATATTACTATGTTGTTTCCATAATAAAGTAATAAATCTAATATCATATATATACTGAGATGTTATTATGATTATGGTACAACCATATTTCTTGTTTTATCCATCCTACAAATAACAATATCACCATGCGTGTGTACATATGACTTACTGTCTCCACACCGTGGTGTAATTTGATATTAAACACTACTCTATTTGGATGGGTAAAATGATTATTATAATGTATAAAAATAATGAATATGAAATAATAATTATTATTTATAATTAATAATCCATCCAATTCCAAACCATTTAACCATTAACGGAATGATATCATCGCTCGTGTGTACGTACGACCTACCATCTCCACGATGTGGTGAGATTCGTTCTCAAAATTAACCATTCAAGAATGATAATAAAATTTATAATATGAGTAAATATATTATTTATGACTAAATATAAATCTTGATATGAATAAAATATATCCTATGAATAAGAAACATGACATAAATAACAAAACATTCATAGGAAAATGAAGCAGTTAACACCTGAAACAATGGTAATACTCAGATATTATTAACCAAACAATATAAAAGGATCATATATGATATCATAACTATTAATATCATACCATTATAATTTAATAACATGGTTTAACAATTATAAAGGAGTTTAATTCACCCTTTACTAAAGGAAAGTACAAGTTAAGGTTTAATATCCCAATCTCATTATTATCTGAGATTGTTTATATGTAAGAATCTATAGGGAAATTTTTATCATCCATATCCATGTTTCTTAAAATGTAATTAAAACTATTTTTAAAAATTGTTTAAAGTAATTTTCACCCATGTTTTAGTTTTATAAAACGTTTTTAAAGGAATATTTCCATCTTTTTCCAAATGGGGTACTTTATGAACGATTCTATAAATTAAGGAAAGAATGTTTTTTAATTATTATGGTGTGAGAGACTATTTTCCATTGTTATAAAGTCGTAAAATTTTAAATATTTCCATACAAGATACAAGGTTATTTTCAAAATAAATGTTTTATTTTATAATTGGGTGACTTTCAAATGATTTCAAAGTAAAAATGTATATTTCTCTAAAATATTTTCAATGGTTTTATTAGATTATTTTCATTTATCTATGCATCCTTTGTTGAATTTTATGATTAATTGAGATTGATTTATTATACAATATTCAATATTTTATTGAAGGTTTTATGATATGTTTGACTGTGCCTATTCTATTTTGATACTATTCACAATTTATGGTTAATATATTAACATTTTATATGCTAGTTTTAATACAAATGTTTATGTTATGCTTCACCCTTTACATATGAGGAATGTATTGGACATAGTAAGTAATGGGAAGGGCCAACTATAGACCGTTGATACAAAGGTAGATCTAATAAGACAAACTTGTTTTGGGTTTTACTCGTTTATGTAAGTTCTTAGTATGAAGTCTTGACAATAAGGTTATAATGTCCAATATTATACATTCCCTCATTATGAGATTAGTTATTCATATTACGTGTGATTATTTGACTAGTATAATATCCATGTGAATGTTTAAATAGAATTAATTGATTTATTCATTCCATTTTATGATGAATATTATGTTTTAGTAGGATTGTGTTTCATTGAATAAATTACCTTAAAAGTTTATACTTATTTATGATAGCTTCAACTATATTGTTATCCTTACTGAGAATCTAAGATCACACATTTCATATGTTTCATTTTTTTCTAGTATGCGAAGAAGTATATTATGAATGACTTGCATAAATATTTTAAGGGATATGAATATTTTTAAAGCGGATACTATGTTTTTTTCATTTCATGATATAATGTAAAACATATATTTGTATCTAGTTGTTTCCAAGGCTGCTAAATTGATCATTCCTTCCGAATTTGATTTCTTGTTATCATTCCAATTTAATAAAATAATGTACTCACTCTGGGAAAATTGGGTTAGGGCATTATAAGAGATCTCATGGAAAACTTATGGTGGAAAAAAATGAATAGGGAGATTGGAGAGTTTACATTATGTTTCTTGGTTTGTTTGAAATTTAAGGCTGAATAACAAAAGGATATGGGTTTTATGTAACCATTACCCATAACCATATAGAAATAATAGAGAGTAACCATTTATTTTATCATAGGACTTCCCAATACCTATAAATTTTTTAATGATACTTGATTTTTGGTTTATTGGCCTATTAATTCAACACAATTAATAATTATTCAAGTAAATTTATCAAATTATAAACATTATAATATATACATAAAATAATTGGGATGGTTTCATGGAGTATCACTCTCAATTATATCTGATTGATATCCTAGATTCAACATGAAGATTTGTATAAGTATTCAACAAGAATTGGATACAATGATACATTTTAGGACAATCTATCATCCTCAAACTGATGGTTAATCTAAATGAACTATTTAAACATTGGAAGATATGCCAAGAACCGACTTTATAGATTTAAAAGGATGTTGGTATCGAAATATTACACCAGTAAAATTATCATTCAATAATAGTATCCACTATAGAATTCAAATGACACCATATGATTATATGTATTTGAAGAGATTCATAAATAAAACCTACTTGGATGAAGTTATAAAGAAAAGTTTGTTAAGACTAGATATTTCTCTAGATATTAGAGATAATGTTGGAATCCTCATGTGTTAATCATTTTTTAATGATCACAAATATTATACATTCTGTAATTCATTTTAATCTTATTTAATCTGTCTTAAATCATATGTACAGATGGTTGGTTTTGTTATGCTTTAAATAAACCTACCCAAGATGTTAAGTGCTATGTTTGATTATTATAAACTATTTTTAATTTTTGTTATAATGGATTTCATTGATAAAATATTAAGTCTAATCCATTCTATGAATACCACTTTTTAAGACTGTATACAAATATTTGACTAAGTCTGAGAAATTGTGAGTCTCCCACCAGTTATGTTTTTCTTGCAAAAGAACGAGACACTATAAACCAAACATCGTGACCCGAAAAATGTGACCCAGACACTGTGACTAGACACCATGACCAGACACCATGAACAGACACCGTGATCTAGACACCATGAACCAGACACCATGACCAGATACTGTGACCCGAACACTGAGAACCAGACACCGTGACCAGACACCGAGAACCATACACCGTGACCAGACACCACATCTATGCTACTGGTTCCAAATCTCTATACAGCTATTAAATCATAACTATCTCACATCTCAAAAGTAAAATAAGAAGAAATTGTTTCATGGAGACACCGTTTCATAGAGACACCATTTCCAGACAGACTGTGACGCCGTTCTTTAATCAGTTTTTTTGTTTTCAATTTAATTTCTAACTATCATATTTGAGTCTTTTAAATGCACTGACATAATTAATATTTCTTTGTAGACATGTCACTTGATTTTATGAGGTATGAGGTGTTGAATACATGAATCATGTCGACTCCAACACATGCACTCCAAGAATAAAAAGGGAAGTGTGTCCCGGAATCAAGAGAGTGTGTGATAACGAAGAAGCACAAGCATTTTTGATAAAATAACCAACACATGAAACTAAATAAATAAGAAGGACACACGAATAATTTTCAAATCCAAAGAGCCGGGATACAATAGATTAGAGTCAAGATCATATCTGTAATACCAAATCTATAATGAAAACAAGCTAGATCTGACAGGAAACAGAAGCATCTGACTTGCGATACTATATTTCTCACAAGAAGACTCGATTCTGATATCTGCTTCATCCTAGAAGTCCAAAGCTGAATAGACTAACACTCAAAGCACTTCTAAACTTATCTCATAATTTTTATCTATTGTGTATTGTTTTTAGTTTTTGAGCAGTGTGTGCATGTCTGTATAAAAACACCCATTGTCTCCTGTATTACTCTCATAGATAAGTGTGGAAGAGGTCTCTGTGTAACATGTTAATTTATACCCGTGAAGAACTGTGGAAGAGGTCGGGTGACCTGGACAGTCTTGTGAACTATTGTTACCCTGATCCAGGGTGTGGATTAAGTTTATTAATATAAACTACTTGGTGGTAGGTGATCACCAAGTGGATTGGATTAGGTTTCAGCTTGAGACTGAACCACTTGTTTTATATCCACTATGTTGTTTAACATTTTTTTCTCTTTTTTTCTGTATAATTCTGGAATCACTAAATTTTACTTTGATATTTAATCTTATAAATAAGTTATAATTTTTTTCTTTATTATAATACTTTCAAAAGTAATATTACTAACTGATATTAATATTATTGAGAATTAATCAATCTTATGGGAAGTTATTTAAATAGTTAAACTTTCATAACCGTGTTACATGGATTAACTAGGCTATATTTATTTTTATTAGGGAACCTTTTAAGAATACTTTTCAAATATAAATTTTTATAGATACTCAATTCACCCCCTCTTGAGTACTCTACTCCAACCAAAATTTGGTATCAATGGTTTGATTGTTATTCCTATTAAGACTCTGTCTTTTACCATATTCAACAGTGATTTTAGTTGTATTTTAAAGATCTATTAATTTATATTAATTCTAAATTTATATCTCTTTCAAAGTATTTCTTTATTATAGATAATATACTAGAAGGTGATATAATAAACAGACCACCATTCTTTAATGGAACCAATTATGTTGAATGGAAAATTAAAATGAAAATGTATTTATAAAGTATGGGTTTTGAAATTTTTTCTTCAATTATTGATGAGTATAAGATTCCTGCTAATGAAAAAATCACTTGGGAAGACCCAATCAAGACTGCCTAAAATAACAATTTCAAATCCATGAATTCTTTTTATTGTTCTTTAGGCGATGAGGAATTTAATTAAATTTCGGCATGTAAAACTGCCCATGAAATTTGGGATACTTTGTCTGTTTCATAAGAAGGAACTTCTAGTGTGAAATAAATGAGACTTAATACTTATAATATTAAATATGATAACTCTAAAATGAATCCTGGTGAGCCTATTTTTGATATGTATCTCAGTTTCAACGAAATTTTCAACATAATGATTTCTCTTGGAAGAGAAGTCACTGCTAAGAACAAATTATAAGGATTCTTATATGCCTACCTGATAGATGGAGAGGATCCTCAGTCTATATTAGATAATCATGCGACATCATCAAGTTACCAGTAAAAGAACTCATTGGGAAACTAATGAAACATGAAGAGGAGATGAAATTCAACAAGGTAGAGAAGGATGAACCCAAAAGAAAATCTGTTACATTTAAGACCATCCCCTCTAAACACAATGCGAAAGAGAAATTGGAAGTCTCTATAGAAATCTACAGTAGTGAAAAATAATCGCTTGATAGTGATGAGGAGATAGCTCAATTATCCAGGAGGTTTAAGAGATTTTACAAGAAGAAGTAATTTTTTAGAAATCCTAACATCAAGGGAAGAAATGATCAAATAGGAAGTTGGAAGAATTATTGGAAAGGAAGTGACAAGTCTGATGAGATATATTGCTATGAATGTAAGTGAAAGGGGCATATAAAAGCTGAATGTCCCAATCTCAAGTACAAAAATAAATATAGGGAATAAGATATAAAGTATAACAAGGAAATGAAAGAAAAATGGAGTAATTTTGAGGATATTTCAAGTGACTCCAAATATTCACATGATGAAAAGACTAGTAAACCCTAAATGTGCTTTATGAAAAAAACATCTGAGGTAACACTGGAATCTCCTATACACAATTCCTATTATTCCGGAGATGAGAGTGAATCTGAAAATATTTCTAATGAAGAAATAGTTGAGTACTATAATATTCTTGAAGAGACATGTAATGAACTAAAAGATAAATACAAATCTTTAAAGAAACAACATTCACTTACCTCAATTGTTAAAACTGAACTTATTGTAAAAAGGGATTAAATGCTCAATTACTCAAAGAAAAAAATGAACTAAATTTTTATAATGATCAATTGAAAAGGTATATTGAATGGTTTACTAATGGTAATGATACATTGGAAAAAATTATAGGTAAATAGATTGCTCCTAAATATACTAATGGTATTGGATATCAACCGATTAAAATAAATTTTTGAAGAACTAATTTTGTTTCTATGTCTTGGACATACATCTTTACTCCTAGTTCTAAAAAACATTTATCTAGTTCAAGTTTTGATACACTCTATATTATTTCAAGATTTTCTAAACCAAATAGAGTTTATTTTTCAATTACTTTACATAATTATTATAGGAAACCTATGAGGCATATGTGGGTTCCTAAATCACTAGTCACTAATATTACTAGACCCAAACAAATATGGGTACCAAAATCTATTTTTATTTGACTATTGTGTAGGAAAGGTGATTAAAGAGCTCCTGTAAAAGATTATGGTACTTGGAAATTGGGTGTTCAAGACACATGATAGGATACTATTCATGCATTAAAAATTAAATAAAAATTGATGGTGGATATGTCACCTTTGGTGACAATTCCAAAGGAAATATCATTGGCCTTGGAAAAATCTGTAACTCTAACTCAGTTTTAATTTCCAAAGCAATTTTTGTTGATAGATTGAAATATAATCTTCTTAGTATTTTATAACTATGTGATGATGGATTTCATGTTAAATTTGAAAATTATTCTTGCGATGTTTTCAATTCTAAAAATGAAATAGTATTTTCTGCATTAATAAATGAAAATGTATACTCGGTTAACATAGATTCTTTAGTTTCTAAAAATGTGTCATGTTTAAGTGTATTTCACAAAGAGTATTGGCTTTGGAATAGGAGACTATGACACTATAATATTCACTCCCATTGAAATCTAACTAGAAAAAGTTTAGTCAAAGACCCACCCAAACTTGAGTTTCAAAATGATAAATTGTGTAATCCTTGTCAAAAGGGAAAGCAACACAAAATTTCCTTCCAACCAAAGAAATAAGTGTCAACTTATCTACCTCTCGAATTAGTTCACATGGATTTGTTCGGACCATCTATATTTTCTAGTTTAAATGGAAATCATTATGTTTATGTTTTTGTAGATGACTTTTCTAGATATACTTGGACCTTCTTTTTGGCTCAAAAAGTATAGCCTGCTCTCATTTTACCCAATATGCCAAAACTGTAGAAAATCATAGTAGACATAGGATTAAATCCTTAAGAAGTGATCATGACCGTGAGTTTGAAAATCCAGAGTTCGAATCTTTTTTCTCACAAAATGACTATAGTCATAATTTCTCTGCCCCTAGAACACCTCAACAGAATGGAGTTGTAGAAAGAAGAAATAGAAGCTTGCGAGAAATTTCTAGAACCATGCTTAGTGAATATGACTTACCTATTTATTTTTGGGATGAAGCTACAAACACAAAATTCTATATTATCAATATATTATTGATTAGACCCATTCTTAAAAGAACTCCATATGAGTTATGGAACAATAAAAAACCCAAAGTTAGCTACATCAATGTATATGGTTGCAGAGTCTATATCCTTAATACTACGGAAAATCATGAAAAATTCGCATCCATGAGTGATGAAGGAATATTTCAAGGATATTCAATCTCTAGTAAAGCCTATAGAGTGATTAACAAAAGAAATAAATGTGTGGAAGAATCTCTCCATGTCAAATTTGATGAAATAGATCCACATGAGCTTAAGACCTCTCTAGAGAACCTAGGGGATGATGTATCAAATATGGACATTAATTAAAAATCCTATAACCATCCTGTAAAGGGATCTAAGAAAACTTCAAATTTTGGAAATTATTTAGATTCAAGTCACAATAAACCTGAACCTGTTGAGGAACCTAAAATCACTAGTCCTTTTTTAGAGCTGTTAGAACTCTCATGAACCATTATTTAGATTTTTTTCTATGAGATTTAGATAAAGGAACTCAAACTAGAGATTCTCTTAGAAATCAGGTTGATCATCAAGACTTCTTGTCACAACTTGAACATAAATACATTAATGATGCTATCAATGATGAATTTTGGGTCATGGCTATGCAAAAAGAGCTTAATCAGTTTGAAAATAACAAATTTTGGAAACTTGTTGATATACCTAAGGAAACATTTACCATAGTCACTAAGTGGGTGTTTAGAAATAAAGTAGATAAAGCTGGTAACATTGTTAGAAATAAGGCTAGATTTGTTGCACAATGCTACAGTAAAGAAGAAGGAATTGACAATGAAGAAACCTTTTCACGAGTAGCAAGACTTGATGCCATTAGAATTCTAGTTTCTTATGCTACACATCAGAATTTAAAACTACAAGAAATGGATGTTAAGGGTGCATTCCTAAATGGATATATAGATGAGGATGTCTTTGTTGAGAAACCTCATGGTTTTAAAAATCCTCATTTTCCAAATCATGGTTTTAAACCATCAAAAGATTTATATGGTTTAAAACAAGCTCCAAGAGCTTGGTAAGATAGATTAAGTACTTTTCTTATTTCCAAAGGTTTTAAAAAAGGAATATCTAATCCTACCCTTTTTATAAAATTAATTTCTTATAATGTTTTTGTAGTTAAAATTTATGTAGATGATATTATCTTTGGATCTCCAAGAAATTCTTTATGTATTGAATTTTATAAAATGATGGAAAATGAATTTGAAATGATTTTAATGGGTGAACTGAAATTATTTCTTGGATTTATAATCTTTCAAAATAACTATGATATTATTTTATATCAATGAAAATATAATAGAGATCTTCTAAAACTCTTTGTCTTCTATAGAACTAAAAATAGTAACACTCCAATGAGCACTACTTGTATGTTGGATCTTGATGAAGATGGAAATCTGTTGATCAAACAATTTGCAGAGGAATTATTGGAAGCTTAATCTATTTAATTACTAGTTAACCAGACTTTATGTTTAGTGTATGTATGTGTGCTCATTTTCAAGCAAACCCTATGGAATCTCATTTAAATGTTGTTAAGAGAATATTCAAATACCTCAAGCGTACACCCGATCTATGACTGTTTTATCCCAAAGGGAAATAATTTTAATTAGTTAGTTATTCTGATGCTAACTTTATTAGATGTAAGTTTGATAAAAAAGAACCTTTGGAACATGTCACTTTTTAGGAAAGTCATTGGTATCATTGTGTAGTAAGAAACAAAACTCGGTTTCATTATCTACTATAGAAGCTGAATACATAGCTGCTGTTAGTTGTTGTGAAAAAATGGTTTGGATGAAACACACATTACTATATTATGGATATCAATTCAGGAATGTACCTATAAATTGTAACAATACCAATGCTATTAACATCTCAAAAAATCATATTTCACACTCTATGACAAAACGTATTGATGCAAGACTCCACTTTTTGAGAGATCATTATAAAAAAGGTGATATCACTTTGGAATTCATTGGAACTGAATATCACCTTGTTGATATATTCACCAACCCATTAAATTCTGAAAGAATACATTACATTATACATGATTTGGGAATTATAAATTTTAAGTAGTAAGTATATTGTTTCATAGTTTATGGTTTCCAAAGTCACTATCTTAAGATTACTATCTAACTCCAACAGTTCTATAGTTTTACTGTCTTAAAAGTTGTTGTTTCATGTTTACAGTCTCATAGTTACTGTGTCTTAGTTACTGTCTAGAACTTAATATCTCAAACAATACGGTCCCACTGTTTAGAAATCACTTAGTTATGCTCTCACTGTGAAAACCTGATTACGGTCTCACCATGAAATCCAATTCCAGTCTCACCGTAAAATACGGTCACGGTCTCACCGTAAAGATGTTGTATTGTTTTATTTATAAATTAAAAAATATATCATAGTAATTAATTATTTTGTTCTTTCACTTTCCTGTGATTTTGACTTTGCAATTCTTGATACCCTAAACTATAAAAACAAAATAGGTTTCACTCCTTTCTTCACCCGAGATCTCTTCTCTCAAACAGTAACCCCTTTTTCAACCTTTTCCATATCGAACCTTCGTTGAATGCCCAGAATGAATTTCCCATCCTCATCAACTCCTGAGAAGCGAAGATCAAAGAAGAAGATGAAAATAGCACCAAAGTTAGCACCTGAAGGTCCTTTGAATCCGAACGTGGTGAACCGAACAGTGGTACCTGAAAAAGAAATTTTCCCCCAGTGGCTACTATCAAGTAGGTCTTTATTATTGAAAGTACTAAAATATTAGGGTTTACTGGATTGGTTCAAAATGAGGATAGGCTGATATACCATAATATAGTTGCACATTTTTATCAATTCGTTCATTTCTCTTTTGATACAGAAGATGGTTTTGTTCTAAGAAGATGGATAAATGTGAAAAGATGTATTTTTCTTTGAGGTTATGGGATGCATGCCTAAGTATATATCATGAGGGTATTTTTGAGGACTACCAGAGAGGTCCTCCACCTCCAAGTGAGATCTTTGTGTTGGAAGAAGCCTTTAAGAAGCTTAACTAGGAATGCAACAAAGAGAAGAGCTATAACTGCTGAGCTAGATGGGGAAACTATACTTTTGTTTAAATTTTTTCAGAATCTGATTAACCCCCGAAAAGGTGATTTTTCTACACTAAAGTATCAGGATGTATTTTTGATACATCTTATGAAGAATGAACAGAAGATCAACACATGAAAGTATGTTATCCTCCATATGTGTGAGTTGATAATTACAACCACCATGTCAACCTCCCTGTTCTACTCAAGGATAATCTCATCTATGCTTCGTGCAAAAGGCTAAGTTGGACTTGATGAAAAATTCATTAAGGGCTAGGAATTTTTTATTTCAAAAGTTACAGTCAAGAGAATGAAAGTTAGTTGGAATCCATGGAGAAAATCATGGGTTGAAGATAATGACATGGTCTATGAAAATTTCAACCCAGTTGATCACTCTTCAAGACCTAAGGAAATTCCTGATCCTAGTTTGGAACTAGATGAAATCATTGACTATTTAAATGAGGAAGAAGAAGAAGAGGTTTTTCTACCTATAGGAAAAACTGTCCTGGATAAAGAAGATAGTGAACCATCTCCTCAAGTCTTAATTGAGAAGGAAGTACATGTCCCTAAAGAGATTGTTCATCTGGAAGAAACTGTCTCTAAAGAAAAATATATAGTTTTTGAAAGTGAAAAAGCTGTTCTGGAAGAACATTTATAAGAAGATCTTTCTCTTGAGAAAGAAGTTTCTCTTGAAGAACACCTAGAGGACCAAGTTGTTCCTGAGATTATACCTTCTGGTGAAGAGATAATATATAAAGTCTTTCAATTAGCTTGAAAGGAAATGGGTGAGTCTGTTGGAGATGAAATACTTAAATTAGATAAAGTATCTAAATCTCTTAGTCCTAAGAAAGATTCAAATGTTGAGGGGGAGCAGTACCTGAATGTAGAAAGTGTTGAAGTGCCAAATATAGTTGATTCGAGCTCTATGGATACATGGTATACATTTCCTATCTATTTTGATGTGAATGACTCCCAGGAAGCCTCAGTTAAAGGTATAGATTTGTCTACTGTGTTTCAATTGAATCCAGTATCTTCTCTTGAAGTTATATCTACAATGGAACTTGAGCTTGTCTCATATCCTATCCATGAACCTTCACAATAACCTCGAAACTTGGTGAGTAAGGATGATTTGAAAGCATTTGGAACTACCCTATTGGTTGGGGATAAAAAGATCATGAATACTCTACGTGCTCCTATGACAAACTTGAGTGAAAGAGATACTTCCCTATTGTTAGATTATATTATTTGGTAGATTCAGTAAAATATGCTTCATGAAATTCAAGATGTTAGAATTGAGAACAAATAGCTCATTGATGAAGTGAATTATCTTAGATGTATGGTTGAGAAAATTCATAGAGTGATGAACTCAACACAAGAACCTGTTTCTTATCCTATTAAGGATGTTAGTGGTCAGATTCCACAAGAAGTAGCCTCATTGATTCAACCTAACCTAACTTTTGTAGCCGACAAGGTGGATGAAAGAAATAAGAAAATAGTTCAAGAGATATGTGAGCTTGTTATTGGTCTTAACAAGCTTACTGATGAGTATAAGGGATGCCTCAATAATGTTCTGAATCAACTAATGTTTCTTACTTCAGTTGTTACAGTTTCTAGTTCCTCTAGACAAACATCTCAACCTTCCTTGGACAGTGATATGCTCAAAACAACTATTAAATAAGAAGTTCAGTCTATGATCAGTGTCTTTGACAATGAGTCTCTATCTTTGGTTGTCAAGAATATTGATAGAGTTCTTTATTTGGGGAGAATTCATTCCAAGATTTCAAATGATACTGAAGAAGAAATTACTAATAAGGTGGAATTTTACTTTAATAGGATTTTCTCTAAGCATGATATGAAAAACCATTTAAATTACCTTATAGAGAATCTAAAAATCCCTCATGTCACTGAAGATTTAAAAGCTCAGGTTCAAAAGATGAATGATTTAACTCACTTGTTGGACAATTTCATGGAGAATAAGGATGAATTTGAGAAAGTGATGCAGTATGGTGATGAGATTATTACTAACTTCATCAAGCTTTTGAGGCCTTTTCTTCATGTGTAGAGCACTGCTGTTGTCGCTCCTGCAGCTTCACCCATGAGACCTGGGTTTCCTACCTTCTCATCCTCTTCACTTGCCTCTACTTATATGTTTGTCTCTCTGGCTCTGAGTTAGAGAAGGTCTGTTATCCTTGACCAACAGTTGCCTCAGTCTACCACTACACCTACCTTGTCCCCCTCTATTTTTGAAGGACTCCCTTTACCTTCTCTTTCAGTTGGTTCAGTTCCTTCTTCAACTACTACTACTACTCCTATGTCTTCTCCTGATGCTACTTGCAAGGGAAAAGAGAAGACAGTCAGTGATAAAGAAAAATGAACACTATCTTCTAATAAGGATGATTTCTTTATTTTTGTTGATTAATATTTCTAATGAAACTTTTTTATCCATATAATACATTGCGAAATCTTATTATCTATTCTTTTATTTACTTTTGTACTCTTTTTGATAATACCCAAAGGGGGAGAGACATGAACTCTAAGTGCACACTAAGGGAGAAACACATTCACTAATATTTAATATCTCACTCAAATGATTTGTGATCATCAAAAGGGGGATATTGTTGGACTCATGATGTGTTAGTCATGTTTTAATGATCAATAATCTTATACATTCTGCAAAGCTTGTTAATCCTATTTAATCTGTCTCAAATCATGGGTACAGATGGTTGGTTTCTTTATGATTTAAATAAACATATACAAGATCATAAGTGCTATGTTTGATTATTGTAAACTAGTTTTAATTTCTGTAATAATGGATTTACTCGATAAATGATTATGTCTAATACATTCTATGAATATCACTATTCAAGTCTATATACCGATATTTGGCTAAGTCTGAGAAACCATGAGTCTTCCACTAGTTATGTTTTTCTGGAAAAGGAACCAGACACTATGAACCAGACACCGTGACCCAATCACCGTGACCCAAACACAGCGACCAGACACCGTGACCAAACACCGTGACCCAACACCATGACCCATACACTGTGAACTGGACACCGTGACAAGACACCGGACCCATACACCATGAACCAAACACCATGACCAGACAACGAGAACCAGAAATCGTGACCAAACACCATAACTGTGCTACCGGTTCCTCATCTCTCTACAATTGTTCCATCATAACTGTCTCACCACTCAAAAGGAAAATAAGGAGACATCGTTTCATAGAGACACCATTTCATGGAGACACCATTTCCAGACAAACTGTAACACTGTTCTTTAATCTATTTTTTCGTTTTCAATTTAATTTCTAACAGTCATATTTGAGTATTTTAAATGTACTCACATAATCAATATTTATTTTTAGACATGTCACCTGAAAATATGTGGTACGAGGTGAAGAATACATGCATCCTGTTGGATCCAACACATTAACTTTAGGAATAAAAAGGTATGTGTGGCCCAGAAGCAAGAGAGAATGCTATAGCAAAGAATCACAAGCATTATTGGGAAAGGAACTGATAGATGAAAATCAATACATCTAAAGAACACACGAAGCATTCTAGATTCCAAAGATCTAGGATACCATAGACTAGAGTCAAGAATATCTTTACAATACCCACTCTATGAAGAACATGAGGCAGATCTAACTAGAAACCAGATCATCAGACTTGTGATACTCTGTTTCTCGCAATAGGATTCTATTCTGACATCTTCTTCATCCTAGAAGTCCAAAGTTTCATAAACTAACACTAATATAACTTCTAAACTTATATCATCATTTTTTATCTATTGTGTATTGTTTTTAGATTTTGAGCAGTGCGTGTGTGTCTGTATAAAAACACACATTATATCCCCTATTAAACTAGAGCATACAAGATATCCTCCCTCTCACATCCTTTTACCTTGGTTTAATCCCATGGATAAGTGTGGAAGAGGTCCCTATGTGACCTGTTAGTTTATACCAACGAAGAACTATGGATGAGGTCATGTGACATGGGTAGTCTTGTGCACTTTTGTTTACCCCAATCTAGGATGTGGATCAAGTTTATTAATATAAACTGCTTGGTGTAAAATGATCACCAAGTGAAGTGGATTAGGTCTAAACTTGAGACTAAACCACTTGTTTTATATCAGTTGTGTTTTTTAACATAGTTTTCTTTGTTTTACTATATAATTTAGAAATCACTAAATTTACATTGATAGTTAATCATGGAAATAAGTTATAATTGTTTTTCCTTATTAGAATAGCTTCAAAATTAATATTAATAACTGATATTAAGATTACTGAGAATTAATCAATCTTTTGAGAAGTTATTTAAATATTCAAAATTTCATAACCGTATTACTTTGATTAATTGCGCTCTATTTTTTTTGGGGGAACCTTTTAAGAATAATTTTCAAACATAAATTTTTATAGATACTCAATTCACCCCCTTCTTGAGTACTCTACTCTAACCAACAGATAATATTAAAACTATTCAATGAGATATTAAAGTAACACGATGTTTAAATAATTTTTTTACAAATTTTTTTGATGATATGTGGAGTTAGAAATTATAGACAAGGTATTCCTTTGAATGTCATCATGAAATATGGTTATGTAATTCTAGAAGATGGTAAATTTAATCCCTATTTACATCAACCTATTGGATATCCTGGATCATGTAGGGACTTTATCTTATCACCTAGTGCTTCCATAAAACCATGAAAAATTGAATAATGTGTTTAATATATCACTTTTAATGAAGTATATACCATGGGAATCACATGTGCTAAACTCATAGGTTTCACAAAAAGAACATTATTTATCTTGTTAAGAACAATAATTAAAGATATTTTATAATATATATAAATTATTATGAAACAAGACCATCACATGGTCAAGTTATCTTAAGAAATAATAAGTTTCAAGAATATATATGGGATATTAAAGATGTAATGAAGAAAATTTAACCTCATATGTTTTCATCTGAGAAATAAAATTTTGGGGGAAACATTTTTTAAAATGGGGGAGAATGTAACACATATTAGTTTTAGTATTAATTCCCTTTAATAAATCTCATGCATGGGATAACTTGACTTACATGTAACATTGAAAAAAATAAACAACATGTTATTAGGGTATTATATTACAATATAATGAATAATTAATACATCATCAAAAATATATATGAAACATTATTATAAAAATTATATGGGGAATAAAACCACAATTAATTAAAAAGTCTATAAACTTGAAAATGTTATCCTCATGGTCTATCATGGAGATCATACCACTGATTATAACTATAGAAAGAAATAAAAATACATGAAACATAATATACATTGGGAGATATAAATATGTAAATATGTTGAATGAAATTTAGAGATGTATGTAAGGTTATATATAGACATGGAAAAGGGAAATGTGTCCAGTGTATTACATTTAAAAATATGGTCTTTTTTATATAGTTGTTGGACATATAATTGTTACATGTAGTAAATGAGTTTATTGAATTCGATAAAACTGGAATACGAAATATTTTTTATAAATGAATATTAAATTATAAATCATATAGTTAATATTTGTAATGATTAAATAAATTATATTAAATATTTATGGAATGATAATAAATCAAAATAACATTAATCATTACATAAGAAAATTATTTTGGTGAAATAAATAGTTTTTTCCAAGTATAGTATATTTTTATTTCAAAGAAAAATGTATTATATTGATATTTTAATTTAATAAATTTAAATTCATATTTGGATTTAGGGCGTCCAAATTTTTTAATAGGGTTAATTTTATTTTTGGTGAAATGAATTAGTTTCCATGGTGAATAATGAATTACATCAGTATATAATAAAAATATTAAAATAAAATATATAGTTAAAATGATGAAATAAAATTATAAAAATATAAATAAATATAAATAATTGTTGGAATATTTTCCTTTATTGTCTTTTTTATCTTATGGGTGACTATTCAAGATTCTAATCACTAAGGAATTTGAAATAGAAAATATGACACTCAAACTCATCTATAAAAGGACCTTACCTCTAACCATCCCTAAAAACACATGTACTTTAATTTTTTCTTACATATATACCTAAAATTACTCCATTTAATTCATATCCCATATTTTTTTTTGATTTTAGTCATAATAATATGTCTTAAATCATTCATTACAAATGAAGAAGTTATGAGAATGATAGCTTCCACCATAATTAGTAACAAGTTCCTCTTCATATCCTTCATTTATATTCTCCTGTAAACTCTTATTAAACCTAATATGAAACTACAATGATAATTTTTTAATATAATTAGGATTATTTAAAAATTATATTACTATTATATAACTTTATATCTTTACTCATTCATTTATATAGAATATTATTTTTTAGGTTGGTTCAACCACCTATAAGAACGATGTCATACTATCTTTACCATTTTCATCATGGATGAGTATCCAAACATAAATAATCTGCATATAATTATATCAATAATTAATTTATGTTAAATATATGGTTATAATATACTAATTACCAAATAAATTATCATGAAAAACTAACTTATTATTAATGTTATCTAAAATGTACACATTGTGAATTCCATTCTTGAAAACCGTATTCATATATTACATCAAATAAAAATAAGAATTTATAAATAATTATAATATTTTAATTCAAATACCTTTCCAAATCTTGAAATGATGAACTCAGCAACATTAAATGATGATCAAAATCACCTTATTGATATAAGAATCGTATAATTGACGCTACTAACATCAATGGATGGAAATAAATTAGAACTAACTATAAAATGTATAAAAATTTGATATAATGTATTAAATTTAAAGTTATTAAATATAAATAATGTTCTAAATTATATTTTTAAGAATTATATGTTTATTATATAGGGGTAAACATGCATTTTAGAGAGTCTAGAGTCAATGTAATGGTTTTTATCCGAATATCTCTTCTTCTTCGGGATTGTTGATACTTAAAACTATTTTGTGATAATTTTTATTCACATTAGTTCAAAATCCCATTTTTTTCTTCACATTTCATTATTTTGAAGATTTATATCTCTTTTTTATCAATATTCACTAATTTATTAATACAAGACTGAATACAAATTTTTTAAGGGGATTGTATTTATCTTTTTTCATTTGATTAAAATTATTCTCCTACATGTACATATTCATTACATTATTTCGTATATTTATTCCATTTCCGTAACTCTATTTCTATAACTTCTTAAGTACTCTATTAATTGAATTTGACTTATGAAGTTTTTAATGTTATATTTTTATCCTTTTCCATCCCAATTTCCACTTAGTCACTTTCACCCTCCATTTTTATTAATTTTGATTAAAACAATTCCCTGCATAGTTTTTATTATTAATCAATGTAATTTTTGTATAATTTATCATTGTTTTTAAAACCATGGATATATAAATTATTTCTTTACAAAATATATCAAAATAAAAAGGTTATTTCTTCATGTTCACAAAAAAAATTCTTACCTTTGAATTAAAGGACTTTATATCTTTGTAAATATCCTTCAATGTATACTATGTTTCATTGTGAATATGTTGAAATGGAATTTTCCACCTTCTTTTTCAAAATGGTTTAATTTCTTATCTTGTGAAATCTTTCATGAAACGCATTTCACTCACATGGGTTAATATTTTTATAGTGAATTCATGATCATTTATCTTACATATTTATGGTTTTTCATTATGTGATAGGTGAGCCCAAAATTATACATCCCTACAATTTATTAGGTAACACTTTTTATCTCATGAGTTTACTATGTTATGGAACATAGGAAATTAGACTAATTCACTTTTATATGAATTTCAAGGTGGTTAACTTGGGAATATGTTAGGAATTTCTTTGATATTGTGTAAAGGAGATATTCCCTAAAGAAATTTTAAAGTGATTTAACTATCATAATAATATTTAATGATTGAGGTATATCATATCACATCGAATGTGATTTAATGCATCTTATATATGTATATTCTTAAGTCATTATTGAGCCATGTCAATAGGTTTTACATATATATATCTATATTTTATGACTTATTATATAATAAGGGTGGTATACATGCCAAAGCCTTCAACACTCATGAAATTCAAACATTAAGTGCTCACATTACATTGAATCTCCTACTCATTTAGCAATCATTAACTAGTTGTTTCAAAATATTAAACTAATGGGAAATGCATTAATACAATATTTTCATGAAGTGGTTCATGAATTTACTTATTTGTTATAATGAATGAGTAAAATCATGAGGGATCAAGGTGAATCCTTAAGGGATATATATAAGTAGGTAGTTCCCATTTGATTAGTGTATGTGTATGACTATTTTATATGCTTGGATAAAACTCACTCAAACCAAAATATTTTTATAACACCCTAAAAATATAGTTTAAAATAATAATATAAATGATTTATTTCTTAACACATAACACAAATCACTAAGAAAACTACGATATACTATAAAACCATTATCATTTAAATACAACCATTATAAGCTAAATGTTAACTTTTTTATATTTATATGAATATAAAATAATGAAAAATATGTATAATGTTTTTAAACAATTTAATTATTTTATTAATTCATAATATATAATTACTCAATTTTCAGAAGAGTCATTTTATTCGTTAATAAAATGTTTTCAACAAAAAATGTTTTTTAATATATTTAGTACGTAAAAATTTTAAATAATTTATATTATTTTTTATAAAATTATAATTTAGGTAATAAATATAATTTCTTAAATAATCATATAAATTTATAATTGGATGATGTATTGGTATTTTCGTGAGGTTTTTTCTCAATGAATAGTGAAAAATAAAGATTTTTTGCAAAACTGTCATTTCTTTTCATTAAATAAAGTACTTTAAATTTATTATCATGTTTTTATTTGATATTAAAGTAAAATAAATATATTTTAATTGGATATAATATAATTAATTAAATATGAATAATAATTATACTTGATTTTGGTATATTTCATTTTTATTATTAAAATGCATTTCTCTAAACAAAATTGTTGTGTTTTACATATTTATATTAAAATTTATTTCTTAGAGTTATATAAATTTAATCATTAAAAATTGATTCCATATTTGGAATCAGGATTTTAGAATTTTCTAAACAAGTCTCTTTATTTTTTTATCATTATGAATAGTAACCGTGATAATGATTTGTCACATAGGTAAGGGTAAAATAGGCTTCATACATCATAATAAGGCCTTAAAATATCCCTAAAACATGAAATAATACTATTTTATGAGTTTATTTCAACCATGATCGCCCATGTTTCAACAATATGGAATATTGGTTTTATTTTTCATTAATTATGACCATATTATTATTTTATGTAAAATATTAATTCCAAATGTTACAAAGTTTGTTTTAATATCACTAAATTTTTTTCATATGGATAATAAAAAAGTTATGTTTATGTCATGTCCCATCCCACAAGGACTGAATTTTACTACCCCAAGACCACCTTCTATAGAACAGGGGTTGCTGACTAGCACCTGAAGGCTTTTCCCAAACATGGAGGACATTGACTTAGAGATTTTTACACACTAATAAGGGGTAGCTGAAGTAAAAAACCAAAAAATGTAAGTTATAACCATGAGAGTAAAGTACAACCACAAGTACAACTGTAAACTGAAAATAGTGGGCCGGAATAGAAGCCCTGGAAACTGAAAACAAAGTAAACAGTCATCACATCTACAATGGAGTACTACCTGGAGGGTAGTAGCTGTAAGTTTGAAGTTGAAGAAGAGGATCTCGACTGATCCCATCACACCAATCTCCCCCAAGTCTCAAACCTCCAAAGTCTGCATCGGATCATCAATAGTCTACAACAGACACACACGTGTGGGCGGAGCCCGTGAAAGGGTGAGTATAACAAATCAGTAGGGGACCCCGAGACCTCCAAAGGTCACTTAGTAATCCACAAAGGAAAGCTTCATAAGAAATAACACAAAGGTAATCTCACAAGAATTGTCTAAATCATGAAGCACAAATCAAAATAGACAGCTCACTTTAACGGTATAACTTCATGGTTACTGGGATAGGGATGACCAGTCATAAAGACATATCATCCTATTCATAGTAGCTCTACTGTTGACCCGTATAGGTCACTATATGTTGACTCATATTGGTCGCTAGATGCTGACCAGTGTTGGTCACTGGTGCTGACCCGTATTTGTCGTTGGTGCTGACCTGCATTGGTCGCTGGTGCTGACCCATATTGGTCGCTGGTGCTGACCTATATTGGTCGCTGGTTCAAAACTGTATTGGTTGCTGGTGCTGACTCGTATTGGTCGCTAGTACAGAGGTAGGGATGATTAGTCATATATCTAGATCATCCCACTCTGGAGTTCCTGATGTTAACCCATATTGGTCTCTCTTCTTCTTCATGTCACAAACAACCACTAGATTCATGTACGAAGCACGCATGATTATTGTAGAACTGATCCTCAAGCCATCAATCGTATTTCAACATACATGAATCCCCATGAAGAAGTAACCTGATGATATGTCACATCATGAGGGTTCCAACGCAATAGATTATGTGTCCACTGGACGCTCGATCTGTAAGTTATTGTCTTTTTAGTGACAAGGGATCGGTTGGATTTGGAGTCAATCCAACCAGGAAATATTCCAACATTCTCCAAAACCAAAGTGGAGTATGTCAAAAGGACCGTCTCTCTCCAAGGATCATAGAACTGCATAAGGTTCATCAAACGGATGTCCGGTTTGCAAGATATGGACCTTTAAGCATTTCTGGGCCCGAGAGGGGTCCAGGTCCGGTTCGACCCAGCCCGAACCGACCGTGGCCGAGCCGACCTAGTCCAGGTCTAGGCCGGACTGGACAAAACCAGGTTGGGCTGGCCTTGTGGGGCTGGGTTGTAGAGGTCTTCGATCTCTGGGCCACAGACCTGCCCAACCCACTAGCTAGCAGGACCCGTGCGGGTCGCCTGGTCGGCTACAAATTGATCCTTTAATTGGCGGTTCCAAATGGCACCGCCTCATCACCAGTGGGACCCACAAGAGGTGGGTACCTACCTTTTCCACCATTGTATCTTCAAAGCTGTGTCCCTTCAATGCGGCGAGTGTCGGTGCACTGCCTCTCCCTCCGCCTCCATGGCCGGTCACTGTCGGCTGCCCATCTGACCACCATGGCACCGAGCGGCGTTGCTCTTCCAATGTGATCGGTGGTTACTGGCCACCACCCTAGTCCACTGGATTCACTCACTAGTTTCATGTCAGCATTTCTTCTATGGGCCACAGGGTGAGCCCTAGTGGTCCGTTCTTCCTTCCGGACGCGCCTATGGTCCTCTCGGGATGCTTTCGTCATTTCACAGCCCTCAATTATGTGTTTCCTCTGTGTTCATTATTCCTCTCCGAAGAATGCACCAATGAAAAGTTTAGTGGAGGGTTCAGTCCTTGTTGGTTCAGCCCACTCCCTCTGCGTTATCACTTTAAACATATGAAAAAATTAATAATAATCCCAAGGAAGAATAATCCCCAAATTTATGACCCCGCAACAACCACCCACATGATTTGACAAGATGCTGATCGACCCATTAGTTAGTTGGTTCACATTCATTATATTTCTCGAGAACGGGAAGAAAGGGATCTTTAAAGCACATAAACCCCT
This sequence comes from Viscum album, assembly GCA_963277665.1. Classification (NCBI taxonomy): domain Eukaryota; kingdom Viridiplantae; phylum Streptophyta; class Magnoliopsida; order Santalales; family Viscaceae; genus Viscum; species Viscum album. The sequence continues at coordinate 59,164,129 of OY728123.1, forward strand.
TATATCAGGATCTGTTGGAGATGTTGCAGTTGTGGTGGATAGAGTGTCCACATTGGATGGAGTCGTCGGCGTTCGTCGATCCCAGATTGTTGCCGCCATAGATTCCATCCTCCATCGGTGGGTGTTTCCTTAGGACTTCACGAGAGTTTTCTCATTTGAGGAAGCCATTCCAAAACCCCATCTTGAGCACCATTTAAAATAGGAGGGGGAAATGTGAGAAACACATGAGGAATTTAATGAGTAATTTAATCAGGTTCATTAAATGAATTAATGAACCTATTTTAATTCTCAATGGAGGAGATATGTAGTTGATGATTCAAGCCATTAAATGGATTGATAAGTCACCAGCCTCACCACTGTCGCTAATCCGTTGGAAAAAAGAAAATAAAATAACAATTACTTGTTATTTTACATTTCTTTTAAAAGTCCAAAATTCAATTTTTCTCCTGACTAACTATGGTCGAAGTGAAGATTCCCTTATGCATATCATGGAACTGCGAATTCAACGGTGTCCTCATAGTTTTAATCTGAGCACTGGTTCAAAAGATAGAAAACAGTACCTGCGCATTTACTGAACATACCTTAAAAAAATTCAGAAATTCATTTCGGGCACACCGGACCTCGAAATCACGCGCTGTCATATTTCGTAGACGCATAATAATGCCAAATAATTAAAGAAAATTACATGGAATTTTCTGGGTCTTTACATTCTCCGCACCTTGGGGATTTACGTCCCCAAAATCCAAACAAGGATAAAGAAACCAAGAGGGTCATTGGGAAAGCATATGAGCCTCTCGATCCCATGTGCTCTCCTGGAGATTCTCGTGCTTCCACGGAATGCGCACCGGAGGTATCGACCACCCATGAAGGATCTGCTCCTGTCAATCCTCTATCTCCACTGGGTACTCCGAAAAAGTCCCCCTATCATCAATATCTAGCTTTCCATGGTCGATCACAGGAGATGGGTCATGCACGTATCTCCTCAGCTGGGATACGTGGAAGACGTTGTGCACCCTCTCCAACTACGGTGGCAATTTCCATCGGTACACAACCTTTCTAATCCTCCGAAGTATCAGGAATGTTTTGATAAACCTCGGTGAGAGTTTGACACCTCGGCCAAATCTCTGTAGTCCCCGTTGAGGGGAGACTCGCAAGAATATGTAGTCCCCTCCTGGAACTCCAGTGGTCTCCTTTGCCTATCATCATAGGACTTCTATCGGCTCTGTGCTGTATTTATCCACTCCCGGATGACCTGAACCTTCTCAGTGGTAGCCTATACCATCTCTAGGCCCACGAATGTCATCTCTCCTAGATTCGTCCAACACAAGGGTGATCTGCACGGTCATCCATACAATGCCTGAAAAGGGGCCACACCAATGGTGGAGTGATAGTTGTTGTTGTAAGAGAACTCCACCAAGGGTAGGTGTTCCTACCAACTGCAACCAAAATCTAGGACACATGCATGAAGCATGTCCTCAATGGTATGGATGGTCTGCTCCGTCTGACCATTTGCCTATGGGTGAAAAGCTGTGTTCAAGTAAAGCTGAGTCCCAAAAGCCTCCTACAATCCTTTCCACAACCAGAATGTGATGTGTTCGTCACAGTCTAAGACTATATTCGAAGTCACCCCATGAAGTCTCATGATATCCAGATCATAGAGACTTCCCAAGATCTCTACCGAACCCTTCTCTGGAATATTAAGGAAGTGGGATGACATGGTGAGTCAGTCAATGGTCACCCAGATGGTATCGTACCCTCTGAACTTATGTGGTAAACCCGTTACAAAGTCCATCAATATCCCTTCCCACTTCCACATTGTTATTTTGAGGGGTTGGGTCAAGCCTATTAGTATTTGGTGCTCGACCTTCACTTTCTGGCCAGTGAGGCATCTAAAAAAAAACTCTACCACAGCTTTCTTCATCCATAGCTACAAGTACTGACGTCAGAGGTCCTGATACAACTTCATCACGTCTAGATGTAATGGCAAGGGGTTGTATGTAACTCCCTTATCACCTCCTCTCGTAGCACCAGTGGTACAACTATACGTCTTCTGAAAAGGATAGAGTGCTTCCCACCTTCAGAATATCTATCAGGTGCATGGCCGGAGGATATCTGAGCATGTATTGTCTTGCAGCTTCTATCTCTGAGATGCGCCTCCCTAATTACTGAAGGAGTGTAGGGGAACCTACCACCAACTAGAGGTAGACTATCTCATCTCTATCCACGAAGGATATCTGAAGTGAGGCTAACTGATCTAAAGCCTCATTAATTAGCTGTGAACTCGATCTCTGGCTAAGTGCATATGCCAATACATTCCCCTTCTCAGGAGTATAGACTATCTCAATGTCATAGTCTTGGAGGAACTCCAGCCAACGTTGCTATATTAGATTCAGATATTTATGTGTGAAGATATATCTGAGGCTCTTGTGGTATGAGTAAGCAATGAAGCGCTCTCCCATCAAGTAGTTTCACCACATATTCAGTGCGAAGACTACTACTACCAACTCCATGTTGTGAGTCACATAATTCTGCTCATGAGGCCTCAGTTATTTTGAGCTATAAGTAATAACTGCATCACCCAGCATCAAGACGCAACCATGTTCAATCCCTGATGCATCATAGTAAACCATGTAGCCAGTGCCCTCCTCTAGAAACCTTAGGATGGGAGCGATGGTAAAGCTATTCCTTAGTAGTTTAAAGCTCTACTAGCATGTCTCTGACCACTATAAGGGTTTCCCCTTCTTCATCAAGGCAGTCATAGGTGCTGCAAATCGAGTACGAACCTCTGATAGTATCCTGACAATAAAAGGAAGTTTCGTACCTCAGTAACACTCGTAGGTGACTCCCAAGCATGTAATACCATGATCTTTGTTAGATCCACTACAACTCCAGCCTCTGAGATGATGTTTCCCAAGAAGTGGACCTTCTGTTTCCAGAAATCCCACTTCGAGAGCTTCCCATATAACTGGTTCTCCCAAAGTGTGTCCAGAACTATCCTCAATTGTACAACATGATCTTCCTTAGACGCTGAGTACACCAAGATGTCGTCGATGAAGACCCTCACAAAGTGTTCAATGTATGGCTGAAATAACATGTTCATGAGCCCCATGAAAACTACTGGAGATTTATTCATGCCAAAAGGCATAACCAGGAACTCATAATGGTCATAACAACATCCGAAAGTTGTCTTCTGTATGTCCTCATCCCGTACCTTGAGCTGATGATAGCCTGATCCGAGCTCTAACTTCAAGAACCACTTCAGTCCTTTAAACTGATCAAATAGATCATCAATCCTTGATAGAGGATACTTGTTCTTCACAGTCACCTGGTTTAGGCACTGGAAGTCCACGCATAGCTTCAAACTGCCTTTTAACTTCATGGAAAACAACACTGGGGATGCCCATGGAGAAACACTAGGCCTTATGAATCCCTTCCTCTGTAAGTCCACCAACTGTACCCTCAGCTCCCAGAGTTCCGTAAGAGCCATCTGATATACTGGTGTAGATATTGGTGATGTTCCTGGGTAAAAGTCAATGCATAAGTCTACCTCTCTATGAGGAGGTAGTCCTAGGACATCTTCTGGAAAGACATACTCATACTCATCCACCATCATTGGGAATTGTGGAATTTTCTCATAAACCATGTCGAAGGTCATGGAATCCAGCTTATATGTAATCGACTGCACCCTCCTGAGCACAAGTCCATCTCGTGATGCTCTATTTTCCTTCTTACCATCAAAGGAAAACTAGCCTCCATCTATGCGCATAAATTTCACTATACGTCTCACGCAGTCAATATGAGTGTCAACTACTGATAGCTAGTCTATGCCTAGAATGATGTTATAGGGCTTCAATGCCACTACTAGAAGATTCCATCTAAAACTCTCTCCTCCGATAGTAATATCAAACCGTCGGCACCAGTGTGTGACCGCTGAATATCCTCCCATAGGAGTATCCAAACACAAAGTTCGAGCTAAAATCTCAGTAGGAATATCAGAGTCCTGAACTAAGTCTGCATCGAGGAAAGAATAGCAAGAACCTATGTTGATAAGCAATGATTCTAAAGTAGAGAAGATATAGATCTTACCTCGCATCATCTTATGGATGTCAGGATTTTGAGCCTCTACAGCCTGCAGCTAGACCTGTCACCGTCCACCTACTCTCTAAGCTCATGGTGGACTGCTAGGGGCTGGTGGGGGTAGTGACTGGTGAACCCGACAACCTCTTGTTGCATGTACTGCTTCCCTTCCTCGTCCGCTGCCCGACTGACACTCATGGTCATGCCACTGTCGCTACCTTGGTGGCCCCTCCACCATCTGCAGATCTTCCGCACGGGGATTCATACAGTCATGAGCTCTATGACCCTGTCCCAAACATGAAAAACAAATCATGCCTCGATGGTGGCTCCCTTAGCCTCTCAAGCCTCGCACCTCTGGCCCGGCGTCCCCAGGTCGCCCTATGGAAGGTCTAGCTTGCTTGGGCTTCTACGTCGTCTGTCTACTTCTAGGTACAGTTAACTCTACTACCTGTCGTCCGGTAGGGGCTCTCACTATCGGTGCCTACTCGGCAAGGATGCTATCCCTTAGCAAATCTCACTCTAGAACCCTAGAATGTGTCGGGATACTGAGAGAAACTGTCATTAATTTGATCTCTCATCATAGCCCCTGCTCAAATGTTCGAGCCCTAAAGTGAGGGTCACATACCATGTTAGTGGAGTATTGGGAGAGTTCAGTAAATCTTGCCGAGTAATGATCCATAGTCTAGCTTCTCTACTATAGATGCAGCAGCTCTTGAATACACATATATTGTAGTTTCATTAGACCAAAATATGCCCTAAAATAGCCTTCAAAGTCCGTCCAGGTAAGGGTCATCTTCTCATGCACCAGGAGCATCGATCTCTACCATCGTCGTGTCGAGCCCTGTAGAAGGTTAGCGGCCAAGATCCCCATTTTCTCGGTGGGTGACTCTACTAAGATAAAGAACCGTTAAACCGCCTCATGCCAGTACTTTTCTACCTGGGGGTCCTTCTTGCCTCAAAACCTCAGAGGAATATGTCTCTGGAACACATGCAAGATGCTCAGATGGTGTGCCTGATCCACTTATATCATCTGCTTCTCAACGGGTGGTGTTGCTACTAGTACACCACCTGAAGGTTCCGTCACAGTGAGTAGTCCATGTACTGACGCCTTCGATCAGTGGGTCACTTTCATGATCTCTAACCAGAATCGTAGATGGCTATTTTCGTGGAGGCATACTGCAAGAAATAGATACACCAAAGTTAATAAGTTATACATGGTGAGCTGACTCAAGAATGATTAAGAAAACATTTCAAAACACTAGAAACCAGTGTTTTCATGTACCGAGTCAGAAAAAAATATTTAGGGTCCTAGTGTATGGATACGTAGGTTTCCACACCAACACTAGACTACCAGTATAAAACCCGAACTCAAGACACATTACACCGTTACCTCATTAAAAGTAGAATCTTAGTTCTTATGGTATAACTGACCTCCCTTTGATACCACTTTTTCATGACATGTCCCACGGGGCCCTGACGTGACTACCCCAAGCCCGCCTTCCATTGGACATGGGTTGGTGACTAGCACCTAAAGGCTTTTCCGGAATAGGGAAGACATTTCCTTAGAGATCTGTACACACTCAAAAGTGGAAACTAAAGTAAAAAATCTACAAAAGTAAGGTATAACCACGAGAGTAAAGTATAACCAAAATTAAAACTGTAAACTAAAAATATTAGGTTAGAATACAAGACCTAGAAACTGAAAAGAATGTAAACAGCTATCGCATATGCTCTAGAGATCTACCTGGACGGTAGTATCTATAAGTCCGATGTCGAAGAAGAGGATCTCGACTGATCCCATCACACCAAGCTCCACCATGTCCTAAACCTCCAATGTTTTCCTCAGAGCGTCAGTAGTCTACAGCAGACACACATGTGCAGGTGGAGCCTGTGTAGGGGTGAGTATAACAACTCAGTAGGGGAAACCGAGACCCCTGAACATCTCTCAGTAATCCACAAAGTAAAACATCACAAGAAATTACAAAACGTTAATATCACAAGCATGATCTAAATAATGAATCACAAAGCAAAAGAGACATCTCACTCTAACGGTATAACTTCAAGGTTACAGGGATAGGGATGACTAGTCATAAAGCCAAATCATCCTATCTGTAGTAACTATAATATTAACCCATATAGGTCACTATATGATGACTTGTATTGGTTGCTAGATGCTGACCCATATTGGTTGATGGTGCTGACCCGAAGTGGTCACTGGTGCTGACCCACATTGGTCGATGGTGCTGACCTGTATTGGTCGCTGGTGCTGACCCATATTGGTCATTGGTGGTGACCCATATTGGTCATTGGTGATGACCTGTATTGGTCACTGGTACAGAGGTAGGGATGATTAGTCATATAGCTATATCATCCCACTCTGGAGTTTCTGATGCTGACCCGTATTGTTCGCTCTTATTCTTCATGTCAAAGTCAGCCACTGGATTCACGAAAGAAGCACACCTGATTATGGGAGAACCACTCCCAAAGAAATCGATCATATTTCAACTTGCATGAAGTACCAAAAAAAAGTAACTCGATGATCCATCACATCATGAGGGTTCCAACGCAATAGACAACACGTCAACCAGAATCCTGGTCTGTAAGTTATTAGCATTTTAGTGCCGAGGACCCGGTTGGATTCAGAGTCGATCCAATCCATTCATACTCCAACTTTCTCTAAAACCCAAGTGGAGTATGTAAAAGGAACCATCTCTCTCCAAGGATCCCAACGTTATAGATGGTTCGTCAAACGGACGTCTGGTTCCCAATATATGGCCCTTTTAAGTGTTTTTGGGGCTGAGAGGGGTCTGGGTCTGGTCCGACCCAGTTTGGGTAGCCTCGACCCGGTACGGGTCTAGCCCAGCCCAGATTGAACCAGCCTATACTGGCCTAGTTGGGCTGGTCCATGGTGAACTCGGCCCTCTAGGCCGCAGATCGGCCCAGCCCGCCGGGCAGTCCGGCCTGTTTGCTAGCGCGACTCGCACGGATCGCACAGTTGGCAGCACCCGAATGGCTGAAATGATTTGTTTGACTCCTTTAATTAGCGGCGCCACAAGGGGATGCCTCATATCCCGTAGGACCCACAGGAGGCAGGTCCCGAGCTTCTCCATCATTGCGGCACACGTCGGCTCACCGCCTCCGCCTCTACATTCGCAGTCGGACGCCCATTCGACCACCACGGCGCTCAGTGGCGCCGCTCTTCCACCACGGCTGGAAGTTTCCGGCCGCTGCCCTCATCTTCCAGCACCGCCGCACTGGTTCCATGACATTTTTTCTTCCACGGGCCACCAGGTGAGCCCCGATAGTCTGTTCTTCCTTCCTGATGTGCCTATGATCCTCTTAGGATGCCTCCATCATTTTGTGTCCCTCAAATATTCATTGTCACCACATTCGTTATTCCGCCATGAAGAACGCACCGAGGACAAGTTTAGCAGAGGGTGCATGCTTTATTGGTTTCAGACCATGCCCTCCATGTTAGTGCATTAAACATTAGGAAAAAATAATAATAATCAAAAGGATGAATAATCCCTAAATCTACGACCTCGTAACAACCACCCACATGATTTTATGAGATGCAGATCAACTCGTTAGTTTGTGTTCATTATATTTTTATAGAACGAGAAGAGGGGGAACATTAAAGCATGTAAACCCCTACCTTGAGATCTGTTTGAGGTTTCGCGGTTGCAGTGGGAGGAGCGTCCACGTTTGATGGAGTCATCAGCGTTCGTCGATCCCAGATTGTTTCCGCTCGAGCTTTCGTCCTCCATTGGTGGGTGTTGCTGCATGACATCTCTAGATTTTCCTCACTTGAAGAAGCCATGCCAAAACCCCACCCCAAACTCTATTTAAAATAGGAGGGGGAAATGTGAGTACTGCATGAGGAATTTAATGTGGTTCATTAAATGAATTAATGAACCTCTTTTAATTCTCAATGGTGGAGTTATGCAGTTGATGATTCAGGACCATAAATGGCTTGACAAGTCATCGGCCCCACCACCACCAGTCATCCGTTGGAGAAAATAAAATAAAATAACAATTTCATGTCATTTTACTTTTCTTTAAAAAGTCAAAAAACCAACCTTTTCTCCCAACTTACTATAGTCAAAGTGATGCTTCCATTAAGATAATCCTGGTGATGTAGATTAAATGATTTCCTTGTATTTTTAATCTGATCACCAGATCAAAAGATAGAAAATGTCACCCGCACGTTTACTGAACGTACCTTAAAAAAATCAGAAATTCATTCCATGCACATTGGGCCTCAGATTCACGCGCCGTTAAATTTTACAGACTAATAATAATCCCAAACAGTTAAAAAACATTACATGGAATTTTTTAAGTCTTTACAATTTAGTTGAAAATTGTTATTTTAAATACGAATGATTTTCTTATCATGTTAATTTATTTTTAATTTTTATTTATGTAATAATTACCTTAAAATCTTACGCTGCATTGACATAGTACCAGTTCATGTAATAGAAATATAAAATAAATAAATTAAAAAACATTTTAAGTAATACAATTTGGATGAGTTATTATGTTCCATAAATTTTCGGGAAATATATAACCTATTATTGATGTATTAAAATTTTATATTCAAATTCCATTAATACCTCATTGTCCGTAAAGTCAAACAATATGATTTGTCTTGAAAAAGAATTTAATGATATCTTATGATAGATAATATTTTATTAAAAGATTTAAAGTTCATAAAAATTTTATATTTAGAAAATTGAATGTGATATGGTTAATAATATCAAAATATTTCCACTTATGGTTCACCTTTCAATTTTTAGTAATTATCTTTACAACTAATGTGTAAAACAATTTAATATCATGGAAATTGTTAAAAGGGTAAACCGGGGTTAAAAATAAGAGATAAGGGTTCTAAATATTAAAAAGCATATATATATATATTTTATTATATGATATTATTTTTACACATTTTCATATTATATTCTAAATATATCAATTTTATCAACTTAAGTATGAAATTAATTTATATTAAATTAATACTTTTGGTAATTCCAAGGATGTCCCTCCCCTCACATATAAAAGGGAACCACCTATTCTCCCATATTCAAAAGGATTCATCCTTATATATCAAAAAATAAATTCCATAATACCATCGTATCATTCTTCCACAAATCTTATAGTTTCTGTTATTTCTAAAATGGCATCATTTAAAGGCTTAAGGTGAAATACAATGGATGTTTCTCAATGAAGTGGTACAACTCTAAATCGATTATTTCAAATTTTATTACTTCTTTTACCTTATATAAATATACAATATACATTATTAAATAAATAATTCATTATATTGAATATAAATATTTCTACCTCCTATAAATATTTTTTATCATTAATATGTAAAAAGCACAATCCACCTCAGTTTCTTTCTGTTGGAAAAGAAAACATTGCTCGAGCGTACTTGTGGATTAACACCTTCGTGTAGTGATGCATTTTTTTCTTCATCAAATTACATCGGTAGTTATAAGAATGGATTTATTGAATATATATATATATATATGATATTTTTATAGTTATAAAAACATTAATTATTAATTATTTTTATTTTTCACCATCCATCAAAAAGTGGAAACATTACTCGTGCGTACATACAAACAACTATCTCCATGAAGTGATGTAATTAATTTTTCATCACCAATTTATATGAGCAATTATAATAGTTTATATAATTATTAAATATAAAATTTATGAAATATTTAACATTATTGATATGATGTATTAATGATCAAAGTATAATACTTAGGACTATCAAACAAAAAATGCATGGAAAACGAGTAGTTATCACCCAGAATAGTGATTTTAACCAAGAATTGTCAATAAACAAGTGATAAGATGTTATAAGTTAATCATAATTTTTATAATATATATGGGTATTTTTATATAATAGATTTATAATAAATATATATTTATTAAACATTATATTATAACACTTATGAATGATGACGATACTTAAGGTAAGGGTTTTCATCTCCCTTTTATTCTTGTGAAACATGACATATTCACCACTTGTTTATTTTGTGAAGGCTATATACTATTTATAAATTTATTTTATGATTATTTTCATGAAAACTAAGGGGATTTAGAATTATATTTATTATTTCCACTTTTATGATGTTTTGATTTAGATAGTACTAATGTGGTGGGGGTTTATGTTACAATCCCATTTCTTTTTGGGATTCTCCATGCTAAATTTTGATTGAGGGAAATCTTATTGATATTGTCCAATAAAAATGATATATTTTATTCTCCTCTTCTTATTAAAATAATTTTAAAGTATTGGTTCTATTTTTTTCTCTTTTATACTTAAAATAATCTCGGAAATGTTCTTAAATAAAATTCGGCCTTATTTCCTCTTTGGCTGACGAACTTTTTATCCCATGCCTATGATCATAAAAATTATTTTATGACTGTTATTAATTATAATTGAATTGTTTTAAATGGTTATTTTCTTTACCATTTTATTTATTTAAAAAGTATTTAAAAAATAAAATTTTTAAATGTTTTCCAAATAATTCATTTTTTACTTACAAATGTGTTAAAGGAATGATTTATTTTAACATATATGACCTAAATAGTTTTTCCTACAATCATGAATGTTCTTTTATTTGAAGATTTATTTAAAATTTTCAATGTTTATTCTCATAGAAATTTATTTTCTCAATATCCAAGGAATTTTTATTTAAAATCTTATCAAATGAAAAGGATATTTTCCCATGTTTAAAAATAAATGGTTGAATGATATTTTAAAGGTATATTTCATCTATATCAACATCACTTAAATCATATTTATCTTCAATATAGATAATATATATTGATACCATCCTTTTTTTTTCTGTAGATTAATTATGTTTTTGTAATAATGAAATCATTATGAAATCTGTTTATTTAAGATCAGTTATTCTATAATGAAATGATAAATGATTTATGATCTTGTGATACACATGTGAATTGTTTCATTATGTGTTGGGTGGTTCCATTAAATACCTCTAATTTATTTGGTAACAAATTATATCACATGATATAATTTTGTAAAATGAGTTGATGCGATCAATATACTATGGGGAAAATGTAGGGATTATAGTCCACTGTGATATGGGAAACAAGTAGAGATGATGAATCTGTTATGACATGGGAAACTAGTGATGATGCACGATCCACTATGATATGGAAAATAGGTGGCGATTCATTATATTATATGATATGATAGTCATGGTAGTTAGCCTTGATATGTGATATTTTTTTTGACTATAATGGTTCCAAAATCGAATAACATGTTAATATGCTTATGATTTGAACTCATGGCTTCTCACAACCGGTTTTTATTTTCTTATCCTATGTTCTAGTTCTTTGGAAGTCCTGGCCTTTTTCTCAAGTTCTAGGTGTGATGGTGGTTAAACTATGAAGTATTTCCTTGCCTTTATTTTTCTATTTCCCCCCCCCCATGGTTGATCTTCAGTTCTTTTGGGAGTTTTTTGCAGAAAACATGGGAGTTTTGGCTTGGAAGTGCCATGTGCATGGTTGGCGCACGATTTGATAAACTGTGTAACCAAACCCAGGTAACCATGAAGAAGGTATAAAGACTATGACATGTTTGGTACATGGTCATGTGGTCAACTAGGGGTGACCTTGTTGTCAGTCCCAATGGCTTCCACATAGTTTAATAAACCGTGCGACTTGCCCAGGACTTAAAAAGGTGTTTTTCCATGATTTACACTTGATATTTTTGGACCTAAATTTGCCCAAATATCCTTATCTTAGTGCATCCAGTCCTTGGGAGACCACTACCTTTCCCTCCAAGTCATTCATTCCTCTTCTTTGGTGTATATATACAAGATCTTCTAGTTGGGGAAAAATTTCATCAACGTAATTCCTATAATTTCTCCTCCCCCTTCCTTATTCTTTCATTTATTATTTGATTTAAGTTCTCCCTTAGTCATTTTAGACCTAGGGTTATATTTTCCCAATATTTATGATGGGGATTTTTATTTTTATGGGTTTTCTTCATTGGTCTAGGTTTTTGGAACCCTCGTGGAGTGATTTCAGGCATGCATTGTCATTCTGCCAGGGATTCAAGGTAGTTTTCCCCTTCCACTTTCCTTTTTAATTTAATATTCACTTATATGATTATTTTTACACCTATATTTATTAGTAAATATTGATTTATGATTCTTGTATTAATTTTTTGGTGTGAAAAGTATCGATTTATGCCTTGTTTTATGATAAATCATGTTGTTTTTTAGAATATGTGCACACCAGAGGTTTGATAAAGTGTTATGTCAGCTTTCGCACATGGTTTGTGATATTTAATACATGTTTAAGAAATTTAAATGAAATTATGGCTTGAAAATTTGTGTTTTATACCTTTTTGTCTGTTAAATAGATATTGTTTTGTTAAATATTATATGCCTAGTGTTTGATTAATTAATCGGTAGGATTTTATGGGTTAATTGTGATATAAAATGATTGGTTTAGATCTATAAATATAATGGTAGTTTTTGAAATGATATTTTGGTTTCCCTATATGATTTCCAAAGTGCTTTAATTTTTATAAAAAAATTATTATTGGATTTTAATGTGTTTTGGAACGTGTTGTCGATGAATGGCCGATTTGGATTTTTTATAAAAATGGGTTATTCCTTGAATGTGTAACATGAATGTTTTAAGAAGATTATGTAAATATTTTTATGTGAAAATGTCGTGTTTACACCCCTTTATTAAAATTGTATTTTTAATATTTGATAAATGTTGATTTTATAAAATTATTATTGGCCCCTTTGGAAACATTGTGAAAATAATGGAAGTGTTTATCAGGAAAACCTCATTTGGATGCTTCTCATGCCTTATCTAAATATAATTGATGGGATTCCCTCACAGTGGAATCTGTGTGATCCTTTATAAGTGTTCCTAGATTTGGGCTCTTTCGATTTTATTTATTCTATGGAAAGAGATCAAACCATTGGGTGGCTCGGGGTTATGGATGTTGTTAATTTATTATTATATACTCATGTGATTTGATGGTTGGATGGAATCAGTTGGCTCACCCCCATTATACATGAGACATGGGATCCTGATATATTGAGATAATTTTCAATTAATGATTGTTACGATGGCTAGTTTTTGCTCTAGCTAGTGGCCCATAATAGGTTGATATATTTGGGTTTATTGCTATGGGATTTTCCACTCGGTCTGTCTTGATTTAGGGTGGATAAGAGTGTTAGAACGTTTTGATTTCATCATTTGTGGCATGCTACTAGGTATGGGGTCTCATGTATTAATATGTTGTGGTTTATTCTTGATCACATGGGTTTACCAATGTCTATCAGATATTAGTTTCTTGCCATGAATATTGATATACTTGTATGATTATTTCCATTTCCCTTGTTATGTGATTATGGTAGTGCCTTATTTTATAGTGTTTTCTTAGAATGTGATGTGTTAGCTTAAAAATGGTTTATGAAAATTGTTTTAAAACAAAAAATTATTTTATCATCTTTTGTGTATGTTGAAAATGCAAGCATCACTCTACCCTTTACAAGGTTTTGGTATCACTAATGAAATGAAATTTGTTTGGTGAAAATAATAAGAGAAATGAGTTTTACTTTTTTAAGAAAAATGTGTAGAAAAGCATACTTTTATAGATTGTAGTTCAAACATGAAATTGATGTTTCTTTTATTTTAAAGGGAGTGCGTTAGGAATAAGTAATTGTGATAGACTAATGTGTTTTAATACTCACTCCTATAGTTTTTATGTTATTATCCCTTATATAGGTTTTAGATTGAGTTTGGTCACCTCGAGTGATGGTTTATATTGTGTTAGAGAGTGACCTACGAGGTCACATGGAGTTAGTGTAGTCTTCTTATCTTGTTGGTATTATTGTGTGGTCCAGTTGTATTTTCAGATTCTTATATAAATGATGATTAATTTAGTTTCATTTATATATATTCATCTTCTTGTTCAATTCTATAATGTTTAGTTTCTTTTTTTATTTATTAGGTGAATCATTCTCTTCTTGTACTATGTTGAGGGCCAACACTAGTTTTCGGCCTGTGGGGATCAGGAATTCCCTTTGGTCCATGCCACAAATTGGCTTGGGTGATTGCTTTAGGGTTTATCTGGGTTGGTTTGTGAAAAAATGGTATTAGAGGAGGTTATCTCTTAGCGGAACTTGATTTTCAGAGCACCCTTTTTTACTTACGGTTGTCTGCGTAGACATAGTAGGATTTTTGGGACTCGAGGGGTAGGTGTTGGAAGAGCATTGAGAAATATTTCTCTTTCAAATACTTGGGTCTCTATGGGATATCTATTTTTTTTAGTTTATTGGTCTTTATGGATTGTTTGGTGATTGGGATACAAAAGGGGGGGTTGAGCTAGTGGCCTCTATGAGCTCATAGGGCCTGGAAAGCCATGTGGATCTGAGGGCATGGTCCTAGAAGGCTCTATATGTAGGTGGTGTGTTTGAAATATGGATTCTGGTCATATGTCCCAGTCACCCACCGATGCTAGTTCCCATTGTGTGTCTCTTTGTGTATCCTTTGAATTATGAAAATAGTTTTGAAAAACTATTGTGTTGGAATTGTGAAAAAGGGATTTTCATAATTAACCTTGTAAAAGGCTTGAGAAAAATGAGTTTTTATAAAATGACATCTTAGGGATAAAATTGAAATGGTTTAATGGAATTAAGCTTTCTTAACCAAAACACAGGGTTTATCGAAAGTGGATGTTGGTTTTGAAAGATATTTAAAATTAAAAGAAGTGAGTTTTTAATCAAATAGTTTTGATGAAATAAGGTCTTTGGAGATGCTGGAAAATGTTTTGAATGCAATAAAAAGTATTTTGATTGAAATTTTCGGGATTTTAATTTCAATTATGCTAAAATTATTTATTGTGTGGAATCTAAAAAAATGAATTTTAATTTGAAGTTAGTGAGCCTTTGGAAGGTTCATGATATTTGAATTGGGCCGAGTGACTTGTTTTAGAAATTGAGAATGTTTTCTTTTAGACTTTGGTATTCTCAAGGGTAGTGAAATGTTTGGTGGTATATGAGAATGTGAATGGATTCTCAGTATGGGATGTTGGATGGGTGCCTGAGGTGGCATAGATACATGCATGTGAGTGAGAATCTAAGGAATACTAATGGCGAGTGTTCAACCCACCATGTTGTTTTAAATTAATGATTTATTCAAAAGGAATGTTTTGATGTTATAATGGAATATTTCCCTATGTTCAAAACATGTCACCTATACGGTGTTGTTATTAAGGATTTTTTTTTGAGATGGCCTCGATTTAGTTCCTGTCTTTTCTTTATCCAGTAGTTGTCCCCATGGAGATTCAATGGGTGATTATAGTGTGGCTAATAGTGATTCCCCATTTGCAGGATTTCTGATTAATCAACCTAAGGATATTTTTCTTGAGTTTCAGAAGCTAGATCCACCTATCTTTTATGGACTAGAAGATCCTATAGAATAAGAAGAGTGGATGCGAAAGATCAAAAGTAACTTTAGCCTCATAGACTTTCTTGAGTTTTTAAATATTAAGTTTGAAACTTTCATGCTTGATGGTTCACTGTGGAAGTGGTTGAAGTCGGTGTCTCAGAATAATACCCATGAAGATCTTACCTAGGAGTTATTCAAGGCTTTGTTCATTCGTCCATATTTATCTGAGAAAGAAAGGGTGAAAAGGGGGTGTAGATGTGTTTTATAAAATTGAGTGACATATCGTTGTAAGAGTATTTCCATCATTTTTGGGACCTACTTTCTTACCCTCCAAATAATGTTGTAGATGATTCCATGAAGGCTCAATATTTCAAGGTTGAGGTTCATACTGATCTGTAGTCGAAGGTGTCAGAGTCCAATCGATCCTCACTTGCTGATGTGCTGAGGCAATATTTTCATATTGAATATTTAATAGCGGGATTTATTGAGGTGGTCCTCCCTCCTTCAATCCTGGGAAGTAGTGGGGAAAATTATGGTAAAGAGATGAGAAAGAGGTTAAATGTTTATGGAGAGGGTCGCAGGATCAAAAGACCTTAGGATATTTCGTCAACCTCTTTTGGGAAAGAGATCTGGGTGTGTTACTAGTGTGGCACAATCAGGTTACAAAAATTTTTCGGGTCTAAATTCTCCTAAGCTCTTCTATAGTTGTGGATTTTTGGGTCACCTGCCACAGTTTTTTAGGGTGTTTCTAGAAAGCGTCATGGAGGCAATCCTCATAAGTGATGTGTTGTTGGGTATTTATTTAAAGTTTGTTTTTTTAAGTGTCCTTACATTGGAAGGGGGGGGGGTTCTTTTTTCATGGTGGTTGTGCCGGTGGTAATTTGGTTTTTGAAATGTAAGGGACATTGTGGGTCCTTTGATGAATACATAGTTTCAATGAAAGTGTGGTTTCTATTCCAGAAATTCTGGTCATTCTTTTTATTTAGTCGGTTTATGCATGCTACTTGTTCAGATTATCAAAGCCGGACTGTGATGCAGGAGATGATTCATCCAGTAAAGCACTAGCCAAAGGTCTTAGAGTGAATTTTACGTATATTCAGGAATTCTTGGAGTGTGGGATGTTTGGTTAAGATTGTTCCTCCACCGTTGTAATGAAGCAGTTCATATCAATAACCTTTTTATGGACTGCCCATGTGAATCAAGGTAGGTCTTGGATTTTATCCGTTCATAGGTGAAGAGTGAGGGATAATTGTTGGTTTTAGTTTTTGTGGTCCAATCATTGTTCCCCTCCCCTCCCCTCCATGTGTGGTGGGGGATTTTTGGTTCAAGTGGGAAGTTTTGGATCAGTTATTGTCCTCTCTGTTCGGGAGTGGGTAGTTTAAATGTTCTTGTTGTATTCCTATTAGCCTTGGTTGATAGACCAGTTAGGAAGTGTTTTTTTTTCTAGTTTGGGAAATTCCCTATGTAGGTTCATGTTGAATTCTCTTCTATTCATTTCTAGAGGATTTTTAATGGTGGGGAGACCCACCATGGGTCATGTTGACTTTTCTTTTAAGAATTCGTCGAGTGCAAGCTGTTCTATAATGGGGGGGGAGTCAGTTCCAACATCCCTTCAAATCATTGGATTTTTTTGTGCTATTTAGTTTGAGTGATCATTGGGATTATTGGGAGATGTCCCAACAATCTAGTTCTTGGCATGGTTATGGATGTGGTGGTTTGATCCTTCTGCTGATTCTCGAGAAGTTGTGGTTGTGAGTTGTTTTTTCATTCCAGGAAAGAGGCATATGTTTCATTAATGGTAAGTTAAATGTCCTTGAATAAAAATGGTCTCACTTTTTCCCACTTCGAATGCACCCGACACACCTTGGGATTTTCAAATTTTTAGCATGTTGCGTCCCTGTACACCTGGCTATAGTCTAGTCCGTCGACCTTCGATCTTGGCTCTTCTTTAGCTCCTCCGCTCCCCGATCCCTCCGAGTTTCCCCCATGCTGTTCTGGACCCCAGAACTCCGTGGATCTATAAAAAGCCCATGGTCTGGAGTCTGCCTCTGCTGCTGTCGTGAACCGGTCAGCTTCCCCGGCCGCTCCCTCTATACCCCCCTTGCCAGGCTCCTTCAGATACGATCTATGCGGCTCGTCGGGCAGTGTTGTGAAGTGTGCTTCCCAGAGGTTGTTTTGAATGCTCTGAAGGCTTCAAGGGATGGTGGATATATCTCTCCATAGTTCCATGCGTCAGCCTTTGAGGAGGTGGAAGAGTGTCTCAAGTGGACTCTAGTGGCTCGTTTTGGGGCAGAAATCCATACACTTGGGGTCTTTCATCGTTTCGTCTCCTCTTGGGGGCTTCAGAGTCCAACTCTGATTTCGCCAGTCTAAATGAATGACTTTTACCTCATCTTCACCTCAAATGAAGACTTCAATTACTCATGGTGAAGATCCCCCTGTTCTTTTGGCCAGTAGCGCTTCAGTCTTTCCCGTTGGTCCATTGAAACCCATAGGGGAAAGGAAATCCCGATCGCCACGGTTTGGATCTCTCTCCCCGGGATCCCTCTCCCTTTTCAGAATGACGGGTTCATTAAAGCAATCAGAGAATCCCTTGAAAACTTTCTATTCTCAGATGAAAAGAATAGAGGATGTGTGGATGCGTCGATAGCTCGCGTCTGTATGGAGATTGACATTTCTCTCCCCCCGCCAGACCACCTCTCGCTCAGAGTGCAGGATGCGCGTTTGTGGAACCAAGACATCGCCTACCCAATTTTCCCCAGATATTTCTCTCACTGCATGCTTCATGTTCACTCCATATGAGTTTTCAGGAGGAAGCCTCACAACGATAGTCATCCTCCCCCGAATATGTCCATGCGCGAGGCAGTATGGAGGTCGCACCCTTTAATCCCCCCCCCCCCCCCCCCCCCCTGTAGGAGTTTCACAGTGTGGGAGATTACAACGAGGTGTTCTTAGCCCTCCTAGATATTCCTGAACTAGCGGGATTTCCTTTTCCTACACCCGTAAATGACCCGCAGAGGTGTAGAGATCTGATTCCGGCCGCACCCCCTTTATGTTTCCCCTTCTGCCAGGCAGGTCTGGCACTCCCTCCCCACCTAATCTCCCTGGTGTTTGGAAGCCCCGACTAGAGGATCTCTTTCAATATTGCATCCCTATTCCTATTGGAAAGTTAGCATTTCCCTCGCCTTCATCTTTTCCTACTATTGGTCCTAAGGAAGTTCCGGGTCCTCCTAGCCGGGGCCTCCTCCCTCAGAATGCTTCCACAGGTGGGTTGCCCTCTGATCCTGTCCCGATTTCTCCCCGAAGGGCATCAGGGAGTTCGCCAAGCTCTAGTCCCAGGGTCCATGAATTGGCCCCCAGTTCCTCCCCTCGCGATTGAAGAAATTCTCCTTCACCCCCCTTGGGGCCCTTCCTTCCTGATCCTAGTTGTTTTCAAAGATGGTGGTATGTGCACCCGATAGAAATGAAAGAACAAAAGGGAGTCTTCATCCCCCATCCTTAGGATGACCAAGAGTTATGGAGCCAAAACTAGAACTAGGCTCCCCCAATGATTTCTCTAATCATCTGAAATGCCCAGGGTCTTGGTTCTTGGGTCAGGGTGGATTTCCTCTCCACCGAAGTCAGGAAACACAAAGCCCCGATTGTTGTTATCCTCGAGCACAAGAAAATCCCAAATAAGATAAAGGAATTCGCCTATAAAATCATTTTGCATGGCTATATGCATGCAAACCACATCAACAAGAACATGTGGATCTTCTGGCATAGGTACACTATGGTTGACCTGGTTCAAGACGACGACCAATTTATCACAATGAAGGTGTCATGAGACAACGCTTTAGTCTTCATTTCCTTCATCTATGGGAGCTGGGATACCCACCAATGGGAAACTGTCTGGCATGACCATACCTCCTTTGACCCAGTTAACCTTCCATGGATCATTGGGGGTTATTTTAACATCATTTTCGATCCAGATGAGAAGAAAGGTAGGAGTCCCTTCAATAGGAAAGCTAGTCTGGACTTCATGCATTTCATGGAAGGGAAGGGCCTCAGTGACCTATGTTTCTCCGGTGACTGCTTCACTTGGTGCAATAACCAAAGGGGGTGTCATCGGTCATGGAGTCACCTCGACTGTTGTTTGGATAACATGAAGGCACTCACATGTTTCCCCTTCACTAAGGTTTTACATCTTTTCTGCAGGCTTTCTGTCCACTACCCGCTGCTGGTCTCTCTATCAGTAGTGCGTGATTTCCAAGATAGATTCCAATTTTACCAATTTTGGACCAGCTCCCCGGGGTTTCATGAACTGGTGAGAGAAGTCTGGAATGGTCCCTCCTAGGGGAATTCGGGGGTGGGCATCCATAATTAACTGAGAAGCCTTAAAATGAAACTTTAGATGTTGGTGAAAGGGATTCCTCCTTCGATGGAGTCATCAAAACTTCCATGAAAGAGGTGGAGGGTGTAGAGCTTGAACTGAAGGGAGCCTGGGATGATCAGATCTCTGAGTCTTTTTCTCAGAAGAAAGAAGACCTTTCAGATATGTTACTCAGACAAGAGCGGCTGGTGCGAGAGAAGTCCTAGATAAAATGGTTAAAAGAGGGGGATAAGAATTCGGTCATATTCCATGCGTATATTGAATAAAGGAAAAGGTTAGTGAAACCAAATATTCTATAGGATAACGACACTTACAAAGATGACATGGACATAGTGGGGAGACTAGACAAGTCTTTCATCAGGGATCTCTTTGCTTTCCCAAATCCTTTCATGCCAGATGGGTACCCGGGGTGGAATGGTGCTTTCCCGGATGTTATTCCCCTTTAGCTCTCACCATAAGAAAATGATGCCCTCTTGTCGATACCATATGAGAAGGATATCCATGGTGCTATGTTGATCCTGAATCCCAAAAGCACCTCGATACCGGACGGGTTCCCAGGTTCCATTTACAAATCCCCATGGGATGTGGTTAAAGCTGATATCATTTTGGCCATCGAGGATTTCCTCCATGGGGGATCCCTTCCCTGGGTTGCGAGTGCCACTACCATTGTGGTCTTCCCTAAAATTAAGAATCCTACCTCCATTACCCATTATAGTCCAGTGAGTATGTGAAACATTCCTTATAAGATTATGTCATGCGTTCTCAATATCAGGCTCTCCCTTCATCTCCCCTGATGGGTATCCTGGGAGAAGCATGATTTTGTAAAGGGTCAATTGATACAGGGGGCCATTTCTCTGGCTCAAGAAATGATTCAAGACATCAATTTCAAGACTCATGGATCCAACATAGCAATAAATCTAGACATTAGCAATTATTATGATCATGTTGATTGGGGTTTCATCAATAAGGTACTAGAAAGTATTCGATTCTCTCTATGGAACATTGATCTCCTATTTAGATGTTTCAGTTCCTAATGGATGGTGGTCCCATTCATAGGGAATTCTTATTGTTTTTTCAAGTCCAATTCCGGACTCAAGCAAGGCAATCCAATCTCTCAAAGCCTTTTTATCCTCTACTAGGATGTCCTCAGCCGTCTAATTAATAGAAACATTAGCAATGGAGCGATCATGCCTTTCTGTAGGCGTCAGAGGTCTCCCTCCATCTCCCATATAATGTTTGCAGATGACACCTTTATTTTCATGAATGCCAATAATAGATTTATTAGATCCTTCAATAAGATGATGGAAGAGTATTGCCTCTTGAGAGGACAAGTGATCAACATGGAAAAAAATAAATTTCATCATCTCCAACAGTTGTATGACATGTTGGATAACTTCAATCCAATAGAGCCTCGATATGAAATGAGGGACCTTCCCGATGGAGTACTTGGGGGTGACAATTTCCTCAAGTCAGCTGAAAATAAGGGACTCTGATTTCTTGATCAACAGAATCACGGACCAGATCCTCAACTAGAAGAACAAATATCTATCCTTTAGGGGTAGGATAACATTGGTTAATAGTGTCTTCATAGACTCCCCTGTTCATGCGCTCTTAGCAGTCAAATTTCCTAAGGAAACTACTAATAGGATGGAGAGGATTCTAGCTAGGTTCATTTGGGATCTTATAGTGGAAGGGAAACACCACTGGACTTCCTAGCGTAGGGTGGAAAGACTTGCGAGGGAATGTAGGATCAATGTTTGAAGCCTCATGGATACCCTTACCTGCATGCATGGAAAGTCATCTTGGGATGTTCGTGAACAACACACACTCTGGGGGATCACCACACATAACTCTTACCTCAATATCCCATCCATGAGTAAGAATCATACCTCACCACTTTGGTCACAATTATCCCCACTTTTAAATTTTATACAACCCCTGGTTTAGTGGATCATCGAGAAGGGTAATATCTTTTTTTGGCATTATAATTGGATTGGTCACCACCTTGGATTTCTAGGTTGTCCTTCCACCACTATTTATTTTAGGGAGGACAACCTCTATCCACCTTTCATCAAGGCTGTTATGGATGAAGGAACATAGTAAACTTTTAATCTCATTGACCTCACCTCAGAGCCGGACATATGTGTATTCATTTCATCTTCCTCAGGAGCCTTCACTTCCAGAGATTTCTGCCACTCTATAGCGCAACATATTCAGATGGACAGTTGGGATGAGACTCTATGGTTTAGTCTCATTCCAATGAAGTACAACTTCCTAGCCTATAGGATTAGGAATAAGGCTGTACCAATAGATGACAATATCAAAGGTTGCGGCTTCCCTCTGGCATCGAGATGCCTGTGCTGTAGACTCCACAAGGAGGAGAGTTTGAATCATCTATTTTTTTGAGAGTGAAAGGGCGGGGGAACTTTGGGAGTATTTTAGCAATTTTACCACCCTTCATGATCACAACATGGCTGATATGACCTTCCTTGAGAGTTGATTTCTAGGTGTGGGTGAAAAGGGGATGGAGAGATTGGCTTGCATGCTAATCCTGCTCATGGGTTTCTGGTGCATTTGGTAGGTGAGGAATAGATGCAAACATTATGGTGTTCAAGCATCAGGAAGATCCATTTTTGTGAGATCAAAGTGTCTTCTCCTAGACATGGTATTCCTCCTCCCCAACTAGTGAGAGGCTCCCTCACTCCAGAAACATCAAGCTTCCATCCCCATTTCTCTCTCTAGCTGTGGAAACAGAAGCAGCCAATGGGTCTCCTGGTCCCCCCTTTCTCAGGCCAGAAGATGAATACAGATGGCTCCTACAATATGGGGGTTCTTCAAGGTGGTGGGGTCATCCATGATCTAGATGGATCAGTCTTTATGGACATTTTTGGATGCTTGGGCCTGGGTTCGTCTCTGCAAGCAGAGGCTAAGGTTATGCTTCTTGGTCTCCGGTTATGTCACCAGAAGAGGATAGAGCTATTGGAGGTGGAAAAAGATTCAATGCTGCTCCACAATGCCCTACTTAGCATTGGACCCTCTCTATGGTCAATCCACTTTTTCATCAAAAAATTCGAGTTTATGCTTGGTAATAACATCAAAGTGGCTCATACATGGCACGAGGGAAACTAGGTTACTGAACACCTTGAATATATTGAAGTTCCTAGTCCCGATCCTTTTTCCCTTCACAATTTGTATAGTTTTACCCTAGAGGGGGTCAATCTGATTAGGGAAGATTCCCTTGGTCTTTATTACTTTAGGCCTCCCTAGGTACCTCAGGGACCAGGCCACCTTATCGGTTAGTGTGTCCTTTTCAAACATAATAAAAATTTACTTTGAGGGAGAATTTCCTTGAATTAAGAGGTTGGATCGTGTTGATGGGTAGTCCTTAGGCATCGATCAATCATATGGAATGTGTTATGGATTTTAGGGGTATAAATCTTTAATGGTGGGAAGAATTGTCGCACCTAATTTTTCTTTTCTTATCTTATGTTCTGTTTGGTTAGAAATCCTTGTTTTCTTCTCAAGTATTGGGTGTGAAGGGGGTTAAACATTAATTTTTTTCCTTATCTTTCTTGTTTTATTTTCCCCTATGGTTGATATTAGTTTTTTTGGAGTTTTTGTAGAAAACATGGTAGTTTTGTCTTGTAAGTGCCCTATGCATGGTTGGCGCACAGTTTGATAAACCATGCGGCCGAACCCAGATAACCATGTGACATATATAAAACCTACCACACAGTTAGCGCATGGTCATGCAGTCGATTAGGGGTTATTGTGAGGTCAGTCCTAGTGGCTTCTGCACAGTTTAATAAACTATGAAGCCTTACTGCGCGACCTTCCTAGAACTTAAAAAATGTGTCTTCCATGTCTTCATTATCATGATTTTTGGACCCAAATCCACCTAAATCTCCTTCTCATGGTGATTCCAAACCTAGGTAGACCTCTCCCTACCCCTCCAATCCATTCCTCCTCCTTTGGTATAGATATGAGAGATCTTCAAGTTGGGGACAAATTTTTCATCAAGGTAATTCCTATCCTTTATCCTCCCTCTTCCTTCTTCTTTAGTTTTTCTTGGATTTCTCTTCTACCATGTTCATGTTCGACTTAGGATTATTCTTTCTAATGAGTTATGATGGGGGTTTTGTTAATTTAGTGTTGTTCTTCACAGGTCTAGGGTTTTGGAACCCCTGTGGGGTGATTTCGTGCATGCATTGTTGTCCCCCCATGGATTTGAGGTAGGTTTACCCTTGCACATTCCTTTTTAAATTTAACATTCACCTACATCATGATTTTAGAACCTCTACTTATTATTAAATTTTTATGTATGATCCTTGGAATAATTTTTGTGTGTGTCAAAAGTAGCATTTTATGCCTTGTTTTATGATAAATAGTGTAGTTTTGTTGAAAATGTGCACACCACAGTTTTGATAAAATGTTGTGTTAGCTATCACACATGGTTTGTGATATTTAAAACATGGTTTTCCAATTTAAATGGAATTATTTCATGGATTTTTTTTTGATTTATACCTTGTTGAGTGTTTAATAGAAATTATTTTGTTAAATATTACATGCTTAGTGTTTGATTAATTGCCCGTTTCAATTTTATGGGTTTATTGTGATATAAAATGATTGTTTTGGATTTATAAATATATCTTCAGTGTGTGAAATGAATTTTTTAGGGTCCTTATATGGTTTCAAAATTTATTTTTTATTTTTATAAAGATATGAGTATTGTCTTTTATTGTGTTTTGGCATGTGTTGCCGATGAATGGCCCATTTTTCATTTTTATAAAAATGGTTTGTGCCCTGAATGTATAACATGAATGTTTTAAGAAGATTATATAAATTTTTGGATGTGGAAAATGCTGTTATTACACCCCTTTATTAAAAGTGGATTTTGTATAATTGATAAATTTTGGTTTTGTGAAAGGCTTAAGGGCCCATTTGGAAACACTGTGAAAATGATGAAAGTGTTTATTATGAAAACCTTATTTTGATGTTTCTCATGAATTTTCTATGTATAATAGATGGGATATCATTACTATGGAATCCTTTCGATCCATTATCAGAGTTCCATGGTTTGAAGTTTTTTTGTTCTATGTATTCTATGGCATGCGATCAATCCTTAGGGTGGCTCGGGGTGATGCCTATTGTTAATTAATTATTATATTTACATGTGATTTGATGATTAGGTGACATCGGTTGGATCACCATATTTCTAAATGTGACATAAGAACATGGAATATTGAGATAATTTTAAGAGAATTATTAATGTATTGTCTAGTTTATGCACTATCCAGTGGCCCAATATAGGTGGATATATTTGGGTTTATTTCAATGGGATTTTCCCTCAACCTGTCCTGAGTTAGGGTGGCTAAGAGTGTTATGGAATTTTGATTTAATCATTTATACCATGCTACTGGGGATGGAGTCTCGTATGTTAGCATGTTTTGGATTATCCTTGATCTTCTGGGTTCACCTATATATATTTTATCTTAGTTTTATGCAGTGATGATTTACATACTTTTATAATTATTTCCATTTCCCTTGTTGTGTGGTTATAATAGTGGCTTCTTATGTAGTTTTTTTCTTGGAAAGTGATGTTTTAGATTAAAAATGGTTTATGAAAATTGTTTAAAAGGAAAATAGTGTTTTATATTATTTTTTAAAAGTTTAAATTGTAAGCATCACTTTCCCATTGAAATGGTTTTGGTATCACTAATGGAATGAACTTGGTTGTGGGAAATTAATAAGGGAAATGGGGTTTACTTTGTTTTTAAGGAAAATGTGTAGAAAAAAATAGTTTTATATATTGTAGTTTAAACTTGAGATTGATGTTTCTTTTATTTTAAAGGATATTCATTGGGAATAGATAATTGGGCCACCCTACTAAGATTTAATACTCACGCTTATAGTTATTTTTTATTTTTTGACCTTGTGTGGGTTTCATCTTGTGTTTGGTCACCTCAGGCGACAATTGATGATGTGTTAGAGAGTTACCCGTAGGTTCACATAGAGTTTTTGTATCCTTATTGTATAGTTGGTTGTATTTTATTGTTTAGTTGTAATTTTAGATTCTTATATAAATGATGTTCATATCAGTTTCATTTATATATTCATCTACTTGTGAAACTTTATACTGTTTAGTCTCTTTTTTTATTTATTAGGTGAAATCATTCCCTTGTTGTACTATGTTGATGCTTGGTACTAGTTACCATCCATGGGGATTGGTAATGACCTTTGGGCCATGATATGGATCAGATCATCTGATTAGCTTATGGTCGACCCAGGTTGGTTCGTGACATGGCTCATGATTGGTTTTTTATGATTCCCCAATATTGTAACACACTAATGTTTTGTACAATGAATCATGATAACGATATATGAATTGATGGGTATGATTTTCTAATGATAATAAAATTTCATATAACCTTATGCCCAGGATATGTTTATATATGATCCTTAATTGATATCTCCCCTATTAACCCTTAATGAGAATCTGAGATAACCCCTTATTATGTTTCAATTTTTCACCCGAATATGAATAAGGGTTATATGTATGATGATTCTATAAGGGTACCTTATTTAAATAAATATGTTATATATGATGAAATATGTACTTAAATAATATGTTTATGTATTTAATCTCTAAGTAAACTATACCTTTATTATTATCATGCATGTTTATTTGGGAGATATATTGAATATTCACTGAAAATATGAAATATCTAGGTGGGTTATGCTTGGGTCACATCAGTTGGTATCAGAGTAAGGTACAAATATTTTTAGAAATTAGGATTAGGTAACAATGTTAAAAATCCAAGTTACAGGTCTATGTGTGGGATAACATCTTAAAATTTTGGTAAAGTAAATATTGTATCATTTTCCCAAACAATCAAATATCTAAATGGATACTATAAAATGGATGGGGCTATGGCATAGATTCAGTGTGGGGGTAATAACTCTAAGAGTGATAGATTGGGTATTAACTCGATCCTCGTCGATCCACGATGATTGGGACCCAGACTAAACACCTAGCTAGACACCCTTGGGGCATATAATTGGGTTAATTCTCATTTTATTTAGAAATCATTGTTAAGTATTTGACTAGATGGTGACCATGAATAACATAGGTTAAACCTAAGGTATCATAGAATTTTTATATTTATATAACTCTAGAGTGCATTGTGATGTAGAAAATAATAACCATTACCTGTACATCTGCCTTCCAAATCTAGTAGCAAAAATAATTTTCTAAACCCTATGCATTAAAATATAGTTTTATAGACTATAGTGTAATATTTATAATTAACACATGTTGTCTTCCAACGCATGATTATCTATGCATACATTTTTTCCCAACCCATGATATGGAAATGTGGAATAACGATTTTACAATAGAGAATCCATAATTATAATATTTATTAAATATATAATCCTTAATAAGAAATCATAAGGAAATAATCAATAATTGTAGCATGATTTTCTAGAATGTGAAAATTTCATCCTTAAAAATAAATCACATCATAACACAAGTTCATTACACCTTGATTTTCTCTAAATTTTATTCTATTAATTAAGAATCATGTATAGTACACCATGTCTTATTTTATATTCTTTAAAATCCATAATTTTAAATAATTATTTTCTAATTAATATAATTTATTCTCAATAGTACCTATAGTACACAACTATAAAATATGTTTGACATCATAATTGTTGATGTGTTTTGAATTCCTAAAAATATTTAGAATTCATATCGAATTCCTTTTTAAGGTTCCCTCAAACATACCATCAAATAAAATAGTATTTCTAAGAAATATATATCTATTATTGATAAAAATTAACATAGAAATTGAAACTCGTTTTATCCTCACTAGGAGTCACAAAATCCTTCATGATCTTCACACTCCAAGTGAGACCTAAACCGAAAAGTTATTCCCTATAGGATAAAAAAGGATATGATAATATTGAACAAATTCATTAAATTCCACAAATTACCTAGAGATACTTTTATGATCATCTCAAATATGGTGATTGATTATCGAAAATATGTATCAATAATTATTTCTTAACCCATTATGGTTTCCTTAACCTTGAATGTCCATATTCAATATTTAGCACGGATAACATCAATTTGGAGTAAAAAAAGACACCATATAAACAAATTGGTATATGAACATCATATATATTAGTATATCATAGATAAATCAAGCATACATTATCTTTTCAAAAAATCCAATATGTAACTAATAAATACAACACATTATGAATGAACTCCATCAATATCCTATTAAATACATTCATGGGCACATCAATATCCAATTTAAATTTATTTTAAATTTATATAATTCATAAATCCAACTATGTTGTATGAATAATAATAAATTACTAGAAACAATATTACATATAAAAAGTACTCAATTCATATTTTCATCAACAAACACACTTTGAATTTAGAAAAATTACTTTTGATCTATCTCTGTATTCTCCACCTTTAGCAATATAATACAAGGAAAGTAATAGATAGTAAAAGATATAAATTTCATTACATTTACTTTCCCTTGACGTGTTTTAGATTTTTATCCCAATTAAGATGAGGGTATTTTTATTCCTCATGGTGATACAATTACAGTTTATCCCTCAATAAATTTACTCCCACTTTGAAAAGAAATTTTGACTTCCGCCTTTTAGAAAATTATAAAATAATGAATGATGGAATAATATTCACTAATTTTAGGGATAATCCATATAATGACCATATTTTAAAAATTTATCTTTTTAAAATTAATCAAGAAGAACTTATAGTATATTAATAGTGAAAATTTCCCAAAATAAATATTAATTAACCACTCTAAGCAGGTGAACTCATTGTAGGAAACAAGAATCATCAATCAATAATTATATGTATTCTATAATATATCACCTGTATAAATCCCCAAAATCCATGAAAGTGTGATAAAAATTGTAAGAAAATGTGAGTAAACAATGATAACACATAAAAACATGATCACATAAGATTCTTGATTGTTTTTCTATACCCTATTTGATTTAACAAATCACCACCACTTTTTTATTTAAAATATAACAGGATGTTTTCAATAAGTAATCTAAAACATTAAAGGTAATGGGGTTCCAAAAATCATACTAAAATTATTTAGATAAGGGTGTTTTCCTACTTGAAATAAAATTATCATCACAAGATTTGAAAATTTTGATTTAATCCTTTTTCTAAGCCACTTGATTTTTACACTTTTATTCAAGCTCCAAAAATGATTTATTGGGTTCATCATAAGAAAATATAAATCTTTCATTATTATTAATCACAATTACCTAAACCAATAGAGATAATTTTTTCCAAAACTATTATGATAAAGGTGATGGATTGTGAATCCACAACAACCAACTAGGAATGGAAGAAGTGTTCAATCCTTTAATGTAAAAATAAAATGGGCAATGGTAGTGATTCTAAGAAATAAGATCAAACTAATAGAATGAGGGTATCTATGACTCTGATTTGGGGAGGTTGCATGGTTGTGGATGTTTTCAGCATTCTTTCCATCATTGATGTAACTGAACCCACTAAGGAAATTATGGTTGAAACATAGTGGGTGGTAGGTAATGAGGTATAAAAAAATCATAAGAGTTTATTATTCACTCTCAGATGGAAATGTTGGGGGAGGATTCACAAATTATTCATTTTGATGAGGATTATCAAAGGATGAATAAAGTGGATACTAACAAAAAAACGTGTGTAGGGATAAATATGAAATATTTTATTTTGGAAATAATCTTAAATGAAATAATGATAAACTTGGATGAGTATATTTAGACTTGGGGAAAGATGAATTTTCATTATTATGATCCTATCAATGATGATCTAAAACAAATGTTACTATAATTCAGTGTAATTTATATTGGGATAATGTTTCTAATAATCTCAAACTCACTTTCAATTTTTATTTATTTATTATGGTGTAATATGATTTTATGGTCTAAAATTTTAATGTTCCAAATTTTTTCATAAAAGTGTTTTTTGAATTAAAAAATTAATTTTCAGTCACTCAAAAATTCTTATTACATACCATATCCTTTATATTTTAAATTATTTATGTTTCATTTTTTTAGGTTTCTCTCTATATGTAGAGAAAATCCATCACTCTATTTTGAATTTTATGATAATATTAATCCTGAAATAAATTATCATTTTTATTTAAGGTGGATTAAACTCAATGAACTGTAAAAAAAAGTTTCAATGGGTTTTCCCTTGTTTTTTTGTTTTTTATCATCCTTGATGTTTACATTTTCGTTTGGCAATTTCATTTTTTCAAATTTTCAATGGTTTTCTATTCTTACTGGTTTTTTTTGTCTAGGGTGATATTTTCTAATGGTTTTATTTGGTTCTTCTAGTTAATATTTTAGATATTTTTGTTGGATGGATTTTTTCTGTGTGATGTCGATGATAGTTTTGAAGATTAAGGTTCATAATCAAATCAAAGGTACACTCTATCTAATTAGGATTAACTGCTCCAAACTATGTTATGAACTCTGGTTCTTTCTTTACAAGCTAGGTTGGTCTAGTGTGATGGATCTTGGGGAATTTTTTGGATGGTGGTCTATGATATGTGGTTAGAATTTCTAGAGGTGTGACATGGAAGATGGTGGACGATCCTATGGTGGTTCATTTGTTCACAATGGTGATGATGCAAGTTGTGTGTTTTAGATGACTATTTTTGTTATTAATGACAATGATGATAGATTCTGATAGCTTACTCACCAATTATCGGTGATAGGTATGATGATGGATGATGGTAGGATAAGGGACCCCAAATGACACATGTGACTCAAGGATCGAGGCATCGAGTTCTATGTTGTTTTTGAATTTGAAATTTTTCAATTGGTTTTGTTTAAGTATATTGAAACATCAAATTCTTGTCTGTTGGATGTATAACTTTGGTTCTGTATCTTTGGTTACTTTTTATCCTTAAAGTGGCTATCTTGAAATAAAAAAAATATTTTTTGGTTAGTCAAATGAAAAATTGAATTAATTTTATTCTTCAATTTCTATGGAAGATTTTAAAGGAAAATGTTAGTGGTGTATCTTATTTGTTTATATCTACCAAAAATACATGGGGGTATACCATAGTTAATATGATATTTTTTATTGTTATTATTTGAAATTTTATGATTATCTTACCTTTGGGACATATTAATTCTCTATATACTTGTCTTCTATAATTCTATACCAACTGTTCACCAATTTATAACCAAATAATCCATGCATCATGAAACAACATTGAGCATTTTAATATTTGGTATAGAATGTGTTCACATTATATATCAATGATTTTAGTTATTTTAATTTCTTTATTGTATATGTAGTATCATTAATTAATGTCATAGTGTACCGAGTGGATATACTGAGAGAGGGGGGGGGGGGAATCATTGTAGCTCTAATTTTTATAAATTATTTTTCTAAAACAAACCTTTATAGTCATTCAAGACATGAACCTCCCAAGTATGTTAAACTCATACTCTCCCAAATGATATGAATGTAAATAATAGAAGGTCACACAACATTTTTTACAAGTTTTGTACAGAATTTGTTAGACTAATTTTTATTACTTCCATATGAAATCCCATGATATATATTTTTCATTAATATATTTTTATAAATAACTGTTTTTGAGTTAAATATTATCTGAATCCCATGCTTCCTAACAAAAACACTTTATCCTACAAGTTCAACCATCTCCATTCAATTACAATGAAAAAATACACCACCACCCAAGGAAGGCCATAAATATATGTTGTTTTATTCAATAATTCATAATTATTCTTCCAATTTTATATACAATATTGAATACATAAGGAATCCTACTAACTTTTTTTTTATAAATTTACCTTAAAAACTATAAATATAGATATCCATCTGAACTTTCCTTACACACTACTTTCAAGACCTTAGAGGGCCTATTTATTCCTCTCCTTATGAATTAACATTATAATATTGGGTAAAAGTATATTTTCAAATCGAAAAAACCTCAACTATATTATCACATTATTCTTTTTATCAACTATAAAATCCTAGGTATGTTAATTTTTCTCGTGTGATACACCATTATATTCAATCACTCCAATTTACTTCTCTTTCTCCAAGACCCACTATATGTAACACCCCAGGGAAATAAAGAATATGACATTTTCTTATTTATCCATATTTGTGAATAAAATATTAATATGACTTTAAAGGGGACTCTACGCTTGATGGCGTACCCAACACACAACAACGAGTTTCTTGGGAATCTTACGTTGCAATCTAATAATAAAATAATATTATTTTAAATGGTAGTTAACATGTAGCCATTGTATTGGCGGGAATGGATAGAAATAACTAAAATATGATTATATATGTTTTTAAATGTTTTTAAATTTATCCAGTAAAAGATAAAGGCTTAAAATATGGAAAGAATTCAATTTTAGGCATATATGCCCTAGTTTTCACTAAAGGTTCACTTATTCCCTTTTGATAGAGAACCATCATTAAATATAGTTTTGTTCACTCTTATACACCCTTTTGGACCAAATAAAACTTTTCTTAAGAATTGGGACATCAAAATTTACTTTGTGTAAATTTTTGGTATCTTTCTGATAAAGTTCATTTTTTAATGAATAGTTTAAAATGTTGTATTTTAATTCAAAACCACTTTTTAATCTAATTTATTTATATGATTAGATTATCTTTTGAATTGGTTTTAAAGTGAAATTAGAATATATTTTTACCATTTGATTCAATGGTGGACTTTGGAATTAATTTCACTTTGAAATTCGACATAAACAAATATCAATCTTTTGATATATATTGTTTCTTAAAAACACGCTATTTGTTTTGACAGCAGGAGTTAATTATTAAATAATTAATTCTACTTATATTCTTTGAATTAGGTAATATAAAAATCATTTTTGAATTCGGAATATCGAATATATCTTAGAGTGAAGTTTTGGTAATTTTCTGAAAAACTCCAATTTTTGAAGAATAGTGAAACCACTAAGTGGTAATCAAGCAAACTGATTTTTCAGTTAAATGAAAGTTTACCAATAATGTGTATTGAATTTTTAAAATACGACATACATGGTTGTCATTAGTATGTAAAATTTGGTTCAATGGGATGAAAATAATTTTTTGGTGAATAGTAACTTTTTTTCATTAATCGTAATTAGAGGTAATTAGTGTAATTTAAGGTAAAAATGATATTATAAAAATATGGAAACACCATGACACTTGTCCTACCCCTATTGGATGAGTCATGGACGACCAAGACAACCCATGGGTCGATTTTGGGGACCCTATGGAGCCTCTTGGGTGAGATAATGACTTTAATGCCTTTTTTTTAAATAAAGGTGAAAATGACACTAACATAAATTGTTTTACTAAAACAATTTTTTGAAGGGGTTATACTAATCATATCTTTGTCTATAAATACTCTTTGGAAATATAAAAATATTTCCTACATCAGGATATTTTTGTTATAATTTTTAGTCATTAAATAAATTAATTTAATTATGACATCATGATGATGCAACGATGACCTCATTAATGAACAATTTAAATAAAATGAAACGATAATATAAAATATAAGCCCTACACATGTACAAAAACTATTGGATGGGAATATTTAAAAGCCTTATCATCTTATCTTTGAAATAAATCAATGTGGGACCTTATAAATTCGAAACACCTTTGAAAATAAAATAATAGTTTCATGATTTCTAAAAGTTCCCCTCCTCTCCTCTTATAAAAGGCCCCCACCTCTACCTAATTTCACACACTCCTCAAGCCTCTGGCTCGGCCATCCCCTGCCCATTTACTCTCTCCACATCCCTCTCCTCATCCTAGAGGATTCACTTTGGGCATAATCCTTTCAAAGGAAGCCTTTAGGCTCAAATCAAAAGGAGTTACACTTTTAAAGGTAATTCATTCTCTCATGTTCATTTGTTTTATTTTGCTTCTCCAACCACCTAAAATCTTTTTATTTACTTATTTTGTAACAACACCAGTATCTTAAATATACTAGGATGTTGTTATAAGATTTATTCGAGCTACACTCGCACACAACTACATCAAATGGTTAAAGAACATACGGTTTCCGTGGATGGCGAAATTCTGCCTCCCGAAACGATGATTGTTCAATACTCATTTAACAACTTCAAAGGTGGCCATTATGATGTCACTATTTTTATATATGATATATAATATGTTTACTATTTCCTTAAGCTTCTGTATTTTTAATTTATGGTATACCATTATTGTTTCCATTATGGGTAAACACGATATCTTCATTTTTGGAAGTGCGGACTACCGCCCCCTGAAAGTGATTTGATTCGTTAATACCATATGTGGGATGTGTAAAGGATAAATTTAATGATATTATATATGTTATTATACTGGAATTATAATATACTCTTATATCATTATGATTCCATTCCAGAAAATACGAAATAGAAATGAAAGTAGCATTCATGCGTACGTACGACTTACCGTCTCCATGAACGGTACATTTCATTTCTTATCTCAAAATATTATGTACTATTATAAGTACATATATATAATGGATATATATGATGTATGATACATCTAAATGATTAATATAATTCTGGAATTAAAATATAAATAACTCTCATATAGTTTTAATTCCATTAATACGACATAGAAATGAAAGTAGCGTTCATGCGTACGTACGGCTTACCGTCTCCCTGAACGGTGCATTTCATTTCTTTCCTCTAAATGATTATGTGATATTATAAATACATGTATATGCCGGATATATATGATATATATGATATACAAATCAGGAATGTCATTCTGGATATAAAGAACCTTTGACCACACGAACAACAAGTAATTGTAAGAAGTCCACTTTCGACTTAAGAACCAAATATCGACAAAACAATCATTATTAACTTAATGATTACATAATGTTTATAACATGGAAATAAGTGATATAAAAGGAATAATAAGCTTAGAAAAGGTTCTTAATCAAGTATTAATTAACTCAAGTTTATTATTCAGGAGATTAAAGAACGATCGAGTCAAGTTAGACCCGAGGTAAGGGATCCTACTCCACTCTTTCTTTTTAAGTACACTCTTTTATGTCATTCCTTTTAAAGCTCATATTTATTGTTATTGGGATGTTATTTTATATTAATCTTACTGCAATTTTTATTTTCATGTAATGAGAGACCATATTCTCTCTCATCAATCCATTTTGGAAGTTTTGAGTGGCACCGTTAGGCTGCTGAATTTTCGTAAGAGATCCAACATCTCTCTTTCTTTTTAAGTACTCTCTTTTATGTCAATTCTTTTAATATCCCCTTTTTTATGTTTGGGGATGTTCTTTTATATTCCTCATACTTTAATTTTTATTTTCATATTATGGGAGACCCTATTTGATCTCATAAATCCACTTTTGGAAGTTTTAAGTGGCGCCCTTAGGCTACCGAGTTTTCATAAGGGATTTTTCATCTCACTTTTATTCCCGTGAGATTTATGCTACACTTGACACAATTTCCTTTGAGTGGTGTATGTACTGCCCATTATTTTATTCATTGTTTAATATAATTTCTTTTATGAGTATTTACATCAATGTTGTATTGTCTTTTTTTTCACGAGGTGTATGTTTCGAAAGATACCCATGTCGGTAAGGGAACCTTTCACCCTCCTCTTTTTAAAAGAATTCTTTTGTTGGGTCTTTTAATTTACATATTGATATGTTGGGATATTTTCTCATATATCCTTATTGATGTAAATTTTATGTCCATGTGATGAGATACCCTTTCTTTTATCTCTCATTAACTCATTTTGATGTGACGCCGTTAGGCTGTCAAGGGAACTTCTTATCCCAATTTCGATTTCTTTGGGTTCACCATGTAGTTATTGAATATGTCATCTTTTGAATATGTGTGAATGACCTTTGATTATTTTACACTTAATATCCAATTATATTTGGTGTATTCGTTTGTCACACATAATTATTTAATTGATTTATCCTTAAACCAATGATACCGTCTTTGTATGGGACTTCATCTCAATCTCCTTTCATTGAGGAATATTTTGTTTTATACACAACCTTCTTTTATATGGTGTATAAACCCCTTTTGATTTTTACGTTTATTCAAATGGAATCTTTCCTATACGAAGCATTTACTAAATGACAAAAGGGAATGTTTTTGTCGTACGTATGCGGCGACAATGACTTCTCCGCCGCCGTGACCATTATTTGAGTTTCGGCTTCCTCTAAAAGCCATAAATTTTTTAAAAAAGAAAAACAAAATACCATGTTTTACTTTTATTTTATTTTGGTATTGAAAATGGTTTTCATAATGTTTTTATATCAATGTGTTTTATTGATATCTGGTGATTGAAAGGTGGAAATGTTATGTTTCCTTTATGCATGTTTTATGTGATAAGATTATGTTATGGTTCTTGGGAATTGTTATGAAGACGGGTGGTTCCATGATAAACTAAGGGCGGGTGAGCCTGATATAACTCTCCAATGCATTGGGTAACGCGAAGGAGTGAAACGTTAAGGTTTCTCCGAAGAGATTTAGGGAATATACTGTGATGGGTATTCCAACGTAACCAAGAGGGTTACTCCCTACGTAAGGATGTTATGAATGCATCAAGTTACCTTTATGTCATATGATTTCTATGATTTTATGAGGTATGTTAAAGTGATTATGTTTTATGGGTAAAGTATGATTTCATTCTTATGTATACATGTACTCATGATTCCTTTCCATATTTTTATATCCCTTACTGAGCTTTTTATGCTCATCTCAAGTTTTTGAAATGTTTTTCACAGGTCAAGGGAAGGGTACATGATGTGATGACAATGTTAAGGATGTGTCAAGAAATAATCCATGTTTTATTTTAAATATGTTTCCGTTGATGGGAAGAATGAATACTGTCTTTTATGTAACCACTTTGTCTAAATGTGGAATGTAATGCAAGTTTCATGATCTAATTATCTAAAACTCTAAACCTGAAAAGATCCTCAATGTGTAATCTTGTAATAACTCAATATTAAGTAAGGTTTAAGGCTGTGGCCTTATAGTTGGTATCAAAGGTCGGTTTAGATAACTTTAGAGGTTAGGGTATTCTTTAA
The DNA here is from genome assembly GCA_963277665.1 of Viscum album. Lineage (NCBI taxonomy): Eukaryota > Viridiplantae > Streptophyta > Magnoliopsida > Santalales > Viscaceae > Viscum > Viscum album. Next base: position 59,201,203 of record OY728123.1, read on the forward strand.
GCATAAGTGACATTACCATAATGGTTAGGATTTCAGAAAGAGTCCTAGTTTTAGATAAAGTGAATGAGTAAGTATATCTTAGTGTTTATCTTCCTCATTAGTACATGATGGTTATGTTGATATACTCACACTGACCTTTTTGGTTTTAGTAAATGGCTGGATCTAGCAGGCACCAAAGTGACAATGGGTTTGAAGGAAACTATGGTGGTTATCTGATTAAGAGACTGGATGAGATGGGGGATTCAATGAGGAATCTCATGGTTGTTCTAAACCAACTATCAAGGATTCATGATCAACCACTTCAACCTTGGTGAGTTCTCTAATGCATCATGTACGAGATGACCAACTCGATGTGGAAATTCAGGTAATAATTATTAAGGTAACCATTAGGGTTTATATGATCCTTACTTTTTAGGTAATTATGGGTTACTCTATGATATGATGAAAAATGAAAGGAATGAGATAAACTTGAGGTTAAAATATGTTATGATCATTTTTGAAGATTTTATCTCATTTTGGGGGATGTTTTAAGAATTATATAGTTTTGGAAAAATGACAACATGCAGACCGTGTGACAACCCGTCGCGTCGGACAAAGCTGCGGGAATCGAACCCACAACCAAACTGCGACTGGTATTTATCGCCTACCACAGGACTACGTGAAGTCCCTGGTTAGTTTGACTGATTATTTCTAGTTATATGATTTTATGAATTAAGTGTAAGTTGATTTTGGGTTATTTATGAAAATGATTAACCTATCATGGAGGATATGTGATTAGGTTAATTACTTTTCAATACGAGACTTTAGGAGAAACTGATGTTGTTTGGAGATAAATGTTACGATTTAACTTGGAAGACTATGTGACTAAATCCTTAAAATACTTGGGTTTCAACCTTAGTTTGGTTTACGTTGAATAATTTTTATGGACAAATTGTTTATCTAATGGTCCTCGTTGAACTTTGGGTTTTGTTGGACAAATTTTGGAGGTCAAGAATAAATTTTCTTTTTATAAAGGGTTATCCTTTTCTAGATTATCTGACCTTGTACAAACCTTTTTGGTTTTGGTTTTGGTTAAAGCCTAAAGACATGGGATGTATATAGTTCTCTTTGGTGGATTAGGTGATTCTCTAGAAGTTTATTATAGTACTATTAATGCGAATAAGTCTCCCTAAATACTCGTCTTTTGGAAAAAAATATGAGTTTGATTAAGGAATCTAGTAAAAGTTTAAAGTCAACATGATAAGTGATTATGTTTCCTTATGAATAATTTCCTCAATAAAAAGTAACTTAAAACAAAAATGTCGTCTATTAACTTTTCCTACTGGGGAATCGAATACCGTTTAACCCATCACAAGTTTGTGATTTTCTCGTGGTTAACTCTCTCCTAAACATGTTTTCTATCACTCTCCATCAGAACACGACCCTTTTTTTTCCTCCATGTCCATATTTTCATACTTGGAATCCTAGTATGGGTTAACTCGGGTGACCTTTGTACTTATCTCTCTTTATTTTAAAGTGATTGTTTTACCGACTCTTGTTCCGATGTGGGACTCTCAAGGATGTTTCCAAGCGCAATTCTAAAATTGCGAGGACGCAATTCCCAAAAGGGGGGAAGGATGTAACACCCCAGGTAAATAAAGAATATTACATTTTCTTATTTATCCATATTTGTGAATACAATATTAATATGACTTTAAAGGGGACGCTATGCTCGATGGCGTACCCAACACGCAACAATGAGTTTCTTGGGAATCTTATGTTGCACTCTAATAATAAAATAATATTATTTTAAATGGTAGTTAACATGCAGCCGTTGTATTGGAGGGAATGGATATAAATAACTAAAATATGATTATATATGTTTTTAAATGTTTTTACATTTATCCAATAAAAGATAAAGGCTTAAAATACGGAAAGAATTCAATTTTAGGCGTATATGCCCTAGTTTTCACTAAAGGTTCACTTATTGCCTTTTGATGGAGAACCGTCATTAAATATAGTTTTGTTCACTCTTATACATCCTTTTGGACCAAATAAAACTCTTCTTAAGAATTGGGACATCAAAATTTACTTTGTGTAAATTTTTGGTATCTTTCTGATAAAGTTCATTTTTTAATGAATAGTGTAAAATGTTGTATTTTAATTCAAAACCTCTTTTTAATGTAGTTTATTTATATGATTAGATTATCTTTTGAATTGGTTTTAAAGTGAAATTAGAATTTATTTTTACCATTTGATTCAATGGTGGACTTTGGAATTAATTTCACTTTGAAATTCGACATAAAAAAATATCAATCTTTTGATATATATTGTTTCTTAAAAACACGCTATTTGTTTTGACAGCGGGAGTTAATTATTAAATTAATTAATTCTACTTATATTATTTGAATTAGGTAATATAAACATCATTTTTGAATTCGGAATATCCAATATAGCTTAGAGTGAATTTTTTGTAATTTTCTGAAAAACTCCAATTTTTTATGAATAGTGAAACCACTAAGTGGTAATCAAGCAAACTGATTTTTCAGTTAAATGAAAGTTTACCACTAATGTGTATTGAATTTTGAAAACCCGACATACATGGTTTTCATTAGTATGTAAAATGTGGTTCAATGGGATGAAAATAATTTTTTGGTGAATAGTAACTTTTTTTCATTAATCGCGATTAGAGGTAATTAGTGTAATGTAAGGTAAAAATGATATTATAAAAAGATGGAAACACCATGAAACTTGTCATACCCATATTGGATGAGTAAAGGCCGACCAAGACAACCCATGGGTCGATTTAGGGTACCCTATGGAGCATCTTGGGTGAGATAATGACTTTAATGCCTTTTTTTTAAATAAAGGTGAAAATGACACTAACATAAATTGTTTTACTAAAACAATTTTTAGAAGGGGTTATACTAATCATATATTTGTCTATAAATACTCTTTGGAAAGATAAAAATATTTCCTACTTCAGGATATTTTTTTAATAATTTTTAGACATTAAATATATTAATTTAATTATGACATCATGATGATGCAACAATGACCTCATTAATGAACAATTTAAATAAAATGAAACGATAATAAAAAATCTAAGACCTAAACATGTCCAAAAACTGTTGGATGGGAATATTTCGAAGCCTTATCATCTTAGATTCGAAATAAATCAATGTGGGACCTTAGAAATTCGAAACACTTTTGAAAATAAAATAATAGTTTCATGATTTCCAAAAGTGCCCCTCCTCTCCTCTTATAAAAGGCCCCCACCTCTACCTCATTTCACACACTCTTCAAGCCTTTGGCTCGTCCATACCATGCCAATTTACTCTCTACACATCCCTCTCCCCATACTAGATGATTCCCTTTGGGTAGAATCCTTTCAAAGGAAGCCTTTAGTCTCAAATCAAAAGGAGTTAAACTTTTAAAGGTAATTCATTCTCTCATGTTCATTTGTTTTATTTTGCTTCTCCAACCCCCTAAACTCTTTTTATTTACTTATTTTGTAACAAAAACAGTATCTTCAATATACTAGGATGTTTTTATAAGATTTATTCGAGCTACACTCTCACACAACTACATCAAATGGTTAATGAACATACGGTTTCCGTGGATGGCGAAATTCTGCCTCCCGAAACGATGATTGTTCAATACTCATTTAACACCTTAAAAGGTGGACATTATAATGTCACATTTTTATATATGATATATAATATGTTTACTCTTTCCTTAAGCTTATGTGTTTTTCATTTATGGTATACCATTATTGTTTCCATTATGGGTAAACACGATATCTTCATTTTAGGAAGTGCGGACTACCGCCCCCTAAAAGTGATTTGATTCTTTAATACCATATGTGGGATGTGTAAAGATAAAGTTAATGATATTATATATGTTATTATACTGGAATTATAATATACTCTTATATCATTATGATTCCATTCCAGAAAATATGAAATAGAAATGGAAGTAGCGTTCATGCGTACATACGGCTTACCGTCTCCATGAACGGTACATTTCATTTCTTATCTCAAAATATTATGTACTATTATAAGTACATATATATAATGGATATATATGATGTATGATACATATAAATGATTAATATAATTCTGTAATTAAAATATACATACCTCTCATATAGTTTTAATTCCATTAATACGACATAGAAATGAAAGTAGCGTTCATGCGTACATACGGCTTACCGTCTCCATGAACGGTGCATTTCATTTCTTTCCTCTAAATGATTATGTGATATTATAAATACATGTATATGATGGATATATATGATATATATGATATCCAAATCAGGAATTTCATTCTAGATATAAAGAACCTTTGACCACACGAACAACATGTAATTGTAAGAAGTCCAATTTCGACTTAAGATCCAAATATCGACAAAACAATCATTATTAACTTAATGATTACATAATGTTTATAACATGGAAATAAGTGATATAAAATGAATAATAAGCTTGTAAAAGGTTCTTAATCAAGTAGAAATTAACTCAAGTTTATTATTCAGGAGATTAAAGAACGATCGAGTCAAGTTGGACCCGAGGTAAGGGATCCAACTCCACTCTTTCTTTTTAAGTACACTCTTTTATGTCATTCCTTTTAAAGCTCATCTTTCTTGTTATTGGGATGTTATTTTATATTAATATTACTGTAATTTTTATGTTCATGTGATGAGAGACCCAATTCTCTCTCATCAATCCATTTTGGAAGTTTTGAGTGGCACCGTTAGGCTGCCGAATTTTCGTAAGAGATCCAACCTCTCTCTTTCTTTTTAAGTACTCTCTTTTATGTCACTTATTTTAAGCTCCTCTTTGTTATGTTTGGGGATGTTCTTTTATATTCCTCATAATTTAATTTTTATGTTCATATTATGGGAGACCCTATTTGATCTCATAAATCCACTTTTGGAAGTTCTAAGTGGCGCCGTTAGGCTGCCGAGTTTTCATAAAGGATTTTTCATCTCACTTTTATTCCCGTGAGATTTATGCTACACTTGCCACAATTTCCTTTGAGTGGTGTATGTACTGCCCATTATTTTATTAATTTTGTAATATACTTTCTTTTATGAGTATTTACATCAATTTTTTATTGTCCTTCTTTCACGAGGTGTATATTTCAAAAGATACCCATGTCGGTAAGGGAACCTTTCACCCTCCTCTTTTTAAAAGACTTCTTTTGTTGGGTCTTTTAATTTACATATTTTTATGTTGGGATATATTCTCATATATCCTTATTGATGTAAATTTTATGTCCATGTGATGAGATACCCTTTCTTTTATCTCTCATCAACTCATTTTGATGTGACGCCGTTAGGCTGTCAATGGAACTTCTTATCCCAATTTCGATTTCTTTGGGTTCGACATGTAGTTATTGAATATGTCATATTTTGAATATGTGTGAATGACCTTTGATTATTTTACACTTAATATCCACTTATATTTGGTGTATTCGTTTGTCACACATAATTATTTAATTGATTTATCCTTAAACCAAGGATACCATCTTTGTATGGGACTTCATCTCAATCTCCTTTCATTGAGGCATATTTTGTTTTATACACAACATTATTTTATACGGTGTATAAACCCCTTTTTACTTTTATGTTTATTCAAAAGGAATCGTTTTTATACGAAGCGTTTACTAAACGACAAAAGGGAATGTTTTTGTCGTACGTATGCGGCGACAACGACTTCTCCGCCGTCGTGACCATTATTTGAGTTTCGGCTTCCTCTACAAGCCATACTTTTTTTAAAAAAAAAAATAAATACCATGTTTTACTTTTCTTTTATTTTGGTATTGAAAATGGTTTTCATAATGTTTTTATATCAATGTGTTGTATTGATATCTGGTGATTGAAAGGTGGAAATGTTATGTTTCCTTTATGCATGTTTTATGTGACAAGATTATGTTATGGTTCTTGGGAATTGTTATGAAGACTGGTGGTTCCGTGATAAACTAAGGGCGGGTGAGCCCGATATAGCTCTCCAATGCATTGGGTAACGCGAAGGAGTGAAACGTTAAGGTTTCTCCGAAGAGATTTAGGGAATATACTGTGATGGGTATTCCAACGTAACCAAGAGGGTTACTCCCTACGTAAGGATGTTATGAATGCCTCAAGTTACCTTTATGTCATATGATTTCTATAATTTTATGAGGTATGTTAAAGTGCTTATGTTTTATAGGTAATGTATGATTTCATTCTTATGTATACATGTACTCATGATTCCTTTCCATATTTTTATATCCCTTACTGAGCTTTTTATGCTCATCCCATGTTTTTGAAATGTTTTTCACAGGTCAAGGGAAGGGTAAATGATGTGATGACAGTGTCAAGGATGTGTCAAGAAAGAATCCATGTTTTATTTTAAATATGTTTCTGTTGATGGGAAGAATGAATACTGTCTTTTATGTAACCACTTTGTCTAAATGTGGAATGTAATGAAAGTTTCATGATCTAATTCTCTAAAACTCTAAACCTGAAAAGATCCTCAATGTGTAATCTTGTAATAACTCAAGATTAAGTAAGGTTTAAGGCTGGGGACTTATACTATATCACTCATGTGTTCTATTTTTTTCATACTACTATAAACTCAGAAATATTTTATTTTATTTAAAAAAAATTATATTTCTTTCATATGAGTTTCTCTATATTGGTGGTAGTATTAAAATACACATTCTTTTTAGCCTATGAAATATAAAAAATTCAATGTTTCATAATTCCTGATTAAATAATTTCAAATGATCATATAACCATTTTATTTCATCTATGATGTATTGTGATCTTCTAAAAAAATCCCAACCCTTTGGTCGGTTACCCATAACCCTTTATCTCTGAGATTTTCCATAACATCCCTTGACTTTTTATCATTCTCAATCAAATATCTTCGAGATTCTCAATAGACCTCATCAATAACTAAACTCTTTGAATCATCAAAAAATATTCAATAGAAATTTATTAAACTTATAAATGAAAAAGTATGTAGTAAACATATAATTATAAAATTATTGATATCTCAGGGATCAAATGATCATTAAAAATCAATTTTAAAAATCACACAATTTATAAAATATAATATTGAATCACTAAAATATTTTCTAGTGATTACGAAAAAGGTGGATCAATAATTAATCATCACATTTACATTTACATTATTCCTGAAAATATAATAAAATCATTTTATCTTCCATAAGATCTACCTAATTTAGTTTTACCAGTTGAAAAAAATACTCTTCATGATGTAAGGATCGGTGAGTCTTCATATTTCATGAATCAAATTTTAAATGTGATGAGGTTTAAATTTTTAATTTTTAGGTTTAAATTATTTATAAAACTCATATTCTGGAAAATAATAATTCCTATTAGGATAAAATAATCTTTACATTAACATTCGTACAAACTTCATTGTTATGGGACTATTCATACAAAGATAGAAAAATCATTCTTTTGGAGTTAGGGAATTTTTACATATAAGGATGAATGAACTTTTATGGTCTTCTTCATCCATATGGTAGTCATCGTTATATCAAGGATAAAAATTATTAAGCCTGATTCTTGATCAAAACCAATAGATGGCCCATATGGTTTTAGCTTAAATGAACCTTATAGTGTCATCCTTATTGCCCAAGGGAATCATCTTTAGTATCAACAAATTTCACTCTAATAATTTTAAAACCACTTTAACTTATACTAATACATTCTCAATCTGTTATAAACACCTCATAAACATTCACAAAAACTTCTCAACAACATCCAATGATTCTCACAATGTTTGAAAACAAATGAAAACCATCAAAAAATCCAAGTGAACTTCAATATCCATGTTTTTGATTTTCGAGATCCCTCATTCAAATATTTTAAATATCTTAAACCCTTTCATAAGTCACCCAAAGTGGATGAAAAACATAAATTCATAGAATTTATCTTATGAGAAGTGTATTTCACAACACAACTATGTACGCTAGTTATTTTTAGAGAATTATATCCCTAAATGTTAAGAAATTGTTTCTAAGTGATGTAGATGAACTCCCACTAAACTCATCCAAAATTCTTCCCCCCTTTTTAAACAACCCCAACTCAAGGAAACTAAAAGAAGTGTACACTCGTCCTTTGACAATATTCTCTTCATTTGATAAATAAGTATAATCTGTTTCACTTTTCTTATCCCCCATTGATATCACAATCCACAAACTTATAGAGGTAGGTTTACACTCATTTTTACATGAGAGGGGAAGGATTAATAAGGAGTTTCAACATTAACATAGAGAACATCTCCTTTGGATATTCTTTATTGAAAATATCTACAAATTATTCCTTGGTTATAAAAAAAACTCAAAATTAATATGACCATATTCCGCCTTCTAATTGAAAAAATGATATATATGATAAATATTCTTTATTCTAGTGTTTTGAACATTATTCTTAGAGATATTTATGTAACATTGATTATTACGGGAAATAAACAGTGGATTCTCAACCATAACTCAGAATTCATTGAGTTAAAATTGAATCCATAGCATCTAAGTACAATAATGCGTGGATACTATTTACTCAAATTAAATTTTTCTTAATTCCATTTAAACTTTTTTCTTGTTCTTTCATGCCACACCACTTTCACAATGAATGAATGTTCCACCTAAAGTGGAATTCCTATAAAAACAATTACTATCCAAATTAGTGTATGAAAAAACCTACAATGTAAAATGTAAACTACATATGTATGAAATGTTGAAACTCAATGTTTATATTGTGTATCATAGGGTAATATTGGCTTATAATAGGTGAGAATACTTGGGATCACTTTAAAATACATCACATAAGGCCAACACAAATATTATGTCAAGTGTAGAGGCTATCAAGTTGAGAAGGCTACCAAACAATTTTCAATATTCCCAATAATTCCCACAATTTACAGCCTCATCCTTTGTTAATTTGGTTCCAATATTCAGAGGCTTAGAAATCCATCTACATTCGTCCATCCCAACCTCTTCAAAAAAAATTTAGTGTAATTTTTAATGGGTAGAAAAATAAGATTTGCCCCTTAAATGATTTTTAACCCTAAAAATATGACATCTCACCCAAAAAGGAAATATAAAAAGACATCTTCATTTCCTAAGAAAACTATACAAAAAAAATCTTTTGTCACCTTGAAGAATTTTACCGTGCCCATATAATATTACAATGTGACAACCTATGGATGGATGTTTCACATATAGATTACTATTAACTTGGACTTTTGAAAAATTCACACTTCTCAAGAATCTATCCATCATTGAATACCAAGATCTAGGGGCCTATTTAAATCCATAAAATCCTCTCTTCAGACTGCATACCATCCTCCCATCCTTATTAAGAAGAAAAATTTTAGGTGGTTTAATAAAAACCTCTTCTTTGAGATCAACATTTATAAAGGAATATTTCACTTCCCTTTGATAAATATTATAATTTTTATTAGATAAAACTATAAAACACATCAAAATGGTCTTATGTATTAAAAATAGTTCAAAAGTTTAATTAAATTAAACTTCTTGACTATGATAATACCATATATAGACTAGCCTTTCCTTATTCTTTATGAATATATGATTCTCATTCAGTTTATATCTCAAACCTACATGGTGCAGATTATGATTTTGTTTTAAGGTCTTGGTACCACCTCCTATGTATTTTTATCCTAAATTAGATAACTTTAGACATTCATAGTAGTTATCCACTCTCCATGCTCAATGTTCTAGAAGATAATTTATGTTTTAACTTGATAAATAACAGGAATTTGATTTTCTAACCTCAAACTTATTCTGTTTTGGATAGGTGAATAATGTAGGATAATAATTTTCATAAAGTCAATATTTTTATTTTTAATTTTATGCCTATAACTCGGATACCTATATTGATCTTCACACGGGTGACATCTAAGTCAACATCCACTATAACATACTAATTTATAGTATGTTTCTCAACTAATGTTTCTTTAATTTCATGTTTATAGATCCATAAGTTTCAACTTTAGTTGGAATAAATTAACATGTTAAATGATGATTTTTAATAATATTAACACTTGAACACTCTACCATATTGTGTTTATTTTTTCCAAACTATTTCTACCCACTCTCATTGGAAGGATAGCCTACAAATTCCCCTTCTTTATCTCTTTCTTCAAACATTCCCATATTTTTGTTCTTTATCTTTATGTAACAAAGTATTCCAAATAATTTAATGTATCTCATAGTTTTATATCTTTAGTACCACATCTCATAGAGAGCCTTGTGTATCTCATGTCTTAGAAAAAATATATTTTTAATATTCAATACAATTCACACAACTTCTCTCTAAAAGAAATTTGGATTATTTTTTCAACAAGAATAGTTCTTCCCATGTCCATGATGCCCCTATATTACTTTTGGACACACCATTTTTATATGGAGTTTATGGTGTGATATATTGACTATTTGTTCCATTATCCATTATATATTCCTAAAATTTATTGTATGTATACTCCTTTACATTATTATACTTTGCCTTTATTACATAGACAATAAGTTCTTTCTCAACATTTCTTCTAAACATTTTAATCATTTAAAGATCCTTTTATTTTTTCTTCATAAAGAGAAATTATTCATCTGGGTCTAGTCCTAAATAAATATAATGAAGTAAAACTCACCCTCATTTGAATTACTAATCATGGTAATATATACATCTGAATTTATTATTACAAAGGTTTATTGTATTGAATACATACTTTATTCTATTCCCTTTGAACCATATTCCCCTTTATACATGTTTCATAAAATGAATCTATATCCCCTTTTAACATGGTAAGTTCCCTCACAAACTCATTTTTAGAAATAATAATCATGATTCTCTAACCAATATGTCCAAGTCTTATATTCTATAAATCATTATTATCATTAGAGCTTATATATAATGAATTGGATGGATCAAAAATTTGAAAGAAGTTCCCAATTGTTCTTTAACATATTGTGATGATTGTTAGATATTTGTAACTACTAAAAATTCATGATTTGTTTTAAAAAAACACTTTTAATTTATCACACAGCTAGATAGAACTAAAAATTCTATGTTTTATTCCTTTCACAAATAACACATTTTTTTTATTTTATCCCTTTTAAGTAAATATATAGAGTTCCAAAATATTTGATTCTTATGGTTTTATAATTCATGAAAGTAATTTCTCCTCCATCATTTTCTTTAATATCTTTTAATATTTTTGTGTCTCTAGTCATTTGGGAGGAACGCCCACTATCTTGGATTTATGTTCATCCACTCTTACTTTCCTTCAATGATTACTCAATGAATAAATTCTCTTATTGGTTCATATTTTGTACTTCTTTACTATTTTACTTATTGGAGAACTACCCAGGGATATTTTTAATGCCCTTATCAAAACAATTTCCCTATCTGTCACATATTCCATAGAATAAAATCAATGATTAAAACCAATCATAATTAGGAGTTATAATTTTTTTTCACAGCTTACTTATTTTGAGATTAATAATTTTTAACTACATAGCATCTCACCCTTAATTCATTACTTCTTCTAGATAAGGAAATATTTTTCTATAATGCCTAATATTTATGTAAAAAATTACTATAACATCAAGAATAGTCAATGAATCTGATTCTTATTTTAAGTCCATAATTCTATATAGAAAATTAAATTCCAGATTCAATCCTTTGTTGTCTAGATCATCCCTAATTTTTATTATTATTAAAAGTAGTTTATTTTTTCATTATTATTTAGTATACTGATGTATAAGATATTTTACCATTATAATTTCTTCCATATATTTTTAAATATCTTGAACTAGGAATTATATTTTTTTTAAAATATATATTAATCATTTTTAGAAATTTCAGAAATAGATTAAACCTAAATTGAGGTGTTAGTAATATTAGTTTCTGATTATTGTGAAATGAATTCCATAGATTTTTTGATATCTTATTTCACCATTTTAAACATTATTTCATATTTTAGAGGTTTAGATTCCATCTTCTCTATTTCATATTATTTTAATTTGAGTTTTTCATCAAGTAACTGATTGATCATTTCATGCTCAGAAACCATCAACATTAATTTATTAAGTTCTTTAGTGAGTTTGGTATATCTTTTATTAGATTCTTTATTTACTTCAACTTTATTCACATCAAATTTTTTCAAGGTTTAATCTTCTAGATAGGTATTTTTCATAAGAAAAACCTCTAACTCAGATCTAATAATATACACTATATATGTCCCACCACCACCTTTCTCATCACTACTTGAGTAATTTAATTGGTCTTCGACATGATCCATAATAAAATTTAGGTGAGTCTTCTTCAGATTGGATACTAAAGGAAGAATTTCCCACCTCTTATTTTATAATCTTTCTTCTCTAATTTATTATTAGAAATATTATATTCTTTTATCCAATATTTATCATGGACATGGATACTTTATCCCATTTCATCTTTTAAGGTTTCTATTCATGGTCATAAACATAAAACACATAGTTTTTATTATTTGGATAGTTTACTAAAATGTGTACAATGCCTCCACTTTTTAATAATTTTGAGGAAGGTTTACATTTATATTTTCTATTTAACTTAATGAAATTACTTTATATAAGAGACATAATTCTATTAATTTCATTATCCATATCATCATCACTATCTGACTCACTAGATTCTCAAGATTCTTTATTTAGATTTAGGTTTTATATGGATTCAAAATCAGTTTTATCTTTTACTTTATTCTTAAAGTATGTTTTCTTTTTAATTTCATAGTAAATTAAGATATTTTTTAACTCTTATAATGTGATATCTTCACAATCCTAAAGAGAATAAAATTTTAGATCAAATGAGTATATATGATTTATCTGGAGTTTATTTAAATTAAAGGATTTATCAATATTTTCTCCAAAACCACTAATGTTTATCACCTTTTTATTATCTATAGTGAAGTAATTATAAAAACTCTGGCTTATCATAAATAGATAATACATCAATTTTATGAATATTTATTAAATTGAAAAAACACACACCTGAGGATCATAATATTTTAGTGTATTTGGTAAACTTAGAAACAAAAACAAGTAGTCCATAGTTAAACCAAACCATCTCCCACTATGATCTTTATTTCAATCAAAACATGTAGACATGTCATAAGTAATAAATTTATTAAAAACAAGGGGAAAGGAACCACAAGAACATGTGCGATTAGTTATGTATTAAGGGTAAGAAAGGGAGATACATAAGAATAATATGAACATAAGGGTAAAAGAACATGATCATGACATTTGAAAACCATACCCTACGTATCAAAGATCATAATATTGAGCTGTGAAAAAATGATTGGAAACTCATCATAAGGGAATAAAAGAACATGATCTATGAGAGAATAACATTTCCATAAGACATAGATTTGTTTCATACTCATAAGCTTATAAAATCATTTCTCTATTTGTCAAGGCTCATTTATAAGGCTATAACAGTGTAATAGGTCCACCCCAAAAACCATCATAGTAGTCAAGGTTCACTCCCAAGGCCATCATAGTTGAAAAAGTACCTTATGGAACAAAGTTCCCCCCCATTATAGTCCTATCTATCTCATGAGATATAAATCATTACTCAATGCATTAGAGGGAGATAAAGGTCCCACCTATCTCGTAATATAAACCATATTTATGTGTTTTACATGATAATAAAATATTTTTTCATATCACAATAGATGAAATAAAATGAATTTCATAAAAATTTCATCGTATCATAATAGATTTAAAATATACATGTTTCATAATCATTTCATAATTTCATCTAAGCATACCCTATAGAAAATTAAGTAGGCTTTATAATAATTTTATCGTGGTATAACCCATAGAAGAGAAATGAGTTTCATAAAAATTATTACATCATATACATAAACCATTAATAGGTAGATTAAAAATGGTATCCTTGTATCATATCCCTAGATAGGAATAAGAAACATCAATGAATTTCATCCATATGAACTCTCTTATTCCTTGATGTACATAATATTTTAATTCCATAAATTTTCTATTTTAATGATTAAATATTTCCTAATATGAATGCCCTTTTAGGTAATAAAGGTATTGAGGAATTATGAGACTTTTATATCCCATGACCCATCATTTGAGGTGTAACATACCTGATGCATGGTTATTAGAAACCATGTAGGGAAATATGCATGGTTACTTCAAATTGTGTGAGGCTAGACATTGGATTCCTACAAACCACACAGTTATAAAAACCATACAATTTGATTTTCATGAGCGTGTAGTAATGTATGCAGTTTTGATAGTGGATTGAGATATACTTTGTGTGGAGTTAGACAAACCATGTGTGAAAACCATTAAAAGTGCCCCTTTATGATAGTTAAGGGCATACAGTTGGCACATAGTTTATCCAACCATGCAAGAAAACCATAATACCCCAAAATTATTGGGAAATTATAAATCTAACCTTAATTAATTATATTTATAACCTAATTTCTTATCATTTATCATATTGTATTAATCCTATAATTTGAGAGATCCTCCATGGTGTCTATTCTAGGAATTGATAGATCTCCTCCTTTTTGACACTAAATCAAGATCCATTTATCTCATTGGATCCACATTAGGAAGATCTCAATTCAATTTATTCTATTCCTCATTTGGTTGGGTATCAGCTATGCTATTTAGGTGTAATACAATTTAAATTTTTTATAGTATCTTCATCCATTCTTCAAATTTCTCTTGATTTGATTCAAATTAGGAGTTGATACTATATGATCTATTCATTATAAACTTAAAATAGGTAGTATCATGATTTTAATTTAAAGTTAAAGGCTTTATATATATGTTTTTTTTCGCATTCCCAATTATTAGAGAGATGCACTTGTAATGAAATTTAATCATTGATTTGAATCAATTGGTGTGACCTATGTAATTATCAGAACCCATTTATAAATGAATAAAGGTTAAGGACATTGAATTGGAACCCCCACTTTAGTGTGTTGATAAAATAATTGGACCACCATGGGTGGTGATTGAATTTGGATACCTTTTAGGTGTGACATTAAATGCTTTCCTTGGGAAGTTGAATATTTAATTTTAAATTGTAATTTAAAGGAATTGTTATTTTAATTGAAATTTTAATTATAATTGAATTTATAAAAAAAGGGAATGGAATTCATGTCCATGGACTCTTACAAAGAAATTTATGGATTAAGCATGAGATCTCCTTATAGTGAAATACCCATGTGAGTTAATTAGAGTCTAAGACTTATAAGCTTAGCTATTCCTTGATAAAACTTTTAAGGTGAGTTTGAAATGAATTTAGCTTTGTAATAAACATGAAATAATTTAATGAAATTTGTTAAATACATATATTACTTTGGTGAGACATGGGTTCTCATACAAACACCATGTAAATACTCATTTGTCTTCTAACTAGATTACACTGAGTGACACTTGGAATCCTTATACGAATTTCCAAGGATGAAATCATGGGGGGATAACTATTATATGATGAGTGATATGTGGACTTCTTAGGGATTTCAAACGATGTAATTAAAGGGTAGTTGATAATATACACCATAGTTGACACTTTGGTTCCCTTAGTGGACCACCGAGGACGAACTCAAATTGTAGCGATTTTATACCACACCTAGAGAGATACCTGTATTCCAATGAGGAATGACTAGGAAGGGTATGTAAGGTGATTTCTTTATAATACACCTAATGAAATACCAATATTCCAATGATTAATGCTTACAATGGGCTGGTAAGGTGCTTGGTTTATGATACACCTAGTGTGATACCCAAATTCCAAATTAGGAATGCCAAGGTTAGGATCAGGTTCTTGATTAATTAGTTAATGAAATCGTTTACAAGATCTTCCTACCAAGAACAATCATGAACATGAATTTGATTAATGAATTATACCTTATTTATGGATATTTTAGGCATCTTCTGGTTGAGTACCTTTAGAAGGGATGCTAGGCTACATGCCAGGTCCATTTATTTATAATTTAAATAAAATTGATTAATTTAATGGAACTTGATTATATATTGATACATGACTTACTGTTCATTTGGAGACATTACAGGCAATGCTGAAGAAGGTATCAATGGACATGTTTCCATGAGAACCCATACCTTTATGGGTTATTTACTATCAATACTTCCTTACATATTCAATTACTGCCTTCACATAGGTATCATTATATATTTAATGACAGGATGGAAATATACCTTTGGGTGGTTTCTTATTGGGATTGTATCTCACACACTGTTTGGGATGCCAATGGGTACCCTAATAACCAATATTTTCGATGGTATGAATAAGGAAAAGTTCCCTGCTACAGTTTATCGATTGTTTCTTAGGAATAGGTGAGCATGGGATCGATCTAAGGCTAGTGATGCTAGATGTATTTTTTAGGGTTTTTGTACTTTTTTCACATGTATGTAACATATTCCATGTATAACTATTTTGGATATTTTTTAAAAACATGCATCGTCACCCTTTTCATATGAGATACTTCTAGAATTGTTTATATATTTGTGTCTAGTTTATTTATGAGTTGTTTGATTATTATAATGCTTCTTTTATTAATTATTACTGATATTCCACTATGTTTCACTATGGAAAAAGAAAATAGTCTCCCCATAGACACACCCTAGGCTATCACTTCTAGTAGGAAGCCCTTTTAATTTGGGGAGATGTGCTTGAGGCCATGTGGACAACAAGGCTTAGATAAAATTTTTGTGGAATCTGGGACAAGGATGATACAAATTGGTATCAGAGGATTTTATATTACGGTTTATTATTTGGTGATAATAGGATGGGATTATAAGGGATTGGAATTCGATAATGAGTTTTTCATATGTAAATATTACCCACATAAAGGGAAAATCCAAAATTTCCTTGAATGAAAATGATTTTTTCTAGATTTTGGCTATTATAGTTTATTAGATTCCACCATTCGGTGATACACTTGAATTGTGAAGTTATTATTGATATGATTGTGGGTTATTTTTTTTGTTTCAAATTGTTGAGATGAGGGTATGAGATCTCATGTATCAATTTTGTCCCCTTTGATAATTCACATGCCATGTATTATTCCATTCCATATAAGATGAATTTCTCGATTGCATGTTTTTATGATAGGTGTTGTGACAGATATACCTATTGTGTGATAGATGTTTTATTAAAGGGATTGAGAATACATGGTTGGTAATTAGAGTGTTTTCCATAACCTAAGTACTATTTTTTTTATTAGGCTACAACAGACACTCTAAACAACTGATTGTGGCATCTTGAGTCATGGACCATGAGTCTCATGGAATGGAATGTTTTATGGTGTAGATTAGGTGGAATCCATAATTTAGTTCAAGAGGAGTAGGGACCCTTACGTATCATAATTTTTTGAACCATTTGTTTCAACCATATTAAATGAAATTGAAATGAAATGAGAATAAAATGAAAACATTAATTGTTCATAGCAGAGAATATGACCCAGAACCAACCTTAGTAGTGGGATGTATGTATTATATCTTTATTTTGTATGATTTTTATGCCACCCAAAACTAACTTAAGGTTCATATAGAGGGGTTTTTTGTTGTATAGGAATGCTTGTACCTATTCTATTTCGATATATACACTTTTATCTATGAATTTTTTTACAATTCTTGATCTGAAATGTGTGCTTGGAATTTGTTGAGGTATAACACCATGACTTCCTCCAGTATCATGCCGGGAGGGTGCCAGTGATCAAGATCTGGAGGTGGGGGGCAATGGGCTACTGATGAATCCTCCTTTAGTTCCCACTGTGATACCCGAAGTTATACTATACATAGTTTCTTAGAAAGGTTTTATGATAGAATTATAAGATTCATTCAGACTATTCAGGGAGCAACACAACCTTCCCCGACTATGGAAGAGTTGATGCTTGAGTTCCAATAGAAACATATACCAACATTTTTGGGGGAAAGGTGGACCCTGGGATGCAAAGTCATGGATAGAGTCCATTGTAAATATCATTAGTAATCTCAAGACACATCCTGAGAGGTGGGTAAATCAGTGCACATATATTCTATGTGATTCCTCGAAGAGTTGATGGAATACCATTACTCTGATGGATTTTCACCGGGAGATATCTTGGAGGGATTTTCATAAAAACCTCTATGATTACTTCTATCCGTAAACGTTGAGGGTTGATAGATCTCAAGAGTTCATGAACTTAGAGAAGGGCATGTTATGAGTTATGGATTATTTTTCCTCATTTTATGGAGCTCCATCACTTCACAACTATTTTTTTGGGTGGTGAGTTCTTTAAAACCAAGTGATTCGAGGATGGTATCAAGGATGAAATCTTATTATAGGTTAATTTATTTTGGAGGACAAGAATTTCTAGAATAGTGAATCAAGTTTTTATCATAGAGTGTAACCTAAGATAGGATGGGGGTG
The DNA here is from genome assembly GCA_963277665.1 of Viscum album. Lineage (NCBI taxonomy): Eukaryota > Viridiplantae > Streptophyta > Magnoliopsida > Santalales > Viscaceae > Viscum > Viscum album. The sequence continues at coordinate 59,219,678 of OY728123.1, forward strand.
TGAGATAGGGTGGTTCGACATCGAGAACTGGTGCTACATCGATCGATAGTAGGGAAAGTATTCTAGAGCTTCAAAATAGTGAAATTATTAGCTATAAAACATACTCATGTATCCATTTAAGGTTCCACTAGTGTGGTGGACTATGACATATGAGACATTAGTGCATGAGGGACCCAGTCGACTACCGATCATAGGGTAAAATGGGTCACCTAAAACACTTTTATTGAACACTGCATCTAATAGATTGTGAAAGAGGGCCTACATCGACTCCACGTAAAGGTGTAGGGTCAACAGCTTCTTGTTAGACAAGGAGTTAGAGTAATGTCTGACGCTCAAGATAAGGAAGTTTTCATGGTTTTGGTAGTCATTCCTTAGTTTTTATGCGATAAAAAAGAGGATCTATTCAGGTTAGCAAGGAAATATCAAATGGTCATAGATCATGCCATATATACACACTACAAATGACACCTAAAGAGAATAATTCCATTCCATATTCTATGAGATGTACTATTATAGTATCCTTTAATTAATCATATACTCATTTTGATAGAGGCACTTGTCATTTCTTGATATTTGAACCTATTGTGGAGATAATTGGGTTCAATGTTCAGATTTTTAATGGTGTGATGATCCTTGAAAAATTGTTGGGGATTATAATGGAGGAGTTTCATCTATATAGGGAGTTCCCCATTGATATTGGACGGTTCCACTTTGTCTGAGACCACTTTTTCCTCGAGATGATAGGTTTTGAAATAATTCTTAGGATGGAATGGTAGGTTCCCTTCCATGCTTTCATTTATTTCAATCATCAAAGTGTTACCTTTACATCACTATAGGGTGGGGAATCTATTCCTAAGGGATAATGGTATGTAAAATAAATCTAATATGGACCCGATCATTGTGGGATGGGTGGGATGATAGACCAGATTGCGAGTCAATATCACGATAACAAGGGGAAACATCAGGCAGATTTCGGACTAGTGGTTGATCATTTTGGGGACATCTTCTTGAACAACATTTTCGAATTACATCTAGTTAGATAGGTAGAGTTTTCTATCGATATATTTCAAGGAGTTTCACCAGTATCCATTCCTCCTTATAGGATAACTACTTCTATGATATAGAAGCTCAAGAGGAAGCTATATGATTCGGAGGAAATGGGGTTTATCCAAACCAATACTTATCAATAAGGTTCGTTCATCCTCCTTCCAAAAAAAGGAAGATGAAACCCTTAGGCTATGCATGGATTATGAGAAATCGAACTAGATGATGGTTAAGATCCATTATCATATGTTGTGGATAGATAACCTTTTTTATCAGCTCTAAGGAGCTTAGGTGTTCACAAAAATTGATTTGAAGTTCATTTATCATTTGGAAAATTTTACCCCATCAATCACACCTAATGCAAATTTTCAAAGTAGGTGTTGTCTATACTTGTATTTGGTTATTATTTTCAGTCTCACAAATGTTCCAGCAGTCTTCATGCCACTGATAAACTGAGTATTCCATCCATATCTAGATTTTTATGGTGTCTTTTTTGTGGATGATATCTTAGTATATTTTCAAAATCGACACATCCATGCCAAACATATTTAGATCATATAGAATACACTAAGATAGCATCACTTATATTCTAATCTCACAAAGTGAAACTTCTCGATGGATCAGATTCACTTCCTAGGTCATATTATATCAGAGAAAGGAGTATCAGTTGACCTACATAAGTTGAGAGATATAGTTTCTTGGGAATATCCCAAGAACTTATTTGGTGTATAGAGTTTCTTGGGACAATATGGTTACTAAAAGATCTTTATACATGACTTCTCAGGCTTAGAATCACCTCACAAGGTCTTGAATAAGAAGTGTTAGAAATTTAAATAGTCATATTCTTATGATTCATCCTTTCAAGATCTGAAAAGTTGATTGATGTCAGCACCGATACTGAATTTTCTAGAACCGGATAGTAGTTACATTGTTTTCTATGATGCATCTGGTATCGAGCTTAGCATATTATCCATGAAAGTGGATAGAGTAATGATGTTTGGTCATCAGTAGTTGAAGACACATGAGTGTAATTAAACAATGCACAATATCTAGTTATCTATTGTTGTTAACATATTAAGATGTTGGAGACATAACTTGGAGAGAATTTTGTGGTGTACACAGACCCAAAATCCAAGTCCCTATTTACATAGCGTGATCTAAATCTAAGGAAGTGCATGTGGGTTAAATACCTTTTGTATTTTGACTTCGAGGTTTCCTAAATTCCTTTAAAGGAAATGTAGTGGTCGATGCAACGAGGAGGACTCAAATACAGGTAGTTCAATAGGCCAGTGGTGAGGGGAAGCTCAGGTATTTGTTCTCTGAGATGAACTTGGAGGTGTGGGACCACAAAAGATATAATTTTATTTAGTCCATAGTAGTGACCTCTACCCTTATGAATAGAGTGAGGATGAGGCATCTATAATATTCGATGTGCTTAGTCCTATGGGTGAGTGCTGTAGGTGAGGACCATTCTCTAGTTATATTGTAGGTGATGATGTGATTATGTAAGTACATGATCATGCATGGGTTTCCATAGAAATTCATGAGGAGATGATGAAATAATTTCCTTCTTTAGATTGGGTAGGGAACCCCGACGTCAACAAAATGTATCAGGATTTACATCACCAATACTAGTGGATTGGAATGAAAATATATGTAGCTAGTTTTATCATGAGAGGTTCCACCAGTTAGTAGGTTAAGTCGAAACACCATCGACTAGACAAAATTTTACAACATCTACCCATTCCCAAGTAGATATGAAATGATATTTCAATGGACTTCATCATATGTTTAATGAGGTTTCATCAAGTTAATGATTCCATATGGGTTTTTGTTGAAAGGATGATGAAGGTTTCACATTTTCTATTGATTAAGGAAACTTTCAGTGTGGATGAGGATGGGAAGTCATATATCTTTGAGATATTAGAACTTCACAAGGTCCCTCATGATACATATTTTGATAGGGACACCCAGTTTACTACAAAATTTAGGAAAGGGCTGTAGATAGTGTTAGTTATATAAGTGATTTTGAGAACAACATACTACCCTCAGACATATGTCCATTTAGAACACATGATACATGTTCTCGAGGACATGCTGCGAGAATGAATCCATGATTATGGGGGATCTTGGGAGAAGCATATTCCCTTGGTTGAATTTACCTACAATAATATATTTTAGGCTAATATTTAGATTATTCCTTATGAGTATTTGTACAGCAGGACATGAAGATCACACCTGTATTATGTAGAGGTAGGATATGCAATTATTCATAGACATAATCTTGTTTAGGATACCACAGAACATGTGTATTTGTTTTAGAAGTAGATTGATACTGCACCGTCTCGTTAGAAATCATACGCTGATCATTATAGATGACCTCTAGTGTTTGAGGTTGGGTATTAGGTCTTTTTTTGTCTCATTGTGGTTGGGATATAGTAGGATAAGGTGACTGGGTAAGATTTCATAGCAATATGTCGGTCTATTCAAGATTCTGGAGAGAGTTAGGCAGGTAGTCGATCGGTTGTAGTTACCTTAGAGGTACCAATCCACACATGAGTTCATCCATATATCTTAACAGCACCACTATCATTCAGACCCTTCTCATGAATTTCAGCCCAATGAGTTTGATTTATATGTATATTCATCTTTTGAGGATCATCTTATTCATATTGTGCATCATATCTTAGAGGTTCTCTAAGGTCGGACAATTTCTTTGGTACAGGTGAAATAGAAGCATGGTCGAGTACAAGACGAGACCTAGGATTGGGAGGCTAATTTATGAGCATAGTGGAAAATGTTTTTTTCACAAATAAACCTTCACCACCCTTGAAAGGGAAATTGGAGGATTAATTTCATTAAGAGGGGAGTTTGTAAGAACTCAATTCATCTTTGAGGTACACAATATTTTAATTCTACCAATTTTCAGTTTTATAGCTTAAATATTTCCTAATATGAAATACAATTGAGGTCATATAGGTATCAGTGGAGTACATAGTTTGTTTGAATCCCAAAACCTAGCTTTTATGGGGAAATATGAATGTCACATGGTTGGTAGAATCTTTTGAGGGAAAGCTACACGGTTTCTTCATACCTTGTGAGGCTAGATAGTGGATTCATTTAGGCAGTATGGTTAGAAATAATATGCAATTTTAGGTTCACTAACATGCATGAAATTTGGTAGTTTTGATAGTGTACTGAGACATATTTTTCACACGGTTAGTCAAACTATGCAATCAAACCATGAAAGGTTCCCCTTTCCTACTGCAAATGCCACACATTTTTTCAAACCATGTGACCAAGGAATTATTTTGAAACCTAAAAACTTCCCCTAATTAATTCTATTTATAACCTAATTTATCATCATTTATCATGTTGGATAGAACCTCTATTTTTAGATCTCATTCATTATTACTATTCTTGAAATTAATAGATCTCATCTATTGAGGCTTGGAATCAAGATTTGTTCATCTCATTGGATCAGAATCGATATGATCTTAATTGTTTTTTTTCACTCATCATTTTGTTTGGCATTACCTATTATATTTAGGTGAAATATAATATTCCCTATTTATAGGCCTTAATTAATTATTTGATTTTATTCTGAACCGAGTCGAATCCAAAGTTGATACTGGAAAATCATTCTGCTAAAAACCTGTATTAGGTGGTCTCATTATTTTACATTAAAGTCAAATTTTTTATATATATGTCATTATTCCATGCACACAATTATCAGAGCGACACCCTTGAAATGAAATTCAATCCTAGATTTTAATCTATATATGTGACCTATATAATTAATATAACCCATTGAAAAATGAATAAAGGTTAGGAAACTTGTATAGGAACCACCCCTTTGGCGTGTTGATAAAATAATTTTACCACAATGGGTAGTGATTGAATTCGGAAACATTTGTGGTGTTCCTTTAACCCATTTCTATGGGAAGATGAATATTTAATTATAAAATGTAATTGAAATGAATTATAATTTGAATTGTAAATTGAATTTTAATTGAATTGATAAATAAAAGGAAATAAAATCCATATCCTTGGACTATTATCAAGAAATTGGTTTATTAATCATGATATTCCCCTTATAATGAAATTTTTATATGAGTTAATTAGAGGGTAATCCTTATAATCTTAGCTATGCCTTGAGAAACCTTCTTAGGTGAGTTGGAAGTGAATTTATCTTGTTAATGACATTGAAATAGTTAAATGAAATTTATTTTATGCTTATATTCTTTGGGTGACACATGGGTTCTTATAAAAATAACACGGATAGACACATTTGGCTTCTATCCTTCTTACATCGGGTGACATGTGGGATCCTTATATGAATTTCCATGGAAAGACTAATGGGGGGATGACTATTATATGTCGAGTGATACTTGTACTCTTTATGGATTTCCAAGGATGAACTAAGAGGGAATTTGATCATATACACCATGGGTGACACTTGGTATCCCATAGTGGACCACTAAGGATAGACTAAAATTATAGTGATTTTATAACACACCTAGAGAGATACAAAGAAGTACCAGGATTCTAATGATGAATTTCTAGGAATGGATTATGAGGTTCTTGGTTTATGAAACACCTAGAGTGATACAAATATTCCAAATTAGAAATTCCAAGGATGGGCTGGGGTTCTTTATTAATTAATTAATGAAATGGTTTACATGTGTTTATGATAAGGTAAAGAACAATCATGGATTAGATCAAACACTTATACCTTATTGAGGGACAGTTTAGGCATATTTAGATCACATACCTTTATGGGGGGGGGGGGTTCTGGGATACATGATAGGTCTCAAGAATTACTACTTTAAGTAGATTTATTAATTAAATGAAAATTGATTATAAATTGATACTGGACTTATTGTTCATTTAGGGACATTAACTGTTTGTCCGAAGTAAGTAATAGAGGATGGGTGTCCATGGGAACCCACACCTTTATGGTTTGTTTAAGTTTTGTACTTCCTTAAATTTTCTATTATTTCTTAGAAACTATTATCATTATATATTCACTAACTAGATGGAAAAAGACCTTTGGGTGATAGCCTACTAGGATTGTATCTCACAACTTGTCTAGTCCACTGATGGGTAACCAAATAGACTATATGATTACAAGTATGGATAAGGAAAGCAACCTGCTACAGGTTCTTGAATTCTTATTAGGATTAGGGGAGTATGGGACCGAGAAGAGGCTCATGATTCTAGTTGGATTGTTTTTTGTCTTTTTGTACTTTTGTTACATGTATTGTAAATCTTATAGGTAACAATTTATAGGTTTTTTTGTAGAGACATGTATCATTAAATTTTTTTATATGAGATACTTCTATAATTGTTTATATATTATTGTCATATTTATTTATCATCTGTTTGATTATTATACTTTTTTGGTTATTAATTATTATTGATGTTATGTTGTGTTACACTTTGGTAAGTGGGTATAGTCTCCCAACAAACGCACCCTAGTCCCCCAATGGTAGTCAATAGAAATTGGAATTAAGGGATATTTTCTTAAGTTTATAGAGTTAATCAGCCTTATAACACCTTTTCGTGTAATATGGGACTGGGAAATTACATCATCTTAGATAGAAAATGATTTTGATTGAACATTTTAATCATTTAATGAGAAAAATATCATTTCTACTGTGAAAAACACATTCGAAACCATAAAACCATTCAAAAATATATTTCATTGAAAATAATCCTAGAAAATTATGAAGTACTATTCAATGAAAATAATGTTCATGACAACAAGAAGTTTCATTCATGTTGTAAAAGTAAAAAAAGATTCGTTTACCATTTTTATTAAAATATAAATATTTATTATTTGGAAATTGACATGAATATTCATTTAGAAATATTTTTGTAAAAAAAATAATTCATGGGTACAAAATTATTGAATAAACCATTTTAAAATTTTTTCACATTTTTTTAAAACATAATTTTAAAAAAATGATTTTTGATATAAATGGATTTCCGAATGAAGGGTGAAATAAAGTCATAATTTCATAAATATATTTCCAGTTCATTTAAATACAAATAAATGGTAAAATAGTACTATTAAATGAAAGTATCACGAATAAATAGAGTGGGAGAAAATTCATTAATTTCTTTAGATGTGGATTTAAATATTTTACCATCAGAAACATCAACATAAACTGCCCCAATAAACGATGTGATTGTAACATAAGATCATTCCCAACTTGGAAACATTGAATCGTGATACCCATGATGGAATAAAATAAAATAACATATAAAATATTATTAGGATAAACAAAATCATGATATTAAATTTTAAATGGGTTTTATATACACCTCAGGAAGGAATATAGGTGCATAACATAACATACGTCTTAGTGAAGGAAAATTGAGAAAAAAATCCCATGCATGAAGTCTTGACATCTATAAAACATATTCAAAACACATATATAAAAACGATAAGTTTGTTATGCATCCATTTCCAATATATATTCATATATATCATACCGTATATTTTTTTCTTATAACCATTTAGTACCCGTTTAGTATCAATTCTATTTTAAAGTCACGTTTCGGGTAATAACCTTTTTGTTTCTCATATGCGTCTTGATTTTTTATTTTTTAAACTATTACATTAATCAGGATTTAATCATATCTAGAATAATTAAAATTATATAAATATAATATATATTAATTATATATTTATTAATAATAATAAATAAAATATAGGGATAGAAAATGAAATACACTGTTTACATAGATGGTAGGCTATATATATGAATGAACGTTGCTTCCATTTTCTATTGGATTAAAAAAATAAATTTGAATGATATATTAACATTAAAAATTAATTTTTATTTCATATATATATAATATATTTCCATTAAACCCATCTTTATCATGTAAAGAGTGAAAGAATCTCATCAGTTCCTGAGGTGGTAGTCTGTCGCACACACAAACGACATTATCGTATTCCCTCAATATAGAGATCATGATGGTTTGTGTGATATAATAATTCAAAAAGTATAATTTATATAATATATATAATATTTAAATAATAAATACATCATTATAATAATCCTTGAGAGGTGGTAATGAAAAAATTAATGACAATAGTTTGCTAGGCAGTAGTCTACCATACACACGAACGATGATTTTATAACCCATTTGATAGATGTGGAGACAGTTTTAGGACATGAAATTTACATAAAAACATATAAATAAATGTAATATACTGATTATTTCATATAAACATAAAATAATAATAATTTAAGGTGGTAGAGGAAGAAATAAAACAAACAAACTCATTGATGAACATTACCTATTCTTTGGGTATCCTCTAAAATATTTCACCAAAATACTACATTTGTTTTATTTATATAAAAAAATAAGTCTTCTAGGATTAGGTAATAGAATTTGAAAAGTAATTTAGGTAGGTATTTTCATAACCAAAATGGTTTGAATTTGTGAAGAGGATATTATAAGGGGTGACCTTTTATAAGTGATGTGAGTGGCAGGCTTGTAATTTATTTGATGGAGAGAATTCCACCCATGTTTTTTCATGTCAAAAGCTTACAATAATATAACATTATTTATTATAAAGTATTTAAGGTATAAATATGGAAATAAAATTTGTGTTTTACATTGTTTGAGTTATTTTTATCCCTATTCTTTTTATTTTAACACACTGAGAAACAAATGTTTACATTAACCACGTTATATAATTTTTACTTTTTTTACTTATACATTTTTGAAAAAAAATAATTTAACATCATTATAAAACAAAAATTATTTTTATTACAAATATAGAATCCATTTTTTCCAAAATCCATTCACTTAAGTGTAAAAATGTAATTTTAAAATAACCCCATAGACGTAATGAGAAAGTGAGTTTTTAAAGATAAAATGTTCAAAAGTTTGTAATGATTTTATATCAAAAGTAAATATGAAGTTGAATCCAATGAAATAAATTAAGTTAATGGAATTAAAATTGAACTAATATTACTTTAATCCAATTTAAAATATAATTTATCTTTATAAATAAATTAAATGAAAATAAATTTTCAATTAAAATTCGGTATTTTTCACTTTCCATAAAAAAATAAAACATTTCCTAAAAATAATAAAAATTACCGTATGATAATTTTTACATGTGGATTTAAAAAATTATGTTTATTTTATGAAGTTAATTTTCTAAAAGTGTGAAATTTTATTTTTATTAATGATCAAAAAATAAAAATAAATATTGTTTTGAGAAAAAATATTTTCGTAACATATAAATATTTTTATAAAAATTAATTATTTTTTAAAAAAATGTTTTATTTACATAAAACCATTATACATAATATTTAAATAGTAGTTTTAATATTCAATTTCTATATTTATCTTCTAGGTTATAGTTTTCACATTTGAATAATAATATTAATAGTATACCCTGGTTTTGTTAAAACTCAACGTCATGCGGAACAAAAGATAACCCAATGTTGCATTAAATTCAAGATTAACTTGGGGTTTTGTGTAATTTATGATTAATTGGTTTTTAATTTAATGAAATCTATCAAATAAATTTAATTTATTAGATAAAAAATCCCGAAAAACTCAACGTGTTACATTCTAACCCCATCGAAATTAATTTCTATGTTGAAATTTGTGACTATAATACAACAAATGAGGAAAGTTTTTCCACATCATATACTCTAGCTACCATGTAGCTTCCTAAAACTGGTTGTTTCATCATAAAAAAGTGACTAGGTGATTGGTCTTGTTTTGTATAACTTTCTTTGTAAGATCCATAATCTCTAACAGATGTTCCTCTTAAGAAATACCTCTCTCCTATGGCATAAAATTTGAGTTTAGTACATATGAAAGTTTAGGTAAGTAATTCATGAGGATAGATAAATGTAACTCATTAGGAACTTTATAGAATTTTAGTGGAAGCTCCATCTTATAGGATACCATCTCAATATGATCAATAATTAAGAAGGGAAAACTACACCTAGGGATTATTTTCTATTTCTTCCAAAATCTCATAAAATTATTCCATAGAGTAACTCTTTGAAACACCTTATCACCAAAATTTAATTCTTGATCACGATGGTGATTATTTTCAAAAAATTTCTTCTTACATTGAGTTACCTTTATGTGTTACTGAATGGATTTAACCTTTTCTTCTATTTCTCCATCTATCTCATGTCTGGATAGATTTTTTCACCAAATTCATTCCAACACATTGGATATATACATTTCATTCCATATAGGGCTCCATATAGATCAATTAAAATGATTTAGAGAATAATGTTGTTGTAAAAAAACAAAAATGTAGGAAGTTGGTGATCCTAAACATCTTTAAAATTCAAATAAAAAGATGTTAGTATTTCTTCTAGGGTATGAATTGTTCTCTCAGACTGACCATCTCTCTAAGGATGAGACATGTTACTAAAACTCAAATCTGTATCCAGATCATGCAAATGAATTCACCATAACTATGAGGTAAATCTTGGATCCTGATTAGGCATAATGAAATCTGATTCTCAATGAAACATTACCACTTCCTTAATGTATGTCTTGACAAGATGACCTATAGAGAAGTATTCTCTGATAATGATGAAGTATGCTGACTTAGTAAGTCAATAGACTATGAAAGATATATAATTATTTTCTTTATATGTTATATGGAGTCCAATTAAAAATAAATGGAGATATTTTTTCATTTCAATTCTGGAATGGTTAATTGATGTAACATCCCCTTAGAAATTTGAATTTCAGATTTAACATGATGACATACCAAGAATAACTATTCAAACTCTATGATATCTATCTTTCTTCCATCCCACTAAAAATAATCTATCAAATCTCTACACATCTTAGTACATCTCAGATGAATAAAGAATTACGAGTTATGAGCATCCTCTAACAAATACTTCTTTAAATCTTTTATGTATTTACTTCATAGATAGAACATGAACCATATCATTCCATCCTGATAAATGTTATACATAAAAATATTTATAATATTATTTTTTAGATTTATATATTCCTTCTGTGAATTTTTAATATTCACCTATATAGGTGGTTTAACATTCAATTTATAAATATAATATTTTTCCCTTCATTGTGGATTTCCAAATCTATCCTTTTAAAATATAGAAATATTTTATCTTTTGTAATCCACATCATGGATAAGCTAACATGACCCTTTTAAATCAAAACATTTTCCACCTTGTTATCTTTCACAGGGTGGTAATTTATTGAGCATTCATTATCTTTAATCAACTCTAACCATATTATTTGTAACATATTAAACTACTTTTATGTGAATATATACTTTAAAAATTTATAATCAATATATATATATATATATCACACTTTTCTCTATAAATATAATACTGAAATATCGTTTTTCTGAAAAAATTACTATAGATAACTTCAAATCATGAGTTGCGTAATTCTTCCCATGATTCTTAAATTTTCATGAGGAATAAGATATAACCATGTCATTCTACCTAATAACACACCCCAATCACTTCTTGGATGCATCATTATAAGTTATGGATCGTTATCAACTATGGGGTAATGTAAAAACTAGTGAGTTGAGTAGTCTTTTCTTCAGTTCCTTGAATTGTTTTCTCACATTCATCTATATAAAGGAAAAAAGGACCCCTTCTATGTTAACTTGGTCATAGTATTAGATAGTTATGAGAAATTATACAAAATAAATCAATAACATTTAGCTAAACTAAGAAAACTATTGATCTCAGTCACCATGGTTGGTTTGTGCCAACATTCAATTGCCTTTTTCTTTGACAGATCTATTGATATACCCTATCTTGAGATTATATGACCCAAAAATGAAACATTTTTATATAGAATTCACACTTTGTAAATTTTTTATATAATTTATCCTTCATTAGGGTATTTATTACAATTCCCAAGTGACCTTCATGATCATCATTCCTCTTGGAGTAGATAAGAATATATTCTATAAAGAATTCCCCAAATTTATCAAGGTATTCCCTAAAAAAATATTTGTTAAATCCAAGAAGATAACGAGGAATTTTTAAGACCTAATGACATAACATAATATTAATAGTGTCCATAACTTGTATGCAATGGTGTCATGAAAATAACCTCCTTCTTGAACATCAATTGATGATATCTAAAACGAACCTAAATATTAGAAAAGTATTGATCTCTATATAGTGGATCAAAAAGTCATAAATATGAGGAGAAGTGATACTTTTTCCTAATTAGGATCTTTTTCATCAACCAATAGTCAATATAGAGTCACATTTATTCATATTTATTTAAAAAAAAGAATATTTGAACTTCAAGGTTTCAAAATTTTCTAAATGAGACCTTTTTTAATGTCTTCTTGGAGTTGCTTCTTCAATTATCATATCCCAATCGGAGAAATTATACAGAGAATCTTTACAATTGGTACAACACCAGGTATGATTTCTAATGAGAACTCAACTTCATGTTTTAGTGGAATACTAGGAAATTATTTTTGAAATACCTTGAAAAATTCTTGCACAATAGGAATATCATCAACTTGGAGTTTCTCCCCAATAATCTGAGATCAATATCCCTTAAGAAGAGGAATAAAGGCACATACAATGGATATGATAACTATAGGAATTATATAATTATCATAACATTGATAGAATATTAGTGGTTAGTATTTGAATATCCAATGTAACTTCACTTCCTAGAAAATTGAGAAGGGGTTTATGTAGAGAAATTCAATCCATTCCCAAGATAACATCAAATTTAACTATAGGAAGATAGAAAAGTTTTTCATGAAGCACAGTCCCACCAATGTAAACTAGAGAGGAATCATATACTTGATATTTTATGATTTTACCATTAAGAGTTTTAACAAATAATTATATATCTAATTGTTTGGTTGGAAACATGATACCCTTAAAAAATTCATCATATTTGAAATAATGGGTTGATCCAGAGCCAGATAAGACATTATCAGTTCTAGAGTGGATGGTAAGTGTAAAATCCACCATTTTGTTATCACACCCTTTATTAGAAATAGTGATTAAATTATATTTCCCTTATCCCTCAGCTTAATAGGTTTCTAGCACTGATCACCATCATTAACCTTTAGATTTGGGAACTAGTTAGCAACATGCCCATACTCCTTACACCTAAAACATTGACGTGTGGGTGGTATAATTAGTACAACTTTATTTCTATTCACATCTTTATCTAACATCTTCCCATCAATTTAGAAATAAATTTCTTAATGAATTTATATTTCATGTATCATACATTTAGTAGTACCCATTAGACAATAACCTATATACCTCTTCCCACACTACAATTATAAAGGAAAGATCATCTTATTCTCTCCATGGTTCTTAGATTATCCTTTGTATTCCATTTTTTATCTTCTTATAAAAACCTTGATATTTATATGTAACTCCAACCTCTATTTCCTCCTTGATAACACAACCAAAAATATCTTCATAGCTACTGAAGTCTCTCATGGATAATTCCCTTTAGTGACATGGTTTTATGCCACTTAAGAATCAATCAACCTTAAATTTATGTAGGATTATAGTTCCATATGCTTACCTAAAAGGTCCTTTATAATTTTACTCATATTTTCCAAAAAAATCATCATCCATTTAATTTATCTCAATGAATTACTTCCCTATCTTCACATGAAGGATATAATGAAAATACTTAATGAAAAAGAAGTTCATGAACTTTTCCCAATCCATGGATTAAATTTCATCATGTGGCCTTTTATTAATGATAAGATTCCACCATTGATCTTATTCACCATACAATATTTATACAACCAAAATTAAATTTTCATGTTCCAAGTACTGGATAATGGAAAATATATTTTTAGTGGTGCTAATCCATTATTCAGAAACTAGTTGATCAAAATACCCACTGAAATAAGGTGGAAATTTATTCATGAATGATTAAATAGAATACTGTCCCCTCTTTTTTAATTTGTAATTCCATCATGATTCATATCTTTAGAAAGTTTTGTGATCATAAAAATGATATTTTTCATTAAATATCCCATAATTTTTGGATTCTCATGAGGACAATCATTGAATTTTACATCACACTCAACATTAACACGTTTCTTTCAGGGTCTATCCATTGAATAAAACCAAAATTAATAGTGTAAAAAAATAATCACGATGGGGAACCAAATAATCATGAAAATTTATTTACAGGATTTCTAAATCAAGACACACTAGGTTTATCCTAGGTTATTCAGTCATCATCTATTTAAATCCTTCATGATGGTTCATAAAGAGTTTTTTAATTCTTAAAGGATATCCCTCAGGAGTGTTAAACCAAGTGTTTATCAAGGAACATTATAGTGAATCAAGTGATGATCAAGTCAATATAAATGAACCATTTGTAGAGTTATTTCCACTAGGTAGCTCTATTATATATCCACATCCACTTTTAGTATCTAGATAGGGAGGTAACTAGTTTAAAACCACTTTCTCTATCCTAAAACCAAATTATATAAAATTTTCCTATACATTGACCCATCCTTAGACTTATCCTTAGACATTTACTCAGGGATATTAATCAGGTTTTATCATTTTATTTTCCAAATATTAACTAAACCAATCCTATGATACCAAAACAAGTTTCCCATGCTTTTCATAGATGGATGTCACATCATTTTTTTATGAATATTCATTAAATTACAGAAACACACATATGAGGACCATAATAGATTAGTGTATTTGGAAACATAAAATAAAAAACAACAATTCCACAGGTAAACCAAAAAATATCCCAATATGATCTTCATAACAATCACCTTTGTTAGAAATATCATACATAATACATTTGTTCATAACATGGTGAAAGAGAGAATAATAAAGGATGAGATCATATCCTTAATAAAGGTAAACATGGGATATACATAATCATAATATGAACATAAGGGTTTGGTAACATTAGTATAAAATTTGAAAACCAAACCCTTTATATCAAAGATAATAATATTGAGCAATGGAATAAATATTGTTAGTTTATAAAACATCAATAATAAGGGTTTCAAAGTACGAGAGCCATGAGATCATAACATTCTCATAACACATAGATTTGTGGCATAAATATAATAATTTAAAATAATTTCCATATTATTAAATGCTCATTTACAAGGATATAATAGTGTAAATGATTCACTCCCTAAACCATAATAGTCGTAAATATTCACTCCCTCTTCCATTCCTATCTATCTCATGAGATATTAATTTTTACACAATGCATTGGCGGGAAATATAGGTGCCACCCATACCATAATGAACACTATATTTTTGTGTTCAAATGATAATAAAAAATTCATCATATTATAAGCCATGAAATGAAATGTGATTTATAAAAAATTTATTATATCATAACCTATAGAAAAGATACAGGTCTCGTAATAATTTTATCATTTCATTATAGTATAACCCAGGGAAAAACAAGAGGTTTCATAAGAATTTTATCAGGGTATAACATATGGAAAAGAAATAGGTATCATAAAAATCATGCCATCATAAATATAAAAAATTCAAAGAAATAATAAGATTGATATCCTTGTATCATGCCTCTAGAAATTAATAGGTAACATCAATATATTTTATATTATATGGAACATGTTTTTCATTTATTATTTAAAACATATCTTGAGAAAAATATCCTTTCAGTTTGAAATAAACTTTTTAAAAAATAAAACCATTTGAATTTTTATTATTTAAAAGTAAAACAAAAAACATATAAAGTAAGATTCTATGAAAATATGTTGCATGATTATGGGATGTTTTATTCATTTCATACACATTAAAAAATGATTCCTTTAACATTTTTGGTAAAGTCCCACGAAAAATTGTTTGGAAAATAACATGGAGATTCCTTTCAATTTTTTTTAAAAAAAATTCAAACATGGTTAAAAAATTATTTAATATTTTTTTAATTTTTAAGATATTTTAAAATATATTTATAAAACATTGTTTTGGAAAAAAATTAATTTCTGACCAAAAAGAGAAATAAATTCATATTTTATAAAAAACTTGTTCACAATTATTTTGAGAACCAAAGAGTGAAAAATGGAACTATTACTTAAAAATTTCATGAATAAATAGAGTAAAAGAAAATTTATATATCTATTGAGATATGGATCATAATATTTAATCATGAGAAACATAATCATAAACAATCTTAATAAATAAAAATAATATAACATAAAATCACCATCACTTTGGTAACATTGAATCATAGGCCCCAGGAATGAATAAATTAAAATGGTACATATGATATCATTAGGATAAATAAATTCATGATATAAAATTTCAAAGGGGTTGTATATACCCCTTGTAAAAGAATATATGTGCATAACATAACATATTCCCCAAAGAAGAAAAATTGAGACAAAAATATGTTCCCTTAAGTCTTGACTAATGTCGTACATGTTGAAAACTAATTTATAATAAATATGATATTATTACACACAAATTAAAGAAACATATTTATATATATCATAGCATATATGATTTTGTTTTGAAATTTTATTACCCATTTATTATCAATTCCATGTTAAAGTTATCTTTCGGGTAATAAACGATTTGTTTATCCTATATGTTTTGATTTTTTATTTTTGTTTATATTAATTTAATCAGGATTTCACCATATAAATAATATGAACTATTATAAAACTATAATATATATTCATTATTTATGTTTTTATAATCATCCATACAATTTAGTGATAGAAAATGAACTACTCTGTTCATGGAGACGATAGACCATGCATATACATAAACATTGTTTCCATTTTTTGGATTGAAATAAAGAAATCTAAATGATATATTATCATTATAAAATCATTTTTATTTAATACATATATATATAATATTTTTATTAAAACCATCCTTATTTTCTTCCATGTAAAGCTTGGACAAATCACATCGCTTTGTGAAGCGGTAGTCCATCGCACACATGAGCGACGTTATCATATTCACAGAGTATATAAAGTGTGAAGGTATGAGTGATATTATAATTAAATAAGTATAATAATATATTTAATATCATATATAAATTATAATTCCATCATTATTTTTATCCATGAGAGGTGGTAATGGAAAAACTAATCACATCGGTTCACGAGGTGGTAGTCCACCATACACACAAACGATGATTTCATAACCCATTTCATTGAAGTGGATATGGTTGTAGGTCATGAAATTAAGATGAAAAAATATAATGTTTTTTGAATATATGTAGTATTTTATATCAATTTGGTAATATATTATTTGAAGGGGGTGAAGGAAGAAATAAAACAAAAAATCTCATCGATGGACGTTACCACTCTTTTAGGCACACTCTATGGGTTTTCACTAAAAGCCTTCCTTGGTTGGGTTTGTATCAAAACCAAGTCATATAGAATTTTAAGAGGTAATTTTTTAAGTTATTAGGGTAGGTATTGTCTGATCCAAATGGTTTTTATGCTGGTAAGTGTAGAGGATAAGGGTTGGACTTTTATAATTGAGGTGAGTGGCATACTTGTAATCTTTTTGAAGGAGTAAATTCCACCCATGTTTTGTTCTTGTCAAAAGGATCCAATAATAGAAAAGTATACATTAAAAAAGATATAAGGTCTGAATATGGAAATAATTTTTTTAGACAAGTATTTTATTATTTTTAACCCTTGTCTTTTTAGTTTAACCCCACTTGTAAACCCATTTTTACCTGAACCACGATATATAATTTTTAATTTTTTATTACATATTTTTTGTCAAAAATTAAGTTAAACTTATTAGATAATATAAATTATTATAATTAAAAATATTAAATATTTTTTTAATTCCATTCAGTGAAGTGGTAATTGTAATTTAAAATTAATCTTATAGAAATGATGAGAAAGTGAGGTTTAAAAGAGAAAATATTAAAAATTTAATAAAAAAATTATATCAATATTAAATATAAAATAGATTCCAATGAAGTAAATTGGATTAATAAATGTATAATTTAACTAATGTTACTTTAAAACCAATTTAAAATATAATTTAACTTAATAAATAAAGTAAACAAAAATTCATTTTTTAATTAAAATTCAGCAATTTTCACTATTCCTCAAAAAATGACAATTCTTAGATAAATCCTAAATTTCACCGTTATATAATTTAAAAATATTGATTTAAAAATTTATTTTCTTGTTATCAAATTAAATTTCTATCATTTTGGAAAATTAATTTTATTAATTTTTATAAAAAAATAAAATCATTTTTTGGGTAAAAGTACTTTCAAAACATATAATGATTTAATGAAAAAGAATTATTTTTTTATAAATACATTTTATTTATATATAAACATTATAAATTATATTTTTGAAATTAGCTATTACTATTCATCTTTCTAATTTTAACTACTAGGTTCTAATTGTAATTTTTTAATAATAAAATTAATAGTATATTATGGTTTTGTTAAAAATCAATGTTATGGGTAATGAAATCTAACCCAATGTTTTATATAATGAAATATTAACATGGTTTTTCATGTAATGAAATATTAAATTGCTGTTTCATGTAACTCATGTTATCAAATAAATTTAATTTATTCATGAAAATAAAATTCAAAAAATCTCAGTGTGATATAGTAATAATAAATGGATTCATTGTCATCATTTTTTTGTTGTCCCATCACTTTGGAACAAATAGTTTTATAGAGAGACATCCAGATTGAATTTTCTGATTTTCCACAATCCTCATGGTTCCTTTAATCAAAATATGACATTTTCTAACACATTTAAATGGGTGAAAATCCTATTGTAGTTGCATCAAGTACTTCAAGACCCATGGGATTTATTTTTTCAACCGTTTAAATTATTTTCATCAACTGTAATAACACCTCTATTTTTTAAAGATTTAATGTTATCAATTCTTCATAGAGAGAGATTATTATAGAAGAAACCTTACTATCTGATACCACTTGAAATTCCCAATAGATCGAATAGATATAATGATATGGGATGATTTAATTAGTTTATCTATATTTTCATAAATTTACTTCATTGAAATAAACCTTTATAGCTAGTTAGGGAATAACCATCTCAATTAGTTTAAATTCATCATCACACAAATGATTTGAATTTTAAGAAGCGAGAGGCACATAATAATTTTTATGAGGATCATCACAGTATTTATGCCTACTATTTGTTATATCCAGTTGTTAACCCATGAGATATATTTTAAAATAATATATTATTATCAATAGAAGTTTTTAGGTTATTTATTATCCTAATATTGTGCTGCTAAGCACATACACTAACTCCCTTGTGTTGAAAATTCCCTTGATAGTTACAAGGATGAAAAATACCACCACCTAAGAAACATATGCAATAGATGTGGGTTTCTTAAATAACTAATAAGTGATTTTATTATTTGAGATAATAGATTGATTTCACAAGAAAAATAGCTTACATCGACAAGAAATTTATATTATAAACTCATCTTAGAGAAAAACATTTGAATTATCCTTTAACACTTCTTGAAAACCCATCAAGGGTCTTGTTTTTATTCTCCTTCATAAGTCAATATTATAAACTGAAGGAAAATAATATTTTTAATTTCACACAAACTCACCAATATTACCACCTTCTTATTTATCTCAAATATAAAAAATCTATTATATAGATATTTCTTAGCTCGCACACCCTTCTCATCAAACACCATACCTTCTTTCTCTTACTAAAAAAACCATTATAGAACTCATATGTTTTATCTTTTTTCACATTTCTTCCCATTTAAAATTTTTTAGTCTATTTTCATAAAAAAATTCTATTTATTTGATATTTATTTTTTTAAATGATTTAGAATTTATATACTAACCCTTTAAATAATATCCAAAATATAATACTCCAACTTACATAATTTCTACCTAAATGAATTAAAATTATAACCTAAACATTTTCCATCATCCAGAATATCATGTGATCTTCTCATAATTACAAAAAAAATTGGTTGATTACTCACACTCAATTTCCAAAATTATTTTCCAAAAATACATTTAAATTTTTATCCTTCCAAACTAAAGGCATTTAAATTCAAAATTGATCTCAATAATAATGAAACTCATTTTATTTTCACCAAATACTTGACATAAATAACTTAAAATTATAAATGGAAAAGTACATAGAAAAATTTCCCTCATGATATGATTAATATCTAATGGATCAAATACTCATTCATAGTTATATTAAAATAAACTCATAATTTTGAAAATATCACCTTGAATTTCTATATTATTTTACTATAATTAGGGAAATGTAGATTAGTAAATCATTATCACATTTACAAATGCATTATTCTTGAAAAAAAAAGTAAATGTATTTCAAAATAATTTATATCTCCAACATCTACTTGTACCAGTTGATAAAAATGTTCTTCATGATTTGGGGTTCATAGATTAATCATGTTTCTCAAATCACATTTTAAATGTCATATTTTTTAATTAAGGATAATATTTGGTATTTTTGATTATGAATTCCTCAAAAAACTCATATTAAAGAAACCTAGAATTTTATTAAGGTTAAAATGATCATTTTTATATCATCCTTTTAACCATCATTCTTACAGGATCTTTCCCACATTGACTGAAATATATTTCTTATGTAGTCTAAACATATTTACTTGTAATGATAAATGACACTTATGATATGCTCCATCCATACAACAGTCATCCGTATGTCTAGGATAATGATACTTGGGTTTAGTATATTCTTATTTCTAGAAGACATCCCTTATAGTTTCATCACAAATTCATATATAGAGTCATTATTATGTTCTATTAGAATCATCCTTACAATTTCAATAGATTTCACTCCAATAATTTTAAAACAACTTAAACTCATACAAATTCCTTCTTAATCACTAATAGGCTCCTCATAAACATTCCAAAAAACATATTAACAACCTCCAAGTATTATTATGAAGAATGAAATCAAATTAAAACCGTCAAAAACTCTATGGAAAGTCTACTTATTCTCTAATGAGGCATTCATTAGACAATTCTCATTATAGGTTAGTCTCCCGTAGGTTCTTTCTTATTCCCCCCATGTATAATGTTCTTCCTTACTTTACTATTCCATCACTGCTCATAATAGATATAATCATGTCACCTAAAATATTTTTCTTTATTTATCACATCAATAATAACTCATACGCCCTTGAGTTTTATTTTCATTGTACTATCCAAATCTGAATAACACCTTTTATTCTTAACCCATATATATTTACACATTTCTTTATTTACGGTCTTATTCCCCAGTCTCCTTTATTTATATTATTTTAATTTCATCTATTTTTAAACATCATTTTTTAAATATATTTTGGATTAATGTTTCTTAACCTTTATTATATAGATGTTTATAATTTATTTTGATTAACCAGTGAAAAATAATATTTCCATTAATGGGGATTCTTAATAAAATCTTCCAATAATATTAAGATACTTTTTTATAACCCTTCAAATGTATAAACCCATAATAATTCCATTAATATAATTTGGTTTAGAGAGATCCATATTTCAAAATACTTATTGATGTTATAATGTGATCAAATATTCATCATTATGTTTATCCCATAATCCTTGAGGATGGGTTGGTAAATTATGAAACCATATTTACATGATGCAATAATTTTTTTAGTTTCTAAGAAAAATGAAAAAAAACAAGATCAACATATCTTTGAGATACTTAGAGATTACACTATAGAATTTTAATTTATTTTTATTTTTTTATTTCTATACTAAAGATACAATATATGTTCTTAAGAAACACTAGAGTTTTCACCAACATCCAATAACTTCTTTATCTTCTTTTCCTCATTATTTATATTCCTCAATGGATCACAACATATAACCTCCACTTTTTAATTAAACAAATATTTATATTTTTTTGTAATGATCACCAAATATAAAATTTATATTAGATGAAATAAAATAGTAATTAAATAAAATAAAATATATAACACTATAAAATACACAATAAATCTAGTGAAAAATATGTAAAATATTAATAACCTCTAAATAAATATAGCTACAATATTTCACACCACTTAATAATATTTATAAGAACACATGGTAGTGATAAAAAACTTTTTATATGATAAAATATTTCAATTAAATAATTCACTGGTATATAAATAGATCATATTACAATTTTATTTATTATTATCTTTAAAAATTTATGATCCTTAAGAGAAAATGTAGGAAAATTAACTTTAACACCAATAGAGATGATCCTTCAGAGTGAAATTTTCTATACTACCATTTTTAGTATTTGATAAAAACTCAAGATCTAGATGAAAGAACCTTTAGTATAGTATAAATTGATATAATATCATTAATATTAATCCAAGATCTAATACCATTGGAAATACCCAATGAATAGATACACCAACCACCGATAGGGGGTGTTAATTAACTTCCATAATATGCTTTAAACATTATTTATTTTAGAAAACATTATACTAATAATTATAGTTAATATATGGATATAGAAATCAACTAAAATAATAATTATTAAAATGATGAGAGATAATGAGGGAGAAATGAGGACACATAAATACACGTGATTAAAGGGTTCTCCAACTCTTATTATCGAGCAGCTACATCCATGGTGATCAATGGTTGTGTTCTCACAACAAATTTTCTTGTTTTATTTTCAATGAAGAATAAGTGGTTTGAATATATGGATATTATTGAGCTCCTATTAGTTTAAAATATTCAATACTTGGTAATAAGATCAAAAAAGAATAACTACAAGAATAAACATTCTTCTTACAATTTTTTCAAATTCCTATTCACCATAAATTATTTTTGTGTTATTATTCTCTAAAAAATGACTAAATATGTCTATCTCATTGAAGGATTAATATCATGTATTGAATATTAATAAATTTACTACACTCTAACATGGAAGTATGATTATTTTTTTATAGATATGTTTTATATCTACATGTGTTAATTAATAGTTTCAATTAATCTTAGAATATAAGATTGTATCCTCTTAGACTATATAGAAATTTCACATAATCCATTCACAAATATTTCTTGAAAATGAAAAAAATAAATTATATATTATTCCTCAATCATTTATAAAAACATAATATATTTAAATGTGAATTTCTATAGAAACTGAAAAATAAAAGCATAATGTGGTACATCATAATGTAATTTTCAGTCAAAATAATATAAAAAACACAATTCAAATCTTCAAAAAATGAATAATATTACCATCCATATCCTAAAAATATTCATGGATCTCAAATACATTGTGTCATGATGAATTTCACTGTGGATTAATTAATTTCATACTTTTTTCCTTATAAAAAAATTAGAATTAATTATGGCATAACATATAATAATTTCTTCAGGAATATATAAATTCAAACTCCATTAGGAGTAATAATATTTTGTGGCCTATGAAATATATATTAATTTTTTGGACTAATATAAAATTATGGAACATTATCTTATCCAATATGACCACTTTCACATTCATATCTTCTACCCAAACCATAACATAAAATAAAAACACAACACATATGTAATAAAAAAGTTTCAATAAATAATTATGAAAAACATATCATCATTAATACATAACCATTATGTAACGGTGTAATCAAATTTCACTATTTTGGGAATTTCTTTAAATTTTTATTCTATTTATTTTCCTCCATGTGTACAACTACACACATCCTTTTTCTTCTCAAGTATCCATAACAAGAAATAATATTCTTTTTAACCACTACAAGGTCTTATCAACAGTACATATGTAACACCACACTTTTTTATAATGTAAGAATTTGATTTAATTTTGGTCTAGAAAATTTTAATCAATCCGATTTGAGTTGTTAAAGAGGGTAGAGGAGGTTTGTTCTTATGCTTCAAGAAAATAGTTAAATGTTGGATATTAATTGTGGAGCATATCTCCCACTATATGTCTAGTGGGATGGCACTATAATTCCAATGACTTGGGTAGTGGATTGTACCTTTCATATCATGGGATTTCTTAGGGCGTATAAAAGCCTAGATAGCCTACTAATGTTTAGGTGAGGTCCACTTAAGTTCAAATAAAGATGATTCATTTTTAAAGTTTTTTATTATTTAAATTAAATATTTATAAAAATTCTATAAAATGAAATATTCTATCATTTTATCCCTAGGAATGCTAACAATTTCCCAAACCCATCCTCTCAAACTTATACCGATAAGGTTAGATTACCTATATTCGATCTCTTAATAGAGTTCATTTATTCCATAGGATAATCATGGGTAAGACTAATTATTTTCTCTTATATTCCAAGTCATCTTCATAGAATCACTACCCTTTATTATAAAACCCTAAATTGGGGGAAATTTTAAATTTTATATATTTCTAATTTTTTTTCATCATATGGTGTTATAAAAAAGGAACGACTCTAATAGGTCTATGTTGGTGGTACCTAAGTTTTAATTTAGTTTTATGAGCTTTATATTCATCATATGTGATGCATGTAGTGTTAACCATGACTTCATGACTTGGAATATTTTTTAAATTGTTTCTTAGTTTCCTATATTGAGAGTAAAACTAGTCAAGGATGTGAGGTGTCCTTATGAGTTTTACTTCTAAACCATGGTCTCTGATTACCATTTCCCTTGTATAAATTGTTATATAAATGTGAATTATGACCCATTATTGGCATCAATTTTTATGATTTTTGAACTTGAGAATGTTTATGGTATCTAATATTATTCACTATAGGAAGGAAGGTTGAGTATTACCTGGACTAAGTGGGATTTATCCTTCCCTTATGAACCCTTTAAAATAGTGGCATGCTATTCATCTTAAATGTTTATATTTTGAAATATATTTCACTTAAATGTCTTAGTTTACGATGTATTTTTTCATTTTCAGTGGTTCTGTCTTAGTGAAATATCCTTCACCTATGATTCTTGGTTAATGATGCATCGACCAAATCAGTTGATGGTCAATTTCTTTTGGTAAATCCTTTTCCATATTAGTGATTGTATTAGTGGTATTTAGTACACATGGATATATCTATCCAGTGATGAACATTTGACCAAAAATACCTATTGAAGTGGAATATTTTCCATCTGTAGGTTATGAGTTGGTGATTAGTCATTCCCATATTCACTATTTGTGGTTAATCATCATTCACCATGTTAATGTAATGGTGATACAACATTAATAAATATTATGTGATGATTATTCAACATTACTCAAGGACATATAATGGAGAAATATCATCCCCCAGATCCATGTGGTGGTGATAACTCACTAACCAATATTATGTGAAGGAGATAAATCATTCAGTATGACGTATGAGATAAGGATTGATATGTAATTCAGTCTTATGGTGTGTTCAAACCATGGATGTATCATCCCATTCTAATATTGTCCAATGTTGGTATATTCATGTGAGGATTGGCTGATAATCACTTCATGTAGTTATTGGTCATTTATTTACTTATTGTATTTTCATTTTATATTATTCATGCACTTCTATTTACTTGATTATCTTAGGATGACAATTGTAGGTGGCCTATTGAGTTGTACTCACACCCTGCTCATGTTGGCTATTACTTAAGAAAATTTTATGTTTATAGGCATGTATAAGGTAAAATTCCCTTCTTTGGATAGGTAAGAAGGTAGATAATGGTACAGTCATTATATGAGACTGATTTGGGACTCAGAAATTAGTTTTGTAGCACTCTCATTCATTTTTATTAACTTCAGATTACCTTTTATATGGCCATTCTATGGGTGACCCCAATTTTCATGTATTTTCACATGACATTATAGTACATTCCATTTTGTTATATAAGGTGTTGATCACATATCCATTATTATCCCACAACTATATTGTCCATGTGTACTATTCATCATTATCAACTATTATTTTTATTGATTATGTTATGATTTACCATTATCTGAATCATAGGGTATATTCTACCTACTCATTTTCTATCATCCCTCACTACAAGTGAGAAACTGTTAGTGTATGGGGAGGTGCAACTAAATTCATGTGGAACCACTTGGTTTGGGGACATTTGGGGAATTGTGTCAAGGATGTTACAAATTTTAATTAAATCCTTGTTTTGTTTTGTTTTAGTATTTTGTCATGGTAGTTGGAGATATGTTTTTATCTAGACTTGAGATTAAATAATTTCAAGGATTAGTTAACCCATGTACATGGAAATTCTATGTCATAAGGGTTGGGATTGTTTTTCTTGGATTTCCGATATTTTGATTTTCTTCATTTTCCTGAAATAATATATTTGATTTACTATTGATTGATTTTTCTCATGGATCAGGGTGGAATGTGGGTACACATTCATGCCTCATTTTCATCATTTAGGACTCATCAAATATATATTCTTATATGAGATTTATATATTAGTTATGAAAAGGGGTTTAATTATTTAACGTGTCAATAAGAACTTATATAAAGTCTTCATATATAAATTTTTGGTAGAAATATACTTATCTAAACTATGGATATTTTTTTCTCCCTCTAATATATGATGAATAGTCTTGTGGACCTATATATTATTATACCAAAACAGATATTGGACTAGAATCTGGTAGAAATTGTGAGACCCTTATAACATATGATATGTATATACATATTAGCATAGTGAATTTATTATAACTAATTTCACTAAATTATGATATTATGAACTGTTATAGTTATGTTTTGGGTTTTTAACTTGAATAAAACATATTCCACCTCGATAATCCCTCTTAGAGATCTCGGAGGGTGAGGATGAGTATGCTCTACTGATGGTGGAAAAACCTCCACTTGTTTCACCTACACCTCATATCAATCAATAGTATTGAGAGAGCTATATAAAGGTGATATAGTACATGGTACAAGGGGAATGGAGAGATATTCTATCCATGTCATAATTGACCTAAGATATTCAATTACTACATAAACCTCTTTATGGGGGAGAGTATCCCACTAGCTACAATGTTTTGGATAGAGTCTATTAAAAACATTTTTAATCAGATCACAATACTCTCAAAGTAATGTTTAACTATTTCAACTTATATAATTCATGGACCATCCAAGCACTGATGTGATGTTATTTTTATAATAACCATCATGTGGTCTTGAATTTGAAGGATTTTTAGGCTGTTTACTTCTAGTTTTTTTTCCCTTAATACTCTAAGGGAATGAACTTCTATAGATTTTATAAATCTTGTTAATGGAGGTATATTAACAATAAACTATACCACTCCTTTTAATTATATCTTATAGTTTCCCCCCATGTTGGTAAGTGATGTAATGTCTAGAGTTAGAAAATTTTAAGATGGCCTATGCAATTCTATCTAATCATTAGTGAATAATTTTCTCTTGACATCATTTTTTAAAGTTCTAAGTCATGCCATTCTTTCTAATAGGAACCAAATTAATGTCAGAATTTCAACCCTCTTTTCATATTCTATAAAGCCTGGGGAAGTTCATAGAGCTCTATAAAGTAGAGGTATGAGAAGAATCACTTGTGATGTGATAGGTAGACCAACTAGGGTATGGGATTTTCTATTCCACCGAGAGTGCGAAAATAATTTGTGTGCTACCATTTTGGGTATCCAGAGAAAATTTAAACTGATTGTGATAGGCCATAAAAGGAGTTATTCTCTTATAGATAGATCGATCACCAATAGAGATTTCTGGGAATAACACCATGATCAATTTGTAGGAATGGATCTAGGTAGACTTAAGAAATTATAGTAGGTATAGGAGCACCATAGTGGTCAGTTTTTCATGTTTCTTATGATTATTTGGGTCATGGAGGAGGACATAGTTCCCATAGGTAGGGGAAAAATATTAGCATGGAAAATCCTCTCAAGGGGGTAGCTAACATCAATTTAGGAATAGATATTTTTATAGCTTCATTTAATAAAAAAAATACTTATATTGGTTGGGGTGTGGGGACATCAACTATTTGAGGTACAATTCTCATGACATATTCCATAGAATATATCTGTTTAGATACAGGTTTGTCACACTTATTTATATATTATTATCTCGTTGAAGGCATGGAATTATTTGTACAGTATCTATATGGGGTGATTCATATTAATATTACCACAAGGGTGATATATGAGGGTATTTACAAATTTTATGAGAATGGAATCATGATCAGTGATGTTGGGATTCATTAAAAATTATTTATACTAGAGACACACAGTTTTGATGTGATCCTTGGTAGGGACTAACTGATTCAATATGAAGAACACACTAAATTATATTAATAACAAGTATCCATCACAAATATAAAGAGAATATATAATACATACTTAAATTATTGGTACTTATAGGCAATCCATTTATGTCCAACCCATGGGAATCTAGGGGAAATCTTCGGTAATATTTTTTTCCATTTATCTACAAGAGGAGGAGATGTGATAGTAAGTCATTCCTTTAGTAGTTGACCAATTTTTCAACATAATTCCTAATTATTTATTATAGTTTTAACCTGAGAGTGAGATAAAGTTCATGAATTATATTATTCCAATAAAGGATCTGATATTCATTCCTTCTTATATGAAGGCTCCTACAGAGCTTAGAGAGATGATGAATCAAAAAGAGGACATTGAGGTGAGGAGGTTTATTAACCCAAACACATACCTTTTGGGTTCTCTTATTTTATTCTACAAGAATGAAAAGGGTCCATTGTGGTTATGTGTGTATTTAAATAGTATAAACCTAGTAATGATGAATAGATGGTATACTATTCTTCATATAGTCGATCTATTTTACCAACTGAGGGGATTTATGTGGTTCTACATGATTGAATTTATATCCAGATATCATTAACTACATATGATTCCATTTTATGTTCATTTTAATACTTTTATAAGTATATATTACCTATATAAGTATCTTTTTATACATTTTATATTTTCAATCGTGGTGGTAGTTTTTATATCCCTGATGAATCAGATTTATGTCCTTATATGGATTCAATTTTTTTGTTGTTGTCATCTATATTCTAGCATATAAAAAACATGGGTAGTCCAAAATTTATTTCTTGAAATCATCTTGAGAGTTTTAAGATAAAACCATATATATGTCAAGCTCTTTAAATTTCATTTCATAACCATTGATGTTCATTTATTGGGGAACAAGTTATCAGAGGCTAGTATATTAGTGAACCTTGAGAATTTTGATGTAGTTATTTCATAGGAGTGCCCCGAGAACATCTTCAAGATCAATAGTTTCCTAGGGTTCGTAGAATATTACATTATATAGATTCATGACTTCTCCCAGCTAAAAACATTGATAATATCTGTGATCAAGAATGGGGTGATGTTTAAGTTGTTTGATCTATCTGGGAGATTCTTCAAGGAGTTGAAGGGTTTGTTCGCATATGAATTTATCCTTAACATAACAGAGTCTGTTAATAAGTATACACTAAATTATAATGTATCAGTAATAGGACATAGAGTATTATTAATGTAGGATGGGTGAGTAGTTTCCTATGAATTTATGTAGTTAAGGTTCCATGACCAGAACAACATAATACATAATGTGGAGTTAGATTGTTTAGTTCACATTATATGTTTTTTGGGGTCACTATTTATTATTTGAGTGGTTCATGGTATATACTAACCATAATAGCCTAACGTATATATTTTCATAGTGACACAAGAACCATTAGTAGAGGAGGTGGGTAATATACCAATGGCCCTTTGAATTCTATATAGAATATAACCCTAGGAAATAGAATGTAATGGATGAAGTGTTTAGTAAGAATACTTATCATTAGGTGGTGAAAGTGGAAAATAATGAGTGGGAGATAATGAGTCACTTTAATTGTACGCATTTCAATTTTCAGTATTATCATGGCAGAGAGACCCTTACATGCTTGTGCAATACATCATCACTGCTTAAGAGAGTGATTAAAAAAAGTAATCAGGCATGTTTTTTATCATGGTTTCATTAAAACATGGATTTTTTTTAATTTGACTATTTTTCCTTAAAAATAATAATAATTTAATAATGTTTTAGTCTCTTTAAAAAATGGCTATAATTTTAAAACATAAATATGTTTTTAAACACGTGGCCAAATTAATATTTATCTTTGTTTTTAGCCATGTCATTAAAAAAATACATTTTTTAATTTTATCCACATTTTTAAATGTAGATAAATTAAATGAAAATAAAATATTTTTATAATATATATATATATATATATGTATATATCACTTTTTAAAATTTAAAACATACATACACAATTTATAATTTTTATAATCATAAAAAATTAATGCAATGTCCAGACATTACAGAGATCGTATGGATCATTTATTTTCAGATTAATAGTTTATTTTTACTATAATAAATGTTACTATGAGGTTATTGAAGGGTTAAAGGGTGTTTTTGTACTTTTGGGACCAAGATATCTTGTTTTTAGAGAAATAGAGACAGGCGCATAGTTGGTTCATGGTTAGTAGTACGCATGCGGATCCACCCCGTATCCCTATAGAGGAGAAACAAGGTTTGAAAAAAATTGAAAGGGAAGAATAATGGCCATGTTAAATGGTGTAGAATCATTTTAGAGGTAATCTACATGGTGTGTGCATAGTTAGACAATCCATGTGTAATCCATGCACTATTAGTGGTACTTAGGCAATATGCCTGAACTGTTAGGTGTACAATTGGTCAAAAATTGTGACTAATCCATGTGACCTTTAATAATGGGTGAAAATTATCTCATTTATATAAATTATTTTATTTTTAATCCCTTATTAGCTTATACTATTCATGAAAATCACTCACTCAGTATCTTAATATCCTCTTCCTCCTCTAAGGTAGGCTTTGAGCTTCCGATTTCGTCCGGCGTCCATTTCACTCGTCATTTGTCACATTAGATAGCTAATAGTAATATATTAAATCATATTTATAATTTTATTGATTTATCTATTCCTTAATAGTTATATTATTATTCAAGGTAATATGCCTTATTTTGAATTAATTTGTTCAATTTTATGATTTCTTCTATTTTAACACGAATATGAATCTGATACTGAATGAGGATTCAGCTACATCTATAAGATAAGTGGTATATTATATTCCCTAAGGTTTAATTTATATTATCTATACTTCATGATGTAACAATACATGACTTTCAATGAGTTTCAGTAAAACTATAAATTTCCTTAATTTGAATTTTAGTCGTGTTAGAAATGCCCCCTTATGCTTTCTTTATTGTCGTAGGACATTCCTTTTAACTAGTTCCATCATTTGAGGGGTGATTATGAAATTTCATTGACCTTGGAATTTCTTATGAGACCAAACCACCCTCTAAGTGGGGTTGTCTTGATAATTAATTGAAATTCCATGATTTAACTAAATGAAATTGAATGGTACAACAATGTCTTTTATCTGTATATAAATTGTGGATTATGCATGTGGAAAATTAAATAATAAATAGTGGTAAAGAATCCCTTGTACAATGTAGAATCAATATGTAATTGATTGATTATTATAATTATTTTTCACCCATGTATAGTGTATGTTTTGACATGCTTAAGGATAATGTTAGACAAGATGTTCCATGGTCCCTTGACATGTAATGTTGGTAATTACATAACATGTTATTTATTGAACATGAAACATGATGTTTCGCATTCCCCTAGTGCTTGTTGGCCATGAAATTTCACTTCAATCATTGTGTTGATAGATATTATGACATCAGTATCACTAATCAAATTCTTGGGTTAGTACCCTTATCTATAGTATGAGACTCTTATGATTATGAATGGATTCCTTGGATATACCTCGGGTCAGAGATTTTATTACGTGTCTATATATATATCCATATATATGGTTATGCACACACACACACACAAATATATATATATATATAATTATCTATATATATTACTTATATATATTTATGGTGACACATGATTAGAGGTATCCTGACTTATACCGAAGAAGGTACAGTCAGGAGGGTGTCCTTGAGGAA
Organism: Viscum album; assembly: GCA_963277665.1. Classification (NCBI taxonomy): domain Eukaryota; kingdom Viridiplantae; phylum Streptophyta; class Magnoliopsida; order Santalales; family Viscaceae; genus Viscum; species Viscum album. Next base: position 59,251,742 of record OY728123.1, read on the forward strand.
TCCAAGATGACCTGGTTACAATTTACATTAATGCTTTATATTGTTATACCTGTACATTTCTATTTTATATGAATTTTATGTATCATTATAGATTATTTTTTGTGGTGGAATACTGATTATATATCACACTCTATTCAGGAAACTGATTGGTACACAAAAAACTTCTTAATTGTAGGCAGAAACAAAGGAAACTATCTGGCTATGGATTATTGATTTTCTGTACAAGGATGGTGTATGATAACATAGGTATGATCTTGTAAAGACCCAATGTTTTATATATGGAAATTCATTTCTTATAAACATGTCATAAAATCACATGAAAACACAAAATAATGATCTAATAATTTCTAAGTGACCTTTAATCATAATTTTGTCACTTCTGTGTTTGGAATTTCAAAAATCTGACATATACGACTGCGATCAGTATGTTATTTGGAGTCCAATAAAAAAAACATAATTTTTGGTGAATAGTAAACAACCCTAATGAATATTAACATACCATTATGAATAGTGATATATCCTAATGAATAGTAACCTTACATATGATAATATATAAATAATATTCAAGTTGAAAGTAATATATACCTATATTTTAGAGTAAGTTAATGAATGTTTTAAAACTGGTTTTTGATAATAAATTATGATTTTAATTAATTATTAAAATAATCATATTTATAAAATTATTTTTAAAAAATGGACTTCATTTTTGGATTCTACACATCGAAAAATGGTTAGGGTGAATTTTTTAGATTTTTCTAAAATACTTGATTTTTTGATGAATAGTAAAATCTGATAATTAACAAAAAATGCTAAAACCTTAATTTATGCATCATGATTGAGTAATAGATGATGTAAATAGCCTTTGGATCGAAGTAACATGAATTTATTACTATTATTGGCTATGAAATACTTATTATTCCTTGTCTTTTGAAGAAATAATAAACTAATGATTAAAATTTTATGAAAACCCTCCTCCCCTCCAATATAACCCCCCTCACTCCCTCTTATCTTCACTACTCTCAAGCCCCGTGCCTTGCCAATATTCTGCCCAAATCTCTCACCATGCTACTACCCCACGTCCAAAATCCCCTAGCCTCTTCAAAATACCAAAACCTCTCCCCTTAAGTGGTTCTCAAAGGGGAAAGTCAATATAGGTAAATCCCTCTTTCCAATTCTTTTATTTCTTTCAAGTTATTTTCTTTTTGTATCTTTCCTCACAGCCCTTAATCCAAATAGTATGATAAATACAATAACATACATGAACTGAAATGTTTTCATACTTATGGTATATTTCATTATCTTTTCTCACTTCCGCACATTTTAATTGAATGATATGAAAGCACCGTTTGAGATGTGCTAATTTAGCACATTCATGGACAATTGTTTATCAATTTCTTTTATCATATTTAATTATAGTCATGAAACTATTTTTGTTATGGTTGAACCAGATTATTATATTTAATATATCGTATTTTGGGTTCTGTAATCATTTTGTACAAATGGTATTATGTTTTAAAGAAAAACACCTTCTTTGTAATCAAACCCACCGATTAACCAAAAACGTTTTCACTTTGGTTTTATATAATAATCCGGCTTCACATAAAGTAACCAAATTAAATTTAAAACCATGTAACCTCCTGGATGTTCACTAAGAGAATATAACTTCAATTCTGTACAACCACCTATATCTTACATGTTTATCCAAATATGAATATAAGAGAACCGGTTTTTAAAACCATGTAAATGAGCCTGAACAATGAAATTGAACATCATAACCAATCAAAACGATTATATATAAACATAAAATGATTATACTGAAAATATTACATATAGAAGATGTTCTGGAATTATTAATTAAGATCCCTAATTTTTTTATTCAGGTCTTGAAGAACAAGTGGTATGTGTAATAAATAACGATGGGGTATGTTGACGCACCTCCCCCACACATCCCTCTTGATTTATAAGTTATGAGAAACCCCCTTTCTCTCTCATCAAGCCCTCTTAGTTAAACCTGATACCATACCGATAAATGATAATGAATTCTACCCAAACCTTCTTTGTTCTTTCGGGTTTCCTTATCTTTATTTATGTAAAAATGGAGTTATTTAATCTATTTATGAAAATATTATAAATTCTATTTAGTTTTACAAAATTATTTTATGAAGGCCATTTCATCACTCTCTTTTGAGGATATACATGTTTTTAAAAGATTCCCACAGTACTTTCCGATAAGCAAACATGTTTTAAGGGAACTTCCCAAATTTTTACCCAATTTTAAGTGCACTCTATCCTCTATTTTAATCCACCATTATCAGTATAAAATCATTATTTTTATTATGAAAACCTTCTTGGTTCAATTATGGTTTTATATAAAATATTTTCATCTTTTCTATTTTAAAAACTCTATAGTAATTTCCTTAAAACCACACAATTTGTTTTTAATGGTAATGTTTCTAAAATAAATTTCTTATTTGTTGTCAATTGTGTTTGACACCACATACCATTTTATATTCTTATTTTACCTTATGAACTTCCCTGTATGTTCTAATCCCATTATTTCATGGACACTTTCATGATACGCTAATTGGTTATGCTCTATGTGATGATTGTGGGACCGTATTCTTTCCATGGGTATCCTTATGTTTATGTATTGTTGATTATGTATGATTATTTATGTGGAAATAATATTCATGAAAATGTTGATATGGGTACACCCATATAGCGCTCCAATGCATTGGGTAAAGTTACGTCTCATGAGATGTGATGTGAAATAGGATTGGCGATTAGCCTTGAACCATACTAAAAGGGGAAACATGATTGGTGGTTATCCTTAAACCATACTAAAGACATGTTTTATGGTTCTTTCACATTTATATGATTCCATTTTTATATGATCCCATGCTTATATGAAATTATTTTATAAGTTTGATTCTTTGGAAATCATTATGTCATGCCTCCAAACTCATGTGCCTAATATGTATTGATGGTAGGAGTTTCTAGTCGTTTTACCCTATTCAATTAATTTCTTATTACCCTAAGACTGCACCATAGTGGCACACCCTAGGGTCGATCACAAGGAGGCCGCTTGCAACACACTGTCTTCCTATTGTCACTTTTATAAAATAAATAATATAATAATAACCTATATAATATATATGGGGGTGGATTGAAATGAACTAAACTATGAAATTCGTAATGTATTAATAAATATAAATTATATATTAGAAATCCAAAGAAAACCGAACTGAGAAAACAAACTAGAGAAGGAAGCGGTGGACAAGCTTAAATCTTCAGACATTCCCTTTATCATTGTCGACAATTTTCTTTTAATTAAATTATCCAATGTATAACTTAAGAGCTAAAGTTATACACCTATTTGGAATAGAAACCATATCAATACCTCAAGTATGGGTGTTTATCCGCTCATGAATGTGAACCAATTTCCCAAAGACCTCCAAGCAATTGAAACTAGTTGAACATGTTGTGCTCAATGGGGAGACCTCGCCCATAGAAGTTTAAAAAACAAGAAAAATGTTTTACAATCATAAGTTGATAAAAATTCATAGAAAAAAATAGAAGAAAATGAAAAAAATAGAGAACATACCTCGTTCAATCATGCAAACAAATTCGAGGATTATTTAAATGAAAAGAGTTTACAATAAAAACCACAAACTCAAAAGGGGTAAATGTCCTTGGACCGTCGCTGCCCACCACTAGTTGGAGTTTTGCTCATCATGGATTCATTATCAATAGAACTCATCTTCTCCAGAATGGAATCTCTAACTCAGCTCCCTCTAGTCCATACATCCCCAGAATGGTTTTGGGAAAGAATGGAATATTTTGAGAGGTAGGACCTCCCCTCCTTTTATAGGCAGATTTTATCTTCAACAAGTTCTCGCGTTTTAGACCTATTAGATGGCCGATTAATGCCTGAACCTCTTCATCAATATTGTTAATAAATGAGTTCTACTTCCACCCTCTAACTTTCAGATTAATTGGACGCGTATTGAAAGAGTTATGAGTTTTCTATTGAACATCTCTTTCTCTTGATGAAGCTTCCTGGAAGTTTCCTTCAAACCTCTATCACTCAACGACCATCATAAACGCTTCCAAACGGCTTTAAATTCATTGTGTATACGAGTTTGGGAGTCCTCTGTCATACCATGTGGAATCGCATCATTTGGAGGTGTTTAGGCCGAAATTGGATTCCATTACTATGGTGGAGTCCATGCAGTCCGCCCGGAAAAATTGTCAACTTCATTGATTTTTTTGGGAATTAAGATGCATGAATCTTTTCCTGGTCCTGCAGAAAAAGTTGAAGGAAATAAAATAAGGGTTCAAACAAAATTCGAATCCCAAAATTTGGAAATATATTTTATAATAAATGACCAAAATACCCCTGTGATAAAAATCTATGAAAAATCCAGAATTAGTCCATTTTTGCATTTAGGCTCAAAATAACACCAAAACATAAATATTTAACAATTTCCCATTAAATAACACTATTGTGGGTTTATAAACATTAAATTACAGTTTAAAATATGTGAAAATATTAGCTTCATCAATCCCCCAATATTAAGCATTGCACTCCTGAGCAATTATCATATATTCAAATCAAAATTCACAAAACAATCAAAAATGAGAAAACATACATGATCTTATCAAAAACCAAATTTCATCATGTCTCTTCTATGAAAGACAATTTCATTTTATTTTCATTCCAAAAATTTAAATTTTTTCAACCTCATAAATCCATCCATGGATCAATCACAACCTACCTCGCATTGAATTTTATGTCACTCTTCACTCAAGAGAAATAAATTCTGGAGTTATACTCATACTTAGAAATTGCATGTATCACCATAGGCTTGTGAAAATTCTCATTTCTCCACAGCGTGAAACATAAAAATGAATTTAATCATGAGGGATTTAATCAAAGGTTCAAATGACTCTATGGATTTGGGTTGGTTGTTAAATGATTTAAAAGATCAAGGCTAGAAAGAGAAGGTTTGACTCTAAGGTACAATGCATGAATAATCAAGTGAAAACCCAAAAATTTACTCACTCAATCCACCTTGAGAATGTGAAACAAAACACCACCCCCATTTATTTTAAATGGTACATGAGACAATCAATGATTTAAAGGTATTAAATCATCCATGTTCTCCGCTTTTTTTGTAAATCTCTAGAAAGACACAGCTTTATTTTTCCTTTTTTTATATATTTTTTTAAGCTCCTGAAAGGCACAACTTTTTTTTTCTGAAGGAGAAATGAATGAAACAAATGAAGAATAATGAGATTATGACTCATTACCAATTATTTCATTGCCCAAAATGTTGACGCGTACCGCACAATACCCATCAATAAAACAAATCCCAATGAACGCACACGAATGGCCCTTCCCCCACACTCAAACTTGAAATATCCATCCAACATTACCAAGATAATGGGTATGTAAGGATAAATTAGCTTGTATTGTGGCTTAAACCTATAAGGAAATTCATGTCATCTAAGGGATAACGAAGGATAAATTTAGAGGTAGGTATCAAGATAATATGTGGCTAGCCAAAGTAGTGCCTTAATCATATTAAAAACATTTAATGAAATCCAACGCTTCGAAAGAGAAAAATCACAAATTCTGGTTCTCACAAAAAAAACCTAGTTTCCCTCATTAAAGTGTGGGTATTAAAAAGAATATGTAAAAGTGTTTTATAATACCTCACAGGACGAGAAAAATATTTTGAGTTAGTGTTTCAGGGCCACGGATTTCAAAAATCAGTTAAACTCATAAAAATGAATGAAAATCCAATTTAAGGGAAAGAAAATTAAAATCAACAATCATTTAAAATCTTTTTTTTTCAAAAATCATTTCAATTTTATCAAAATAAATTAATGTGTGACATGTGATCAGAATTATCATTAAGGATCAAGGTTCCTAAAAAAATGAAAAAAATGAAAGCACACAAAAACAAATAAGCAGGTCGACACTCCCCACACACTTAAATTTCACTACCCTTCATTTTGTCTTGAAAAAATATTAATAAGGGAAGAAAAAAAATAGAAGGAAAGATACAACATGACTTTATTTTTCTAGAAGTACCATTATGTTAGGCTCCTAGTTGGCACCACTTCTTCCTACAAAGAAATAAATAAATAAATGAATTAGAAAAAAATAGAAAGGGGAATGGGAAGGGATAATGCTTGGTTTGACCCCCAAGAGGGTGCTAGGTTTTTACTGCCCCTAGTCAGGTAGTTGCTGTAGGTTAACCCGAATATGAAGGTGGATGCGATTTCGTTCTTAGAAACCACCACAAATTATTTCTCTTGGCATCCATATGTGGATGCCAGAAGTGATAACCCTCATAAAAAAGAAAAATATCCCCAACCCCCAAAAGAGATGAAAGAAAGAATTTGAGTTGTAGAGGGGGAGGGAAAAGGATGTAGGGGTGCTCCCTGTTTCTGTCATCTGGAGGAGTGGTGTCCACTGGTGTTGAAAATAAAAGAATAGGAAGTGGATTCTCTTCTGGTTCGAGTTCGTAAATTGGTTCTTTGATGGTTTCTTCTTTTGTGCCATCATCCTCAAATGCACCAATGCACATCTCGAATGGATCCTCCATTCTCTCCTCATTAAGAGGACCTTCTTATTCTTCTTCATCCAGATCCTGTAGTAGTGATGCTGAATCTACAAATTCAGAATAAGGGATATTATATTGAAATTCATAATTAATGAAATTTGAATGAAATGAATGCTCAAAATTTAAAACTCCCTCATAAATTTCAGCTTTATAACCCTTTTCCTCAAGCAAGGCAGCTGGGAACTCATTTGTTGGCGAGGGAAGTGGGTCCTAAATTTTTTCTTCAACCTCATCAACATCTTAATTAAATTTAGGTGGAACAACATTTTCATTCTCCTCAGCTTGTCTTTGTTGTTGTTCATCCATAAGACTTTTACTTCCTCAAATTGGGTGGCCAGCGATGCCACCATCTTGCTTGCCTTTTCCAGCATTCTTGAATTCTCTTGGATTATCAAGGAAGTTTCTTGCAATTATTGTGAATTTTCCGAAATTTTAATTTCAAAAAATTCCTTCTTGCTATACATTTCAGTAATAGGCCATGTATATGAAAAATTACTAGAATAATCCATGTCCTAAAGAATAATATGCAATGAAATCTTTTTATATATATATATTTTTTGTTTTTGAAAAAAAATGTGTACAAGCTCTTGGCCTCCCCGAAAACGGCGCAAAATTGATGGTAGTCGTTTCTATTTGCTTTACCCTATTCAATTAAATTCTTATTAACCTAAGACTGCACCATAGTGGCACACCCTAAGGTCGATCACAAGGAGGCTGCTTGCAACACACTGTCTTCCTATTGTCACTATTATTAAATAAATAATATAAAACTAACCTATATAATATATATGGTGGTGGATTGAAATGAACTAAACTATGAAATTAATAATGTATTAATAAATATAAATTATATATTAGAAATCCAAAGAAAACCGAACTGAGAAAACAAACTAGAGAAGGAAGCGGTGGATAAGCTTAAATCTTCAGACATTCCCTTTATCATTGTCGACAATTTTATTTTAATTAAATTATACAATGTATAACTCAAGACCTCGTGTTATACACCGATTTGGAATAGAAACCATATCAAGACCTCAAATATGGGTGTTTATCCGCTCATGAATGTGAACCAATTTCCCAAAGACCTCCAAGAAATCAAAACTAGTTGAACATGTTGTGCCCAATGGGGAGACCTCGCCCATAGAAGTTTAAACAACAAGAAAACTATTTTACAATCATAAGTTGATAAAAATTCATAGAAAAAAATAGAATAAAATGAAAACAAGAGAGAAGATACCTCGTTCGATCATGCAAACAAATTCGAGGATTATTTAAAGGAAAAGAGTTTACAATAAAAACCACAAACTCAAAAGGGGTAAATGTCCTTGGACCGTCGCTTCCCACCACTGGTTGGAGTTTTGCTCATCATGCCTTCATTATCAATGGAACTCCTCTTATCCAGAATGGAATCTCTAACTCAGCTCTCTCTGGTCCATACGTCCCCAGAATGGTTTTGGAAAGAATGAAATATTTTTAGAGGTAGGACCTCCCCTCCTTTTATTGGCAGATTTTATCTTCAACAGGTTGTCGCATTTTCGACCTATTAAATGGCTGATTCACGCATTGACCTCTTCATCAATATTGTTAATAAATTAGTTTTCCTTCCATCCTCCAAATGTCGGATTAATTGGACTTGTATTGAAGGAGTTATGATTTTTCTATTGAACATCTCTTTCTCTTGATGAAGCTTCCTGGAAGTTTCCTTCAAACCTCTATCACTCAACGGCCATCATAAAGGATTTAAAACGGATTTAAATTCATTGTGGAGACGAGGTTGGGAGTCCTCTGTCATATCCATGTGTAATAGCATCATTTGGAGGTGTTTAGGATGACATTGGTATCCATTACTATGGTGGAGTCCATGCAGTCTGCCCGAAAAAATTGTCAACTTCATTGAATTTTTTGGGCATCAAGATGCATGAATCTTTTCCTGGTCATGGAGACAAAGTTGAAGGAAATACAATAAGGGTTCAAAAAAAAATTAGAATCACAAAATTTGGAAATATATGTTATAATAAATGACCAAAATACCCCTGTGATAAAAATCTGTTAAAAATCCAGAATTAGGCCATTTTTGCATTTAGGCTCAAAATAACACCAAAACCTAAATATGTAACAATTTCCCATTAAATAACACTATTGTGGGTTTATAAAAATCAAATTACAGTATAAAATATGTGAAAATATTAGCTTCATCATGTATCCTTATGTTCATTCCTTTACTGGGCTTCCTAGCCCATTCCTTCGCTCATGTGTTCCCCAGGGTACCCTATGTAGATGTAAGGGTTCAAAGGATGTTAGGAGCTCATATTATGGAGATTATATAAAGAAATGTTTTTTATCCCCATGTTTTATGTTATATGTACCTAGTCATCCAAGACACTATACTTAATGATCCTTGGCTTGTACTATTATGTATAATTATGGTTAAAATCATCTAATGTTATATATAAAAGGCTTGGGTCACTATTGTTGGTATCATAGGGTGGTCTTGTTATTTTTGGAGATTAGGAATAGAGCCCTTTAGTGAGAACCTTAAGAATGAGAATAAGTATTAGAAAACATTCTTAAATTTTGGTTAGTATTGAGTAAGTGATTTATCAAGAAAATAAATCCCTCTCTGGAAAAGAGCAGGTAGAGTTAGCTCTGGCACAAATGTACCTAGGAGTGAAAACTATGACAAGGTGTTTTGGCCTTGACCCGGGGCATCCTAGTACATGACGATGAGACTTAATATACTCTTGGTTACGACACTCCTGAGGGATATGCTTTGGTAGATTCACGATATTAGTAAAATCCATTATTAAGGGAAAAAATCCCATAAAAATATAAGTTAATAAATAAATCAAGTATAACCTAGTTATAAACCTAAGGAATCACAAGTTAGGATATACTTCTTCATTATAAGTTTATCCTTTTATGTTCAAAGTTTCATTTTTTATTCTCAATAGATAAATATTCAGTACCTCTAATTATACATTCTTTTTCTTATTTAATGGAGGGAAATAGAAGAACACGTTCCAACAACCAATGTGATAGGCAATGTGAAGATTGCCCAAATGATATGCCTGATTTGATGAGAGCGGGTGCTCAAAACATCATGGTGGTACTTTCTCAACTGGATCGAGTTATAAATAATAACATGAATCAGGCAGAATTTCCTCCTCCTCTAAGGAAAGAGCAAGTTTCCGTAGAATCCTTCATATGGAAAAGACCTCCCATGTTTAGCAGATCTTTTGATCCCCTCCTCACAGAACAATGGATTAACTCCATGGAAAAGGTATTCTCTGTATCTAGTGCTCAAAATAAGAGAAGGTTGTACTAGTGGTCTATCATTTTGATGGGAAAGCTGATCAGTGGTGGACACTAATCAAGAATATAAAGTCCCAAGAGAAAATTGATTCCATTGATTGGGAGGAATTCAAGATGATGTTTTTCAATAAATATTTTCCTCGATCCCTCCATCTCAAGATGGAAATAGTGTTCCTCGGACTCAAGCAAAAGGAAAATGAGTCCATCGGGGTGTATGAAGAAAACTTTACATGGCTTTCAAGGTATGCCTATGGCTTTGTCATGAACACCAAAGTCAAGGTGGATCACTTCTTTAGAGGACTGAAGTTGAGTCTATGAAAAGCATTGTCAATTCAAGACTTCGACAGTTATGAGGAGATTGTCTATTATGCCCTCAAAGATGAAATGGATATTGGAGACTCTCAATGGTCACGTGGGACTAGTGATAATAAGAAAAAAATGGAGAACAAAATGGATGGTTCATCAAACATATACAATGATAGAATGAGGCCTGAATTTTTCCCTTGTAAAAGTTGTGGGAAGAAGCATCCTAGTAACTATCTGAAGGGAACCGCGAATTGCTTCAAATGTGGAACGTTTGGTCATCTGGACAAGAACTGCCGAAGGGATATGAAAAATACGACTAATGTTGAAGAATAATGGAAGGTTTAGATTAACACTCAGCCTATAATGTAGTGTTACAACTGCAAGGAGCATGGGAATTATGTGAACAATTGCCCTAAACTGAGGGTTATCGGAGGTAATTAGAAACCACCTCTAAGGTAACAGGGAAGGGCTTATGCTATCACTACTTCTGAGGTAGATCCGAACAATAATGTGGGGACAGGTACCCTAGTTATTCATTCAAGAATATAGAATGTACTATTTGCTTCTCGTTTTATGCATTCTTTCATATCTTGCAAGTTTAGTAGAACTATTCCAACACTGCCTCAAAATTTGGAGGAAAAGTTATCCATGATAACAATGAATGAGGAAATAATTGTGTCAATGGTTTATAACTACTCCCCAGTTAATTTTTGTGGACTGAACCTCCCAGAAAATATTGTCATACGTTTTTTAGTGGAGTTTGACACTATCTTGGGAATGGATTTTCTATATTTATACAAAGCCAGCATTAACTATCAGGAAAGGGAGATCACTTTTTACATCCCGAAGCATACTCCGATTCTTTAAAATTGTAATGAGTAAGATGAGTATCCTTTAGATTCTTCATCTCAACTGTGGATATTGTTTCCTTATGAGAAAACTTATCTTACTCAACTGATTGAGAAAATTGAGAGGATCATGCTTGAAGAAATGCCCATCGTGAGGGATTACACGGATTTATTCCCTTAAGAGTTTACTAGTCTTCCTCCTAACTAAGAGGTTGAGTTCTCACTTGAACTTATCCATAGATTTCTACCTATCTCAAATACACCTTACAGAATAGCCACCATAGTGCTGGAGAAGCTGAAGAAGTAGTTAGAGGAGAATATGGAGAAGGGTTTTATACGCCCAAGGACTTCACCGTGGGGTTCACCAATCCTCTTCATGAAGAAGAAGGACATATCAATGCTCCTATGTAATGATTATTGGGAGCTTAATAAAATCACGATAAAGAAAAAGTATCCCCTTCCACAGATAGATTAATTGTTTGATCAGTTTCGTGGGTCCAATTATTTCTCTAAGGTGGACCTTCGGTCGAGATATCACCAATTAAAGATGAGGAAGGAAGATATTCCCAATACTACCTTTAGAACGAGGTGTGGACACTATGAGTTCATAGTGATTCCCTTCAGACTCACTAATGATCCACCAATTTCCATGGACTTAATGAATAGAGTTTTAGAGATTACCCCGAAAAATTTGTGGTGGTATTTATTGATGATATTCTAATATACTCGAAGATAAATGAGGGTCATGAGGATAATCTGAATACTATTTTAATGAATTTGGTAAGGGATAAGTTGTATGAAATATATAGTAAATGTGAGTTATGGATGGATGAAGTATCATTCTTAGGGCATGTTATCACTAGAAAAGGGATATCTATGGACCCTTCCAAGATGAATGCAATTGAAGAGTGTCTTAGGAAAACTTCTTTATAGGAGATTCGTAAATTTTTGGGTCTAGCTGGGTATTATCGACGATTTGTGAAGAAATTTTCATGATTGTCAAACCCATTGACCAAGATGACACAGAAGGGGGTAAAGTTTTTCTGGACTCAGGAATGTGAAGTCTGTTTCATGGAGTTGAAAAAGAGACTTATCATTGCGCTGGTACTCACACTCCCTACAAGTGGAGAAATCTTTGTGGTGTATAATGATGCTTATAAGAAAGGCCTAGGATGTGTTCTAATGAAAAATGATAAAGTGATAGTCTATTCCTCAAGGAAGTTGAAAATATATGAGAAAAACTATCCCACACATGACCGGGATTTGGGAGCTGTGATCTTTGCATTGAAAATCTGGCAGCATTATCTCTATGGGGAGAAGTGTGAGATATATACTGACCACAATGGAATCAAAAATATATTCACATAGAAAGAGCTTAATTTGTGGCATCGAAGAAGGTTAGAGCTCATAAAGTATTATGACTTCTCAATCCACTACCATCCTGGTAATGCAAACAAGGTGGAAGATGCTCTAAGTAGAAAAGATCTGGCATCTTTATCAGTGATTAGAATTGAAAAGGATCCAATATTATTAGATTTTAAAAGGATGGACATGACAATAAATAAGGGAGGAACATCATCAATCATTTCTAAAATTATTTCTCAACCAACCATCTTGGATAAAATAGAGGTTTCTCAAAGAAATGTTGTGGAAATTCGGAAAATGTTAAAAGCTATCAGAAATGGGAAATCCTTCAATTTCAAAATTGATGACGAAGGAGTTGTAATATTTGGGACATGATTATGTGTACCATCCGATTAAGAGATAAAGAAGGAGATATTAAATGATTCACACAGCACACCATTCTCTATCCACCCAGGGAGCAGAAAGATGTATTGAGATCTCCAAGAATACTTTTGGTGAGACAATATGAAAAGGGAGATTTCTGAATATACATCAAAGTGCCTAGTATTTCAGCAAGTGAAGGATGAGAGGCAAAAGTCTATGGTGATGATGAAAACAATACCCATACCAGTATGGAAGTGGGAGAACATTACAATGGACTTTTTCACTGGACTTCCAAGGACATCCAGAGGAAACAATTCTATATGGGTCATTAGGGATCATCTTAAAAAGACAACTCACTTTATCATGATTCGAGAGGACTTCTCATTGGATAAAAATGCATATATTTACATAAAATAATTGGTAAGGCTTCATGTAGTACCAATGTCTATTGTATTCGATCGTGATCCAATATTCACCTCAATGTTCTGGAAAAGTCTCCAACATGCTCTAAGCATTGAACAAAACTTTAGTACGACCTATCACCCTCAAACAAATGACCAATTTAAGATATCTATTCAGACACTAGAAGACATGTTGAGAGAATGTTCTATGGAATTAAATTGAGGGTGGGACCAAAATTTTCAACTGGTTGAATTCTCTTACAACAACAGTTCCCACCTAATCATCTGAATGGCACCATATAAATCCATTTATTGGAAATGGTGCCAAACACAAGAATGATGGGATAAATTTGGTGAGAATTAGATAATAGGACATGAAATGGTTGATGAAATAGTGGAGAAGGTGAAAACCATTCAGTAGCATATCAAGGCATCCAAAAGTCGACAGAAAAGTTATGCAGACAATCGTCGATGAGACATTAAGTTCACAGTTAGAGACATGGTTTTTCGACACATATCTCTATGGAAGAAGGTCATGAACTTTGGAAATAAAGGGAAGTTAATTCCCAGGTACATCAGCCCCTTTGAGATCCTTGATTGAGTCAGATCTGTGACCAATCGACTGGAAGTTACACCTACCATGATGAAATTACATGATGTATTTCATGTAACCCTCTTAAGAATGTACATATGAGACCCTTCCCATGTACTCTCTTCAGAGGTGGTACAGTTAGAGGATGATATTTCCTATGAGGGGCATCCAGTGAAGATATTGATCATAGAGACAAAGTTCTACGCTACAATACTACTCATCGTGTCAAGGTACAATAGAGAAACAATATGTACAAATAGGAAACATGGGAACTGGAGGAAGGAATAAAGGAAATGTACCCCCACCTGTTCTTTCCTAGAATGTAAAATGAAATTTCGAGGTAGAAATTTCTTTAGGAGGGGAGAATGTAACAAACCAATGTTTGATAAATGGAAATTACTTTCTTATAAATATATCATAAAATCACATGAAAACACAACATAATGAACTACTATGTGCTAAGTGACCTTTAAACATATGTTTGTCTCTTATGTGTTTGGAATTTCGAAAATCTGACATACACGGTTGCGATTAGTAAGTTATTTGGAGTCCAATAAGAAAAACATAATTTTTGGTGAAAAGTAACCAACTATTATGAATAGTTACATACTCTTATGAATAGTGATATAAAATAATGAATATTAACCCTACCTATGATAATGTATAAATAATATTCAAGTTGAAAGTACGATATACCTATATTTTAGAATAAGTTAATAAATGTTTTAAAACAGGTTTTTTGATAAAAAAATTATAATTTTAATTAAATATTAAAATAATTATATTTAGAAAATTATTTCTGAAAAATGGACTTCTTTTTTTGATTCTACAAGTCAAAAAATGATTAGGTTGAATTTTTGAGAATTTTCTAAAATACTTGAATTTTTTAGGAATAGTAAAATCCAATAATTCACAATAAATGATAAAACCATAATTTTTGAATCATTCTTGAGTCAAGGATGATGTAAATGGATTTTGGATCGAAGTCACATGCATGTATTACTATTATTGGTCATGGAATACTTACTATTCATTTTCTTTTGAAGAAATAATAAACTAATGATTAAAAAATTATGAAAACCCTCATCCCCTCCACTATAACCCCCCTTGCACTACTTCTTCTCTTCACTACTCTCAAGTATTGTTCCTTGACATTATTCTGACCCAATTTCTCCCCAAGATCCTCCCCCAAGTCCAAAATCCCCTATCCTCTTCAAAATACTAAAACCACTCCAATTAAGAGGTTCTCAAAGGAGGAAATCTCAAGAGGTAAATTCCTCTTTCCAATTCCTTTATTTCCTTTATGATCTTTTCTTTTTGTTTCTTTCCTCACCACCATCACCCAAATAATATTATAACTCCAGTAACATACATGGACTGGAATGTTTTTATTTTAATTGTATATTTCATTTTCTAATCTACTTTCCCCACCTTTTAATTGAAATAAATGAAATCACCATTTTAGATGTGCTAATTTAGCACATTCAACGACAACAGTTTATCAATTTCTATTATCATATTTAATTCTGGTCATGAAGAATTTTTTGTTATGATTTAACCAGAATATTATATGTAATATATCCTATTTTTGATTTAGTAATACTTTGTACAAATGGTATTATGTCATAAAGATAAACATGTTCTTTGTAATCAAACCCACCGATTAACCAAAACGGTTGTCACTGTGGTTTTATATAATAATTTGAATTCACTCTAAGTAACCAAATTAAATTTAAAACTTTGTAATCTCCTAGATGATCACTAATATAATATAAATTCATTTCTTCACAACAAATTTCATCTTAAATGTTTATCCAAAAATGAATATAAGCGAACCGATGATTAAAACCAAGTAAACAAACGAGCCCGAACAATGAAATTGAACCTCATAACCAATCAAAACTGTTATAAATGAAATTAAAATGATTATACTAATACAATTACATATAAAAGAGGTTATGGAATTATTAATTAATAACCCTAATTTTTTTATTCATGTCTTTAATAACAAGTGGATAACACCAACAGATTGAAGGTAAGGGATCCTCTCTATTTCTCTCTTAAATCAAGATTGTCTACTATGCTATACCATTTTATGTGTAATCCATAATGATGGGGTATGTTTATAAAACTCCCCCATAATTTCCTCTTGATTTATATTCTATGAGAATCCCCTTTTATCTCTCATCAAGCCTTCTAAGTAACACTTGATACCATGTCGATAAACCGTAATGAATTCTACCTAAACCTTCTTTGTTTTTTCGGGTTGCCTTAGCTTTATTTATGTCAAAATGGAGTTATTTTATCTTTTTATGAACATATTCTAAATTATGTGTAGTATTACAAAATTATTTTATGAATACCCTTTCACCACTCTCTGTCATGGATATACATGTTTTTAAAAGATTCCCTCCTTAGAACTTTCTTATAAGAAAACATGTTTTAAAGGAAATTCTTGAATTTTTTCCCAGCTTCAAGTGCACTATATCATCTATTTTAAGCCACCATAGTCTTTATAAAATCATTATTTTTTTATGACAACCTTATTGGTTTGATTTTGGGTTTATATAAAATATTTTCCTCTTTTCTATTTTAAAATCTCTACAGTAATTTCCTTAAAACTACACAAAACAATGTTATAAAGATAATGTTTCTCAAATACATTTCTTATATGTTTTCACTTATTTTTGACACCACCTACGATGTTATATTACTATTTTACCTTAAGAACATCCATGTATGTTCTAATCCCTTTATTTCATGGAAACATTCCTGATACGCTCATCGGTTATGCTCTATGTCATATTGTGGTACCGAATTCTTTCCATGGGTATCCTTATGTTTATGTATGGTTGATTATGTATGATTATTTTTGTGTGAAAGAATATTCATGAAAATTTTAGATGGGTTCACCTGTATAGTGCTCCAATTCATTGGGTAAAGTTAAGTCTCATGAGATGCGATGTGAAATGAGATTGGTAGTTAGCCTTCACCCGTACTAAAATGGGAAACGGGATTGGCAATTAGCCTTGACCCATACTAAAAAGGGGAAACGAGATTGTCAGTTAGCCTTGACTAGTACTTAAGAAATGTTGTATGATTATTCCACATTTATATGATTACATGTTTATATGATCCCATTCTTTTAAGAAATTATTTTATAAGTTTTATTCTTTGGAAATCATTATGCCATGCCTCCTAACTCATGTGACTAAGATGCATCTTTATGTTCATTCCCTTATTTGAATTTTTAGCTCATTCCTTTGCTCTTGTGTTCCCCAGGGTACCCTATACAGATATGGGGGATCAAAGGATGTTAGGAGATCTTTTTATGGAGATTAAATATAGAATTATTTATTTATCCCCATGATTTTTGTTATATGTACCTAGCCTTCCAAGACACTAGACGTAGTGATCCTTGGATTGTACTCTAATGTATAATTATGCTTAAAATCATGTAATGTTATATATAAAAGGCTTGGGTCACTATAGATCTTATTCTCACAATGCTATTAGACATAGCTTTGTCCTTTAATTGTGATTTTTTATATTGAAGGTAGTATATTCATGTTTTTATATATCCCATTAATTTCCCTTTTATATAATATAATGAAATTATCATCATTATGTGTGTGACACTACTGATATTTATATGGATGATTTACTTCTACTTCCACTAATTATGTCTTCTTTTCACTATTGTGATCCACTATGAAAAGAGGGAATATACTCCCCATAGACACACCATTGGCCCTCACTGCTATTTGGAAGCCTCTAGCATATGGGGTGGCATTTGTGAGGCCATATGACCCACTATGTTCTATTAATTAGATGAGAATCAGATCAGGAATGTAAAAAAATTGTATCAGTTCTTCTTTTAATTTTTTCTTACAGTTTAAAAATGGTTAATTATGAGATCAAGAAGTGTTGGAATTTTTTAATGAGCCTGTGTGTGGGATTAGCTAACCCATGTACATAAAAATCAAAATTAACTAATATGGGACTTAGTATAATATATTCTAGTTTTTATAGTTTAATTGATTTCACCATTGGGTGATGAACATGTTTTATAATGTTCTATTTATGTATTTATCATTTACCATTATCCTAGTAAGTAAAGAAAGTATTGTACATGTATTATCATAGACAGGTATACATTCAGCATTCATGCATTATTCCATGCCATATAAGTGAATCTACTTACTTACATTGCATGTATTGCCCATGTTTGCTATAAGTACATTGAAATTTATTTTCAATTTCAATACTATTTATTTAAGAGAGGCAAATAATTGGTTATTTAAAGTATTTACAAAATAATAAATAGTGTTTTCCCATATATCTTGATGGTGGCACTCTAACTAACAAATTGGCAGAATGTTTGAGCCATGGACCATTAGTCACATAGACTAAAGCATTAGTGGTTGAAATTAAAATGATGATAATTGTAATTTATACTGTGTATGGGCCACTATAAATTAGAAATAGTGATTCAAGGAATCAAACCATTATAAGGTATATTGATAGTCACATGAAGTACCAAATTGATACTTATAAAGAATATGACTTTATAACATGGGAATGACAGATTCATCTGACCACACCAAGATAAATATATTTATATATATAAGAAAATAAATATGATTGATTTTAAAATCATAAATAATGGTTATCATTAAATGGGTATATTAATTGATACATAAATTGTGTTTTCCTCTATACCATTCAATTGAAACTCTATGTACTAGGACTTTTTTATATGATAGGGGAACTTGAACCTGATCCAAACATAGTTTTTGGATGTAAGGAGTGTCTCTTTTGACTCCAATGATCTTAAAAAATTACCTAGACCTAGATTTAGGACCATGTTTATGGGTGTTTAGTTTTGTATTGGAATGCATTACACTTATCATATTCCTTTATCTATGATATATTCTTTTATCAAATTCTGTTATGAGGTGTTTGTTTGGAAATTTATAAATATTCCAACATAAAGTCCTCAAGTTGAGAACTACAAAGGTGGTGATGACCATGCTTCTGAGGTGGTGGGCCCTGATCCACTAGTATTACCTCATTTATTTACACTTATAACAGCACCTTTTACACTTGATTTGGGAACTAATTCTTATTTCTGATATATTTTCCTATGGTTTACACATTCTATACCGGTATCTCCTTGAGAAACCTATAATATGGTATAGTTGATATGAGATTTCTAACAGTAGTATCCACCCACATTATTGGGAGATGGTGTCTCACAGGATGTTGAATCATGGATGGAGATGATGCTTTCTATATTTGAGCACATGGATATGCCTTCAAAAATAAGTATCCAGCTCACAACCTATATGTTGCATGATTAGTCTAAGAGATCATGGGATATTGTAACCTAAAATGGTTACCATTGGGATATAGTCTTGAAGGATTTATAGTTGGATGTTTATGATTACTTTTTCCCACTGACACTAAGACCTAATAATGAAATGGAATTTATGCATGTTTACAAGGGTGTTATGTCCATGATGGAGTATTCTTCTAGTTTCATAGATATTTAGTACTTTATATCAACTCTCACTAATAATTATATGAAAATGATGGGATGGTTTGATGATAGTCTTGTATAATCCATATGATCTCAGTTTAATATATTTCATTTGGCCACCATTTCATAGATAGTGAACCAAGACCTTATCAATGAGTGGAAATTGAGGGAAGTTGATGGTGTAGGATAGGATGGTTCAACTTCAGGGTAAGGAAGAAAATCATCTATTAGTCAAAAGTGTTTCCATGAGTATTCTCATGGGGGAAGTGCTAGTTAGATTAAACGTGCTGACACTTACATTATATATCACTAGTGTGGGATGCCCAGTCACATGAAGACTCAATTCAGTATAGACATATTTGAATGTAGATCATGTGAAAAATGGGAGACATATAGTGTTTTTAAAGAACCCTTCCCACAATACCTTGTGAGAAGGTGACTGCACCAATTCCACATTTAGGAGGAGGATCGGTATATTCTCGTCAAATAGGAAGTTGGACTACTACCAGCTGATCAACTAGAGGATTTGTATATGGCCATGAGATATAGTCTTATGAGATGAAGTGTTTATAGAGTTGGCCTAAGAAGGATAGCCAGATTGTTTCTTAGGTCCATCATACTAGCTAAAATAATCTTGAACATCCTATAACATAGGATGAGAGAATCAATCCTTTTTAGAGTATGAGTTATAATTTTAGTTTTTTCAACATTAGTGTCTGAACTATTTGACACAATATCTTCACAGTATTTTATCTTTATGGATATTATGAAAAGTTTGGACATGAAATTCAGTAATTTTGTGGGTTAATTAATCTAGATTCTCTATTGGGAATGTGATCAGAGAGTATACGTCATTACAAGGATTATCCCCTTGAGGTTAGTGGATTTTCTTTCTTTATCAACCAATTCTTCATAGATATTACTAGTTCTGAAATAATTATTTGAATAGACTATTTAGATCTTTACCCAGACCATATTTATTTTTATTGATGGTGGGTGACTTTCTCATCACGTGATGGTGGTAACTACATGCATACGGGATAATTTGATGTCCAAGAATCTAGAGCTAAACCCAAGAATCATGGGCTTGGAAGAATGATGAACCAAATTTATAGTCTCTTTATGAATAATTGGGTAGTGTGAAAGGAAAATTTCATTCTAATAGTGGATCATTTTAGGTAATTCATTCCTAATGAATTTTCTATACTACCTAATAATAGAGAGATAAAGTTCACAATTGAGTTATTTCAATGAGAAGAACCAATATCCATTCCTCCTTATAGGATGACTCCTAAAAAGATTTAGGATCTCATGATACTATTGGAGTACATAGATGTTAAGGGTTTTATATGACCTAGAACATCTCCTTGGGGATCACATATGTTATTCTCCAAAAATGAAGACAAGTACCTTATGATTTATATGGACTACAGAAATCTAAATTTACTTAAGATCAAGAATTGGTATCCTATACCTGGCATAAATGAACTCTACAAATAGCTTTGAGGAGAGGGGGTCTTCATAGAGATTGATATAAGGTAAATCTATCAATAGGATAAATATAGGCCTTTGGATATAACTTTTTGTGTTAACTATATCCATTACTAGTATCTGGTAATATTTTTTGGTATTACGAATGTGTTTGCTATTTTCGTAAACTTGGTTAATTAGTTACCTAATATGTATATAGATTCATTTTTTGTGGTCTTCGTGAATAACATCTTGTTGAATTATCACTATCAAAATTTCCATTCTAAACTTGTTGAGATTATACTAAATACACTAAGATAGAAGCAACTAAATTCCAAGCTCACAAAATTCAACTTTTTTGTTGATAAAATTCACTCCTTAGGTCACATTATCTTAGAGATATGTGTATTTTTTGTTCCAATGAAGGTGAGAGATGTGGTATCTTGAGAGAATCCTAAGAAAATATTTGAAATATGAATATTATTAGGGTTGAATAAATATTATATGCACTTTATTCATGACTTTAAAATTCATTTCATCACCACTTACAAGATTGATAAATAAGGGTGTTATGTTTATGTGGTCAAAATCTTTTTAGAATGTCATATAGGAGTTGAAAGGAAAACAAAATTTAGTTCCAATACTGGCTATCTTTGACATTGGAAGAGGTTATAATATATAATTTGATGCATTAGGAATTGATACCTAATCCTTTCTAATGCTTGGAGAGGGACTCATAGTGTACAAGTCTCAAAAGATGAATCCTCATGAGAATAACTAACCAACACACAACCTCAATCTCATAGATATGGTTCATGCCTTACACTAATGAAGGAACTATTTATTGGGATAATGGTTAGTCATTTACATGAACTGTAAAAGTCCAAAATAAATTTCGAATCAATGTGAATTGAATCTTAGATAGAACAAATGACTATAATATATATAATCATTGGACTTTGGGAATGCTTATATGCTTTTGAAGAATAATGTAGTGGCTGATGATCAATGCTGGAAGACTCAGACATAAAAAATTCAAGAGGCCAATAATGAGTGGCATCTGAGGGGCCAATTTTTTGAGATGCATAGGATGTTCTAGAGTATCATATTCATCCTCTTTTAGCAGCATTTTCGGTGACATCTTCTCTTATAATGAGAGTAAAAATTATATAGATTTATGATCCCTAGGTCTTAGTCTTATGGGAGGGTGTCTCATGTGAGTACCCACCACCTAGTTGGGATATTAATGAGGATGAGATTCTTCACAATCATGGGAATGTCTGGGTGCCTATGGATGTATAGGAAGAATTAATGTGGGCGTCTCATACTTCTAATTGGGAAGTATATCCTGTACTTATGAAGATGTACCATAACATACACTACTATTATTTTTGTCTAAGTATGAAGATGAAGATTTATGGATTTATTAAATAATGTTCCACCTTTCAGTTGGTAAAGGTGGATCACCAGTTGACTACTAGAATTTTACAGCCTATGTTTCTTCTGAATTGGAAATGGGATGTTGTCACTATTGACATTGTGATGGGTTTATAAATATCCCATCGAGGTAGTGATGTTGTATGAGTGATATTTAATAGGTTTACCAAGGTATCTCACTTTATCCCTATTGGAGAGACCATTTCAATGGATGATATTATGAGCCATTACATATGATAGGTTATAAAATATCCTTATGTTTTTCATTCAATCACATCTGATAGGGACACTTGGCTTACATCACAATTTTGGTAGGGGTTATAGAATGAACTAGGTTCATATGTTCTTCGGAATAAAATATATCACCCTCAAATTGAAGGTTATTAAGATATTAAATTATGAGTGTTAGAGGACATTCTTATAGAATTAATCCTTGATTTTGAAGGTTCTTTGGAAAAACACCTACCTCACACTAATATTTATTACAAAAATAGATTTAATAAAAGTATTTAGATGGATCCATATGAATCCTTATATTTTAGGTCATGTTGTTAATCCCTATGTTGGTTAGAGGTAAGTGAGGTTGGTCTATTAGGTCCTTGTCTCATTTAGGAGACAACAAAGCATGAACAACTTATTATGAAGCGTATGAAAACATCTCATTCTAGGAAGAAGTCATATACCAATTATAACCACTAACCTTAGGATATTGAGGTGGGAAATCATTTTCTTCTTTGAGTTCCAGATATGTTGGGTCATATATGGATTCAAAGATAGGTGAAATTATCCCCTCATTATGTCAAGACTTTTGAGATCATGGGAAGAGTCATACTGATAGCCCATCAGTTAGACTTACTATAGAGGTACCGAGAGAAGAATGATGTATTCCATGTATCACTACTTTTAATCTATTATTCTAAATTGTCTCATTCTATTTATCATAATGATATTGAGTTTGAGGTTGTTTCTTCCTTTGGGGATAATCCTATTCATATCATTGATCTTATCACAAAGGCTCTCTGAGATAGGTCAGTTCTACTAGTTTAGATGATATGGAAATAAAACTGTGTATAAGATAAGACTTTTGAGTGAGAGGTCAATGTAAATTCTCAATGTAAATATCTTTTCTCAGATGATGTTGGACCACCCTTAAAAGGGAATCTCTGGGAAAATTTGTTTTAAAAAGTGGAGATTGTAATATTCATAATTTACATAGAAGTTAAACATCCTTTAATTATTAGTTTAAAACTTTCATTCTAGTCTAATAAAAGTTCTAAATAGGTTATAGATGGGTTTGAGAAAATCATGGGCTAGTTTGGAGCCTGAGCCTCTGGTTTCATAAGAAACAAATAGAGGGTCAATGTTGGTTCAAGGTTAGTAGTAATCATGATCTCAAGCATGTGGAACCAAAGAGAAGAATAATGGTTTTAAAAACTATATGAGGGAGGAATCATGGCCATAAAAAAATGTTATAGAATTATGGAAGAGGGTATCTACATTGTTTGCACATGATTATGAAAATTGTGTGCAATCCATGTATGGTCGGTTCTACTTAGGTAGTATGCCTGAATGGTTAGGTTCATGGATTAGAAACCATGTTCCTTATAAAAATGTGGGAAAATTTTGTTTTCCCTACCATATTTTAAGTTTCATATATCTTTTTATTCTCTCATGCATGCATAATACCTACTTCAATCGCTCAAGGTCCTCCTCCTTCTACAAGGTATTCTATGAGCTACCTCTTCCATCTGGCATCCATTTGTCATGTTGGATAGCCACTGATGAGAATATAAATCCCTATAATTATTTTATTTGTTTATCTTTCTCTCAAAAATGATACTCCCCGGTGGCCTAATATTCTCTATTCTCAGGGAAATTTTATATTTCACCAATTTATTACATTCTAGCTTTAATACAAAGATGATAATGCATGAGGATCCATCTACCAACATAATGTAGGTTGTCTAATATTATCCCTAAGGTATCATTTCTATATACCAAGTTTCATGATGAAAAAATTAAATACATTATACACATTTCCTGAAAATTATAAAATAACTTAATTTGAAATGATATCAATGATATAAATTACCTCTTATGCTCTTGTTGTTGTAGAAGGACGTTCTTGTCCACTAGTTCAACCCCTTGAGGGATTCTTATAAAATTCCATTGATCTTGGAATCTATTATGTGACCAACCCTCCCTCTTAGTGATGTTTTATTTAAAATTAAATTGAAATGAATTAATTTAATTAAATGGAAAGGAATGGTATGACCATGTCACATGTCTTTATATAAATAGTGTATTATGACCTTGGATGATTAAATGTTAAATAGTTGGAAGCTATATAATGGATTTTTTTAAATAATAACATATATAAAGGATGGTTATTATTATTATGTCTCACCCATTTATAATGGATATTGATACATGATTAAGTATAGTGTTGGAAAAGACACATCACACTCCCTTGAAGTCTGATATTGGGCATGACTTGTTGCATTATTTTTTGAAAGTTAGACATGATATTTAACATTACCATGGAGGTTGTTGGACATGATGTTTCATTATTACCATTGGGTTGATAGATATGATGACATCTATATCCCTAATCGAATGCATGGATCAGTTCCCTTATCTACATCATGAGACTCTTATGGTTATGTATAGACTCCTTGGGTATACCCCGGTTCTTGGCTAGTGTTATGTATATATTTACACATACTTATATTTATATATATATATATACTGATATATTGATATGGAGAAACATGTGCATAGGTATCTTGGCTTAGGTTGAAGTAGGTACAGTCATGCAGGTGTCCTCGATGAACCTGAGAATATTTGGTTACAATTTACATTAATGCTTCACATTATTATATCTAAACACTACCATTTTACCTAAATTTCCAATATGATAATAAAATCCATTGGGGTTGGCCTAATGAGTATACCCCACACCTTTTTCAAGTCACTGATTGGTACCTGAATAGACTTCTTGGTTGTAGGTAGGGACAAAGGCAAGGGTCTGGCTTTAGATGTGTGATTGTCTGTACTTGGATGGAGTATGGGAGCAGATGATTTTTTTTTCATGATTCTATAAGAAATAGCTTGGGCCTTTTGTTTTTTTGTATAGAATTTTTTATATGAATGTTTCTCTATATCCCATGTATTTCCCTTTTGTATGGTGTCATGATATGATACAAAATTTTGGTATTGCACTAGCGATCAATATATGGATGATTTACTTCTACTTTTACTATTTTTATCTATTATTAACCTTTGTGTTGCACTCTCACCACAGGACATAGTCTCCCCACAGACACATCATAGGCACTCAATGCTAGTCGGCAACATCTGGCTTACAAGGAGGCGAACTTGAGGCCATGTGGCCAACTTAGGAGTGAACTGGGTCCGAGAAGCTATAATAAAATACAATTTTATTACCTAACATTAAAATAAATGTGATTTATGTAAAATTTTAATATATATAAATGAACACACATGTACCTATATACAAACATACGTATAAATATACACATACATATGTACGCACACACATATGCATGAATATATATATATATATTTATTTATTTATAAGTGACTTATATAATATCCATATATATATATATATAGTACAATATTATTACAAATTATTTTTAAAAAATGTATATAAATAATATATATATAGTATATATATAATAGTATTTTATAGAATTAAAAATAAACATTATTTATGTAAAACAAATACACACACACAAACATATACATATATATATGTAAATATACACATAAATATATAAATATTAATATACACATATATACATGTAAATAAATACATACAAGAATACATACTAATATATATATATATAACTAATTTAACTAGTGATTTTTAAAAATAAGTATGTTAGCAATTATTAATTACAATTTAGAAAACAATTATAATTAATTGATATTTAATAATAACTAAATGATAATTAATAATATGTATAAATATAAAATATCATATATATAGTAGTAATTAATTAAATAATTATTAAATAGTGATATTTTTTTATGTATTTATATAAAAAATTCATGTATTTATATAATTAAGTATGCTTATATATAATTATAATATTTTTTATACATTTATATGTTAATATATTAAAATATATATGTATTTGTTTATAAATTAATATATATATATATATATATGTTAATATATGAATATATTTTATTTATACTAGTATATTAAAACATTAATATGTTGTATATATATA
The DNA here is from genome assembly GCA_963277665.1 of Viscum album. Taxonomy (NCBI): domain Eukaryota; kingdom Viridiplantae; phylum Streptophyta; class Magnoliopsida; order Santalales; family Viscaceae; genus Viscum; species Viscum album. Next base: position 59,278,275 of record OY728123.1, read on the forward strand.
TATGTATATATTTAAAATATTTTTCATTAATATATATATTAATTTCATATGTATGATAATATTATATATCAGACTTGTAGTGTAGAGATTTATTCGTCACCTATTATGCTTCCCACCACTGGATGATGTCTAAAAAAAGCATTTTCAATGGATTTTTAGCATTGTCAATGTAAGAGAGATATCAATAAAGTATTTTTAGGTTGTTTTTATTATATATGGGGGTGAGATATGCGTTTTTAAAAATGTTTACATGCATCTATGGGTTCTACTTAAATAAAAGAAGAAATTTTTTTTTTAGGTTCAATTTTAAAAAATACTAAAATTTGAATAAAAACATAGGGGTTTAGGTGTTGGTTGAGTGTGGATAGATGAACTATGTATATATTAAATGGGAATGATTATAAATGTTTATAAATGATGATAATTTACCAATACTCAATTTATCAACTTTTTTTTATGAAAGATAGATAATTACAGTAGTCGTGTTTATAAACACGGTTAACATAAAAAACACACCTAATTGTATTTTTTTAATATAATGTTGGGCTGAATTTTGTCTTATTAAAATAGTCTAGTGATGAGGGAATAAATAAATATATGTAGTGGAGAGTCTCTAAATAATTTTTCCCTAGACGCAGATGAGGTCCCTTATGTATGGTGACATGTGGCTTCCCCAACAAGCATGCATGGGGAGATCTGGAAGTCGCATTCCTCAAGATATATTATTCACCTAGGGCTCTCCTAGATATATCATTACATCCATTGTTATTATATATGGATTCATATGCTTAATAAAATATTAGGTTTCATTTCCTGATTATTCATCAGTAAACTACTAAATTTCAAGCCTCAGTGACCTGTAGGTATTCTTCAACCAATACCCATTCTTGAGTGGAAATGGGAAATACTTATAATAGGATTTATGATGATATTGGTGTTGGATTTGGTTCTCTATAACCAACTTCTTTGTACTTTATGATAACCTATTTTAACTGTTTTGAATATTAATAAAATCTTTATCACATCATGATTGTTCATCTTCGTAACGTAGTATGTGATAAGGTCCTAAGAGTTGTTGTCTCACTAAAAGGTCATAGAAGTTTAATGATTTGATGAGAACCCATAAGTGCCATGACAATATTCATAAATATATGTTCTATAGTCAGAATAAATCATTATATAGACAAAAAATATATATATTCTTTTAGGGTTAGAGACTCATAGGACATTGAGGATCCTTCTCATGGTATGCATCCATGGTAATTTCTAGTGAATGAAATTATAAGAATGAGACCATCCTGTAGGAAATCTACTTCTATATGTGCTAGTGGATGTTCCTATTTGTGGATATTAATATCGATATTTATACATTAATACTATTATTAATGAGTATTATAAGTTACATACATTGATGTATTGATGAAAACTGTGAAAAATATGTTTACGGTGAAGTAGGATATGTTGGGTGTGTCATGAGTAATATTTCATTAATAAATAATGTGATAAAGTATTTTTACCTTATTTTATTTAACAAAAGCTAATATCTTAGGACCTTTGATTCAAATGATATAGACTAAATAGATCCATGGCCATGGTGTTCTATAGGCATGTATGAATTTCAAAATTTTAAAGAAAGAGACATTAAGAACACATGTTGATGGAACCATTATGAAACTTGATTGACTAGAGATATCTTGATAAGGAGATTATTTTACATAGTTGTGTTTGTATGAGTTATTATGTCCTTGTGACATTAATTTATTTCTCTATGGGTGAATTGTTGTGTTTTTAGATTATAACATTGAAATTTAGGACACATCTCTAGATGCGATTGAGAAAGAGGCCTAGAGGTCCACACACTATGTGAATCTATAATCTAAATTAGATAATAATATTATTTAACAAGACTAAATCACATATTTTTCAAAAAATGATTTAATAATTATTCTCATTTTCTTGATCACATATATTCAATCAATAGTAATTTTAGAGAATATTTTATGAGAAATATATTTAATAAAATATTTATTTTCTAATTTTTGAATATAATATTTGTTTATTTATTGGTGAACAATATAGTGCTATTTTTTGTGAAATAAATAATCATTCTTCAAGGCCTGATAAATATTGTAGGGAAATGGTGGGACATTTTTAATGGTGCAGTGAGAAATATATGTATTGAATATTATCTGAATAAATAATATTTATTTTAATTCTCTATTTTAGCACCCATTAGGAAATAATAATAATAATAATAATAATTTTTTAGACACGGGTTTCCATATGGATTACATAAATAATAAAGAGCATGTGGGAAATTATTATTTTCTAACCCTAGAGGTATATAAACCAAATTATATTATTTTCTTAATATATCTAATTAATTTGTTGTGGATAATGAGATTCCAAGAGAATTATCTCAAATACATAGAGAGGTACCTCTCCAAGAATTCTATCAATAAAGGAGTGTGATACTCTTATACCACCACTCTCATTGCTATAAAGGTCAACGATAATCCTTCATCGAAGGTAGTCATAGATATATCAAAGATGAATTATTCAGGCATCCAGAGCTATCGTGATACCAACAAGAGATTCCTATGACAACATTCAGATGATCGTGGAACACATGTGGATCACCAATAGAGGGAATCAACCATTGGTTTCTACAACACAATTAAATTATAACATAGATACATTGGAAGAACCAATAATGAAGAAACTATTCTCAAAAGTTAATTATTTAATTACATAAATTAATTTTTAATAACATGTGATGATAATATGCTTTGGTTCCAACGTTTTTCTATTTTCTATATTCTTTGATTCAATTCAATTGATAATGATTTTTATAATTGGGTCAATTATGTATTAATCATCGATCATGAAAAAAATATGAGTTGGGCATGACCCATCCACCACTTCCACTACACCCGGAACCAACAACTAGTATTAGATGGGTCACAAAATTATTTATAATTACTTAAAGATTGTTGATTGAGTTAAAAATTTGTCATTATTTTTTAATTTCATTTTAATCATTCTTTAATACCAATTTTGAGAACTTATTTATTTCCCTTCATTTATAAAAAACATAATCAAATTAAATAATTTTATGAATGAAATAAATTTGAAGATCTCATCAGAAGGAGCCGAGGGTTCTGGTCAGACAACACAAAAGGTATATGTCATGTACCCATGTTTAGTGCACCCTAAATTAATTAGGAATTAATTAAATCCATGTACATTTGTAACACATGGTTAATTTAATTACACACCACATATTGACTAGGCTAGCTAGGAATATAGTAAGCTAGAGTACACACCATGTAAATTTCATACACGATGTGTAGTACTTTAGTCAAATATGGGATGTGTATCATCTTACCTGGACTACATGATAAGTGACCTTGTAACTTAGAGAAAACATTCCATGAAGTCCATTTTCATGAACCAACCCAACCATTCCCTCTATCAAATGCCCAAGATTGACTAAGATATGTCCTCTTGGGTGGTTCCTATCCCAAGGGATAGAAAATTGCTCCATACATCAATATAGAATCAATTATGAAATTTTTTTCCTAGAAAATATAGTTTATATAGTGAAAAATTATAATGAAATTCTGAATGACCCATCCATAAGTCAGACATCCATGTCCATGAATAAAATACACATAAATAAACAATCAGGAATAAATAGAATATAAAACTAATCGTCACCCAATGCTATCACTAATAAAGTTAAACATGTATAAAAGGTAGGAAGAACTAATTTACCAATGTCTTAAGAGAAACTAAATAAAATATATAAACCAGCTAACGTCCATTTGAATCTACGGGTCACAGTCCAAACTGAAACCAAACAATATCAAAGAGAAGCATGAGGTGTATACTAGAACTAGAAATTGAAATATAAATATAGGTGTTGGCATATATATTCCAAGTTGGCCACCACCTTCCTTACTATAAGCCTAACCATTAACCGTGGATCAATTTTCAAGCTACTTTGAACTATATATAAAAATAGTTTTTCATATGAAATTCCCTAAAACCAAATTTTCATATCAAAATAATTGTATTAATTTCCAATTTATCTATTAAATTAAAAAAATAACATTGATTGGAAAGGGTCCTTATGATTAATTTATATGTAACTTGTTTGTAAAATCATAATAATGATACATGTATCACTTTATAGGATACTATTTTTGAAATATTTATATGTATTTTAGATCATTGATTTTTATTAAAGTATAAGATACTAATTTATAAGAATTGGGTTCTTGAAAATAGTAGTAAACAACTATATTATTTAAATGAAATATTAAATTGATGAATTAGAAAATATAATACATGATGAAATAGTTTTCATGGGAATCTAGGTGATCAGGAGGAAAACTAGTACATTTATATACAACCACTAATTGAGAAATGACTGACACCAGATACCAAAACCCACCCTTACACTCGGTATTTCCTTCACTGTCCTGAAAAAGGGTAAAAATATAAGAGGATGAACATAATATCACTTAAGGACACTAGTTAGATAGTGAAGAAAATATAGTTCAACATGTGTACTTAGTTTTCCCACATAAATACCCCTATATTCCCAAGATAAATGAAATGGAGTTTATTTTTTCAATTACCCAATATAATTATAATTTGAAATTGATAATTAAAAAATAATCCCACTACTTCACCTCATAATACCCCTTAAAGAAAAAAACCCCATCACATAATCCATAAATATTAAAAATCTACTATACCATTCAGGAATAATCCTAATGTCACACATTAACTATCATTCCTTTTTTCCAGAATGTAAGAGGCATGCCTCAAAAGGGTTATCCCTTTCTAGAAATTTTTTCCAAAAGTTCCAATTGAGCCTAATATTTAAGAAATAATATATATCTCTAAAAACATATATTCACATATGTTTATGTATTTAATTTTATTTTTCAAATAATTAGATTATGACCTAATAGTTTTATAAATTAAAAAATTCTTTATTATAAATTTATTTGAACCGTTAAATAATTTATAAGGTTTGGAAATCCAAAAAACATAGTGTCAATGAATTCCAAAAATAAAAACTCTTTGTTTCTTATGAGAACAATATCAAAACACACATATTAATTTAATTTTTTTTATAAACACACATAATACTATAAGTAGATAATGTAAAGATAAATTTTTACAGAAATCCATTGAATGTTATAAAATTAATGGTTGGGTAAAGAATGAAGGAAACCGTGATTCATTGGTGGAAGGTATGATTTTTCAAAAATAAGGGGAGGGAGACCCAAAATTGACATCGCACACCGTAGAAATTGAGGTTAAGAGAATTCAGAACCCTAAACTACCATTGGGTTAAATTCAAATGTGAGAAACAACAAGGAGAGGAGAAAAATTAGAGGAAGAGGTGAGAATGAAGTGGAAAAATTATCTTGAATATAAGATCCCAAATCATAAAGGATTTTAGCATATTCATCAAGAAATAGAAGAGATCAGTGAAGGTTCACATTTTGTGGGAGGGGGTTTTTTTACCACGAAAGACAAAGAGAGAGTGTAGAGGGGATAAGGTTTGATTGGTGTTAAAGAAATAGAAGGTTGAAAGAGTAATTTTTCAAAAAAAAACTCTTTAATGAGCTAGGTGAATTTAATATTTTCCACCTAGTTTACCCAAAAATGCATTGAATGTGTTTGCTTTACTGATAACACTTAACAATCAAGATGGTTGATTCACACAATTGATGAAACCATGTTCCAACCATGAAAAATGGGTATGCTTAAATTACAGAAATATCTGCATGTGATTCGCATGGTTACATCAAACTGTGTGATGACCATGAAAATTTTCATTCCAATAATTTTATTTCATTTTTTTAATGATGGGTGTAAAACATAAAAAAATAACATAGAAAAATAAATTAATAAAATATTAATGAAATTAATGGTCAGGGTGTGACAATTCTTCCAACCATTAAACTTTTCCCCCCAGAAAATCATAGTTAGACATGTCGATCTAAGAGAAAAAGGTGGTTCAATATTTCTATGCATAAATCGATTCTTAAAACTATTAAACACCCTGAAATACAATAAAAATTTACCCATAATACTAAATAACATGAAACATATGATGATACCAATCCATTTCCTAGGGATTTCAGAGATTATATCCCCAAATCATTCATTATACTATTACTACAAGGATTTGGAATACACAAAGTGCCCAACCTCATCACTCGAGAAGTAAATGAAAGAGTTTATGAAAAAATATACAAAGGAATAAATGGTTAGTGGAACTTGAAACCAATCAAGGAATGATTCAGTTAAGAGAATAAAATATAAGAATAAGGTGCATGACAAAACAATAACAACTATAGTGTTATCCTAACCATATTTATAATTTCACTAGGTTTTTGATTCTTTATAAGCAACCAATCAATCCAAAACCAAAATTTTAGACTCAAATAGAATTAGGATGACCAAAAACATACCTAATGAAAAGGATCCACTCCCCTTATCACCCAATTATAAGTTCTAGAGGACTCAGATAACAGGTTCACTAAGAAACATATCCCCAAATAGCAAGAAAACATCAAGAGAAAGAGGATATCATATATTGGAAATATAATAAGGGGTAAGGTGCAAAAGTAATTAAAATGTTTCTTTTCACATAAAGGTAAACATTCAAATACATGACATGGTGGAATAGGAATGTCTCCCAACAACCGCACTCTAAGTATGGGTTGGATCAAAATCTAAGAGGACCACCCTCTCACATTCCATGAAAAATAGTTAGAAAAGAACAAAAAAATGTATTAACTTTATATAACCTCTCACAACCTTACTGGGAGGATTAAGTGAAACAAAAAAAGATCAAATTTTTTCCCAAACTCGAATCACGTATAATCAAATGAAAATTATAAACCAATTTATATATTTTGAATCCGTACACCCAATTTTCTAAATTCATAAAATCCTTATCAAACTTTTCATAAGTTTTTAAAATATGACCACACAAACAAAATATCACCCTCCTATAAAACCAAACATGATTTAAAAAATATCTCTTTAAATTCATTCAAAATATACATGTTTTCACAATAATTGAAATCATTTTTTCATTGGAAACCATTTTGAGTCTTCAGATATTCATTGTTGAATATATTTTTGTTTTTTTAAATAACATTCTATTTAAATTTCACATTGAAAACCCATTTATATAATTTTAAAACTGACATACATTATTTCAAAACTTCCATTTTCCACTTTAAATCCCCATAAAAATAAAATTAAAAGAATTGATACATTATATGGTCCTCATTAATTCCTCATAATAGAATTTAAACACATATCAGAATAATTTTAAAACCTAAATTGAGATAAAATATTAAAGTTCTGAGGGATATTCGTTATAAAAATTTTTACCACATGGGTTGATTGGCTCGTGTCATGTGAGTGATAACCATGGGAAAATTCAAGACCCCTGAAAATGGGCTACGTATGGTCTTTCTAGCCATATGAGCCAACTCTTTTCATTTAGTTCTATTTTATTTTCACCCCTGAACAATTTTAAAATACAAAAGAAACCCATAAAACATTTATAACATCTAAAATATAATAAATTTGAATAAAATAAATCCTAGAAATAACTAATAGAGATCAAAAATCAAGACTCACAACCTGACATCCCTTGTTAACTCAAAGTTCCAAATGGAAAAGAGTTCATAATGCTTTTACCGTATACCTTTACAGTTCACACATTCTTATCACCAATATTATATTAAATAAAAAATATCAAAGGTAGCTCCTTTGATTCCATTTTTTCAGGAACCAACCCAAGCCTTCCCTCCATCAGATTCCCAAGATGGCTGAGACATGAAATGAAGGGTGTTCCATATCCCAAAGTGCCGAAAACTAGCGTCATGCATCAAGATGGACTCAGTTGGGAACAATTTCACCCATAAAATAGATTTTATGAAGTGGAAAATTCTAATGAAAGTTTTTAATGACACATCTGTAAGTAAGACGTCCATTCTAGTGAAAAAAAATAAACATAAATTTACAATTAATAAAAAACATAACATAAAACCGATCTATGCACAAAAGAAATCACTAGTAAAGTAAATAAATTAAAAAAGGTAGTAAGACATAGTTTGACAATGTTATAAGATAAACTATATAAAATAAATGAACAATATAATCTCCATGTGACTATATGGACCACCATCCAAACTCCAAAAAAAATTCTAAAATAAATAGGAGGTGAATTATAGTAACTCAATATTTTCTGAAATTTTTTTTAAAATAATATGATCTTTTCATATTTTTCATTTTATACAACACTGAAAATAGTTTTTATATTAAATAACTAATTAAAACAGCCCTTTTAAATGTCACTGACTTGGATTGTACTACATGCAACACCGACTTGGCATATGTTCCATGCAAAACTAAGTTTCTATGAGGCATCTTTTTATTGTTATAATTATTTAATTGAGATAATTATTACCTATACATTAAAAATAATAATATGAATAGTAATAACTACTGTTAAAATAATTTTTATACTGTTTCTATATAAATAAAACATAGTAATAATGAAATATATAATTTTTAGTAAAGTCCCAATATGTTTAAAAATTCTATTTTCTCAAATGAACTACTTTTAAAGTCATTCATTGAAAAATAATAAAATTAATTCTAAAAACATATAGAAATTTAATTTTATGAAAGAAACATCATTTTTTAATTTATATTTTCTAAATTATCTTAGGGTGAATTTATAGAATTTCTCTAAGAAACATTATTTTTTGGATGAATAGTGAAAAATATGGAATTTTATTTCAAAACTGGTTTTTCATTTAATTTATTTATAATGTTAAATTATATTTTAATAAGGATTAAAAGTTTAATCAGATAATATTTTTATAAAGAAACCCGTTTTGTATCATTATAATCAATTTAACAATGAAATTGAATATAAAAACATTGAATTTTTTTGAACATTTTTACTTTAAAAAAACATGCATTGTTGACCCTGGTGTGGGATTAAATTTAAATTAATTTCTACCACTTATATTATTTTAATTTATAAAAATGGATTCCATATTAGGAATCAGAAAGATATATAATTTATAATAAATTCAACTAATTCTTTTACCAATAATATTAGTGATATTAATTAAAATTAATTAGAATGATTATGGTACAATTAAGCTCAATAAGGGAGTAAACATTAATCATAGGGACCAAATGAACAATACTTTTATCCAACAGACAATTTTTGTATATATTTTGAACCTATCCAAAATTTTCTCTTATTATTCCCATTATTGGATCCACTTTACATGGGAAAAACGTGGGTGGATTTCCAAAATTTACAAGAGTGTAACTCCCCCTCCACTATAAAAAGGCATCCTATCCTACCACTTCCTCACACCTCTCAAGACACTTTGGATCAAACAATATCTTCCAAAATAGCTCCTTAAATACACTCCCTTAATCATAAAATCATCCCCTTGTGTAGAAGTAAATCCAAGGAATCCCTTTAGTGAAAACTAAAAGGAGTTACCAAAATAAGAGGTAACATTCTTCCTTGAGTTCTTTTATATTATTTAAATTCTCCACCACTAAAATATTATTATTATTACATGCATGTATAAATAAAATATTATCAAAAATATACTATTACAATTTTATTCTATTTGTTTTAACTGCACATTTACACACATCTATCTATTGGGCAACGAACATACTCTTTATGTGTACGGAAAGCTACTGCCTCACAAAATAATGATTGTTCATTCTTCATTCACAACATATCATGGTGGGAATTATGATGGAAAATAGTTTTAAATATGATATATATTATATTAATTGTTTTTTAATCTTATTTAATTATTTTACAAGACATATATTTATACTTTTCATTTTGCGTAAATACAATAATTTAGTCTGAGGAAGTGTAGACTACCCCCCCTCAATGTGGTGAGATTCGTTCACAAACTACAAGGAATGTATTAATGATGGGTTTAGTGAAATTATATGATATATATGATATAATAATTCTACTGGAAAAATTATGTAACACCCATCATCTTTAAATAAATTATTTTATTAATTTTCTGGGTATTGAGTAGTTTGGGTAGAAGCCTGACTTAAATTTTTCTGATTTCCTATCTAAAAATGCATGTTTTGGCCATGACAGCATCCAGAAAACCATTGTTGAAGCCACGTGGCCTTGTCTGAGTCACCACATGACCTCGCCCGGTTTACCGCATGGTCTGATCGGTGTTCAAGTAAGGCATATAAAGTGTAATGAATAATGAAATGGAAATAAAATAAAAATAATAAGTTTTCATAAAATTTATGAAATTTCCTTAATGAAAATAATAATATTATTATTTGAGAATATTATTATTATTATTATTATTTGTGTTAAGAATTTTTGAAAAATTAATTAAGTCATTGTTAATATTACAGTAATAATTATTATTGTTAATACTAAATTAATTTAATATCTTTTTTTGGCTTAAAAATTTTCTGTTGAGGTGCAAGATGATTTTGGGTTGAATTTGGTGTTTTTTTCATTAAACGAGTTCTTCTTTAGGGGTGAGATAGCATGCAATTCACAAGAGAAGTATAATTGTGAAGCCATGTGGCTTTTCCTGCGCTTTTGTGTGACCCGCCCGTTGATCAATTAATCAAAAAAAAATGAATCAATAATAATGAAATTAAATTAAATGTGTGTATAAATAAAAATAAAAATAAAATGAGAAATATTTGTTAATTATTTAATAAACAATCTATTTAATGATAGTAATAATATTATTATATTTTGGGATATTATTATAATTATTGGTTTTGTTTTTTGTTTTTTTTAAGTTTCTTATTTTTTTTTTATTTTTTTTCTCCACCTCACCTTCTCCCCCTCCCCCTGGTATATCACAAGAGATATTCCACCAACCCTAAATGCCATATTTTTCTCCTCCCTCCCAGTCGGACATCTCACATCGCTGCACCCCATGGCTACCGGCTCTCCTCCTCCTCTCTCGCATCATTGCCCCTCCAAGCTAGCCCTTCATGCCATCACCCCTATCTTGGCCTGCCCTCCATGTGCTCACACCCTCCCGGCCAGCCTGCTCCTCGACCCCCCTTCCTACGAGACCCAATCCGGTGCGAGTCCCCTTGCCGGCATGGCCCGGTTCCAGCACGACTACCTGACAGGCCTCTCCTACTATCCATAGACTGGTCCAACACGCCCCCTTGCTGGACGACACCACTCCGGATCCCCCATCTTGTCCCAACAAGTATCCTTGTGGCTGAAGCCCTACCCGCAGCTTCCCTTTAGGCACAACCTCCCTTCACCGATGAAGCTCTGGCGCAACACCCCTACTAGACGACCTTCTCTCCAGAACGCAACTCCCCATTCAGTTACGTTCATTATTATTCTTTTTATTTTTATTCCATCAGGCAGGTATAAGGTTCATTAGGGGTTATTGTTTAATCTCTATTTTCTTTTAATTCTTATTTAGGGTCCAATTCAATTCACGTGTGGTGCGTATTAGGTGCGTTTGGAGTTTCACAACCATGTTTGGAATTTTCGACAATGAGGTAGGTGGTTCTATGCCTTTCCACCCTTTAGATAATTTATTTTTTTTAGTTAATTATAATATGTTCTATTTTTTAATTACATGGAACAAACTATGTTTAAAAATGTTTTTTCATACTCCTAGGATGAAATTGGATTTCTTAAATAAAATAGTCATGTCGTTTATATGTGTGTTATTTTATAAATGCTTGGTATTATTTAATGAATTATTTTGGGTGGTGTGAAATGTTTTTGGAAATATTTTTATATGAAAATATAATGGAATTTGGGTCTCCTTTTAGAAAGGGTCTTGTTTTTAATGTGAGTTTTGATTTGAGAATTCTTGGAAGTGTTCACTTAAATATTTTTGGTGTGCAAAAGATGTTTTGGTAGTAATTTAATGTGTTTCTCTATTAGAAATTATTATTTTTAAATAAATTGTTGTGTGTGTTGGGAAAAGTGATGTTTTGTTGTATAAAAATGTTTTATATATTGGTTTTTAGCTGGAAACATTGTTGGAAGGGGTTTTGGGTTAAATTGGTTGGTGCAAAAACCATTTTGAAGGTCTTTGTGGTGTGTGTATATTTGTGTGGCGATTTTTAGAGGAAAATGAAGCACTTTGGGTGTGTTTTTTTGTTGTTCACTTTTGAAATTTAATTACAAATTATTGAATAATGGAAAACATGTTTTGATGTGGTTACCTTGTGTATTTGGTTTTAATGTGACGTTTCTAAGGGGAGGCAAGTGAATCGAAAATGGATTTCCAACTTGTGATTGGGTAAGCTTATTTGTGTCAGCCATTTTTGTATTATTTGAATAATTTTTTCTATGTTGTGCAAATTGTTTATGTTTATTTTGAGTGTTACCAAATGGGGATTTTTGGAATTACTAAGTAATGAAAAATATATTTTGGAAAGGTATTTTGGTGTGCGTGTCTTTTTGAAATGTTTTTTGGTTATGCAAGTGGTGGATTTTTTGTGTAATGTCTGGTTTGGTTTGTGATATGAGAAAAAAATATACTATTTAAATGTGAAACATGATTGAGCACATGGGGAAAACCATGGGTATCTAGGTGGGAGGACTAGAACTATTGTGCTTTTGATCCGGAGGGGCATCATCCCTATTTCACTTAGCTAGATTGACGATTGGAACACTAACTAAACATATAAATTACTAAGGGTTGTGGTTTCTAAGACACTTTTACTAAGGATTGTAGTTTCTAAGACACTTTTATTTAGGGTTGTGGTTTCTAATCCATGTTTCAATAAGACATAAGGTTCTCGGGTCCCAATCAATCTAGATAAACTTCAGGGTAATCACCCATAGTGCTCTACCATCCATGACATGGTGCCTTCTGTTGGCATATGGAGGATCACTTGTGTGTGTCTGTGTGTGTGAGTATGTGTGTGTGTTCCCTTAATGGATTTTTTTCTCTTCCTCTTTAAAATAGTTCTTGTGAAATAGTTTTTCTTAGTGTTTTTTATCTTTTTTATGTAAATGTTTTCTTTAAAAGTGTTTTGAAAGTATAATTTTGAATAAGGACATTAAATTATCTCTTGGATGTTGTGGCATGGAATCTTTTCATTTGGTGTTATCCTACTGTGCCTTTGGATCACACCCTATATACACCCATCGTTGTATGTAGACCTTGTTTCTTGTGTATTCCAAGTTGTGACATCATGGTCAATGATGGAGGGTCGGGTTGTGGATAGTCTTCTCTTGCAGGTTGATGTTTGTAGCTTGTGGTTGTCACAAAACTCTTTTTGATTGGAGGCTTGAGTTAGAGTTTTAGTTACTTTTGTTGTCGTCACTTTTTGGATTTTGGATCCTGTTGTGAACAATTATATTTGATTTTTGTTTAAGGTCATGTTTGGTCGTCTATTTTTAGTATTAGTTTATTTATCTTGTCAGCTTTTTTATGTTTACTACTTCGGGTAAATTGTTCCCATGGGTTAGTTTTGATTCCCAAGAACTTTTGCCAGCCCGTGGGGATCGGGAATTCCCTTCGGGCCTTGTCGCGAATCGGGTTAGGCACCGGTTTGGATGGCCACCCAGCCTGGTTCATGAAAAAACGGTATCAGAGGAGGTTTTCTCTCTTGGTTCCTGATCTTTGGGGATAGATTCAAGGTACACAACTATTAAAGGTGTTATAACTCGAAGTTCTAGCTACGAGTAAGGTGCCTGGACAGCACACCTCGCAGCGGGACTCGAGTTACCGAGATAAGTTGAGATTTGTTTTAGTATGTGCTCTATATGGTTAATCATATTTAGTGGAAATGAAATGGGGGTAGGGTCAGTGGTCCCAGTGAGCTCGTAGGGTCTGGAAAGCCATGTGGAGCTGGGGACGCTTCCCTAGAATACTCTCTATGGTAGTGGCGTGATTGGAATATGGATGCTAACCAAATGTCCCAGTCATCCACTGACACTGGTCTCATCTTGCATTGTTACTCGTCTCTTTGTTTTATAATCCTAGAAATATGGTTTTTAAGTAAAAATGATTTGGTCTTGAAAAAATATTTTGAAATAAAGCCCTCTAAAAATAAAATGAGGTGTAAGGTTTGAAAAGTGTGGGTAGAATGTTTGGTTTTGAAAAATGGAACGGTCTGGTTTTGATCCTTGCTGCTCTCATGGGAAACCAAATTCATGGGTATATATGAGAAGAGAAATGGTTAATTGTATGATTGGATGAGTACCTGGATAGACATGAGGTTGGTGTTGGTGTGGGACGGAAACATGCTTTTGTGCGACCCATGGGACACCATTGGTGTTTTTGCAACCCAAAAGCTTTGTTTATTTTCAAAAAGTTTTGTTAAATGAAAATTTGGTCTTTATGTGGTGTGTCCTTGTATTTTGGAAGTGTTGGATGTGAGGCATTTCGAGTCAAGAATCCTTTTTGACTAATTTGTGTCTTGAGTTTTAATTTTTATTGGTAAGTTGGTGTGTAAGCATGGGGTTAGTGAATTATTTTGAAAAGTGTTTCGGGTAGCCCTTGTAGTGATTTCCCTTACACGTTTAGGGTTCTCTTGTGGTATTTCTTAGACATCGGACCAGTTTTATTTTGTCTACAATTTTCTTTATTGACTAGTGCACAACCCCATAATGCATTAACATGTGATTGAAGGGTGGCCATAGGTAATTCTCCATTGGCCAACCCTCTAGTTTATTAAAGTGATGACTCTCCCTTTTTAGTGATGGTGCTAAGTTAGTCTATTATCCTTTTCGGTTAAGTGGATCCTCTCGCAGTGGGATAGGAAGCACAAGAGGAGTTGAATAGAGCATTGGTCTCGTTGAGTTGTCTTAGTCGTCATGTATGAAGTTTGACAATATTGCTTCTGAAGGACCCCCTTGAAATGGTGAAAGGAATTCCAGCAGGGAAGGGTGAAGGTGGTCAGAGTTAACAGTGCCGACTGATGTCTTGAAAGGATTGTTGGGCTTTCATCGACCGCAAGGGTCATGTTTGGTGACGTCTTAGAGTGTGAGTTCTCTTTGTAGAGCAAGGGTGGATTTTGTTGGATCCTTCAAGAATCTATGTTTTCAAAGGAGTTTGTTCTCATGGGGAGTGTTTGTCGTACATCTTTCCTTCTTATGTTTCATGGTTAAGGTGAAGAGGTGATGTGTGTGAATCATTTAAATCTATGTTCTTGTGGATGTTCCATGAGAGAGTAGTTTTATGTCATGGCATGTTGTGTTTGTTGTTGTTGTCTCGATTGCGGTGTGGTTGTGTGTGACACCAAAGGTAGAATCTCCGTTCACGAGTCTTCAATGCCCGACTGTGAGGCAGGAGAGGCTTCAAACATGAAGACTCAGACCATAGGCCTCATATTGAAGCTAGCACATTTTCAGGAAACCTGAGAGTGTATGGGACCCCAACCTTATTTTTGTCATCGGTGTTGGACTTGATGACTGTTTAAATAGTTTCCTATAGTTGTTCCATTCCAAATGACCCTTCTGGGTGTGTGAGGTTTCCTGTGGCTATTAGGAGGCATAGTCACCTCATACCTTAACGTCCTGGTGGATTCACCCCACTGGATGTAATCTATTTTATTATTCCTTATGAGGTCTATTGGTTAGATCGGTCTCAAAGTTGAATAGTGCTCATCATGGGGTGTGGAGATGTTGTATTATATTCAGACATGGTTTTGATGCCCGATAGTTGGGCCTTTCCATCCCCACCCATTGTGGTGGGGTGCTTGGTCACCGTCGGGATATTTTACTGGTTTTGAATCTTTTGTCAGCTCTAATGGTGGGGAGACCCGTGATAGGTCTCGCTCAAATGTCTCTGGAATGAATCAGTGTTGGCCGTCTTCATAACGATGGGGAGTATGCTTGGGCCTCCCCGTGTTGGTTTTCCAGTATCGTCTTGGGCGTTGGTTGATTCTTAATGGTGGGGATCCACTTCAGGATTCGCCCTGATGGCCTTTTGGTTATGTTCCTTTCCCTGATCAATCAACTGGAGGTGTTCTAGCTCTTTGGGGTGGGTAATACATATCATAAAGTCTTTTTATGAGTTTCTTGAGTTTTTCATTTTAGTCACCTTCTCTGAGCACGATGTGTTTTCCTCTTTCTTCTAGTTTTCATAGGGATCCTCTTGAACCTTAAGGGGGTGCCGTTTCCTAATTTTGGTCTCAGCCTTAGTTTTGGCTTTTCGGGGATGAAAGGCTTTAGAGTGGGGATAATTTGAACACCTATCATATTTAAATAAATGATTTTATTAATTTTATGGGTATTGGGAAGTTTGGGTTGAAGGCCGACTTAAATTTCTTTGATTTCCTATCTAAAAATGCATGTTTTGGCCTTGACAGCATCCATCGCACTGCGGTCGAAGTCGTGCGGCCTCGTCTGAGTCACCGTGCAACCTCGCTAAGTTAATCGCATGGTCTGCTCGGTGTTCAAGGCAAGAATATAAAGTGTAATGAATAACGAAATGGAAATAAAATAAAAAGAAGATGTTTTCATAAATTTTTTGAAATTTCCATAATGAAAATAATAATAATATTGTTTGATAATAATAATTATATTATTAATAGTGTTAAGAAAATAAAAAAATTAATCATGTCATTATTAATATTTCAAAAGTAATTATTATTGTTAATAATAAATTAAGTTAATAACTTCTATTTTATTTTATTTTTCTTCGATATTTTCCATCAAGGTGCGAGCTGAGTTTTGGTCAAATTTGGTGTTTTTTTCATAAAATGAGTTCTACTTTCGGGGTGAGACAACATGCAATGCACGGGCGAAGCATAATTGTGAAGTCGTGCGACTTCACTTGCGCTATCGTGTGACCTACCCACTGTTCAGTTAACCAAATAAAATGAATCAATAATAATGAAGTAAAATTAAATGTTCAGATAGGTAAAAATAAAAATAAAATGAGAAAGATTTGTTTATTATTTAATAAAAATTGTTTTTAATGATAGTAATAATATTATTATATTTGGGGATATTATTATTATTATTATTATTATTTGTTTGGATTTTAGTTTTTTTAGGTTTCTTTTTTTTTATTTTTTTCTCTCCCTCAACTTCTCTCCCTCCCCCCAAGCATATCGTGTGAGGCATTCCCCCAACCCTAAATTCCATTTTTTCTCCTCCCTCCTGGTCGGACATCTCGCATCGCTGCACCCCATGGCTGTCGGCTCTCCTCCTCCTCACTCGCGTCATCGCCCCTCTGATTCAGCCCATCACGTCTTCACCCCCTACCCCGGCCTGTCCTCCATTCCATCTCCCCCTCCGGCAAGCTTGATCCTCTACCCACCCTTCTAGAGGGACCTAAGACGTTGTGAGTCCCCCTTCCAGTGTGTTCCGGTTCCGGCACTGCTACCCGATGAGCCTCTCCTGATGTATGCGGACCAGTCCGGTGAGCCCCCTCCCTAGATGACACCACTCCAGCTCCCCCATCTTTTCCCAACCTGTATCCTTATGGGTGAAGCCCTACCTATAGCTTACTTTCGAGCACAACCTCCCTTTTCCTATGAAGCTTCAACGCATCACCCCTACTAGCTGACTTTCTCTCTAGAATGAAACTCCCCATTCAGTTATGTTATTTATTATTCTTTTGAGTTTTATTCCTTCCGGTGGGTATATAGATCATTAGGGGTCATTGTTTAATCTCTATTTTCTTTGAATTATTATTTAGGGTCCAATTCAGTTCATGTTTGGTGTGTATTTGTTACGATTGGAGTTTCGCAACCAGGTATGGATTTTTCGACATCGAGGTAGGTGTTTCTATGCCTTTGCGTCCTTTAGATAATTTATTTTGTTTGTTTAGTTAATTATAATATGTTCTAGGTTTTAATCACATGGCGCAAACTATGTTTATAAATATTTTTGGGCACTCATAAGATGAAATTGGATTTCTTGAATAAAATAGTCTTGTAGTTTATATGTGTGTTGTTGTATAAATTCTTGGTAGTGTTTAATTAATTGTTTGGGGTGGTGTGAATTTTTTTTGGAAATATTTTTGATATTATCATATGATGGAATTTGGGTATCCTTTTAGAACAGTCATTTTTTTCATGTGAGTCTTCATTTGAGAATTCATGGAAGTTTTCAATTAATTATTTTTGGTGTGAAAAGGATGTTTTGGTAGAAATTTAATGTGTGTATCTGTTAGAAATGAATTTTTCTTTGAAATAAATTGTGTTGTGTGTTAGGAAAAGGGATGTGTTGTTTTATAAAAATGTTTTATATATTGGTTTAAGTGAGAAACGTGGTTAAAAGGGTTTCAAGGGTTATTTTGTTGGTGAGAAATGCATTTTCAAGGTCTGTGTGGTGTGAGTATATTTAAATGGATATTTTCATAGGAAAATGAAGCACTTTGGGTGTGTTTCTTTGTTGTTAAATTTTGAAATTTAATTACATATTTTTGAATAATGGAAAAAATGTTTTGATGTGGCTACCTTGGTATTTGGTTTTAATGTAATGTTGTTATGTGGTGGCAAGTGATTTGAAAATTGATTTCTTACTTGTTATTGGGTATGTTTATTTTTGTCAGCCGCTGTTGGGTTATTTGACTAATGTTTTCTAAGTTGTGCGAATTTTTTATGTTATTCATTGAGTGTTGGTAGATGAGGATTTGTGAAATGAATAAGGACAAATATATTTTGGAAAGGTATTTTGGTGTGCGTGTCATTTTGAAATGTTGTTTGGGTATGCAATTGGTGTATTTTTTGTGTAATGTCTAGTTTGGTCTGTGATATGAGAAAGCAATATACAATGTGAATGTGAAACTTGATTGAGCACAATAGGAAAACCTTGGGTATTTAGGTGGGCGGAATAGAACTAGTGTTCTAGTGATCCGGAGGGGTATCATCTATGTTTCACTTTGCTAGATTGACGATTGAAACAATAAATAAACATATAAATTATTAAGGGTTGTGGTTTCTAAGGCACTATTACTGAGGATTTGGGTTTCTAAGCCACGTTTATTGAGGTTCGTGGTTTCTAATCCACGTTTCACCGAGACACGAGGTTCTAGGGTCCCACTCGATCTAGATGAACTTTAGGGTATTTACCCATAGTGCTACACCATCCATGATGTGGTGCCTTCCGTCGGTATATGGAGGATCACTTGTGTGTGTATGTGTGTGTGAGTATGTGTGTGTGTGTTCCCTTAATGATTTTTTCTCTTCCTCTTTAAAATAGTGCTTGTGAAATGGGTTTTCTTAGTGTTTTATTTTAGCATTTAGCTGTAAATGTTCTCTTTAAAAGTTTTTTGAAAGTATAATTTTGAATAAGCACATTTAATTATCTCTTGGATGCTATGGAATGGAATATTTTCATTTGCTGGTATCCTACTAGACCTTTGGATCAGACCCTACATAGACCCTTCAGTGTATGTAGACTTTGTTTATTGTGTATTCCCAGCTGTGACATCGTTCTCACCGATGGAGGGTCGGGTTGTGGATGGTCCTCTCATGCAAGTTGGTGTTTGTATCCTGTGGTTGTTTTACCTCTATTGTTGATTGGAGGATTTAGTTAGAGTTTTAGTTTCTCTTATTTTCGTTACCTTTTGGATGTTGGATCATGTTGTAAACCTTTAATTTTGATTTTTGTTTAAGGTCTTGTTTTGTTGTCTATTTTTAGTTTTAGTTTATTTATCTTGTTAATTTTTTTTTGTGTTTACTACTTCAGGTAAATCATTCCCATGGGTTAGTTTTGATACTCGAGTACTTGTACCAGCCTGTGGGGACCAGGAACGCCCTTCAGGCCATGTTGTAGACCGGGTCAGGCACCAGGTCAGATGGAGACCGAGCTTGGTTCGTGAAAAATTATATATATATATATATATACATAAACATATATTTCATTTACCTTCTTTCTTTATTTATTAATATTAAACGGAAACCACATTTATGCGTACATACGACCTACTATCTCGATGAACGTGTATTTCATTTCATAAATCTATATTATATAGATTATTATATTAAAAATATACTAAAGACACATGACACACATGATAAACGTGGTTTCCGTTTATCATGATATAATAAATACACATGATATTTATATCAATAATTACATTATTTAAAATATTATATAAGTATAAGGACCAAAGACATAATGAATTAAGATACATGTGGAGAATAAAGTTGATATTACCCGATGTGAAACCTTAACATAGAATTATTTATAAGTGGGTAATATAAATTCACAATCAACACATATAAGTTATTAGATATAAGAATATGGTATTATGATAGATTTATAACAAACTTATAATTATTATACATGAGGATTGTATGAGTATGATGAGAGTCAAGACACAAGGCGAGAGGATTTCATCTCACCCTTTTATTTCTGTGAGGCACATTCCATGATCACCACTATTTCCTTTTGTGTGATATATATACTAACCATGGATTTATTATATGATTATTATTATAAAATTTATGGGTCATAACATATCCATTATATTATTATCCATTCTTGGGGTTTATTTTTCAAATGTTACCAAATCGGTAAGATAGTTTTGTCTCAATTTACCTTCTTTGAGACACATGCCATGTTATGAACCTATATTTTTTATGAGGTGTACATACATCATTTGAAATGATATATCATGAATCAATTTATTTTAATGATATTTTAATCATAAAGTAATTTCACTTTCTTAAATGGGTAGTATTTTTCAAATTTAATAAGTGATAAGTGTTTATTGAAACTATCTCATAGATTTTAGAGATTATTTATTATTATGCTTCTTTTGTTAAAATCTTATAATCAATATTTCAAGATCGTTCATGATTTTTATTATTATATAGTTATTCATGAATACTCATTTATTTTTACCATTTTCTACTCATTGTTACATAGGATAGTTAAGAATGTTTTTTATGAAATCCCATCATTACCCTCTTTTTGGTGAAAAATCTGTGCTCTATCAAAGCCATATTTTCTAAATAGGGTTTCTAAGAATATTTTACTATTATACTATATTATTTAAAATCATTTTCAATTTTTTTCTTTTACTAATGTTTTCAAAGTAATATTTTTTTCTCTTTTAGAACAAGGAATTTTTTAACCTTTTACCGTGAAAATGGAATGTTTTTACCTCGTATGGAATATACAGATTTACCCACTTTCATTTCTATGACGCTTCCTATTAAAGTTTAAAAGGGTAATTTTTAACATTTTTTTAAAAAATATTTTTAAAATATTTTGTTTAAAAATGGTTTTATGATTTCATTATAAGTATTCAAATTATTTTAAAAATATTTTTAATATTATTTTATATGTTTTTAAAGAATTTTTTTTCAAAATTTTTTCAAATATTCCTCTATAAGTTGTCATGGAATTTATTTTTTCAAAATATTCTCAAGATTAATTTATAAATTTTCATAGAAAATTGTTTACGAAAGGTTTTCAATCTTCTTTTATATGTTTTTCAGGGAAAATATATTTCAAAACGTTTTCGAGATTCATTTATATGTTTTCACAGGAAATGAATTTAAAAATTAATTCAATCCTTATTTTTATGTTTTCAATGTATTTTCAACAAAATGGGTTTCAAAACATTTTCAATCTCCGTTTATATGTTTTTAAGATATATGGTTTTTAAGATTTTATGAAGATCTATTTATATTCTTTCTATGAAAAATGTTTCAATTTTTTTTTAAAATCCATATTTATAAGATCTCAAGTTGATTTTCAGTTAAATGGTTTTCAAAAGGATTTTATGTTTTAAGGAGAATTGTTTAAAGATGTGAGGATATTTTTCTCATGAAATGTTTCAAAAATATATTTCCATGTTATTTCTAATCTAAGATGAAATATGTTGATGTTACTCATTCCCTTCTAGGAAATTATCCAAAGGATCAATTCATATTTTTTTCTTGAATTGTTTATGTTTTGATTGAATAATTATTATGGAACCCGTTTTTATTCCATGGGTAAAATGATTTTGGTACCAACTTTGTTTCACTAGTTATGATTTTGATTAAAATATTATGAAACTTGTATCTTTGTCTATAGGTTAGGTTATGATTACATGTTTATGATACCCATTTTTTTCATGGGTTATGATATTATTTCTAATGGTCTTGTGTAACAAGTATGTTTGATTTAATTATGAGATTTTTTTGACCTATATATTCTTCCAATGAATTGGGTAAATATTTGTATCTCATGAGATAAAAATGTTTGGAATGATAAATGAACTTTTTTTAGTATTATATTATTGGAATGAGGATTCAACTTATTTCCGTAATACATTGATGGAACGGTCTGTGAACTTGGTTCGGTAAAAAAATTTATACACTAATATGGCCTTGGCAGTGATGCCTTTACTACTATGGAAATCATTATATATTTTTATGTGTCTACCAAAATTACATGTTTTATTCCTATATAATTATTTCATGGATTTTATTTAATTTCTTATGATTCATGTCTTATAAAATACTATTCTTTATGAAATGACTCTTGTTTTTATTCTTTGATATATAGGGCATGATCTTATATTTTCACGATCATGTTCTCATTCCCTTACACTCATTATTATTATTATGTATCTCTATTGTTTACCCTTACTGAGAATCTGAGCTCACCCATTTTTATGTTTTCTTCCCCAACTTATGAAGATAGATATTTTTTTTTATGTGTCTAAGAATGGTACTAGTCCAGAAGATCCTTGTGCGAGAAGATGTATCTCATTTATGTACCATTTTTTATGATACTATGTTTCCAATGGAAATAGACTAGTATGGTCTTTGGGAATATGTTTGTATAATGTTTTAAGTATTCCTATATATTTATAAAATGTTAAGGTATGAAAATAAATGGTCTCTATAGCTGGTATTAGAGAAAGGGTTTAGTTAACCTTTGGAATCTAGGATGATAAAACTATACTTTGAACCCAAAATACATGTCTAAGGATATGTATAATGATAAGGAAAAGTGTAGGAAAATGTAAAAAAATTTACTATATGGTAGAGTGAGTGGTTTCCTATAAATACATCCCTATCTAGATACTATAAGTTTATTTGGCTCTATCACATATGTACCTATGAGTAACAAATCCAAAAAGATGTTCCGAGCTTGACTTGGGGTAATCTAGTACACAACAATGGGCCTTACTGCACACCCATATTGACACTCCTATGGGATATGCTTTGAGAATTCACAAAATCTTTATGAACTATCATTAATTATTTAAATATAAGTTGGCTATGAATAACCTACGATGAACTTAGGGTGTTATAGATTAAGTAAGGTGTCATGATTCAGAAATCCTATAAGTAATTATTTTTGGGATTATGTAACTTTCATCTATGATAAGTAATTCTCAAATTATGCCTTTGGTTATATTCAATGGCAGGAACATGAAGTAATTGGATTAACATTGAATGTGTTGGATGATTTGTGGATAATTAGTGAAGTGGGATGACCGTTGGAGTGAGTGATGTTGTGATCAGGCCTAATTAGTTTTCATGGAACATGATTCCTAACATGTACCTTAACCACCTCTTGGACTCACCAAGGAATATAAAGAAGGATATCTTTAAGTGTTTAGGTAATGGAGACCATGGATTAAAGAAGATTCTATATCATTTATGTCAAGAATGTGAAAAAAATCAGCGAAGTAAATGTATCAGAGGAACAAGAAGATGTTTTGACTGTGGAAAAGATAGACACAAATAAAGTGACTAAAATGAAAAAATGAAGTGTTTAGTTAATGAAATTAATGAGAATATTGGACTCCCTAAGACATAATTGAAGGTTAAGTGTTTTAGGTGTGGATTAAATGTTCATTATGCACTTCAATGTCCCAAAACGAAATCTCCTGAAGGGAATGAGTAAGGTGGTGTGAGTAATGGCTACATTACCAATGATGAAGAGACTACAGATGAAATTTTAAAGGAAAGAGGTATTATGTAATAAGATGATGTAGCCTTATTAATAGATTAATGATAAAGTAATTGATTTTTTTTATTTATTTGGATTCAAGAATTATAAAAGGTGAAATATATAAGGATTGTCCATTTTATGCTTTTCTCTATTTATTTACAAGAATACACTAAATGGATCTTATGGAATAGAAAATTGAATTAATTTCGAAGTGAAGTCCCTGGAAAAAACTTTATTAATAGAAATAAAAAACATAATATGTTCCTTATGTCATGATAATGTTTTCATTATAATGATATGCTGTATATAATTAAATTGAATGGCACTGATTACCTAGGAACTAATTAAGGAATTATTGAAAAGTAGTTTATAATGTTATGGATGATGTTTACAACTTCTTAAAATTATATAATATATCTATTAATCTATGGAGTAATGAAGAATTAATGTTTTACATAAGTATTTATAGTAATTCATGTTGTTACCATGTTTCAAGAGAATATATGATTAGGGTATTCACAAGTGTGGAATATGATAACCAAGAGATTTTTTTGATATATGGGGGATCAATGTTAATTTGATTTCATTATTTTATTTATAAAGTTTTTGATTTTATATTTTTAAAGGTATATAAGGTTAAACATTTATGTAATGTTTATGTTAAACTTCAGATAAAATATTTATGTATTGATATTGTATTGAAAACTTTGGTTAAAAGGCTATTTAGTGATTAACCTTATATCAACGATGTACATCATATTTATTTTGGGAAATAATTTTAGTGTGGTTTTTGAATATGACATAATGTTTTTCGGGTGACAACCAAAAAGTTTTGGAAAGTCCATGGGTCTTGAACACATGACCAAAGGATAGTAAGGGTTTCACGCTTACCACTAGACTACACAATGTTCTGGTTTTTGTATAATTATTTCTGATGAATAAATATTTATGATGAAACAATAGTGTTACTATTTATGATTAGAAATTAATTTATTAACCATATTTATTTTGAAGAATAGTTAGAAAAAAATTGTTATATTTTTCAAATTTTTTGGTTCTTAAGATCTACTAGAGGGGTATTTTATTGTTTCTGGTATCAAAGTTATTTTCTATATTTTCACTTATTGAAGTAATGGGTGAATTAGAAATAGATAAAATCAAAACCAAAGAATGAAATTTTGTTTATAAAAATATATAATGTAAGTATAGTTCCTCATCTTCTTGGTCTATAAAAGAATTATTCAAATAAAGGATAATGATCCAAAAAGAAAATGTGTTCTCCTAATACATAAATATTTATTAAACATATGGCCTTTTAAATCATTATATTTTTACGTATTTGTGGACCGAAAAATTTATTCTATCATTCACTTATTTTTTATTGATGAACTCAATCACTCCCTATAAATATTTACACATTTCCTCAGTGTCCAATATTTACTACCATCATATGTTCTCCTATGTGGAAACCAAGTTATATGTTACTTTGGGTAACCATTATGGTTCCAATATTCCCTTTCTAAAGAATGTTTTAGCATTAATTTTTATAATGTGGGTTTATATGAAATGAACTTTCTAGTATCAAAACATTGATATCCCATATGAATTTTGAGGGGGAAATTCATTTTATGGGGGGTAGAATGTAACACCCTAGGATTTTTTGGAATATATTGTTTTGAATATATTTGATATTATCATATTTTTAATTTCAAAAAACACTGAAAATAGTTTTTTAAATTCAATTTCTAATTAAAAAGTTCCTTTCACATGGAACAAACTTAGCTTATTCTATACACAACATCTACTTGGCATACATTACACACAACACTGAGTTTCTACAATGCATCATTTTATTGTTATAATTATTTACATGAGATAATTATAACCTAGACGTTAAAATTAGTAATTTTAAATTTTAATAACTATTTTCAAATATTTTTTAAATTTGTTTATATAAGGAAAACATATTGATAATGAAATATATAATTTTTTCTAAATTCCTTATATGTTTAAAAATACCATTTTCTCAGATGAAATGCTTTTAAAGTGCTTCTATAAAAAATAGAAAAATAAATTTTAGAAACTTTCAGAAATTTTGTTTTATGAAATATATTTCATTTTTAAAATTTTAATGTTGAAATTATATTAGGTTGAATTTACTGTATTTTTCAGAGAAGATTAATTTTTTTTGATAAATAGTGAAAGATAATGAATTTTATTTCAAAACTACTTCTTCATCTAATTTATTTATAAGGATTAAGTATATTTTAATTTGGTTTAAATGTATAATTAGTTAATATTTTTATCAATAAAAAAATATGGATGATTGGAATCAATTTCATTTTGAAATTTAATATAAAGACTTTGCAAACTTTTTTAGCATTTCTTATTTCAAATACTCACATTGTCTACCCGACTACATGATTAAATTTTTATTAATTTTTGAAGATTAAATGATTTTAATTTGAAAAAATGGATTCCATATTTATAATAGGAATACATTATACTTTATAATAAGGTCAAATTATTTTTGGACCAATAAAATTAGTTAATGTAATTAAAATTAATTACAATGATTAACTTAAAATTATGCTTAATAAGGAACAAAACATTAATAGTAAGCACAAAAATGACCTATACACCTATCCAAGAGTCATTTTATGACCATATTTAGACCCTATAATCCATTCTATTTAATTTGGTACATTATTGGATCCACATGATATGGGAAAAATGTGTTTGGAATTTTTTCCCAAAAATTACAAGAGTGTCACTCCTCCTCCATTATAAAAAGGCCTCATCTCCTACTACTTCATCACACCTATCAATACACTTTTGTATTGACCCATATATATGCAAATAGATACTAAGAATACCTACCCTCATCCTAGAATCCCCCCTTAGTAATAATTAAATCCAAGGAAGGTCTTTGGAGAAAACCAAGAGGAGTTACCCAAATAAGTGGTAACATTCTTCCTCAGGTTCATTTATATTATTTCGATTATACACCCCATGAAATATTAATATTCCATGATTTTATAGAAAAAATAATCCTCTATATACTATTATGTTTTTATTCCCATTTTTTTACCCACACTTACACACACTTTCATCTAATGGGTAACGAATATACTATTTATGTGTACTGCGAAGTATCGCCTCACAAAACTGTGATTGTTTGTTCTTCCTTTACCACCTCTCATGGTAGGGAATTATGATGGAAAATTGGTTTATATATGATATATATGATATATATTATTTATTTAATATTTTTTAATTATTTTACAACACATATATTTATACATTCCATTTTTTTTAATTACGATAATTTCGTTTGAGGAAGTGTGGACTACCACCCCCTCAATGTGATGTGATTTGTTCAAAAACTTCATGGAATGTATTAAGTATGGGTTTCGTGAACCTATATTACATATATGATATAATAATTTTACTATAATAATTATATATATACATATATTTCATTTACCTCCTTTCCTTCAATATTACAATTAAATGGAAACAACTTTCATGCGTACACATGACCTACGGTCTCAATGAATGGTGTATTCCATTTAACTATGTAGATTTTTATAATATAAATATAATTAATTAAAATGGGATTTATATAAATTTTTAAATTCTATAAATCATGATATATGTCCGAGGACAAAAAATATGACCAATTACACATGCGAAGAACAAAACAAATATTACCTTAAGTGAAATCTTAACATAGAATTATTAACAAGAGAGTAACATAAAGTCATAATAAAAACATATAAGGTATTATATATAATAATATGGTTATTTTATAGATTTATAATAAACTTATATTTATTATACATGAGGTTTTTTTTATTATGATGAGAGTCAATACACAAGGTAAGGGGATTTCATCTCACCTTTTATATTCACATGAGATATATTCCATGTTCACCACTCATTCCTTTTTTGTGTTGTATATAATGAACATGAATGTATTATATTATTATTATTATTAAATTTATTGGTAATTACTTATACATTATTTTATATTACTTTCATGGGGTTTATGTTTCAAAAGATATGAAATCAGTAAGATAGCTTTGCCTCAATTTAACTTCTTTGAGACACATTCCATGTTATGAACCTATATTTTTATATTAGGTTTACATACTATATGTGACATGTTATTCCTTGAATCTAATTCCTTTCATTATATTTTAAGCTTCATGTAATTTCACATTCTTACATGGGGAGTATGGTTCAAAGTTACCATGTGATATGAGTATATTAAAACAATATCACCAATTTCTAATATTTTTTATCATTATAATTCCTTTGTTGAATTATTATAATCCATCACTGAATAACATTCATGAATTTTATTCTCCTCTTTTTATTAATTATATATTCATGTATTGGTACATTTTTCTACTCTTTGGTATAAAAGATTGGTAAGAAGTATTTTTAAGAAATCCTAAGGTCACCCTCTCTTTGGTCCGAAATATGTGTTCCTTTAAAACCATGTTTATAAAAAGGGTTTCCAAGAATAGTTTACTATTCTCATATATTCATTGAAATACATTTTCCCATTTTTTATTTTACCAATGTTTTGAAAGTAATGTTATTGTCTCTTGATGAAAAATTCAATTTTTTTACATTTTAATGTGCCAAAGGAATTCTCTTCTTACCTCATACGACATGTATGGATTTACCCACTATCATTTCTTTGATGTTTCCTTTCCATTTTTTAAAAGTTAATATTTTAAAAAATGTTTTGAAAATAAATTAAAATAAAATGTTTTGAAAACGTTTTCAAGATTTATTTATATATTTTCAATGTAATTTTTAGGGAAAGTATTTTAAATTTTTTTAAGATTATATTATATGTTTTTAAGGAAATGTTTTTTCAAAATGTTTTCATATATCACTTAAAAATACTTCAATTATTTTTTTTCAAATTATATTCAAGATTATTTTGTATTTTTCCAAGAAAAATGATTTAAAAAATGTTTTTAAGATTATTTTATATGTTTTCATGTAAAATTGATTTCAAAATATTTTAAAGCATATTTTATAATTTTTCAAGGAAAATGGTTTTAACAATTATTTCAAGAATTATTTATAAGTTGAAAATTATTTTCAAAATCAAATTTTTTTTCTAGATCCTTTTATAATATTTCAAGAAAAATGTTTTTCACTATGTTTTTAATCTCCATTTATATGTTTTCAAAGAAAAAGTTTTCCAAAATTTTCTCAAAGCTACAATTATAATCTTTAAAGTTTACTTTCAAGAAAATTATTTTCAAAAGGTTTTCTAGTTTTAAAGAGACTTTTCAAATATGGAAGGATATTTTCATCAAGAAATGTTTTAAAAATATCTTTCAAACTAATTTCCACTCTAAGATGACATCTATTTATGTTACTCATGAACTTCATGGATATGATCCAAAGGATCCATTCATATATAATTTTTCTTTAATGGTTTATGTTTTGATGGAATGATGCTTATGAAACCCATTTCTTTTCCACGGGTTAAATGATTTTTATGTACGCTTCTTTAATGGGTTATGATTTTTATGAAATGATTATGAAGCCTTTTCCTTTTTCCCCAGGTTATGATATAATTAAATTTTTATGATACACATTTCATTTAATGTGTTATGATATTATTTTTAATGATCTTTTGGAACATGTATGCATGATTTCATTATGAGTTGGGCGGGTATTGTATCTACCTACAATAAAATGGGTAAAGATTTATATCTCAAGAGATATAAATGGTTGGAATGAGAAATGAAATTGGTTTAGTATTATAGGGTTGGACCAAGGATTGAACTCGGTTCAGTAAGACATGGATGGAACAGGGTGTGAACCATGTTCTGTAAAGGACTTTTTCCAACAATATGGACTTCAAAGTGATTCCTTGACTACTATGGAAATAATTATATATGATTTTTTTGTATTCCAAGATTCCATGTTTTATTCCTATATTATTATCTCATGACTTATGTTATTTTTTCCCTTAAAATTAATGACTAGCGAACTACCAATATTTTTACCATGATTCATTTTTATGATCTTTGATATGCGGGGTATGATCTTTTCCTTTAATGATCATGTTATCATACCCTTTTGATAAAGATTATACTTATATATCTACGTTTTTTACCATTTCTAAGCACATTTCCTCACCCTTTTTTATGATTCCTTCCACTATGTTATAGAGATAGTTATTATGTTTGATGTGTCTAAGTAGGGTGCTAGTCAAGAAGAACCTAGTGGTAGATGATGTAGCTCATTTAGGTACCATTTATTATGGTTCGATGCTTCCAAAGGATCTAGACTTGTATGGTCCTTTAAAGTTTATTTGTATAATGTTTTAATTATTCTACTAAAATTTTGTAATGATAATTTATAAAAATATAGGGTTGGTATATGGATACCAGAAGCTAAAATGGAAATGTAAATATATGAGTGAGAATAAAAATAAAAAATAGGCTCCAACCACCTTGCTTCATGAATAACTGTTATCCATGGATCTATTTTTAATCTTCTTTAAAGAATATATGGAATATAAGTTTTTCATATGTAATTTTTCAAAACCAAATTTTCATATCAAAATCATTTTATAAATTTTATATTTTTTAATTTAATATAAAAACCACTTTAGACAGAAAGGGTCTATAATTTTAATTAAAAAGAATCCTATTTCTAAAAACATAATCAAGATATGGGTAACACTTTTTTGGAAGTGAATTTTTAAATATTTATAAGAATTATAAATAATTTATTTCGTTAATGTAAAAGCTACTAATTTATAGGAAAGGGGATCCTAAAAACATTAGTGAATAATGAAAATATAGAAATTAAATAATAAAATTAAGTAGTATAAAATTTAATACATGACGAAATTATTTTCATGGGAATCTATGTGCCCGAGGAAAAAATTAGAACACAACTATACAACCAAAAAATGAGAAATAAGAAGATCTAAATAAAAAAACCTAACCTAACACTAGATATTTCTCTCATTGAACAAACCAAGGGGAACAATACCTTAAACAAAGAAAACTATAAATTAGGTCCACTAGCCATAACATGATACTAATCTTGTACAAAATGTGTACCTAGGTTTTCAAACTAACTACCCATGGATTCCCCTGATAGATAAAATAGAGTTGAGTTTTTGAAATTACCAGGTATAATTTAAAAGTTCATTTCATAATTAAAAAAACATCCCACTACATCACCTCCAAATCCCTCTTAAAGGAAAAACCCACTTCACATAATCCATAAACATAAATAATAAACTATCCCATTTAGTAATAATAATTATGTACCACTTTAAAAACAATTTCTTTTTGAGAATAAAAGGGTCTTTCCTTAAAGGGGTTTTCTCATTCTAGGAAAAATATCCAAAAGTGCCAACTTGGACTAATACTTAAGAGATAATGTCACTAGTTACACAAACATATTCACATATATTTATGTATAAATATTTATTTATAAAATAATCTATTTACGACCCAATGTTTTTTTAAAGTCAAAAATACCTTGTTATAAATTTATTGGAACCATTAAATAATTAATAATGGTTGGAAGTCTAGAAAATATATTGTGATCCAATAAAAAATATATAAAAATCCTCATTTTTTATGAAAACTATGTTTAAACCAATTATTTCATTTAATAAATTTAATAAAAACACATAATACTAATATTATATAATTTAAGCATTATTTTAAAGGGAAATATATCAATGGTTCAATAATTAACGGTTAGTTAAAGAATAAAACCTACCTCAATTCATTGGTGGATTGTTTGATTCATCGAAAAAAAGTTGAAAGAGACCCAAAATAGACATCACACACCTAAACATTGAGGTTAACATGAGATAAA
This sequence comes from Viscum album, assembly GCA_963277665.1. Classification (NCBI taxonomy): domain Eukaryota; kingdom Viridiplantae; phylum Streptophyta; class Magnoliopsida; order Santalales; family Viscaceae; genus Viscum; species Viscum album. The sequence continues at coordinate 59,310,112 of OY728123.1, forward strand.
AACCTAGAAACCACCAAAGATTTAGGTTGAATGTGAAGAACAAGGAGAGGAGAAAAATTAGAAGAAGATGGGAGTTGAAAGAGGAGCAATAACCTCGTAGTTATGACCCCAAATTATGAAGGAGTCAATAAGATTCACAAAGAAATGGAATATATCAAATGAGGTTTGTGCACTATGGGAGTTGGTTGATTGCGTAAAACATGTGAAGGGAGAGGGGAGATGGAAAATAGATTTATTATGGTTAAAAAGATAGGGTTAAAGAGTAACTTTGAAAAATAATTCTTTAATGAGCTAGGTCAATCTCATGGTTTCCACACAGTTTACCCAAACCATGTACGGACCGTGGGCCCTTTACTCGGAACACATTATGAGCCACACATTTTGATCACATGGTTATGGAGACCATCAACCAACCATACTAAATGGGCCTTCTAAAATTTTTGATTTACCGGCATGGGTTGCACATGGTAATTTCTAACCATGTGGTTTCCGTGCAACTAAAAATTCCATTATTTTTTAAAATTATTATAATGTGTGGTCCAAAACTCAAGGAAATAAATAAAAATAAATAAATTAATAAAATACTAAATAAATAAATGGCTGGGGTGTGACACCCATGTATACACTGTGTACTATAATATTGTTTTGTGGGATAGTTACATGCCAACTCCCTTGGCATGAGTTGTAGATAGATGGTGAGAATAATACACTATTTGGTGATATAATTTAAACACCATGTAATTTTAAAAAATTACATAGAATTAAAAAATTATTTATTACATAGTTGTAACTGTATAAATATATGTTTCATGTGGTCATAAATGCTATAGTGCATGCCATGTGATGGGTTGTATATATATATATATATCTAATTAATTTCCACATAGTGTTTGAATCTACATATCATTTATATGTTTTATTACAATTATTCATGTACATGTATTGAATCATAACATTCTACATAAATACCATGTGTTCCATGTGGTTATTAATTTTATACAACCCATCATGAAATTACATAATGAGTCATGTATTCCACATGTCGCAAGAGTAAATAGTATACGAGTAAAATACATGTTGGTTAGCGTGGATGGTAACTCAATATATTTCAACCGAGGTATAATATTTTTTACGTAGTTAATTTTAAATAAATTTATTTAACTTCTTTAAAATTATGTTGGATGATAATATCAAGAAAATTCATATGATAATTAAGATAAAATAATAGATTTATTATATAATATAATTAATTGAATTGAGTGAGATTTATCTTAAATAATAATGATTAGAATTGAATAATAATTATATTAAATTCATAATTTGATGCATTTATGTGGATGATCATGGTCCAAGACTAAACCTTTGTATGTGATTGGTTTCTTTTAATTTATTAATCAGTTAAATTGTAGGTGTGTGTGTCATCACTTCTCTCATTATCTAAGGTCCAATGTGCCCATGGATTTTTAACCCCTTACCCAATCCTTTGGTTACCCTCACCTGTGTGTGATTATAAGAATGTTTAATGGATAGATCTACCATGATAGTGGAGTAGGTTCATGTTTGGATCCAATGATAAACCAATCCAAGAGATATACAAAGGTGTACATGTGGAAATATAAAACCCTAACCATAAATTGTTTAATGTGTTTTCCCCAGGTTTACAGTTAGTTTATCAACTACAAGATAAACTAATTTTTTTTAAAATCTAATGATAATACCAGTTAATTATTTTATTTATATTATATTTCATGGTTGTTTTATTATGGATGTTTTTTCATGAACACATGAATTAATGAATTAATAAGCATGAACGATTAAACAAAAATGAAATGGTTTCTGTGTAAACATTATCTATGACATATTTAATCAATTAAGTAAATAAATATAATATTAAAAATAATTTGATGAAGATATAAATTGTAAATTTATGTATAAATATAAAATACCTCAATTATATATATTATGTAAGTATAGCCTTCCACTACTTAAAGTTAAAATCCAACCATAGTTAAAAGTTATTAACCACACAAATTTTGGGTGTATTAAATTATCAGGGAATTATATCATGATGATTTGGTTTGACATAAACTATTTCAAATCAAGTGTTTACAAAAAAATTATGAATTTGTGTAACTGGGAGGAAATTTTTATGGAAATATAGTTTAAGGATTTAATGATTGGGGAGTCCACTTAACAGATCAAGGAACTGTGAGTCAATTCACTTGTAATTTGGAAGGCCTAACTACAACCCTTAAAATTTCTTGACCACCCAAATTCTGGGTGATGAGAAGGGGAATATTTATCCTTTCAATTTGAATGTCCAAAGAAGATGATATTCTGAAGCCAATGGCGAGGGATATTTTTTTCTGATAAAATTGATGAAGATTAATAAATATAATATTTATTTATTCGTATAAATTTTGTCAAATAAAGTACTAAAATTATACTCATATTATTTTTAGAAACGAAAATAAAAATGAAATCAAATATATCACTTTTATCCCTACTTGAGAGGGATAAAATTGTCATTAGAAAAAAATTCTAAGATTCCAAAATTCACTTATGTATTATCTTCTTCCATGAACAAAATTGTATGTGCCAGAAGAACTTATTCCTAATGTCCTTGGTAATGAGCCTTGTGAGGAATAGTTATCTCTCTATGTTAAAAAATTGAATGATTACACATATGGTTAGTGCTTCATGCTATCATCCATGACTAATGATATTCTAAAGAAAAACTATGACATGGGTACATACAACATAATGTCTCACCTTTAGGATCTCTATCAATAGCATGTGAGAAAAGAGTGATATGGGATTTCAATACTCTTTTACATCAGATTTTAGAGATTTGATTCCAACTTGGACTCATATAGTCAAGATTATTGGCTACATTAAACACTTTGAAATATTAGGGATTAAATTCCTAGATGTGTTTCGAACAAATATCATACTTTCCTCTTTACCCAAGTCCTTCACTAGTTTTATAGTTAATTATAACATGAGTAATAATGATAAGAGTATTTTGGAATTTCATACTCTAATTCACCAAGTGCACAAGGACATGAGAAATGGTAAACCTGTGGTCTTATGGGGAATAATAAAAGAAAAAATAAGGAAAATGGGCCCAATATTATCTCTAAGGATCCCAAGCACCATCTTTCCAAGAAGAGGTAGAATTGAAGGCATAATAAGGAAAATTAAGAAGTATGTTTTTCATGTGGTAAACATGTACATTAAAGGAGGAACTAAAACTAGAATTAAGGGTAACCTAAAGGTGAATTCATTATCTAGTGTAATATTTTAACATCTATATATTATGTATTATATACAACTTGTGGTTCTAACAATTATATCCAAATGTTGGAACAAATTAGATTCTAAAATATTTATAGAGGATAGGTATATTTTAGAGTTTCCAATGGTGTGAGGCTGGCTTCTCTAGCCATTTGAGATTATAACCATTCATTTAAAATAGGAATGATATTGGTTTTATGATATTGTTTTTATGTACCAATTACTAACAAGAACACAATTTTTTATCCTTCATGGATAAGGATTTTATTATTTTTAAATTTGGAAATAAATGTTTTTTCTTTTATAAAAACAATATAGTTATGATATGGTGTATTTAAATAAATTTTTTACATATTAAATTATGAAAAAAGTATTTTGATATATAAAGAATCATGTTCAAAATTCTCATATAACACCCAACTATGGAATCACTATCTTGGTCATGTAAATGACAGGAATTTGATAGATGTCTTTCTAGATGGTTATATAAACTCTTGTGAGATGAAACCACTATAAAGATGTCTTTATTGTTAACAAGGTAAAATGATAAAACCATCAGGCCACAAAACTTTTAGGATTGTTACTCACTGATGTGCATGGACCATTTCTAGTAGAATCTTGAGGTGGGAATCCTTACTTCATAAATTTTAGTGAGAAATTTAGTAGATATTTCTATGGTTACTTAATGTGGTATAAGTCCAAGTCCTTTAAAAAATTAAAAGAATTAAAGAATGAAGTATAGAATCAACATTGAAATAATGTAAAGAAGCTTTAATCAGATCGAGGTGGTGAATATATTGACCAAGAGTTTATCTAATTTCTACTGGAGTTTTGGATTTTAACTCAACTGACTCCACCATACACACCATAGCGGAATAGAGTTAGTTAATGGAGGAACTGTACCTTTTTAGACATAGTAAGGTCAATGATTAGTCGTGGAGATATTTTATTATCCTTTTGGGGATATTCATTAAAAAATGATACACACACAGTAAACTAAGTATCAACTAATGTGAAATAATGAATTCCCGTTGAATTATGGTGTGAAAAGAAACCAGTTTTGTTGCATACACATGTATGTGGTTGGGAAGATTTTTTAAGGCCTTTTCAAGAAACAAACTATCACCTCAGGGTAGAAAGTGTATCTTTATAGGGTATCCAAAGGAAAAAATGGATACTACCTATAAAAACCCTCAGAAAAGAAAGTTATTTTCTCTATAAAAGAATTATTTTCTAATAGGGATAACATCCTAAAAAAAGATAGTGACGATATGATTTAATTATATGAATTTGATTCCCAAGATAAACAAGAGTTGGTATCAGAATATATTACACATGTCTCTTTGAAATAAGTAACTCCTGAACCATAAATACTATGTACGAGCACTAGTTAGGTATGGGACAAGAGAGATATATTTTTCTAGACACAAAATTTGGTTAATCATTATTGGTTGATAATGAAGAACCACAATCTTAAAAAGAGGTCATAGAAATCTTAGAACTACAAGATTTCAAAATGCCATGAATTATGAAATGGATTCAATGTATCATAAATAATTTTGGGTTCTTGTTAACGCACCAACTGATGTAAATCCTATTGGTTGAAAATTTGTATTCAACGGAAAACCAGACATAGAATGTAAAGTAAATACAAATAAAACAATTTTAGTGGAAAAATTTTAAATAGAAACAAGGGATTGAATATGATTAATATTTTTTTACTAGTTTCCATGTTTAAATACATAATAATTATACTTGATAGAGAATCTTACCTTGACTATGAAAATTAGAATATGGATGTCAAAGCATATTTCCTTAATGTGAACCTTTACGAAGATGTCTAGATGACACAACCAGTAGGGTTTTTGATTCCAAGTTACACTAAAAGGATATGAATAGCCAAGATATCAATTTATGGATTAAAGAATGAATCTAGGTCATTAATCTTTCGAATCAATATAGATGTAAAATAATTTGATCCCATTAATAATGAATGTGAGCCATGTATTTATATGAAATTTAGTGGGAATTATGATATTATTCTAGTAGTATATGTTTATGTCATATTTATTATTGAAAATGACATACATGTCTTACATTCTCTTATGAAATAGTTAAAAAGTGTTTCTACATGAAGGAAATAGGTGAATCAACCCATATTATAGGGATCAAGATCATTCATGATATATCCAAAAGGATTCATTGACTATGTCAATGTACATACATTGGCATGATACTAAATATATTTAGCCTAAAACATTCTGTGAGGGGATTGGTTCTAGTGTCACATGGTTTACACAAATCTAAGAAAATGTGTCTGCAACACAATAAAAAAAATATAGAATATGTAATATCCAATACTATTTAGTTGTAGGATCAATCATTCATTCCATGTTAGGTACTATAAATGATGTTTCCAATGAATTGAGTATGGTAGGTAGATATCAATGTAATCCAATTGATAAAAATTTGTTTGTTATTAAGGTTATCCTTAAGTATTTGATAAGAACTAAGGATTTTTTCCAAGTGTATAGAAGAAATAAGGAGTTATTTATCATGGATTATACTGATATATGTTCTCAAATAGATTATAATGATTTTATGTCACAATCAAGATATTTTTTATATCTCAAAATAGGTTTTGTGAGATGGAAGAGTTCAAAGAAGCCTGTTGCCGATGATTCTAGAGTGGATTATGAGTATATATAATCTTATGATGCAACTATGGAATCCATTTGGATATGAAAATTTATCAAGGATTTTTATGTGTTACCTATAAGTAAAGACCCCATCATAACAAATTATGATGATATTGTCATAGTGGATCTTGAAAAATATCCAAGGTTACACTAATATAAAAAGAACATATTCTGGAAGTATAAAATCTTGTTGTATTTTTACAAATTAACAAAACATGATACACCTTTTGAATAAATACCTTTCTTATTAGAAGCATAAGTATCATTTTAGAGCTATAATACGAAATGTTATTAGGAGTTGGCTCAAATGAAAGTGGGAGTCTATTAGAGTTGGTGGCATATAACCTGATTCTATGTACTTTATGATAAAATGTATTCATTATTTTGAATATTACGAAACTCTTTATCACATCATGATTTTTCTGATGCATAACTTAGTATGCGATAATGTCCTAAGAGTAAATATCCCACTTAAAGGTCATAGTAGTTCTATGATATTATAAGAACCCATAAGTTCCATTAATGTATTCTTAAAAATATGTTCTATATCCAGATGAAATAATGTTACAGACAAAAATGATATATGATATCAGGGGTGGAGACTCATAGAACTTTTAGGAACCTTCTCATGGTGTAGGCCTTGGTAATTTCCATTGTAGTAAATAATGAGAATGAGACCTTCCTATTAAAAATCCACATTTATATGTTTCATTGGATGTTCATCTCCAAATATGTGTGTATTGATCCTTAGAATTTAATATTATTATTAATGATTATTATATGTCCTTTAATTTGTTGTACTGACAAAAACATTGATGACATATGTTTATAGCGAGATAGGATATGTTGGGTTCATCATGAGTAATATTTCATTAATGAATAATGAAAGAACAAAATTTTCACTTATACTGTTTAATAGAAGTTGACATCTCAATCCATTTGATAGAAATAATAGATTCTAAATAAATCTATAGAGATGGTGTTCTATAAGAAATTTTGATATCCAAAAAGTAAAATAAAGATAAATCAATCACAAATGTTGATAACACATGCATGAAACCTGCTTGATTATATATATCATGATAAAGAGATTATATTTCACAGAATGTACCCATATGAGGTATTATGCCATTTCAAAATTAACTTAATTTTCTATGGGTGATGTAGTGTGTTGTTATATGCTAACTGTGTACTTTGGGAAGCTTTACCTAATCCCATTGAGAAAGAGATCTAGAGGGTCACACATTGAATGTATCAATAACATAAGTTAAATAATAATAATATTTAACAGGTTGAATAAATTGTATGTACACGTGTTATTTAATAAATATTAATGTTTACTTGATCTCAAATATTCAATCACTAGTTTTTCAAAATATTATTCTATGAGTATAATGTATAACAAAATATTTATTTTCTCTTTAGTGAATATAATATTTATATATTTATTGATGAATATTGCAGTTATATTTTTTTATTAAATAAATAGTCATTAATCAAGTCTTGATAAATGTGTTAGAGGAATAGTAGAAAAAGTTTAATGGTCCGGTGAGAAATAATTTATATTGAATATCATTTTAATAAATAATATTTAATTTAATTTGTGAGTTTATATATTTTCAAGAAATAATAATAATAATAATATTATGATTATTTTAAAAATGGGGCTCTGTAGGAATTATTAAAATAATAAAGGGTGCATGTACAATTTTTATTTTCTAACCCTATAGGTATACAAACCCAATTATATTAGTTTATTAATAGAACCAATTCATTTTTTGGGTATAAAGTTATTCGGAGATAATCCACTCAAATCCCTAGAGAGATCCCTCTCCAAGAATGCTCTCAAGAATGAAGAGAGATAGTCCTCCACAACCACTATCAGTTCTAGAGAGAAAAAGAGAACCCTTTATTGAAGTTATTATAAAGAGAATCAAAGATGAATGATGCAAGGATTGGGATCTACTTTTCCAGAACCTGATGATTCCTATTATGATGTTTCGATGTTTATAGAACATGTGTGGATCACCACTGGAGATAATACACTATTAATTCTTAAAACACAATGAATATATGAAGTAGGAATATTGTAATATACCTTAAAACTAATATAATTTATCACACATCAATAATTTAATTTCCTATATTAATTTTAAATAATATGTGACGATCCTACACTTTTGTTCCATCATTTTTCTATTATCTATATTATTTGATTAAATGTTTTTGATAATAGAATTTATCATCATGTTAATATTTGATCAATCATCAATCATGATAAAAATCCAAGTTGGCCATGCCTTATAAATAGATTACACTATTCCCAAAACCATTAGTTGGAAAGGTATCCTTATTGAAACTATGTGGTGTGGGTTATTATGGACTAATTGATGATTGTTGTAAATTTCTTACTGATTTGGTATACCTATTCTATAAATGAGCTTGAAAATACTTATATTCAGAAGATTTTGAATGATTATGTGGTGCATTAGAGAATCATATATGATTGAGATACCCATTTCACATCATTTTTCTTGAAGGCTTTGTATAAGGATCTTGAAATTTTGGTGAATTTTAGAACTACCTATAATCCTTAGAAAAATGTGTAGTCTGAGCATACCATTCTGGTATTGGAGGACATGTTGTAGGAATACATCCTTGGTTTTGATGATTAATGGGATATTTGTCTTATTATTGTGGAGTTTTCTATAACAATAGTTATTATACATATATTCATATGTACACTTTTTAGGCCTCATATGGATGGCTAATATAATCACCACTATGTGGATTATAGGAAGAGGAGTCTGTAATAATCAGACCAAGCCTTGTGTAGGAGAAATCAAATCATATTTGGTTGACCAGGAAGTGGTTGGAAACCTATTATAATAGGTAGTAATCATATCTCAAGTCATAATGCTATGAAGTTTGAGGTGGATGATAGGGTATTCATGAGATTATCACATCATTTTAGACACTAGTACATTCAAAGATTGATGAAGTTTGTGCCTAGGTTCATGGGGTAGTAAATGGTTTTTGAGAGGATAAATACCACAATGTATTGATTAGAACATTCATAGAGATACAATTAAATGAAATATAAATTCGATGTACCTTATCCTAAAAGAAATCATCCTAACCCTTCCCATATTATGAATATCAATAACATTGAGATGGATTCAAATGAATTTTTTAACGAGCGGTTAGTCAGTATCATGAATCAGACCAATAATATCCTTCAGGGGAAGATATACCATATTGTATTAATACAATAGGATAACATGTATATTATAGAGGAAACATTGGAGAGAGAGGATGATAAGAAAGAATAATAGTCGGGGTTTTTTGTTGATAGGGAATGATGACACATTCCCGGGATGAGCTACTATATAGTGGGGAGGTTATATAACACTACATTTTACAAGGTATAAGATTGGTTAAATTATATCCAAACAGGTTGTATTGAGCCCTATTTTGGATATAGAATAGGTTAGAGGATGCTCGAGCTCACATTTCAAGAAACAAATATGAGGATGGAAATGTGTCTAATAGTAGATATCCCACCATAAATATGATAGGAGACCATCATAGATCCAATGGATAGGAAAACATATATTTCCTCTTTTATAGGGTGTATACATTTAGTGAATTAGAACCTTGAAAACCTACTAGTGTTTTTATGAGGCCCATTAGAACTCTGATAGGTCTTATATAGGTTTTTAAATTTTTTATTTAATTAATTTAAATATTTATAAAAATGTTATAAAATGTTATATTTTATCATTTTATCCCAAGGAAGGTGTGAGAATCCCTATCTCCCATCCTATCTCCCTCTTCTACCTAAAAGTTCATATCACCTCCATTCAAACACCGAAATGAATGTCAGTTATTCCATAGGATCAATATAGGTTAGATTAATGATCATTTCCCTTGAATTATAGTTCTTTCACTAATTTATTTCCTTCAATTCTAAATACATATATTGGTGTAAATTTTCAGGTTTCTTGACTTCTACTAATTATGGCCAAATTTTTTGTTGGAATTTAGTGAGAAGGGATCTACTATGAAAATATTGGTAGTCTTTAATCATTAAAATTAAATTTATGAGGTTTTTGTGTTGTATGATATATGGGTTTCATTAACTATGTTCACATTACCTATAATAATGTTAAATTGTTTCTTTGTATCTTATATCACAACCAATAATAGTTAGGTCCATGATGAATCCTCGAGAGTTGTTCTTAAAAATCATGGTCATTAATGAGTGTGACCCTTTTATAATGTTTTATGGAAATGTGAATTAAAACCTATATTGGGAGTCTATGATTATTATATATAACCTTAGTAACCATATAATGTGTCCTAGAAAATTCCCTATGAGAAGGAATCTTGAGTGTGGCAAAAAAAGGGGGATTTAGCCTTTCCGCATGATCTCGTTTAAATAGTGATAAATATTTCACCTTAAATATTTTACTATTAAACTATCATTCACATAAATTATGTAATTAATGATGTATTTATTTCATTTTAAAATGTTGTGTGATACTAATAAAACATTCAGTTGCGATGCTTGGTAGGTGATGGGTTGATGACATAGGTTTGTGGTCTAGAATTTTTTTTACATTACTGAATCAACTTTAGTGATTGTATTTGTGGAATGTCTAGCAACTAAAGATATTTATTTGGTGATGGAACATTTTCTATAAATACATATCAAGATTCTATATCATCCACATATATTTCATGATTTGTTGATATATTATTCATCTCTTTATTTTTAGTGGTGATAAAACATTTACTTAGGTAACTTAATGGTGATACATCATTCACTAAGGCCATGTGGTGGTGATATCTCATTCCCCAAGGATATTTAGTGGTGATACCACATTAATTGACGTGATTTTAAGATGATATCATATTCACCATGAATTATGAGATGATGGTTGATAGATCATTCACTCCTAAGGTGTGAAAAAACAACAGCTTTATCATCCCTTTCTAGTACGTATTGAATCAGGTATGTTCATTCATGGTTTGGAAGTCAAGAAATCCATAATGTGATTGGCCATTTGTTTACCAGTTTTATTTTTAATTCATACTAAATATGGATTTTTTTACTGGATTTTCATTTGGTTTACTATTTGTGGTGGCCTACTGAGTTTTTCTCACACCCTTCTTGGGTTACCTAGTACCTGAGATAATTTCATAGTCATGGGAACATGTACGGGAAAATGGCCTAATTCAGTTGTGTAAATAGGTGGAGATTTTTTTGGAGTTAGGGGATGGGATCAGTAGATACTCAAGACCTAGTATTTCTGTGTTATCCATTATTTTTCTTATCACTATATTACCATGTACATGGTCAGAATATAGGGGATACTTCCCATGATTAATGATCAAGTTACATTACAATACATTCCATTTTGGTATAGAATGAGTTGATTAATTATCAATGGTTGGCCCATGGAAATATTATAGCTGTAAAAATATCATAGTGATTGACTATTCTTTTATTTACATCCACTTTGTTTTAACATTATCTATATCAGAGGGTATAGCCTTCACATTATCAATCGACCCTCACTTCTAATCAGCAGCTTCTAGAATACAAGGAGTTGTTCTTAAGGTCAGGTGATGTGACCTAGTTCAAGGTTATTATGGATGCTTGGTCAGGGATATTAACAAATCATACATTCATATATATATATATATAACATGATAAATTTTAGAATGTTTTGAATTCATCATCATAGATATAATCCTAGACAATCCTTTCAAAAGAGCATACCACCAAAACATTGTCTATGATTGTGTTTGAAGGATTATTTATCCCTTAGTGTAAAATCTTTAATGTGGCCATTGAGAACTCTTTTCATCACCATAAGGATTCAAAAAATAATTCTATATATTTATCAACTAATTGAAACTTTGACCCAAGAGTTATTATCCTCCATATTATATTAAGGCATAACTTAATATTCAACATCTTTTTTGAACTATATAGATAACCTAGAAAATATTTCCATGTTTATCTAATTAATTTTTCAAGATCATAGATAATATGTATTTATAGTTCTTTCCAATATTGTAATGATTTGATTAAATTTTAAATTTCCTCTTAAATTTTTAGCAGGGATATCTTCAATATTGTTGTTAAAAAATCCAACATGTATCCATATATTATAGGAACATCTAACTCTTTAGAATATTGAAAGAAAATCCAACATGGGTTATATTAACAATAAATCCAATATATCAATAATAAATGTAATACATCAAAAAAGTTCTCAATTAATCCCCCCTTCAAGGCACACATGGGAATATCAGTCTTGAAAAATGGTATCTTCTTATACAAAATGACAATGTTTCATCATACATGGTTCCTGCTTAGTCTTTATCACTTTATCCATAGTTTAGTCACATTAGTCTTCATATTAAATTTTGTATTGGAATAATAATGTGGATTCATTTTCACCATGTTGAGGTATTCTCTATTTTTTCAATCTATTATAAAATCATGAAATGTTTTCCATGGGTTCAAATTTCCTTCAAGACCCTAAAAATACCATAAATTCATCAAAATAAAACCCTTTTTTCTATAAAATCCAACGAAACATTATAAAAAAAATATTGGTATCACTAATTTGGGCATGGGTAATTTAGAAATAGTTTTAATCTTGGATTATTTAACTTCCAGGAACTTGTTTATAATACTATGACATAACACTATCCCACATTGGACTATGATGTAATATTTTTCTTAATTAAGTACCAAATTATTCTATTTATATATCTCTAAAACTTTATCTATAGGTTATGAACATTAATCAAATGAATTTCCATAAGAAAATAATTTTTTATAAATATTTATAAAAAATATTAAATAATATCAAGGAATATATCCATAATGAATTATTGATAAATGATCGAAACAATACACAATCCAAAATGAATTTTTGGATAAGAAAATGTGTTTTATAGATATGTGAATGTGATTTACAAATGGATTTCTAGTGTCACCATGATTTGGTTATGACATAAGTAACAAAAATAAAATAATATATTATATTATTCCTTCCAAATGATCAATATTTTTGGTTAATGAGGTTAATTAGAAGTGATTTATTTATATAATTATTTAAATTTCAGTAGTGAACACACCTTTTCTAACCAATCGTTATCCTCATCGAAATCAATTTTACATTTAAATTTTCAACCATTGAGGTTTATCCCTTTTTAAGATCCAATTTTAATTATCTAACCCATTTACTGTAAAATATAGGAAACATAATTTCAACATCCATGAGTTTTTTTACAACTTTCTAGAGATCTTCTTTCACAATAGTTTTTATTAATATTTCTGGTTTCCTATAAGGTTAATAATTTTATTACATAAATAATTTATGAGTATAATTGGAAGGACATATACTCTTTAAATTCATTTTCATCTATTATATAGTTAATTTTATCTACACCAATATATTTTGTAATTAAATTACTGTTCACATGAAATATCAATATTAATGATGATTAGTAAAGAGTTTTCATCTCCTAATTAGTTGTATCTTAAATTTGATAGAGGATTTTTAAGCTCATGATTTATAGATTCTCCAAGTGATGGAACTAATGATGGTATATCTTGTTACTCCAATGGTGAAACCATTCTATTAATGAATTATAAATCCTCCATTGTTTCACTCATTTTTTCCTATAATTAAAGAACCCCTTCTATCATCAATACTAAATTTACAATAATATCTCATTATTCTATAATATATAATAAGTGAAAATAAACCCTAGTTGGTTTTTATATTGAATTTACAAAATAAAATTTTAATCTTCATTCCTTGATATGAAATTGAGTTTTTATTCTTAGAAATTAATGAGTACTCCCCAAATATATGGGAATGGTATAATAATAGTTAATTGGTTGTCTTTATTCCATTATCTAATATAATTAAATCTACACTGAAGTAAAATGTATTGAAATTGAAGTGTGTATCCTCTAGGATTCCATAGTGGTGTTTCATTGAAAAGTCTTTCATTTTAAAGGTAATACTAGATAGATTTAGTTCTTAATTCCAAACGCATCAAGGACTCCAGATTTCATAAGGTTAACCATAGATCTACAGTCACATAAAACTCTCTAAATTTGAAAATGTATAATATTTTTAGTGATCATGAAACAACATGGTTCACAAAGAAAGAGTATAATAGATTTGGGGATGACAATAAAACAATTAGTGTTTATTAAAATTGTCCTCTCTTCATTGAGTTTTCTTAGTTTAGAATAGAACTAATTAATGAAAATTGAATAGTGACATTTTTGGAGCATATTTTGTAAAGTGAATGTTTATTTGTAGGTTCTTAAACATCACTAGAAAATCACTAAATTAAAGATAAAAATTTCATTTCATTAATCTTTGTGGAAATTAATATATTGGTGCATGATCTTTAACTATTTCATTGTGTGATTCATTTTCCATTTATTTTCTGGATTTTTAAACTTTATTTTTTAGTAAAATTTAATTTGAATATATTAATATATTTTATGCTTCTTAGTTGATGGATCATCCTCTTAAAAGGGTATATTAATAAATTCTATTTATTTATTATCTCATATTATCTACTCTATAAAATTTTTACCATTATAAAAGGAAAAACATTTCGTTATTTTCTTAGTTTAACTCTTGTATAACCTAGTAGCATCCATTTCATTCATTATTATGTGAATACAACTAATTTTCCTAAATAGTTTTCAATATTACCAATAAAATACTATAAGATATGAATTTTGTTCTTTAGTCTATAACCATGTATGAATGAATGACATGAACAGCCCCATAATTTGCTCTCGGTAAGGTTTTCCACATATTTAAGTAGGTGATAATAATGTAGTTGGTTTTTCCAATTTATAATTTTATTGTTAATATAGGGGAAATTATTATATTTATTTATTTCTTTTCCATTATGGTAATTGTATCAGTTTAAAAGCCCTACAAGAAATCCATGTAGATCCATAGTCTTAATTAATGTTGATCTAAATATAGGTTCATTCCACCTAAAATTTAGATGATCTCTAATCACTTTTTTTGAGATTTATATAAATCCACTTTTAGGGGTTTAGTGGAAATAAAAACCAAAAAATAATAGAATAAAATGAAAAATAATATTTAAATATAAAAAACCACCAACAAGAAAAGATAATATTATTTTTATAGGTACTGAATAAGTATTTATATGATAAATCCCAAGTATCAAGTTTGGGATAGAATGAAAATTTTTATTCAATAAAAGATGATATACTGTATAAGTCTACAGGGAGTCATCGTGGGAGAAGAGATTGAGACTAAATACAATAATAATAACATCATTTTAATATTCAAACCATTATATATGTTCATCATGGAATACCTGGGGTAATATATCCCTCTTCACTTTAATACTCTTTTGGTGATAACTCAATATCAATGTACATGCCTTTACAACAAAATATTGGATTATGTGACTACTCTCTTATTGTCACTTATTTCTCTCTTGACCAATATCTCTTGGGATCCAGGGTTCCCATCCCCTTATATCGGTGGTGTTACCTTCAGCCTACTCAGGTTTCCTTAGGTTTTCTCCCTTCATTACCTTATCATTTCATTCCTTAAATCATTGTCAATGGTCTTCTCTATTCATTGTGGGATTCAGTTAGTATTTTTCATTGTGTTTTCATCTCATTGGTCCCTTTCTCAACATTTTTTCCATTTTTATTTGTCTCAATTCTTGTATCATCAGTAATCTTGGAAAATTTTTTCACCCATATAATATTTTCTTCTCCCCCCTATGTGCTTGAACCAAATTTTTCTAGCATGATGAAACTAAGGATGGATTGGGAATGTGTTGGGTCTTATTTGGATTCTTTGATTTCTTCATTTTTGGTGTAAATTCATATGGATTTTATTCTTTATTTAATATACTTTTCTATGCATTATATATGATCATTCACTACTCTTAAATCCAAATATATCATACTAGACTCCATATAGGTATGTTGCATCTTTTTTCATGCATGTTTGGGGACATGTTGGTTTAATGATTTGAAGGTCATATAGAAGGAATCTATTGAATTAGTATACTTTTTTTCCTTTTACACTTGGTTTACTTTTCTTGTGGTGGTTTTCCTCCAATGGGTTTCATTTTTTTTTCTTTTTTCATTATCTCCTCCATTGTAGTTGATCTCCTTAGATTATAGAGTTCCATTTAGGGGGAGTTTATTATTAGTTTTTTTGTTTCATTTTGATGGTGTTTTAGTGTAATGGATGGGGTATTTCACCATGTTTGGTTTCAGATCTATGGGGTTTTTATCTCATTTTCCTCCATATACTCTACCAGCCTATTCCAATGCACTAGGCCTCACCTCGATCAGGTGCGATGGTTTGTCAGGGTAGTTTGGGTCTGTAGTAATGACCATGGTGGTTGTTAAAGTTTTATCATCTAGTGTGTATTATTAGAGGTTTAATCTTTATCTCTATGGAGATACATAGTGACTCATACATTGATGATAAATATGGTTCTAGAGATTAAGGTCTACTATAGTTTATTTTATTATCATGGTATCTTCAACGGTGTTGACCATTAATGGATCAGGGATTCTAGAGATCGTGGTGTGTCACTGGTGATGCTTCCCTGATGTGGATGTTGAATTTGTGAAAGTTATGCACATTCGGGTTAAATATTTAAGAGTTAGCAAGTTTGGTTTTTTTATGTTTGAAGTTTTATGTTTGAATTTTGAAATTGCTCGTGTAGGGTTGTGGTGGATAAAATGGTTTGAATTTTTAGGTTCGTTAATTTTGGAAATTTTTTAATTAGTTATCATTATTTTTAAGGTTATGAAATAACAGAATGTGGGCTATTAAAGAATATAATAAAGTGGGTTTTGAGATGTACATGGATTTATTTCATTCTTCAATTAATGTATTTCAAAAAAATTAATATTTATACTTAATAATTATAGAGAAGTGTATAAAATATATGAAATTTCAATGTTTGTAACATTACAAACCCTTTCCTATAGTTTTTCATCCAACATCATTCAGATTATCTTATAAATATGTTTTCATGGAAAATGGGTTATTTGGGTCATATAATAATTCCATGACATGGAACCTTACATGTTGTTATAGTATCTTCTATTTCTTTATGTTCCGTAATGATTATTTTATCAAGGTCCTTAGAGAAAAAATAATTACCCATTAATATTTCAATTATTTGCTTGGGTAGATTAGAGTAATATTTGGGATTTCTAGTTTTCTTCCCTGAAGTCACTAAACAATCCCATAAAAAAATCATTTATTGGTTCATAGTCATAAATAATCTCAAACCTATAAATATTTCTCTTATTTTAACAGGACCTCAGTGGAAACATGCACACCTTTTTTATTATTAGTGGAGACATCAATTTCTACTTCTTTGGACAGAGCTCTCATCCTATAGTTGCATATTATTTCTCTTAAACCAAACTGGTTCACACCCAATATTCTCCTTTTCCAAAAATCCCTTCTTTAACTCCTTAAACTATTTCCTAAACTCATTCCTTGAATTAATTTCTTATCAAAAGGTTAGGTGTTTTCTATGACCTTAAGAATCTAGTATTACTTAACTACTACCTCTGACTAATTCCTTAATATTAAAAGTCAGGCCCCAAAAAATACAATTTAAATTCAACAACTAAGTAGTATTTCCTCTTATTCACTATCCATAAGACCTTAATTTATTATAAAAACCCCTAACACTGTTAATTAAATGATAAACCTCATCCACCAGTGATCTACACCATCCAATGTGTTCCGTGAGAGAAAAATCAGGGAATGGGGAAGTCGTAGTGAACTTTGAATGATGAATCAACAACAATGATGTTCCATTATTGAAAAATAGTAACTTAGGAGAAAACATGATCCCAAGGAAAATTGTTAGTAAGTCATGGTTTGTGAAGGGAAAAAATCTGTGTGAAGGAGCTTCCATCACCCATTATGTTTTCCCTCCCCATGGAGGGTCTACAATGATAAACATCACCACTTAGGATCCTAAAACCCTAGCCATGAAGACCATCTTGATCTATAAAACCATCTAAAATTTAGATTATTTCACTAGTTTTAGTAATATTTTTATCAAAATATTGCTCAATATAACTAAAGAAATTAGATTCAAACATTTTTTTTTTAGAAATGAGTTCCAATAATGCATAGAATAATCATTAGGACATTCATGGTATGGAAATTTTTTGGTTTCAACAATATTAATTTTATTTGGAAGACTCAAAATCATGTTTTTATCTTATTATTGAGTGATTATAATTGAGTTACTCAAAATATCTAAGAGTCTTCTATGTGTATTCTGTATTTCCTCTTAAAATATTATTTCAACCATTGAGAATTTTGTCCTACCATTTTCTAAATTAGCATGTGAAAATATTTGGTATTCATCTCCACGATATAACTTCCAATAGGTGTATTTATTATTAATTTACATTCAACATTAATTGCATAGTAGATAACTTAAAACGAGTTCACCAACTTCATTCTATGGTGAGGAAGACAAAAAGTGGTGGCCGTGAATCATTGGCATGATTTTCTTAGAAACTCATACAGATGTTGAAATAGTAAATTTAGTTTATTTTATTTTCCTATAATAATCATGAAGTAACATTTTCTTCACACTTACATGATGGAAAGTGTTTAGTTTTCATCTCTACAAACAAAATTAATATTTTCCTTTTTTAAGAATAGAAATAACCTAACAATAACTACAAAATTATTTACCCTGTTAAATTTTTAATGATTAATATACTTCGAAAAAATAATATTCATATAATGGTTTTTGTTACCCAATCCTTGTAATTATGCATGTTGATTTCATAACATGATCATATAACAGTTCAATTCGAATCCTTTTATCAAGATCATAGTAATAAAAATCCTAATATGAAGCTATCAATGTTTTCGTATAAATTTTTTCCATGTTAGTCCGGTGATTTTGATCATTAGGATGATTCTAGAAGAATGGGTGAGATTTTACACTAATAAGGAATAAAATATGTGTCTTAATTCTCTCTTCTCATATATCTATCATATTTTTAGAAAAGATTCCTATAAATTCTTTCCTTTTATATATTATATTTTATTTTCTATAATAACATGTAGGTTATTTTCTAATTTTTATACACATAATTTGTTCTCCATAATGATGCAAATTTATTAAAATGAAATTTAATCAATACATTTCGAATGATTAACCATTGTATTCCCTGAATAAAATGTCAAAATTTGGTATGCATTATCACATGTTCACCAAATTATAAATTTATAAACTTACTAAATACATGATTAGTATAAATTAAGGTTAATTAACATGAAAACAAATTTATAGATCAAAATATTTAATCCTTTTCAATAATGTTTTTTTGGATAAATAAAAGTATTTTTTTCTAAATAAAATTTATAATAAAACGGAAATCATTAATAATGATAGAAAAAAATAAAACTAAAAATAAATTCAATTAATAAAGCAGTTTGGGATGTAAATTATATTGAATAATTCACTACACACACTGTAAATTAAGTGTTTTATACTTAAATAATTATTATATTCAATAACATTGATTTCAAAATTAATTTTTTTATAAAAAAATAATTAGTTCTATTAATTTAATTTATCTCTACTTACTTAGTGTTAAAAATAAATAATATTATTTTATTAACTTCCTAATCAATGAGATAAAATGAAAAAACCCATTTCTAATAAATTCAAGATACTAATTTATGCTACAATTATCTATATAAGATAACATACTAGGTATCACATAAGAAAATATATATCTTATTATAAATATTCAAAAATTAAACATTAAATTCAACAAAAATATAATTAAACACTATATAAATCCAACTGAATAAATTTAACAATTGAATTAATCCAATAAATAAAATAATATATATTAAATTATTAATAATATTCCTTGTTCATTTGACATCCTTACATATTTAATTTATCCTGAAATAATGATAATATTTTCTACATGAAAAAAATAATGAAACAAAATTATGAGCATAATTATGTTACATAAAATTATCACAAGGTTGATATGGACACTTTTATAATGTCAAACACTATGTTGGTGATCACTGTAGATGAATAGTGAACCATTGTGATGTTATTTCATCAATGATTAGGTTCTACTAAAATAAAACCACTTAAAACCCATCACTTCACTAATATTTAATTTTTTTTGATCTATACCATGATTTCAGTTCATTATTGATAATGAAGTATAATAAGGTGAATACGTTTTGAGTTTAATCATGTATATAGATTCTGGTGTAGGAATGAAGGATGTTGGAGTGGTTAAATATCTCATTCAAGTCGTAAGGATGGTGAGGTGACCATATGAGTTGGATACACGGCTTGGTGAGGTGATGATAAGGATTTGAACATGGGGTGATGTATTATTCATATGGTTAGGGTGAGGGATGGAATAAATTGGTGGTTAAGGATAAAAATGTCACACCAAGATGAGGTTGTATATTGGTGGGTAATAAATTTGGGTAGCATATTAGAAGAGGGGATGAATGTTAGGATGAGGATAATTCAATGGTTGAAAAAGGTAAATGGGGAGAAATATCGGCTTTTGGTGTTTTTTATTAGATGGAGTTGACATATGGGGAAAATGATGATAAAAATATACTTTATGGAACTGACATGTATTGATTATAAAGCATCTCCCATGATACAAAGTTGAAATAAAAGGGAAAAAAGTAAAAAAAATAAAAAATATATTTAATGATAATAATAATAATTATAATAATGTTTTACGGTATAAGAAAAAAACATGCACCCACAGGGCACAATTTGGTTAGGCTAACCCCCCCAATGGAAAACCCACATTAACATTGATGAAACGGTAGTATGGAGTTCAAAATACTATAATATTTAAGGATGAAACACTTTACTCTTTTAAAATATTCAAATCCCACAAGAATGTTAGTCTATTCAAATAGTTCCAAATTTTCTTCTATAGATCCTACTACAAGGCTCATTTCTAGTTCAATATTACTATACATGATCCAATGTCAATTCTGAAACTTCTCATATAGTGTCTCTACTAGAATAACTATAACAGTAACATTAAAATATTCATTATCCATGATTTTAAACATAGATTTATAGATATAATAATTACTTTAATTATTTGGGTTTGAAGTCATATATAAGATATTCAAACACCAAAAAATCCTTATTGAACTATACCATCATCCACCAAGGTTTGAGTAATACTATTTTGGACCATGCTAGAATCCCTGATTAATAACCGAAGAAGTTATATATCCTCATATTCTACTATATATCTTTCTAATATAGTAAAAAAGTATAATTATCTATAGTAATTATACCGCGATAGTTCACTACTACATTGCTCCATGATAATACCACCACAGTGCCCCACTGAAGAAGGATCTATAGAAAATTTAATATAGTTACAAAAATAGTTCTCACTATAATATATTACAATTAGGCCCCCATTTCAATACCTACTATATTATTTGGAAAAATCCCCCACCATATTTTAAACCCCAAACCTTGAGAATACAAGAAAAACACCTCGACCACATGGATAAGGTGTACCTATTTACAAAAACAATAATTATAATCATAATAAGAGTTATGATAAAATATTCCTGAGTGTTAATATAAAGTTAATTTCAAAAAATAAAAAAATATATTAAGATATTTTTTTATAATTTTGTTGTGTTAAGAAATGAAACCACACAAAATTGAACATAGGGGACTATGAGACCAAGCCACTAACACCACCCCACTCATTATTGAACCAACAAAAATATTCCCATTTTAAAAAGGCCTACACACTAGGCCCCAAAGTTTTAACAAAACTAGCCCAAAGGCCTTACAAAGAGGTCCCAATGAGTATTTTTTGAATAGTTTATACATTGCAACAATTCCCCCCATCCTGCTACTATAGTAACTCTGAGATTTTTCTTATAACAGGGTGTAAACCCTAAATCCATTAATATCAGCAGCCAAACCTTACCACCCACCTAGGATATTATTATTTGGAAATAATAATATTATTATAAATTTAATATAATTATCTAAAAATTATAATAAAATAATAAATACAAAATAAAAATACAAAAATAAAAAAATCAAAATAATTAAACTAATTAATTTATATTATCCTAAAAATTCATAAATATTTTATTAAATTCAACGTACTTCACCCCTTAAAGTTTTAATTATAATGTATAATGTTTACTTTTAGGTAATGTATCATAAGGGTTTAGTCTATAGATTTTGGCTTGAAAAATACACAAGAACATTTAATTTTTAACAAAGTTCAAAACATCAAAAATATGATGAACTTAAGAAAACATGGTGTATCTGAACAGATAAGAAAAATGAATTCAATAAAATAATTGAATCACCCAAAATAACTCTTTGATAACTCCAAAAAAATCACACATAAAAAATAAAATAACTAAATGAAATTAAAACAAAATATTACCTTGTTCAGACTTATTTATACTCCATGGGAGAACACAATTTCTTTATTTTTCTAAATGGATAAGAATATATTAATTTTTAGTCATTTCATAATTGAACCCACCATACCAATTTATTGTGGGGACCATCCATTGAAATTGGTTCCATCGACTTCTAATCCTCACATCAATCCCACAATTGATCATGGACACTTTATGTTGCATATAGGTTACACCACCTCAACTTATAGCTTATCATGAACACTTTTAATCATTTATACATATTTTTTAATCTTTTTTCTAGCCTTTAAAAACCTCCAATTACTTTAACACATTAATATACCACATCCTATACAGAGTCTTCTTATACAATCCCATCATCCTGACATAGTCACTTACCTCCTAGTCTTGGAACATTCACATTTGGACAATTCTTGACTCTACTGGTCTTATATTACCATAATATTTTCCCCAGATTTGAATCTAAAGTTTTGAATTATCTCATCATATAATCAAGGAAATAAAATCACAAAATGAGTCTTCACACATTCCTAAAAATCTTCCTGTTGTAAAATAATTTTAATAATTCAATGAAACCACCAACACTTGGGTAAATTTATAACACTTCATCCTCTATAAAAATAGTCAGTGTCTTATTTTTTTCAATAACCCAAATCCCACTAAGGCAAAATGTTATGGAAAAAAATCCAAGAATTATAACTTTTAAAATATTTCACTTCGATTATGAATTCTATTCATCTTCCATAGGTATAGAATTCTATCCTATAGAAGCTTCTGTATGAAATGATACTTTAGATCAATATGTTTCATCCATGAGTGAAACACCACATTCCTTTCCTTATGAATCATGTAATGAATGTTATGGAACGACAACATATCTTCCATAATATTTCTGAGTTCTTATAACAACCACTTTATCCCAATCAATTATTTACCAATGTCTATTACAATAATGAACTATACATATATAGTTGAATGTGAATCTTTTGGCTATATTATATATGTCTAAAATATGTTTGAAACTATTAAATTGAACCGAAAACCCATGTTACTCTTATGTTCATCCATATTCCCTCTGAATCCTACATAAACATACCATTGGAATGGATTATCCATTTTGAATCATAGATATGGTTCCTACATGCCTTTGAGATATCATATAATCCATTACATAGCTTCTCAGTGATCTATTCTCAGATTCTCCATATATATTTTAGAAACTCCCTTCTACATGAGGAATGTTTAACCTCATATAGACCATTTCATTCATCATACTTCTGACATCTGATGTAGATATAACTTTTATCATGTAATTAGATTCATGTTCTATTTTTATGATCTTTTTTTGGATAAAATGATGTTTCTGACCAATGGGGTGGTCATTCGTTGGCTTCTAGTCATTAAAAATAAATCAATGATAATATAGATATACTATTTATAAGAAAAAACCAATGTTTTTTCCATCCAAAACGTCTTGATCTGCATCCCCAAATCCAATTATACTTATTGAGATCCTTTATCTCAAACCTTCTCGACAAATCATATTTTAACTCCTTAACTTCTTCCATGACATAACCTTCCAAAATAATATCGTCCATGTACAATATTATTATGACATATGTTCCATAATAAACAGATTTTGGTTATATCAATGATCATTATTTCCCTTGAAATAAATCTTATCAACCATTAATTAACTGAACTTGTAGTTTTACTTCCTTCGATATTTCTTTAAACCATATATGTTTCATTTCAACTTTTAAACTAGACCTTTATTTTTTATCAATAAACCCCTCATGCTACTTTAGATAGATAAAATCCTCAAAAACACTATGAAGTAAATTGTTTCTTATATCTAACTATTCAAGTTATAATCCTTCAAAATCTACCATACATAACATTATCTCAATTATTATCTATTTAGAAATAGTGATTTATTTGAGAAATATATTTATTCTATCTATTGAAACCATTTTAGTGATAACCAATACATATATCTATTTCTAAGATATTCATTATCCTTAAAATAGTATACAATTTTTCTGTAAAAACATATGTCCTTATTGTAATTTCATTAGATCTTGAGTTTTTTTATATAATGAATGATTTTATACTTTTATAGATACTAACCATATTTCAAAATCATTGATACTTTCCACTTCTTCCTATATCTTGGGTTCTCTATCATCTATTGGAGGCATGTAATGAAGATCATTTATAAACCTTGTACCTGATCATTGGATCCTAGTAGACCTCCTATATTTCACCTGAAATTCTTCTCCATTTTAAACTACATCATCTAGAACACATTATCATGATTTTATAGTCTCATATATTTTTTATAATTCTAGACTTATTGGATCATCCAGTGTTTTCTTTCTTATTGAAAATCTGGAGCATTTATACAATTTAGATTTCCATTTAGGTCAAACTAGACGTTCTCTATTGAATATTTACTCTCAACCATATCTTCAACCATGTTCTGATCTTTCCAAAAGATCTTATATTTGAAGATAATATTGAAATTTTTATTGAAATTTTTTCTATCAAAGTTTTAAATAAAAAAACACAATGTTCATATCACTTTACCATATAAAAAACAATCTTGGGAATTTTTTTCAATTGATTCTTTATCCCAACATCAACATGGACATATGTGAGAGATATAAAAACTCTATAGTGAGAAAAATAAATTTGTTTTATAATATTATTTTTTTCTAAAATCTCCTCCCCCATAGGTGTAAATGAAATTTTATTAGTGAGGTAAGTAGAAACATTGGTGGCTCTATCCTAAAACTCTTTTGGGAACCCTATAGGAAACCACATGCTTTGATATATCCTATTCAGCTTCTAGTTCATCTAATATACCACACATTTTTTTTCCTTTGTCTTTGGTATAGTATTTTCAAACATTATTCCTTTTTTATATAAAATCCTCTAGAAATTCAAACTACTGAACCCACATCCATTTTCTAACCATAAGAACCTAAACATATTTTGTACCTCTTCTTCCACCTTGTCTATCTATTAAAAAAATTAAATAACCATAAATTTATTATATAGAAACAATACCTACACATTAAATACTAAAACATCGATTAATGTATCATAATATAATGACCCATCATGGGAACAAATTTGATTAAGACTCTAAATATCCATATGCATGAGCTATAAATTAGAATATTTTGGTTTCATTAAATTTTTTATAAATTAAAACGTTATTTTATTACCCATAATACAACTCTCATATGTTCTAAAATCCTTATGGACAAGCTTCATTACTCTTCTATCTATTATGACTTGCATGTTCTTCTCATTCATGTTCCCAATATAACAATTTGACAACTCTGGACTTTCAAATATTAGTGTTCTAGAAATCATTGCTCTATATTCTATTCCTATGAAATAAAACATTCCATGTCTAATACCTTTGACTACTACTAGGCACCCTGTAGACGCCGGAAAAGTCCGTTGTTCCCAAACGAACCTCCGGATGCGGAAAGCGAAGTGATATTTGGAGTCAGAGGCACGTTCCGGAGGGCCCGGAGGACTTGCGTGAAATTTCAGAGGCCCGCGCGCAAAGTTGAGTCGCGGCGCGCAATCCTCCCGGGATGCGCGCAATGCGCTGGGCCGGCACGCTATTTTGCGCGCCCGTGGCCTGCGCGGCTCCCTTGCGCGCCGGGTCCTGATTCCGTGCCCGCGAAGGGAATTCCGCGCCCGAGACCGGATTCCGCGCCCGGGTTTGCCTATAAATATAAGGCGACCCCCGACGTTTTGAAGGTGGCCAGAATCCGAAGCGTCGCTCGTTCGCGCAATCCAACCCCTTCCGCGCGCAATGCCGATCTTCAGGTAACCTCCTTTCTTTCGCGCAATAGAGCCTTGGGGTTCGCCTTCGCGCGCAATCCCCTTGGCTCCTTTCCTTTGAATAATCCTTAACCTGAAGGCCTTTGCGCGCAAAAGAAGCCTCTTGCGCGCAATTGCCCCCGGGTGCGCGCAATCCAGCCCGATTGCGCGCACCCCCCATTTTCAAAGTGGCCATTCGTTAGAGAATGAGCCGTTGCCCCCGCGAGCTGTCCGAAGCCCGGTGCGCGCAATCTTAATCATCCGCGCGCAAAGGGATGGCCCGATTGTGCGCCAGCCCGCCATTTTGCGCGCCGACCTGCTGTTTTGCGCGCAAAGCTCCTCTTTTGCGCGCAATCCGCCAGGGTCGCCCCCCTTGACCCCCTGAGGGTACCCGCCTGCGTGGTGCCCGATGATCTTCATCCTGGGTGCCCGCACCGTGCGTTGTCTTCCCGTGCGGCCCTCCAGGCTTGCGCAAAGTGACACGGACCCATCGGCGGCAACCAACGTCCAGCATGACGTTAAACTGCACATTTGTCCAGCATGACGTTAAACTGCACATTCGTCCCGCATGACGCTAAACTGCATCTGTCCAACATGACGTTAAACTATACTACGTCCAAGCTGCACGACGCTAAACTGCCTAGCCCCTATCGTCCGTGCTGCAAGACGTTAAACTGCCAAGCACCTTCGTCCTCAGCACACGACGTTAAACTGTACTTCGTCCGGCAAGACGTTAAACCGTCCGCTTCGTCCTCAGCACACGACGTTAAACTGTACTTCGTCCGGCAAGACGTTAAGCCGTCCGCTTCGTCCTCAGCACACGACGTTAAACTGTACTTCGTCCGGCAAGACGTTAAACCGTCCGCTTCGTCCTCAACACACGACGTTAAACTGTACTTCGTCCGGCAAGACGTTAAACCGTCCGCTTCGTCCTCAACACACGACGTTAAACTGTACATCGTCCGGCAAGACGTTAAACCGTTCGCTTCGTCCTCAACACACGACGTTAAACTTTACTTCATCTGGAAAGACGCTAAACCGTCCGCATCACCCGATCCCGTGCCTCGCACGCAGGGTCCCCCCCGGTTTGGATGTGGCCCCCACCCGCTCGTCTCTGCAGGGATGTCGGGATTGTCCCTCTTTAGGGACGATTTAATGGGAGCGGCTTTTCCCTACGGGGGTAGGGTATTACAAACCCCTAGTTTATTGTGGGGGGCCGCGCATGTGTATCTCCATTGCGCCTCCCCACTGCCGAAGCCAGTAGAGGGTGTGACTGGGATCGAGGTGTCTCCTACTTTCGGTCCAAGTCCCTTCCAACTGAGTTTTGCCGCATCCGGGCTGCCTCAAGTGCGTAAGTCCTGACAGAATGAACTACGTGGACTTTGATCCCTGTCTTCTAAACAGGGTACGTAGGAAGCCTCCCTGAGGTTCAAGCCCACCACCTGGTCGTCCCGGTCGTATTCACGTCGGTTCGTCCATCAGTGGACCCCTCCAGGGTTCACGCTTGCGTCGATTCACCTATGAATCCGCCCCTGTGGGAGACTGCACTTGTGTATCTCCACTGGGCCTCCCCACAGCCCCTTTTTCCATTTCTCCTTTTATCGTCCAGCATGACGTGAAACTGTGATCCACCCGGCCGTTCCATCTCCCCCTGTGCGAGGTGGTTCGGTTCAATCCTCCGCCCGGCGGCCTCGACCCCTTCGTGAGTCGGCTTGCCGACGTCCAGCATGACGTTAAACTGTATACCCGAACTACGTCGACTTTGATCCGTGCTAACGCGCGGTACGTAGGAAGCCCCTACGGGGTCCAAGCTCTTCACTCCATCATCCATCCTGATCCTTACCCGGGCCGCCACATCCCGGTGGGGTCATGCCACTTCACTCCACTCCATATCACTTGGGAAGCCGCCCATGTGTTGGCTCCAGCGTCGGAGGTTCCCCGCAAGGGGTTCTGTCATCTGATCCACTCTTCGTGTTGATCAGTCCGATGCCGTCCCCGCTGGATGTTAAACTCGCGGCGTACCCCGTGTTAAACATGGGAAGCTGAGGAAAACCTCAGGGGACACAGTTCCCCGCACCCAGTGCGGGATGCCTCAGGCCATCATGCCTTCGAGAAGCCCTATTAGGGACGGAAGACAGACGTGCAGAGCCGCAGTGTTACGACACGCCCCCGGCACCCAGAGCCACCCGGCCTCCTCACCGCAGGTTGCTGCCCCGACCAGACTCCTTGGAGCGTCCGGGCGGAAGCAGCGTAATTAACCGGTATCCATGAAGATATGGCGCTGGGAACGAGATTCACGAGCATGTCTTAAATCTATGAGGGAGACCCGGATTAGGCGACGAGTTCCGAGGAGACGTCCAAGGAAGGAGGAGCCGACATCCCATCATCCCGGTTTCGATCAAGGAGCAGACGCCCCTGAATAAGGGACGGATGTCGCCCACCTTTGGAAAGCGGGACTGCGGGACCACAAGCCGCGCGCCCATCCCCTCGGGTTGACGGGTGCACGCGCGAACGCGTCCTGGCGGAACAGCGTAACCTGACGCACATCCGCACCGAAACAGAAAAATGCTGAACCCGACGTGAATCTCTTCTCATCGATACGAGGACCGATGGCTTTCAGAGGTGTTGGAAGACTGGCATGTTGCCCGGCCAAGCATTCAGTCTTACCCGCCAGGGGCTGGGGAAGGGACATCGGGCACTCCGTCTCGCAACGTCGAGGGCCTGGGTTCCCCCCACGGAAGGCGTCGTGGCGCTAAGGGTTGGTTGTCGATTCCTTTTTCCTGTCAGTGTTAATGGGTCCTTCTCCCTGCTTTCAGAAATCAGGTCGCCCGATCCAGTGCCCGATCGCCACCCGCCCACTGGCGCAGGGGTAGGGGAAACACCGACGCGGCTACTCCGCGCGGTCCCGCCCGTTCCACAGCCGTCCCAGCAGCCACAATTGCGGGACAACCACGCCCTCTCTCCCCCTCGGAGGTCATCCAGAGAAGGGTGATCAACACCCTGGTGCGGAGATATGAGGAAGAGGGAGTCATCCCCACTAGGGACATGGCTCGCCTAGACCTTGAGGAGGCTGCACCTCGCCACCACCGCCGCCCCCGAGGGCCGCGCAGGGAGGCACCGCTGCCTAGCTCAACGTCCAACCGCTTCGGGAGCTTATCCCCGGAGCGCTCTGACAGTTCCCTTCCCTATGAGGATGAGGTGGAAGATGCCCGGGATCACCCTATCCGGGATTCGCTCCAGGGATCTACGGTAAGGACTCCCACCAGGCCACGGCGACACCGCCGCCAGGCCTCTCAAGTCGAAGAGCGGGCTCTCCACCTGCCCGCGCCGCTCATCCCGACTCGTCTGTCCCGACGCCAACGTCGGGCACGAGCGGAAGAGGATGCCCACCTTGGGGCCCTAGCAACAGCGGCCGCATTGGCCCAAGCCACTGTTGGCTCCAGTCGCCAGGCCCCTGCGCATCCTGAGCAGGGGAACTTCTATGCCCGACCTGGATCGAGGCCTCGACCGCCCCAAAGGCAGGTTGGGTCGACTCTCCCGGTTGCTGGTGCAGGCAGTAGCCACCGCGGACCACCTCGCGGTAGCGCTATTCACCAGCGGGATCTACTCCGTGTGGCCGATCCAGGAGGCATGGGTCATCCCACCTTCCGATCCCGGCCCGGAGGCCTGCCCGGAATCATCTCTCCCCACGTCCCCTTTGATATCTGTCCCGGTGCCCCTCGCACCTTGGTTTCCAGTCCTCTTGGCCCCAGCACCAGTGCGGCCGGAGGACGCCAGGACAGAGATCAGCCCTGCCCCGAAGAACCACCCAGGGGCAGGAAGGCAAGGCGTCGACGCCGAGGGAAGAATGTTACGGAATTCCGGACAGAGATCCGACTGGTTCGCTTCTCTGATTCAGAGGCGGAGTACGATTCGGCGACATAGGCCGTTCCCCAATCCCGCCAGTCAAGGGCAGGGGTAGGAATGCGGCACGTCAGCCTCGTGCTCCCCGAGAGCGAGATCGATGTGATCCCCGCTTCTCTCCGAAGGTATATCCGGAGTAACGAGGGCCTGGTAGACCCCCAAGGATCAAGCTTGCGGTTGGTACCGGCCCCTCCGGAAGTGCCTTCCGTCTCGGTCGGAGAAGCCGGAGACTTTTTCTGGGGACCGACGGTCGAACCACGATCTGGTGCACCCTCGGCGAGCACCGATGCTACGGCAGGATGTTCACTTGCCGGCCCGTCCTATCGTGATGTGGTAGCCAGGGCACCGCCACCCTCAGAGGGCGGCCCGGGATATGGAGGCCAATCGGCCTGTTCGCCGTATTCACCGCCGGCCAGCCCGTCAGCCCGGCGGCCCGCCTCGGCACCACTGCCGGTTCCCCGTCCGTTCCCAGCCATTGAAGAGGACCAAGGAGATCTGGGTCCCGAGTTTGAGTCGTGGAGCTTCTGGACCGTCCTTGCAGAGGGCCACTTCCCTGAGAAGTTTTGGCCAGTCGCAGGACCGGGCTTTGATGCACCCGAATCGATCACCCCGGATGAGTTCGAATGCTTCCGCCGAACTCTCCGGGAGACTCGCTCCTGTCTTCACCGCCTACAAATGCCATACCCCGGGAGTCAAGTGCACCTGGAGGATATTGGTGAGCAGTGCCGTCAAATTGACCTGGCCATGCTCCCCGCGGCTCGGCACCCCGGGTCATTTGAGCACCACGAGGCCCTCCAACAACGATGCGTTGAGTGTTTTCAAGTACTCCGCAAAGTTATCGAGGAAGCCACTCCCCACGTGTATATCCATGGATGGGGGCAGTACGCTGCCCTACGCTTCAGTGTGATTCGCCGACATCCCGATTCGCTGGGTGGCCCTGAGGGTATATCCCCAGGGACAGAAACGGTCAATATGGCTGACCTGTCGGGAGAGGGGAACGACTTGGAACTTCTCGACGGGGGCTTCCCCCCCGAAGACAAGCCGTCGTCAGAGCCATCGGTGAGAGTCACTCGTCATCAGAGGAACCTCCTAGGGCTCCCCGCACCCACTGAAGCACTGACGTTGAGCCGAAACGTCAGCAAAGGAAAAGAGCACAGCGAGGCTATAAAGCCCGCCGACCCATCTGCCTCCATGCAGAGGGCAGAGGAGGATCCCGAGAAGGCTATGCTACGTCAGCAGCTCGCCGAACAGAAGAAGCTGGTTGACCAGCTCCTCGCCGAGCGCGCTGCAGAACGGCGGCCTGACTATGGTGATCCTAGGCCAGGACAGCAGGGACCGGAACAACCGCTCCTCGACGAGACTCTCCCGGGCAACCGTGATTACGCCGTGTTCGCCGACAGGAGAGAGGCCATTGCCTACGGCAAGAGGGTGCGATATGTTTCGCCACACCCTCCCGAGCGGCGTGACTACCTGAGAGACCCCGCTCGGATTCCTCCCGCTGCCCCAAGGGCCGCTCCGCCCGCCATCCCACGAGCTGCCGAGTTCGACGACCCGGTCGACGACCCGATTGAAGGGCCATGCAATGCGCTCATGGTTAGAGATCCTCGCCAGGACTGGAACCCATGTCCGGACGATCCGATGACGGCACTCATTGCCCGCTTGGAGGCCTTGGAGACTCGGCAGGTGGCGATCCCACCGGACGGCAAGCCCTACCCAGCATGGGTGGATGACATGCCGGCGCCTCCGGGATTCGGGAATCCCACTTTCGCTCCCTTCAACGGGACTGGAGATCCGCCACAACATTTAGCCCACTTCAACTCGAGGTGCGGGCCTATGTTGGGGACTCCGGCGCAGCAAGAGGCCGCTAAGCTTCGCTGCTTTGTTCAGACACTGGAAGGGCCAGCATTTGTCTGGTACAGCCAGCTCCCCGTCGGGTCGGTAACCAGCTGGGAGGACCTCCGTAGACAGTTCCTCTACCAGTTCAGTTCCACGACCCGGAAGACAAGTATCGCAGACCTCTTCAAGTGCAAGCAGAGGCCTGATGAGCGAGTCGCGGACTTCGTCACCCGATGGAAGGGTCTCACGTATTCCCTTGACATGCCATTGACTCAGGAGCAGTTGCTGACAATGTGCGTCGGGAACGTCAGGACCGAGCTGGTCCCTTCCCTGATCACTCAAAATTACCCCGGAGGGTTCAGGGACTTCTCAGACAAAGCTCAACGTCTTGAGGAAGCCCTGCAACAGGCCAGCCAGGCACACCCGCTGCCTCCTATGATTCCTGCAAGGAGAGTCAGCAGGGCTGAGCCCGCTGCTGTCGCCCAGATAGAGGCCCCCAGGCCATTGGAGCTGCTGCCGGCGAGGCCAGCTCCACAGCCTCACAGGAATCCGCCTCCACGGGCTCAGTTCCCGGCCCAGCAGCGGCAGCCTCAGAACCGGCCGGCCCCTCCGCGTAATGTACCGCCACAACCCAGGCGAGATAATCAGGGTCCACCTCCTCGGCCGGCCCCTCCAGCCCCTCGTCAAGACCATGCTACCAGGGGCCCACGACACCTGACTTACTCATTCCACAAGGATCAGGACCCCGGTTATTTCCGGAGCGCCCTGGAGCAGAGGATTGTGCGACTGCCTGAGTGTTGGAGGCCAGAGGAGGCACATATTACGAATAACCCCCACTACTGCCCCTACCATCGGGCCCTGGGGCACACCATCCAGTAGTGCTATGTGTTTAAGGATTGGCTCCAAGACCAGATTAACAACAATGTAATCAGGTTGGGCCCAGCTCCAGCACAAGTGGCGGGCGTGTTCGTGGGATCAGATGACGATAGTGGCAACGAGGACGAATGGCAGCTGGTCTCCGACCGCGGATCCCAGAAGTATAATAACTGGATGGCCCGCAAGACGACCATTCGCGCCCATGGAATCATCCGTGCGCGCTTGAATTAGCCTGAGCCCCCGGAATCTGCGGGTGTTGCTTCGGCATCATCGTCCCAGCCTGCCTCTTCCAAGAGGAGCAAACGGCGGCAGCGCAAGAAGGAAGAGCGCGCCCCGCCAGTTCCGCCAGTATCCCGCACTCTCGGCGATTTCATGCCCCCGGAGATGGGGGTCCCTCCTCGGATCCGCCCGGTGATGGATGATTCATCCGATGACGGTGTTGGGTACGCTTCGGTTAACACCGTCGAGCTGGTAAATCCCTTTTCGGTTCCCGACGTTGAAGAACACCAGGTGGACCTCCCTAGTGTCCCCGGTCGTCGCCACCGTCGGAAGAACCGCAGCAGCAGGAGTCGCCGGGGCACAGCCGTTGGTACCTCCAGCCAGGCCGTGCACGCCACTGAGACTAGGCAGCAGGCTCAAAACCGAGCACAACGTGCACCGCCCCCCCATTCGGGGATGACGGATTCGCCTCCGCCGCTGTTTGTGGTGTGGGACCAGGCAGAACCGCCTAAGCCGCGTCGCGACCAGCTCCGCCCTGCCACGAGTCCATCCCGGCCTCCTGACCCCAGTACGGTGACCATTTCCCGGACTGCAGCCAGTGAACAGCGAGATGCGCCAAGTACCAGTCGGCCGCCGATCCAACCGGCAAGGCCCGTCGTGCTTCCAACCGCAGAGCAACCTCCTGCAACTAGGGGCTCGCGCTTGGCCAAAAAGTATGATGTCCTGAAGCACTTGGCTGACATCCCAGCAAGGCTCTCCATCCTTGAGGCTCTGCGCATGTCATCTGAGATGCGCGAGGCACTCGCTGAAGCCCTGAAGAGCCCCCTCCAGTTTGAGACAGAGGTTGCGGCTGCAGAGGCCTTTCACGCCGAAACGATCGAGGACGCCGAATGTCAGGCAGTTATCTCGTTCTCTGGTAAGGATGAAGACCCTCCTATACAGGGACACATTCGTCCGCTGTATGTCACTGGCCAGTTCAATGGCCTTGAAGTCCGGCGCTGTCTTGTCGACACGGGGTCCGGGATTAACCTGATTCCAACTCAGACGCTCCGGAGATTGGGGTTGTCTGAGGATGACTTGATTCCCTCCGACCTCAGGATCCAGGGGTACGACCGCACCGAGCAAACCCCGGTCGGCAAGATACGTTTTAAGACCCAGTTCGGTGACTTGGTTGCCAACACCGAATTCATGGTAGTCTCTCAGGACACTGTGTACAACGCATTGATGGGCAGGCCATGGCTCCACCTTCACGCGGCGATTCCCTCGTCATACCACCAATGCCTCAAATACTCCCTTAATGGTCGAGTAGGCGTGCTTCAAGGAGATGCCTCTCCTTTTGCCTCATGTGAAGCCCGCTATCTGGACGCGGACTATTACAAGAGCAAGGATAAGCAGATCCTGGCAGGTGAGGTTTAGCCTGTCGCTGTTGCAAGTGATCCCTGGGCAAGTCTGGATGACGCTTACGTCCTCCCGATTCACCGGTTGGACGTCGCCATGGTCTCGACGGCCCCAGAGTCTCCTGATGAGATGACCGCGATCGCCCGCGCCAGCACCAGTGGCCCAGCAGGATCTGGTAGCCCCAATGCAGTTTCCAACGCAGTCTCTCCCGTGGACGATCCCTCCCCGAGTGGAGAAGACGTGGAAGATGCACCCCCAGCCTTTGAGGAGGGCGTCCCCGCCAAGGTCGATGAGTTAATACAGGTGAACCTTGGAACCGAGGCCGATCGAAGACCCACATTGGTCAGTGCCTCCATGCCCTCTAAGGAGCGGCAGCAGTACGTGGACTTTCTCAGGCAGCACCGTGATGTGTTCGCTTGGGGCTATGACGAGATGCCGGGGCTAGACCCTCAGGTAGCCGTCCACCGCCTTGGTCTCCCGGCGAACCATCGCGGGTTCAAGCAGCCTCCCAGGAAGATGCACCCATCCCACGGTGCCATGGTTGAGGCCGAAGTTGACAAGCTTATCAAAGCCAACTTCGTGAGGGAGGTTCAGTACCCCAAATGGCTGGCCAACATTGTGCCGGTCAGGAAGAAGAACGGGCAGATCAGAGTCTGCATTGACTTCTGCGATCTCAACCGCCACTGTCCGAAGGATGATTTTCCCCTTCCAGTGACAGAGCTGTTGATTGATTCCACGGCAGGGTTCCAAGCCCTCTCCTTCATGGATGGATACTCCGGATACAACCAAATTCGGATGGCCCCTGAGGATGAGGAGTTCACTGCCTTCAGGGCCCCCCAAGGTACCTTTTTCTACCGGGTCATGCCCTTCGGCCTGAAGAATGCAGGTTCCACCTATCAACGGGCGATGCACCACATATTCAAGCCAATCCTCAGCACACTGGTGGAATGCTACGTCGACGACTTGGTTGTCAAATCGCGCCAGCGTCAGGACCATCTCAAAGATCTTGAGAAAGTGTTCGGCTTCCTCCGGTCTCGCTGCCTGAAGATGAACCCGTTGAAGTGTGCCTTTGGGGTCACCTCCGGAAAGTTCCTTGGATTTGTGGTAAGATACCAGGGTATTGAGATCGACCCAGAGAAAATCAGGGCGATTAGCCAGATGCCTCCCCCAGGTACCATCCGGGAACTGCAAGGGTTCCAAGGCCACTTAGCCTATATACGCCGATTCATCGCGAATCTGGCCGGCAAGTGTAAGACCTTTTCTCGGCTCATGAAGAAAGGTGCCACCTATGTATGGGATAAAGAGTGTCAGACCGCTTTCAAGGAAATCAAGCAGTACCTGCTTCAACCTCCGGTTCTGATGCCGCCTGTATCCGGGAAGCCGCTGGTCCTCTATGTGACCGCCCTGGAACGGTCCCTGGGTGCCCTTCTCGCCCAGAAGAACAACGAGGGAACGGAGAATAGCCTCTATTACCTCAGTCGCATGCTCCTTGATGCGGAAGTTAGGTATTCCCCCATCGAGAAGAGCTGCCTGGCGCTCGTATTTTCCGTACAGAAATTAAGGCACTACTTGCAGCACCATGAGGTACAGTTGGTTTCTCGGGTAGACCCGTTGAAATATATCCTAAGCCGACCTATGTTGACTGGCCGTCTAGCGCGGTGGGCTGTGATTCTCCAACAGTTCGACATCAGGTATGTGTCTCAGAAGGCCATCAAAGGGCAAGCATTGGCAGACTTTCTGGAAGCTCACCCGACCTCCGCGGATCAGCCGCTGGATCTAGGCTTTCCTGATGAGACCATTCTCTCGGTCGATCATGCCGGTCCATACTGGAAGATGCACTTTGACGGTGCCTCCCGGAGCCCCACCGGTAGAAGACTTGATAATCCTAAGCTCAACAGAGTGGGTTTGGGTATCGTCTTCATTACCCCGGAGCAAGCCGTGCTGCCATACTCTTTCCTGTTGACAGAGGGCTGTACCAACAATGAGGCGGAATACCATGTCCTCATCACCGGCCTCGAGTTGGCTCTCGAGATCGACGTTCCCCGTCTGTGCGTGAAAGGGGACTCCGAGCTGGTCGTTAAGCAGATCAACGGTGACTATGTTGTCAGGAAGCCGGAACTTGTGCCATTGTTGGAGTGCACCCTCCTTCTGATGGCTCGATTCCCTTCTCGGCCAGAAATTGTCTATATTCCCCGGTCGCAGAACGGTCGAGCAGATGCTTTGGCCAACCTTGCTGCGTCACTTGCGGAGCCTGAACAGGACAACCTGATCGTCCGCGTGACGCGACGTAGGCTCATCGCTCCCGTTATCCCGGAAGAAGATCGTGGCCCGTTGGTAAGTAATCTCACCACGATTTCCCCTATGCCCGGAGCCCCGAGTACCCCAGATATGACAGTCGGATCAGCCCCTGATTGGAGGACGCCTTTGGTTGAGTACCTCCAACATGGCATTCTTCCATCGGATCGGGCCGAGCGCGAGCGAGTTCGACGCCGCGCATCGCAGTTTGTCCTCCAGAGCAGCCCCGGCCTAGAGCAGATCCTCTACAAACGCGGATTTGATGGTGTTCTCCTCCGTTGCCTTCAGGGAGTTGAGATCCCACGAGTCATGCAAGAGGTTCATGCCGGTTCATGCGGTGCCCACCAGACTGGGCCGAAGCTGTCCCACCAGATTCGGAGGTTGGGATAATTCTGGCCCTCCATGATCCATGACTGCATCGAGTATGCCAGGAGGTGCCATGCGTGCCAAGTTCATGCGAACTTTGTGCATCGGCCGCCGGAGCCTCTCCATACCACTAGGTATTCCTGGCCCTTTGCAGTCTGGGGTCTGGACGTTGTGGGACCTTACCCACCGGCGACAGCTCGCCAGTGCCGGTTCATTCTGACCGCCACGGACTTCTTCTCCAAATGGGCAGAGGCGATTCC
Source organism: Viscum album (assembly GCA_963277665.1). Classification (NCBI taxonomy): domain Eukaryota; kingdom Viridiplantae; phylum Streptophyta; class Magnoliopsida; order Santalales; family Viscaceae; genus Viscum; species Viscum album. The sequence continues at coordinate 59,347,669 of OY728123.1, forward strand.
GCTCAGAGAGGTCAAATCCTGTTCGATCGCTGACTTCGTGACCTCCAACATCATCTATCGATTTGGAGTGCCTCACGCTATCCTCACGGATAACGGAACCAATTTCCGGGCAGCCGAGTTGAAGAAGTTGTACGCCAAGTATAACATTCGCTCGAACCATACATCTCTCTATCATGCGCAGGCGAATGGACAGATCGAGGCGTTTAACAAAACCCTCTCTAACATTATGCAAAAGATGGTTGGTCAGAACAAGAAGAGTTGGCCGGACAAGCTCCCCAACGCCCTCTGGGCTTATCGGACGACGACTCGCAATTCCACCCAGATGACCCCTTATTCCCTGGTGTATGGAGCTGAGGCCGTCCTGCCCATTGAGATCCAGTTGCCGTCCTTGCGCACTGCGGTCTACGACCAGCAAGCGCCGGACAGAGTTGCTGAAGCCCGTCTAGTCGAGTTGGAAGCACTGGATGAGAATAGACTTCGCGCTTTGCACAACTTGGAGAGGCATCAAAGCAGAATGGCTCGAGCTTTCAATAAGAAGGTTCGCCTCCGCTCCTTCCTGCAGGGTGACCTAGTGCTAGCCCTAAGAGCACCGATGATCCCCGGCCGGAAGCCGCCCAAGTTGGACCCCAAGTGGGAGGGACCTTTTGTCATCCACAAGGTCTATCCCAATGGCGCGTACTCCCTAGCGACTATGGATGGTGAGCGTGTCACTCCTCCCACCAACGCTAGGTTCCTCAAGCAGTACTTTGTCTGAGTGTGCCAACATCCTGCACGATGTTAAACTGCATACGTCCAAGCTGCACGACGTTAAACTTCCTAGCATATCGTCCGCACTGCAAGACGTTAAACTGCCAAGTGTTACGTCCTGCACGACGTTAAACTGCATTCGTCCAGGCTACAAGACGTTAAACTGTTCAGCATTCGTCCGCGCTGCAAGACGTTAAACTGCCAAGTGCCTCGTCCTGCATGACGCTAAACTGCACCACGTCCAAGCTGCACGACGTTAAACTGCCCAGCGTATCGTCCTGCATGACGTTAAACTGCACCTCAAGAACTACGTGCGGCTTGATTCCCATCCTTATGGGATACGTAGGACCGTCTGGACATTCATGTTTCAGGCCCAACCCCATCCTTTGGGAATTTCCATCCCATCTCGGGCCCTTGGCCCAGTTGCCTCCGGGTGTGCGGCGTATGGTGTGAACGTGGGGCTATGCCCTCATTCACGTCGGTTTGCTCGCCACGCTGTACGCCCCCCACGTTTGGGGATGTCTTCTGCTCCCCCCTTCTTTTCTCGTCCTGCATGACGTTAAACTGTACTTCAAGAACTACGTGCGGCTTGATTCCCATCCTTATGGGACACGTAGGACCGCCTGGACATTCATGTTTCAGGCCCAGCCCCATTTCCCGGGAATCTCTATCCCGCGTTGGGCCTCTGGCCCAAGTTCCCCTCCTTTTTGTGCGAGGCGTATCGCGTGAGCGGGGGATCATGTCCTCATTCACGTCGGTCTACTGGCCGCGCCGTACGCCTCCCCCGTGTGTGGGACCACCTCACACCCCTCATCGTCCTGCATGACGTTAAACTGCCTCTCAAGAACTACGTATGGCTTGATTCCCATCCTTATGGGATACGTAGGACCGCCTGGACGCTTGTGTTTCAGGTCCAGCCCCGTCTCTTGGTTGATCACGGGGATCTGCCCTCTTTTGGTTGCTCTCAGGGTGAGTCCTCCGACCCTTTCCGGTGATCTGTTAACATGTTTTGGGTACTTTGGTCTATGACTCGTAGTGTCAGATTCAATCCCGACAAGTCCTGTGTTGCTTGTCAGGCCTCGCGCTTCCTCTTGTTCGAGCCTTCACTCAAAGGGATCCTCGTTAGCGGTTTGGGTACGATGCCTCAGTGCTCTCCTACCGCTCCGGGTTGATTTACCGGAGAGTCCTGGGCCGCAAATCGATATGAATCCTGCGCTTGAGCGGTTGATGCTCGTTTGCTTGCCCCGTCTTAGACTGACGCGATCGGATGTTATGTTGCGAATATGGTCAGCAACGTCCTTGATCTCCATGTCGGCTCTTTCAGGCTCTGAACATTGGTTGCGCAGCCCTCATCACACTCCGCCTTTGTGCATTGTAGTGGAATCTCGGCGCTCTTCATACTGACCTTCAGTACACCTTTACACGTGAGGCAGACCAACCAGGGTAATGATGTCGTTCGAGGCTCCCATGATCTGAGCACCAAGGGTATATGCGGATGTCCTCCCTAAGGGCCATGCGTAGCTGGACCCTCGTCCCCATAAGGAGGAGGGAGTCGCCCGAACAATCGCGTTCTGGGCCCAGTATATCTGGAGGCTAGCATCTCTGCCCCTCGGGTGATGGACATACGCAGACCCCTATCCCAAGACTCTTCTCCTGGAATCGTGCGTGACCGCAGGGCTGGGTATGTTCCCACCTCCGCCGTGTCCGCCGTACCGCAATAAGCGGATTCCACCATGGTCCGAACCACACAACCTTAAACTGTGTTGTATGGTCCTACCACACGACCGTAAACTGTGATCGTCTTGGCCGCCCGACGAGAAACGGCACTGCATCGTGATGTTCTCCTCAGGGGACACTCATGTTGGGCGCTGGTTAATAACCACGCCATTCATCAATGCCTTCCGTGGATTGATTATTGTGGCGACGCCAGAGATTTCTCAATCACAGGCATGTCGCCGCACAAAGAAAAACCATTCATCTTTAAGGACAAACAAGAAACATCAAATGCCGCTCCTTCTGTGTGCGAGGGTCAGACCCGCACTCTTCCCCGCGCTGGTGCCCGATTGTGTTGCGCCGCGCTTCAAGAACTACGTGTGGCTTGATTCTCATCCTTATGGGATACGTAGGAACGCCCGGATGTTTGAAAATTCGGGTCCAGCCCCCCACCTCTTAGAGATTCCCCCTTCTCTGGGGAATCCGCCGCCTTCAGGTCACCCTCAAGGCGTGTTCCCCGACCCCTTGCAGTGGTCCACCGGTGTCAAGAGTACTCTGGTTTATTGCCAGGAGGGTCAGGATCCGCTTGGTCCGGTTTCCTCCACTTTTCAGGCTTCGTGCTCCCTTTCATTCGGACCCATCGTCTACGCCCTGGGTGGAGCCCCCGTGAACGGTTCGGACACAATGCCTCAGTGCTCTCCCACCGACTCGGGCCGGTACCCCCAATGGCCTCGGGCAGCAAATCGATATGAATCCTGCGATTGATCGGTCGATGCTCGTTTGCTGCCTCATTCCACCAACGGTTAGTGCGATATTGATGCTGCTTTTCCGCCACGGTCGGCAGTGCTCCCATATCGTTACCCCGGTGCCCCCAGTCCTTGAGTGAATGGCCGCATGATTCACATTTTCCACCTCCCATTCTGACCAGGCGAAACCTCGACACTCTTGACACTATCCCTCAGTGCATCTTCGCATATCCAGGGGATAGGACCACGATGTGGCGTACTTTGAGGTCCTTATGGTCCGAGCTCTAAGACCTTAAACTAAGATCTCTCCTTATGGTCCGAGCTCTAAGACCTTAAACTAAGATCTCTCTTTATGGTCCGAGCTCTAAGACCTTAAACTAAGATCTCTCTTTATGGTCCGAGCTCTAAGACCTTAAACTAAGATCTTTCTTTATGGTCCGAGCTCTAAGACCTTAAACTAAGATCTCTCTTTATGGTCCGAGCTCTAAGACCTTAAACTAAGATCTCTCTTTATGGTCCGAGCTCTAAGACCTTAAACTAAGATCTCTCTTTATGGTCCGAGCTCTAAGACCTTAAACTAAGATCTCTCCTTATGGTCCGAGCTCTAAGACCTTAAACTAAGATCTCCCCTTATGGTCCGAGCTCTACGACCCTAAACTAAGATCTCCCCTAAACGGGATTCTACGTCCTGCATGACATTAAACTGCACTCTCAGAACTACGTGTGGCTTGATCTCCATCCAGATGGAGTACGTAGGAACGCCCGGGCATCTCAACTCGGGTCCAGCCTCAGGGATCGTTAAGTCCCGCCCCTCCTCGTCGCCGGCCGTCTGGCCTGGCTTCTGGTAGAGTGGTGCAGTTGTGATATTCTCCCCGATTCAGCTCGGGATGCCCCATTGCAATGGTGGGAAGCGACGGTTTCCTCGTCAAAGAGGTGCTGTCTGAGAATTGGGGTGACTCACGGCCAGATTAGTGCATCCGCCTAATACGCTTTCCCCACGGTGGCGCAATTTTGAGAGCGTTGGATTCTGTCCGGACAAATCGTCACTTCGCCCCACGCTTCGCATGCCCTGTTGATCTGGATTTCCACCCTTGTGTCTGAAGGAACCCCCAAAGCGGTATTCATGATGACATGTGGTCCGCCTCCTGCAATATGAATGATGACCTTCGGTCCGTCTATTGCCATTGTTATGGTCGATCCACTGTCCGCCTACCATCTTGGGCATTTCCTGGAAGGCCGACCGTTGTGGATGTCTGGATTCGGGACACGTGATTCACCCTTTCTCATTTCCCTATGTTCGGATAAAATCTCAACGCCCCTAGCGTTGTCCCGCTCGTGTGTTGGAACAAGTTGGGGGGATGATACATTGATTAGGTCTGAGGTCTCCTTTCCTAGGAATGACCTCCCTCTTTTCTCCAGAAATCCAGGCCCAATTATGAATGCCTGATGCTTGGTTAACACTCCCGCAAGACAACGAATTGTGGTTGAGCATGTTAAGCCAAAAGATGCAGATAAATATATTGATTCATACAAATGGATCAAAGTAGCGGAAGCAAATGTTTTGGGAACGGAAAAACAAATCCCTTAGGGATTAGCATGCTGAATGAGTCTTTATAATGCCACTACCCTTTGGCTGGTGGCCTCCAGAGCTGCTTCTCGCTCTCTGCGTGCCCTCTCTTCGTCGGCGGTCGCAGCACGCAGTTCGTCGATTCTGGCCTATGCACGCTCCCGCTCGACCTGAATTGTGACCATCTGTTGGCCCGCCTCCGTCAGCTGTACCTGGGCGTCAACCAGCTGGGCTGCTAGTTGCTCCACTAGCTCGGTACACGTTGCGATGAAGGCCTCCTTCTCTGCCGCCTGCCCTTCGAGGCGCCGGACTTCCTGCTCCGCCGCGAGGAGCGCCCGTGTGCTCTCCGACATGTCCCGACTTTGTGTGACGTCGGCACGCCGGCAGCTCTCGCGCATCTTTTCGGCCATGAAATCACGGACCGTCAGATGGAGGCGTTGAGCATCAGCTCCCCCGGCACACAGGAAGCGCAGCCAGGTTTGAAGTGATCCCATGCGCCCCAGCCACTCCGACGGGTCTCGCTTGAGGAAGCGCTGGATGCACTTCCACCCCCTGCGGCGCATTATCCGGCTCTCCTCGACCGCCTCCGCGTCCGAGTCTTCCATCTCCTCGGGGTCGGCAGGCCGGTAGGCAGGGAAGGCAGCCAGAAGGTCTGCTGCAGGGTCCGCCCCTGGGATGTCCTCACAGGGGATAGGTTCCCCAACATCCGGGACAACTTCTTCTTTCTCCCCAGCGGCGCTGACACCCTCGTCAGCCCCCGACCTCTCTCCGATGTCAGCACCGCCGGCGTCCGCAGCCCCCTGATCAGCAGTTGGTGGGGCCGGCTCGGTGTGGGAAGCCTGTTCCGGAGCAGGCGACATGTCTGCCACCGGTCCACTCGTGGATTGCCCGGGTTCGGCAACCCGACGAGCCTCCAGTGTTGAGATCACTGCGCAGGCCATGCCGTGGTTAGTCACGGATCGTCAACGGCAAGCACCAGCAGTAAAGTAAGGAGACTTACGGGAGTTCAGAGCGTCATCTTCCGCTATCTCGGCCGCCGCAGGAACAGTTGCAGTAGGGGACCCTTCCGCGCTTGTCAATTCGATAATGGGTGCCTGGCCCCCGCCTTGTCCTGCTGGCGCCCCTCCTACTCCCGCTGAGGACGCCTGACCAACATCCGTGCGCTCCTGAGAAAGATGGAGAAATGGGTTAGAAGATGCATAAGAGAATGGATGAAGCAGATTGAGTAGGGATAGAAGCGGACCTCGAGGAGCTCAGTGACATCAACATTGTCAGAGCCGGCCACCTCGCCGCTCTCCCGCGGACTCCCCTGATGGGATCTTCCCTCGGAGCCTTCATCCTCCCCCATTTCCTCCTCTTCCTCGGAGTCGCTGCCACTTTCATCTTCTGCCGGCGGCATCTGTTCTGGAGCGGGCTCTAGACCGAGCATCACCTTCACCAGAAGGGATGGCTCCGCACGCTGACCATGTTGGCGCGCGTAATCGTCCATGGCCGTCAGATACGCATACTGCCGGTTGAAGTCCACCCTGTCGGCAATATGGAGGCGCCCGACCTCTGGCAGATGGATTCCTTCTCTGAGAATCTTTCGCCAGATGGCGTCGGTCCCCAGTGACTGCCGCAGGGTCATCCAGGCCGACCACAGCCCCGGGAAGACTGCATCGTGGGAGGGTTCGAGCAGACGTCTCACCTGCTTCCCGGGCCGCTCTTCGACCACCGCGCGTGCCCCCTCTCTGGGCGCCGAGGTCGTAGCGGCAGCTCACGATGTGCCCGCCGCCGAAGTCCCTGCCCGCGCCGGCTCCGCTGCTTGGCGCGCCTCCGTTCTCCCCCGTGTGGCGGCGCCTCGCCTCCTTCCTTGACGCCCGGTCTCCGCACGGGTAACCTCGAGCCGCCGAACTGGCTTCCGTAGAAGCCCCTCGGGGTACGCGATGGCCCAGTGTTCGGCGTACTCGGTTGCCAAGCCTGCGTCAACCCCGGTAGGAGGGAGAGTGATGACGTCGCCAGAGCCAAAAGCGGCGAACATCAGCCACATCTGGCGAAGAACGCAAGGGTTCGTCTCCTCCCGGACAGCAGTAAATACCCTCTTAGGCATCCGTTGAAGGCACCCGAACTGCCTGGCGAACCGGGATGGCACGTAAGGCTCGCAGATCACCTTCCCGTCGATCCGAGCCACGAGCACCCCGCCCCGCATGTTCAGGAAGTATTCATACTGCTCCAGCGGAACCTGCCCGTTGCCGATCATCTGGCCGACGGGAGTGGGGAACGGACTGAAGTTGAAATTGGCATGATTGCCAATCCGAATCCTCACGCCCTCCTCACTTAGGGTCATCAGAGCGACCCCCGCGTTGTTCAGCAGGGAGGGTCGCAGGCCGTTGCCCGGAGGAATGATGGCGTTCGGAAACGTGTACCCACCGAGGTGAGCAGCCACCCAGCCGTGGAAGAACTGAAAGGGCCCACAGATCCTTCGTGGCGACCCCCCTCGTGAGATGCGTCCCAGGATGGCATACAGCCTCGCCAGCACTGGGACCCCGAGGTTGTATCTTTTGTTGGCGGCCACAGCGCCCGCCATCGCCAGTGTCGTCGGGCGAACGCCCATTCTCGCGTCCCGCACTGGCAGGAGCCACCCACTCAGAAAGGCGGCCAGGAACGCCGCGTACCGGACATTTGGGTCCCGGGCCTCGATGACGCAGTACCCCCATGAGCGGTAGTCGCCCGTCTCCAGGACCCGCCAGTACGACCCGTTAGGGCTCCTCTGAGCTGCGGTCGGGCACCGCTTCCCCCTGCCTGGCATCTTGACCGCTGGGTCATGCTCCAAGAACTGGCCGAACCACTCCTTGTAGGCTATGTCCTTCTGGAAGTCCTTGATCCCAAGCCGCTGTGTAGCCAGGTCAAGTAGATGCCATGTCAGAATGGGAGTCCGTGACCTGTCCTCCCAGATGTTCTTCGGGGGCAGGAACTCATCGTATTGGTAGCCCTCCAGCGGGATACCTCCGATGCAGTGGATGTCCCAGAGACCGATGCCGACCTCCCCATGGTGAAGATGGAAGGTGTTGGTATCCGGAGACCAGCGGGTGAACAGCTCCGGCCCGAGCTCGGACTGCTGGTAGAAGTGGAACTGCGACGTCCACACCGCCTCAAATAGGCCGATGTACCGCAGCTCCTCTGCGAAGTGATCGCAAGTGTGGCGTACCCAGAACGCCCAGGCCCACTCGCTGGTGAAATTGCCCCCAGACCGCAAGTCCCAGTCCTTCAGCCAGCCCTTGGTGTCGTCAGTGACACTCTGGCGATATGTGCTCGAGTAGAGGGCTGGAGAATTCTCCGCAGTAGGCTCACCCCCGTCAATGGTTCGCGTCCTCAGGTTCAGGACATAGACGTCCAAGTGCCTGGTCTCCCTGGCAGGATGCCCATTGTTGGTGATGTTATAGCGGGGAAGCTCGTCCTCCCGAGTCACCCAGGTCCGTGGCGCATCAACCTCGAACCCTGGCACCAGAACCTCATCTAGGATGCCGAAGTTCCAGAGCGGCAGGTTGTCCGATAGTGGATATGTCTTCTGGGCCGGCGTCAGCAAGTCGAACAGGGATTGATTGTTGGAAACAATCTCCTTGGCTTCGTAAACCTCCTCGTTCGCCGCCATCTTTGCTCTGTGAATGGCGGCATCCCCCTCATTTCCTTGATGCGCGGCCATCTCAGAAGTTTCGGGAGTCGTGCGGGTTAAGGGATGAAGCGTGCGGGATCGGACGAGGCTGGTAGAGAAGTTTGAAGGTTGGCGCACAATCCAAGTGGACGGCGCGCAATTGGGAAGAATGTCGCGCAAAGTTCCGGGTTTTCGCGCAAAGACAGGCGAATCCCGGATGGTTTTGCGCGCCGATCGGGCGAATTTCGCGACCGGAAAAGGCAATTTTGCGCACGAGAGCGTTGAAGCTTATCGCGCGGAAGGCCTGTGTACGGAACGCGGAACCCTGGACCCCTATTTATAGACGAGTCCGGGATTCCACGCCGCGCGGAACGCTCGATTGCGCGACCGCGGCTGCGAATTGCGCGCCCGGCGCCCCTTTTTGCGCGCCTAAGTCCCGCGCAGCCCAGGACTTCGGCATTCCGGCGTCTCCCTCGGAACCCGATCGTTGCGGCCTCTCGCCGATCAGATTCTGAGGGGGGGCTTTTTTTCTGTTTCGGTGCGGATGTGCGTCAGGTTACGCTGTTCCGCCAGGACGCGTTCGCGCGTGCACCCGTCAACCCGAGGGGATGGGCGCGCGGCTTGTGGTCCCGCAGTCCCGCTTTCCAAAGGCGGGTGGCATCCGTCCCTTATTCAGGGGTGTCTGCTCCTTGATCGAAACCAGGATGATGGGATGTCGGCTCCTCTTTCCTTGGACGTCTCCTCGGAACTCGTCGCCTAATCCGGGTCTCCCTCATAGATTTAAGACATGCTCGTGAATCTCGTTCCAGGCGCCATATCTTCATGGACACCGGTTAATTACGCTGCTTCCGCCCGGATGCTCCAAGGAGTCTGGTCGTGGCAGCAACCTGCGGTGAGGAGGCCGGGTGGCTCTGGGTGCTGGGGGCGTGTCGTAACACTGCGGCTCTGCACGTCTGTTTTCCGTCCCTAATAGGGCTTCTCGAAGGCATGATGGCCTGAGGCATCCCGCACTGGGTGCGGGGAACTGTGTCCCCTGAGGTTTTCCTCAGCTTCCCATGTTTAACACGGGGTACGCCGCGAGTTTAACGTCCAGCGGGGACGGCATCGGACTGATCAACACGAAGAGTGGATCAGATGACAGAACCCCTTGTGGGGAACCTCCGACGCTGGGGCCAACACATGGGCGGCTTCCCAAGTGATATGGAGTGGAGTGAAGTGGCATGACCCCACCGGGATGTGGCGGCCCGGGTAAGGATCAGGATGGATGATGGAGTGAAGAGCTTGGACCCCGTAGGGGCTTCCTACGTACCGCGCGTTAGCACAGATCAAAGTCGACGTAGTTCAGGTATACAGTTTAACGTCATGCTGGACGTCGGCAAGCCGACTCACGAAGGGGTCGAGGCCGCCGGGCGGAGGATTGAACCGAACCACCTCGCACAGGGGGAGATGGAACGGCCGGGTGGATCACAGTTTCACGTCATGCTGGACGATAAAAGGAGAAATGGAAAAAGGGGCTGTGGGGAGGCACAGTGGAGATACACACGTGCAGTCTCCCACAGGGGCGGATTCATAGGTGAATCGACGCAAGCGTGAACCCTGGAGGGGTCCACTGATGGACGAACCGACGTGAATACGACCGGGACGACCAGGTGGCGGGCTTGAACCTCAGGGAGGCTTCCTACGTACCCTGTTTAGAAGACATGGATCAAAGTCCACGTAGTTCATTCTGTCAGGACTTACGCACTTGAGGCAGCCCGGATGCGGCAAAACTCAGTTGGAAGGGACTTGGACCGAAAGTAGGAGACACCTCGATCCCAGTCACACCCTCTACTGGCTTCGGCAGTGGGGAGGCGCAATGTAGATACACATGCGCGGCCCCCCACAATAAACTAGGGGTTTGTAATACCCTACCCCCGTAGGGAAAAGCCGCTCCCATTAAATCGTCCCTAAAGAGGGACAATCCCGACATCCTTGCAGAGACGAGCGGGTGGGGGCCACATCCAAACCGGGGGGACCCTGCGTGCGAGGCACGAGATCGGGTGATGCGGACGGTTTAGCGTCTTGCCAGACGAAGTACAGTTTAACGTCGTGTGTTGAGGACGAAGCGGACGGTTTAACGTCTTGTCGGACGAAGTACAGTTTAACGTCGTGTGTTGAGGACGAAGCGGACGGTTTAACGTCTTGCCGGACGAAGTACAGTTTAACGTCGTGTGTTGAGGACGAAGCGGACGGTTTAACGTCTTACCGGACGAAGTACAGTTTAACGTCGTGTGCTGAGGACGAAGCGGACGGTTTAACGTCTTGCCGGACGAAGTACAGTTTAACGTCGTGTGCTGAGGACGAAGCGGACGGTTTAACGTCTTGCCGGACGAAGTACAGTTTAACGTCGTGTGCTGAGGACGAAGGTGCTTGGCAGTTTAACGTCTTGCAGCACGGACGATAGGGGCTAGGCAGTTTAGCGTCGTGCAGCTTGGACGTAGTACAGTTTAACGTCATGTTGGACGGATGCAGTTTAGCGTCATGCGGGACGAATGTGCAGTTTAACGTCATGCTGAACAAATGTGCAGTTTAACGTCATGCTGGACGTTGGTTGCCGCCGATGGGTCCGTGTCACTTCGCGCAAGCCTGGAGGGCCGCACGGGAATACAACGCACGGTGCGGGCACCCAGGATGAAGATCATCGGGCGACACGCAGGCGGGTACCCTCAGGGGGTCAAGGGGGGCGACCCTGGCGGATTGCGCGCAAAAGAGGAGCTTTGCGCGCAAAACAGCAGGTCGGCGCGCAAAATGGCGGGCTGGCGCGCAATCGGGCCAGCCCTTTGCGCGCGGATGATTAAGATTGCGCGCACCGGGCTTCGGACAGCTCGCGGGGGCAACGACTCATTCTCTAACGAATGGCCACTTTGAAAATGGGGGGTGCGCGCAATCGGGCTGGATTGCGCGCACCCGGGGGCAATTGCGCGCAAGAGGCTTCTTTTGCGCGCAAAGGCCTTCGGGTTAAGGATTATTCAAAGGAAAGGAGCCACGGGGATTGCGCGCGAAGGCGAACCCCAAGGCTCTATTGCGCGAAAGAAAGGAGGTTACCTGAAGATCGGCATTGCGCACGGAAGGGGTTGGATTGCGCGAACGAGCGACGCTTCGGATTCTGGCCACCTTCAAAACGTCGGGGGTCGCCTTATATTTATAGGCAACCCCGGGCTCGGAATCCGGTCTCGGGCGCGGAATTCCCTTCGCGGGCGCGGAATCAGGACCCGGCGCGCAAGGGAGCCGCGCAGGCCACGGGCGCGCAAAATAGCGCGCCGGCCCAGCGCATTGCGCGCATCCCGGGAGGATTGCGCGCCGCGACTCAACTTTGCGCGCGGGCCTCTGAAATTTCGCGCAAGTCCTCCGGGCCCTCCGGAACGTGCCTCTGACTCCAAATATCACTTCGCTTTCCGCATCCGGAGCTTCGTTTGGGAACAACGGACTTTTCCGGCGTCTACACACCCATAAGTCATATTCCACACTCCTTATGCAATGGTTTTATAAAAACTTGATTTATGCAACTTCTCTATGGATATTAGGTTCTTCATTAATAAAGCATGTGATGAACTATGTAAAACTTAAGAAGGAGTTTTTTTTGACATTTGGGCTTTGACATCACATTTCCCCATGATTTCAAGAGCTTCGTCATCCAGAATATTAACCCTGTTGAATATTATAAAAAAATATTTGGTCATTTTCCCTCTCATATATAGAATAAAATGACTCTATGGAACTAATGATCATGGAATCTATTGGAATATTGAAACTAATTAGTAAAATAATATCTCTTTTTTCCTCCACTTTCTTCTTATCTTTCTATTCAATTGAATATAATATACCTTACTCGGTGAAAATAGCTAAAATAGATTCATGGACATTTTTATACCTGATTTCATTATTTATAATGAGATTGTGAATATCCATAAACCCTATATTGATAATTATACAATAATTTTTATATAAGTAACCATAAAATCCCAAGATTTTGGAGTGATTATAGTGAAAAAAAATCCCACAATGGTTCCACAAACATTAATCCTACCAATTCTAACTAACTCTAAATCATATTAAAGTCATTGAAATGGTGATAAAATATCCTTAATTTCTAGATACTCTTTTTTAATATACTATATATCATTAATAATTTATTTATTATAGTCATAATCTATTACATTTCAACTAGAGACTTCATCAATTTCCAATTGTCCATATCCTTCTGATTGTTTTAGGAAAAATTCCTCACTACTTACATTTATGTCATGCTAAATAACTCTCTATCAAGACTTTCCCATTCCACTATATCCATTACTATTTTTTTCAAATCCATTACGGTATTCTATAGGTACTTCATGAAAAAATAATCCTCCATTAACATCCCCTAAAATTTGAAGTCCATCCAGTCTAACATGTCAATATAATATTTCCTTTTTAAAACACCATTCCGTTTAAAATATATAAAACCCAATAAAAAGTAATGTATAAATACAATAATTTTATTGAAGAGTCTGATGTTGAGTTTTCTACTCCTTATTAAACCTTGACATTTGATACCACTTTTGGATCTAAAATCATTGATATTAAAATATCCATTTAAAAATGAAATAAAAATGTATGGAACTTTACAAAATGGGAATAACTAACAAAAATAATGTATCTAAAATGGGATAAAAATTTACCCAAACCATGAACAAAATCTCCCACATTCAATATCTCACAAATAGAAGAAAAATCATACAATAAAAAAATAACTAAAGGAAGGAAAAGAAAGATATTTCATGGTTCAAACGTACCCCTAAACCATAGGATAACACTATTATATATTTTAATAATTAGAAGGATAATATTACAATTGTAATTTATTTCAAAAGTAACCCCCCTCACCTATTTATAGTAAGGATTAGCTGATTAAATTGGTTCCACCACCTTTTTTTCTTTGTATAGATCCCACTATTAATCATGGCCACCTTAGATTGACAATAGACTCTATCGCATCAGTCATTAACTTATTATGAATAGTGAAATCCATTTATATCTAACCTTTTAATGATTCTAAAATAGCCTTTGGGAACATATAGTTACTCTGATACAATAATAAATTTCATTCTATAATGATTCTTCTTCCACACTACCATCATCTAAACATAGTCAATTATGACCTGGTTCTAGAATATTGATATTCAATCCAGTCCCACATACATTGGTCATTCATTACCATAATACTACTACTTGATCGAATTCCCATTATTCATATTCTCTCATTCGGCAATCAATGTAATATAATAATTAATATAGTCTTCAATCATTCTTAGCTTGTATCACATGGGGTTGGCCTATATATTTAGACAAGATGGTGCTTTAAAATATTTTTTCTTTTGATAAGTCTTTAGTTTATAATTATATCTCTACCACATTGAAATTAGTAACTCTAAATATTAAATTTGAGATCATTCAAGTTAATTATGCCACATATTTCTTCAAAACATGTGTATTGAACTTAATAAATCATTTTTTTCGAAATAATATAGATAATAATTGAATTTTCCTCTTTTATGAATGTAACATTATTTTAGGATCTAATATAGGATATGAAACTCTCATTTCAAGGTTAAACCACTTTCATCATTCCTATATCATTGGGATGTAAAACTCTAACTCATACCAATGGAAAATTAATTTATTTCACTTAAAATGACCCCAATAAACTTTTATTGAGACTAAAGAAGTTAAAGGCTAACAAACAATAATTATTACTAAGGTAGAATATGATTCAGTTAAACAAGAACTTGAGGAATCATAATTAGATCATATTATTAAAAATTTGAAATGTATTGTATGGTTTTTTAATATATATATATATATATATATATATATTTGTTTCTCATGAAAAATGATGAGGAATTAATTTTAATAGAAGATGGACTTGCGTCTAATCAATCAGTCATCTGAAGTAATGAATCTAAGAAATATCTAGAATCCATGAAGTATAAATTGATTACATGTATTATGCTATTTTTAAGGTAAATTCATCCACAAAAAATGAGTAATACACTTTGGATGAAAATTTGTTTTCAGAAAGAAAATTAACATGGTTGGTAAAGAGTAATAACCACATACTTAAGTTGGTGTGAAATTTACATTTTTTAGTGTTTTATTATTTTAAGACTTTTCTTATACTAATGTGGGGTTTAAGTGGATATATTTGGAAATGAATTTGAATTTATAAGTATTATGATCTAGGTTCACTTATTAAGAGGACATTAGGATTCTAATAGAGGATCATTAGATGTCCTATGATCCATACTAAGCTACAAACAACCTCTGACTCCCATTGTAAGCCCAAGAGTCACCATAGCACTGATGTGAACTCTAAGAATTTCAATATTAATTCTAAAGTTTTATTTCTTTTATTTGAATATTTTGGTTATTTTATGAAAAAAATTATAGACTTATGTCTATCTTCTTCTTTCCCACTTGGAATATAGAATGTGAGATTGTCTGTTTGGATTTTATCTCCTCCCACCAGCTCTTCTCCCTCACAAACCCCATTTTATAATGTCTAACTAATAATCTATAAATGTATATAGAATGAGAAGGTTGAGGATGAGGTAATCCATAGTGTTTGGTTGTTTTATTCATCTAGATATTTTTTTTTTCAAATACCTGATTTTTTGACAGCGGATGAAAATTTCAAGATCTCTCTAATCATGATGATTTTATAAAATAAATATTGTTTTTTATAGGTTATTGACCCATAGAATATATTATATTTAAAATCATATTTTATGTGTGGTAGTTTATATAAGGATTGGGAACATGATATGTGATTCACAAACAAGTAACACATGTTTCATGATATTTATGAATGAATTTAAATAAATTGATATAACTTGTATATATATTATACTTTGGGATAATTTATTTTAGATTTACCTAGTGATCTATTCATCTATTGATCATATAGGGGTAAATATTATAGAATAGTTCCTAAATAAGTATTCTATGTGTCAATTTTTTTAAATAAATCCATACAGTCTATGATTATTATGATATGAATTTTTCTAGGTTAGAATATCTTTTGTATTTCCCAATAATTTAATTGCACATTGGGTCTATGGGGAGAGATCCTAACAAAAGTGATCCAAAAAGTATCCCATAGTTTCAAAATTAAATTTATAAATAAATATAACTTACTATGAAAGTAATAGTAATTATATAAATAGATGATTTTTTGGACTATCTGGTGATATAGTCTCTCATGGTTCCATAAAAAAATTATAAACAACATTTTAATTAATTTTTATTTATATAAATAAAATGTGTTTATGTGATTTTAACCTATGGTTGTATGAGTAGTTGAGTTATATTATTTTTTATTAAGGCCTATGTATTATTTTGTGTTACTTAGATAGTGTTATACTGGATCAAGGATGAAAATAAGATATCACTATTCATTTGATAATTTATATATATATTTTTTGTTATGTCATTATTTTTCTAGGATATAAAACATAATTTATTATTATGTGACATCATTTCATAATGGATTAATTTATTTGAAAAAATTTATTATTAACCCTTACTTTAATTATAATATAATTTTCAAGACAATGCTATGTGAGGCCCTTATTTTATTAATAATTTTTATATATTTAAAATGTATTATTAATTTATACATTGATAATGTTATAAAATTGATTTAGTATTGTAATTATGGAATGATATATGTTACATCCATCTACATAACTAGATGGAAGGATTTTTCCTTATAATGAATGGTGAATAGATCTATTTCTTTATTTATATCTTTCCCCTTATTAAATAGATATGGGATTGTTAACTGGTTATGGTGGGTTAATGGAAATGTTACTCCATGTATATTCTTCCCTCTATACTAATAGATGATAAGAGGTTATCTTAACTACTTTACCCTACTTTATAATCTCATGTTTTATTGATAATTTAAGGTTATTACTATGTGAAATGGAATTGGTAAAGGGTCATGGTAAATATTTTTTTTTATCCAAATAGATAGTTGTGGTGATATTAAATTTGATATGAATATTCATGGGAAATATTATAATTATTCCCTCAATTATTAGGGGTTATAGCATATTATTCTGTATTTATTTCTATGATTTCTCTAATCATTCTAGAATATGTTGTTGTAGGTAGGTTCAAGTGTCATCATGGCCTAGTAGAAACATGGTAACTTGGATATATAATTAAATATTTTTAATTTAATGGAATAATATGTATCTCTATAAGTGTTATATTATTTTAAATGCATTCAGACTGCATATTAAGATATTTTTTTGGGATAATTGTTGTGATACTATTGAGTTTTTGTGTTGAAATCCTACATATAGGCCTTATGTTTCCATACAGACTTCATGTATCAAGATGTAGTTAAATAAAAAACCATGTTACATACGGTTGATGTAATTCCCCACCTCCTCAAACCACTAAATCATGGTTTAGAGAGATGGTATTTACCATATTTTATGTTCACTTCCCCATATGTCAGATGTTTCCGAGAAGTATCAAGGTTGTAGGTTGTTACTATAGGGAGACTATACCCTTATATCAATGTAAAAAATTAGAAGAAGATAACAACAAACACCCATCACAAATAATCAATGCATGAAAAATAAATAAAACATAACATGTTATGTCAATTATAAATTCATAAGCATACATTCACACAGGTACACAATTATACTAGAATACATCAATTCATCACTCACTGAGATGATCAATAATAATAAAAACAAACAAAATAACAATAATACATAAGTGGATTTACTTATATACCTATGTCTCACCTCATCCATGTATCCATGTCCCATCTAATCTATCTTATATGATCATAACTCACTAGGCCTCTTCCGTACCTGACGTTGTGAATAGTAATGGCTGCTCGAGTACCCAAGTGTCATAGTCACCTAAGAAGAGTGTGATTCAAACTCAGTAAGGCACCACCAATTAGGTTTAAAAAATAACAAGTAAAGCTGTCTATTCAAATGCGATATTCTCATCAGAATGAATAAATAAAATGAGTACTCATAAATAAGAAACTGAAATTGATATATAGGTTTTAAATAGATACTTGAGATCAACTATAACCTCTTTATATATTTCCATAGTGTCTCTAAGAATATTAAATAATCCTTCCAAAAGTACTATGTTCAATGGTCATATCATAGTAGGAGAACATAATGATTCTTAGGAGGTGATCCTAGTAAATATCATACTATCAAGAATAAGATAAATCCTAGTAAGTAATAATTGGAAATATAGTTATATTAGGAATAAGATGAATTATAGGAGGTAATCCCATGAAATTAATTATTATTAGGAATATAATTATTCTAAGGAGGTAATCCTTGGAAATCTAGTATTTTTAGTAGTAAAACTAATTCTTCATAGGTAATTATAACCAATCCAATTGCATCATGATAAAATACAATTTTTTGGAGGTGATCCTAGTAAATATGTTAGTATCATTAATAAAGTCAATTCCTTTTAGGTAATCCTAGGAAATCCATTAACATCAAGAATAAAGCTGATTCCTAAGAGGTAATCCAAAGAAATCAAGTGACATCAGAGTCAAATTGGATTCCAATGATGTAATCATAAGAAATATAGTATTATGAAGAATGGGTTTATTCCTTGGATGTAATCCTAGAAAATATAGTAATATCTAGAAAAATGCCCATTCCAAAGAGGTAATATTAGGTAATCTAGTATCATTAAGATCAACTATGATTCGTAATAGGTAATACACATAAATATAGATAGACCTAAGGGACAAAACCTAGGTGATATAATGGGAATTCATTCAAAATTAAATGATGGTGGTGAACCCATACCATATATCTCACATCATCACTTTAAATACCCCATTATCACATTATAATATTGTGGGTTCAAAGATGAAACCCGAAGTTGATGAAATGTAACCTCCTTCAGAAACCAACACTAGGGTCAACATATATCTGAGTCACCCACCTAGGTCCCTGAGGACTCATCATGACTCAAACACCCATAATTTTTTCCCTTATTTCAATCATCTAGCATGTCGTAGCCCAAATTTATAAGGGAATAACATCCCCTAGTGTCATCATAATCACACTAAAACCTTACTGACCTCATAAGATAAGTGTCGTTGGCATTACTCTAAAGAGATAGTCAAACTACTATTTCAATTATCAAGTAATCCTAGGTTGATATTATAACCCACACTATTATATTTTACCCAGGGTATACCAAATTGGGTACTCATATTCTAGTGGGGGATAAACACTCTCCCCCATAATTGATCATTTACCCAAAAACTCTAATGCATCTCAGGATTCCATCATGGCCAATGTAGCCCCATCATCCCCAGTACTACATTCTTCTATATAAAAAGGTTTCTAAGGGATCTAACACAAGGTACGTTATGTTCATTCACTTTTATTTCACCCATTAAGGTTTTCTATATCTCATGTCTTGCATTTATATTTATATCATCGGTCATCAGTGGTTTAGAAAACAGATAGGGTCCAAAGTGCCATTTAAGTGTTTAGTACATCACTTCCATTTAATTAAATACATACCCCTCATGGTACATATATCTGAAGTCATATATTCTATAAACAATACCTAATCTATTAACTACTAGGGAATCAAGTCAGTTCTCAATGGTCCATCATGGTCCTTGGAACATTTGTTCATCAATAGGAATTTTACTTTAATAAATTAATTCATTTAAATAAAGGTCATATCACCCTAGATTTTGAGAACACATATCACATATATACACAAATAGAATTCATTTTAAATAAGGGGTAATCTCAAGGTACCAAATACCTCTTTCTTGGAGTTATTAACATTAAATTAAGCCTAGAAGCTATCATCCACACTCTTTTAAGTGAAACCTACAATCATTTATCACCACAAGGACTTATCACAATCCATTACTCTTAAATGAATTAATTAATAAAATTATAAATAATTTTATAATTTTAATCAATTATAAATAATTCCTAATAACTAACCAATTCATTCCCCATGTTCTAATACTCATGAAAAGGTGTGTTCACTGCCCTCGACCTCCATCTGGACCAATAACACATAAAATTTACAATTTATCACTTAAATAAAATCCATCCATTTAACACAAAACATCAAAAAACATAAATAACATCATGATATTGACATACCAATTCTTATCATCACAAAACCTAGTGTGATTATCCTCCCGGAGCCTCTTTTAGCAATGTAGGGAAAAAGTCCCATCACACTAGGGTGATTCCACTATTCTTCAGTGGAACCCTCACTCAAACCCAAGCCTAACAACATCCAATGAACAAAAAATAATTTGGGTAAGAAATAAAGTAAATATATATATAGTCAGACATACATTAATCTTCTTTCTATATCAAATGTTAATAAATTTCAATAATAATTGAGGGAAGTAATCCCCTTGTGTCGAAGAGGGTGGAGAGAGCCCATTCATATTGGATCCCACTATGGAACAAGGCATAAAACACTCGAAATCCCTTATAAAAATGATTTAAACCTTTTTATTTATATTATTAAAAAATATGGAACCATTATTCATGCGCCCTCATATACAGTTCACTCAAACCACCTCAATGTAAGGTTCATCCACATAGGGATCTTTGTATAATGACAACTCATGCACAAATCACCCTCATATGGGTGATCCCATAAGTGACATTAATTTAGGGGTGACCCATAATCTTCTCCCTCTTATGCGGGATTCTATAAGGGTCCTCTGTATAGTTGTGACCCTGCAGGGGTTAATATAATGGGGGTGACCCATAAGTGCCACTTATGTATGTATGATCCTTTAGGGGGTCCCCCATGTAATGGTGACCCCTTAAGAGTCACCGACTTAGGGGAGACCCCATAAGGGTCACCCATATACGGATTATCCTATATGGGTTCCCAAAAAAGTTTCATCCTATATGGGTCACTATAATAGGGGAAATGAGTAAGTGTCACCCATGTAAGAGTGGTCATGTATTGGTCACTCACATAAGGGTGATCCTGTAAGGATTATAAACACAACGCCGACCCATAAGGGTCACCAGTATAAGTGTGATCCCGTAAGGGTAACCTATGTTGAATGGACCTATAAGGGTAACCCATGTAAAAGTTACCTCTTAAGGGTCACCATGTTGGGTAGTGTAGGGGTCTTCCATACCCCTCCCTCTCTAGGAAAAACTTTTCCAATTTTTTGAAAATTCCTAGACACATAAGGTTTTCTTCCTGATGGGTGACCTATGTATGGGAAACCCATGAAAGGTAGGCTCATGTTAGTGTCATCCCACATATGAATTTACCTCTCATAGGTTTATCCAATGGTTTTACCAAAAATACTACTCTCAAGCACCCAATTCACAAACCGAACCTCAAACGATATCCAAAAAAATTCCCCTGGTTTGTCTCAACTCCTAGATTCTTAATTGAATCCTGATTAAAAAAACGCTCTAAAGAGTGAAAACTGCATATTCAACCATAATTTTTCAACCCATACTAATGAAGGTCTTTATAACCTCCCCACTATTGCACTTATTATCCCGGATAATCCTATATGTTCATTTAATCATCAACCCCATATTATCCTCTACATTAATTCATTACTATCTCATAATGTTTTACATCTGAATTCCAAAGAAACTGTTCTAAAACTCTAACCATGGGGCACACTATCCATAAAAAACTAAGGCATAACTCATTCTCATAATTAAATCATTAATATGATAGTCAACTATACCCATATATCCTAATACATCACTGTGTAATAATATGATTTATTTATAATCATTTGGTGTTCCCCACCATAAGACCTAGCTCATAAGGGAGAATATCTAGGCATGATCCTAACACTATAAAAATCACATATAAAAACACAATGTTTTAGTGTTATAATGAGAAACTTGGTATTTTATCCATATTAACACAAATAATTTCATGAATATACACTAGTTGATCCTCCAGTTATTGATTTTTCCCAAAATCACTTGGTCTCATCCACTGATGTGTTTTCATTTCATTCAATCATGATGTATAAATCATCAAAGGCATCATAATATCCTTCAAAAACCCATGGGACCGTCTAAACCTGAAACTCTATGAAATTCCCTGATTTGATCCTCAACCAAGAAAATATTTAATTTTACTCCAATCATGAATACTGACATGTCTTTGAAATGACTCACTATATTATCTCCTCAGATTCAACCCTGAGCCTGATTCTACCATTCAGACTCAATCCAATGTCTCATCCAAGAACCTTCTAACATGAGTATCATTCCTCCATGTCCCAAACTCCTTCAATTACCACATGGAATGCTAGGTTATTCCCATTTAACTCATAAATGAGCACCAATATAAGTCATCAATTTCTTCTTGTTCCCATCTCATAATGAATTTAATCTCACCATCCGCTAAATTTTCACTTATAATAGTTGTATCACCCTTAGAAATCCAATGGTGTACTCTATACAATAAGTATTTTCTTGTATTACTCCTTAAAAATATACTCACTAGGTTCTAAATACAAGTAGTCTTGATACGAAATATCATGTAATAAACCTAGGTCAACCATTCCACAACACCCCATTACATCATTATTGTAACCTCTCACCATGAAGGTATATTTAATATTTATTAAAACCTTTAGTACCTCCATTCAAACACCAAACCATCTATAATACATTTTCTCTACATGCTATTTCAAGTAAATTGAACTTATAAAATCATCAGTACATGCCTCATGCGACCACATGATTCATATTGTTTAACATTGCTCAATATACCCTTTTAAATAAATAATTCACATCCAAATAATCTTGAACAAACATAACATCTGACATGCTATCTCAATTAATTCCAATCAGTCCTAGGTTGAAATTCCTAAACTAGTAATCATGAATCTTTATATCTCTTTCTCATCTAGACAAAAGAGCCTTGGTTCCTTCTTATAAATGATTATTGAATCTCACCCATACCAAGGTATATCAAAAAATAACCCACAAAACCAAGCTTCATCTCAAAACATGAAGCATCTACCCATGCTATATCCATCTCAGAACTAACTATATAGGATCACAAACCATTATCTCATGGGGAAATTTTATTCAAATAAATAAGTCTATACATCCAACTAATCCAGCCCTTGAAAACTTAACCTTGATGTTAAAAGCACCTCAAGTTATCTATATCATTAAACTCAAGGAATCTCCATGATTACAACACATACCCAATAGCACCTCATGTACAATAATCTCATAACCTGATGTATCTACCCATGATTCACCACTTTAAATGTAATCACAAGTCTAGCCTAACCCCCTACTTAGGTTATGCTCACATATCACAAGGGCATTGGGCTCTCCCACCATGCCCATACTTCAAAACTCACATGGGTCACAACTCACGGAGAAAATTCCCTAATATAATCTCAATAACCCAAAGTAACTCATGAGACAACATACCCATTATAGAGTTTTCACACAGATATATCAAGCATCACATACTAAGTCATCAACCTACTAGTGAACTACTCCTCACCGAGAATCTGCATATGAGACTACTACCTTGAGGACCATGATTTAATTCACACATATATATAAAAGCATCATCGTATGATGATATATGTCAAATAAACCATATTTATGAGATAGATTAAGTATAATTCCATCAAGAAAGTATATGGGAAACCATGGTATAGTTCATTATTCAATCTCTAAATGACCAAACCTACTCTCTCAAATTGGTTCCAAAATCAACCAAATGGGGTTTATCATTGTTTAATATGATAAATGTTATCTCCCTATAATGGTCACTACAAATCCCATGTGTACCGATACTACATAGTCATTGTAATGTACCATCCCTCTATAGAAACTACAAGAATCATCATAAAAAATATTACTATTCTGGTGAGTATAATTCTGCTAAAACATTATACAAGAAAATAGTATATAAGTTTTTTTTGACACTTTAAAGAGTTAAACCCTCTATCATAAGTGATATTAATCACACAAAAGAATATGAATGTCATGTGAGTCCTATATGCCAAGAATAATGCACATACACTGGCCTCTTTCTAATATGAAAAGTAAAAAAATTGAAATCTTATTACATAAATCATCTTTAAATAAATATGTCATCTATAATAGTAAAAACCAAAAAAAGTAATCTTATATCCTTAGTAACCTCAAATTACCATAAAAAAGATCATAATAAGCTTATACACAATCCTATATCACTGTTCTACCATCTCTATAAATAGTTATACAAAATAAAATTACTCTAATACCACTTTAAAATTTCATATTACCCAATACCACTTGACTAGTGTCTCGATCGATGGTCTCTAATTTACCTCTGGCATACCACATTATACGTAAGAGGTTTATGAATAGAAGTAAGGGTTTATAATGTTTTCATGGGGATGCTATACTCTCATATCAGAGTGAATCATAGTGTAAAATTACAAAATAAAATCTACAATAAATAACCAAATTATGTATAAGTAATAAAATTTATCATGTTATATTAAATGTCATTGTATAAGTATAAAAAAATAGATAAACATGGTCATATAGTAAGAAATAAAATGATCACCCACTAGAATGATCATAAATAATATATATATATATATATGTAAGACTCTCTAATTCCATCTTCGATCCTCACCTCATCTCTGTATCTAAGTCCCATCAAATATATCATACTCTATCAGGACTCATAGGGCCTCTACCCAACTTGAATCTATGTATAATAAAGTATAAATAGGTATATAAGTACCATGACTTCCCAAGAAAAGTGTGAGTACAACTAACTAAGGGACCACCATTGGCATCCCAAACATAACTCGTAAAGTAGTGTATTCACATGTGATATGAACAATTGAATATATAAATACATTTCAAAAACATAAATAAATAACCAACATTTATTACTATATTCTAAAGTTATATCCAAGATCGTCTATACCTACTTCAGCTAGTTTTGAAGTGTCTCTAACCATATTAATTAATCAATGCAATTGTAATGGGATCAATGTATATATTGTACCTAATGATAGAAGTAATTCCAAGGAGGTGATCCTAGGTAATCCAGTAGTATCACACATGAGATGAGTCCTATAAGGAAATCCTAAAAAATATATAAATGTTAGGTAAAATCCAATTCCTTGGAGGTATTGGATGTGGCCCTATTTTGGATACATTTGGCCACATAATTTTTTGGGAAATAATTGTGTTTTAAAAATTAAAATGTGTTTTAAATGGATAATCACTAAACTATAATAAAATTGTGATGAAATTTTTATTATTTGAGTAGCTTTATGGAAGTGTGTGTTTTGGGTGTTTAAATGATAATTTTTTTCTGTTATTAATTTATTTCATGTATATAATATTTAGGTTTAATAATTTATTTTCAATTTCTCAATTTAATTGTTAATGTGTGAATTTTTTTTAATTCATATTGTATGATAATGTTGTTCATGCATTCCCAAAAATTATAATGGGAGAAATTAAGGAAAAGGGGAGAACGAGCTGGGAAGACACATGGGGCTCTAAATATCTCAAATCAAAACAAAGGAAAAGAGGGATCTGATCTCATGATGAAGATGATAGGGATGTAATGGGAGAGTTATAGAAATACATGAAGGTCAAACTTAGCTAGGAAATTTCATAGGTTCATCACGCATGAGTTAAAAAAATTTACATGTGGGGATGTCTCATTTGGTTAATAAAGATTAGTTCACTACTATAAAATAGGCCTTCAACAATTCTCTCCATGAATAGTGATAAGAGAAATTGCTTATAAAGGATCCCTATATCTGTGATTTATCTTTAGCGCTAATAAATGGTATCATTTAACAACGATTTACTTTTAGCACTAATAAAGGGGGCCCTTTATCAGTGCTTCATTTTAAGCACCCTTAAAGGGACCCTTTATCAGTGCTTTATTTTTAGTGCCATTAAAGGGATCCTTTATCAGTTCTTTTTCAGAACTGATTAAATATTGATTAAAATGAAATAATTAAATGAATTAAACAAAAAAAAACAAGTTTATATAAAAAAATATTAAAAATTTTATCAAATTGAATAACTATTGATAAAAATGAATCAATTTATAATACTATATATAGTTTATAAATACTAATAAATATTATATATTAAATATATATATATAAAATGAAAATTAAACAAATAAAAATTTAAAAAATGTAAATTGAGAAAAATATTCAACATTTTACTAATTAAATAATTATTGATAAAGTTAAAAAATAGTATATATATATATATGAATATATATAAATATTATTTATATAATTTAAAATATTTATGCTTTACATTGAAGAGTAATATATTTGGTATATAATGGTATATAATTAAAAATTAATACGAATTAAAAATACTGATAAATTACATCGTGTAATGGACTTAATTTAATTTCATTTGATTTTTCAATTTAGCATATATCAAACGTATTATATTTATTTCAAAAATACAGAATTCATATATTTTTATTAATAACACACATACACCAATATTTTTTTGTAAATTTAATCAATTTCTATTATTTATATATATATATTTATTTACTATGTTTTAATATTTTCAATATGTATTCATCTTTATTTCAAAATATATCCATTTGTTTATAATTTATATTTAAGTAATCGATCTTATCCAATTTTTCCATACTGTTAAAGTGTACTCATTTTTAATAATTCAATTTCACACATTTTAAACATGCATGCACGTAAGATTAAATATTCATTAATAATTTTACAAATATATTTGTAAAAAAATATTTATAAATAAATATATTTATAAATGTACATATTTACTATTTTTATAAATATATATATATATAATTATATAATTATAAACAATTTTTTTTACAAAAAGTATTTATATAATTATTAATAAATAATTAAATAGACTTAAATAATTATAGAATTATAATAAATTTATTTAAATAATGAATATATTTAAATTATTTATATTCATATAAATTTATTATATATATCTGTATATAATTATTAAAAAATATATAATGATGTAAATTTTATTTTTTGTAAAACTATTTATATAATTATTAATAAATATTTATATATTTATAGAATTATAAAATTATAATAAATATATTTAAATAAATAATATATTTACTATATTTATAATTAGGTTAATTTATTAAATATATATATAATTATATAAATATATTTACCATAAAATTATTTATAATTATATTAAAAACACATTATCAGTGCTAAATTTATTAGCAGACATAAAATGAATATTTATAAGTACCTTTTTAGCGATGATACAGATAGTAATTTATCAGTGCTTTTCCACTGTTGAACAAATCCATCTTTATTATTTCTAGTTAATCTAGCACTGATAAAAATTTTCTTTATCAGTTCTTTTTTGGTAAAACAGATAAAGGTGTCCCAATCTATTTAAACTAACCTTAACCAGTCGCAAAGTCATCCTAGTATCTGAAGCTTTCAATAGAATCCACCCTCTGTCGGTACTCCTTGGTGAATCGAATCACAAATCAAGGCTCAACCAATTTTAAGGATCAAATCCAATGCTCCAACGATTCATGTGTTGAATGAATCCTAGCCTCAACATTTTCCAGGTTTTCGATATCTCTACCTTCTCTTGGATGATTCAAAGCTTCAATACAAGGTATCTTATTTTCACCTCATCCTCTCCACTTATTGATTGATTATTTGGAGGTATATATTTGTGTTTTTTGTCATCATTCTTGCTTTATTATCGACATATTCCTACGGTAAAAAATGTTTATTGGGGATATTTTGGTGAAAGGGAATATGGTTATCGTTCCTTTCACTCCACAACCCTATCCTCTTGTCGATTCAGTGCAACCCTACCACCGAAATGCCACTGAAGGTTGTATCTGTTTGTTTTTTAGTCTACAAATTATATTGGAATCATGGATCGTTAATTATGAGACCTCATTCCACTTTATAACCAAGAAGGGGTGCATGGATTATTAGATATCTTATTTTTTTAGCAATGTCCATTTAGTCAATGATAAATATCCTCAGATAATGTGGAAATGAATTTTTAAAAATTATATTTCATATAAATGTTACATGAATTTAGAAAGAGTTAGGACACATACCATGTTTATAGATGAACATATTTCCCATTTGGCAGCTAGATAAAGTAGGATTTAGCACATGGTTCATGAATGAAAAGTGAAAAATTACTCGGGGATCCGTGGTTTTGGACATAGGTATAAAATATTTGTTTTTCTTATATATAGACACACACAAACATGTATATTTTAAAAGTACACACATATATATAAACTATAAATTTATATTATACAAATACATTATGCAAATATATATATTATACAAATAAAAATATATATTAAAATATATAAATATATATTATACAAATATATCATACATATATATTATACCAATACATTAAGAAAATATACTATATAAATATATTATACAATTATATTTTAAAAATATATATTATAAAAATATGTTATACAAATATATTATAGTAATTTATATATATATAATTAAAAAAATACAAATTTTTTATATATTAATATATATTATATTTTTATGTAAATAATAAATAATAAATAAGAAATAAGAAATATTTTTATATTATATAATTATTTTATTCAAATATATATATTAAAGAAACAAAATATATATTATCCATAAAAAACATTTAAAATAAAAATATATATTATACAAATAAAGATATATATTACCTAAATAATATATATATATATATATATATGATATAGAACAAAAATATATATTATAAAAATATATATTTATATCAAGTACAACTACCAACACCAACTCACACACGCTATAGGAAACTACAAAGAAACCCACTGGCCTCGGGACATGACCTCGTAACAACACCCCAAACCCAATCCAACCCTCACCACCCCCAAACAATTGTGAGGGGCCTATAAAAATTTATATTACACTAGAATATGATAAAAATATATTTCAATAGAGTTCCTTCAATTCTTTAATTTTTTCATCCAATTCTACTTATGAGATTCATCTCACTTTGAATCTATTTTTATAATAGTGGGTTATCTCCCATTTAACATAAAACCTATATATGTTAAATAATTACTATTATTTATTTCATTATGACTAAAATTTTGTACTATGGGCCCAAAATCACAATAGAACCCTTAATTTCCATGAAAATTAAATTTTCTTATAAAGCCTACACTTCATCTTCATGAATGTAATTATTTTTTTCCACCTATCTAGAGATAATTAATGAATAAATTTATCAACTCAGAATTTTGATATGTTTAAAACCATTATCTTTATGAGGTATACTTTTTTTTTACTAAAATTATTTTTTCCATTCCTTATAGATTTTTAATTGAAATTATAATTTTGATATTTTTTATAATATTTTACATACCATTAAAATTTAATTTAATAATTCTTTAGGTTGTTACATCACCTGTTCAAAAAAAATTAATGGAGGTTATAAAATTCAATATAATTTTGAATAATTATTAGAAATTATTTTTAGGTATTCATCATTTTAGTTATACATGTTTTGGTTCCACCCATAGGAATATCTATTTATCATCCTTATATATCAAATAACCCTTTATGCCCCAAAATGTCACCTTCAATAGGCTACGAGTTAATAACTAGTGCTAATGGTGTTATTCTCACAAATGAGAGGCATTTACCCTTATATAGAACACAATGTAGTACAATTTTCATCCTCATCAACTTCATTTCCTAAATAGTTATTGATTCCATTTGTTTACTTGAGACTCAACCTCCATAACTTTTATGTTTCTTGTAATACTCTATGAATTAGTCATCCCATGGATGACTGCTTATAGAGTATTTAAAGCAATATAGTTTCATGTCCACAAGAGATGGAGAGTGTGTCAAATAAAAAAATGAAATGATAATTGTTCGGGAGATGATTTGAAGAGGATAAACATTATCTATAAATTTCATTGGGAGATCACAATTAGTTCATGCTATTATCAATGTAGGAAAATCCATGTACATTAGTGGGGACCACAAAGATGAGATTTGGATTCTCTATATAGAAACCAAATCCCTAAAACCATTTAAAAAATAAAAAGACTTCAATGAGATGGTGAATGTTTTTTTTATAAACTATGTTTTCTGCATAATATTATATATTCTCTACTGCATTGGAATAATCGAAATTATATTTTTCATTACTCACATAGACAGTGTCTTTTTCACATGATGATGTTACTAATCCCTCTAAAGAACAAACTATAAAGATGTAAACACTTTGGTATGAAGTAAAGGTAATGTTATGATATACTTTATATATTTTACTAAAAAATTATATAATTAAACATTTATTTAATTTTCATTATTCCTTTTAAATATTATTTATTTTAGAATATATCAGTATATATTTAATTACTTTTTTCACTAAATCTTCCATATACATCTTCTCGATCCAAACCATTTCACCCTTGTAGTGTTGTAGTAATCTCTTTCCTTCAAGTTACCTATATTGCATTTGTTGGATGAGCAATGAAACTGTCTATACTCAATCACAAAGATAATCTTGATTTTTTTCAAAAAAAATTTAGTATTTCTCACCTAATAATTGTTTTATTATACAACTGTATTATTTTGTTTGATTTGGGCTGTTCTGTCTGTCTTTCATTCCATTCTGCACTAAAACATCCACAAATATATTCTCCCTTAAAAGCTGTTTACCCATGTATTTTTGAAATTTATCACATTCTTTCAAGTTCCCACAACTACTCAATAAAAGATGCAATATTAATGTTTTCATTGTAAAATAATTATCCTTAGAATTAATGTACTGTTTCATATTTATTTTTAGTCTTTTTCTTTTTTTTATTACTCCTAAAATATTTGTTTTCTTGTAAATGTGAATTATTTTTTTCATGTTGGAGTGGTTTGTTTAAAGTTTCTCATGATCATGAGGCGTTGGAATTTGATCCTAAAAAATAGATAATAAAAAGAAGTAAATTTATCACAAATTCATACAACCATCATGAAAAGAGTAATTCCTAATACTTATTTAATTATTTTTTTCATTGTTTTATCTACAATTTGTATGTTAATTTCCGTATCATTTTTATCTAATAATTTTTTTATTTTTTCCACTGGTCTTTCGGGATGTCGTATTTTTATTTTAACTATCTACAATAAGACACAAAAGAGAAAAAATATTTCTTTCTACCAATATTTCCATGATTTCCATTTCCATTGAATTTCTTTGTCAAGCTGCCAACTCTTCATATTTATTCGATGTTCATAGCTACAAAAACATTATCATTGTTGAAATCTAGAAGTGTATAGTAAGTTCATGTTCTCATTATGGAGATTTCTTATGTTATAATGGAAACATTATCTTCCTCTTCTCTTCAATATTTCAAAAATGAGAAACTTTTTTCAGCTAAGAACATTGAGTAAATATGTAGTGTTAATAGTTTGATAAAGAATAGAAATGGAAATCATGGCAACATTGATAGTTATGATTTTTTGGTGACTTTATGATATTTAAGAATGAACCATACCTCAATCCGACACTTGGTGTGACTAGTATAACTCATAGTTCTTCTTTTTATTTAAAATTTACTTAAATTTGAGTAAAAAGCAAAAATGACACACTCAAAACCGAACAAACATATTCCTATAATCTTAAGACTTTATTATAATGATACATAAGCCATTTGGGAGGTATAGAAATTATTTATACCTCAATAAAATGGACATTATGGCTAGTATGATTCCAAGTGCATATTTGCATTTAAAATTTACATCAATTTTAGTAAAAAGGACAAATGACCTCCTCAAAATAGATAAAATGCATTCATATTGTTTTGAAAATTTCTAGAAATGATCCCTAAGTCATTTTTGATGTTTAGGTATTTAATGTACCTCAATCTAATACACGATGCACCTGGTATAACCCAATGTGTCTGTTATATATTTAAAATCGACATTTTAGTTCAAAACACGTTACTCCCTAAAAACCAAGAAAAAGCTTTTGTTTTATCTGTATAATTTATTACATAAATTTATAATTCATTTTTGAAGTATAGGAATCAGTTTTACATCAAACTGATAAATGATGTGATCGGTATGAGTTAATGTGCATGTTTCCAATTTAAATTGACACAGTAAACAAAGACAAGTGATGTAATGAAAACCAATAACATGAATTAGTATTGTTTTGAAACTATAGGGCAATGATCCATTAGTCATTTTTTATGTGTAGGAATTATCCTCACCTCAATATGATACATGATGTTCCGTTTTTGTCTCAATGTGTCTGTTATCAGTTTAAAATTGATAGTTTAGTTCAAAAAGTGTCACTCAATAAAAAATGAGAAAAATCTCTCAAAATTTCATGAATATTTAATTCACATATTTGTTTTTAATTTTTGTGTGTTTATAAATTAGTCTTATATAAAATTGATACACAATGTCATCGGTTTGAGTCAAAGTGCATGATTGTAGTTTAAAATGTAATTTTTATAAAAAATGACAAGTGACATACTCCAATCAGAGAAAACATATTAGGATTATTTTTGTACTTTAGTGAAACAATCCATATTTCCTTTTTAAGAGTAGTTATTATACTCGCCTAAATATGATACATGATGTGCCCGATATGACTCAATGTGTCTGTTATTAGTTTAAAATTGGACGTTTTGTTCAAAATGTGTCCCTCGTTGAAAACTAAGAAAATGAACTCATATTATCATGATAATTTATTAAATATATTAATAAGTAGTTTTTGACTTTCATGAAATTGTCTTACATCAAACCAATACACGATGTGATCAGTGTGAGTCAAAGTGAGTGTTTCTAGTTTAAAATGACATTTTATTAAAAAAAATAAGTAATATACTCAAAACTAAGAAAAAATAATCTTATTGTTTTGATAATTTAGTAAAATTATTCATATGTCATATGGGATGTGTTGTAA
Source organism: Viscum album (assembly GCA_963277665.1). Classification (NCBI taxonomy): domain Eukaryota; kingdom Viridiplantae; phylum Streptophyta; class Magnoliopsida; order Santalales; family Viscaceae; genus Viscum; species Viscum album. The sequence continues at coordinate 59,380,147 of OY728123.1, forward strand.
TAAACCACATCTCAATATGATGCACGATGTGACTGATATGACTCCAAGTGTGTATTTTTATTTAAAATTGACATCAATTATAGTAAAAAGGACAATTGTCCTACAAAAAACTAAGAAAACACATTAATAATATTTTTTATACATTATTAAAAATATTCATATTTTATTTGGTATATTTAGGAATCATCCACACCTCAATCTGACTCATGGTGTGACCAGTATGACTCCAAGTCCATCTTTTTATTTAAAATTGACATCAATTTTAATAAAAAGGACAACTAACCTAATCAAAACTGATAAAATGCCTTCATAATATTTTGATACTTTATGAAAATTATATAAAAATCATTTTTATTTGTTTCAATAGCCTCACCTAAATCCAATATATGGTGAGACTGATATGACTCCAAGTGTGTCGTTTTATTTAAAACTAAGATCAGTTTCAGTAAAAAAGAAAACTAACCTACTCAAAACTGATTAAATTCACTAGGATTGTTTTGATACTTTCAGAAAATTATCCATATGATATTTTAAACTTTATGAATCATCCTCACCTAAATCTTTTGCATGGTGTGACAGTTATGATGAAAAGTGCGTCTTTTTATTTAAATTTGAAATCAATTTTATTAAAAAGGACAACTGACTTACTCAGAATCAAGAAAATACATTCAGATTATTTTCATACCTTAGTATAATTATTCATAAGTCATTTGAGTCATGTATGAATCATATACACCTTAATCATATGCATGGTGTGACTGGTATGACACCAAGTGTGTATTTTCAATATATACATTTTATTTTAGTTTAAAACAAACATCACAACACTAAAATAGAGAAAACAAGCCTAGATTGTTTTCTCATCATTCATTATACTATTAATTAATATTTTCCCTATAATTTTTATATTATATCATATTAAGATAATTTTTTAGATATAATTCTTAAAGACAAAACGAAATGGTGTGACATGCAAGAATTGACCACAACTAAATCTGATTCACAGTGTTCCCAGTATGACTCAATGTTTTGTTTAATATTAACTCTTTATGTTTTTTAATTTATTTATATTATTACTGACATAATAAATTTGTTTATATACAAGTGTTTTTTTGCTTGTTAAGGGGTTAGGATTAAAATAGAATGGAACAATGATATTTTTGAATGTATGTAATAATTTGTACTTATGTAATTGTATAAACCAATGTTTAAAATCTCTATAATATAGTGTTTTTTCTTTTATTTGTGTTTTAAATTTTATTTCAATTAAATTATGTATTTTTACTTTATTTTTATGATTATTTGGTGTTTTGGTGATGCGGTGTGTTGTTACAGTACGAAACACTGGTCATACAGTGTTATATTATAGCACACTGTATCATGCTCCTTTATCTATACTTCTACAAGAACTGATAAAGGTTGAAATTATCCAAAATTTTATAAGAAAAGATAAATGATCCCTTTATTAGATACTTTTTTATGCACTAATAAATTTACTCTTTATCAAAGATTTTAGATGCGCTGATAATTGTATACATTATCAATCCTTAAAAAAGCATTGATAAAGAATCACTTTATCAGTTATATTTTAGCACTGATAAAAGACTTGGGATTTTAATCTCACTTCGGTAGTCAATGCTTCTCTATAATTGATAAAGGACATTCTAGTACTGTTAAAGGCCTATTTTGTAAGAGTAGCTGCATTTACTAGGTATTACACTCAAAAATGATGATAATCACATAGGATATTTCTATATTGACGTTGTTTCAAGTTAGTGAGATTCTTTAAATTTTTAAATTTCATTATTGAATAAAAATAGTTGATTGGTTTTGTGTTCCCAATTCCAGGTCTGTGGGAACAAATTATGTCTCTTCTTCTCCCCCAATTCTCTCTTTTCTATTTTTCTGGATTTTGATTTTAAATAAACAAATGTTCATTATTCTTCCTATGTGTCTTGATCTAAAAAATTTAATTATAGTGGGATAATATGTGAGTATAGAAATAGTGATTAAATATCAAATAATCCTAGACATTTATAAATTATGATGATCATTAAATTTTATTTACTCTTAACCAGTAGTGATGGTAAAGTGGAGTGTTGTTCCAACTCATTCACTTATAAGAAGTGTTTTCTACTCTTTAAACCATAATAAATTCCCCCTTATTAATTTTTTCACTTGACTAATTATATATAATTGTTTTTATTCGATGTTCTCATGATGATCACTTCATCAATAAAGTTGTTATTTTCTAAGGTGGTTTGGCCGAGTTCTTATTTCACTATAGATAGATTTATCTTGTATAAGAATTCATTCCCTCTATGAGTGATCATTATTTTTTTCGATATAGTTTTCTATGTCAAATAATTGAGCATGATCTGATTGAGTTTTGAGATTGATGATTTAATCATTAAGTAGGTCTAAGATAGGCATTTGAAGAGTGAATCAACCTAAAAATAGTCTTGTATCTTGCTAAATTTCTTCTCCATTTGTCAGCTATGGTTTTATTTGTTCTTCCTATTCTATTTACATTATATTTCATCTAAATTTTCCCCCACTACTTATTCATGTTCTCTTTTTACTACATTCAATATTATTAAAAACACATAATGAGTCTAGTAGAATCACTATGGTAGACCCAACACCTCTTTGAGACTAAACCCGAGGTTAACCACAGTGCTATATTGTGATAGAATATAAATGTATCATTAATAGTTAAAAAGAAAAGGATATAAAAAATTGTTATTTTGTCCTATGATACACATTCTTGTATGAGTATTTTCACCTTTTTTAAATTATTACTAAAAATAGTGAAAGGCTCACACATTCAAGAATAATTTTCGCTGTTAGATTACTCTTAGGTGCATGAAATCTATGGAGATATGGAATAGTTTTAAAAATATATGCAAAGTAAAATAGTCAAGGAACCAATTAATGATGAATTTTATACTACTCGATGATTGATTAATTTATTTGAATATTCTAATTTAGAATAGGAGGATCCAAAGATAAGGAATACACAATAGTAACTAGTTTAAGATTCCTCTTTAAAGAAGAAAAAAAAGAAAAAAAATGTTTATGGGAATAAGGAATAAGCTGGAGCTACCCATATTTGAATTTCACATTCCCATGGATTCAAATATAGGGTATCATGATGCATATATTGAAACTTTTTTTGAGAACTTTTAGGTCATGGGACATTCATAATTTTTTAACTATTATCTATTTATGGGATAATAATTTTTATTGCTCATAGGATTTATATAAATTTCATTAAACTATCTAATGATTTTTAAATGTCTCAATATATAAAACTAGTTAAAGAAACCCAATAATTTTATATAGAAGACTCCATCTATGAGGTGATCTATTTTGAAGAGTAGATGGAGGAGGATGACAACCTCTTTTTTTCCCCAAACATAATCCCTGAGCAATTCATCATTATGAAAAATAATAAAATAATCTAATTTATAGATATTTTAATTTCATGTAAAAGTTATATTTTTTATTTTAATTTTATTATAATGATTATGATTTGAATATTGGTTTTCCTTAAGTAGATATTTAAGATTCAACTCAACTTTATGATTATCAGGAGAGTCCTGAAGAAATTGGTACTGCACCTGTTATGAATTTTAGAGCTCCCTGGTTAGATTGAAAATTTAAGGATGAGGGTTATTAAAGATGATGGAATTAAGGCCACAAAAAATAAGGAAATATCTTATGTAGAAGTAAGTAAGATTAGTAGTTTATTTTCTCTATTTCCATTTACCTTTATTGAAGATTATGAATTTAAATTGGAAATGGTTGATATTGATATTGTTGTATCATTCTTGAGGATCCTTTATTTTTGTGTCAACCAACATTGGACCACATGATAGGAAAAGTACATGAAGAGGGGGTGGAAACACGTTTCTTCATTGTTGACATGGAACATGAAGTTGAAGTAATTTAAGTCTATTTTGGGAACAAGTGTATACAGAAACACACTAGAATGAAGAATATCTATTGATTCTTAAGGAAGAAGATACACCTCTCCTCATCAGATTGGTGTTTAATCTATGGATTTACAACTATGAAAAATCTCAATAATGCACCCCTGGGGGTTATCCGTAGATTTTATTATTTTATTTTTTATCCTTTCATTATTTTGTTTTAATAAATATTTTTTTCTCTCTTTATAGAAAATAAAGCAGTAGTAAATCCACTACCTAAATTATAGTCTTAAACCAATTATCATTGAAGAAAAACTATGTAATTTTGTCTTTACTATTTAAAGATTACCCTATCTGAAATTTTATGATCAACTAAGGTAGTATTATAACAATGGGATTTATGTGACTATATGAAAGATAAACTAACAACACGAGGGTACTAAATTGACTGAAGTATGAAGGACATACCATGAGTCAAACCAATAATGGTGGAAATAAAATATTCAATGAAGTGGTTGTGAAATAATTCAATCGACCAAATGAGTAATGGGAAGAGTTGGTTGTGTGTTTAGTAAACCTACTGTTAGAAATATTGTGTAACTGTAAGAGTAAAGACTAGATTAAACATTAGCTCAACTGCGTACAGGAAAAAAGAGAATTATTAGTTGTGAGGATTAAAAAATGACTAATAAAAAGAGTAAAGGGTGATGAAATAATTTATTTAATTTATTATAGACTTAATCAATCTAACAAATGAGGAAAATGATCGACTATTAAGAGAAGTGTCCATTTAGCATTTCAATCAATCGTATATAAGAAACAAGTAACTATGAAATTTTTGATCACCCATAAGTAGGATGAACCAAACATAAGAATAAATAAACCCGGTGAAGGAATGAATCTACCATGTAAGATCAAATTAATGAATGGATAATATCAGACTACCACGAGAAGAGGCCATAAATCGACCATTATAGAAAAAAACATTCAACTGAAATTCATGACTTAATAGTTTCACTCTTCATCTTCTATATCAAATTCCATTATTCAATATTTAGTTTCAAATTTTATTTGATCATGACTTTGTAAATTAAAATGTTGAACTATTTTAATAATGTGTTAAATTGAATTGAGAAACCTAAGATCAACCCCAATGAAAACCTAGGGAGTGTCCTGTGTGAACTCAAATAGAAAATTATTCTCTATAAGTGGATCATTTATTTGAAATTCTAGACTTTTTTTAATGTTAACATCTTATTTATTCTACTGATATTTTTTCATGTTTAAATGAAAAAAATTGGAAGTTATTTGTTGAAAGAATTCATATTATAAAATCCAGTCAATTTAATGCTTTCAATTGGTTTATTATTTGGAATAATTTCATTGTGTGATTATATTTTTACCCTTTTGGAAATAATTTTCAAACTCAATGTGTGATAATTTTTTTAAAAAATATTTTTCCATACATAAATGCTTACATATTTTCCAGTGTGATTTTGTATTATTCTTTGGGTTGTGCAGAAAAATGTTTTTGAGCTTACATGGAACCCTATGCATTACTTCTCAATAATAAATTTCTTAATTTTTCTTAAATCAAGTGGTTCCTCTCATTCCTCCACCTTTGGATTTAATATTAGGCAACATTTTTGGTTTTATTTGTGGAGGAGAGGTCTTAAATTTATGGAACTATACTTCAACATTTTGCATGTTGGTGATCCCAAAATTTTTCAAAAAGAGTATGTTTTCAAGGACCACATTATCAATTTCAATGGGTGATATCTTTTTTAATATTTGAATATTTTTTTATAATTTATGGAGGATAATTTATTTTAGCTAAATGGAATTAATAGTTAACATCATTGTATTTCCCTCCTGAAAAAACATTCTATCGGTAAAAGTTTATGAATTTATCTTAAAATTATCATTGACATTGATCATTTTAATTTGAATTAATCTCAAACGATTTTCATCCAAATGGTATATGAAACATGAATCCTAATCATGGATGAACACTTTTTTCTTCTTTATTTTACATTTTTATTGGTTATTTAATCCATTAATTATTCACTAAATCCCATCCATAGAATATCTAAATTAATTTTTAGCTTATAATTTATGTTAATATATTATCCTATTGGATAATATAAGTTTAAAATATTCATTTTGATGAAAATTTAAGTGTGTTTAATTTTTTTTAAAAAGTTCGGTTTCAATAAATCTTATAAAGTAGGAAAAAAACTTTTCACTAAACCATTTAATTTTAAGAGGTAAATCACATTGGTTACTTTAGAGATTCTATTGGATATTTTTTTAAAAATACAATTCTATATGGAACATATGTATTTTATTCTTGATAATTCCTTTATTCAACTAATTTTTACTCATAGATTTCTTGATGACAATAAATATATTAATTGTGGTGGAAATTGGTGTGGATCGATTTGTGATACATTTTACGACAAACATTTTGGGGAAATAAATTTGATTTAAATACTAAATTTTTTATTAATTGTAGAATCATTGAATTTTAGTAAAATCATGATTAAATTTTTATCATTTGAATGTATTTATGGAAATGATTGTTTTGGGTGATTAAATGATATAAAAATTATTTTATGTTTTTTTAAATTATATTAAGAATATAATTTCTCATGTTCTTGAATTTATTTTCAATTTATTATTATAATTATTAAATGATGAAATTTATATATTTAATTCTTGTATTATCATGTTGTTTTCTTATTCCCTAAAATCATAAAAATATAAATTAAAGAAAATTATATATATATATATATATATATATATGAAAAATCACATGGAGCCCTAAATTTCTCAAATATGACCAAATGAATAAAGGCATCAAATCTCATGATAAGGATTTTGGGGAAGCCTCTAATGTTTTTTGGGAATTCTTGAAGGTTAAACCAGGAAAGGAACTCATCAACATTCATTGAATGTAAGTTAAAGAAAATTTCACATTGGGCTATCACATTTAGTTAGATGATATCAGATGTAGTAACTAGAGATTTCACTTGAAGATGATGAATGTCACATAAGAGATTTTCTTGTGGATGTTTCATTCTATTAAGTGGTTTTCACCCATTGTTTCATTCACCACTAAGATGGGTGGATCCATTTTTCCCCATTCTTGGATTTCAGGAAAAAAAAATTGAATTTATATCTACTTTAATTCAATATTTTCTATTTTTATTGATTTTAATTATATAAATTATTTTTTATGAATTCAACTTCCTAAATACAATCATTATAAAAATTTAGTGGTGGGTGGATAATCTATGACTTCAAAACTAGGGAATGAAGCTCAAAGCATCCCTAAGATATAGAAAACACAACTAGCATCAATATTTCATTACTATTATCCAATAGTGATGGTAAAGTAGAGTGATGTGCTATCTCATTCACTTACAAGAAGTGTTTTCTACTCTTTATCCTTGTTTCGTAGTTCCTTGAAACATGTGTTCTAATTTTAAGAATCACTACTACAAGGTGGTTTCCATTGGATTTATTCAGGGAACCGGAAACTTACAACAACTATTTATCCAAAGGGAACCTTCTTTCCAAAGGCATACATTCGTTAAGTTTGAACTTTATGATACTTAAGAACGTGCATTAGTTGAGAGGATGGGAGGTCAGACTTTTCACACCATTTTGGGGGGAATTATTTTCTACTTTGGGACTCTATTTTTAAATTTATGATATTTTCATGAATCCTTACTAATTCGCCAAGCATAACATAAGTTCCCCCTAGAATTTGAAATCACCTATTAACATGTGTAAATTTTAGAATAATCAGTATGTATTCAAGGTTCCTCATTAATGATGATATTTGTATGTATTTGAGATTCTCCATCAATGGTATCCTCTCATATACTATTTGGATATTCTTCTAATAATATTTATGATGATACTAGTTTTTTAATCCACTAAGTGGGGCACTCTGGAATTTATTGTCATCTTGGGAGACGAAGGTCTGTTTTGATATTGGGATCGTACCCATGAAATGGGTTACCTACTTATCCTTGAGAAAGGAATCAAAACCCTTGTAGTTTGGTGCTGCTTAATGGGACACATCATAACTTTTATGGTCACGTGATAAGGAACTAACCATACAGTTTAATGGCATGTGGTAAGGACATCTAAGCAAAAGGTGCTTAGTCAAAGTTTGGTGTGGGACTTATGCTGAAACATCCCAATGAACATAGAAAAGATATGGTTTTCCAAGTAATATCAGACCCTATTGGGAATATGTCCCATGAAGAATAGGGTTGATTTGAAATGTTGGGTTTGAACCTCAAGGAGGCTTCCTACGAATCCCATGTGGATGGGAATCAAATCCCACATAGTTCAATAAATCTCATAGGAGAGTACATTCATTTGAGAGAAATGAGTTTGAGATTACTTCCTAAAAATGGATGCCTTGGTGTTTTTAGGGGTTTAATTTGGGTCTTATTTTTAAGGAGGATTCATAGATTAATGGAATTAGAGTTTGATTCTTAAAGAGAAAATTCAGTGAGCTCGGGCCTGGATAAGTCTTCCTATATATCCCAATTATGGTGGGAATCAGAGTTCTCATAGTTCAATATTTGTGAGTGTTTGTGCACATGTTGTAATCATCACAAATATCTAATCCCACATGATTCATGATCGGTGTGAGAATCAAGAGGATGTGAAAGATTCAATAATGATACACAATTTTCCTCCTCCACTGGTGGAGGAGCGTGCACCTACGGCGGCGAGGGTGGATGAGGTCGAGGCGACCCGAGAAGTGGGCTAGGTGATGAGCCCTACCTATAATCACTTTACATTAGGCAAGGGACCAGTGAAAAAAGATGGGATGAAGGTTAGGGGCTTACACTAGGATGGATCCCCTAAAATATATCCTAGTAGGGGAGGGAGACTTCTTCTCTGCTTGTATGGAAAAGAAAGTGTGGACTTTACCTTCCCTACCAGAGATGTGAGGTTCCAGGTCTTAGAGGAGAAAATGGGAGGATAGACCCCAAACCCCAATCCTTAATATCAGAAACTTCCTAGCACTATTCCTGGGAGAAAGTTCTATGTGACTGTGGCAATAAAAAACCATATACACTCCATGAATCCTAACCCCATTGTGAAAAAAATGTGGTAAACCTCTGACTGCGGAAATACAGACCCTAATAGGAGATAGAATGATGTGCCCTTCCCAAGGGTTTGATAAGTCAGGAGGTTTTGGTGGAGGCTTCAACTTAGTCCCTTTCATATAAGGGAACTCGGGAAGGATATACCCTAGCAAGAATGACTTTAAAAGAGGTTATTTAAGTTGGTATGTGGTATTTATACCACGATATTCCACATAGGTACCTCATAAAAGTGTGTCGCATAGGTACCCCGTGCAGCTATCCCTTGTAGGTGTGTCACGCAGGTGTGTCGCATAGGTTTGTATAATTAATGAATAATAAATTTCACATAGGGGAACAAAACCTATGTAAAAATTGTGAAAGACTTTCAAAACATTCTGATCCAATTTAATTATCTCTTCGCTCGTACTTTAGAGAGCTACCTGAGACAATTTGAGGAATCTAGGAAAAAGAGATATGAAATGGGAGCATTAGGGAGTCTTTAAAATTTTTTAGTCCTTGAAATGGGGAGCCCAAGGGTCCTATTTTTAATCATGCATGGGGCCTGGTAGAAGGTATGCTGACCGCGCAGATCCCCTGTGCAGCTTCTTCACGCAGGTCTGTCGCGTAGGGGTACATACATTATGTTTTCACGTCGCACTACTGGAAAAGTCATTTTTACCAATGGTTCTTTACCAACGGTTTGGTTAAACCATTGGTAAAGATGGTTTAGGGAACCCTTTCCCAACGGTTCTAGTGAACCGTTGGAAAAGGGGTGTTTAAGTTACCCTTTCCCAACGGTTTCATAAAACCGGTGGGAAAGGGTACCCCATTGCCAACGGTTTTTAAAAACCATTGGTAAAGGTTTTCCCCAAATGCAGTTGGGCCGCTGCTCTCTCCCATTTGTGATAGAACCCTAATCAATCCAGTTCTCTTCTCCTCTCGTGAAATCCCCCATCTGAATAGGTGAAAAACCATCTCAAATCAGGTATTTTATTCTTTATATACATATGCTACCTTGATTTTATTGTTATTGATCTAATATTTTAGTTTTATGTTTGGATTTTGATGAGATTTCACCGTGAAAAATATGGAAATGATTGAATATTTTGTTAATTAATTAGTTTCCCATGAAATATCATTTGTGTTATAATGTCAATGCTAAATAAAGGGGTAATGTAATAAAAGACCTTGAATAAATTGTGGAAGTTGGGGTATGTTGCTTCTATGAGAGGTTTTTTTTGTGTTTCATTGTATGTTGTAGGTTGTTGTATGGTGATTGAGGTGACGATTTGAGCTTTTTGATATGTGGGGTTTTAATGTGATGGTTAGTGGGCATGGATGTGACATGTGAAGTTGTGTGATAGTGATGATGTGTGATGGTGTTGTGTTGTGTGGTGGTGTTGTGTGATGAGGTTGTGGTGTATGATGCGGTGAGGTGGTTTTGGTTGTGCGGTGGTTTGTGATGTGCAATATTTTTGTTGTGATATGTGGTTGTTTTGGTGAGATGGTTGACTGATGTAACATGTCGAAGATGGTTATTGTGAGACGGTGAGTTGTTGTGTGGTGGTTTTATTAGTTTCTTGGTAAATGGAATAAATTATTCTGTTAAAACAAAAAAAATCAAGATAGTGAATAAATGATATGGAATAGAAATGGATGTGTGGTAAATGGATTTAATTAATTTAAAATTAAATGAATGTACAATGTAAGTGTGAATGAAGTGGCTTATAAATGAAAGTGGGAAATTCTATGTGTCTTGTGTGGTGGTGGTGTGGTGTGTTGCATATAGTGGTGAAAGTGGTTGTGATTGTTTATGTGTTATATGGTAGTAGTGAAGTGTGCGATTATGTAGTTAATGTGAACCCATAGGTTGGGTATTCTGTGCTATCTATATATCATGTATTTTATGTTATTTCTACGCATTCCCAACCAGAGTTGGATAAACTTACCAATGATAAGAGGTTTTGAGTTATGGGTATTTTTTCTGATATCTAGGATGGTGGTTATATGGTTGGATAGCTACCATGTCTTCCCTACTCTTCCTTCAGAAGTGATTGACCATGTGTTTTTAGTCAAGATGCGATGTGATTGTCCATGTGTCTTCATGAGAGATGTACTATGATTTCCCTAGTGTTTTTAGGTGAGGTGTGATGTGATAAGGCTATAATAATATGTGGCATGTGGTTCGGGTCATGTAGGGTAGGAGGATGGCATAAGGTTGATGTTATTCATGTTCATGATACCCTACTAATATTGTTATGGGACGAGGCATGAGGTGATGTGATAACACATTAAGTTCTTGTTGGTTTTACATTTTTTCAATAACACATTAGTATGTTTTTTTTCACATGTGTAGTTGATACCTTGATTATTTTCTTCATTTATCGTTTACTTAAATGTATTTTCTATTAAATTTCAATCCTATTGAATTGTTTATGACAAAATTACTTATATAAATTCTTTTTACAGAACGGACAGAAGTTGGATGTATGAAACCGATCAGATCTCAGGCGATTTTCAAAATAATTTGGAGAGATTTATAGATTTTTCATTTCACAATGCTTCAGATAGTGGTCGCATACACTGCCCATGTTCCAATTGTGTTGGTAAACCTTGGTTGAGACGTGAAGAAGTTATCTACCACATAGCCAAAAATGGTTTTCATGTAAACTACTTTGTGTGGTATCACAATGGGGAGAAAATGAAATCTCAAATTGGTGATGATCGAAATGAAAGGACTGGAATGAAGAATTTGTTAGATGATCGGTTTTTGTTTATTCATCATCATGAAAAAAGAAAGGATTTAGACTCAAGAAGACTTCGATATGAGGATAGCTAATGTATCTACTGAAAATGATGATATTGATAGGGTGAAAAAATTGAATGATGCTGCCACGACTCCAGTATATCGACATTGCGATAAAATGAAAAAGATGGAATTTTTAATCCGATTGTTTCATGGGAAAACTATGTATGGGATTTCTAATACAGAAATCGATTACATTCTTACCCTCTTTAAGGATTTACTTCCATATGATGTAGATATTCCCTCAAACCACTATATGGAATGGATGTTAGTTGAGGAACATGGATTTTCAAGAAAAAAAATTCATGCTTGCTCGAAAGATTGTAGTTTATTCTCGGAGGAAACCGCTGATCGAAATGATTTTATAAAATGTGGCACATCCCACTGGAAGTCAAAATATGATGGAACACCATCCCGCGTTCCACAGAAAGTAATGTGGCACTTTCCATTGATCCCCAGACTCCAGAATCATTTTATGTCTGATGACATATCAATAAAAATGAGATGAAATGATACCGAGAGAAAGAAGAAGAATGATGAGTTGGTTCATCCTGCAGATGGTTTTGCATGGTAGAGATTTGATGCTCGACATCCTGATTTTGCAGCTGACGTGCGTAATGTGAGGCTGGGTCTTTCATGCGATGGTTTTAATCCATTTGGGCAGATTCTTACTTCTCACAACACATGGACAGTTTTTATACACATTTATAATCTTCCCCCATGGGTTTGTATGAAAAACCTTTCACTTTCATTATTATACTCATATTTGGTCCTTCTGATCCCGACATTGATATTAATGTATACATGCAACCTTTAATAAAAGTGTTGAAACTTCTTTGGTATGTGGGTTTGCGCACATATGATGCATGTTCTAAAGACATATTTATGTTGCGTGACGCGCTTATGTGGATGATCAATGATTTTCCAGCTTATGAAATGATGTCTGGATGGAGCATGAAGAGAAAACTGTCATGTCCAGTTTGTATGAAGAATACACGATCCAGAACACTAAAACATCGTTGTAGTTTCAGTTTTTTGGGACATCGACGATTATTTCCAAAGGATTATCCATATAGATTGAATCGTCGAAGATTTGATAATACCATAGAGACTGATGATCCAGCTCAGTGTATGTCTAGAACTGATGTGCTTATTGAATTGAAAGATTTCAGTTTTTCATTCGAGAAGGGTCAAATGAAATCTAGAAATAGAAAGAATGTTTCCACTGAATCCTGTTACAATTGGAGGAAGAGGAGTATCTTTCTTGATTTGTTTTATTGGTCAACCAATTTGTTACATCAATCTAAGACACAGTGTGGCCGGCACCACTCAAAGTGTCTGTCTTCTATTCCAAAAGGATGTCATTTTAATTGAAAAACATCAACTGGCATACGGAAAACCGACCAAACGCATTCGGATTTTGTCGATACATTATCAAAACAATCCATGCATCATATGTGACGTCTACGAGTCAACCCCTCCTCAATCCAAGGTGCAGTGTGGCTGCCACCACTCAAAGTGTCTATCTTTTGTTTCAGAAGGACGTCATTTTAAGTAAAAAACATCAACTGCCATACGGAAAACCGACCAAATGAATTTGGATTGTGTAGATACTTTAGAACAACAATCCATGGGTCATATGTGACATGTACGAGTCAACCCCGCCTTAATGGGAGGCACGGTGTGGCCAAAATCATTCTATGTGGCTCTCTTTTGTTTAAAATGGACAACATTTTAAGTACATATGGAAAACCAACCAAACACATTTGGTTTCATTGAAACATTAGGAGAACGATTCATGGGTAATATGTGATGTGTAAGAATTTACCCCGCTTCAATTTGAGACACGGTGTGGCCGACACCACTCAAATTTTCTACCTTTTGTTTCAAAAGGACGTCATTTTAATTGAAAAACATCAACTGACATACGGAAAACTGACCAAACGCATTCAGATTGTATCGATACATTAGAAATATGATCCATGGGTCATATATGACGTGTAAGAGTCAAACCCGCCTCAATAAAAGGTGTGGTGTGGCCGCCACCACTCAAAGTGTCTGCCTTTTGTTTCAAAAGGATGTCATTTTAATTGAAAAACATCAACTGGCATTCGGAAAACTAACCAAACGCATTCAAATTGTGTCGATACATTAGCACAACGATCCATGGGTCATATGTGACATGTACAAGTCAACCCCGCCTCAATATGAGGCACGGTGTGGCCGCCCCCACTCAAAGTGTTTGTCTTTTGTTTCAAAAGGACGTCATTTTAAGTTAAAAATATCAAATGGCTTACGGAAAGGCAACCAAACACATTCATATTGTGTCGATACTTTAGAACAACGATCCATGGGTCATATGTGACGTGTACGAGTCAACCCCGCCTTAATCTGAGGCACGGTGTAGCTGGAATCACTCTAAATGGCTCTTTTTTTTGTTTAAAATGGACAACATTTTAAGTACATACGGAAAACCGACCAAACACATTTGGTTTCTGTTGAAACTTTAGTAGAACGATTCATGGGTCATATGTGACATTGTTAGAATAAACCCCGCCTCAATCTGAGATGCGGTGTGGCCGACACCACTCAAAGTGTCTGCCTTTTGTTTCAAAAGGACGACATTTTAATTGAAAAACATCAACTGGAATACAGAAAACTGACCAAATGCATTCAGATTGTGTCGATACTTTAGCACAATAGTCCATGGGTCATATGTGACATCTAAGTGTCAACCCCGCCTCAATCCGAGGCACGGTGTGGCCGCCACCACTCAAATGTATGTCTTTTGTTTTAAAAAGGATGTCATTTTAAGTGAAAAACATCAACTGCCATACAGAAAACCAACCAAATGCATTCGTATTGTGTTGATACTTTAGAAAATTGATCCAAGGGTCATATCTGACGTGTACGAGTCAAAACCTCCTTAATCGGAGGCACGGTGTGGCCAACATCACTCTAAGTGTCTCTCTTTTGTTTAAAATAGACAACATTTTAAGTACATACAGAAAACCGACCAAACGCATTCAGTTTCTATTGAAAATTTAGGAGAACGATTCATGGGTCATATGTGACGTGTACGAATCAACACTGCCTCAATTTGAGACATAGTGTGGCCAGAACCACTCAAAGTGTCTGTCTTCTGTTCCAAAAGGACGTTATTTTAATTGAAAAACATCAAATGGAATACGGAAAACTGACCAAATGCATTCGTATTGGGTCGATCCATTAGCACAACGATCCATGGGTCATATGTGATGTGTACGGGTCAACTCGGCCTCAATCCGAGCCGCGGTGTGGCTACCACCACTCAAAGTGACTGTCTTTTGTTTCAAAAGGACGTCATTTTAAGTGAAAAACATCAACTGCCAAACAGAAAACTGACCAAATGCATTCATATTGTTTCGATATATTAGTACAATGATCCATGGGTCATATGTGACGTGTACGAGTCAACCCCGACTTAATCGGAGGCACGGTGTAGCCAGAATCACTCCAAGTGCCTCTTTTTGTTTAAAATGGACAACATTTTATTACATATGGAAAACCGACCGAACGCATTCGATTTCCGTTGAAACATTAGGAGAAAGATTAATGGCTCATATGTGATGTGTACGAATAAACCCCGCCTCAATTTGAGACGCGGTGTGTCCGGAACCACTCAAAGTGTCGGCCTTTTGTTTCAAAAGGACATAATTTTAATTTAAAAACATCAACTGGCATACAGAAAACCAACCAAATGCATTAGGATTGGGTCGATACATTAGAACAATGATCCATGGGTCATATGTGACGTGTAAGTGTCAACCCAGCCTCAATCCGGGGTACGGTGTGGCTGCCACCACTCAAAGTGTCTCCCTTCTGTTTCAAAAGGACGTCATTTTAATTGAAAAACCTAAACTGGCATACGGAAAACTAACCAAACGCATTCATATTGGGTCGATAATTTATTACAATGATCCATGGGTCATATATGATGTGTACGAGTCAAAACTGCCTCAATCTGAGGCACGGTGTGGCCGCCACCACTCAAAGTGTCTATCTTTTGTTTCAAAAGGACGTCATTTTTAGTGAAAAATATCAACTGGCATACGAAAATGCGACCACATGCATTCTTATTGTGTCAATACATAATCACAACAATCCATGGGTCATATGTGATGTGTACGAGTCAACCCCTCCTTAATCTTAGGCACAGTGTGGCCGGAAACACTCTAAGTCGCTCTCTTTTGTTTAAAATGGACAACATTTTAAGTACATACAGAAAACGGACCAAACGCATTCGGTTTCCATTGAAACATTAGGAGAACGATTCATGGGTCATATGTGATGTGTAAGAATCAACCTCGCCTCAATCTGAGACGCGGTGTGGCCGAAACCACTCAAAGTGTCTGCCTTTTGTTTCAAAAGGACGTCATTTTAATTGAAAAACATCAACTGGCATATGGAAAACCGACCAAACGCATTCGGATTGTGTCAATACTTTATAACAACGATCGATGGGTCATATGTGACTTGTACGAGTCAACCCCACCTCAATCTAAGGTACGTTTTGGCTGCCACCACTCAAAGTTTCTATCTTTTGTTTCCAAAGGACGTCATTTAAAGTGAAAAACATCAACTGACATACGAAAAACCGACCACATGCATTAGGATTGTGTCTATACATTATCAAAACAATCCATGGGTCATATGTGACGTGTACGAGTCAACCCTGCTTTAATTGGAGGTATGGTGTGGCCAGAATCACACTAAGTGGCTCTCTTTTGTTTAAAATGGACAACATTTTAAGTATATACGGGAAACCGACAAAACACATTCGGTTTCCGTTGAATCTTTAGGAGAACGATTCATGGGTCATATGCGACGTGTACGAATCAACCTTGCCTCAATATGGGACGTGGTGTGGCTGGCACCACTCAAGGTGTCTTCCTTTTGTTTCAAAAGGACGTCATTTTAATTGAAAAACATCAACTCGCATAAGGAAAACCGACCAAACACATTTGGATTGTGTCAATACTTTAGCACAACGGTTCATGGGTTATATGTGACATGTACGAGTCAACCCCACCTCAATATAAGGCGTGGTGTGGCCACCACCACTCAAAGTGTCTGTCTTTTGTTTCAAAAGGACGTCATTGTAAGTGAAAAACATCAACTGATATACGAAAAAACTGACCAAACGCATTTGGATTGTGTCGATACTTTAGCACAATGATCCATGGGTCATATGTGACGTGTACGATTCAACCCTGCCTTAATCAGAGACACGGTGTGACTGTAATCACTCTAAGTGGATCTCTTTTTTTTCAAATGGACAACATTTTAAGTACATACGGAAAACTAACCAAACGCATTCGGTTTCTGTTGAAACTTTAGGAGAACGATCCATGGGTCATATGTGAAATGTACGAATCAACCCTACCTCAATCTAAGACGCGGTGTTGCTGGAAGCACTCAAAGTGTCTGTCTTTTGTTTCAAAAGGATGCCATTTTAATTGAAAAATGTCAACTGGCATAGAGAAAACCAACCAGACAAATTCGGATTGTGTCAATAATTTAGCGCAACGATCCATGGGTCATATGTGACGTGTACGAGTCAACCCCGCCTCAATACGATGTGCGGTGTGGCCAGTAGCACTCTAGGTGTATGTATTTTGTTTAAAATGGACATCATTTCTGGTAAAAATATATGGTATACAAAAAACCGATCAAATTATGAATTGAATTCCGGATTCCACATATAATTGTCATCTAAATTTTAAATTGAATTCTAAATGAATTATGTATGGTTATAATTACGTTATGAATTCTAATTTAATTATGGATGTGTATAGTTCCAGCATTATATGTTAAATGTGAATGAATTTGTTATCTATATGTATGTGTTAGTTGGTTATTGCAGGTACAATAATTGTATATGTATGTGTTAGTTTATTGTAGGTACAATAATTGGATTGAAAATGGGAGGGCACAAAATGAGGCCTGGTGTGCAAATTGCGGACCTGCTGTGCAAATTAAAGGATGCTGTGCAATTTGCACAGCATAGGCTGTGCCAACGGTTCAAAACCGTTGGCATAACATCATGGTTCCTTTTTTTACTAATGGTTCATTGAACCGTTGGGAAATAAGGGAATCCTTGGGATTTCCCAACGGTTCAAGACAAACCATTGGGAAAAACTATCCCAATGGTTTGGCACAACCATTGGGATAGGTTAGGCTTTCCCCACCCTATACCAACGGTTCAAAGTAAACCATTGGGAAAACCGTTCCCAACGGCTTACTTCCCTATGGTTTGCATAACCGTTGGTATAACATATACCAACAGTTCTATATCCTTTCCCAACGGTTCAGAACCGTTGGGAAAGGCTTTATTTCTAGTAGTGTCGGTATGCCACGCAGGTCTGTCGCGTAGGTCTATCACATAGGTCTATCATGAAACCCTTTGTATGGTTCAACTTTCCAGTGAATACTTTGAACATTACCTTGGGATTTTGAAGTATTCAGGGCTATCTTCATAGTCATTTTTTATTCTTAAGTGGTGTCAAAAATACCTTAATCCTTTTTCCACTTCTTTTGGTTCACTTTACTAAATTCCTAAGAGAGGTCGTGTGACTGATGTTCTCATGGATATCACTGAGGATGAGAAGATATTATTATATAAGTTTATTCAGTTGAGTTCCTCTTTCACTACAGAGATAGTTATCATGTAGAGGAAGTCATTCCACTCATGAGTACTCAATTTTTTTTTGTGAGAGTGACTTATGTGTCATGGAATAAACCATCAACTGAGTAATGTTGGGAATTGATGATTTGATACTTCAGTAGGTCCCTGATAGGTTGTCAATGTGTGTATCAACCTAGAACCTTCTTTATTTTTTATTTAATTTAGTTTTCTTTTATTCACTATCATTTTATTTGTTCTTCCTATTCTATTTCCATTATCTATTATCTATGTTTTACACAACTAATTTATCATTTTTTTACTACTATAAAAATAGACAAAAAAGTGTTTTCTAGAAACACTAGGATATAAACATTTCCTCCTTTAGACTAACCCCATGATTATCCAGTGTTCTATATCTAGGGAGAATATAATTGTATATATGAGATTTAAAATGAAAGGGATATTAGTAATCCATGTAAATATAATATAATTAGGCATAAGATGGTTCATATAAGGTAATACTAGGTAATTTAGTTTTATTAGTTATAAATATGATTTATATGAGGAAATTTTGTGAAATATAGTAACATTTGGCTCAAAGACGATTCCTCAGAGGTAATCCTAGGAAATAAAGTAGTATCAACCATAAATAAAATTATTATGAGGTAATCCTCGGAAATATAGTAGTATCAGGAATAAATCCAATTCCTAGGTGGTAATCGTAGATAATATAGTAGCATTAGGCACAAAACTAATTCATATGAGGTGATCCTAATAAATATATTATTATCCAGAATAAGCCGATTCCTATGAGATAATCCTAGGAAATCCAGTACTATCTTGAATAAAGATGATTCCAAGGAGGTAATACATGGAAATCTAGTAGCATCAGAGTCAATACTTATTCTTGGTATGTAATCCTTGTAAATACAGATAGACCCAATGTCCAAATCCCAAAAATATCATAATCATTCATTTATAAGGACTTGACTGAGTGAAACCATCCTGTAATATCTAAAATCATCACTATAACCACCACATTCTAACTTTGTTGACCTTCTAGTTCTATAGTGACACATAATATCGAAAATATGTACTCTCCAATAATAACCCTTACTAGGGTCAACATATCCTTGGGGTACTAATATATATCCCCTATGTCTCACCATGTCATAGACACCCTACATGAGTTCCATTATCTCAATCACCTCTCAGGTCCCAGACTAATACTCCTAGGTCATAGAATCCCCTAATGTCACCAGGATCACAATATGACCTCATCTAACTCATAAGATAGGCCCAATTAGAAATACACTCAATAAATGTTTAAATTATAATCTCTTTTATTAAATCATCCTAGGTCAGTCTTCTCCACCAACCTATCAGATTCTACAAAAGGTATACCCACCTAGGTACTCACATGCTAGTGGGAGAGGAACACTAACCTTACTCTTTAATCAGCTAGTTCAATAGATATAAGTAATGACACACTTCCATAATGGCTAACATATGCCAATAATACCTATTCCCATACTCTCCACTACAATGATGTGTCTATGGAATCCTACAATAGGACCTCTATATTATTACACTTTAATTTTCAACCATTTATAGTCTCCATATCTCAAGTATTCCATTCATATATATACCCCTAGTCATCGGAGATTAAGGAAACATCTAGGGTCCAACGAACCATTAGATATTTTACTACATCACACATATTTCATTTAATGTATAACCCTTATGGTCTATTTATCTACATGAAAATATTTTATAAACTAGATCTCAAGAATTTATATTTGGATTATCAAGCTAGTGCTCAAGGGTCTATCGTAGACCATGGTTATTGCATCCAACTATAAGAATTTCACTTTAACAGGACAATTCATTGAAATAAAGGATTTATTTCCCTTTCTGGTGAGATAAGAAATAACATGAATAAATAATTAAAATTTATACACAATAGGGGTGTGCTCAAGGGACCACTAACTTCATTCATTGAGTTATTCACCTTTATTTAGGCCTGAAATCTCAATCCCAATATCATCTAAGTCCAATTAGTTATGTCCCATCAATATGATCCCATATCATAATTCATAAAACATAAATAAATTAATTAAAAAATTACAATTAATTTTACAATTTTATTAGATTAATAATAATTTTTAATAACTCATTGGGTAACTGCCTATAGTCCAAGGAGAAAAGTGGTGTGTACCACCCCAAGAATCCATCTGGATCTTTAACACAAAAAATCACTAATTTATTCTTTCAATAAACTCCATTTATTTCACCGAAAATGTCAAAAACGATAAATACAATCATGCAATAGACATACCACTTTGAATATTCAGAATACCTTGTTTGATCATCCTCTCAAGAAATCTTTTAGATATTTTGAGAAATATATCCACCATATTAGGATGTCTCGACCATTCTAGGTTTGAATCATCACTCACACCCTCACATAAAAAAAGAAAAGGGAGATGATGAATAATGTAGTAAAGAAAGTAAATAATATATGCAAAGTGTTATACTTTCCTTGAACTTATCTCTAGAACAAGAACACTCAATTCATATAATAATCATCGGAGGAACTCCCCTTAAGTCAAACAGGGTGGTCAGATCCCCTTCAAAGTCAAGACCTCTACTATATCAGTAATTAAAACACCAAAAAATGATTTTTTTAATTATTTATATTTTTTACTTTTTTAAAAAACCTCGAAACATTTCTCACCCACCCTCATATATGATTCATCTATACCC
The DNA here is from genome assembly GCA_963277665.1 of Viscum album. Lineage (NCBI taxonomy): Eukaryota > Viridiplantae > Streptophyta > Magnoliopsida > Santalales > Viscaceae > Viscum > Viscum album. The sequence continues at coordinate 59,401,438 of OY728123.1, forward strand.
CTCCACATATGGGTCATCTTCATAGGGTTAACCAACCCAGTGGTAATCACATAAGGGACAAACGCTTATGGATTATGCATGTAAGGTTGATCTCATTATGGTCTCCTTAATGAAAGGGATTCAGTAAGGCTCACTAGTGTATGTGTAACCCATATGGGTCACCTATATATGTGTAATTCCATAAGGATACACTGGATAAGTGTGATCCCATAAGGGTCATCGGTGTGAGGGTGACCCAGTATGGTTCAACACATTCTAGGGATCCTATAATGTCCCCCATATAATAGTGATCCAATAAGGGTCACCAATTAAAGTAATATCTGTAAGGGTCACTAATTTAGGGATGACCTGTAAGGGTCACCCATGTAAGGGTGGTCCCATATTGGTCCCCTGGGGAAGGATTTTCCCATATGGGTCACTAGTATAGGGGGAAACCATATGGGTCACCCACATAATGGTTATCCCATAATTCATAACTTTAATGGATAGACCTATAAGGGTTATTCACGTAAGGTTAACCTTATATGGGCCACCATAAAGGGTGGCCACATAGGGGCTATCCCAACCCCTCTTTCTATAGAGTTGGAAATTTCCAAAATTTGGAAAATTCTTAGCCATGCAGGGTTTACCAATATAGGGGTGACCTATAAATTATTCATGCATGTAAGTGTGTTTCATATAATGGTCACCCCACATCCATGTTTAACTTTCATAGGCGAAACCCATAGATTTCCTTAAAATACTATTTTTGAGAACCTAATTCATAACCTATGCCCTAAACTATATCTAAAAACATTACTCAGATCTATCTCAACTATCAAATTCCTGATATAAATTCATGTTCTTTAAATGACCCCCTCTATTGATTCAAAAATTCAATTTTCATTAAAATTTCTTAAAATGTATACTCACAAGACTTTACAATATCCCTTCAATAGAAATTCTCATCCTCAAACAGTCTTGGTGTTCCTTCAACCGTCAACCACAGCCAATCATAGTCATAAATTCATTACAAACATCTCACATTCTACCTCATAATATCAAATTATATTCCATTTTTCAAGTCCAACCATAGGATCACTATCAATAAAAAACCAGGACATCACTCATCACCATCATTGAATCATTTATACAATTCACAACTATACCCATCTATCCCAATACACCACAGTTTCATTGGTTAATTCATTTTCAAGCCTATAGTGTTCCCCACCATAAGACATAGCTCACAGGGGATAATTCCAAGCCATGATTCTCTCCGAAATCAAAATAACCAACCAAAATAGATTTTTTTAGTGGCCCAATGACATTATTGATATGGTTACCATCCCACCATAAAAATTTCATGTAAATCCACCATTCATTCCTCTACTGCATAATTATTTCCAAAAACACTCATCCTAACCTATATACACACTACCATATATCCCGATCATGATGCCAAAATCCTTATAGGAATCAGGTAGTCCTTAAAAAACAAAAAAAAAATATAAACATGGTAATCAATTCCATAATAGGGTTATATCCTCAAAAAACTAATTCCACCATCTTAATACAATCAAGAGTACTGATACATCTCTGATATACCCCACTGTCTGATCATCTCGGATTCCATCACGAACTTGATGCTAATATCTGGACTCCATTAAATATAAAATACATAAATCTTATAATGTGTGGGTCATTACTTCATGATTCATATTCCATTTTTTATTGAACACAATTATTTGACATGGATTCTCAACTCATACTTGAGAACCAATACAAGATATTAACTTCTACCCATTTCTAGTTCACTAAGAACAATATCCTCAACAGCCACTAAATTTTCAATTTTAATGAGGTCCTCTCCCTCAAACAGAAAACGGTGCACTCCCCACCATGGGGATTTCATTATAACTCTCCCCAAGAACAACCTAATTATTTTCCAACAACATATATTCCTAATAATCAATGTCAAGTAAAACACTCAAGTCAAACATATTACATAACCGTTTTACAATTATGATGCCACCTATAACAACAAAGGGAAATTTCCCATTTCAACCATCCTTAAGTATTCCATTCCCATATTAAATAATCTATAATGCACATTCTCCATAATCTATTTCAAGTAAATCAAACATATAAAAACATGTGCATATTCCTCATGGCACTCTATGAGTTTTTATATAGAACTATAATCAAAATCAAACATAAAAAAAATTAAAATATGCATACACTACCATATAATGAAACTTGGTTATCTATATATATATATATTCCTATCGTCATAGTCTCACATTCCTAAACCACTGACCACACAACACTTCATGTCAACCACATCTTGCTAGAAGTACCTTCATTCCTTACTTCCAATGAGCCTCACATCTCACTCATGCCAAGGAATATCACACGATCATATACCAACCAACTAAAAAACTCAAAATAAGAATTAAATCCTTGTAATGTATCCATCCTAGATCTAAACATCTAGCATCATAATTATTTATCTTATCGGGAATTGTTCCCAAAATCAAGAGGGTTGTTCATCAAAATAATCCTACCCTCTAAAACCTATCCAAAATACCAAAATAATCTCACGTTAGTTATATCTTGAAACTTAATTTATCTATATACCTATATCATATACCCAGTATCCCCCATATGCATAGATCACATAAACTGAATAATCTACCCATGATTCCCATATTTAAGAATACTCACAAGTCTAAGATAACTTCTTCCTCGTGTTACCCTCATATATAATGAGGGAACCAAACTCTCACATAAAGAACATAAATCATAACTCACATGGGTAAAAAAATAAGAGGAATCATCCCTAATCTTATCTCAAGATCATGAGGAAATTCAATTTCAAACAAACCCCTTATAGGATTATCGTGTACACATATTCTGTATTACTTTCCAAGTCATTAGCCTACCAGGGAACTAATCCTCACCAAACATATACATACGAGAAAAAAACTATTGTACTATGATATTATATACATGTATATAACATGATCACCCCATAGTTATTCATGTTAGTAAATTATATTCATATGTTTCGATTAAGTAGAATTCTACCAAGAAACTGTATTGGAAACCACCATATAGGATAGTTTTGAAACTGTAAATAACTAAACCTGCTTTCCAAAAAATTAGTACTAAAAAACACCCACAAGGGGAAGATCATAAAGGCATGCAATGTATGTATTAAACCAATAAGGGTCACTATACATCCCTTACATAGAGGGATTATACATTAATCATTAATTAAATTCTATATATATATAATCCACATGAATTATCATTAGAGAAAAAATATTGAGGTTTAACTAAGTAGGATTACAATAACAAGTTATATAGGAAAACACCATATACATAGTTATTGAAAGTTTAAATAACTGAACCCTTTGACATCAATGATATAAATCACACACAAGAACACAAATTTCATGTGATTCAAACATGTCATGAATGATGCATGTACACTAGACTTCCGATAAAGGGTGAAGAGACAAAATTTAAATATAAATATCACCACACATATCATAATTAAATAAATATCTCTAATATATTTGAAAAACAAAAAATAAAAAACTTATATCCTGGGTATCCTTGACTTCTTATCAAACCTGGTTTTCATAACATACCAATAGAAGGACCATAAAAATCTCTAAAAAATTCCAATATCACTTGAATACTATATTCCCAAATAGTATTCTAAAATAAAATGGATCTCATACAAATTTTTAATGCGTCACCTCCCCAGATCACTAAACCTGTGTCTGGACTGACGGTCACTACATGAACTTAGGATCACCATCCTATATGCCAGAGGATGCTGACTAGTAGTGATGGTCTAGGATTTTACCGTTAGGATACTATACCCTCATATCATAGTAAAATATATAGGAAAATAACCAAATAGAACTCATGAAAAAATAAAAGTATTAAAAATTAATAAAACATAAAATTTTATTTCAAATATAAATGTCAAATTATACAATTATATAGAAACATTGTCATACCAGCATATATCAATTGATCACCCCTAGGATGATCACAAATAAAAAATATAAAAAATAATAAAAATATATAATAGTCTATACCTCCATCATTGAGCCTCAACTCCTCCCATATTCAGAGCCCCATTTAATATATCATGCTCATTCATTCCTCACTAGGCCTTGACACAACCTAAACCAGCATACAATAAAATTCCCATGGATAGTCAATTGTGATGTCCGCCCATGTGGGGTGTGAGTATAAAATAAAAAATAACCACCACTTAGTTCTAAAAAATACAATTAATGTTGTGTATGAATATGTGATTTGATCAATTGAATAAATAAATTATATGTATAAGTATAAAAAATAACCATATCAATACTCTAGTTCTTAAGGAAAACCCAGGATCAACTATACTTACTCCGTCTTGCACTAAAGTTTCTCTGTGCATATCAAATAATCAATCCCAATAGTACTAGGGTCCACAACCATATCATAATAGGTGAAACCACTAATTCCAAGGAGGTGATTCTAAGAAATATGGTAGTATCATGAATTAGTCAATTCATAGGAGGTAATCCTAGGAAATCTACTATTTTCAGGAAATATACAATTCCAAGGTGGTAACCCTAGAAAATCTAGTACCATTAACTATAAGTTTATTCCTAGGAGGAAATTCTATAAAATCTTGTAGTATCAAGCATACAGATGATTCCTATTAGTTAATCTCAAAAAATCAAATAGAAATAGTATTAAATTGGATTCCTAGGAGGTAATCCTATGAAATATATTAGTATTTGGAATAAATCTAATTACAAGGAGGTATTCCTAAGTAATATAATATTATTGGGAATACATTTTATTCCTATGAAGTAATCCTAGGAAATATATTAACATCTGTATCAAAGATGAATCCTAAAAGGTAATCCTAGGAAATACAGTATAATCATGCATAAGTTTATTGTTACACAGAAATATTAGGTAATAAAATAGAATCAGGATTAAAGTTAATTACTTGGAGGCAATCCAAGTAAATATAGTAGAGTCATGATCAAATCCAATTGCTAGAACATAAACCTAGGAAATCCAAACAGACCCAAGGTATGAATACATATTTATATCTTGGGAACTCATTTATATGGACTCAAGGGAAGTGAATCACTCCTATAATATTTCAAATCATCAATACAGAAACTATATTATCACACTATAAAATTTAAGTTCCAATGTGACACCTGATATAGATAACATATACTCTCTAGAACTAACCATCACTGGGGTTAACATATCTTTAGGGATCTCCCTGAGATCCCCTAGGTTTCAATATGACGTAGACACCCTACAAGGCTTTCCATATCTCAATCAACTCTTAGGTAATTTCCTAACTCTAAAATTTCATATCATCCCCAAATATCATTATCACACTACAAACTCACTTGTCTCATAAGATAATTCCAATTGAAATTACTCTCAATTGTTAATAAAATGACCATTATAGTTATTCAGTCATCTTAGGTCATTATTCCCAAAAAAAATACCACTTTATAACCAAGGTATACCTTCCTTGGTAATCACATAAAAGTGGGGGAGGACCACTCACCCCACTCTCTGATAAGCTATACAAATGGTTTTATAACATCTCATGACTGGCTTACTTAGGCCAATCCTCCCCAGTCCAACACTCTCCTCAATAAGGTGGTGTTTAAGGGATCTTACACTTGGGATAATATATTTATTAATTTACATTTACACATATTTAGTATAAGGAACCAACCTTAAAACATTACATAATAATGAATTAAATGAATAATTCACATTGGGGATCTTTTCAGGTTTAGAGTTTTATTGAATTATGCCATAGCTATTACATTTCATTTCAATTACAATGTAGAAACTTTTACCAAGATTCCATTTTTTTCACAAAACAAGAACTCTTGAAAAAAGAGTCTTGTCTAGTTCCATGTTTAATACATCATGAATTTTCCGTGATCTCATCCTTGACCCTATTCCACATTATGTCCTTTGAAAAACATTTCAAAAACTTGGGATGAGCATAAAAATCTCAGTAAGGGATACACAAAGAAGGAAAACTGTTAGTTTTTCAAAACAACAAGTAAACCATGAATAATTTAACATAAGTAAAACATTTATCCTTTATGAAGTAGTAAATACTCTTCACTTAATAAAAGATCACTACTTACCCTTTTTTAACCAATTGATTACCCATATAAAGAACACATAACATATAAAGGTAACTTGGGACATAAACATACTTAAATGGAATAACCATACGGTTGACTTCCACACATATAACTAAATGGAATAGCCATATGGACGACTTCCATACCCAATTCATTTGAGGTTATAATGTAACCACCCATCTTGGTTTTCACGGCACCACCCATCATTTGGTTTATCACGTAACCACCCATCAAAATTCCAAGTACCATTATAAAATAATAACACATAAAATATTGTAAATATAAAATTTTTACTAATAACATTTAATTTGAAATCATAGGAAATAATTTCAAGATGTTGAAATAGTAAATCCATTTCAAAAACCATTTTCAATACCAAAACACCCAGAAATAGAATAAGGGATTTACTTTTCATTTTAGAAAACATTAAGGCTTATAGAGGAATCTAAATAATGATTACGACAACGGAGAGGTCATTGTCACCGCAAACGTTAAAAACATTCCATTTTTCGTTTAGTAAAACATTTTGTAGAAAAATATTCCATTTGAATGAAAGTAAAAGTCAAAGGGTTTTACTTATACACCATGTAAAATATGAAGGTATATATATTATCTAAATATGCCTCAATGAAAGGAGATTGAGAGGAAGTCCCTTACCTCGTGTCCGACTTGACTCGATCATTCTTTAATCTCCTGAATAATAAACTAAAGTTAATTTTAACTTGATTAAGAACATTTTTCAACTTTATTATTCATTTTATATCACTTATTACCATGTTATAAACATTTTGTAATCATTCAAGTTAATAATGGTCATTTTGTCGATATTTGGTACTTGAGTCAAAAATTAACACCTTATATTTACAAGTTGTCCATGTGGTCAACAATCAATTATATACATAATGATATTCATGATTTAGATATCATATATATCATATATATCCAGTATTTAAATTTATTTATAATAGTACCTGACATTTGGAGGTAATAAATGAAATGCACCGTTCATGGAGACGGTAAGCCGTATGTACGCATGGACGTTTCTTTCATTTCTATTTCTTATTTTAATGGAATTAAAACATAATGATACATAGTTATATTATAATTCCAGTATAATATCATATATAATATCATATATAATATCATTAACTCCATCCTTTATATGTCCCACATATGGCATTAACGAGTTATATCACTTTGATGGGGCGGTATTCTGCACTTCCTCAAATAAAATTACCGCGTTAATCCATAATGGAAACCATAAAGGTAGACTATAAAAGAAAAATACAGAAGCATGAAGAAAACATAAAAATAATATATATCATATATAAAAATATAGTTTCATCTTTATTTCCACCACGATAGGCGGTAAGATAAAATCAAACAATCATCGTCTTGTGAGGCGTTAGTTTTCCATCCACAAAAACAGTATGATCTTCACCCATTATATGGAGGTGTGTGTAAGTGTAGTTCAAATAATTCTCATAAAAACATTCTAGTATATTGAGGATATTGGTGTTTCTATAAAATAAAGGAATAAAAAGTGTTTAGGGGTCGGAGAAGTAAAATAAAAGAAAAGAAGTTAAGAGAAACCATTACCTTTAATTTTAGTAACTTCATTTGGTTTGAAACAAAATGGTTTGTTGAAGTGCCTTATGACTAAGGTACGAATTATAGGTGGAAAATAGGGATTTAAGGGGATTAATTTGGCAGAGTTTTAATGAGCCTAAAGTCTTGAGAGGTGTGAGGAATTGGTTAGAATTGGTCTCTTTTTATAAGGGAGAGGAGGGGCTCTTTAGGAATGTGTGAAAATATTATTTTATTATATAATGATATTCGGTTTCTAAAGGTCCAAAATCATTAGAGTCAAATATAAGATGACTCATAGTATAAATAAAATCATCCAATAGGAATTGGACAGGTTTTTGATAATATTTTAATCATTATAATCTTATTTATTTAAATCATTTATTAATGAGGTAATCACTGCACCGTTATTGTGTCATAAATAATTTAATTTATTCGATGTCTAAAAATTATAAAAAAATACTATAATATAGGAAATCGTTTTATAATTCTAAATAATATTTATAGTCGAAAATATGACTTATATAACCCCATATAAAAATTAATTTACTAAAAGATTTTTTTATGTCATTTTTCCCTTTACGTTAAATTAATTAATCTAAAGTGTCATTATCATTCATAAGTGGCTCCATGGGGTCCCAAAAATAGACCCAAGGATGTAAATGGTCGGGAATTACTCATAAAATAATGTTAGGACAATTGTTAAGGTAATTTTGAATTATTATAATATTTTTTGTACCTTGAATTACCATATTTACCTTTAAACGCGGTAAATAAAAGTCAAAAGTTACTATTCACCAAAAATTATTTTCATCTTATTTAACCACATTTTACTTACTAATAACAACCATGTATGTCAGATTTTTGATATTCAATTCACAGAAGTGGTAAAAGTTCCTTTAAATGAAAAATTCAGTTTTTTAACTACTACTAAGTGGTTTCACTATTCATAAAAAATTGCAGTTTTTTAAGAAAATATCAAAAAATCCGCATAAGATATATTTGATATTATGAATTCAAAATTTATTTCTATTTTACCAAATTCTAAACATAAAATTTGAATTAATTAATTTAAAATTAAGTCCCATGGTTCAAACAAATAGCGTGTTTTTAAGAAACAATAACTATGAAAAGATTGACACTTGTTTATGTCCAATTTCAAAGTGAAATTAATTCTAATGAACAACATTGGTTTAAATTGTAAAAATATTTCCTAATTAAACTTTCAAACCAATTAAAAATATAATCTATAAATATAAATAAATTAGATTAAAAGGCACTTTTGAATTAAAATACAGTATTTTTCACTATTCATTAAAAATGAACTTTATCAGAAAAATACCAAAAAATTACTCAAAGTAAATTTTTATGTCCCTAATCTAAAGAAGAATTTCATTTTGTCAAATATAATGTATTAATGTGACCAAAACTTGATTTAAATAGGGTTCTCCATTAAAAGGTGGTAAATCGACCTTTTAATGTAAATTATGCTTAAAATTAGATTCATTCATATTTTAAGCCTATAACTTTTTATTGGATAAATGTAAATACATTTAACAAACATGTATAATAATATTGTAGTTAGTTTTGTTCGTTCTCGCTAGAACAACGACTAGGAGTTAACTTTCATTTAAAATAATAATATTATATTATTATTGTGCAACGTAAGATTTCAAAAAAACTTGTTGTTGCATAACAGGTACGCTATCGAACATAGCAACCCATTTAAAGTAAAATTAATATTTAATTCACAAATATTAATAAATATGAAATATGTCTTATTCTTTATTTACCTGGGATGTTACTTCCCTCCCTACTTTTGGGAATTGCGTCCTCACAATTTTACTTATCAAAATAAGTGGGGGTATTTAACCCTCATAGCATTTTAAGATTCCCATGTAGCCTCTTCAACCATATGGTTTTTCCACAAAACCTTTACCTGATGAATTACCTTATTCCACAACACTTTCTCACTTCGGTCAAGAATCTGGACTGGTTGTTCTTCATAAGAGAGATTCACTTTCAACTAAACTACCTCTGGACTCAAAACATGAGATGGATCTTGCATATACTTTCTCAACATCAAAACATGAAAAACATTGTGTACCTGGGATAAACTTGGCGGTAAAGCCACTTTGTACGCAACTGGTCCAACTTTCTACAGAATTTCATAAGGTCCAATGAACCTCAGACTCAACATTCCCTTATTACTAAAACACATCAAACTTTTCCATGGATAAACTTTGAAAAAGAAATTATCACCTACCTAAAAAATAAATATCCTTCCTCCGGTTATCCACATAACTTTTCTGTCTCCTCTGAGATATTCTCATGTGCTTCTGAATCCACTAAACATTCTCTGCCATTCCTTCTACCAATTCTGGTCCCATCAGCTTCCTTTCACCTAATTCATCCCAAAAAGCAGGATTTCGACAACACTTTCCATATAATACCTCAAATGGAGACATCTGTATACTATAATGAAAACGATTATTATAAGAAAATTAAACCAAAGAAATATGTTGGTCCCAACTTCCCTGGTAATCTAGTGAACATGCACGTAGCATATCCTTTATGGTCTGAATTGTTCGTTCTGACTGTCCATCTGATTGAGGATGAAAATCTGTACTAAAATTTAATTCAGTACCCAACGACTTCTGAAGGACTTTCCTAAAGTTAGAAGTAAACTTGGGATCACGATTAGATACAATGGAGAGGGTAACTTCATGAAACCTGGCTATATCTTTAACATACAACCGATAAAGTTGATCTAAAGACAATGTATCTCGAATAAGAAGTAAATGACCAGATTAAGTCAATCAATCATCTATAACCTAGATTTCATTATTACCATGAGATGTCTTCGGTAATCCCACAACAAATCCCATGGATATATTTTCCCATTTCCACTCTGGCATCGATAAATTCTGAAGCATCCCTTTCGGTAACTACAGCTCTGCTTTAACCTACTGACAAGTCAAACACTTCATAGTAAAATCAACAATATCTCTTTTCATTCTATCCCACCAGTAATACTCTCGAAGATATTTGTACATCTTATTACTACCAGGATAAATTGAAAACATGGAACTATGAGCATCACATAACAACTCATTCATCAACTGTGAATCACAAGGCACACATAATCTCTTTCCAAATCTCAAAACACAATCATTATCAATGTTAAATTCATACAACTTACCCTTCGGAACCAACTCAACATTTTTATGTAACTCACTGTCTTCTTTCTGTGCTTGCTTTATTATGTCAGATAGAGATGATCTCACTGATACCTGATACAAAATAGAAAAATTTTCTGCACCAACAACTTCTATGCCAAATTTTATCAAATAAAAAACCAAAGGATCTTATTTCAAACGTAACATGGTTAATAAATCATTAATTTTTTGACTCAAGGAATCCGCCACATTATTTTCTTTTCTCGGATGGTAATAGATCATATAATAATAATCCTTGATTAATTCCAGACATCTCTGTTGTCTCATGTTTAATTATTTCTGAGTGAATATATACTTCAAACTTTTGTGGTCAGTATATATTTCACATTTTTCTCCATACAAATGATGCCACAATTTTTTTAAAGAAAAAAAAACAGTAGTTAATTCCAAATCATGTGTAGGGTAATTTAACTCATGTGGTTTCAACTGACTTGAAGCATAAGTAATTACCGGTTCATTCTGCATTAGGAAACAACCAAGTCAATTCAATGAAGCATCAATGTAGATAAAAAACTCCCCATTTATGGATGGGAGTGCCAAAATTGGATCATTCACCAATCTTCTTTTCCATTCCTAAAAACAATCATCACATTAATTTGTCCAGATGAACTTAACGCCTTTTCGAGTTAACTTAGCCATTGGACTAGATAACCATGTAAAAATTTCAAGAAACCTCCAGTAATAACCTGCCAAACCAAGAAAACTACAGATATCAGTTACATTTGTGCGTCTTAGCCATTATTTAACAACTTTTGTTTTATCAGGATCAACAGTTATGCCATTTTTTGAAATAATGTGACCAAGGAAAGAAATTGTTTGTAACCAAAACTCACCCTTGCTAAATTTCCCAAACAATTTTTTTTCTTTTATGGTTTGCAAGAATATCCTTAAATGAATTTTATGCTCCTCTTTACTTTTAGACTAAACCAAAATATCATCAATGAACACAACACCAAACTTATCGCAGAACTCATGGAAAATTCTATTCATAAGATCCATGAATACAGTAGGTGCATTGGTTAACCCAAAAGGCATAACTACAAATTCATAATGGAAATATCTAGTTTAAAACGCGGTCTTCAGAATGTCTACTTCCATTACATTCAACTAATGGTACCCCAATCTCAATTCAATCTTCTAAAAATACTGAGCTCCCTGGAACTGATCAAAAAAATCATCGATATGAGGTAAATGATACTTGTTCTTAATAGTGATGTTATTCAATGCTCTATAATCAATAAAAATTCTCATTGAACCATATTTATTTTTAACAAAAAAGATAAGAGCACCCCATGGTGATGTGCTAGGTCGAATGAACCCTTTATCTAATAACTCATGCAATTTCTTCTTTAACTGTAAAAGTTCAATTTGAGCCATTCGATAAGGGGGTTTTGAAATTGGATTAGCATCAGGAACTAAGTCAACAGTAAATTCAACTTCCCAATCAGGTATAATACCAGGAAACTAATCGAAAAAAACATCAAGGTACTCATTTAACACTGTCAAATCATTAATCTCAACACCTTCTTTATATTCAACAATATATGAAAGGTAACATTAATTTCCACATTTTAATAGTTTCTCAGCTTCCTGATATGTTATCAAAAGAAAGGGTTCATTCTTGTACAAAAACTGTAAATCTTTCTGAAAAAAAACCTCTTTAGCTCAGCAGTTAATCTTAGCATGATAAACAGATATCCAATCCAAGCCCAAAATAACATAAAACTCTACTAGAGGAAAAACCATAAGGTTTGTAGGTAGATTTTTCATGCACACAAGGACATGAAGGTTCTTATGTTTTCTTTTTGTCTCAACATTTCCTCCCGGTGTTTTTACCATAAGTTCTGTATTCATATATTGAGATGGAATTCCCAATTTATTAGAAAAAATCTCATAAATGAAATAGTGTGTAGACCCTAAATCAAACAACACATTGGAATAATATGAACAAAAAAATAGTGTACCTGATACTACTTCATTTTATGGCCCAACATCTGTTGAAGTAGTTGCAAAGGATTTCACCACCCCCTTCTACTTGTAGTCTGGCTTCTTTCCCTTAGTTGAGTTATTTTCTAGACACTCATTTGCATAATGACCCATTTCATTACACTTAAAACATCTTATCGGTGGCTTTTCATTTCCTTCTTGATCATCTTCTTTACAGTTATGAGCAATATGACCAGACTTACCACACTCTATGCACTTTCCAGACTTTGATAAACATTCTCCAGGATGATTTTTACCACACTTCTCACAAGTTGGATATTTAATTTTCTTACTACCAGGCTTCTTTGATGAATTATTTCCCTTTTCCTACCAATTGGACCTCTTATTCTGTAGTTTTTCAACGAACATATGATCATTTGAAAACTCCATTTCCACCTTCTCCACACATTGAACTATATTTTCATAACTTTTAAACTCACGAGAGGCTAATTATCTTCGATATTGTGGCTTAAGTCTTGAGTAAAATCAATTTATCTTACTATCAATATTTCAGATGAAATTTGGTGCACACCTTTCCAGTCGAGTGAACTTTGCTTCATAAGCATCCAATAACTCATCCTCCTACCTTAATTCTAGGAGTTGTTTTTCCATCATAAGACGAACCACCTTTGGAAAATGTTTTTCAAGAAACATACCTTTGAATTTATCCCAATCAAGAGCACCAATCTCCTCACTATGCCCGATATTTTTCACTATTGACCACCACTGATCAACTTCACCTTAAAAATGGTAAACAAAAAGACTAACCTTTTGATTTTCTAAACACCCCAAAACATCAAAAATCTTATCCAGTTCTTTAATCCACCCTTTAGATACCACAGGGTTAGATGATACTATGAACGATGGGGGTTGTTGCCTCATGGAATTCTCCACTACTAACATGTTCCTCTACGGTTGATCTTGCTGATCACGTGCATGGATACCACCACCATTTATAGCTAGAGTCAATTATTCCATCACTGCAATGAACTATTCAGTTCCGATTCCAACCATCTCAGGTTGTGGATTTGGAAGGTTGTCTTCCTCCTGATGTCGTCCCAACATAGTTGACCCGTTTCCTCTGCGGAAGAACATTCTGAACACATAAATATCTTAGGTTAAGAAACATGGTAATCTGTAAATGCTATATGATTTCAATATTAACATAAATTACATTATGGATATTAATTTAACATTACCCTAACTCCTAATGTTATCTAAACCGACCTCTGATACCAAATATAAGGACCGGACCTTAAAACATTACATAATATTGAATTAAATGAATAATTCACATTAAGGATCTTTTCAGGTTTAGAGTTTTATAGAATTAGTTGAATACTATTACATTTCATTTCAAATACAAAGTAGAAACTTATACTCAGTTTCCATTTTATTCAAAAAACAAGAACTCTTGAAAAAAAGAGTCATGATATGTTACATGTTTAAGACTGCATTACATTTTCTTGATCCCATACTTGACCCTATTCCACATTATGTCCTGTGAAAAACATTTCAAAAACTTGGGATGATCATAAAAAGCTCAGTAAGGGATACACAAAGAAGTAAAATTGTTATTTTTTCAAAACAATAAGTAAACCATGAATAAATTAACACAAGTAATACTTTTTACCTTTATGAAGTAGTAAAAGATCTTCACTAAATAAAATATCACTACTTACCCTTTTGTGACCAAAATATTACCCATATAAGGAACACATAACATATAAAGGGAACTTGGAACTTAAACATACTTAAATGGAATAACCATACGGTCAACTTCCACACATATCACTAAATGTAAGAGCCATACAACCAACTTCCATACCCAATGAAACGAAGGTTATAATGTAACCACCCGTACTAGTTTTCACGGCACCACCCATCATTTGTTTTATCACGTAACCACCCGTCAAATGTCCAAGTACCATTATAAAATCATAACACATAAAATATTGAAAATATAAAAATTTCACTAATAACATTTAATTTGCAATGAAAAGAAATAATTTTAAGATATTGAAATAATCAATACATTTAAAAAACCATTTTCAATACCAAAACACCCAAAAACTGAATAAGGGATTTAATTTTCATTTTAGAAAACATTAAGGCTTATAGAGGAATCCTAATAACGATTACGGCGATGGAGAGGTCATTGTCGCCGCAAATGTTAAATAGATTCCACTTGTCATTTAGTAAAACGTTTTGTAGAGAAAGATTCTCTTTCAATGAAAGTAAAAGTCAAAGGGTTTTACTTATACAGCGTGTAAAAGAAGAATGTGTATATATTATCGAAATATGCCTCAATGAAAGGATATTGAGATGATGTCCCTTACCTCATGTCCGACTTGACTCGATCATTCTTTAATATTTTGAATAATAAACTAACGTTAATGTATAATTACTTAAGAACATTTTTTCAATTTTATTATTCCTTTTATATTACTTATTACCATGTTATAAACATTATGTAATCATTCATGTTAATAATGGTCGTTTTGTCGATATTTGGTACTTAAGTAGAAAATGAATACCTTATATTTACAAGTTGTCCATGTGGTCAATAGTACATTATATATATAATGATATTCATGATTTAGATATCATATATATCATATATATCCAGTATATACATGTATTTATAATAGTACATAACATTTGTAGGTAAGTAATGAAATGCACCGTTCATGGAGACGGTAAACCGTACGTACGCATGAACGCTACTTTCATTTCTATTTCATATTTTAATGGAATTAAAACATAATGATACATAGTCATATCATAATTTCAGTATAATATCATATATAATATCATTAAATCCATCCTTTATACGTCCCACATATGGCATTAACGAGTCATATCACTTTGAGGGGGCTGTAGTCTGCACTTCCTCAAATGAAATTATTGCGTTTATGAACAATTGAAACCATAAAGGTAAACTATAAAAAAATAAGCATGAAGAGAACATAAAAATAATATATATCATATATATAAATATAGTTTCATCTTAATGGCTTCCATGATTGGCGGTAGGAGATAATCGAACAATTATCGTCTCGTGAGGCGTTAGTTTTCCATCCACAGAAACAATATGTTCTTCACCCATTAGATGGAGGTCTGTGTAAGTGTAGTTCGAATAAATCTTATAACAACATCCTAGTATATTGAGGATACTATTTTTTTGTATAAAATAAAGGAATAAAAATATTTCAGGGGGTAGGGAAGTAAAATAAAAGAAAAGAAGTTAAGAGAAACCATTACCTTTAATTTTGGTAACTTCCTTTGGTTTGAACCAAAATGGTTTATTGAAGTGTCATCTACCTAAAGTAAGGCATCTAGGTGGAAGAGTGGGATGTAGAGAGATTAATTTTGTAGAGTTTGGATGAGCCTAAAGGCTTGATATGTGTGAGGTATTGGTTATAAGTGGTCTCCTTTTATAAGGGAGAGGAGAGGCTCTTTAGGAAAGTGTGAAAATATTATTTTATTATATAATGACATTCAGTTTATAAAGGTCCTAAAATCATTATAGTTGAAGATAAGATGACTCATGGTCGAAATAAAATCATCCAATAGGAATTGGACAGGTTTTGAATAATATTTTAATCATTATAATTTTATTTATTTAAATCATTTATTAATGAGGTAAACACTGCATCATTATTGTGTCATGAATAATTTAATTTATTCGATGTCTAAATATTATAAAAAAACTACTATCATGTAGGAAATACTTTTATATTTCTAAATAATATTTATAGTCGAAAAGTTTACTTATATAACACCATATAAAAATTAATTTACTAAAAGATTTTTGTTTATGTCATTTTTGCCTTTACATTAAAATAATTAATCTAAAGTGTCATTATCATTCATAAGTGGCTCCATGGGGTCCCGAAATGGACCCAAGGATTCCCATGGTTGGAAATTACTTATCCAATAAGTTTAGGACAAGTTTTAATGTAATTTTGAATTATTATAATATTCTTTTTTCCTTGAATTACCCTATTTACCTTTAACCGCGGTAAATAAAATTCAAAAGTTATTATTCACCAAAAATGATTTTCATCTTATTAAACCACATTTTACTTACTAATAACCTCCATGTATGTCAGATTTTCTAAATTCAATTTATAAAAGTGGTAAAATTTCATTTAAATGAAAAAGTGATTTTTTTTAACTACTACTAAGTGGTTTCACTATTCATCAAAAATTGAAGTTTTTCAAAAAAAATACAAAAAATTCAGCCTAAGCTATATTTGATATTATAAATTCAAAAATGATGTATATTTTACCAAATTATAAACATAAAAGTTTAATTAATTAATTTAAAATTAATTCTCGTTGTTAAAACAAATAGCATGTTTTTAAGAAATAATAACTATCAAAATATTGACACTTGTTTATGTCCAATTTCAAAGTGAAATTAATTCCAATGAAAAAAATTTGATTAAATTGTAAAAATATATTCTAATTAAACTTTAAAACCAATTAAAAATATAATATATTCATATAAATAAATTATATTAAAAGGATCTTTCGAATTAAAATACTGTATTTTTCATTATTCATTAAAAAATGAAGTTTATCAGAAAAATACCCAATAATTATCCAAAGTAAATTTTGATGTAATTGATATAAAGAAGAATTTTATTTTGTCAAATAGAATGTATTAATGTTACCAAAACTAGTTTTAAAGACAGTTCACCATTAAAAGGTGGTAAATCGACCTTTTAATGTAAATTATGGTTAAAATTAGATTCATTCATATTTTAAGCCTCTAACATTTTATTGGAAAAATGTAAATACATTTAAAAAATGTATAATAATATTGAAGCTTTTTTTGTTCATTCTCGCCAAAACAATAGATATGAGTTAACTAGCATTTAAAATAATATTATTATATTATTAGTATGCAACGTAAGATTTCAAAGAAACCTGTTGTTGCATATCAGGTTCACTATCGAACATAGAAACCCCTTTAAAGTAAAATTAATATTTAATTCGCAAATATTTATAAATATGAAATATGTCTTATTCTTTATTTTTGCCTGGTATATTACATTTAGGGTCTCGAAATCTTGATTCTTATATTCATATATATATATCCTCATTCAACTTTGGCCGAGGAAACAACTCAGGTCGAAGGACCCACCATAAAGTCTATTATCTTACAGTGGTTTCATTTAATTTATACTCATCTGTTTCCATATATCTTTTGTTATAAATTTTATAAAAAATCCTTCATCAATGAGTGGTCAGGGAAGAAATTAAGTGCTCAAGTGTCTATCATGTAAATTTACACTTTCCTCTATCCATAATCATTTTACCTTAATAAAAATATCATTTAATTAATTTTTTGATCACCCTTTGTGGTGAAACAACCAATCAAATGTATACGTAGATAAAATGAATTTTCCATAAGGGTATGACAATGTAACCACTTGTAACATCCCATGATTTTATGATATATTTATATTTAAATAAATTTAATTTATTTGATATATTTCTTTATATGAAAAACCAAGCATAAACTAACCTCAATATACTATTAAAATATTTTTATTTAATGTGAAGGTTATCTCCCTGATATTGGAATGGAGGTTATGCATAAAGATAATTAAATTTTTAAAAATTAGTATTTTTATATATTAATAAAATTAATTCATTGTTTTTAAATTGGTTATAAATAAATATAAATTCATTTAAAGGTAAAAAGAGATATTTTAATAAAAAACTATTTTTATGCACAAAATGTGTTTTTTTCTAAATAAATCAAATTAATATATATTATCAAATTTATTTTAATTAATTTTTTTATAATATATATATAAAATATCTTAACATTCATCTAATATTTTTTACATATAATGATGGTAATCTCTATTTTATGCTAAATATGCATTTTACCAGAAGTGATTTCATTTCGTTTTTCACACTTATTTTAAAATAAATTTAAATAATTTATGGAAATTATATCTTATAAATTGAATTACAGAATTTTAATACTTATAGTTAATATATCATAAATTTTTTAACTTAATTCTTTTTCATAATTATTATTAAAAATAGTAAACAAGTATTTCCACAATTAAGGTTTACCTGGGGTTAGCATAAGAGATAATGTTTAAAATATCAAAAAAAACTTAATTTAATTTTATATTTTGATGTGATTTAAAAATTAAAATTTTAATTATCAATTATGTTTAATTTTTTATCCATTTATTTTTCATAATAAATTATTATATATTAATATTTTAAAAAAATCAAACCTTGTCCTCTACCTTCCTTATAAAAGGATTCCACCTATCATATCTTCCTCACAATTAATGAGCCTTATATCTTGGAAAATAACTTCCCTAATACCTTTCTAATATCCCAACCCACATATTATTCCTATTTATTTTTTTCATAATATCATCATTTCAAGGATTAATGTGTAATCCAAAGAGTATTTCTCAGCGACGTGGTATAACTCTTAACTGAGTAATTTCAACTATATATCATATTACACCTAATATAAATATTTGGAATACATATTAAAATATTTAATTAATTATATTCAATATAATTATTTTTTATTATAATTATCAATTAACCATTTTCCACCTTATTTCTATAAAAATGTAAATAAAAGTATCGCTCATGCATATGTGTACAACCACCTCCATGTAGCGATGCAATTCATTTTACATCACCATAATTAATTAATTATTATTATAATATATTTAAGGTTTATATATGATATTTATAACCTTATTATTCTTCTATAGTTATAAAATATTATCTACCCTCTAACATTTCCATTCGTTGGAAAATGGTAACATCACTCGTCTGTGCATGTGGACCACCACCTGCACACAACGATGTGATTCATTTTTACCATCCCTATATCAGAATAAATATAAAATTGTATAAAATTAATAAATATAAATATTATTTCCTAATTAATATTATAGAGATTATGAAACCAAGACCATGGTTCATGTACTGGAACCATCGAACTGAAACATGCATGGAAAACATATAACTTTCCCTCGAATGTACATTTTTGTGAAGAAATTATTAATAAAATGATAATTAATTTTTTTAATATAATGATACATAGTAATTTATGTATTAATATTGTTCTTTAATATATTTAAATAACTATATATTTATTATACAGGATATTTGAATGTTCCCAAAGAAAGATGCAACTTGAGGTAAGGGTTTTTCATTACGATCTCATTTATTTTAAGGATATTCTATGATAAATTTCCATTAATAGAAATTATATTGATATTAATATTTAAAAAAATCAATTTTATACTCTTTTATTTATTTATAATGTTTTTTTATTATTAACATTTTTCTCTCTTTGGAACATAAAATGATCAAGAAAATGTTTTTAAATAAAAGTTGACCTTATTTCCTCTTTTGTTAAGAAACTTTTTTTCTATGTAAATAAACTACAAAATTCTATGATCGATGTTATTTCATAAAAATTAAATGTTTTAAAGGTTTTATTTTCAATATGTTTTCATTTATTTACAAGGGTTTAAAAATTAATCTTTCAAAATGTTTTCAGAAAAAATCGTTTTTCACATTTTAAAAATGTGTAAAATGAATGTTTTATTTTAATGTATTTGACGCAAATATATTTTTCTATCATCATGATTGTTCATTTATTTGAATACTAAATTACACATTTCCTTTCTAATTTTCAAATAATATTATTTTCTTAATATTATAGTATTTTTCAAATTAAACATTATCAAAAGAAAATTATATTTTATCTTATTTTCAAATAATGGTTTGAAAGACATTTTAAAATTGTTTTTCATCTATCTCAAGATATATTAAAGATTATTATGCTTAAAATGGGATATGATCTTATGATAACATACACATTATTTCCATTTATATAATTTGATAATGATGATAAATGTATGATTCTATGAAACTTGTTTCCAACCCACATGCTAATTAAGTTATGATTAAACCATTATGAAACCTTTTTTTTCATGGGTTATGACATGAAAAAATGATTAAATTTATATGAAACTTGTTTCCTTTCCATGGGTTATGATATGATGATACTATTAATGTTTTATGATCTTTTGGCACACATATGTATGCTTTTAATTATGTTATGTTTGGGTACAAAATTACATAGCACTCTATTGCATTTGGTAACAATGGATATATAATGTGTTAATAAGGACTAGAATGGGGAGTGAAATGAGTTTAATAAGGTAATCTATCCACTAAGATGGTCTTGGGAGTGAGACTTTACTAAGGAAAAGATGGAATGGGGAGTGAGCCTAATCTACTATGATTGCCTTGGTAGTGATCCTTGACTAAGTAGATAATTCTCTAATCTGATAATTATACCATAAAACGTTTTCTTATTATTATGATACATTATCATGTCTCATGATTGATTATTTATAATTCCACATACTTAAAACATATGTATTGTTTTATGAAAAATCATTGTGTGATGATGTATGATTAATGATATTTGACTGATTGAGTATTATTAACGTATATTATGATCATATTCATATACCCTTATGTTAATCTTATTCTCACTTATGATCATTGATTATTTTCTCTTATGTTTACCCTTATTGAGAACATTATCTCACCATTTCTTATATTTCTTTGCCCTTGGCTATGAAAAGAGTCTTTAAGTAGGGTATGTCTAGGATTTTTACTACATGAGAGGAACTTTGGAGTAAATATTGAATATAATTAATGAAATATGTTGATAATGTATCTATTCTCCAAATACTCTAATGCATTATAGTTTTGGTTTGTATTTTTAGGAGATTCATTGAATATAAATTTATAATGGTGTAATATTTTTGTATTAAATTATTGGTTCACCTCAAAAATTCCTAATTCATAGAGTTATTCCCTTTAAATTATGCTCGAAAACTCTCACCCAATATCATATAAGTCTAACCAGACAACACCTATCACCACATGTCCCTATCACAAGAAAATATAGTTCAATAAACTAATTTAAAAAATATAATTAATAATAAAATTATATTAAATTATGGATATGAAAAATAACTCACTAGGTCACTCCCTGGGGTCCAATAGTCAAGAAAAGTGGTCTCCACCAACCATGACATCCATATGGTCCACTAACACACAAATTAACTAATTTATAATTTTAATAAAATCCATCTATTTCACCCAAAACATCAAGAATCCTAAAAAACTCTTGTAGTGACATAAAACTTTAAATATATAAAAAATATTATGATCATCCACTCAAATACATCACTCTATATGACATGAAAATGATCAATCATATGGGGATTATTCCACTATGTTCACGTAAAATTTTCACTCAACCCATCACATAACAATATAGAATGAGAAAAGAGGAATATGAGGATGAAACTAAGGGAAAATAGTTATTTCATGTTTGAATTACCATAATCATATCTCTAGATCAAAGGAAAATCTATTATGGAAATAATCAAGGGATGTTCCCCAATTTAGTTGATGAAGGTGGTAGGAGCCCCTTCCTAGTTGATCCCCTTACTATAAAAGGTGTAAAACATCCCAAAATCCATTAAAAACATGTTTTAAACATTTTATTTTATATTTTTTGAAAATATAAAAACACTTTTGACCCACCCTCACATAGGGGTCATCCATAACCCATAAAAATAAGTGTCATTTACATATGGGTCATCACCTAGGGACCACCCACATATTGATCAACGATGTGAGGGTGATCCAATATGGGTCACCAGTGTATGTGGGAACCACAAGGGTCGATCATATATACTTTATCCCACTAGGGTACCCTATGTATGGGTGACCTCATAATGTTCAATGTCATATGGGTGACCCTATAATGGTCACCCATGTAAGGGAGATCCCATAATGGTCCCCTATGTAAGGGTGATTTCATAAGGGTCATCAGTGTAGTATCATCCCGTAAATGTCACCAATGTAAGGATGATACTATTGGGGTCCCCCGAATAAGGTTGACCCCATAGGGGTCACCAGTATAGGGGAGATCAATGTGGGTCTCCAGCACTAGGGTTATCTTGTAAGAGTCACTTCCACAATCTATCCTCATAAGGTTCACCTGAATACGTTTGATTCCTAAATTTCACAAATTTGTATCCATGTATTGGTTCCCTCCATAAGGGTGACCAATGTGATGATCACCCACCTAAGGGTGTCTCATTCAAGCCCCCCCATTCATGACTTTCTATTTCGTAAGTCCATCTCATGGATTGACATAAAATAAAACTCAAGAGCTCCCAAAACAACACTCAATCCAAAAAACATATCAAATAACATTACTCAAGGCTGTTTTAACTCTCAAATTCTTGATTTGGATGGTCGTTCCCAAAACAACCCCATATCAAGAGTCAAAAAATTAAAATTTACCTAGAATTTATCATCATATAAGGGATGGATATTTATATTTGACACTAGAAGAAGATGGATACTAGATTTATAGACTAGGTTTGAGGGTGATTCTAGAACCATTTTGTAATGTCATATGTTTTTTTTATTCACTTGTGGTGGTTTTCATTATATATAGTTAGTTCACTTAGTGACCATGAAACATTTTATTGTATGAATATATCCAATGATATATATATATATATTCATGGTGTGGGGGTTGTTATTAATTTATCCTTATACCATATAAGAGTATTTTTAACAAAATAATTATTTATTTAAATTATTGGATTTGAGGTTAAATCACAATCCATCGATCTATGGATAAACCTCTTATTGTAGTCTTAATCATCTGGAAATCAGGAATCCTACATGTAATACAAATACCCTATTTCAAGATTTGTTGATTGGTGTCATGTTGGGGAGTTATGAAATGGTATCACAGACCTTTGTTTCAGTTGTTTTATTATTTTTTAAAATTTTAATACTGTATTTTTTTGTGACATGTTAAGCAATTCATAAATATATTTTTCCTATATAATTATAGTAGAATATCAAATTACCTTGATAGTACAATATTTGATTCAATTATTATATTATTTTATTATAGATATGGTTATTTAAGTTTATTTATTTTCATATTATTTAATTTTTTCCTTGGGCATGATGAGAAGGAATGTGTTGAGTATATATACTATACATAAGGGTTCATAAAAAATGTGACATGTTCTTTCATAAGTGTATATGTAAATAGATTATTGAAACTAGATTTTGTATAATTTTCACTAAAATGGGTAATTTTGATTAGAATGCTTACTTGATTGCTTTTTTTGTCTAAAATGGTTTCTCTTATGGTTTTTAAAATTAGTGTTTATGTGTTAGGGTAATATAGGATATGAAATATGAAAATTGGTTAGATTCATGATAAGGAATGTAGTTATAATTCTATAGGGATGAATAATTTTTATTAATTTAAATAATGACTTTGGGTAAAAGATTATAAATGTATGGAGAGTGATATATATTGATATGTGGTGTAAACCATGGATTGAACATATTATTTTGAGTATTCATGTGATATCAGATATGGTATATGAAATATAAGTGTTGGAAAGAAAATGGAAATGATAAGTAATCATGTTGAAATAGAAATAATTAAAAAGTTGTTTTATGTAAATAATAAGTGTGGATATATGCATGATTCTATGGGTAAATGGTTGCAATTAAGAAATTTTTTTGTTTTAATTAAAATATTATTATTATAAAAATGAAATTCATGTTTTTTATGGAATATAAGATATACATAGAATGTTAATTTTTAACCAATAATGCAACATGATTAGAAATTTTAATATTTTTTATGGTAGGTGACATGAAAATAAAAGTGAAAAAATTGTTGTTCTCTTTTTTATGGAAATTAAACATTTTTATGATTTCATAATCACTGATTAAAGGTATTATTTTTGAAAGAAATGGAAATTTTTCAAGATATTAATATGAATTATATCATAAAATGAATGTAAGGATTAAGAATCATTTGGGAATGTATATGTTAAGTTTTTTTCATTGATATGTGAAAAATGTATGATAATAAAATAAATGGAACTATTATTGGAGAATTTACAAGAAATTTTAAAATAAGAAGATAATGTTTTATAGTCTTATTAATTGTGAATTGTGGTGATATATGATGTAAAATACATATTGATTTTTTTATTAATTTTTTTTAATGTTTTTATGCTATATGAAATGATCTTGAAAATATTAGAAAGTTGAAGTTGTATTCTTATTGTGCTTAAGATATATGTCTTTAAATCTTGTCATTAAACATAGAAATGTTGAAATTATTATTATACTTGATGGTGAATTTAGGATCTTGGAATAAGATGTTATTTGATATAGGTGTGAATAAGGAATGTATGAAAAGGGTTAAATCATTTCAAGGATATATAATGTAATGAAAAATATTTATATATTAGTAATTAGGGTGATATAAATGATAGTAATTAAAAATATATTGAAAAGATGGAATACATATTTTCCCAGGATATTTTTTTTTGGAAAAAGTAATGTTTGATAAATGAAGAACATAATAGATGAAGTGGATTAAAATATTATTATAATTCAAAACTTTTTCTTATTATTTTACATATAGGATAACATTATTTTTCAGAATAATACAAAGATACACAAGAAGGGGTAAATTATTTATTTTTGATAATATTCACAGATTCATGAATTCAACTAACTCAATTTTAAACATATATGATGCATTATATTATGTAGGAAATATGATCCATGAATAGACTATTAAGATGAAAATATCTATTTTTTATTATGGTTTGGGGAACAAATATCTCCATGTCCACTCCACCAACACACTCTCTGTGAGATTTCTAATTTTCACTATAAAAGGTCCTCTTATTATAAGACATCAGAACCAAAACAGAGTGTAGGTAGTTGACACCTTTTACCACAAGGATAAATAGATCCTTATAGTTCTTTTACAAGGAACTAGTTCTCCACATATTTGAGATTAGATCATCTTCAGAGGGCGATGGCGGCCGCAGCGAGGGCGATCCGCTAACCCTACGGCGATGGCGGCCGCCGCGGCCCCTTCCCCCTTCAGGGGGGAGGGGTCTTCGTCTCCAACTCCTGCCTCAAGAGTTGCGCGACCGCGAGGTAGGGACTGCTTTGGACCCTCGCCGGACGCGGGTTTCTTCCTCCCCGCAATCGACGTTGCTCCGAAGGTTCCTGGGTGCATTTCTGGACAGCCTATTGTCCCGGTCTCAGTGAAGGAATTCCATGAAGCTTCAGCTTTACTCTCCTCGGCGCTAATTGTGAGGTTTACGAAGCGGCGTCCGCTGGTGGAGCACTTCGACAAAGCAATCAACTCGGAGTGGGGTTTGAAACATCGTGCGCTTGTAAGTATTCTGGGACCGCGTCAATTCCTTATTTTATTTGCGGATGAGGAAGATTTGGGAATGGCTTGGTCACGAAAGAGGATTCCTTTCTGTGGCCTCCAATTCCACTTACTGCGCTGGTCATTTGAGGCGCACATGAACCGTGACTCGTCTCACACAGCAATTTGGATCCAATTGCCTGGACTTCCTCTGCCATTTCAGAATATTGGATTATTGAGATCGATAGGCAACTCGATAGGGCGTTTTTTATGTAGTGATCAAAGAACAGATTCCATGTCTCACCCCTTTTCGGCTAGAATATGCGTGGAAATGGACGTTGCAAAAGTGCCTCCGGAGATTGTCTGGATTGTAATTGAAGAAGAGTACAGGTACGCTCAACCAATAGTCTATGAATCCTGGATCCCTTTCTGCTCCTTTTGTCACAAGCAGGGCCATGATGAATATGGCTGTCGAAGGAGACTCAGGGGTGGTGGAAGCTTTGATGTGCCCGATGTTCCAGCAGGTGTTCCCTCGGAAGGAGAAGTGGCCACTATGGGTACCGTGAAAGGTAGCGGTCAGTATTCACCTGCAGGCAGGCTTCATGGTTTTCACGCTCCCTCCAAATCAGTTGGGGACTTTGAGCCGATGGATCAGGGGGTGCTGTCAGGGGAGGTGGATGTTCCATTGATAGGAGTACAGGTGGAAGTGAATGAATATGGGAGAAAGGAGACCATATCAGGGGCTGTGGTGTCTACCCCTCTAGAGGTTTCTGGATCGGCCAATCGGGAGAATGGCAAGCAGAATAAACTGACCCTTGATGCTGCAATCAATATACAGGGCCGGGACATGAATGAGGAATGTAATCTCCAGTATATGAGCAGGGGTCATGAGCTTCAACAAGGCTTGGGTGAGCCTGAAATGCCAGACCAGAACACCTCAACAAGTCTGATTAAGGTTGGGGTGGATGAGGCTATTCCTTGTTCACCAAACCGTTTTGCTTTACTGGAAAATCTGGATGTTGTAGTGGACCAGGATGGGGAAGATGAGCCAATACCTTTCCATCAACAGAACGAAGGTGATATAGCTAATTGTGGTATTTCCCACAGAATGATGGCTAGCCAGTCTGGGGGTGGCGTGGCTGATTCGACGGGAGTCAACAGGGCCGAATCGGATCAGGTGATTGAGGGGGTTCCAACTCAAAAGAATAGTATGAGTTGTAGAAAGAAGAAGGGGAAAAAAGATTACTCCTTGCTTCCCCCTCCATTAGAGACCCGCTCTGTGAAGAAACTACCGGTGACAATGTCCAATGAGGTGAATCAAGCTTTAATCAAGGGGAACAAAGATGAAATGGACAGCTCCACGGGGAAGATAGGGGCTAGAAAGGAACCCATCCTTAGTTCCGAGGAGGATATGGTAGAGGAGTTCCTGTATGTGGACATTCCACAGGAAGAGGCTGACATGATGGGAAGGGCGGTAAGAGTGGAAGTCGATCACGAACAGGCAAAGTGGATTGACAAACAAGACTTGATATTAATGAGAGGCTTCAATGACAAGAAAATCAGCAAAGAGGAATATATCTGCACTTGGGACAAAATGGCGAACTATTTGGAAGATGTTATTGGAGAAGATCCTGGGGCTAAGGTATGGATATTACACTGGAATCTCTACAGGGAAGAAAGCAATAATAGGCTAAGGTTTTGTTTTGGTAACATCTCCTTTTCTTATGAGGCGTCGCCCCCGGTTTGACTCGGGAAGTGCAGTCGGGGCTTCCTCATCGGGCTAGAGCACTCTACCATTTCCTTGGAAGGTCATTCGGGACATGGCTGATTTGGAGGGATGGCAACATCGGGAGGGACCATGCTTGCATGGGATCGTCGAGTGTCCATCTTAGGGATGGTGGTGTTGTTGTTGCTTGTATGTGGTAGTTTCTGCTCTTTCTGGTGTTTTTCTGGGTTTGTTTGGCTGCGTTGTTGAACTTTTGGTTTCTCACTTTTCCCTCAAAAGTGTTTTCTTAATAAAAAAAATAATTGTCAGTCAGTTCTCCACATATTTGTTCAAGAAGATGACACTTAATCTATAAGTGGGCCTGAGTAGTCGAAACTCCAAAAAATTAAAAGAGTTTGATGGTTCAAGTAGAACATCACAGTTGCATAAAAAACTAACATAATATAGAACTTCTAATAAAAAAATGAATTTTTTCAAGAAAGACTAGATTTGAAGAGATCATAGTTGCAAACTTTCTTCAAAAAAATTATCAATGAATAAATAGAAGCAGTTACAGTAGAACGAGATGTAAATTAATAACATAAAAGTGGAGTCATTTTAGAAAACTGCATATTCAATCATTCATTGTTGTGGTTCAATATTCAAAAATATATTTAAAAATATAAAGTCTTGAATAATATATTGAAAATATATTCTTCTAGGATTTATAGAGCATACATATTTCTTTAGTTTTTCATATCCAAGAATGTCTCCAGATAGATTATAGATATTCAATTTCAAAAACATTCAAGAGATCAAAACCTCCCTAAGAAATAGGAATGATTTACTCCATTTAATATAATTGTTTGAATTGATCATAATGATACATTGAATTGGTCATAAGTGATCTTTGAATAGATCTTTACTTTTTTCACGATCATTGTATAAATCTTAGATAAAATCATGAATCTATATCTCTGTTATTGAATAGTTAAACATAGGGTTCCTCCATGTGATGAAAAAATATCAAACCTCAGGTTGAAAACATAGGGTTGAATACAAAGTTATTGTTTATATACCATGTGTTTGTTTCAAAAAACATGTGTTTCCTTAGTTATATACGGTTTCTTAACTATAGTCTCCCTTTACATAAATATAAGGTTTCGTACTTACATAGGGTTTCTTAACCATAATTTCTCAATAGAGTATGATTGATGATACATACACGCTGTTGTAAAGGTAAGGTTTATTCATTATTCATTTTTTGAACATATAGTTCATTCCATACATTAGTCAAACCAAAATAGTTTGTGAATAGTGATTCCAGAAAATTCTAAAATTAATTCCAAACACTTTGAAGAATATTTCTTGTGAATTAATAACTCCAATATAATTCTAGAATACATATTTCAATGAATATTAATTTCCTGAAATTCACTTACATTAATATTATCAATAAAATATGTATTTGTGAGCAAGAAAATCAGTAAGATTTATTATGTATTATTGAAAAAAATACATTCTCAACAATCTCACTCTTCTTGATGATCGCAAAACCATAAATTATTTTAAAGAAAATATAATATTTTTTAAGCACTAAGGAAATAAAATTTTAAAGAAAATTTTTTTTCATTAAATTTTTTTCTTCAAAGTATTATTTCAATTTCAAATTATTATTTTAAATAAAATTTTCATTTTTTTGTGGTTTCAAAAACGTTTAAACAAGAGGGCTGATAGATGATTAAATTTTTTATCAGGAGAGGATTTTATTTTTGGCGAAGCCTGAGAAACATTAAAAAACTCACTCAAATCTCTCAACAACCCTTATAAACTTTTTGTATGAGTTCATTATTCTTAACATAATTCTTGAATATAGTACAACTTTAAAACATTCAATCAGAATGAATTTTAGAAAGTCTTGTATATTTTCATATATTTAAAGAAACTGAGCGAGTTTGTCACTTAACTGATTGAGCAGTAGTCTCATTCTTGGTTCACATTACGTCAACTTATTGATAAACTCCTTTTGATTATCCAACAACACATGAAGAGGAGAACTATTAAATTGAAGAGGCATAAAACATTCCTTCATATTAGTCATTATTGAAGTTGTTTTGTGAAATATTCTGATTAGGTATGGTGATGTTGGCATTGCAGAAGTAGAAGTTTGGGACTGTTTAATACTTCTCTTTATTGATTCAAACTAGCTTCCCAAATACAATTTAAAATCAAAAAACTCTATTTTTGAAATTGATAATCATTTTAGTTTTCTAAACTGATCTAAAATATATCTCTTTAATATATCAAAATCTCTTTTTTGACATAAAATGTTCTTTGATCTCTTGACGTAGAGTATGTACATGCTCTAATTACAACCATGAAATAAAAGAATTTATCAAATGACCAAAATATTTTCTTTCAGATTCTAGTTCTTTTTGAAGACTAGAGTTCGCCTCATGTGCCTTATTAAACATTATTATAAGATAATTAATTTTTTTGTTATAGAATTAGATATTCCTTCATCTGGATTTTTGGATTGAGGAACTTCTTCCAAAATAGCTGAAGACTTTACCGAAGTATTTTCATATGAGAAATAATTATCATCCATAAATTCTATCATTTCACCAGATATAAATGTCATTCTTTCCATGGATTGTCCAATATTAGGGGAGACAAGATTTTCAATAATTTCTGTTTTTTAGTTACTAGATTTTAATGTTTCTCATATTCTTAAGCATTTTCATTATGTTGATCCTGTTTAGAAGAAAATTTTTATTCTTTATCTTGACCTTCAAACAGGTATTCTTGAACTTGAATGTGCAAATGTTGTTTTACAAGTCAATCTGTTACATCCAAATGAATTGATGTAGTTGCATATCTATGTCCAATTTTTTCTATATCTAGATTCTCATGCTAAGGCATTATTCTAATTATGGGCCCTGTGATAAGTTCTTCACTGGAAAATTATTCAGATATTTCCTTATCTTGATCTTTATAATTCTAACATAGTTTTATTTTTTTCTGTTTGAAAAAATATTCAATTCTCGATTCTCCATCTTTATAATTTCTCAAAATAACCAATCCTGTAGATTTGGGATTACCTTTACCTCCTGAGAAAATGGTCATGATTCATATTGATCAGTTCCACTAACTTGAAATATTTTTCATTTAACTATACTAAGAAAACTAATTTTCTTCTAGTACTATCATTCATAACATTACATTGATGACATTTAGCTCAAGAATCAATTTTTTGAATCTAATTATTTCTATAAAAAAGAAGATAAATGATCTGACCATAGAGATACGAATACATTCTATCCACTGATTAGATGTAGTGATGTTGATATTTCATCATATATCTGAGAAAATTCAACTTAATATCACTGATAAAAATTTCATGATATATATTTCAGGGTACAAAATATTCTCTAATACTACAATTCATGGAAATATGTTAACTTGAACAAAATTGACTAGTACCTTCTAATCATCCTCAAGATACTTTATACACATGTTTGTTATATTGGTTGAACCAAAAAGAATAGGCATGATATTTTATGGTTTATGATCCTAATTTCAAATTTATTGAAGATCAAAGTAGAATACTCCTTCATGGGAAAATTAAAACATATGTGCAATTTATAATGAATCGATTGAAAACTCCTTATGATATACTTGAGAAGATATTATATCATATGTTTACACAAATCTAAACTGAAAATTCTTATAGAACTACATTAGCTGTATCAAAAAAGAACATTTGTATTTTTTTGGTTTAATAGAAATTTCAAAGCATGAAAACTAAGATCTTGTTTGAGCTGAAGATTCATCTGATACATCCATTCAAAATCAATTACCTTTATTTGAATAATCATCCTAAAGGGGATGTTCTAATGCTTTGGATCTCTTGGTTCATATTCATCTATTCAATTTCTCTTCATCATTTCTGAGAATCTAAAGGTTATAGGTTTTAAGATTCTTGGGTTTCAAAACAATATAGAAGCTCTAGAAGTCTATAAGGTTTCAAATCGAAGGGTAAGGAAAGAGGAAGAGTCTCATGAAGATTTTGGTGATGTGGTCTTGTTCCTCCTGCCAATTACACAGGTTAATCAATATATTTTAATTTTCGAAAAGGCACAATTTTCCGAAAATGGAAATAAAATTGAGATAATATATAGTTTAAATAGAAATTTAATAAATCAATAACTAAAAAGACTAAAATAATACCATTAATAAATAAATTACTTAGATCAATTAATATGATTTTTATTTGAAATTAAATATTTCTAACTTCCCCTAAAAAACTCAAATCATACATTGGGAAGTGGATTAGTAATAATATCACCTTGTTAGTATTATATATTTAAAAATTCAAAAGATATAACCTTTTTAAGAACATGATAACATAGAAAATTATACCTTATTTCAATATTCTTAGTCCTAGAATGAATTATATGATTTTTGGACATATTAATTTCACTTGTATTGTCACATAAAATAGGTATATTATCAAAATTAAATTTTAATTCTAGTAATGTGTGTTTCATCCAAAACACATGTTCACAACAACTGTAGGAAAAAATATATTATACCTTAGTTATTGAAAGGGAAACTGAATGTTGTTTTTTACTCAACCACGATACTAAATATTCCCCTGAAAACTAATAGGAGGCATAAGTGATTTTTTATTTAATCAGTATCCTCTAAATCAACATCAAAATATGAAATTAAATTAAAATGATAAGTTTCTTGGAAAATTAGATATTTAAAAATAGTACCTTTTAAATATATAATAATCCATTTAATAGTTCTAAGAATAGATTATTTTGGTTTTTATATAAATCTAGTACAAAAAACATACAAAACCCATTATGTATGGTCTGCTAGTAGTTAGATATAATAAAATACTAATCATACCTCTATAAAACTTGTTATCAACTAGTTTTCCATCTTCATTCAAATCATGTATTACATTCGTAGACATGGTAGTTGAATATTTTATATTTTCTCTACTCCAAACTTCTTTAAAAATATCAATAATTTATTTACTTTTATTTAATACATATCCTTAATCTTTTTGATAAATTTGGAATCCTATAAAGAAATTTAATTCTACCATCATATTAATTTAAATTTTTTTTAATAATATTTGAGAAATCATTACAAAGCATTTATTTATTTTTGGATTAAAAAAATTACATCATCATCATCAATTTATACTAATAATACATTAGAGAAAACTATTTTCTCAACAAGAGTAGGATCTTCTAGTCCCAAAAAAATCCATTGTCTAATAAAAAAGATCATATTCTCCCATACCATGATCTTTTTTCTCATTTAAGGTCATGAAGTGGTTTAGTAAGTTTAAAACTATAATTTCATTTATGAGGGTTTTCAAAAAACTAGTTTTTTCAATACAAAATTCCTCCATTAAATATCTATTTAAAAAGGTAAATTTAACATCCATCTGATACAATTTAAAATCCATATGATATGTACAAGCTAGAAGGATTCTAATGGCCTCTAAACTTGTAATAGCCACAATGGTTTCATCACAATCTGTTCGTTCTTCTTGGTTGTATCATTTTTCTAATAATATTCCTTTGTTTTTTGTAATGATTCCTTGATCATCCTACTTATACCAAAAGACCCGTTTGGTTCCTATCACTGGATAATTGGATGGTGTTTCTACTAATTCCCAAATATTATTTCTACTAAATTGGTTTAGTTCTTACTTCATGGATAATAATAAACATTCATCCTGTAAAGTATCTTAAATATACTTAGGTTATAACTAAGATAGAATGTTGGAAAATTCAAATAGTATTCCTATATTTCTTCAAGTCTTAAATCATGTTTCTTGATTTCCTATAACTATTTCTAATGGATGATCCTGTATGGTTCTAGGCTGTCTAGGTTGGACACTTTTAGTTTCTTCAGTTTCATGTTCTCTTTAACTATAATGAATTTAATTAATTTTTTTTTCAAAATAATTTTTAGGGGAGTTAAGTTTCATGTAGTCAAAATAGTTATTAATTTCATATTTTTATATTTCTCTTTAATGAAACGGTAATTTTCATTAAAATTCACAAGAACTGATTCATCAAGAATCCTTGACTTTTTATTAAACAATTTATAGACATTAGAAGTATCATAATATCCAAGAAATATTACTTCATCATCGTTTGGATCAAAATTTCCCTGGTTTTCTTTAGTATTCAAGATTTATACCTTGAATCCAAAAACATTGAAGTACAATACTTTAGGTTTTATGTTAATCAAAATTTCATAGGGTTTCTTTTTAATAATTGTTCTTATTAAAAGAGTATTCATGATATAGAAAGTTTTTCTTATTACTTTAACCCAAAAATAGGTAGGAAGATAGTATTCATTCATTATAGTCCTTTCCATTTATTAAATTGTTCTATTTATTCTTTCAATAATTCAAATTTTTAGGTGTTCTTGGTGCCGAGAAGGGGTTTTTAATACCCAAATTTGAGAAAAAGAATTAAATTTTTGATTTTCAAATTCTCCACCTTGATCACCTCTTAATGAAATTATTTTAAAAACATTTTAATTTTGAAATTTTTTTTAAAAACATTTAGAAATAGTGAATACTTTATTTTTTAGTTTTAGAAAATAAACTCAAGTACATATTTAAAATCAACAACTAAAATAAAAACATATAATTTTGCAGCCAAAATTTCTACCCTAGATGGTCTAAAAAACAATTTTTATAATTTCTAAAGCTTTATATATAGCAATTTTTTTAATATATTTGAAATACTATTTGTGTTTTTGTCCTATTTGTCATGCATCACAGAATCTATCATTTTTAATCTCAAGAATCAGAAAATAAGAAACAAATTTTTTACTAAATAATTTATGTAAATAATTTAAATTTAAATTTCCAAGTATAATAATCCAGATCTATGACTCATTTTTCTTAGTAGTTAATTTTTTTTTCTTTTTACATAAGGAATTGAGATCCAAAATATAAACATTGTTAGTTCTCAAAGCTCTAAATGTAATCTATTTATATCTAAAACCCAAGAATGGATTTTTAAAAATCAATATAAAAACCATCATAAAAATTTTGTAAAATACATGTTATTTTGCGCTATATCCCTTATACAAATAGTACTTTGTTGGTTGATATTGTCTTTGGATCTCAAACAGTTCTAACTCCAACAATTTTTTCATATTCTTTATTACCAAAGGTGATTATCCCTCCATCCATTTGTATTAGTGAATGGAAATTGGTAGAGTCTCCACTCATGTGTCAAGATTTTCAACTTCCTATATACCATATATCATTTCTTTCCAATGGTCTTTTATTTTCAAAAGAATTTAATCATTTGTTTGTTTGGGTACCCATATTTTCATGGGTCCATCTGTGTTACAATGCAATGATTTTTGAATCCCAATCTACCCAATTTTTCCAAAATTTATATTACTTACTTCAAATTTGTTTTTATAAATGAAATATTTTTTAATACCACTTATTTGTAGAATTCTTAAAAAATATTTTTTTTGTGTAGTGACATTTTTCCATAATAAAATTAGGTAGAATTTTTAGAACTAGGAACAATGTATTATTATATCACTTTTTCTTTTCTCCCTTGCTTCATATTCCATATTATTTTTTTAAATAACATTATTTCCAAGATTTTCATTTAGATGTTATATCCTATAGTTAAAATACAAGATTCACCTTTATAGAATTATACTTCATAATATAATTATTTTATCATTTTTTCATGAACAATACATTTTTATGGGGATAAATTGGAATTTTCAATTAGTTCTTGATGTTTTTTAGAATTGTCTCTTTTTAACCTAAAATAGAATTGTGAATATCTTTTAAATGATTTAAGTGTATTTATTAAAGAATCATATATCTATTTTATTATTTAATAGTAAGATACCAATTTACTATTTGAGAAACTATCAAAGTCAAAATTAGTAGAGTAGTAATATTGTACTTCTTCTTCTTCCATAGACCTAAATCACATATTGGATTTGATATTTTGTGTCTCTTTTTATAAATAAGATTTAGAACAGCTAGTTGAGTCTTCACAAGACCTCCATGTAGCTTTCATTGCTCTTTTTTCCTTTATGATCATAATTAACTTTCCTCACATTTTTCTTTTCCATTTTCCTTCTTTATTCCTTTAGTTGGGGGAAATCAGGTCTAATATGACCCATATCCTTGAATTCATAAAATTTAACTTCTTTATATCCTTTCTCATATTTTATAATGGATTTTATGATTTCTCTATTCTTCTTAAAAAAATTTCTTAACTTTATGGCTAACTGAGATAGTTCCATATCATAATCTGAGTAGTCTGAATCTGTAAATATTTTTACATCTTCTCTCAATTTCTTTCATTCTTCTAAGATTAAACCTTAAGGGATTTGTTTTCCATTTTTACAACTATCTTGTTATATTTATCTTCTACTTGCATCTTGGATTTTTACATCATCAATGTTACAACTAATTCATTCTTAATAAAATTTCTGACTGGTGATGATTTTCGAATAGATATAGATATTCCATTCCACTTTTTGGGTAGAACTCCAAGATCTTTCAGAAACCAATATAATTAAGAAATTAGATATCCCAAGGTAGTAATATTTTTTAAAATTTATTTCAATCATCTATTCATTTGTGGGATTATTTCTTCATCATATATCCTAACGATGTAAAACTTTAGTTCTGTAGTATAATAACTCATTTTTCTGATTTTAAGTGTTCATTCATATGAAATAGCTATAGTCAGCCACATTTAATAGGTTGTAGGGAATTTATATACTCAAATAAATTCATCAGTTCTAAGTACAAAAATAATATAATTCATTACTTTTGAGTTGATATCATATTCAGATTCTTGTGTAGCATCCCACATTTCTGGTTTCTCAGGAATTACACAAGGAGTGTTGATCTTTGAATAAGCATTGAATCCCATATTCTTCAAGTATATGACCATGTGTGATTTAAAGTATCCATAGTTGTCACAATTAAAATATTGAGCACAGAATATGGAAATAACTTATCTTGGATCATCCATTATCATCCTATTTATATAGACATTATTCATTTAATCTTTCTAGATATCTATCTTCTTGATAAAAAAGATGACCTCCCATTCCAATTGTTTGTTTAGAATAATAAAAATATGCACAAGTGGGGGGTGAATTGTTTATTTTAGATAATTTTCATAGATTATTGTGTTTAACTCTCTTTTTTATTTTATACAGATCTGAAATTTTCTATTCTATAAGAAATTTGATCAACAAAAAAATAGTAAAGATGGACACAACTATTTTTGTAGTGGTTAGGTGTATAAATATCCCCTAGTACACTCCATCAATGCTCCCTTTTCAAGATTGGTTATTTTCGCTAGAAAGGGTCCTATTACCATAAGACCTAAGAACCACAACTAAATGTCAGAAGTTAATACCTTTTAGAAAAATTCTAAATAGAGGCTTCTGATTGTTTTAGAGAGAACCATTTATCCACATCTTAGGGAAATATGGTGACTATTAATCTTGACTAAATCCTAGTAGTTGAAAATCCAATGAAACAAAAGAGTTTTATTTTTTGTTGGATTTGGTTAAACTTTTAGTTTCCATAGTAAATGATAAAATACATATCATCTTCTTTTAATATTATTGTCTTCAAAAAAATAGCTCTAAAGAGATCCTGGTTACAAAATATCTTCAATAAATGTTGCAATGAATAAACAAAAGAAATTATAAAATAATGAGATGGAAATGAATAACATCAATGTGTAGATAATTTAGAAAGAAATAGAGTTGATAGTAATTTGTAGTGGTTCTATATTGAAAATGATATTCAAAAATATATAGTCTTGAATCATATATTGAAAATATAATTTGGTAGAATATATAAAGTAGATAGCTTGCTTCAGTTATTCAGATCAAAGAAATTCTCCTAAAAGATTACTAACATTCAATTTCAAAAAAAATTAATTGATTCGTAAGTTAACTTAGAAATAGAAATGATCGACTCAGTTGAAAATGAGTCTTTTAGTTGATCATACTTATCCTTTTAATTGGTCATAAATGAGCCTTCAATAGATCTATACATTCATCAAGATCGTGGAATAAATCTTGAATAAAATAATGAATCTAAATCATTGTTATTGAATAGTCAAATGTAGGGTTCCACTATGTAAATAAAAAACAAAAAACATAGAGTTGACAACCTTGGGTTGAATACAAAAGTAGGGCTGATATACCATATGTTTTCCCTAAAACATAGGGTTCCTTACTTATATACTTTTTCTTAAACATACTTTCCATTTAAAAAAAATAAGGTTCCATACATATGCAGGGTTTCTTAACCACACTTTCTCAATAGTGTATGGTTGATGATCCATATGTACGATTCTGAACGTAGGGTTCATTCCTTACCCATTTTTCTTAATGTAGGGTCATTCCTGATGCTATGCTTACTAAGGTAGGGTATGAATAGTGTTTATAAAATATGCTAAAATTAATTAAAAACATTTTGATTAATATTAATTGAAAATTAATAACTTTAATATTATTCCATAACTAATATTATAATAAATATTAATTTCTTTGAATTCTCTTAAAGTAATATCATTATTAAAAAAAGGGCATTTGTGAGCATCAAAACCAATAATATTTATAGAGTATTGTTGATACAATACATCCCAACAAACATGCCACTGGTGTTTTCTATAATTTATTTTAAAATGGAATGATTTCTTTCCATGTATTTAACAAAAATATTTTCTTATGATCATATTAAAAAAATGGATTTTATTACAAATACGATTAGATAAAAAGAATTCTTGTTGGTTTTGATATTATATGAAGTATTAAAATTATTATTATTATTATTTTTGAGCCTTAGAGAATAATACATTGATTATTTGGTTTATTTTTGGATTCTTATAATTGTAAAGGGAATCTATCTAATTTAAAATTCATTTAAGGACCACGTAATCGCGGCCAAATAATTTTTCCGAGTTGAGACCTCTTTTATCGAGCATTTAAAATCCATATTTAATGAAATTTTTGATTGAATAAGTTTTTATATGGTAATACCATTTTATGGTCTTTGGATTATATCTATTTCACTTTTATTTTTTTATTCGTGTGTCATGGGTATTAGGAAGTGATACCCTTGAGAGATAAAGTATTTAATAGACAAAATGTTTGAGTATTATTATAAGACATCATTAGTAGGATTCCATGTGAATAATTTTCTTGTGTTTTAGAATTTTATTATATTCCTTATCAACAATGAATTTTTATACATTCATATATGATTGAGTTTCTATAAATTATTAAATTATTAATGTATATTATTAAAATGGTAACTCTAATTTTTCATGAGATGTATATTGTTTTAGTAACATCCTTGGATGTATCCAAATTGTGTAGTGGATAATTTACCATCAATTAAGGTTTTAATTATCTTAAATACCACTCAATTTTATATTTAATTATTATGATTAGGAAAAAAATATATTCCTCATGGAATGTTCAATATAAAAAGGATTATCCTATAAATTCAAATATTTTTTCTATATTTATTTAGGGGGGTATTACACCAAAGAGTATGTATAAATTATTAGAAATAATTAATGATTTTTTGTAAACTATTTTTGAGTTTGATAATTCTTAGGTATAGTTTCAACTTCTACCCTTATAGGTTATT
The DNA here is from genome assembly GCA_963277665.1 of Viscum album. Lineage (NCBI taxonomy): Eukaryota > Viridiplantae > Streptophyta > Magnoliopsida > Santalales > Viscaceae > Viscum > Viscum album. The sequence continues at coordinate 59,441,204 of OY728123.1, forward strand.
AAATTTCTCAAATTAAAAAGGATTTTAGGTGAGTAATGTTGAGTAAATGGATTCTAGGTGTTAAAATGAATTATAGGGATAGTGAAGAGTAAAAATCCAATAAAATGAATTTTTTTTGGATTGTTCAGTACTGTATAAATGAGAATGAACTAACTAGATGCATTGATAAATTATCAATTATCTTATAAATAGAATCATTTAGGAATTATAAACGAAATTATCAAAGAGATAACCATTGAACACATTTTACCTTTTGGGTTATCAAGAGATCTTCATATTTGAGTTGAATAGTGTAAAATATATTATGTTGTATTTGAGATTGGTTCTATTTTGGTTATGAAGAGTTCTTATGGAGCATCATTATCCTTCTATATTTTTTAGTGGGACATTAAAGGGTAGTAATATGTGTTTTTCTATAAATTACGTACAAAAGATGTTTTATAAGATCAGTATGAAGAGGTCTTACCCCTTAAGGAATGAATATATTTGAGAAGAATAATTTTTATTTTGAAAGCTTTAATTTTTGGGAGAACCATGTAGTTTATTATTGACATTATGACTTTGGTTAAAGTAAAACTAAAAGGGAGCTTCAAGATATCTAGTAAATTGATTATTTGATAATATTAAGGAGAAAATGTCAATGATTTGGGAATTTATATGTGGATTATATAGTGTAATACTATATCATATTTGGATTGAAAAGTTCAATAGGTACTTTTAAGCATGAGTGATGTATATATGATGATCCAAGACACTCAAAAAGTATAATTATCTGAATAGTTTTACTTTAAACTAATCCATTCACTTAGGATGGTGTGGAATTTAAATGTTTTGAGTGACTTATTATATAATTTTTATTTTTATATGAATAGAGATTATATGATTTTATGGATGGAATAATTTTGGAAATTTTAGATGCTTTTATTTTGTATCATTCAGTAAGAGTCCACTAGGATTCGGATGGGGGTTCACCAGAAGTCCATTGATATAAACAGAGCTACTATCAAGATATAAGTCCCAATAAAATCCTACTATACTTCCATCATGAATCATCTGACCACCAAAACATTAGTTATGATCCATTTGTATTCTTTGGTAGTTATGAACCTATATATTTTAATGGTATTATAATATTTATTTTAAAAAATTATTTTATAAAATTATTTGCTTACTCTTCTATTCCACATGGTAAGTGGAAAAATAAATCTCCCCTTGGGATTTACCCTCCTCTATAACTCTATTATCCCAATTTAACTTATTTTTTTATTACTAATGAACCAATAAAAGAAAAGGAACGAGGATTTTGAAGATAAGGTGGTCCCCAATGTTTCATTTTTCTAACTATTTTTTAGGTTTAAATCCCTAATTTAGAAAATATTAATCAATATATCAAGATATCATATATAAATATAATTTAATTGGTGATGTTCTTATAATAAACATAAAATTAGTCAAATTAAGGGACCCATGTAATATATTTTAATTTAAGTATTCATTCATGGGTGAAAGTGTCTTAAGAAATTATAAACTATAAATAAAGGACCCAAATTTGTAGGCTGAGTATCAACATATTTATTATTAAGTTCATGTACAATTATATGATTGATATAGAAATTCTCCTTAGAGGAGAAATATTTTTTCGTTTTCTAGCATTGTGGTAACTCAATTATCCAATAAGGGGAATTATTAAATAATTTTACTTGAACATGTATTCTAGATGTGTGTATTATCATAAATTAATAAATATAATTTATTTGGATTTGTAAAGATATTATTTTTCAAGTATAATTATTTTAATCTCACTCAATGATATAGTTAGAAATTATGTATATAGGGCGACTTATTAATAAAAGTGTACCAAATGAGTATTCTAAATGTCCTACATTAAATGAATGAATTATATAAGTCATTAAAATTAGATTTTTGTATGTGAGGAACTAAATATTTTGTAAACCATCAAATTATTTGTTTTTCTCTCATGGTTTCAAATAAAGAAATAATAAATGTTACTTTCACCATATTATATTAATTTCAATAAAAATATATGAGGTAATATATGTTTTTCCAAAAAATCATGTGATTGGTTGATTTATTTCTCTAGAGATTTGATATTATTATAACATTGAGAGGGGTGAATCAGTGATATTTTTCCTTTTATAAATACTTCACTTTAATTCATCCTTTATGATTATTTAAGATATTGAACCACTCATTATGAACCCTAACCCACCTCATATGCATTAATAGTAAATTAATTCACAATACATAATGTTTTTTATATGTTTTTTCCTCAATGTGAGAGCCTACTCAATACAATAAATATTTAAAACTCTCAATAAATGATTTTTTGCTATAATCCTATGTGGTTACACCAGGAATCATCTTGATACCATCAAAATATATTTTCACTATGATAAACATCATTCCCATAATAAATCACAAAATTTAACAGATGATAAAAATATATTTGGGACCAAATAAGAAATATATGTCCTTTATCTAGGTTTTTTTAATAATGTTGATATAGACCATCCTTATTATCAATCCTAGATCAATATAACTACTCGTTTTTTCTTCTCCAAAATCTTTAATGTTTGATAATCATGTCCAAATCAATCTTCCATTCTCAATTTATTCAAAATTTCAGGGATATGGGTCTTCATAAATCTTTTGAATACAGAGGAAGGTCAATCCTTCATCCTACTCTATAAAAACACTCACAATCAGTATTCCTCTGTTATATATTAAATATTATATTGTATTGTCTTATTATTTTATCAATTCTAAAAAAATTGTTATCCTTTTTATATTTAGAATATTCTATGAATAATATTTCCATATATTTAATTTGTAAATATTTCATGATTCTTAGCCACATAATTTCCTCCAATTTATATTTGTTAATAAGAATCCCTAGTTTTTTTCTACATTTGAACTCATATAATCCTAGTAAATAATTTCTATTAAAATTAGTATGTGACATGTGATATTTTACTCGATTTAAAAATTTAATGAAATTTGAAAGTACATTGAAAATATTTGAATTATCCATCATCATATGCATGGACCTATACATTGTGATGTGAAATTATATGTTGTGGAATGAAACACTTATCATCACATCATATTGAATCATAATATTTTTAGAGAAAATGTGATTTTATTTAATTAAATATCAATTCCTATATTACTTGATTTAATTTCAATTTATCAGGATATTTATTCACTATTTGTTTTGATATTACTAATTTTATAAAGTTCTAAAAAATATACTCTATGAAGATGATCCTCCTAGTTTTTCAGAAACTTGGGAACCTAAAAAAGCTCCCTAATAGTATATCATAGATTCATAGAATTTAATTAACTCTATAGTCTTTATAGGGATGATTTAACATTATGATGTTTCATATACTCTATGAAGGTTGAACCCTATGAACTAAAAATGAATAATATGAACTCCTTAAACTCTACAAAATCAAAAGTTGAACATTATTTAGTCTAAAAACAACTCCATGCAATCCTAATGAACCTTATGAAGTTTAAAGTTGAGTTATTCTAACCAAAAAAATAAAATTCTATTTTTTTGAATTTTGTGAAGTGAATATGAACTCTACATTTTCTATAAACCCTATTAAGTGCATAGTGTTTAGGAATTTTTCATATTTATCTCCAAGAATAGAATTATAGATTTTATCCACATCATGTTAAGTCTTCTTAGGGACTACTCTAGAACCTAAAATTTTCTCAAAATAATTATCGAAAAGTACATTAGAACTTATTCATAGAAACATCAACTTCCAACATCTATCAAATGGTTTCTTTGTGTCTTCATATATCCCTTCTCCTTCACATAAATCATTTATTATCTTTAATGGATAGATTATTAAAAAATTATTCCAAACTATTGTAGACAGTTTCTCTCCATCAGAACTTATCTTCAATTTAAATAATAAATCAAACAATCATTACATATGTGGGATTCAACATTGAAACCTATGTATAAGAATACATAAAAATACTAGTAGAAAAATCTTATTTTTTCATCTAACAAGGGAAATATCTTATTCATCCCCATTTCCATTTATGATTGTTGTAACACAACAATCTTCAATACATATTGACCTTCCTTCATATTGATGAAAAATAAAATCTCATATTCATAAATTTATATTCAAAATTTCATTTAGACACAACAATCCCCCCTTTTCGATTTATTTTCCATACTCAGTTTCTTTAAAAATTCAATGTTATCATCTAAAACTTATTGATAATTAATAAAAATGAATGTAAGGGTTGATTTTTTCTTATATCATCTTCATTATTTCCCAAACTAAGCTTCTTATTCCCCCCTTTTATTCATAATTACAGTATAATTCTATTTTTTTAATAAGGATGACATAACATGTATCTTAGTAATGAGACACCATCCAATAAAATATATGTTTAATTAGGATTAATAAATTTATAAAACGAGAATTAATAAACTAATACATAATTTTTCCACTAAATATATTTAGAACATGATATCGGATCAACTTTCTCAATTTAAGAGATATACAACTAGATTTATCAGGAAAATAATCCTACACTCATCTTCACAAAATTTCATAGATTAGTTCAAGTTCCAAAAATAGTAACCCCCTTATTCTTTTATTATACATCAATCATCACTCCACCTTTATGAATATATGATAATAATAAGAGGAAAGTGTGATTTTCATACCACATCTATCTCCAATTTGTGTTGTCAGCATTCCAGATTTCCATTTAATAACTCATCCTTTATAGAATATTCCTCATTTATTCTCCCCATAAAAAGATACACTCATCTATTCTTAATCTTGGTAGTTGGAATACTCAATGACATGAAGTATCTTTTTTTTCTTAGTGACTATTACCTGATCCATATATCCTTTTTAATAATCACGCTAAATTCCCTACTTGAAAAAACATATAAAATTTTTTATGGGAATAAGGTTAGTTATAAATTAAATATTTACATAAAAAATAAAAGTTGAGACTTGGATCTCCAATGATAAATTTTATTCAATTTATCCCAACATAAGAGGGCCATTTGAGATTAATCTACTTTTAAATTTTTAATTATGTAATTTACTTGACATCATGGATGATTTTTCCTTAAATTGTTTTCTTGTGTAGAGTTATGTTCTTAACATAAAAAATTAGGGAATATATATCACATAATTAATTAATTATCTTTTTCATCAATTCAGATCGATATATAGGAGATCTATTTATTCTTTCTCTGCTTTTTATTTTGAAATTATATACTTTCTTAGGTAGCATAGACTTTTTATTCCCTAAAAATTTTCCCATTTCAAATTTGTATTCTTAACATCATCTATTAGAGAAAATGTGTCACTAGATACTTGAATCAAATTTTTTATCAATTATTCTTGAGATAGTAGGATGGTTACACTGTACTTCATACCATTTTTTTGTCTATTTTCACATTCCACATAGATTATCTTACGTCTTTGATTCAGTTCTTTTAGAAAACCTCTAATGATATTAAATCTCTTGATATGGAATCACTTGATCCATAATGAAAATAAAATTTATTTTTTTCATTATATTTATCCATTTAAAATAGGTCTTTCCAAATATTCAATCACTCATTCATATCAAGATTATATTTTTGGGATTTTCACATGATTTATTAGCAACCTCAACAAATCATGACTTTTCTTTCTTCACCTTCTAAATTCCCATCTCTTATACACCATATATAATATTTCTAGGTATTATAGAAATTCATTATCCATGTCTATGAATCTTCTAACTACATCTAAAATATATTTATTGTAATTACTCATTGATTATTTGTGTTTTAGTTTAGATGAATTCCTGGTCATAACCTACATTTATTGAAAATATGATCTCATCTACTAAATGAATCTCCCCATTTGTACATGAATCAACACTATTAATGACATATTAAACTTCTAAGAGTAAACTTCATATATAAACACCGCACAAAAATTAATATACTATAAATATTAATCACATATACTGATATAAATTCATCCCATATTTTTTAAATTTTTTCCTACTTGAAATTGAGATTGAAATTTCCTAGGTGTATTGGTATTCATAAGATATTAATCTCCCAATTTAATATGGAATAGATTTTCTCACTTTTCTTCTTAGTAAGAAATTTTATAGGTTTGATTTCAAAACCTACATTGTTAAAGATAACATGTTTACTTTGAGACTAATTAAGAGAATAAATGACATGTCTCACTGGAACCTTATTTTATCATTCTTGAAATATAACATTTTTTACCTGAATAATATTATTAATAACTTTTATCACTTTCTTAAAATAATTTTGAGCTTCAAGAAACATTGGTTGTTTTTTGGAAAATCATTTTTCATTCACAACAAGTTTTTCCTCAAGATCTATCACCATCCTTTATTATTTATCATCTTTAAGTTTATATTTCTTTATCTCATAAATGTATGGTGATTATTTATTGACATACTGCTCTTTCTCATCATGTATATTTCCATTTTCATTTATCATCAACCTCTTATGATTCTAGATATTTGTATTATATTCATGGAATTATTCTAATTCATTATTTAAAAATTATTCTAGTTATATTATGTCACCTTTAACACCATCACTACTTAATGTATTAAAACCCTTTTCATCATAATCCATAAAATTACTTTCCAAATATAGTTTATTTTTTTTGATAAATATTAATATTATTCTTAATTTATTTTCACATAAATCCTCTTGGTTATAGTATAATTTTTCTTTCTTTTTCAACATTTCTTTTTCTATGATTTCTTATCCTCTTCTTCTGATTCATATTTCGTATCCCTCTTGTTTGGTAAATTTGTATAAAAGTTTCCAGTTCCATTAAAATTATCGAACCTTGGTATTTTTATTCCTATAATCTTCTTCATTCTTTACATAAGATTTTTTGATAAAATAGGAAAAATCGTATTGATATATTAATTACACTCCAAATCATTAGAATCACCTGATTCTTCTCCTTCAAAATATTTGTTTTTTAATATTCTCAAAACCTTAAAAGGAATCTATTGTTTTTTTATTTTTAATTTAAAAATGGGTTCTTTCTAATTTTTAAAGTAATGATAATGTTATGTAATTAATATCTATATTCTAATATTAAGGTACTAGAATAAAAAATATTTAGAAATTTTCTCATCCTCTTTTTCACAATAGGGAAATCATCCATATTTTCTCCATTTATTAGATATTACTAACTATATTATTAACTCATGTAAATTAGTTATTAATATTTTATTCATTACCCATATTAATATCCTTAACCAACTTATCCCAATCTATAATTTTCCTCCTTAATATTCTCATTTTCTTAATAACCACTCTAAAAGTTATATGAAATTTCCACTAATGTTTTAAACCCCGTAACATTGGTGTATATATATTTTTTAAGAGACATAAAAATGGAATTTTGAGATTTTAAGTATACTCTTATATTTATTTTATCCTAAAGTGGTATGGGATCATCATCAAAAATGGATGGAAATCAAATTTTTGTTACATCTCTTACTTTAAGTCCAAGTGGAAGAAGGTATGGAAACATCACATTATTTTAATTGTGATAGTTATTTACATAAAATTTGGGAACACCAATATAATCTATCAAAATAAAATTCTCCATTCCTAAAATTCATGGATATGATAGAGGGAATAAAATTTTTCTCCAGTATAACTTGTATATTCTAGATCTGAAGAGATCACAAAGAGAGTGTGCGAATCAGAGACCTCTTTTCTTAAATGAATAAATCTTGTTAATTCAGCCTCTATGATTGATTAAGATATCAATGCACTCAATATGAAATGTCCTTTATCTTTTATGTAACAATAATAATGAAATTTATAATACATAAATATTATTACAATGTTTGGACCCAATGTGAGATCTCACGACTTATTGTGATCATTTAAACCCATATCAAGAATTCTCCAATAAAAACCCAAATATTTGAACCATGAATCATAATGATCCCATCAACATAGAATATCACTATTCGCTTTCTAAAGTCCCATTAAGAACCATAGTTCACACTATAAGTAAAAACAATTTCATTAAAAAATATGAAATATCTCTCTTTGCTTCAGGTTTTTCTACAAAATTTAATTAGATATTCATTCTTGGTCATCCTATAACAATAGAACTACATATTATTTTTTTGGACTTTGATGTCTGATAACCATGATTAGGCTAATCATCCATTCTTATAATATTCAAATATTAATGTTTATATTTCTTCCTCAATCCTTTTAATTATTTGTCACTTCATGTCATCCCTCTTCCACTTTGATAACTCCCAACAACAATATTCATATATTCCCTCTATTATAATATGGTGTATCAACATATTATTTCTAAAATGTCATAAAAATATTATATTTCATGTCACAATTTTTATATTCACAATATCATGTGAATAATGTTTCCATGTTTTGAATATGGAAATATTCTATGATTCTCAACCATGAAATGTCTTCTAATTTAAATAAATCAAATAAAAACCTGATTTTCTTATTTAAACAAAGTTAATCTTAGTTAATAATTTATATTTAAATTATCAAGATAATTGGGATATGTTCCTCCTTTCAAAAACTCTATAAAATCTTTGTGTGTTTTAAAAACATTCAAATTCTTAATCCATATATACATGGACCAATGCATTATGTCATAGTAGTGTTTCTTATAGAATATAACTCTTATCAGTAATTAAACCAACATAAAAATATATTCACAATAATTTTTTTATTCCCCTGGGGATAAGTACATGTATCTCCTGATTTAATCTTCATTTATCAAAATATTTATTCTGACCATATTATGATATTTCTTATTTCATTGAGTTCTCTTAAATATACTTTTTTATGTTGACCATCATAAATTTTCACATGGAGTGAATTCTATGAAGTTCCCTAGTAGCGTTTCTTGAATTCATAGTGTTTATTGACTTCTAAAGTTTCTCATTGGGTTTATTTAATGTTACAAAGTTGTGTGTACCCTATAATGATTAAACCCTATGAAATATCAATAAAATATATGAACTCTACCAACTATAAAATATATATTTTTGAACTCTAAAAATTATTATAATAACTTTACATAATCCCAATAAACCTATTAATATTTACATTAGTGTTAATTAAATTTAAAAATCATATATCTACTCAGTACTGAACTCTAAAAAATGTATATAAACAATATGTTGTTTGGAAACACTATGAAGTTCATAGTTCTCAAGACTAATTTAGATCCAAAATTGAAATTATATATTTTATCCATACTATATCAAGTCATCTCACAGATTTCTCCATCCCCACAAATCCACTCAAAGTCATCATTAAAAATAAATTTAACATCTCTTCAAAATGACTTTCGTTTTTGACATCTTTTGGACTATTTTTACACATATTCACCTATATTTATTCCTTAATATAAATTTTTTAATCTTCGCACTATCTCGATTATTATGAAACATATGATAAACTAATGTTGATATTGTTTTTCCATCATCACAAGTCTTTAACTTAAATATAAAACTCATAAAATCATAACATATAAGTGCTACTATATTACAACCTATTGACAAAAATACTTAAAAAAGTATTAGTAACTTCTCCATTAACCATTTAGCATTGATAGTATATTCTTAAACTGTCTTTCCTTGTATAATGGAAAAAACTCGTCCATATTCAATATCCATTGACTTTTCTTTATACTGAAAATAAATACAATCTTATCTTCGCAACTTCATATTCAATGATCCATATGGGAACTTCAATTTTCATTTTATATGATAATAATATATTATGTTTGAATTATTTAGGGTATTCAGTGTTGGTTGAAGGATGTAAATAGTGAATCACTGTTTAAATATTTATTTCTAAATACATAAAATTATTTTTTAACTCATTATTTTTTATGATATGAAACTTTTTTATGGTAATGTAATTCCATTTCCAAATGGATTATTTCATATGAAAAAGTATATTTTCAAATAATAGTTTGATAATGTTAAATAATTTAGGATATAAATATGTGAGTCCATTTCTTTAGTTATTTTATATATATTAAAATTTTATCCTTTATTCATTAATCGGTCATGTTATAGAAATGTAAAAAAAAATCACTTCCCTATGATATACGTTACATCCCATTGAATTAATAGATTATAGGAGGTTACCTCACAATGAATGGTAAAATAATTTTATTCTTCAAATATATAATTACCATTTGGTCAATATATGATGGAATTTTAACTTAAAATAAGGGGTGAAATTGAAATTTCAATCCATGTTTATTATTCATTATGCATTGATGGGATAGAGAATATTAACTAGAAATTGATTTCTCTTAATCCAAGGGAATTATTTTATTTTATACTATGGTGGTTGATGGATAGAGTATGGTTATCCTTATGAGAAATGGTACGATATGAGGGATAGTAATTATTTTTATAACTCCAACTAAGGATAAGAGGTGGTGATATTAAATGTGAGACGAACAATAAGGTTCTATATTACTTCAACACTGAGAAGTAAGATGAGGCCATTCAATGATTATTCTTATAGAATATTTATCTATTCCATATTCTTCTAACTCAAGTTCGTGTGAGTATCCTTTTAGTATCTTAATCATGGAATGAATCAAATTGAGTATTTAATGGTTTTAATTTAATTATATTATATATCTCTCTCATTTAATTAATTTGTTTGAAATGAATTTATATTATATATAGGGACAAAATCAAATCTAGTTGGTGTCCTCATACAGAGTCATCATTCATACACCATACACACACATTACATATTCCTGAACAACTAATGTTTCATGATACAAATTTTGGGAAACACTATAAATAATGGTTTATTGTAATTGAACATAGATAAATAAGTTTCTTGAGGATTGAGTTTGTTGGTGAATATGAGGATGTCTTAGAAAGACTCAAGTATTTTGTTTCTTATTTTATTATGTTTTTCATTATATATAGTCAACCCATTGGGTAAAAATGATATATTATATAGTATTAATTCTTAACATTACATATAATTCTTAGTATATACTTTTATATTATAACATTTTATTTGATTTAATTATTCCTCTTTGTGAGAGTTATTCATGTCATTTTTTAATGACTAACTATTATGGTATATGAGGGTAAATCAATCCCCAATATTGTATCATAAAATCCGCAGCACAAATCACCATCCTAAGGTAATTATAGGCACATGTAACACTATATGGAGACCCCAATATAGATAATGTTGATTAGTGTTCGGTATGTGCATTATATAATGTTTTAAACTAAAAATATCATCTGATAAAAAATTATATAAAGAATTTGGGGACTAAACTATGATAAATTTTTTTCAAAAATATATATGTTAAAATAAATTCATGTTACTCTTTTTATAAAAATATTTTATTATAATGAGATATGATAAATGAATATTAAAATCTTGTTCCTTCATGAGAACTTATTTGAGTACCCATATTTGATACGAACTAAAACTTTAGAGGATTCAAATAGTATTTATATAGTTTTAAAATTATACTAATCTATTTTTTGATAAAATAATATTTATTTGAGTTTGAAGTTTCATTTTGATGATATAAAAAATATTGAAGTGAAGAAAAATATTTTTTCCCTCAGAAGTTTAGTGGGATTTCAATATTATTTTTGGTTATTTAATTTGGATATCATACTTATAATTTGAAATGACATCCATTAATTTTTTTTCAATATATATATTTTAGGTAAATGATTCTTGTTTAAAGTAATTTGAGAAGTGCATATCAATTCCAATTCAGAAATATATTGCTGGAATAAATTGTAATGTTCTTAATTTTTACATGTATTATTGTTGAATATTATATAGGTTAATTTCAAGGACAGTTTTTGAGACGATGTGTGATTATGGGGCTTGATATGCTTGAAAAAAAATGTTTAAAATATATAAAAATATTGAATATCATGTGTAGGTTGTTTTCCTAAAAAAGTGGAATAACTTCTCAATAGGATCCTGGATCTGAAATCTGAGGGAACCATTGCATTTAGAGTAGTAGATTTACCATAGTCAACGCCTAACATCAAACATTGTGGGTTTTCTGTGAGAAGTAGTTTTTTGAAATTTTAGTGAATAAAAAAATGGATATTTGTTTTATTTCTTTTATTTTCATCAAAAAAATAATTATTTATTTTAAAAAACCTTAGTGGATGGGGTCCTGGGTTAAGCGCAAAGTGCTATAATTCCTTACAGGATTTGGAGAGAAATCCAGGAGAATTATCTCAGTAGAAAATTATGATAGAACCTTGGATCAAAGATTGATGGATGCTGTTATTGAAAGATATATCTTATAAAAACCCAGAAGATGTTTAAAGGTGATGGTGAATGATGAATAAAACCGATTTGGGAATACATATTCTTCATATTATATATGAGAAGATAAATAGAATCGAATTTCGAAGCTGATTGAACGCCCAAAACTCACATATTTGGTGTTCTACTGGCGATACGACCCTGTATCTATAGTTTTGAGGTGAACATACAATTAAATTGAAATTCGGGAGATCAACTGGGGTGCATAGAGGAAGAACAAAAGAATCTAGAAAATTGTGAAATACTGGGCGTGTAACCCATGGTTACATGGTGTGTGGCCCACTCCGAATAGTGGCTAAGGTGTTAGGAGTTGGTTGAATGCCACATCACATGTGACCTTGTCACACAACATGTAGACCCCTCCTAGAGACTCAGTGTGTTTCTCGATATTTTCACTGACATAGGGTGGAGTACATGGGTTTCCTGCACAGTGTGTACCCCACCACATGACCTAACCCAGACATGATACATGTGATACCCCATGTACTAGTATACGGGTAGGTAGACACGGGTTGAAACTGTATACTGTCACCTGACTAGAGTATACAGGTGGACCCTGTATGGAAGCAAAAAGTGTCTAATCCTTCTTCACGTCATGTACCCATCTTCAACATGACATTTTCCAAACGACATGGGCCATTGTAAATAGGTAGTACCTAGGGTCACGGGAGAAGAAGTTTGAACCTACTACATGGTGCACATCCCTTTCTACATGGCTATAATTTGTTGTCCACCACATCATGGATATTTTTTGTTAGGGTTTGTTCCCTTGATCATTTCCTTCAAGGTTGTTGAGTATCATTTCTTACTCATAAGAGTATGATCCCTTCAGCAGGACATCCTAGATGGGGTTCTTGGAATCCTCCCAGAGGGGCCCAGAGCAGGATCCTCTATTCATTCTTCATGCCTTAGATAGATTCATTGCTATTGACATGTCCAACTTCACCAGGTGTCAATCCTCTAATTATCATATTAATCCAGATAGAGTTGTTGGTATCACCCCATGGACCTGGATGTGGTCCTCATATGTGGTTTCATATCTATCTCTTTAGATCTATTATCATATCTCTCTAATGATGGTTCCCGACGAAAATCCCTTCTTGTACAGATTTTATCAGTGTTATCGGACTCATAAGTGGGTTATCCATAATGATTTCTTTATATAATATTTGGAGTGAATCCATGGTGTTGGTATGCAATGGTTATGGTTTACCCCAGACTACATGGCATGGATTGAGTATATATGGATATTCTTGTCATATATGTTGTAGACATATACTATATAGAGATGATTGTATCTTCCCTTTTTTATTTATTTGTGGTTTCATGGTATCTTACTGAGCATTGTTATAGTCACCCCTAAATGGGATTTTACCACACCTATCATGTCTTGTGAAAATGGGGAACCTTTTAATATATTCCAATGTATAATAGTACCAAACAAAGAATTATGATATTAGGTAGGATGAGGTGTATTCAAACGATGAAACACAACAACCCCAGTACCATTTCTTATAGGTTGGAATTGTGGTTAAAAACTTCTTTTAGTGGGAAATTATTTTGTCTAGTTTCACTTTACTTTACATTCCTATCATACGTTTTGGATGGGATATAGTGGTATGTATGAACTATTTTCTTTGTGGTTTTTTACATTTTATCATTTTGTGGGCCTAGAGATGTGTGTGTGTGTGTGTTTTCAAGTATATAGAAAATGACTCCAATGTTTGTGATATATCTACTCGGTGCTAGTCACCATCCCATAACCTATTGGAGGAGGGCTTAGGGAGTCACTTCATGGGCCCTATTGGGATGGGTGGTGACATAGTGGTATCAAAGGTGGTAATTTCTAAATTAGGACCAGGAGTCTATGAGATTGGTTTGGGGAAACAATATTAAGGGTTTTGATTTCTCCTTTCAAGACAGGGACTCCAGTGTTGGGGTAGACAACCGACATATTCATACACCCGAACACTAATAACCTACTTTTCAACTTAGTACATGAGGACACTAGTTGTAGGGAAAATAATGGTACATGCATCATATAAGAATGGTTTGTGTTTACATGTCCTTCTTGAGTCAGCTCTCTAGATATATTCCCTGACTGTGATATATCTTGTTTTCATTTAGGATTCTCATGAGACACATACCATCAAGGATTTAGTAGCTTGGTGATAAGGATGACCCCCTAAATTAAGATGCTTCAATAGAGGGACATGTTAAACATATTTCACCTCTTAGTGGTGCACCAGCTATACCTCCACATGTGGTGTAACATGTGCTACCTGATGTACTAGTAGAAATGGAGAACTGGATGAGCATTCTTCATAGATTTCAGAGATAGAGACCCCTTTGGTTTCAATGTGATCCCGACCCTCAGGCAGATGAGGACTAGCTTGAGGCTGTGACCCGAGTTTTCCATCTAGTCCGGATACCAATGGATTAGACGGTAGTCCTAGCGGAGAGCCTTCTACAGGGATCGATAGGGCAATGGTGGAGTTCGGATACCCTGGCTCCTGATGCGGTGAATCTTTCATGAAAAAGATAGAGCCTCTCTTTAGAGAGGAGTTATCACCAATTTTAGTGAAAGATGTACGTATATAAGAGATTATTTAGCTCCAATAGGGTAGCATGATCGTGTATTATTATTCATAGAGGTTCACCAACCTTTCTAGGAACTTGATGAATATGGTTAGAGAACAGTACTTTAGAGCATTAATATTTGAGCGACGTTTACATAGAGACATCCAAACCAGCATTATCACTCTATGTATTCTCGCATATGATGTGGTTCTTGAGAGAGATTTGGGGGTTGAATGATTCATGGATAAGTAGGTAAAACTTGTGGTAGTTAGCAGTGAATGAGAAGGTGCAAAAACCTCACCAGCTGGGAGGTGACATCAGTCTCAAGGATCTAGATGTGGGAGACATTTCAGGAGGGAGACCTAGGACAAAATATCTGTAGTTTGGGGAACAAAAGGTGGTTCTAGTTATCCTTGGGAGAGGAGGTTCTATTCATGTGACAATAGGGGAAATCTGACTAGGGATTTTTTGACTCATCGTGTTGCTGACAAGGAGACAGTGGATGGACCACTGAGGCAGAAACAATGAAAAGAGTAGGAAGATTTCATGGCACCAGACATGGAAGATGATCTTGGAGAGAAGAAAAGGGTGATTGATGTTTCTAATTTTACAACCACCACCCCCAGGAGATCTATGACATGCTTAGGGAGCCGCAGGACAGGGGCTGAGACAACAACATGTGGTTGAGGCATATATCCCAGGGGCTCCAGAATTGATTTGAGGTATGATATTTTTCTTTTCTATTTTATATGTAGTACTAATAAGGATAAGTTCCAATCATTAATTTCTCACCACATATCTTATTTTAGAATTATATATTCTAATTTAACTTTTTTACTTGACCCTAATTCTTGGAGTCACATACATGAGATGACTCGGTGATCACACATTTTTTGTGACACTATGACCTAACCTATGGAGGCTAGAGTTTTGGTAGGATCCACTTGGTGGAAGCTTTGAGGCCTTATGACATCATTCTTGGTATAGATTGTTTATCCACATTCCAAACCAAGATTGACTATTTTAGGTGAAGTGTGTGGTGTGTCTGAATTGATGGAATAATGTTTTTTTATAGGTGAAATGGAAACCCAAAAAGTATAGGATGGACTCATTCGTGGGAGGGTGCAACCAATTACTCATCATTTAGTTATAATGAACCATGGTGTAATAAATGTTTTGAACTTCTAGTTTCCAGTAGTGGTGGTGGAGTATGATGATGTCTTCCCTGAAGACGTTGTAGGATTACCTCCCTACCGGGAGATAAACTTCTGCATTGATTTACACCCTAGAATGACACAAATATTTGCACCATCATATCAAATGTCTCCCACATAGCTTTTCAATCTATGGGTGTAGTTAGAGATGTTTGAGAGGAATGGATTCATGAGACCTAGTGTTTCACACTAGGTAGCCTGATTTTTTTCCCAAAAAGGTATATGGGAGCATAAGGTTTTTTGTGGAATACTAATGCTTGAACCAAGTGACCGTGAATAAAAAGAATCCAATACAAAGAATTAATGACCTATTAAATCATTTGAGAGGGTAATTATGGTTCTCGCAGGTTGACCTTCGATCAGGTTATAACTCGATACGAGTACGGGATGAGGATATACAGAATACTACATTACAATATCATTATTGTCACTATGATTACTTGGTAATTAACTTTGGCATAAAGAACACCCCAACAACGTTCATGGGACTCATCAACCAGATCTTTTAGCCTAACATAGTCCAGTACATGGAAGTCTTTATCGATGATATTCTTGTGTATGAAGCATCTAAGGAGGATCACATGAGACACTTAAAGATGGTTCTGGATGCACTCTGAGAGAACCACTTTTATGTGAAACAATCAATGTTCCAATTCTAGATTTAATAGGTAACCTTTTGGAGACATGTTATTTCAGCGAATGGAGTGGTTGTGGACCCAACCAAGGTTGAGGTAGTGTTAGCATGGGATCCAACTAGGAGCATGAATGAGGGGTGGATATTTCCTTGTGATATCAAGCTATTACCAAAGATTCATACAAAATTTTTTATGATATTATAATTGATTATAGCTTGGACTCAAAAGGGGCAGTATTTTATGTGGATAAAGAGGTCCTAGAGAGATTCTAAGATGTTTAGGTAGAGTTTGACGAGCTCTATGATCTTGAGACTGCTAGAGTAGGCTATTGAGTATGTAGTGTTCTACAATGCATCGAGAACTAGGCTTGGTTGTGTCCTGATGCATAGGAAAGTGATTATTGCCTATGGTTCATGCTAGTAGAGACCACATGTGCAGAAATATATGAGCCATGATCTTGAGTTAGTAGAAATAGTCATCATGCTGAAGATGTGGTGACACTACCAGATGCATGAGTAGTTTTTCATCTACTATGACCACAAGAGTCTAAAATATAAATTCTCTCAGAAGGATCTGAACTTGAGATAAAGGTGATGAGTATAGTTCCTCCAGATCTATGACTTTGAGATTGTATACACTCCTAGAAAAGGTAATGTGGTGGAAGATTCTCTTAGTATAAGATCAAGTTCGTAGTTGTTGAATGAGGCATTAGAGTATTTGACCTCATTATAGTTATCCTTAGTGGATGGGGATGGAGCAACTTACTTCTAGTCAATAGTTGTTACCCCACCACTCTTACAGCGTGTTAGGGAGGCATAAATTAGGGATAATGACTATGAGAAACTATATGCTTAGATAACCATAGTTTATTCTCCTTATGGATATTCAAAAGGTGGGGAGCCATTCATTATTTAAAGAGGATTCACTATAGTACAAATGGGGTTGTGGGAGGAGGTTCTGATGGAGTTTCATACATCCCCTTTAGAAGTACATCCTAGTGGGGTGAAAATATATCAAGACCATCGACGCCAATTTTGGTTGTCAATAATGAAGAAAGGAATGGTAGAGTTTGTTTCTCGGTACCTTACTTGTTAGAAAGTGAAGGCTGAGGACCAGGTTCTAGAAGCTTAAGCTCAACCCCTTGATGTTCTAGAATTGAAGTGGGATAGGATATCAATGGACTTCATGATGGGTTCACCATTTACACATTGGGGACATGATTCCATCTAGGTGATCATTGATCAAATCACCAAGTCATCCCACTTCCAGGATATTTGAGAGAACAGTTCTGTAGAGAGCATGGGAAGCCTCTATGTTCAAGAGATAGTTCGAATCCATGGAGGTCCATTGATGATTATTTTAGATTGTGATTATTTTTTTCATCTCGGTTGTGGAAGCACTTGTGTGAGGAATTTGGGACCTAGTTATGATTGGGCATAACGTTTCACCCATAGATATAAATCTAGATGGAGTGGACCATTCAGGTCTTGGAGAAAATGTTGTGAGCCTGTATGATAGACTTCAGCTATAGTTGGGAGGATCACCTACCTATGGTTTATTTTACAGACAACAAAATCCATCATTTCACCCTTGGTATGGAACCATTTGATGCCTTATACAAGCGACCCTATCTCTCTCCACACTGCATGACTGGCCCTGGAGAGTTATAACTCATGTTCCCGAAGATGGTGTGAGCTACTTATGAGAAGATGAAGATCATCCAGGAGAAGATGAAGACCGCACAGAGACATCATGAGCCTTATTTTGATAATAGGATGAGTCCATTGGAGTTTGAGTAAAGATACCATGGGTTCCTTTGGGTTTCACCTTGACATGGATTACAATGATTTTTTCATGGTGAAAAGCAATCTTTGAAGTTCATTGTTCCTTTTCAGATACATCATAGAGTTAGAGAGGTGTCATACTGGTTACCTCTACCCTTTTAGTAAGATTGGGTACATGAGGTCTTCCATGTTTCACAGGTGAGGTGGTTCATGCATTACTCATCATACTTTGTTGACTGGGGTGAGATGGACATCAATGACGGAGGAAATTCTATTGAGTATCCAGTGGAGATCAAGGATCGGTAAGAGAGGATCCTTCATGGGTGAGCAATACATTTGGTGTATGTCTAATGGAAGTATAGGAATCTCCATGAGAACACTTGGGAATGGGAGGCATAGATTTGTACTCAGTACCAACATATTTTTTTGTAGTGTTTTTCGGATTTTTGGGAACATAAACCCCAAGGTGGGGTGAAAGTTATGTCCCATATTTTTCTATGTATTATTTTTAAATATTATATGGATTAAATTTTAGACCAGGTGCTGAGACGATGTGTGATTTTGATACCTAGTGTTCCTTGAATAAATGATTGAAATATATTAAAATATTAAATAGCATGCACACATAGTTTTACTGAAAATGTATAATAACATCTAAATAGTTTCATGGATCAGAAATATAAGAAAACCATTGAATTCCGAGTAGAAAATTTACACTAGGTGGTTCCTAGCATTGGCTGACACAGGTCAGCTGTGAAAAGTAGTTTTCAGACATTTTACTGAATAAAATAAATTGCATATTTATTTAATTTCTTTATGTTTCATCGACACTATGATGCAACGATGATTTATTTTAAATAAACCTAGAGGAAGGGGTATATGTTTAAGTTCATAACCATGAAATTCCCTACAGGCACTATAGAGGAAGCTTGGATAATTCTATCGATGGAGAATGATGACAGAACCTTCAATAAAAGATCGACAGATGATGTTCTTGACCGAAACCGTCAATGCAAATGATGCAGAAAAAGATCTTCATCAGCGAGTGATCCAAATCCATGGTAGGGAGTTTTTTTTATTTATCTTTCTGCATTATTGGATTCAATGATGAATGTGGACTTACCAATGAACAGGTTGATCTGTGGATAGATCATTCTTGAGGGATGGGCTTTAATTACAGGGTTTTATTGAGGTTTGATGACTGAGAATTGATTTGATTTTCTGGATATTTCATATAGTAATTGATCAAGGATATTGAAAAAAATGGATGAGGTTTATTCCTTAGGTTTTTCATTATGTATTTTTCTATCTCAATATTTTTATTCATTCTTCATTATTAATGGGTCATAAATGATTGATCGCTTCACCTTAATTTCTTGGCGCATTGATCGGAAATTTAAGATACCACATTAGAGAGACCTAGCAGAGGTGTGAGACTGATAGAAATTGATGAATAAAAGCAATTTGGTAATACCCATTCTTCGGAAAATTTATGATCTAATGAATGAAATAAGAGTTCTTAGCCAATTGAAGGTCCAAAACTCACTGATTTGGTGTTATGGTGGTGAGATGGCCTTGGATCTATAGTTTTGATGTGAACGTACCATTAGATAGGGATCCAGGAGATCAACCGAGGAGTGTGGGGGAAGAAATAAATATTATGAAAAACAGCAAAGGACATGGTGTGTAACATAGGGTTACACATCGTGTGGCCCCCTCTGATTGACAGGTAGTGTTTTAGGAGTTGGTTGAATTCCACATGGAATGTGACCCTACCACATGGTGCATAGACCCTTACCAAAGACTCATTGCGTATCTCTGGAGATACACGGACATTAGGTGGAGTACACAGGTTGCCTACACGTTATGTACCCCACCACATGGCCTAACCCAGATTGAATACATGTGTTACCCCATGTACAGGTACACGTTTAGGTGGACACGGGTTGACACCATGTACTGGCACATGGCCAGAGTACACGGGTGGACTCCAGATGTAAGGACACAATGTGTAACCCTTATACATGGTGTGTACCCATATTCTACACAAGATGTTCTAAACGATACAAATTTTTGTACATGCTTAGTACTTGGGGTCTAGTGATACAACATGTGACCCTACTACATGTCGTGTATCCTTTTCTACATGTCATGAATCTCTTGTCCACCATATCTCAGAAAAGTTTCATTAGGGATTGTTCCCTATATCGTTTCCCTAAAGGTTGATGAATATCGTTTCCTACTCATAAGAGTATGATCACTTCAATAGGACATCCTAGATAGATTTGTTAGAATAACGCCTAAGAGGCCCAAAATAAGACCCTCTATTCATTATTTGAGAACTATGTAGATTCCTCCGTATTTACATTGAAAAATTCATAAGGCATAAATTATCTACTTATCAGGTTAATCCATATGGATTTATTCATGGCCGTGGATATGATCCTAATCTATGGTATCATATCTCTCTCATGACAGTTCCCAATGAACATCACTTCTCGAATGGACTTCATCTATGCTATCATACTCAGGAGTGTGTTTTCCCAGATGAGTGCTTCATGGGATATTTGTATTAAATCCCAAGTGTTGGTATGCAGTGTTTACATCTTACCACATACTATATGGTATGTATTGAGTATATCTGGATGTTCTTGTTATATGTATTGTTAAAATATACTATGTAGAGATGACTTTATCATTCCTTTGTATATTTCATCGTGGTTTCAGGGTTTCCTAATGAGTATTGTTATACTCACCTCTGCATGGGATTTTCCCATTCGTGTTGTTTATTGTGCAGCCAAGTGTCTTTTTGACAATTTACTAGGCAGACAAGGACTAGACATAGCTTTGTGAGATCAGGTATGCTGAAGTGTGTTCTTACGACAATAGACAACAATCCCAATATGTTAGGTTACCGTTTAGAATTATGGTTACAGAATTCTTTTGGTGGACATGTATTTGGAAGAGTTTCACTTTATATTGACTTCCTATCATACTCTATTAGTTTAGATATAGTGGTATGCATGCGTTTTTTTCATAGTGGTTGTTTACATTTAATTTTTTTTTGGGATTGGAGATGTTTGTGTGCATACGAGTAGAGAGGAAATGCCTCACATGTCAGTGATATGGCTACTCAATGCTTTTCACCATCCACTGGCTTATTGGAGGTGGGATTGAGCATTCATGACTTGAGCCTAGTGGGATGGGTCATGACACAAATTATTAAGAATAAAAAACAAGAATCATTTATAACCCAGTGGTAGTTGGTAGATTACCTATGTTGTAAAATCACCTCATCATCATTCTTGAAACAAGGGTTCCAAAATGGGTTGGATAAAATTTATAGATGGAATATAGAATTACTATAGAAATTGTATTATTCATCCTGAAAGGGATTTTAGTCTAAACAATTCATCCTTTGGGCCGCCAGGCCATAGAGCCATCATGGCCCTTTAGTCCACACGACCACCATTTCATGGAACCGATCAAGGTTTTCATACACTAGAACTGCCATAGGATGATATATTTTAGTAGTAATAGTTCCCATGTGTAGATAATCGATCCCAGGATTGAATGAAGGATATGGTGAATACATCATCATCCCATGTAGCTCTACTCAGGTTACTACAGGCTAATATTAATGTCTGTTAATGAGTTAGGTATATAATTGAAGAGGTGTAAGGGATGAGATGTTTTAGATTTCTTACAACCAATAAATTTATATATTATTATTCCTCTATTCCTATGGTCCATTAAATAATAAGTCTATAGTACATCTAGGAGTTTGGGTCATGTAAGGGTTCCCTCTTAACCTATTTAAAAAGAGGGATTATCATAAAAAAATATTGTTGGGTTTAAACCCTAATTAAATTCATCGAGTTTTAATCAATAAATATCCTCATATAAAAAGGATAAAAAAGTATGTATTTTTTTCCTTATAGTGGAGTTAGTGATCATTATAAATGGTTATATCGATGTTAGTCTCATAGTTGATATATATAATTCTTAATCCCAATAATTTTCTTTGTTCTTCCTAAATAGTCGAAAAAACCGTTGGAAGAGTTTATGTATTCAATCATGGATGAATTTACAATATAATATGTATATATCACAACATCAATTATAGATAAGAATGTTGTTTTGATAAAAAAATAATTTTTTAACTATGGATTTTTATTAGCATAGTGAATCTCATAGATTTTTATTTTTGGGATAATAAAGTTATCAATTTGGATAAGAAAACATGATCTAAAAAAATATCCAAAAAAACATTTTTCATAGATACCATCTTATTAGTGATATTATTTAAAAGGGTAATGTAAATAATTTTTGGGTTGAAATATATTATAAAGTAGTAGATCCTTTGGAAAAGAGACTTATTTTGTAGAAATATAAGTGTCGGGTAAAGTCTTTAGATATTAACTATCATGGGGGTGAATTTATTTTATATATTATTTTCAGGGAATATTTATTAAATCTATTCATGATTAATAATGTTTATGAACACATATTAAATCATAATTTTACTAATAATGTGATTTCACAAAGTATAATACTTATATGTTTACTATGAAAGTTATATGATAACTAACCTCCTTGAGGGTAAATCCATGAGTTATTAATAATCATTTATTACCATGTAAATCCAAGAAATGTGATGATATATTTATATTAATATGAGTGATAACTCATAATGGGATACAAAGTTCAGTCATAAAGTAGAAGTTTGAATTGTTTTATAGATTGATATACTGTGTACCACATGAAATGTAAAATGTATATATAATTAGTGTACTTAGAGTATATAAAACATAGTTTTCTAATACCTTTGTTTATTATGATTCTATGCTTGATAACCGTTATACTTTGATACACATATTACATTATTCATAAGAATTGATTACATAAATGGTTGCTAGATATGATATTGATCACGAGGAGGGTTTTTCAGAACCATTTTAATATTTCCCTCCCATTTCATGAGTATGATATATGAGTCCTCAATTTTTTATATTTTAGTAAAATCATGGTTATCCCTATAAAAAAGTTATTTTTACGCAATGAAATTTTGTGACATATAATATAATTTTTGGCAGAAATGAGTAATTCTAAAAATTAATATGTTTTATTGGTATTAATTATTGGTTTTTGTAACTTTTTTACCATCAAATATAATCATTGATATTAGTTTTTTTATACCAAAAAACATTTTATAAACGGTTTAATAAATTTCATTATCATAGTAATAAAAACAAATATTTTACCAAAAAAATAATATATTATTATTCATTACCATGAGGAATAAGTTTTTACCATTTTAAAGATGTGTTTTAATTGATTATTTGATAAGTAAAATTATTTTATAAATTATTAAATTTATATTTATCTACAACTTATTATTTTATATCAATTTTCAATAAATTTATATGTAAAAATATAGAATTAAAATTTTGATAATTTTATAACAATATACAAAATGAATATATATATATATATATATATATTTACAATTTATTAATCCTTTTATAAAAAAGTATATTCAAGTTAGCATTGAACTATGGAAAACATTTTAGGATTACATAATCCCTAATTATTTGAAATAGGATGCTTTTTTTATCTTTTCTTACTTGTTATCTTCTAAAGTCATTCACACGTACTCTACTTAGTACCATCTTGTTCTCTAGATTCAATTTCAGTAAGTGATTTATTTTTCATGTTTTTCAATAAAATGTAATATTTCAAATTTCATTTACTCTCCCATATATCTCACTAGTATTCAAATTTAAGTAAAACTAGTCATTTTTATTTATTTTTAAATTAATTTTTTAAATCAATGTTAGTATTTTTAATCTATTATTTGTAGGTAATTATTATAATATAATGATGTGGTGGTGGTTGTTTTCATGATAGGATTGGTTAGGTTTCATAGAAAAAAATTCATGATTTTTAGATTTAATTATCTTTAATTTTAATTTTATATGTTATAATATCATTAAATATAATTATACCATATATGTCAAGAACCATATATGGTTTCCCCTGATCTGGGTACCTAAGCTAGTCCTCATTAAGGCCCAATTTATGTTCACAATATCACTAGGATAGTAAAAAGATCTAGGGCAATGAGTAATACCTTTTTTGAATTATTTATCTATATAAAAAAATATAAGGAATATACCTACAGCTAGAAATATGACACGACCTTTCTATAAATTGGATGATCATGTAAAAAATACGTATTTCCGTAAATATTCATAAAGAAATATTTTTTAAGCATGTAAACATAACTCTAAATAATAAATAAATCAAAATGCCACATCCAACAAAAACTAGATATTAATAGAACCAATATTTAAATAAATGACTCAAATAGAAATGAAAATGAAATATAGATCAATATTTTTGACCTGGAATGATACATTAGACAACCCAAATAACAAAATAAATAAATTTAATACTACTAAAATACATTCCCCAAGTGAAACATCATCAATTAATACTTTTTATAACCTAAAAATACCTATGAATAAACCAATACATTTGAGAGGAACCTATGTTAAACCTGAAATATAATAGTCATGAGAAAAAAATCATATTAAGTATTCTTACCAAAAAATTTACTTGAACATTAAAAATTAAAACATTTTATAATAGTTTTAAAATAAGTACAAATTAAAATTTTTAATTTTCATTAAAATATGTATCAAGTGATTCACTTTGAAAACATCCTTTTTAGTCAACTGTTAACATTCAGATTCCCTAACATGACCTTATAATACTTTCAATGAAAAAGAACATGGTTTTAACATCCGTTGGAAATAATTATTTGGAAGAAAAAAATAATTTTTTTATAAAAAAATAAGAAAATTATAAAAAAATATATAATAATATAATACATCCTTTAATGAATAGAAAAAATATCATAATAATCATGGGATACTGGGGATCCATGGGGACAAATTATGACAAAACTGACATATAACCAATATTAATCATCACTGAATATGAAACAACCAACCCTAATACTATTGGTTTCCCTACCTGAACTAATCGATGAAAAACCCCTATGTAGAGATGATTTGTATATGGAAGACACTAGCTATAGAATGACACTAAAATAGTATAAAATGTGCACTTTTACATCCCACCAAGATTACTAAGGTTTATAATGACATAAAAAGGTAGGTGAGTCAATATATTTTCACATAATAAAATATTCATGATAGTCAATGAGTAAACTCTCCCTCACCTCTGAACACCCGTCACAAAAACTAACCCATCTTTTAACAAGAATAGATAATAAATTTACTTCCCTTTAATGGGATAGGATTACATATATTATATCCTTTCAATAATTAATGCACTTACATTTAAAAGGGAAATAATCACGTATATTATAACCATTTAGTCTCAAAAAATTCCCACAATGCTCTATGTTGAATGATTCAAGGGAATGAAGTTTTGAAAATTATTTAATGGTTCCAACTAGGAAACATGAATGATCATTTAAAATTTATATATAAATCAGTCCTTAGAAAAAAATCACAATACACACATCATTCATTTAAAAAATAAACATAAATAATAAAAAACAAAAAAAATACTCAAACACATTCCCTATTTTGGAAAAATATTTATCAAATTAGTTTCAAAAAAATTCCAATCATAAGATGAGGATTCAATTTTTAAATATCCTATCTGGAATTTCAACAAACATTCAGAGAACATTGAATTATTAAAACAAATTTAAAATTGAAATCCAAAAAGGTAAAACTTTTAACAAATAGTTAAATATAAATGTACAGATTTTCCATTAGGAAAACTATTAGTTATATATACTAAGGTTTATGAAACATCCAAAACAATGGCTAGAAATCACAAAAAAAAAACACTTTTTTAGATTTTAAGGATCAAGAATGGAGCAACCTACCTCGATCATGAAGAAATCACAAACTTGGTGTAAATAAACCATTAAGAGACATTATAAATTTATTTTTCAATCATATGAACGTATATATACAAAACTAAAATTAGAAAATATAATTTAATTAAATCTGGTGAAAATAATTCATTTCCGACCGAAACAACTTTGGGTAATACCTTTCTCTCATCACAAAAAATCCAACACCATCGATAATGTGTCATTTTGATCTGTATAGTTTGATATATTTAAGAGATAATTTTAAAGAAGTTATTATAGAATGAGGGGAGATAGAGAGATGATTGGGATGACCCCTATCTGCTTGTTACATTTGTAGTGTGTCCCTCCCTTATTCACATTTCCTTACTCTTATTTTTTTTCAATTTTTTATTTTTTATCTATTGTTTTTTTCTTTTTTTCCTTTATCCCCTCTGAACAACACCTCCCATAGTGCTCTATTTTTAACTATCTCATACACCACACTACCCATACCCTCGTATTATATATGTGCATTATAGTAACTCTTGACATTTATTTTCATATTTTGACCGCATCAATGAAAAATTTAATAATAATAATAATTTTATATTATCATTATTATCAATATCATTGAATTAATAATTATTCTAAAAACCTATCATGAATATATATATATATATATACTTGAACACAAAAACACATGAAGTATGTTATTATTTCATTTATTAATTTAATTGTTTTGAAAAATTAAAATATTAATTCTGTCATTATTATCGCATAACCAAAAATAATTTAAACATAACAAGGCTTCAATAAAAAAATTAAACCTTATCAAAATATTGTTTAAATTTTTCATCAATCATTTTTTCTCAGATTCATACCATCTTATAACAAGGAGGTTCATTACATCTTCTCCACCATAAAAACATTCCAACCCCCAAAATCCTTATAGACATCCAATAAAAGAATCCACTTAAACAATAAAGGAAAACCTGACATAATTAAAATATCCTAATCAAATGAATTAATTGTTTAAATAAAAATACATACATAGGTTGGGTTCTCTCCACTATAAGAACATTTTTCTAAAACCAAATACTATTAAAATGATATCCAATAATTGGATACTCAAATAAATATAAAAATTTAAACACAATGAATTAATTTAGATAATAAAATACACTGAAGCCTAAGAAATTACTTGAAATAAGAAATGTGGAAAAAATAACCATTATTAACATAAAAAATACTTTCCAATATAAATGAGGAAGGGGAAATCATAAAAATTAAATCAAATCATTTGAAATGAAAATTTTTCCCATTTTTAAAACTAAGTGGGACACAACCCAAAAAACACCACGTTAAACTAAAATATTTGGTATCTAACTTACAAAACCAAATTCAATGTCTCAAAATTTATAAATTTAAATATATTATCTAAAACCATTTCTTACCAACATAACAAAAACCATTTTTCTAAAAATGTGACTTTTGGAAAATCCTAAATTCATAGCCAATGTCTTAAATAATTCCCCTTTAATTCAATAAATTATGAAATTTAAAATAGATGAAAACTTAATAGATTAATAGGAATAGAATCCAAAAGTATTAGAACATGATTATTTAAAAGATACAAGTCTATAAAATGAACTGATAACCCCTTTCTGAAAATCTATAATTCATATCACAATTGTTAAATAATTCACATTTAATTAAATAAATTATGAAAATGAAAACATAAGAAAACTAATAAGATTAAGAGATATATTGTCCAAAAGTGTTATACCGCCATTATTTAAAATATTCAAGTAGATAAAATGAACTTTTAACCCCAATCCAATTTGGGTTCCACTAATATAATTCATTTATCCTAAGATATGAAACTTATTTAGTGATGATTACCTTAATGGAAATATATCGCCATTTTATTACCCCTCACAACAAAAAATGAATTTAAAATATAGAAACCCATAAAAAAATATAAATCATTTTATATAATAACTATTTCAATTCAAAACCTAATAATTAAATCTAACATGAAAAATTAGATTTTCAAAAAAATCACAATATTTTTTAACTATTAGATTTCTAAAAAACAACCATCACACCAAACTCAAATTATAAAATTTTACTATATTTTAAATATTCCCAATTTAAATCAGAAATTAAAACAATTATCACCCATAAAAATAGTTAAATCCTTGGAAATAATAAATTTATAACCTATACATAATTTGAGTGTGCCCATTTTTTCATCAGGATCTCTTAAAATTTCTAAAAATGTCTTGAATGTATCTTGTAGCTATTTACATCCTCAGAAATAATTTCAGATATTCATTCATTGAAAATGGAAACCTTCTAATAAATTTCATATTCATTTTGAACTTGATTTTTGTTGGATATATAATTTTTTTGAAAGTGAATAGGGAATGTAAAAAAATAAGGGTGAAACCAATTATATCTAATCAAAAATAATACCTCAAAAAAATTATCTTAATTTTTCTATTTAAATAATAAAAGAACAAGTAACTCCATATT
Source organism: Viscum album (assembly GCA_963277665.1). Lineage (NCBI taxonomy): Eukaryota > Viridiplantae > Streptophyta > Magnoliopsida > Santalales > Viscaceae > Viscum > Viscum album. The sequence continues at coordinate 59,470,288 of OY728123.1, forward strand.
ATACAAAATTCATGAATTTCATATATAATCAATCCAAGATAATAATATTAAATATAAAAACTCATTATGAAAGGAAAACACATTAAAACCACACCATTCAAAGGTACATGGTCTATGTATATAGTATGCAACTCATGTACCATACCCATGAAACTCATGGGTTTCCGTTCCAACTTTTTTTAAGTTGGATGTTTTCCCATATAAAAGGATAAATTAAACTGAAAATTTTAATTTCACATTCCTAACATCCCTTATCAACTCAAGGTTTGGTGAAAAAAGTGTTTTCCAAACACTCTATCATACCTACCTCATGGGTTCTGAAAATCCTATTTTTTTCTTCCTTTAATCCCCAAATAGTATAAAAAACATAGTTCTCTAATTCAATTTTCATGAAACAATATGGGATACCCTTGATCCAGGTCCAAAATCCAATATATGGTATTTCCTGAGGCACATACATTATTTCCCCATGCTGATGAATATTGTCAGGGAATCGAGTAGTATCCATTGAGAATGATTTCCCTCAGTTAAAATATTTAAGAAAGAAACATCTATTTGAAAACATGACATGATCATTTCATTCATCAGATGATCATATCAAAAAATAAGTATTTACATTAATAAAATAATGTGTCATGAACATGTAAAAATGAATCACAAATAATAAATAAATCTAAAGGTAACATTTAATAAACCATAACATTAATAAAACCAATCATTAAATATAACACTAAAAAAAGTAAAAGGAAATCATATCAGAAATTTATAAATGGTATGATACATCAGATAAACCATGTACCAAAATATATAAAGAAAAATTGTTCAAATCCATGTGTCATGTGAAATATATTCACTTATTACCTCTAATAACCTCAAACAAAACCTAGGAAGAAACTGCTGCATCGAAGAGGAACTAAAACATAACCTTAAATATAATTGGAATGTGAAAAATCCCAATATGTATCCTCCCATAACCTCATGGAAAAATATTAAATAAAAATACTTCATTATATTTTGAACTACAAGTTTAAAATTAATATTTGAAATTTTTATTAAAATAAGTATCTAGAGCTTCCTTCTGAACACATTATTTTGGATCAATAGTTAAAATTTATATTTCCCAAAATAACATAAAAAACCTTTAAATGTGAAAGAAAATGGTTCAAAAAACCTTTTAAAAATCTTATTTGGAATAAGGATGAAAATATTTTTTTTCTTATAGAAAAATAAGAGCATAAAAAAATTACATAATAATATACGAGATTCATTAATAGATAAAATGATTATAATCAACATGGGATACCAAGGAGGCATAAGCACAATATAGTAAAAAATTAACATATAACCAACTTTTAACAAAATTTTATATGAGACAACCTACAGAAGAACTTGGTATTTCCCTACCTAGCCTAAATAAGGGGTAAACCCCCTGTCCCATGCATAGCTGATTCATACGTTGGGGTTATTCTCTAGAGCATGATACTAAACTACTACATCATATACAATTAAAATTTCCACCTATCAACTCATGGATTCCCATAAAATAAAAATTGAGGTGAGTCTAACAGTTTTGATATATTAATATATTTAGAATAGTCAATAATTAAACTCTCCCTTTCAACTAATCAACCATCATTGAAATAATACCTTATTTTATCAAGAACAAATAAACAATAAATATACATCCCTCTATCAAGAAATAATTAAATATCTTATAAAATTTCAATAAAGAATTTTCTTTCCTATATCGGAAAGTATCATATATCTTATAATATTTCAATTTCCAGTAATTCCCATAATAATATAAACGCCATACTTCAAGGGTGACTTATTTTAAAAAAAATTAAAGATTTTACTTGGTCATTGTGAATCACCATTTAAAATAAACCTATAAAACACTACATAAAATCCAAAAAACATAACCCACATCAAGAATTATAAACATGTCATAAATAAAAAACAAATTTTAAAAAGAGAAAAAATAATTCCATATATAATTGTAACCTTTCTCACATTAGTTTCAGAAAAATCCTGTCATAAATTGAGGAATATTTGTTTGAAGATCCAATAACGCAATTCCATAAATATTTAGAGACCTAGGAATTTTTAAATCAAATTTAAACATAAAATACAAAGAGATAAATGTTTTCAAATTTAGTTAAATCAAAATTAACTAGTTTTCTATTAGAAAAACTATAATTTATATCTAATAAGGCTCATAAAACATTCAAAACATAGGTTATAAATTACAATAAATCATAGTTTTAGATTTAATGAATCAAGCATGGAGTAACCTACATAGATCTCACTGAACTCATAATCCATGTATTAATTTACCACTTGGAGATGGTGTAAATAAATTATTTAATCAAAAGAAAGTTAATATTTGATACTAGAATGATGAAATTTGAATAAATGGAATCTAGGGGAAATATTTTGGTACCTACTAATCAAAAATTAGTTCTTACCATCCACTTTACAAGATGAATCCAATGCCATTGATATGATTCCATTTTGATGAGTATATATGGAAATAATTAAGAGAGAAGTTAATAATAAATTAAATGAAGGAAGTATTGAGTGTGTGTGTGTGTGAAATTATAGAGATGAAACTGGTACACTTGCTGCATCCACACCATACCCCTCCCATTATCATTTCTTCTTCTTTTTTTATTAGTGTATTTTTTTCAATCCCTTTTATTTTATTTTATTTTTTTTCTCTTTATCATATTTGTGTGGAAACTCTTATAAAAGCCTTCTTTTTTATTATCTCATGCACCACACACCCTATTCCACTTATTATCTATGAATAGTGCACAAAATCTTCACCGTTATTTTAATTTTTTACATAATCAATGAAATTTATAATAATAGTATTTTTATTATTATTAAGAAGAATAACATCTTCTCAATAATATAATTACTATTTAATTAATAATGTTTCATAAAACACCATATACATAAATATATATTCAATTAAATATATAAATATATATACATGAATTATGTTTTTATTTTATATATTTATTTATGATTTTCTCAAATAAAAATAACAATACTATCATTATTATAATATAAAACAATAAACATTAAATGAAAAAAAATTCAATAATGAATTTAAGAGTTCTCAAAATATTATTGAAAATTAAACTCTATCATGGTTTCATAGATATTTATCAACCAATAATGATACAGTTTTTTACAAACTAGATACTCTAATTTAATATATTTTAATTTTTATTCATTTTAATGTATGTTTGGTTTGATAGTAATTGATTTATTTTAAAATAAATCAATGTTTGAAAACAATATTTTAAGTGCTAAAAATTCTAAAAAATAGTAATTTATTTTTTATTTAAATAGATGTGTCTGCCAATATTTCTCAACATTAGTATTCATTTATTCTTACTTCCTCACCCTCACACATATATCCAACTATGCATTGTTACTATTAATGATGTCATATAAAATTAAAATAAACCACACTAAATATATATGTACTAGGTTTTTAAATGTTTAAAACCAAATAAGAAATTTTTTTCCTTTAATATGAAGTTGAAAAGTGGAATACCATAACTAGAATGTTATTAAAAAGTTCATTGTTTATAAAGGTTCCCATAAGTATAATTTGATATTTTTATTAATGTAATAACATGTTATATCATTTTTATTTATCTTTTATTTTTTTATATTTTTTATCAATTTATGAATTATTTCTTTGTTTTTTGTGTTAATATAATTCCTTTTTTATACCTATTTATCAAGACTTTAGGTCCAATTTATTCTTATTGAAAATTGAAAATTAATTTATCTTGCAAGTTATGATGGAACCACTTACAACAAAATTATTTTTTTAATAAAAATGTATTTAGCAGACTATAAATTAAAATTTTAAAACTATCCTATATTATTCTATAATTTTATAATAAGTGGTTTGTTATTTATTTATCTACATTATAAGTGATGGAAAAAATGTCAAATGACCCTACCATTCGCTTTTATATAAGGACTTAAAAACATTTTACATTCTTTTACTAAATTCAAAACTAATATTTCATTATAACTTGATTAGAATTGTGTTGTGTTAAATTAATTTTTTGGGGTTTATTTTATTTGGTTTCATTTTTATGACATTTTTATAATTAAAAAATAAACATTGTATTGATTCATATAATTAGTTTTGTTGATTCTTTTCCCACTACCTCTGTACCAGATTATATAGATGGATGGTTTCCAATATTTGATCCCTCAATTAGCATATAAAATAATACTATCATTAATGCATCATATTCAATTTTCATTACATTAAAACATGTTAAAATATAATATTTCTTAAAATGTGTTTTTCTTCATTATTATACTTATAAAAATAGTTTATTCATTATTTTTAGTTAATATTATCATGGATAAAATCGATATAATGAATGGAAGGGTTGAAAGTTGATCGTGTAATAAAGAGACTTATTTTATTAACATAAATTATATATTTTTAGTGATCTTAATTTCCATTTAGATTTCATCTGTGTAACATCCAAACCTATCTTACCATCAAACCGGCAGTCGGACCGGTCACCATATGGCTTCAATCACATCTCCCTGTATTCTGGAGGCCATAGACTAGCAGTGAGGGTATTAGGAGGTGATAGTGGGGAGAATATACACTCATATCATAGTTAGGGAAGTAGTATAACAATATATAAATAGATTCCAACAATGGAAGCATCAAACAGATAACAAAGCAACAAAATAATAGTATGTTCAATTTAATAAAAATGGCCAATTCTAGTTCATACAAAAATGAATGCATGAAATGGTGATGATACATAATTGAAAGTAGTAAATAATTCAACATGCTTCAAAAATACTACATAAATAGGAAAAATACCTTGAAGACCCATGGGAAGTCTCCTTGAGCATCCCGATCTCCAGCTCAGTCCTTTACTCCTATATATAGGTACAAGAAACACAACAATCATCCTAATTCTTGTAAATATAAAGTACACTTGGGTACCATGTGTACACAAGGAAGGTGCGAGAAAAAATCTCAATAGGCCGAAACCCACCAATGTCTATCCAAAACTAGGCGGTGATTAATAATTAAACAATGTACATGTATAGTAAAGTAATAACAGAATTAAATATATAAAGAACAACTCATTCGGGTTCCTAAGGGACACTTGAAGTTGATACTAGCATCGACTCGTTTCTGGAATAAGTGTCAGATTATTTCAATTATGTATGTATATATATATACAAACAGTGTATGCAGTTGTATAAAGAATAAAATACAGGTAATAAATTAAACAATTTTACATTTATTTAATTATCCTTTATTTAACTTCATATACTCTAGGGTTCCCATGCACACCCGTATCTCAATACCTGCCTCATCTCATGCTAGAGGCTGAACCATTTCTCCTATTCAATTCACAATCATTATATCACATCAACTTTCATTATCCTTTTAATTAAATTGTTATATGACCAATTGGACCCGTAGCCTAGTGTTAATAAATTTGTGTATAACGTATTGTCTAAAACCCCATGAGTATTTGGAGCATCAGTCCCAATCTCACAACCCATTTATCAATCATATATATATGTATATATATATCACGGGTGTAGAACGTCATGTATAAAAACCCATGAGTATTTGGCGCATCAGTCCCTATCTCACAACCAGTTTATCTATCATACAAATATATATATCATGGGTGAAGAACATCATGTATTGACCCCATGAGTATTTGGAGTATCATTTCCTATATCACGATATTTTTATCAATCACACACACGCACACACCCACGCATATGTATATATATATATATATTTATATCAGGGGTGTAGAACATCATGTCTAGCACCCTGTGAGTATTTTGATCATTAGTCCCTATCTCACAACCCATTTATCAATCATAAATATATATATCATGGGATTATAACATCATGTCTAGAACCCCGTGAGTATTTGGAGTGTCAAACATATCTCAAAACCCATTTATCAACCATATATATATATATCATGGGTGCAGAATGTCATGGCTGGAATCCTGTGACTATTTGGAGCACCAGTCCCTATATCACAACATGTTTATCAATAACACACACAGAGATATATATATATATATATATATCACAAATATCACAATTTTTAGATTAAGGAAACATATCATGGATTATGAGTTCACATTACATCGGCATGGTCACATATTCAGTTCAATTCATGAGGCAAGTCCTGTCATGCATATCACATGCCATTTCAAATATCCTTTAAACATTTCAATTAACATAAGGTGATTTATGGTCATAAAGTATTGGTATGGACTAAACCATCCTAGTTGATTCAATTTCACTAAATTCATTTCAACTATCATAAGTTGTGCTTATTTAATTGACCCAAGTCATAGTCATACCATCCTAATCTGTACCTTTCAATTGTATCCATTTCATGTAAACCATTTAATAGAACAACCGATATGAATTTACCCACCCATATAAACCATTCCATTCCATATGAATATACCCTCTCATCTTGACATTTCATATTTAAATACATTCCATTTCATTACCCACTCTTTTACCCATTTTTATTTGAAGGCATATAATGAGTATACCCACTCATTATCCACCACTTTCATCTAAATAAATTCAACTTTTATAATGGATTTACCCATTCATTAATCCTCATTGAAAAAAAAGAATCCAAAGAGTATACCCACTCATTGTTACCATTTTCATTCATTCCTATCACATGGGCATACCCACCCATTTATTTCCACTTGGTCTTATTCAATTCACATGGGTTTACCCAACCATGAATCCAATTCTTGTTCATTATAACAATTTAATTCAACCGTGTCAACATGAAAAGGAGTTGTTACATCTCCTAGAAAACCAAACCCTATTCCATAAATTAATCAATCTTCCTTTAACTAAAAAAGGATAGGAAAACCACAAATTATCAAGCTAGGAAAACAAAAATAATCTACTAATTACATTTTTATCTTGAACGATGCTCACCTCTGATGGGGGGATTTTATTAAAAAAAACATGATTTTTACTCTAAAAAATAATTTAGCACAAGTAGGCAGTTCATTACAGAATTTCATTTCAATTTATCAAAGGTAGTAAATAATGAAATACTGTATTTTTTAAAATTCAAGGAAACGTTGGGGACCCTACCTCAAGGAAAGGCCAATCCAAATCATTCTAACTCAAATAGATACCTACGAGCATGCACTCACTTATATATATATATATATATATATATCCTTAAACTAATACACATGTATCCTATTCCATAAGGGTACATAGACATGGAATATATATATATATATATACCTGGGAATTTGCATACACACCTTTGAAACCGATCAAAACTCCCTACAACAATTCCCCCATTTATCATAAACACCATTAAACCATAAATAAAGGGTGAAGAGAAAATTTTGTGTATAAATCATTTCCTAAAATCATCATTGGTGGACAGAATCGACCGAAACCACCTCACCTTCAGCAACAGTTGTCGGAACAGGGACCAATGGGTCTCAAGACAGCCTCCATACAACCTTAAATCAAAATAAAATAGAAATTGTATCAAACTCTATTCTAGGGTTTCGACCTAACCTTGTGTGGAAATGGGGAAGCTAAAAACGTCGAAGCTAAGGTATAGATATAGGGAAAGGCTTTACCTCATCGAATCAGATGATATCCATGAAGGAACTGGAAGAATCTGATAAATATAAGGGAGACCATGGGGGGTGGGGGTGTCGCACGCTTCCTGGAGTTAGGGGAGGATGTGTGGGATGTGGCAAGAAGGGGGAGAGGTGTGACTTGGAGGGGGAATGCTCCCCTTTATTTTTTTCCATTTCTTAAACCTAAAATAAAACATATAATAATAATAACAATAATTATAATTACAATATAATAATAATAATATTGTTATTATTATTAAATAATTTCTTTAATATTATTATTTTCTATTTACCCTTAATTTAATTTATTTCAATTTTAATTTTAATCTAATTAATTTAATTCAATTTCATTAAAAAATCATCTTAGTGTCAACTCTCAAAATAAAATAAGATTTAATGCTCGGTTTTTAAAACGGTATATCCAAAAATTTCCTAAAATTTCAAAACCCCCCAGGAAAACCACCCAGTCTAGAACAAGGGATTCCACCATATTCCCAGCAAGAAACTTATAATCCCTAAGAATCCTTCAGAAACAACGAAATCATCGCTCAACCTAAAAAGGTCACAAAATATCGTTTGAACGATCACATTGTTTTTCTAAATTCTAAAAACACCCTTAAAAATTTCACAAGTCCAAGGCACTTAAGCTTTTATAACCCAGGAAAAAGCTCAAATTCCAACCCAAAACATCGAAGGAATTCAAAAATAAACCCACATAACTGGAGAAATGATACAATCATCATATATTCAACTATATTCATGTTGGTGCATCCCACTAAGGGTTTTAGTATTTAACATACAATTCCAAAAAATTGTTCTATCACTATGGGAATTGCTAAAGAGGATATGTCTTAAGCATTAAAGCGACGCTTCTCTCATAATTTATTAACCTGGGTGGACCTGATTATTTATGAGTCCATTAAAAAGACATCATCAACGAAAACAGTTGACTCTTAATTGAGAAAAAACTAGATGCTCATTCTTTCCTTGAAAAACATCATCGATCTATAAACCACACTCACACTTAAACTGGTGATGTGTCTTCAAAATTATTCCATCACTAAACGTATACCATATGAAAAAATGGAACAAACCAATCCATGTTAGGATAACCATCAAAAAAGATTCTCATCTTAGATAACTGATGTATCCTGAATAGAACCACAAATCCTTCATCCCCATGGCATTCATCAGCAAACGCAAGCACATACAATGAAGACCTTACCCAACTTCCAGTGACATTTTCAAGACAATCCATTACTAGGCTATTTTAAAAATTTTGTGCCTTAGAATGAATAAAGGCATAACCTAAAGAACCCCACATCCCATGTACAACCAAGATAACAACCACTTATCAAATGAAACGACCTTTAAAACTTTAGCGTAGAGTACGACCAACTCCATCTTAGTTCCTTGAGGATGAGGTAAATATAAGAGACATGATCATATCATTCATAGGATAACAATAAGAGTAAGACAATGTCACCATGAATATTAGTCTAACTACTACTTATCGACTCTTTACAATAGCTCGACTTCATCTGCTGATGCATCATCAACCAAACCTCGATGCCTATACCACCTGATGTATTTGTGTTCATTAAAACAAGACCACTAAATATCTTCCAAAACTAATGGTGTTTCTAAAGGTTGGAAAATACCTTCATCCTTGTTGATGTCGTGCTACCAAACAAGCACTGACATGTACACCAGAACAGACATGACACTACCCACCTTAGGACTGTCCTTATCATTGCAAGAAAGTGCCAGCCACTCAAAAGCATTCTATTTTAGAAACACCTTAAACTGAAGTGTGACGTTCGATGAACCATGATCACCAAGTCAAAACATCCATCATGAAAGATGAAAATTAAACTGACCGGAATTTCGAAACACCCTAGTCCCAAAAAGTCCTCTTGAGTAGTAGGAAAAACATACCGTAACTCCCTAGTCACTATATCCCAGACATTACCCAATAATTTCATTAACATTAGAAGCTCAATGATCACACCAAACTCAACATGTTTATTACATCACTAAACAATTTATGACACCACATATGTCAATAAAAACTACCCCATGTTCACAATATACAACAACACATCATATCACAAAACCATTAACTCAGATGATGACATACCAATTCGTCGGTCACTAAAGGAAAGAGTGGTTCACACAACCTCCTAAATAGTTGACCATGCCTGAGGCATGTCTAACCTGCTGAACCAAACATTCCTTAATGATTTTCCCATATCATTGGTCAAGATACAATGAACACCCATCCAAACAAGGGTGTCTTTTTAAAAACCCAAATGTGCTAATAGGGTCAATGACACCAAATGGGAACAAACATCAGAAACCTCAAAATGTAATAATGGCATCTCAATATCTAAAGGTGATACCCACCACAGGATATCACCGTACAAAACATACATGTCTACCCCATCACTAGGTCACACAAAATAGATTAACTAGGCTCAAGATACCCTTGTCAATTTATCCATTGCTAAGAAGAAACCTCCTATGGATAAACACTCTCATCTCCATTCCAAGGAAACTATAATAAACTTTATCTACCCTTAAATGAGGATCTCAAATAGAGGACACCAATACATGTTCCATTTCTAATCCCTTTAAATTTAAAATTTCATAATACTACATGCACATGTTCTACAATCAAGTCATATGGGTGGCCATATACCAATCCATAAAGCGACCATACACATTTCAGGTGGAATTTCTCCCCAATTTAATTAAATCCAATAAATTTTTGAAAAATCAGCATATTACAAAACAAAGAAGCTAGCATTTCACTACAAGAAGCTAATAGGTAGAATCGTGATGTAATCAAAAAATCATGGTGTTTTAATCACAAAGAGATGCTAAATATCAAAGAAACATGATACAAGGAATTCATTTTAGTAGAAAGTAAGCATGGAAACAAGCTAAAATGCTAAATATATAACCAAAGAAAGGTATATAAACAAGAATTATAAAAAACATAACAACATGGCATGCCATTCATTGCACTCAATCATATTATAAGGCAACCCATGAATATAGCTACATGTCATGGAATTTACATGAAATTTGAATCCATATGTGACTATTATGAGGAATTATATGTTTCAACCTTGCCTTAACCAGCCAAGGGTCAAATACCATAAACTCTATAAATACATAAATATCATAAATTACCCCAATCACTCAAGGTGAAATCATATCAATTGTAACATCGAAAATCATGAACATCAATTCCTAGCCCTTTCCACATGGTCTTTTCCTGTATGTGTAGTGATCAGTCCCAAAAATGGCTTTTGAAAAATCACTAAATGATTCATACACTCTTGTCTACCAAAACAAAACAACAAGAAAAAGGAAAAATTTACCTCTTAGACAACTTTGTAACATCCTAACTGGATTACCATTGAATCGGTAGCTGGATCAGTCACCACATGGCCTCAAGTGAATCTCCCCATATGATAGAGGCTTGAAACAAGTAGTGAGGGTATCAGGAATTGATAGTGGGGAGACTATACCCTCATATCAGAGATTTTACATTAGTATAACTATATATAAATAGATTCCAACAGTGGATGTGGTAAATAGGTAACAGAGAAATAGAAGAAGAGTATGTTAAATTTAATAAAAATATCCAACAATAGTTTATACAACAAATTAATGCATGATATGTTGATGAAACTTAATTTAAAATAGTAAAAACTTCAATATACTTCATAATACAGGAAAAATAAGGAAATGAAAGAAAATCCCCACAAGCGATCTCCTCGAGCTTCCTAAGCTGCATCTCGGTCCTTCAACACAATAATCCACCTAGGTTTTGTAAATATAAGGTATAATTGGGTACCAAGGGTACCTGAACAGGTTATGCGATGAAATCTTAGTATCCTGGCACCCACTAGTGTCTAGAAAAAACAATTTGGTGAATAATAATTAAATATTGTTCATGTACAGTGAATTAATAACAAAATTTAATAAATAAACATCAACCCATTTAGGTTTCTAAGGGACACATGACATCGATACTAGCATTGTATCTTTTCCAAAATAAGATTCTGATTATTTCAATTATGTGTATATATATAAATAGTGTTCGTAGTTTTATAAATACAAAATATAGGTAATATGGTAAATAGTTTTACTTTTATTCAATAATAATTTATTTAATAGAATATACTCCCAGGTTCCCATGTACACTCGTATCTCAATACCAGCCTGGGCTCATTCTAGAGTTTGAACCATTTCTCATATTAAATTCGAAATAATTATATAAAATTGTCTTTCATTATCATTTAATTAAATTCATATATGACCAATTGGAACCATTGTCCAATGTCAATAAATGGGTGTATAACGCCATTTCTAGTGCCTCATGAGTGTTTAGAGAATCATCCTCTATCTCACAACTTTTTTATAAATCATATATATATTTTCAGTGTATACCATCATTTCTAGAACCATGTGAGTATGCGGATCTTCAGTCCCTATCTCACAACCCATTTATCAATCATACATATATATATATCATTGTGGTAGAACGTCATATCTGGCACCCCATGAGTATTTAGAGCATCAATTACAGTCTCACAACCTTTTTATCAATCATGTTGGGTTCAAGTTGGATGGAGAAAGAAGTAAGAAGAGTTTTCTATTACAGATTGTTGTCTTCTGTTGTCAAAGAGGATAAATCAATTCATTTTTTAAAGTACTTGAAAACCACACGATGCTTTGCTGAATTTTATTTCAAAAATATCTCAAGTTAAGAGAACTTTTGATGCAAGCCTTTTGAAGGAAAGGGGGTTTAAAGGAGTGGCCATTCATATTCAGTTTTTATTGGAAGGAAATATGCTTGTGGAATATAGGGAAGGTTTAGTACTTTCCATTTTAAATATGAAAATTATAAAGGTGTTCGATCAAAGACTATATATCATGGAAGATATGGTTCATGATGAAAGTGTTTTTTTGTTTAATAATCCAGATGATATTGCAGAAGAATTGGTGTTCTTGCGGAAACAGATTTTAAGGTGGCGTTGTTTCCCTGTGTTTGCCAAATTTTTGGGGTTGAAAATCGGGAGATGGAGAAATGTGATTTTGGTAAATAAGGATACATGAAAGTTTGAAGATCGCTTGGTATGTTGTGTAAAAGTGAAGTTCCACGATCTGAATATCAAAATATGACAAAGGATAGGCTTGTGTGAAAGATTGGTTTTTTGTGCGTAAGATTGAAGGGTGTTTGGAATTTTGTGTGCAAGGCATTATTTGAAGAAAAAAAATTGAAAAATGGAAAAGGAAGGAAGTGCGTAAAATATTCAAGAAGTGCGTGAAAGATATGTTGGGTGTAAAAGAGGCTTTCACATCCAATGCGACATCAAATGGGGTTTTGTGCAACATGTTGTGTTCATGTACGAAAAATTGGGGGGTTTTGCACGTGGGGTTCAATGAGTTCTATAAATAAGAGGTGACACCCTGACATTTCAAAGTCTCGACACATAGATAAATACCAAGCACTGAGGTGTGAAATAATTTTATGTAAAGGGTAGTGCGTGAATGAAATAGAGTTTCCTGCAAGAAGGAGAAGTCCCACACAAAAAGAGGGTTATGTGCATGATTGTAGTTGTGCGCAAGCGTTTTTTCATGAAAAAAGTTCAATCTTGCATGTGTGGCATAAAATTTGCATGAAAGACACTAAAAAGGTGCGCTAAAGATTTGGGGTCTTTGTACGTATTCTGTTGTGTGTAAGATAGTTCTTTTCGGCGTCTAGGTAAGAAATTGAAGATTTGTACTTCCAAGAATACCCATGTTCAATTGTAAGGAATCACTAAAATATTGTAATTCCCTATTTGTTCTAAGAGGGTGCACACACACACTTGCAGATTGTTTTCCTAGTGCTACATGAGTGTTAGGGTATATCATACTCATTGTATTCCACATCAAAATATTTTTTTTCTAGTGGATTTTGTGGTACATGATTGTTTTCATACCCTGCCATGGTCATAGATACTCTTGTTGAGTAGTGAAACTTATTAATCTTGTGTTCCTATGGTTGTGTGTTTCTAGTAAGGACAAAAATAATTAACAGTAGGTGAAGGTTTTTTCAATAATATGGAAACATAAAAAGAAAAAATATCACTGATTCACCCCCTCTTCCTCTCAGTGATACTTAGATCCTGAATAGGAACTTCAAATTATACATATATATATATCATCTGTGTATAATATCATATATAGAACCCTCTTATAAATTAGAGCATTATTACTTGTTTTACAACCCGTTTATCAATCATATATATATATATATATATATATATATCATGGGTGTAGAATGTCATGTCTAGTAGCCCATGAGTTTTTGGAGCATCATTCCCTGTCTCACAAAATGTTATTCAATCATATATATTTATATATAAAAAATACCACAAGTTTTAACATAAAGAAAATTCTCATGGATTCTCACTTCACATTACAAAGTCATGGCCACATATTTAGTTCAAATCATGATTCAAGGCCTCTCATGCATATCACATGCCATTTCTAATTTTCTTTAAACATTTCAATTGACATAATGTATAACAACCCTTATTTTTATTACACACTTAAACCTAATTTATTACATAAAATCTTCACTTGATACAACATAGAATATTGAGAGGTATAGTGTATTTGGGGATTAGGAACATCAAATAATAGCTTATAATAGAGAACACACAATATCTTCATTGAAAACTTCCTTTACATGACCACTACATTCCCTCGTACTTATCATTGCATGGGATAACCTGAGGACATGCATAAAAAAAGGGTGAGCTATAAAGACTAGTTAGGGAATAAACATGAATAACATCAGGAATACAATACATGTTAGACAATAGGCATATCAATGGAGAACAAGACAAAACTGAACATAATGTCATGATAAAGAATGAAAATCATCACATGGAAATGTGGCAACAACACTTAACATGGAATTTTCATGAGCCAAGGCTCATTTCACATGGAGAATCAGTAAACAATCATTTCACATGAAGCACAAGTAAAACCTTTATGCACTTGAATTAGCATGAGTAAACACCCACTGCACATGACATATCATGATACTATACTTTACCCAATGCATTTGAGCTCTATCATGGCACACCCTTCTTAAAATTTTCATTTCATTCATAAGCGTGCCACATGGATAATGGAATCAATAAACAACATAATTTATTACATCATTAAGTAATTTGGAATAAATAAAAGAAAGTACCATTACGTATGTATATGTTTATAAAGGTGAATACCCTTGATAGAGACATGGGTATGGTATTCACGACATAATGATCTTGGCTTCGAAAAATGCGGTGCAATTTCGACAACATAACAACGTGACATTAAAATTCATGAAAATGGTTGATGAGATAGAAAATGTTGTCTCATCAAATATACATGAAATGGACAGTAAGGGTTCACATAGGTACATGTCCCAACAAACATAATTGAATTTAGATGCATAATACAAAAGAATTACTTGGATGTAAAAGAGGAGAGAGAAATCCCTTAAGGAATCTCGGCATGGTAACGGGTGTGCATGGGAGGAATTAATGAGAGAGAAAGAGATATAATATCATCCAAACATAAATAGGATAGTATGGGGGATGTTAGAAATCATACCCCAAAATTTTTAATTAAAAAAGGGCATAACAACATAAAGAAAATTGGACAAAAATGAGAAGGGAATAAATCCCTTACTTGAAAGTGTGATCCAAAAGGAAAGGGAGAGGTTTGAGAGAGGAGTCATGGGAGCTTGGGGCACATTGGGAGGATTCTAGAGAAAGGATTTCAGGGTCTGGTTGAACTCCAATGGCTTTGAGTGAATAGGAAGTGGGAGCTTGGGTGGGTTTATATTGGAAAGGATAAGGAATTATTTATAATTTAGGTTTGGAACTCCTCACATTAAACTAATCAAAACCACAGACCATCCCATGGGTTTTCCCATGTTTTTTGAAAAAGGGGAGTGGAAAAAAATATTTTATAAGGCCAATGGCCGATCTTCTAAAAATAATAGGGTTGCTTATGTGGAGGTGAGTCACAGTATCAAGGAAAAAAATTTAAAACGACAAAATATTTTATAATCCTTCAAGGGTCTACTAAAGCTTTGTAAAATAAATCAAAAAACCCAAAATCAGATAATTTTAATGTTAAAGCATATATTGGCCTAACATAATGTTTATATTATTTTCTTACATCACTATTGTGTCATTTTGATGTCATAAAACTCATTATATATTTAAATGGTTTTTAATTTTTACCCAAAAATTTGACAGTCTCAGAAAATTATGAAAAATTCACTATTAGATAATTTTGAAGTCCTGATTCCAAAATTAATATTCATTTTATCTAAATAATTTTACAAATATGTGAATTTTTACTTTTAAAATAAAAACTGACATTTACCGAAAATTCATGGGTTTTGACAAAAACAGCTTTCAAAGCTTAATAAAAATTACAATTGCATTCATAAAATTATATGATCATTTATATTTTCTACAAATTAATTTAATTATAATAATATTTTATTAAAATATTATTTAATTCAGAAATCCATTAATTCAAAAAAATGGTTTCTTAGTTGAATATTAACGAAAAATCCTATTTGTGCTTTAAAAACTATTTACAAAGTAACAATAATAAAATGAAGGCACATTCATTATAAAAAATATATAAATAGTCATAGTGATAGGGTCTTGTAACATAAACCCTTATAACACCCGTATAAGATTGAAAGGGAAGGTGTGTGATGGTGATAGACTCCTGGGGTGGCTCGGATAACATTGCTCGGGTGGTAATCTCTATTAACTTCCACATCTCCCGTAGTTGGTTCCGCTCAAGATTAACATGTTCAAGATCAGCTTGGGATTGATCAAGAGCGAAGCCCAATGATGCCACCTCCTTTCCAAGCTCCGACAAATGGGCTTCGTATGGGGAAAGTCTGCGGGATGAGGCCATCACACCCGTTGTCTGAGTAAATTGGATTTGTTAAATACCTATATTTATACTAATCATGTGATCACTATTCAACAACTATATTCACAACGGTCACAATTTATAGAGGTATTTTAAAATCTAGAAACATAAAAACAATTAAGTTCACATTTTATATAACCATAATAAGACATTTAATTAGATAAAGAGTAATTTTTATTAATAAAAGTTTGGTTCGTTACTATCTTCCCCCATTAAGAAATTTCACCCTCAAAATTTCCTTTTCCCACTATAGAAAAAATGTGGGTAACTCTAATTCATCACTTACTCTAATTCCCACGTCACTTCTTCAAACATGTGGTTTCACCACAACACCTTGATGAGGGGAATTGTCTTATTTCGTAGAAATTTTTCTCTACAATATAATATCTTCACCAGTTTCTTATCGTAAGAAAGATCATCCTCTAGCTGTACTACCTTTGAAGAGAGTACATGTGAAGGGTCTGTTATGTACTTCCTTAAGAGTGATACAAGAAAGACATCATGTACTTTGGCCATGGGAGGTGTAAGTTCTAGTCGATAGGCCACAGCCCCAGCACGATCAAGAATCTCGAAGGGGCCGATGTACCTAGGACTTAACATCCCTTTATTTCAAAACCTCATGACCTTATTCCATGGAGATATGTGTAGAAATACCATGTCTCCAACTTTAAACTCAACGTATCATCGACGGTTATCTGCATAACTCTTCTGTCAACTTTGGGCTTCCTTGATTTTTTGCTTAATGGTTTTCACCTTCTCCACCATTTCTTTGACCATTTATAGTCCTGGAATCTTACGTTCACTGACTTCATCCCAACATGCTGGTGTTCTGCACCTCTTCCCATATAGGTCTTCATAAGTTACTATTGGGATGCTTGAGTTGATGCTGTTATTGTAGGAGAATTCAGCCAATGGAATATGTTGGTCCCACCCTCCTTTGAAGTCCATAGAACATGATCTTAATATATCCTCTAATGTCTAAATAGTTTTCTTAGATTGGCCATAATTTTGAGGATGATAGGCCATATTGAATTTTAGTTCAGTATCCATATCATGGCGAAGACTCTTCCAAAACTAAGAGGTGAATTTTGGATCTCGATTGGATACAATAGATAGTGGTACTCCATGCATATTTACCGCTTCACTGATATAAATCTATTCCAGTTGATCCAATGAGACATCCTCACTAATTACATTGAAGTTTGTAGACTTTGTAAGATGATCCACAACAACCTAGATTTCATTATTTCCTTTGGATGTCTTTGGATGTCTGGTGAAAAAGTCCATGGTGATGTCCTCCCATTTCTATGCTGGTATGGGAAATGGTTGCATCATCCCTTTAGACTTCTACCTCTCTTCCTTGACTTGCTCACACACCAGGCACTTTGATGTATACTCAGTGATCTCCTTCTTTATATTATCCCACAAATAATTCTCTCAGAGATCTTGATACAACTTTGTGTTTCCTGGGTGAATAGAGAAATTTAAACTATGCGCATCATCCAAATGTTCCTTATTTAACTCTGGACAAGATGAAACACATAGTATTTTTCCAAATCTCACAATTCCTTCTTCATTAAAATTGAACTCTAAGGATTTCCCTTTTCAGATAGCTTCCACTTTCTTCTAAATTCACACATCATCCTTTTGAGCATCCTTTAACCTTTCCAAAAGAGACGGTTGAGAAATAATTTGTGAAAGGATTGATGATGTTCCCTTCTTTATGATTCCCAGTTCCATATTCATCAAGTCTAAGAAGATTGGATCCTTCTCAATTATCATCAATGATAGAATCGTCAGGTCCCTTCTACTTGGAGCATCTGCCACCTTGTTCGCTTACCCAGGGTGACAATGGAATGAGCAGTCATAGTCTTTGATCAGCTCTAACCATATTCATTGGTGCATGTTCAACTCTTTCTCTGTGAATATATACTTGAGGATTTTGGGTTCCATATATATTTCACACTTCTCCCCAAAGAAATACTGCTCCCAAATTTTTAAATCAAAGATCACCACAACCAACTCCAAATTATGTGTTGGATAATTTTTCTCATGAACATTCAATTGCCTTGAAGCATAGTCAATGACTGTCATTTTTTATCCACACACAGCCCAGTCCCTTCTTTGAAGCATCAGTGAATACCACAAAAAGTTCTCTACTTGTGTGTAAAGTTAGAACATGCATAGTGATAAGACTCTTTTTTAACTCCTTGAATCTTTTTTTCGCATTCATAATTCCAAGAAAACTTACTCCCTTCTGAGTTAGCTTGGTAAGAGGGTTGGAAAAACATGAGAAATTTCACACAAATCGTCGGTAATATCTAGCAAACCCCAAGAAGCTATGGATATCCATGTTCATCCTTCAATTGTATCTATTTTAGAGGGATCCATAGATATTCCAATTCTTGTGATGATATGGCCTAATAATGAGTCCTCATTCAACCAGAACTCACACTTGTTATACTTTTCATAGATATTCCCCTTCCACACGGTCTCTAGTATAGTTCTTAGATGCTCCTCATGAAGCTCCATTTTTTAGAGTCTATCATAATATCATCTATAAAGACTAACACAAATTTTTCATGGTAATACCTAAAGACTCTATTCATCAAGTCCATGAAGATTTCTGGAGCATTAGTGAGTCATAAAGGAATTACTATGATTCATAGTGAATTTATCTTATAAAAAAAGTAGTCTTGGGGATATCTTCCTTCATCACCCTTACTTGGTAATATCCTGACCGCAAATCCACTTTGGAGAAGTATTGTGCTCCATGAAGCTGATCAAACAAGTCATCGATTTATGGGAGATGATACATGTTCTTTATCGTGATTTTTTTCAGCTCGTGATAATTGATGCAAAGGCGCATTGACCCAAATTTCTTTATGACGAAGAGGACTGGTGCACCCCATGGTGAAGCACTTGGGTGTATAAACCCTTTATCCAGACTCTCCTGTAGTTGTTTCTTCAGCTCATCAAGCTCCACAACAGCCATTCTATATGGAGTCTTGGATATTGACAATTCCCCACATATAAGTTGAATTGAAATTTCAACATCTCTTATAGGAGGAAGACTTGGAAATTCCTCAAGAAACACTTTAGTGAATTCTCTCCCAATAGGCATGTCTTCAAGGATGGTTTCCTCCTTAGACTCAATCATCTGAGCCAAATATGCATGCTCATAGGGTAGTAATATCCATGCTTGAAATGATGGAGCTAAAGAAGATTCATCTTCCTCCTTGCACTTGAATAGAATCGGGGGTTGATTCTCCACATGGAGAGTGATTTCTCTCTCATAAAAATTTATGATGGATCGATATAAGGAAATCCAATCCATGCTAGGAATTGCATCAAATTCCACCAGGGGGAGTATGAAGAGGTTCACCGGGAAATTAAATCCATAGATTATGATTGGAGAGGAGTTATATTCATTGGATGCAATGATTTCCCCATTTTTCGTACTCACTAACATCTTTACTTCCATGATTTTTGGTGGTGCTGGGATTGTTCTACAAAACTTTTGGGATATAAAAGAATTTGTAGAAGCATGAATGATAACCCTACCTATAAATTTTTTATTCTGGTTCAACCCATTTACTCTATCCATAATAAACATAAGGAAGATGAATATTAAACACATAAAGGGGAATACAAGGACAAAAATGGATGAATTATCAATGAATTTTATTTCCTTAACTTAGGAATATATAGGCTTAAATCTATGATTTTCATTATCTAAATTATAACATATTTTCTTAGGGGCATTTTTTTACTTCCCTTAATAAGGGTTCATACTAAGCTTGTGAATTTACCAAAGCATATCCCATGGGAGTGTCGTAACCAAGAGTGCATGAAGGCCTGTTGTCGTGCACCAGTTCCTGTTCGAGTCTAGCTCGAAGCGGTGTTTTTGAGTTTTACCCATTGGATACCTCTGTTCCAAAGCCGCCTCTACTTTCTTGTATCCAGACAATGACATATTTGTTTGATAAACCAATTACTCAATACTACCCAATACTTAGGGATGTTTTTATTATACTTATTCTTGTATCTGAGTCTTCACTAGGGTTTTGTAATCATAATCCCAAAAATAACTAAACCTATCCTCTCATACCAACTATAACAACCCTTATTTTTATTACACACTTAAACCTGATTTATTACATAAAATATTCACTTGATACAACATAGAAGATAGAGAGGTATAGTGTATTTGGGGATTAGGAACATAACATCATAGCTTAGAATAGAAAACACACAACATCTTCATTGAAAACTTCCTTTACATGACCACTTCATTCCCTCGTAGTTAGCATTGCATGGGATAACCTGAGGACTTGCATAAGAAAAGGGTGAGATATAAATCCTAGTTAGGGAATAAACATGGAATAACATGAGGAATACAATACATGTTAGACAATATGCATATCAATGGAGCACAAGAGAAACCTGAACATAAAGGCATGATAAAGCATGATAATCATAACATGGAAATGTGGCAACAACACTTAACATGGAATTAGCATGAGCCTGGGATTATTTCACATGGAGCATGAGTAAACCCTCATTGCACATGAATCAGGAGTAAAAAATTATTTCACTTGAATTATCATGGGTCAACACCCATTTCACATGACGCATCATGATAATATAATTTACCCAATTCATTGGAGCGCTATTAGGGGCGCACCCTTCTTAAACATTTTATTTAATGTATAAGTGTGCCACATGGATCATGGAATCAATCAAAATCATTCGTTATACCATGATTAAGTAGTGTTGAATAAATACATGAAAGTACCATTCAATATGTATTTGTGTATAAAGGTGAATACCCTTGATAGAGACATGGGTATGATATTCAATACAGAATGATCTTGTCTTGGAAAAATGCAGTGCAATTTCAGAAGCATAACGACGTGACATAAGGATTCATGGAAATGGTTAATGAGAGAGAAAAGGGTGTCTCATCATATATACTTGAATGGACTGTAAGGGGGTCATATTGATACATGTCCCAACAAACATAATGGAATTTAGATTCATAATACAAAAGAATTTGTTGGATGTAAAAGAGGAGAGAGAAATCCCTCAAGGAATTTTGGAATGGTAAAAGGTGTACATGGGAGGCATTAATGAGATATAAATGGATATCCCCTCATCCAAACATAAATAGGAAAGTATGGGGGAGGTTAGAAATCATACCCCAACATTTTTTGTTGAAAAAAGGGCATAACAACATATAGAAAATTGGACAAAAATGAGAAAGGAAGAAATCCATTACTTGGAAGTGTGATCCTAAAGGCTTGGGAGAGTTTTGAGAGATGATTCTTGGGAGTTAAAGGCACCTTGGGTGGATTCTAGAGAGGGGATTTCAGGGTTGGGTTTAAATCAAAAGGCTTTGAGTGAAGAGGAAGTGGGGGCTTGGGTTGGTATATATAGGAAATGAGAGGGAATTCTTTATTATTTTGGGTTGGGGAACCTCACATCAAACTAATCAAAACCACAAACCATCCCATGGGTTTTTCCAATGGTTTAATATTTTAAAATTAAAATGGCCTAACATCTTAAAATAATAGAGTTTCTTATGTGGAGGGGAGTCACACTCTCAAGGAAAACAATTTGAAAAGACAAACTGTTTTATAAGCATTGATGGGTCCAATAAATATTTGTAAAATAAATCAAAAAACCCAAAATCAAATTATTTTAATGGTAAAACATATATTGGACGAAAATAATATTTATATTATTTTATTACTTCACTATTAGGTTATTATGATGTCATAAAACACATTATATATTTAAACGGTATTTAATTTTTACCCAAAAATTCGACTGTCTCAGAAAATTAAGAAAAATTCACCATTTGATAATTTTGATGCCCTGATTCCAAAAATAATATTCAATTAATCTAAATAATTTTATAAATATTTGAATTTTTACTTTTAAAGTAAAAACCGACATTTACTGAAAATGCATGGGTTTTGACAAAAGCATCTTTCAAACCATAATAAAAATTACAATTGGATTCATAAAATTATATGATAATATATATTAAAAAAATTAATTTAATTATAATATTAATTTATTAAAATATAATTTAATTTAAAAATCCATTAATTCAGAAAAATAGATTTCTTAGTTGAATATTAACTAAAAATGCTATTTGTTCTTTAAAAACTATTTACAAAGTAACAATATAAAAATGAATGCACATTATTTATAAAAAAAATAATGTACATAGTCATAGTGATAGGGTATTGGTACATAACCCCTTATAACACCCACATAAGATCGAAAGGTAAGGTGTGTGATGGAGACAGACTCCTGGGGTGGCTTGGGTAACATCACTTGGGTGGTAATCTCTTTTAACTTCCGCTTTTCCGATAGTCGATTCTGTTCAAGCTTAACATGTTCAAGATCAGCATGGGCTTGATCAAGAGTGAATCCCAATGATGCCAATGCCTTCTTAAGCTATGAAAAATGGGCTTCGTACGGGGAAAGTCTACTGGATGAGGCCATCTCTTCCTTTATCTGAGTAAATTGGATTTGGTAAAGCCCTATATTTATACAAATCATGTGATCACTATTCAATAACTATATTATAAATAGTCACAATTCATAACAGTATTTTAAAATCTAGAATCTTAAAACCAATGAAGTTCACATTTTATATAACCATAATAATACATTTAATTAGATCAAGAGGAATTTTCATTAATAAAAATTTGGTTTGTTACATAATGTGATTTAAGATCATAAATAAAATGTGTGTACTAAACCATCCTAGATGTGTCAAGTTCACTAAATTAATTTCAACTATCATAATATATTCTTATTAAATTAACCAAATGTTTAGTCATACCATCTTAATATGTTCCCATTCAATTTTAACCATTTCATCTAAACAGTTTAACAAAACAACCAATATGAATATAACCACAAATATAAACCATTCCATTCAATATGATTATACCCCCTCATGTTTACATTTCATAGTTAAATATATCCCATGAGTTTAGCCACTTTTTTACCCATTTTACATTCAAGGAATATAATGAGTATACCCACTCATTATCCATCACTTATATTAAAATGAATTCAACTCTTATAATGGATTTACCCATTCATTGGTCCTCATTCACAACCCATGAAACTGAAGAGTATACCAAATTGTTGTTGCAGTTTTCATTCATTTTTTATCATTTAGGTATACCCTCCCATTTATTTCCACTCACTCTTATTCATTTTACAGGGGTTTACCAATGCATTAATCCAATTCCAGATCATTATAACCATTTAATTCAAGTGTGTCATCATGAAAAAGAGGTGGTACGACTCATATCTAACCAAACCATATTATTTTAACTAATGAAGATTCCTCTAACTAGACAAACAAAATAAAAACAAAAATCATCATGCTAATAAAATAAAATAGTCTACTCACTACCTTTTTATCTTGAATGTAACACACCTCTGATGGAGGGGTTTTATTACAAAACATTATTTTTTACACTACCAAATAATTTTTCCCAAATAATAATTTCATTACAAAATTCATGTTCAATTTATCAACGGAATTAAATAAAAAAATACTGCCTTTTTTTAATTAATGGCAATGTTGAGGACCCTACCTCAAAGAATGGTTGAGACAATGATTTCTAACTCAAATAGCCACTCGATCGCAGGCACGCAGTTCCATATATATATATATATATATATATATATATATATATATCCTTAAACCAATGAAAGTGTTCCCCATGCCATAGGGGAACACGCAAATAGAATATATATATATATATATATATATATACTTGGGAATATGTGTGCGCACCTTTGAAACTGATCGAAACTACTGACAACAATCCCTCAGGTCTCATAAATACCACTAAACCCAAAATAGTGGGTGAAAGGAAAATCATGGGTAAAATTACTTTCAACAAATCACTGTCAGTAGACCGAATCGACCCGAAGCGCCTCACCTTCAATGGAAATTTCTAGAACATGGACCAATAGGTTAGGAGACACGTTCTTCACTACCCAAAATCAAAAGAAAACTGAAATCAGATGAAATCCTAAGATAGGGTTACAGCCAAAACTAGTGGGGGGAAAGGGGAACCTAAAATAACTGAAGTGAAGGTGGAGATACATAGATAAGGATTTACCTCATCGAATGAGACTATATTCATAAAAGAACTAGAGGAATCTGTTGGAAAACAGTGAGGCTTCAAGGGGGTGCATCACGTGCTGACTGGGGGGAGGGGGAGCTGTAAGTGATTCTTTAATGTGGGGGAGAGGCATGACCTTGAGGGAGAAATATAACCTTTATGTTTTTTTATTTATTTCACAAACATAAAATAAAACTTATAATAATAATAATAATAATAATAATAATAATAATATTACTATTATTATTAAAAAAAATATTTATTAATATTATTTTCCATTCACCCTTCATTTAATTTATTTCCATTTTAGGTTTAATACAATTAATTTGATTCAATTTCAATAATATACACATCAAAAATTCAACTCTCTAAAAAAAAATATGTTCAAATGCTCAGTTTTGAAATAGATTTTACTGTAATTTCCAAAAAAAATAAAAAACCTCGGGGAAAACCACCCGATCTAAAACACAGGATTCTAAAATCAATTTTTATTCCAATATTTTTTTGTACTATGAGAAAAATGTATATGATTGACTCAAATTGAAAGTATCAAGTCTTTATTCTGAAGAGAAAAAAATCAACTCTTACTAATAATAAGAATTATTATTAATTATTGAAGTCTTTACATTTATTTTAACACCATTCCCAATTCTTCTATATCAATTTTTTTTGTTATGGGTTAGAGTATAAAATTTCAAATGTTAATTTTAATATATATAGATTTTAACCATTTTCCTATATTTTTTTTATTTTAATTTGTTTTATTTATTTTGTGTGAAACATTCTTTTTCCCATTTTGACATTGCAAATATTAATACTTTCTAGTTTTTTTTGTCTCTTTACCCATAGTTCCTTGGAAATTTCCTTTATTCATTTAAGATTATAAATATGGGGAATTTATTTATTTTCTACATATAATTTTATAGATAACATGTTTTATTCATTCTGTACTCATGGGTATTAGATCAATTGGATTGTAAAATTAATTTACATTCATTATTTGTAATTTTTTTAACATTATACATTGTGAAATTTGATTATTTTTTTATTCTATTCTAACTCTTGTTAAATAATTATTCCATATGATACATTGATACACCCCTGATGATAATGATTTCACTAATCCATCACAAATATTGTTCAATTGTCTTTAATTTAGATACTTTATAACATTCTATCTACATAGATTTATTAAAGATTCAAGAACATTTTATTTTCTAGTATATGATTCTAGTTTTTATTTCATATCTTGATCTTTTAGGGAATATACACACTTAATTGTGATATATTTTACATAGAATATGTTTAATATTCATTCTCAATATCTTTAGAAAATGATGATAGTATTATAAAATTAAAAAAAATCCATGGTGTGGTGAATTACAATGAGAAACGGTTTATTATATGTAAAAAGTGACAAGATGAAAATAAACATGTCATGATTTTCATGGTAGTTCATGCATTTTGAGATAACACATGATGAATAATACTTATACTTTAAGATTTCATGTAATAGTTTATGGGATTTTAAAAAACATTGATATAATAAAAAACAATATCTCTTGAGTAGATGAATTATTACAAAATATTTATAACATTTATCATAATAGAATATTTATGAAAAATATTTTATTATGATTCTTGTCATAAGGAAAAAAATATTTGGAACAATAAGCATTATGATGGATATTTAAATGAACATCCTTAGATATTATAAAAGGAAAAACAAGAACATGAAGAAGGATAAATAATTTTGTGTTACACATTAGGTATGTCATTATAAATTATAGCATTAATTCTCATATTCCTCATATAATAATGGTTATATGTAATATACAGTCCAGGGTGACTTGAAAAATCACCTAGACCATTCCACCATAGGGCCCAAAGAATATTCTGGATCACCACAAGTTGGTGACAAGCACTAGGGAATCAAACATTACCATTTGGGAATAGTTTCACCCTCAAAATCACATAAAAAACAATATATATTACACCCTATAATCCAAATTTAAATTTCCATAACATGGAAATCCATGCACATCAATAAGTATTTCCAAAAAAATTTGAAAAAGCTAAAAAAATATAGTGTAATAGAAATAAAAATTATCCAAACCTAACATTAGAAACCAATATTAAATTGAGTTACAACACCCCATATACATAATAATAGAATGAATTCAACGCTGACATGGTCAACACATAAACATCCCAAAAATAATCCAACACTAGAGGATCACAACTATTCACCACATGAGACATATCCATGTGACCTCTACTCACCACCAACCATTAAACCAAGAAGGATGATGAATGAATCAATAATCACCACCATTATATGTGACACATTTCCCTTTACCTATGTCAGACATGACTATGTCTTTATACACACAAAAGATATATGCAGGGTGTGAGGGAATGCCTAGTAGGATACCATCATCAATCTACATAATACCATTCATATAAAAAAATATTAGTACTATATTAAAAATAAAAAATAAAAATTAATGTTTTAGTAAACTTATAATTTTCATTATTTTATAAATAATGGAGTTAAAAATAATTTAATATACCTTTTAGTTTATGAAAATAATCCAATCTTAAAAGAAAATCATGAACATGAATAATAAAGATCCCCAAAAATAATAATATAAGATAAGTATTATCAATAATATAAACAAGGAAAAGTACAAATTGTTCTCAATATAAGGAGAGTAAAATCTCAACAATACACCATGTTGGATCTAACCATAAGGGAATGTGAATAAAATAAATGAGTAATCATGGACCTCATTTGTGTAACATTAGGTTGGCCTATGTGTAACCTGATATAAAACAAAACCTAGTTGGGCCTCCTAGCCTCTCCAAGTGACATGCCCATAGCTAGTGAAATAATCTCAACTAGGGGCCCTATATAGTTTTTTAATATCAACTACTGTAGCACTAATCCAAAATCCATAAATATGTACCCAATGACTCAATGTGAAACTTCTCAATAATAAACTTCTATAACAATATAAAGAACATATAATCACCAAAATAACATATAAAATATTATAAAAGAAAATTCTCAAGAAAATATAAAATATATACATCAAAATACCACATAATCAATGCGATTTTATGTGAAACAAATGTATAAAATAATATAATTAATAACCTATATTTGAAACCCCTTGGGTTTTGTTGGATTTTTTGACAATAGGAGAGAACATAACCCAATTTTATTTTTGTAATATATGGGGACATTTTTGGATACCACTAAGTGAGTTTGAATTTTTGACAAGATGGTTCAGGCATTGTTTTATGTAACTGAATAAGGGAGATTTATTTCATCTATATGTTTGATTTGTTGAAAAATAGATGTGGAGGATGAAGGGTTGTATTGAAGCTTAAAATAGAGTTATAATGTTCATATGAGTAAAGTATTCCATGGGAAAACCCTTTGAAAATTTCATGGAATGTTTCATTATGGCTAGAAGCTATGATAAAGAGATCTATAAGTATTTCAATCCAGATAAAAAAGTGAAAATAAATTTCAGAAATTTGGCCAAGTACCCATGTAGGAAAATCCCCATGTAAAGGAATTTATATACACATAGAGAAATTTGGATATAAGATGGTGTTTATATAAAAAGGTGTAATTTAAGAAAATGTTATTTAAGAGAATATAGATGTGTAAAGGAGTTCACATATCCATATCTGATGATGTAAGAGAACCCATCTATTTAACAGAATTAATATAAGTGAAGTTTGATAATGTTGTTTAATTTAGAAAATGACTGAAGAATTATGAAAATCTATTTACACAAGATAGTTCATCAATGTGAGATACTAGGTATATATTTTCAAATATTTTTTTTCTCAAAATGATTTTCAACATAAGTGAAGTTCTTGATATATGGTGTTTTTTAGTGATGTAGGTGATTTCTCTGTGTTATTTTATGGGAATGTCAGCTAGTGGTGAAATAGAAATCAATTTATGAGCTGATGAAAATATTTATAAAAATAGTTGATATTTAAATGGAATCCATGGCCAAGTAGATAAGAAAGAATGATTTTTTAGGTGAAGTGTAGTGAAATATCCAAGATGTAAGTTGGGATTTTCACACTACAAGTAGGGATTTCATACCAATGAAGGAAGATCCTGGAATATGGAAGATCGATATTATCTACACAATATGAAAAAAATAATGTTATATGGTGATGTGGATGTGAAGTTGATAAACTAATTATCAGTTTTTTAAGTAATTTTTTTTATATCCTGTGAAAGATGGAATGATTTTCAAAAGAAGTGGTGAGTCTAGTTCCTATAACTGGTATTAGATCCAAGGGTAGATTTGATCCTTAAGTAATGTGTTAAGGGGGAGATTATTTATCTTCATAGATGTACTGTATGACCTATGTTATTATGAAATGGAACTCCTAGCTCTAATACCTGTTATAGTAACCGTCCTAACCCCTTTCATTTTTTAAATTTATTGTAAGTCTTATCGGGTTTCAACTCATGAAAAATGTAAAATCACATCATGATTATATCTTTTATAGTATAATTAAAGATACCCTTAACCATAATACCAGATATATGAACTAGGCTAACTCCTTTAAAATATTACATTTTATACTTTGGAAGACTATACCCCATGGTTTTTTCTACAACTGTAACATCCTAATCTAGAGGCCACTCAACTAGTTCCCTAGACTGGTTCACCACATGGCCTAAAACATGCCACCTCATATTCTAGAGGCTATCGACTAGAAATAATGGTCTATGGATTTACCATGAGGAGATTATACCCCAATATTAGAGTTCATAATTATAATATAAATAAAATAGTATCATAAAAAATCCATAGCAATCATAGTACATTGGAAACTAAATAAATAAAACATGTTGAAATAAAATAGTAGAAACATATACTTGAAACTTAAAATGATTTCCCACTAGAAAAATAAAAAGTAAAAAAATAAAAAAACAAATATTTGAGGATCCACTACTAATTTTTTCCAGACTACATATCTACCTCCTAATTCTGATCTATCTTGCGCAATGACCAAAACTTTTCCCTTATCCAAACAATTACCTGTAACTGGTAAGCGTCTGCTCAGGTACTCAAGTGCAATGGTTTCCAGAGTATTGTGTAATTACGAAACATACTAGGGAACCGCCACTACATAACCATACATACCAAAAATTTAGTGATACATTAATGTGACATTATCCACTAAAATCAATAAATAAACTATAGTAAAAGACAAAAAAATAAATCTCTATTAATCCTCAGGTTCATGAACTCAATTAATCATACCTACTTCGACTAATATCGGGGTGTCTCTTAGTATGTCATGATTTCACGCCAACCATATTAATACTAAATAATAAGGAATCACCTAGTTATACCCATTAATTAATCTTAAATAGATAGGAATTAATCATGAATGGCTTAACATATGGATCCCATGAATACTAGGAACGTCTACAAACATCAGGTATAGTGAATGGTTCGTAGCTAATTCCCAGGCATCCAAGGAAATAACTGAATCAGAATTATCTCCATGTCAGCATGGTAAATAGTGAAATCTAAATTTTCCTAGGCATCGACATAGATAATATTTCTTCAGTGCATTCCATCTATATTGAAGTATCCCCTAGATCAGATGATAGATACATGAACCGGACTCACCCCTTTCATTCACAATTTTGTCTACTTTGGCATAAGAGGCCTCATGGTGTTTTCTTCAATAGGGGATCACTACCCACCAAATGGGTCACTACCCCTACTCTAATAAAGCCTCATGATGGTAGGATTATCCTCAAGACTTATAATAAATTTTTTAAACTACCCTATTCCCCATGTGGGACTTGGGATTTGAAATCACAGTTGACCTCATTAGTTGTGTGTGAGATCTAGAACCAAACAGTAGGGACATGAGTCCCCTATCTTGATCAATTGGGAAGGATGTTTTATTTAGGTACATCAAGAATACCCCCTTAAATTATTATCTAAGTATCTAAGAATCCTATATTTCTAATACCAAATACAATAACCAACTTTACCCCTTATAATTTTGATTTTTCGCACTTTTTCACACCAGACATCATGGGTTTGTCAACCAACATGGATCACTACCCACCGAGGGGCTTTCTTCCCCTTCTCTATAAAGGCATAATTATTGGAGTTAGTGTCCTAAATACTTCTAATCAATGACTAGAACTCCCCCATGTCCCATGTGGAACTTAGGTTTGGGTATCATGTGTGACCTAACTGGTCATGTGTGAGCCCCGCATCTAGGTATTAGGGATGTGCATCCTCATCCTTGATCACCTAAGGGTGGATTTTCATTTGTGAAAACAAAAAATCCATTTATCCTTAAAAAATAATTTGAAAACCCGTATAAAATAAATGAAAATTTTAAAAAATTTTGTCAGGATCCTTGTAAGAATAAAATTATATTTTGAAAAATAATAATTGATGTCCATGAAAGACCCTCACTCCATCCAACATAAATCTCAAAAATATATGGAATAATTATAAATCATTACTATATGAATTTTTTCCAATATAATGTTTCAAGAAAATATATTAAGAACTCAAGTAATACAAGTATTCTAATGAAGAGATCCATTATGTCGATACACCAATGTCAAATTTATTATAACCTTATTTCCATTTTTCAAAACCATAAGAAATGAGAAGGAGGTATACTCACAACACAAGGAATATAATATATTAAACTTAGAAACATAATCTATCCATATAATTATCCACATTGGACATCTAGGAAAAAAATCTTATGAAGGAATAATGAAAAACAAGAAGCCAAAATAATAGAGAAGGATATATCTATAAGAAATCATGAGTTTACCTTGAATATTTCATCTAGAACATAAAAGAGACCACTAAGGGGATTATAGGAAGAACCCATGGTTGGGAAACAATTAGGTTACACAAATGGGGTGAAATGGAGGAAATATGATTATAATTTGACATGAGAGGATGTGTATTTTCCCAAATTTATTAAAATTGGGAAATTTTCACAATTTGGCCACACCTTTTGGTAAACCATTCGCCAACCATGTACCCTAACCTTGCACACCAGACAAGGCCACACAATTACCTTAATGAGATTCAAAGTTTGGAGAACTGTGCACCTACAATGAAAATTGTGCTAGACAGAACCTCCCCCTTCAATATAGTTTGCTTTCATGATTAGATTAAATTGTGTCTTAACCATGAAAACAAACCTATTTTCCCCATTTTCATTTTTTAATACTCCAACACCAAAAAATCAAAAAATAAAGTAAATAAATTATTAATAGAATCAAAATAAATATGTACCAATGACCTGATTAGTGTTATAATTCTTCACTTCATTTCACATTATGAAACTATAATGTTTATAGATCTTACCATTAGAGAAAAATAGTGGTTATTGATCCATCATCAAGGCTTCATGATCCAATTTATTATGGATATATTTTTCATTCATTTATATCACATGAACCAAAAGAATCGATTTACCATGTATCACTATATCCCAGTGATCCATTACATGGATAGGATACTAAACCAAAGTGGTGTAAGGATCTAATTTTAAATCCTCTCAATAAAACATGTGTGGACTTCTAGGGTGATGTATATTTATCTAGGAAATATGAAATACATAGTAAATGGACGTTTTCTTAAATGGTAAGTCTATCCTTTAACATACTTTCTACAGATGCTCAATGATCTCAAATAGATCAACATAATGTGGTGCCAACTTTCCTTACTTTCCCATACTATAATTTCATAACCTAGTTGAAACTATATGAAACATCCAATCACCAACAAAGAATTAAAGCGGTCAATAATGATGATTAATATATTACTTTTGGTGACAATGAGTCATATTTGATCTTTCTGAATAAAAAAACCTTACTCAGCATTTCTTTAACAATTCTTGGACTCAATAAGGATCTCTCACCCAATTCTAACCAACAAAGAGGGGAAGACATGATCATCCAAAAATGACTTCAAATGGAGTAATTTTTATTGAGTCTTGCTAATTTTTATTATAACGGAATTCAACGAATGATAAATTTATCTCCCAAGAGATACCAAGATTGGGAAAAACATATTTGAGCATATCCTTTAGAATTTGGATATCCCAATCAGCCTAGAAGCTCATCTATGAATGGTTAGTCATTATAAAATTCATCTGTGAACCCACAACGTCTTAAAAACCACTCAGAAATAAGGACATAAAACATAGATCTTAATAATATAAAATAGGTCAATACACACCATGAAGCTTCATAACTTACTGAATATAGAGGTTTCCAAGACCTTTCACATTCATCAACTATCTAATGGGAAGAAAATGGGCTGAATTTATTAACCATTCAATAATTACCCAAATTTAATTATACCCACAAGGAGTCCAATGAACTTTGATATAAAAGTACATCGAGATCTTATCGCACTTATATACTATATAGGAAGAGGATACAAAAATAAATCAATATTATAGTGCTAGACTATTATTCTTTGATTAGATAGGCATTAATATAAAATGTTGGTAATTGAAATTTCCATCTCATTCCACCAATAATATATTTTCATATCATAAAAAATATTGGTAGCCTTGGGTGTACTGCTCATGTCTAAAGGTACTCACCTTTCATCACCAATTTTCATGTGGTGAATAGAATGATCATTCTCTTCCAAAAAAATGGAACTATTGGGAAATTAAGACCATTTACCTGAGGTCTCCCTTCCATTTATAATTTCTCTAAAATGTTGAATATCAAGATCCATTTCATACTTAATCAAAATCCAATCGCCATAGGATTGTTGGAATTTTACACTATTCTAGAATACCTAAAAAGTTTCCTCCTTCACATCCATATGAATCTCAATGAATAATATTATCAAATACCATTCATTATCTCATATATTCACTACCACGATTTTTTATTTCTTGCTCAAAACATCTACCACCACCTTCGTAATACTTGGGGTGTAAGATAAATCAAAATCAAAGGCTTTTAGGTTATCAATGTAGCTCATATTCTAAATATTCATAACCCTATAGAATAATATGTACTTTAATGATATATGATAAGTATAAATATTAATAATCTCCCTAAATAGATAATGGAACCAAGGATTATTTTGATTAATTAACACTACAAATTTAAGGGAATGGTTGAGGTAGTTAATCTCAAGATGGTGTAACTAGTGAGATCTATACAAAAAAAGAGTTCAAGATGCATCAAAATTCACCCAAAATCATATATGAGGCATCATAATAAACTCTTTAGCACAATACTAGCTTTGGAATAACCAGTACGGGAGATAGTGTTAAAATAAAAATTAAATCATGAAAGGATTTTTGGAACTTTTATTCCCAGACAATTTTTTACCCCATACAAGTTAAATATATCAAGTTAGATTCCAACCTAGAGAAGTCCTATAAAAACAGAAGTATTATCTAAAATTTCCCAAAAACCTCATACTCTTGAAAACATTTCTGGGTCTTTCCCAATACATCACCACTAGGATATTCTCAATATCCATATATATACCTTTCTCAAATACATCATTAACCAAAAAACTAATTTTTTGGATCTAAAAATAACACATGTTCAACATGAAATATGGGTAATTGTCATCCATGTTTTTCAACATAATTTAAATATATTCCTCAAGCGCTCCCATTATCTTTAAATAAATCAATATGAGATCCATGAGCAACACAAAAAAGGTGTTCAGGTTCATGTTAAAGATCTAGTTCATCAAATATAAGAAAAAAATAGGGTCATTACTAAGTCCATATAGAATAACTGTAATGACCCAAATATTTATAACATAAATTACCCATTTGAATTAGTAAATTACTTATTAATAATGGAAATTATAGAAAAAAATTAACTATTTATTATCATTATAAGTTATATCCTTTTATATTTAAATTATCATTAAGTATGATAACCCTTGATAGTATAGTTTTTATATAGTGATAATATGATATATATATATATATATATGTGTGTGTGTGTGTGTGGTTATGATAAAGCCAGCTGACTTAGATAAAGTAAGTGATGACTTTGACCAATAGGTTAATACCATATGATGTCCATTTATCAGAGCTTATAAAGGAGATATCGTTACTGAGATTTTCCCTTGACCAAGACCAATATGTGGTTTAAAAACTAAAGCATCATTAAAACCAATTATAAGAGAATTCCAAACTCATTGAGATAATGACAGAAACCATATTCACTATACCACCCTAAGAAAATCTCACCATCACACACCTTACCCTTTGGGAACTCCCTAGTGTTATAAATGGATATGAATCTAGACCCTCATAGTATTAATTTATGTAGTTTTTATAGACTAATTATTATATTTATCTTTTATATTTTCAATAAAATTATTAATGATTATTTTTAATAAAAATTATTTTTTGATATGACAATTTTTTTTAACTTTTAGAAAAATATATAGTTTCAACCAAGACACAACTTTAATTAATACAAGAATTTTTGAAATAAATTATATTTTAATAAATTATTATTACTAAATAATATTTATTAAATATAAATTATAATATAATTTTATGAAGTTAAATATTATTTTTATAAGTGTCATAAAATAGTTATTGTAAAGAATATTATTTTTCAATAAATTCAGTTTTTTGATTTAAAATTTTAAATTATAATATTTAGAGAATTATTCTAATAAAATAAATTTAATTTTTGATAATACACACATCGAAATTATCCAATGGTGAATTTTTCAAAATTTTCTAAAATATTTAAATTTTTGTGTGAAAATTTCATTTGGTGTAATTATATTGTATGTATTATGATATAATAAAATCCTATTAGTTATTTAAGAAATACTAAAAATAGTATATATGAATAAAATTGTGTTTCACTATTAAAATAATGGCTTTTTAGAATATTTTATTAATTATATAAACCATTAATGAATCGTCCAAAATTTATATTGTGTTTTAAGGTTTTAAAATCACTTCCTTATAAACATGAATCACTTCCACATCATCAAGGGTTTTATTTTTAGGAGTTTCATTACAAGAAATATAGAATAATTAAATTAACTCCTATTTGGTAAAAATCGGAGGAAAAACCACTAGGATGGATTGTGTATTGGATTATTCTGTCAATAGATTGAAAAAAATTAGTTTATAAATTAATAAAGAATTTTCCTCTATTTTTTATATAAAACCCCAACAAACCTCTCATTTCTCTTCACTAAAAAATATGATAATAAATTTACTCTACCTTTTCCTATATAAATTCCACCGAAGGATCCCCATGCTATTAAGAAGATTATCCCACGATTTTAGATGCACCCTCTCATGGTAAGATATACTCCCCTTATCATATTTATTAAAGAACCTTATTTATATTATAACTTTTATCTCCAATTTTTATTATTGGGATATGTTTTCACACATCCTCTTACTTTCATTGTTCCTTAAAAGTTATGATATTCCCCTTCCACTCTCACTAAATCCTTCCATGAATCCTTAAGTACCCCTTTTAGGCTGTTGAAATTATCCATCAATTTTCATACCAAATATGTATGTTATGAATACCCATACCAAATCCACTAAAAAGTATTCACCTAGACACACTTATACTTGATTTATTTGGGAATTCCATGTATGTAAAATTTTATCTTTAATGATTTGGTTAATAGTGTTGAAATATATCCTTATGTTATATGATATATGTGGCACACTTATGCAGGTGCATGATATAAAAGTGATGGGTGGGACCATAATTATATATCCCTCCATTTCATTGGGTAAAATTTATATCTCATGAGATAATATGTATGGTGAATGAGAGGATACCCTAAGAACACTATGTTATGATCGCTTTGTGTTTGTCCTTTTCTTATGTTTATGATGACTTTTTTATGTTGTTTCCACTTTCTCAGGCTTCCTTTATGTTATAATCTTATATAATGATTAGATGTTCAATTTTATGATTCTCACACTGTTTGTGTTACCATGATATACCATTTGTATCACACATATTACTTTCTTCCTGTTATTATTTGATTATTCCATTTCTAGGCATTTTAGATCACACCTTTCTTTTGTACATCCCTAGGTTATCTTGTGCATTTTTAAAGGATCTGGGAAATTTAATGTCATGTTATAAACTTTTAGTTCACATAATTGTTTTTTATTTCCTTTTTTATTATGTGTACTTAATTACCTGAAAATAATTTGCTTCACAATTATCTAGTTTTTCTAATGTGAAACTTTACAAAATAAATATTGAAATAAATTTTATTAAAGATATGGTTTGTCATCATTGGTATTAGAGTAAAGTACAATTATTTTGGGGTATTGAGATTCAAAAAATATAGTTAAAGACTTATGGATAAGAATAAACCTATAAAATTATCCAAATTTTTTTGTAAAGTATAGATTAAATGGTTTTCAAGAAAATAAGTCCATGTCTAGATACTAGAAGTGGATGTGTCTCTAGAACATTTATACCCAGGGGTAAAAACATAGAAAATGGAATATTGAGATGGATTCAATAATCACCTCGTACAAAACTTGGAGATACTTCTAAACACCTAGTTTGAAACTCCCTGGGGATAATTATTTGGTACATTTATAAGGTCATTAAGAACCATTTTTAAGGATAAAATATACCCATAAAAATTTATGTTAGGAAATAAATCATGGATAACATAGATTGAAACTCTGAAATTCCAAGGTTAAGGAATATATTAAAATTATGATTTATCTATTTAATTTTTATGGTTTCTTGTTTATGTGTTTAATAGTTTAAAATTTTTAATCAATAATTTTAACTTTATTTTTAGTCTGTAGAAGTTAATAGGAGGAACTGTGTTAACAAATAGTGTAATGTGTAAGGTATTGACTGACCAAAAGTGTATCCCAATACAATGGGAGAAAGAGTTAGTAACACCATGGAAATACTTTCCCAATTAATTATATTATTTAATATAAACATGAATCAAGGGGGAAACCCATATCCCACTAAGAATTGAATGTTGAAATAGATACCTTTATGCGACAAAGACCGGTGACTTTTAGTGGATACTATCATCCATTAGACATGAAAAAATTTATTAAATCCATTGAAAAAATATTCTCCATAATTAAATTCTCTAAAAATAGATGGTTTTAAAGGCTGTTTATCATATGGAGGTATAACATAATCAAGGGTATATTTTGATAAAAAATAAAAAGCCCAAGGAGGAGATCAAAGTGATTGAGTAGAAATAATTATGATTTTTTAAGATAAATATTTTCCTCACACTCTCTGACATAAAGTAGATAAGTATTTCCCTAGCCCTAAGAAAAAGGATAACGAATCTATTAGGGTGTTTGAGGTTAACTCAAAAAGTCTTGGGTGCCTCTAGGTTTTTCATTGACCCTGGATGTAAATTTGACCACTTATTTGGTGGGATAATGTTGAGCCTCTGAAATTTTATGGAAATTAAATACATTGATAGCTATGATAAAATTGTCATATGTTCCACAAAAATTGAAATGGATATCAATGAATCTCAAGGGTATCATGGGTTTAGAGATATTAGGTGTAAAATTGATGTTAATTATGGTGGGGAGATAGAAAACACTCATGAGGGAAAGCAAGTCCAACATCCCACTTGTCAAAATTGTGAGAATAATCATCCCAAAAATTTTATGGACAGGATAATTAAATACTTTAATTGGGGGAAATAAGGGTTCCTAGCTAGTGACTGCCGACAGGATAAACCCATAAATTTGATGGAAGAACGAAATACTCCTATTAAAACTCATACTATTCTATAATTTTTCAACTATAATGAACATGAGACTATTATAATAAATACATTAAGCCTAGGGTTGTCCATGATAACTAGTGACAACAACCTCTAGTGCATAGAGAGAAAGGGTGAGCTTATTCCATAACAACTACTAAGGTGGATCCTGGAAATGAATTTGTAAGAGATACACTTGTTATTAATTAAAGGATAAAGAATGTAATAATTGATTTTGGTTCTACACATTCCTTTATATCACAAAATTTTAGTATAACTATTCAAACATAATCATAAAAAATTGAT
Organism: Viscum album; assembly: GCA_963277665.1. NCBI lineage: Eukaryota > Viridiplantae > Streptophyta > Magnoliopsida > Santalales > Viscaceae > Viscum > Viscum album. Next base: position 59,509,295 of record OY728123.1, read on the forward strand.
GTGGATCTATCAGGATGGAAAATGGGGAAATTATTTCATACCAAGTATATAAATCCTCCCCTATAAATTTTTTTTTCTTTAATTTCCCAAAAACCTTGTGATACACCCTTAGAGATATTCAGTTCTGTTCTAGGCATGGATTGGATTTAATTATATAAATCCAACATAAATTACCGAGAAAAGGAAACCACCGACATTATTGATAATCACCCTCAAATTATTCACAAGTTCAATAACGATGATGAATCTCATTTGGTATCATTATCTAAATCATGGAAAATTTTACCATTTGAGAAAGTGTATCTATATAAAATTATTTAGACTAATTTCATCCTTGATGAACATCCCATTATAATTGAATTATATGATGTGTTTCTTAAATAATTTCATGGTTTTCTTATTAGAAAATAGATCTAGTTCTCAATCAAACATACACTCAGAGATTTTAATATATCAAAGGCTCTATATAGAATGTAAATTGTAAAACCTGAGGAGATGAAGATGAAGCTATCAAAGAATCTAGATAAATTGTTTACACACCCAATTGAATCACCATGGGGTGAATTGGTCTTCTGTATCAAGAAGAAGTATAAATAAATGCACTTCTACATTGATTATCATGAACTTAGAAAAATCATGATAATGAAAAATAATCATATTTTGTGGATTGATCACTTATTAAATCACCTATGTGGAGCCCATTCCTTCTCTGAAGTGGATCTTCGGTAAGGATATTATCATGAAAAGTTGAAGAAGGATGATATCCCCATGAATTCTTTCTGCAAAAGTAATGGGAAATATGAGTTCATATGGATTCCATTTTGACTCTCTAATTCTATTGTAATATTCATAGACTTAATGAATATAGTCTGTAGGGATTACCTAAATAATTTTTTTAGTCTTTATAGACTATATTCTTATCTAATCCAAAAGTAAGGGGGATCTTGATAAGTATTTATATACTATACTAAAGACCATTGGGAAGAAAATATGTATTAAAATTATATTAAATGATAGTTTTGGATAGACAATGTTACATTCTTAAGACATGTTATCACCGTAAGAGAGATATTTATGGATTTTTCAAAAACATAGGAAACTAAATCATGTCTCAGACAAACCTCTATGATAGAAATAAATAGTATACTTATATTAGATAGGTATTATCATTGATTTTTTTAGAAACCTATTATGATTTTCATGCCCCCAAAATAAGATAAATCAAAAGGGAGTCAAGTTTGTTTCGAATAATGAATGTGAAAAAATCATTAAAGAACCAAAGAAGAGGCCAATCACTGCACCTATGATCATATTACCCAATAGTGGGGAAGGATTTTTGATCTTAATTGATGCATCCAAAAATAGATTATATTTTGTACACATTCAAGATAAATATGTGATATCATTTTCCTCCTTACAATTAATTATCCATTAGATCAAATAACCAAAAAAAGATCAATAATTATCAATGGTGATCTTTATGCTGAATATTTTTACATATTATCTATATGTAGAGAAGTGTGACATATATACAGATCATAAAATCAACAAGTATATATTCACATAAAATGATATCAATATGAACCAATAATGGTTGTTATATTTGATCAAGGATTATGATTTTTCAGTAAATTACCATCTTGGGATGGTGAACCAAGTGACCGATGCTCAAAGTAAATAGGATCCTTCAACCCTATTGTAACAGCCCGAGATTTTATGAAAAATATTCTTTTTTATTTTACTAATGTCTTGTGTTGTACGCTACACCAAAAGGAGCTTGCACAACACGCATCCTTGACTTGCCTTGCATTACACGCAATCGCAACCTTCCTCGATAGCGTGTGTAGTACGCAATACTGAGTTTCACGAAAAAACGATATGCTATTAAAATATTATTAAAACTAGCCGTTATGAATAGTAATAACCACTTTTTAAATTTTAGAAATTTTAACTCTCAAAATGGACTTCATTTTTGGATTCGGAGTATCGAATTTAGCCTAAGGTGAAATTTTGGTACTTTTCGGATAACTTTCATATTCTGATGATTAGTGAAAATTACTAAATTATAATTAAAAACAACTTTTTTAATCGAAATAATTAATAGTGATAAATCATTAATTTGAGTGGTTTTAAAGTATATTTAGAATATATTTTTACAATTTAATACAATGTTGGTCATTGGATGTAATTTCACATTTAAACTAGACATAAACAAGTGTCAATCTTTTGATAGATATTGTTTCTTAAAAACACGCTATTTGTTTTAACAGCGGGATTTAATTATAAAATTAATTAATGAAACTTTTATGTTATGAATTTGGTAAAATAGACTTCATTTTTGAATTCGGAATATGAAATATAGCTTGGGATAAAATTTTGGCATTGTTCTGAAAAACATCAATTTTTGATGAATAGTGAAACTACTAAGTGGTAGTTAAAAAAACTGAATTTTTCATAAAACTTAATTTTACCGCTTCTGTGAATGGAATTTCAAAAATCCGAGAGACACGGTTGATGTCAGTAAGTAAAATGTGGTTCAATGAGATGAAAATAATTTTTGGTGAATAGTAACTTTTTACTTTTTTTTACCGCGGTTAATAGTAAATAGGGTAACTAAGGGTAAATATGATATTAATATTACCCTAACACATGTCCTAATTCTATTGGACAAGTGTAATTCGACCAAAAACAAACTTAGGAATAAAATATGACCATTTAGGCCCACTTGGATTAGATTAGGACATTTATTATTAATTTATTTAAAGAAGGGTTAAAATAGTTAAAATCAAAGTTTAATAAGTAAATCATTTTTAATATGGGGTTATACATAAGATAAATTCGATTGTAAATATTCATTAGAAAGATAAAAATATTTCCTACATGATGGTATTTTATTTGTAATTGTTAGACATCATATAATATAATTTATTTATGACACAAAGATGATGCAGTAATTATCTTATTAATGAAATATTGACATAATTGATAATATAAATACCAAAATAAATGTAATTTGAGACTTTTTATGAATTCCACTAATTTTCTAGGTTACTATGATATATTAGTGTTGATTTAATCAACTTGGTTCGAACATATAATTCTGTTATTACTTTCACAAAAATCATATATCAAATAGTGTCAAAATTGACACAAAATAGTTTTTAAATAAAATATTATATTATTAATTGTTATTTTATTCCTAAAAATCTAAGGTTCGTCCAAATGACTTAGATAAGGATATATATATTAATAATAAACAATTTGGGGTTCTTTTGGCATGTTATAGTAAGTTTATTAACCATATAGTGAAAGAAAACAAAAAGACACGGTAAAAGTTAAATTAATTAACTTAGAGTTAAATCTAATTGATAAGGTTAAAATAATACCCTAAACTTGTCTAAATCCTATTGGTTGATAGGATTCCGACCCATACCCACTTTAGCTTCGAAATAAGACCCTTTGGAACCATTATAAACCGATTTTGACTTTAATATAAAATAATATTTTGAGATATTCCTAAGGTGCCCCTCTCCTCCCTTATAAAAGGGCACCTCCTCCCCCTCCTCCTCACACCAAATTGAGCACTCAAGCTCGGCCAAACCCTGCCATTTTCTCCCCTCCACTTCCCTAGAATAATCCTAGAGGTCCTGGTCTTCTCCAAAGACCAATCTTAGTTCCTTAAGTGGAGGATTCAAAGAGGCGTTCCAAAGAAGAGGTAATATCCATTACCGATCTTTTCAATTTCTTTCTTCTTCAACTTCTTCTTCTTTAGTTGTTTCATGATAAAGTAATAACATCCGTATTACTTACATACTGATATGTTATTATAAATATTAAACAACCCTAATTCACCTTCTATCCATCCTACGGAAAAATGAAATCACCGCGCGTGCGTACGTACGGAATACCGTCTCCACGCCGTGGTGTAATCTATTTTCCACCATCACCTTACAGGGATGGGTATAATGGTGTAATGAGTAACTATATATGATTATTATAAAGTGATATTGATACTGAAATAATATTCATACACTTTAACACAATTCCACGACCATGGGAACGATATCATCGCTCGTGCGTACGTACGGACTACCGTCTCCACGACGCGAAGAGATTCATTCTCCATGTTAACCATTTAAGAATGATTAAAAAGTATATATAAGAAATAATAATGAAATATATGACATTATAAAGCTACTGGATTTATGTATATATGTATATGTACGTCATCTTCTTACTTCCATTCAAAACAATATGGAAAGGAAAACAGCGTTCATGCGTACGTACGGACTACCGTCTCCATGAACGGTGTTTTTCATTTCATTTATATATCTTATATATATATATATACTGAATATATATGATATATAAATCATATTTTATATTCTGGAACTAAGTAAATCATGATATAAGTAATAATAATGTCAAGAACAACAAGTCAAAACACCTACGATAAAATGAAACGATTTTACCCAAAACGCTTCTTTAACGTGGAATTTACAAAAGAACGGGTAATATAAAGTCATAAGTGAACCATATATGATATCATAACAGTGAATATGATTCTGTAATAAGTCAATGACATTATTTAAATCATTATACAGGAGGTTCGGACACATACGAAGCAAATCGGACCTAAGGTAAGGGAAAATACCACAATCTCATTTTTATCCGAGATTGTTTATTCGTAAGTATTTACTGGGGAGTATTTTATCATCCACATCCATGTTCCCTCGATATGTAATATTGTTTCCATCCACTTACAATAGTTTAAATCCAATTTTACCCTTCGGTGAGTTTTTAGTAAAGAATATGAAAGGAATCTTTTGTCGTTTTTTCGTACGAGGTACTTTTTGACTTTTTCGACAAAAGTACGAAGAATGTTTTTTTTAACTTATACGGCATGAATGGATTTTTAAAACATTATTTCCAAGAAAATTCCTTTACAAGTTTTCGAGTTTATTTTTAATCATCTTCTTTTGTTTTAAAGTCATATGACATGTTATGAAAGGAAAAAATGTTTTTGAAATAGAAAGGATATTTTCCTCAAGAATGGAGTTCAAGTATTTTATCAAAATTATTTTCCATCTAAGATAATAAAAGGGTTCTGTTTTTATCCCTATTATTACATGGATTTGATTATGTTGTGATGGAAATATTTTTATGAATTCCATTATCTTATATGAACTGTTTAATGATGTCATGTTGTTTAATAATTCCATTTTTATTACATGGGTTACGCTATGATGTATGGTTTATGATTAGTGGCACACATAAGAAAGGATTCATTATAAGATGGGTGGGACCTATATCTCCCTCCAATGCATTGGGTAAAGATTTTATATCTCATGAGATAGACATGGCTGAAATGGTAGGTTATACCGGTTCAGTGAAATAGGACTGAAACGAGGGTTACTCGATTAAGAAAGGGACTTTGTCCACTAAGATAGACTTGGCAATGAGTCATGACTAACAAGAAATGATTTTCTATGATTATGTGTGCATGCCACAAAGTTTCAAGTTTCATGTTATGATTATGGGGATCTCATTTTCATTTCTATGATTTATCCCATGTTATGATATTATGAGCTCTTTTGCAGGTTAAGATTTCCAAAAGCTATGTTCTTATGTATATGATGTGATTGATATTTATTTTGTATACCCTTACTGAGCATTTGAGCTCACCCTTTTATGTTTTCTTTTCCCTAGGATATAAAGAAAGGTTTTTTCTTTATGGGAGATATTGAAGATCTTCCACCACGATTAGAAGATTACGTTCCGAGTTTCCAAAGACACTAAACTATTACGATCCTTGTGTGTGTGTTTTTGTTATGTACTAAGTATTCCGCAAAAGTAATGTAATGTCCATGTACGATAATCCTTCGGGTCTCTACAGTTGGTATCAGAGGAAAGGTTTAGTCAACCTTTGGAAACTAGGATGCGAAAACGTTAGTGAGATCCCTAGAGATATTTCTAAGGTATGTCTAGGGATGTCCCTAGGGATAAGTATACGTATAGGTTATAATAATAGAATTACGCTAACGATCATAGAATTAAACCTATGATGTTGGATATTGAAGGTACTCCCCCTTTATTATGTTGTTTTCCCTAGCATGATTTTTTCCTCTCACACTATTCTATTTGGGTTTTAGACGATGGCTGGAACCCGAAGGAACCGTGTTGATCAATGCAATGGACAATTCAATGATTTCCCTCCTGAACAAACAAATGTTATGGGAGATGGAGTGCAAAATCTTATTACTATACTTACACAAGCTATGAATCATTCTGGACTTCCAAATGAGCAGAGAAGGGAACAATATTCTATTGAGTCCTTCATGAGGCAACGTCCACCTTCTTTCAGTGGGTCTTCTGATCCACTTGTGGCTGAACAATGGATCAGTACTACTGAAAATATATTTTCAGTTCTTCAATGTTCTGAACATGATAAAGTCATCTTAGCAGTATATCGTTTGGAAGGTGAAGCTGATCAATGGTGGAATCTTATCAAGAATACGAGGCCAAGAGATGAAATTGAGTCCATGGAATGGGACGAGTTCAAGAACTTGTTTTTCAGTAAGTACTTCCCTCGTATTCTTCGAACAAAGATGGAGAAAGAGTTTCTTGAACTGAAGCAAAGGGACGATGAATCTGTTAGTACCTATGAAGCAAATTTTACAAGACTTTCAAGGTATGCTTCTGGAATTATCATCCAACCTGAAAGTAAAGTTGATCGATTTTTCAGTGGCTTAAAACCAAGTCTTCGAAGGGCATTAGCTATAAGAGACTTCAGTAGCTATGATGAAATTGTGCGTTGTGCTATCAAGGTAGAAATGGAAGTTGGTGTTACATATCCATCTCATGGTTTTGACAAGAAACGAAAGATGGAGTTCAAGGAGAAATCTCAGAATAATGGTGAAAAGAAGATGAATGTTTCCTTATGCACAAAGTGTGGAAAGAAGCATGGTGGAGATTGTCTTAAAGGGACTAGAAAATGTTTTAAGTGTGGAAAAGAAGGTCATCGAGCAGCTGAGTGTCGAAGTAATGGAAAAAGGGTTTCTAATGATGTGAATAAAGGAAACACTGCAGAGAACGCACCGCCAACACTTCAATGCTTCAAGTGCAAGGAAATGGGGCATTATGCTAATAATTTCCCTAATCCAAGGGTTAGTGATGATCAACATGAGCAACCACTGAAGGCAAAGGACAAAGGGAAATCACATGCGATCACTATTGGCAATGTTGAATATGACAACGATGTGGTGGAATGATTAAGTGTTTATGTAATGGGATTCCAAAATAATGTTGTATCATTGAGTATTGCAATATTTATTGATGTGGTATTCAAAGTGATTGAGATATTTTTTGGAAATAAGATGATATGCGCATAATGAAGACGAGAAAATGAAATGTTTAATAGTATTCATGAGCTCATGATTGATATAAGGACTAAGTGATATCATGGTTTGAGTATATAGAATTTTGAGGATTTTGGTATGTGGAAAGAGTTAACTTTTAATAGAATTCATGTTTTCAATAAGGTTCAATGGGTATTCAAGAGAGTACAATATTAAGGCCTTTGAATGTTTGTAATGTGACCAACAAGATATATCTTATGATATATGGGGATCAACGATGGTATTAAATCTCTGGTAATCATTTTCACTATGTTATGAGAGTGGACTGCAGTATTATGGATAAGCCTAAAGATTGGAATGGATTATGTTGGACATAAGTTAGTATTGTTTAAGGATAGAAGTTTTTTCGATATTATTGATGGGATGTTATAGTAACGTAGTTTTAGAAAAAGGGACAACCTGCAGGACGGGCGACAGCCCATCGCTTCGGACAAGGCTGTAGGAATCGAACCCACAACCGAAGTGCGACTGGCCTTTATCGCCTACCACTAGCCTACAGGAAGTCCCTGTTTAGTAGAAACTAGTTTTATTATATTAAGCAGTATGATATATGAAGTATAAGTCCATTTTAGGAACCATATGTGATTAATCTCACTATAGAATGACTTATGTATATTTAATAACTTTTTCTAACCTTTTGTTTGAGACAGATGGAATGACCCATCATTCTATCACATAATCTGCTAACACTTCACAAATAACAAATTCAACTTCATTTATTTAAGAGATGAAGTAGAAATTGTTCAAGGCACGAACAAAAGTGAGATTTTACCAAAATAAAGTAAGTATTTATTCTAAGCAAATTTTCAACTTTAGGGAAATGATCTTGAAAACCAAAAATGTTTTCCTAGTGATCTTATACCTGATGAATCAGATGGTACCTTATATCATCAAAAATCTATGGATTTGTGATTACTGGCTTTTCCATAGCCATGTTCTCTACCACTCTCCATCAGAACATGATGGTTAGATTTCTCTTCCATATCCATATTTTCACCTATGTGGAAACCCAGTGATTAGTTTATTTGGGTAATCGTTACATTTCATACTTTAGTTTTTAAAGCCAAGTTTTGGTATACCCTTTTACGATGTGGGTTTCTATTAACGAAACTTTCGAATAGTAAACCATTTATAACCCCGACGAATTTCGAGGGCGAAATTCATTTTAAGGGGGGTAGAATGTAACAGCCCGAGATTTTATGAAAAATATTCTTTTTTATTTTACTAATGTCTTGTGTTGTACGCTACACTAAAAGGAGCTTGCACAACACGCATCCTTGACTTGCCTTGCATTACACGCAATCGCAACCTTCCTCGATAGCGTGTGTAGTACGCAATACTGAGTTTCACGAAAAAACGATATGCTATTAAAATATTATTAAAACTAGCCGTTATAAATAGTAATAACCACTTTTTAAATTTTATAAATTTTAACTCTCAAAATGGACATCATTTTTGGATTCGGAGTATCGAATTTAGCCTAAGGTGAAATTTTGGTACTTTTCGGATAACTTTCATATTATGATGAATAGTGAAAATTACTAAATTATAATTAAAAACAACTTTTTTAATCGAAATAATTAATAGTGATAAATAATTAATTTGAGTGGTTTTAAAGTATATTTAGAATATATTTTTACAATTTAATACAATGTTGGTCATTGGTTGTAATTTCACATTTAAACTAGACATAAACAAGTGTCAATCTTTTGATAGATATTGTTTCTTAAAAACACGCCATTTGTTTTAACAGCGGGATTTAATTATAAAATTAATTAATGCAACTTTTATGTTATGAATTTGGTAAAATAGACTTCATTTTTGAATTCGGAATATGAAATATAGCTTGGGATAAAATTTTGGCATTGTTCTGAAAAACATCAATTTTTGATGAATAGTGAAACTACTAAGTGGTAGTTAAAAAAACTGAATTTTTCATAAAACTTAATTTTACCGCTTCTGTGAATGGAATTTCAAAAATCCGAGAGACACGGTTGATGTCAGTAAGTAAAATGTGGTTCAATGAGATGAAAATAATTTTTGGTGAATAGTAACTTTTTACTTTTTTTTACCGCGGTTAATAGTAAATAGGGTAACTAAGGGTAAATATGATATTAATATTACCCTAACACATGTCCTAATTCTATTGGACAAGTGTAATTCGACCAAAAACAAACTTAGGAATAAAATATTACCATTTAGGCCCACTTGGATTAGATTAGGACATTTATTATTAATTTATTTAAAGAAGGGTTAAAATAGTTAAAATCAAAGTTTAATAAGTAAATCATTTTTAATATGGGGTTATACATAAGATAAATTCGATTGTAAATATACATTAGAAAGATAAAAAGATTTCCTACATGATGGTATTTTATTTGTAATTTTTAGACATCAAATAATATAATTTATTTATGACACAAAGATGATGCAGTAATTATCTTATTAATGAAATATTGACATAATTGATAATATAAATACCAAAATAAATGTAATTTGAGACTTTTTATGAATTACACTAATTTTCTAGGTTACTATGATATGTTATTGTTGATTTAATCAACTTGGTTCGAACATATAATTCTGTTATGACTTTCAAAAAAATCATATATCAAATACTGTCAAAATTGACACAAAATAGTTTTTAAATAAAATAAAATATTATTAATTGTTATTTTATTCCTAAAAATCTAAGGTTCGGCCAAATGACTTAGATAAGGATATATATATTAATAATAAACAATTTGGGGTTCGTTTGGCATGTTATAGTAAGTGTATTAACCATATAGTGAAAGAAAACAAAAAGACACGGTAAAAGTTAAATTAATTAACTTAGAGTTAAATCTAATTGATAAGGTTAAAATAATACCCTAAACTTGTCTAAATCCTATTGGTTGATAGGATTCCGACCCATCCCCACTTTAGCTTCGAAATAAGACCCTTTGGAACCATTATAAACCGATTTTGACTTTAATATAAAATAATATTTTGAGATATTCCTAAGGTGCCCCTCTCCTCCCTTATAAAAGGGCACCTCCTCCCCTCCTCCTCACACCAAATTGAGCACTCAAGCTCGGCCAACCCCTACCATGTTCTCCCCTCCACTTCCCTAGAATAATCCTAGAGGTCCTGGTCTTCTCCAAAGACCAATCTTAGTTCCTTAAGTGGAGGATTCAAAGAGGCGTTCCAAAGAAGAGGTAATATCCATTACCGATCTTTTCAATTTCTTTCTTCTTCAACTTCTTCTTCTTTAGTTGTTTCATGATAAAGTAATAACATCAGTATTACTTACATACTGATATGTTATTATAAATATGAAACAACCCTAATTAACCTTCTATCCATCCTACGGAAAAATGAAATCACCGCGCGTGCGTACGTACGGAATACCGTCTCCACGCCGTGGTGTAATCTATTTTCCACCATCACCTTACAAGGATGGGTATAATGGTTTAATGAGTAACTATATATGATTATTATAAAGTGATATTGATTCTGAAATAATATGCATACACTTTAACACAATTCCACGACCATGGGAACGATATCATCGCTCGTGCGTACGTACGGACTACCGTCTCCACGACGCGATGAGATTCATTCTCCATGTTAACCATTTAAGAATGATTATAAAGTATATATAAGAAATAATAATGAAATATATGACATTATAAAGCTACTGGATTTATGTATATATGTATATGTACGTCATCTTCTTACTTCCATTCAAAACAATATGGAAAGGAAAACAGCGTTCATGCGTACGTACGGACTACTGTCTCCATGAACGGTGTTTTTCATTTCATTTATATATCTTATATATATATATATATACTGAATATATATGATATATAAATCATATTTTATATTCTGGAAGTAAGTAAATCATGATATAAGTAATAATAATGTCAAGAACAACAAGTCAAAACACCTACGATAAAATGAAACGATTTTACCCAAAACGCTTCTTTAACGTGGAATTTACAAAAGAACGGGTAATATAAATTCATAAGTGAACCATATATGATATCATAACAGTGAATATGATTCTTTAATAAGTCAATGACATTATTTAAATCATTATACAGGAGGTTCGGACACATACGAAGCAAATCGGACCTAAGGTAAGGGAAAATACCACAATCTCATTTTTATCCGAGATTGTTTATTCGTAAGTATTTACTGGGGTGTATTTTATCATCCACATCCATGTTCCCTCGATATGTAATATTGTTTCCATCCACTTACAATAGTTTAAATCCAATTTTACCCTTCGGTGAGTTTTTAGTAAAGAATATGAAAGGAATCCTTTGTCGTTTTTTCGTACGAGGTACTTTTTGACTTTTTCGACAAAAGTACGAAGAATGTTTTTTTTAACTTATACGGCATGAATGGATTTTTAAAACATTATTTCCAAGAAAATTCCTTTACAAGTTTTCGAGTTTATTTTTAATCATCTTCTTTTGTTTTAAAGTCATATGACATGTTATGAAAGGAAAAAATGTTTTTGAAATAGAAAGGATATTTTCCTCAAGAATGGAGTTCAAGTATTTTATCAAAATTATTTTCCATCTAAGATAATAAAAGGGTTCTGTTTTTATCCCTATTATTACATGGATTTGATTATGTTGTGATGGAAATATTTTTATGAATTCCATTATCTTATATGAACTGTTTAATGATGTCATGTTGTTTAAGAATTCCATTTTTATTACTTGGGTTACGCTATGATGTATGGTTTATGATTAGTGGCACACATAAGAAAGGATTCATTATAAGATGGGTGGGACCTATATCTCCCTCCAATGCATTGGGTAAAGATTTTATATCTCATGATATAGACATGGCTGAAATGGTAGGTTATACCGGTTCAGTGAAACAGGACTGAAACGAGGGTTACTCGATTCAGAAAGGGACTTTGTCCACTAAGATAGACTTGGCAATGAGTCATGACTAACAAGAAATGATTTTCTATGATTATGTGTGCATGAAACAAAGTTTCAAGTTTCATGTTATGATTATGGGGATCTCATTTTCATTTCTATGATTTATCCCATGTTATGATATTATGAGCTCTTTTGCAGGTTAAGATTTCCAAAAGCTATGTTCTTATGTATATGATGTGATTGATATTTCTTTTGTTTACCCTTACTGAGCATTTGAGCTCACCCTTTTATGTTTTCTTTTCCCTAGGATATAAAGAAAGGTTTTTTCTTTATGGGAGATATTGAAGATCTTCCACCACGATTAGAAGATTACGTTCCGAGTTTCCAAAGACAGTAAACTATTACGATCCTTGTGTGTGTGTTTTTGTTATGTACTAAGTATTCCGCAAAAGTAATGTAATGTCCATGTACGATAATCCTTCGGGTCTCTACACCTATCATGATGAGAATTTCAAGGGATGCAATATTATTGTAAATAAAGAGGATGTACTTGGGAATAATAAAAGGATCATTGTCCTACCTCTCTAAAATGACTGATCAACCATATATTCTTGTAATGATAAAGGAGGATCATAATGATGATGATGTGCTATAGAAAAAGGTAGTTAATATTATAAAGTTAAACTTTTATAAATATTGAGTAATAAGGTTTGGATCCGGGATATGTTTCCCATAACAAATATAAATAATGCTGTAAATTTCTAAATTATTCACCAAGAAAATATTTCACTTTTCACCATGGAAGCACCAATATGTATAGAGTTTTAATGAAAAACTTCAATTAGGATACCATTAAGTGGTAAATTGTTGAAATTGGATCACTATTATTGGTATACCATCATGGTAAGGAAAAATGATAATAGTATAAGGGTTTGATGAAACCATTTTACATACCTATATGTAAACGGGAAAACAGACCCATGGATTTCATCATATGACTACCCAAGACCCCTAAAGGAAATAACACCAACTGGTGGTAGTTTTCCTCCTTACCAAATCAACATATTTAATTTATTTCATGGAAGATTCTCTCTTGACCAAATCTAAAAGATACACATAAGGGAATTGGTAAGACATCATGGAGTTCCACTATCCATTATATCTATTTGACCCCCAAGGTTTACCTCATGGTTTTTGAGAATCCATTAGTAAGTGTTGGATATAGAACTATGATTCAGCTAGGCATATCAACCTCATATGGATTTTTTGTCCGAAAGAACTATTTAAACTCCATATGATATATTGATATCCTGTTTAATAGATTTAAAAGGATGTTTGGATCAGAACCTTCGCCTAGTGAAGTTATTATATAATAATAGTTTTTATTATATAATTAAAATAGAACCTTACAAGGCTATAATATGGGATGTTTAGTTAGATTCTGAAAATATGGGATGAATTTTGAGAGAGAAAGATGATGGGACCTGATATTATCTAAGAAATGATAGATAAGGTGCAAACCATTCAACATCAAATGAATTCAGCAAAAATTCATTAAAAATTCTATACAGACAATCATATATGAGACCTGCAGTTTGAGGTCAAATATAAAGTATTCCTTTATATATTGTCTTAGAGGAAATTCATGATGTTTTGGAAGAAGGGAAATATTTTTCCAAGATACATAAACCACTTATATATATGTTATCACATTGGAGTAGTGTTTTATAGATTATCACTCCCACATAACATTTGTCAATTACTTAATATGTTCCACATATCATTCTTGAGGATATACATGCCAAAACCTTCACATGTACAGGATCTAGAGGTTCTACCATTGAATAATGATATTTCATACAAGGAGTGGTTGGTGAAGATATTATATCGTAGATACAAGATTTTATGAAATAAGAACACTCACCTGGTCAAAGTGTTGTGGAAGAAAAAAAAAGACTGACGAATTGACTTTATAACTAGAATAGGTTATGAAACAGAAATACCCTCATCAATTTTATTGTATAAATGAAATTTCTAGGGTAATGTTTTTGAAGGGGGAATAATATGACAACTCAAAAATTTATAAATGAATTATTTTTTTAATGATTAAATTCATTATTAATAAATGAAATTATATAAAACAAATTCACTACTTTGGACCATTATATGTTATATGATGTCATATTTAAATTACCATTAACCATCATAACAATTTATAATATAGACATTGTACAATGATCATATCACTAATATATATATATAGGGTTATGATAAATCCAGTTGAAATAGAAAAAGGAAGTGATGGAATCGACATGTAATATTACACCATAAGAATCCCACTTATCAAATATTATCTAACACATTGATATTTTATGAAATACCTATTTATAATTAAAATTTATTTCATTGATAGCTTGTGTGACATTCAACATTTATTTTAAACAAACAATGATATACTATTAAAATATTTTTATATGAAAGTTGTATCCAAGACATTGGATTTGTGGGTAAGAATATAACTAATGAAATTATGAAAAACATGTGGTTACATATTTATAAAATTTATTTATTTATTATCAATTAATTAGTTATAAAATAAAAAACATTTGAAAAAAAAGAAATGTTTTTTGGAAAAACTATTTTCATTTGTAGATTGTTTTTTTATATTAATAAATTAAATTAGTCAATTTTAGGTAATTATTTTATTGAGATTTATATATTATATATTTAATAAAATGTTATACCATTTATCTAATATATTTTAGACATGTGATAATAATCAATCTAATTTTATGCTTAAAATGTATTTTTCTTAAAAGTGGCTTTCATCGAGTTTTATGCACATGGATTAAAATTAATTTCCTTCACTTATATAAATTGAATTTGATAAAATGGATTCTTTATGTGGAATTAGGAGGTTAAAATTTGGTAAATTGATCCCTTTAATCTTTAGGCTTTATGAGTAGTAATCAAGGTAAAATTATCACCTCAATAATGGGTAAATCGGGTTGGTCTAGGTTGAAAATAAATTATAGGGATATAATTGTTCATCCTAATTATTATTAGTTGAATTTAATTCAACCCTTATCTCCTTGGTCTCAATGTTTAATATTTTAAGTGCACTTTTACACCAATATTTTTTTATAGTATTGAAATCTAAGAATGTTTCAAACTGTCACTCTCTTAGTTTTAAATGTCTATTATCTATCCACATAGAGACAAAACAATGTTATGAATGAGTATAAATGTATATTTTCAGAATTATTAAATTATTTTAATTATGGTAATTAATTTATATTTTTTAAATTATATAATAGGTTTGAATTCTTATGCAATGCTATCTCAGAAATTACTAAATTAACAGAAAAGTAAAATAAATGATAGTAAATATATTAAAAGTAACAAAAATTGAATTATTTATACTGTTTAACAAATTTAATAGATTAATATGAAATATTTTTGATGTAAAAATGTATTATATTAAAATTAAAACTTTTTTTGTCTTTTAATTAAAATTAAATGTATAGTGTCAAAATTAAAAATTATGTTTTTTTATCCAAAAAATATTTTTTAAATTTATTTAAAAATCACATAACTATTAAAATATGACCAGGTGGATAAAATATGGTCTAAAATTTCACTTTTTTCCATTTATGATCCAATTTTCAGTATATAAGTAAAATTATAACCCTTTAATTGTGAAAAGGTGTTACCTCTATTAAGGTTAAAATAGGTTAACTAATTGGTTAAACCAAAAGATATGATTTAAAAAACAATGTAAACCTATAAAAAGTGTATTTATTGATGTTTTTTAAAATATATATTATCTTATCTTCAAATTAATGGAATTTTGGAGTTATTTATGGAATATATTGAGTTTATTATTTTTTAATTTCTTTATACAAATCCAAGAGTGTCCATCCCCTCACTTATTAAATGAAACCTCTCCTTTCACTTCTCCACGCAACATTGATCTTTCTATATCAACCAGAACCAAAATATTTCTCTTCTTATATCCCTTATATATATTCTATAGCTATGTTTATTCGCAAAATATGAACCCTAGGGTACATACGAGGACATATAAAGGATTTGTTTCAAAGAAGTGGTAATTTCCTTAACCGATCACTTTATTTTTAATTCATCTTTTACCACCTCCAAATATTTAATTTTATTAATTAAAAAAATTAATTATCCTAAATATATTAATTTTTTATTATTATTATGAAACCATAATTATCCACCCTCTTTTCTAACAAATGATATGAGAAATTATAATGGAAGCATACATAGAGTTTACCATCTCCACATAGTGATACAATTCATTTTTCATCACCATATTTTATGGAAGAGTATTATGAAGTTTTAAAGTTTACATATGATATTTATGAAATAATAATTATTCTTTAATGATACTATCATATCAAAAGTATTGCCTTCCTATCCTTTGGAAAATTTTAAATTCTTTCATGATTACATGTGGGCTACCACCTCCAAAAAGTGATGTGATTCATTATTCATCATTGATTTACATAGATGGTAATAAGGGTTGGTTTTATGAATATATATGATTTTTATTATATAATAATTACTTTTTGAAGGTGAATTATTATTTACCATTATGTTTTTCCATTCGTCAAGAAGTGAATATAATGGTCGTGCATACGTGTAGCCTACCATCTATATGAATAATGTAATTAATTTTTATATCTATAAATTTTATGGATGATTGTATATATAATTAATATATATTATATTTATACAATAATTAAAATTTTATAAATGATTTAACCAAGATAAAATTAGAAATACCTTGTTTTCTGACCCAAAACATGTAACAAAAGACGAAGCAGTTGTCACCCAGAATAGTTATCTTAAAAGAATAATTTCTCTAAAAGGTGATAATATGTCATAAATAAATCATAAATGGAAGTATATATGTTATTATGGTTCAATAATACATTTATAATAAATATATAAATATTATAAAAGAGTTTTTAACAAGAACAAGGAAAGGTAAGTGTTTACGTAAGAGATTTTCATCATACTATTTTTCTATGAGACAGAGGCCATATTCACCATTTGTTTCTTTTATGTGGTGTATATACTAGATATGAATATATTTTATGATTATTATTAAAATATTTATGGGAATTTACATATCCAACTAAGGTTCTTTATTTCATGGGGATTATATGATCATTATCTTATAAAACCCTTTAATTTGTTATCCTATGTTTATTTATATAGAATACATTTTTCCATCCATTTCCATAATTTTTAGTACTCAACATATTTAAAGAATGACTTTAAGGTAAATTTACCATGTTTTACAATTTAGTAAGGAAAATGTCTCATCAGTGTACTTATTTTTCTAAACATATTTTTCAAGAATGTTTTTACTCTTATACAATGACAGTTTAAAGCCATTTTTACCCATGTTTTAATTTTTTACAAAAAAACATTAATAATAATCTTCATATTTTTCCTATTGAGGTACTTTTAGTCTTCTTAAAAAAATGTGAATGGAATTTTTTCTTCAATATTATGAACTAAATTTATTATCTTCATGGCCACTCAATGAATTGAAGCTTTATATTAAGGTTTTCAAGTATCTTTTTGAACAAAATATTTTTATTAATAATAAGGTAATTTTTATATTTTAAATAATTATTTTCAATGGGAAAATTTTATTTCCTAAAAAATAATCTAAGTTACTTTTTTAAGTTATTTTAATCTATGATGACAACCTTTGTTGTTTCTTTTACTGAGGATATAATCCCAAAGATATCATAATTATTATTTCTGTAGATGGTATATGATAATGATAATGATATTTTTATGAAACCTAATTATTTTCATGGACTATGCCATGTTAAATTGATGAAATTCTTATAAAAACTGTTTTATTTTCATGGGTTATGAAATTATGGGATGATGATGTTTTATGATATTTTGGAAAACATATGTATGGTTTTCATTATGTGACAGGTGGTACCATAATTATATATCCCTCTATTAAATTGGGTAGAATTTTAAATATCATGAGATAACTATGTGAAAAAGTTGATGTGATTGATCCATTATGGGAAATTAGTCAATGTTCTTGATCCATTATGAGAGAGAATTAAATGTTCTTGATCCACTATGGGTAGTAGGTGTTGTGGCCTGATCCAATTTGATTTGATGTTCTTCATAGTAAACCTTGTCATGTGAAATGGTTTCTATACCTATGATAGTTCCACACATTTATGACATGAGATTATAGTTCACGATTGATTTTATGTTAACTTATCACTTTTATGTTTCATTTATTTTGAAGTGATGAATATTTATTCCATGACACATTTTTATAATCATTGACATATTGAGTATCAGGTTTGTAAGTTATAGTCATGATATCATACCTTTATGATTTTTTATACTTTCATATAATCATTTATTATTATATCCCATGTTTACCCTTATAATGAACCAATGCTCACAATTTCTTAGGTTTATTTTACTAATGTTATAAATAATGGTTTTATGTAGTGAATTTATATGAAGATTACTAAATGATAATATCATTGGGGGAGATTTTAAAGATATTTCATGAAATAAGAAGATTTTGTATCTAGTATCCAAAGACACTAAACCATTATGGTACTTGTGTGTGTATTTGTGAACTTTAATTAATATTTTTCTAAAAAGTTTAAATATTTATATATTATAATATTGAGTGTTTACAGTTTGTATCAGAGTAAGTTTTAGTCATTATTTGGATATTAGGATTACAAAATGTTGGTGAAAAACATAGGGGTAAGTCTATATAAAGGATAACATCCTAATGTTTTGGCAATGACCATAGATAACCAATGTCAAAATTAAGTTCCATTAGATTGAGAAGAAGGTTTCTTGATTTAGACATATTAGGAATTATATTTCAGGATTACAAATTTCACTCATATTATTATAATTTGATGCTTACATTTTTACCTATGATTTTATTCAATGGTTGTAAACAAAAGGAATCATGTTAACAATTATTATGATATAAAATTAAATTATTATACATCTATGAAACCAAATGCTGTGAGAGTTAGAATACTGAATCATGTGGTTATTCTCACACAACATTCTGAGGATATGAATCATGTCGTGATTCTAAACTAGAAAAGATGGGAACAACATACTTTTGATTCATTCATGAGGAAACATCTACCTTATTTTAGTCAATATTATAAACTATTAGTAGTTTATAAATGGATAAAAACCAATGATTACATATTTTTTTATCTTTAGTGTGTGAATAAGGAAAAATATGTCATATACATTTGTCATTTGGAAGGAGAAGAATATGAATTGTGAAATCATATTAATAATTCGAGTTAAGAGGGAGAAACTGACTATATGGAATGGTGTTAGTTTAAAGATACATATTTTAGTACGTACTTCCCTTATATTATACTTAAAAATATGTTTAAGTAATTCCTTTAATTAAAGAAAAGGGATGATGAATCCATTAGTAATTATTAGAAAAATTTTACAATACATTCATGATATTATTCTAGTTTAATAATTATACCTGAAATAAAAATTTATTGATTCTTTTGTGGATTAAAGTTACGTCTCTAAAAGAAATGCATATAAGATAATTTAATAGCTATAAAGAGATCATTTGGTGCAAAATAAAGCTGGAAATACAAATTTTAGATTCTCACCATTCCCATGGTTTTGAAAAGAAATCAATGATTGAGACCTATGAAAACTATAATAAATCACATGGTGGAAAGAAATTAAAGCCATATACATTCCATAAATGTGGAAAGAAACATCATGTAAATTTAATTAATGGAAATGGGAGTTGTTTCAAATGTATAAATACAATTTATAAATCCCATGAATATTAAAAGGGGGTGAATAGACCGGTTAATGAGATAGAGGAAAATAATATAAAAAATAATGCACCAACTATGCTTCAAAGCTTCAAATGAAAGGAATATGGTAATTATTCTAACCAGTTCATGAATATGAATTTGTTCAGTGATTGGCACCAAAAACCTCTTATTCATATAGAAAAAGGAAAATATAGTGTAATTCCTACTTCCAAAGTGGGTCATGAGAATGTCATGGTGAGCGGTGCACTTATCAAACACTATAGAACATCTAATGTCATATTTCATTTTGGTACTACCCACTCTTTTATATATAGTTAATTTTATAAGGGTATAAATTTTCTACCTTAATGATTAAAATTTGAGTTTGTAGTAAAAACCCTTAATGGTATAATTATTTTATCAAAAATCTATTACTCATCTCCGATTAATGTTGGTGGGAATGTGATTCCTTAAAATCATTTTATTCTTCCCCAATTTAAATTCATTTTTATTTGTGGGAATGTATTGGATTTATATTAAAAAATCCTACACTAATTTCAAAGAAAGGGAAGTTATTTTTGATATTCATAAACAACCTATGTTTTTCTATCAGTGTAAGGATAAATATTAACCTCCTATGTAAATTTCATCCGCTGTATGGGTCATAAATCCTATTAAAAATGGTTATTTTTCTCATATGTTTAAGGATAAACTCATCATCAAAAATATGTTTATTTTTTGGGAGTTTTTTATGTATTTCTAGAAGAGTTTCCTAGTATACCATCTAATCTTGAAGTTGTTTTTTCAATAGAAATCAAACCCAATTCCACACATATTTCAAATAATCCCTATATAATGGCCCCAACTGATTTGTAGGAATTAGAGAAGAAACTCTATGATAATATTGAAAAGGGATTCAATCAAGAAAGTTTACCACCATTGGGTGAACATGTTATAGTTTTAATGAATAAATATAGAGCAGTAAGACTTTTCATTGATTATCAAGAACATAACAGGATCATAATAAATTACAATTATCCTCTACATGTATTGATGAAGATCTTGATCAACTATGTATTGATCGATAATTTCTTAAGATTGGCCTTCCTTCTGGATATCATCAATTGAGGGTCACGAAGAATGATATTCTCAATAAATAATTACATACAAGGTATAAACACTATGAATTTATATTGATTCCATTTGGTCTTATCAATTATTCAAATATCATAATGGATATATTGAATATATTATTTAGAGATAACCTTGATAAATTGTGGTAATATTTATAAATGCTATTCTTATATATTCAAAGAGAATGGAAGAGAAGGATGAGAACTTTAGGATTATACTAAATTCACTAAGGAGGAAAAATATTAAAGAAAGAATTTTCCAAGTTGGAATTTTTTTCTTTAGAATGTTTCATTTTTGTGTCAGATAATCTCAATTGAAGGTATATAAGTAGATCCTTCAAATAATTTATTTAATGTTGGACCATATTAACCATTATGATTTTTACCCATAGTTTTCTTGGTTTAGTCATATATTATATATTTTTTGATAAATTATCATGAATATATAATCCAGTAGAAATGTTTTCTCTAAATGGAAATAAGATCCTTTGGATTTATGAATGTAGAGAAAATTTTAAGGAAATAATGATAAGCTTAGTCAGTATAGCTATACTTACATTCCCTACAATGGAGATGGGTTGTATTAAATATTTATGAATAAAATATGGGAATTAGTTGAATTTTCTTGTATAATGTTGTGGTGATAGCTAATATCTCATGTTAATTAAATATTCATGATTAAAGTTACCCAACTCTTGATTTGGAAAAAGTTGTGGTATTTTCCTATTGATCATCTTTATAAGAAATATATTGAGGAATTGGTAAGGTTTTATGGATTCCCATGTTTAATTATAGCTGATTGGGATTTTATGTTTACCTCAACGTTTTGGTGAAGTCTTTAGTAGGTTCGAGATATAGAGATAGGTTTTACTACAGTGTATCATCCTCAGATAGATGGTTAGTCTGAGAGAACCATTCAAACGCTAGAGGGTATTATTTTATCTTACTATATTAATTTCAATGCTGGTTGGGATAAACGACTTCCCCTAGTCATGTTTTCTTACCACAATATATTTCCCTCAAGAATTCATATGGCTCCTTATGATGCCCTCTATAGAAAAAAGTGTAGAAATCCAATGTTTTGGGTTAAAATTAGAGAAGTAAAGATATAAGTACCTAATATAGCTATGAAAATTACAGATAAATTCTGATCCATTCAAAAACACATCAAGACATCACAAAGTCAACAGAATTGCTATGTTGAAAATCATCAACATGGACTACAATTTGAAGTTGGTTAAAAGGTTTTTCTATGAGTTTATACATGAAATAAATTTATAATATTATTAAAGAGGGAAACATTTTACCTATATATATTGGTCCCTTCAATGTTCTTTATGTAACACCCCATGCTTCCACAGTACGCTTCTCTTTGATTAATAGAGTAGTGTGGGTTGTACGCAACATCGAGTTCTAACACACCACAACCAATCAAACTAGCCGTCATGAATAGTAATACTCCCTGTTTGAAATTTTATACATTTTATCTTTCAAAATGGACTTCATTTTTGGATTTAGAATATCAAAATTAGATTACGGTGAATTTTTGGTACTTTTCGGATAACATTCATACTTTAATGAATAGTGAAAATTACAAAATTTTAATGAAAAATAACTTTTTTAATCGTAATAATTAATGGTAATAAATTATGAATTTGAGTGGTTTTAAATTATAATTAGATTATATTTTTACCATTTATTCCAATGTTTGTCATTGGACTTTATTTCACATTTAAACTAGACATAAGCAAATGTCAATCTCTTGATAGTTATTATTTCTTAAAAACAATTTTTTTGTTTTGACTACGAGAATTAATTTTAAATTAATTTCTTCCAATTATGTGTTTTGAATTTAGAAAAATGGATTCCATATTTAGAATCAGGAGGTCCAAATTTTGTAAATACGTAACTTTTATTTTTAGACATTTACTTCGGTAAATATTTTATTTACCATGGTTAAAGTGTAAATCCGGTAAATAAGGGTAAAACAATAATATTATAATAATATTAAATTACCCTAAAACGTGTCCTAACACTATTGGTTGATACATGTTCTACCATGGGCATCTTTGGGTCTATTTGGGGACCCCATGGAGCAACTTGTAAGTGATAATGACACTATATTAATTAAGTTAAAATAAATACAAAATTGACATAAGCAAATATATTTTAGAAAAATAATTTTTACATATGGTTCTATATGTTATATTTTAGAATATAAATATTCATAATAAATATAAAAAGATTTCCTACATAATGGGATTTTATTTATAATTTTTAGACATTTAATAATTAAATTTATTTTTGACACAATAATGATGCGGTATTTCCCTTATTTATGAATGAATAAAATAATTGTTATTATAAATGATAAAATATATATATTTGAATGTTTTGATGACATAAAAAAAATTAATTAATTAAAATGACATTTTATTATTACTTAAATGAATTTTTTTGAATTAATAATGTATTTAAGACATTAAAAAGTCAATTATTAAATAGTGTCAAAATTTACCTAAAGGAGTTTTTAAAACAAATATTATATTATTAACTGATATTATATTCCTAAAAATCTAAGGTTCGGCAAGAGGACTTATATAATGATATTTTTATCATTAATTGACTACTTGGGGGTCTCTTGGAAGTATATAGTAAGTTTATTAACTATATAATATAAAAATACAAAGAGACATGGTAAATGTCAAACTATTTAACTAACAATTAAATAAAAAATATAAAGTTATTATAGTGAACCAAACCTATCTAAAACCTATTGGTTGAGAGGTTTACGACCTATCCCCACCTTAAACTTTAAATAATACACTTTAGAGCCATTATAAACCGAATATGAATTTATTATAAAATAATATATCTAGCTTTTCCTAAGGTGCCCCTCACCCCTCTTATAAAAGGGAACTCCCCCTTCTCTCTAATTCACACCTTCCAAGCCTTTTGGCTCGGCCAAAACCTACCCAAATATCCTTCCAACTTCCCTAAATTAAACCTAGACGCCTTAGTTTGATCTGAAATCCAACCTATTGATCCCTTTTGATCAAATCAAATGGAAGAACTCAAAGAAGAGGTAATGTTTTCACCACTCTCTTTCAAGTTCATTTCTTCTTCAACATCTTAATTCTTTGTTATTTACAATTCTAAAATAATAACTAAAGTATCTTCTATATACTGTGATGTTATTAAAAATATGGTACAACCATATTCAGTATTTTATCCATCCTTTGAATGACATGTCACCATATGTCTTTACGTACGGCCTACTGTCTCCACGTAGTGGTGTAATTGTTATTCAATACATTATTAGTTTGATGGGTATCATAATGATGTGTAATTGATGTTAATAATAAATATAACATGATAATGATTCTGTATATATGATATACAATTAAATTATATATTATTTTAATACCAAAAGAATGATATTTTCGCTCGTGCGTACGTACGGACTACCGCCTCTACGAACACGATGAGATTCATTCTCCATCATATCCATTCAAGACAAATATTCATTTGATAATTAGAAATAATTTTTAAAGACTTGATATCATTCTTGATATGAATAAGATATATCCCATCCATAATTATTATGACTCACATAACAAAGAATACAAAGGAAAACGAATCTGTTAACACCCGAAACGACGATAATACTAAGATATTATTATCAAAGAAATGTTAAAAGATCATATATGATATCATATTAATATATATGATTCATGTATAATTTAATAACAATTATTTCACCGTTATAAAGGAGGTTAACCTACCTTCGAAAAAGGAAAAGTACAAGGTAAGGGTTTATTTTACAATCTCTTCATTATTCGAGGTTGTTTATACGTAATTATCTACTGGGACCTCTTTATCATCCACATCCATGTTTCTCAAAAATGTATTTGAAAACATTCTTACTATTCTATATAATATTTATTAAAGTAATTTATACCCTTGTTTGACTTTTTATAAGATTTTTATAAAGGAATCTTTCCATATTTTTCCAAACCAGGTCCTTTTTAAACTTTTCAACAGAATTAAGGTAAGATTGTATTTTTTAACTTACACGGAGGGTGCAAATATTTTCGGCCGTTATAAAATCATTGAAGCTTCCCTTAAAAGAGTATAAAAATATTTTCAACGTAAATGTTTTCTTTTATAATTATGTCACTTTTAAATTATTTCAGAAAAAGAGATATTTCTCTCAAATAGTTTTGATTTCATCTATGTCAACATCCTTTGATGGATTTTAAGATTATTTGAAGTTCATTTATTATGATACAAAACTTTCATATTGTATTGAAGGTTTTGTGATATGTTTGACTGTGGATGTTTTATTTTTATACCATTCTTGGTTTATGGAGAAAGTATTGACATTTCATATGCTAGTTTTAATAAGAATGTTTATGTTATGTTTAAACCTGTTCATATGAGGAATGCATTAGACTTAATAAGTGACGGGTGGAGCCCGCTATAGCTCCTCGATGCATCTGTAGGTCTCATGAGATAAACTAGTGTCTTGGCACAAGGCCTTGACAGAATCTAATTTATAGTCTTGACATAAGGCCTTGACTATATGGTTATGATAGTCTGGCATTATGAATTCCATCATTATGAAAGTGGTTATTGATATTGCATGTGATTATTCATCTAGTAGAATATCCATGTGAATAAGTAAATGGAATTATCTCATTTTATTTATTCCATATTATGATGAAGTTAAAGTTTAAAAGACTTTTGTTTTAGTTATACATCACCTTAAATGTTTATGCTTATTTATGAAAGCTTCCGCTATATTGTTATCCTCACTGGGCATCTGAGCTCACCCCTTTCTATGTTTTCTTTTTTCCAATATGTGAAGATGTATTTTATGAATGACCTGTAGGGATATTATGAGGGGATATGAGTGTGGTCTATGGAGACAAGATGTTGTTGTAGTTTTTCACTTTATGATGTAATGTAAACTTTATGAATGTATCTAGTGATTCCAAGGCTACTAAACTAATCAGTCTTTCAAGACATGATATTTTGTGATCATGCCAATGTTATGTAATAATGAACCAACTCCGGGTAACTGGGGTTGGGGTGTTACAGTTGGTATCAAAGGAAGTTTAGTACAAACCTTGGAAGATAGATTTAGATAAACTCTGATTAGAGTAAATATCCCTAAGATAGAATTTGAGGGTTAATGTAGAATAACTTTGAAGAATTTTGGTATTGTAGAGATTTTGTGAGTTTTCCGAGTAATACATCCCTATCTGGATACGAGCAGGTAAAGGAGGCTCTGGCAAAGATGTACCTAGGGGGAAAACCCAAAAACACTGCTTTGAGCTAGACTTGAACAAGAACTAGTGCATGACAACGAGACCTATTGCACTCTTGGTTACGACACTCCCAGGGGATATGCTTAGAATAATTCTCATTTTCATTAAAAACCATCATGAAGGGTTTATGAGTATATACTTCCTCAAAGAAAACATTTTTATGATTTTGGATTATATCCATAAACTTTTCAATTGATGTTAGGTATTTTTCAAGTTTGGAATTATTCATTGCAATTCATAAACTGACCAAGTGTATGCCACTGTATAGAAATGGCGCCCAGTAGAAGGAATGTGAACTCCAGAAATACATATGATCCAAAGAGCAAGAAGGATCAAATCTTCCATGGTATTAATCCAAAATTTAGAAGGAAAATAGTCTCTCATGTTTTCTCTACATATGAATAAATAGTATCATGTGTTAATAAGATAAGTAAAGAATTCTCTGAGTTCTATGGCTTTGAAGGGAAGCAAGAGAAGAAAATGATGGAAGAGAGAAAGATGGATAAAGGGAAGAGGGGAAAGAAAAATTTTCCCATATGTGATAACTGTGGGAAGAAACACCCTAGAACTTGCTTAAAGATAATGAGAGTTTGTTATAAGTGTGGAGAAAAAGGACACCAAGTACGTGACTGCAAGGGTTAGAAAAAGGTTTCAAATGTACAATGCTTCATCTGTAAGGAGTTGGGACACTACGTGAACCAATGTCCAAATCATCAGAGTATGCCCCAAATGATGCTATTGGATAATAATAAAGATATGATACTACCTTAGATGAAGAAGAATGACTAGTGTTATTATGTTGTTATTATAGGATTATTTCATTTGAGTGTTGTATCAACAATATACTGGATATATGAATTATAGAGTTAAATAAGGATTGTACTCCAGTACTATTTTATTAAGGATTTGATATTATATGGTTTTAAGAAAAGAGACTTAATAGTGAGCTACACTTTTGGTAAAATACATGGTTTAAGGAAAGGTAATATTTAATATGGTACCGATAATGAGGTGTGATTTTGGAATAAGAGGTGGTTTATTTGAATAAATTATATTGGATATTCTTGACTACCTTGAAACTGATTAATGATTTTTCATTGTTGGAGTTTAAATTTTTTTGGATAGATGGAGTATATCCACTATTCTATAAAGAATAAGGGAGCATGAGTGTAATCAATAAGGTTTTATGGTAATTCAGAATGTTACCATTTTTTAAAATAATACATGATGAAGGTGTTCACATGTTATTACATGGAAAAAAGTATCTTCATTATGTTTAAATTGCTTATAAATTTTGGACTGTGAGATTGGATAGAAGTATTTTGGATAAGTCTAAAGGTTGGAATGGATTAAGTTTGAAAGGATATTTTTGGATTTTTATAAAAGGACAACACGCAGACCGTCTGACAACCCGTCCCGTCGGACAAAGCTGCGGGAATCGAACCCGCAACCATAGTGCGATTGGGATTTATCGCCTACCACTGGACTACGTGATGTTCCTGGATGGTATAATTTAGTTCCTTTTTTTAAAGGGTCTGATATGTGAATTATAAATTCATTATATTTGGAACCCTATATGATTAAGATAAATAGATTATTTTGGAGTTGTATTATGTTTTGGAGTGAAAGATGAGTTTGAGGTAGAAATTTATTAATGGATAAAAATATAATTATAAAGTAAGTATATCTCTTTATGATCTTAGAAAATCTCATAAATAAATTCTTCAACATTAAGAAAAGGAACTTAGAACAAAAACTTTGTCCTAGATGGTACCTTAGATCATCAAAAATTTATGGCTTTGTGATTGTTGGCCTTTTCATAGACATGTTCTCTAACACTCTCTATCAGATATTGATGGTTATATTTCTCTTCCATATCCAATTTTTCCTACATGTAACCCTAGTATGTGTTATTTTTGTTAACCTTCATACTTACCACTCTATTTTAAATAGAGGCCCCATTATTCCATTTTTTGATGTGGGATTTCAACTAAGATATTTTGAAATTTCAACCCCAAGTTTCCAGTACCGAGCATAAATTGCGAGGAAACAATTTATTGAATTAGGTTAGAATGTAACATGTCACAACCCGTCCTAGTGGATCCCAAGCCGCAACTCCCAAAGCCCGCCTCCAATAGGCCAGGGACTGGTGACTAGCACCGAGTAGGCATGCTACTAACATGGGAGGCATTGCCTATAAACCGGTACACACGTACACACATCTCCAAGCCCACAAAGATGAAAAGTAAAAATTACTAAAAACAAAAGATGCATACATACACTAAAACCCAACCAACAGAGTACAATAGGGAAGTAAAGTACAGTAAAGTAAAACCCTGGGCCAAAAGTAAAAGCCCACTAAAAGAAAGTCTACAACAAGTCCAACCTGTAGAGAAAGGTACTAGGACTGCAACCCATCACCGAAGGAATGCACTTCGGCCTATCTGATCTCACTGAGCACCGTCCAGTCCTGGTCTGCCTAGAATCCTGTCAAAGGCTTGCTCATTTGCACAAGACACGACATGTGTGGGCAATGTCTGTGCAGGGGTGAGTATAGAAATACCCAGTAGGACACCCCGAAAACAACAAAGGAAATACAATAAAGGAAAATACCATGAAGAAAGGTACATTTAGCTCTACACAGTATATTTCTATGGAACATATAACAAGAATATCCAGATATACTCATACACAGGCGACCATCGAGAAACCACCACTAAGATCCAGCTCGAAGATTCCACTAAGCATACCATCGGGAGAACACACTCCTAGGTCTGAAGAGAGAGACACGAAGTACTCGTTCCGGGAGAACACACTCCACAAGTACCTTGGGAACAAGATGCTCAGATGAGGATCACAGCCAAGTCATGTGTTGATTCCAACAACTCATTCTGAGCTAATCCTCTAAGAAGAGGATCAGTGCCCGAGTAAAGTTGGTCACGTCGATACCAAGAACTCTACCTAGGGTTCCAGGAATGAATAGAGGATCCTGCTCTAAGTCTCACAGAGGGATTCCAACAAATCTATTCAGGGAGTTCTACTGAAGGGATCATAATCTTATATAAAGGAGTTGATAACAGAACTCTCAAGGGATTAACAAGGGCATGAACCCTAAGAACTGGTCCAAGTCACATAAGGAAAGTGGCTCAATCCATGAAGAAAAAGTTACACGGCGTGTAGTATGGTTACATGTCGTGTTCCTTGACCCCGGGTACTGCCCGTGCAAATGTCCCGTGTCCTTCATTCAAGCCGTGCAAAACCAAACTACACGGCGTGTAGAAAAGTACACGCCATGTTCCTTGACCCCAGGTGCTACCCATGTCATTCAACTTGTCGGAAAGAAAACAACTACACGGCGTGTAGAAGAAATCACACACCATTTTCGAGCACCTGGGCTCGCTCCGTGTACGCTGGCCATGTGCCAGTACACAGTCTCTACCCATGTCCGTGTCACCTACCTGTGTACCAGTACACAAGGTATCCCGTGTATATGGCCGGGTCTGGCTGGGGAGGGGTATACACAGCGTGTCCCTGGCCGTGTACCCTTCCCGTGCATTTTTACTCTTGGAGTACACACCGGGTAACCCTACCGACGAACACACACCGTGTAGCCTATACTACACTGCGTGTAGTTGGGATTTTTCCAGAAATGCCGTCTTCTTCCTTGCGCTTTGGCCGATCCTCCAGATCATCTTTTTCTCCTCTGTTCATCCCGATACTCTAGGGTTTGGTTTTCCTTATCATATGAACACTGAAACAGGTGTTTTAGGTCTTCCAATCGGATCATAAACCTCAAAAAATCCGTCCGCAGAAAAACACCCAAAAACCTGAATCTCCCAAATCACTCTGAATCGCTTTCCGAAACAATCGTCGCACCTCCATGGCATTTCTTTGGGGTTGGATCTGAAATCTTGGATCGTTGCGCCAACAAACGAATGCGCAACGATTGATTTCCTCCAAGAACGCATAGAACGCAATGAAGAATTCAAGGGAGAAAAGAAACAAGAATTAAACAAGGGGGACGTACATCGATCATTGTTCGTAACGATCCGGGTTCATCCCCATTAGGTCAAAACCACAACAATCAAGGGATTATAA
Source organism: Viscum album (assembly GCA_963277665.1). NCBI lineage: Eukaryota > Viridiplantae > Streptophyta > Magnoliopsida > Santalales > Viscaceae > Viscum > Viscum album. The sequence goes on from OY728123.1 coordinate 59,540,022, forward strand.
ATCTCAAGTATTTGATTTCCCGATAAAACCCCAAATCGCACCCGCCCGAAAAACGATCAATCCATAGGATAATCTGTTCGTGGATTAGTCTGAGTTCATCGTAGAAATCAAAATAGGGGGAAAGAGAAATCAATAACAATAATCCTACCTATATTCACTGTGTTTGTTGGCGAAGATTCGCTCGCCGCATCGTCGTCGCCACATTGGGAGGTTTTCTCCAGAGCCTCCAGAGCCGCCAAGGGTTTCAGGGTTTAAGGGATATAACTATGGACCCCCTGCACATGCCTTTATTTAAAAAAGAACAAAAGAAACAAGATTTGAAAGATATCGCTGCAGAAACAATATTTAAATAAAATATTTTAACCAAATATTTTATTACTGTTGCGTCCAAAAACCCGATTTCACCACCAACCTGCACCGGCCGATGTTAGGCCTCGCCTTAGGTAAAATCGTTGTTCTGAATGCAACAGTGACCTCTGATTCCTGATCCGAGAACTTGTTGGGGAGTTGTTCCACTTTTTCAGGAAAACTACATGCGCACGTAATTTATTCATTAAATTAAATTAAAACATTTGTTCTGGGATCACTGGGCCTCAGAACTACACGCCGTCTTAGAGCCTGGTCTCGAATTAATTCCCATATAATATTAAAATAATACATGGAAAAGTTCGGGACATTACATCACACCCACCTTAGGGATTTTACATCCCCGAAAAGCCAAACAAGGGATACTAAAAAAGATGTGGGTACTGCATGCGAATCTGGGCCTCCCGCTCCCACGTGCTCTCCTGGAGATCCCAGTGATGCCACCGGACATGCACCAAGGGAATAGCTCATCCATGAAGGATCTTCCCCTGCCGATCCTCGATCTACACTGGGTACTCAGCAATGGTCGCTCCATCGTCGATGTCCCGCTCGCCCCAATCGATGACGTGCGATGGATCATGCACGTACCTCCATAGTTGCAACACATGGAAGACGTTGTGTACCCGGTCCATATGAGGAGGTAGAGCCAAGAGATACGCCACCTCGCCAACTCTAATCAAAATTGGAAAAGGGCTAACGAACCTCGGAGATAGATTTCCACCTCGGCCAAATCTCTGTAATCCCCGTCGAGGTGAGACCCGAAGGAACACATGGTCTCCTTCCTCGAACTCCAAGGGCCTCCGTCTCCGGTCGGCATAAGACTTTTTCCGACTCTGTGCAGTCTTCATCTGCTCCTGGATAACCTGCACCTTCTCTGTAGTAGCTCTCACCATCTCTGGGCCCATGAGTACTGACTCTCTCAGGTCAGTCCAACAAAGTGGAGACCTGCAAGGTCGCCCGTATAGAGCCTCGAATGGTTCCATACCAATAGTGGAATGATAGCTGTTGTTATAAAAAAATTCCACCAGTGGTAGGTGATCCTCCCAGCTACGATCGAAGACAAGACTGCAAGCTTGTAGCATATCCTCCAGGACCTGGATGGGCCGCTCTGTCTGACCATCAGTCTGGGGATGAAATGATGTGCTCAATCATAACTGAGTCCCAAAAGCTTCCTGAAATCCCTTCCTCAACCGGGATGTGAAACTAGCATCACGATCTGAGAATATCGTGGATGGTACTCCATGAAGTCTAACTATCTCCTACATGTAGAGGCGTCCCAAGATCTCTACTGATCTCCGCTCCCATATGGCTAGGAAGTGGGCCAACTTGGTGAGTCGATCAACGACCACCCAGATGGCATCATGTCCCCTGGATGTGCATGGTAAACCCGTCACACAAGTCCATGGATATCCCGTCCCAATTCTACTCTGGAACCTCAAGGGGATGAGTCAAACCTGCTGGAACCTGGTGCTCATCCTTTACTTGCTGACATGTAAGGAACCGAGAAACAAACTCGGCCACACTCTTCTTCATCCCTAGCCACTAGAACTGACGTCGGAGGTCCTGGTACATCTTTGCCAAGCCTAGATGCACCGCCAAAGGGGATGTATGGAACTCCCTCATAACTTCATCCCGCAATGTCACTGGTACTACCATGCGCCCTCTGAAAACGAAAACGTGATCCCCTCCTTATGAAATCCCATCAGCAGCATCACCTGTGGATATCTGAGCACATAGATTCTCACAAATAGCACCCTCACGCTATGCTTCCCTGAATCGTTGTAAGAGTGGAGGGGTAACAACCATTGACTGAAGGTAAGCTCCCTCATCTCTATCCACGAAGGACAACTTCAAAGAGGCCAACTGCCTTGTCGCCTCATCCAGCAACTGCGAACTGTATTCCCTACTGAGATCATCGGCCACCATGTTCCCCTTCCCAGGAGTATAAACGATCTCAAAGTCGTAATCCTGGAGGAACTCAAGCCATCGCATCTATCTCAAATTCTGATCCTTCTAAGAAAAGATATATCTGAGACTCTTGTGATCAAAGTAGAAGGTAAACCGTTCGCGCATCAGGTAGTGCCACCACATCTTCAATGTGAAGACTACCGCTACCAACTCAAGATCATGGGTCACGTAGTTCTACTCATGTGGCCTCAACTGACGTGAGCCATAGGCAATCACTACTTGCCTCTTCATCAGGACACAACCATGTCCGGTTCCTGATGCGTCACAGAACACTACGTACTCAACACCCTCCTCCGGAAATCTCAAGATCGGGGCACTCGTCAGACTCTGTCTCAACTGCTGGAAAGACTGCTGGCATCTCTCGGTCCACACGAAAGGTTGTCCCTTTCGGGTCAAAGCTCTCATGGGTGCTGTAATCCGGGAGAAATCATGGATGAATCTCCGATAGTATCCTGCCAACCCAAGGAAACTCCGCACCTCCATCACGCTCTAGGGTGGCTCCCATGCTAGCACTGCCTCCACCTTTTCTAGGTCCACTGCTACACCATCCGCTGAGATAATGTGCCCTAGAAAGTGGACCTCCTGTAACCAGAACTAACACTTCGAGAGTTTCCCATACAACTGGTGCTCTCGGACTGTGTCCAGAAACATCCTTAGGTGTCTCGTGTGCTCCTCCTCGGACACATAGTACACAAGGATATCATCAATGAAGACTACTACAAACTGGTCTAGATAGGGCTGAAAGATCCGGTTCATGAGTCCCATGAACACTTCAGGGGCGTTCGTCACGCCGAAGGCCATCACCAAGTACTCATAGTGACCGTAGCGACATCTGAAAGTCATATTCGGTATATCCTCCTCACGTAATCACAACTGGTGATAGCCTGATCATAGATCAACCTTTGAGAACCTTCGTGCCACTCTCAACTGGTTGAAGAGGTCATCAATCCTCGGTAGTGGATACCGGTTCTTCACGGTCACCTGATTTAAGTGCCGGTAATCCACAAACAGCCTCAAGATCCCATCCGCCTTCTTAGAAAACAGCACTGGGGCCGCCCAGGGTGAAATGATGGGTCTCACAAATCCCTTCTTCTGCAATTCGTCCATCTGCATCCCCAGCTCACGAAGCTCTGCAGGAGCCATCCGATAAGCCGATACTGATATCGGGGCCGTCCCGGGTTGCAACTCAATGTAGAAATCTATCTCCCGACGGGGAGGTAGCCCGGGGACATCCTCTGAAAAGACGTCCTCAAACTCATCCAGCACTTCAGGGAACAAGAAACTCATAACATTTGCCGTGCCAAGGGAAAGGCTAGCCAACTGGTTTGAAATCGGCTATTCCCTCCTATGCACGAGTCCATCCTATGCTGCCTGGGTCTCTCTTTCACCGAAAAAAGAGAACCTTGTTCCATCACTGCGGACACACTGCACCATTCGCCTAAAACAATCAATCTGGTCATGAACTGTGGATAACCAATCCATGCCAAGAATGACATCGTAAGGCCTCGACGCTACCACCAAGAGGTTCCAACCGAAACTTTCGCCTCCAAGGATCAGGTCACACTGCCTGCAAAGGTGTGTGATCTTTGAATCTTCTCCAGTCGGTGTTTCTAAGCATAAGAGTCGAGTCAATGGATCAACTGGAATTTCAAGGTCTCGAACAAGATAAGCAGCCAGAAAGGAATGACTAGAAATTGTGTCTATCAATACGACATCCAAAGTAGAAAAGACGCAGATAGTACCTCTAATCATTCATGGAGTACCGGGGTCATAAGCCTATGCCGCCTGCAGCTGTCCCTGCCTCCGTCCACCAGCTCCCTGAGCCTGGGGTGGACCTCCTGGGGGTGGTGGTGGTAAAGGGTCGAAACACCAACCACCTCCAGATGCTCTCCCAGCTCCTCTTCCATGTCTACAACCTCGCAGATCTGCCTGCTCCACACGTTGTCTACGCCTCGGTGGTCCATCCACTGCTCCGTGTTAGTAGTACGGCGGGTTGGACAATCTCAAGAGAGATGTCCCCTACCGTCACTTGAGTAACATCGCCTCTCTTGAGGCTGGATGGATGCACCGTCTGAACCTTTTACAACTGATCCACTGTCCTGGGATCTCCTCTGGAAACGTCTCCCACGCCTGGGTCCCTAACGTCGGCTCCCCGCCACCAAGGTCTCTGCTCCAGCTCGCCCACTACTAACAGTTGTCGGCCGTCCCTACACCGCCAGGAAGCTCTTGACCACCAAATCCCACTCAAGCACTCCAGCATGAGTAGGAATGCTCGTAGGTATGATTCTAGCTCAGATATCTCTGCGCAAGCCCTTCTCAAAAGTCCGAGCTATGAAGTACTGATCTCTGACCATATCCATCAAGTACCGCGAGAGGTCGGTAAACCTCCATGAATAGTCAGCCACCGTCATGGTTACCTACGAGATCTGAAGAAGCTACTGTATACATACTTCTCTCAGGGTAACCGGTGAAAACTCCTCTCTGAAGAGACGCTCAAACTCCGACCATGCAAGATTCACCTCGTCGTGCGTCTGGATGACCAAACTCCACCATCGCCCTGCCGAGCCCTGCAGAAGGCTCGCTGCCAGAATCACCATCTTGTCTGCTGGTGTCCTAACCAAACAGAAGAATCTGGTCACTGCCTCAAGCTAGTCCTCTTCTACCTAAGGGACAAGATCACCTCGAAACCTGAGGGGTCTCTGTCTCTGAAACTCGTGGAGGGCGCTCAGCCTGCCCTCCTCCTCCACTGGTACAGCGTGCGCTAAACACCGCCCCACATGTGGTGGAATAACTGGCATGCCACCTAGTGGTAGAACTGGGGGATATGGTCCCTGTATCGAAGGTTCATCACTAAGGGGGTCACCCTCGTGATCGAGCTACAAGATCCTAGTGGGTGCGCGTCGTGGAGGCATCATGTTTAAGAAAAAAGATGTATCACAGTTAGTGAGTATATCTGGAGAGCTGACTCAAGAAGGAAATGGAAACCACCACCCATTCCTATATGATGCATGTACCATTATTTTTCCCCATGAAACTAGTGTTTTCATGTTCCGAGTCGAAAATAATGTTATCAGAGTCCTACTGTATGGATATGTCAGCCACCGCACCAACACTGGGGTCCCTGGCCTGAGAGCCGAACTCGAAACACTTAACACTATTTCCCCAAACCAACTCATAGACTCTCGGTCCTAAGGTAGAACTGACCACCTCTGATACAACTCTGTCATGACCCGTCCCAGTGGGGCCCGAGCCGCAACTCCCCAAGCCCGTATCCAATAGGCCAGGGGCTGGTGACTAGCACCGAGTAGGCATGCTACTAACATGGGAGGCACTTCCTATAAACATGTAAACATGCACACACATCTCCAAGCCCACAAAGTAGAAAAGTAAAAACTACTAAAAGGAAAACATGCATGCATACACTAAAACCCAACCAACAGAGTACGACGGGGAAGTAAAGTAAAGTAAAGTAAAACCCTGGGCCAATAGTACAAGCCCACCAAAAGAAAGTCTACAACAAGTCCAACCTGTAGAGAAAGGTACTGGGACTGCAACCCGTCGTCGAAGGAACGCACCTCGGCCTATCTGATCTCACTGATCACCGTCTGGTTCTGGTCCACCTAGAATCCTATCAAAGGCTCGCTCATCTGCATAAGACACGACACGTGCGGGAAAAGCCCGTGCAGTAGTGAGTATAACAATATCTAGTAGGACACCCCGAAAACCACAAAGGAAATACAACAAAAGAAAATACCACTAAGAAAGGGACATTCAGCTCTACACAGTATATGTCTATGGAACATATAACAAGAATATCCTGATATACTCATACACAGGCGACCCTCGCGAAACCACCACTAAGATCCAGCTAGAAGATTCCTCTAAGCATACCATCGGGAGAACACACTCCTAGGTCTGAAGAGAGAGACACGAAGTACTCGTTCCGGGAGAACACACTCCACAAGTACCTTGGGAACAAGATGCTCAGATGAGGATCACAACCAAGTCATTGGGTGATTTAGAATACTCAGTCTGAGCTAATCCGCTAAGCAGAGGATCAGCACCCGGGTAAAGATGGTCACGTCGATACCAAGAACTCTACCTAGGGTTCCAGGAATGAATAGAGGATCTGGATCTATGTCTCATAGAGGGGATTTCAATAACTCTATTCAGGGAGTTCTGCTGAAGGGATCATACTCTTGTATATAGTAGTTGATACCAGAACCTTCAGGGGATTACCAAGGGTACGAACCCTAATAACTAGCCTAAGTAACAGAAGTAAAGTGGCTCAATCCATGAAGAAAAAGTTACACGACGTGTAGTATGGTTACACACCGTGTTCCTTGACCTCGAGTACTGCCCGTGCAAACGGCCCGTGTCCTTCGTTCAAGCCGTGAAAAACCAAACTACACGGCGTGTAGAAAAGTACACGCCATGTTTCTTGACCCCGGGTGCTACCCGTGTCATTCGGCTTGTTGGAAAGAAAATAACTACACAGCGTGTAAAAGACATCACACGCCGTGTTCGAGCACCTAGGCTCACTCCGTGTACGCTGGCCATGTGCATGTACATGGTCTCTGCCCGTGTCCGTGTCGCCTTCCCGTGTACCATTACACGGGGTATCCCGTGTATCTGGTCGGGTCTGGTCGGTGAGGGGTATACACGGCGTGTCCCTAGCCGTGTACTCTTCCCGTGCCCGTGTACTCTCAGAGTACACGCCAGGTAACCCTACCGATGAACAAACACCGTGTAGCCCATACTACACGGCGTGTATTCGGGATTTTTCCAGAAACGCCGTCTTCTTCCATGCGCTTTGGCCAATCCTCCGGATCTTCGTTTTCTCATCTGTTCATTCCAATACTCCATGGATTGGTTCTCCTTATCATACGAACATCGAAACGGGTTTTTTCGGTTTTCAAATCGGATCATAAACCTCAAACAATCCATCGGAAGAAAAACGCCCAAAAACCCGAATCTCCCAAACCGCTCCGAATCGCTTGCCGAAACCATCGTCGCACCTCCGTGGAATTGCATCGGGGTTGAATCTTGAATCTTGGATCGTGGTGCCAAAAAACGAATGCACAATGATCGATTTACTCCAAGAACGCGTAGAACGCAACAAAGAACGCGAGGGAGAAAAGAAACAAGAATTAAACAAGGGGGACGTACCTCGATCTTTTTTCGTGATGATCCGGGTTCGTCACCGTTAGATCAAAACCACAACAATCAATGGATTATAAATCTCAAGTATTTGATTTCCCAATAAAACCCCAAATCGCACCTGCCCTCAAAACGATTGATCCGCAGGCTAATCTGTTTGTGGATTAGTCCACGTTCATCGTAGAAATCAAAAGCAGGGGAAAGAGAAATCAATAACAATCATCCTACCTGGATTCACTATGTTTTTTGGCGAAGATTTTCTCGCCGCGTCATCGTCGCTGTGTTGGGAGGTTTTCTCTAGAGCCTCCAGAGCGGCCAAGGGTATTAGGGTTTGAGTTTTGTAACCCTGGACCCCCTGCGCAGGACTTCATTTAAAAAGAACAAAATATACAAGATTTAAAAGATCTCGCCGTAGAAACAAGATTTAAATAAAATATTTTAATTAAATATTTTATTACTATTGCGTCCAAAAACCCGATTTCACCACCGACCTACGCCGGTCGATGTTAGGCCTCTCCTTAGGTAAAATCGTTGTTCTGAACGCAACGGTGCCCTTGGATTTCTGATCCGAGCACACGTTCAAGAGTTATTACACTTTTTCAAGAAAACCGCAAGCGCACGTAATTTAATCAATAAATTAAATTCAAACATTTGTTCTGGGCTCACTGGGCCTCGGAACTGCACGCCGTCTAAGAGCCTGGTATCAAATTAATTCCCATATAATATTTAAATAATACATGGAACAATCCGGGACATTACGTACCACCCCAAGCTTCCACGGTACGCTTATCTTTGAATAATACAGTAGCGTGGGTTGTACGCAACTTCGAGTTCTAACACACCACAACCAATCAAACTAGCCGTTATGAATAGTAATACCCACTTTCTGAAATTTTATGCATTTTAACTTTAAAAATGGAATTAATTTTTGGATTCAGAATATAAAAAATATCTTAGGGTGAGTTTTTGGTACTTTCCTGATAACTTTCATATTTTGATGAATAGTGAAAATTACTAAATTTTAATTAAAAACCACTTTTTTAATCGAAATAATTAATTGTAATAAATCTTTCATTTGAGTCGTTTTAAAGTATAATTATATTATATATTTACCATTTAATCCAATTTTGTTCATTGGACTTAATTTCACATTTAAACTAGACACAAGCAAGTGTCAATCTTTTGATAGTTATTATTTTTTAAAATCACGTTTTTTGTATTGACAACGAAAATTAATTTTAAATTAATTTCAGCCACTTATGTGTTTTGAATTTAGAAAAATGGATTCCATATTTAGAATCAAGAGGTCTAAATTTTGTAAATAGGTAACTTTTAGTTTTAGACATTTTGAATAATTACTTCGGTAAATATTTTATTTACCATGGTTAAAAGGTAAATCCGGTAAATAAGGGTAAACAAATAATATTATAATAATATTAAATTACCCTAAAACGTGTCCTATCCCTATTGGTTGATATATTTCAGACCATGAGCATCATTGGGTATATTTTGGGACCCCATGGAGCCACTTGTAAGTGATAATGACACTTTATATTAATTATGTTAAAGTAAATACAAAATTGACAAAAGCATATATCTTTTAGAAAAACAGTTTTTACCTAGGGTTATATATGTTATATTTTCGACTATAAATATTCATTATAAACATAAAAAGATTTACTACCTAAAGGGAGTTTATTTATAATTTTATACATCTAATAATTAAATTTATTTTTGACACAATAATGATGCATTATTTTCCTTATTAATGAAAGAATAAATTAATTGTTATTATAAATGTTAAAATAAATATAATTTGAATGTTTTTATGACATAAAAACATTTTATTGGTTAATATGAAATGTTAAGATTACTTAAATGAATTTTTTTCTAATTAATAAAGTTGTTAAGACTTGAACAAAAAATAATTATTAAATAGTGTCAAAATTGACATAAAGGAGTTTTTAAAACAAATATTATATTATTAATTGATATTCTATTCCTAAAAATATAAGGATCGACCAAAGGACTTATATAATGATTGGTGTATCATTAATGGACCAATTGGGGGTCTCTTGGTAATATTTAGTAAGTTTATTAACTATATAATATAAAAATACAGAGAGCCATGGTAAATGTCAAACTATTTAACTAAAAGGTAAATAAAAAAGATAAAGTTAATATATTGATCCAAACCTGTCTAAAACATATTGGTTGAGTGGTTTTATACATATAATCACATTATACTTTAAATAATCAACTTTTGAGCCATTAAAAACCGAATATGAATTTATTATAAAATAATATTTCTAGCTTTTCCTAAGGTACCCCTCACCCCTCTTATAAAAGGGTACTCCCCCTTCTCTCTAGTTTACACCTTAAAAGCCTTTTCGCTCAGCCAAACCCTACCAAAATATCCTCCCAACTTCTCTAACGTCAACCTATAGGACTTAGTTTGATCATAAATCCAACCTAATGATCCCTTTTGATCAAATCAAAAGGAAGAACCCGAAGAAGAGGTAATGTTTTCCCCACCCTCTTTCAAGTTCCTTTCTTCTTCCACTTCTTCTTTCTTTGTTATTTCCATTCTAAAATAATAACTACAATATATTCTATATACTCTGATGTTATTAAATATATGGTTAAACCATATTCAGTATTCTATCCATCCTTTTAATGACATGTCACCATACGTGCGTACGTACGGCCTACTATCTTCACGTCGTGGTGTAATTGTTATTCAATACATTATTATTTGGATGGTATGATAATGATGTGTAATTTATGTAAATAATGAATATAACATGATAATGATTCTGTATATATTAAATAACATCCAATTATATATATTATTTTAATATCAAAAGAATGATATGGTCGCTCGTGCGTACGTACGGACTACCGTCTCCACGAACGTGATGAGATTCATTCCCCATCATATACATTCATGACTAATTTTCATTTAATGATTAAAAATAATGTTTAAAGACTTTATATAATTCTTGATATGAATAAGATACATCCCATCCCTAATTATTATGACTCACATAACAAATAATATAAAGGAAAACAAATCTGTTAACACCAGAAACGACGATAATACTAAGGTATTATTTACAAAGCAATGTTAAAAGATCATACATGATATCATATTAATGTATATGATTCTTGTATAATTTAATAACAATTATTTCACCATTATATAGGAGGTTAACCTTCCCTCTAAAAAGTAAAAGTAAAAGGTAAGTGTTTATTTCACAATCTCTTAATTATCTGAGGTTGTTTATACGTAATTATCTACTGGGACCTCTTTATCATACACATCCATGTTTCTTACAAATGTATTTCAAATAAATATTTCTAATTTATAGAATATGGGTTAAAGTCATTTATACCCTTGTTGACTTTTTATAAGATGTTTATAATTTAATCTTTCCATCATTTTCCAAACAAGGTCCTTTTTAACCTTTTCGACAGAATTAAGGTAAGAATGTCTTTTTTTAACTTATATAGAGGGTGCGGCTATTTTCTGCCATTGTAAATTCGTATAATATTCCCTTGCAAGCTTATAAAAATATTTTCAAAGTAAATGTTTTCTTTTATAATTATGTGACTTTAAAAAGATTTCAAAAAAAGAGATATTTCTCTCAAATAGTTTTGATTTCATCTATGTCAACAACCTTTGGAGGATTTTAAAATTATTTGATGTTTATTTATTATGATACAAAACTTCCATATTTTATTTATGGTTTTTGTGATATGTTTTACTGTGGATGTGTTATTTTTATACCATTCATGGTTTATGGAGAATGTATTGACATTTCGTATGCCTTTTTTAATACGAATGTTTATGTTATGTTTAAACCTATTAATATGAGGAATGTATTTGGCTTAATAAGTGACGGGTGGAGCCCGATATAGCTCCTCGATTCATCAGTAGGTCTCATGAGACAAAAATAGTGTCTTGTCACAAGGCCTTGACCAAATATTATTTGTAGTCTTGGTACAAGGCCTTGACTAAGAGGTGATGATAGTCTGGCATTATGCATTCCATCATTATGAAAGTGGTTATTGATATTTCATGTGATTATTTGACTAGTAGAATATCCTTGTGAATATGTAAATAGAATTATTTCATTTTATTTCTTCCATATTATGTTGAAGTTCAAGTTTAAACGGATTTTGTTTTAGTTATACACCACCTTAAATGTTTATTCTTATTTATGAAAGTTTCCGCTATATTGTTATCTTTACTGGGCATCTAAGATCACCCCTTTCTATGTTTTATTTTTCCCAGGATGAGAAGAAGTATTTTATGAATGACCTACAGGGATAGTATGAGGGGATATGAGTATGGTCTATGGAGACAAGATGTTGTTGTAGTTTTTCACTTTATAATGTAATGTAAACTTTATGAATGTATCTAGGGATTCCAAGTCTACTAAACTAATCGGTCATTCGAGACTTGATCTTTTGTGATCATGAAAATGTTATGTAATAATGCACAGACTCTAGGTAACTGGGGTCGGGGCGTTACACTTGATCATATGGGGATGGTAGATTATCATTTTTCACTTCCACCAAATCTCTCTCAAGTTCATGATTTGTTCCATATATCTCTCATGAGGAAGAACAAACCAAATCCATCACATGTAATGAATTCAAAAATCATACCACTAGTATAAGATCTCACTTATAAAGAATAACCTATAGAGATTTTGTATCATAAAGGGAAATTCCAATGAAAAAAACCACTCAACTATTCAATGTTTTTTGGAAAAACCATAAATTTAAGAAATCTATGTGGGGACCTGAGGATGCGATGATATAGAATTATCCTCGTCTATTAGTATAAAAACAAATAATTTAGTGGGAGGAATTAATTTTAATAGGGGTATAAAGTAACCCCCCATACATTTTATGAAATATTTCTCTCTCTATATAAATTTTATTTCTTTGATAGCTAGTGTTACACAGGACACCGAGTATAAACAAAATACAATAAAGTATTAAACAATTATTACGAAATAGTTATCACATATTCGTTGGATTTTTAGGTATGAATAAAACTAAATAAATTATGAAAAACATATGGTTACATATGTTTTAAAATTATTCATTTGTTATCAATTAATTATGAATATAAATAAAAAACATTTGAAAATACAATATATGTTTTTTCTGAAAAAACTATTTTAATGTGAAAAATGTGTTTTTATATTAATAAATTAAATTATTTACTTGTGGTAAAATTTTTTAATGAAATTTATAAATTATATATTCCAAAAAAAAATTTATAATTTATCTATAATTTTTCTATACATTAGATAAAAATACTTCCATTTTTATTCTTAAAGTATATTTTTCTAAATAATGATTTTCATCATGATTTTAATGCTTAGCATAAAATTAATATATTCCAATTATAGAAATTGACTTTAAAAAAATTTATTCCATAGTTGAAATCCTGTGTTTGAAATTTGGAAAATGGAACCCTTTTTTAAGAATTATTAATAGTAACCATGGTAAAATTTATCACCTTGGTAATGGGTAGATATGGGTAATATAGGTTAAAACAATGTGATAAGGCAATAATATTTCACTCTAATTCTAATAAAAATATTTTAGTTCAAGTATTTTGACCTTGGTCTTGAAATTTATTTATTTAATAGGCACCATTCCATGAAAATGACATAAAGTTTTTAAATCAAATAAAGTTGCAAAATTCCACTATGTTACTTTTAGATATCTATTATGTGACCACATAATGAAAAAAGAAATTTATAAATGAATGTAAATATCTATTTTGATAATAATGAAATTTTTTTCATGATGTAAATTTATTTTTAATTTTTGTAACTGTTGGTCGGAGTGGATACTCAAGAGGTGGGTGAATTGAGTTCCAATTAAAATTTCTGTTAATAACTTTTAGGATTAAACTCCAGCAAATTAAAATAGCCCACTCAATTAAGGAAGTAGATATATAAGTTACTTATTGTTCAGCAGGTTTCTCAAAGGTTGATTACTCCTCAGTTGAATCAGTATGAGAACTAATTTGACTTTTGAAACAAGTTTCCTAAACAAATCAGATATACACACTAACCAGAACTAACAATCAGAGTGAATGTAAAAACCGATTTCTGTCTTTGAAAATACAAGCACAGCGGATAAATGTAAAACAGAGTAAAGGAAAGATGAACACAACAATTTAAACAAGAGGTTCAGTCTTAAGACAAGACCTAGTCCTCTCCACTTGGTGATCACCTGCCACCAAGCAATTATATTAAAAAGTGATACACAGCCTATATCAGGCTTTACAACAGTTTTCACAAACATTCCAGGTTTTGCAACCTCTACCACAGTTATACGTGGGAAAAATATAACAACCAAACCACACCAGGCTTCTTCCACAGTTATACATGGGAAAAAAATGTAAAGAGAGTTTGGTATGGAGATTTTCAGTATCCCTCAGTTGAAGCACAAGAGTCAGTGTGTGTAACAAAGACACACTGCTCACAAATGTAAAAAAATTAAACACAATAGATCTAAATATAGGTTTGATAAGTTTAGAATGCTCTGTTGTGTTGGCAGATCAGCTCTGGACTTGTTGGTATGAGGGAAATGATGTTTTGGTCCTTCTCTGCAAGTTGCCTCCAAAACAGAGTGTCGCAACTTCCAGGTTCTGACTTCCAGATGTAGAGATGATCATCTTCATGGGTTTGAAACTCTTTTGCAGCACACCACTATCGCTTGAAAAGATTCTTTCAATAGATCTTCATGAGGCTCTCTGTTCTTCAGAATGAGTGCTTGAGTGTTCTTCTTCAGATTGTGTATGTTTCTCTCTTATTAATGTTCTGTGTATATTCAATGTGTCCATGCTTGTCTCTTGTTTCTGTGTCTTCTTCGTATATATCTCTATGGTGATTATATCTTTTTATTTCTGTCTCTACACATATATATATATGTACATTTTTCCAGCTGAGTTTTTTTTATTTGGTTCAGTAGTGGCCGACAAGAGAAATGTTTCAACCACGTGTGGTCTTCCTCGTACATCGTATTGCCTCCTTATATGCCTGCAAATAACATTAAATAATGTCAGGTGCATTCATCTGTCCAGGCATGACTGTTATAATAATAATAATAAAATTGTTAAAGAAAATAATAGAATATTATTTGACTGGAAGCAGATGCATGTCACACAGTAGACTTCAACGGTAGTCTTTCCAACTGTGGACTTCATCGGTAGGCTATTCAACTGTGAGCTTCATCGGTAGACTTGTATCATTAGATTATTGTAACAGTGTCCTTTCCAATAGTAGACTTATATCAATAGATAATTCCATTAATGGTGGAGTATGTCCATTAGTAGAATTTGAACAACAGTCGACTATCTCGACATTATGAGTTGACTAGCGGTATCCTTCTACTAACGGTAGACATGTTCAACTGTAGACTGGAACAGTGGGGTTCTCAATAGAAGACTTGAGACAGTTTCTGACAATGAACTTCTAACATAAGCCTTGCCACAACAGTGACCTTGTGACGGTGACTCTTTGTCTGTGAGCTTTGATAAGAAGATAAACGGTAGACTTGTGACCGTAACCTTGTACCGGTAGCCTATATTAGTGACAGTATATCTTCAACAGTAACCTTCTAGGATCATTGATTTCATGTAATAGTGAGCTATAATGGTGACCTTGAATAGAAGACTCTAACCAGTAGCCTTTAACAGTGAACTTATATTTAGATGAATGTAAACTGTAAGCTGATGCAGCAAAGTCATGAGACTAAGAGTATACATTGTTTAGGATAAAATAATTATAAATGCAGATTAAAAAGAGTTAGCAAAGGACATAATATATCATGATCAATATTTAAACATGATTTGGGATTATCAAAACAAGTGATTACAATAATCTCAACCTTTTGATAATCACAAATTATGCCAATTTGTATTAAAGATAGATATCATATATAATACAGTTTCTAAACATAGATCAAGAATGTCTCAAGTATCAGAGATTAATAAGAGTGTAAAACCAGAATATATTGGTACATAGGATTAGAACGAAATGTAGAAAAGATTCAACATAGTATCGTATTAGCATATTAGCATATTTTCATATTTGCATATTTTCATAGTTCTCCCCAATCACATGATTAGTCTAGAATTAACATTTCTCCCCCTTTGTGATTAGAAAAAAGAAACACAAAATAGAGAAAACCGAGAAGGATTGTATTAATAAAAGTACAGCACATTACCCAAAAACAATACAGAGTCCCTATCAAAATACATAAACAGACTCAATCAACATCATCTGTAGGTAAGGGATCTTTATCTTTAGAAGAAGAAGAGGGAGGATAAGCTGGTGGATCAGCAGGTTTAGGAATTGCTGCAGGAATGACTAGAGGGGTAGAAATAGAAGCTCATGTGGGTCTGTAGTGGGTAGATCTTTGAGGTATCAATGGAGTAAGGATTCTGATAGCTTCTGCAGGAGACATCGTAGAAGAACCAATGGGTTGAGATGCAGATAATGCAGGAGGGATGATGACATGGGTGCAGTCCACATGGAAAAAGGGTAGAAGAAGGTTTATGAAATCCATAATAATGCTTCCACCTCTTTCCATATCAAATAAAAAGTCATATTTATTCTCCAAAAATTTATCCAAAGCAGGGGTCAATTCTCACAGCTTGTTGACCTGCTCCTTGAATGCCTGAGTCACTGGAGGCAGCTTCATGTTCTCTATCAAGAACTTGAAGTGGTTGGTCATTTGATGCTTGGTATAGACCTTCTCAAAGTAAGAATCTACCTTATTCTTAATGGCCTCTTGAGAAGCAGTAACTTCCCGCAAGTGTTCACGAACAAAACTGCTAACTTCCCTAGTGATAGAAAGGGCCTGAGAATCAGAGGTGCCACCGGTATTGGCCTTATCAAGCTCTTCCTGGATCACATTTCTGATCTGGTCAATGGTCATATAGGTGCTAGATGAGGGAAGGAGTTTGATAGAGAAAGCTACTGTCTCATTGAAAGACTGAGTCAAGTTACTATTCACGTTCTGAATAAGTGCATCCTGATTGTTCATATGTTCTTTGAACGATATCTTAAAAACCTCAAAAACGTCCAAAAACTGCTTGACTACCTCTTTGATATATCTAATCTCAGCATTCAGTTGGTTTTGAGAACTGCTCATGGTAGGCAATGAAGAAACCGATTGTCTCAGAGTAACCAGAGCTCCTATACAGCTTTCAATTTGAGTATGGCACACTTTAACCTCATCCATCATTTCTTTCACTGGACTAGACACAACACATCCTAGAGATACCTCTAAGGATTTATCCACATTACTAAGCTCTTGAACAAGGATATTCTTCAAATATGCCACTGATTCTCTCACTGCCTTTTTCATTTCAACTTTCAAGGACTCAAGGTCGTCCTTGGTTGCCAAATTGTTAGCCACAACTACTGGAATACTCTCAGGTAGGATAACAGAATCCCTTTGTGGCTGGTCTTCCTCATCAGAATCTCCATAATTGAGTCCAAGTACCATGTATCCTAGATCTGATGACGAAACTTCTATGTCATATAGCACAGAAACTGAACCATGATGATCCCCCTCACTTAGAGCTATCTCCTGAGTATTCTCTTCTACTTGTTCTGCTCTAGGTAACTCCACAACCTCTTCTGAAACTCCAGTAGTTTCAACAACCGTTTGTACTGTTGGTTCACCATTAGGGTGAGTCACAACCTTCACTGAGTCATCAATGAATTCCATATTAATGGTAGTATATGCCACTCCTTCTTCCTGATCAGACACTGCCTTGTCTGTATTATCTATTAGAGGGATCAAACTGAGTTCTTCTTCTTCATTGTCCTCATCGTTGGCTTCAGAAACAACCTCCTTTCCTTCATCCTTTTCAAAATATTCCTCTGCCTCATCCTCTTCAGAGGTGTCCTTGACAATATTCTGATATGCTTCTTCTTCTTCAGTGGTATCAGTGTCATTGTTCAGCCGAACAATCTCTCTTCTTGGATATTCTTTGGGAGGGCTAGCTTCTCCAAAAGCTACTGTCCTTACAGGACTGTGAGGAAAATCTGGATCACTCCCATCATCAATGGGGGTGTTTTCTCTTTCAGGGTCCACATCACCTTCAACTTCCTCCTCATCTAAATAGGCCGGTTCTGGCTCATCAGGCTTCAGACCTGGATATCTATGGTCTTTTGGCCTAGATGAGTGTGTAGTAGGGTAAAACGTTTCATATACCTTTCCTTCCTCAATTACCCATGCCATCTTCCAAGGATTCCAGCTAATTTTCATGAATTTTCAAATCACCTTGGAGATACAAACATTGTTCTTGGACACTATCATCTTTTCTTGATTTCCAGCCACACCCTTTACCTTTAGCATTACTGAAATAAACTTGGCATGGAATAGGGCATTGGATTTTGAGCTTGTCTAAGTCATATCCTCCAATTGTGCCATCAGTAACCTACATAGGTTAATCTTATTTCCATGCATCAGTATGTACATCAGGAATATTTCCTGGTACTTAAGCACTACAAAATCTCCTCTCCTAGGACTAAGTACATGCTGAATGAATTTGAATAAAGCATGTCTTCTCCATTCATTTCAGATGCAATGATCTTCCTTGATTTTATATTTCCTGACAGTTCTTTGAGAGACTTTTCATATTCAAAAACATCACTATCCGGAGGAGCCACTCTAGAGTAGTAACCATATATTCCATCACGAGGAACTCTCAAACAGGCAGCCCACTCATCAAACAAGAAGCTGACTTCATTTCCATTGACTCTGTATATTAGCTTATGCACATAATCTTCCACTTTGAACATTAGATATTCGTATAATTTTTTCACAAGCTTTGGGTAGTACGATCCATTTTTGTTGGAAAAACATTTGTTCCATCCTTAGGCATCTAGCTCCTTCTTCACTAATGACTTCCTTGACATCAGCTATTCTTCACTTAACTCCTTCTCAGCAAAGATTTCTCTTATGGTCAGATGCGGGTTTACAGGTCCCGTCAGGGTATTACTGGTGCCACTGGATTCGGCTCGAGTCCTCTTTGGCCTTGGCATATCCTCATTGGTAGTCGGGGGTCACTTGGTTCTAGACATAGCGATTGAAGGAGGTTTGAGGGTTCATTTGAACTCTTAGGGTTTAGGAATTTCGAGATCAAGGTTCGAGATTGAGAGAGGAAGGTGGATTGAGATATGTTCTTCGCCTTTGGTTTTATCATTTAGGTATTAAAACAAAATAAAATAGAAATAATAAATAGAAATAAAAATAGCTCCAATTCCTGCAAAAATAAAGACAAACAGCGAGGTATCCAATAGTGAGATGTACCATTAAGGTACACTAGTGAGGTGCAATAGTGAGGTGTAACAGTTAGGTTTATCAGTGAGGTCCAACTGTGAGGTATAACAGTGAGTTCTAATAGTGAGGTCCGACTGTGAGGTCCAATAGTGTGGTCCGACTATGAGGTCTAACTGTGAGGTTTAACAGTGAGGTTTATCTGTGAGATCTAACTGTGAGGTCTAACAGTGAGGTTTAACTGTGAGATCTAACTATGAGGTATAAAAGTGAGGTTTAACTGTGAGATCTAACTGTAAGGTCTAACAGTGAGGTTTAAATGTGAGATCTAACTGTGTGGTATAACAGTGAGGTTTAACTGTGCTAAAGTTAATCATACCTAACTCATGTTTATTGTAATTTAACCTCTCAGAATTCAAAGGCTTTGTGAATATATCATCCAATTGATGTTTAGTCCAAATGAATTCAAGAGTGATATCACCCTTTTGATAATGATCTCTCAAAAAGTGATATCTCACATCAATGTGCTTTGTCCTAGCATGAGATACTAGATTTTTGGAACTGTTAATAGCACTTCTTGTAACGCCCCGACCCTAGTTACCCAGAGTCGGTGCATTATTACATAACATTGGCATGATCACAAGAAAGATCAAATCTCGAAAGACCGATTGGTTTAGTAGCCTTGGAAACACTAGATATGTTCATAAGTTTACATTACATCCTAAAATTAAAAACTACTACAACAACATAATGTCTCCATAATCCACACTCATATCCCCACATAATATCCCTGCAGGTCATTCATAATTTACTTCTTCACTTCCTGGGAAAAATAAAACATAGAAAAGGGGTGATCTCAAATTCCCAGTAAGGATAACAATATAGCAGAACATTCAAAATAAGCATAAACATTTAAGGCAATGCATTACTAAAAAAAGCCTTTTAAACGTGAACTTCAACATAGTATGGCAAAAGTAAAATGAAATAATGCAATTTACTTATTCACCTGGATATTCTACTAATCGAATAATCACATGAAAAATCAATAACCAATTTCATAATGATGGAATGCCTAATGCTAAACTTTAATTTCTTTGTCAAGGCCTCGTCCCAAGACCTTGGGGCTAACTGTAACCGGAACCCAACCCGGAGTGCCTCTAATAACCGGACACCAACCCGGAGTGCCTCTAATAACCGGACACCAACCCGGAGTTCCTCTAATAACCGGAGACCAAACCGGAGTCCCTCTAATAACTAGAGACCAAACCGGAGGGCTTACTTTTACCGGTCCCCAACCCGGAACATACTTGTCTAACACATTCATATGAATGAAAGATTGAAATATAACATAAACATTTGGATTAAAAATAACTTATCCATAGTCAAAAATATCATAAAACCTTCAATAAAATAGGAATGTTTTGTATCATAATAAATCAACTTCAAATAAGCTTAAAATCCATCAAAGGATGTTGACATAGATGAAATCAAAACTATTTTAGAGAAATATATCTTTTTTTTAAATCATTTTAAAAGTATCATAATTATAAAATAATACATGCAATATGAAAATATTCTTATAAGCTTGTAAGGGAATCTTTGATGAATTTATAACGGCGGTAAATAGCCGCACCTGCCGTATAAGTTAAAAAAACATTCTTACCTTAAATTTGTCGAAAAGGTTAAAAGTGCCTTGTTTGGAAAACGACGGGAAGATTCCTTTCGAAACACAAAAGGGTATAAATGAAATTAACCCATATTCTTGTAAATAGAAAAAATGTTTTGAAATACATTATTAAGAAACATGGATGTGGATGATAAAGAGATCCCAGTAGATTATTACGTATAAACAACCTCGGATAATGAAGAGATTGTGAAATAACCCTTACCAATTTGGTAACTTTTGAAACATACAACCCATGAAAGAGGTATCATACAATGAATATGTAAATACACATATATTAGAGTGTATTACACAAATAATATAATTATGGGCAGTACATACACCACACAAAAGGTAATGGTTGCAATATGGGATGAATCTCACGGGAATAAGGAGTGAGATGAAAACCCCTTACCACGTTAATCAACTGAGTCGTGTGGCCAAAAGTTAATAACCACCAAATTATTTACAGAATAACATGAATATAAAGATAATCATGATAATATATATCAAATGCCAGTACACAATACCACACTTTCAATAATTTAGTGGTGAATAATGGAAATCTCACGGAATTGAATGTGAGATAAGAAAATCCCTTACCTTGTACTTTTCCATGGTTGGGGTAGGTTAACCTCCTGTATAATGGTGAAATAATTGTTATTAAATTATACAAGAATCATATATATTAATATGATATCATATATGATCTTTTAACATTGATTTGTTAATAATATCTTAGAATTATCGTCATTTCGGGTGTTAACTTACTCATTTTCTTTTATATGTTTGGTTACATAAGCCATGTTTGTTGTATCTTATTCATATCCAGAATGATATCAAGTCATTAAACATCATTTTTAAATCATCAAATGATAATTATACTTGAATGGATACGATGGAGAATGAATCTCATCGCGTTCGTGGAGACGGTAGTCCGTACGTACGCACGAGCGACAATATCATTATTTTGATATTAAAATAATATATAAATGGATGATATATCATATATACAGAATCATTAACATGTTATATTTATTATTTAAATGAGTTACACATCATTATTATACCCATCCAAATAATAATATATTGAATAATAATTACACCACGACGTGGAGACGGTAAGCCGTAGGTACGCACGTATGGTGACATGTTATTCAAAGGGTGGATAGAATACTGAATATGGTTGTACCATATTTATAATAACATCACAGTATATGTAAGATACTGGAGTTATTATTTTAGAATCGTAAGAACAAAGAAAGAAGAAGTGGAAGAAGAATGGAACTTGAAAAGGGGTGGTGAAAACATTACCTCTTCTTCGGGTTCTTCCTTTTGATTTGATCAAAAGGGCTCCTTAGGTTGGCTTTCTGATCAAACTAATGGCTCTAGGTTGTAGTTAGGGATGTTGGGAGAGTATTTGGGCAGAGTTTGTCCGAACCAAAAGGCTTTGAAGGTGTTAAGAAATGATAAGGAGGAGTGCCCTTTTATAAGAGGGGTGAGGGGCACCTTTGAAAAAGCTAGAAATATTAATTTATAATAAATTCATATTCGGTTTCTAATGGCTCCAAAGTTGATTATTCAAAGGTTAAGGTGGGGATAGGTCGAAAACCACTCAATTAATAGAATTTATACAGTTTTGGGTACTTATATTAACCTTATCTTTAAGTATTAACTCTAAGTTAATTAGTTTCACTTTTACAATGTCTCTTTGTATTTTTATATAATATGGTTAATAAACTTACTATATACATCCAAGTGACCGCCAAGTGGTCCATTAATGATGAAACTATCATGATATAAGTCTCTTGGCCGAACCTTAGATTTTTAGGAATTTAATATCAATTAATAATATAATATTTGTTTTAAGAACTCTTTTATGTCAATTTTGACACTATTCAATAGTTGATTTTTGTGAAACTCATAAAAGATTGATTACTTCGAACGAAGTCAATTAAATCAATACTAATATATCATATTATCCTAGAAAATTAGTTTAATTCATTAAAAGTTTCATATTATATTTATTTGGGTATTTATAATATCAATTATTTTAATTTTTCACTATTATAGTAAATACTACATCATCATTGTGTCATAAATAAAATAAATTATTTAATGTCTAAAAATTATAAATAAAATATAATTATGTAGGAAATATTTTTATCTTTCTAATTAATATTTATAATCTGAAATCCAACATATATAACCCTATGTAACAATTTTTTTTCTAAAAGATATATGCTTGTGTCATTTTTGTATTCATTTTAACTTAACTAAAATAAAGTGTCATTATCACTTACAAGTGGATCCAAGGGGTCCCAAAATCGACCCAAAGATGCCCATGGTCGACCATTTATCAACCAATAGGGTTAAGACACGTTTTAGGGTAATTTAGTATTATTATAATATTATTTTTTAACCCTTATTTACCGGATTTACCCTTAACCATGGTAAATAAAATATTTACCGCAGTAATTATTCAAAATGTCTAAAAATAAAAGTTACCTATTTACACAATTTGAACATCCTGATTCCAAATATGGAATCCATTTTTCTAAATTCAAAACACATAAGTGGCAGAAATTAATTTAAAATTAATTCCCGCTGTCAAAACAAAAAGCGTATTTTTAAGAGATAATAACTATCAAAAGATTGACAGTTGTTTATGTTCGGTTTAATTGTAAAATTATGTCCAATGACCAACATTATATTAAATGGTAAAAATATATTCTAAATATAATTTAAAACTACTAAAATTCATAATTTATTACTATTAATTATTTTGATTAAAAAAGTTGTTTTTAATTAAAATTTAGTAATTTTCACTATTCATCAAAATATGAAAGTTATCCGAAAAGTACCAAAATTTCACCTTAGGCTAAATTAGATATTCCGAATCCAAAAAGGAAGTCCATTTTGAAATATAAAATATATATAATTTTAAAAAGTAGGTATTACTATTCATAACGGCTAGTTTGATTGGTTGTGGTGTGTGTTAAAACTCAAGGTTGCGTACAACACACGCTACTGTATTATTCAAAGAAAGCGTACCGTGGAAGCTTGGGATGTTTCATTTTAAATTTTTGATGTCCCCATTTAGTCAAAAAGTTTAAAATATTGTATTTAAAAAGGGTTCACTATTAAAAGTTGATAAAAGTGCAATACTGAAAATGAATTTGTTCTTGCATTATATCTAAGAAACTCATAATATGGATTCTAAAATTATAAGGATTATATAAAGTTTAAAATTTAGATAATACTATTCATAACCTCTTTTGAATGGCTTTTTTATTGTATGTCATGGTGTGATTGAACTCGGTGTTGCGTGTAGTGCAAGTTATTGAATTATTTTGAAGAAATAACACACTATGACATCTTGGGGTGTTACACTTCTATTGTCACACTTTATAGAGACATGTTTGAATTGATATCCATAGTCTAGTAAAGTGTGTTTCATCCACAGAATTTGTGCACAGAAACTACCAGCAGCTATGTATTCAGCTTCGGCAGTGGATAATGCAACAAAATTCTGCTTCTTACTACACCAAGATACCCGTGACTTGCCTAAAATGTGACATGTCCCAAATGTGTTTTTTATCTAACTTGCAACCGACAAAATCAGAATCAGAGTAACTCATCAGATCAAATGATTGTCCTTTATGATAAAATATACCTAAGTTGGGATTATGTTTGAGATATTTAAAAATCTTTTTTACAGAAGTTAAATGAGACTCTTCTGGATTGGTTTGAAAGTGATCACACATGCATACACTAAACATAATGTCATGTCTACTAGATGTAAGATATAGTAGACTCCCTATCATACCTCTATAGTTGGTTTGATCCATTGGTTCTCCAGTTTCATCAGTATCCAACTTACAGTTGGTACTCATAGGTGTGTCACTACCTTTACTACCATCTAATGAAAAACGTTTTAAAAGATCCTTAATATATTTACTTTGATTCAAACCAATTCCATTTTTATTTTGAAAGATCTGAAATCCATGGAAAAATTTGAGTTCTCCCATTAAACTCATTTCAAACTCATTTTGCATCATTTTTGAAAAATCAATACATAATGAATTTTTTGAATATCAAAAAATAATATCATCCACATAAATTTGTACTATCAAAAAATCTTTAGAAATCCATTTAATGAAAAGAGTAGGTTCAGCTATCCCTTTGGTAAAACCTTTTGAAATAAGAAAAGAGCTGAGCCTATCATACCATGCTCTTGGAGATTGTTTTAAGCCATATAAAGATTTAGATAGTTTTAAAACATGATTGAAAAAATGGGTATTTGTAAAACCAGGAGGTTGTTCAACAAATACATCCTCAACTATATACCCATTTAGAAAATCACTTTTAACATTCATTTGATAAAGTTTGAAATTCAGATGACCTTCATATGCAAGTAGTATCCTAATAGCTTCTAATATAGATACAGGTGCAAAGGTCTCCTCATAGTCTATTCCTTCCTCTTGACTATATCCTTGTGCAACTAGCCTACCTTTATTTCAAACTATATTCCCAGACTCATCTACTTTGTTCATAAACACCCATCTAGTGCCTATGGTCAAGGAGTCCTTAGGTCTTTCCACTAATTCCCAAACATTTTTTCTTTCAAACTAATTTAGTTCTTCTTGCATAGACATTACCCAAAATTAATCATTAATGGCATCATTAATATTTTTTGGTTCATGCTGTGAAAGAAAAGCTTGGTGTTCAACCTGGTTTCTTAGAGAAGGTCTAGTTTGTGTTCCTCTATTTAAATTGGCTACAATAGCATCTAGAGGATGATTCTTGAGAGTCCTAATACCTTTAGGAAGGTTTGAACTAGATTCCTCATTGTTGTCTATTGGTTCAGAATCAGCAGGTGCAGATTCTACAAAATTTCCATAACTGGATGCTTTTAAAGGGGATTCACTATTTTTATCACTAAAGTTCAGATTTTAAAAATCTTCCTCAAGATGTTCAAGAGAGGTTTTAGGCTCATGTCGGTCAGTCTCATCGAATTTGATATGAATTGATTCTTCCACACATTTGGTTTTCTTATTGAACACTCTATAAGATTTACTTGAGATAGAATAACCCAGGAAAATTCCATCATCACTTTTGGGAGAAAATTTGACAATATTATCTTTAGTATTAAGAATAAAGACATTGTAACCAAAAAATATAATATAAGTAACTTTAGGCTTACTATTATTCTAGAGTCCATAAGGGTTCCTTTTTATAACAGGTCTAATCAAAACTCTATTGATAACATAACAAGCTGTATTTACAGCTTCAGCCCAAAAATAAACAAGTAAATCATACTCATTAATCATAGTCCTTGCAATTTCTTGAAGGGTCCTATTTATTCTTTCTACAACTCCATTTTATTTTAGGTACCCTAGGGGAAAAAAAGTTGTGACTATATCCATTATGTGAGCAGTGGGATTCAAAGTCATGATTCTAAAACTCACGGCCATGATCACTTCTCAGGGTCTTAATCTTAAGTCCACTATGTTTTTCTACAAACTTGGAATATTTGAAAAAATATGAACAAGCTTCACTTTTGTGAGCTAGAAATTATACCGAAGTATACCTAGAAAAGTCATCCACAAGAACATAAACATAGTGCTTCCAATTTAGACTTGAAACTCTTGATGGTCCAAACAAATCCATGTGAACCAACTCAAGTCGTTGAGAAGTTGAAACATCTTTATTTGGTTTGAAAGAAACTTTGTGTTGCTTTCTCTTTAGACAGGGATTACACACTTTATCAATTGGGAATTCTAATTTAGGTAGGTCTCTATCTAAAAATTTCTTAGATAGCTTCCTAAGTGAGTTCACATTACAGTTTCCTAATCTTCTATGCCAAATACAATATTCTTTATGAAAAGCATTTAAATAAGTAACATTTTGTTTTGCTAAGGAATTTAAATCAACAGCATAAACATTCTCATTTCTACATGCAGTAAAAACTAAATCATTTTTTGAATTAAAAACATTGCATGAATCATTCTCAAATTTAACATTAAATCCATCACCACATAACTGAGATATGCTAAGTAAATTATACTTTAATCCATCTAAAAAAGTACATTATAAATTAATACTGTTTCAGGGTTACCAATCTGGCCTAAGCAGATGATTTTTCCTTTTGCATTATCACCAAAGGTGACATGCCCACCATCAACTTTAATTGGACTCTTGAAGCAAGAATAGTCTCCTATCATATGTCTTGAACTTCCACTGTCCAAGTACCATAGGGTCTTACAGGAACTCTTTAAGCAATTTTCCTGTAAAATAGATTAAACATGGGGTAATTTTGGTACCCAGATCTTCTTGGGTCCAGAATGGTCAGCCAATAAAACTTTGGGAACCCATATTTGCATTATAGGTTTTTTAAAATCAACAAACATATTATGAGACATAAATAATTTGTTCGATCCTTTAGAAAATTTTTTCTCAAAAGATGTTCCAGAATTAGCAGTGAACTGTCCAGATTTTGGAACAAATTTGGTTTTGCTAATTTGTCTTTGTCCAGGCTGATATCCTAGACCAGTTGTATATTTTGGAGCAATATTTTTTCCTAGAAACTGTGTCAAGGTGTCCCTACCAGCAGTGAAATTCTCAATATCATTTCTTAATTGTTCATTAGATAATTTTAGTTTAGTGTTCTCTTTCAACAGTTGAGCATTATTTTCTTTTTATACACTTAGATCTGTTTTAATATCACTAGTCAAGGCATGTTGTTTCTTTAATGATTTATATTTATCTTTTAGTTCATTGCAGGTATCTTCTAGCATATTGAAATAGTAAAATAGTTCATCCTTAAACATATTTTCATCATTATCTTAATCACTTTTATTTCAAGAATAATAATCATTTAGAACATGGGAAAGAGGTACCTCAGATAAGTTAGTCATGAAGCACATGTTGGCATGATTCTTTTCAGAATCCGTAGCTTCTAATTCACTTGTGCTATCTTCCGAAGCACCCTAGGTTTCTTTCATGGATTTCTTGTACTTCTTGTCCTTATAATCATATTTATTTTTGAACTTTAACTTCGGATAGTCAGCCTTGATGTGTCCTTTCCTCTTGCATTCATAGCAGACAATATCATCTTCCTTATTAGATTTCTTCCAATCCTTCTTCCACTTAACTTGTTGATCATACTTACCCTTGTAGTTTGGTTTTCTGAAAAACTTATTCTTACTATAGAACTTCTTAAATCTCATGGCTATTTGAGCCATTTCTTCATCACTGACTGAATCTGAATCTTCACTGGTTGAACTTTTAGTAGGTACATGTATTTTCTTCTTGACTTTTCTCTTTGAAGGAGTAGACTTGAATGCCACAGATTTTCATTTGGGTTCATCATCTTCTTCTTTGTTCACCTTCAGTTATTCTTTATACATCATTAGTTTACCAATCAAATCTTTAACAGGTAGCTTCCTGGTGTCACATGAATCTCGGATAGACACAGAAGTGCCTCTCCATCTGTCTAGAAAACATCTCAATATTCTCATGATCTTCTCCTTCTCTGGAACAGCTTTTCCGAGTGAACTCATGGTGTTGAAAATAGCATTAAACCTATGGTACATGTCAGAAATGGGTTCATCAGGTCTCATCCTAAAATTATAATATTTAATAGTATAAGTATTTAATCTCATTTCCTTCACGTTGGTTGTTCTTTCATGAGAAACAGCCAAGGTGTCCCAGATTTCATGAGCTGTTTTACATGCAGAAATTTGGTTAAATTCGTCATCTCCTAAAGAGCAGCAAAGGGAATTCATAGCTTTATAGTTATTGTTATAGTAAGACTCTGTAGCATCATCCCAGATAGATCTAGCAGTTTTGGGGATCTCGTATTTTGATTCTATAGCAGACCAAATATCAAAACCAATACTTTCCAAAAGAATTTTCATTTTAATTTTCCATTGAGCATAATTCACACCATTAAAGAAAGGTGGCCTGTTAGTAGAAGCACCCTCTATTCTATTTTCCATAACTAGATTTTAAATAATATTCAAGATATTAAATTTATAACTAATATAAATTTAAGATCATTAAGATAAAACAAAAATCACAGTTTGAAAAACATAGGGTTTGAAGACTTTTTATAATTAAGAATGTTTCCTTTGATACCAAATGTTGGTTGGATTAGATACTCAAGGGGGTGAATTGAGTTCCAATTAAAATTTCTGTAAAAAACTTTTAGGATTAAAATCCCCAAAATTAAAACGGCCCAGTTAATTAAGGCAGTAGAGATATAAGTGTCTTATTGTTCAACAGGTTTCTCAAAGGTTGATTACTCCTCAGTTGAATTAGTATGAGAACTAATTCGACTTTTGAAACAAGTTTACTAAACAAATCAGACATACACACTAACCAGAACTAACTATCAGAGTGAATGTAAAAACCGATTTCTGTCTTTGAAAATATAAGCACAGCGGATAAATGTAAAACAAAGTAAAGGAAAGATGAACACAATAATTTAAACAAGAGGTGCAGTCTTAGGACAAGACCTAGTCCTATCCACTTGGTGATCACCTGCCACCAAGAAATTATATTAAAATGTGATACACAGCCTGTATCGAGCTTTACAATAGTTTTCACATATTGTCCAGGTTTTACAACCTCTACTACAGTTATATGTGGGAAAAATATAACAACCAAGTCACACCAGGATTCTTCCACAGTTATACGTAGGAAACAAATGTAAAGAGAGTTTGGTATGGGGATTTTCAGTATCCCTCAGTTCAAGCACAAGAGTCAGTGTGTGTAACACAGACACACTACACACAAATGTAAAAAAATTAAACACAGTAGAGATTAATATAGTTGTGAAAAGTTTATAATGATCTGTTGTGTTGGCAGATCAGCTCTAGACTTGTTGGTATGATGGAAATGAAGTTTTGGTCCTTCTCTGCAAGTTGCCTCTAAAACAGAGTGTCGCAACATCCAGGTTCTGACTTCCAGATGTAGATATGATTAGTTTCTTGGGTTTCAAACTCTTTGGCAGCACACCACTACAGCTTGAAAATATTATTTCAATATATCTTCGTGAAGCTCTCTGTTCTTCAAAATGAGTGCTTGAGTGTTCTTCTTCAGATTGTTGATGTTTCTATCTTATGAGTGTTCTGTGTATATTCAATGTGTCCACGCTAGTCTCTTGTTTCTATGTCTTCTTCATATATATCTATGCAGTTATTATATCTTTTTATGTCTATCTCTACACATATATATATGTATATTTCTCCATTTGAGTTTTTTTTATTTGGTTCAGCAGAGGCTGACAAGATAAATGTTTCAACCATGTGTGGTCTTCCTCGTACATCGTAATGTCTCCTGATATGCCTGAAAATAACATTAAATAATTTCAGGTGCATTCATTTGTCCATACATGACCTTTATAATAATAATAATAAAACTGGTGAAGAAAATAATAGAATATCATGAGACTGGTAGAAGATGCATGTCACACGGTAGACTTCAACGGCAGTCTTTCCAACTGTGGACTTCATCGGTAGGCTATTCAACTGTGAGCTTCATCGGTAGATTTGTAACATCATACTATTGTAATAGTGACCTTTCCAATGGTAGGCTTATCTCAACATATAATGTCATTAATGGTGGAGTATGTCCATCAGTAGACTTTTAACAACAGTCGACTATCTCGATAGAAGGAGTTGTCTAGCGGTAGCCTTCTACTAACGGTAGAAATGTTCAACTGTAGACTGGAATAGTGAGGTTCTCAACAGAAGACTTGAGACAGAGTCTGATATTGAACTTCTAACATAATCCTTGCCACAGAAGTGACCTTTTGATGGTGACTCTTTTTCTGTGATCTTTGATAAGCAGATCAACGGTAGACTTGGGACAGTAACCTTGTACCAGTAGCCTATATTAGTGACATTAGATCTTCAATAGTAACCTTCTAGGATCAGTGACTTCATGTAACAGTGATATATAATGGTGACCTCGAACAGAAGACTCTAACCAGTTGCCTTTAACAGTTAACTTATATTTAAATGAATGTAAACTGTAAGCTGATGCAGCAAAGTCATGAGACTAAGAGTATACATTGTTCAGGATAAAATAATTATAAATACACATTAAAAAGATTTATCAAAGGGATTAATATATCATGATCAATATTTAAACATGATTTGGGATTATCAAAACAGGTGTGTCCAACAGTAACTATATAATTTCTTCAAATTATTATGAAATGGGGACATATTAATTCTTCAATTAATAGAAAAATAAAATAAATTATTTTAAAAATATTTTCATTGATATATATTTATTAAAATATATATATTATATAATTTTATATATTAATATAACAAATTAGTGTTTTGTAAAATAATTATATTTTAAATAAAACGTTTTAAATCTTTCTTTTAAGTAAAATTAAATGAATAGTGTCAAAATTTATATAAATGATATTTTATCAAATTATTATTGTATTAAATTATTTAAAACCCATTAAAATGTTTAAATAAGAAATGTTGGATAATATATGGTTCACAATGTAGCCCCTTTTCAATTTAGGATCAAATTTTAACCTTATAAATAAAATTATAACCCTTCAAGAGTGAAAATGATGTTACTACGATTAAGGTTAAAATATGTTAACTAAAGAGTTAAACCAAAAGATAAGGTATAAAACACCACATAAAACTACAAAAAAAATATTTTTTAGGGGATTTAATATTTATATTATCCGAGAATCAAATAAATATAATTTTTTGAGGCATTTGGGATAGATAATGAAGTTATTATATTTTAATCTTTTAGGAAATTGTAAGAGTGACCCTCCCCTAAATTATAAAAGGGAACCTGTTCTTTCTATTATTCATCTCACATTATAATTTATTGATAAACAAAAATCTATAAATTTATATTATAAAATTCCTTATAAAATTTTTATAGGTTTTTGTTTTAACATAATACCAACCCTAGGGCCCATAAGAGGAGATCTAAATGAGTTTTTTTGAAGAAGAGGTAATAGACTTTACTGTTCACTTTCTCTTTTATTATTCTTTTACCTCCTATAAATCTATTATTTTCTTCATAAAATTAAAGAATCAATATAAAAAAGTATAGTAAAATGTAATTTTTATTATGAAACCTCCATTATCCTCCCACTTTTGCATAGAATTGGATGTGAAAGTATTACTCATGTGTACATATGGCTTAACGTCTCCATATAGTGATAAAATTCATTTTTCAACACCATATTATATAGATGAGTATTATGATTATTTTAAGGTTTATATTTTATATTTATGAAATTATTATTATTATTATTTAATGATAATATCATATCTAACTTATTTCTTTCAAACCGGTTGGAAACTGATAACGTTGCTCATGTATATGTGTAGACTACCACCTCCACCAAGCGATGTGACTTATTTTTCATCTCTGGTTTACATGGATTGTAATAAGGATAGAATTGATGATTATATATGACATATATGATAGAATAATTATTATATAATATGGAATTATTATTTAAATTTATTTCATTCCATTTTTTGAGAACTAAAAACATCATTTCAGAGTACGTATAGCATACCGTCTGCATAAACAGTGTAATTCATTTTTCTATCTATAATTTTTATAGATGAATATAAATATAAATATAAATATATATATTGAATATATATAAATATATTATATTTATATCATGATTAAAATTGTTTAAATTACTTAATGATGATAAAATTACAAAGACCAAGACTGTTGAACCAAAACATGCATGAAAAACGAATCAGTTATCCTCTGGAATAGTGATTTTGATAACAAATAATTATTAAACAGGTGTCAAGATGTCTTATGTAAATCATAAATGATATGATAATTATTAATATTTTTATTTAATACATTTATAATAAATCAATATTTATTATATAATATTTTTGAATGTGAACAAGTAAATGAGAGGCTTAAGGTAAGGGACTTTCCTCTCACTTTTATTTCTATGAGAAACATGTTATATTCACCACTTTTTTATTTTATGTGGTGTATATACTGCCCATGAATATATTTACACAAGATTATTATGAAATTTATGTAGAATTAAATATTCATATAATGTTATTTATTTTATCAGGCTTACAACTCAAATGCTATCAATGTAGTAAGAGATTTATGTTTTAATCATATTTCACTATATGAAAATGGGAAACTATGATGGTTTTTTTGAAACGGAGGAGAAAAACATCACAAATAGTCCCATAGAATCATTTATATCTATTTAAATACAATTTCCATCTCAAATAATACTTATTTATTATCGAATATCTACACCCATTGCAAATACATTTGACATGAATGTGCTCCAGGTTATCCCAGCATGAAATTTTGGGATGAATAATGAAATATGTAAAAAAAAGAGATAAAAATTTACCTTTTGTGATTTATAATTAAATTATCTAAAAAAATAAATTGAAAATTACCTTTAATCGTGGAATAAAATCCATCACTATTAACTCTTCTCTATTAAAAAATAATTATAACAACCCACGATCCCATGTATCTTACCCTCACCCTTATCTTCGGATCCTCCCTGTTACTCCAATAATGCAAACCTCAGATGAATCCAAACAATGATATATCATCGCACTCGATATCTTGTAGATTTGGGTTCCAATACCCCATGTAAGAACTTCTATTCTTTCCACTTTTGTTCTCTTAGTGATTTCTCATTCAATCATTATGAAATTTGTTTAGTCAATACCTAGGTAATAAAATTTACTTAATTTTTTTTATGTTTTTGGTATTTAGGGTAACTAAAATTTTATTATTTCTATTTGGGTGTCCACCAGCTCTGAACAAGTTGTTTCAATTAATTTTAGGAATTTTCCTCACTATTTAACATTTTGATTTAATTGATTTTTTTTGTTATTTGGGGTTAATGAAACTTTATTTTTTTATGTTATTGATAAAAATATTATTATTATAGAAATTATTTAGGGATATATGATATTGAAAATGGTTTTGTAAATATATTTAATTTTTAATTGTATTTCATGCCCATGGCGATATAATTTTTTATAAATTATGATAATTCTTAGATTGTAGTTGTGATATTAAACCATATCTAATTGTAATATTATGATTGGATATCATTTATTTAAAACATGTGAATATATTTTTGAAAAACATTTGGGTATACACACAAATATATATACACACATTAACTAGTGAATAAAAATATATATTTTTTTAAAAAAATGTGTATCATTATATATATATATATATATGTATGTATATGTATTTATGTATGTATATATAGATTTAAAATATATATTTGTTTAAAAAATAATATTAGAATATATTTGATGTATATATATATTTGATTAATAAATAATGTAATATATATATATTAATAAGTGAATATACATATATAAGAATTCAAAAACATGAAATATTTTTTTTCATACCCTTATGAACCCCCAACACATATTATATTTATATTTATTATTTTTTATGCTTCTCAAAATTGAGTTTTTTATAAATCAATTAATGTACATGTATTTAAAAATTTCATGAAATTATGCATTCACAAATCTTCCCTTATTATCCTTCACTATCCTTTACACAAAAAAGGTATATACACACACCCACACACACACTATCTTCTTACAACTACATCATTTAACAGTAATATTGGATCCTCAAGTTCTTCAAGGATGTATATTGCAATGTATCTTACTTATTGTGAATGATAATATAGGTTTATATAGTATCTCATACTATTTCAAAGTGTTATTGCACACCAATATGGGTTTCACCAAACTAGTTCTTTAAAAATCCCTTGAGTGTGTGATTTGCAAGTCAAGTATCTTGTAGCTTCTTCTTATCCTTTGCAAAATTATATCATGGTACTTTTTACTCTTCACATAAGCATTAGATTATCATATTATATCCCCTTCACATAATGGAATCATGCAGATATAGTCTATTTTATAATATCTCACAAATACAAATGGTAGAACCTCATCTCAACCAAGCTGATTCGTATTTATAAGTGAGTTCACCACTTCCTCCAAATACCTTTATTTTAATTTTTATGACATATAAATTCCTTGATATTTAAGTCTTGTCATAGATTTTATAAATGACCAAATATGATGTGTTTCTTAATTTATATCTTATTCCAAAAAAAGGATTCTCATGTTATGAATGTTTGGGTTTTCTCATCGCAGTGAAGTGATCACTTGGATGTGATGAGGATCACATGAATATTTAATGCTTGATCTTATACATGAACACAGATACATTGTACCTTTGTATTATAATTTGGAGTAGTCATTATCCTTTAATTATCACATGAATGTATGATATATATTCCATGTATTATCTCCAGATGATGGATTGAGTTTCTTTTGATCATATATATACAAAAGATGATATTGGCTTGATCACTGAATCTCTTTCCATCAATTTTTGTATAAAGGAACCTGTCATGCTTTGGGATGTGGAAGATAAACTCTCTGTGTGATCAGATGGTCCAGATGCATCATATTCGATGGAAGATAATATATCTATAACCTTTAAAGATAGAAAAATAGTGCCCACATCCACCATTATCCCACATCGAACATTCACCAAATTGGTCTCTTCCTTATATAATTCCATGTATGCTTCACCACTCAACGAGAATAACAGATTTGTCTCTAATACCCACACTGCACAAAACTCTCTCATTGGATGCACTGACCCACAAGAGCCCACCAAAACCTTCATGCATGTTATACATGCACCTTACACACACATGTCCATTCACTATGAACACTATAAACTTCCAATCTCATACCACTTCCATTATAGGCTGACTAGGTCAATTTCCTCCCACATATTTAACCCCTAGGGTCCTATATGTGGTTGCAGTGATCCTTGGTTAGCCTATGTTGGGCCTATTTTTTATCCTTAGAATAGTATTTATGTTCAATATTCCATATTAAATTCTATGCGAGAACATAATCTCAATACTTAAAAATTACTTTTTAATATTCCTAATAGAAAACAATATTTTCCATGGCCTTATTAAATTCTGCATGAAAATAAATATTTTCATGGCCTTTAAATCTTTCTCCATTATTGTAAACAATATGTTATCCAAGAAACAATTATTGTGCTTTATGATCTATCTGATAATCATCAAATTTAACAAGGATAATTGATTAAGAATTTCATCCAATGAAATTATATGAATCCATAATAATTATTCCAACATCACCCTATCATTTTTAACTAACCAAACACATTTTGACAAATCAATGATAACAAATAATACACTGGCCCCAATAATATCCCCTTTGTATTTTTTTAAATATCTTTTTACATTAAATTCAATATGTGTTCTCAAACATTTATCCCAATTATTGAAAATTAAATGTAATGGATTAATGGTTTCTTATTATCTCATCTTAAATAATGGAACCCAATTCATTCTACAATAAAATAACTTATATTTAGTGAACTCTAAGTCTACATGGGACAACCTGATGTAGAGAAAAAGAATTATGTCATCAAAGAATCAGTTATTTCCCAAAAGAATATTTATCTGTGATACCATTCTTAATATCAGAAAACTTATTTATTTTAGGGGGTATCTAATCATTTTTTTCAGGAGATATCATGTACACATCATAATAAACACATAAAAACATTTTAAGTGTATAAAATATTACTCTCCTTGAAAATCATTTTTCTTATGATTCATCACTCCCCCTTGAGAAGTAGTTTTACATAATCAAGGAAGATGTTTAAATAATATGATAATACATCATCATTAGTGTTGTTTCCCCTAAATGAATTCACTATAAACATCATAATGTAAAGAAATATTCATCGTGATGAATAGATATTCTCTATAAATTCCTTGCATGTTAGTTCAAATAACAAAAGTAAGGGAATAAGGAGGGACATCAAATATCCTTAGAAAACACATTTACGATGAGTGTCTTCTCTCAGTCAATAATCATTCTACTTCTAAGACCTAGATTTGGATGATCCTTCATTATCATTTCTCTCAAAATTCCTAATGTATTTTTCATTATGAGTTGACACTTATGATGTGGATGTATTTTCCTATTCAGTCTTAGAATAATTTCTTTGTGATTTCCACATCTTCTTCTTTATCTCTTATTAGGCTGGTATAATTGTTATATGATGTTTTTTCCTTCCTAGTTTTTTATTAGTCATAATTTTTAATTCATAATTTGTAGATAACATCTCATAAAAATTAACTTCTTAAAATTCCACCACTTTCTTTCGTTTTTATTTCTAATGCTTTTAATTTTTCTCAATTTTTTGATATTCTCACATAATTAAATGTTGATTTTATATTTCTTCACTATCAGGAATATATTCTCACATAAATTATGATAATCTAACAATGTAAGATAACTCTACAGTTCATGACATTGTGAACTTATACACCACATCTTCAACAATCTTCATTCAAGTAATCAAATTTCTCTATATTGATAGTTTATATAGTGTCATAGTCATAGTATTTAGTTTCCGATAATATTATCTTATCATTTTAACATAGATCCCCCTTCATTCATGCCTCTTTCATAGTAGTGACATATTATACTAGAATAAAAAATATTTTTGACTAAACAATATAGAACACCAGCAACATCATCTAAACATTGATTGTAAAGAAAAATATAATATATTCTCTAAAAAATATTCTACTATCTTGTCAAAGGTTGTGGGTGTTTCTTATTTGTAGGAAAACTTCTTGTTTAATTGGTCCACTCTTACTTTGTGGAAGTTGATTTTTTATTTTTTATTTTGGTCCATGCAAATTTAGTCCTGTCTTTAGGGCCTACATTTTTAGATGTTAAAAATATACATTAAGATTCATTAGGTATAGAAACCACCCTATTCTATAGACCCTACTTCTCAAAAGATTTATAAGATTCAACCTTAATCTCAATAGATTTGGTGAAGTCTTATTTCCTCTTCTTTAACTAATTTTTAGCTGAAATACACATAAATGTTGTCTCATATAAGTATTTATATTTCATAACAAGTCATTTATCAAGATAATTCCTCAAACATTCGATTTTTTCTATCTTCAACTGTTTTTTTTGTTTTCTTCATTGAATACGTTTCAATGATATTGAGCTCTTTAGTTCTAGGTGATTTTTCTATGAATTCTTTTAGCTTCCTTTCTAGATCAGATATTTTATTTATATATTCCCTTATCTAATTACATTATGTCTCCTTTTTCAAAACACAATCTTCATTCTCCATTATTGGTGTTCTTTTCTATTTCTTCATATTCACTTTTTTCTCAAGAATAACTTATATATTATCTTCTAAGAACCATAATATTCCATTAATCTCTTTAATTACTATAACATTAATTGTTTCATTAGATATTTTAGATTTTTTCCATTATACACACCATATTTATGGAAGATCATTTATCTTATATCTGACATATTGATGATAAATATTCATCAATTTCACTTATCATAACATTTCATCTATTTTTAATAAGATTTTATTATTTTTCCACTAATAATTACATTTTCTAAATTTATTATATTTTCTCTTCAATTAGTTTTATTATTTGTTAGTCTTATGAAATTCGATATGTTATTTGGAAATTTATATGAAAAATTTATAAACTAGTTGTATTTGAATCTCATTACCAGCTTCTTTCAATTTCATCTTATATCTCTATTATACATTCTTGTAAATAAGTCCCAGATTTTATTGTATTCCTCTTTATCTTCCTCATTCTCTGAATCACTTGATTTTTTTATTCAACTCAAGCTTTACCTTTTATCATTGCTTCAAATTTCATATCATCATTTCCATTCTTCTTAAAATATGGATTTTTTCTCTTTTAATTTGCTATGACAATATTATAAAGTTAATCTAATGATAAATATTCTTGTTATTCATTTTTAAAAACTTTTGGATCAAACTTATCTTCAAATTTTCTCATCAACTTATTCACAAGAGTTGATTCATACAAAATTTACCAAAAACCTATAATGCTACAAATAATCTCATTTAATCTAACAAATTATTCATAAACAATTTTAACATAACTGATTTTGGTGTATTCGAAACTACTTTCTATATTTGTAGCTTAGATATTTTTTGAGTTTAGGAATTTCTTCTGAACTACTTCTTAGTTTATCCTAGATCTCCTTAGCAGTTTGGATACCCATCACTTCTATGTAAAATGTTTCTGATAAATTAATCAAGATTTTATTTTGATATTTTCCATCTATCTAAAAGTTCCTCTTATATGAAAAAAATCATTGGGGAATTCCCATTGTTGGGTGGAAATCCCAATTTAACTGAATCTCTAACTTCTACGCCAAGTGATAGGAGATATGGTATAATCATATTTTTCTTGGAATGATAGTTCTAAACATTGAAAATGGTAACACCCCTACAAATTACATAATATAGGTTCACCATCCTTATAAGTATTTTGGATCTTTTATAGGTTAACTTCACTCTGATTCCATTTATAGAGCCCAGATCACTATAAGAACACTAAGGGGGCAGATTTATCATTGTTCTCTTTTGTTTTTAAAAGTTTTTCCTCTTCTTTTCAACCTATATAGATAGTTAAATTCTCAATTCACTATACTTTTTTCACTTATCCTTACCTTTAATGATGTTGTAAATTAATGGAACTAAACACAGGTATTTACAAGGTTTAGTACAAAGACCTACTCCTTATCATGTTGGTTATCCACCCAATAAATATTATCCGCTATAATCATTTATTAATTACAATGGTTGATATGTAATCACACTATATCATAACTCCTAAACCCACACTGGAGTATCTTTAGACCATCTCACACAATATTACTAGAATTCACATTGTCCTTCCCACTATTGAATAACAAAAGAGGATATTTATACTAGATCAAAAGGTATTACTAGAATCCACATTATCCTTATATTACAAAATCTACACATGAAGATATTTATACTACCTCACATAATATCATATTCTTTAAAGCTATATCCATTATTGGATAATATCTTAATCTTCCTCTACGATATTTCTTAATGACACTTTCTCTTATACAATTTATGTACCTTATAAAGATATTGGTCTTCCCCAATTGTCACTGATCGCCTATATCTAATAAATTTTCATATTGAACATATTATCATGATTTAATTACTTATGATTTAGAAGTCCTGGCCTCATAATGTTTTATGAATGGGACGCACACAAATTTCTCAATATTATTTTATGCAGGAATAAATATATAAAAATGTCAACTAAATTTATTCTCTTTTGAGACCCTAAAACATATTAATTTCCTTTAATTATTTAATTTTATACTCATTATTGTGTTTCAGATAACTCAATTATTGTTCATGTATTTATAGACTTTATAATATCATGCATTAACTTATCTTCCCCTTATATCTTGTTCTATCCTTTGCATGCAACTGGTACATCTACACACATTTTCTTCTTATAACTACTTCATGAAAATAGTAATAATGGATCCTTAAGTCCTTAATGAAATTATATTTCACTGTATCTTCATTATTAAACATAATAGTGTTGGTGTATACAATGTATCAGGAAGTTTCAAAGAGTGTTCACAAACCCTTATGGGTGTCATCGAACCAGTTCTTTAGGAAACACCTGAGAGGGTTATTCACAAGTCAGGAAGACCGTGACTTATTTTTATCTTTTTAATTATAATATCTTTGGTTTTATTCCTATTCACACAAAAAATCACTTCATGTATTATATTCCATTCATGTATTGTAAGTGTGTGTAGATGCTCTATTTGACAATCTCTCATAAAGATGAACGACAACACCGCTTCTCATTCTCATTGCTTCATATTTATGGGTTAGATAACTATTTCCTCACACCACCTTTATTCTAATGTTTTAGATGAGTTAATTCCATAGTATTTAATTTGTGTCATGGATTTTATAAAAACATAAATATTTCATGTTTCTAAAATTATATTATGTTGAAAATCAAGGTGTATCATTTAACTTGAATTTGAGTTTTCTCATAGCGGTAATGTTCTCATGTGGATGCAATGAGGATCACAGGAATATTTTAATTTTTAAACTTATCCATGAAGAGGGATATTTTATATCTTCATATAATCCTTACAAATGGTCATTATCCTCTAATTATCTCATGAATACAAGAAATAGAATGCATTAATGATCTCAAGATGATGGAGTGAGTCTCATTCAATCATATCCATGGAAGAAACAAGCTTCTCTTGATCACAAAAGCTCTGACCATGAATTCTAGTATATAGGATCCTTTTGATCATTGAGAGGTTGAAGATGAACCCTTGTCATGATAGGTTTGTTCAAATTCATAATATCATATAGTGAATGTTAAATTCAAAATGTTTAATGATGGAGCAATACTGTCTACGTCTGTTATTGTCACGCATCGAACATTCTCTTGGTTGGGAACTCTCATATATATATTTCTTAAGTATATGTGGATATGTTTCTACTATAATGGGGTCTTCTCCCATAGAAACATTTAATAAACAAGTCTCATGTTCCATGCCGACCTATGCTAGCCAACTGACACCTCTATACGTGCTATGAATGTGACTTGCACACATCCATGGATGTTCTATGGACACTATGCTTGCCCAATCCCCTAAACATTCCACTTTAGGCTAGCCATATTGATTTCCTCACACATGTTTGACCAATAGTGTCCCATATGTGACTAATTTGATCCTTGGTTGGCCTATAGTTAGCCAATTTTTCCCCTCTAGAAAAGTATCTAAGTGAAATATGCCATATTAAAATCCATGCCAAACAATAATTTCCAGACTTCCAATTTAATTTTTCTTATTAATCATGAAAAAATAATATTTTTCATTTATTATTTAATTCTCAATGAAAATATATATTTTGAGGGTATTCACTTATTTCTCCATTATTTTAATGAATGTGTTATAATTTACACAAGTCATTGAACTTTAAGATTAGTCCAATAATTATTACATTTAACTAGGATAATTTCTCAAGAATGTAATCCAATGAAATTATATGAATAAAAAATAATTATCCAAGAATTATCACCTCAACATCAACCTAAAAAACACATACTAGCATATCATTTATAATAAATGAAACACTAGGAACAACACTAATAATTGGGATACATGAATTAAATAAATTGGAAATCATGTACCTCACTCACAAATAGTTGGGATGGAAAGTGTGAAACCTAATAGAAAATAAACTTTAGGTTTCTCTCTTGGCCTCCTCAAGTGACATCTCCCAATTTGGTGTTATGATATCAACAAGGGGCACTTGTCACTACAATATTCTAAGGTAGTGTAGTAGAAATCCAAATTACCTAAATATATAACCAAGGATCCCATATAAAACATTATGATAATCAATTTCTATAACAAAATAAATATTATATAACCAATATAAGTACAAAATCAAATCATGTAAGAAAAATTGATCAATAAGATATATGGTATTAACATCAAATAGAAACATAATCGATAAGATTTTATATGAAACCACGGTTTATAAATCAATGAATATAATTCATAAAATATTTATCCTTAAAAATATCCTTTTATAATTAATTTGAAACCAATTAACTGTATAAAACATTTTATCAGACACCTTGTAGGCATAGAACTAGTTTTATAACATACAATAAGGGAAGGTTATGTAAGAACCTCACCTGATCCATTATAAATCCAAGAAACATATGGAACAACTATATATCATCCCTAAATAACTTTGTTTCAACATAATATAGAAATATATACTATATAAATATAATTTACTATAATTATTCCAAAGGATATATATATTATATAGAGACACCTACCTAAAATACATCAAAACCACATCACCTTATTTAATAATCATTATAAATAAGATGGATGAATCCTTAAAATTAAAAAAAACCTATATATTCAAATTAGAAACTAATCCTAGACATTAAATTTGTCATTATAACAATGTTGGTAAAAATCACATGATGGAAAAACAACAACAAGAAGCTATAAGAATATAAGTGGAAATCCATAATAAATCATAAGTTTAACTTGAATATTTCTACTATAGATCATTAGAGGACACAAAGGGGGTTAGAGGAGGAAGAATCCAGGATAGAGAGATGTTGGGTCAAGGTAATGGGGAGAAAGGGAGGATATATGGTTTTAATTTTGCTGGTGTACATAGATAATTTCAAAAAAAAAATGAAAACTAAGAAAACCTCATTGTTTGGTGACATGGTTATTGAAAACATGAACCAACTATGTGACCTACCCTTACACACTAAACATGGCTACATAGTTTTCCTAGATAACCTCATGGTTTAGAGAACCATGCACCAATATTGAAAAGCACACCTGATGACCCCTCCCCCTTTCGCACGATTTGGGTGAATGATTAACACTTACTATGTGTTAATTGTCCATGCCAACCTTTTTTTCCCTATTTTTCTTGTTTTAAACACCATAAATCCTAAAAAACATAAAATAAAATTAATAAATGAGATAATAAAAATAAATATACGATGTTGAAATTGTGGGTTCCACATTGTAGCAGTTAATTGGGTGAATAAGACATCAACCTAAGGTATTAGATGATTCATACAACTCTTGGCATATACTAAAAGGAATTATTATATAATATTCTTATAGGGGATCTCCCTTAGTCAAATTTAATAATAACAGGGTTTACTTTATTCAAAATAGTAAGGTGTGTTATTTATATATTATATTAAATAAAAAAGGAACATTGGTTTTAGTGGCCATTTATAGTAGATTTGGACAATTATTTTTCAAATTTTAAACCAACAATGGTATTAGAGCCACTTTCATTTCATTAGGATTCAATTTTGAATGCTATTTAAAATGAATTTTTTCATAATCATGTCATTTCATATAAAACACATGATGGACAATGTTTTTTTCTAAAAAATTTGATTTTTTTATATAAACATGTCATATTTTTTTCTCATCACAAAA
Organism: Viscum album; assembly: GCA_963277665.1. Lineage (NCBI taxonomy): Eukaryota > Viridiplantae > Streptophyta > Magnoliopsida > Santalales > Viscaceae > Viscum > Viscum album. The sequence goes on from OY728123.1 coordinate 59,583,540, forward strand.
AATAAAATCATAAAATTAAATTTTATTCATATTATATTTTTAACTAAAAAAGTTCATGTTTTGTTTGACGAATATATTTACATATAAAAAATAAGGCTGTTGATAACTAAAACCATTTAGGGTGTAAAAGTGTGTGTTTTCATTACTCTTCCCGAAATGAGTTCTATAGAGGAAGCCTATCATGGTTGTCTTTTTCCAATTCATTTCCACATGTGAAGAACTACATTGTATTAAAAAGAAACAAAATTTGGTTTTACAAATTATTAAAACAAAATTCTAAAAAAAATCTATTTTGGAGGGGCTTTTATACCATATCAAAAAACATTTAAAATGAGATCTATGTTCCAAATATTTAATTTATATGGTATATGTTTATAATTTTAATATAAATAATTTATGTTAAATTTATGAATTAGTTTATAAATTTATTATAAATTAAAAAATAATGCTAAATAAAAAAGATTTGATATTGTTTCTATAATGTTTATAAATTAAAATATGAATATTTCATATTAGAATACTTATTTTAGAAATTTATTTAAACTAGAAAAAAATGTTTTTGGTATATTCTATTAAATGTTCTAATAAATATAAAAATATGATATCAAAAAAATTGTTTTCATTATTAATATAAATTATTCACATATTAAGAAATATGAATGGTTTATATCATTTAAATTATTAATATTATTTAATATGAAGGATTTCATATATTTGTCATGAAAATTAATAAATATGATGATTTCATATTTAAATAAAAATGTTATAACACCCTCGGCCCAATCCACACAAACCATGATCCATGTGAGAAAGATTCATGAATTTAGGTAAAAGTACACATAAATTAGTGGATTCTAATTAGTGTAAAGGTCCTAATCATGTCCTAGGAATAATATTAAATCCAAATAATCCCATAAAGGTTATAATCAAATCTATCAAAAAATTTAAATGACCCATCCATACATTATACATACCCAAAGCCTATGAAAAAAAAACAGTGATCCAAAATTGGTATCATGTTATCAAATATATAAAAAATAAATAGTATACAAGATTAAACGTATATATAACATAACCATCTAGATATATTAAATAAAAATTATTAAATAAAAATGCAGTAAAAATACGAAATAAAGTATGATGGCCTCTGAGCCAAATCACTAGAAAATCACCTACCAAAACCTCAAACTCTATACACCGCCCATCAAAATATATATATACATGTCCAAGATGATACTTATACATATATTGAAACATTATTTATTCATATATACATCTAAACTTATGTTATGTATATAGGTAGACGATTTCCATAACTTAGTAGAATTTCTCCACTAACCTCAACTCACTATGTGTAGCTGATCAAGTGGATTCATGTTCAAATCTCTAGTGAGTGTCACTAAACCAACCTAAAATACTACACATACATAAAGATGTAATATATCATACCCACATTCCATCATGGTTAATAAGACACATAAACCATGAGGAAACATACCAGTACTAACTTACTCAGACTTGGTCCTACCTACTTATAAATGAATATAAGTATATCCTCGTGTCCTAATGATATATACACCAAAATCAATATTATATAATTATATATGGTCATCAAGATCTATCTTCTCACATCCATAGATATCACTCATTATATCCCCTACCTATCTAATTAGTCATCTCACTACATATAAAATAAATAAACCTAAAATATCATAGTAAATAATGAATATATCAATAATGAAATAAATGTGAAATAAAATAATTTTGAACGATGAATATTATTGTTAAATGGAATTAAATAATTAAGGATTGACAGAAATTGGACAAATAAAAAAATATCAATAAAATAGTAATGGAATTATTAAATCAATTATAAAAATAATGGATCGAACTACATCAAATACAAGAGATCCCATTACTCATTAATTATCCCATATGTTTTGGTAACATGAATTGTTCATAAATATATCCAAAATTTTCTCATCAAATGATTAGAATTTGATATTTCACTTTAACATTATCAGTTCAACAGCAGCACTAACCTTCAATATATAGGTTAGACCACCAAAAGTTCTTGAAATTATGATAGATGTTGTGTAGATTGGTCTTTGTGTTTAATGAAAAGTTTACCAGTAGAGATGGTTGAGTCAGTGGAATCCTTAACAGAATAAATAAGTAAACACCTAGCTAACTGCAAATTTAAAAGTTCAGGGCTAACTTTTTGACTAGAAAAGAACCTATATAAGAATTAGGTGGGACTAGATACTAAGTTGTATAAAACTTGAAGATATGGTACCTAAACTAAATTATGAAATGTGTAATGTTGGATTATAAAGATACAATATGTGTAAATTTTTTACATATGATAATTTAAAAAGAGTTAACATTTTTCAACCCTATATACAGGATGAAACTTTTGAATCATGTAAAACTAGGGTATAATATTCATTTTTCCTATTTTTCAATGAATGTGTGAACTATTTTGATTCATATTTTGAGAGGTGATTTGGGTGTTTCTTGACTTCTTAATTCATGTTCTCTACGTTAGAGTGGGAAGATCCAGTAGTTTGAAATTTTGTTGTTTTAAACTACTGGTGTATACAGACTTCCGATGAACTCAATGATATACTATTCGGTACTTCATATAATCTTTTATGAATTTGACTTCTAACTCAACAATATATTATCACCAATTATTACTATAAATATATTTTATATTACCCATGTGTAGTTCATTCTCTCTCTCTCATCAATTTTATGTAGTCATAGGGGGTATATCCCTCTATACAACATGTTTCTCGATTTCTACACCTTTTTCTTGTAGATCACATATCAACATCATCATCTGTATCATTAATTAGTGTATTCCATAGACATGGTCTAACCATAGGTAGAATCCTTTATGAAATAATTTTTACATGATTGTAATAATAATTTATATTCTTCTAGGTTTCTTCCATCATCTCACTTAGATATTTATTAATCATTGTTCTATGTGTAAATATTCAAGGATAATATCACAAATAATGAAAGTATATATTTCAACTAAGTGAAACAAATAGTGCATAAAACAATAAATAAAATGTAAATATGTACCTTTAGATAAAATTTAACCATGAGTTTATCATTGATGTCACTTACATATATTATATAATCCTTATCAAGAGATATATCATTAAATCATCACTACCTCACATGCTACATGTCCTATCAATTAGGCATAAATAAGAAAAAACAAGAATGCATTGATGAGTAAACTCACAATCCACTAATATTATGACCTTTTTAGTTATTGTAAATTTATTCTAATACTTAAAATACCTCCCATGAATATATTTCCCTTTCATGAATCATCACAATTCTTCGATTGTCTCCAACCACATTCATTCAGGCCAATCAGAAGGGGACTCACAATGAACAAAGATGACCAATTACTAACCAATATTTTAAAGAGATTACTGTATGTTTAACAGTGAGTGGTATCAATTGTTATCCAATTAATACTTGTAATATCAATACAACTCAATTTATCCCCATGATTTGAGTATACCAAAGTGTTATCTCCCAATAAGATCTCACTATGTTTTCTGAATAAATAAAATATGTAAAAATATTTCATTCTTAAATTCAATGTTCATAATATTATAATTTGTATAATATTGATTAAATATTTCATTTTTAATAATTTTTTGTATTCTTGGACCAAATTATTGAACTTGGGATTAAATGTAAATTTTATTAGTTATTTTATCATATTGGGATTTAATTTAGATGGAAGAAATTTTAAAGTGTGTATTTCCAATTGAATAAGTGAAATATATTATTGAACCAAATTAATTCAGATAAAAATAAGTAGATATCCCCACCTATGAAATGACTCATGAGTAAAATGAAGAATTAAATTCATCAATATCCTTTTAACATATAGTGAAACCTAAATAGAGCTTCCTATGATCCGTTCTAAGTAAATGAAAATACATGGATACTGACTATGACTTGCTTAGAGATACTGAAAAACTAATAATATTTCTTATAATGATTCCAAACATTTTGTAAGAAAGTAGTGGAAGATACTTCACAATAAACTATTTTGTTAAGAGAATAGTATTTCTACCAACACAATCTAAAACCCATTTAATAGATCTTCTAAAACTAACGTAGATAGTAGAAAACTCATTTATCTATCTTTGATCAACTAATAGGTAGATACAAAATAATAATTGATTCTACATTGTAAATACTCACAAAATTACACAGAATAAAGAGCACGAATTCTCAATGAAGATAGACACACATACACAAAACTTGTTTAATAATTAAAATTCCATAAGAAGTGAAGGGTTGGGGTGATGGATGAATCTATAAGGGAGATTCTACAAATATAATATGAGGGTGGGGGAATTTTTGGACTTAGGAGGGGTAAAAATTAATCTACATGGAAATCTAAGAGTGGATCATATGCACTGAAACCAAAGTTTTTTAAGAATAATATTATTTTAGGGTACTTTAGAAGCATCTCTCATCCCCATGGAAGAATAATCGGAGTTCTAATTCCATGAGTACTAGTTATTTGATACCTGAGGTAATTGATTAGTTATTTTAATTGAATAAGTTTCCCTAGGTAATGTTATTTTCTCTTCTATCTTGATAAGAAATAACTTAAGATTGTGTTCTTTCTATATTTTATTTTTATTCTATAAGTATTAATATTCATCCCCATATATTTTGGAATTAATTTATATGGATACCTAACTACATGTGGTTTTATTGAGGGGGAGAAACAATGATGATATTGAGTTTGATTATATATATTTAATTATTTACAACTCTAAGGATTAAATGTGTTTTATGATGGGGGGTGGTGATAATTTCGAACAATTTCATGTTATAATGCACATTATCAATATTGTAGGTCTAGAATAGATTCACCTTCCATAGTTATAAATATATGGCTTGGAAACTAAGTGGTTATAGATAATTTATTCCATGAAAAGTGATACATAATTTGGGTTACTTTACTAATGAATAGTTTACTAAAATATACATGCCTTGAGAGATAGAATTTGGGGTAGTTAGGCCTAGGAATTTATCATGAACTCTTTGGGTGTGTGAACTTGTATATACTTGGAGATGGTATCAGTGGGTTAGAAAAATAAATATGTTGATCATTATAAAATAAAAATGGAGATTGATTTTTTATTTATCATTCCATTTAATAGAAATAGATTTAGGTAAAATAATTGTGGTAAATAACATAATGAAATTGGGGAATATCCTAAAGATTTAACAACATTTCCTCTTTGACTTCAATGGTATTTTCATTTCATTCATTATATTTTTCTTTTTTTCAACATCCAAAACCAACCCAACTTCTTAATTTCTTAAAAAAAATATAATAAATTTACACTGAGGATCACTATGTGATATATCATGGATTTTTGTTTATTAACTTGTCATTTTATTATCTATAGAGTGTATTTTGGACAAGATCACCACTTTGAGGGCTCTTATATGTAATTAATTTATTCAATTTACACATTTAATCCAATTTATTATTAATATTTTTCATTGATTATTATTTATCCTATGACATATTATTGATGGTATTGTCTCCATATATATGGACTTAGACCCACATCGCTAGTCAATAGTATCTTGCGTACATGGAGGCAGGAAAGACGTCACAGAGCACCTGAATCAGACTAAGTGGTTCAGGTGGGGGTATTAAAAAATTCAATTGAAATTGTGGATTAAATTAGGGGTTTTTATTTCTATTGATTTTCTACATGTTTGGGGATTTTAAAATAGTTGAACTATTGTGAGTTTGATGTTGGTCAATTTTTTGAGTCATGGTTATCATGAAACTCCTATGTACATGTTTAGTAAATCCTTAAATAATTTATTTGGTCTTCAATGGTCTCTTTCTCCATCCCTAGTTGGCATTAAATACATGTGAGAAATTGGTTTGATTTTTTATTTTATATTATTTCCCCCTTAATTTATTTCATAAATTCAGGAAAAATAAAATTGATAAAAAAGTAATCAATAAAAACATTGATTTATGTAGGGATAATTTCAAAACTTATCAAAGAAGATTTTAAAAATTATTAAAGGATACTTTATTATAAATCATCGAAATATAATCATGTGAATTTATCAAAGGAAAATTTAGGACTTATAAAATGATATTTTTGTGAAATTATCAATGATAATTAAAAATAATTATCATAACATATATTTTTCATCTAATTATTAAAATATAGTTGCACCAAATAATCAAAAGATAATTTGAAAAAAATATCAATAGATTATTGTGTAGGATTTGAAAAGAATTATTATTGTAAAAGTATCAATGGATAATATAAAAAATTATCAAAGTGATATTTCCTAAAATTATCAATGATATTTGTAACGAATTATCCATTGATAATTATGCCAATTTATGTAATAATTGTGTATTAAATTATCAAACAACAATTATAAAAGGATAATTTATAATAAATTGTCAATGTATAATTATAGAAGTATAATTTATAATAAATTATCAAAAGATAATAATAAAAGGATAACTTATAATAAATTATCAAACTAAAATTAAAAAAGGATATTTTATAATAAATTACCGAGAGATAATTATATATGGATATTTTTTAATAAATTATCAAGAGATAATTATAGAAGGATAATTATAATAAATTATAAAGAGATAATTATTAAATGATAATTTATAATATATTATCAAGATATAATTATAGAAGGATACTTTATAATAATTTATTAAAAGATAATTATAACGTAATAATTTATAATAAATTATCATAAGATATCTATTCTTGAGGAGAATATTGTGAGTGAATGTTTCTTCCTAAAATTATAATTTCTAAATTATCTTGTAGAGTGAAATTATCACCACATGTGATATTTTATTTCCATTTGAAATGAAATAGCTTGTTTTGGTTCTAAGAATCGTTGAAAATCCTTGATAATTATCATTTTTAATACTACAATAATAATTCCCAAAAGCACGTGTTTCTAACTATTGGGGTGTCCACTTAAATTTTCAAACCACATAAGGTGTTTTAACCTTTTCGTTGATGTCGATGACTTAGAGTTTTGAAGTTCCTTACCTTCTTGGGATCTCATTACACATTTTTCTCATGGTATGATCATTATGATTTAATATGGATATCCATACTTTACTTGTGATCACATGGGGGTGTGTGTGTGTATCCCATGATATGATATGATTTGATTCCCTAATATTGATGTGATAGCTTGATTCAATCAATATTTTTGATTCATATGTTGAAGTATATGATGATGTTATGTTTCTCATGATTTATGATGTGGTTTTTATCATCCTATGAATTTTAATGATCCCCTTTATAGTATTGGTGTGTATACTTGATAGGTGAGCTTCGAGGTATGATTAGTCCTTGTGGGGTACGTACATGGAGTTGTAGTGATGATGGTGGTGGTGCATGAAAAATTATTTGAGTGGCACTCCTAAGGCCAACCATTATTTTATATTATTATGAGTTTATATATTTTATATGAAGTGAGGTGCCTTATTCAAGGTTTATCACAAACTAGTTCAATGAATTAAATTTAAGATAACTAGATAACAAAGATTCCTAGACATTATCCCCACCCAAAGGATACCACCTAGGTTCCAATAAGCCAATATTTTATAAAAGACTGACTAGATACCTCAACTTAGTCTAACAAACACATCACTAAAAGGATGGTTTATACATGGTTATTTTATTATCATGAATTAATATTCAATAAAAATAACACACATGAAAACCATAAATCAAGAAATCCCAAACAAGAAAATGCTTTCTTTAAAAATTGGGAATCACTCTCCTAACGTTAATCAAATAAAACCATTTAACAAAACATGATCTCACTAATTTACCAAAAATACGGAACACTTTACCTTTATAATATTATTAAAAAAGGAATCAAATGTCTATTTTATACAGTCTATGTCCTGGTATAAAATCCCAGAGAAAACCACCTTAAATACCACCCATTTTCCTTTTTGAAATGTAATTTCACAATCAAATAATTTAAATCATTCCTACCATTGAAATTCCGATTAAAATAAACTGTTAATTTAAAATAATAATTTAATCTTAAAATATTTTATTTTGAGAAATCTAATTCCATCATCAAATAGCATCACCATATGATCCCTATGATTTGATGTTAGTACTCATTCGACTATGGCACCACCAAACAATATTTTTCGATAGTTGTGAGGTCATAAGGTGAATATTAGGATGACATGAGTCTACCCTACTTATATAGTTGTTTAATATCACACAATCATTCCCTGGATAAAAATAATAATAACATGAACATAATAAACTAATAGGAAATCCAATAAAATCCATATAACGACATCAACTTTTATCAATTTAAATTCCATTCTAATAATTATTCCATACATTATAAATTATATAAAATAACTTAGTGTACACAATATAGACTTCATGAATGAAAATTTAATGGAATAAGAGGTATTTATAGAAGTTAAGGAACCTAAAATAATGGAATAGTAACTTGACCTTTGGAATAGTAATGTGACCGATAGGAATAGGAATCCGGCCAATAGAATAGTAAACTCACCAATGAAAGTATAAATAAAATTTTGGAATCTTATAAATGAATGAAATTATATATGTATTTCATAGTATAAGTCAATTAACAATTTAGAAATGATAAATTAAGTGTTGGTATTTTTTAAGTTATAATATTTAATTATAATTTTATAATTAATATAATATTTTAAAAGGAAATTTATTTTCATAAAATGTATTAAAAATTATTATTTTTATTATTATTATAATATAATTTTATGAGACCTCAACTAATTTTCAAAGTTCTATAAAAATGATTATAATTTTAATATCAGTATTATTATAATAAATGTTGATTTTAATTAAAAATTAAATTCCTCAAATTTCAAAAAAAATATTTCATAAAATGGAGTTCATTTTTTAATTCTAAAAATCAAAAAATTGTTAGGGTGATTTTTTTATTTTTCTAAAATAGGTGAATTTTTTGTGAATAGTAAAATAAGATAATTTACTGTATATATAGAATACAAGTTAAACACACTATTAATGGATTCATTGTTGCTTTAATAAACATAATATATTACTATACATAATTATTTTAATACTTTTAGTGATAAGGTTAAAAATATTCATAGTCTTGATCCAAAATAATAAATTAATGATTAAAAAAATAAGAAAACACCCATATCCTTTTCTATAATACCACCACCACCTATTCTCCCCACACATTTTAAGACATTAATATCATAAAATATCTAACCATTACATTTACCAAGACCCTCCCACAAGTCCGCGATCCCTTGGTGTTATCAAAATACAAAACCCTTTTTCCTAAGGAGGTTCTCAATGATGAGAAAATAAATAATTAATATGCTCTTCCTTTTTCTTTTAATTTAATTTCAATTGAATTTCATTTATTATCATCTCCTCATATAAACTTATCCAAGTAGAGTGATAAATACATTATATATTATACACTATAATGTTACAATGGAATAATTCATCTTAAAATATCTTTCCTTTTCCTTTAATTCTAAAAATAAAAGTATCATCTAGGGCGTGTCAATTTACCACCACTGTGGACGATGCATTTTCATTTTTCACTACCAACTTTAATAATGGTCATAAAGTCGCTATTATGGTTTAATATAATTTTATTATACATATTATAAGTTATATAATGTTTTGGAACCTATATATAGACATGATGATATAAGGTCATAATAGTCGTAAAATCCGCTAAAATAAATCAAATAATTTTGATTTACTATTTATCTAAAAATTCATCCAAATATCACGAAAAAAATTATATATAAGATCATTTAATATTATTTATGTTCATTAATAACATAGAATATCATTTTTGGAGAATTATCTTCACTTTACACATACTTCTATACATGTATAAAAATGAACGGATCACGAAAACCAGGAAAATGAACACCCATAGAACAAAGGAATTTAACTCTATAACACATCATAATGGAAATAAATGAACATGAAAAAATTATAATTAATAAAATAAATTTATAATAGTATCTATAGTTATTAATTAATGAATCTAATTTTATTATCCAAGATATTAATGTGAAGATATCATTCAAACATAATCTAAGGGGATTCTCAAACCCAATTTCCTTTCATTGGGTTATTCCTATTTTATGTAAAAATTCACTGTGGATGTTCTTTTAATATTACGCAAATATAATTTATTTTTTCTTTACTCTTTTATCTGGGCTATACATGTTTCCAATCTGATTTTTATGACAAATTCAATGATTTATCCAAAAGAACTCGTCTTTATAAAAACACATCTTATACTTATCTTGAGATTATTTCTTCTTCACTCTGGATTAATGACTCTTATTACAAGTATGTTATTCTATTTTTATTTCAGGAATCCCAATTTTTATTCATGAATGTATACTCTATAACGTTATCATAAAACCCATTTCCTTTGCATGATTTATCTTATTGCAAATATTTTTAAATGTTCAATGTGGAATGTATGATTATGTAAATATTATGATGTGATAGGTGTTGCTATAATTATATAGAAATCCATTGAATTGGGCAATTCAATGTACCTCATGATATAATGTGAAATATGCATTAACATGATTCTATCATTATTCACAATAATGATGTTGTTCTACATCAAAAATGTTATATGTGAACATGATGCTACATTGTTTAACATCAATGTGTGGTAGTTGATCACTAAAACCGGATGTTTCATTTTTATTTGTTTCCACATTCCTTGTATTTATATAATCTTTTCTCTCATGATTATGATTATGATCCTTTGATTATTTTAAGGATATTATGCTTATTCTCACGCATGTTTCATGTATCTTATTCATCCTCTTACTGGGATATTTGATCCCCCCATCTGTTGATACAAATCCTCAAGTGAATACTTATAATAAGGAGAACACGAGGTACAATAAAAAGCTATAGAATAAGGAATTAAATAATTTTATTGATTTAATATTTAAATTTATTTATGGTCCAAATTTTTCCAAGACATTAATCCTTTGGATCTTTGTTGTATAACCCTTTTTATGTTTTTAACTTTAAAATGATGTAATAATCATGTCATAAATTTAGGGTTGATATAATTAGTATCAATGAATGGTTTAGTTAATTTGTTAATTAGTATTATAGAATATTAGTGAAAACCCTTAGTATGAGACTAAGAATATGTAATCACCTAGGAATCATTGTTTTAAAAAATTATAAACATAGGGATCCTATAATATATTCCATATGAGTTAATATCACAATAGAATACATTATTTATTCATGAATTGTTGACGTATCTTTTGTTCAAGCATTTTCTATTTTAGAAAATGATGGGATCTTGGACAAACCAAGCCAACAATCCATGTGAGGGCTAATTCAACAAATGCCAGAAAGAAAACCCCAATGCCTTGGGAGGGGGAATTCAAAATTTCATAGTAATGCATGAAAAGTTATCTCAGGATATGATCAATGACCTAAATTATGTGGAATCCCCACCTTCAAAAATGAGGTTGAAACTGGATATAGATTCATTAATGTTGCAATGACCCCCAACATTTAGTGGACCTTCAGATCCACTAGTCGTGGAATAATAGAATAACTCAATGGAGAATATGTTTTCTGCGCTTCACTATTCTGAGATGGAGAAGGTGACTCTATCCATTTATCTTTTATATGGGGAGGCTGATCAATGGTGTGAGTTAATAAATAACACCACGACAAAGGATTAAATTGAAGAGATAGAGTCGGAAGAATTTGTACAAATATTTCATAATAATTATTTCCCTTGAACTCTTCATACGATGATCGAGAGACAATTTATATAGTTGAAGAAAAAGGAAGGAGAATTTTTGATGGATTAATAAGAAAATTTCACAAGTCTTTCAATGTAAGCCATGAATTCTTTTTAACAATGATAGAAAAATACATAGTGTAATGAACCTAACTATTGTATATAAAATTCCCCTTTTTATTTAACTATATGTATTATTATGTAATATGGTTATAGAAATCACATGAACTTATTTTTTATTATATCCAATTGGATTTAAAAAAACATTATGTATAATTACCATTGATAATATATTCATTAAACGGTTATCACATGATTAGTATTAATATAGGGTTTTAAAAAATTTAATTGACATAGACAATGGAATTGATGGCCTCAATCGGTAGGATCATACACTATGAATCCCATTTAACAAATCTTCTAAGGGAGATATAATCCCTAGCCTTTTTTGTTTACTAATCCTAAGATAATATCTAACAACTTAAGCATGAGAAACCCCATTTACAGAAGAATTTCAATCTCATCAAGATCATGGTCCACACCATGTATGCTGAATCACCCTATGAAAGTCTCATAGCCACACACATTACCCTTAGGGAGTTTGATGATTTATTAAAGGGATATGTATCTAGAACCTATAATTATGAGTATGTATATTATTTTTTAATATAATGAAAAATATATTTTCATCATATTACAGTTACTTTATAAATTATTTTTATTTAGATATAATAAAACTCAAATAGAATTTTTTGGTAATATTCAAATTCAATTGAGGAATTCATTTTGAAAAATTAATGGATTTTTTAATAAAACAATATTTTAATAAAAAAATTATTAAATATTATTTACTAAATATAAATTATCACATAAATTTTATGAAGTCAAATGTAATTTTTACAAGGGCTAGGAAACTATTATTGTCAAAAAAACTCATCATTTCTAAATTAATGTTGATTTTATTTTAGAAGTTAAAATTAACATATTTATAAATTTATTTATATAAAATGAATTTTTTTGGAATAATAAGCTTAAAATTATCTAATTGTGAATTTTTCATAATTTTTTGAGACAATTGAATTTTCAGGTAAAAAATAAATATCGTATACATATAATTTTTGTTTTATGATATCATAATGAACTAAAAGTGAAGTAATGAATACTATAAAAGGTATCCACCACCATATCTAAATTTTCCATTTTAAATAATGTGGTTTAATTTTTATTTCGTTAATTTTATAATGCTTTTATGAATCCTCCAAAACCATTAATATATTTTTTTGTTTTAAAATCATTTCTTTAAGAGTATGAATCACCTACACATAATAAAGGGTAATATTTTATTAACGTTTTCTATTGTAATTATATAATAATTAGAACCAATCCCTTTTTTCGGAAACCATGGGAAAACTATGGGTTGTTTTGTGGTTTTGGATATTTTATTATTTAGAGTCCAAAACCTAAATAATGAAGAAATTCCCCTCTTTTCCTATATCCACTAACCGAAGATCCCATTTATCTTCACTAAAACTCCTCTTATAATTTTTAGAATCTTCCCTCCTATGAATTTGGAGTCACACACTAAAGTTAGGGATTTGTCCCTTTTTATTTCCATTCAAGCACTTCTTTTATGTGAGGTATATTAAATTTTATTATATTATATTGGGATATGTTATCAAATATTCCCTACATGTTAAATTTAATGAATAAATAATGATATATCCCTTTCACTCTCATTAATCCTCCCATGATCCATTATGTGAGCTCGTTAAGATACCGAAATATAGTTTGGATCCCTTTCTTTATTCAAGTTTCATTATTAACATATTGATTCTATTTCCAATATCTAATTTTGGGATATGTTTTTACATGTTCATGTTACTTCCCATTTGAGGTATATGTTATGATATATCCCCTTATCTATAATCAACACATTTTCATGAATCTTTATTTGACATTTTTATTCTAGTGAACTTTCACTATGATTTTCCATGCCAAAAAAATTGTGTAGTGAATATCATACCCATTTTTTATCAAGGGTGTTCACATTTATTAACATATACTTTTTGATTGGGTACTTATATATATTCATTCCACAATCCTTGATTGTCGAATCAATTATGATGATGAATGAATCCATGATGTATGATCAATGTGGAACACTTAAGCATGACAATGAAATGAAAGTGATGGGTTCTCCTGGAATTATATAGTGATCCAATGCACTACATAATATTTAGTCTTATGAGATGTCAAGTTGGAAAAGGGAGTGAAACTGATTCCCATATGGGAATTTTTAAACCTTGATTTCTTAGTAGTTTATCCTTGACATATATTTATGATATAATGTTTTATGTTCGTGCCACATTTCCCATGTTATGATTATCATGTTATATCATGTCTCATTGTTCATGTTTATGATTCCTACTATTTTCATGACCCATTCACATGCCTATTATCTGACATGTATCACTTTATTTCATGTTTATTCCCTTAAAGGTCTTTATATCTCACTCCTTTCTTATGTTTTCCCTTGGTTATCCGATGAAGTTTTAAAGTCCATGGAATATTATGATCATTATAAGGAAGTTTTTAATAAAACTAATGTATTTCATATTTTAAGTTGTAAAGTAATGTAAATAATTCCCATAGACCATATAATTTTTCATCCTCTGAGTTTTATTACATATAATCTGATGTAATAAATAATGTATTAATGTGAAATAAAAAGTAGGGTTGTTATAGTTGGTATTATATGAAAATTTTAGTTATTTTTGGGATAAGGATTATAATACTCTAGAAAAATCCTTAAGGATAAGACTACATATAAGAAAACATACATAAATTTTGGTAAGTATAGATTAATTGGGGTTTCAATCAAACACTTCCCTTTTTTGATGATATAAGTGTATCTGGTTCTAGAAAAGATATACCTAGGGGTAACAACTTTGACAAGGTGTGTCAAGCTGGACTCGGTGTAACCTGGTGCACAAAAACAGGCCTTAATATCTACCTAGTTTGGAAAAACTTGGGTATATGCATTGGTAAATTAATAATCTCATTACAAACCATTATTAAGGGAACAAAAAATGCCTATAAGAATATATGCTAGGAATAAGATCATGGATAACAAATATTGAAGACTGGATTTCATAAGTTAAGAAACAAATGTAATTTTTATGTTATCCAATTAATGTCATTGGATTCCACTTTATGTGTTCAATAGTTAAAATATTCATCCCTAGTTTTCCATTTGATCAATCCAATGGTCGGAAATAGGAGGAAACAGGTAAACAATCAATGAGATGGGCTATGTGATGACTACCCCAATGAGATGTCCATCCCGATGGGAGAGGGAATTGTAAACTTTATGACAATAATATCTGATATAACTTAAGTTATTAATATAAACCTAGACTAGGAGGAACTCAATAATACCCCTATTAGAGAACATGATGTGATTTATACCTTTAGGTGACAAAGATCTTCGACTAAAAATAGACAGTCTGACCCCTTAATCACAGAACAATGGATTAACTCCATTGAGAATATCTTATACATCCTTAAATTTTTTATGAAATAGAAGGTTATACTAGGTGTTTATCTTATAGGGGAGAATCTAACTATAGGGGAACTTGATCAACAATAAAAAACCTGAGGAATAGATCAACGTGATGGAGTGGAAGGAATTTCAGAAAAAATTTATAAATATTTTTATCACACTATCCATCGTAAAATGGAAAGGTATTTCATCACCATAAACCTAAAAGATAATGAATATATCATGTCGTTTGATGTAAACTTCACAATACTTGACCGATATGTCTTTGGATTTGTCATTACCCATGAATTCAAGGTTTATCACTTCCTTGGTGGACTAAAACCTATTCTACGAAAATCCATGGTGATCGAGGACATTGATATCTAGGAATAAATTGTTTGATGTTCTCTAAAAGTCCAAATAGATATTAGAAAATCTAAAGGTTATCATGGCGATAAGAATAATAAATTGGAGTTTAATCTTGGTAGACTGACAGAGAAATCTAAAATTTCCAATAACTTTCAGCATCCCACTTGTCAATGGTGATAAAAGAAGCACCCCATAAATTTAATATGGGGTGAGAAAATTTTTTAGGTGTGGGAATGAAGGGAACCTAGATAATGATTTTCAATAGTAGAACCCCTATAATGCAATAGAGGAATGGAATTCTCTGGTGTACCCTCAGGGTCTTTTTCATTACTTCAACTACAAGGAACTAAGGAAGTTTTTCAAATCAATGAATTAAGGCAAGGATTTTTGGAGACAACCAAAAACCTCCAAGGATGCAAGGTTGAGATTTTTTCTATCACAATCACAGAGGTGGATCCCAAAAATAATGTGTTGAAAGGTATTCTAGTTATTCATTCAAGAATAGTGAACATGGTTTTTTATTCTGGGTCTACTCATTCCTTCATATCACTAATGTTTGTTGAAATATTCAAACACCACCACAACGCATTGAAGTAGAGTTGTCAGTAAAAATTGAAAATTGTTAAATTAATGAATCCCAAGTATATAACTTATCCTCTATCATGATTTTTGGTCTGAACATCCCAGTGAACTATTTCATAAGACCTTTGGTGTAATTTAATGCAATTCTAGTAATAGAGGGTATTTCCTTACATATAGCAACATAAATTTATGTGAGATTGAAATAACTCCCTTTATTGTGAATCTACCCTTGATTTTGTACAAGTGAAATGAGGAGGATGAATCTTCTTTAACAATGACATCACAATCATGGATATTATTTCCTTGTGATAAAACATATATATCTCAAATTATTAAGTCTAACGATCATCCTCCAAGACATTCCTATTAAGAGGGAATATATTGATGTGTTTCTCTAGGAATTTGATGGTCTTCATCCTGACCAAGTGGTTGAATTTAAAATCAATATTTTACCTGGGGAATTTCCATTATCCAAGAATCCATATATAATGGCTATTGTGGAACATAATGAGCTAAAGAAAAAAATATAGGAGAATATGGATAAATGGTTCATATTCCCAAGTGATTCACCATGGGCTTCACCAATCCTATATTTCAAGAATAAGGATGGGTCAATGTGCCTTTAAATTGATTATCATGAGCTGAAAAATATCATTATAAAGAACAAGTATCCTATTCTATAGATGAATGACTTGTTAGATCAACTATATGGAGAAAAATAATTCTCTAAGGTAGATCTGCGGTCATGATATTACAATGTTAGGGTGAAAAAGGAAGATATCCCTAGGATTTCATTTCAAAAAAGGTATGGGAAATTAGAGTTCATAGTTATGCCATTTAGGCTCACTAATTCTCAAAAAAAACATCCTGGAATTGATGAATATAGTCTTCAGATATTACCTTGAAAAATTTGTGGTAGTCTTTTTAGATGATATTTTAATATACTCCAAAATCAAGGAATAGAATGTAATGTATCTGAGAACTGTGTTCAAGACCTTAAAAAAGGAGAATATTTATGAAAAGTAGATAAAATTTGTTTTCTAGTTGAAAAAAGTGTCATTCATAGGGCATATAATAACAAACAATGGGATATATGTTGACCTTTCAAATTCAGAATCAATTTAAGGATGGTCAACGACAAAATCTATTATAGATATCCGTAATTTCCTTAGATTAGGATGATATTATCATTGATATGTGAGAAATTTATCATAATGGTTAAAATCTCTAAGCAAGCTAACTTGAAAGGGAGTCATGATTTCATAGAATGATGAGTGTGAAGAGATATTCAAGTAAATGAAAAGGAGGCTTATCACTACCCTTGTGCTAAAAGTACCCACAAATGGAAAACATTTAATAGTGTTTAGTGATGATTCAAAGTAGGGATTGTGATGTGTGTTAATTCAGAGTGAAAAATTCATAGCCTATTCTTCAAGGAATTTGAAATTTCATGAACAAAACTGCCCAATGTATGATCTGGACTTGGATACAGTAACATTAACTTTTAAAATATGGAGTAATTATCAATTTGCTGAGAAGTGTGAAATATATACGGATCAAAAAAGTCTCAAATATTTATTCACATAGAATGGGATGAATGTACAACAAATAATATGGTTATAAATGATCAAGGACTATTACAAATCAATCCACTACCATCCTAATAAAGTGAATAAATTGAAAGATGCTAGAAGTATAAAGGATCCATAAAGTCTGTCATTGATGGGAATTGAGAGGCATATAATCATCTAATATTTAGAAAGGATGGATATGAGAATCCTAAAGTAAGAAAAATCATCAATACTTTCAGAAATTACTTCTCAATTTTCCTTTTGGGAGAGGTTAATGTATGCTAAAAAAGATGACATGGAAATTCAAAAGAAAACTGAAACTATAAGGAAAGGAAAATTCTTGGAGTTCAATGTTAATGAAAAGTAATTGTGATATTTGGGATAGGACATTGTGTTTCATAAAATCCTGAGTTAAAGAATGAATTGTTGGATGATGCACATAGTTTGACATTCTCCATTCATCGAGGAAGCACAAAGATGTATTGAGATATATGAGAGCACTATAGTGGGACAATATGAAGAAGGAAATTTCTGAATATTCATCAAAGTGACTAGTATGTTAGCAAGGGAAGGATGAAAGGTATAATTCTAATGGGATGATGCAACCATTACCCATACCAACAAGAATATTCGAAAATATCACCCTAGTTTTTGTCATTAGACATTCGAAGTCATCCAAGAGAAACAATACAATATGGGTTATTATGGATCATCTTATACAGATAGATCAATTTGTTATGATTCAAGAGAATTTCTATCTCGATCAACATGCATGTATATACATAAAATAAGTGGTATGGATACATGGAGTGCCACTATTGATTGTATTCAATCGAGATTTGAGATTCACCTCCTTGTTCTAGGAAAAAAATCAACAAACTCTAAACACTAAATTGAAATTCATCACATCTAATCACCCTAAAATAGATGGAGAATCTAAGAGATCAATTCCAACATTGGAAGAAATATTTTAATCATGTTGTATGGACATAAAAGGAGTATTGTACCAATATATACCTTTATTCGATTTCTCATACAAAAACTGTTTCCACTCGAGCATCCAAATGGATCCCTATGAAGCCATTTATGGGAAGAGGTGCAGAACACCTGCATGTTAGGATGATGTTGGCGAAAAAACTACTCAGACCTAAAATGGTCTAGAAAATAGTGGAAAATTCCAAGACCATTCAACAGAACATCACTTCTACTTTGATTTGAAAAATGATCTATGCTAACAATCATCGATGAGACCTAGAGTTTGATGATGGAGACATGGTATTTCTCTACACATATCCACATAATAAAGTGAAGAGATTTGGGAAGAAGAAAATTCTTATTCCAAGATACATCTACCCATTT
Source organism: Viscum album (assembly GCA_963277665.1). Lineage (NCBI taxonomy): Eukaryota > Viridiplantae > Streptophyta > Magnoliopsida > Santalales > Viscaceae > Viscum > Viscum album. Next base: position 59,602,866 of record OY728123.1, read on the forward strand.
GAGATCCTTGATTGCATCAAAGAATTGGCTTACCAACTTACAATCCCACCAAACCTATCTTAAGTATATGATGTATTCCATTTATCCCTCGTGACAAAGTAAATACTAGAACCCTCACATGTACTCAATCTATAGGTGGTACCATTGGAGAATGATCTCTCATATGAGGATTATTATGTGAAGAACATAGATTATAGAGACAAATTTATATAAAATAATACAATGTATCTGGTCAATGTAATGTAATAAAACCTCACATTTGAAGAAGTGATGTGGGAACTAGAGGAAGTGACGAAGCAAAGTTACCCTCATCTCTTTTAGTATGGGATATGAAAATTTCAAGGGAGAAATTTCGTAAGGGGGGAGGGGGATTTTAAATATCTGAACTGTTATATATAAAATTCTCCTTTTGATTTAATTGAATGTCTTATTATATAATATGGTAATGTAAAACACATGAACTTATTTTGTTTTAGTATATCCAATTGTGTTTAAAAAGACCATTATGAATCAATATCGTTGATAATATAGTGGTTGAATAGTAATCACATGATTAGTATAAATATTGGGTTTTATCAAATCCAGCTGACATGGATAATGGAAGTGATGACCTGAACTATTAATATTACACCCTATTAAGCCCATTTATCAATGCTTACAAGGGAGATAGTATAGATACACTACTTTTTCTTACATTAATATTACTTCATTTTAATGACAAACAACATTAAGATATTAATTTACTAGGATCCAAAGGTTTCATTTCTTTTGAAAATTAGGACCATACATAAAATTAAAAAATAAAACATAAACATTTATTTAATTCCTTCTTCACTAGATTCTTATTGGCCCTCATGTTCTCCTTAGTACAAGTAATCACCTCAGGATATAAATCAAGAATGGGGTGATGTAAAAGCCAAGTAAGATGATATATAATAACATGAATCAATATAACATGGGGTGAGTATAATATATATAACTGTAACATAGTATTAGGATCATAATCATGAGAGTAAGCATTCGATAAAAGAATGAAAGGTGGCAATGAAAAAAATGAAACATCGTGTCTTACAGGTCAATTACCACACATAGTTGTGAACAATCTAGCATTATGTCCACACATATTTTACTTTATATCATGATATTCATCAAATTTCTTAAGGAATTGGATCTCTATATAATTATGATCACACCTATCACATCCTAACATTTACATTTTGTTATATGATTTTGCGTGCACCCATCACATCATAACATTTACATTATAATGCATGCAACATAGAACATATAACAATATTGGACATAAAATAACCCAAGGAAAGGAATAGGTTTCGTTTCATAAATCATACATTTAGAAACATTGGGATCACAAATTAAAGAGGTAATAACATACTTTATATAATAATAAAAATAATTTTTTTAAGAAGAAACAATATCAAGAAGTAAAATGTATGTTTTTTTAATGAAGGGTTCATTTGGAAAACATTATGTTTTCCATAAACAAAAGTATAAATAATGTATATCCCAAAAAAGTTAAGATAAATAAATGAAATTATATTTGAGGAATATTTATACTGAAAATGGGGTGAAATAGGGAAACCCAAAGAACGAGAGTTGGGTTCAAGAATTCCTATTACCATATGTCTCAATGCATTCTTCACATTAATATCCAGTATTGTAATGCCCTGAATCCAAAAGCCCATAGATGGTGTATTATTTTAATACAATGTTATGATTACAATAAATCAAACCCTGAAGGACCAATCAGTTTAGTTTCCTTATAAATACTAGATAAACATATAATTTTTACATTACATATTAAAATGAAAAATAACATATAAACTCCTTTGAAAACAATCTTATTCCATTTTATAATTCCTATAACTTAGTCATAATATAAATTTTCACATCCTAGGAAAAATAAAACATTAGAAAAGGGTGAGATCAAATCCTTAGTAAGGGTAAACAATATAGAGAAATCAATCATAATTAAGCATAAACATTTAAGTCAATGTATAAAACCGAAACATGGGCCTTTTAAACATAAACTTGAGAATAATATGGAAAGAATAAAACAAAGAATTCCATTTAAACATTAAAATGGATATTCTACTAGTTGAATAATTGCATTTAATATCCATAACTAATCTCATAATGATGGAATGCATAATTTTTTTCATCATAATCATATTGTCATGTCTTTGGCCAAGACACCATACATAAACGGGTAAGACATAAGCTAATAACCAAACTAGTTTGTCTTATAAGACCCAACAATTCATCAAGGGGCTATAGAAGGCTCAGCCTATAACATACTATATCTAATTCATTCCCCATAAAAAAGGGAAAATCTAGACCAACATAAACATTCGTACTAAAACTAGCATATAAAATATTGATACATTACCCATAAATAATTAATGGTATAAAAATAACACATCCATAGTCGAAAAATTTATAAACCCTTAAATATAATATTATAGTTTGTGTCATATGAAATGAACCTCAATTAAACATAAGATCCAATAAAGGATATTGACATAGATGAAAATTTCCTTAATAAATTCATTAGAAATTTCTTTAGAGAAATAAAACATTATTGAAAATAGTTTTTTAAAATTCCATTAATTTAAAAAGAAAATATTTTCATTGAAAATAATTTCTTAAGATTATAAAGGAAGCATCAAAACATTTAGGCATCATGATGGTGGAAAAATATACTCACTCCGTATATGTTAAAAAACATTCTTCTCATACTTTGTCAAAAAAGTAAAACAATGAACCTCATAAGGAAAATGATAAAAATATTCCTTTTTTTAAATTTTAACATGGTTAAAATTTTCATTTAAATTTTTTAAAAGAATAGTAAGAATATTTGGAAATATATTTTTACGAAAATTAGAAATGGATGATAAATATGTCCTAGTAAAATCAAAACTGATAGAAAAAATCAAAAAATAATAATTTAATACACTCTTAAATTTTTATAGTCACCAAAAATTTCATGGATCACCTCAATTAAGTGAAATTATTTTTATTTTAATATTCTTGACATCATTTATTTGACCTTACATTTAATAAAATAATAACTTCTTCAGTATTGTGTTGTTATTTATGGTTATTATTTAATCTCTAAAAATAATATATTAATTCCTATGGTCTGGAATAACATAAAATATTGATAAAGATTATTTATTATTGATGTTGTCCTTTGGTAATCCCCGTGTTTAAATTATAATACTTATAAGAAATGAGAGTGTGGTATTTTTTCAAGTTATTTTATTTTTATAATATCAATGTCATTTTCTTAGAAAAATATCCATTAAATGATTCAAAATATAACATAATGTGATAAGGGTCAAATATATTTTATCCAATAACTTTTTAACAAGTTTTTATTATTCTTTTTATATAAATCTATTTGAGTTATCCATTATTTAACCCTGTTAACTGTTACCATGACAACATGGATTTTTAATCTATATGGTTAATATAGTAACTATAAAATTCCAAAAGAACCCCAATTGAATAATTTAAGAAATATTTAACATTATCCTAGTTATTTTTCCAGAATATATATATTTTTTATGATTTTTATATCATCTATTGAAATATTATTGGTTTTAAAATCCCATTATGTCAATTATGACACTATGTGTCACTTGCCTTTTTAAAAAATGATAACAAAATGATTCATTATAGAAAACGATAATAAATAATCCCTAACATGTCAATGTCATCCAAACATTTCATGGATAGCATAAAATATTTCCAATTATATATATTTTAATGTCATTAATATCATTTAATTGATTCTTCTTTTAATAAATCAATTATTACATCATCATTATGTCACAATTTAATTTAGTTTTTTACTTTCTAAAATTATAAATAAATTACATTCATATATATAAAAAATTTATATTTATAAACACTATTTATATTTAACCATGTCACTTATATAAAAAAATATTAAAAATATTTTATTGGTTAAAAACAATGGAATAACAATATTATATTTCCTTTAAATATAATATCATAAATATATTAAAGTCATAAAAGTGGCCTCAAGTGGACCCAAAATAGACCCATGAATGATTTTGGATGAAAAATAGTCATATAATTAAATTAGGACAAGTTTTATGTTAATTTTATATTGCTTATAATATTATTTTTACCCTTAATTACCCGATTTACCCTTAACCATAGTAAAAAATACTAATGTTTCAATGCACCAAAAATAAATTTGTTCCTATTAGACAAATTATTTAATACTAATTACAAACATGCATTCCCATTTTCATAATTCAATTCACATAACCGATAAAATTATGTTTAGTGTTAATCCAACAGACCTGGCGAGAAGGCGAGTAAAACAGACGTTCAAAAATTTGACAAATTTTTATATCTAATTTCATTGTAAAAATACTTCCAATAACCTAAATTGGATTAATATTTATATTATTGATTAATTTTTTATTTAAAATAAATATAATGTATAATATTTATTTATACAAAAAGTCAATTTTTAACAATAATGGAGTAGGTTTCACTATTCATCAAAAAAATGAAACTTCTAAAAAAACCAAAAATTAACCCTAAAGTAATTTTGATATTATGAATTCAAAAAATATCTATTTTAAAAAATTATATTTATAAATTTAATATTTTGTTTAATACTATTCATAATTTCTTCTTAAACGGCTAGTTTTGTAACAGCCCAAGATTTTATAAAAAAATATTCTTTTTAATTTTATTAATGTCTTGTGTTGTACGCTACACCAAAAGGAGCTTGCACAACACGCATCCTTGTCTTGCCTTGCATTACACGCAATCACGACCTTCCTCGATAGCGTGTGTAGTACGCAATACCGAGTTTCACTAAACAACGATATGCTATAAAAATATTATTAAAACTAGCCGTTATGAATAGTAATAACCACTTTTTGAAATCCAGTAAATCTTATTTTTCAAAATGAACTTCATTTTTTGATTCGGAGTATCGAATTTAGCCTAAGGTGAAATTTTGGTACTTTTCGGATAACTTTCATATTCTGATGAATAGTGAAAATTACTAAATTATAATTAAAAACAACTTTTTTAATCGACTTAATTAATAGTGATAAATCATTAATTTGAGTGGTTTTAAAGTATATTTAGAATATATTTTTACAATTTAATACAATGTTGGTCATTGGATGTAATTTCACATTTAAACTAGACATAAACAAGTGTCAATCTTTTGATAGATATTGTTTCTTAAAAACACGCTATTTGTTTTAACAGCGGGATTTAATTATAAAATTAATTAATGCAACTTTTATGTTATGAATTTGGTAAAATAGACTTCATTTTTGAATTCGGAATATGAAATATAGCTTGGGATGAAATTTTGGCATTGTTCTGAAAAACGTCAATTTTTGATGAATAGTGAAACTACTAAGTGGTAGGTTAAAAACTGAATTTTGCATAAAACATAATTTTACCGCTTCTGTGAATGGAATTTCGAAAATCCGAGAGACACGGTTAATATCAAGGACTAAAATGTGGTTCAATGAGATGAAAATAATTTTTTGGTGAATAGTAACTTTTTACTTTTTTTACCACGGTTAATAGTAAATAGGGTAACTAAGGGTAAATATGATATTAATATTACCCTAACACATGTCCTAATTCTATTGTACAAGTGTAATTCGACCAAAAACAAACTTAGGAATAAAATATGACCATTTAGGCCCACTTGGATTAGATTAGGACATTTATTATTAATTTATTTAAAGAAGGGTTAAAGTAGTTAAAATCAAAGTTTAATAAGTAAATCATTTTTAATATGGGGTTATACATAAGATAAATTCGACTATAAATATTCATTAGAAAGATAAAAAGATTTCCTACATGATGGTATTTTATTTGTAATTTTTAGACATCAAATAATATAATATATTTATGACACAAAGATGATGTAGTAATTATCTTATTAATGAAATATTGACATAATTGATAATATAAATACCACAATAAATGTAATTTAAGACTTTTTATGAATTACACTAATTTTCTAGGTTACTATGATATATTAGTGTTGATTTAATCAACTTGGTTCGAACATATAATTCTTTTATGACTTTCACAAAAATCATATATCAAATAGTGTCAAAATTGACACAAAATAGTTTTTAAATCAAATATTATATTATTAATTGTTATTTTATTCCTAAAAATCTAAGGTTCGGCCAAATGACTTAGATACGGATATATGTATTAATAATATACAATTTGGGGTTCGTTTGGCATGTTATAGTAAGTGTATTAACCATATAGTGAAAGAAAACAAAAAGACACGGTAAAAGTTAAATTATTTAACTTAGAGTTAAATCTAATTGATAAGGTTAAAATAATACCCTAAACTTGTCTAAATCCTATTGGTTGATAGGATTTCGACCCATCCCTACTTTAGCTTCGAAATAAGACCCTTTGGAACCATTATAAACCGATTTTGACTTTAATATAAAATAATATTTTGAGATATTCCTAAGGTGCCCCTCTCCTCCCCTATAAAAGAACACCTCCTCCCCCTCCTCCTCACACCAATTTGAGCACTCAAGCTCGGCCAACCCCTGCCAATTTATCCTCTCCACTTCCCTAGAAACATCCTAGAGGTTCTGGTCTTCCTCAAAGACCAATTTTAGTGCCCTAAGAGGAGGTCTCAAAGAGGCACTTCAAAGAAGAGGTAATTACCGTTACCAATTCTTTCATCTTTATTTCTTCTTCCACTTCTTCTTCTTAGGTTGTTTCATTATGAAGTAATAACATCAGTATCACTCATATACTGATATGTTATTATAAGTATGAAACAACCCTATTTCACCATCTATCCATCCTACGGAAAAAGAAATCACCGCGCGTGCGTACGTACGGAATACCGTCTCCACGCCGTGGTGTAATCTATTTTCCACCACCACCTTACATGGATGGGTATAATGGTGTAAAGAATAACTATACATAGTTATTACAACATCATATTGATTCTGATATACTGTATAATCCACTCCAATTCAATTCAATATTTATAGAAATGATATCATCGCTTGTGCGTACGTACGGACTACCGTCTCCACGACGCGATGAGATTCATTCTCCATGTTAACCATTTAAGAATGATTATAATGTATATATAAGAAATAATAATGAAATATATGACATTATAAAGCTACTGGATTTATGTATATATATACATATGTATGTCATCTACTTACTTCCATTTCAAGACAATAAGGAAAGAAAAACAGCGTTCATGCGTACGTACGGACTACCGTCTCCATGAACGGTGTTTTTCATTTTATTTATCTATCTATTATATATATATATATACTGAATATATATGATATATAAATCATATTTTATATTCTGGAAGTAAGTAAATCATGATATAAGTAATAATTATGTCAAGAACAACAAGTCAAAACACCTACGATAAATGAAACGATTTTACCCAAAACGCTTCTTTAACATGGAATTTACAAAAGAACGGGTAATATAATTTCATAAGTGAACCATATATGCTATCATAACAATGAATATGATTCTGGAATAAGTCAATAACATTATTTAAATCATTATACAGGAGGTTCGGACACTTACAAAGCAAGTCGGACATAAGGTAAGGGAAAATATCACAATCTCATTTTTATTCGAGATTGTTTATTCGTAAGTATTTACTGGGTTGTATTTTATCATCCACGTCCATGTTCCTTCAATATGTAATATTGTTTCCATCCACTTACAATAGTTTAAATCCAATTTTACTCTTCGGTGAGTTTTTAGTAAAGAATATGAAAGGAATCTTTTGTCGCTTTTTCATACGAGGTACTTTTTGACTTTTCCGACAAAAGTACGAGAAGAATGTTTTTTTTAACTTATACGGCACGAACGGATTTTTACGGTTTTATAAAGCCTTATTTTCATGAACCTTCCTCCAAAATATTTCATGACTATTTTTAATAAAATCTCTTTCTTTTAAAATTGTATGATGTTTTGTGAAAAGAAATTGATTTTGAAGAAGAAAGGATATTTTCCTCAAGAATTCATTTCAAGTGTTTTATCAAAATTATTTTCCATCTAAGATAATAAAGGGTTCTGTTTCTATCCATATTTTTACATTGATTTGACTATGTTGTGATGGAATTATGTTTATGAATTCCTTTATCTTATATGAATGGTTTTATGATGTCATGTTGTTTAAGAATCCCATTTTTATTACATGGGTTATGAAATGATGTATGATTTATGATTTTGTGGCACACATAAGAATGGTATCATTATGAGATGGGTGGGACCTATATCTACCTCCAATGCATTGGGTAAAGATTTTATATCTCATGAGATAGACATGGCTGGAATGGTAGGTTATACCGGTTCAGTGAAACAGGACTGAAACGAGGATTACTCGATTCAGAAAGGGACTTTGTCCACTAAGATAGTCTTGGGAATGAGTCTTGACTAACAAGAAATGATTCTCTATGATTATGTGTGTATGCCACAATGAGTAATGTTTTAAGTTATGATTTCATTTTCACTTCTATGATTTATCCCATGTTATGATATTATGAGCTCTTTTGCAGGATAAGATTTCCAAAAGCTATGTTCTTATGTATATGATGTGATTGATATTTCTTTTGTTTACCCTTACTGAGCATTTGAGCTCACCCTTTTATGTTTTATTTTCCCCAGGATATAAAGAAAGGTTTTTAGGTAAAAAAAGGGAAGATCTTTATGGGAGATATTGAAGATCTTTCACCACGATTAGAAGATTACGTTCCGAGTTTCCAAAGACACTAAACTATTACGATCCTTGTGTGTGTGTTTTTGTTATGTACTAAGTATTCCGCAAAAGTAATGTAATGTCCATGTACGTCAGGCTTCGGGTCTCTACAGTTGGTATCAGAGGAAAGGTTTAGTCAACCTTTGGAAACTAGGATGCGAAAACGTTAGTGAGATCCCTAGAGATATTTCTAAGGTATGTCTAGGGATGTCTCTAAGGTTAAGTATACGTATAGGTTATAGTCCTAGAATTACGCTAACGATCTTCGAATTCAACCTAAGATGTTAGATATTGAGGGTACTAACCCTTTATTATGTTGTTTTCCCTAGCATGATTTTTGCCTCTCACACAATTCTTTTGGGGTTTTAGACGATGGCTGGAACCCGAAGGAACCGTGTTAATACGGAATGTGATGGGCAATGCAATGATTGTACCCCTGAGCAACCAAACGATATGGGAGCTGGAATGCAAAATCTTGTAGCCATTCTCACACAACTTTCTCAAGCTATGAATCATGCAGGACATCCAAATGAGCAAAGGAAGGAGCAACATTCTGTTGAATCCTTCATGAGGCAGCGTCCACCTTCTTTCAGTGGGTCTACTGATCCATTAGTTGCTGAACAATGGATTAGTACTACTGAAAAGATATTTTCAGTTCTTCAATGTTCTGAACATGATAAAGTCATCCTAGGAGTGTATCGTTTGGAAGGAGATGCTGATCAATGGTGGAATCTTATTAAGAATACAAGGCAAAGGGATGAAATTGAGTCTATGGAATGGGACGAGTTCAAGAACTTATTTTTCAATAAGTACTTCCCTCGTATTCTTCGAACAAAGATGGAGAAAGAGTTTCTTGAACTGAAGCAAAAGGACGATGAATCTGTTGGTACCTATGAAGCAAATTTTACAAGACTTGCAAGGTATGCTTCTGGAATTATCATCCAACCTGAAAGTAAAGTTGATCGATTTTTCAGTGGCTTAAAACCAAGTCTTCGAAGGGCATTAGCTATAAGAGACTTCAGTAGCTATGAAGAAATTGTGTGTTGTGCTATCAAGGTAGAAATGGAAGTTGGTGTTACATATCCATCTCAAGGTTTTGACAAGAAACGAAAGATGGAGTTCAAGGAGAAATCTAAAAATAATGGTGAAAAGAAGATGAATGTTTCCTTATGCACAAAGTGTGGAAAAAAGCATGGTGGAGATTGTCTAAAAGGGACGGGAAAATGTTTTAAGTGTGGAAAAGAAGGTCATCGAGCAGCTGAGTGTCGAAGTAATGGAAAAAGGGTTTCTAATGATGTGAATAAATCAAACACTGCAGAGAACGCACCGCCAACACTTCAATGCTTCAAGTGCAAGGAAATGGGGCATTATGCTAATAATTGCCCTAATCCAAGGGTTAGTGATGATCAACATGAGCAACCACTGAAGGCAAAGGACAAAGTGAAATCACATGCGATCACTATTGGCAATGTTGAATATGACAACGATGTGGTGGAATGATTAAGTGTTTATGTAATGGGATTCCAAAATAATGTTGTATCATTGAGTATTGCAATATTTATTGATGTGGTATTCAAAGTGATTGAGATATTTTTTTTTTGGAAATAAGATGATATGCGAGAAAATGAAATGTTTAATAGTATTCATGAGATCATGATTGATATAAGGACTAAGTGATATCATGGTTTGAGTATATAGAATTTTGAGGATTTTGGTATGTGGAAAGTGTTAACTTTTAACTGCACTCATGTTTTCACTAAGGTATTCAAGAGAGTACAAGATTAAGGCCTTTGAATGTTTGGAATGTGACCAACAAGATATATCTTATGATATATGGGGATCAACGATAGTATTAAATCTCTATGTTATGAGAATGGACTGCAGTATTATGGATAAGCCTAAAGATTGGAATGGATTATGTTGGACATAAGTTAGTATTGTTTAAGGATAAAAGTTTTTTTTCGATATTATTGATGGGATGTTATAGTAATATAGTTTTGGAAAAAGGACAACCTGCAGGACGGGCGACAGCCCATCGCTTCGGACAAGGCTGTAGGAATCGAACCCACAACCGAAGTGCGACTGGCCTTTATCGCCTACCACTGGCCTACAGGAAGTCCCTGTTTAGTAGAAACTAGTTTTATTATATTAAGCAGTATGATATATGAAGTATAAGTCCATTTTAGGAACCGTATATGATTAATCTCACTATAGAATGACTTATGTATATTTAATAACTTTTGCTAACCTTTTGTTTGAGACAGATGGAATGAACAGTCATTCTATCACATGATCTGCTAACACTTCACGAATAACAAATTCAACTTCATTTATTTAAGAGATGAAGTGGAAATTGTTAAAGGCACGAACAACAGCGAGATTGTACCAAAATAAAGTAAGTATTTATTCTAATTCAAATTCTTTAACTTTAGGGAAATGATCTTGAAAACCAAAAATGTTGTCCTAGTTCTCTTATACCTGATGAATCAGATGGTACCTTAGATCGTCACAAATTTATGGATTTGTGATTACTGGATTTTCCATAGCCATGTTCTCTACCACTCTCCATCAGAACATGATGGTTAGATTTCTCTTCCATATCCATATTTTCACCTATGTGGGAACCCAGTGATTAGTTTATTTGGGTAATCGTTACATTTCATACTTTAGTTTTTAAAGCCAAGTTTTGGTATTCCCTTTTACGATGTGGGTTTCTATTAAAGAAACTTTCAAATAGTAAACCATTTATAACCCCGACGAATTTCGAGGGCGAAATTCATTTTAAGGGGGGTAGAATGTAACAGCCCAAGATTTTATAAAAAAATATTCTTTTTAATTTTATTAATGTCTTCTGTTGTACGCTACACCAAAAGGAGCTTGCACAACACGCATCCTTGTCTTGCCTTGCATTACACGCAATCACGACCTTCCTCGATAGCGTGTGTAGTACGCAATACCGAGTTTCACTAAACAACGATATGCTATAAAAATATTATTAAAACTAGCCGTTATGAATAGTAATAACCACTTTTTGAAATCCAGTAAATCTTATTTTTCAAAATGAACTTCATTTTTTGATTCGGAGTATCGAATTTAGCCTAAGGTGAAATTTTGGTACTTTTCGGATAACTTTCATATTCTGATGAATAGTGAAAATTACTAAATTATAATTAAAAACAACTTTTTTAATCGACTTAATTAATAGTGATAAATCATTAATTTGAGTGGTTTTAAAGTATATTTAGAATATATTTTTACAATTTAATACAATGTTGGTCATTGGATGTAATTTCACATTTAAACTAGACATAAACAAGTGTCAATCTTTTGATAGATATTGTTTCTTAAAAACACGCTATTTGTTTTAACAGCGGGATTTAATTATAAAATTAATTAATGCAACTTTTATGTTATGAATTTGGTAAAATAGACTTCATTTTTGAATTCGGAATATGAAATATAGCTTGGGATGAAATTTTGGCATTGTTCTGAAAAACGTCAATTTTTGATGAATAGTGAAACTACTAAGTGGTAGGTTAAAAACTGAATTTTGCATAAAACATAATTTTACCGCTTCTGTGAATGGAATTTCGAAAATCCGAGAGACACGGTTAATATCAAGGACTAAAATGTGGTTCAATGAGATGAAATTAATTTTTTGGTGAATAGTAACTTTTTACTTTTTTTACCACGGTTAATAGTAAATAGGGTAACTAAGGGTAAATATGATATTAATATTACCCTAACACATGTCCTAATTCTATTGGACAAGTGTAATTCGACCAAAAACAAACTTAGGAATAAAATATGACCATTTAGGCCCACTTGGATTAGATTAGGACATTTATTATTAATTTATTTAAAGAAGGGTTAAAGTAGTTAAAATCAAAGTTTAATAAGTAAATCATTTTTAATATGGGGTTATACATAAGATAAATTAGACTATAAATATTCATTAGAAAGCTAAAACGATTTCCTACATGATGGTAATTTATTTGTAATTTTTAGACATCAAATAATTTAATATATTTATGACACAAAGATGATGTAGTAATTATCTTATTAATGAAATATTGACATAATTGATAATATAAATACCAAAATAAATGTAATTTAAGACTTTTTATGAATTCCACTAATTTTCTAGGTTACTATGATATATTAGTGTTGATTTAAACAACTTGGTTCGAACATATAATTCTGTTATGACTTTCACAAAAATCATATATCAAATAGTGTCAAAATTGACACAAAATAGTTTTTAAATCAAATATTATATTATTAATTGTTATTTTATTCCTAAAAATCTAAGGTTCGGCCACATGACTTAGATAAGGATATATGTATTAATAATATACAATTTGGGGTTCGTTTGGCATGTTATAGTAAGTGTATTAACCATATAGTGAAAGAAAACAAAAAGACACGGTAAAAGTTAAATTATTTAACTTAGAGTTAAATCTAATTGATAAGGTTAAAATAATACCCTAAACTTGTCTAAATCCTATTGGTTGATAGGATTTCGACCCATCCCCACTTTAGATTCGAAATAAGACCCTTTGGAACCATTATAAACCGATTTTGACTTTAATATAAAATAATATTTTGAGATATTCCTAAGGTGCCCCTCTCCTCCCCTATAAAAGGACACCTCCTCCCCCTCCTCCTCACACCAATTTGAGCACTCAAGCTCGGCCAAACCCTGCCAATTTCTCCTCTCCACTTCCCTAGAAACATCCTAGAGGTTCTGGTCTTCCTCAAAGACCAATTTTAGTGCCCTAAGAGGAGGTCTCAAAGAGGCACTTCAAAGAAGAGGTAATTACCGTTACCAATTCTTTCATCTTTATTTCTTCTTCCACTTCTTCTTCTTAGGTTGTTTCATTATGAAGTAATAACATCAGTATCACTCATATACTGATATGTTATTATATGTATGAAACAACCCTATTTCACCATCTATCCATCCTACGGAAAAAGAAATCACCGCGCGTGCGTACGTACGGAATACCGTCTCCACGCCGTGGTGTAATCTATTTTCCACCACCACCTTACATGGATGGGTATAATGGTGTAAAGAATAACTATACATAGTTATTACAACATCATATTGATTCTGATATACTGTATAATCCACTCCAATTCAATTCAATATTTATAGAAATGATATCATCGCTCGTGCGTACGTACGGACTACCGTCTCCACGACGCGATGAGATTCATTCTCCATGTTAACCATTTATGAATGATTATAATGTATATATAAGAAATATTAATGAAATATATGACATTATAAAGCTACTGGATTTATGTATATATATACATATGTATGTCATCTACTTACTTCCATTTCAAGACAATAAGGAAAGAAAAACAGCGTTCATGCGTACGTACGGACTACCGTCTCCATGAACGGTGTTTTTCATTTTATTTATCTATCTATTATATATATATATATACTGAATATATATGATATATAAATCATATTTTATATTCTGGAAGTAAGTAAATCATGATATAAGTAATAATTATGTCAAGAACAACAAGTCAAAACACCTACGATAAATGAAACGATTTTACCCAAAACGCTTCTTTAACATGGAATTTACAAAAGAACGGGTAATATAATGTCATAAGTGAACCATATATGCTATCATAACAATGAATATGATTCTGGAATAAGTCAATAACATGATTTAAATCATTATACAGGAGGTTCGGACACTTACAAAGCAAGTCGGACATAAGGTAAGGGAAAATATCACAATCTCATTTTTATTCGAGATTGTTTATTCGTAAGTATTTACTGGGTTGTATTTTATCATCCACGTCCATGTTCCTTCAATATGTAATATTGTTTCCATCCACTTACAATAGTTTAAATCCAATTTTACTCTTCGGTGAGTTTTTAGTAAAGAATATGAAAGGAATCTTTTGTCGCTTTTTCATACGAGGTACTTTTTGACTTTTCCGACAAAAGTACGAGAAGAATGTTTTTTTTAACTTATACGGCACGAACGGATTTTTACGGTTTTATAAAGCCTTATTTTCATGAACCTTCCTACAAAATATTTCATGACTATTTTTAATAAAATCTCTTTCTTTTAAAATTGTATGATGTTTCGTGAAAAGAAATTGATTTTGAAGAAGAAAGTATATTTTCCTCAAGAATTCATTTCAAGTGTTTTATCAAAATTATTTTCCATCTAAGATAATAAAGGGTTCTGTTTCTATCCATATTTTTACATTGATTTGACTATGTTGTGATGGAATTATGTTTATGAATTCCTTTATCTTATATGAATGTTTTTATGATGTCATGTTGTTTAAGAATCCCATTTTTATTACATGGGTTATGAAATGATGTATGATTTATGATTTTGTGGCACACATAAGAATGGTATCATTATGAGATGGGTGGGACCTATATCTACCTCCAATGCATTGGGTAAAGATTTTATATCTCATGAGATAGACATGGCTGGAATGGTAGGTTATACCGGTTCAGTGAAACAGGACTGAAACGAGGATTACTCGATTCAGAAAGGGACTTTGTCCACTAAGATAGTCTTGGCAATGAGTCTTGACTAACAAGAAATGATTCTCTATGATTATGTGTGTATGCCACAATGAGTAATGTTTTAAGTTATGATTTCATTTTCACTTCTATGATTTATCCCATGTTATGATATTATGAGCTCTTTTGCAGGATAAGATTTCCAAAAGCTATGTTCTTATGTATATGATGTGATTGATATTTCTTTTGTTTACCCTTACTGAGCATTTGAGATCACCCTTTTATGTTTTATTTTCCCCAGGATATAAAGAAAGGTTTTTAGGTAAAAAAAGGGAAGATCTTTATGGGAGATATTGAAGATCTTTCACCACGATTAGAAGATTACGTTCCGAGTTTCCAAAGACACTAAACTATTACGATCCTTGTGTGTGTGTTTTTGTTATGTACTAAGTATTCCGCAAAAGTAATGTAATGTCCATGTACGTCAGGCTTCGGGTCTCTACAAGTTTGATATATCATAGTGCACTCGAATTCGGTCTTGCGTGCAATGCAAGATATTGAATATGTTTAAAAAGAAACATACCTTGAAATATTGTGGTGTTACATTATCCCATCATTCAATAAATTTTTTACATACAATTTTCATGTTCAGGTTTGGTAACTAAGGTTTGACAGTTCAAAATTCCTTTATTCTAATCCCACATCAGATCAAGGATCGATAAAACAACCACTTTAAAATAAATAAAGGGAAGTACAAAGGATACCAAAAATAACACATACAAGGGATAAATGTAAGAAAAAATTGAAATGAAATAAAAATATAACCCCCATGTTCTGATGTAGAGTTTTAGAGAACATGATTAGGTTAAAGTTAACAATCAAAAATCTCTATATATAAAATAATCTATGGGATCATTTGATTCATCAGCAAAAATACTAGGATAAAATTTTTGTTTCAAGATCCTTTCCCTGGAGTTGAATACTTAATTTACATCATAGAATAAGAATAAAAGGAAGAATACTTACTTTAAAATCAAAGATTCATCCCTTAACTAATTCCTACCACAACTCATCTTTCTCTTCAAAAGATAAAAAAATCAATGATATTATTTTTATCTTAATCATACAGGGTTCAAAAAATGAACTTATACTCCATCTATAATACCATTTAAATAAATGAAACTATGTTAAACTAACCAGGAAATCACATTGGCTTGTGGTTGGTGATGCACCCTTGTCTCTTTTCAGTTATAGGTTCAAGTCTCACAACTTTTTCGGATGTGACGGGTTATCACCTGACCTGCTGGTTTTCCTTTTTCTAAAACTATATTATTATAAAATTCCAAATATAACCTTACGAATTTTCTTAACCTTAAACAATAATATCCAATGTTCATCTTATTGAATTTCATTCTTTAGACTTATCCCAAAATCTTCAGTTCAAATATATAGTAAAATAATATCTCTAAATTTCCAAAATTAATCATAACATTAGATTTAACTCAAACTATATAATATTTCTCTTGTTTTCACATACCAAATATATGAAATCTTTGATCATATGAAAACATTAATGAAAACATTAATGCTTCCAAATCTTTAATGAATAATTACTATAGTACAATCCTTATATATCTAATAATTCTTATAACTAGTACATCATTGATAAAATACTTAATATAAACAATTCTTGGATCCCAAAATATGCACATTAATCATTCCTATTCATCTGTGTTGGTAGCATAATCTTTACCATGATCAAATATCCTCTATTGGGGTATATTCATTGGATTCAGGACACATTGACTTTCATTATGTCCCATATCCTTGCAGTTGAAGCTTTGTATGTCAGAAATCTTTTTCATATCCTTGAAATTCCAAGAACGATATCTTTTCTTTACACATTTTTAGAAAACTGTCATTCCTTTTTTACAAGTACCAGGTTATTTCTTTCCACAATTATCACGCTCATAAAAATACTTCTTTCCCTTCTTCCCTTTATCAATATTTTCCCAAGTTGTCCTCTTGTTGTATTTCTTCCCTGCAAAGCCATAATACTTAGAATAATCTTTACATGTACTTATATCAGTTGATATTATGTCAACATATGATGATAATTCTTGGGAGATTATTGACCTTCGAAATATTGGCTTAAGAACATGATATATATGATCCTTCTTACTCTTTTCATTGGGAACATTGGTGAGTTCCATATTCCTTCTACCAAGAGCAATTTGAAAATGATGAAATATAGTAAATTAGGTTGTGAATCGTACTGTATAATTTCTAATTAATAAAACACTTATCATAAATTGAAAATTTTTTCATAGATAATCTTGTATTCCAAAACATGGTTTCTTTGGGACATACTTACTTTTAAATCCATCATAGTGGTTTATAAAGAAGATTGTAATTAACCTAAGCATATCCCTCAGGAGTATCAAACTAGGTGCATAATAAGGCTTGTTTTCATGTACAAGGTTAACCCAAGTTAGGCATGGAACACCTTTTCAGAGTTTTCACTCCTAGGTACATATTTTCCAAAACCACATCCACTTATAGTATCCAAACATGGATTTATTTCTTGGAAAACCCACATAATCACCATTTTACCAATATTTTAGGGTGTTCTTCAATACCTATCTGGAATTCCTATCTTACGGTTATGTTCCATAATATATTTTTTCTAAATCTAATTTATAATTATGTTGTTAAACTTCCACTAATACCAACTATAACACTCTGACCACAAAATCCTGGACCAGGTGAAATTTTTATTACATTTTCATGATCATAAGAAATAAAATCCTGAAGGACCGATCAGTTTATTTGCCTCGGAAATACTACATACAAACTTTATGTTTTACATTTCATATTAATATAAAAAAGAACAGAGAAAAACCATTGAAAACATCCTCATTCAGTTTTTTTCATCCCTATAAGTCAGTCAAATTATAAATCTTCGCATCCTAGAAAAAATAAAAAATAATAAAGGGGGGAGCTCAGATGCTCAGTAAGGGTAAACAATACAGTAGAATCAATCATAATTAAGAAAAAAAAATTAAGGAAAAGTATAAAACTAAAGCACAAGAATTTTAGACATAAAATTGACAATAATATAAAAAAAATAAACAAATAATTCCATTTAAACATTCACATGGATATTCTACTAGATGAATAATCACATGTAATATCAATAACTAATCTCATAATAATGTAATGCATGATTTTGGACATCATAATCATACCATCAAAGCTTTATCTAAGGAACCATATATAAATGGGTAATACATATTCCAATACCCAAACTATTTTTTCTAATGAGACCTACTGAGGAATTGAGGGGTTATTTCAGTCTATTCCCATTAAATTCTAATCCCAATTAATTCCTCATATGAAAAGGGTAAATGATAAAAAAATATAGAAATTTGTATTAAAACTAGAAAATGAAATATTAATACATTGTCCATAAACCATGAATTGCATAAAAATATCACATCCGTAGTCAAACTATTCATATACCCTTAAATAGAATATAAATGGTTGTATCATAATAAATCAAACTCAATTAAACATAATATCCAATAAATGATGCTAACATATATGAAAATGATCTTAAAAATCATTAGAAATTTATATAGAGAATACCCATTTTATTTAAAATGGTTATTTAAAATGCAATAAATTTTTAAAAGATAATATTTTCATTGATTTGTTTTTAATATTGTTAAGGAATATTCAATAAATCAAGGCATCATGAAGGTGGAAAAATATTCTCATGTTGTATAAGTTAAAAAAACATTCTTCTCGTACTTTGTTGAAAAAGTCAAACAAAGTACCTCGTAAGGAAAACAACAAAAAAAGACTCATTTTTCAAATAAAACATGGGTAAAAAATAATTTAAAATTATTAAAAGAATATTAAGAATCTTTTGAAATATATTTTAATAAAACATGGACATTGATGATAAATATTTCCCATTAAATTCTTATGTATAAACAATCTCAGATAATAAAGTGATTGTGAAATTAACCATTACCTTGTAATTTATTTTAGTTGAGGGTGTGTTAACCTCTTTTATAATGGTTATATAATGTTATTAAATTATACTAGGACCATATGAATAATTATAATATCATATATGATCCTCTTATAACAGTTTTTTCATAATATTTCAGTATTAACATTGTTTTGGGTGCTAACTACTTCATTTTACTATTCATGTTTTGTTGTGTAAGTATTTTTTATTATGAATAGGATATATATTGTTCATATTAATAATTATATTAAGTTAAAAAATATTACATTTACTCATCATATAAATTTTATTATCAATATTTAATGGTTAACGTAGAGAATGAATCTCATCGTATCGTTGAGACGGTAGGTCGTACGTACACACAAGTGACAATATCATTCCCTTAATGGTTAAATGGAAAGGAATTGTATGGTATATTAATTACAATGAATAATTATCTTTTCATATTAATTATTTATATTCATTATATGCATCATTATACACACCTAAATAATGTATTTTTGAAAGAAATTACACAACAACGTGGAGATGGTAAGTCATGCGTACGCATGGATGGTGATAATATTTTTCATATAATGGATAAAAAGAAGAATATGGTAGACCCATAATAATAATAACATATAAAAATATATATTATACTGGATTTATTACTTTGGTATGGAAAAAACAAAGTAATAGGAAGTAGAAGAATAAAAGAAATTGAATTGAATTGGTAAAACAATTACCTCTTCTTCAAGTATCTCCTTTCGATTTGCACAAAATGACTTCTTTGGATTGATTTATACCAAAATTATTTCTTATATGATGAATTTATGGACGTTTTAAGGAGAAATTGATAGTTTTTGGTTAGGCCAAAGGGAGTTATAGGTGTGAATAAAAGAGAAGGACAAGTTCCCTTTTATAAGAGATGAGAGGGGCACTTTTGGATACTCAAAAACTATTAATTTAATATAAATGGATTTTTGATTTCAAATAGCTCAATAGTGATTTATTTAAAGTATAAGATGGGGATGGGACTAATTAATCTAAACCAATGAATTTTAGACATGCTTTGATTTTTATTTTTAACATTATCATTTTTATTTATTCTTAATTATTCTATTTAATTTTAATTGGGGTAATAAAATTCTAAATATTATATTACTATAAATATTTAATTATATGATTTAAATTATCCATAAATGAAATTTTAATGAAATTTTATACCATATAATAATAAATTTTTATTTTATAATTATTATTATGATTTTAAAATAATTTAATAAATTTTTGTTTTTATAAAATATTAATATTGGCAATTTGGACACTATTCATTACATTGACTTCTAAAAAATCCAAAAAGGAAGATAAATTTGAAACAAAGCACTCAATATAATAATAACAAGGTATATTACCTAAATATTTATGGTTAACCTATATTAAGTAAAATTATATTTATTTTAAAATTTTTGAATTCATTTATTTTATATTTCTAGTAATAAAACAAATTACTTCTTCACTATTGATTCATTATTTATGGTAATTATTTAATATCTAAAACCAATAAATATAATACAATGATGTATGAAACTATATTATATTTCTAAATAATATTTATTATATAGGTTTTATCCTGTTTATCACCATAATAAAATTATTATACTTATAAGAAATGAGAGTGTAACATTTTGTCACATTCTTTGTTTTTTACATTGTGTCATTTTCATTGGAATTTCTCCATTAAATGAATAAAAATTGATCATAATGTGATAAGGGTATAATATTTTCTTTCCATTAATTTTTTATAATATTTTAATATTTTTTTGCTTATAGTTTTTTAACCACTATTTAACCTCCTTAACTATTATCGTGACAACTTGTGTTTTTAATCTATAGGGGTAATAGAGTTACTATAAAATGTAAAACGAAACCCAATTGGTTCATTTACAACATATTTAACATTTTCCTAGTTATTTATCAAAAATATATCTTTTCTATGAATTCTATATCATTTAATAAATTAATATTTATTTTAAAATCTCATTTATGTCAATTTTAAAACTATTAATAACATGACTTGTTAGAAAACAATAAAAACTAATTCCCTAAAAAAAATCATTAAATAATCCCTAAAATGTCAATTTCATAAAAAAAAACTACATGGAATAAAATAATTCCAATTATTTTTATTTTAATATTATCAATATCATTTAATTGATTCTTCCACTAATAAATCAATTACTGCATCATCATTATGTTACCATTTAATTTAATTATTTATTTTATAAAATTATAAATAAATTAACATAGTTTATATAAACATTTTATATTTATAAATACTTTTTATAGTCAACCATATCACTTATATAAGATCATATTAAAAATATTTTACTGTTTAAAACAAAGGTATAACCAAATTGGATTTTCATTAAATATAATATCAAAAATATATTAAAGTCATCCAAGTGGCTCCAAGTTTTCCCAAAATAGTCCTATGGATGATTTTGGTCTAAAAAAACTCATCAAATTTAATTATGAAATGTTTTAGGTAAATTTTACACTGCTTGTAATATTATTTTTACCCGTAATTGCCTTATTTACCCTTAACCATTGTAAAAAACTAAACAAGTTAATATTAACAAAAAATTATTTTGTTACTAATATAAAAAAAGTCCTACTAATTAAAAAAATTTACTTCAATTTTCCTAAATTAAATTCATTAAAATGAGAAAATTTCATTCATTGTTAATCCTGTAGACGTGGAAAGAAGGCGGGTAAAAGAGACGTTCAAAAGTTCAATAAATTTTTATATCTAATTTCAATGTAAAAAATATTCCAATAACATAAAATGGATTTATATGTGTATCATTTATATTTTTTTATCTCTAAAATAAACATAATTTAAAATAATTATTTGTATAAAAATTCATTTTTTAACTATAATGCATTATGTTTCACTATTCATCAAAAATGAAACTTCTCATAAAAATATCAAAAATTCCCCCTAAAATAATTTTGATATTGAAAATTCAAAAATGAAGTCTATTTTGAAAAATAAAATTTAAAAAATTAATAATATGGTTAATAATATTCATAACTACCTTTTAAATGACTAGTTTGATATATCATTGTGTGCTCGAACTCGGTGTAGTTTGCAGTGTAAGCTATTGAATTTATTTAAAAAGAAATTTACCATGAAATCATGATGTCTTACATGTATAATAACATTAGTTTCATTAATTTAAAAATAAATAACCTTTTATACATGAATTTTATTCATTAATTTAAAAATAAGTACCCTAAATTTTTATTATACGTTATTAATTATCTTACATAATTTTAAATTATCGTATAAAGATTTTTATTATATGGTTTGAGGATGAATCATTAGATAAAAGTTAATGATGATTGTTTTTGGTTAATTTTGGAGGGTTTTTGATCACACTGAACTCATTTTGTTTTATCATTTAGTATTATATAAATAAGTTAGTTCCTGAACATATAAATGGTATTAAATTATATATTAAAATATTTTTTTACCTGTTTAATGGTTTTATTAAAATCCTTGGAGGTTTTAAATGAAAATGAATGTTCATCGCCCATGATGTTGGTAAATTGACATATCAGGAGTGACAATTTAATTTTTAGAATAAAAGATAGAGAGAATAGAGTATGAGGATTTATCTTCCATTAAAATGATATAATACCAGTATATTAAACATATTTTTGTTATCATGTTATTTGTAATAGATAATTTGAGGATAAGAGAATAAAATAAATGAAATTTAAAAGAAATTAAAATAAAAGGAAGTGGATTTTACCTCTTACATTTATCCTCCTTGAGAACCTCCTTAGGGAAAAGGTTTTGGTCTTCAAATGAGACCAAGAGCTCTAGTATGTGGTAGAGGGACTTTGGGAGAGTTTTTGGAAGAATTTTTACAAGGCGGAAATCATGAGAGGTGCGAGGGGAAGATGGTGGTGAGGGGTGGTAGTTATAGTTGATGAGAAGGGTGTTTACTCATTATTATATTTATTAGTTTATTATTTTGGATCAATACTATGAATATTATAAGAATTATATCAAAATATATTAAAATAGTTAAATATTTTTTTATATTTGGTGCTTACATAATCCTTACATTATTTAAGACTCCAAAATTCAAGTATTTAGCTTTTATTTTAAATTATCGTATTTTTCTATTCACCAAAAATTCAAGTATTTCAAAAAAAAACCCAAAACTTCACCCTAACCAATATTCAATTTTTAGAATCTAAAAATTAACTCCATTTCATGGAAATAGATTTTTAAATATTATTAATTTAATTTTAAATTAAAATAATCATTTGTTTTGGAAATAAATGTTTTAACATTATAACTGATTTTATAACACATTGAAAAATTACATATGGTCTCGTTAAATTAAATTAAAATCACAAGACATCAATATAATAATTCTTTAATAAATTTCATAAAAAATAAAGTTTATTTTAAATTATTAAATTAATCATAAAATTGTAATTAAATATTTATGTCTTACAAAAATGCTAAAACATAATTAATAATTTTTAAAACATTTACATATATATATATATATATATATATGATATTATTATATTATATTTTCACTTATATAATGCCTAAATTTTATATATACTTTAATGGTTTAGGTTAGTATTCATTAGGTCAGTTTATTATTCATAAGGGTCATATTACTATTCCTAAGTTCAAGTTACTATTTCATCAGTATTTGATCCTCAACTTCTAGAAATACTTCTTTTTTCATTAATTATTAATTTATAAATTTTTTATTTTTCTCTATAAGTGATTTTATGTGATTTATACTATGTAACATAACTATAATAAGAGAGAAATTTCATTTATTAAAGTTTGGGTCATTACATTCTTACTCCCTTTTGAAATTTCTCACTCGAAATTTAATTTTTCATAAACAGGTGAGGGTATTTCTCCTTCATCACCTCCTCTGGTTCCCATGTTGGTTCTTCATACTTATGGATCCTCCAAAACACTTTGAAGAGGTGTATTTTCTTGTTATGAATAACCATATCTCCCCGATCTAGAATCATTACATACATCTCTTCGTTTGAGAGATCATCTTCCAGGTGTACCACCTCTAAGTTTAGTACATGTGAGGGGTCTGGTATGTACTTCATCAAGAGTGAACATGAAACACTTCAGGAACATGATCCATGCTCGGTGGTTGTGCAAGATGATTGGCCACGAATCTGATGTGATCAAGGATCTAAAAGGGTTCAATGTACCTTGGGCTTAGATTTATTTACTTTCCAAACCACATGACTCTCCTCCATGGTGATATTAGAATAAAAACCTTATATACAACATCAAACTCCAAGTCCCTTCGATGGTTATCAATATAGCTCTTTTGTTTCCTATGAGTATCTTTGATTTTTTTGGATGTATTGAACCTTATATGTCATCCCTTGTACAAGATCTATCCAAAGTATCTTTCGTTATCCAACTTCACCCCAATAGGTTGGAGTTCTACAACACTTTCTATATGGAGCTTCATATGGATCCATCTAAATACTCGATTGGAAGATATTTTTGTATGGGAACTCTACCAATGGGAGAATCTGATCCCTTCCACCTTTGAATTCTAAAAATAAGGATATTAGATTATCTTGGAGTGTATTAATAGTCCTTTGAGATTGGACATTAGTTTGGGGTTGAAAGGTCATGCTGAAGTTTAATTCAGTAATCAAAGCAAGTTAAAGACTCCTCCATAATTTAGATGTGAACATAAGATCATGATCAGATTCAATCAAGAGTGGAACTCTATACAGTCTCAATGCTTCATTCACATATGCCTTAGTATGTTTTTCAAGTGAGATATCTTACTGAATAGCAATAAATTAGGTAATCATGGTGAGTCATACTACCACTACCCATATCACATTATTTCATTTGGATGTCTTCGGGGGACCCATGAGAAAATCCATAGTAAAATTCTCCCATTTCCAGAGGGGTATAGGTAATGGATGAATCATACCATTGTACTTTTTTCACTCAACATTAACTTTCCATCATATCAAACAACTTGAGATATACTCTGCAATCTATTTCTTCATGTTGTCCCACCAAAACTATTGTCGGATGTCACAATTGATCATGGTACTCCTGGGATGGATAGAGAATGATGAGTTATGTGAAATTTCTAATACGTCCTTCTTTATATAAGTTTATTAAGTCACAAAAAGACTCATTCAAATACTAATAATTCATTCATTGTCCATGTGGAATGCTTTAGGGGATGGGATGTCTCTCTTCTCTCTGGGTTCTCCTCTCTTCAGTAGCTCCGACTAGGGTTTCTTCCTAATACTCTTTGATTTGGAGTTGATGGAATGTACGTCCTGTGGAATTATTCCTCTTAATTTTTCCACCCCTCTCCTCTCCTCCTCCTACTTTCTTTATTCATGTGATTCCTATGGTTTTTTCGGGTTTTCATATTTTCTTCTCATCCACCTAGGATCATGAAGATTGTCTCCTATTTTTTTGCTCTCGGTCACTCCTTATATGTCTCTATACTCATGATTATCAGAGACTATGTAGGATATATTTTGTGTTTTGGTTTAAAGAGGTTTTGTGTTTTGTGATTCGGCGGTCAATGAGCCTCATGGTGCTACTTGGGTCAGTTTTCCCCTACTTACTTGAGTCCTGGTTTTCTTCCTCATTGGTGATTATAGTCGTCTGGTGTCATCGACCTCTATACTACTACTCTGAACTCACATTATATGGATCTTATACTTTTATAACATATAAAGTTGGTAACATTGATGTTTTGGGAGGTCAGTTTCTGCGGCCGTAAGGGTTCCAGGCACACATCCCCCGACGATAGCTTTGGTCTTTTAGTTTTCTTCCTCATGCTTATGTTGATGGTTTTTTTCAAATTATCAGTGGTGGATTTTCTTTCTAATATTCATTGGTGTTTCGATTTATGGATCTAGTTTTTTTATATATTTTGTTTATGGTGGTGGTTGTTTGGTTTCTCTCAATGGTACCATGGTGATGTGCATACTCTTCTTCTATATATTCATGGTATAGTTTTTTTTAATTCGCCGGGGGATGATGATGATTTGGAATAGTGAGACGTTTCATTATAGGTTTTATTGTTTTAGACAATATTAGGAGATATGTTTTCATAGTGGTAGTAAGGAAATTTTGTCATAGTTATGGATGTAGATGGTAAATGATAATGGTTGGGGACAGGGAGACATGGGTGATTGTCATTCCTAATTCTTAGATGTGGGGTGCTTTTTTAATTTAGAATTTTGAATACGGGTTCACCTATTATTTGGGTTCCTTAATGGTCTTTAGGTTACCAATATTCTATAAAATAGGCATTTTTAAAATAAAATAAAAATATAATTTTCAATTAGTTAGTCGATATGGAACACTTTCAATTTCCCTTTACTGCATTTACATTCTTTTGTAACTCTGGATCACCACTTTGTGCCTCCTTAATCTTATCTTGGATAGATGTTTGGGAAATCATTTGGGAAAGGTTATATGTAATTTGTAGAGACCCGAAACTTAACATACATGGACATTACATTGCTTTTGTGGAATACTTATTACATAAAAAAAACACACACACAAGGATCGTAATAGTTTAGTGTCTTTGGAAACTTGGAATATAATCTTCTAATCGTGGAGAAAGATCTTCAACATCTCCCATAAATATCTTCCTTTTTTTACCTAAAACCTTTCATTATATCCGGGGGAAAAGAAAACATAAAAGGGTGATCTCAAATGCTCAGTAAGGGTAAACAAAAGAAATATCAATCACATCATATTCATAAGAACATAACATTTTGGAAATCTTAACCTGCAAAAGAGATCATAATATCATAACATGGGATAAATCATAGTAGTGAAATGTAATCCCAATAATCATAACTTAAAACATGAAACTTTGTGGAATACACACATAATAATAGAGAATCATTTCTTATTAGTCAAGACTCATTTCCAAGACTATCTTAGTGGAAAAATTCCATTTCTGAACTGAGTTCACTCCTCGTTTCAGTCATGTTTCACGGAACCAGATTAAACTATCGTTCCAGACATGACTATCTCATGAGATATAAAATATTTACCCAATGCATAGGAGGGAGATATAGGTCCCACCCATCTCATAATGATACCATTCATATGTGTGCCACAAAATCATAAATCATACATCATTGCATAACCCATGTAATAAAAATGGGAATCTTAAACATCATGAAATCATAAAAAAATTCATATTAGATAAAGGAATTCATAAAAATAATTCCATCACAACATAATCAAATCAATGTAATAATAGGTATAGAAACAAAACCCTATATTATCTTAGATGGAAAATAATTTTGATAAAACACTTGAACTCCATTCTTGAGGAAAATATCCTTTCTACTTCAAAAACATTTTCCTTTCTTAACATGTCTTACAATTTTAAACTAAAAGAAGTTGATTAAAAATAAACATGAAAACTTTTAAAGTAATCTTCTTGGAAATAATGTTTTAAAAATCCATTCATGCCGTATAAGTTTAAAAAAACATTCTTCCCGTACTTTTTTTGGAAATGTCAAAAAGTACCTCATACGAAAAACGACAAAAGATTCATTTTATATATTTTACTAAAAACTCACCGAAGGGTAAAATTGGATTTAAACAACTATAGGTGGATGGAAACAATATTAAATATTGATGAAACATGGATGTGGATGAGAAAATACACCCCAGTAAATACCAAAGTATAAACAATCTCGGATAAGAATGAGATTGTGATATTTTCCCTTACCTTACGTCTGATTTGCTTCGTAAGTGTCCGAACCTCATGTATAATGATTTATATAATGTCATTGAATTATTCCAGAATCATACTCATTGTTATGATATCATATATGGTTCACTTATGACTTTATATTACCCGTTCTTTTGTAAATTCCATGTTAAAGAGCATTTTGGGTAAAATCGTTTCATTTGTCGTCCGTGTTTTGACTTGTAATTATTCATATGATTACTTAGATCATGATTACTTAATTACAGAATATAAAACATGATTTATATATAATATATATTCAGAATATATATATATATATAATAGATCAGTAAATGGAAAGAAATACACCGTTCATGGAGACGGTAGGCCGTATGTACGCATGAACACTGTTTTTGTTTCCTTATTCAGTTGAATAGAATTAAGTAGATGACATACATATATATACACATAAATACAGTATCATTATTATGTCATATATTTCATGATTACTTATTATATATACTTTATAATCATTCATGAATGGTTAACGTGGAGAATGAATCTCATCGCATCGTGGAGACGGTAGTCCGTACGTACGCACGAGCGATGATATCGTTCTCATGATCGTGGAATTGTATTGGAGTGTATGTATAATATTTCAGAATCAATATAACTTTATAATAATCATATATAGTTATTATGTACACCATTATACCCATCCAAGTACGGTGTTGGTGGAAAATAGATTACACCACGGCGTGGAGACGGTATTCCGTACGTACGCACGCACGATGATTTCATTTTCCGTAGGATGGATAGATGGTGAAATAGGGTTGTTTCATACTTATAATAACATATCAGTATATTATTGATACTTATGTTATTACGTCATAATGAAACAACCTAAGTAGAAGAAGTGGAAGAAGAAATAAAGTTGAAAGAATCGGTAACGGACATTACCTCTTCTTTGAAGCGCCTCTTTGAGTCCTCCTCTTAGGGAACTAAAATTGGTCTTTGAAGAAGCCCAGGACCTCTAGGATGTTTCTAGGGAAGTGTATAAGAGAATTTTGCGGGGTTTGGCCGAGCATGAAGGCTCAATGTGGTGTGAGGAAGAGAGGGAGGAGGTGCCCTTTTATAAGGGAGGAGAGGGGCTGTTTTGGAAAAACTAAAAATATTATTTTATTATAATGCCATATTCGGTTTTAAATAGCTCCAAATTGATTTATTTTGAATATAAGGTGTATATGGGTCTAAATAATCTCATCCAATAGAATTTTGACAAGTTTAGTTTACTATTTTAACCTTATCAATTAGATTTAACTTTAAATTAGATAATTTTACTTTTACCGTGTCTTTTTGTGTTCTTACACTATAAGGTTAATAAACTTACTATAACAAGCCAAACGAACCCCAAGTTGTTTATTATTAATATATATAACATTATCTAAGTCATTTGGCCGAACCTTATATTTTTATAAATAAAATAACAATTAATAATATAATATTTGTTTTAAAAACTATTTTAGGTCAATTCTGACACTATTTAGTAATTGATTTTTGTGAAAATCATAACAGAATGGTTAATTATAAAAAAGTTAATTAAATCAACAAAAAAATGTCATATTAACCTAGAAAATTAGTGGAATTCATAAAAAGTCTCAAATTACATTTATTTGGGTATTTATAACATCAATTATGTCAATATTTCATTAATAAGATAATTAATGCATCATCTTTGTGTCATAAATAAATTAACTTATTTAAAGTCTAAAAAATTAAAAATAAAATATCATTATGTAGGAAATATTTTTATCTTTCTAATGAATATTTATAGTCGAATTTATCTTATGTATGACCCTATATCAAAAATTCTTTAGTTATTAAACTTTGATTTTAACTATTTTAACCCTTCTTTAAATAAATTGATAATAAATATCCTAATCTAATCCAAGTGGGCCTAAATGGTCATATTTTATTCCTAAGGTTGTTTTTGGTCGAATTACACTTATCCAATAGAATTAGGACATGTGTTAGGGTAATAATAATATCATTTTGACCCTTAACTACCCTATTTACTTTTAACCGTGGTAAAAAAAGTAAAAAGTTACTATTCAACAGAAATTATTTTCATCTCATTGAACAACATTTTAGTCCTTGATATTAACTGTGTCTCTCGGATTTTCAAAATTCTACTCACAGAAGCGGTAAAATTATGTTTTATGAAAAATTCAGTTTTTTTAACTACCACTTAGTGGTTTCACTATTCATCAAAAAATGAATGTTTCCAGAAAAATACAAAAAATTAGGCCTAAGCTATATTTGATATTATGAATTCAAAAATGATTTTTATTTTACCAAATTCAAAACATATCAGTTACATTAACTAATTTAAAAATTAATTCCCGTCGTCAAAACAAATAGCGTGTTTTTAAAAGATAATAACTATCAAAAGATTGACACTTGTTTATGGCTAGTTTAAATGTGAAATTACATACAATGAACCACATTGTATTAAATTGTAAAAATATATTCCAAATATACTTTAAAACCACTCAAATTAATAATTTATCACTATTAATTATTTCAATTAAAAAAGTTGTTTTTAATTATAATTTAGTAATTTTCACTATTCATCGGAATATGAAAGTTATCCGAAAAGTACCAAAATTTCACCCTAAGCTAATTTCGATATTCCGAATCCAAAAATGAAGTCCATTTTGAAAAATAATATTTACAAAATTTCAAAAAGTGGTTATCACTATTCATAACAGCTAGTTTTAATAATATTTTAATAGCATATCGTTGTTTAGTGAAACTCGGTATTGCGTACGATGCAAGCTATTGAGGAAGGTCGCGGTTACGTGTAATGCAAGGCAAGTCAAGGATGCGTGTTGTACAAGATCCTTTTGGTGTAGCGTAAAACACAAGACATTAATGAAATTAAAAAGAATATTTTTCATAAAATCTCGGCGTGTTACATTCTACCCCCCTTAAAATGAATTTCGCCCTCGAAATTCGTCAGGGTTATAAATGGTTTACTACTCGAAAGTTTCTTTAATAGAAACCCACATCGTAAAAAGGAATACCAAAACCAATCTTTAAAAAAAATTATGAAACGTAATGGTTACCCAAATAAACTAATCATTGGGTTTCCACATAGGTGAAAATATGGATATGGAAGAGAAATCTAACCATCTTGTTCTGATGGAGAGTGGTAGAGAACATGGCTATGGAAAATCCAGCAATCACAAAGTCATAAATTTGTGACGATCTAAGGTACAATCCGATTCATCAGATATACTAGGACAACATTTTTGGTTTTCAAGATCATTTCCCTAAAGTTGATGAAATTGGAATTAGAAGAAATACTTTCGTGATTTTGGTATAGTCTCACTGTTGTTCGTTCTTTGGACAATTTCCACTTCATATCTTAAAGAAATGAAGTTGAATTTTTCATTTGTGATGTGTTTGCAGATCATGTGATAGAATGATGGGTCATTCCATCTGTCTCAAACAAAAGGTTAGAAAAGTTATCAAAAAAATACATAAGTCCATCTATAGTGAGATTAATCATATATTGTTCCTAAAATGGACCTATACTTCTTATATAATACTGCTTAATATAATAAAACTAGTTTCTACTAAACAGGGACTTCTTGTAGGCCAGTGGTAGGTGATAAAGGCCAGTCGCACTTCAGTTGTGGGTTCGATTCCCACAGCCTTATCTAACGCGATGGGTTGTCGCCCATCCTGCAGGTTGTCCTTTTTCTAAAACTACATTACTATAACATCCCATAAATAATATCGAAAAAACTACTATCCTTAAACAATACTAACTTATGTCCAACATAATCCATTCCAATCTTTAGGATTATCCAAAATAATGTTGTCTAATCTCATATTATAGTGAAAACGATTACCAAAGAGTTCATACAACTAGCATGTTAATACCATTGTTGATCCCCATATATCATGAGATATGTCTTGTTGGTCACATTCCAATCATTCGAAGGCCGTAATCATGTATTCTATTGAAAAATGAATACCCATTAATCCTTAGTGAAAACATGAGTGCTGTCAAAAGTTAACTCTTTCCACATACCAAAATCCCAAAATTCTGTATACTCAAACCATGATATCACTTAGTCCTTATAACAATCATGATCTCATGAATACTGTCAATCATTTCATTTTCTCCTTATCCCTTCATTATGCGCATATCATCTTCTTTCCAAAATATTTGAATCACTTTTCATGGTTACCAGTACCATAAAATTATTGAAATCCACAATAGACTAATACAAAAATATTCTAATACACCATAAAAGTACCTCAACAACATTATTCTTGAATACCAATACATAAACACTTCAATCCATCCTCTTCAATGATTGTCCTAGAATAAGTCCTTCTTTGATTTAGAAGTAACTTTTTAGGTCAGGGCATTGAGTTGGGTAATGACCATGTTCACCACAAATAAGACATTGAACTCCATAACAATCTGTCACTCTATGTCCCTTTTTTCCACACAGATAACATTTGTCCCTCCATTTGAGGTATTCCTCAAGGTTCATCTTCCCTTCTTTAGAAATCTCAATCTTCCTTTTTTTTATGCTCCTCAACACGCGAACATGAATAAAAGTCTATCTTCCTCTTATTTTATGAATTAGGCATACAACTAAATTTCACCTTGTTAATCATATATCACGATGAATGATTTGGCATAATCACAATATCTTTCTATCTAGGCATTACACAATTTTTTTGCTCATAGTCACCAATTTTTCCATTGGATTCAATGTTAACTGAATCTCTTCTAGTTACCTCCACTGACTAAAACACAAAAAGAATTTTGTGAGAGGAAAAAATCATAAAAGGAAAATAACATAATCAAGGGAGATTACCTTTGAAATATAACATCTTAGGTTTAATTCTAATATTGTTACCATAATTCTAGGACTATAACCTATACTTATACTTAACCTTAGGGACATCCCTAGACATACCTTAGAAATATCACTAGGGATCTCACAAAATTTTTCGCATCCTAGTTTCTAAAGTTTACCTAAACCTTTCCACTGATACCAACTGTAGAGACCCGAAGCTTAATGTACATGGACATTACATTACTTTTGCAGAATACTTAGTACATAACAACAACACACACACAAGAACCGTAATAGTTTAGTTTCTTTGGAAACTCGGAATATAATCTTCTAATCGTGGCGAAAGATCTTCAACATCTCCCATAAAGATCTTCCTTTTTTTTACCTAAAACCTTTCTTTATATCCTTGGGAAAAGAAAACATAAAAGGGTTAGCTCAAATGCTCAGTAAGGGTAAAAAAAAGAAATATCAATCACATCATAGTCATAAGAACATAACATTTTGGAAATCTTAACCTGCAAAAGAGATCATAATATCATAACATGGGATAAATCATAGTAGTGAAATGTAATCCCAATAATCATAACATAAAACATGAAACATTGTGGAATACACACATAATCATAGAGAATCATTTCTTATTAGTCAAGACTCATTTCCAAGACTATCGTAGTGGACAAAGTCAATTTCTGAACCGAGTTCACTCCTCGTTTCAGTCCTGTTTCACTGAACCGGTTTAACCTGCTGTTCTAGCCATGTCTATCTCATGAGATATAAAATCTTTACCCAATGCATTGGAGGGAGATATAGGTCCCACCCATCTCATAATGATACCATTCATATGTGTGCCACAAAATCATAAATCATACATCATTGCATAACCCATGTAATAAAAATGGGAATCTTAAACATCATGACATCATAAAACAATTCATATAAGATAAAGGAATTCATAAAAATAATTCCATCACAAAATAATCAAATCAATGTAATAATAGGGATATAAATAGAACCCTATATTATCTTAGATGGAATATAATTCTGATAAAACACTTGAACCCTATTCTGGAGGAAAATATCCTTTCTACTTGAAAAACATTTTCCTTTCTTAACATGTCTTACAATTTTAAACTAAAATAAGTTGATTAGAAATAAACTTGAAAACTTGTAAAGTAAGATTCTTGGAAATAATGTTTTAAAAATACATTCATGCCGTATAAGTTTAAAAAAACATTCTTCCTGTACTTTTTTCGGAAAAGTCAAAAAGTATCTCGTACAAAAAACGACAAAAGATTCCTTTTATATCATTTACTAAAAACTCACCTAAGGGTAAAATTGGATTTAAACAATTGTAGGTGGATGGAAACAATATTACATATTGAGGAAAAATGGATGTGGATGATAAAATACACCCCAGTAAATACCAAAGTATAAACAATCTCAGATAAGAATGAGATTGTGATATTTTCCCTTACCTTAGGTCCTATTTTCTTCGTAAGTGTCCGAACCTCCTGTATAATGATTTAAATAATGTCAATGACTTATTCCATAATTATACTCATTGTTATGATATCATATATGGTTCACTTAAGACTTTATATTACCAGTTCTTTTGTAAATTCCATGTTAAAGAGCGTTTTGGGTAAAATCGCTTCATTTGTCGTCAGTGTTTTGACTTGTAATTATTCATATGATTACTTAGATCATGATTACTTATTTCCAGAATATAAAACATGATTTATATATAATATATATTCAGAATATATATATATATATAATAGATCAGTAAATGGAAAGAAATACACCGTTCATGGAGACGGTAGGCCGTAGGTACGCATGAACACTGTTTTTGTTTCCTTATTCAGTTGAATAGAATTAAGTAGATGACATACATATATATACACATAAATACAGTATCATTATTATGTCATATATTTCATGATTACTTATTATATATACTTTATAATCATTCATGAATGGTTAACGTGGAGAATGAATCTCATCGCATCGTGGAGACGGTAGTCCGTACGTACGCACGAGCGATGATATCGTTCTCATGATCGTGGAATTGTATTGGAGTGTATGTATAATATTTCAGAATCAATATAACTTTATAATAATCATATAAAGTTATTATGTACACCATTATACCCATCCAAGTACGGTGTTGGTGGAAAATAGATTACACCACGGCGTGGAGACGGTATTCCGTACGTACGCACGCACGATGATTTCATTTTCCGTAGGATGGATAGATTGTGAAATAGGGTTGTTTCATACTTATAATAACATATCAGTATATGAGTGATACTTATTTTATTACTTCATAATGAAAAAACCTAAGAAGAAGAAGTGGAAGAAGAAATAAATTTGAAAGAATCGGTAACGAACATTACCTCTTCTTTGAAGCGCCTCTTTGAGTCCTCCTCTTAGGGAACTAAAATTGGTCTTTGAAGAATACCAGGACTTCTAGGATGTTTCTAGGGAAGTGTAGAAGAGAATTTTGTAGGGTTTGGCCAATCTTGAAGGCTCAAATTGGTGTGAGGAAGAGAGGGAGGAGGTGCCCTTTTATAAGGGAGGAGAGGGGCTCCTTTGGAAAAACTAAAAATATTATTTTATTATAAAGCCATATTCGGTTTTAAATAGCTCCAAATTGATTTATTTTGAAGCTAAGGTGTAGATGGGTCGAAAGACTCTCATCCAATAGAATTTGGGCAAGTTTAGTTTACTATTTTAACCTTATCATTTAGATTTAACTTTAAGTTAGATAATTTTACTTTTACCTTGTCTTTTTGTGTTCTTACACAATAAGGTTAATAAACTTATTATAACAAGCCAAACGAACCTCAAGTTGTTTATTATTAATATATATAACATTATCTAAGTCATTTGGCCGAACATTATATTTTTAGAAATAAAATAACAATTAATAATATAATATTTATTTTAAAAACAATTTTATGTCAATTTTGACACTATTTAGTAATTGATTTTTGTGAAAATCATAACAGAATGATTAATTCAAAAAAAGTTCATTAAATCAACACTAACATGTCATATTAACCTATAAAATTATTAAAATTCATAAAAAGTCTCAAATTACATTTATTTGGGTATTTATAACATCAATTATGTCAATATTTCATTAATAAGATAATTACTGCATCATCTTTGTGTCATAAATAAATTAACTTATTTAAAGTCTAAAAAATTAAAAATAAAATATCATTATGTAGGAAATCTTTTTAGATTTCTAATGAATATTTATAGTCGAATTTATCTTATGTATAACCCTATATTAAAAATTCTTTAGTTATTAAACTTTCATTTTAACTATTTTTACCCTTCTTTAAATAAATTGATAATAAATGTCCTAATATAATCCATGTGGGCCTAAATGGTCATATTTTATTTCTAAGGTTGTTTTTGGTCGAATTACACTTATCCAATTGAATTAGGACATGTTTTAGGGTAATAATAATATCATTTTTACCCTTAACTGCCCTATTTACTTTTAACCATTGTAAAAAAAGTAAAAAGTTACTATTCAACAAAAATTATTTTCATCTCATTGAACCACATTTTAGTCCTTGATATTAACCGTGTCTCTTAGATTTTCAAAATTCTACTCACAGAAGCGGTAAAATTACGTTTTATGAAAAAATCAGTTTTTTTAACTACCACTTAGTGGTTTCACTATTCATCAAAAAATGAAAGTTTCCAGAAAAATACCAAAAATTAGGCCTAAGCTATATTTGATATTATGAATTCAAAAATGATGTTTATTTTACCAAATTAAAAACATATCAGTTACATTAACTAATTTAAAAATTAATTCCCGTCGTCAAAACAAATAGCGTGTTTTTAAAAGATAATAACTATCAAAAGATTGAGACTTGTTTATGTCTGGTTTAAATGTGAAATTACATCCAATGAACAACATTGTATTAAATTGTAAAAATATATTCTAAATATACTTTAAAATCACTCAAATTAATAATTTATTACTATTAATTATTTCGATTAAAAAAGTTGTTTTTAATTAAAATTTAGTAATTTTCACTATTCATCAGAATATGAAAGTTATCCGAAAAGTACCAAAATTTCACCCTAAGCTATTTTCGATATTCTGAATCCAAAAATGAAGTCCATTTTGAAAAATAAAATTTAAAAAATTTCAAAAAGTGGTTATCACTATTCATAATGGCTAGTTTTAATAATATTTTAATAGCATATCGTTGTTTAGTGAAACTCGGTATTGCGTATGACGCAAGCTATTGAGGAAGGCCGTTGTTGTGTGTAATGCAAGGCAAGTCGAGGATGTGTGTTTTACAAGCTCCTTTTGGTGTAGCGTACAACAAAAGATATTATTGAAATTAAAAAGAATATTTTTCATAAAATCTCGGGGTGTTACATATTACCTACCATTATGATTTCCAAATCGATCCTTTTCATGTCCATGAACATAGAGTCTTTATCAATATAAAACATGGATATAGTAGTAGTTTAGTTTCTTCTAAGAGTATCAACTACCTTTCTCACCTTTGTAGGATAATAGTGAATAGAGAAATTGCAGTCTTTGATTAGCTCAAACCATATCCTTTGATGCATGAAGAGATCCTTTTGTGTGAATACATAATTTAGGATCTTGTCATCCATATATATGTCATAATTCTCACAATACAGGTAGTGCCTCCCAATTTTTTTTTAAAAAAGATGAAGACTTCAGATCATGCATCAGGTAGTTCTGCTCATGGATCTTATACTTCCATTAGATATAATATATCACATTATCATTTTTCATGAGTACGCAACCCAATATTTTTTAATGAATAAATATATATCAGAAAACCTCATACACTTTTTGGTAATGTGATTATAGGTGCAGTGATCATAATTTTCTTGGGCTCCTTGAAGCTTTCCTCACATTCTTACTTCCAGATATACTTTAACTCTTTCCTTGTTAACTTATTTAGTGAGCTTGACAATCATGAGTAATTTCACAAAAAATATCAATTATTCCCTGATAAGACATGAAAACTATAGATTTATATGGCACTAGAGGGTAAGGTCCATTCCTCAATCACCATTTTTTTAGGTTCCAAAAAATTTCCTCACTTGTTATAACATGTCCCAAGAATGTGACTTGAAACATCCAAAAGTCACACTTGCTGAAATTTTGGTAGAAATTCTCCTTCCTTAATGTCTCCAACACAAGCCTTATATGATCTTCATGTTCCTCCTTTCTCTTGGAGTAGATAAGATTATAATTGTTAAAAACTATGACAATTTTTTGTGGTATTTTCTAATTAATCTATTCATAAAATCCATGAATATTTCAGGGGAATTAGTAATTTTGAATGGAATCACCAAAAACACACAATTCTCATACCTTTTATAGA
This sequence comes from Viscum album, assembly GCA_963277665.1. Classification (NCBI taxonomy): domain Eukaryota; kingdom Viridiplantae; phylum Streptophyta; class Magnoliopsida; order Santalales; family Viscaceae; genus Viscum; species Viscum album. Next base: position 59,641,293 of record OY728123.1, read on the forward strand.
AGGAAATTTTTTAAATATATTCCTCCTTCAACTTTATCTCATGATATCCAAAACAGAGATCCATATTTGAGAAGTACTAAGCTCCTCACAACTGATAGAACAAGTCATCAATCCTTTGAATAGGATACATGTTCTCTATTCTGATCTTGTTGATTTCTCAATAATCGATACACAGGTGCATTGATCCATCTTTCTTCATGAAATAGAGCACTTGTGTACCCCCAATGTGATGCACTTGGTATACGAATCCTCTGACCAAATGCTCTTGTAGGTTCTTCCTTAACTCCTCCAGTTTGATAAGAACCATTCTATAGGGAAACATTGATATAAGAGTAGCTCTAGGTATGAGTTCTATTGAGAACGGTACCTCACTATCTAGGGTAAGTTCAGGTAACTCTTTAGTAAATACATCACCGTATTCCCTCATGATGTTCATTTTCTCTAGGGTGACACTTTCCTTTTAATCGACCATTTGAGCGAGGTATGCTTCTTCATGGGGAATCAACACCCACACTATTGAATGATTTTCCAATAGAGATTCATGATATTACATTCATTTGTAGAGGTGTATGGTATGACTTGGAATATGAAAAGATATATCATTTTTTAGATAGTGTATATGTGCTCTATATAATTAAATCTAATCCATTAACCCTATAGAATTAGATCCCACCAAGGGAAGTATCATGAGACACTATAGAAGAATCATCCCACATATGATAATAGGAGAATATTCCATCACATAGGTTGAAATGATTTCACCCCTGGGTGTTTTTATAGATATATCTACTTCATGGTTTGAGGTCATAGATTCAATTGTTCTAGAAACTGTGCAAGATATAAGGGAAAGTGTAGAACCATAATCAAATAGTACTTTACCATTAATGATTGACTATGAAGTGTACCTTTTACAACTTCATTTTCATGATTCATTTTATTAGTAGTGATGGTGTAAGACTTGGCTTGATCCTTTGGTTTTGCTGGTTGCTGACACTGATTACCCTCGAGGACTCAAGGTTTAGTGAATTGGCTTGTATAGTTTCCTTTTCCCCTATAGTTGTATCATTGGACCATGGGTTGTGCACTCCTTTCCCCCACCATATTTTCCCAATTCCTCATGTATTTTTAATATTCATGAGCTTAGTGGTCTTCTCTTCCACACTAATAATTTCCCCATATCTTTGAGATAGTACCTCTGATGCTTCATCTGACATTTTTGACATGTGGGCGGTTGATTTTTCATTCCACCCGTCTCATTAGATCCTTAGGATTGAAACTTCATATATCATTTCTTATCACCAAAGCCATGGAGCCATTCTACAAGCTTCATCTTCACTTTGAGATAACATTGACTATCTTCTTCACAACTCCTTAAGTGTCAAATTTCTAGAGCCTTTCAGTTGTGTGGTTTTAAACCACTAAATAATCTATTAGAATCTATATCATTGTTCATAACAAAACCCAATGTATACCATGCAAGCATTGTGAAATTTTCATTGTAGTCTGTGACAGATTCTCCATAATTTTTCATTATCTATATTAATTCTCTTTCCATATTTTTAGGAAGAGTTCAAAGTAAATAATTGTTATCAAACATTATCTCTAGGTCTTCCCACTCCATCTCTTCAATTTCATCCTTTATCTTGGTGTTCTTAATCAATGACCATCATTGGTTGACCTATCCATATATACAATAAACAATTTGAGTCACCTTATCCTTCTAAAAACATTAAAAAATAGAAAATATCTTCTCCCTTGAGTTAACCCACTATTCCGTTACTAGTGGATTTGAAAATCCACTTAACATTTGTGGTGTTTGCTGCATAAAACACCTGATTTTCAGTTGCTCCTTCTTAGTTGAAGGAAGATGTTCCACATTATTCCGGTTATTATTCATTACATGAGACAACTGGGTAAGAATCACCATGAAATTTTGAGATCCACCTCCCAAGTCATTGGAAATGTCATTCGGGAAATCCATATAATGTCCCTCGTACGGTTTATTGGCCTAATTTCTCCAAGTTACAACTATTTTCTAAAATAGAAAAGTTTTTAACAATACAAATGTCAACAAGTAATGAATAAATAATTTATTACTTTTTAAATTATGTCTATAGAAACATATTGTTGGATCCTATTTTTATAATTTTCTATAAAAATATTTTTGTGCCCTCACTTATAATTATTGTCACACTAATGTTTTTCACTAAGGTTCTCTAATCCTAATTCCCAAATTAATAAACATGTGCACTGATACCAACTATAGCGACCCCAATTATTATTAAATTACTATTACATCATTTTAATGATAAAAACCATAAAATAATTACTTATCCTGGATCCAAAAGTATTAGTGTATTGGTAAAATTAAGACCATACATAATATTTATATATTAAAATGTAAACAATTATTTATTTCCTTCTTCTCTAGAATCTTATTGGATCTCGTTTTCTCCTTAGTAAAAGTAATTACCTAAGGATATAAATTATGAAATGGGTGAGCTAAAAGAATAGTAAGATTATATATAAGAACATGAATCAATATAACAATGGGTTATAATAATCAATATCAACATAACATAGGCATAGGATAATAATCATGAGAGGAAATCATTAGATAAAGGTATAAAATTTGGAAATGCATAAAAATAAAACATCATGTCTTAGTAGTCAACTACCACACATATTTATGAAAAAATATAGCATCCTGTTCACACATATTTCACATTATCTCATTATATTCATCTCATTACCCAATTCATTGGAGCACTATATAATTCCAATCACACCCATCACGTCGTAACATTTACATTGTGCTATATAATTCAAGGTGCACCTGTCACATCATAACATATACATTATCATACATTCCAAATAGAACATATATCAATATTAGACATAAAATAAACCATGTAATTGAATGATTTTAATTTCAGAAAGAATAAATTCATAAAATTTTTGTTCCCAAATGAAATAGGGAATAACATACTTGATTTAAGAATAAGTAACCTTGACTGAAGAAGAAACGACCTCGAGAAGTAAAATGTGTGTTTTTTTTTTGAAAAAAGAGTAATTTTGGAAAACATTTTATTTTTCATAAACTCAATTAGAAAACATACATATCCCAAAAAATTTAATATAATGATAAAGAAATTATATTTATGTAATATCCATACTAAAAATGGGGTGAAATTGGAAAATCCAAAGAAATAGAGTTGGGTTTGAGAATTCCCCTTACCTTATGTCTGAATACTTTCTTCACATTAATATCAAGTATAATCACATTATAATCATTAATTAACAAATAAATATCCTTATATACCTGAATTTAATTCATTATTTTTTTATTAAGTTCATTTATGGTCTTTTTGATGAGTTATAGAGTTTAATTTCATCGTTCGGAAGCATTCATTTTCATGGTTTTCATGATAGGTTCACTTGTATGAATGAATGAAATTTCATGTAAAACATGGATAAATATCCAGATTTTTTATTATATGTTAATAATTATCTTAAATTTTTTTAAATTTTTTTATAATTAATTTATTTATATGGTATGAGGAAGAATGAGTAGATAAAAGTTAATGATGATTGTTTTAGGTTAATTTTGGAAGTTTTTCGATCACAACGAACTTGTTTTGTTTTATCATTTAGTATTATGTATATAAGTTAGTAACAAAATATAAAAAGGGTTATGAAATAAACATTAAAATATTATTTTAACCTTATAATGATTTTATTTACATCCATGAATGTGTTAAAGGAAAATGAAAGTGCATCACCCACAATATTGGTAAATTGAGACATCACGGGTGAAAAGTTCATTTTTAGAATAAATGAGAGAGAGATTGGAGATTGATAATGTATATTCCATTAAAATGGTATAATACTAGTATATAAATAATACTAGAGTTATAATTCCTTTTTTATAAGATAAGTTTAGGAATAGGGAAGGAAATCAAGGAAATTGAAAAGAAATTAAAAGAAAATGAAGAGTATGTTACCTCTTGGATTTATCCTCCTTGAGAACCTCCTTAGGGAAAAGGTTTTTGTACATTGATGAGGCCAAGAGATAGTGGATTTATTTTATGTCCTTGTGGATATTTTTGGGAAGAATTATTTATAAGTCTAAAATATTGAGAGGTATGAGGGGAAGAGGTGGTGAGGGTGGTATTTATAGTGGATGAGAGTGGTGTTTTCTCATTATTATATTTATTTGTTTAATAATCTAACTGAAGACTATGAATAGTTTGATAATTATTTTTAAATATATTAAAATATTTAAGTAAATTTCTAGATTTTGGGCCTACACCAACCTTACATCATATATGACTCCATAATTCATGTATTTATAATTTATTGTAAATTAATGTATTTTACTTTTCACAAAAAAAATCACGTATTTCAAAAAAATACAAAAAATTCACCCTAACCATATTATAATGTGTAAAATTAAAAAAGTAACTCCATTTTATGAAAATAATTTTTCCAATATGAGTAATTTAATTTTTTATTAAAAACATCGTTTACTTGGAAAAAACAGGTTTTAAAATTAAAACTGATTTTATAACACTTTAGAAAAGTAGTTAAGGTCTCATAAAATTATCTTAAAATAATAAGACAAAAAAATATTAATTTATTAATTAATTTTTTGAAAATAAATTTTATTTTAAATTATTAAATTAATTATAAAATTGTAATCAAATATTTATGACTTACAAAAATGACAACACATAATTAATAATTTTTAAAATATTTTCATACTTATACTATGATGTAATTATCTCATATTTTTACTTATAATATTCTGGAATTCTTTTATACATTAATGGGTGATGTTACTATTCATTTGGCTGTTTTACTATTCCTAAGGGTCTTATTACTATTCCTATGTTCAAGTTACTATTTCATCGATATTAGTTCTTTAACTCCTAGAAATATTACTTATTTAACTAATTCTTCATTTATAAAGTTTTTATTAGGGTCTATAATTGATATTTTGTGATTTATATTATATGAAATTACAATAATAAAGGAGAAATTTCATTGAATTTTTTTTGGGTCGTTAGAGATAGCACCACTTGGATTTTCCCTTGACCAATCTGAAGTTGAGATCAACAACATAATCATGAGAGAAACCATTTAAAGGATAATTTCAAGATCATCAAGATCATGACCCAAACCATGTACCTCGAACCACCCCATTAAAGTCTCATCATCATGAACCTTACCATTTGGGATTTTTTGATGTATTAAGGCTATGCGTATCAAGAACCTAGCATTATTAGTATGTACATTATTATATATATAATGATGAATATATTTCCTCCGATTATGGTTATACTATAAATGTTTTCTATTTCGATATAATAAAACACAAATGGTATTTCTAGGTAATATTAAAATTCAATTAAGGAATTTATTTTAATAAATTAATGTATTTTTTAAATAAATATTATTTTTCTAAAATATTATTATTAAATAGTGATTATTAAATATAAATTAACATATAATTTTTATTAATCCAATTGTAATTTTTGTAAGGGTTCAAAAACTGTTATTGTCAAAAAAACCAAAAATTTCTTAATAAATGTTTCTTATATTTCAAAAGTAAAAATTTAAATATTTAAGAAATTTTTTATATAATATAAATATTATTTTTGTAAATATAACTTTTAAATGGTTAATTTTTCATAATTTTCTAAGAATGTCAAATCTTATGATAAAAATTAAATACTGTATAAATATAAATTGTGTTTTATGACACCATAATGACCCAAAAATGATGTAATAAATGCTATAAAGAGTGTACATAAACAAATATATGTTTTCCCTTTAAAATACTGAAATTTTGTGTTTATTTGGTTAATTTTATAAATCATTTATGAATCCTCCAAAACTATTAATATATTTTAAGATTTTCAAGTCATTTATTTAAAAGTATGACTCACCTACACAAAGAAAAGAACATTATTTTGTTATGTTATTACATTAGACAAATAAAATAATGAGAACCTCCCCGTTTTGGAAGAAACCATTGGAAAAAATCAAGTAATGGTTTGTGGTTTTTGTTATTTTATTAGGTAGAATCCAAACCTAAATAATAAATATATCCCCCTCTTTTCCTATATAAACTCACCCAATATCCCATTTATATTTCCTAAAATCCAATGCAGCATGACCATACTCTTCCCTCCACTCTATATAGTCCCCCAAGTCACGCCCAATATCTCAATAATCCCCAACCAAGAATTTGGAGTCACACACTCAAGTAAGGGATTTAATTTCTATGTTCTCATTTCCATATAAGCACTTCTCTTACGGTATGCCTCTTAAATTACATTTTAATATTTTGTGATATGTTCTTCCATATTCACCTTACTATCCATTTCAATTATAAATGATGAGACCCCCCCCCCCCCCATTTCACTCTCATCAATCCTCCCCTGATTCATTATGAACACCCATTTCCAAGCTTAAATATAGTTAGGATACTTTTCTTTATTAATGTTTCTTCAAACACTTATGTCTTATATTTACAACTTCTAATGTTGGGATATGTTTTTACATTTCCATATTAATTCCAATTTTATGTATATGTGATGATAGACACCCTTCGTCCTCATAAAAACATTTTGAATAATCTTTATGTGATGTTGTTATGTTGCTGAAATCTCACCATGATTTTCTATACCAAAACAATAGTGTAGTGAATATCATACCCATTTCCTATCAAGGGTATTCAAATTTATGAACAAATAATTTTAGATTGGGGACATACATACATACATACATAAATACATACATACATACATAAATACATAAATAAATAAATAAATAAATACATACATACATACATACATACATACATACATACATACATACATAGATACATACATACATACATACATATATATATATATATTCTACACTCCTTCATCATGGAAGAAATTATGATGACGAATGAATCCATGTTTTATGATCCATGTGGCACACATAAGCATGAGAATGAAATGAAAGGGTCAGGTGCCCCCCAAATTATATATCACTTCAATCAATTAGGTAATGTTTAGTCTCATGAGACTTCATGTTGGGACTAGGAGTAAACTTGATTGCTTTATGGTACATTTTCCACCATGATTCTTTGGTGTTTTATTATTGACCTACGTTTATGATGTAGTATTTTAAGTTGTTTCCAAATTTCTCATGTTATTATTAACATATTATATCATATCTCATTGTTCATGTTTATGGTTACTACACTTTTTCCCCATTTATATGTGTATTTTCTAATATTTATCACATTGTGGGATGTTTATTGTCTTTATGGGATTTATATCTCACCTCTTATGTTTGTCCCTAGGTTATCCCATGTATTTTTAAAGCCATGGAATATTATGATCATGTTGAGAAATTTGTTAATAAAACTATTGTGTTTATTGTTTTATGTTATTATTTAATGTACCAAATCCCCAAATAAACTATACTACTTGGTCTTCTGGGTTGTATTATGTTTAATATTTTTTAATAAATCATATATTAATTTGAAATAAAGAGTGTGGTTGTTATACATATAATTGTTTGTGGTTTAAAGCCATACCTTTGAAAGGCTCTAGAAATTTGAGACTTTAGGGGTAATGAGGAATTTGTTCAATGTGATCTCAAAGTGGAGATGAAGTTTGGAGAATAGTCCCACAGCTATGGATATAAGAAAAGAATAATGGAGTTTTAATCTGGGGGATCTAATGACAATGGTAGAAATAAATCTCAAACACTCACATGTTAGAATTCAGGAAGAAGCATCATGGGAATTGCCTCAAAGGGAAGGTGATGTGAGGATTATTTGTTTTGAAATCCTTAATCAATTAATTTTTCCCCAAAAACAATGCAATATAGTAGTCCCTGGATTGTCTCTTGAGGAGGTTGTAATTTGAGTTGCAAAATTGTCACTTTTTTTGTTGGTTTGTTTTCACATGAAATGGAAAATTGGGGATTTGATTAAAGACTCAACAACAGAAAATAAATAAGAACTAAATATAATGAAAATTTTAAAATGAGCTAGAAAATTTATAGGAAATAAAATGGGTTTGAAACCAGAATCAAAACAGTGGTTACGGACAAGCTTTAACCTCCCGGACACTCCCCTCTTCCTTGTTTAAAATTATATCTCTAATGAATCTCTCAATGCCTACCCAAATACCTCTGGATAAACACCTTATTTGGCAAGGATATCATATTAAGACCTCAATATGATTGTTTCCCCTCCTATTGAAGTGATCTAATTATTTGAAGACCTTCAAATAACCAAACCTAACCGAAATCACTATACTCAACTGCAAGACCTCACCAAAAAAATTTAAATAGTGAAATCTACTATTTTACTTTATAGATTGGGAAACCATCCAGAAAAAACAAGTTGAAAATATATTCAAGAAAGAAAAAAACCATTGTCATTCAAGAAATATAAATTCAAAAGATATGCAATAGAGATTACAAATGAAGATCAAAACTCGGAAGGGAGTGTCTGTCGGTTGTCACCGTCCGCAAACACTTGATGCTTATCCTCGCATCACATGATCATCCCACATCACCTCCATTCCAGAAAGAGTGTACACCATCTTCATAATTGTCTCCACAAATCCAACCCCCCCCCTGAAAAGAATGAAGAGATAGGGAGAATAGGGGAGGAGGGATGGAAAATCTTCTGTCGAGATTCTGTCCGCCGAAATATGCTTCTATTTGAAACATCTCCCGGCCGAATCAACCTCTAGATCCTTATAAAGAGTAGTTTAAAAATACTCTATCTGTTGGTCCACAAAATATCAGCTGCTTTGGATACGTTTTTCAAACGTTATGAATTAATCCCTCCATGACTCTTTCTCTTCCTGAGGAGACCTTTCGTCTCCCACTTGTTTGACTCGATCATAGTGTGCCCTAATGATCGAGTTTAACCTTGAAATTAATCATTAATGCGCTCCTAGGAGTCCTCCTGTACGAACAGTTTGAATTAATGACATTGGAAACATGTAGCCGATGTTATGCTCCATTTATTGAGGTGGGATCTACACATCCGAACATACAAACTCTTCCCAAAGAATGATTTATTTGGACCCATAGATGGAAGATTTAGATCTTTCTCCAGTTGACATATATTAAGAGAACATTCCAGGGGTTCCTCAAAAAAATAAATCAGTCTAATTGGATAATTATTTCAAAATATATGACCAAATACTCAGACAAGTCAAAAAAAGCATAAAATCCAGAATTAAGGCATTTTCACAATTTAGCTCAAAATACAACAATATTCCAAAAATGATGCAACTTAACATGTAATGAAACATTGTTGAGGATTAAATCATTGAAATTTAGATAAAATATATTGAAAATATCTGCTCTATCAATTCCACCACACTTACAACTTGGTCTCCAGGAAAAGTGATCATTAAAACCAAATCAGTGCATATTCAAAATACAAACCAATGAGGTTCACCAATCAACCACCAAGAATCAAATGATATCATGCCTTATAAAAAAATGATTCATGTTTTAAATTCAGTTCATTCAATCCATTTCAACTAATTGTCTCCACTCATTCACTTAACACAGTCACCTCACAAAACTTTTCTCTCAACACAAATATTGATTTCCAACAAAGCTTCTCTCAAGAAAACATGCAAGAATCATCATAGGCTTGAAAAATTTCTAAATCTCCACCTGATGTGAGCCAAGAAAAATGTGATCATCTTGAGGGCTTTTCAAGGATGTTCTATGGATAAAGGTGGGTGGGTCTCAAATGTCCAAAATTCTGAAGCCGAATAAGGAGGGTTTGGCTCATTTTGGAAGCAAAAAAAATACATGAATCTAATCTTCACTCATGTGGGGAATCCCCCTTACTCTCCTCCAATGAAAGTCATATTTCAGAATCTCTGAGAATATCTTTTCTACCTCATTCCATCCAAATTTCAGTAGCAACAGTTACATTTCTATTCTTTTTTTTTCAAAAGCTCCAGATTGGGCACAGATTTCTTCCATTAAGACCTCCAGACAGGCACAGCTCTCTTCAATTGAGAGTTCTAGATAGGCACAACTCTCTTCCTTTGAGAGCTCCAGACAGTCACAGGTCTCAGAAATCAAACATCTTTCAGCAGAAAAAACATCTCTTCATTGATTAGATAACCACCCAAAGCAACACCAGATGATGTAGCACACCACAAGTCATCTCCCCCACACTTAAGTTCAACTAGATCATGCATTTATACTTCCAGGGTAGGATGAAAAGGTAAAATGGCTTGTAATGTGGCTATCTAAAAGGAAGTACATGGAAACTAAGGGCTCAAGAAAGATAAAATGTAAAAGGAGGGCCATAATAAACGGGATAATCGTGAAAAAGGGGCTTTCAATCACAAACAAATTGCCTCAATCATTTCAATCACACTCACATTAGCCCTCAAGTTTTGATAGAAAAATATCAAGTTCTGGTTCAATCAAACAAGTATTCTTTGGTTCACTCAAGAAGTAGGATGAATGTGAAGAAGATGAAAAATGGGTTAAAAATACTCACGGGAAAGTGGTTTTCAAAATTAGACAGCATTCATGGAATGGAATTCAAAATTCAACGGTTTTTTCAAAATTTTGGAACTTGAAACAGTGTCTTTTTCAGCATTCATTTATAACCAGATTCAAGGCATCAATTGGTTCACTCATTGATAGGGTTTTAAAAGATCATCATGTAAGCTCAAATGTTTTTCAAAATTTTAAATAAAACACACAAAGTTTTAAAAATAAAAGAACACACCAAAAATTGAAAGAGAGAGAAAAGCAAGGGAACAAAATGAAATGAAAGAACACAAAATCCTAATCTACCCAGCATGTTCCTCCCCACACACTTATTTTATGCAATGTCCTCATTGTGTAAAAAAACATATATGAATATGAAATTCATGAAATAAAAGACATTACAACAACAAAAAAGTGATAAGGAAAACACAACCTGGCATCAATTGTATTCTGCTTCATGAAGATGGATCTCCTCCCCCGGAGGATCATGAACATTCTCTCTAAATAGCTTCAACCTGTGCCCATTGTCTGTGAATGGTGTCCCTTTTCTTGGTTCTTTAATCTGGATTGCACCAAAAGTAAAAACGTGAGTAACAATGAATGGACCAGACCATTTGGAACGAAATTTACCCAGGAACAGCTTCAATCTGGAATCAAACAGCAACACTTTGTCTCCTTCCATGAAGTTTTTGTTGAGAATCATCTCATCATGAAATGATTTGGTTCGTTCCTTGTATAGCCTAGAACTTTCATATGCATTATTTTTGATCTCCTCCAGCTCCTGCAAACAAAATTTTCTTTCTTCCCCAGCAAAAAACAGATTCATGTTACATGTTTTAACAGCCCAAAAATATTTGTGTTCTAACTCAACTGGAAGGTGAAAAGCCTTTACATAGACTAATATAAATGGTGACATGCCAATTGGGGTTTTGAATGCAGTCCTATAAGCCCAGAGTGCATCATCAAGTCTCCAACACCAATCCTTTCTATTTGGGTTCACAGTTTTTTCCATAATTCGTTTGATTTCTCTATTGGACAACTCATCCATTCCATTTGTTTGGGGGTGATAGGGTGTAGATACCCTAGGATGAACTCCATACTTCTTCAATAGTGATTCCAAAGTCTTGTTACAAAAATGAGTACCTTGATCCGTAATCAAGATCTTTGGGAATCCAAACCTTGAAAATATATTTCCTTTCACAAACATGGACACAGTTTTGGCATCATCAGCTCTTGTGCGAATAGCTTCTAACCACATGGATACATAATCAACAGTAACCAAAATGTAAAGATATCCAAATGAATTGGGAAAAGGTCCCATGAAATCCATACCCCAAACATCAAATACATCACAAAACAACAGAGGTTGTTGTGCAATCTCATTCCTTTTGGAAATTCTCCCTTGAAATTGACAATTTCTACATGTCCTGCAGAAATCAAAACAATCTCTAAAAATGGTAGGACAATACAAACCAGAATATAGCACCTTTCTTACAGTTCCTTGAGACCCAAAGTGTCCTCTACAGCTCAATGTGTGACAAAAGTTTAGGACAGATTGGAATTCAGATTTTGGAATGCATCTCCTAATCATTTGATCACTACCAACATTCCACAAGTAAGGATCATCCCAAATGTAATGATTTGAATCACTCAAATGTTTAGAAAATTTATTTGTGGGAAACTAGTGGTAAACATCATCAGAAGCTATATAATTCACCGTATCAGCAAACCATGGACTTTCAGTTTGACAAGCATACAACTCCTCATCTGGAAAAGTTTCTTTAATTGGCAGATAGATATGATGATCTCCATTCAAAACAGATGGTATCCTACTCAAATGATCAGCAACAAGGTTTTCAATTCCCTTCTTGTCCTTTATTTCAACATCAAACTCTTTTAACAACAAAATCCATCTCAAAAGTCTTGGTTTTGCATCATGTTTCTTCATCAAAAATTTGATTGCAGAATGATCAGTGAAAACAATCACCTTAGATCCTAGAAGATAACATCTAAATTTGTCCAAAGCAAAGACAATAAAAAACAGCTCCTTCTCAGTTGTTGTGTAGTTTGATTGGGCCTGATGTAATGTTCTAGAGGCATAAGCAATCACATGAGATTTCTTTTCCAAACTTTGACTTAAAACAGCCCCAAGAGAAAAGTCAGATGCATCAGTCATGATCTCAAAAGGAAACTCCCATTTGGGAGGTTGAACAGTGGGAGGAGTAATCAATTTTTGTTTCAGCTCCTCAAAGGCATGTTTACAATTTTCATCAAAGACAAATGGGGTGTCTTTCTAGAGAAATCTAGACAATGGATGTGTAACCTTACTGAAATCCTTAATGAATCTCCTATAAAACCCAGCACGACCAAGAAAATATCTCACATATCTGAATGTTTTTGGGTATGGAAATTAATAAATGACCTCAACTTTGGACTTGTCAACTTGAATTCCATCCAAAGACACAACTTGTCCAAGAACAATCCCCTTACCCACCATGAAATGACATTTTTCATAATTAAGAACAAGGTTCTTATCAATGAACCTTTCAATAACATGAGCCAGACCTTCCAAACAACTTTAAGACGATGAGCCATAAACAGTGAAGTCATCCATAAAAACTTCCATGCATGTTTCAAGAAAATCAGAGAAAATGCTCATCATACACCTTTGAAAAGTTCCAGGAGCATTGCACAAACCAAAGGGCATCCTCCTATAAGAAAATGTTCCAAATGGGCATGTGAATGTGGTTTTTTCTTGATCCTCTGGTGCAATATGAATTTGGAAATAACCAGAGAATCCATCCAGAAATCAATAATGGGTTTTTCCAGCCAGTCTTTCAAGGACCTGATCAAGAAATGGAAGTGGAAAGTGGTCTTTCCTCGTGGCTAAATTGAGCTTCCTGTAATCAATGCACATTCTCCATTTACTTGGAAGCCAAACAGGAACAAGCTCACCAAATTCATTCTTTGAGATTTTGAAGCCACCTTTTTTGGGAACTACATGGATTGGACTCACCCATTGACTATCAGAGATGGGAAAAATAATTCCAGCAGCTAAAAGTGTGGTAACTTCCTTCTTAATAACCTCTGAAAGTGTTGGATTCAACCTCCTTTGAAATTGTCTAACCGGTTTCACATTTTCCTCCAAGAAAATTCTATGCATGCACACTAAGGGGCTGACTCCAGTTAAATTAGATATAGTCCATCCAATAGCTTTCTTGTGGGTTTTGAGGACTCCTAACAATTGATTCTCTTGGTCCTTCGACAAATCTTTTGAAATTATAACAGTGAATGTTTCATTTTCACCTAAGAAAGCATATTTGAGATTCTCAGGAAGTGGTTTCAACTCTAACTCAGCTGGGGTATTTTCATTGATCAAGGAACATTTCTTAGAAGTGTGCTTGTTTAGTGGGGTTCCATAATTTAAAGGACAACCACCATGAATATCAATTTCAATGTTCTCGGAATTTGATTCTAGTGGAAAATTTTCAATTTCTTCTGGGAGACCACTAGCAGCACTATGGATTTCTAGGGAGACATCTTCCTCATTGTTGAGATCAATAGAATCTTGCAAAGCCATCTCAACATTCCAAGACTCATCATCAGCTCCCTTTTCCCTCTCTTTTTGATTAGATTCAGCAACAAACAAATTTACATTATCAAAAATATCAGCTAGTTTCTCATCATAGGAAAAATCAGGGAACATATCAGTGGAAAACCAATCAATCATGTTCACTTGGGGGGATGAATGATCCACGACTGGGTGTTTCATGTACTGAAAAATATTAAAATGAACAACCACTCCTCCAAACACCAGTGAAAATGTTCCCTTGTGAACATTGATGATTGCTTTTGCAGTTTTCCAAAATGGTCTCCCTAGAATGAGAGGTGCATGGGTACTAAACCTATCATCTTTCATATCTAAGACATAGAAATCCATAGGAAAAATCATGTCTCTCACCTGAACAAGAATATCCTCAATAACTCCAGCAGGCTTGGTGGTACTTCGGTTAGCAAGTTGAATGATGATCCCATAGGGTTTCAATTCTCCAACATGAAGAGATGAGTAAAAAGAATGTGGCATAACATTGATGGAGGCCCCCAAATCAAGTATAACATCCTTGAATTCACATTTCCCAATGGTGCAAGGAATGGTAAAGGTTCCTAGGTCATTAAAATTGACAGGCAAGGCATTCTGGATCATGGATGAAACATTCCTCCCTAAGTTGACCTTTTCACCTCCTTTGAATTTCCTCTTGTGGGTACACATTTCCTTCAAAAACTTTGCATACCTTGGAATTTGTTTCACAACATCAAGAAAAGGTATATTGACTTTTACTTTCTTAAAAGTCTCCAAAACCTCCTTATCCAACTCTTTCTCAGCACTCGACTTCACTGGTGGTTCACTCCTAGGGTAAGGCAATGGTGGTTTGGTTGTTTCAAGGCTATTCTGAGCACTTCTTTGAGAAACAAAAGATCCAGAAATCCTCTTCCAATCCCTCTTTGTTCTTTCAAGCAACATTTCTTCTCTTGAAATTTTGTTTCCCTTCAAAGAACATTCAGAATTTAAATAATTTCCATTATTGGTGGGATTCTCAATAGCAGTTTCAACAACAGGTTTTAGTTTCTCCATTTGAGGGGTATTCAATTGTTTTCCACTCCTAAGTTCAATTGTACTCACATTTTCCTTCCCTTTATCTCTCAGATTCACTTGGGGTTGTGAGGGAAAACCTCCACTCATTTGATTTTTTATGCAACTAAGATCAGAGGCTAGTTGACCCATTTGAGTCATTAGGGTATTCATCATGTTTTTTTGTTGGTCTTGTGTTTTTTTCATTGCCTCATGTTGTTTCCTCATTGCTTCTTCAATATTACTCTCTGAATTTTGAGTGGGAGGGGAAGCCTGAAAGTTTCTTCCAGAATGAGAATTGGCTTGCTCATTGAAATATCTTGGTTGTGAATTTCTTGATTGTCATTGGAAGAAGCCTCTAGGTTGTTCAGGATGTCGAAATCTTTCATTAGAGTGGTTGTTCTAGCCTTGATTGAAATTTTGATTTGCTTGAAATGGACTTTTTTGGTTTGATTGAAAGGGTTTTCCCGGAAAAACAGCATTGCAGTTTTCAGAAGGTTCCTGCATTTGAGGGCATTGGTCACTAAAATGGTCATTGGAAGAACAAATTCCACTGTAGACTTTCATTTGAAATGTTTCTTCAGGTTTGGGTGGAGTTGGTAGGGTATTGGATAACATCATTGACCTCACCATGGTGGTAAGATCAGAAAGTTGACTCGCAATCATATTGTTTTCAGGACTAGGAATGGGGAACTCTTGGGCAGATTTCACATGAAGAAGGCCTCTTGTTCCAAACTGTTGAGCATTTTGGGCCATGTTTGCAATTAATGTCCTAGCAGCAGTTGGTGTTTTATCAACTAGAGCCCTTCCTGCAGCAACATCAATCATGCTTCTATCAGTAAGACACAATCCCTCATAAAAATATTGAATCAAAAATTTGTCACTAATTTAATGGTGGGGGAAACTGAAACAAAGTCTTTTGAAGCGTTCCCAATACTCATGCAAAGTTTCCCCTTCAGTTTGCCTAATTCCACAAATCTCTTTTCTAATGTAAGAAATTATATAAGTAGGTAAAAAAATTCAAAGAAAAGTTTTTTCAATTCATTCCAATCCCTAATCAAAGTATAATGTGAATAGAAAAACCATTCTTTGGAAACTACTTCTAATGAAAAAGGAAAAGACCTCAATTTCATTTGATTTGCATCAACTCCCTAGGGTTTCATGTTGACACAAAGATAACTAAATTCCTGAAGGTGTTTATGTGGATCTTCCCCAGGAAAACCATTAAATTTTGGAAGTTGATGAGTGAAACCAGATTTAATTTCAAACCCAGCAGGTGCATCAGGATATTCAACAGGATTTTCTTGATTTTCATCATAAGAGGAAGCCAATTCTTTCAAGGTTCTATTTTCAGCCATTGGAATTTCAATTTCAACCAGGTTTCATCTAAGTGAGTTATTAGAATAGTCACAACTTGGGAAAAGGGGATTTTTGGTAGCTCTATCCCTAGAGTGAAAAGTTCTATCAATTTCAGAATCCAATGGGAACAAATTTGGGTTAGAATTTTGGGTCATACAAAAACAATTTTCACACAAATCAACTCAAGAAACCTCCCCGGAAACGGTGCCAGTTGATGTGAGGATTATTTGTCGTGAAATCCTCAATCAATTAATTTTCCCCAAAAACAATGCAATATAGCAGTCCCTGGATTGTCTCTCGAGGAGGTTGCAATTTGAGTTGCAAAACTGTCACTTTTTTGTTGGTTTGTTTTCACATGAAATGGAAAATTGGGGATTTGATTAAAGACTCAACAACAGAAAATAAATAAGAACTAAATAGAAATAAAATTTTAAAATGAGCTAGAAAATTGATAGGAAATAATATGGGTTTGAAACCAAAATCAAAATAGTGGTTACGGACAAGCTTTAACCTCCCGGACACTCCCCTCTTCCTTGATTAAAATTATATCTCTAATGAATCTCTCAATTCCTACCCAAATACCTATGGATAAACACCTTATTTGGAAAGGATATCATATTAAGAACTCAATATGATTGTTTCCCCTCCTATAGAAGTGATCTAATTATTTGAAGACCTTCAAATAACCAAACCTAACCGAAATCACTATACTCAACGGAAAAACCTCACCGAAGAAATTTAAATAGTGAAATCGACTATTTTACTTTATAGATTGGGAGACCATACAGAACAAAAAAGTTGAAAATATATTCAATAAAGAAAACAACCGTTGTCATTCAAGAAATATAAATTCAAAAGAGATGCAACGGAGATTACACATGAAGATCAAAACTCGGAAGGGAGTGTTTGTCGGTTGTCGTTGTCCGCAACCACTGGGTGCTTAGCCTCTCATCACTTGATCAGCCCACATCACCTCCATTCCAGAAAGATTGTACACCATCTTCATCATTGTCTCCACAAATCCAACCCCCCCTTGAAATGAATGAAGAGATAGTGAGAATATGGGAGGAAGGCTGGAAAATCTTCTGTCCATATTCTGTCCGCCCGAAATATGCTTCTATGTGGAACACCTCCCGGCCGAATCAACCTCTAGAGCCTTCTAAAGAGTTGTTTAGAAATATTTTCCTTGTCGGTCCACAAAATATCAGCCTCTTTGGAGACGTTTTGAAAACGTTATGAATTAATTACTCCACGACGCTTTCTCTGCCCGAGGAGACCTTTCATCTCCCACTTGTTTTACTCGATCATAGTGTGCCCTAATGATCAATTTTGACCTTGAAATTAATCATGAATGTGCGCCTAGGAGTCCCCTTGCATGCCCTGTTGAAATTATTGACATTGGAAACATGTAGTCGAAGTTATGCACTATTTATTGAGGTGGGCTCCACACATCCGAACATACAAACTCTTCTCAAAGAATGATTTATGTGGACCCATAGATGGACGATTTAGATCTTGATCCAGTTGACATATATTAAGAGCAGATTTCAGAAGTTCCTGAAAAGAAAGGAATCAGTCAAATTGGATAAGTATTTCAAAAGATATGACCAAATACTCAGACAATTCAAAAACTGCTTAAAATCTAGAATTAAGGCATTTTAACAATTTAGCTCAAAATACAACAATATTCCAAAAATGATGCAACTTTATATGTAATGACACATTGGTGAGGATTAAATCATTGAAATTTAGATAAAATATATTGAAAATATCAGCTCTATTGGAAGGGGAAATGCTTCACGTGTGGGAGAGAAGGCCACCAATCTCATGAATTTTAAATAGAAAAAATGAATGTTAACATTGTGGTGGATAAAAGGATAGATCCACCAATTGTTAAATGCTTCGACTATAGGGATAAAGGGAACTATACAAGCTATTGTACTAAACCTCAAGTCCTAGAGGGTAATCAGTGTTAGTAGGAACCAAATACAAAGGATCAAGTGAAAGATTATGTTATCACTACTACTAAGGTGGAGCTTGAAAATGATATGGTGATAGGTATGCTAGTTATTAATTCAAGAATAGAGAATATACTATTTGATTTTTGTTTTATTCATTATTTCGTATCATATAATTTTAGAAGAAAAATTAAAACACCACCTCAAAATATAGAGGTTGAGTTATCTATGAGAATTGAAAATGGGTAAATTATTGCTACCAATGTATATAACTACTCCCCAAAAAATGTTTTTGGACTAAAAATTTTATAAAATCTTATCTTACTTATTTTGGTGTATTTTTATGATATATTGGTCATGGATTAACTATCTTTATACAAATACAACATCAAAATTAAGGAAAGGGTGATCACTCTCCAAATATAAAGGCATCCTCCAATTTTGTAAAAGTGTAAGGAGGAGGATAAATCTACTTCAAAATACCCATCTCAAGTGTGGAAGTAATTTCCTTATAAGAAAACATATATATCTCAAACTATTGAGACAAATGAGAGAATCATCATGGAAGAAATTCCCATTGTGAGGGATTGCACTGATTTGTTCCCTGAATAATTATTATCTCTTTCTCCTGGATAGAAGGTTTAGTTCTTAATGGAACTTATTCCTAGATCATTTCCTATATCAAATACACCTTATATAATGGACACCATTGAATTTTAGGAACTGAATAAGAATTTACAAGAGAATTTGGATGAGGGTTTTATATGCCCGAGTGCTTCGCAATGGGGTGAAATAGTCCTCCTCATCAATAATAAATATGGATCAATGAACCTCAATATTTATATAATTAGATCAACAAAATCATAAAGAATAAAATGTATCCCCTTCCATTGATAGATGGCATGTTCGATAAACTATGTGGTGCTAAGTATTTCTATAAGGTGGACCTTTGGTAGGGATATCACCAATTAAAGGTTAGGATGGAAAATATTCAAAAAACATCCTTTTAAATTAGGTATGGACACAATGAATACAAATTGATTCCATTCATACTACCCCCTGATCCAAAAATTTTCATGGATTTAATGAATAGAGTCTTCATAGATTACCTCTACAAATTTGTGGTAGTCTATATTGATGATATTCTAATATACTCCAAGAGAAAGGCCGATAGGAGGAGAATTTGAAAAAAATTTATAAAGACTTTGTGAAGGGAGAAGAGTAGTGAAAATTATAGTAAATGTGAGTTTTGGATAGAGGAAGAGGGGATGTTATCACCAAAAAAGGGATATTTATGGACCCTTACAAGACAAAGGCAGTGGAAGAGTGGCCCATGCCAACATATATCATGGAGATCCATAGTTTTCTTGTTCTAGGTTGTTATTACCAGAGAATTGTGAAGAGCCTATCATTATTTCCAAACCCACTAACCAAGACGAATTGGAAGGGATAAAAGTTTCTTCCAGAATAATGAATATGAAGGCGGCTTAAAAGAGTTAAAAAAGAGGCTTATCACTGCACCAGTACTCAAACTTCTGACAAGTGGGTAACTCTTTGGGGGATATATATATGCTTCAAAGATTGGATTATGTTGTTTAATGAATCAAATTGATAAATTTATAGCCTAAACCTCAAGGTAGTTACAAATTCAATATAAAAATAATCCCATGCATGATCTAAATTTTACAGTTGTGATCTTCATATTGAAAATATGGTGGCATTGTCTCTATGGGGATAAGTGTGAAATATATACTGGTCATAAGATCCTCAAATATATATTCACATAGAAGGGGCCTAATATATGACAAAAAATATGGTTAGAGATCTTAATTGATTTTGACTTCTCAATACACTACCATCTTTTTATGGAAAACAATGTAAAGGATTATATAAGTAGAAAGGATCTTGAAACATTATCAATGATAATAATTTAGAAGGATTCAATATTCATATATTTTCAATGGATGGACACATGAATCATTACGGAAGGAGCATCATCAATCATTTCTCAAATTATTTCTCAACTATAATTCATGAATAAGATAAAGCATGTTCAATGAAATGATATGGAAATATGGAAGAAGGTGGAAGCTATTAGAAATGTCAAATCTTTAGAGTTAAAAATTGATTAGGAAGGAGTTGTAATATTTGGGAACTGACCATGTTTACCATACAATAAAAACATAAATAAATATATTTTAAGAGATGCATATAGATCAACCTTCTATATTCACCGACCAATCACAAAGATGTATCGTGATCTCCGTGAGAACTATTGGTGGAACAATATTAAAATTGAGATCATTTAATATACATGAAATTTATAGGTATGTCAGCAAGTGAACGATGAAAGGAAAAACTGTAAGAGGATGATGAAACCATTACCCATGACTATATGGGAATAGGAAAACATCACCATTTTATTTGCCACTAGACTTTAGAATACATCTATAAAAAAATACTGTATGGGTTTGTGTGGATCGTCTCACAATGATTTCTCCCTTTATCGCAATATGATAGGACTTATGAATGGATAAACTTCCACATATATATATTAGAGACATGTTAAGGTTGTATGGAGTTCCTCTATCAATTATATCTAATTGAGATCTGAGATTCCCTTCCAAGTTATGTAAAACATTCCAACATTCTCTAAATGTTGAGAGAAATTTTAGTAAAACTTATCATCCACAAACCGATGGCCAATTAGAGAAGACTATTCAGTCACTGGAAGACATGTTGAGGTATTGTTCTATAGACTTAAAAAGAGGATTGGACCAATATCTTCCTCTGGATATCTTCTATTATAAAATCATTTTCCAATCAAGAATCCAAATGGAACCATATAAAACACATTATGTGAAAAGATTCAAAACAGTCGTGTGATAGGATGAAGTCAGTAGATGTCAGTTGTGAGGACTTGAAATGGTCGAAGAAATGTTTGAAAAGGTCAAAATCATTCAGCAGAACATCAAGACAGCCCAAATATAATAGAATATCTATGTGGAAAATCATCGATGGGACCAAGTGTTTAAGGATGGATACATGCTATTCCTCTACATAACTCTATGGAATGGGATCATGATATTTTGTAATAATGGTATTTTGAGTCCTAGGTACATCAGACTCTTCAAGATTCTGGATCTTATTAGAGTGGTGGCCTATCGACTAACACTTCCACCTACCATGTCTCTAGTACATGATGTATTCTATGTATCTCTCTTGATGAAGTGCATACCAGTTCTATCACATATACTAAATCCAGTGGTGGTATAGTTGGAAAATAGTCTCTCTTATGAAGAGAATCGAGTGAAGATCATGGACCGTATAGAAAATGTTCTATGAAATAATAATACCTACCTAGTCAAAGTACTATGGTGAAACCATAAGTACGAATAGGAAACATGGGAACCAGAGGAAGTGAAGAATAACAAATAACCTCACATGTTTATGGAAAATGAAATTTTGAGCATGAAATTTCACAAGGGGGGAAGAATTTAATGACCCAAAATTTTATCAATGGAAATTACCTTGTTATAATTTTTCCATGTAGTATAAATCTCATAAGGTACATAATATAAACTTTAAAAATCAAGAATGAATGGAATAAGAGGTATTTTAGGAAGTTAAAGAACCAACAACAATGTAAAAAAACATGAACTTTGGAATAGTAATGGGACCATTAAGAATAATAATCTTATCAATAGAATAGTATCTTTACCTATGAAACAATAAATAAAATTCAGGAATATTATGAATGAAAAAAATTATATATTTATTTCATTGTATATGTAAATATATATTTTAGAAATGATAAATAAAGTGTTGGTTTTTTTGTAAATTATAAATATATAATTAAAATTTTATAATTAATATAATGATTCACTAGAAAACATACTTTCATAAAATGTATTCATTATTTATCATTATATTTATTTTGATTATAATTTAATTTTAAGATACCATATGTAATTTTTCAAAGTGTTGAAAACGAGGTTCTAATTTTAAAATTTTAATTTTTCTAAGAAATGATTATTTTAGTTAAAATTTAAATTTCTCATATTTAGCAAATTATTTTAATCAAATTGAGTTCATTTTTGAATTTAAATCTTTGTAAAATGGTTAGGGTGAATTTTTGGGATTTTTCTAAAATAGTTTAATTTTTGTGAATAGTAAAATATGATATATTATGGTATAAATACATTAAAAGTTAATTGCAGTATTCCATTATTAATTTATATTTTTATGACCATAATATATAACTATCCTTAATTATTTTAATATATTTTGTGATAATTTTCAAACTATTCTTATCCTTGTGCCAAAATAATAAACTAATGAATATAATAATGAGAAAACACCCATCTCTTCCCCTATAAATACCACCCCTCACCTCCTATTATACTCACACCTTATAATCCTATAAGTTTGTGTAATATCCACCCAATACTCTTCCCAATCTCCTCCATCATATCCCAAATCCCATTGTCTCAAAAAAACACCAAACCCTTTTCCCTAAGGAGGTTTTTAAGGAGGTTAAAATAAAGAGGTCAAATCCTCTTCCTTTTTTCTTTTAATTTCTTTTCAATTTCATTTATTTTTCAATCCTATCCTCACATAAAGTTGTTTATTTATAACTATAACTCCGTTATAATTTTTATAATATAATTTTATTATGTTAATGTAATAATTCATCTTCAAATCTATTCCCTTTTCCTTTTATTCTAAAAATGAAATCATCGATCGTGGTGTGTCGATTTGCCGCCACTTTGGATAATTCATTTTCTTTTTTCACTACCACCTTCAAGGATGGTCATAAAATAATTATTATGGTAAAATAATATATTATTATACATATTATAATTTCTGTATTTTTTGGAATATATATATATATATATATATATGTAAACATGATGATATAAGATCATAATAGTCGTAAAATCCGCCAAAATAAATTAAACAGATTTCATTAACTATTTAACTGATGATTCATCCTCATATCATATACAAAAATAATATATATGATCATTTAATGTTCTTTATTCTCATTAATAACAAATGATCTCAACTTTTTATAATTTTCCTCACTTTACATGAACTTTTATACATGTATACAGGTGAACCAATCATGAAATACAAGAAAACAGACACCCTCATAACGATGTAATTTAACTCTATAACACATCATAATTTCAATATATGAACTAAATAAAATTATAATGAATAAGATACATGTATAATAGGTTCTAAATTTATTAATTAATTAATCTAATTTTATTAACTATGATATTATAATGAATATGGTATTCAGACAAAAGGTAAGGAGATTCTCCAACCCAATTTCCTTTATTTGGGTTATTCTTATTTCATGAAAAATTTCAATGTGGATGTTATTTTAATATTCCAAAAATATAATTTATTTGTTCTTACCTTTATTATATAGGATATACATGTTTCTAATCTTATTTTATGAAAAATAAAAATATTTTTCCAAGATAACTCTTCTTTCTAAAACAACATCTTTTAGTTCTCTTGAGATTCTTTCAACTACACTCAAGACTGATGATTCTTATACCAAGAAAGTTATTCCATTTTTATTTTTGAAACCCTAATGTTTATTCAACAATTTATGTGCTATAGTGTTCTTATTAAACCCATTTCCTTTCCATGGGTTATTTTATGTAAAATATTGTTATATGTTCTATGTGGAATGCATGATAATGTAGATGTTATGATGTGATGGGTGTGCCCATAATTATATGAAACTCCAATTAATTTGGTAATGTGATGTATCTCATGTGATAATATTCAATATACATGAAAATGATTCTATATTTTTCACAATGATGATATTATGATGACCGGCATATGTTATTTGAGAACGTGATACTAGTTTTGTTCACAGCTATGTGTGGTAGTTGACCAATAAGACATGATGATTCATTTTTATGCATTTCCAAATTCATTATATTTATATAATTCTTCCTCTTATGATTATTATGATGATAATTTTCTAAAGTTGTGATGATAATATTTATTCTTACCCATGTTTCATGTCTCTTATTCATCCGCTTACTATGATTTTTAAGCACCCATTATATTGATGTATATCCTCATAATAATACATATATTATAGAGATGATGAGGGAAAATAATAATCTTCAGAATAATTAGTTAATCAATTTTTTGTATTTGTAATGTAAATGTTTTATATGGTCCTAATTTTCCCAAGACACTAAAACTTTGGATCTGGGTTGTGTAACACTTTTATGTTTTTTATCTTTAAAATGAAGTAATAATCATGTAAGAAAAATAGGGTCTCTATAATCCATAGACTAAAAGGCTCAAAGAATAAAGCGTACCTACCTCACATCACTATCCAATTATATTTCAAAGAATATAATAGCCATAATAAGTTCCACTGAAAACCTATATCATTAAAATAACTAAAATATAATTAGTAGATGAATCAATGTCAAAATCACATAATTGGTTTAAATTAAGAAGTACTCACCATATTGAATATAGAAACCCAAAACCATGAGGAACAGGTACTCATTACTCACAATGTTCACAAAAGGATACAATAAAAACTCAATTTATAAAATATAATCTACTATTAATTAAATAAAAATTAAATTAAAAACTAAATTATCATGTGAAAAACCATAATTGAAAAATTATGAAATTATATAAAATCATCCCTCCTGAGAATCTTCTAACTTCAACCTAAAAAATCCCTACCAATACATCTATATTCCACCATGATTTAACTAAATCATGATATAAATCCCAAAATAATTCATAAAAAATTAATGGATCAATGAAATGAAAATAATAAAATAAGAAAGGAGAGATGATAACAACTAATTAGTGTGAAGAAACCAGTTTGGATCACCTAGATTAAATAACGATAAACAGAGAAAAGGAAAAGGTGAGGGTGGGGTATACCTCTCTATTTTGTCCAATTAGAGGAGGAGGATCATAAGGGAGGGTTAAAACAACCTCCCCCCCCAATTAAAAAATTTTCCACACTATAAGTAGGGTTGAGGATCACCTATGGGCTATCGATAAGAACGAACTAGTAGTACAGTGGGTCACCATGATCCCAACGACATGCCACCAAGTTCATGGTAGAAGGGGAAATGGAAATGTCATATTATCCATCCCACTATATTCCTAGTGGGATATCAATAGGGTTCTAATTTTCTTTTGATACAGTCTAGTAAGCTCTGTTCTCCCACTTAATGAATAAATTCATCCTTTGATCATTTCTACAATCCCTACCATAACTAAAACCATAATTTCCACTCCAAAGAGGTACTGAAACAATATTTATCTTGATATTATTTAAAAAGAATTAATTTAATGTAATATTTCACTCTATTGAAATCCAACCTCTCTTAATTGAACTAACACACCATGATGAGGGTCATGAGAAAATCCCACTGTAATGATTTACATCCATAAAAATGCATACTTTACATTCACCCATAAATCTCAACCTATCATATTCATATATTAACCACCATATAATAATGATATATCCTTTAAAACTCATCACACATATTTTATGAATCTCCCAACACATAAAATATCAATCTCCAAATTTCATTTCATATAAATAAAAATATTACTTATAGTTCCTATGTTATCACCACCACATCATTAGTGTCATTTTACTATGTATAGTTAATACATATTCTTATATTACATTTATGATGACCCTAGTACCTTTCTCATATGATCCACAATGACCCCAATATGGAGCACTAAAAATCCCATTAATCCTAGTTTACTTCTAATCAAAAAAATGTGTAGCCTTATGGTTCTCCTAACTATAAGGACATGCTATTATAAAATCCACCTAATGGTGGTCTCAAATATTGTAATTTTCTACCAAAAACATACCTCACATATTGAAAACTATAAAACCATCAATTACTATATCTTTCTTCCACATATGTAATATAAACTCACATCCTTTAAGCCTAAATCACTCAGTTATCTTCATTCGATCGCAACACCATTCTTAAAACATGTAATTCCAAACACTCATTACCACTCCTGGAAAAATCATTAAAAACCATAAGACTCGATTAGAGAACATCGATTATATATTATTAAAACTAGAAAAGTTATATTACACAAACCAAAACACACCTGAATTATTCTTAAAAATTCCTTGGAATCTAAAGAATTTTTTCCAAAACTAAAAATTTCAAAATCTTTGGGCTATTCATTTTTTCCATAAAAACCATTTTCATTTAAAAAAACCCAATTTTTTTATAAAATTTCTAAATTTTTCACTAAAATTTATATAAACCAAATAATATTAAAACACTATCCTTACTAGAAATTTCTCAAAAACCACTTTATAAGACCATTATACACATATTTTTCGACCTCATAAAATGACTATGAAAAAAATAAAGATAATAAAAGAGGACCTGAAGAAAATAATATCAAAAGTATGATGATAAAAAATGGTCTTAATAAATAATGGGTCCCAACCATATAAAATAATATATTTACCATTTTTAAAACCCTACCTAATCTCCTATCACAAATTCCCACTAAAATTATCTTCCAAACTACCCGATAGAAACTCATACTCTACCCCATCAATAGAATGTTTTAATAGGGTATATCACCCTATATATGGTCATGTAGTATATTCACTACACCATAATATCATGGATCATATATACACATCATCTCTATTATAAACTGGTGTGAGTCATGTCTATGGTCTTTCAATATGTGGAATCTATATAAAAATCTAGTCTATATTGTCACAAGAAACAATAAGGGTTTTTAAAAAGTCTATCACAATCTCTCCATGATAATTTTCCCTCATCATTCAATACCTAATCACCCAAAACTAGAAAATGTATAAATATTTTCTAGGAAAATCATATAGCACATGTATCCTTATATAAAATATAATCATTCTCTTCATATTCAACTCGAACATTGATGTCATCTTATATTCCACTTATATAGGTTTTTTTAATCATGATCAGGATGTACTTCAATCAATTATTAATTTTCCATTGGATTAATTAAAAATTTCTTAGTGTAACACTAGATAAAAGAAAAATATACTAATGTGGAAACATAATCTCCTCTAATTCCATGATCATTGTCCTTACTATGGATTTATTATAGAAGTGGGACTATTTACTATGATCCTAGGACCCTGGGGGGGGACTATCATAATATTAGGATTATCCCACACCACAATCACTAAGTTAAATCAGATGGGGACTCCTATAAGGAAGTAAGGTAGTCAACCACTAATCAATAATATGAATCATTTCCCATAATATTGATGGTGAATGGTCTCACATATAACTTTATTAATAAAAGTAATTTCATATCATGTCAAGTTTAAAACATAACCTAATCAGAACATGGGTTTAATCACCCAACAAGACATCAGTAAGGTTCCATGAATAAACTCCAATCTACTGGAAAATAGAGTGTCTTAGATTATATCCAAACTCAGCAGGTTCCTCCTAAGGTCCCATGAACCAATAGTTCATAAGAGACTTTCTAGAAACATCATCCTATTCTAACCACCCTTTATTAAAATTTAACATTTTATATATGGTTTAAAAATTATTTTTTCTCCCAATTATAACGTCCTGACCCTAAAACCCAGAGTTGGTGCATTGTTTTATTTCATTAAAATGATTATAAGGAATAAAATATGAAAGTACCATTCTATTTAGCAGTCTTGGGAATCAATATTAAATACATGATACCCATAATACTTTAAGAAATTGGAAATACAAACATGATACATAAAAATACAATAAACTACATCATTGAAAGATTATTCAAAGATATCTTATTCATAACCTGGTGAAATCAAACATAATAAGGGTGAGCTCAAATACTAAAAAATGGTAAGTAAAGAAGAAGAAATATTGAATAAATGAGAATAAATTAACATGGAATGGTAAATAACTGATAACAAATTCCATTAAAATAACTAGATAAGGCAAAATCAATATGGAAATGTAAGAAACTGAAGCACATTCCATCTAATCAATGAACTAAAAATTAAATGTATCCATAAATATGTCAATGGAAAATATCACGGTTGAATAATAACTGAAATATATATGAATAAAATTATTAATTATTGGATGTCATGTCTTAGTCACATGAGGAATTATACTATCCAAATCCATCCTCTGGACTGTTTAAATCTACAGGTAGAAACCTATTTAATTTGGTGAGCATAATCATCTCATGAGAACCTTTTGATTAATCGAGGAGTTATATAAATTCTATACTCAACCCATAATTTCATATCCAAAATATTCCTCATATAGAATAATTTAATCAATATAAAATATTCCTTATCAAATATCTGTATTGAATAAAAGATAGTGATTTATTAATAATTCCCATGTTAATCAAATAACTATCTAAGTAAACAATGTATGTGAAATGATATACAGTTTTGGTAATAATATTATCCATTGTATAAAAATATGGATATTAGAGGAAATTTAAAATGAAAAATGACTATTTTAGGATATAGTTAATAATCACAAAATGAAGTGATATTTCAAAGATTATCTTGACGAATATTCTTGAGGAGAATAATCTTTAAACATTTTGAAGTGTCCCATACCCCCTTTGAAACATTTAAATTATAATCCACATGAATATATGAAATTAAATGAAATTTAAAATATCATTATAATAAATAGATTGATGATATTTTTTATCAAATGTCAGTAGATACACCATATAAATGAAACAAGGTGAATAACAACAAACATGTCTAAATGGAATGCAAATTGAAACGAAATCCCATTCCATCACCTTCATTTTATTGTGGGGTTTTTATCATACTTTATAAAGGTTTGAAACAAGTTAATAAATTATAATAAAACTATAATCATATTCATAATATCATAAATTAACTTATTAAAATATCTTATTACCCTTTTGTTAACAATCATTCATTAATTTCACTATTTTGGGTGTTAATTTCCTAGTTCTCTCATGTATGTCTTGACTTGTTATTTGTTTATACTATTAATTATATAATTATTTTATCATATAAAAAATTTAATACTTGACTTAATTATCTTAAATATTCAGTAGAAATGTATTTAAGAATAATCTATAAAGTTTGGAGATAAGAAATTAAATGCACCATTCATGGGGATGGTAGGTCGTACGTACACATGAACACTACTTTTACTTATTTATTATATTAAAATAACTAAAATTAAATGATATATGTATATTATAATTCCATTATCATATCTATATTTAATATTTTATAAATTATTATTAAGACTATCCTGTATACATTCCATGTATGGCATGAATGAGTAACATCACTTTGAGTGGGTGGTAGTCCACACTCCCTCAAACAAAATTATCATATTTACAAAAGTTGAAAAGAATAATGGTGTGTTAAAAATACAAATTAAATAATGATAAATAAATTTTAAATATAATATAAATTATATATAAATAAATTTTCCATCATAATGGCCACCAAGAGAGGTGATAAAGGAAAAATGAACAATCATCATTTCGTGAGGTAGTATCTTGCCGTACACAGAAACAATATGTTCGTTAGCCATTTGATGGAGGTGTGTGTATGTGGACATATAAATAATAACATTAAAAAATCCTAGTATATTGGTGATACTTGTTTTTTATTTACTCATTTAATAAAAATAGTATAGGGAGTGGTGAAGCAAATGAAAGAAAATAGAATGTTGGAAAACATTACATTAAAATCAGGTAACTCCTTTTGGTATATACCGAAGGGATTCCTTGGAAGGCATTATGAAAAAATTTAGGACCTAAGGAATAGGGGAGGGATTTTGGGAAAATATTTGGGAATATCTTTTCTTAACATAATTGGTTTGAGATTTGTGAGGAATGGGAAGAAGTGGTGGCCTTTATAGTGGAAAAGGAGTGGCACTCTTGTAAAATTTTGACAAAGGAATTCATCCCATGTTTTAATGTTGAAAGTGGATAAAATAATGGGTACATTAGAACCAATGGAATATAGGGTATAAATATATCCCTACACTAGATTTTAACAAATTTTATAGGTTGTTTTAAGCATTAAGGTTAATGTTTAGTTCCTTATTAAGATTAATTTAACTTTAATCGTTTATATTAATTTTAATCACTTTCACTAATATTTTTTTGTAAAAAAATGTAGTCTTATTTTAAATTATAAATTATTATTATTTCAAATATGGAATCCATTTTTCCATATTCCAGTCTCATAAGTGGAAAAAAATTAATTTAAAATTCATCTGGTATGTGGAACGATAATGTGGGTTTTGAAAGAAATAATTTTGAAAATTTTGATAAGTTTTTACATTATATTTCAAGGTGAAATTGATCCCAATAACATAAATTAGATTAATTGATATATATTTTATATTATTTGACTTTTAAAACAATTACATATATAATTTAATCCTATAAATAAATTAGATGAAAAAAAAATTTGAATTAAAATTCGGTATTTTTAACTATTCAATAAAAATGAAACATTATAAAAATTTACCTAAACATTACCCTAAACTAATTTTATGTTTATATTTAAAATATGAATCTTTTTTGACATATTAAATTTAAAAACTGGTCAAAATTAGATTTAAAATTGGCTCTCCATTAAAAGGAGAAAAATCTATCTTTATTAAAAATATAGTATTTTATAGGTAATATTGGGTTTATTATTATCTTTTTCCTATATAAATTATATTTGATGTGTTAAAAATTATTTGTTTTGATATATAATATATCAATTTACTATATAAAATCTCTAAAAGTTTTGGAATTTAATTAATTGAGAGAAATGTGACTAAGTTTATTTTGTTTCAAAAGGGGGTTATGTGTATTAAATTTATTCTAAAAGGCAAATATGGTAAAGTATTGGGGTGATACATTTTTTCCACCTACAAAAATATCATCCCTCAAATTGTAGGGTTATTACATTCATGAATATTTTATTAGTTACCCTTCATAAATTCCTTGGTTTCTATTGTTTCTTCTTCCATTTTGTTATTTCTCTACAGAACCATTACCAGACGAGTCATCTCATTCCTCAATAATTGCTCTATGGTATCATGAATCTGAATGTGTTCTTCAAAATATAAAATTACATGTTATAACTCTATATAATAAGAGAAGATAACATGCATTGGGTTTGGCATATACTTCTGTATCATAGATATTTGAAAGATATCATGTACCTTTGAGAGATTTGGCAGTATTGCTAAATGATAACCAATGACTCCAGCCCTTCCAAAAATTTATAATGGTCTGATGTACCTAGGACTCATTTTTTACTTCTTAATGAATCTGATAACACCCTTCCATAGAGATAATCTCAAGAAAACAATATCTCCAACATGGAACTCTAAATCATTCCTCTGATATCGACATAGATCTTGGGATACTTTGAGAGGATTTAATATGATATTATATAGGCTTTACCTTTGTCTTCATCTATTTAACAATTTATGGGCCTATGAGTTTACTTTCACCAACATCGTCCTAATAAATTGGAGTACGACATCTCTTTCTATATAATACATCACAAGGTGTCATTTGAATACTTTGAAGGGAAACTATTATTGTAGAAAAACTCTACCAAGGGTATGTACTGATCCCACATTCCTTTAAAGTCAAGTGGGAATGATCTCGACATGTCTTCCATTATTTTAAATTATCTTTCAGATATTCCATCAGTTTGAGGATGGTAGGTAGTGCTCAAATATAGCTTAGTGTCGACTACCTTCTGAATACATTTCCAAATTTTCGATGTAAAGCGGGGATCTCAATCAGAAACAATTGATATATGTGCCCCATGAGGTCTTACAACATCGTTAATGTAGATCCTTGTGTGGGGATCAAGAGGCGGGTCTTCTCTTATATCAATGAAATGTGTAGATTTGGTTAGTTGATGAAAGATATCATATATTACATCATTCCTTCTAGAAGCATTTAGTATTCATGTGACAAAGTCCATAGTAATTTCATCACTTTTCTACACAAGAATAAAAAGAGATTGTAAGACTCATTTAGAGTGATTCCTCATAGATTCCACTTGTTGACAAACCAAGCATCTAAAAACATAATCTATAATTTCCTGCTTCATTTTATCCCACCAAAAATGTTCCTTCAAATCCTTATACATATTTTTGATCCAAGGTTGTATATAGAAATTTGATCTTTGAGGATCATCCAACAATTCCATTTTTCTCTTAGGTATAGATGAAATAGAAAACCATTTTCCAAATTTTAGAACACCATATTTACAAACAAAGTATGTTGTTTTTCAATTGTTCACACCTTTAATTTTATTTTTAAATTCCTTGTCATCTGATTAGGAATAGTTTATCCTCTAAAATATATATGGTTTTGTAATAATTTAATAAATTATTGATGTCTCCCCATAGAAATTCCCATATACATCTTTACTAGATCCATGAACATTGGATCCTTCTCAATCCCCATTTAGGTTAGAACTCTATGATCCTTCCTACTCAAATAATCTTCTACCATATTTTCGTACCCTGGGTGGTAGTGTATTGAATAATCAAAATATTCCATTAGTTCGATCCATCGTTGTTGTCTCATGTTGAGCTACTATGATAAGATGTATTTGAGGATCTTATGATCCATGAGAATCCCATATATTTACTCATAGAGATAATGTCTCCATATTTTCAAAGATAATATTGCAGATGCTAACTCTAGATCATGGGTTGGCTAGTTCTGTATGTGAATCTTCAATTTCCTTGATGTATATGCAATAACATTATCATTTTTCAATAAGATACAAACAATTCCCTTTTTTATGAATAACTATATATGAAAAACCCATCAATCCCATATGGTTGAGTCAAAATAGGAACATTGACTAATCTTCTCTTTATTTCATCAATGCATTCTTCAAATTCCTTTTTTCAAACAAACTTAACCCCTTTACATATAAGCTTGGTTAACGGGTTACATAATCGGGCCAAATTATGAAATAATTTCCAATAGTAGCCTTCCAAACAATTGAAACTGCATAACTGATTTATTTATATATGTAGATTTCATTATTTTACTACATTTCTCTTTGAAATATCAAATGATATTCTATCTATGGAAACAATATGACCAAGAAAAGAGACATCTTGAAGTCAGATATTGCATTTACTGAATTTCCCATATAACTCTTCTCTCCTAAGAGTGTTAAGGATAATCTTCACGTGATTCTCATGGTCCTAATTTGTTTTATAATACAAAAAAATATCATCAATGAATAACAAAAAAAAATCATCAAGATATTAATTGAATTCTTTTTTCGTTATGTCTATAAAAATAGATGATTCATTATCCAGTCCAAATGGAATTACTGTAAACTCATAATGTCCATTCCTCATCTGAAATATATATCTTTTGAATATATTCCTAATTCTATCATAATTGGTGATACCCAAAATGAAGATAAATCATTGATAAATATTAGGCTCTGTGAAGTTGATCAAATAATCGATCAATGCGAGGTAGAGTATACTTGTTCTTTATTGTAATGGAAATTATTTCCCTATAATCAACACATAACCTAAAGGATCCATTTTTATTTTTAATAAAGAGGACAGGGGATCCCCATAGTGAAACACTAGGGTTAATAAATCACTTATTACTCAAATCCTCTAGTTTTTTCCTCAATTTTAGTAATTCTATAGTGTCTATTATATAGGAAGTGTTTGATATTGTCCTTTAATAATGAATTAAATCAATATAAAATTCAACTTCATGCTCTAGGGTATTTCTCGGTAATTCCTAAGTAAATAAATTAAAATATTCATGTGCAATTGGTACATCTTCAGTTGGAATATTATATTCTTCTTTATTAGGTGTTGTTTTATCTTATTTGAAAAATATTTAATTCAGTAGAGATATTGGGGGTGGATCTAAATAATAATTAAGTGACAAATATTCTTCCCTAAAGATGAGGGATTCAAGAGATTACTCAAAAACTGTAATTTCCTTCATCTTGTAATAAATATTTTCATAATATTTAAAGAACCAGTCCATACTAAGGATTACATCAAAGTCAACCATATGTATGATTATATGTTCCGCACATAAATCATGTTTATGTGTCATACTAGGGACTGTTTGACACATCTTTATTATAATGGTACTTCCTTTATAAATTTTGAATGAAAACTGCCTTACTAAATAAATAGTTAAGTATATAGTTTTCATAGAAAACTAGGTAGATATGAAAGAGTGTGATGATCCAGAATCAAATAATGCATTGGATAAATTTGATGATAGGATTAGTGTACCTGCCACCACTTCATTTGGAACATCCACCTTCGTTGTAGTAATTGTGTGAGCTTGGACAAATCCCCTTGGTCTCTCCAATGGTGTATTACCTAGATTCATAGGGAATTAATTTGAATAGTGACCCACCTCTCTATAGTTGAAACATTGGACATCATATTTTTCCTTATTATCATTGCACTCATGAGCCAGGTGACCCATATCCCTTTACATAAAACAAACTCCCAACCCCTTAAAACATTTACCAAGGTGATTTTTTCCACATTTTTTCACAATATGGAAAAGTTTTAGTTTTATTATTATTCTTGGATTAATTCCCCTAATTATAATTCTCATACGATACCTTCTTCTCTTGTTTTCCCTTGAATATATTGATTTTGTAAAATTTCTTCTCCGTATTACTAAAACATAAAATTATGTCTTCATATGATGAAAAATGCTAAGAAACCATTTCTCTTCAAATATTGGGTTTAATACCTTAAAATAACTAGTTGTTCATGCACTCCAGGTTGCATATATAATCCATATAATACCTATCTAACCATGTATCGGTTGCTTCAAAATCTATAACACTTTATTCTTATTTCTTCTTTAAGCTAAGTAATATTCTATTCAACTAAATTTGTTGATCATGATGAAAGTATTTATTGAATAATAACTCTTCATAATTTATCCATTACAGGGGTCAAAGTTTTTCCTACCTCGTATTCTATATTAGACACCACCTGTAACTCCCTAATATTTTGTGAAATATTTTTTAAAATTAATGTAATCTTTTTGATATTTCTCATTTCACACAACATCGAAAATAGTTATTTTATATATATTAAATAAAAAAGTTTGGATTCTATCATATGAAATTTCTATTTTATCATGCAATATAATGGTTATCTTATTCTATACAGAAAACTGATATAATCTTATGTTTCATGAAAAACTGACTTTACTCATTGGCTTGCATAACATGCAAGACCGAGTGTTACCAAATAAAAATATATTATTTAAAAAAATATAATAATATATATCATATCAATTAAATTATATTTTTTGAATATTATTTAAAAAATTATGTAAATATATGGTTTTCAAAAAATATAAAATGAATTAATTAGTTACAAAATGAATATAAGAACAAATTGAAAATAGAGGAAGTACTTTTCTAAAAAACTATTATTATGCTCACAAAGTTGTTTTAATCCTCATAAATTAAGTTAATTATAATTTATATGTAATTTTAATGTAATATATTTATTATATATCCATGTAAATATTTTCTATATTCATATAATATATTTTATAAGCATAACATATGAATAAAACCAATTTAACACATAAAACCCAATATTCTTGTTATTGAATTTTAACACCTTTTAATGAAGTTCCCATTCAAATCCAATTTTTGTAAATTTTATAAATTAAATATTTCAAAATAAAATTCCCCTTTTCAAGGAAAACCAAAAATTAGTTTAGCATAAATTTTTGGTACTTTTCTGTTAGGTTTCATTTTTTAATGAATAGTGAAAAATAATGTATTTTAGTTCGAAAATAAATTTTAATATAATTTTTTATGAGGATAAATTAAATTTTAAATTGGTTTAAAAGTTTAGTTTGATGATATTTTTATCAACTCATCCAATTTAGTTCATTATAAACTATTCCACTTTGAAATTCAATATAAGAACATAGGAAACATTTGATCATTTTTACTTTCAAAAACCCACATTGTAGACCCAACTGCGAGATTAAATTTAAATTAATGTTTTGCACTTCTATTTGGGTAATTTGTAAATATGGATTCCATATTTTTAATAATAATAATTTATAATTTATAATAAGGACAACATAGTTTTTGGATAAAAATATTACTTAATGTAATTAAAATTAATTACTATGATTACGGTTTAATTAAGATTAATAAGGGATCAAACCATACCCTTAAGGCCCAGAACAACCTATAAAAGTTTCTAAAATAAATTGTATTTCGAAATTTATAGCCTATCCTACCTTGGTTCTACTTTGGACCATTATTTGTTTAATTTAAATAAAGAAACATTGGTGGGGTTCCTTTCTTTTAAAATATTACATGAGTGTCACTCCTCATCCATTATAAATGAATCCTCCCCTACAACTTCATCACACCTCTCAAGAAGATTTTTCCACACAAAAATATGATCAAATAGCTCCCCCATATCCATAAATGCATTATTTAAGCCTTATTTGTGTATAAATCCATCCACAGAATCTCTTTGGTACAAACCGAAAGGAGTTACCTGATTAAGATGTAACACCCTCCCTCAAACTCTTTTCTTTTATTTTCATTCTATGCTCCCTCAAATATTCTTATCCAATGATTATAAAAAATATTATCATTAATATAGTAGGATTTTTTTCTAATTATTCTACCCTCACTTACACAAACTTTCATCTAATTGGTAACAAACATACTATTTACATGTATGGGGGACCACCGCCTCACTAAACGATGATTGTTCATTTTTTTTTACCACCTCTGAGGGTGAAAATTATGATGGAAACTATATTCATATATTCTATATAATATTTATTATGTTTTTAATCTTATTTAATTATTTTAAAACACATATTTTAATACTTTCCTTTTTGTGTTAATACGTTAATTTCATTTGTGGAGGTGTGACTACCACCCCCTCAAAGAAATATGATTTTTTCATAATAAACATGAAATGTAGTAAGGATTTATTTAGTGTATATATATTATATAATTAAAATTATTTAATAATGAAAAATATATATGTCTTTTACTTTCTTTCTTTTAAATCGACAATTAAACAAAAATAACTTTCATGCGTACGTACGGCTTACTGTCTCCATGAACTGTATATTTTGTTTGATACTTAAATATTGTAAGGATTATTATAATAAAAATATAATGAATATAAAATTTATTTAAATCATGGTTTAAATTCTGGAAATAATTAAATAAATATAATTATAAAATATATAACAAGTTAAGACACAAGTGAAAAACAAAGAAAATATTACCAGAAGTGAAACCTTAATATATAATTATTAAAAAGTGCGTGATATGAATCCATTATCAAACCATGTATGGTATTTTAAGTGAGAAAATGTTTATTTTATTTATTTATAAAAAATTTATATTTATTATACTAGATTTTTGAATGAGTACGATGAGAGTCAAGACATAAGGTAAGGGAATTTCATCTCAGTCTTTATTTTTGGGAGATACATGCCTTGTTCACCGCTCCATTATTTTGTGTGGTATATATACTTATCATGAATTTATTATATTAATATTATAATTAAATAAATAGGTATTTACATAATAATGATTTTATCTTTTTATTATGGGGTTTATGTTTCCAATGTTACAAAAACAATAATATAATTTTATCTCAATTTGCCTTCTTTGAGACACATGCCATGTTATACACCAATATTTTTATATGAGGTGTATATACTACCTTATTCATGTTATATAGTGAGTATCATTCCTTTTATAATATTTTAAGCTTAATTAAATTTCATTTTCTTACATGGTGAGTATGGTTTAATGTTACCAAGTTATAAGAGGTTATTGAACTAATCTCATCACTTTTCGAGATTGTTTATGATTATGATTTATGCGATGAAATATTATGATCCATATCTCAAGAACACTAATAAATTTTATTTTACGCTTTTTATTCTTGATATATGCATGTATTGGTACCAGTTCTCTACTCTATGGAACTAAGATATTTAATAAAGTGTTTTTAATAAAGTCTGACTTTACATCTCTCTTTAGTCAAAAATCTTTGTTCATTCAAAACCATTTCTTCTAAACGGTTTACAAAAAATGTTATATTATTATCCTATGTTGTTTAAAAGAAATTTTTACCCATTTTTTCTCTTTAAAAAAAAGTTTTTTAATAAGGAATCTTCATGTCGGTTTTCATCCAAGGAACCTTTCTAAACTTTTTACGGCGTAAAATGAAAGTTCGTCGTGTTTGGGTTTATCTTACATAATAACGAAAATTTCCTTGAAGATATTTTTACAATATTAAGAAGTTATTTTATTTAAA
Source organism: Viscum album (assembly GCA_963277665.1). NCBI lineage: Eukaryota > Viridiplantae > Streptophyta > Magnoliopsida > Santalales > Viscaceae > Viscum > Viscum album. Next base: position 59,680,214 of record OY728123.1, read on the forward strand.
AAATGAAATTATTTCCTAATATTTTGGAAATTCATTATTTCAAAATATTTTTAAAGAGAAATGTTTTAATAACATTATCAATCTATTTTATAAGTTTTCAAGGAAAATGGTTTTCAAAATATTTTCAAGATTATTATATTTGTTTTAAATATAAATTATTGTAAATTTTTTTTCAAGATTTATTTATAAGTTTTATTCCTAAGAAAAGTGTTTCCAAAATATTTTAGGTTTTTAGATAGCCTTTTTCAAAGAATAATAGATATTTTCCTCAAGAACCGTTTTTGAATGATATTTCAAAATTAATTTTCTTCTAAGAGGAAATCCATTGTGGTTACTCATGAATTTATTGTAATTGATATAAAGGTTCCACTCATATTATTTATATTAATGGTTTATGGTGTATTTAATGGACTTTATGAAACTTTTCTCTCTTTCATGGGTTATATGTTTATGAAATTCGTTTTTCTATCACATGTTATGTTTTTTATAAAATGATTATGTGTCACGAACTGAATCTAGTCACCATGACAACTGAAACTTGAAATAGTCTACAATAAGTCCCTAAGAGCATTCCCGATACCCATGGGATGCCACAAGTTCCCGGGTATCATAAATTAAAGTTGCGTACGATATACCCGAGTTTACAAACATACTACCCCAAACAAATCCAATAAACCAAATCTATATTTTTTAAACCAAACATTCTTTTAAAAAAATTCATAATTGAATTACATAATTTTAAAAAATTAAAAAAGAATAAAACAAAAGATAAAACCCACTATGAACATCCCAAGAACCATCCTCGTGTCCAGAGGCATCACCCTCAATCCATCTTGATAAGACCATATCACGATGGACTGCTAAAACCTGAACCACTGGTGAAAAATATGTACCCTCACCTACGAAAAAATAACAATGTCTACATAAAACCAAATGTGTATGTTGGGTGTGAGAAAAATCCCAGTAGGATTCCACCACTTAGAGATTCCATGTGATAAACCTCCAAACACGGAAATCTTGCATCTTTTTAAATAAGAAATTCTAGTTACAATTTCTAAAAGATGCAACATTAAATAAAATGAGTTTTCAAGTGGGATATTTGAAAGGATAAAAACATTTAAATAAAATACCAATGCTACTTGATTTTTCAGCCAAACATATTGTATGCCAACGGTAAGCACAAATCATCCAATAAGCATAAGCAATAGGAAATAACCCCTAGTCACTAGCTCACTGTGGGTTTGAAGTACCACGTATCTTAGTGAGAGTAACAATCACAGTATTTGTTTCAGTGCACATGAGCCACATGTAGGGATCAGAACCATAACTTTATAGTCCCCCAACATCATCATCATTATATTTTTGTTAGTTTTTTCATCTTTAATCTTACTATGTGAAACTGAGGCCAAACCCCACAGGATCACTAGCATACTAGTATACATCCAGCCACCTAGATACCCGAGTTTCCCTATTGTGCTCAAAAAAGTTCAACATTCCATGAAATATAATTGGAACATGAAAATTCCACTTCAACATCACAGATTAACTAAACATCCCACATGTATATCACAGAAGTCACAATATCCCCTTTTTCATTAAAATTCATTTTAAAATCATACTCACACTAAAATAGCACACACCACATTTCACATTTCTTTAACACTTCCAAAAATCCTTTAAAAAATTCTATAAAACCTTTCCAAGATAGTTCAACTCATATAACATCCCACATACATATCACATAATACTTCTTTAATCAACAAAACTCTTTTTTCAGATCACACTCACACAAAACATCCCACAAACATGTTTCTCACCTCTCTTCCCATTTAGTAAAAACATTTAAGAAATTTATAAAACATTATAAAAAAATATTTACATCTTAAATAACCAATTTACCTTTCAAAACCCAATATTAGGTGAACACCCTCACCCAAACAGTACATATACACCCTTTTCAAACATTTTTTAGCCAAATAAAACATTTAAAATCTTCACAAAACAATCCCAAGGGGTATAACTATGTTTTTCTCATGAAACCCATTTCAAAACCCTCTTTAAAGGCCAAAATCACCCCAATACCCTAACAAAGAAGAGTTGGAATCCCTTTCAACATTTATTAAAGAAATCTAAAGTGTTATAAAATTATATCAAACAATACCACAAAATATACACGTGAAAAAACACACATTTTCATTAAACACTTTCAAGGGGTGAAACATATTTTTACACATAACACCCATTCAAAACCCCCTTTTTAGGCCAACATGACACTAAAACATTACCAAACTAGAATTATATGTCCCTTTCCACAACTAATATATCCCTTTCACATTTTATGAAACTACCACAAGAGATAACACATGAGTTACATTGGAAAAATACACACTTCAAACAAAAATGTAACTTTAATAATAAATGCTTTACTATTGCTACCAAAAATGGTTTTCGCACCACAATCAGCAGATTAGGAACATGATAAATTAATAAAACAACAATATAACTCAGCAAAAATTACATACACATGAAATCACCTACCTTTTGAGTCAAAACCCCCAAATCATTGTGTGAAACATCAACCGCACCACTATCACACCATAAGGGAGTGAAAAGAATCCTAAAACCTCAAGATTTCACAAAAAAGACAAGATATTAAACCCTAGGTACAAACCCCAAATTATTACATTTTAGTACTTATGAAAGGGTGAAAGAAATCCTATGGAAAGGGAAGAAAACAAAGAGAGAAAGACTTACTTTCATGATATTGAGGTTTCCCCCATAAAAAATCCCTTAAAAAAGGAGTTACAGCGGAGGGTGAGAGATCTTGGAGGCTTTCCATGGACCTAGGGAACGAAATGGAGAAGATAACGGCAGATTTGGTTTATTTTTGGAAGGGAAAAAGGGTCAAAACACACAAAATTTTAATGAGCTGAACAACCTTCACGGTTTGGTGGCATGGTTTAGTAAACCATGCATCCAAGCTGTGTGGTCTATTCAGGCAACCCAAAAAGTAATTTTTTTCCTCCAATTTTATAGGCGCCAAGGGGGAAACCAAGGGGGAACGATATGCCAAGTATAGGGGATAAAAATTCCCAAAAAGTACTCTCCACTGCCCAAAATTCATCAATCTCATGGGTACAAACCACCTCAACAACTTACCCCCTAAGTGGTGCCACTAGAAGTGGAAATATTCCCAATCCAAAACACCACATCATCATAACATCCCATTGAAAAAAGAGGAGTTCAAGTATGAAAAAAGACCCCAAGACCAAGGTCATACACCAAAAACATAGGAGACGCCAAAAGTTCATACTCGAAAAACCCAGAAACTATGAGAAAGCTAAGAACCAAAAGTGGATTTGAAACAAAGCATGGAATTGAAAATCCGGGTGTGACAATTCTACCCACCATAAAGCTTTCCGCCTGTAGAAATCCCTAGCAAGGCCAAAGAAAAAAAACCAAAACCCACTGAGAAACCAAGATGTACTCCCTTGCTAGGATTTACCGCCAAAGGCCAAAACACCTCAAGTGATCAATTACGGAAGGAATACTCTCACAACCCAAAAATATACACCACTTTCTTGAAACGATCAAGCAATTTTAGAATTTATCCCAAAACAAAACTCCCCAAGAATTATCTGAACAAGACTCAAACAATTTACCCAAACGAACAACAAAAACAAACAAGGATACACATACCTTGATTTAACTAATCCCTTGGACACTCTCCAATCCCAACATATACCCAAGGAAGATGTTGGTAGTCAGATAGCTATGAACAAGACTACCTACCCCCAAGAAAAGACCAATGACAAATCTGAGTTACAGGTATGGGGATAAAAAAATGGGCTCCCCACCCTAAGAGACAACTCAAATTATCCTAAGACATGATCAAGATACTAACAGGGGAGGCCAAAATAGAATCCACAGTACAAGGGGTATACTTCCATCAGACATTTCCAAAAAAGAACTTATTTAAAATTCATAGTGTGTCTCCCCACCATAAGAAATAACCATCTTAACTGGCCAGTATGGGCCAGCATGGAAAGATCTCAAAACATAAAGAGTTGGGATGACCGCCTGGTTAGTCTACACAGTTTGTGAAGTCATGTGATAACCATGTAGATCATTCTTTCCGTATGGAATCCTCGCACATGATCACTACTAATCGTGCACAAACCGCGAACTCAACCATGATGACATCAGAGTTTTAAACAATTCCCATATTTCATACTAAGGATAATACTTTTTACAAGGGTTTGAATGACCCTAGGATTTCCCCTGAATACATTCCTGCTTCGCTCTATAACCTATGGTTGGAGCTCAAATTATTGAAGCATCTTCAGCCTCGTAGTTAGGCTTTGGAAACCCCTACACATAACTTCTTCTTCTGGTGATACAAACAACTACACCACACACCCTGATAAGTTTTATAAGACATAAACCATTCCAAACTCACCTTACCCAAAATCTAAATTTCATTGAAACAAGGGCTTAGAATATAGTGACACATAAAACCTTGTTTCCTCAGGTGAGAAACAACAGACGAAAAGGACACATTTAATCCCATTCCTCTAAAACTACTGATTTGAAGTTTTTTCAAGGGATACATACCCCCAACATAACAGAGACTCTAATAGGATTGCACGACCTTCACCATTATAGTTAAATGAGCACACAACATCACAAGGAATCACCGAACATGACCATTGCGACTAATAGAAACAAAAATTGGAAAGGGACCTTATGCCAAGTCCCTAAACAACACACAATTCCAGAAAGTGGCCATAATAGCCTCTCATGGCCATATTTCTCACACTGGTGGTTTAACATGAACTACGACTATATAGAGACTACGAAGGAACCAGATGCCCTCTCAAACACCATCCAGACACTCATCCACAATAACGACCCCATACCACTTCCACCTTTGATGAATCAGGTAACTTAATATACTAAGGTTTATTTCAACATTGCAAAAGCACCCTCCTACTACAATAGAGTCCCCAAAACAATGAAAGGAAGTGGTGTAAACTCAATATCCAATGCTCCATAGAATTATTCCTTATATTAGTCAACTGGAAAATCTTCCGATTGAGAAACAAACCGGGTTACACTTCATTTGGGCACTAACCCTTAATGGGCGCACCTTATCCAATGAGAGAACCCAAGGACACAAACAAGATAGTTCATTGGTCAAAACGTGGCACAAACCAGATCCAAACACATGAAGTTAACCAATGTAAAGTCTTCCTAAATCATTTCTCAGAAGAGACCACTAACTGGCCCTTCAACACAGCTTACCGACCAAACAAAAACCCAAAACATAGTTCAAACAAGAGTGATTCTTGGACTCAAACATCCCACGACATCAGAATTTTTAAAAACACATAATACACACTATCCCAAACTAGTCATCAATAAATCATGTCCTTATTTAAAAACCTTTCATTAAAAACAAACATTTCAGTAGTTAGCATATCCACCAACAGTACCCCATGGGCCTCACACATTCATGTTTCTGCGCCACAACGGGCACCCCCCTCATATCCATCTAGGAACCCATCCATCCATTCTATTAACCATCCATCTTACCATATAACCCCATGCATCTAGTCACTCACAGAAATACCAATGGTCAAAATAAAAATTATTTCCACTTTTCAAAACCAAAATAGTCAACCAATACTTCATTTTTCTCAAGAACACTAACCACCAAATCAAAATCCCAATTTACATCTAACAAATTTTTTTAGAAAGGCGTAAAAATTTATATAATAACCCACTTCAAATTCATTCACAACAATTTCAAGACATCTCATCCCATTAAAACACTATTCAATAGTTTAGAGAACTATATTGGAAACACTTTTTCAAAACCAACTTTAGCATAGTTCCTGCTTTTAAAAGATGTACAAACACACCATTTTCCATTACAAAACTATTCTAAAAATTTATTTACACCATTTGAAAAATCAAACCATTCCCTCCTTATTAGTAAACCATTTCACAAAAACATTACACTTCTCAATACCAAGACATTTTTTCCTTAAAACCAAATCTCCATGATTTCAAAACTAAAGAACGTAGGACCATAAGAGAGGAAACTAGTTTTAGTGGGTGAGTGGGAAATATTATTGGTGGCCATATGAATATCCCTTCACCATCACAGAGAGTGTTATAGGTAATTATCCCTAGCTCCACATGGCTATCCAGGCCCTACAAGCTCACTGAGACCATTAACCCAACCCTCTTTTTATTTTCCCTAATCATCATCAAATCAAGAAAACCAAAGGAATCAGATAAATCCCAACATCCCCAGGTGACTCGAATCCCATCATGAGGTGTGTTGGAAAGGAACATGACCCATAACTAGAATGTCATGTCTCTTCAGTCCTAGCTCAAGACTATCTTGACTCTTCCCCAAATAACATGACCCAAATAATGAACCTCCTCTAATACCATTTTTTCCCGAACCGAATCTAGTCTCCAGGAAAACTAGCACCCAAAAAGTCTATAAAAAGGCCTGAAGGAAATTCTTGATATGAAGGGGAAGACACAAGTCCCATATATCATTAAATAAATGTTTGGAATGATTTACCAGATTCTACAAGCATACGACAATAAATAAGTCCTATAAAAAAAATTTGGATTTTTCAAACCAAACATCTTTTACAATATTTCAGAATTGAATTATATAATTTAAAAAAAATTAAACCACTATAAAAAATGATAAAATCCACTATGAATATCCCAAGAACCATCTTAATGGCCAGAGGCACCTCCCTCAAGCCATCTCTATAAGACCACATCACGAGGGACTGCTAAAACATGAACCATTGGCACAAAAGCAGTACCCAAACCTGCAAAAAAAATAACCAAGTCTACTTACACCAAAAGGTGTGATTATGGTGGGAGAAAAATCCCAATAGGATAAAAAACTAATAGATTCTAGGTGATAAACATTCAAATATGAAAATCTTGCATTTTTTGTAAACAATAAATTCTAGTTACAATTTCTAAAAGATGAAACTTTATATAAAATAAATTTTTAAGTGGGATAATTTAAAGGATCAAAACATTTAAATAAAATACCAAAGATACTGAATTTTCTATCCAAAAATACTATATGTCTAAGTTAATCACAAATTTTCTAATGAGAACAAGCAGTAAGAAATAACCCCTAGGGAATAGCTCATTGTGGGTCCCAGGTACCTCGTATCTCGGTGAGAGTAACCATCACAATATTTGTTCTCATGAACATAATTAACTAGTAGGGATCATACCCATAACATAGTGGTACCCAAACAACATCATCATCATAGTTTAGTAAGTGTTTTCATTTTCAATCTTGATACGTGAAACTGAGGCCAAACCCCACAAGGTCACTAGCATATTAGTACACGTCCAACCACCTAGATACCCGGGTTTCCCTCTTGTGCTCAAAAAAGTTCAAAATTCCATAAAATATAATTTCCACATGAAAATACCACTTCCACATCACACATTCACCAAACAGGCCACATTTATATCACCCAATTTTCATAATCCCATTTTTATTTCAAAATCATTTTGAAATCATACCCACACCAAAATAGCCCACAAAACTTTTCACAATTCTTTAACACTTCCAAATATCCTTCAAAAAAATATATATAACCTTTATAAGATATTAAAACTCACATAACATCACATAAATATATCACATAATACTTATTTCATCAACAAAATTCATTTTTCAAATCCCACTCACACAAAACATCCCACAAATGTGTTTCTCACCTCTCTTTCCATTCGATAAAAACTTTTCATCAATTTATAAAACTTTCTAAATTTTTTTGACATATTAAATCACCACTTTAACTTTAAAAAACCAATATTATGTGAACACAGTCACCCAAACAGTACATATACACCCTGTTTAAATTGTTTTAACCAAATAAAACATTTACAATCTTCACAAAACAATCCTAAGTGGTATAACTATGTTTTGCACACAAACCCCGTTTAGAAACCCTCTTTCAAGGACAAAATCACACCAATACCCTACCAAAAAAGACTTTTACGCCCTTTCATCATTTATTAAACCTTTCTCAAGTTCTATAAAATTACCTCAAATAATACCACAAAATATACACATGAAAAAAAAACACACATTTTCATTGAACACTTTCTAGGGGTGAAACAAGGTTTTACGCATAACACCCATTCAAACCCCCCTTTTTAGGCCAACATGACACTAAAACATTACCAAACCATAATTGGTAGACCCTTTTAAAAACAAATAATTCCCTTTCACATTTTATTAAACAATCACAAGAGATAACACATGAGTTACATTTAAAACATACACACTTCAAACAAATGTATCTTTAACACTAAATGCCTTACTATTACTACCAAAAATGGTTTTTTCACCTAATGAAACATATTAGGAACATGATAAATTAATAAACCAAGAAATATAACTGATCCATAATTACTTACACATGGAATCAACTACCTTTTTTGTCAAAACCCACAAATCTTGGTGAGAAACTTAAACTGCACCACCATCACACCACAAGGGAGTGACAAGATACCTAAAACCTAAAGATTTCAAAAAAAAAGGACAAGACATTAAACCCTATATATGAACCCTAACTTATAAAAATTTTATAACTAACTAATGGGTGAAATAAACCCTATGGATAGGGAAGAAATCCAAGAGATAAAGACTTACTTGAATGACTTTGATGTTTCATCCATCAAATATCCCTTCAAAAATGAGTTCAAAGGGAGGGTGAGAGTGATTCGAGTCTGTCCATGGTGGTAGGGAACGAAATAGAGAAGGGATGAGAGGATTTGGTTTATTTTTGGAAGGGAAATTGGTCCAAACACTCATAATTAGAATGAGTTGGACACACTACACGGTTCGGCTGCGCAGTTTAGTAAACTGTGCGGCCAAACCGTGCAGCCTATTATGGCCACCCAAAAAGTAATGTTTTGCCTCTAATTTATGGGGGGTCCAAGGGGGAAAACCATGGGGGAAAATATAGTCCAATTATAGGGTATAAAATTCTCAAAACATAGTACTCTATTTAGCCCAAAACACATCCAACTCTTGGGTAAAAACCACCTCAACAACTTACCCCACAAGTGGTGCCACTAAGAGTTCCACCAATCCAACTCCTAAACACCACAACCTCATACCATACATTTGAGAAAAAAGGATTCCAAGTACCACAAAAGACCCCCAAGACCATGTTCATAGATCAAGAACACATGAGACACCAAAATTTGAAACCTAGAATACCCTGAAACTAATAGAAATCTAATAACAAAAAGAGTATTTGAAACAAAGAATGAATTTGAAAATACGAGTGTGAAATTATGAAACATGTAAATTTTAATTATTTCATTATAGGATTACATGTTTTTGATAACCATTTCATTTCATGGTTGATGATATTATTGATTAGGATTTGTGGAAAATGAATGTATGATTTCATTATGAGATGGGTGGAAATTATATATCCTCAAATGTATTAGGTAATGATAAATGTTTTATGAGATCAATGAGTACACGAGAGGACATCCTAAGCCCAAAATCAGAGGATAAATAGGAGGAAATCCAAATCTTAAAACAAGAGGCTAAATTGAAGGGAATCTCAATCCTGAAACAAGAGGGTAAATTGGAGGACATCTGAAGCCTAAAATAAGAGGGTGCATGTGAGGAAATCACAATCCCAAAAAAAGAGGGTACATAAGAGGGAATCCCAACCCTAAAGAAGGTACATAGATGATTAACCTAAGCCTAAAATTTTACAAAGGTCTTTGTAGTCCACTTTAACATAAGGTTTTTATAACTATTTTCCATAATTCCATGTTTTATTCCAATGTTATGATTTGTTGGATTGTTTTATTTATTTCCTTATGATTCATGTATTATCAACTGTGAATCTTTATTATGGTCTCTAATATTAAGGGTATAATCTTAAAATGTTATTCTCAAGTTCCATACCTTTTTTCCATGTTATTCTTAGGCATTTCGTTTATTAACCCTTACTGAGAACCTAAGATCACCCCTTTCTTATGTTTCGTTTCCCCAGGTTATGAAGAATAGTTTAAGGTATAAGTACTAAAGGTGAAGATTTTTATGGGAGATGTTGAAGATCTTTCACCATGATAGAATATTTTGTTTCCAAGTTTCCAAAGACACTAAAATATTACATTCCACATAAATTTATTTTTGTAATGCACTAAATATTCATATAAATTGATTTAATATCCATGTATTTTAAGCACAGGTCTCTATAGTTGGTATAAGAAGAAAGGTTTTTTCAACATTTGGAAACTAGGATGAGGGAACATTAGTGAGATCCCTAGGTATATTTATAAGTATATATCTAGGTATGTCACTAAGTATAATTATAAGGATGAGTTAATGTTGGGGAAAATGTAGTGGAATTTTGGTAAAAGATAGAGTGATTGGTTTCTTAGAAATACATCTACGTATGGATACTACAATTGGATGTGTATCAGGAAAAAATGTATTAGGGGTGATAACCTTGGAAGGATTTTATAGTCTAAACATTGTGTAATCTGATACATGACAACATAACCTACTGAACATCTGGATTGACACTCTCAGGGGATATGATTTTGGAATTCATGAACTCTTCATGAACCATTATGAAGGATATAAATATAAGTTGGTTATTAATAACATAGGATAAAACTAAGGTGTCATATATTAAGTAACATGAAATACTTTATAGATCCTATAATTAATTTTCCAATATCATGTGGTTTTCTTCTATGATATTTGTTTCTCAACCCATGCTTTTAGTTTTTATTCAAAGACAGAACATAATTCATAATGAATGTTTCATATATAGAATGTATGAGAATTATGAAAATCTATTTCCTAAGTGTAAATATCATAATGATAATCAATGAGGTGGTATGAGTATTGGTTATACTTATGAAGACAAATAGACCACAGATGACATGTGAAAGGTATGTGATGTTCTTCTAGTATTGTTTACATTAATCATGCGAAGCATGATTTGATTTATGTTAAAGAACCTTAAGACATGATTCATATTTCATATTATAGTAATTAAGATTTATGGAATAAGTTTATGAATCATGAGTAATGGTTTATGAATAATGTTGGATGAATGATGTACTTGTGTTTTGGAATTCAATTATTATGTTATATGAAGTACGAAATATATATGTTTTTTGAGTATAATTTTTCATTAAGGATTGAAAAGGATATGTTTAATGGTGATTAAAGTGTGGAAAATTTATATTGTGATTAAGGGAAGGTAACCCTTAATGTGATCAAGATGTTGAGAAAATTTCATTTTTCTTTGATAAAGAGATAATTGATTGGGAGAAAGTAAATTTGATAGCACCAATTACTCTATAACTAATTATTGATTGGTTAAAAAAGTGGTTTATGTCATTATGGATGAAGTTTAAAACTTCTTGGATTTATTAATATATCTATTAACCTTTAGAATAAGGATGAATTCAAGTTTTTCAAAATTATTTATGGTAATTAAGGTTATTACCATGTTTCAAGAGAATATATGGTGAGGGTATTCACATGTTGGATTATGACAACCAAAAGATAATTTTTGATATATTGGGGAATAAATGTTAATTTTATTTCATGACTTTATTTCTAATGTTATTTATTGTCATCTTTCATAAGGTTTATAAAGATAGTTATTCATGAAAAGATTAAGTTATACTTCATAGGAAGTATTTATTCACAGAGTTTGTATTGAAAACCTTGGTTAAAATTCATTGTAGTGATTAACCGTATTTCATGGATGTCTATATTTTTTATTTTGGAAATTATATCATCATGGTTTTAGAAAAGTACATAATGTATGTTTGGTGGAAACCAATCATGTTTGGAAAGGTCGTTGGACATGAATCGATGACTAAAGGAAAATAAGGGTTTCACACCTACAACTAGCCAACACGATGTCTAGGTTAGCATGTAATTGTTTTTTATAATTATTAATGATAAACCAGTAGAGTTAGTTTTTATGTTGATATATTAATATATTAACGATGTTTATTATTAGGAATAGTTAGAGACAAATAGTTATACTTTTAATTTTTTTTATGGGCCATAAGATCCTCTAAAAGTGTATTTTAGTGCTTCTAGCATCAATGTTAATTTACAGGCATCCATTACATGATTTAATTAATGAATTAGAAATTTATAAAATCAAAACCAAAGATTGAAACTTTTTTTAAATAAAAATATAAGGTAATTATATTTCATTATATTATTGGTCAACAAAATAATTACTCAAATATTTCGAAAATTATCCAAATAAGGTTTGTCCAAATAACTCAATTCTTTTTTGAGTTTATGGCATTTTAAATCATCATAGAATTATGAATTTGAGGCCCTCAACGTTTCATTGGTCATTCACTTGTTTAGGATTGATGAACTCAATCACTCCCTAAAAATATTTACATTTTCCTCCAAGTCCATATTTTTACTTCCCACATATATTCTCCTATGTGGGAATCTAGTTATGAGTTACTTTGGGTAACCGTTATGGTTACAGCTTTCTTTTCTTAAATTAAGTTTTTGTATTCATTTATTAGATGTGTGTTTCTATGAAAGGAACTCTCAAGTACTAAAACATTGATAACCTAGATGAATTTGGAGGGTAAAATTCATTTTAAGGTGGGTATAATGTAAAACCCAAAAATTTTGAGAAATATTTTTTCAAATTAATTTAATATTTTTCATATTTTTCGTTTCACGTAACACCAAAAAATAGTTATTTATATATATATTAAAAAAATATGTTTGGATTGAGTTATTTGAAATTAAAATTTAGTCATGTACTAAATGAAATATAATGGTTAGATTACACTATATGAAACATTGAGGTAAACTTATGTTTCACACAAGACTGAATTTCCTCAATGGTATGTGTAATATGTAAGAAATGGTGTTACTAAACAATAATATATTATTTCAAAAAAAATATAATAATATAAAAACTATATGTTAAACTATATTTTCTGAATATTATTAACTAAATTGTGTAAATATATGTTTTTTTAAAAAAAAATATAAAACGAATTAATTTGTTATAAAATGAATATTAGAACAAATTGAATATAAAGGGAGTATTTTTATAAAGAACTATTATTATGCTCATAAATTTCAATACTAATAAATTTAATTAATTACAATTAGTAAGTAATTTTAATGTAATATATTTTTTATATATCTGAGTAAATATTTTCTATATTCATCCAATAGATTTTATAAGAATAAGACAAGAATAAAACTAATTAAACGCATAAAACCCAATATTTTTATTAAGGAAGGTTTAACACCTTTTAAGGAGATCCCATTTTAAATACAATTTTTGGAACGTTTATAGATTTAATATGTTAAAAAAATTATATTTGGAATCTAAACATAAATATTATGTTAGTATAATTTTTTCAAACTTTTCTGTAAGGTTTCATTTTTTTAATGAATATTGAAAAATATTGTATTATAGTTCAAAACTGATTTTTAATATAATATATTTATAAGGTTAAATTAAATTTTCAAATTTATTAAAGGTTTAATTATATAATATTTTTATCAATTAACCCAATTTTGGTCATTATAACAAAATACACTTTGAAATAGGATATAGAAACATATGAAACGTTTGATCATTTTTATTTTAGAAACCCCCATCGTCCACTAGAATGTAGGATTAAATTTAAATTAATTCTTTCCACATAGGTTTGTGGAAATTGGAAAATGGATTCTATATTTGAAATAATAATAATTTATAATATATAAAAGATAAAATTATTTTTTTCCAAAAATATAAGGGGAAGTAATTAAAATTAATTACAATAATTAAGGTCAAATTAAGCTTAATATGGGACCAAACCATAACCTTAAGGCCAAAAATGAACTATACACTTGTCCGAAATCCATTGAACGACCATATTTAGATCTATCCTCACTTTTCTATTCTTTTTACCATTATTTTTTTGATTTCAATAAAAAAATATGGGTGGGGTTCATTTCTTTTAAAATATTACAAGAGTTTCACTCATCCATTATAAAAGCCCTCTTATCCTACCACTTCCTCATACATCTTAGGACACTTTTTTTAGAAAAAACCCTACACAAATATCTCCACAACATCCCTAAATTCCTCCTATAATCCTCCTTTAGGAATAAAAATTTCCACAGAATCCCTTTGGTGCAAACCAAAAGGACTTACCTTATTAATAGGTACACCCTCCCTCAAACTCTTTTCTTTTATTTTCTTTCTTTGCTCCCTAAAATATTCTTATTCCATTATTTAACAGTTAAAAATGTATCCTCAATATAATAGGATTTTTTTAGTCTATGTATTTTACCTACACTTACTTCCTTCTAATAGGTAATGAATATATTTCTTACGTGTACGGCGGACCACCGCCTCACTAAATGATGATGGTTCATTTTTCCCTTACCACCTTTCATGGGGGAAAATATTATAGAAACTCTATTTATGTATGTAATATATAATATTTTTAATATATTTAACCTTTTATAATTCTTTTACAACACGTATCATTATACTTTCCATTTGGTGTTAATAAGATAATTTCATTTCAGCAAGTGTTGAGAAACACGGGCCAGGCTAGATGGCATGTGCCCTAGCGGGGTGGCCCAGATGTCTCGCACACTAGTGTCCTAGGATGATGGAAGTAGTTCGGCCTAGGAAGAGAAAGAAGGGGTGGGCCAGCAGACCATGTTGGGTCTGAGTCGGACGTGAGTCTGACCTCGGGTCGGCTGTTGGGAGGACCGACAATGGTGGTCCACCATGGCAGTCGACTGTAGTAGTCGGTCTACGGATGGTCAATCCCCCATGCCCAGATAAGTTTTCTAGTAGTTTCATCAAATTAATATAACATTCAAACTGTATGTCCATTTAACAAGATGTCTGTGAATTTGGGACCCCAGTTAAGTGACGAACATTTTGGGGAAAATGTTTAGTTTTTTTCTTGGACCAGTATTGGTTGAGAGCATTCTCTAGGTCCCTAACTCAATAGTTTAGAACCTCATTACATCTAAATTACTAGATTATAGTCCCTTATATTTGTTGAGTCCCATATAGAGTTATGTTATTCCTCTGTGGATCTGAAGAAGAATCCTATATTAACCTAAGTGGAATTTTTTTGAATCCACATAACCTCGGAGAGTAGGGTGTTGGTCCTATATCTAATGGGTTTTATTAGTAGGGTAAGTTTTATTCCCCATGGTTTCTAGGTATAATATCCTATGTTACATTTCACATTAGTAGTTTTAGTGGTATCCATATAGTTTCTAGGTATGTTCCCCTATGTTAAGAGATGCATCATTATGGTTAGTTGTATTCCCCAATGAAACGGGGCAGGATCCTCTACATTGTGGGTTGATCCATATTGGGTTAGTGGTATTCCCTATAATGTATTGGCAGGATCCCCTCTCTACATACCATAGTGCTCCCAGGAAAATACATTCTCATTTGGGCATGGTCTGAGAGATCTATACCACTTTATGAGTGTCTTAGATGATATCCTAGCTCGATGTGTGAGTTCTCCCGGAATGACCAAGCTTTGAGAAAAATCATGTGGCTGGTAGTTAGTTAATAATGTTTGATGTTGTGGTGTTTCTAATGATTTTATCTGGATAATCTTTTTATATTTGTTGTAGAAATATTCTTGTGTGGAGCTGAATGTACTTTCCTTTATGTTATCCTTTTTTTGTATTCCTTTGTGGAATTCCTTTGTGTTATTTCTTTGTAGTTTCGGGGAGTCCTACTGAGTATGGTTATACTCACCCCTATACGGGATTTTCCCAAATGTGTGATGTCTTATGCAGATGATCGACCTTTTGAAGGATTCCTAGGTAGACTAGGACTAGATGATTCTTAATGAGACCGAACAGACTAAGGTGTGTTCCAAAAGCTTCTCACACTAGTCCCATTACCTATTTTCTTATAGGTAAGACTTGGGTTACATACTCTTTTTGGTGGGCTTGTATTTTTCCTTGGTTTACTTTATTGTACTTCCTTTAATACTCTGTTGTTGGATCTTAGTGGTTTTCATTCACTGTTTACTTAGTGTTTTTACATTTCAATATTTTTGGCTTGGAGATTTGTGCATACGTATAGGTAATTAGGATAATGCCTCCCATTTCTGGGATATTCCTACTCAGCCCTAGTAACCAGCCCCTATCCTATTGGAGGCGGGCATGGGGTAGTCAACGTACAGGATCCTCTGAGATGAATCATGATAGAGTGGTATCAGATAAGGTTAGTTCTACTTTAGGACTGTGAGACTACATGATTTGTTTGGGGAAATAGTGGTAAGTGTTCCATGTTCGATTTTCTGGCCAGGGAATCTAGTGTTGGTGTGGTGACCGACGTATCTATACACCTGGAATCTTATTACCCACTTTTCAACTCGATACATGAAAACACAAGTTATAGGGAAAAAATGGTACATGCATCATATAGGGATGGTTTTTTTCCACGTCTTTCTTGAGTAAGCTCTATATATATTCTCAATTGACTGTGGTACATCTTTTTTTATTTTTGGATTTCTCCACATAGATAACCAGGTAGTATTCTATCATGTGATCATGATGATGATCCTTTGGATGATGAGGCATTAGTACATGTACTTTTACTTTAAATAGCACCTTTGGGTGGTGCACTAGCCATATCACCATCAGTGGGGAGTCACATAGTACCCTCGGTACTAGCAGATGAGGTTCATAGGTTGGGCATGCTTCACAAGTTCCAATAGCAGATACCCCTTAGGTTCTAAGTTGATCCCGAAACATAGGTGATGAGTAATTTCTTGAGGATGTGACCTGAGTTTTCTATTTAGTCAATATGTCGGTAGATCAAATTGTGGTCCTGGCAGCAAGCCATGTACATGGATTAGTGAGATGATGGTGGGGTTTAGTTACTCGATCATACGATGAGGAGACACTCCCATGGATTGAGTTTTAAAACATTTTCAGAGAGTATTTCTAACCTTATAAGATAAGGTCTATGAATATTTAGGAGCATCTATAGCTCTTGCAGGACGGCATGTCAGTATCTGAGTATTCATCGAGGCATACCGATCTCTCAAGGAACTCAATGGATTTGATTCATGATCAGTAATTCAAGGATCATACCTTTACGTGAGGTATGAATAGGGGCATCTGATCTAGTGTTATCCCTCATGGAATTCCAACTTATTATGGGGTTCTAGAGCAAGCTTTGGTGGACAAACGTTTCTTGGCTAAGTAGATATAACTAGTGATTGTCTGAAGTTGGTGAGCCTGAGAAGAGACCTCGGTAGCAGGGATCTTACATCGATCACATGGACTTGGACACATGATACATTTCTAGTGATGGTCTTAAGATATATGATCTGTAGTTCAGGGCTTAGAGGGTGGGTCGAGTTAGCCTAGAAATATGTGGTTCTATTTATATAGAAGTAGGGGACATCTCACTCGAGATTTTCCATTTCATTGTACTGCTGACGGGTAGACTATGGATAGACCATTGAGGTAGATATAATGATATAAGTATAAATATTCTTATGGTAGAAGATGTGGAAGAGGATCTGGGAGAGAATCAGGAGGTGGTCGACATTTCGACAAGTTACCACCACCATCCTAAGGTGGCCCACACTAGGCTAATGGAGATGGAGGATATGGAGGGGACTAATACATGTGTTCGAGGATTATAACCCAAGGTATTAAAGAATTATTCATTATACGGTCCATGAATTTTAAACTTTAGCTTCCATTTTTATAGACACAGGTTTTATTCATTCTTTACTTATCATGAATCTTGTTTGAGACTTGGAGATTCTGGTTGAACCATTGGCTTAACCCTCAAGCTTGGATACTCCTACTAAAGGAGACCCAATGATCAAACACTGGTGCTTACAATATGATTTAACTCTTGGAGGTTAGTGTTTTGGTTGGGATATCATGGTAGAAGCGTTGAGTCCTTACTATGACATTCTTGGTATAGATTGGTTATCCACATTTCAAGCTTAGATTGACTATTTTAGGCGAAGAGTGCAGTGTGTCCACAGTCATGGAACCAGGTTTTCTATTTTTTTTTAAACGGAACCCTTGTAGTGTAGGATGGACTCAAATATTTTAGGGTTCATCCTGTTACTCATCATTTGGAAAGCCTCACCATCAATGTAATGGATGATATGATCCCTCATTTTCCAACAGTGGTGGCAGAGTATGGGGAATTCTTTCCTGAAGATGTTCTAAGTTTACCTCTCACTTTTTTTATATGGATTTCTATATTGGTTTACACCCTGGGATGACACAGATGTCTACAAAAGCATATCAGATGGCTCTCGCAGAGCTTATAGAATTGAGGGTGTAGTTGGAGGACTTGTAGAGGAAGGGATTCGTGAAGACCTAGTGTTTCACCATGGGAATCCCTATTTTAGTTTGTCAATAAGGCATAAAAAAGCATGAGGTTATGTGTGGAACACCGATGCTTGAACTAGATGACCATGAAGAACAAGTATCAACTCTCGATGATCAAATACCTATTTGATCCATTGAAGGGGTTGAAATGGTTCTCAAAGACCAACCTCAGATCAGGAAATCCCCAGTTGCGAGTATGGGATGACAATATACTGAAGACAACCCCTAGGTGTCATTATAGTCACTATGAGTTCTCGGTGATTCTATTTGGAATGATAAGCTCCCTGGTAGTGTTCATGGGACTCATGAAATGGATATTTCATCCTTACATTGATTGGTTCATAGTGGTATTCATCGATGACATCATAGTATACTCATCATTAGAGAAGGATCATGCGAGACACTTGAAGATGGTCCTTAACACACTTTGAGAGAACCAGATCTATAGGAATCTCTGGAAGTGTTAGTTCTAGATTTGAGAGGTCAATTTTCTAGGAAACTTCAACTTAGATGCAGGAGTTGTTGTAGATCTAGAAAAGTATGAGATAGAGTTGATTTCTAGAGTTCCTCTAGGATTGCTACTTTTAGATTGTCTATACTCTTGGGAAGGGTAAGGTGGGGCTGATTCTCTCAATAGAAGATCTAATTTTTATTTCATGAATGAGGTATTGGAGTAGTTGGTGTCATTGTAGTTATCCTTTTTGGATGGAGATGGAGAATATTACCTCTAGTTGATGGTTGTCACCCGTCTTATCTCACAGTGAGTCCAAGAGGCACAACTTAGGGATACCGACTGTGGTATCCTACATCCTAAAATATCTATAGGACATGACACTGATGGATATTATAAAGGTGGGGGACACGTCGTTCTTTTCTGATGATGCATAGTAGTACCAGTTGCATTGTAGGAGGGGTTTTGATGGAGTTTCATACATCCCCTTTAACTGTATATCTAGGAGTGGAAAAGATGTATCGGGAACTCTAATGATTGTTTTGGTGGCCAAGTATGAGTAAGTGAGTTGCATAGTTTGTTTCTCGATGCCTTACTTGTTTGTAACTAAATGTTGAGCACTAGGTTGCAATGGGTTTAGCTGAACCACCCTGAGTTACCAAAATGGATGTGGGGTGAGATATCGATGGAGTTCATGACTAGTTTACCACGAATATCTAAGTGACATGATGTTATTTAGGTTATCATTGAATGACTCACCATGTCATCACACTTACTAGTTATGCAAGTGCAATGGTTATTATATATCTTGGGAAACCTCTACATGAAGGATATAGTTTGACTCCATTGAGTTCCATCGATGATAATTTCAGATCGTGATGCTTGCTTCACTTCCGTGTTATGTAAGGGATTTTAGGAGGAATTTGGGTCCCAGTTACACTAGATCATAGTGTTCCACCCATAGACAGAGGGCCAAACTGAGTAGACCATTCATGTTCTATATGAAATGTCGTGTGTGTGCATGTTAAACATTAACTGTAACACCCGAGACTTTTATGAGAAATATTTTTTTTATAAATCCTCAATGGAATCTTTCACTTCACACAACACTATCTTGGCTTGCTTTACACGCAATCACGGCCTTCCTCGATAGCTTGCGTCGTACGCAATACTGAGTTTCACTAAACAACGATATGCTATTAAAATATTATTAAAACTAGCTGTTATGAATAGTAATAACCACTTTTTGAAATTTTGTAAATTTTATTTTTCAAAATGGACTTCATTTTTGGATTTGGAATATCAAAATTAGACTAGGGTTAAATTTTGGTATTTTTTTGAAAACATTCAATTTTTGATGAACAGTGAAAACACTAGGTTACTATTTAAAAACCGACTTTTTATTTAAATAGTTATTTATTTTAATTAAATTTATTTTAGTTCAAAATTGATACATAATACCTATATAAGTTCAATTCAATTCATTGGAGTCATTTTATAATAATTTTAGATATATAAAAATTTTATTGAACTTTTCATCGTCTTTTCCCCACCTCCTTGGAGAATTTGAAAATTTACATAAAACTTAATTTTACCACTTCTGTGAGTGGAATTTCAAAAATCTGAGAGACGCGGTTTATTTCACTAAGTAAAATGTGGTTCAATGAGATGAAAATAATTTTTGTGAATAGTAACATTTTACTTTTTTTTACCACGGTTAAAAGTAAATAGGGAAATTAAGGGTAAAATGTTATTATTATTACCCTAAAACATGTACTAATTCTATTGGATAAGTTTAATTCGACAAAAAACAACCTTAGGAATAAAATATGACCATTTAGGCCCACATGGATTAGATTAGGACATTTATTATTAATTTATTTAAAGAAGGGTTAAAATAGTTAAAATCAATGTTTAATAACTAAACCATTTTTAATATAGGGTTATACATAAGACAAATTCGACTATAAATATTCATTAGAAAGATAAAAAGATTTAATACATAATGGTATTTTATTTATAATTTTTATACATTAAATAATTTAATTTATTTATGACACAATGATGATGCAGTAATTATCTTATTAATGAAATATTGACATAATTGATGTTATAAATACCCAAATAAATGTAATTTAAGACTTTTTATTAATTAAACTATTTTTATAGGTTAATATGACATGTTATTATTGATTTTATTAACTTTATGAGAACTAATATTTCTGTTATAATTTTCACAAAAATCAATTACCAAATAGTGTCAAAATTGACATAAAATAGTTTTCAAAACAAATATTATATTATTAATTGTTAATTTATTCCTAATAATATATGGTTCAGAAACATGACTTAGATAAGGTTATATATATTAATAATAAACAACTTGGGGTTCTTTTGTCTTGTTATAGTAAGTTTATTAACCTTATAATGTAAGAAATCAAGAAGACATGGTAAAAGTAAAATTATTTAACTAAAAGTTAAATCTAAATGATAAGGTTAGAATAGATACCTAAACTTGTATAAATTCTATTGGATGAGATTATTTCGACCCATCCCCACCTTAGATTCTAAATAAATCAATTTTGAGCTATTAAAAACCGAATGTGACTTTAAAATAAAATAATATTTTTATTTTGTCCTAAGGTGCCCCTCTCCTCCCTTATAAAAGGGCACCTCCTCCCTCTCTTCCTCACACAACTTTGAGCCTTAAAGCTCGTCCAACCCCTGCCAATTTATCTTCTACACTTCCCTAGAAACATTCTAGAGCTCTTGGTCTTCTTCAAAGACCAAATTTAGTGCCCTAAGAGGAAGTCTCAAAGAGGCGCTTCAAAGAAGAGGTAATGTCCGTTACCGATTCTTTCAACTTTATTTCTTCTTCCACTTCTTCTTATTTAGTTGTTTCATTATGAAGTAATGACAAAAGTATCGCTCATATAATAGTATGTTATTATAAGTATGAAACAACCCTATTTCACCATCTATCCATCCTATGTAAAAGGAAATCAATGCAGGTGCGTACGTACGGGATACCGTCTCCACGCCGTGGTGTAATCTATTTTCCACCACCACCTTACTTGGATGTGTATAATGGTGTAAATAATAACTATATATGATTATTTTAAAGTGATATTGATTCTGAAATAGTATACATACACTCCAATACAATTCCATGATCATGGGAACGATATCATCGCTCGTGCGTACGTACGGAATACCGTCTCCACGATGTGATGCGACTCGTTATACATGATCTTAATTGCATAATGATTATATAAATGAACTGAATGAATGAATATGATATATATTACACTAATAACATTCTGGAAATTTGGTATCTATAACCTAAATAGAAGAATAAGAATTTATTCGATAAAACACGCATAAGAACAAAAAGTAATAAACACCCGAATAACAAGTAGCAATGAAATATTACTAACAAGAAACTAAGAATATGACCACATATGATATCATAAAAATAATTATGATTCTGTAATAAGTCAATGATATTATTTAAATCACTATACAGGAGGTTTGGACACTTACGAAGCAAATCGGACCTAAGGTAAGGGAAAATATCATAATCTCATTTTTATCCGAGATTGTTTATACTTTGGTATTTACTGGGGTGTATTTTATCATCCACATCCATGTTTCCTCAATATGTAATATTATTTCCATCCACCTACAATTGTTTAAATCCAATTTTACCCTTCGGTGAGTTTTTAGAAAAATATATGAAAAGAATATTTTGTCATTTTTCGTACGAGGTACTTTTTGACTTTTCCGACAAAAGTACGACAAGAATATTTTTTTAACTTATACGGCATGAATGTATTTTTAGAAAATTATTTCCATGAATCTTACTTTACAAGTTTTCAAGTTTATTTTTAATCAACTTATTTTAGTTGAAAATTATATGACATGTTAAGAAAGGAAAATGTTTTTGAAGTAGAAAGGATATTTTCCTCAAGAATGAAGTTCAAGTGTTTTATCAAAATTATTTTCCATCTAATATAATATAGGGTTCTGTTTCTATCCCTATTATTACATTTATTTGATTATATTGTGATAGAATTATTTTTATGAATTCCTTTATCTTATATGAATTGTTTTATGATGTCACGATGTTTAATAGTCCCATTTTTATTACATGGGTTATGCTATGATGTATGGTTTATGATTTTGTGGCACACATAAGAATGGTATCATTATGGGGTGGGTGGGACCTATATCTCCCTCCAATACATTAGGTAAATATTTATATCTAATGAGATAGACATGGCTGGAATGGTAGGTTAAACCGGTTCAGTGAAACAGGACTGAAACGAGGAGTGAACACGGTTCAGAAATGGACTTTCTCCTCTAAGATAGTCTTGGCTATGAGTCTTGACTACTAAGAAATGATTCTATATGATTTTGTGTGTATGACACAAAGTTTCATGTTTTGAGTTATGATTATTGGGATTACATTTCACTACTATGATTTATCCCATGTTATGAAATCTTGATCTCTTTTGCAGGTTAAGATTTCCAAAATGTTATGTTCTTATGAATATGATGTGATTGATATTTATTTTGATTACCCTTACTGAGCATTTGAGCTCACCATTTTGAATGTTTTATTTACCCAGGTCAGGAAGAAGGTTATTATGTATGATATTCCAAAAGGGACTCTGGATATGATGAAATAAATGGGAGACAATGTAGATGCTTTATGAACTAGTTGTTTATGTTTCCCAGTTTCTAAAGACACTATTCTTATACGGTCCTTTCCTAGTTTTGTTATATGTTGTAATAAGTGTTCTTAAATTTTGAAGTATTAACAATGTATGTAAAGTACGGGTTGTTATAGTCAGTATCAGAGGAAAGGTATAGTCAACCTTTGGAAACTAGGATGTGAAAGCCTTAGTAAGAACCCTAAGGATAAGTCTAAGCATAGAACACGGTCTTAGTGTTTTAGAAATGGCCATGAACAACCTATGATAAGACCTTAATTGTAAAATTTTATTCTTGATTATGTGTTTTTTCTATTATAATTAGTGTTTCTCACACTATTCTTCTTGGTTTTAGTCAATGGCCGGAACCTGAAGGAACCATGTTAATGCGGAATGTGACGGGCAATGCAATGATTGTCCCCCTGAGCAACCAAACGTTATGGGAGCTAGAATGAAAAATCTTGTAGCCATGCTCACACAACTTTCTCAATCTATGAATCATGTAGGACTTCCAAACGAGCAAAGTAAGGAGCAACATTCTGTTGAATCCTTCATGAGGCAGCGTCCACCTTCATTCAGCGAGTCTTCTGATCTATTAGTGGCTGAACAATGGATTAGTACCACTGAAAAGATATTTTCAGTTCTTCAATTTTCTGAACATGATAAAGTAATCTTAGAAGTTTATCGTTTGGAAGGTGATGCTGATCAATGGTGGAGTCTTATTAAGAATACGAGGCAAAGGGATGAAATTGAGTCCATGCAATGGGACGAGTTCAAGAACTTATTTTTCAATAAGTATTTCCCTCTTATTCTACTAACAAAGATGGAGAAAGAGTTTCTTGAACTAAAGCAAAAAGATGATGAATCTGTTGGTACCTACGAAGTAAATTTTACAAGACTTGCAAGGTACGATTTCAGAATTATTATCCAACCTGAGAGTAAGACCAATCGATTCTTTAGTGGCTTAAAACCAAGTCTTCGAAGGGCGTTATCCATAAGGGACTTCAATACCTACGAGGAAATTTTTCGATGTGATCTCAAGGTTGAGATGGAGATTGTTGTAACCCATCAGTCATATGGGTTTGATAAGAAGAGGAAAATGGAATTCAAAGGAAAATCTAAAGAGTACACTGAAAAGAAGATGAGTTTTCCCTTATGCTCAAAGTGTGGAAATAAACTTGGAGGAAATTGTCTTAGGGGGACAAGAAAATGTTATAAGTGTGGAAAAGAAGGTCATCAGGCAATTGAATGTCGAAATAATGGGAAGAAGATGTCTAATGATGCAAACAAAGGAAGGGATACGCAGAATGAACCTACTACCCTTCAATGTTTTAAGTGCAAGGATATGGGGCATTATGCCAATCAATGCCCAAATACAAGGTTTGATGATGATGATCAACTTCAACAAACTCTTAAGGCTAAAGACAAAGGAAAGTCACATGCAATTTCTATCAATGATGTGGAGTACGATAACGAAGTGGTGAAAGGTACACTTACCATCGACTCTAAAGTAGCAAATGTTTTATTTGATTCTGGATCCAGCCACTCTTTTATTTCTGAAGAATTTTCTATGGGTATCACTGTATTACCTCAACAATTAGATGTTGAGTTAGCTGTGACAACCCCTAATGGCACAACAGTTGCATCAAAAGTTTATAATTCTTCTCCGATTGAAGTTTGTGGGAAAGTGCTTCCTGCAAATCTTGTGATCCTTCCTATAGTGGAATTTGATGTGATTCTTGGCATGGATTGGATTTCTTTATATGGAGCTCATATCAATTTCCAAAGAAGGGAAGTCACATTTCATATTCCAGATCAATCTATGATCGTCTATCGATGCAAGGATGAATATAACCTTCCAGAGGAAATTTCTTCCATCTTATGGGTTTTGATTCCACTAAATGAAAGTTATTTATCTCAAATGGTTGGTGAGAAACTCACGATTAAGAATATTCCCATTGTATGGGAGTTTGATGATGTCTTTCCGGAGGAATTGTCGGGTCTTCCACCTAATCGTGAAGTTGAGTTTTCAATAGAACTCATACTGGGTGCTTTGCCTATTTCAAATAAACCTTATAGAATGGCCCCAATTGAGTTGCAAGAATTAAAGAAGCAACTCCAAGATAATCTTGATAAGGGATTCATACACCCTAGTGTGTCACCTTGGGGAGCACCTGTTTTGTTTGTTAAGAAGAAAGATGGATCAATGAGACTCTACATTGATTATCGAGAACTTAACAAGAGCACTATCAATAAAAAATATCCTCTACCGCGCATTGATGACTTATTTTACCAACTACGCAGAGCTCAATACTTTTCCAAGATTGATCTTCGTTTAGGGTATCATCAATTAAGGGTCAAAAGGGAGGATATACCAAAGACGGCTTTCCGTACAAGGTATGGACAC
The DNA here is from genome assembly GCA_963277665.1 of Viscum album. Lineage (NCBI taxonomy): Eukaryota > Viridiplantae > Streptophyta > Magnoliopsida > Santalales > Viscaceae > Viscum > Viscum album. The sequence goes on from OY728123.1 coordinate 59,706,259, forward strand.
TATTAATTTATAGTGATGTCATTTGGTCTTACTAATGCCCCTTCTATCTTCATGGATCTGATGAATAGAGTATTTAGAGACTATCTTGATTAGTTTTTGGTAGTCTTTATAGATGATATTCTTGTCTATTTAAAGAGAAAGGAAGAACATGAATATCATTTGAGAATTATATTGAAGACCCTGAGAAAGGAGAAGCTTTATGCCAAATTTACCAAGTGTGAATTTTGGCTTCAAAAAGTTGCATTTTTTGGTCACATAATCTCAAAAGAGGGGATATTTGTGGATCGAGCAAAAATAGAGGTTATCGAAAGATGGTCGAGACCAACAACAGCAACTGAGATCCGAAGTTTTCTTGGTTTGGCTGGATATTATCGACGTTTTGTGAAAGATTTTTCACGATTATCTAATCCACTCACCAGGTTGACTCGAATAGGAGTTATGATCGTGTGGACGGAGGAATGTGAAGAGAATTTCAAGGAGTTGAAAAGAAGGTTATCCAGTGCACCTGTTCTCACACTTCCTTGTAGTGGAGAAAGGTTTTTGATCTACAATGATGCATCCAAGAAGGGGCTGGGGTGTGTTATTATGCAAAATGATATGGTGATAGTGTATGCCTCACGACAGTTGATAATCCATGAGAAAAATTACCCAACTCATGATTTGGAGTTAGCTATGGTAGTCTTTGCATTAAATATTTGGAAGAATTATCTTTATGGAGAAAGGTGTGATATTTATAATGATCATAAAAGTTTAAAGTATATTTTCACACAAAAGGAGCTGAATATGCGCCAAAGAAGATGGTTGGAGCTGATCAAGGATTATGACTGCTCAATTCATTACCACCCTGGGCAAGAAAACAAGGTGGTAGATACATTAAGTCGACAAGACCATGATAGCTTATCCATGAAGAGGATCACAAAAGATCCAATATTTATGGATTTACAAAGGATGGATCTTGGAATTATAATGATAGGGGGAAAATCGTATCTTTCTCAAATGAATGTTCAACCATCTATACATTGAAGATTAAAGAGGCACAGAATGAAGATGTAGAGTTACAAAAGAAGGTGAGAAATATTCCTGAATTTAACCTTGATTGTGATGGGATAATAATGTTTAGGAATTGGGTTTGTGTTCCTCCCATCCCCAAATTAATGAAGGATCTGCTGGATCAGGCTCATAGTTCTTCATTCTCTATTCATCCTGGAAGCACGAAGATGTATAGGGACCTGAAAGAGTACTTCTGGTAGGATGGCATGAAAAGAGATGTTGCTAAATATGTCTCTCGATGCTTGGTTTGTTAGCAAGTTAAATCTGAGAGACAGAAGTCCAAGGGGATGTTACAACCATTACCCATACCTGAATGGAAATGGGAGAACATCACTATGGACTTTGTCACCGGACTTCCTAAAACATTCAAAGGCAATAATGATATCTGGGTCATAGTTGATCATCTTACAAAGTCTGCACACTTCATTGCTATTAGTGAGGATTTCTCTCTGGATCAGCTTGCCAGGATATATGTAAAGGAAGTGGTAAGATTGCATGGAGTAACACTTTCCATTATATCTGATCGAGATCCAAGGTTTACCTCAAAGTTCTGGCGAAGTCTTCAGCATAATCTGGATACAGAGTTGAGTTTCAGAACTTCTTGTCATCCTCAGACAGACGGTCAGTCTGAGAGGACAATTCAAACTCTATAAGATATGTTGAGTTCTTGCTCTATGGATTTCAAAGGTGGTTGGGATCAACACCTACCTTTGGTGGAATTTTCTTATAATAATATCTTTCACTCCAGTATTCAGATGGCTCCTTATAAAGCTCTCTATAGAAAGAAATGTAGGACTCCAACTTGCTGGGATGAAGTTGGGGAAAGAAAGCTATTAGGACCTGATCTTGTTGATGAGATGGAAGAAAAGGTCAGATCTATTCAACAACACATAATAGAAGCTCAGAGTCGACAAAAAAATTTTGCCGACAGCCGAAGAAAAGACCTAGAGTTTGAAGTGGGTGATAAAGTGTTCTTATGAATATCTCCTTTAAAGAGAGTAGTGAGATTTGGAACGAAGGGAAAGCTGAGCCCTAGGTATATCGGTCCTTTCGAAATACTGGATCATGTTGGGAAGGTAGCTTACCGATTGGCACTTCCACCAGATCTCTCTCAAGTTCACGATGTGTTCCATGTATCTCTCCTGAGAAAGTACATACCTGATCCTTCACATGTACTCAGCTCAGAAGTTATACAGTTGGAGCAAGATCATTCTTATGAAGGACAACCGATAGAGATTCTGGATTGTAGCGAAAAAGTCCTACGAAAGAAGACCACTCGCATGGTGAATGTTTTATGGAGGAACCACCAATTTGAAGAAGCTACATGGGATCTTTAGGATATGATGAGGGAGAGGTATCCTCATCTGTTTGTTAAAAAGTGATTAATTTTGAGGGAGAAATTCATTTTAAGGGGGGTAGAATGTAACACCCGAGACTTTTTTGAGAAATATTTAGTTTTTATAAATCATCAAAGGAATCTTTCATTATACACAACACTATCTTGGATTTCGTTACACACAATCGCGACCTTCCTCGATAGCTTGCGTCGTATGCAATACCGAGTTTCACTAAACAACGATATGCTATTAAAATATTATTAAATCTAGCCATTATGAATAGTAATAACCACTTTTTGAAATTTTGTAAATTTTATTTTTCAAAATGGACTTCATTTTTGGATTCGGAATATCAAAATTATCCTAGGGTGAAATTTTTCTATTTTTCTAAAAACTTTCAATTTTTGATGAATAGTGAGAACACTGGGTTACTATTTAAAAACTGACTTTTTATTTAAATAATTATTTATTTTATTTAAATTTATTTTAGGTCAAAATTGATACATAATACCTATATAAGTTCAATTCAATTCATTGGAGTCATTTTATAATAATTTTAGATATATAAAAATTTTATTGAACTTTTCACCGTCTTTTACCCACCTCCTAGGAGAATTTGAAAATTTACATAAAACCTAATTTTACCACTTCTGTGAGTGGAATTTCAAAACTCCGAGAGACACGGTTGATGTCAGTAAGTAAAATGTGGTTCAATTAGATGAAAATAATTTTTGGTGAATAGTAACTTTTTACTTTTTTTTACCACGGTTAAAAGTAAATAGAGAAATTAAGGGTAAGAATGTTATTATTATTACCCTAAAAAATGTCCTAATTCTTTTGGATAAGTGTAATTCGACCAAAAACAACCTTAGGATTAAAATATGACCATTTAGGCCCACATGGATTAGATTAGGACATTTATTATTAATTTATTTAAAGAAGGGTTAAAATAGTTAAAATCAAAGTTTAATAACTAAATCATTTTTAATATAGGGTTATACATAAGATAAATTAGACTATAAATATTAATTAGAAAGATAAAAGGATTTACTACATAATGGTATTTTAGTTATAATTTTTAGACATTATATAATTTAATTTATTTATGACACAATGATGATGCAGTAATTATCTTATTAATGAACTATTGACATAATTGATGTTATAAATACCCAAATAAATGTAATTTAAGACTTTTTATGAATTATAATAATTTTATAGGTTAATATGACATGTTAGAATTTATTTTATTAACTTTTTTAGATCTAATATTTCTTTTATGAGTTTCACAAAAATCAATTACCAAATAGTGTCAAAATTGAAATAAAATAGTTTTCAAAACAAATATTATATTATTAATTGTAATATTATTCCTAAAAATCTAAGGTTTATCCCAATGACTTAGATAAGGTTATATATATTAATAATAAACAACTTGGGGTTCTTTTGGATTGTTATAGTAAGTTTATTAACCTTATAGTGTAATAAAACAAGAAGACACGGTAAAAGTAAAATTATTTAACTTAAAGTTAAATCTAAATGATAAGGTTAAAATAGATACCTAAACTTGTCTACATTCTATTTTATGAGAGGATTTCGACCCATCTACACCTTAGATTCTAAATAAATCAATTTGGAGCTATTAAAAACTGAATATGACTTTATAATAAAATAATATGTTTAGTTTTTCCTAAGGTACCCCTCTCCTCCCTTATAAAAGGGTACCTCCTCCCTCTCTTCCTCACACCACATTGAGCCTTCAAGCTCGGCCAAACCCTGCCAATTTATCTTCTCCACTTCTCTAGAAACATCCTAGAGGTCCCGGCCTTCTTCAAATACCAATTTTAGTGCCCTAAGAGGAAGTCTCAAAGAGGTGCTTCAAAGAAGAGGTAATGTCCGTTACCGATTCTTTCAACTTTATTTTTCTTCCACTTCTTCTTATTTAGTTGTTTCATTATGAAGTAATAACAACAGTATCAATCATATACCGGTATGTTATTATAAGTATTAAATAACCCTATTTCACCATCTATCCATCATACGGAAAACGAAATCACCGCGCGTGCATACGTACGGGATACCATCTCCACGCCGTGGTTTAATCTATTTTCCACCACCACCTTACTTGGATGGGTATAATGGTGTAAATAATAACTATATATGATTATTGTAAAGTGATATTTATTCTGACATAGTATACATACACTCTAATACAATTCCACGATCATGAGAACGATATCATCACTCGTGCGTACTTACGGAATACCGTCTCCACGATGTGATGCGACTCGTTATACATGATCTTCATTGCATAATGATTATATAAATGAATTGAATGAATGAATATGATATATATTACACTAATAAAATTCTAGAAATGAGGTATCTATAACCTAAAGAGAAGAATAAGAATTTATTCGACAAAACACGCATAACAACAAAAAGTAATAAACACCTGAATAACAAGTAGGAATGAAATATTACTAATAAGAAGCTAAGAATATGACCATATATGATATCATAAAAATAATTATGATTCTGGAATAAGTCAATGACATTATTTAAATCACTATACAGGAGTTTCAGACACTTACGAAGCAAATCGGACCTAAGGTAAGGGAAAATATCACAATCTCATTTCTATCCGAGATTGTTTATACTTTGGTATTTACTGAGGTGTATTTTATCATCCAAATACATGTTTCCTCAATATTTAATATTATTTCCATCCACCTACAATTGTTTAAATCCAATTTTACCTTTTGGTGAGTTTTTAGTAAAAGATATGAAAAGAATATTTTGTCGTTTTTTGTACGAGGTACTTTTTGAATTTTCCGACAAAAGTACGAGAAGAATGTTTTTTTAACTTATACGGCATGAATGGATTTTAAGAAAATTATTTCCATGAATCTTCCTTTACAAGTTTTCAAGTTTATTTTTAATCAAATTCTTTTAGTTCAAAATTAAATGACATGTTACGAAAGGAAAATGTTTTTGAATTAGAAAGGATATTTTCCTCAAGAATGAAGTTCAATTGTTTTATCAAAATTATTTTCCATCTAAGATAATATAGGGTTCTGTTTCTATCCCTATTATTACATTGATTTTATTATGTTGTTATGGAATTATTTTTATGAATTCCATTATCTTATATGAATTGTTTTATGATGTCACGATGTTTAATAATCCCATTTTTATTACATGGGTTATGCTATGATGTATGGTTTATGATTTTGTGGAACACATAAGAATGGTATCATTATGAGATGGTTGGGACCTATATATCCATCCAATGAATTGGGTAAAGATTTATATCTCATGAGATAGACATGGCTGGAATGGCAGGTTAAACCGGTTCAGTGAAACAGGAATGGAACGAGGAGTGAACTCGGTTCAGAAATGGACTTTGTCCGCTAGGATAGTCCTGGCTATGAGTCTTGACTACTAAGAAATGATTCTATATGATTATGTGTGTATGCCGCAAAGTTTCATTTTTTTTTATGATTATTGGGATTACATTTCACTACAATGATTTATCCCATGTTATGAGATTTTGATCTCTTTTGCAGGTTAAGATTTCCAAAATGTTATGTTCTTATGAATATGATGTGATTGATATTTCTTTTGATTACCCTTACTGAGAATTTGAGCTCACCCTTTTGTATGTTTTCCTTCCCCAGGTCAGGAATAAGGTTATTAAGTAGGATATGCCAAAAGGGACTCTAGATATGTTGAAATAAATGGGAGACAATGTAGATGCTTTATGAACCAGTTGTTTATGTTTCCCAGTTTCTAAAGACACTGTACCTATAAAGTCCTTTCCTGGTTTTGTTATATGTTGTAATAAGTGTTCTTCAATTTTGAAGTATTAACAATGTATGAAAAGTATGGGTCATTATATTGACTATAATTGGGAGGATCACCAACCACTGGAGGAGTTTTATTACAATAACACCTACCAGTCCACCATCGGTATGGCACCATTCTAAACCTTGTACGGGTTACCCTTTAGGTCATCAATTTTTTGGACTGACCAAGGAGAGTCATCAATCATGGTCCTAGAGATGGTATGAGCTACTACAAAAAAGTTTCAGATCATTCGGGAGTAGATGAAGGCTGCACAAATTCATTATATGTCTTATGCTAACAAGCGATGGTGGCCTTTGGAGTTCGAGGAGGGAGACCATGTGTTCCTTTAGGTTTCACTTTGATCAGTATTACGAATTTTTTTTAGGGTTTTAAGCTATATCAAAGGTTCATCGACCCTTTCTAGTTACTGTGTAGAGTTAGCAAGGTGGTGTACTGCTTGGATATGCCACCATAGTTAGATCGAGTACACTATGTATTCTATGTGTCACGGCTAAGGAGGTCTATACATGTCCCATTTCACATAATAGTCTACAGTGATATGGACATCAAGGATGGGGGTGAATTTCACTGAGTACCCGGTGGTGATTGAGGATCGGTAGGAGAGGACCCTTCATGGTAGGTCGATTCCTTTGGTGTGTGTCCAGTGGAAGCAGGGCAATCTCTAGGAGAGAACATGGGAGTAGGAGGCCCATATTCGTACTCAGTAACCTATTTTATTTGAGTAACCCTTGTATTGGATTTTATATACATAAATACCCAAGGTGGGCAGAATGTAACATCTCAAGTTTTACTATGTATATTTTTAGAAATTATAAGGATTCATTTCGAGGCCAGGTGCCGAGATGGCGTGTGATTCGGAGGCCCAGTTTTCCAAAAAAAAAATTAGGGTTATAAGCTATATCAAAGGTTCATCGACCCTTTCTAGTTACTGTGTAGAGTTAGCAAGGTGGTTTACTACTTGGATCTACCACCATAGTTAGATCGGGTACACTATGTATTCTACGTGTCACGGCTAAGGAGGTCTATACATGTCCCATTTCACATAATAGTCTACAGTGGGATGGAAATCAAGGATGGAGGTGAATTTCACTGATTACCCAGTGGTGATTGAGGATCGGTAGGAGAGGACCCTTCATGGTAGGTCGATTCCTTTGGTGTGTGTCCAGTGGAAGCAGGGGAATCTCCAGGAGAGAACATGGGAGTAGGAGGCCCATATTCGTACTCAGTAACCTATTTTCTTTGAGTAACCCTTGTATTGGATTTTATGTACATAAATACCCAAGGTGGGGAGAATGTAACATCTCAAATTTTACCATGTATATTTTTAGAAATTATAAGGATTCATTTCGAGACCAGGTGCTGAGATGGAGTGTGATTCGGAGGCCTAGTTTTCCGAAAAAAAAATTGTTTGAGAAATATTAAACATTTAATAGCACTCACATTTATTTTTCCTAAAAATGTGGAAAACTCTTAAATATATGCTCAAATCAAAAATCTGAGGGAACTGTTGAGATCATAGTAGTGGATTTACACTAGGAAAGACCTAACTATGGTCAGCACAAGTCATCTATAGAAAAAGTCACCATGGACGTAACCGTAAATAAAATAATTCCATAAAATTATTTTATTTTCTAAATCCTAATAACTCATGAATGGTGACTGGTATTTGAAATATGATACCACTGTTGAGTTTGTAATGTGATTTTTTCCCTAGGTGTGACTTTAATTTAGTCAGAGTATGTTGTTTGAGAAATATTTATCATAAGATTTAATCATCATTAAATAATTTAAATAAAAAATATTTTATAATGCATTGAATTTTTTTATTAGGTCTTTTTCAAGAATTTTGTGTTAGCATCATAACACTATAATTTCTCTAAGGCATGGTGATGGAACACTCTAAAACAAATGGTGACGGATCTTTGATCGATAATCAATGCACAATTTGTTTGAAGGAACCTAACCAACTAAAACAACATAATGCTTTTCCTTCATCGGAGACTAATAAAAATCAAGGTAGGATTATTTTTTATTTGTGGTTTCCCCATTCTTGATTTACACAATGAACATGGGTTAATCTATGAACAGATTGATCATCGGTTCGATCGTTGTAGGATGGTTGATAATTGTGGGGATTATGATGGGAGAATTCCTTATTTGTCTTCGTTCTTCGTTCTAATGATAAAAAATTAAGGTTGACATGAAAAAAGGCTTAGGTTCGTTCCTTTGGGTGTATGTTGTGATTTCATTTCACCATTTCATCGTGTTCATCTCTGTTGGACCCCATGATGATGGTTCAACTTTTCGGGTGACTCTGAACATGATCAGACCCCTGGATTGGAGGAAAACAAACAATAGAGGCCAGGTTTGTGTATATCAAGACCTGTGGAGCTCAGAACTATGACCAATTCCAATTTTGGGAATTAGAGGTGGCTCGGTGGTCTGCAGAAGGGACCACCACAGTGGGTCCATCACGACGGTCTGGCGAGGAGAGACGGCAGTCTGGTGAGGTGAGGCGACAACGTCGACGATCAGAGGTGACAGTGTGACTGCGTGGAGTATGGAATATAGGTTTGCGGGAAGCGGTGATTGCCTTGGCATGCAGTGGCGATGTCAATCACATGCGACGTGGGGACAACCATGTTTGACATAGTTAGTGACCACATGGGATGAGCCAGGAAAAGCGACCCGTGCTCCCGTGGGCCAGAACGAGCGAGATGGGTCGGCCTAGGTGGAGCCGGCTGAGGAAACCCAGTAGATCGAGCTAGATCCTTGTTAGACCCAGGTTGAATGTGTGGTGGTCGCACGGTCGACTGTGGGGAGGAAAAACCCTGGTTGTTGGCAGTAGGAGTCGACCACAGTGGTAGGTGGACCTACAGTATAGGTCCGTCCATGGACGGTTGGTCCCCCATGCCCGAGGCATTTTTTAGGCAGTTTCATTAAATGTTCATAACTATCAAATGGTATATATGTTTTTCGATCCATCTATGACATTCGGACCCTAGCAGCGAGACATACATTTTGGGGAAAATAGTGAGTTTTTATTTCAGACAAGTGTAGGTTTAGAGTGTTCCCTTGGTCCTTTCCTGGAGGGTTCAGTGCAACATTACCTCTAAATTTCTAGATTGTATTCCCTTGTAGAGGTATATTCCTATATAGAGTTATGGTTATCCACTATGGGACTAGAGTAGGATCATATATCACCCTTAGTGGATTTTTTTGGAATTTACATAACCTCCAAGAGTAGGGCATCGTTCCTCCATCTAGTGGGCTGCATCAGTAGGGTTAGTGTCATTTCCTAGGGTGTTTGGGCAGTATCCCCAATGTTACAAGCCGCATAAGTAGGATTAGTGGTATTCCATAGGATTTTTGGGCAATATCACCCTATGTTACGAGCCTCATCAGTAGGGTTAGTGGTATTCCCTAGTGAATCTAGGAAAGATCCTCTATGTTGGGGGTTGATCCATATTGGGATAGTGGTATTCCCCCACTACGACAAAATGCGGATTTAGCCACAATTTTTTTCTATTTCGTGGCGGTTTAAACCGTCGTAAAATCGATTGGCGGCATTTTGAAAAACCACCTCTAAATTGTGCATCGGGAAACTATTCGCGGCGGTTTTCAAAACCGTCGTAAAACGTTTCGCGGTGGTTTTTTACCAAAATTTTAAACCGCCGCTAAATGATTTAGCGGTGCTTTTTTTGAATTTATTTATTTTTTAAAAAAAAAATAATTTTTTTTATTTTTTTTAAATCATTTATTTATTTATTTATTTATTTATTTATATATTTTATATATTTTATATATTTATTTATATATTTATTTTCTTTATTTATTTCATATCTATTTTATTTATTTCTTATTTATTTTATTAATTTCATATTTATTTTATTTATTTTAATTATTTCATTTAATTCGCATTACTTTATATACTTTATCCATGCATGCATGCATGCACATGCCCATGCAAATTCCCATGCAATATAGAGAAATACTGTATATAGTGAGATTTGAACCTCTAACCTCTTGCATATTTTCCAAAGACTTTACCACTCTAGCAAGCTCATCATGTGGTTAATAAACAGAATTTAATAAACTTATATATACTAATTGAAAAGACAAATAATACATAACTAATAGATATAAACTCAATAATAATTAAACAATAAGCAATAATCAATAATTAATAAACAATAATTAATAATTAATAATTGTTGATTTATTAGTTATTTATTGAGTTATTTATTATTATTTACTGTTTATTATACTAAATAACAAATGAATTATAATAATATTTACATAAATTATAAAATTATGAAAATAAAATAATAAAATAATAAAATCACTAAATTAAAAGAATAAATAATAAATAATAAATAATAAATAATAAACAATAAATAAAAAACAATAAACGACAAATAATAAATAATAAATAATAAACAATAATAAATTATAATAAACAAATAATAAAGAATAAGTAATAAATAATAAATAATAAATATTAAATATTAAATATTAAATAATAAATAATAAATAATAAATAATAATAAATAATAAATAATAAATAATAAATAAGAAACAATAAATAATAATAAATAATAATAAATAATAAATAATAAAAAACAAATAATAAATAATAAAAATAAAAAATAAAAAATAAATAATTAATAATTAATAATTAATAATAAAAAATAAAATAAAATAAAAAATAATAAAAAATAATAATTAATAATAATGAATAATAATTAATAACTAACAAACTATAAATAATAATTAATAAATAATAAACTATAAATAATAATAAATAATAAATAATCAATAATCAAAAATAATAAATAATAAATAATAATAAATAATAAACTATAAACAATAAATAATAAATAATAAATAATAATATATATTAATAAATAATATATAATAATAAATAACAAATATTAAATATTAAACAATAAATAATAAAAAATAATAATAAATAATAAATAATAACAAATAAAAAATAAATAATAAATAATAAATAACAAATAACAAATAACAAATAATAAATAATAAATAACAAGTAATAAATAATAAATAAAAAATAATAAATAATAATAAATAATAAATAATAATAAACAAATAATAAATAAAAATAATAAATAATAAATAATAAATAATAAATAACACATAACAAATAATAATAAATAATAAATAATAAATAATAAATAATAAATAATAAATGATAATAAATAAATAATAATAATAAATAAATAATAATAATAAAAATATATAATAAATATTAATAAATAATAAATAATAAAGAATAAATAATAAAAAAATAATAAATTGTAAATAAAAAATAACAAATAATAAATAAATAATAAATAATAATAATAATTAATTAATAATAATAAACAAATAATAAATAATATGCAAAAATAATAATAAATAAAATAATAATAATTACTAAATAATAGTAAATAGTAAATAAAAAATAAAAAATAATAATAAATAACAAATAATAAATAAGAATAAATAAAAAATAAAAAATAATAAACAATAAATAATAATAAATAATAAATAATAAATAATAAACGAAAATTAATAACAGATAATAATACATATATAATAAATAATAAATAATAAATAATAAATAATAAATAATAAATAATAAATAATAATAAATAATAAATAATAATAATAATAAAAAATAAACAATAAATAATAAATAATCATAATAATAAATAACACATAATTAATAATTATAAACAAATAACTAATAAATAATAAATAATAAACAATAAACAATAAACAATAAATAATAATATATCATATATCATATATAATATATCATATATAATATAAAATAAATAAAATATTAATAATAATATATAATATATAATATATAATATATAATATATAACCAGTAACAAATATTAATAATAATAATAATAAATAATAAATAATAAATAATAAATAATAAATAGTAAATAGTAAATAATAAATAAAAAATAAAAAATAAAAAATAAAAAATAAAAAATAATTAATAATTAATAAATATAATTAATAAATAATAAATAACTAGTAAAAATGATAGATAATAAATAAATTAAAGTATATTATAAATAATAAATAATAAATAATAAATGAAACACATGAAACAGTACGAAAATGCGTAATAAGGGATGAAAAATTATGGAAACGCATGAAAACAGATGGAGAAGCATGAAGAAGGAAGCATTAGAAAGCATGGGAACACATGAAAAACTATACAAAACCCCTTAATAATTCAACATAATGATCATAATAACCCACAAAAAACCATTGATAAAGATAACAAGTAATGGAAACCCAAATAAACAGTAATAAATGGAGAAACCGTTAAAACCTGTCAAAACGGTCATAAAGTGACAAAAACATTGGACTCACATTAACATAGATAACTTATGATCTGAGAGCCTGTTCCAGATCCGCAACTAGTCAAATCAAATATCCTAAAACGATCTTCGAGTCGAAAGGTGAAAGAGACAGAATGGACCGAGAGATCGGAAGTTACGACCAGTTAAAAAAACTGACGGGAAACAGGTGCTAGAATCGAGGCATCGAAAAACATAACAAACCTAATACCCACTAAAATTCCATAACTTATGATCTCAGAGTCCATGTGGGCACCGCAACTAGTCAATTTGAAGCTCATGGAACGAACTACGATCTGACAGGCAGAGGAGTCAGAACTGACACGCGGATCAAAAGTTAGGAACGTTTAAAGACAAGTTCGATAGGACACCGGTGACGGAAATAGGGTCTCGAAGGCCTTCAGAGGGGGTTTGGGGTTCAAAAAACATGACATAAGATTTCTTCTATTAAACTAGTGAATAGATGTCTTCGCTGGCTTCGATTTGATATCTGGTAGAGCCCAAACGGACACCCGGAGCGAAAGTTATGACCGTTTGAAGTTGGAGAACTTTTTTTAACCTTATTATAACTCTCATATCTGCCACACCTTAGACCATCTCACAGTTTTGACTATACATGCCTCTAGATCTCTTCATGAGCTTCGATTTGACTTGTTGTGGCGCTCCAACAGACACCCGGATCAAAATTTATGGTCGTTTTAGTGATTTCTGGGTTTCTCATGTTTTTTTATTTTTTTTCCTTTCATTTCATGGTGATTTTACCCAAACCGCCGCTATTTCGCTGCGGTGTTTTAAAAACCGCCGCTAATCGTTGAAAAAAAATAAAAAAAATAAAAAAAATTAATCCATTTCGCAGAGGTTTAAAACCCGCCGCAAAAAAACTGCCACGAAATAGGAGTCCAAAAAACATTTAGTGATTGTTTTTAAAACCACCGTGAAAAAACCGCCATGAAATGACCATTTTTTTGTAGTTCCCATAGTGTCTTGGAAGGATCCCCATCTGCATATAATAGTATTCATTGACTAATACATTCTCATTTGGGTTGGGAAAAAGTGAGATAGACCTCTTCGTGAGTGTCTCTGATGATATCATGGCTCGAGGAGTGAGTTCACCCGGAATAAGCATTCTTTGAGAAGAATCTTGTGGTTGGCAGTTGGATAAGAACTCTTGGTGGCATGGTGTTTCTCATGAGTATATACGGATAATAATGTTATATGTATTATAGAAATATACCTATGTAGAGCTGACTACACTTTCCATTGTGTTATCCCTTTGCCGTATTCCCTAGTGGTATACCTTTGTCATATTGTTTTATGGTTTCAAGGTGTCCTGATGAGGATTTTTATACCCACCCCAACTTCGGATTTTCCCACATGTGTCTTGTCTTGTACAGACAATTGACCTTTCGATGAATTCCTAGGCAGACTAGAATATGACGGTGCTTAGTAAGACTAGATGGATCAAGTTGCGTTTCTACATTTTTAGATAACCTTCCCAATACCACTTTTCTTACAAGTTGGACTTTTGTTACCGAATCTTTTTGGAGGCCTTTTATTCTGGCCATGTTTACTTCATTTTACTTCCTATCATACTCTGTTGTGGAATTTTAGTGGTTTTTATGCACTGTTTACTTAGTTTTAAAGATTTCATCAATTGGGCCTTGGAGATGTGTGTGTGTGTACAGATACATAGGCTAATGCCTACCATTTGTGGGATATACCTACTCATTGATACTCACTATCCCATAGCCAATTGGATGCGAGAATGGGGTTGTCATGGCATGGGCTCCTCTACGATGGGTTGTGATAGACACTACTATAACTTCCAACGGGTGTACCAAAAAATGGATGACACCTCCCTATCAAAGAGAGATGAAGGAGTATTCCTAGAACCCATCCATCATGCATGTCTAGGATTCTCCTTCCCAAAAATGATACCAACTTCATTATTATGGGAAACTGATGTTGATTACAAAGGGTTCGCTTCCCAAACACCTTGAATTTTAACCAATTGGTACAAGAATATTACCAATTAATTTTTAAAATATATGAACTTCATAATTTTATCTAATTAATAAAATTTTCATTAGTAGTTTTTATTATTTTTAAAAAATAAAACCATAATATTGAAAATTATATGATCACAACAAACAATACTTAAACCCATTAAATTGGGTCGGCTAGATGTGTCAAATGTTCTGAAGTTGACATTATTTGATCAATGTAGATAGCCCCATTTAATTTGTTTTAAGGCTTGTTATTTTTTATAATTTATTTTTCATTATTATGTTTTTATCATAATCAATTAATATGAAATGGTAATGAAAAGTACTTAATCCAATGTATTTGGTAGGGTCACTTACAAAAGTTTCATCAGGTTTCTTATGAACTTTAAACCACATCTCTATTAAGTCAACTAAGTGGAAAAATTGATTAGCCTTTATAAAAAATTTAAACATGTAAGAAAAATACTTGAGTTATAATAAAATGATATAATTAATATTGAATAAAATACAAACCAAAATTGTTTATTTTTTATGAAAAACTATGAGACACTTCAATGTGATTGATGAATTCTTTCTCATGATTCATAGCTTTTTTTGATAGTTCCTACTAAAAACAGAAACATTAACAAAAATTATAATTTTATTATGTTTATGTTATTAAGATACTATAAGATATGAAATTACCACATGAGATGCATCTTTGTCGATATTAACAAAGAGATTCCATTTCTCATGATAAATTCCTTCATGAACTTTTTCATACATTTTTCATGAGCTCTGATAAGAGTCATTAAACTCATTCCATAATCTTTATTTAACATATCTATATTTCATGCCCCAATTTTTCAAAGTCCATGGGTGTGAAAAAGAGTCAGGGACATCAAAATGAAAAAACATCTAGAAATAAAAAATATAACACTTTATCAGTATATGAAAAATAATTTCTTAGGTATTTTAAATTAGTTTTCAAGGAATATTAAAATAATATTACATTTAATTGGGTATCAAAGACATAATTTTTTCCAATCTATAGGAATATGCCTCCAATCGTTATAATTAATGGGAAGTATCATCATATCGCAAGAAATCTTCCTAAGAATATACCCATAGATTCTTACAGCGCCACTGGTAGGCACCCCAAACACATCAAACAGAATGATAATCTTGAAGTCATTCGAGAAACATACATCTTTGGTGTTCATATTTCTATCCCTTTTAGGGTTGTATTTATCTTTTTGACAAATGCATTATACGATTAATAAATTTATTTTTTGAAAAATGGCATACATACCAGTAATGGAAACCCATCAATGTACCATATATGGTTGGGTGGTGAAATACTCCATCACTATTTGTGAATTAGGCAATGGGATACCAATGACATTTTGGGAAATTGTTGGCACTCTATAAGTTTAGGGTATTATAAAATCACTACCATCCACAAAAGATGAAAGTAGTGGTGGTGTGATCTAAGATACTGATCGTCTAGGATCCTGAAATTTCTTTTGTAATCCAAATTTCTATATTTTAAATTATTAAGGAATGTATTCTTACAAATTTATTTGTTATAAAATTGATTAAAATGATTGGAAAATTTTTTGGTTTAAAAAATAAATTTTTTTTATAAAAAAAATTAATGGAGTTTTGATGGATTCACATAGAATCATAAATTATAACAGATATTATTTAAAGCACTTTATTTCTTGAGTGAATCTCATAAATATTCAATAAAATTGGTTAATCATATAGTACAAATCATTATTTTATTTTAATATATAATTTTAATATTATATATATCTAACACAACATTATAATCATAACTGAATCCTATGGTATTTATCAAGGTCCTATATCATATCATAGAGTAGATATGTGATATAGTTTCTATAATATAATGTTTCAATTCATATTCCCATATAGGTTATTATTCCAATATTAATCATTATAATGATTTATATAATCATTTATAATAAATATATAATTATAATAATATTCATAAATTATTATATAAAAACATCCCTAAATTTTAGTCCCTACAAATTAGATATATCACTCAGGAAATGTTATTTAATAAATTAAGGAAAATAAAAAATTGGATCCATATATTTTTGTAGCTACTGAACCTATCTGATGTAATTAGAATGAAACGCATCTCACCGGTTCCACTCTTAGGCTGGTGGTGTGCTGAGTGTTCTAGACCAATACCACATAAAATATTATAGGGGATGATGAATATCACCAAAAAGGAAAAATATATAAGTGTCCTTAACCAATAGCAATATATGGCTGATTAGAAACAAAAATACACAATACATAATCAAAAACCACCATTAATAAATAGGTAACCAATTGTATAACAAATTTATGCATGAAAAAAAATTATGGAATATAATGACACATATATAACCACCCTAGGAAAATAGATATGGAAATAAAACATTAACGGATATAATATACTCCAAAAATATAAGGATACCACTTTAATACAAATTTTACACTGAGGAGAGGAACCTAGACAGGGTGAGGGAGGTCAGGGGGTTTCCCATCACCAATGTGATGGCCAGAAAGGAGGTCAGAGGGGGAGGGTCATGAGGGTTGGGGTCAGGGGGGTTCTTGGGAGTCTTTGGTTGTAGGATCGAGGTTATGGACTTAGGGACACTGATAAATAGAGGATAGGAGGATTGGTTGGGGAAAGAGGGTCGCAGGCTCATGGTCACCATCGTGGAGAGGATTGGAGGGGGTGGGGGAAAGGGGTTCGTAGGCTCCGGGTCTCCTCTGGGAGAGAAGAGGAGGTAGGGGTCACAAAGAGGGAGTGGGGAGGGGGTGGGATTATGGTTTTTTAATGTTTAGAAATGTTTTAATTTAAACTAACTCCAATTGAATAAAAATAACATTGATTTTATGAAACTACCAATATATTATATATATATTTTACAGTATTTATTTCACGACTGTTACTAGAACCACTACAAATAAACCGCTGCTAACCAATGATTTTTTATAGTGAAATTTCATTAGAATACTCAATCATATTGGTCATATGAGTGTATAATAAAATTCCTCAGGTTGTTTTAAATTTAATTCCCTTGAAACTTTAAGTGGATCATTCAATGATTCTCATAAGAGTCAATTTTTACCTATTTACCAACATCAACACTAGGTTACTTAAGAAAGCATAACTCTAACACATACGATTATTATTCTATTAAGAATTATTCTAATCTAAATATTAATAGGAGTTCCTTACATTATGTCTATCATGCCTAAGAATTAACCTCAATGTTAAGTTTGATGATAAAGATGTTATTATCTACAACATAATATAATATTAAATGATTATCATGATTTATTACCATTTAATAAGGAATTTTTTTAAATAGTCTACAACTAAAATGATTATCCCGTTTGAATTCATCATATCTAGTAGTAGGCCATGATTCATATTTCATTAAGCAATTAGTCTTCATGGGAATTCATATCACCACTTTGTTATTTTTTTGGACATTATTCTAATCAAATCATATATTATTTATGTATATTTGAGAGACTAACTATTTAACCAAACCATTAAATAGAAAAAATCAACACTATTACTCTGGTTTGATAAACATTAGGGTTTCCTAGATAAGAATAACCCAAATAAAATTACAAGAATAAGACATATAACCATTAGAAACCTTATAACTTTTTTTCCTTATAATGGATAATATAGGGGAACTTGATAATGTAATTAAACTTTTTGTTTTATTTTCAAGGTTGTAAGAAATTACTCTTTGGAAGGAATCTCACACTTAGTATTTTGAATGGGATTTAAAATCACCATTTTTTTCTCATGTAATTCCCTTTATGTATTATTAATTATAATAATTTAGTAAGTTATTATATTCCTTCCACCAAATCAATATGTTTAAACCATAATAATGTGTAACTCTATACACAACCAGAATTTTGTGTTACTCGACAAAAAATGATTTCAAACATAAATACACATATAAAAATGTATCTCATTGATAATGTAGATGAATTTATCATGTAATGTTTTAAAAATATTTGGGATTGGGAATATTTACCTGGGAGGAGACATAGATAGAAAAACTTTTCCTTTATAAAATAAAGAATAATACTCCTAGTAAGTGAGAAGTTTGACCCAAAGTCCCTCCCTCGATCTATCCTCTATAAAAATAAATATTAATAACATTTTATGAAAACACTTTTCAGGTTAACTGGGAACCCTCAAAGAAACTCATACCTTGAATGACCAACTGTAACACAAAAGACCAAATTTCAAACCATAGATGCAAAAATAATTGTAAAAAAATAACAAGTGAACCCAAAAAATTTCAATTTAACATTTCAAAATCAAGGATGAAGACTAAATTTAATATGTATAAAATATATTCAAAAACTAAATTCAATCCAATAACATCAATTACAAATCAAGGTGTTGGTAGATAAAAACTAAATCTTATGGGAGCACACCTAGCATGTAATGAAAGGATTTTAAAATTATAAGAAACTATTTAAAAACATAAACTAAGGCATAAAATTATTCAAAATATTTAAAATATTTATATCTATTAATAATTAACAAGGGAATAACATTTAAATAAAATAAACATTTCATAAATTCAAACATTAGATAAATCATTTATTTAAAATTCCCAAAAACAACTAATTAAGACACTTTATAATTCTATATTATTCATTATTGAAATTTCATAATTTTGAATATAAACACTTTATATTTATATAATTTTAATAAAATTTCATACTATTAATTACATTACATTTTTCATTTAATATATGATATTTAATGAATTATAAACATTTTATAATCAAATTTCTATTATGGAAGAATTTAACATAATCTAAATATCATATAATTATCATTATTTAAACCTTTATCAACCAATCATAAAAACTCTTTTAATGTGATTTAAATAATATCCCAAATAAACCCCTTAATTTAAAAATTTCGAATAAATTTATTATGAACAATTCATAATTCAAATATAAACACATTATACTTTGTCTCTATTTGTTTAATTTATAAAATCATTGTAATTTTACATAATTATTACAAATAAATAGTGATTTAGAAAGAATTCCATATTATTTTTATAAAATGTATTTTTTTTAATATTGAACATTAATATTTTAGGTATACATAATAATATATATTTCATAAACATTTATAAATTAAATAGAAACTTTTTAAAATTAATTAATTTGTCAACTATATATAAATTTATAAAAATATCCAAAATACATTTTTATCATTTTTTATAAAAAATTTATAAATAATAAAATCTAATTCATAATTAAATTTTGTTAAAAATAATTGTTCTAATATAATCATATTTTGTGATTGGGATTGTACTGTATACTCTGATTGAATGGTTTTAGAAAAGTTTTATATCAGTTATACCTTATGCATGAGATTAGAATCATTAAATATAATTAAAAAATGATGTGTTATAAGTCATATTTTATGACAGGAATTATTTTCATTACCAAGAATATTTTTATCATATTTATTGATATGTAGAGATTTTGTATTTGTGATATGATACTCTTTTTGTTTAAACTCTGTGCATGAAATAATAAGGTAATATATCAAGTGGTCATATTCTATGACTTATAAAAATCTATGAATTTTAAAACTTTTCATGGATTATAATATATTTTATTGTATTTCATTATAAAAAACCTACAGAATTATACAACATGTCATTTTTTACAACTGGATTGTGACACCGATTATGATTTCAAATAACTTTATTTCTCACAAGATTTTTCAAATCTAATCACACGTTGGGCTCTAATACCACTGTTGGGATTCATAATGGTTTAATAACACTTATTAGAATATGAAATGTGATAAAGAATCTCAAACCAAAATCATTAGTTTTAAATATATGAAATACGTATAAATTGGAAATGATGAATATTATAAAACTAGAATATAATATACACCAAATCAACCATTTCATAATCCTATATCATCTTTGAATGTGTTTGAGGATGATCACATAATTGGAAATTAACGTACTCTTACATTTTTAGGTATCAAAGGGTTAAACGAAATTTATTATTGCATAAGAGAGACTCTCCAGCCTCTAAAGAATACTAGAACCTCATGTCCCAAAATAGGTAGAAGATAAGTGATTTAGGTGAAGAGGAGTCTCATCTATACATCATAATAAAGAACTCACTTTCCCTGTATTCATATAGAAGTTGGATTTATAAATCTAAAAGTATTATCCATAAGGGATATCATATTTACACATGTATTATAATTCCTGAGTAAATGCATCAAACAACCAGTGTATCTCATGAATAAATGAATCTCCCTCACATTACATATTTTGTAGTGATTCTTTAAATGATATCTTTTGTGGGTACATCAATCGGGTGTTAATTTAACCACACATAAAATAAATTATAGATCCATTAAACATCAGATGATGTGGTAGTAATACTTTATGACTTCATGGAAAATGAAACCCATGAAAAAAAGACTCATCCAATTATTCTTAAACCAATATCATTATATTTAGATATATAAAAATTCTGTATAACGGAAATAATGATTATTGTCAAACTAGTTCATACTTTATACAAAATTAGCCACTACATCATCATATAACATCTTTTAATATGTTTAAGGACAATCATGAAAGTGGTTGTTAAAGGAAACCTACATCTATAGGTATGAATGGTTTAAAATTTTATTTTTTCATAATAGGTACCCTTCTCTCTCCAAAACATATTATTAACTCTTCTCACAAAATAGGTATAAGATAATAGATTAGGGTGACGAGGAGTCTCAGTTATGTATAAATAGAAAGTCCACACTTCTTCTATCATCATAAAGAAGTTGTATTTATAAATATGTAGGGATTGTCCTCAAGGGATATCACAATTACTCCTTAATTATAATTCAAGAGTAAATTCATCAAGTAATCCATGTATATCAGGAATGAATGAATCTACCTTGAATTACATTTTATGTCGTGATTCTTTAAAGGATATCAAATGTTACTATATTAATAGAATATTAATTTAACCTCACATATAATCAATGACAGATACTTATAGCATCATATGATATGGTATTCATACTCTATGACTACATAGAAAAGTAAACCCAAGTAAAATGACACATCCAATTATTCTGAAACCAAGATCATTATTTTTACATATATGAAATATGTGTAAACTATAAATTAAGAACATTTTCAAACCATTGAATACCTTACAAAAAAATAGCCACTACATCATCCTCTAACATATTTGAATATGTTTGAGGATTATCATGTAAATGGAAGTTGAAGGACTCCTACATCTATAGGTATCAAGGATTAGAAAAAAATCAATTTTTTCATAAGAGGGACTCTCCACCCTCCATATCTATTTTACTCAAAATTCACACCTTAAGATTTTCAATTTCTGAACTGTTTCAAACATGTTTTCTCATGGAATCGAAAACACCCATTAGTTTTATATCTGAAGAAACATAGTTTCCAAAGGAAGGCACTCATTTGGTATTTTGACCAACAATGATTAAGAAATCATATTGTTCGAGAGGATGGGAGCTCGGGATCATCACACCCTTTTAGGGGGAATTATTTCCTACTGTGGGGCTCTCTTATATATTTAAGATATGTTTATGAATCTTTCATTTATTACCAAGTATGATTCAGGTTAAACAAAGATTAACAATCAATTATTAACATTTATATATCCTAGAATCGTCTGTACGTATCCAAGGTTCTTCATCAATGGTGATATTTGAATGTATTTGAGGTTATCCATCTATGGTATACTATTATGTACTATATAGACATTATTTTATATTTATTATTACAATCCTAGTTTTCTAGCAACATAGTGGAACACTCTAGAGTTTATTGTCATCCAGGTAGAATAAGGTCACTCTTTAGTTTATCGTCATCATGGTATAATACATTTGTTTTAATTTTGGTATGGATCCCATAGATGGGATTCCCATGTATCCTTGTAAAAGGAATCATAACCCACGTAGTTTGGTGCTGCTTAAAAGGGTACATAATATCTTTTATGTTTATTTGATAAGGACCCAACCATAAAATTTAATGTCATGTGTCCAAGAAATCTATGTAGAAGGTGAGTAGTCAATGTTTGGTGAGGTACTTATGCCAAAAAATCCTATACAAACCTTTAAGTAAGATGTATTCCTAGGTTGAATTAAAACCTACTGGGAATGTGACCTAGGAAGAAAATGGTTCATTTAGGTGTGATGGGTTTGAACTTCATGGAGGTTTCCTACATATCCCATTTGGATGGGAATCAGATCTCATGTAGTTTAGTATGTCTCTAGGGGAGTATATTCCATTGAGAGGATTAATTTGGGACTTATTTCTGAAGAGAATTCCCTTATAGAAAAGGACTATGAGGGATGTTATAACTCATGGTAGTTTGGGGGGCTTAACTCAGGGCTTACTACTTGGTATGATGCCTAAAATAATGGAATTCTAATTGAGTCTTATTCCTTAAGAGGATGCCCATTGATCTCGGGCCATATGTGGTCTTCCTATGTATCCTAATTTGATTGTAACTAGGAACATTGTTTCTCATAGTTCAGTCATTTGGGGCTTACACTGCGAAGGAGGACCATTTGGGGGGGAATGATTTCCCATGTCATGGATGAGATGGCATAGATCTCGGTCCACAGAAATGCATCCTACTTATCCTAGTTATGGTGGGATTTAGATTTCTTGTAATTAATTATGACGCATGGATTGTGTGGGTGGCATGATCACCACTAACCTCTAATCTCACGTGAGTCATGCTCCATACTAGAAACAAGAGAAAGT
Source organism: Viscum album (assembly GCA_963277665.1). Classification (NCBI taxonomy): domain Eukaryota; kingdom Viridiplantae; phylum Streptophyta; class Magnoliopsida; order Santalales; family Viscaceae; genus Viscum; species Viscum album. The sequence continues at coordinate 59,729,772 of OY728123.1, forward strand.
GAAATATTTTACCAACCACACACTTCTTCTTCATTGTTGGTGGAAGAGGGCATGGTGATGGTGTAAGAAGTTAGGTATTTTGCACTTCCAACTCTTAAATTTACATTGGATGTAAGTCCAAGGTATATAAGGAAGTAAGGTGAAGGACCCTAAGGTAGAGGGCAGTAATATTAAAACCTCGTACAAGAAATACATGCGGATTAATATATGATGAATTCCTGAAAATTGGCCACATAGCAAGGAAGGATGATGTCATTCCATGACAAAAAGGAAATGAAAGTGTGATCCTTATCCTCATTTCTAGAAACTGGAGACTCTAGGTCTATGAGATGATAAGGGATAGACATGGTCCTAACCCTTGTATATGGGACCGAGAACTCCACGAAACTGTCCCTAGGGTAGGGGTCCTCATGATCATAGATATACAAATATACATGTTCCCTAAGGATCCTAACTGTCTAATATGGATAGTGTAGGAAAAAAATGACTGTAGAAATATAGATACAGTTGAGAGACACTCTTGCGTGCCTTTTACCATGGTTTTGTAAGTCCGAAGGTCTTGGTGGAGTTTTTAACTTGGTCCCTTTTAGACAAGGAAACTATGGAGAGAGGATCCATTCCATAGGTGGATTTATAAGTGGCTCAAGGGATTACTTGTGTAGGTCATGGGCGTGGGTGCCCAGCATAGGAATTCCACATAAGATTATTTTGTAGGGCCTAGGAGGAACTGAAAGTACATTGAGTAGGGTGAATAAGGCCAGCATGAGTAGGGTATGCCTTAGGAAATAGTCTTCTCGGGTGAAAACATTTGGGGAAGCATTATCCAGGACACCTTGGCTCTCCTCCTATGTCCTTGTGAGGGTCTCGTGCAGGCCCCTAATGAGGGAAAAGGACCTCACATAGGTTGATTCTTCTTAAGGGAGAATGTTCCTCGTGAAGGATTCTTAGGTTTTTAGACCGTGAAGGAATTTGATCTTGTTTTCTGCATTTAATTATCCCTCATATTATTTTTTGGAGAGCTACATGATAAATTTCAGGGGACCTAGGTGATGGTGCAGTGTAATGGGAGCTCTGAGGGTTCTTTTCATTTTTTAGTAATGAAAATAAAGAGAAAAAGGGACCTATTTAGAGAAAAATATGGGAATATAGGTGAAGAAGTTTGTCTTTGTAGGTCCAAAATGCATGTTCTCGATGTAGGTGGCCTGCAAAAGGGTGTATATCCCTTTTAGCTCACGCAGGGTAGCTGCGAGGCCATTGTAGTAGGTAGGTGTCTATGCACATAAGTTGATTTGGCCAAGTCCCTTGGTTCTCTTTAAGGATCTCTAGAAATATACCTTTCCTAAGGCTCTCTTCATAATCTTTTCATCCTCCATTATAAAAAAAAGGTGTCTCAAAAAAATTTCCCCCTAAGTATTGGATCTTAATGAAAAAGGAGGGTCTAGTCTTGAACTAAAAAGAATGGAAAAGGTTATGAGGTGTGAAATGATGAATTTCACATGTTCTTCATGCAGGATTTCCATGAATGTTGTCTGTATATGGTTTTCACTAAAGGCATTTCACACTGGTGTTGAGCACAGGGTGCCGGTATAGGTGTGCGATGAACCCTGAAAGTGTCTATAAATACCCCCATGCCTTTTTTCCCTCATGTTCAAAGTTTCTGATCTTCAATCTCGCCATGAAGATCATTTCTCCTACTAAATTAGTTTCTACTTTCACAAAGGCCTCTCGAAGATTATCTCAAGGTATATCCACCTAGGCGATGGGGATGTGCGGATCCATCTTGGAGGAGCTATCATGATGGCTCTAGAGGCATCCAAAATTACAATCACACTACCTTTATTAGAGACATCGATTTGGATAGAGGTCAGATATACTAAGCAATGGATTTCTTGATTCCCTCAGGGGGGGAGTTGACAAAGGGAACTTATTGGGTGAAGGAAACAACAACTGTTGTTCATGGTATGCCCAATGTGAAATCCTGAGAGAAAGATGAGGAGGAGGCACTAAATCCTTTAAAACATTCTTGGACAAAAGCCACAAAAGCAGGCTACAACTAAAAATGGAAAAAATTCAACCACTAGGATGGTCCAGTCACCATCATCAAGAGGAGTCCCCTCATTCTTCTAAAAGAGAAGGGAGGTCAAAAAAGGTTTTCCCATTTGAGGGTGCCATGTTTTTTCCATCACCAGCCACATCGAAACCAATATATTTGTGAGTATTCAACACGATAGACTGAGGAGTGATTTAAGGGGTAACTCTTCATCCTAGGTATGAATGGTATATTTAAATTAACCTTGTTGGCGTATTTCTCTTTTCTTCTATCATTTTCATACATTTTCACCTATAATAATTAATTATGATATCCAATCGGGGTAGATCCAATCAAATCTTAATTTAAAAACCCATATAATCAATGACTAATCCATATAGGATCATATGATATTCCATTTGTAACCTATGAATTCATGGAAATGGAAACCCATGAAAAATGACACATCTAATTATACCATATGATTGGTGAGGAAATTTAAATTTTTCCTTCCTTAGAATATATTCCCAATAAAAAACAATGATTTCATTGGAAGCCATATGATATGGCTATAACATAAAAATGATATTTATAACCAACTTATATCGCCTACAATTAGTTTCTTCATTTCATACCATATGACTTCTTTATATCATACTCTATGATAGAGACTAAAATAAATCTCATGTGTATAGGATTTAGGGAATATTTCTATCAAATGTGACATAAATTAAAAGTACACAAAATTAATAAGGTTGTAGTTCATATAAAAAATTGAAAGAATTATGAATTAAATCATAAAACCATTGGGTGTCGAATTTTTACATATCATGGTTTGTGTTATAGAAAACATGGAGATTAAAAAGTCACCTCATAGTGGTTTTCATGGAAGTGAATTCATTATAAGATAACTCGTGAAAAATTATAGTTACACATATAGCTATCATGTAATTTTTATAGGCTATTATAAATTATTTAAATCTTATGATTACATCCTAGGATTATTCAAAACATTAAAAAAATTATCATAATTTATGTGTGTATATAACATTTGGTATTATGAAGTTAATCATAATGTAAAATAAATTTAAAAAAGTTTTAAAATGGGAGTATGATTAAAATGAGCATCCATAAAACATATAAATGGGAGGAAAAGGCCATAAAAGAGAATAAAAAATATTTTGTGATAGTGTGTGAAACTCTTTTGAGACATTAAATTTCAATAAAATCTACCTCCTTTAATAGAGTTTCCAACATGTTAAGGAGAGAATTGTAATCTTATATTAGGTTTTATGTTATTTTTACAACATGCTGATTAACCTAAGATGAAGGATTTGGTTAACTAATTAAAAGGATAACCCCTCAAATACATATAAAGAAAAAAAGTTTTTATTTCTTAAAAATAGTAATGGGTGTTATTCCTTTATTTCATTCAATTCAAGTGATCCATGATTGAATCTTATGTTATAAGATTTTTTTAATCTTTCTAACTATTTTTAAATAATCGGTTTATAATTAATCGTTACTCATAAAAAATATTATAAAAAAATAGCATAAAACCATATAATAATACACACTCATAATCTGAATGTATAATATCATTAGTAGATTTGAGATATACTATAATATTTTTAATCATAATTATGATAGTATTTATTTTCATCTTTATTATAACCTCATATAACACATCACACTCCTATTACTAAATAGTATACCCTAGGGAAATACATGAAATAAATGATGAGCTAAAAAACCTAGTAAGGGGATAATGTAATGAACATTAGGGTAAGATATCATAAGAATCATTAATCATGACATATGATCATAAAATACAATGATAATAAATCATAATATAAGAATATGTCAAAAAATGGTATCACTGGAAAATGGAGATCATAGAAATTTGAGAATAAAAATAATATATTATATAATAAAATATTTCATCATAAAAATAAGTTAAGGATCAATAACAATCCATCATAACATTATATACTTGGATAACTTCTTATGAACCATACATAGTGTCTCATGAGATATAATAATTAACTAGTTGATTAAGGGTATATATAATTATTATTATTTTACTTTCACATCATAATACTTTATATATCAATGTTTGAAAAAGAAAATAAATCATATATCAATAATAAAAATGAAAAGTTCATGAAAAAGAAATAGGCTAAAAAATAATATCAAATGGAAAAAACAGAAGAGATATCATAAATGTTACCAATAGAAGAATGGATTAAGGAATATAGGGTGTTTTGAAGTAAATAAATATGAATAGTTAATGAATATTAGAATAAAATTAAAAAAATAAAACAAATATGTTTTGAAATGAACTTATACACACAAAATTTAAGAGATGGGTAAAAATAGAGGAAATAAAACCATATAATTTCATAAAAAAATATAAAAGGAATAATACATTTGATTTATATATAATGACTTTTAGAAATCATAAAATAAAATATTCATTAGATGAGTGGTATATGAAAATTAAGAATAGGAGGAAAAGTTTCCCTAATCACTTTGTATGGTTTGACAAAAAATAAATGATTTGAAAGGGAACTAGAAAGACCTGAATATCTCTTGAAGAAATGAAGAGAAAATAAAATAGAATGAGTTGAAGAAGGATTTATAAATAACATAGAAGGATTATATGATAGATAAACTAAGTAAGGGAGGGAGAGTGAATAAAGGATTTAAAAGGAAGGAAATTGTGATAGTCTTTTTTCCACAATCATCAGCTCTATTTGAAAACATCTTTATCCTCTTAAAAACCAAATTAAAATAATTATTACATATCAGAAAACCTAATTATTGTTTAATTCAATTATTATATTAAATTTATTAATATATATTATTCATTTATTGGAGTTACTTTGTTCATTACGATGGTTCGAGGTTGTTTGGACCACAATTCCAAAACTACTTCAGTATAATGATAATGATAAATTGTCTTTTCTAATGGGTCTATAATCTCAAGAAGTATCCCAAAATTTCATTTATTTTATTCCATTTTCATTAAATTTCCATAGTCTATAGGATGCACTAAAATAGGTACAAACATGAAATTTTTCATGGTAAGCTCAATTTAGGTGACAAAACATACCATGATAGATTATTTTTTCAGTATCATTAATATCATGTCTAATTTATGGTTACATAATATTTAAAATGAGTTAAATTGAATATTCATTTTTTCATTATACCTTTATTCAATTTCATAACCTACCATGAATTTTATAAATTAATGTGAAAATTATCATCTATGTTGGAGGTATATACCTACCATGGTATGAATGATGTTTTTTAAGAAAAAATTAAAAATTGTTAACTAATCAGTATTTTATTTAAAAGTTAAACTAAATAAAAATTTTGATATTGAAATTTTATAAGGGATAAGATCATAATAAAAATAAAATATTTGAGATTAGATGTTGTTACCTTCTCTTTAATACATCGCCTTTGGTATGCGACTTAAGCATTCATAGAATGATCTTTTGGTTAGGTTAGATCTTACATAACATTGATATAAGGGTTTAAATATATTTTTAGTAGATATTAGGAAAATGAATAATTTTTTAATTCAACAAATATATGGTAGTATTTACTGGGAAAGGGGAGGGGTGTTTTTGAATAAATTATTATTTTTTCTCAAGACTTTGAAAAGTATTAACTCTTCTGTCTCATAATGGTATTTGAATAAAAAAAAATATATTATTATAACATATATGATATTCGAAAAATAAAGGGTATAATTTTATTAAATTATTCAAAATTAATAATCAAAAATTATTTCATAAAATAAAATATAATTTGGGATATGTAAATTTCATTATAGGTTTATAAATTAAATTTATATTTTTAAAATACATTATTTTTTCAATAAATAAATTTATATTTTTAAAAATAATTTGAAAAAATATTAAGAATTTTTATATTATAATAACTTCAAACATACCACACACACAAAATGATATTTTTACTATTCACCCCAAAATTTAGCTTTTCAAGAAAAATAAAAAATTACTCTTAAACAATTTTGATGATTTGATTTCAAAAAACAGATCCATTCTCAAAAATATATTTCCAAATTATATAATCCTAATATTTAAATTTAACATAAAAATTATGTTTTTTACTAATTTTTGGTAAAATATACATTTTTTTAAAAGTTCTCATATACTTTTGTAGAGTTTCTCGATTTGACCATGAAATTTGAATTTTTTTATCTTCTTTTATTGATGGTAAATATTTTATAACTATAATTTTACTATTCTAGTCGTCAGGTTACTATTATAACAGCCATGTTACAATTTTAATGATCACATTTTCAATAGCTAATTTACCCACATCTTGTGGTCATAATTCTATTTTACGTCTTATATATACTATTTAATGCCTTCTTAATTAATTCAATTATTTTTTTATTAATTTTATTCCCTTTATAATTTTTTTATTCTTAATGATTTTATTATTATTATAACATTGTTCAAAACTATGGTATTTCTAATAGATCATGACCTACCAGATTTTCAACAATCATTTATACTATTTACATGTATTTATTATCTCTTTAGACATGTTTTAATATTATGGATTCTATTAATCCTTTGATTGATTTTTTTGGAAAAGTTGTCTTTTTTGCATAGTATGTATGATATATTTATAGTGTACTCATATTCTATAGTTTATTAAGAAATCAATTTAACCATGAAACATATATATTAAATGAAGATATTTTCATATTAAAAGATATGACACATTGTTCTGCAGTTTAGAAATTTTATCCTCAAAAAATTAATTAAATCTCTAAGATGAAAATAAATTAGATATATTTTGTTTCATTACATATTCAGGTTCCCATGTTTCTTCCTTGTCCTTATGATTTCTCCATAAAACATTGGTATGGTGATTTGTTTTGTTTCATAGAATTTTATCTATATAATCTAATATCATCATTGACTAATCCTTATAAGAGAGATCTTGCTCCAACAAAACCACCTCTTTATTCATTTCATGAGAGGTGTCTATTATATATTTATTCAAGATTGATACATGATAACACATTATTTACTTTAGATAGGTTTGTAAACATTTCAAGTTGATGGGTTGCAACTCCAATGTGATCAAGAATATGTTAGGGGGAAATGTACATAGGGATTAGATTTCCCATATTTGCAATCTTCACAACTCTCTTCCTTGAATACATTTAAAGGAATATTTTATCCCCAATATCATACAACAGGTATAATTTATTATTTTTAGTATAGATATTATATTAAATTTGTGATACTCTGATGGGTTAATGAATGGAATGAACTTTCTTAGTTATTTAATACACTAATTCTGGACCCAATAGCTTTCATTATACAGATTAAAACAATCATGTTGGATTTATACATTTCTTCCCACAATGATCTTTATAGGTGGACATATTTATAATTATATTGAAAAATAAATTTTTTAAAAAACATGATTAATGGAAGGATTAGATTCCATCCTTTGTTGAAGTCCATTGAGTAGGAACTGAGAATATATTCTAGAGTTTAAATGATTATTTCATGTTGAACATTTTTCTTGGGTGATATTTTGTAATAAATTTAACCTCTTTGTCTGATTAATTTTGAATACTCCTTCAAAATATTGAGGTGAACCAAGGATATGGTCAGATAAAATTGATAGTGATGCTCTATGTATCCTTATCTCTTATCTGATATATAAATTTTAAATTTGATCAAGTAATAATTCCACTGAAATATAGATTAAGTGCACAATCTTTATAAGATGATCTACTATAGCTCATATATAATTTATTCATTTAAGTGTACTTAAAAGTATGATGTAGAAATCTATATATATTTGCATCCATTTTTATATTATTAGGTAATGTTTCATAATCAGTTAATATTTTTATCATTTTTTTAAAATTTATAGAATTATAAGAAAATTTATGTATATTCAACAAATATTTTCATCATATTAACCCATAAACTGTTCTCTTAGGGGCCTTTAAATATATTTGTGCTTCTTGGGTGGATAGAAAAAGATAAACTATATACATAATATCATATCAACTTTATTATTTCTAGAATTGATGGTATACATAACCTTGTCCCAAATCATACAAATCAATATTTATTAGTATACAACTATTATATTTTTCTCTTATTTATTACATATACCTTCTTTTAAATATTTGAGTCATCCTTTTGTGCCACCATAATCTTCTCTAGGATTGATGATTGAAAAATAATTTTTCAAAGTTAGGTTATCATTCATTCCTTTATGATTCTCATTTATATCCTTTACATATCAAATAATATTAAATACTTTTCAATCCCCATCCTAGATAAGGTTACATGGTATATAACCATATCCATTACCACATGTTGATCAATTTATATGTGAATATATAATTTAGGCTATTATTATCGATATATATATATATCACACTTATCACATAGATATAATGCCTCTAAATCATTTATTCAGATATTATTATAGCCTAATCCACATCATGTCTTGAGTGATTTTTCACATGGATCATTAACTATCTTGGGGAATAGGATGTCACCTTATCATTTTACATGACTTCATTACCTAATAGTTTCTTTTAATCATTATTTTAAACATATATCCATCCCCACTTGAGTGTGGAGTCAGTAGATGTGGTGTGGAGAACCTCTTCTTTAGATCCTTGATGCTCTATCCACATTATTATATCAATAAAAAAATTAATAATTTTATGTTATGATGGTTTGTGGGTTTTATAATCACGATAAATTCTTTAAATATTATTGATTTTACCAATTAAATCTATGTGAATTTTGGATATCTATAATAGATGTTGTATTAATCTATTCTTCAACTACCCTTTCCTTTAAACGATCCAAATATTTCCCTTTTCTTATGATTATATACCCCATGAATGAAGCTTTATCCAACTACAAATAAACTTTTTGTACTTTTCATATAAATTCTCCATTCAATATGGCATTCATACAATACTAAAAATTAACTCATATTTTTCCTTTCATTTGTTATATATAAAAATATCATCCACAAAGACAACCACAAATTTATTAAGGTGATCTATAAAACTTTTATTCATGGAATATATAAAGACTACTGGAGTGTATGAGTTCTCATAAAATCACTATGAAATCACAATGTCCATATCATGTATGAAAAATAGTCCTTGAAATATCTTCCTTTTTTTCACAACCAATTGTGATATCCTAATTGAAGATACACCTTTAAAAATCAGTGATCCCCAATGGGTTGAAAAAATAACTCATTAATATATTGAATACGATACAAGTTATTTATTATGATATTATAAATCTCATGAAAATCAATGTTTATATGCATTAACCCATACTTCTTCTATAAAAAGTTGATGGGTTTACCCCAAATGGAACCTTATAGTATGTAAAATCCTTTTACATATTCTATTATAGTTTCTTCATAAATATTTTTAGATCAATGGGTGTTATTATTTAGATAATCATTGATATGGGTAGATATATATGAGAACCTTCTATGAAGAACTCAACCTATCAACCAAGATAAAGACAAATATACTCGTTTGTGAATACATCAGCAAATTCTCTCCCAATTAGAATTTCCTCAAGGATGATCCTTTCCGTTGTCTCATCCATTTAATCTAAAAATGTGATGTGTCTTATTTTGAAGGATTTTCTTTCACATATTTTATATTAAATATCAATATTTTTATTATGAAATATTCTTTAATTGATAATATTTTTAATATTGATAATTTTTCTGGAATTTTGAATTCGTTAAATATTCTTATGAAAATGATGATTTTTTAGAAAAATTGATAAAATGTTATTTTCTTTAAATTTTGAATTCATTAATAATAATAACATAGTATTTTTTTTATTTTTAAGAGAAATATAATTTTAAATTTATTGGTGAAATGGTTTGTATTTTGGAAGTAGTTTGTTTAATGTTCCATGTTCTTATTTTAAATATATTTCCCAGAAATGAATTTTCAATTATACTTTTGAAAAAACAGAATCGATGGTTTAATACACTAAATAGTTCACATTTTATTTTTTAATTCTTTTTACTTTTTCAAAAAAAATATTGTGTTATTCTTTTGGTTATAAAAAAATTTCATAAGACTTATAATGTAATCATGTATTGAATCACAGATAAATACATAAGTATTATGGGAATAAGGGGTTTGAAAGTGTGTTAATTACTTATTTTCATAAGAATTCATTATAGTTTAAATTAGTCTTTGAACCATAAAATTATAATAACATATATTTTTGTAATATCTTATGAATTTTGATCCATAAGATAGAAACAATCATAGGGATTTACCAGTTCCTTAAGACTTACTCCCCCACATGGCTCCATTAGAAACTTTAAAACCTAGTCTACCCAACCACAGATGAAAAAGAATTATGTTGATGTAATAATGAGGCTACTTGAGCCCAATATGAGTTGAAACTAATCAGGAAGAAGAAGATAATTGAGTCCAAATTTCATCCAAATACAGAGAGGAGATCGAGTGAAGAACTTGCGATCCAAGTAAAAGAAAACCATGAGACGAAGAAAAATGATTATAAGATGTGAATAAAGCTAAAAAAAATATCTTTTACTACTAAGGTATTATTTATTCTATGATTGGATATTGTCTTATGCATATAAGTTCTGTATTAAACATGAATGTCATTCTACCTAAACTGATGAAGTCTAAATGTGAGGAACTGAGTAAAAATACAGTTATTATTTTCATTCTTGTTTGTAGTTCCATTGTTAAAAAAAATGTGATGGGTCCAAGATCATCCCCAATGATATATTTTTAAGGGTAAAATATTGTTTACTTTAGTGTGTTTGAATAAATTACTGAATGAAATCAATTTGCAATACCATATGAATCAAGGATTTTGTGATGGATCGAGTGCATGGAGAAGAACAAGTGTATCATTGACCAAAGATATAGATCTAAATAATATAGAAATCAAGAATTAATGGATCCTTACATTTCCCATGTTCTATAATACTATGGAATGGAGATCAAGTTCACTTGATTCAAAATTGCATTGAAGGAGGTGATGTCACTATTGACTGAGGAATATGTTCAAGATAGAGCCTCATCGATTTTATGGAGGGGATAAGATGGTAAAATCTAACGTTTCTAAGTGGGAATAAAAAATATTGATTATTTATTAAATTATTTTTTAGGATAAAATGTTGAAAATGAATGGGCCTCAAAATTCTTTTAATTTTAGGCTGCATGAGTTGAATGGAATGCACACAAGGTGCTCAATGAGTTTCCTCAAAGAAAGTGGGTTGATTGGGTTATTCATGTTGAATATATTACTAGTGAGGAGTGAACATGATTTAAAATGGGAGTGTACTAGTTATTTAAACATTTAAACAGTTTCCATGTTTTTTAAATTTAATTGGAGTCAGTGTTGGAGTGGTTTTAGTGAAATTATGTTCCATGAAAACTAGTAGGGTGTTAATATTCTTGAAGATATGGATGTACATTTAAGCATTAATAGGTTACAATGATGAAATTATTTTCATGATGCTATTATGGAATGGTATTTTAATGTTAGTAGTAGGAATTACCACCAAGACTATATTATATATGATTGTTATGATGGTGTAAAATATATTTAAAAGGGAGGAGTAGTAGAAAATATTATAATCTGTTAACATTATTGAATAAAAGATATCATAGGGATGAACAATTTTTTGAGGTATGATCAAGGGATTCATAGGGAAAAAATATGAAGATCTTTTTGGGTAATAGAGATTCTTTATTGATAGAAAAGAACCTATTCCTTCCATTTATATTTATTCTATTGTATATCCATTATATTTTGTTTTTAATATCATATTTTTCATTCTAGACATATACTACAACTAATTATTTTAGTGGAATTAAATTATTAAATTATGTTTCAAATTTTATACTCAATTTATTTTCTGATTATTATAGTTCATTCTTCTAGAACATTTCCTTTTAAATTCATTTCTTATTTTTGGTTGTTGAATTGATAGATGAAAACCAAATTCAAGATAGTTTGAATCAATTTTTTCCCTATAATAAATTGATAGGTGGAGAATTTGGTAGAAGATATAATGAATACTAAAGATCAAATGAATGTTTTCATTCTTTAATGACTCTCCCAATTTGAAAACCATTATCTAGAAAATAATTTTGTAACACACCAGGTAAATAAAGAATATGACATTTTTATATTTATACATGTTTGTGAATAAAATATTAATATTACTTTAAAGGGGATTCTATGCTCGATGGCGTACCCAATACGCAACAACGAGTTTCTTGGGAATCTTACGTTGCACTCTAATAATCAAATAATATTATTTTAAATGATAGTTAATGCCTAGTCGTTGTACTGGCGGGAATGAACAGAACTAACTAAAAATGATTATATATGTTTGTCAAATATTTTTACTCTTTACAATAAATGATAGAGGATTAAAAATGCGAATGAATCCAATTTTAAGCATAGACAGTCTAATATTCTTTAAAAGGTCGATTAACCGCCTTTTGATGGCAAACCTCTTTTAAATACACTTTTTGAAAATTTTATGTGTTATATTTGACAAAATAAAATTCTTCTTTATAATCAGGACATCAAAATTTAATTTGTGTAAATTTTTGGTATTTTTCCGAAAAAGTTCAATTTTTAATGAATAGTGAAAAATGTTATATTTTAATTCAAAACCTCTTTTTAATCTAATTTATTTATATGATTAGATTATCTTTTTAATTGGTTTTAAAGTGTAAATAGAATATTTTTTTACCATTTAATCCAATGGTGGTCATTGTAATTAATATCACTTTAATATTGGACATAAATGAGTGTCAATCTTTTGAAAGATATTATTTCATAAAAACACGCTATTTGTTTTAACAGCGGGATTTAATTATATAATTAATTAATGAAACTTTTATGTTATGAATTTGGTAAAATAGACATCATTTTTGAATTCGGAATATCAAATACAGCTTAGGGTCGATTTTTGGTACCCCATGGAGCCACTTGGGTTTGATAATGACATTTATGCCTTTTATTTAAAGTTAAAATAAAAATGTCACAAACAAGATTTGTTTTACTAAAACAATTTTTACATGTGGTTATACAAGTCAGAATTTTGAATATAAATAGTAATTGGAAAGATAAAACTATTTCCTACATCATAGAATTTTTTTTATAATTTTTAGACAATAAATAATTAAATTATTTATGACATCATGATGATGCAGCGATGACCACATTATTTAACGATTTAAATAAAATGAAAAGATAATGAAAAATATAGGACCTAAACATGTCAAAAACCTATTGTATGGGTGGATTTAGAACCCTTATCACCTTATCCTTGAAACACATCAATGTTGGACCATTAAAATCCGAAAACCATTTGAAAATAAAGTAACATTTTATACTTTACCAAGAGTTCCCCTCCTCTCCTCTTATAAAAGGCCCCCACCTCTACCACCTTACCCACACCTCTCAAACCTTTGGTTCGGCCATGCTCTGATACTTTTGTCTCTCCACATCCCTCTCCTCATCCTAGAAGCCTTAACTTAGGTAGGAAGCTCTTCAAGAAACCCTTTTGGTTCAAACCAAAGGGAGTTACCCTATTTTAAGGTAACGTCTTCACTTGTGCTCTTTTGTTTTATTTTGCTTCTCCAACCCCCTAAACTCTTTTTATTCATTTATTTTGTAACAAATACAATATCTTAAATAAACTATTATGTTGTTATAATAAGGATTCGAGATACACTTACACACACCTTCATCTAATGGTTAAAGAACATACTGTTTCTGTGGATGGAGAATTTCTGCCTCACGAAACGATGATTGTTCAACACTCATATAACACCTTCAAAGGTGGCCATTAAGATGATACTATGTTTATATATGATATATAATATTTTTATGTTTTACTTAAGCTTATTTATTTTTCATTTGTGGCATACCTTTATGGCTTCCATTATGGGTATACGCGATATCTTCATTTTAGGAAGTGCGGACTACCGCCCCCTCAAAGTGATTTGATTCGTTAACGCCATATGTGGGATGTATAAAGGATGAATTTAAAGTTATTATATATGATGTTATACTGGAATTATAATATACCTTTATATCATTATTGTTTTCTTTCCATTAAAGTATGAGATAGAAATGAAAGTAGCGTTCATGCGTACATACGGCTTACCGTCTCCATGAACGGTGCATTTCATTTCATATCCTCAAATGTAATGTACTATTATAATTACATATAATGGATATATATGATTTATGATACATATAAAGGATGAATATAATTATGGAATTAAAAATATACACATCTCTCATTTAGTTTTAATTCCATTAATATGGCATAGAAATGAAAGTAGCATCCATGCGTACGTACGTCTTACTGTCTCCATGAACGGTGCATTTAATTTCTTACCTCTAAATGATTATTTAATATTATAAATACATGTATATTCTGGATATATATGATATATATGATATCCAAATCAGTAATGTCATTCTGGATATAAAGAACCTTTGACCACACGAAAAACATGTAATTGTAAGAAGTTCACTTTTGACTTAAGAACCAAATATCGACAAAACAAACATTATTAACATAAATGATTACATAATGTTCATAACATGTCAATAATTGAGATAAAAGGAATAATGAACTTGAAAAAGGTTCTTAATAAAGTAGAAATTAACTCAAGTTTATTATTCAGGACGTTAAAGAACGATCGAGTCAAGTCGGACCCGGGGTAAGGGATCATACTCCTCTCTTTCTTTTTAAGTACGTTCTTTTATATCATTCCTTTTAAAGATCATATTTCTTGTTATTGGGATGTTATTTTATATTACTCTTACTATAATTTTTATTTTCATATGATGAGAGACCCTATTCTCTCTCATCAATCCATTTTGGAAGTTTTGAGTGGTGCCGTTAAGCTGCCTAATTTTTGTAAGAGATCTAACCTCTCTCTTTCTTTTTAAGTACTGTCATTTATGTCACTTCTTTTAAGCTCCAATTTGTTATGTTGGGGGATGTTATTTTATATTACTCTTTCTATAAACTTTATGTTAATATGATGAGATACCCTATTTGATCTCATCAATCCATTTTTGTAAGTTTTATGTGGCGTCGTTAGGCTGCCGAGTTTTCGTAAGGGATTTTTCATCTCACTTTTATTCCCGTGAGATTTATGCTACATTTGCCACAATTTCCTTTGAGTAGTGTATGTACTGCCCATTATTTTACTCATTGTGTAATATAATTTCATTTATGAGTATTTACATCAATGTTGTATTGTCCTTCTTTCACGGGATGTATGTTTCGAAAGATACCCATGTCGGTAAGGGAACCTTTCACCCTCCTCTTTTTAAAAGACTTATTTTGTTATATCTTTTAATTCACATACTATTATGTTGGGATATGTTCTTCTATATCCTTATTGATTTAAATTTTATTTCCATGTGATGAGATACCCTTTTTATCTCTCATCAACTCATTTTCTGAATTTTGTAGTGACGCCATTAGGCTGTCAAATTTTTGCAAGGGAACTTCTTAACCCAAATTTGATTATTTGGGATAAATTTATACTCCTTGAATATGTAGTTCTATGAATATGTGTGAAAAAACTTTGATTGTTTTACACTTAATATCCAGTTATATTTGGTGTATTAGTTTTTCACACATAATTATGTAATTCATTTATCCTTAAACCAAGGATACCGT
Source organism: Viscum album (assembly GCA_963277665.1). Lineage (NCBI taxonomy): Eukaryota > Viridiplantae > Streptophyta > Magnoliopsida > Santalales > Viscaceae > Viscum > Viscum album. Next base: position 59,745,595 of record OY728123.1, read on the forward strand.
CTTTGTAAGGGACTTCATCTCAATCTCCTTTCAGTGAGGCATATTTCGTTTTATACACAACTTTCTTTTATATGGAGTATAAACCACTTTGACTTTTACCTTTATACAAAAGGAATCTTTTTCTATGAATCATTTTACTAAACGAAAAAAACGAATGATTCTTTTAACGTACGCGGTGACAACGACCTTTTCCGCCACCCCGAGTATTATTTGATCTTTGGCTTCCTCAACAAGCCATAATGTTTTTAAAATAAAATAAATACCATATACTATTTTATGTATTTTGGTATTGAAAATGGTTTTGATAAAGCATTCTATTTTGTCAATATATTTAATTGATATATTGTGATTGAAATGTGGAAATGTTATCATTCCTTTATATTGGTTTTATGTGTTATAATATTATAATGGTACTTGGACATTTTAAGGGTGGTTACGTGATAAACCATATGATGGGTGGTTCCGTGAATACCAGAACGGGTGGTTACGTTATAACCTCCAATGCATTGGGTATGGAAGTCGGCCGTATGGCTATTCTATTAAGTGATATGTGTGGAATTTGACCTTATGGTTATTCCACTTAAGTATGTTTATGTCCCAAGTTACTTTTATATGTTATGTGATCATTATATGGGTTTTATGGTAATATTTTGGTCACAGAAGGGTAAATAATGAAATTTTATTCAGTGAAGAGTTTTTACTACTTCGAAAAGGTGAAAATTATTACTTTGATAAAGTATACATGGTCTACTTGTTGTTTTGAAAAACTAACAGTTTTCATTCTTTGTGTATCCCTTACTGAGCTTTTTATGCTCATCCCAAGTTCTTGAAATGTTTTTCACAGGACTTAACGTGGAATAGGGTCAAGGATGGGATCAAGGGAAAGTCATGCAACCTAAAACATGGAACTGGACATGTTTCTTTTTAAGAGTTTTTATTTTATGGAAACTTAGTAAAAGTTTCTACTTTGTAATCTTTTGAGATGTAATAGTTATGTCCTAATTCTCTAAAACTCTAAACCTGAAAAGATCCTCAATGTAAATTATTCATTTAATTCAATATTAAGTAAGGTTTAAGGCCGGGGCCTTATAGTTGGTATCAAAGGTCAGTTTAGATAACTTTAGAGGTTAGGGTATTCTTTAAGCATAAGTGACTTGACCATAAAGGTTAGGATTTCATAAACAGTCCTAGTTTTAGATAAAGTGAATGAGTAAGTATATCTTAGTGTTTATCTTCCTCTTTAGTACATGATGGTTTTGTTGATATACTCACACTGACCTTTTTGGTTTTAGTAAATGGCTGGATCTAGCAGGCACCAATGTAATGGTGGATGTGAAGGAAACTGTGACAATTTTCTGAGCGAGCAACTGAATGATATGGGAGCTGCAATGAGAACTCTTGTGTTTATCCTCAACCAACTATCTGGAGTCATGATTGACCACCTAAACCTTGGTGATTTCTATAAGGCATCATATATGCGAGAAACAAATACCTACGGAACTACATGTAATAATCATAAAGGTAAGTGTGTTCAAAAACCTATGTGTCATAGATGTGGAAAGAAACACCTAGGAAAATGTTTCAAAGGGATAGAAATATGCTATAGATGTGGAAATGAAGGTCATAAAGCAAGAACCTGCCATGGAAAAACGAAGCCTCCAGTTGACTCGAGGAAAGGGAAAGAAGTTCTTTCTGAGGGATCAATTGAATGTTTTAAATGTGGGGTGCATGGTCATTATGCAAACACATGTCCTATGAAGAAGTTTGGTGAATGGGATCACCAAGATCATACAAAGACTCATTTACCAATACTTAATGCCATTCCGATTGAGGATGAAGAAACTGACAATGACCAATCAAAGGTATGGATTATTTCATAACTTTTGTTTTATATTTTGGAATATTAGGATATGATTCATGATTTTGTTTGTAGGAAAAAATTATTTCAGAATAAGTTGGAAAGGAATGGTTAATGGATCATGAAGAATGTTGAATGAGTATGAAGTCAACATATAAGGGCTTCAAGAGTTATGGTGAAATTCTTAAGAGTATTAAGTGTCTTTTGATGATGGGGTACATTAGAAGACTTTTTATATTATGTGTAACACTGATGTTTGATATATGAAAATTTTATTCAAAGAATATTAATCTGTTCTTTTGTGGACATAGTTATAAAGATCCATTTGGGTTTATATGATCCTTACATTCGAGGTAATTATGGGTTACTATATATAATGATGGAAAGTGAAAGTCATGAGATAAAATTGAGGTTAAATTACATTATGGTTATTTTTAATGATTTTATCTCGTTACTGGGGAATGTTTTAAGAATTATGTAGTTTTGGAAAAAGGACAACACGCAGATCGTGTGACAAACCATCGTGTCAGACAAGGCTACGGGAATCGAACCCACAACCATAGTGCAATGGGTATTTATCGCCGACCACTGGACTTCATGAAGTCCCTGGTTAGTTTGACTAATTCTTTTTAGATAAATGATTTTATGAATTAAGAGTATGTTGATTTTGGGATATCTATAGAAATTTATTAACCTATCATGGAGGATATGTGATTAGGTTAATTACTTTTCAATACGAGACATTAGGAGCAACTGCTGTTGTTTGGAGATAAATGTTACGATTTAACTTGGAAGACTATGTGACTAAATCATTCAAATATTTGGGTTTCAATCTTAGTTTGGTTTACTTTGAGGAATTTTATGGACAAATTGCTTATCGAATGGTCCTCGTTGAACTTTGGTTTTTGTTGGACAAATTTTGGAGATTAATAATAGATTTTCTGTTTATAAAGGGTTATCCTTTTCTGGATTATCTGATCTTGTACTAACCTTTTTGGCTTTGGTTTTGGTTAGAGTCTAAATACATGGGAAGTGCATAGTTCTCTTTTGTGGATTAGGTGATTCTCTAGAAATTGATTATAGTACTCTTAATGAAAACAAGTCTTCCTAAATACTCGTCTTTTGGAGAAAATATGAGTTTGATTAAAGAATCTAGTAAAAGTTGAAAGTCTACATGACAAGTAAGTATGTTTCATTATGATTTAGTTAAGCTCAAAAATAAATTCCTCCATGAAAAGTAACTTAAAAAAAATTGTCTGTTAACTTTTCCTACTGGGGAATCGAATACCATTTAACCCATCACAAGTTTGTGATTTTCTTATGGTTAACTTTCTCCTAGACATGTTTACTATCACTCTCCATCAGAACATGACCCTTTGTTTTTTCCTCCATGTCTATATTTTCATACTTGGAATCCTAGTATGGGTTAACTCAGGTGACCTCTGTACTTATCTTTCTTTATTTTAAAGTGATTTTTTTACCGACTCTTATTCCGATGTGGGACTTTCAAGGATGTTTCCAAGCTCAATTTTAAAATTGTGAGGACGCAATTCTCAAAAGGGGGGAAGGATATAACACCCCAGGTAAATAAAGAATATGAAATTTTTATATTTATCCATATTTGCGAATAAAATATTAATATTACATTAAAGGGGATGCTATGCTCGATGGCGTACCCAATACGCAACAACGAGTTTCTTGGAAATCTTACGTTGCACTCTAATAATAAAATAATATTATATTAAATGATAGTTAATGCCTAGCCATTGTAATAGTGGGAATGAACATACCTAACTACAAAATGATTATATATGTTTGTCAAATATTTTTACTCATTACAATAAATGATAGAGGATTAAAAATGCAAATGAATCCAATTTTAAGCGTAGACAGTCTAATATTCTTTAAAAGGTCGATTAACCGCCTTTTGATGGCAAACCTCTTTTAAATACACTTTTTGACAATTTCATGTGTGATATTTGACAAAATAAAATTCTTCTTTATAATCGGGACATCAAAATTTACTTTATGTAAATTTTTGGTATTTTTCCGAAAAAGTTCAATTTTTAATGAATAGTGAAAAAATGTTGTATTTTAATTCAAAACCTCTTTTTAATCTAATTTATTTATATGATTAGATTATCTTTTTAATTTGTTTTAAAGTGTAAATAGAATATATTTTTACCATTTAATCCAATGGTTGTAATTTTAATTAATATCACTTTATGATTGGACATAAACGAGTGTCAATCTTTTGGAAGATATTGTTTCATAAAAACACGCTATTTGTTTTAATAGCGGGATTTAATTATAAAATTAATTAATGCAACTTCTATGTTATTAATTTGGTAAAATAGACATCATTTTTGAATTTGGAATATCAAATATAGCTTAGGGTCGATTTTTGGTACCCCATGGAGCCACTTGGGTTTGATAATGACATTTATGCCTTTTATTTAAAGTTAAAATAAAAATGTCACAAACATGATTTGTTTTACTAAAAAAAATATTACATGTGGTTATAAAAGTCATAATTTTGACTATAAATATTCATTGGAAATCTAAAAATATTTCCTACATCATAGTATTTTTTTAAAATTTTTAGACATTAAATAAATTAAATTATTTATGACATCATTATGATGCAGCGATGACCTCATTATTTAACGATTTAAATAAAATGGAAAAATAATGACAAATATAGGACCTAAACATGTCAAAAACCTATTATATGGGTTGATTTATAACCCTTATCACCTTATCCTAGAAACACATCAATGTGGGACCATTAAAGTCGGAAAACCATTTGAAAATAAGGTAACATTTTATACATTACCAAGAGTGTCCCTCCTCTCCTCTTATAAAAGGCCCCCACCTCTACCACCTTACCCACACATCTCAAACCTTTTGTTCGGCCAAGATCTGATCATTTTGTCTCTCCACATCCCGGTCCTCATCCTAGAAGCCTTAACTCAGGCAGGAAGCTCTTCAAGAAACCCGTTTGGTTCAAACCAAAGGGAGTTACCCTATTTTAAGGTAACGTCTTCACTTGTGCTCTTTTGTTTTATTTTCCTTCTCCAACCCCCTAAAATCTTTTTATTCATCTCTCTTGTAAAAACTCCAGTATCTTAAATATACTAGGATGTTGTTATAATAACGATTCGAGCTACACTTACACACACCATCATCTAATGGTTAAAGAACGTACTGTTTCTGTGGATGGCGAATTTCTGCCTCACGAAACGATGATTGTTCAAAACTCATATAACACCTTCAAAAAGTGGCCATTAAGATGTAAATATGTTTATATATGATATATAATATTTTTATGTTTTACTTAAGCTTATTTATTTTTCATTTGTGGCAGACCTTTATGGTGTCCATTATGGGTATACGCGATATCTTCATTTTAGGAAGTGCGGACTACCGCCCCCTCAAAGTGATTTGATTGGTTAATGCCATATGTGGGACGTATAAAGGATGGATTTAAAGTTATTATATATGATTTTATACTGGAATTATAATATACCTTTATATCATTATTTTTTTTCTTTCCATTAAATTATGAGATAGAAATGAAAGTAGTGTTCATGCGTACGTACGACTTACCGTCTCCATGAACGGTGCATTTCATTTCTTATCCTCAAATGTAATGAACTATTATAAGTACATATAATGGATATATATTATTTATGATACATCTAAAGAATGAATATAATTCTGGAATTAAAAATATACACATCTCTCATTTAGTTTTAATTCCATTAATATGACATAGAAATGAAAGTAGCGTCTATGCGTACGTACGGCTTACCATCTCCATGAACGGTGCATTTCATTTATTACCTCTAAATGATTATGTAATATTATAAATACATGTATATGTTGGATATATATGATATATATGATATCCAAATCAGGAATTTCATTTTTGATATAAAGAACCTTTGACCACACGAACAACATGTAATTGTAAGAAGTCCACTTTTGACTTAAGGACCAAATATCGACAAAACAAACATTATTAACTTAAATGATTACATAATGTTCATAACATGTCAATAATTGATATATAAGTAATAATGAACTTGAAAAAGGTTCTTAATAAAGTATAAATTAACTCAAGTTTATTATTCAGGACGTTAAAGAACGATCGAGTCAAGTCGGACCCGAGGTAAGGGATCTTACTCCTCTCTTTCTTTTTAAGTACGCTATTTTATGTCATTCCTTTTAAAGATCATATTTCTTGTTATTGGTATGTTATTTTATATTAATATTACTGTAATTTTTATGTTCATATGATGAAATACCCTATTCTCTCTCATCAATCCCTTTTGGAAGTTTTGAGTGGCGCCGTTAGGCTGCTGAATTTTCGTAAGAGATCTAGCCTCTCTCTTTCTTTTTAAGTACTCTCCTTTATGTCACTTCTTTTAAGATCCTCTTTGTTATGTTGGGGGATGTTATTTTATATTCCTCTTTCTATAAACATTATTTTAATATGATGAGATACCCTATTTGATCTCACCAATCCATTTTTGTAAGTTTTATGTGGCGCCGTTAGGCTGCTGAGTTTTTATAAGGGATTTTTCATCTCACTTTTATTCCCGTGAGATTTATGCTACATTTTCCACAATTTAAATTGAGTGGTGTTTGTACTTCACATTATTTTACTCATCGTGTAATATACTTTCATTTATGAGTATTTACATCAATGTTTTATTGTCCTTCTTTCACGAGGTGTATGTTTCGAAAGATACCCATGTCGGTAAGGGAACCTTTCACCCTCCTATTTTTAAAAGACTTCTTTTGTTATGTCTTTTAATTCACATACTATTATGTTGGGATATGTTCTTCTATATCCTTATTGATTTAAATTTTATTTCCATGTGATGAGATACCCTTTTTATCTCTCATCAACTCATTTTCTGAATTTTGTAGTGACGCCATTAGGCTGTCAAATTTTTGCAAGGGAACTTATTAACCCAAATTTGATTCTTTGGGATAAACTTATACTCCTTGAATATGTCGTTCTATGAATATGTGTGAATAACCTCCTATTGTTTTACACTTAATATCCACTTATATTTGGTGTATTCGTTTCTCACACATAATTATGTAATTGATTTATCCTTAAACCAAGGATACCGTCTTTATAAGGGACTTCGTCTCAATCTCCTTTCATTGAGACATATTTCGTTTTATACAAAACATTATTTTATATGGTGTATAAACACCTTTGACTTTTACTTTTATACAAAATTAATCTTTTTCTACGAAGCGTTTTACTAAACGACAAAAAGGAATGTTTCTTTTAACGTACGCGGTGACATCGACCTTTTCCACCGCCGCGAGTATTATTTGATCTTTGGCTTCCTCAACAAGCCGTAATGTTTTTAAAATAAAATAAATACCATATACTCTTTTATGTATTTTGGTATTGAAAATGGTTTTGATAAAGGATTCTATTTTGTTAATATATTTAAATGATATATTGTGATTGAAATGTGGAAATGTTATCATTCCTTTATATTGGTATTATGTGTTATAATTTTATAATGGTACTTGGACATTTTACGGGTGGTTACGTGATAAACCATATGACAGGTGGTGCCGTGAATACCAGGACGAGTGGTTACGTTATAACCTCCAATGCATTGGGTATGGAAGTCGGATGTATGGATATTCAATTAAGTATGTATGGAAGTTGGCCGAATGGGTATTCCATTAAGTGATATGTGTGGAAGTCGACCTTATGGTTATTCCACTTAAGTATGTTTATGTCCCAAGTTACCTTTATATGTTATGTGATCTTTATATGGGTTTTATGGTAATATTTTGGTTACAGAAGTGTAAATAATGAACTTTTATTCAGTGAAGAGTTTTTACTATTTCGAAAAGGTGAAAAGTATTACTTTGATAAAGTATACATGGTCTACTTGTTGTTTTGAAAAACTAACAGTTTTCATTATTTGTGTATCCCTTACAGAGCTTTTTATGCTCATCACAAGTTCTTGAAATGTTTTTCATAGGGCTTAACATCGAATAGGGTCAAGGATGGGATCAAGGGAATGTCATGCAACCTAAAACATGGAACTGGACATGTTTCTTTTTAAGAGTTTTTATTTTATGGAAACTTAGTAAAAGTTTCTATTTTGTAATATTTTTAGATGTAATAGTTATGTTATAATTATCTAAAACTCTAAACCTGAAAATATCCTCAATGTGAATTATTCTTTTAATTCAATATTAAGTATGTTTTAAGGTCGAGGCCTTATAAATTTAATCAACCAACTTCTTTAATCGAATTCATTCTCAATAATCATTCTTATATGTCTCAATATCATACCATATATCTTAGGATATATATTTCTTTTTACCACACCCAAACACACACCGTTAGTGTGTCTCTTTCATATTTACATTTTCTATTTTATCACTTTGCCTCAATATTTTCAATATATTATATTTAGAATTATATTTATATAATTAATCATACTTCTATGGGTTCAATCCTTCATTATGATGGTGGTGTAGGAAAATGTAAATGAAATTTTTATAATCATTATGACCTCAAGACCCTTTTAAAATTTTGTATAATTGTTGAGAAAGGTCTATGTGACGTTTCATAGGGATTTAAAAAATCAAATAAAAAACAAAAAAAATGTTATTTATTCTTCTACATAGCTCTAATGTTGAAAAATTAATTCCTTTTTGTGTGTGTTATGATTGAAACCATTTAATTTTTATTGTTTTTTTGGTATTTTTTAGGTGTAAAAATTTATTCTTTTATTATTTAGTGATAAAAATGAATTATTTTAAGATTTATAGACAATAGTTTCAAGATTATTGTGTTTTTTGTGGATTTTATTGGCACACATCTTGTAATTTTAACTATAACCAGCCATGAAATCCTCAAAAATTAGAATAATACCAAACCTTTTTGAGATAATAATAGAAAATAAATCAATATTAAAAGAATAATTTATATTAGTGATAAATTTTATCATTACCATGATAATTTCATTAAAAAGATGAAAATAAAATCATGAAATTAGGATTAAAGTTGATAGAATAAGAACAAAACAAAATGATTAATGAAAAAAATTAATTGGTGGAGAATGAAAATGTGCATGTTATAGAAAGTGAAAATGATAAAAAAAAACTTATGAAGTTGAATCTAATAATGATGAAATTTTAATAATATTGTTTCAATTCATTCATGAAGTTTATGTGGTGGAAGAATAATAAACTCCCATTATTAAATTTCTTCCTAAATATGAATTAAGAATTTTGTTGAAATGGAATCTTGGTTTGAGGAGAAACTTGAATATCAACAATTTTATAAACTCTTAAAATATATATAAAATATTTTGAAAATTCATATAGAGATATAATTTTGGATAATATTTTAAGATAGAAACAAACTAGAATTCATTGCTGTCGTAAATTTTGATAATTATGTTCAATGTGATCTTCCCTGTGGTGAAACATTTAACACAATTTGTTTCTATTTTTCATGTTAATTTAAGTATAAGGGGGTATACTTTAAGGAACGACTAATTTATGAACATTTAATCTGTTATCCCTTATTAATTATTCCCTTAAAGTGTTGTTCTATGAAATTAAAATCAATGTATATCTTTTAGGTGAAAATGGTTTTAATCTAGAATCAATTGAATGAGGATTTCATAGAACAGAGATGGAAAATTTATCCTCTTTAATTGAATTAGGAAACTCAAGTGATTTTTCTTCTAAGGTTGAGGTTTTAGAAAATTAATTTTAAATAAAATTTGATCACACAATAGCTGGTCATGTATAAATTAATTATTTGAAATTAATTAATTATTATTTATTTTTAAAATTATAATATTTTGTAAAAGGATCATAATTTAGTAAAAGCTTAATCTAAATAAAAATAAAAATTACCTATTCTCTGTTCTTTTTGAATTAATCAACTAATTTCGGTAATAAAATTAAGTTATAAGATGATAATGAATTCAGATAAGAATTATTTTTAATTACTAAATATTCAAAAACTTCTCAACATAATTTTAAGAGACCTCCTCATAAATATTCTTATCAAGACATAGAATATTACACTATTATGTTTGTAAAATTTTAGGTTTTAAATGAGGAGTTTTGTTAGGATTTTTCCACACCTATAGGAACACCATTCAAAATTATGTCCCTTAAAAAATATATAAATTATCAAACCCTAAATTAAAGATTGAATGAGGATGAAAACATTTTACTTATACAAAGATTTGTTATAAGGATGTGATTTTAGTGGATGATATTAATTTATTCTTAGTAGATCTTGAGAATTCTCTTCTTTTTCACAGGCTCCTTAATGTTTGGAAGCCACAGATGTGGTGAAATTTTGTAAGGTCCCTTCTATATATATAGTTGATTTATTTGAGTTTTCAATATTATTCAAGGGGCATTTCCAAGGGGGTCATTTATCTATAATGGTATTTGGGTTATCTCTTAGAAGTTAAAATCCAAAGTAATTAAATTCACTCTTAAAAAAGTAGGATTTAAATATGTGGTGTTATCTAACTAGGAAACCACATTCTCATTGTTTTTATTATTAGATATATAAGAGAGTGTTGTCAATTATTTTAAAACTAGAATTTTATGGGAGGAAACTCATGGTTATTAAATTTATGTTAGATTATTTCCTTTCGTAATAAATTCTCTCACCCCTTTTTTGTATAGCCTCTTTAGACCCCATTCTCACATGTTTCCTATAATCTATCCCTTTAATATTCACTTCTATATTGTATTAATACTACTTGGTCTCTTTTTATATCACTAATGATTGGTTATAATTTTTATCTTTTTTACTCTTGTAGGAACCTTAACAGATAATCAACCTAGAGCTGTAAATTATATAAAATATAGTGATCATTTGGGTATAGTAAAAAAGGTTCAATAAAAAAATCAAGGGAGTTTCTTTTTTAAATATTATATTATATGTTGTGAAAATTAATATTTTTTTAATTTTTTACTGATTCCCTAGAGACTTAATTTCTTTTAGAATCTAGATATTTCAATAAATTACATGTGAGAGGAATTTTCTTCACTGCTGGGACAAAATTCAAGTTGAATTTGAGATAAAACTGTTAGGTGTTTTTTTATACATTAATTTATATTGATTAAAATTAGTTCACACATATTTTAAACCATTTCTAAAACCCTAAATTTTTTATTTTGTTTTTTATAGTTTTTTAACTTTTTTTTAAAAAAAATTATTTCTCTTAATCAATGATAAACAAGTTATTTTATAAACATAATTGAAAAAAAAATTATTTCCTTACCTTAAAGAAAAATTCATTTATACTGTGATTTTTATTTTTGAAATTCTGAACTGTGATATCTTGTTACTGTGCAATTAAAGGAAGATAAAAATTTCATAACTATTGGCTTAAAAAAGTTAATTAATTTTATGAACCAAGAGGATTTTTAAAATTACAAAACTTTGAATCATACATCCATAATAAATCCTATGGTTGCATATTTTATGAAATTCAAATTCCTGGAATACTATGTTAATATTTTTTAGCAGATGGAATTGGTTAACTACGGGGAATTTTTAATACGAAAAAAATGAATGTGTCTTAAATAAATTAAAAATTATAAATATTCTGCATCATGGGAGTCTTGTGTTGAAATTATTTATACTTTTATGCTCAATATTTTGGCAGGAAATTTATTTTTTCATGAATAAATTGGTTAAAATATTTTTTCATAAGTTTTGACGCATTCTGGATTCTCTAGGAAAAATATATTGGATATCTTTTTCTTCATATTTAACTACTAAAATTATGTCATTATATGTTGATTTCTGAGTTTATTTTAATTTTTTTTTAATTTAAATGTTTAAGATAACATTATTCTACAATATATTATTTAGAAATGAAATTTTAATGTATTAACTGGCTTGAAAATATCCTTGCATGATTTGAATTTGTATTTTGATTTTTTAGTGGTAAATATTTATTTTAACTGTAATGTTACCCCTTAAAAAATCTCTTAAACTACTATATTTAAAATTATTTTTGGAACTATTTTACTATTTTCTTTCACCTTAGAATCAACATTGGGTATAATATTGATAATTAATTTTGGGGGAGAAGTATTGAATTATTATAAGTTTTGTTTCATGAGGTTTATATCAATATAGCCTCAAAATTTTTCAAACTTGATGCTTTTAAAATATTGGTTTTCATTTTTTGTGGATGAAATTTTTTCATTGAATTGAATACTATTTTTATTTTTTTAGTGGATAATCATTTTTATTCAAACATAGATTCTGTCTGGTTTCATTTTTAAAATAATATCATTGAAAAAATATACTTTTGGTTAAAATTTGAGATTATGTTTGATATTTTTAATTGGATTCGAGCATCTTTTCTTGTTTTAATCTGATGATATTTACATTCAACGTGTCTAGAAATGAACTCCTATTCCTAGGACAGGATTTCACTACTATATAATAAGGTTATACCCATAGAGCTATACCAGTGGTTTGAAAAAATGATTGGTATAGCCTACCTTATAGTTATGGTCTGGTCAAACCATTTGGATAGTCCATTTATATAAAGCCTATACCAATTGTTTTAAAAAACCATTATGATATTTATATCTATGATAATGGTTTTTTAAAAAAATTTCCATTGTACATCCCCAAATACATGCACAAGATCCCCTCCCCTCCTATCATCCAGATCTATTCTTGAGACCTAATAGTAGTGGCACTCCCATATCATTCATGTCAGCCAAGAAATAATATCCCTTGTTGATTTCATTTCATTCTCTTTCAATATAAAATCAATGTGTTTTAAATATTTCAAGTATCCATTTTATTTATTTTTAGTTTGGTTATCCCATTTCATTCCACAATATATTCTTATTTTTGTGTGATTTTAATTTATTTTTATCATTTGGTTTGATATAGGCTTTCTTATATTCAATTCATGTATGTTTTGATTAGTTCAGGCCACTTTGGTTCAATTTCAATATGTTTTGTTCAATTTTGGATTGGTTAATTATTATTATATTTTTTTCATTTTGGTTCTAGTTAGTTCAGTATAATATCTTTATTTCCATTTTAAATTCATATAGTTTCAACATTATTAGGTATGTAACATCCCCTTATAGTATAAAATCATCAACAATATAAAATTGTTTAATTTTTTATTAGTTATGAATGAATTATGATTCATCATTATTATTTATTAGTATTTGATATATTCATCTTAACGTGTGATATCAGGTAAATGATTTTATTGACTTATATCATGAAATTTCTTTGTGGGTAGCGTCAATACCTTTTATATGTTTAACTAATCTTATTATTATTATTTATCATTTAATATTTTCATGATTTTCTATGATTTTATTATCTTGATATAATTTTTTTGGGATTTATGAGTTTTCATATTCAATGATTATTTAAAAATCTAAATTTAAAAAAAAAATCTGGGATTTTTAGTGATTTTCAAGAAACATTATTTTCTTATGAAAAATGATATTGATAAAAGACGCTCATAAAGGGTGTAATTTTTTACTTGTAGGTTGATATGATATGAATTTTATATCTCAGGTATGGTTTTGTGTCTATATAAAATAAATTATTCAAGTAGCTTAATTTCTATCATATATTCAATAAAAATTTCAAAATAAGACATTTAGGGAGTATTTTAAAGTTAATTTGACTATAAAATTTATTTTATACATTTTCCTAGTGAATCAATGATAGGATCAAATAACAAGAGGAAGGGTAAATGCATTTTATAATTTAAAAAAAAACATAAACTAAAATAATAGGTAAAAATAGTGAAAAGGACAAGTGTGATTGGTGGAAATATATGAAAACTATGAATAAAACATAATGAAATAGTTTGGAGAAAACAAGATATATTTTGTAATGATAATATTGAATATTTAATGAGTTGTGGAAGATAATATTTATATAGACTAATTATAAAAATTTCATTTAATGAGACAATATTTATCATGGTAGTGTATTGATGATTTGTAGTAGACGTCTCCTTGTAGTCACCCTAATAATTAATTTATTAATAAAATAGAAAGAATTATCTTATATAACCATTAATAGTTCTCTGTAATACCACCTAAATTCTCTGTAATGAAATACCCATTACATAACTTATCACTCAAACTATAATATAAGACTACACTGACCAGACCTGACCAAAACTACATTGAACTAAACAAAACTAAACAAATGTGACCAAAACATACATTAATGGTAATGATTTAGACTAACCCAATCTAAACTAGACTGAGTTGAAATTTCCCAAATCCACATAACTCGAATGGGTTGAAATGGATCAAAATAAACTCTTAACCAAACAAATTCAAATTTACATAAAATGACCTAACATAAACAAAAAATAGAAACAAACCATTGTAAATAAAAGTGAAATGTATCATAAAGCCCTAATTCATCACTAAATAAACTAAATTTAAAGGAATTTATCAGATCATAATATAATTGAATTGTACCAAACTGACTATAAGTAGTAATATTTTAAATAATAATTTATTGAATAAGAATAACATTAGTTAAAAAGTTAATAGAATAAGTGAAAATTAAAAATAGAAATATAAACACAATTTTGAATATTATTATGTATAATTATTACACACTTATGCAATTTAATTCAATATCAAGGTTTTATATTTATATTATTTTGTTATATATATTGTTTTTTTGACTTTTATGTTATGATTTTCATATAGACTAGTGTGTGAGTTATGGTTTTATATAAAGTGAATAATTCCTATTTATTTGTATATATTTTTTATTAAACTTAAATATTTTATAATTTATTTTATGAAATGACATATAATTGTATTATAGAATGGATAGAATTTGGAAGTATGAAACTGATCAGATCTCAAGTGATTTTCAAATCAAGTTAGAGACAATTTTAGATTTTTCATTTGACAAGGCTTCTAATAGTGGTCACATACACAACCCATGTTATAATATATTGGAAGACCTTGGGTGAGATATGAATAATTTAGAAACTGTATATCCAAATATGGTTTTCAACCATACTACTCTGCATGGTATCATAATGGGGATGAAATGAAATCTCAAAATGCTAATGATCCAAATGAGAGGACTAGATTGGAGAATTTGTAAGATGACCTATTTTTGATTATTCATCATCATGAGAAGGAAAGGATGTAAACCCAATAAGACTTAGATATGATCACACATGATGAATATAAAGAAAATGATTATTTTTATATGGTGAAAAAATTTAATGATGCTTCCCTGACTCAAGTATGTTGACAATGTGGTAAAATAAAAAAGATAGAATTTTTAATCTTGTTTATTCATAGGAAAACCATGTGTTGGGATTTATAATACAACCATAAAATACATTCTTACATTTTTTAAGTAAATAATTCCATTTTATGTAGATATTTCCTCAAACCATTATATGGAATGGAAGTTAGTTGAGGAACTTGGATTTTCAAATAAAATTATGCTTTCTCGAAATATCGGTTCTTATTATGGGAGTAAACTTCTGAACAGAATGACTCTATAAAATTTAGAACATCCCAATGGAAAATAAAAGTTGATGGAACTCTATTCTTGTGTGACATAGAAAGTAATTTGAAACTTTATATTGATCCACATAATCTAGAATCTTTTAAAGTATTATCAGATACCAATAAAAATGTGATGGAATTATATTGAGAGAAATAAGAATATGGATGAGTTGGTTCACCATGAAGATGTATTTTGATGGATGAAATTTTATTTTTGATATCCCGATTTATCATTTTATGTGTTTATTGTGAGTTTGGGTCTTTTATATGATGGTTTTAATTAGTTTGTGAAGATTCATAGTTCACACAACACATGGCCAGTTTTTGATACACATTTATAACCTTCATCTTTGGGTGTGTATGAAAAAACCTTTCAATTTCATGAGTATACTCAAATATAGACCTTCTAATCATGAAAATGATATAGATGTATAACTGCAACCTTTAATAAAGGATTTTGAACATATTTTGAATGTGGGTGTGTGAACACATAATTCATGATTGAAAGATATATTTCATATATTTTTTTCACTTATGAGGATGATCAATGATTTCTCTTCTTATTCAGTGATGTCTACATAGATAACGAAGGGAAAAAAATCATGTCATACTTTTATGAAAAAAACACAATCCATAATAATTAATTATATTCATAGTTTCAGTTTTATGGGACATTGATGATTATTGGTAATGGAACATCCATATAAGCATAATTTTCAATGATTTGACAATACCATGGAGACTAACAATCCACCTCAGCATATTTCTAAAAATCATGTGCTTAATTAATTACAAGATTTTAGTTTTTCATTCCAGAAGGATCAAAGCAAATCCATAAAGATCAAGAATGTTTCCACTAAAACTAGTTATAATTGGAAGAAGAGATGTATCTTCTTTGAGTTGCCTTATTGGTTAACCAATTTGTTACGTAATTTATTAGACATAATTCAAATTGAAATAATATATGTGAAATTATGATATAAGTTCGTATAAATGTCAATGTAAAGAAAAAATGTGATTTACGATCTAGGTGTGACTTTGTGGATTTGGGAATAAGACCTAAATTGCATCCATTGTGTATGAGTGAAAATAAATGGAAATTTTTTTGTTCTAATAATTTGATGACACTAGAAAAAATAATTCTATAAGTATTAGAAAATATTAATTTTTCTGATGGATATTCATGAAAAATATCAAAATGGGTCAACAGAAGAGATTTGAAGATGAAATCATTGAAGACAAATGATTATCAGATATTTTTGCATGAGTTGTTTCCAATAGTAATTGGTCATATTCTATCCAATAGTATAAGGGTATCAGTTATTCAATTTTTCCATTTATATATATATCATTATTCTAATAATTTTTCCATTTATTTCTTACAAAAAAATTTTTCATAAGAACCATTAATTTTATTTGGGTTGGAGAAAATATTTTCTCCATCATTTTTCACATACTTATTGCATCTAACTATCCATCTTCCAACCAAAATACTTCTTTAATGACATATTTAATTTCATTGGATGTATCCAACTACAATAAATATGTACACATTGAAGTCTTATGTCCATAATGAGAATCATCTTGATGGTTCTATCATGAAAAGCTACTTGGATCAATAATGTATGGATTCATATTAAATTTATTTGTATGATATGATGGTGAGATAGAACAAACCAATAAGAAATGAATAAGAATAATATGAGAAAATTGAACCTAGTTTTCCATCACTTCCCCAAACATGGGTAATTACCAAGTCAAATACATTAACTTTATCACGCTTTGAAGAGAAGGAGATGGAACATCGTACAATTTTTTTTAACTATTATTTTTTAGATGACATCATATAAGTAAATTTAAAATGTATATCTTATCTCATATCATCTAATTTTATATATATGTTAAAATATTTATTTATTTTTTCAGTAAGGAAAATAAAAAAAATGAAAATTAGAAATCTTCTTTCGTTATCCTTGACAAGGAGAGATACTTTTCATAGAAAATATTGGTATGCATGGTTGAAATTGATGATAGAAATATTACTGTAATAAATTAATAAAATATAAATTTATGTTTAATATTCATTTACATTTCAGATATTGATTTTTACTCCAGATTCTGTATATGAGTAAATAAGATCATTTTCTTGTGTTCCCAATTTCATGGTTCGTGAATTGAAATATATTGTGATCAATGGGTATAGATTTATTATCACTAAATTATCAATGAACATGAGATCACAAAATGATTGTTTTATGATAACGACCACAATAAACTATTATTCAGTGCATCAAATAATAGAACTTGATTTGAAAATGTATCTTATGATGGATTCATATAGAAAATACTAATATTGTATTATTACTCTCATGGTCGACTCATTATGATGATATTCAAGTTGTTTGATTTGATGAAGAGGCACGAAATCTTTGTTGATGATTGTGGATTTTCAGTTATTGAAATAAATTTAAATCTTTCTTTCAATGAACCATATTTATTAGCATCAATGGAAAAACATGTTTTTTATATGAAAAATCATCTTTTACTTGAATTTTTTTCCATTATTGAAGTAATACCAAGAAGTATTTTTTATGATGTTGATGATGGAATTGACACCATACCTGCTCCCATTAGCCCCAATCCATTTATTACATATGACGAATCTAATAGTTATATTTTAATATTTGATTGTAAACATGATGTTATGGTGGGAAATATATAAAATCATCCATCTGTATTCTCAGTTCTTTTGGTTTTCCTCAACTTCGATTGTTAAGGTTGGTACTATTAAAAATGTTTTTCCATTGATTATAAATATTTGGTATATAACTTGACCTTCATGTTCATTTTCAATATTTACTAGATCCAATTTTCATTGAGTTTCATTATCCAGTATTTAATTTAAATGTATTCAAACCATCCAAACAAAAAAAAATGAAATAATTAAATTGGAAGAAAAAAATATTAATTTATTTGGAAACATTAAACTAATTAATATGAAAATAAAAACCAAGGAAAATAATGACCAAAGAAAAAAAAGGAAAATGACCTAACCCAAAATATGAACCAAATTATGAAAGGAAATAAAAATTGAAAAATAACCTAATCAGTTGAACAAATGAACCAAATGGCCTAGGATAAAAAAATGGACAAATGACCCAATAAATTGACCAAAATAAACCAAATGACCTAACCAAAATTGAATTATATAAAATTGAAAATATAATAAAACTATGTCATACCCATTCTAAAAATTCTAATTTGAATTTATTGATATTTCTATGGCATGTCTTATGTTTTCAAATGCTTCCCACTAAATATAAATTTTTTTAGTAATATCATTATGTATCCGGTATTTGGTTTGAAAATTGATATTCTTTAATTAAGTCATATATCGCATTGTTACTTGTTTTTATTACACATTTGTTATGAATTTTTAATTAATACCATATTTTTTCAAAATGAAGGAAATAAAAAACATATGGGAGATACAAAGAAAAAGGATGATAGACAATAATAGCTCAATGAGAGAGTTGGGTGTCCCTCCATTGGTGCACATTGTGAATATTTTATTATATATATATATCCATAACAAATACTTTCATGTGATTAATTTTGTTTTTAACTTTTTATCTGCATCCACCAACTAAGAGAAAGTTATTCTCCAACCAGCCTAGTGGTTTTAGTGTTCAGGCTGATGATACGAGGGGGTGTGACTAGAGTTACTTGCTTCACTCGATGTACCCGATCACATCCCATACCTCTCCATTTCATACCATATACCATAGATTGTAATCCCACGGTGTCTTTAAAGACACCCAGGATATTTAGGCTGCCCACGTTTTCACCACAATTTTCATCTGAGCCACCTCAACTTTCTTTCCTTTATTCGATGATGATTCTTACTCCTCATCCATATTATGTATTTCCACAGCCATCTATCCTATCTAATTTTCCTTTTACATCCTTATACCATAGGTTATACATTCGTACTTCTTATAATTATTCTTTGACACATTCTAAGGCTCTGATGTATACATTGGGACCTACTCCATCTATACAGGTTGATTTTCCATCAGAGCCTAAGGATCGAGTGTCACCCAATGATCAGTGTGCCTTAGGGACATTTACAGAACCGTAGTAAATGTTTTTTACCATAATTTTATTTCATTATAATATTTATTTATATAATATATGTTTTTCTATTTTGATGGCTAGATCCTATGATAAGCAGCATGGGTGTATATGCATGTGTACAGCGTGGAACTACCACAGACAGCTCATGGTGGAGTATAATGAGGACAACCAAATGATTAAACAAACATGGTGGGAATGTA
Source organism: Viscum album (assembly GCA_963277665.1). NCBI lineage: Eukaryota > Viridiplantae > Streptophyta > Magnoliopsida > Santalales > Viscaceae > Viscum > Viscum album. Next base: position 59,765,386 of record OY728123.1, read on the forward strand.
GGAGTTTTATAGATATTCTTTCTAAATACATTGACATCATTCCCATCATTTCACTCTCCTAAAAGCACCTACCAAATGAAGTAAAGGATAATCAATGGGTGTAGATATGGGTAAAAAAATCATTGGATTTAATGTTTTATTATAATTTTATTTATATGAATTAATATTTTGGTGCCAACTTCATTTTAATTTTATTGATGCTGAGGCTATGAGGATAACATGACTTATGGAATTAGGTTAGATGTAGAGAGAATAAAAACATGTGTTGTATAGTGGATGGAGTTCTAGACTTGGTACAGATTTAGAGGTCACACTTATCATGAATGAATATCTGGTATAATATTATCAGGAAATGAATTCTCATTGGACATGTACTAATCTCAAGGTATTAATCAAATTTCATGTTTATGAATTATAATTACTATGATTTGAATTAAAACATTGTTTTTTGTTATTGAAAACTATTTTTTAAGTAGCATAAAAAAATAAATAAAAAACAATAAGGCTAAGAAATACATCCATACATAGGGGTATACTATGATGTCAGGATATGAGAAGAAGTAGGTATTACACTTGATTAATATTATAATAGAATTGTATTTTGAAATAATGTTTATTATTGAAACTATGATTTTGATTTACTTTTAAAAAAAATTGTGTGTAATTCTACATCTATAGATATTTAATAATTTTTTACACTCTTATTATTTTAACATATTTTTGTATGAATATAAATTTGGTAAAAGTAACATGAAAAATGGATTTATGTTCCTTGTTTATATAATAAATATTAGAAATATTATTTATTTATCCTCTTTGGTTCCCTAGTTACAAATTCTATTACTATTAATGTAGGTGGTTAAAATGGAATAATATCACTCAATAATTCCATATAATCCCACCATAGCTTTAAAATCACAATGAGGAATATTTATACTAATTTTAACAATTACTAAACTCCCAATAAGTTTTTTATCATATATATCTTGACCTAACTGCATAAATTATTGAATTACTTATATAATCTTTGATGTTAGAATCATCCTTTCATTTGAATAGGTCATAAAATTCCTATGATTACTTTAGTAGTGGTTTGTTAGAATGTTTCTTTTCATGTTAACATGTTTTTTCATCTTCATATTTATTAGATCAGCTTTCCTTATTCACTAATTCATTAAAAATATTAGTGTTTATCAATTTATCGAATATAATCTGATCCGCATACTCTCATGTATATGATATTGTTCTCTGCTTTTTCATCTTCACCCTCAAATGAAAAATATATTTTTCGAGTGATTATACTATTGAAGGGTTTTATATCCCATTTAATTACATTTTTCCTCCTAAAATAATTATATTCATGTAATTTTAGTCAATTATATCTCATTATTAAATTAAGGAAGAAACTTTTATTAGAGAATTAATATTTACTACTTTTTAAACCTATATAGAAATAAATATATTTAGAACTCACTTTATTATTGATTTAATCCAGGTTATTATTATTTTTAAATCAAAATATGTCTCAAGATAATCTTCCATGTTATAACATAGATATTTCATACTCAACATCTCCATATTTCCAAGAACAATTAAACATTTCCATGTAAGCAAACAGAAGATGCATGCATGAGATTAAAAATTGGAACACCCTTTTTTGTTTTGAATATTACAATGAAAATAATTTTTATTTTATTTCACATATTCATGGAATATATGTACTCTAACCTATCATGTGGTATGTTTCCCCCATGCTAATCTATGGTTCTGGAATGATAATTCGACTAGATACCCCTCTCTTATTTTTTTCGTGATGTTGAAGAATAACCTAATCCTAACATCAATATTGTTCAAAATTTATCAATTTCCACTTTTTAATTTCTCTAGATATGAAACATATTTCAAATAATTATTTTTTTTCATTTTATCTAATTGTATAGTAATTTACACGACATGGAAATTTTTTATAATGAATTAAAATAATAATAGATTAAAAAATAACCCTATTATATAGGTTTAGTTATTCATTATAAAATTATCTCCTCATGTCATAGAACATATACTTTGGAAAATAACCAAATATAAGATTAAGGGTCACTATAAACATAATTCAAATTTTATGGATAAATATTCATTTTTTTCACATAATAGGAATTACAACCAACTCTATAAATAAAACCACTTTATACATCCATGGTACACCAATGTCACATACATGATATTTCACTTGAAGGAGGTGTAAGATAAATCCATTGAATGTGATCTTTTTTGTCACTATAATTCATCTACCATATTTTTTTCCAGTTTTATTCAAAATTAATATACATTTGATTTTAGTTATGAAACTCATTATTAATAATATATGTTCAATTATGGTTTTCTAACATTAAATTTCCTTATAGAGGGAGGTTTTTAATATTTAAGGACGTGTGCCTTGAGAAAAATTGTTTTACACAATCAGAAAGAAAAAATATGTAAGTGCATAGAATGAACTAACATTGAAAAAGATTTTAAGTTTCACATTGTAGATTTAGAATTTTAATATCTATTTTTTAACTTAATGATCCATTTATATTTGTAACAATGTTCTTTGGAGGCCCTTAATGGCAAAATAAAATGATAAATTGGGCCCAAATGATCACTTAAACTAGGTTTTGGGATATGACAACCATAGTAGAGTATGATGTCATATAGGGAAGAGTATTGTCCTGATGCAAAATTATACCACTTCAGGTTCCAGTAAAGATAGAACCTAGTTATTCAAATATAATTCATGGGTGGAACAAGATGAAGCACCAGAATAAAAGGCCCAATATATAGTAATATAAGTGTGTGAATAGAATCAAAGGGACATTAATGTATTCATGAATGTAGTGGTAGTTTTATGACCATCAATTCCACCAGATACTGCCATGGATTTTCATGCATATATTTTGATTATGTGTATATTATATAGTACATTGGGAACTATTTCTAGTGTTGTTAGGGAATATGATGTTTTTGGATATGGTGGTGGTTAGGAAGAGGCACTACACAAAACTAAGCAGTTAGTGGTGGTTTTTTATTAGTGCTAACTAAACCACCGCTAGTTTTTTTTAAAAATCACTATAGTTTTTTATATACCTCCGCTAAACAAACATTTTTACAAACAAAACACTTTCCCCCTCCCCTGAAACCCATGACCCCCCAACGCCCTCGACCCCCCTACCGACTACATGATGCCCTTTCCTCATTGTCTCCCATCACCACCACTAGGCAGCCCTTGCCACACATCACCTTTTCATTACTCACTTTCCCTTGTTTCACCTCACCTAACCATCCATCACCTCACCTCCTGTTTCCACCCATCATTAGTATTCTTACAATTACAACATCATTCTATGTTTTATAGCATGATATGAAATAGAAATGCTACATTTACATGATTCAGTGTTTATGTGGCCTAATATGATTCTGTGTTTTATGATTCTATATTTACCTATATTTAAACTAAAAATTCCATGTTAATCATTTAACATTATGCAATTATTTTGAAAGGAGGTCACACTTGCTCATAATATATGGTAATTTACCCTTATTTTACGGTTATAGAAGGAGGGTTCCCTAGAATTATATGATATTTACATTAGTCTTCTTTTCTAAATTTGAAATAATGTTTCCTTGATTTACTGATTTTGTTATCTTCCCTCCGTGGTGGACGTTGAGAAATGGTTACCTTATAAAATTCTATTTGGTCCATAAGATTAACCTAGGAGTGACTTGATGCAGGTAAGTATGAGTTGTATGGGGTCTATTTAGAATGTTGATGCAGTAAAATGGTTTTTAACATATTTTTATAGGACCATGTATAAAATTGATTATTTTTTTCTATCATTTCATATTAGGAAGGGTATGAAACACTACACGATGCAAAATTTTCACATATTATTGTACCACTAAATATGTTCATGAGAGATGAGTGGAAATAATTTGAGTATTTTATACCCACACCCAACATGTGAACTTTACTTGTTTGTGTAAACATTATATATCATGATTCATATAAAGAAAATGTACAAATGATGAACAATGGATGTTGAAGAAAGTTTAGAGGAAGTGTGTGAAGAGAACAATTAGAGTTGACACTGAGTACTATTTTGATGGCTCTGATATTTTTTATTTACTATTTTTTGGGAGCTATTTCTATATATGATTAACCTAATGTGAGATATTTAATAATTTTTATATATTAATCTTCTCATAAATTACTTATATATCATTTATGGATGTGTACCCATGTGATCTTAGTTTCTTTTCAATTTACTATATACTAGGGAAATGGTTTTTATTATTTTTTATTTATTAATTTATGATTAAATAATTCTCTATGTATTATAAAAATTTTGTAACAAAATAGGCAGTATTGTGTGGGGGTACCTATTGGTTTTTTACCTATTTATTCTATAACATTATTCTTTCCTAAGTAATGGGAGTCACCAGATAGGGGGATTCTGACTTTGGCTCAAGTTTACAATATGGGTTTTCAACCTCATATACTTTTTTCCCTCATTCATTTTTTATTTTACGGTCATAGTAGTCAAACTAAGAAGCTGAAAATAGTTTGGGGTCCCAATTCTTGTACAATAGGGCTGAATATTGTCTAAGGTATGAATTCTAGAAATACAAATCCTAATGTAATTTCATAGATAATGGACTATAGTGCAACAAATAGTTTACGGTCATAATTCATGGAAATAATTTGATACCCCCAAGAGTGTTTTTTATGCCACTATAGGGTTTAAAATCAATAAAAATGGACTTTCTAAGAGGTCCTACAACAATCAAATGAATTTAGGGTTATGGCATAAATAAATTGAAATTAGGACATTATGAACCTATGAATTAATGTGATAATGATGGTGGACTAAAAGCGGGAAAATTAACTCTAAAAAAATCTTACTCTATTACTTGGACATGATGACCTATATGAATAATAAACTTTTACTCATAAAAAATATTACTCAATTAATTGGGTGTCAACAGGTATAGTTTTCGGAAACCACAGAAACTCGGTTCAACCTCTTATAACACAACACTATAATTATGAAATAGAGATACATAAATTTATATTTTCATTAAATATCATAGGACTATCCTATATAGTTTTAAATCCATAATGAAAAGTGGAAAATATGGTTTCAATACATCCCCTTATATGTGGAATTCATTTATTTATTTCACATCTTACTCTAACCACATAAAAATATGAAGTATTAAATATTGTATTCATTGTTCTCTCATGGTGAATCCTAATTCTATTTCTATGTTACCTACAAAACCGACTCTCTCTATGTATACACTATGTAGCCTAGATGACTTTTAGGCCTTTAATGTTCCTCACACCATGGTCATAGTACTTTTTGATTTGACCTTTTTTATATGATACTCAATCTATAAACCATTTCACTATTTACCATGGGTGTGGTGTCTCTTTTTAGTCTTTTTAAACTATATATCAACATGTTGAACACAACATTATTTGATGCTTTATTTTAGACCTAGAAAACATTTTATGTCATTTATGAATATTATATATATATAATAAATATTTTTATGCCATCCTTAAGAGAAGTTTGTACAAACGGTTATAGTAAGAAGGAAATAGAATACCTTATTTAAAATCCTTAATTATTTATCATTGTTATGTATGTTTTTTTGTTAGTATTGTGAATTTATTATCATTTATACTTTTTTTATTCATCAATTTTTTGAAATATGTGTTCTAAATTTAATTTTATTAGATTAAATGATCGGAATGTCTAGGAGGAAGAATTATATTGTTCCATTGACAACATCAACGGATAACAATCCATATGTCTCCCTCCTGACAGCACCTGAGACACCATTTGCTTTCCCCCCTCCACCATCTCTCACACCTTCCATGAGTATCCCATCAAAATCTCTGTCGACGCCTTCCCATTCAGTAGCCTCAACAATGAGGGAGAAGGATCCACTCTTAGTTCTTCATGGGGATATTGGAGGGTGACAGTTCTAGGTACAAATTTTAAAATGAATATATCTATTTCACTTTTTTATAATAACTGTTTGTTTATAAATGATGGAAAGAATGAAACTATAGAGAAAATTATGAAAATTTCATATGTATGGAATCTTTCCAGACAAAATATAGTTGTTCCATTTGATTCCTATGGGAACCCAACAGATGAATCAGTAGTTTTACTTGTCTAGATTCTAGGGAAGCTGGCCACAGAGTTAGTTTCCCTTCCAATTATGCATGGTGATTAGAGGTATATGCCTTTATATTGGAAAAATGATGTTTTTGATTCAAAATTAAATGTAATTTTAAAAAATTATTATGTAATTGAATGTCATTATGTTATTAAATTTAAATATTTTCAAGATTAATTTCTATGTACAGATGTTTTTCCACTTTAAGGTTGCTAGTGTGCTAGAACCAAAGTAGACATTGAAAAATATGGGAATGAAATTGGAAGAAATTAAATGGAGATTATGGGGTGATGTCAATGATGCATCATTGAGTTCCAAACAGATGAATTACAATGTACCCAATGTGGTACCTAGAGAGAAATGGAATGTTTTATTAACCTACATCGTGATGATAAGCCCATGGTATTTTAATATATATTATTAAAGTAATCTATTTTTACATTTATACAAGTATATTAATAGTAGATAACATTGCATAAATTAATATTAAATTACATTTTTTTATTTCAATATTTTTTAAGGAAGAATTCATCGAGAGGGGATAAGTAAATCATCCCTCACACTATAGGGTAAAAGTGTTTTTCTAGAAGTAGATCGAATCTGGTAATCTTTTCATTAGTTTAAATATTTATAATAAAATATTATCTTTTTAATATATTAAATTTTTTATTTATATTTTTTTTAATGCAGTCACAGATTTTAGGGCACCAAGCATCCCTAATAGAAGTGTGGTTGGATGTTCATAAATCTAATGGGAGTTTGTTAATGATCCTACCAAATAAGTTGGGGTATGAATTCATTTTTTATTATAACAACTTATTATCAGTTGTCACTATGTTAATATTTATTTCTTCTAATAGGACTGATATTTTATTTATAAGTAAAAATTAATGAACTAGGGGATACCACTCCCGTGCAGTCCTACTCAGTCTCCCAGGATGACCCCATTGGTAAAGTGCTTCGAAAGGAGAATCTAGGCCGAGTGTGCAGGATGGATTTGGTACCATTACTATCTAAGGTCTTTAGTTGGCCAATGGTTATTGAAGTTGAATCTACTCCTGGTTTTATTCACTCCCTACCCCGAGATGCTTAGAGAGATTTTGTTTCTATGCAAAACACACATTAGGGAAAGGGGGCTCAGATATCTGCTTTGTAGTAAGTGTTGGTAGATTTGTAGAGGAAGATGAATAGATCTGTACCTGGTGATATTTCATTGATGATGGGTAGTGATCAGGTAAATCACACAACATCAGAATCATTTAGTTTGAAAACATTTATTGTTTTTAAGTTTAAATATAAATATACAACATTATTTAATTTTCAATTTAATTTTCCTATAGGTGCTAGTAGAATGAAGTAGATATGGATGTAGAGAGGGTGACAAGAAGTGTTCATCATCAGATACTGATTTGTGGACTTGTTCATATGTTGGAAAAATATAGAAATATAGGGTTTTTTTATGTATCATGTGTGGAATAGAGTAGTCACCTAATATTTTGATGACCTATCATTTTTATGATTTCCGATGTTTGATAAAGGCATTGGAATTTGATATGTCTTGATGGTTTTGTAAGGTAGTGATTCTTGAATTGGTAGAGTATGAATTTTGTGTATTATGAAGTAGTCAATGTTCCTTATTGAAGATAGAGATATTTAATATTTTAAATTTAGTTATGTTAGGATGTGTGTATTAGTATTTTGGACTAATGATTATGTAGTTTATTTGATTCATTTTATTCATGTTGGAGACACAAGCCCCATAGCCATGTCATTCAAGTATGGGCCCCATAAATGTTGGGTTGACCATTGACCACATTCGAAACATGGGAACGATCACTTCTCACAAGAGATCCTTTGAGGTGTGTTCCCTAGATGGTAAGCGAGCCAACGTTGGCCAAAAACCATCACTATAGGGGTGAATAATACTTGGAGGATTATAGAGATCCAAATTGAGGGAGACCTAAAGTGTGGAGGTGAACATTAAGTGATTTTTTGGGAAGATTTCAATGCTTTGGGAGCTACGCCACTATATGCTTGATCACATTGAGTGAGCCTATATATAAGAGAGATTCAACCCCATTATCAAGGGGAATGCACTGAGGTTGGTCATTGTTTGGGATGGGACTAAGATATGAGATTTTTCATCTCTTTGTATTACATGAAACTTAGAATCCAACCATATGAAGTTTTAAAAATCAGTGTGGTAGATGACCATCATTAGAATAGAAAGAATTCTCAGGAAAGGGCTAGAATATCATGATCGTTACACATTGGTCCAAGATTGTCTATATTCGTCTAGGTATTTTAAATACATATAGATCATAAGTTTGTGCTATGTAGTTTTAAGGCTAAAAGCTCTGATGTTGGTTCTATATAGTATAAATTCCAAGATTTCGTTCTATAAAACATTGTTAGATGGTTGAGATAATGTTGTTTAGATTATTATATTATATGTTCTCTATAAATGGTTATTTTATGAAACATTTTTAGATTTTTTACTAATAAACATAGTTATATAGTTTTGATTATTCTGTTATACATTCTATGCAAATGGTTTTTTAGGGTACTGGTACTAGGGATACATAATTTATCATAATTTTTTAATTGTAAATCTACATTTAGCGGTGGTTTAAACTACTGCTAACGAAATGGACCATATTTAGTACTCGTATAAACCAATGATATAGGTTGATATTTTCTTATTGAAGGCTATTAAAACTACTGCTAAATAAATGTCCGTTATTATTTTGTTGTAGTTTTGGCAGTTTTAATGGTGGTTTTAATGGCGGTTTTCATGTAAAAATGGAAAAAATAGCAACGATTAAAATCACTGCTAAATAAATTAATTGTTTTACATGAAACCACCACTAAAACCACTAAACCCACTGATAAATAATTTTACTATTATACCATCAAGAAAACACCACTAAATTGATGAAATTGACACATGTTGGATTCAAACACCCGATTTAGTGGCAGTTTTATGAAACCATCGCATAATCATATGGAGGTGGTTAAAACCACTGTCATATTAAAAAACCCAAAAATGTAGTGATTTTCTTCTAGTGAGGGTGTAGAAGAGGTTGAGGATGAGGATGTTGTTGAGGATGAGGATGAGACTGAGGATAAGGATGAGAATGGGGACAAGGATAATGATGATGATAGTGATGGGGATGAGGGATATATTGATCCTTTACATTTGTTACTGATATTTAGGATATTTGATGTTTGATTATTTTTTCTGAATGAATATATGTGATATTTTTTTATATTATATCTAGTTAAATGCATCATTTGGATTCCAATTTTACCATTATTTTTTATTGGTTTGTGGATCTATGAGGATGTTCTGTTGGTTTTATTGCAATTTTAACTTTTTTGGAGGTTTTATTTTAATTTTTTTCAGGTCCTATTTATTAAAGATGTTCAATTGGCCGCATTACAGGTTCTTCTTGTTTAGAGGTTCAATTTTCATTGGTTTTTGGATCATTTATTTCCTATTGGTTTCATTGTAGGTTATGTTTCACGTGTTATCAATTCACTGCAAGTTCTGTGGGTAGGTGGGCTGATGGTAGCTTGGGAATTGGGGGTCTAAAGCAATAGTTTTTTAAAACCATTTAAATGTACTTAATTCAAACTTTCATAGTAAACCATTGGTATAGAGGTATCCCAATGGTTCATAACCATTGGTTAAAATTAATTAATAATTACCCTTTACCAATGGTTAACTAAGAACCATTGGTATAGGCCTTTCCCAACACCCTTCTAACAAACGGTTTGGATAAACATTAGTATAGGCTATACCAACAGTTCTATAGCTTATACTAATGTCTTTGAACAATTGGTATGGGCTTCAATTCCATTAGTTTTTTTATCTTATTCTAAAACTGTTGGATGTTTTATTTATGATTTTTTTTAATTATAAAACTCATTAAACCATTCAATTATTCAAAATTATTATCTATGATAAAATGTGTGTGTATATTTGTAAGGATAAAAAGAGTGCTTTTAAGAACACTTTAATTCATGGTAAATTTTGGCTAAATATTTTCTAGAATTTTCAAATTTTACCACATTTATAAAATAGGAAACCATATTTCTTCCAAAACACTTCATTTTTAAAAATAAAAATCATAAATTTTTACCTGAGATATTCTATAGGGGGAACATTATTTGAAAATCACTTCTTCATTAGAAATGAAAATATTTCACTTTTAATATAAATTGTCTTATACTAAATTTAATTAATTAATTACTTTAAGATAAATAATGGTTTAAGTGTAGGGGAATTTTATGGGGATTATCTTGAATACATGTTTGACACATCTATTCTTTGAAAATATCAATATTTTGAGTATGAAATGTACTTTATTTGATCATATTTCAAATATTGGTCATTTTGTGTTGATTTTGTAATTCATGAATATTTTCATAAAAATTATGATTTTTAGGGTATATTGATAAAATGATCTTATTTGATATTTTATATTTTTTATAAAAACTAACTTTGGCGTTTTTAGTGATTTTTAACTTAAATATAATTTAAAGTTATTTCTGATAATTTTAGTTTTCACAATTAGTTTATTTAAAGTTAAATTTTATTATTTTGAATGTATATTTCTAGAAAAACGTTTGATTTTATTAGTGAAATTTTAAAATTCATGGATTTATATACTTTACAGTTTCATTATAATTTCGGATACATTTTACTTCTTTATAATGGATTTATTGTTTTTTATTTTAGTTACATGAAATTTTTATAATAGGTTTATAGTAATTGAGTAAGACTTCATACATAAATTCATAAAACCTATATGAAAAATAAATTTGAAAATTTATCAAGTCCTTATTTTCGTAAGACATCTAACCACTTAATGTAAGACTTTATATTATAAAATTTTCATAAGATATTTCCATAAATTTTATTTTCTTTGTAAGACATTGATAATATCATATAACTTCCAAGCCGTAAGATAGAAAAACATATATGAATTTGTTGTATATCATAAGAGTTCCTCCCCACATATCTCTATCTGATGATTTGAAACCAAGTTATACCAATATTAGATGAACAATAACGGGGTTTATGTAATCCCAATTTTGAATGTGCTTGATCCATTTAGAACCTGGTTATATAAGATAATTAAATTGAAGGGAAACCTTATTTAAAATATGAGTGGATCTTGAGTGAATAACTTTTTAGAGGGGTTGAAGAAGGCCCCGTGATAAATAAAATTGATTTTATGTTGAGAAGAAGGTTTAAAAAAGATTTTTTACACTTGAGGGATAATACAATACTTGATCGAATCTAGGACTATGTATAGAAGTGTCATAGTAAACCTTAATGTCATTCTATAGAAGATGATGAAGTCTCATAATGAGGAACTGAGTGGGAATATTGTTTTTCACAAGAATTTTCCTTTTTATAGGTTAAATATTAACAAATATCATTGGGTATCAATCATCCCAAATGTTCTGGAGGTGAGGAATAAATTTTATAAACAATTAGTTTTTTAATAAATTCTTCAATGAAATTGGTTTCCTGTACTACTTGAAACAATGATGTCATTTTGGCTTGAGTGCATGGAGAAGAATGATTGTAGCTTCAACCAAATTTAATGATCTAACATTGATAAGACTGGAGACTCAATGTATCTTCATCTTTCATATGTTATTGACATTTAATGAATGGATCTTAAGGTCACCTGATGATGAGTTAGATTAAATAAGATGAGGTCATTAAGGATTTAGGAATGAAATTTAGATTGAGATTCACCATTTTGAGGAAGTATATGAGCTATTAGAATCTAAATTTTCTTAGTTGTAATAATGGATTTTGATTTTTGATTAATATTTTCTTCCAGGATTGAATGTTGAAGGTAATGGGACCTCTAAATTCTCCCACACTCTATCTACATTAACAGAATGGAACACACACAAGGTGCTTGTTGAGTTTCATCTAAGGAAGCATGCTAAGAGGGTTATTCCTCTTAAATTTATTACTGGTGAAGGGTAAATTTAATTTATAGGGGGAGATTTCCTGTTGTTAAATTAAAACCTATCGAATGGTGACAAAATGTAGGAGAGTCTGTTAGAGATGGCATTGAATTTGTTTTAGACAAAGGAAGATGAATAAAGAAAAACAGGGTGTTAATATTCATATTAATCTTTATGAACATGAAATAATTAATTGGTTATATAAGGAAAATTATTTTTATGAGGATTTCAGTGAATGGTATAGGAATGTTTTTAGTAGGAACTACCACCTTTAATAAAGCAAATGTGATTTTTAAGATGGTGAAAAATCTATTTAAAAGAGGTAAGTAGTGTGATAATCTGATTATTAACTAATATTGGATATTAACATAGAGTAGATAGTGGGATACTTCCGGAGTAATGATCATGGGATTCATTAAAGGAATAATTTAAATTAATATTCATAGAATATAGATTCTTTCCCAACAGAGAATAATATATTCATTCCCTTTATTTTTTTATGTTCCATATCCAATGTATTCTCCTTAGGTTTTCCTCTATTTTATTATAAACATGCATTGTAACTAATTTTTTAGGAGAATGAAATTGCTAAATTATTTTTAAATATATTTTATGGATATATTTTCTCATTATTATAATTCATTATTCTTATAAATTTTCTTTTCAATTCATTTAATTTTTTTGTTTGATGAATCAATAGATGAAAACCAACTTCAAGACTTTGAATAATTTTTGTCATAATAATAAATCTAAAATTTTAGTAGTTGGTAGTAGTTAGAATGACCATTCATGATTAAATAACAGTTTTCATTCTCAAATGAATCCCCTAATCTTCAAACCATTATCTATAAAATCGTACATTCAACCGTATTCTTTTAAAAAATATTTATCAAATATCTTTCTTTTATATCTCATGTCCATAACTCGTATTTTATGTTCTAACTGATGGATTTATCATGATCATTTAATGATCATTGGCATATAAAAACAACCCAAACATTGGAAGATATATCATTAAGAAAACAACGTGTAAATTAAATGAAAATAATTTTACCTAAAAATCCCTTATTGCATTAGCTTTCATATTTTTCATCGATGGAGTGTACTTGATGGAGATAATGAGGATTAGGGTACAAAATTACTCTACCTCTACTGGAACACACTGGTTTATGTATCCATGAAAAATTCATGAGGATACCCCAAATTTTAACAGGTGATAGTACATTCTCAAATGATATCAATAGAGTTTTGGGAGGAAAATGTTCTAGTAGAAATTTAGGAGTGCCTCACACACATCACACAAAACAATAGAATATAACTCATTCTCTTTTATAACTGAAGCATAAGATTCCCACTTCATAATGTATCATATTAATTTCAATAAATTGGGTAATTAATTGTAACACCCCAATACATTACGAAATTTTCATTTTTGAATAAATTTAATTGTATTGATATCTTTATTTATATGTAACACCATGATATGATTCGCTACAAACAACAATGTGTTAACTTGTGTTACATGCAAGGCTGCGTTTTTAATGAAAAAAATATTATTGAAATATTATTATTTAATATTTTTTAACATATAACCTATCCATTAATTTAGTAGTTATAAATATCATTAACTATATTATGAAAATATACGTTTTAATTCTTTGGTTATAAATTAATTATAAATTAATATAAGAACCAATCGTACATAAAGGGAGTGTTTTTAAAAAAAATCATGCTCACAAAATTGTTTTATCCGAATAAATTAAATTAATTTAAATTAATGAGTGATATTAATGTATTATATATATATATGTATTATAATAAATAAAAAAAATTACATTCTTCCAAAATATTTGATAAGCATAATATTAGAACAATCTCAATATTACACCTAAAAACCTATATTTTTATAATAGTATTTTTACCACCTTTTGATGGAGAAACTATTTTAAAACAAATTTTTAAAATTTTTATATATTATATTTTTAAAAAATAAACTCTTTATTTGAATTTGGAAAATAAAAAATTACTTTGGTAGAACATTTTTTATTTTTATAATAAGTTTCATGTTTTGATGAATACTGATTAAATAATGTAATTTAATCAAAAAAATATTTTTTCTCTCAACAGTTTATAGTGTTAAATTATATTTTTAATTGGTTTTAAAGTATAATTAGATCAATATATTATAAATTAATCTAATTTATCCCACTGGAATCAATGTCACATTAAATTTGGATATAAAAACATTTCAATCTTTTGGATGTTTTCACTTTAAAAACTCATTTTCTCATTCCATCAATGGAACAAATTTTCACGTAATCACTAAAAATTATATGTTTTGAATTTTTAATATTTGAATCAATATTTGAAATAAGTTGGTAAAAATTATTTAAATAGTTTTCTTTAATTTTTTTGCATTTCAACAGTAAATTTAGTGATATTTTAATTACCACGGTTAAGGGTAAATCAGGTAATTATGGGTAAAATATTATTATAAATATCATAAAATTACCCTAAAACTTGTCATAATTTAATTTTTTTGGTTTTTAGACCAAAATCACCCTTTTACTGATTTTATGGCCTCTTTGAGCCACATTGATAACTTTAAGTCTTGTATATTATTTTATTATAAGGAAAGTCCAATATATCTTACCCATATTTCTAATAAGTATTGCATTTTTCTATATGGTTTTTAAGAAGATATATCATACTATAAATAGTAATTATAAAATAAAATTTTAATATTAATAATGATAATTTATTTTAAATTTTAGTGAAGAAATTATTAAACTAAAGGTTATCATAATGATGATTCAATAATTGTTTAATTAATGCACATATCAAAAAAATGATATTAAAAATATTAAAATAAATATAAATTGAAATAATTTATGTCATACAAAAATTTTCTAGATAATCTAGACATATTATGGATGTATTAAATGTTTTATTTCTAATTTATCTTGTGTATTATATTTTTTAATAATTCAGAAATTGAATAGTACCAAAATTGATATTAGTGATAATTTAAAATAAATAATATTTTATTAAATGGTATAAAATTTATAGAAATATAAAATTTGGAAAATTTGTTGGGTTAAAGTTTAAAATATCATCCATGGATCATTTATGTTTCTTTTTTAATTTTATAGTTACTATATTAACCCTTAAAGTGTAAAAATCCAAGTTTTCACGGTAAGAGTTAAAGGGTTTAACTAAGGGTTTAAGCCAAATGATAAGGTTACAAATGTGAAATAACTAGTATATAAATTATTTTTTGAGAGTATTTAGACCCATATTATTATTATATTTTATATAAATAACTTGGTAACCCTTTTTAAAAGAAAATGAATTTATATTAATTCAATAGTTTGAGAGTTTCTGAAAGTACCTCTCACCATAAATATAAAAGGGCACCAACTCCATCCCTTCCTCACACCACATTGATCCATCTATATCAACCTAATCCTACCCAAATAATCTCCCAAAATCACTACCCTAATCTTGGAAGCCACACTTTGGGAAGAAAGAAAAAAAGGAATGATTTTGGTATAAACCTAATGGATTTACTCAAATAAGAGGTAACGTTCTTCAACAATCACATTAGTTTTATTTCTCTCCCCACTCCATATTTTATTATTATTTAATGATTATATAATAATGTAAGTAACATAAACATACTGAAATTTTTTCATTATAATGGTTCTACCTACGCTTACACACAATTTTATCTAATGGGTAACGAACATGCAGTTCATGTGTATGACGAACTACCGTTTCACAAAGCGATGATTGTTCTTTTTTACTTTTCCATATTTAATGGTTGATAATAATGATGAAAAATAAGTTTATATATGTTATATATTATATTTATTAAATATTTATACTTTATTTATTCTTTTATACACATACCCTTATTATTCTCATTTTGTATAAATATGATAACATCGTTTGTAGATGTGGGGACAACGACCTCCTCAAAATGACGCGATTCGTTCACAATGTAAATGGAATGTATAAGGGATGATTTTATTAATAATATATTACATTTATGACATAAATATGATACCATAATAATAATATACATATATATAGTTTACATTTCATCTTTTAATATGATAATGAAATGAAAGTAGTGTTCATGTGTACATACGACCTAGTATCTCCATGAATAGGGCATTTCATTTTTTATCTTCACAATTTATGGATTATTATATATATATATATATACTAAATATATATAATATTTAAATCATGTTTTACATTATTTAGTTCATTAAACCCTGATATAATTAATTTGAATATAAAACAACTAGTCAAAACTTACTCGATAAACTAGGCAATTAACACGCGAAATAGTGAAAATGAACGAAGAATACTAACAAACGTGTAATAAGATATTATAATTTGATCATATAAGATATAATAAATATTATTATTATTATCTAATAAGTTAGTAACACTCTTAAAACCATTATAAAGGATGTTAAGGACGATCACTTCAAATGAAACGCAAGGTAACAAATCTTTGACTCAATTTTATTTATGTGGGACACATTCCCTATACAATACTTATTTCTTTTATGTGGTGTATATACCACAAATAAATGTCTTTTATGAGTATTATTTTTAATATTATGGTATTGTTATATCCATATAATTGTCTTTATTTCATGGGAATATGATTATTCATATTATATTGTGATAAGTATTTATTTCACAATCTCATCATTTTCTGGAATTGTTTGTGTTTAAGTCTCCACTGGGAAATATTTTTTCTTCCTTGTTATTGGTTTCTAAATATGTTTTAAATTTTTTTTTATGATTATCAAATGATTTATTAAATTCAATTTTATCACTTTTTTAATTTCTATAAAATTATTTAAATAGAACTTCCTCACATTTTCCAAAATAAGGAATATTTCGTACAAAAGTAAAAGGAATGTTTTTTAACTTATATGAAATGAATGGAATTTACTACCATCATGATGACCTAATGTTTTTAATCTTCCATTAAAAGTTTAAAATATTGTTTTTGAAAGAAATTATTTTCTTTCTTGTGATGCCTTTTATATAAATTATTATAAATTGGTAATGGATTTCATCTCAATTAACATTTCACTGAGACTTATTTGTTGTTATGCGCCATTTTACTTTTATATGGTGTATATACTTAACTTTGACATATTATATCATGAATATCCTTATTCTCATGATATAATAATTTTAATTTAGTTGTATTACTTCATTGAGATTATGATTCAAATCTCTCAAAGTGGAATGAGACACTTTCAAATTTTTAATGATTATTTTCCTTAAAAAAATTAATGATCTTTCAATAGTATTTCCATTAATCTACATTAAAAACCCTTATTGTTACTCTGCATCCACTGGGGAATTATTAGAAAATATATATCCTTTATTCAATACAGATATTTGATAATGCATATTGTTTCTTAATTGAGTCGATTATTCAATATGAGGAATACTTTGGACAGGTATGATATAGGTGGGGACCGATTATAGATAGCCCCTTGATACATCGGTAGTCTCATAGATGAAATAGATGAAATAGTTGAAAACAATAGTTAGGGTTTTACCTAAAATGATAAACATTCTTGTGAAAGGTCTTGAAGGTAATGGTTCTATGTACCTATGTAACATGTCCTCCTATAATTAACCATGTCCCTCATTTAGAATCAATTTTTATTTATCCATGATATTTTGTGTTGACATATCTATTTATGAATTCTATACATAGTTTTTTGATTTTGATGGAATTTGTTTCATCTTTTTAACTTATCGTATGGATTATTATTTATCTAGTTATTAAAATGGAATTTGTTATCCGTTATTTACCTTGATTTGTTGACTTATTTCTATTGATTCGGTATTGATTCTATTTTACTTACCCTTATTGAGCGTTACATCTCACACTTATTTTTTTTTCTTTTCCCTAGGTTATGAAGAGAAATCATTTGAATGAGTTTCAAGGATGCTTTTTATTTCTTTTTATTATGTATCATGTTTTTCGTTCCTATTTACTGATGTATTATGTGTAACATGTATGTAATATGGATTTAAAAAACTGATAAACCGATCGGTCCTTTAGGATTTTATTCCTTATAATTTATGACAATGTAATAAAATAGTGCACCAGATCCAGGATTATGGGGTTGGGGAATTATATTTGGTATCAAAAGAAGTTTAGTAGTAATCTTGTAAACCAGATTTAGAAATCATAGATTATAGGACATAACCCTAATATATACTTTGATAATAAGCATAGAAAAACATCATAGATATTTGGTTGGGTAGATATTATGTGGGTCTTCCTAAAATACATAACTATATAGAAACTACAAGTGGAAGTGGTTCTGATATAGATGTACATATGGGTAACATCTTCATCAAGGTGTGTCAGTCTAGACTCTGCATAACCAAGTACATATCAACGGGCCTTACTCCACACTTGGTTTGACACTCTCAGGGGATACACTTTGGATAATTCTCCTTTTCATTACAAACCATTATAAATCATTTCAAAGTAATTATTCCCCAAAAAAACCATCCATATGATTATGAGATTATGTACGCATAAATTATTTAATCTATGGTAATTAATTCACTAGTTTTGGGATTGTATGTTATATTTCGTAATGATATGATCTAATATAGTGTTATTTGTTTAGAAATAGTATGTGGAATGATGAATGATATCAATACTCATGTAAAATTTAGAGAATTTCCTAATGAGGAAGCCAATATAGCTGGTTTTGGAATTGATCAAATTATTAGCATTCTAGGGAAACATAATCAAGTTATGGAAAATAACATCACCCGAATGGAGAAACTTGTTCCACAACAAGGTTCTTCAATGTTGGATCACTTTATAAGACGGATTCCCCCATTATTTAGTCGTACTACTGAACCAATGGTGTAAGAGAAGTGGATAAATTCATTGGAAAGATATTTATGGAATTGGGATGTGGTAGAAACTAAAAGTTTTCACTCTTAGTGTATTTTCTCAATGGATATGTGAATCAATTCTGGTCATTGATCCATAATACTAGGGAGGAAAAGGGAATAGAACTCATGTAATGGAGAACTTGTTAAGAGAAAATATTCAATAAATACTTCCCTCGTGATCGAAAAACTGAGATGAAGAGAAATTTCCTTAGTTTAAAGAAAAAGGAGGAATAAAATGTTGTAGAGTATGAAGCTACCTTTACCAGGGTAGCAAGGTGTGCTACATATTTCAGACGCAACACAGAATTTAATATTGATCATTTCTTTGAAGAATATAAGACAAGTATTTAAAGGGATATGATGTCTCAAAACTTTTCTTCCTATGATTATATATTTTTATGCCCTATCAATATAGAGAAATAATTATACAAATATTATAGATTCAAAGTTAATGAAGAGAATAAGATAAAGGAATAGAAAATAACAGATAAAGGGAAGAAGGGAAGGAAGGATTTTCCCACATGTGATAACCATTTTAAGAATCACCCTTGGAAATGCTTAAAAGAATTGAGAGAATTGTATAATTTTGAAGAGAAATTTGCAAGGAAAATAATTCAAAGGGAAGAAGTAAAATGATGCTATTCAGTGTTACAACTATAAGGAGATGGGGAATTATGAAAATTAATGGCCCAAGAATCAGAAAAATATACCTCAAAAAAATCTAAGGGATCAATGTAAAGAATATGTTATTAATAAAAATGATGTTTAATGATTGATTTGATTCTATATTTCGATCTATGAAATATTTTATAAATCTATTTTTTGGATGATGGTATCATCATATTAATTATAAAATATATAAGGATTGTACTGGAGTAATTTTCCATCAAGGATTTGAAAAATTGTGTTGATTGGAACCCATAACCAAGAAACGTGATTCAATAAAATGAAGAACATTTTGGAAAACACATTTTTGAATTAATGGTAATCTTTAATTTGTTACTAATTTTGAGATAAAGATGTTGGATAAAGAGATTATTGATATGGATAAATTAAATTGGATAAAAATAACTTCCTTAGAACTAATTTTAAAGCTTCGGATCACAATACACGTAAGGTTCATAAGAATAACCACTTATGAAATCGTTTAAATATAAATTTGGATAAGGTTTTAGATATTATTTTTTTACATCACCATGTGATGAAACCTATTCTAAGAAAATAAGTATAATATGTTCATGGCATAAGGATATGATTGTAATTATAGAAACTAATCAATTATGTATATTTACTTATATCCTTAGAGGGTGAAATAATTTATCAAATATAGGAAAAGGGTCTTAAAACAATTTTTTTCCTATTTTTATAATTTTTTATTATATCAATGACCTTTATTCAAACCTCTGGTTTATGGTTTTTAGTTAAAAACATTCTCATGGTCATTTTCTCTATAACACTCCATCAAAACATGATGGTTTTATTTTCCGTCAACATCCATGGTTTATGTAATGTTATCATATTCAAAAGCATTGTTTTGTAGTGATGATCACATTTCTTTTCCATTATTTTTATGAATATGTGTTATTAACACTATTTATGATATGGGTTTTTCCACAATTGTTTATATTTAAATATCAAACCATAAAATATTAAAATCAAGTTTAAATTATGAGGAAATAATTTAATTTTTGTGGGGAGAATGTAACACACCAAAAATTTTAAAAAATAAATATTCTATAAATTTAATTTAGTTTTCTAGCTTCCTCTAAAAGTGACATAATGTTAAGTTTACTCAACACACAACTATGAGTCGTCTTGCGTTATATGCAAGGCTGAGTTTTACAGAACAAAAAAAAATTAATAAATTATTATTATTTAATATTTTTTAATATATAACCTAGTCGTTAAGTGGGCGGTTATGAATATTATTAACCTAATTCTAAAAATATATGGTTTAATTAATTAGTTATAAATTAATTAGAAATTAATATAAGAACCAATTGAATATAAAGGGAGTGTTTTTATAAAAAAACTATTTTATGCTCACAAAGTTGTTTTATAATAATATATTATATTAATTACCGTTAGTGAGTTATATTAATATAATATATATTATATATTTAATCAAATATTTTTGAAATTCATCCAATAGAATTGATAAGAATAATATTGGAACAAACCGAACATTACACCTAAAAACCTATATTTTTATAAATGTAGCTTTACCCCGTTTTGATGGAGAGCCTACTTTAAATCCAATATTTAACACTTTTATATATTATATTTGAAAAATTAACTTTTTATTTTAACTCACAATATAAAAAGTTGCTTTTTTTGGTTTTTTTTATTTTTCTTCTAAGAATCATGTTTTGATGAATAGTGATAAAAGATTGCCTTTTAATTGAAAACAGATTTTTCATCAAAATAATTTTTAGTGTTAAATTAAATTTTCATTGGTTTAAAAGTATAAATAAATAAATTTTTTATCAGTTAATCTAATTTAGTCCATTGGAATCAATTTCACAATGAATTTTTATTCCAAAACATTTCAATCTAGTGGGCGTTTTCATTTTAAAAACTCATTTTCTAATTCTATCAATGAGATTAATTTTAAATTAGTTAATTAAAATTATTTATTTTAAATTTTTTTATCTATATTAAATATTTGGAATCAGTGGTTCCAAATTATGTAAATAGATTTATTTTCTTTTTGGGAATTTGAATAGTAAATTTAGAAATATTTTAATTACTATAGTAAAGGGTAAATCAAGTAATTATGGGTAAAACTAATATTATGAAGGCCATAAAATTACCCTAAGAGTTATCATTATTTTTTGGTATTAGTGTATCTCTACCAAAAGCATACTTGGGACTATTTCCAAGCCTGATGGATCCACTTTATTGACTTTAATACTTTTATATTATTTTATTCTTAAGAAAGCCCAATTTGTCTTACTCATGTTCCTAATAAGTATTAAATTTTTTATATATGGTTATTAAGAATATATCTTCAACAATAAATATTAACTAGGAAGATAACATGTTTATATTTAGAATAATAATTTATTTTTACTTTTAGGGAAGAAATAACTAAATTAAAGGAAAGAACAATGATGATGGGGTGATTGTTTAATTAAAGGACATATCAAATGAATGTTATTAAAATATTAAAATAAATATAATTTGATATAATTGATGTCATACCTAAATTTTATATATTTTATATATATATTAGGTATATATTATAGGTTTTTTTAAGTCATCTTAGGTATTTATATTTTTTAAAGTTAAGAAATTAATAGTGTCAAAATTGACATTAGTGATATTTTAAAATAAACAATATTTTATTAAATTTTATAAAATTCTTAAAAATATAAAATTCTTCCAAATGATTTGGATAAAGTTTAAAATTTCATAGAAGGATATTCTATGTTTCCTTTTTTATTTTTATAGAAACTATATTAACCCTTAATGAGTAAAAATCCAAGTTATCATAGTAAGAGTTAAAGGGTTTAATTAAGGGTTAAATCAAAAAGATAAGGGTAATGATGCGACCTGAACATGCCTAAAAAATGTAGTTTGACATTATTTAGTCATATAATCATCTTATATTATGAATAACCCACTTTTAATCCATTTTTAATAAAAACTAAATTTATATTAATTTAATAGATTGAGAGTATCAAAAAGTATCACTCGCTTTAATTATAAAAGAGAACATCCTCCCTTACTTCCTCACACCACTTTTAGAATTGTAGATAAACCCAAATTTTCCCAAATAATATCCAAAATTACCTACCCTTATCCTAGAATCCTAAATTTAGTAAAAAATCCAATAAATGAATGCTTTTTTATAAACCAAAAGAAGTTACCCAAATAAGAGGAAACGTTCTTCAACGATCACATTAGTTTTATTTTCTTTCCCTGATCCTTCATTATTATTATTAAATGATTATAAAATAACATCAATATCCTCAATATACTGAGTTTTTATATGATAATATTTCTACCTACACTTATACACAGTTCAATATAATGGGTAATGATCATACTATTTATGTGTACGGCGAACTTCCACCTCATGAAATGATGATTGTTCATTTTTCCTTCACCACAATTCATGGTTGGGAATTGTAATGAAAATTATGTTTATAAATATTATATATAATATTTATTATTTATTAATTCATATTTAAATAATTTATAACACATACCCTTATTCTTTCCATTTTTTGTAAACATGATAACATCGTTTGTGGATGTATGGACTATCGCCTCTTAAAAGCAACGTGATTCGTTCATGCTATACATGGAATGTATAACGGACGGTTTTAAGTATAATATTTTAATCTTATAAAATTTATATTATAAATTAATTATAATATATTTATATATATAATTCATTTTTAATTTTTTTAATACAATAGAGAAATTAATGTAGCATTCATCCATACATTCGACCTGCAGTCTCCAAGAACGATGCATTTCATTCCTTATCTCCAAATTATATGGAATATTTCAAATAAATATATAATGAATATATATATAATTGAAACCATGATTTATATTATGTATATGCTGAAACCATGATCTAATTAATATGGAAAACAAATAAAAAGTCAAAACATATCTGATAAATGAAGCTATTAACACCCGAAATAGTAAAAATAACAGAAGAATGTTAAGAAACGGTTAATAATATATTATAAGATGATCTTATAATATATAAAAAAATACAAATATGGTTTTGTAATAATTTATTAACACTATTAAAACCATTATATAATAATTTAAAGGATGATCACCAAAAAGGAAACACAAGGTAAAGGATCTTTGTCTCACTTTTATTTCTGTGGGACACACACCTTATACACTACTTGTATCTTTTCTGTGGTGTATATACCACACATGAGTGTCTTTTATGAGTATTATTATGAATATTAGGGTATTATAATATCCATATAATTTTATTTCATTCATTTTAATATTATTCTATGGATTATACAGTGATAAATATTTATTTCATAGTCTAATCATTATCCGAGATTGTTTGTGTTTGTTATTTTTCATAGAAAAGTAACAAGAATGTTTTTTTAACTTATACGACATGAAAATAATTTCCTTCCATCATGATTTCCTAATGTTTTAAATCATCCTGTATAATTTTACAAGGTTCTTTTCAACCAAAATATTTTCTTTCATGCGTTTTCTATTAAATAAATTATTACAAAGTGGTAAGGGATTTCATCTCAATTTACATTTTTTTGAGACATATTTGTTGTAATGGACCAATTCACTTTTATATGGTATATATACTACCATTTTATATATTATATCATGAATATCCTTATTATCATGATATTATTAATTTCATTTATTTTTATTCCTTTGTTGAGATTATGATTTAAATGTTTCAAAGTGGTATGGAACACCTTGATATTTTTAAATATTATTTCCCTCAAAAATGGTTTAATGATATTTCAAGGGTTTTTCCATTCATCAATATTGAAAACCCTTGTTATTAATTATCCTAAACTAGGGAATTATTGATAAATATATATCCTTAACTAAATATAGATATTTGATAAGGAATATATTTTATTATTTTAATTGATTATGTGATATGAGGAATGATTTGGATAGGTATGACACAGGTGGGGCCTGGTTATAGATAAACCCACGATCCATCATTAGTCTCATGAGATGAAATATTTTGAAAAAATGGACAGTTTTTTACCTAATATGATAAACCATCTTGTGAAAGGTCTCGAAAGTAAAGGTTCCATGTAGATTAGAAACATGAAATCCAATAATTAAGAATCTCCCTCATTTAGACTCAGTTGTTATTTATCAATGAGATTTTTCTTTGACATATATATGGATGGATTGTATTCTAAGTTTACTGATTTATAAGGAATTTCTTTCAGTTTCTTACATTTTTATGTTTATTATGAATTATCTAGTTATTTTATTGGAATGTGTTATTAGTTATTAGCCTTTACATGTTTATTTATTTTCATTGATTCAATATTGATTTTGTTTTACTTACCCTTATTAAGCATTTGAGATCACTCTTATTATTTTTTCTTTCCCCATATTAGGAAGAGGAATCCTCTAAATGAGTTTCAAGGATGTTGTTTGTTTATTTTTATTTTTTATCATGTTAACATTTCATATTTTACAATTTATTATGGGTAACATGTATGTAATCTGGCATTCCAAGATTTATAAACTAATCGGTCCTTTGGGATTTGATTACTTGTAATTCATGCTAATGTAATAAAATAGTTCACCAGCTCTAGGATTATCAGGTTGTGGAATTACGTTATTTATTGAATCTACTTCATTGAATTCATTGTATTATTTAAAAGAGCCAACCTTTGGTTCTAAACTGGTGAAGCTGTTTAGGGTCAAGTGGTTGAATATATGATACATCACATGAAACAATCTGAATATGAATCAAGTGAATATTTAATGTAATATTCTATAATTCTAAAAATATTATTATTATAAAATCATCCCATGAAATTAAATTTTATTTCACATCAAAAAATCTCCAACTTGCGCAAAACTTTTATAGGGACATTACACATAACATCACTACTCTTTTCGAATCCATACAACCTCTTTTTTGATATAGTTTTACCAAACTCTGTTCATTTTTAACAAACAATTTGTTGAAAAAAATTTAATTATAGAATAGTTTAAATATTTTACCCTATGGGCCTTATTATAATTTAAAACAACTATGAAATCCAAATTTCATAGATGTATGAAAAGATCAGCCTCTAGAAAATCATTAGTGCTACACAATCTACTAAGGGGTCATTGTGATCTTCATTAAACATACTCATATCTATATATGAGTGTATCCACCACTATATGTTTCATATACATCATTTTTATGCCTATATAATCCCTTTCTCTATGACTTCAAAAGAAAACTACACCTAAAATATATCAATCTTGTATTGGCCTCTCATTATTTATTTATTCTCTAAAAATTACTAACCAAGTTAGTGAATACATCACATGTCATTCACTTATCTAATAAGTACATAATTTGGAAATTATTCATGTAGTTTAACACATCATATGTGAAACAACTATTATTTTCCATGCACTTCATCATTCTAATTCAATCAAAAATAAAATGCCTTTATCATTTCCTACAAGTTGAAAAATCCCATCTCAGTTGTGCACTAAATGATGGCAAGGTAAGAAATATTCCCAACCACCTATGTATTATCTAAGTAAATATGTGGGTTTTTGCAAGTAGTGCATCAAATTATGAATGTTCCCATGCTATGTATCTGAGTAACCCTAGGTAAAAAAGGATTGATAATAATTATACACATCTATGTATATGGATGATCGACTAGAATCCCATTAGATATACTTTAGTATATCAATCTAAGTAATAAGTCTCCTTTTATTAACTTATGAATCCATAATTCATAACTCAAATAAAAATATTTGTAGTGAGAAGAATAATCTATTAAATCTAACCTTATCAAATCATTACAACCAATAATACATCATAATGATCATCAGTTCGGGACAAATGAAGTCATACTTTGAGGAGATATTATCAGTCAACAATTCATGTAAAATTAATTGTAGCACACATGAATTAATTATAATTAGTTATTACCATCATTATAATAATATAAAAAATTTATGAACATTACAACCAATATATCATGTGTTACACACACAAAGATTTTATATGACCCTGTTGTTATTATTCCAGTAATGGTTTAATCAATGTATTTGTAACATTCTACTAAGTAGAAACCCAATTAATATTTACATCACCCCTCTAAATGATCTCCCATATGATATGGTATTGGTGGATGATGTTGGTTTTTTGATGAGACTAAGCTTCATTATCCTAAGGAACGATGCCATTTTTTCACAATATAGATTGATTCCTCCCTCGATGCTAGAAACCAATTCTAGTTAAAAAAAATGAGCTTCTCTATCCAAACATCTTCCTTCACAACATCTAATGTGGTGACGTATTCTAGTTTTATTTTTTGATTCTTTTATAATGGATTTTTCAAACTCTTCCTACTAATAGCTCCACCATTTAATAAAAAAATATGAATTGATATTTCATATCATATCTGTTGGATTTTATACAAGAATATGTGTAAACCTTTACACATAGATCATCCTCTACTCTAAATACTAAGATATATCCTCATTTCTTCTTAAGTAATTAAGGATGTTATTCACAATAATCTATTGAATCTTAAAAGGACTTTATTGGTATCTACATGGTATTATCAAAGAATATGATACATCAAGTCAAGTAAATAACTGGAAATACTTGATATATCTTATGGAAAACACATAAGGAATCATGTCTATTGAAATAACTTATATTTTCACAATTTTTTTTAGAAATTATTTGGAAAATTTTTAGACCACGCACTGAGGTGGCATGTGATTCTGAGGCCCAGGGTGCCCAGAACAATTGTTTTAAAAAATTATAGGTTTTTAATAGAATACATGCGTTAATTTGCTTAAAAAGTGAAACAACATTACACAGGTTGTCCGATTTGAAATCCAAGGGCACCGTTTATCTCAGAGTAGCGTCTTTACCCTAGGCATGACCTACCATTGGTCCGCGAGGGTTATCCTTAGAAAACGTCACCAAGGTCTTACCCGTAAATAAAATAATTAAATAAAAGTTATTTTATTTTTAAATCCTAATAACTCATAACAGTAACTCAGATTGAAAATATGAGACAACTGTTGAGTTTGTAAGGGGGTGTTTTCTTTAGGCGAGGCCTAACATCGATCGGTGTGGGTTAGATGCAAAAGATAATTTTTGGACATTTTAAAATAACAAAATAAATTTTATGATTATTTTATTTTGATATTTCACTGATGTGCAGTGATGAGGAATTGAATTTTCTTTTTTAAATTGAATAGGAACCCTGGGTTAGGTTCAGAACCCTAGACTTTTTTGGAGGCTCTGGGGAGATCCAGAGGAATCTATCTCGATGGTAGATGATAACGGAGTGGTGGATCATGAAAATTCTTAACAGATTTCAAATTGTAACGGATCCTTGACATAGAACAATAAATACCCCAAGAATTGGTTTTTACTTTGTGTTTCATTTCTTCTCACTTAGTTTCAATGATAAACATGAACCAACCAAAGAACAGGTTGATCCATAGTTCGATTGTTCTTGCAGGAGGGATTATGTTGTAGGGATTATTAGTGGGATATATTTTAGAACATTCTAACCCAAACCTCTCTTATTCTTTATCGTTGGTCAAGAATGCTTGGTCAACAATACTAGACTTTTGATTTTTGCATCTCTCCCACCATTCTTCGAGTTCCTCACCGTTCGAATGCCGCAGTTCCTAGCTCGACATTACCGAGTGGTTCTGAGTACAATAAGACCCTTGGATTCTAGGTAAATTGATAGAAAGTGATGATGTATGGTAGATCGGGTCATGAGGAACATAGATATCAAATTCCAACTAATTTTCGGGCATCCTGCAAGGAAAGCACATGGCCTGGTAAAGGTTGGGTTCCAGCGGGGTGCAACATGGACGGGCCACTAACGAGGTGGTTTGCGATGGGGCGTGTAGCCACTATCTAAGTAGAATTGTGAAATAATATGAACTTATGATATCCTAGGTTTCGAGAGGTGGACAAGGGCCATGGCAGTGGAAAAAAGGCCATGGCCTGCAACTGCATCGGACGGAGGACCCCGTGCCAAAGGGGCTACAAGACCAGACGTACGAGGCAGGCCGACTGCATAAAGCACTGTCTGGTGTTGTATTTACCAGGGGAGGTGGTTTCCCATGTGTTTGAGCGACCACATGGACGAAGGGGACATGGCCAGGGAAGGTCACATCTGGCGATGTATAACTGACTCATGCGACTTAGGCTGGGTTGGAGAATCAGGCTGCTCCAGTAGCCTAGTGGGTTGTGGTCTAACAACCCTTCAGGTCTGGCCAATTTAGGCTGGCCTAGACCAATCAGGTCGAGTCGGGCCAGGTTTGGTCGGTCGGACCAATTCGAGTCAGACTCAGACCAAACCGACCCCTTTTTATTAAATTATCCATATCATTCAAACTGTGTGTCCTTTTGATGAGTCATTTGTGGTATTGGGACCCCTGAGACAAGATTGTCCTTTTGAGATACTCTAAGTGAGCTTTTGTGGTATTTTTCACATGAACTAATGGATTCATCTATAAGTTCTCCTGTAACAAGCGATCAATGAGTGGAATCCTACATCTAGCTGCAACTATGTGATCTAGGTGACTACGTGACTTAGGTTAGACATGACCCATCGATTCTATGTTCTCCATCAACACTCTATACACAATCAATGCTCTGTGCGCCATCGATGCTCCATGTGCCATCGACCCTCTATGTGCTATCCATGATCCTTGCGCTGTTGAATCTTCTAGTGTCATAGATATTGGGAGATATATGGACTACAACCGGAAATCCATCTCATCATGATTTAGACATATAATTGTGTCACTTGAATGTATTTAATGTAATTTTTTTGTTTCCATTGTGGTATACTTCATGTATTTCATAGTGGAATCTTCCGTTGTGGTTTCGGGGTCCCAAACAAGTATTGTTTTACCCACCCATGCGTGGTCTATGTTGGAACGTGTCATGTCTTGTGAATATGATTTATGAATTGATAGAGTCCTTGGTGCAACAGGCCCAGGTGGTTGTTAGAGTGAGGCATGATAGATGATATTTTCTCCGTGACTTCATATAGATGTCTCTTTACCTACCCTTCAGGTAGGGTTTTCTACAAATGAATTTCAAGAGCTAGTACTTTTCATTTTTCTTGGGCCTATATTATAACCCTATTTACTTTCTTGTTTTGTATTTTCACTATGTGTGGATTTCTTAGTGGTATGAACTCATCTTTACATTCACTTTTAAGTTTAGAACATTTCTTGTCGACATGTGTGTGTGTACATGTACTTAGGAAAATTCCTCTCATTTGTAAGATTGGCTACACGATGCTAGTCGCCAACCCCTGGCCAATCAGAAGCAGGCTTGGGGTAGTCACAACATGGTCCCTAATGTATGTGTCGTAATTGAGTGGTATCAAAGTCATGGTCGATTCTACCTAATGAACAAATAGTATATGAGATTGGTTTGGGGAAAAAGTGTCGAGTGTTTCGAGATCATCTTTCAGGACAAGGAATCCAGTGTTGGTGCAGCGAACGATGTATCCATACACCTAGAATCTGAATTCTTCTTTTTGACTCAACACACGAAAACACTGGTTGGAGGGAAAATAATGATACATGCATCATATTGGATTAAGTGTGTTCTCATGACTTTCTTGAGTCAATGTGATCTCACTAGGTATACTCTATTGATTGTGGTACATCATGATCTTTTTCAGGATACCCCCACCCAGACAGCCAACCAAGATTTTGATGCATGATCACAAGGATGATATACCTACTAATGAGGCATTGGAACAGGGACAAGTACTAGAGATATCACACCCGGGTGATGTACTAGGGATACCACCACCCAGTGATATATAGTTACTACCATCATTATTGGTAGAGGATGTATGCGGGATGAGTGTGTTTCATGAGTTCTAGATGTAGTGACCTCCCAGGTTCATGGGTGAGCCAGACCCCCAGGTATCTTAGGATTGACTGTAGGCAGTTATACATATATTTCTCCTTGTGAGGACACCTCTTGACTATATGGAAGTCCTAGACGAGTCTTCTACATCGCTCAACAGGGAGA
This sequence comes from Viscum album, assembly GCA_963277665.1. Taxonomy (NCBI): domain Eukaryota; kingdom Viridiplantae; phylum Streptophyta; class Magnoliopsida; order Santalales; family Viscaceae; genus Viscum; species Viscum album. Next base: position 59,796,347 of record OY728123.1, read on the forward strand.
TAGTGTATCATAGTAATCTAGATGCATGAAAAGATAACCCTCTATTGGATATACTTAGAGCATCTCTTTAATTATGATTTATTTCCCATAATTTTATGCTCTGTGCATATATAGGAGCTACTACATCTATAGAAGGGCATTCTGATAGTATCGGAGTACTCAAGGAGATTTACGGATCTTCCCCACTACTTCGTGGATATGGTCTGAGACCCACTCTTCATGGCCTAGACCATCGATCAAGGACTACGTAGGGAGATCAGGGAATCCATGATATCCCTTAGAATTGTAACACATTCTAGGGTACTAGAGAAATCTCTTTTACTATAGAGTTTTCTGGCAGAGCAGAAACTGACAGTAGGAGCTACCAACGGGCATCAGGTATCTGAATCTTTGGAAGAAGGTTGCTGACATTCGACATAGGGATCCAAACATATTAAAAAGTTCAGGGGATGACTCTAGGACATGGGTTTAGTGGTGCGAGGCTCCCCGAGTAGAGAGAGTCAGCTGAAGGTTAGATTGTGTTACTCATGCGGCGGTCGGGGACATATGGCTAGATATTGTCTGACTCGTCGTATTATCGATCAGGAGATAGTTGAGGGACCACATAGGTAGTGATAAAGTAAAGAATATGTTGGTTAGCTAGGTGGAAAATGTGGAAGTGGAGTTGGATGGGAAGCAGAAGGAGGGAGGCGGTTTGAGTTACTACGACCACAACCTCCAAGTGATCCACCATGGGCTTATGGAGGTGGTGGACAGGGATGAGATAGCTTTGGGTGATGGAGGCTTATAACCTCGACGCTCCAAATATGATTATAGGTATGATATGTGTCTTTTACACCCTAGGTATAGTTTTTATATATATGGGTTCCAGTCACTCTTTTATCACCATTACCCTTGTTCGAGACATGGATATTCCAGTCGAACCATTAACTCAATTCCTACATAAAGAGACTCCAACGGGAGGAGATTCAAAGATCACACAATGGTGTCGATAGTGGTCCCTTACTCTTTGGGGGAGAGATTTTTGGTTGGGGTCTCTTGGTGGCAGCATCGAGGCCATACAACATCATTATTGTTAGGGACTGGTTATCCGCAGTTCATTCCAAGATTGATTGTTTTAGGCACATAGTGTGGTGTGTCTAAAGAGATAGGATCAGGTTTTCCTTTTTTGGTGAAAAGAAAACCCAGCAAGCATAGGATGGAATCACACATAGGATGGTGTATCCAATCACACACTAGTCAGCAAGCATGACCCTCAGTGCTATAGATGAGATGAATCCTCAGTTTCCTATAGTGGTGGATGAGAACGAGGAAATCTATATAGAATGTGTTCCAGGATTACCACCTTGTAGGGATGTTTACTTCTTCATTGATCTTTACCCTGGGATGGAACCACTATCTAAACTTTCATATTGGATGTCTCACATAGAACTTCATGAGGTGAGGGTACAGATGAAGGACTTGCATATGAAAGGCTTTGTAAGACCTAGTGTTTCACCCTGGGTGACCCCAGTTTTGTTTTCAATGATGTTATAAGGTAGAATTAGGTTATGTGTGGACTTATATCACCTAAAAATGGTGACTATGAAGAATAATTATCCACTATGGAGGATTGAAGTCCTCCTCGAACATCTGAAGGGAGTGGGGTGGTTCTCAAAGATATACCTCGGATCCATCTATCACCAGCTTCGTGTACTCAATGAGGATGTACTGAAGACAACCTTTAGATGTTGGTATGACCACTATGTGTATCTAGTTATTTTTTTTGACATGATAAATACCCTGAAAATATTCGTGGGACTCATTATCAGGATCTTATAGCCTTACATAGACTGGTTCTTTGTGGGATTCATTGATGAGAGCCCCATATTGAAGTTACCGGAGGAGGGTGTTGAGTACATGGTTTTCTATGATGCATCAGGGATTGTTCTTGGTTGTGTCTTGATGTAGGGGAAAGCAGTGATTGCCCATGGTTTGTGCCAATTGAAGCAGCATGAGCTGAACTACACAACCCATGATCTTGATCTAGCAGTAGTAGTCTTCTCATTGAAGATATGGTGACACTACCTGATAAGTGGGTGGTTTATCGTCTACTCTGACCACAAGAATATCAAGAATATCTTCTCTCATAAGGATCTAAATATGAGACAGAGATGATGGCTAGAGTTCCTCCATGATAATTACATTTAGATTTTCTATACTCTTGATAAGGGGAATGTAGTGGTAGATGATCTCAATAGGATATCCATCTTGCAATTTCTGATTGAGGCGTCGAAGCAGTTGGTCGCATTACAAATATCCTTTATCAATGCAGATGGAGCTTCTTATCTATAATTGATGGTAGTTACCCCTCCACTCTTATAGAAAGTAGGGGATGCATAGCTCAGAGATATCGGCTGTGAGACTTTACATGCTTAGATGTCCATAGGGAATGTCCCGGATGGGTATTAGAATGGTGGGGAGCATGTCATTTTCTTTAGAGGATTCATAATAGAACTAGTGACATTGTGGGATGAGGTATTGAAGAAGTTACATAATTTCCTTTTGGAGGTATATCCATGAGTGGATAAGATGTATCAAGACCTCTGATGTTAGTTCTGTTTCTAGGTATGAAGAAGGAGGTGGTAGAGTTCATTTTTATACGCCTCACTTTCTAGCAAGTGATGGTTGAGCACTAGGTTCCAGCAGTCATGGCCCAACCACTTTAGGTGCCAGAGTGGAAGTGGGATGGGATATTGATGGACTTCATGATGGGTTTACCATGAATTTCCAGGGGACATAATACCATTTGGGGGATCATTTATCGACTCCCCAAGTCAGCGCACTTCCTACAGATCCTTGAGAAGATTTTAGTTGAGGTCTTGGGATGCCTCTATGTGAAGGTGAAAGATCAGATTCACTGAGTCCCATAACCAATATTCTAAAATCATGTTTCCCATTTCACATCCTGGTTGTGTAAGAGATTACAATAGGAGTTTGGAACTCATTTTTTGCTTGATCATGGTGATTTATCCCCGGAAAGATGGCTAGACAGAGAGAAACAGCCAGGTTCTTGAGGAAATTATATAGGCTTGCATCATAAACTTTGGTCATAGATGGGAGGATCACCTAAAAATTGTGTAGTTTTCACAGAACAACAACTACCACTCCATGATTAGTGTGGCACCATTCAAGGCCTTGTTCGAGAAACAATGCGGGTCACCACTATGTTGGACGAACCTAGGGGAGTCAGCACTCATGGGTCCAAAGTTGGTCCAGGATAACACTGAGAAGGTTCAAATCATCCAGGAGTGGATGGGGACTACACCGAGCCAACAAAAATTGTATGTTGACATGAGATGGAGGCCTCCAGGGTTTTTGGAGGGAGACCATGAGTTTCTTTGGGTCTTACCTCGATGAGGATTGCAGATATTTGGTCAGGGTGTAAAGTTATCTTTGAGATACATTGGCCTTTTTTAGTTTTTTTATTGAGTTGGTGAGGTGGTTTATCTCCTAGCTTTACCCTAGTAGTTTCACTAGGTCCATTATATCGTCCACATGTTGTAGCTGATGAGGTATGTGCATGACCCATTGCACATCATCTACTTGGGTGAGCAGGACATTGATGATGGGGATACATTTGCAGAGAACCCGATGGAGATTTAGGATCAATAGGAGCGGATAATTCGTGTTTATTCTATTCCCCTGGTTCCTTTTCAGTGGCATTATGGGAATCTCCCAGAGAGGACATGGGAGTGGGAGGCTCAGATTCATGCTCAGTACCCTCATATTTTTGTTGAGTAGCCTCTGTTTTTCCTTTTAGGGATGTAAAACCCAAAGGTGGGGGAGTTTAATGACTCAAATTTTCATTATTTTATTTCTAGAAATTATTTGGGAAAATTTTTTAGACCAAGAACGGAGACAGAATTCGATTTTGAGGCCCGGGTGTTTGGAATGGTTGTTAGAAAAATTCTTTGTTTTTAACAGAATGCACGCAAGACTTTTTTGAAAAATTATAATAACTCTTGAAGGAGATTTTCAATCAGATAACTGAGTTCCCCATAAATCTCAGAGTAGTGTATTTACCCTAGGCATGACTTAACATTGGTCGGTGTGGGTCATCTGTAGAAAAAGTCACCCAGGGTGTAACAATAAATAAAATAATTAAATAAAAATTATTTTATTAGGGAATCCTAATAAATAATAAATAGTAACTCGAATGGAAATCCAATTCCATTGTTGAGTTATTAAGGGGGTTTCTTCTTTAGGTAAGGGACAACATCAACCGGCGTGAGTCAGCTACTTAAATTAATTTTTGGAAGTTTTAAAAGAATAAAATAAAATTTAAGTTCATTTTATTCTGATGTTTAGTAGTGACACAGCAACAATGCGATGCAGTGATGAGGAAACATGTTCAATTTTTTTAATTGAATAGGAACCCAAGGTTAGGATAATAACCCTAGAATTTACTAGAGGCTTTGGAGAGAACCAGATGAATCTCTCTCAATGGATGACGATGACGGAGTAGTGGATCATGAATGTTCTGAACAGATCGCCAATGGTAACAGATCCTCAATATTGAATAATTTAAACCCCAAGTAGTGTTTATTACTTTGTGCTTCATTTTCTTGCTCTTAGATTCAATGATGAACATAGAACAAACCACAAATGGGTTGATCCGTGGATCGACCATTCCTACGAGAGGGATTATGTTGTGGGGATTATTAGTGGGATACAATCTAATCCTTTCTAACCCAAACCTCCCCAAATATTGATTGTTTTCCATGAATTATTGGCCAAAGATTATAAACCTTTGTTTTGTATATCTCTCCCTCCTTTATTCATTTTCATCATCATTAGAACACCAAGGTTCCTAGATTGACATTTATGGGGGGTTCCGAGTTCATTCGGACCCTTGGATTTGAGGTGAACCGATAGTAGACACTATAGCAGGGTAGATCGGGTCTTGAGGAACCCGGATATAGGATTTCAACTATTTTTCAAGCATCTAGTGTGGAAAACATGCGGCATAGTGGGGTACAGGATGGATGTCCTGGTGGTGGGTTGGTCAGCGGTGGGGTGCGCAGTCGTAGTCCAGGTGGAACCGTGTCAGAGGAGGAGGCCACAACAGTGTAGGTCGAGGCAGGAGGTCACGACGTTGGTAGCTGGGACATCCCCTAAATCCAAATTAGATGGAGGACCCCACATCGGTTGGGCCATGGGACCATGAGGATGAGGTGGGTCGGCCAGGTGAAACACAGTCCGATGCCACATAGACTAGGGGATCTAGCTGGCCATGAAACCAGGAAACCGTATAGACCGGGGGGACACTACCAGGGCGGCCTATGTTTAGCAGAGTAGAACTAGGCCGTGCGAAACTGGTCAGGTTGGAGAACTTAGTCGCGGTTTAGTGGCCCATCGAGTGAGGCCGATTCAGGCTGGCCCATAATGACTAGGTTGGGTTAGGATGGCTGAACCAGACCAGGTCAGACATGGACCAGACTAGACCCTTTTTACTAAATTGGCCATATATTTCAAAATATGTGACCTTTTTGTGATCTTTTTGCTTTGTTGGGACCCTTGAGATAAGAATATCCTTTTGAGATACTCTAAGTGAGTTTTTATAGAATTTAAAATGTGACCTAATGGCATGTGTAGTGGTTTCTCTTAGAACAACCATGCCAAGAGTAGAATCTTGTAGTCGAATGTGACTTTGTGATCTTGGTGACAATGTGACTTGGGGGCTTCTTGACACATCGATGCTCCATGCACCATCAACACTTCTAGTTTCATGGATATTTGGAGATCTATGAACTACAACTTGAATTCCTTCTCTTCGTGTTTTAGAGTTATACCTATGTGATCTTACCATATTGATTGTACTTCGTGTTTCCTTTGTGGTGTACATCGTGTGCTTCATTTTTATTGTACTTCATGTGTTTCCTTTGTGGATTATTTAGTGTGTTTTCTTTGGGTGTACTTCATGTGTTCCCTTTGTGGTATACTTCAGGTATTTCTTAGTGGTATTTTCCTTTGTGGTTTTAGGGTCCCTACTGAGTATTGTTTTACTCACCCATGAACAGGCTATGCTCGCACGTGTCGTGTCTTGTGCATACTATTTACACTTTGATAGAGTCCTTGGTGGACCGGGGTCAGGTGGTTCTTATAATGAGGCCTGAAATATGAGGCGTGCTCAACAACTTCAGACAGGTGTCTATGTACCTACCCTTCAGGTATAAATATAAGTGGATGAATTTCAGGATCTTGCACTTTTCCTTTTGGTTAGGCTTGTATTCTAGCCATTATTACTTTCCGGTTTTATATTATCACTCTATGTGGGTATCTTAGTGGTGTGCATGAATGTTTACTTAGTCTTTTCAGTTCATTACTTTTTCTTGGAGACGTGTGTGTGTGTACATTTACTTAAGAAAATTCATTCCATTTGTGGGATATTCCTACACTGTGCTAGTCGCTAGCCCCCAGCCTATCTGAGGGGGGCTTGGGGTAGTAATTTCACGGGCCTTGGGGGGAAATCCATGACATCCATCCATAATAACTATTTAAAAGGATCAAGAAGTTTCTTTTGATTCATGCAATGAAACACTGATAATGACCCCTTATTATAGTTCTTTATGTTAAATCACTTAAGAAATTTACCAATATATATGTTCTAACGTTGTATAATAAACCTCTTAGAGTGAAGTATTGAGAAACATTTACCCAGTCACATCTTCATAGAGGGAAGTATTGAGATTTCATTTTCAATAAGAAATATTTCATATAAATACAATATCAAAAAACTATTACACTTATACTAAGTCACATTTATACATAGGAATAATTCACATTATTTACGAAACCAAACTCTATTATTATATCATAAAACATCATATTCCAACTCCATGAAGTTTACATCAGTTCAAAAATAGACTATTGCAACATGAAAACCATATAATTCTCATTTAGAACTTCAAAACCCTTGAGTTGTATCACATAAATACCCCTATATAAACTCTAATTAAGGAATGCTACTGTGATATTCATCTGATATATCTCATAATCATAAGGAGTTGTTTTCCTATAAAAATTAGAATTTGAATTATCATTGAAATATGTGAAAATATCTCTTCATAATAAATATAATGAACCTATTTGAAACTAATTTCCACCAAGAGTACTTTATAGGTAGAAACTCTACCTTCCATGTCAATTTTCTTATGGAAGACCCACTTTAAGATAGGGGTGTCACCTATTCAAGTGAATCCACCATACTCCAAACTTAGTTTGTGTACATAGAGTCCATCTCATATGCCACAGATTTTTACCATTTCTCATAATAAAAAATCTTAATTGTCATTCAGTAAGAAATACATTAATCTCTTATGAAAATTAATTCATCCTCATTTTACATGATAAATATATATCTCTCAGGATCCTAATGAATCTTTCCAAACCTTTTATGTTCTTATGTAACATGATTTGGTTATTCTTATACAACTGTTTATAGAACTAGATCAACCTCCATTTCAAGAACACTTCTGGTTTATTGGTCTTAAACTTATCTATGTTCAACTTTCCTCCCATGAAAACATCAACTCGTGTGTTCCTTCACAAGGAAAACGCCTTTTGGGTCATAAATATTTTTTTTTTATTGGATTATAAAAATAATATACCATGGTTTATTTGGAATTACTAACAAAAGATAATTTATCAGATTTAGAGTGAAGATTATCGGAATCCAATCATCATATGAGTGTCTCACATCCCCAAATCATCACATAAGATAAATTTGTATATTTCCAATGCTATATCTCATATGGTGACTTTGTGATTTCTTTACAAGGAATGTCGTATAGTAAGAATGTATCACTCTCTGGAGAATAACCCCAAAATGAAATAAGAAGGTCACATAGACTCATAATTGATTGAACAATGTCTAACAAGGTATGATTACTCATTTCAGATAAACCATCCAATTGTGGTGTTCTAGGAGGAGTGAGTTGTGAAAAAACTCCACATTCTCTTGGATGATGTATGAATAACTGGATAAATTATTCACCACCCTGATATAATATGTGGAATTTAATTCCTTTACCTAGTTTATTTTGTAACATGTTCCAAAACTCATTGAACGCCTCAAAAGTTTCATACTCTGGTTTCATTAGAAACTCGTGTGCATGCCAATTAAAGTCACTAGTAAATTAATGAACATCCTAAAACCACCATTTTCTTATGGACTCATTTGACCACATACATCACTATGTATAAGATCTAATAGTCAACTATCCCTCTCACCATTTATCTTAAAATTTGAATTTTTAATTGTTCCCAATAAAAAATATTTACATTTATTGTAACACCCCAGGTAAATAAAGAATATGACATTTTCATATTTATCCATATTTGTGAATAAAATATTAATATGACTTTAAAGGGGACACTATGCTCGATGGCGTACCCAACACACAATAATGAGTTTCTTGGGAATCTTACATTGCACTCTAATAATAAAATAATAATATTTTAAATGGTAGTTAACATGTAGTCGTTGTATTGGCGGGAATGGATATAAATAACTAAAATATGATTATATATGTTTTTAAATGTTTTTACATTTATCCAATAAAAGATAAAGGCTTAAAATATAGAAAGAATTCAATTTTAGGCGTATATTCACTAGTTTTCACTAAAGGTTCACTTATCTTCTTTTGATGGAGAATCGTCATTAAATATAGTTTTGTTCACTCTTATACATCCTTTTGGATCAAATAAAACTCTTCTTAAGAATTGGGACATCAAAATTTACTTTGTGTAAATTTTTGGTATCTTTCTGATAAAGTTCATTTTTTTAATGAATAGTGTAAAATGTTGTATTTTAATTCAAAACCTCTTTTTAATCTAATTTATTTATATGATTATATTATCTTGTGAATTGGTTTTAAAGTGAAATTAGAATATATTTTTACCATTAAATCCAATAGTGGTCTTTGGAATTAATTTCACTTTGAAATCAGACTTAAACTAGTGTCAATCTTTTTATACTTATTGTTTCATAAAAACACGATATTTGCTTTGACAGTGGGAATTAATTATTAAATTAATTAATGTGACTTATATGTTTTGAATTTTTTAAAATAGACTTCATTTTTGAATTTGGAATATCAAATATAGCTTATGGTGAATTTTTGGGATTTTTTTGAAAAACTTCAATTTTTGATGAATAGTGAAACCACTAAGTGGTACTTATAAAAACTGATTTTTCTGTTTAAATGAAATTTTTCCATCTTTGTGTTTTGAATTTCAAAAATCCGACATAAATGGTTGTCATTAAGAATTAAAATGTGGTTCAATGGGATAAAAATAATTTTTTGGTGAATAGTAACTTGTTAAGTTTTTAATCACGATTAGAGGTAATTAGTGTAGTTTGAGGTAAAAATAATGTTTTAATAATATGAAATGAACTTGACACATGTCCTAACCTCATTGTATGAGTCATGGACGATCAATACAACCCATGGGTCAACTTGGGGACCCCATGAAGCCACTTTGGTTGGAAAATGACATTTATATCTTTTTATTTAAAGTTAAAGTAAAAATGAGACAAACATGAAATGTTTTACTAAAACAATTTTTACATGGGTTTATACAAATCAGATTTTTTAATATAAATATCCATTGAAAGATAAAAAGATTTCATACATCATAGTATTTTTTTTTATAATTTTTAGACATTAAATAAATTAAATTTTTTATGACATCATGATGATGCAGCGATGACCACATTATTTAACGATTTAAATAAAATGGAAAGATAATGTAATATCTAAGACCTAAACATGTCCAAAACCTATTGTATGAGTGTATTTAGAACCATTATCACCTTATCCTCGAAACACATCAATGTGGGACCTCCTAAATCCGAATACCATTTTCAAATAAAGTAACATTTGCTTACTTTCCAAGAGTGCCCCTCCTCTCCTCTTATAAAAGGCCCCCACCTCTAACTCCTTACCAACACTCCCAAAGCCTTTGGATAGGCCAACCCCAGCCCATTTTGTCTCTCCACTTCCCTCTCTTACTCCTTGAAGCCTCACTTTGGGCAGAAGTCTTCCCAAGGAAGCCTTTGAGCTCAAACCAAAGGGAGTTACCCGATTTTAAGGTAATGTGTTCACTTGAGTCCTTTTGTTTTATTTTGCCTCTCCAACCCCATAAACTATTTTTATTAATTTCTTTTGTAAAAACTCCAGTATCTTAAATATACTAGGATGTTTTTATAATAAGGATTAGAGCTACACTTACACACACCTACATCTAATGGTTAAAGAACATACTGTTTCCATGGATGGCGAATTTCTACCTCACGAAACGATGATTGTTCAACACTCATATAACACCTTCAAATGTGGCCATTAAGATGTCACTATATTTATATATGATATATAATATGTTTATGTTTTACTTAATCTTCTATATTTTTCATTTGTGGCTTACCTTTATGGCTTCCATTATGGGTATACGCGATATCTTCATTTTAGGAAGTGCGGACTACCGCCCCCTCAAAGTGATGTGATTCGTTAATTCCATACGTGGGACGTATAAAGGATGGATTTAATGTTATGTTATACTGGAATTATAATATACCTATATATAATTATTATTTCTTTCCATTAAAGTATGAGATAGAAATGAAAGTAGCGTTCATGCGTACGTACGGCTTACCGTCTCCATGAACGGTGCATTTCATTTCTTATCCCCAAATGTAATGTACTATTATAAGTACATGTATATAATGGATATATATGATGAATGATACATCTAAATGATGAATATAATTCTAGAATTAAAATATACATACCTCTCATTTAGTTTTAATTCCATTAATATGACAAAGAAATGAATGTAGCGTTCATGCGTACGTACGGCTTACCATCTCCATGAACGGTGCATTTCATTTCTTACCTCTAAATGATTATGTGATATTATAAATACATGTATATTCTAGATATATATGATATATATGATATCCAAATCAGGAATGTCATTCTGGATATAAAGAACCTTTGACCACACGAACAACATGTAATTGTAAGAAGTCCAGTTTCGACTTAAGAACCAAATATCGACAAAACAAACATTATAAACTTAAATGATTACAAAATGTTTATAACATGGATATAAGTGATATAAAAGGAATAATGAACTTGAAAAGGGTTCTTAAGAAAATAGAAATTAACTCAAGTTTATTATTCAGGACGTTAAAGAATGATCGAGTCAAGTCGGACCCGAGGTAAGGGATCCTACACCTCTCTTTCTTTTTAAGTACACTCTTTTATGTCATTCCTTTTAAATCTCATCTTTATTGTTATTGGGATACTCTTTCATATTAATCTTACTGTAATTTTTATGCTCATATGATGAGAGGCCCTATTCTCTCTCATCTATCCATTTTGGAAGTTTTGAGTGGCGCCATTAGGCTGCCGAATTTTTCGTAAGAGATCCAACCTCTCTCTTTCTTTTTAAGTACTCTCCTTTATTTCACTTATTTTAAGATCCTCTTTGTTATGTTGGGGGATGTTCTTTTATATTCCTCTTTCTGTAAACTTTATTTTAATATGATGAGAGACCCTATTTACTCTCATCAATCCATTTTGGAAGTCTTAAGTGGCGCTGTTAGGCTGCCAAGTTTTCGTAAGGGATTTTTCATCTCACTTTTATTCACGTGAGATTTATGCTACATTTGCCACAATTTACTTTGAGTGGTGTATGTACTGCCCATTATTTTACTCATTTTGTAATATAATTTCATTTATGAGTATTTACATCATTGTTTTATTGTCCTTATTTCACGGGGTGCATGTCTCGAAAGATACCCATGTCGGTGAGGGAACCTTTCACCCTCCTCTTTTTAAAAGACTTCTTTTGTTGGGTATTTTAATTTAAATATTGTTATGTTGGGATATGTTCTTCTATATCCTTATTGATGTAAATTCAATGTCCAAGTGATGAGATACCCATTTATCTCTCATCAACTCATTTTGATGTGACGTCGTTAGGCTATCAAGGGAACTTCTTAACCCAATTTCGATTTCTCTGGGTTCAACATGTTGATATTGAATATGTCATCTTTTGAATATGTGTGAATGAACTTTTATTGTTTTAAACTTAATATCCACTTATATTGGGTGTATTTATATTTTTCACACATAATTTTGAGGTTGAATTATCATTAATTTTAGGATACCTTCTTTATAAGGGATTTCATCACATTTGACATTTCTATTGAGACATCATTGTTGTTATGCACCAATTCACTCTTATATGCTGTATATACTGTCCTTTGGAATATTATATAATGAATCCATTTATTATCATGATATTATAATGTTTTGACTAAATGGTATTCCTCAATTATTGTATTCAAGTGTCTCTAATTTTGGTAAAACCCCTTTAACCAAAATATCGCTTTAAATGTTTTAAATATTTGTTCTTATTAATATCCATGTTTTCAAAATGGTTTTAAGGATTTATTTATATGGATATTAATGGTTTAAAATTTTAAAATATTCAAGGTGGTATGGGATGCTTTGATTCAAAAATCTCTTTATTAAATGTTTTAAATGGTTTTGGAAATGGTTTCTTTTTGAATGGATTCATTATTTCAATATGACTAAAATGTTATATTGTGATTGAAATGCGGAAATGTTATGTTTCCTTTATGCATGTTTTATATGATACTTTTATGTTATGGTTCTTGGGCATTGTTATGAAAACGGGTGGTTCCGTGATAAACTAAGGGTGGGTGAGGCTGATATAGCTCTCTAATGCATTGGGTAACGCGAAGGAGTGAAACGTTAAGGTTTCTCAGAAGAGATTTAGGGAATATACTGTGATGGGTATTCCAAACGTAACCAAGAGGGTTACTCCCTACGTAAGAATGTTATGAATGCCTCAAGTTACCTTATATGTCTTATGATTTCTATGATTTATTCATGATTTGATGAGGTATGTTAATGTGCCTATGTTTTATGGGTAAAGTATGATTTCATTCTTATGTGTATGTGAACTCATGTTTCCTTTCCATATTTTTATAACGCTTACTGAGCTTTTTATGCTCATCCCAAGTTTTTGAAATGTTTTTCACAGGTCAAGGGAAAGGTACATGATGTGATGATAGTGTCAAGGATGTGTCAAGAAAGAATCCATGTTTTATTTTCAATATGTTTCCGTTGATGGGAAGGATGAATACTGTCTTTTATATAACCACTTTGTTTAAGTGTGGAATGTAATGCAAGTTTCAGTATCTAATTCTCTAAAACTCTAAACCTGAAAAGATCCTCAATGTGTAATCTTGTAATAACTCAAGATTAAGTAAGGTTTAAGGCTGAGGCCTTATATTTATCAAATAAATCATAATATATTGATTCCAAAAATATATCTCTATGTAGTCTTTGAATCCATTTATCATTTATGTATCCAAGGTGATAATTCCAAAGGTATGTGGGATTAGAATCAAATATGACCTTTTTATTCTAAATTTTATAAATAAGTTGATCCATTTCAATAATATATAAACCATTAACTATATTCCCAATTCCATAAAACATTTCTTTCTTGTATGTATAAAAACTATTATTCTTAATGATTAATAAAAACCCCATCTTGTATAAACAATATAAAAAAACAAATTTATGTTTATGGTGGGAAAACAATAAGAGTTATTCAATTCTAAGATAAATCTACTTAGTTAAATCTGGTCACGGGTGATGAAATCTGATGAAACAACTCTTTATCCATTATTGACTTGAATATATACTTAATCATTGATCAATTACCTCATATAATTAAGCCTATTTTTTCAGAAGAATTTTTTGATGCACACCCAATATCTAATACCCATAAGTTAGAGTTAGATAAATTTATTTCTATAACATTCACATTTTATTTCACTCAATTTTTCTCCTTGAGATCACTTCTCATTCCTAAAGACCAATCTTTTACTCTTTTATATATTATATCAATTATTTATCTCAATATGATTAGTGTAAAGTATTTAATTATATAGAAGAGAGACACATAAGTAGGTGAGTATCATGTATTATATCTTTTATTTAATGGATTTAAATGAATGTGATCCTTATAAAAATGATGAACCCAAACATAATATCCATTTAGTAATCCAAGATCCATATTAAACTAAGAAATTAGTCCTCTATAGAGTTTATCTCACCAATTAGTAATTTAGGTGGCCGATCATCCCATTAATAGTAGTTCTGATTTTTTGGATAGCTAAGAAAAAAAATATTTATCCAAATTCATCATTTGGATTCAGTCAGCTTTATTCCTTTAGTAACCTAATCCTGTTAGGGTCTCCCAGCTAGTGTTACCAAAATAAAACCCCAAAAATAATCTAATAAAGTTTAATTCAAGGGAACTTTGCTATGGAATGACCTACCCAAGGATGTTATAGTTTCACCCATTACGTTCTTGCCTAAGGTAAGATAATCAATAGGTTTCTAGCTATAGAATGACCTACCTTCTTGGATGATCAAGAACTTAACAAGTGTTTCTTTGGAAGAAATCTCAAAATTAGTATTTAGAAGGGTTTTATTTTAATCTATCACCAATTTAATATACATCAAATATAAATTAAATTCATAACTATTAGATTATATGAAATATTTAACTTTTTTGTATGCATTATTCTAAGGATTTAGTTTTGGAATTCCCTATTCAAATGACCAAATTAATGTATTCACAACACATTAATGTGTAAATAATTACATAATCCATAAGTCTATGTTACTCAATGAAAAATTAGAATCCAATTAAATTCATACATATCAAAATGCATCATATGTAAAAGGTACATGAAATCTTCATATAAATGCATTGATTTATAAGATATTGACAAACTCAACATTAGTAATATTGGAGTAATAGATAATCAACCTCATTCACTTTCCTGGACAAGGCATAAACCTCCAGGAAAGTATGTGATCCAATCTAAAGTCCCTATTCCTGGGGAGACTTTACTTATGATAGAATTAAATTCCGGAAAATTATAACACCTAATATGCTCAAACTATACCCAAAAACTATTCTCAAGATCATAACTATAATTACATACTGAGGTTATGGTAGATGAAAACTAAACTTTATAATACTGAAACTAGCATGATATGAAATTTTATATCCTATGATAAATTTATTATATAAATGGGAATACACAATATAAAAAATCATAAATAATTTACTAAACATGAATATCAATGAAATTTTACAAAGAAATAAACAATTTATTAATTTTCCGAAACATGGGCCATATATGAACTATTCATAAATAAATAATAATTTTATAAATTTTATAAATTAGGAAGGTTATAAATATTTTATATTCAATTAATTATAACATTTTCAATATTTAGTATTATATGATATTTATATGATATTTTAAGAACTATAAAAAATTTACTATTCACCTTCTATTATATAAAAAATTTATATAATCTACATATCATATATTTTGTAATTTATAAACACTTTATAAATCACCTATTTTGATTTCTAAATAAACTTTTTATTTCTAGATCATAAGGCAAGCCATTTAATTTTTGAAAAGATATTTTCACTATTAACCTTTAATATTGTGGAAAAATGTTTCATAAAAATTTATTTAATTAATTATAAAAAATTTATAATTTATTTATTTATTTATAAAGTTAATATAAATTAAAATATTCAAAAATTCATTTCATAATGACTTATAGACATTTTATTAAATATTTATATAAAATTATATATTAAAAAAATTAATATATATATTTTCAACCATCACAGAGGTACATCACACTACATGAAGGTACCACAACCAAAAAATAAGGCTTTATCAGGGCATAAAAGGATTTATAAATGATAAAAAGGAACTGATAATCTAGGTTTTATTAAACAGGGGTCCATTTTATTAGTGATAAAAAGGACTGATAAAAGACAAAAAAATATTTAAAAAATATTTAAATCGAAGACCTCACTTTTAAGTGCACTTGACCCCCACCCCCCCCCCCCCCAAGAATCCTCGCACGTGCACTGGCCACCCCTGCCACCCCCTTTAATAGCACGCACCCACCCTCCCTTTAACAATTTGAGTCCCCACCTACACCCGCCTACGTACCCCTACCTCTAATGGGAAACAAACTCGAGACCTCCCCCCTTGCGTGCAAGCCCCTTTTCCACTCGCTCATCTTGTTTTGTCCTCCATTTAATGGTATGTCTATATATTTATATATACATTTATTTATATTTATTTATATATTAATATTGATTTATATTAATATATATATATTCTGTTAAATTAAAAATTATATATATATTTTTATATTAATAAATATTTAAATCTATTTATTTACATATTTTTTTAGTTATATTTTTTTATCTATATATTTATTCATATATTAATATGATTTGTTTTAAATACATTTAAAAAATATGTTTTTGTGTGTGTTTATAAATAAATAATTAAATACATACATATATCCAATAGACATACAACTGTATATATATTATATATATGTGTATCTATAAGTATAATTATACATATTTATATATAATTACATATATTATATATTCATATGTATATTCGTACATTTTAATATATTGATAATATATATCAGTTTGTTAATACAGACACACACTAATACACACACACAGACACACATTATATAAGTACATAAATATTAATATACTTTTATTTTAAATAAAATTTATATCATAAGGCCTATATATTGAGAGATATACTTTATATGTAAATATGTTTCATTATTTATTTTAGATCTTTTATTATTTTTTTTATTTTTTGTGACTTAAAATTGTTATTAAATAATTATTACTCAATGATAATTTAAATTATTCATTAAGAATATTTTTTAAAATATTTTATAAGTCATTTTCACTAGATATATTATATATTATATGTAAATTTCTATTTATACATATCTAAAAAATATTTAAAATATATATATTATATTAATGATTATCTTATTTTATTTATATATATATTTATTAAAATAAATATATTTATATATTTATATATCAATATATTATTTTTAATGAAATATTTTTTTTAAATATACCCTTTATCAGTGCTAGTAAAAAAATCACTGATAAACCCCCCCTATCAGCACTACTAAAAAAACCCTGATAAAGTGGGTCCCTTTAACAGTGCTAAAAAAAGAATTGATAAAGGGGTACTTTTAACAGTGTTTTTTAGCGCTTTTCAAAGTACCCTTTATCATCCATTTTTTAGTGTTAATAAAGGTACCCCTTTATCAGCACTTTTTAAGCACTATTAAAGGGCGGTGCTGCGAAAACTCATTTTTATGGTAGTGAAAACCCTTTTACCTTTACCGATTCATTTTCAAAATGTTGCGTACAGGTAAAAGACTTATTAATTTTTTATAGATTTGCTAAAACTTATTTTGTAAGGGTAATGAATGTTTTCCAAATACTACATAATGGAAATTACAAGGTTACCTTTACACAGCTCAATTGATAACTGTTGTGTAAAGGTAATACACATATTACCTGAACATAGCTTCCTCACATAAGGGTGTTACCCTTATGTGAACTCTTCAAATAAGGGTAAGTAGAAAGTTAACATTACAAAATTCCTAAAATAATGATATGTTCTATGCTAACTTCAGGTAGGAGATGGTTACCTTTACTCATATTACTCACATAAAGGTATATTATAATTTTTTAATCATTTGTAAATGTTATAGTGCCTAGTAGATCTTGTATCCACCCTGAGGTGGGGTGAATTAAGGGTGGCCAACTTTTTAACAAAAATGTCCAACTTAAATTTTTTACATTCGTTATGTTGATTGAACCTATCTCATTATTTATGATTAATTGACCATTATTAGGACCCACAACCACTTCCCTTGATATGAAATACATACATTGAATGGAAATAATTGCACACAAATATTTTTACAATGTTTGGCCCCTATATAGGAAACCTACTCCTTATTGTGTTCAGAATCACCCATTGTTGGATCATACATGATGGTAAAATATACTATAGGTGTGAATAATTAGATAAAAAAATTAAAAAAAATCAATGTTTATTAATTAATGAATCTTTAGTGAGTGTAGTGTTCAAGTTATATAGGTCAGTGGAAATTTAAATAATGAAAAAAATATTTTTATAGTGGTTCAGATCACCAAGATCCTAGTCTACTCATCTACCTTCTCTACTCTGTGAGAATATTGGTACCCAATAAGAGAAACTCACTTTTAGAGGTGTGATAACCTATTATAGACTCTTCTTTTTTACATTAAAATGAGGAAAAATACTATATTTTCTTAGGAATCGTAACCTAGTATGGACATGATTTTTCTTTGGGAGTCACAACCCAAAAAATATATATTCGGTGATATAATAACCAATAGAAAGACCAAATTTTATTGGTAAAATCATAAACCAACAATAACAATTACCAAATGAAGAAAGATAAATGACACAATGAAAAAACAGATAATGAAAAATAGTAGATTAATCAAATTATGAAGATGATGTCACTTGATGATCTTTGATCACTTCATTTGTAACGATTTTAATGTATATATGTTTTTGTTATTAGAGCTATAGAAAATAATTTTCATGGGTTCTTGATCATGTGTGAAGCAAGAATTGTGTATCTATGTTATGATAAATAAATTTAATGAATATTGATTAATCTCTTGATCATGTTCCAATAGACTAATCATGAATCATTATTAAATACAAGATCTTATAATAGAGTCTCATTTTCTAATAACTACATGCCACGAGTTATAAAATGATAATATATGGTTTACAACTATTACTTGTAAAATATCACACTCAATATTAACAATTTTTCTTGCTCTTTTATTCCTTCATGAAATGTAATTTAATACACTTATAAAAATATCATCAATATGAATATATATATATTACATATTAATAAAATAATTAAAATAACTAAACAAGATTTTTTTATATTAAAGTATTAAACCATTCAAAAAATAGAGAATTTTAAAGAATTTAATTCTTGTGTATATGTGTACAAATGTTTCTCACAATTTTTTTAATCAAACATGTAATTTTAATTTTAGTAGAGTAAAATCATAATGAAAAGTTTATTTCACATGTGGTAAGTAAAATAAAAACAATTATATTTTATAAAAAATAATATAATTGATGGTAGATTAAAATACCTGGAAGTAGGTAGTTGTTGCTACCAAAAACATGTTACTATCGTATAGATATAACTTTATTTTGATCTACCATCATAGATGGTCTATTTTCAAAGATGGTTTAATACTTTTGTATCATTTTAATACTATAATGAAGGCGAGTGGTGCTACTATCCCATACAATTTTTTTTTACCATTGATGAAGATCTACCATTTTTTGAGTGGTAGATGTGGTGGTGATACTAGAACAACACTCTTTATGGTTCTTCCATTGGAAATAGGATTAATATTATATTTTCAAAATTGATACATGTAATATCATCATTATGAGTTTCAGCTTTTGAGATATGATCTACCAAAAATGGAATGAATTGCTACCATAAAGGAGTCAGAAGTATGATATATCATCAAGCAATATATTAATCTATTATTTTTGAACTACTCTCATTAGTGGTAGATGCTACTTATGTTGAGTTATCACTGTTAAATAGTAGATGTTTCTATTATTTTTGAATGGTAGATGCCTCTACCATCATTCTGATCTAATATGAATGAGTGGTACATTGTGAATGGGGGGCTGCAGTTTTGATCTAAATCACATGCTTCATATCATTTATAATTTTGAAATCATTCCTATAAATCAAATGGACGAGAAGCCTTTTGAAACACCATTTTCGTTTAATAATGTCTTATTCTTAATAATAATTAATGAAAGATGGATATGATTGTATGGATTTGGTTTGATAAGCCTTATCTTGATCCTTTGACATGATGTGAAGAGAATTTTAGTTATCCTACTATTATTTGTCTTGATCTCTCACACAAATTTGTTAAAGGTCAATATGTTAAAGATGATGCCCTTTTTATATGTGATGTGTGGGATACATCTGATGATAGTGAGAAGTTTAATCAAGAATACGTCATTATGTGAATGTCTTTTAAAGATGATGAATAGTTTCACATCACATGAGTCCCACATTAGACCTGAGTTTCATCTTGACTCATCTACATCAATAATTCTACATCTTAACTGCTTCAATGTGGAAATGGGGGATCATCACCCATAGACATGTTGACACATAGGTTATGGTCCAACATGCCTATTTGTCTCATCCACATGTGTGATCAGGAATACACTCCTTCAACACCACACATTTCCTAGTCTTCCTAGGCACTATGTATGCTCATTAGGCTAGCTCTCCCAATAGGTTGACCCTAGGGTCCCTCATTCATGGTTGATGGCATGGCCCTTCCAGATTGTAATAGTTGGCCTATTTTTTTACTAAATCCATAATTGAAATTTTATGAAATTAAAAAAAATTAAAATTCATATGATAATCCATAATTCAAATTATATTATATATGTATGTAATATCTGGAAGTAATTATAACAAAATAAGATATAAAATTAAAATTTTAATGAAGCGTAATTAATCATTTCCAAAATTAATACATGAAAAAATAAATGATTACACATAGAATTTGATTATAATTAATTGTAAAGAAAATGTAATTTATCAAAACACAACTATTAAAGTATTAATAAAAAATTTAAAACACTAAAAATACCCCCCTTTTTATAAATTACAAAACTAAATAGTTATTTAAATTTCCAAAACTATTCTCCCACTTTTGAAATTTATGAAAAATTAAATTAAAATTAAATATTTAAAGCATTCCTCCACTTAAAAACTACCAAATACTTATAATTATCGATATAGAATTATTTCATTAAAAAATAACATTTAGTTACAACATACATGTATGAAGATATTAAAAATAGTGAAAGGTTTTAACAATGTTGTAATTATTAAAAGAATTAAACTTTTAACTTACCCAGTTCCAACATCATTTTATAAAATTATATATAATATAAAGGTTTAGTGAATATATCATCTAGAATATTTTTAGTGGGAAAAAAATTTAAACAAATATAATCATTATTTACATGATCCCTCATTAAATTAAATCTAACATATATATGTTTTTTTCTAGAGTATTGCAGATGGTTTTTAGACATTGAAATTGCACTAGAATTATCAAATAAGATTCGATCTTTATCAAAAATAATATTAAAATCACATAATGTTTCATTAATATATATTATTGGAGAACAAAAAAAATGAAGTATAAACATACTCATCCTCATCTATCGATAGTGAAACTGATAGTTGTTTTTTAGAACCCCCTGAGATTAATCTTTTACATAGAAAATGAAACATACTTATTGTTATTTTTGGTCAATCTTACAAATTCCAAAGTCAAAATCAGAGTAAAATAATATAGAAAAAAATTCATATTTGAATTAAATAAAAATTTAACAAAATTTCCTTTAATATATATAATTACTATCTTAACTACTTTAAGATTAATTTCTAGATGCAGTCAAATATAGTAAGTTCCCTATTATTACTCTATATAGTTTAATATCAACACTTGTACCGTACTCTTCTAAATCAAATTTTTGATTAGTACACATTGTTTTTTTCATAGTCTTTCATGATTTAATTCCAACCCATATAAAAAAGTTCTCTAGAATACTTAGAATTATTAAAGAAAATATGATCTTTTCTTTTATTGATTTCAAAACCTAGGAAAAATTTAATTCTCCCATTAAGATCATATAAAATTCACTTGACATAAGTTTAAAAAAATCATTACACATTAATTCATTTGTAGTAGGAAATATTAAATCATAATCATAAATGTATTTAATTTTTATATCATTTGAAACTCTCTTTATAAAAAAGGTTTGATCAACCACCCCTTTAAAAAATTATATTGTAATAAAATTGATCTAGTATTTTATACCAAGCTCTAGGAGCATTCTTTTGACCATATAAAGCATTAATCAGTTAAAAAATGATTTGGAAAATTTTCATGTTCAAATAAAACGGTGGCACCCCCCCCCCCCCGAAAACTATACCCCTCCTTGGATTGAAATGAGAGAAGGGAGATGGTTAATACTTGATTTTCACCAACAACAGGCCTTGTGTTGGTGACTAGAACCAAAGGTATAAAATAATACATAAGGGAGGAATTAACCTCTAAGATTACATGAGGAATAGATAACTAAGATATATACACAAATCAAAACCTAATAAAAAGAGATATAAATAAATCCCAAGTGAAAACATGAAATTATATAAAGCATTATAACAATTGAAATGGAAACTAGAAGTATCAAAAAGGTAAATATGACAACAACCATGAATACCAAGAATCTCATGAAAAACAACAAGCTATCAATATCCAACTTAATCTCCAACCTACTTTGTATGACCTGAAATATTTACATATATATATATATACCTAAGGTGAGAATAAAAATATACATAGTAGGATCCTCCCTAGAGCCTCTCATAAAAAATATAAAGAAATCATGATAAAGTATAGTGAACAGTACTAAACCTAGCCCGTCACCTAAACAAGTATAATATGTTCCCAACCTCACCATGGATAACTCTCACCATGTATTTGTAGGGTCTAGAAAATTTCTCCAAGGGATGAAAATACTCCCACAATCACTTTGCAGAAGGAAGAAAACATTCTTACAAGTCTAAAAAAGTTAATGGACTTAAATTGAGTTTCAAACCACGAAAGAAGCTTGATGGAATTAAATTCCTCAAATATTTTTAAGCAACCCGCGTACTATCACTGGGAAAGGTTTGCTGTCCAAATGAACTGCGAACCACAAGTACCTGGAACGACCTATGCAGCTCTGGCCCACAGAGTGATGGCCAGAAAAAACATGCACTAGCAAACTATATTGCGGAGGGAATCATGCGTGTGAAGGTCATCTGTATACCCTCTTGAACTCAACAATTCACGGAAAAATCAAATCAGCAAGGTTCCGCGAATCATGACTCATGAACCACAACCTCCACAAACCTCAGTTGACCAAGTATTTCGTGGCTCAAGATATCTCTTCATGGGAATCCAAAAAAGGTGCCACATTCCCATATATATGATTTCCCCAATACTATATAAAATGATCCCAGAAGGAAATGATAAAGAATGGACAAAGAAAGCACGAAGGGAACCCCAGAGGTTGGAAAAAAGAATTCAGAGAGGATTCCAACTTCAGTCTCGAATCATCAGCAAAGTCTGAATTGAAAACCATGTTTTCCACTGGTAAAACAAACCAAAAACAATAAAATCAAGTAAATTAATAATAATAAGAGGACCATGAACCTAATTGGTGAAATCTTGAACCACATATTTCTCACAGATGAACTCCTTGCTAACTATAGTCCCCAAGACCCTCCTTAAAAATGGTGTCTGTGTAGTGCATCACTATATGGATTTAACCTGGAAACTTGTACAACATCAGTGTGTGGATGGAACCCAAAGTGGTGTGACAGACCGCATTTAGGACCACGTACCATTTTGGTGCATGATGATCCATTCCCAAGACCACGTACTTCTTTGGTACGCGAATGAACCCTCTTCTCACATACCACTAAGGTATGCAGAGCTCCCTCCCATCCTGTATAAGAAAACAGTATTTGGAATGTGTTGTTTTTGGGTATTTGTCCCTTTGGTTCCAATCTCACCCCTCCATTACCGTCCATTCCTCCGTAGTTTCTTCGTAAACTAGTCCCCTAGAATTATGTCCAAGACTCCTCCAAAGACAACAAACATATATGATTAGATCATCAGGTGCATCGGCATGCCCCAATGAGTCTACTTACACATGGTAAGCGGAGTCACTAAGGCCTCCATAAAATGGTTCAGACTCTAGGGATGTCTGTAAGTCTACATTCCCATGGTACCCCGAATTCCAACCTTGGGATGCTAACATGAATTTCCCTATTATAGGGATTATGGTTGATCACATGACTTTCCATTCAATAGGGAATAGTGATTAGTTGAAGTATTTATGTTCACTTCTCCTTGTGATGAGGTCGAAACTCCTCCCCTTTCGCATAATGTGTTCTGGGGAACTCACACTGAGGTAAGTCCCAAATACTCTAAAGGTCGAGCCACATGACCTTTAATTTCATCCCACCATAAAAAGTTCAATGCCTCGTGCCCTCACCCACGGTCTCCCCAGCCTCTTCCGCTATAGGCTTCAAACAGAGCATGACCCACGTGGGCATAGATATTTGTGATGATTACAACATCCACTCAATTATAAACTATGAGAACTCTGATTCTTGGTCAAGCCAGGATATGTAGGATGCCTGTTTGAAGGTCTAATCTCAAAATCATTCCCTTCAAAGAGGGTCCTCCAAACAATGTCCTCTCAAATGGGAAACTTCCATGCGTAAGCCCCAGTTTTTTTGAACTATGAGAACTTTGATTCATGGTCAGGACAGGATACGTAGTATTCCTGATTGAATTCCCAAGCTCAAAAGGGTTCCCTTACAAGAGGTTCCACCAAATAATGTCCTCTAAAATGGGAAGCTTCAATACGTAATCCCCAGTTAATATGAACTATGAGAACTCTGATTCTTGGTCGAACCAGGAGGTGTAGGATGCTGGCTTGAAGGCCCAAGATCAAAATGGTTCCCTTAAAAATGGGATCACCCAAATAATGGCCTCTCAAATGGGAAGCTTCCATCCGTAAGACCCAGTTATTATGAACTATTAGAACATTGATTTGTGGTCAATCCAGGATACATAGGATGCCTGGTTGATGGCCCGAGCTTAGAATGGTTCCCTTCCAAAAGGGTTCACCCAATAATGTCCCCTCAAATGGGAAGCTTCCAGGCGTAATGCCCGGTTATTCCAAACTATGTGGGTTCTAATTAATCTCCCGAGGATACGTAGGATACCTATCCTCTGGGTTTGATCCCAACATCAAGTCACCTTTAACCCCCCCTAGATGACGATAAATTCTAGAGCACCTTATGACATGGTATAAGTTAGCCTTACCTCCATTGAATCCAATTCACATATTCCTATGAAGATCATACAAACTAGGGGTAGCCTATGGACATACTCTTCAGGAATGAACCAAGGACTCATCAACATATGAACACAGCTTAAATCAATAAGAGAGTTCCGGAATAGGCAATAATTCCCCCCAAAAGGGTGAAATGAGCTTGACTACCCATCCTCTTGACCAATGGAGTCTTTAAGTGTTGTTAGCCAAATAATCATCCAATAAGCGCCTTCCATTGGAAAGAAGGTCCATGAATCATGGATACTAGGGTCGTTGGGTGTTTCTGGTGCCACGAATAAACCTGCTGGAGACCATCCGAGGATTTTATATCCAAGGAGGACTGATTGCATAAGTACTTGACCCCATAAAATCTCCCACTAGGACCATTTGATTATAGAACCTTTTTCACAATACAATAGGGGTAAAATACCCAGTCCTTGTGGGATTAATTTGATCCTCCATTAAATATTAATGATTCATAATGGGTAAAAATAAAAGAAATGGTGAACTTGATGCGAGACTGTCTCTACAATAAGAGATGTATAAGGATCCTCGTCAGACCATTTTTTCATCACCCCAAAATTGTTCCACCTCGAGTAGAAACACAAATGGTGAACCCGACGTGAATCCTTAACCAAGGTGGTGGTCTTACACCACTCAATCCCCTTCACCTCACAACAAGAAAAAAAGGGAGGGAGGAGGCCAAGATGAATCGTCAAATATGCATATATTTAAATGAATTATACTTTTATGGGGTTTTGTGGTCTATATATCATATATGCATATTGCATGTTCCTATAGATCAACCTTAGATCCAAATAACATCCCAATGACCAATGAATACACACACATCAGTGATCCCATAGGCGACTGGGGCCCTAACAGAGAGCAGGATCCCTTTTCCTACCCAGTGTCTTCAACACTGGGTATGCAACATGCTTATCAAACAGTACCACCAAAATATAACTCTACCAATGGTGGAGGTCGTGAAAAAAGTCTTCCAGTATGTGAAGTCTCTCCAGTCTCCTCCTCATCCACATTTGGCACCCAACAACAAGGTGGCCCAAGTGGTCGTCTCAAAACATTTTGGGAGATTGTCCTCAGAACTTGACAATGAGCACCTACATTATCATAGGGAGGCGTATTAATTCAATTCTGACAACTTCATCTCAACTGCACATGGGTATTACTAACTGTCCCTTACTAGAGAGTGTTGTTGCCAACACCAGGCGACCAAGCCTCCTCAGCTGAAGAGGACCTTATGCTGATGGAACCTGCTGAAGTCCAAGAGACCTGGGCCCCTCGTACTTCATGCCAAGGGCATAAAATATTTAATCAGGAGCATGCTATAACCATGGTTCCTGAGGATAATCTCTTCCGTACAAACATGGTGAAATTCAATGGGAACACATACGACTCTACCCCCTCTAGTCAAACCCACCACAGAAATAGGGTGAAAAAATACGAGCATGTGCAAGTTCTTGCTAGTGATTGTCGGTCCCGCCATGCAGACAGAGCTGAAAACTACATGTAGATACAAATTTTTACTGATTCCCAAAAATCCCGTAATAAAAATACGATGGAAACCAGCTATAAATAGGAAAAAGTACCTAATGATGCATATCAAGCATGTAAACCAAATAGGAAAGAAACCAGCTATATGTTGGTACAAATACCTACTGATGCATATCAATCCTACCATCCAAATAGAGTATCAATAATATATGAGAAGACTCAAATTCCTGCAGATGTATACAAATCATGTGAGATAGATAAAGTTGAAATAGAGAAGATGAAAATACTCTCCCATTAATATTAAGTCCATTAGTCAAATATAGTGGCAACCAGAGAAGACAACCGGAGACAGACTCATTCCTTTGTCCTAACACAAGAAAACTGCCAATATCTACTGGAAACCCAAGGAGGACTCGAGCAGGCACAAAATCCTGCTCTGACATCAGAATGGGACATCATACCTATTCTAGACAAAGATGTATCTCAATACATCCTAGTAGTGGTGTATGATCACCCGTCAATTCTAGACCATATCCCCCAAACATTATAAGATATCATTTCATTAGTGGAAAAGGTGAGAAAACAGGCCCAAAACTTGATTTCCTTGATTGGAATGACTTACTCCCAAAATGGGTTAGTCACTCTGGAGTAGTTAGGCATCCCTCCACTAGTCCAGGAGGTTTGAAGACAATATCCCGTGATACACATACAACTGGATTAGGAAAAAATACATATTTCAACTGGGGGACATCGGTCCAACGTGGTGGCCGCTCCAGGGAAGAAATATATTCCTACCAAAACTAAAGATGCCCGTCGGCGTATCCTGGAGGCATCATGAGACCCCACAAGATAGGGACCCTTATATGAAATCTAGTTCCAATAGCATATGGCCTCGGTGAACCACAAGAGATAACTCAAAAATGAAATGTGCCAAAGGCAACCAGAAAATGTTGGGAATATATAAGATCCGACTCTACTGGAAGTTGGGGTTATTGACACCCTCGAACATATATCAATAAAATCTCAAGACACAGTCAGTCCATTATCAAATTATGGAATTTTCAATTTCAGTTGTGAAGGGACTCCATGAAATGTCTCTACTAGAAGCTCTGAAGGTCCTCCCTAGAGCAGTCATATGGGCTTACTCAATGGTCCATGAATGATCGATCGCAAGAGCCTATCTCTTGATGAATGTTAGGGTATCCCTCTGCTTAACCTGAGGATTAAACAGAAAAAGGTCCTCCCTTTTCTTTTTTTCACCCTGATGGTCCTCCCCAAGGTATACTCTACAAATATACTTCTCCTCGTAGTCAAACGTCGAGTCATGATGGTAGTCATCTCCATGATTAAAGTCATTGAGAAGGTTCTCCCTCCAATGTAGGTTGATGTGAAGTCCCTCCCCATAGTAACATTAAGCAACGAGTAGGTCCTCCCCTCATTGCAGTACATCTTGATGGCCCTCCCCAAGATGAACACTGCAGAAATTCCCCCTCTATCCATGTATCAAACTATGATAGTAGTCTTCTCCATCATATAATTCATCGATAAGGTCCTCCCCTTAGTGACGTCAAACAGCAAGAAGGTCATCCCATCACTATAGCCTACCCTGAAAGTCCTCCCCAGGGTATACACCATAAAGACTTTTCCCATGGTCAAGTATCAAGTTGCAATGGTATCCCTCACCATTCTAACACCAATTGTGAATGTCCTCCTCACAATAAAAATTCATATTGGCAAGAAGGCCCTCCCCTTGTCATAATAAATGTGAGAAAGCCCTCCTATGATGAGGTGCTTGGAAAGATGGAGTCATACATATAAGGCACTCCATCTATGACAAGTGATATCATTTCCCAACCAGAGGACGGCATGGGGCCACAATCATCTTCTTAGCCACCCTCGCACCATTCACATATCAATGAGGCTCTCACCAGCCCACCTATTTAGAACAAATTTATTAAGAAGTAGTCAAGCTGGGCATACCATGTAGAGGAACCCCCAGAGGAACAATAGCAGGATATGTTTCTCATAAGAAGACTACTAGCTAAGGATAATATACTAGTGATGTGTTATCCTACAACCACTTCTCACTTCAACATACCATGGGAGTTGTCTAGGGAATGTATACATGACATTCGCATCAATATATGGATGACCCTTCTCGAGCTAAAAGAAAATTCCTTCCCTACGAATGGTTTGCAGACCATGTCAACATGTTAGGGGAGATTCTCCATCTAATTGACCCGGAAGTCCTCCCATCCGCATGGTAGCCACAATCAGAAAGAAAAAAAAATGGCCTTGAAACTGGATTTCCTCCATGCACTTCACAAGTTGTGTCACCTCATTGGCGATGCCCCGAATTTTGTTCATATTTAGGGATGGGGAGAACACAAAACTCTACACTTCACCCCATGTCCCGTCTAGTAGACCTCATTGAAAAATACATCTTACAACTTCATTAACCAAAGGAAGTAGTCAAATGAAACACCTGCTCAGGAAATATGGACTACTCAACAAAAATCGGCCCGGAGTAAGTCTCAAAAGCGTCAGGACTGAAGAAATCAAGCCATAAAAAAGCTTCAGAGTAAGTAAATCGAGAACATCCAACATGCTTCCTTCCTAAGGGAAGTCAACTAGAAAGTAGTGATCATATCATATAAAACCCACAGACCCCATGCAGGTCAAATTCCAAACTCACCTCACACATGTATAGGAGTGCATGAAATTGAAAATGTGGAAATAGTAGCGGCTACTTTCACAATGTGGGAACAACCCCAGCCTGCAGGTCTATGGGGATTTTTAATTCCAAATTCCCCTGTAAGAGCAACATATCCCGGCCATAGCACATCAACAGAAGAACGGGAAGAACCTCATCCCACATGGCTAGGGCATTTTTACCCCCAAGTTCCCACACAACGAACGTCTATCTTCTCCCATATAGGAAGAAAGTTGAGAAGAGGAGTCACTCATTTCACTCTGTCTCATGGTTCGCACCCTCTAAGACAAAGGAACATTACGAGGATGGGTCAGGGCTCCCTTCAGGTTGATCTTCACCAAGAAACCTGAATCATACCGCAGAATAGAAGGAGAAAGTGTAACATAGGATTCAGAAATCCTTCCTACCATTTGGCATCGAGTACACCACCCCCAATGAGGTATGGATTATTTAACATCGTATATGTAAAACCCACCTATCTAAAAGGAAATGATACAAAGGGAGAGGACACAAGGGAGTATGGTTCCCTCTTAGAGGCATCCCACACAGATCCATATTGTGTGCATACCGAGAACCAAAGAGCAGTCCTAAATTTGGGCGCCCCATTAGTTATTCTGTCATTACCTCCCACACGAAACCCCAAAAATGAGAATAATAAATCATAGGTCATATATGACCCACTTAATCCTCACCCTGAGAATGTGTCCCTCACTCTCAAGGATTAATTTTTCAAGAATGAGGAATAATTGAAAGAGCTCAGGCAAATTAATGTCGAGCTACATCGATGGAGATTTCTTGTTAGATGGGTTCCCCCTACGAAACGTCAGTAGGTATTCCCATAAGAGGTTCCCTTTTCACATGCACTCGATGAAGGAAGTCAAGATTGGTGGCCCGTACAACCCAAAATGGGGACTGTAAACCTATATAAAACAAGAATCACAAGGACCTCAAGACTTCCCCTTGCTGGGAAGGCAGCCTGAATATATTCCAGTAAACCCACAAAGGATACCCTCAACTGGGTACCCACTCCAAATTCCAGCAACAGCGGCACACCTAACTTTGGCTGCTGCCGCACTAGCCCAAGATCAAGCTAGGCAGGATATTCCTGAAGGTCTCTCAAATACTGTCGAGTAACTAACATCTCGACTAGAATCCATGGATGGGCGGTGAACTCTGATATAACTAGAGCGCAAACCCTACCCTGATTGGGTGAGCAATGTTATGCCACCGCTGAACTTCAGAAACCCCATATTCCTTGTGTTTAATGGCTCAGAAGTCCCATAACAACATATAATGCACTACTCCTCTAACTGTGACCCCATGATGGGCACTCAAAAAGGCAAGAATCAGTAAAACCCATATGCTTCGTGTGAACCCTACAGGGCTTGGCCTTCGTATGGTATACTATCTTGCAAACTAACTCAATCACCAGATGGGAGGACCTATGGTGACATTTTCTCTTCCAGTTCAGTTCAACACTTCCTTTGAAAATGGTCAGTGATCTCATGAACTGAAAGCAGTGAGAGAATAAAATAGTCTTAGAGATCATTTCCAGATGTAAAGTGCTGAATTATTCCTTGAATTGTCTTCCTCCCCGAGTTGAAATGCTCTCCATGTGCGTCGATAATCTTTGTGATGAATGAAGAACACCACTCATCTTGGTGAAATGCACGAGTGGGTTACAAGATTTCTTTTCTCATTCCCAGTAGATAGAAGACTCCATGCAGTGGATCAACCGCAAGTCTTGAGTGGTCCCATCAGCCCCAGGGAAAAGATCGAGGAAAGATGAAGTAGCTTCCATCCCACTTAATCCACCCCCGAAACTATCTCCAATTATGAGGCCTCCACCAAATCATGTGGGACCCCCTGGATGCCAACAACCACACCCACATAAGAATTATGAGTGAAGGGTGCTAAAAGAAATCAGTTTGAAGAGAATGGAAAAAATGTTTACACATTTGGAGATGACCAAGTCTGCAAATATTTCATAGCCTCCATGAATCGAAACATACATCGGCTACCAGAGCCAAAGAGATCTGATGAAGTAGGTCTCTATGACCATAAGAATTATTGAACCTACCACTAGATACTGGGAAAAAACATCCAGTAATTCTTAATCTTTAAGGATCTCATGAAAAAAATAGTGGATTCTAGGAGAGTCAAGTTGGGTCTGCCACCAACACAAGTGGTGTATGATTCCACCTAAGACTCAAGAGAGGAAGAGGAATGGAAAACAGTTTCCAGTAAGGAGAAAAAATTTGACAATTGGATTACCTAAAAAACAGTCAATAGAGTTCATGGAATCCTCATGGTGTAGTTGAAACAATTAACCATGCCCCCAAAATCTCCTAATACAACACAGTCGTTATCCTCAGCCCTGGAGTCCTCTGAGGGCCAGAAAGGGAGAAAGAAAGAGAATGAAGATGGACTGCCACCGAAGTTGAATCCAATCATGAAACTTTCCAATATCATGGCAGAACACTTGGTACAACAGGCATCACCCAACCAAATGGTTCAATATGAACTACCCCACTAAACAAACACTATCAGAAAGAGGCTATTAGAAATAAATGTTGGCAGATCAAGAACCGATCTTCAGGTCCATTAATTTCATTCCCTTTATGGAACCCTTATTTTATGGATACTATGGACATGAACCTGAATTCCCCATTCCCAAATTATGTGAAAAAGAAAGAGGCTACAGATGATTAGGGTTTCCTGGACGTTATGATCGTGGTAGGAGTCAAATTCCCAGCCACGCTTTAACTCAAAGCGTTAACATCATGGAAACTCACGGGAAGACCCTCTGGCAGACACAACGAGAATCAGAATGCTCCTCCTCCCCCATAGAAAGTAATATAAGACCAATTATCTAGGAAAACCTATCGAAGGAAGTAAAAATATCAAATCACCCAAGGTATATGGGAGAACCAGTCTGGAAAAACCTGCAAATGACCATAGTGCCACCATCTCCTATAAAAAAGGCCAAATCATCTACGTCCAATGATTAGGCCCCTAAAGTTTCTATGAAAGATAATCCTCGAGCCAAGAAGATCTGACCTCTATAGAAGAAATATGATATTCTAATGCAGATGGCATCAGTACCTAAAAATTTGTCAATCCTGGATGCTTTGAGTATGTCCGCAGACCTTTAGGAGGTTCTCATCGAAACCTTACATAGTCCCCAGGAATTGAAGGCCAAAGTATCAGTAGCCTAAGTCTATCGGATGGAGACTAATCCCAAATAACGGTTCAACTTCATCCCCATCACATACAGGGGTGAGGATTCCATCATGCAAGGGCACATCAAACCCTTATATGTGTCCTTTAAGATAAATGACATTCATGTTTGAAGGATTTTCATCGACAACGGATCTGGAGTCAACTTCCACCCGCTACGAACACTTCCCCGACTAGGCTATGATGAATATAGTTTGAAACCCTGCACCCCAAATATATTGGGATATGAAAAAAGTGAGCATAGGCCATTGGGATGAATCAAG
This sequence comes from Viscum album, assembly GCA_963277665.1. Lineage (NCBI taxonomy): Eukaryota > Viridiplantae > Streptophyta > Magnoliopsida > Santalales > Viscaceae > Viscum > Viscum album. Next base: position 59,829,162 of record OY728123.1, read on the forward strand.
AATAATAATTTTCTTAGAGACCTCATTCCATATTCCAAGTTCCTGGTAGTGCGGAAAAGTACGGCCTTCAACGTCCTTTTAGGGAGGCCATGTCTACATCAGCATGCTACAATTTCATCATCATACTATCAGTGGATCAAATATTTCACTAATGAAAAAACCAATACATTACACACCAATAAATCCATATTTGAGTCCTATGAGTTTCATTACATCAATGCATGGTTATATGAACTAGAAGAGAAGCAGTCTTTGGTTGGAGAGGTTGACTAGATCCCTGCCCTGAATGGATTGGAAATGGCTCCCGCCGACCCCCTCCAACAGCATGAGGAAGAGTATGTATTCCCCATAAACCATGGAGAATGAATAAGTTCAAGTCTGGAAATAGACTCAATTTTCTACATGATTTCCATTGCGACCTCCATGTCTAGAGACATGGAAGAATAGGCTGACACCTGTGATGAAAGGAAAAGCCCTGCCATTGATGCTCACGACCGACCCTCGGGACCTCAAACTGCCCATGCCTTACTCTCTAGGGTAAAAGTTAATTTCCCTCCCAAAAATTGAAATTTTTTCTTGAGAATCCTCTCTCCATTAGAATAGGAAGAAGATGATTAAGAGAATGATAAAGAGAGAAGAATAATACCTAAAATATTATCCCCCCTCTTTTGAAGAAGGTGTCTCCACAACAATTTATGAACATAGGTAGATAAACACGGGCACCAAAGATGAATTGCATCCCACTCTATTTAGTGTCCCTATGCCTTTCTAGGATAAGGAGACAAATACCTCCTTTATAAAGAAGAATAGAGATGTGTTTGCCTGGAACTACACAGAAATGCCAGGCCTCGGTCCTGAGGTCTCCACTCATCATCTAGGTTATTAAAAATATCATCATGGCTATAAGTAGGCAGCCAAAAGGACCCACCTGAGGCATGCTGCCAAAATAGAGGCAGATGTTGACAAGATGATCAAAGAAAACTTCATATAGAAGTCCAATATCCGATCTGTCTAGAAAACATAGTTCATGTCAGAAAGAATAATGGACATATTAGAATCTACATCAACTTCAGGGACCCTAATCAACACTACCCGAAAGATGATTTCCCGATCCCGATCCCAGAATTTTTTATCGATGCAACCACGGAATATGAGGAACTACCATTCTTGGATGTATATTCTTGATACAACCAGATCTGAATGCCCAAGGAGATGAATAATCTACTACTTTTAGGTCCCCTTAGGGAGTGTTCTATTGTAAGGCGATGCCCTTTGGTAAAAAAATGTCAGCTCTACGTATCAGCACGCTATGCATTGCATTTTCAAGACCTTAATAGGAATATTTATTGAGTACTATATCAATGATATGGTGGTTAAATCATGAAAGCACTCAAACCACCTAGACAAACTATTTTTAAAAAACTGGGACAACACAGTTTGAAGATGAATCTCCTAAAGTGTGCCTTCAGCGTTACCTATAGGAAATTACTTGGCTTTGTTTTATTCCATTATGGCATAGAAGTCGACCCTAAGAAGAAAAAATCCTTCCTTGGCATGTCCCCACCTCACAACCTCACTCATTTGAGAGGTCTCCAGGGTACCTGGCCAATATCAAGCGCTTTATATCCATCCTGGCGGGTAAATGATTACATTTCACCAGGTTAAAGAAGAAATGGGTTACGTATGAGTGGGATAATTATTTTCAAGAAGTGTTATATTATCTCAAAAGATATATCAAGATCCCAATTGTGATAATTCATTCAATTGAGGGGAGACCACTCATTTTGTACATAACTTCCTTGGATTGGTAATGAGGCACCTTCCTCAAGAAGAAGAATGATGCCAGTAGTGAGAATAACCTCTATTACCTCAGTCGAACAATGATTGATGCCAAAACACATTATTCACGGATCTAAAAGAACTATATTTTCCTAATATTTCTGGTTAATGAACACAATAATTACTTGAAGCACCATGAGGTCCACCTAGTCTCCCACTGTAACCCGCTCAAATATATCCTCAACCATCCCATGCTAACTGTATGCCTATCATAATGGGCGGTCATCCTACAATAGTTTGAAAAATGGTATGTACCCCATAATGTCATTAAAGGATAAGAGTTAGAAGACATTATGGAAGATCACCCCGTTGAATTAATAACATTGTTGGATGTCGACCTTCCAAATGAATAAGTGTTCTCCATCCAAGGAGACCCCTATACATGGGAAATATACTTCCATGGTTCTTCAAGATGCCCGAAAGGGAAAGTAATGGGGGATACCAAGCTCAAAAAAAGTGGGGCTGGTAGTTATACTCATATCCCCCCAAAAGGATGTCTTTACTTACTCCTTCTTACTTTCAGAGGTATGAACAAATAATGAAGCAGAATACCATACCGCCATTGCAGGCCTAGAGCTAGCACTCCATGCACAAGCCAAACACCTAAATATAAAAGGTGATTCAAAGCTATTCATCAGGCTGGTCAATGGTGATTATTCCATTAAGAAAGTGGTATTGACCCCTTTGATGAACCATGTTATAGAACTAATGGCATAATTCCGATCAGAACCAACGCTGACCTATGTCCCCTAGTCACAAAATGCTCAAGATGGTGCTTTGGAAAATGCAGCGACAACCCTATATGGTCCAGACCAGGAAGAAATAGTTATTATCATTTCGCACCACCAGATGGTCTTACTATTTTTCCATAAAAATATGTTGGATATCGACAAAATTGTCCCCATTTTATATCCTTATGGTCACACCACTAGGTGAATGACGCCCATTGAAAATTACCTTTGGAAGGGGGAACTCCGCCCCGATAGGGATGGAAGGGAACATGTCTGAATACGGACAATGAACTTTGTATTGTACGATGGGGTAATCCAAGAAAAATTTCTCTACAAATGAGGCCTTGACAGAGTCCTTCTTAGGGGAATTAATGGAGAAGAGACTGTTTCCATCAAGAAATAATTTCACGTCAGAGATTGTGTAGTGCACCAATCAGTGACCAAGCTCTCTCATCATATCTAAAGGATTGGGTATTACTGTCCCACTATGATACAGGATTGTTTCATATTCTCCATGAAGTACCATTCCTACTAAGTTCCTGAAATTTTTTTTCACCGACTCCCAGTGTTACTTAATATAGCTATGTACTCCTGGACAGTTTCCGCCTGGGGTATGGATGTTGTGGGACCATATCCCCCCACCGTAGGCAGACAATTCCAGTTCATACTCACTGCAACTGACTTCTTTTCCCAATGGGCTAAATCCATACCCATAAAGAAGTCAGGGTGAAAAGAATTGTTAGATTTTTAAAGGCCAACATCATTACCAAATCTGATGTACCTCATACAATACTAAGGGACAACGACACCAACTTATGCTCTGCTAAGTTGGACAAATTATACAAGGAGTATTGAATCAAGGTCGACCATTCACCCTACTACCACGCAATGTCCAATTGATAGATAGAGGCTTTTAACAATAATTTTCCCAAAATACTCTAAAATATGGTTGATAAGGATAAGAAATCGTTTCCATACAAGTTCTTTCATGCTTTAGGAGCTTATCGAATCAGAACAAGCATTGCCACCCAGGAGACACCATACTCACTAGTATATGAGGTAGAGGTGGTTTTGCCTATCTAAGTTCAAGTTCCATCACTTCATGTGTCCATTTCCAATCAACTATCAATGGAAGATAAATCTTAGGGATGGTTTGATGAGTTGGAGGTGCTATATGAGAAAATACTTCATACTTTGCAACATTTGAAAATCTACCAAAATTGGATCGCACGAGCCTTCCACAAAAAGGTTCACCTTCGATCATTCCTTGAAGGAGATATGGTGTTGGTCCTAAGAACCCCAATGATACTCAGGAAGAAGCCCCCAAATCTTGAACCAAAGGGGTAGGGACAATATGTCATACATAGGGTCTATTCCAATGGATCATACCCCTTGATATCGATGGAATGACAACTCATCACGGCTCCTACAAATTAAAAGTTTCTAAATAATTACTTCATGTAGAAACAACTCCCATTCACGGTCCAAACTCTATGACCCTAAACTATGAGGTACAGCCCCATGCACATGAAATTAAACTATATGGAACTCGTCCCTAAAAAATGACATTAAACTATAAACCATTTTATTTTTTCATGATGCTAAAATGCACAACATAACGTCCAAGATATAAGACGTTAAACTGCTTCGCATAAATCATCCTAATCACATGATGATAAACTGATTGATCCCTAAGAGAAATACATATGGATTGATTCCCATTCACTATAGGGATATGTAGAGACACCTCGATCCTTGATCTTGGACCACCCCTAAAAAAATTCCCCTATCAGATCCTCTATCTCCCCACATTTATGATAGAAACCCATGTCACTCTTTATTTCTCACATCGAGTATAACTCACATGAGATTAGGATCAGTGGTAAGGATTTCCTTACATAAACAAACTATAATGAAATATGGTTGACCTGTTATTCATAGAAAATGAATCAAAAATTACCCTACCCCTATGTACGAGCCAGATCGGTACATGGAAATCTAGAACTACATGCAGCTTGATTCATGCCCTTAAAGGATACGCAGTGACGCCCAGATTTGGCATCCCAGCACAGCCACCAATAAAAAAATGTCATCGCATTTCTCTATGCATGGACCAAACATTTTAAGAGAATTTTTATAACTACATACTGCTTGATTCATATCCTTGAAGGATATGTAGTGATGCCTGGATATGGTATCTCAGCCCAGCCGCCATTTTAAGGAAGAAAAAAATGACCCTTCCCTTGTGTGTAGTCCAGACTTGTATGGGGAGTTTGTGAATGGTCCTAACCCCCTGAAATTAAAATGTTAGAATATTAAAGAGTCATGTGTGGCCTGATTATCAATATTACAAGATCTTCCACATTCCCCCCCACTCATAAGAAGTCAATAGATCATGCTTCCCATTAAATATATGTGTCAGACCTATGTGGAAGCTTCCATAGTTCATGGATAATCATGGTATGAGTATTTTTTACATTCACATATACATCTTTCCCATTTTTCAAACTTGATACATCAAGATAATTTGGATGCCCATAAACATTCATGGCCATTTAAGATGGAAGGCCAGTGTTCTGTGAACACCTTTGTTTGGCTATACACATCATGTCGTAGTAGCCTGCATTTGTTGCCTAAAACAAGTTGTCTATCAAAGGAAAATTTGTCCCCAAGAGAGTATTATCCTATATCAGTATTCACAATGGCTTCCTAGCCCCATGTCATCCCTCCTGATCCATGTTTCCCCTCGGGACTATATTTTACACCTTCTATCATCACTCATATATAAGGAATGTCAGAAAACCCCGATTGAAATTAACTCAAAGCTATTAATGATCTTTGTGATAGCATAATGTCCCCGCTGCATGAATCTAAACTACACAGTATAATGTCCTCGTCGCACAATGTTAAACTACAAGTCTAGAATCATCCTTGTTGTATGAAGTTAATCTAAGTAGCATTGGTTTAATCCTAAAGTACTCTCTGATGTTGATTTTTCTATTCTTTGGTGGTGATCCATAATCCTCATAATCCCTTATTTATTACACAAATCATAGCTCATGTGAGATTAGGGATATTAGAGAGAGATACACCATGAAATTATGGAAAAAAAGTCCATGAATTTGGTCCTAAAAGCATGACCCTAAAAGGCATGTCATGGTTCCCTTCCCCGAAAGGATCCTCACGTCCTGACCGTACAACATTAAACTACATGTTACCCCAAAGATGTGATGAATGCCTCACCCTATGTATGTGTTAGATCTATGTAAGGGATACATGATTCGCTAAGTAAATCACAGGCCGAATGTTTCTTATATAACTGGATACACTTCTTCCTTACATCAAACTTCGTGTTCTGATCGATCTTGAATCCCCATAATCTTCCATGGCCATCAGAGATAGAAGGCCAGTTTCATACACACACTTTTGTTTGGCTATGAACATCATTCTCTAGTGGATCTGCATATGTCACCAATGAAACGACAATCAATCAAAGGAAAATTAGCCCCTAGGAGAATCATATCCTATCTGAGTAAGCCCATTGTTTTCTAAGCCTCATAGCATCCTTCCAGATTCAGGGGCCTTCAAAGTCATGGTTTACATTCTCCATCCTACCCACATCCTGGATATATCAGAATATTTTGGCCAGATTCATCTCTACTCACTCATGAGGTTTCTGTAAACTAAATATTCCCCATACATATGCGTGAATTCGATCTGCATATAAAGATGAAAATGACCCCAGTTATTTCTGGGTTTCTCAGATAATTTCAGCTAAAAGAAATGTCTCTTTTCATGTTCAGGAACAACCCTTATTAATGGTCATGTTCCATGTTCAGAAATGTCCCAATATCCATAATCCTTCAGTGCCATTAGAGATGGAAGGCCAGTGTCTTGAAGACACCTTGGTCTGACTATGCACATAATTCCATAGAGGATATTTATATATCACCTAAAAACAACAATCAATAAAAGGAAAATTCATCATCCGGGGAGTCTTTTCTAGTTTTTGTTTGCTCAAAGGACATCCATGTCCCATCTCACCACCCGGATTTGGAAAACCCCTCTGGATAACGTCTCACACATCCTCCCCATTTTTAATTCCCTGACAAGAAAAATATTTCTAATTAAACTGACTATTCACTAGATCTCCCTTGCGCAAGTAAGAATCATTTGGGAATGGTTTCCTGATCAAAGCCAATATGAATATCCATAATTCTATCATACATCATCACTCAAACATGCCACTAATTGTGGCTCCCAACATAAAAATAAATTTAAAGTGTTGTGAATCCTCCTAGGCCATCGGAAACGGATGGACAGTGTGTTGCGGACACCATTGTTTGACTATGTACATCATGACCCTGTGGATCTGTATATGTCTCCTACAAAACAAATTTCAATCAAGGGAAAATTCATCCACATGAGAGTCTTCACCTACCTATGTATGCCTAAAATGGATCCCAAGCCTCATGCATGTCCAAAAATAAAAAATAAACGGTCAAGAAAAATCCTTCATTCATGTATAAAATATTTTAGGACATTCCTGACTAATTAATTCTGAATTGGGACCCATGCCCCATCAAATTGGGTCAAATATATTAGACCTAAAACATCAGTAATAAGTTCGTTTGGCAGGACTGTGAAATGCTAGTGCAAAAAAAGATGTCATACCTATTAGAGTGAAAATCCACAAAGGTCACCTCTGAATAAAAGTCAAGTATCATCCCGTTAAACCTACACCATGTATGTTTTAGAAAATAAAAATGCTATTTGATCTATCAAAAGAGACGTAAATCTTGTTGGATCAAAAACCTGTAAAGGGCGGCCTAAGAAAAAGTCAATTTATACCTAATAAACCCGTGTCAATAAGTCTTAGTAAACAATTTGGGTAACAATGAAAAATATACAAAATTTTATGAGGTTTTCCATAAAACCTCAGAAATATTCAAACTATTCTCATTGAGTCCTGCGGATCAGGAAAAAAATTAGAGCCTGATTCGATTATTTCAATTTACTTGTTTCGAATAATGGTTTAAAATTAATACCTAATCGAAATTATGTTTATATAATTAATTATGAACAATTGACATGACAAGAAAATACAAATAAAAATAATTCAAAGGAAATTTTGTTTCATTGAGTTCAAAAAAAATGGAGGAACATCCCCGGTTTAGATTCTCTCCAAAGTATCAAAAAGAATAAGAGTACACATCATGATTTGAGGAAAGTCACAACAAGGCTCATCTCACCCTTTCCAAAAAAATAGAAAGTGACTAACATGGGACATCAATAGTTTTCTCTAAATAATATCTCTCATCCACTTCAATCATGACTATTGGACGCACTCGTTCTATAATGACTTTAAGGCACCACCCTTTCTTTTGGATAGCTTCATAACTGGCAGAATAAGAGGCCAGTTGGTCCCTCAACCTTATTTCATGGCCCTCACACTCCCACATATCTTCCTTTTGGGTAATAACTAAATCATGAGCCTTCACCTATTTGGCCTTTAGGTGATCAATTTCTTCCGAATCTTCTCAGAAGTTCATCACCTGATGATGGGAAGAGTTGAACATGGAAATGTTATCCTCACAAGAAGTGTGTTCTTCCTAGGAAATAATGATCTAGTAGATAAGGATATTTAAGTGACGATAATACAAAAATGATGGAACCCAGCTCAGTGAATAACCACTAAAAGTTTTCAGTCTCGTCAGCGAAGCTAGCCATAGGTGTTTCTATGGCAAGGGAACATAACTAACACCATGATTGTTTTCTCACTTCTTAATTCCTTCCCACGGTACAGGTAAAATGATCCTCCCCTACCACAATGAGTATATAGGTAGTAATTGTCATTTAAAGAGTTGTAAGAGACTTAAGATAGGTTACCAAAGGTGGAGGAACTCCTTTCCCTCAGATGGTTCTACCGCGGGAGCCGAATGAGGAGGACTAGCCGTGACTTCCAGGGTGTTCAGTGATACTCTACTGAGGCCAGACTCATTAGGGTCATGCCTAGTATCCACAGGATATGAGTAGGCTGAATCACTTCCAACTGATATTGACTGTACTAATAAATCCCCTTCCAGACACTTCTTACGGCGAATCGAGTGTCTTTTACCACAAGGGTAGGAAAATGTGGTGTATCCATCGTGGATCCTGTAGGGACAAGAATAGAAGATGTATCCATCACACTCATCGCAGAATAAGGAATGTATGGCATGGTAGTCAGGGTCATATCGGGGTGATGAATAGTTATTGGCTTCTGGACCCACCGAACTAGTTTTCTCATCACCCCATTAGGATAACATCCCACCCACATTTGGGCATATTCCAGAGACAGAAAAGTGGATCACGTCATGTTGGGGATGATAACTTCCAAAGAAGCATCATCCATCATCATCATAATCCATAACGGGCAAAGAATTATAGGTTGAGACTCTCCTCTTAACTGAAAAGAAAGAATAAGAGCAGTTTTTCAAAGGCACCCAAATTTCCTGGAAAACCCGTAAGGGAGGTATGTCTCACAACTTTCCACTCGATATATGCAAGTAGTGAGCATCCCATCCTGATGCGCAATGATGTATGATCATTCTTCTAAAGAACCACCCCTATCACCTCTTAATGACCCATGGCTGTAGGATTCAATGCGAATGAAAATTAATAAGAATCATTCAGCAACCCAGTTGTATCACTAACACTTAATGTCCTAGGGAGAATAATGGAAATGTTGATAAGGGTGGGTTGAATGTCAGAACAAGGAACCTTTGAAGTGTGTCGGTATTCATAGCAAGTGAAGTGTTCTACCATCCTCCCATACATGAATTGAAATGGTATGCTATGATGATGTGGAGGAATACCTTCCCATATCTGTCCCAATAGTTCGTAATGTCAGGTGAGAGTATGAATTGACAAATTAATTGGTCTAACCTCTGCCAGAACAACCACCATCATCAAAGTACATACCCAGACCTTGGTATATACATCACAGGATGGGAAAATAAATCTTCTTAAAAACCTGACAAAGAAACCTACTAATCTATGCATAGGTGACACATCTAGTTGAATCTCATATCCCCAGGTGATATATCGTCCTTCTTCGAGGGTAGCGCAATATGACCCTCGAGTCTCTCAAGAATGACGGGATGGATGAGTTCAACTGCGGAGAGCTCTCAGTTTAGGCCTATTCACTTGCATAAATAACCCTATACATGCCTCGAATGGGATAAGAGAGTGAGCCTAGAGGTGATGATCATGTATTCCTTCTTCCATAACTAGTAGGCCCCTTGTCAACGGGGACACAATTTCAGTATTATTCCAAGTAGAAACTAATGGGAGAAATTAGTCATACATCTCTCCAAGGATGGGGAGTCCTCTATGTTGTTGGATGTCCCATAAGCTGATTCCCACATCCCCATGTGAAAAATGGAAGGTGTTGGTTCCTGAAAACCAGCGGTTCAGTAGTTCAGGAAGGATTTCACCTTGAGAGAAGGCTGCGAACTAAGAAACCCAAGGGTCTTGATATATGTTCACCACATTCAACTGGTCCGGTTACTCCAAACATGTTTGGTGTACCCAGAATTCCCAAGCCCATTCATTAGAGAAACATCCTCTAGCCTGTATATCCCACTTGGTGCTCCTCTCACCATTATTTGTTTCTCGATAAATGTTGATAATAAATGGGTACTCTCATGAAACTAGTCTTGAGGAAGTGTTGTGCCACTTGCGATCTTCTTAAGTCCGCATTGATCCTTCCAATACATACACATTTTCTTGAATCAAAGTTTCTATGACGTCTCCTACTGGGGAAATAGTATCCCAATTGGGTCTTTGTGGTGCTTCTAAGAGAATGAAATGTGTATTGGGGTCAGCCAACGACAGAGGAATGTCATCAGGAAGACAAAATCTATAAATTGGCAACTGTACGGACAATGGATAAGCTAAGAGCTCTGGTATGAGGATATATTTTAAGATGATGTCACGAGGATGAATGTAGGATCTAATATGGTCCTCATTGTCCCCCACCATGGTCACCCTCATCTTCATCAATTTCATCGCAGCCTATGAAAGAGACATTGTAGCATGTAACAGAAGATTCAAAATCCTGCAAAAAGTTAGTCTAATAAAAATTGTTAGAAAAATGCCATGTAGAAATGGATAAAGGACATAAAAAAATGTCCTCATAGGGCTCCACGTATTGTTCTAGGAAATGGTATGTGGAAGGCATATCCCAAGTGTTGCATGATACATGGATGTAATCCCCGCATATTTATACGGTATGAAAAATTATTATACCACTTATAGTTATGGTATGAGAAGTTCCCATGAGGCGCTGGCCCACAGAGCATTTCCCAATGAGCATAAGGGTTCACAAAAGGTGGAAACTGCAAACCAATGCTTCGCTAAATCCATATTCAATGTTTCATATTAAAAATTTTAAACTTATATTATTAAGTCTTAAATTTCAGTTCTCTAGTTCAATCTCATTGTACAGAAACACAAGAAACAAATAGTTCTCCTATGTGGAAATACAAATTATGGTTTAAAGTTCCATAGAAACCATTTGAAAAACCCTAAATTTGATTCACAGGAAGATGCAATGTTGAAATGTTCAATTTGCGGCATGTACGAAGTGGTTTGCGAGAATGGTTTTCGCAAATGAAACGGTATGTGAAGGTAGATAAATTCAAGGGAGAGTTGATAGCACTTTTCATCGCGAGATATAATAAAAAAAATTACATGGGATTATATATATAGGTGTGGTCCCCTCCTATATGACCTATATATTCTATCACTAACCATTTCAATTTAGGATTGCTTCTATATCTGGATAGTCTCATTTTCATTCCAAATGGACCCCATTCTGATGGGGGGAATTTTTAGGGTCTTGAAAATTCCTCCAAGGAAAGAAAATAATCCCACAATCACTTTGCATATGGAAGAAAAAATTCCTGCAATTCTAACAAAGTTAATGGACTCAAATTGAGTTGAAATTCATGGAAGAAAATTGATGGAATTAAATTCCTCAAAGAGTTTTAAGTGGCCCGTGTACCATCACTGGGAAGGGTTCAAAGACCGAATGAACTATGAACCACCGGTACGTGGAATGACCCATGAGGCGCTGGTCCACAGAGTGACAACCAGCGAACCCAGGTGCCCGCGAACCATATCACAGAGGTAATCATGCACGCAAAGGTCATCTTCATACCATCTTGCGAACTTAGTAGTTCATGGAAAAATAAAATTTATAGGGTTCCACGAACTATGACTCATGAACCACAACCTCTAAAAACCCAGGATGACTGAGTCTTCCACGAGACAAGATATCTCTTCATGGGCTTCCGAAAATCGTGTTTCATTCCCATAGATACGATTTCCCCAATACTCTATAAAAGGAGTACATAAGGAATTGAGAATGAACGGACGAAGAAAGCCTGAAGGGGACCCTAAAGGTTGGATGAAAGAATTCATAGAGGATTCCAGCTTCAGTCTCAAAACATCAGAAAATCTCAAATTTTAAACCACATTTTCTATAGGTACAACCATCCATGAACCATAAAACAAATGAACATAATAATAATAAGTGTACTGTGAACCAAGTTAGTGAAATCACGAACCACATATTTCTCGAGGATGAACTCTTCATGAATGATGGTACCTAGGACCCTCCTTCAATATGGTGCTCCGCGTAGTGCATCTCTATGTACATTTAACCCATTTCCACATACTACATTAGTATGCAGATGCAACCCAAAGTGGAATGATATACCATATTCAAGACTGTATACCATTATGGTGCATGGTGATCCATTCCCATTCTCGCATACTGCTTCAGTACATGGAAAACCCCTCTTCCCACATACCACTATTGTATGTGGAGCTCCCCCCATCCAGCATAAGAAAACATTACATGGAATGGGGTGTTTTGGGTATTCTTCCCTCCGGTTCCAATATCTCCCCTCTATTATTGTCTAGTACTCCATAGTCCCTCCGCAAACTAGTCCCCTAGTATCCGACACAAGCCTCCTCCAAAGCCACTGAACCCATATGATTAAATCATCAGGTGTATCAATGTGCCCCTTCGAGTATACATACCCATGGTAAGAAGAGTCACAAAGGCTCTCCCCACAATGGTTTGGACTCTAGGGATGTTTGTATGTCTACATTTCCATAGTAACAAAAAGTCCAAAAATGGGATGCAAACATGAACCTCTCTATTATAGGGATTAAGGGTGATCACTTTCTTTTCCATTCAATGAGGATAGTGATCAGTATAATGAGTTTTCTTTTCCTCTACTTGTGATGAGGTCGAAACTCCTCCCCGTTCCTATAACATGTTTTGGGGCACTCCCACTGATGTATGTCCCCAATCCTCAGAAGGCTAAGCTTCATAACCTTTAATGTCATCCCACATTAAATGGTTCATCACTCTGTTCCCTCACCCATGGTCACCCCGACCTCTTCTAACATAGGTCATCCCTCTCCTATCAATAGGGAAGGAACTGTGTAGTCGTTTGGACTTCTCTCATTCTCTTATTTCTCACACCAAGGATGAATCATGTGGGCTTTGATATTTGTAATGATTAAAAAATCCACAAAATTCTGAACTATGAGAACATTGATTCTTGGTCAAGCTTGGATACATAGGGTACCTTCTTGAAGGCTTGAGATCAAAAGGATTCCCTACTAAGAGGTTCCACCCAACAATGTCCGCTCAAATGGCTAGCTTCCATGTGTAAGACACAGTTATTCTATTCAACGCGATCTCGGATTCATGGTCAATCTGGGATATGTAGGATGCCTTCTTGAAGGCCCGAGATTAAAAGGGCGCCCTTCCAAGATGTTCCACCCAACAATGTCCTATCAAATTTGATGATACCATGCATAAGCCCCAGTTAATCTGAAATATGAGAACTCAGATTCTTGGTCAATCTAGGATATATATGACACCTTCTTGAAGGCCCGAGCTCAAAATGGTACCCTTCCAAAAGGGATCACCCAAACATGACCTCTCAAATGGGCATCTTCCATGAGTAATCCCTAGTTATTATGAGCTATGAGAACTCTGATTCTTGGTCAAACTAGGATAAGTAGGATGCCTTCTTGAAGGCCCGAGCTCAAAATGGTTCCCTTCCAAAAGGGTTCACCCAATCATATCCCCTAAAATGGGAAGCTTCCATGCGTAAGCCCCAGTTATTCTGAACTATTTGGGTTGTTATTACTCTCCTAAAGATATATAGGAAACTAGTCTTATGGGTTTGATCCCGACATCAAGTCACATTCTGTCCCCCCAGGATGATGATAAACTCTAGAGCACCTTATTAGATGGCTTAAGTTAACATTACCGCTGTATCATCCAATCCATGTATACCTATAACGATCCTATAAACTAGGGGTAGCCCGTGGACACACTCTTCGATAATGAAGAAAAGATTCAAGAACATATTAAAACAACTTAAATCTATAAGAGAGTCCCGAAATATGCAATAACTCCCCCCAAAAGGGTGAGATGACCCCGAATTCCCATCCTCTCGACCAATGGATTCTTTAAGTGTTGTTGGACAAATAATCATCTACTGTGCACCTTAATTTGGAAAAAAGGTTCATGAATCATGGATACTAGTGTCTTGGGTGTTTAAGGTTCAATAAATAAACCTGCTAGAGACCATCTGAGGAAGTTATATCCCAGGAGGACCAATTTCTCAAGTACTTGACCCCATGAAATCACCCACTAGGACCATTTGACGATGGAACCTCCTTCGCTATATTGATGGGGTAAACTACCCAATACCCATTGGATTAATCCAATCCTCCTTTAAAGGATAATGACACAGAAGGGGTCGAAACAAAAGAAATGGTGAACTTGATGTGACAATGTATCTACAATAAGAGATGTTTGAGGATCCTCATCAGACAATTTTGTCATGTCCCCAAAAACGTGTCACCTCAGGTCAAAATAGTATCATATAAAAGATCATTATATAATATAATAATGAAAAATCAATGTAACCGTACTACCACTTCCCTTATGGTTTTCAACTCTTCCCCAACATCATATTTCATGAACCATCTCTCTCCAAAATTGGGAAGCCCGAAGACACCTAGGAAAGGAATCACAACATGAACCTCACACATCACATCATCTCATTATACGATATCACATCTCTATATATTTACCAAGTAGTTTCCAAGATGCACCATATCATGTTTGGTGTGTATCATATATCGGGTATTATACCTCAATCCATTACATCCCATACAACAAGTAAGTGCATGAATCCATCACAACCAATACACATCATACTTATAATAGTCCATTAGATAGTATGTATGGAGATACATGTGTTTTAAATAACCACAAGACATCACGTCCCTCTAACCATATTTATTGGAAATTAACCATTGTGAATACCATCACAAGTAACTACCAAAAGAAGAGAGTAGGGATAGAGGGGTAGTCGTCTATCCATCCTCCCACCAAGATGTTTGGGAAAACACCCTCCTAGTGTCCCTGAGGGATTAGTATCCCTAACATACATGGTTGTGTAAGTTTATGGAATCAATGAACATATATGATGTAATATAAATCAAAACCACACTTAGAGATAACCTATTCTTATACTCAACTATAGCTAACATCACTTGGAATCTCAGCTACCACTATAAATACTAGGTATCCTATAAGAACACAATAATTTTTAATAGATACATTAAATTACATTTTCTTCATTAAAAAATTAAAATTACATCAATTAAATAATAATTCATTAATTAAAAAACAACATTTTTGTTGAATTAAATTACTTTAAATCATTATATTTAAGTCCATACCCTATATGCACAATCCAAACCGAGTCCATGGTCTCTCAATATTAACATATTTCAATCATTTTTATTCCATCATCAACAACCCCATGTTTTATCTCATTTATTAAACATTATTAAAATCATTCCATAATCTAGGTACTCAAGGAAAACCATAATATACTACCACCAAGAGGAACCATGAAACCAACCAAATCTAGTTTCCTCAAGTAGTGGGGAAAGGGATGCAGATAAAACAAGAAAACTTGTAATTATCCATTAATAAATATTCACAAGAGAGTATCCCAGCTCTCATCATCACATCAATGGGTAGGCCCATCTTCAACCCACTACATCATCTCTCATGCCAAACCCAGCATCCACATGCATATCATGATGCATATCTCCATCATAGGAATCAATGAGTACCACATCATTTGGGTCTCCCCACCCACATCCGATCAGTCATCCCTATCTCAACTATCCCAGGATCATATCACATCTGGTCATCCCCGCCCCATTACATCACATTGCTATGATCACATCAAGAACACATCAGAAAAATGGTATCAAAACAGTAGTCATATACAGTAAGGAAATATAGGACATAAAACGAGGAATCCAGAATTCACACATAAAAGATCCCTCACAGCTCAAAACTCATGGCACTCACCCTTCTCAAGAATATGGGAAACTCAATCCCTAAAAATAAACTTTATCACATAGTTGGATCTTATCTCATATCAAATTGACTAATTCATTATTCATAGTTTCAAACTAAATGAAAACTAAGGCATCTATCTATAACACACTATCAAAAGATAAACATAATCTTGGTATTAAAACCAGTTTCAATAAACATAGAGATGTACCATTCTCATTAACATGACTGTTCATTATTATCAACAGTAAACACAAGCATTATAGTTCCTAAAATTCATTATAAATTCCATAAACACATGGAATAATATATTTAGTTGATCATGTATATTTCATCAATTTGAATTACCATTAAATTAGAAGAAACATTGGACTCATTATAACATGCCTATTTGTTAATTATTAATCCAATCAATCAATTAATTATATATTTATATTCTTTACAATTTTACATCAAGATAAACATTCAAATACATAGCATCACAATACATGATAACAAGAATAAAATTGATAACACATTATCTTGAAAATCTTGAGAAGATCATTATCATGGTAGAAAGAAACAACACATGATCATGAAAAAAAATTCTTTATTAATCTGGTTCAATAATTATAAGGTTAATTCCATCATCATCAAAAGGGATAAAACATTAATAATTTATGATTTCACATAAATAAATTGGAGAATCCAATAATCCCTTACCTTAAATATTTCAACATTCGTTTCATGAGAACAGACCAATGTCGTAGATCCCAATCACCCCTCCCGAAAGAGTTGCATTCTTCCAAGGAATACATTCCACAAAGACACTATTAAAATACAAAAAAAATCTATTAAATTGATGGATAGAAACCACCATCACATGGAAATATGAAGTTGGAGGATCCAGATAAAATAACTATAAGAGAAGAGGTAGAATGTACCTCAAATTCCCATGAATTTAAGATGGACGGTTGGGATTAATCCATACTGGGACAAGACATTCCCAAAAAAATAGAATTTTCAAGCCCAAAAATCACACTTTGATAACTTATTGAATAGTTTATCATGATGAGGAACTCCCAAAATGGCACATAGATGCTCTGTATACTACTCCTCATACACAGAGTACAAACTATGTCATCGATGAAAATGACCATGAACATATCCAGAACTCTAGGAACCATGCATTCATCAACCCCATGGACATGGATGGTGAATTCTTTACACTGAATGGAATCATAAATAACTTGTAATTAAAATTAATACAATGAAAATAAGTATTATAAATATTTGTATCCTTCACCAACTTATAATGATATCCTAACCATAGTTAAATTTTCAAGAACCCACTTCCTCTCTTAAGTTGATAAAATTAATCATCAATCCGTTGAAGAGGATAGTGTTTTTTCACAATCACTTGGTTCAATAAATAATAATTTGTTCAAATATGAAAACTAGTATCAACCTTCTTCACAAAAAAACTAGTGGGCCCCAAGGTGACAGACTCAGTTGAAAAACAAACTCATCGAAACAGATCATCTTGAAACTCATAATGCACTATCTTTTTTAGTAAAATAGGGAAATGGATCACTCTTAGTTGTATCTAATTCCCAAACATGATCTCTTGTCGGGTAGGTAATGCTAAAAAAACATTAAAAATTCATGAGGGTACTCTTCCACAATCATAGAAAACACCAACTACTTAACTTATGAGGAACTCAACATCAAATATTCCCTCAAAGAAGACAAGGATGGATCATCCATGTAACCAATCTGAGGGTCTTTCTCACTTAAAAACACCAATGCATCTCTAGCAACATCATAGAACATAACCTGCCTCCTAAAAAATCTATAATATCCTACACCAAATATATATAATCCATGTAGTGGATGATGTCATATAGTAGTATTCATAAACATAAAAAATTCCACCTAAGAGTGGTGTTTCACCAGTACTTGATCAAAATATTTACATACTTCATACAACTTAGCTCAGCCTCCAACTAGAATAGTTAACACCAAGGGAACTAGAAGATTCTCTACCTCATGTCCCAAAGAATGGACTTGGGTAGGTTATATAAATTATTGTGTTGCTTCTAAATAAAACAAAACATGTACCCATGTATGAAAAATAAAAGTGTACCTCAAATGATGTATTGATTTTCTAGAACTGGAATTTATAAATATTGAAGGTGGCTATGACCTAATATATGGCCTCTCTGAACATACTGAAGACCACCTCTATGGTTTCACAATAATCACTAAGGACGAGGATCATATTTTTGGATTTACTCTGCCTTCCTGATATACTCTTTGATAGTCCCAAACTAGAATTCCCAATTACTACTGCATTGTTAAAACATCCTCAATGAAGGAATATGAAGTAGAACACCTGAAACATGCTAACGTATCATAATGTTTAAGAACTATCACTACAAATTACTAAAACATCCATAAGAAAAACATGTGTTTGATCCCTTGGAATGGGTCTGAGATTTGCTTCCCTAAGAGAAATTAGATGATGCAGGATAGGAAATACCCCCATCTAACTGAAAACTCTTCTGTCTAGGAAATTGGAAACCCAACAATAAATCTTATCCATGATGAATCTTGATGAATCACCTCTCATGAAGATCTGGTTTAGTCTATCATCCTCTAAATAAACATATCTCTCATCAGCACCTCAAGATATGTCTTCAGCATAAATTGGGTGACATGTCACTGGAAATCTAAATGAAAATCCTCCTCCAAATTCCATATCCTAGACTCCTCATCTAGAAACATGATATAATGATTTTGCATAATGATCATGAAAAAGATCCCAAAATCTCACATGTTGAAACACCTGTCTTAAAGGGTAAGAAGCTTTTGGAGACTAGATGAATTCATGGTCGAAGAAAGTAACTCTTCTTGGAACTAGCCTCAAAACATCTCCCACGAGATTGTTGACTCCTTCCAGTCCCTGGGGAATAACAATCACCAGTATCTTACTATGCCACATAACATTGTCACAACCAACGAAACCTAGTGCTTCTTCTGAACATGGATCAAACTAAAGGCTATCTTAACCCCTCCAACTAGTCTTCTCTAAAAAAATAAAACATATCACTCATACTTCTACAGAATTTGGAACTAAAACTCTAGAATAGTACACCTCCAAATATCATCATTGTCAACCTCCAATCTGCAGTGATATGCTAACATGTCATGCTAAATATATTTGGTACAAACCTAGCGAGGATTTCGACCTGGAGCCATTCTGGTGAAAATAAAAAACTATTAGAGCTCTTAAACCTATAATATGGATTATATAAAATTTATTGTTTACTTATTTTATTATCTTTTTAATGTTTTAAACTATCACAAGGTCTACCCATTTCAAACATAGTTGAAAATAATAATGATTCGTGATCGTTTACAAGGCCTCTACCCATTAAACAATATCACTTAATTCAGTAGGCTCAATAACTTAATGTTTCATGAATCAGATCATAGAGGGGATATATACCCATGTATTAGATGGTATCCCATGTTTTCATTGATCACTAAGGATATTAAAACATAAGTATGTTAGGAATTAACCTCTAAGTGAACAAGAAAAAGTGACATATATGATAGATACACCAATAAAAACCTTCTTAGGCATATTTATAATGAAATACCAAGTTAAAAAATGCAATTCCATAGAGTACCCTAATAGCTGAAAGGGAAACTACATGTTCAAAAAAGGTAAATATGGTAGCAATAATGAAGCCAAAACAACTTCTGTAAAACCACAAGGTAACAATATCTATCCCAATATCTAAAAAACTCTAGATGGCTTGAAAATAGTATATATATATATATATAATTGGGGTGATCATAATAATATACTCAGTAGGATCCTCCCCAGAGGCTCTCATGAAAAATATAATGAAATAATTCTAAAGCATAGTGAACAATAGTGAAACTAACTTGTCACCAAATTAGGTACACTAAGTTCTCATCCTCTTCATGGCTAAATCTCCCCATGTATCACATAAAATAGAGTATTTAATATAATATTGAAACATAAAGGGTACCTTAATACCACTTCCCCATTGGTTTGCTTCTATTCCCCAACGTCACACGTCCTGATCCATCTCCCTCCAAAATATGCCACCACAAGAAACATAGGCAAGGCATCACAATATGAATCTCACGCATAGCATCATATCATAATCTCATATTACATATCCATATAGTATCCAAGTCATTTTTTGGATCCACCACAACCCATATGCCATTAATTATACATCAAGTATTATAGCTCAATCCATCACAACCCGTAGACTGAGTATGTACCTCAAGCCATCACAGTCTATACACGTCATACCTATAATAATCCTTTAGATACTATATCTAGAGAGACATGTTTGTGAAATAACCATAATCCATAAAATAAATCTATACACATATACATGGTAAAAATAATCACTATGAAAACTAGTACAGTTAACTACTAAGAGAATAGAGTGGGGACATAGGTAATAGTCATCCATCCCTCCTCCCACTAGTATGTTGTGGAAAACCCCTCTAAGATTCCATTGGGTGTCCACCACCCTAACCAAAATGGGTGGGATATTGTATAAAATCAAAAAATATACAGGATATAATATATCTCAAAACCAAACTATGGACATAAGCGAGTCTTATAATGAACTGCAGCTAACGTCACTTAGACTCCTAGATACCACTATTAAGACTAGTTATCCAATAAGCACGTAAGTATTTTTAAGAGCGACATTAAATTACATATTCATTATTAAAAATTCACATTATGTTAATTAACTCATTATTAATTAATTAACTAACTGCATTATTTTTAATTACATTATATTAAATTAATAGATCAACTTCCATACCCTTCATGTGTAATCCAAAATAAGTTCATAGTTTCTCAAGATTAACATCTTTTCAGTATATTCATTCCATTGTTTCCAACCCCATATGTTAATTCATTTATTAAACATTATTAACATCATATCAAAATACAAGTACTTTATGAAAACCATCCTAATCTATAACCAAGAGGAAAAATGTTATCCAAACACATTCAACATTCTAAATAAGTTGGGAGAGGAATGAAAATAAAATAATAAAACCAACCATCATACATTAAATAGATTCATAAGAGAGAAATCATAGCTCACAACATCACATCAATGAATTAGACCAACTTCAACCCATTTTATCCTCTCATGTGTTATCCTTGACACCCATATCTATATATTGATGCATCTCATAATCACTAGCATTAACAACTACCACATCATCTGGGCCTCCCCACCCACGTCACATCATCCATCCCAAGCTCATATCACATCTTAGCCTCCCCACCCCATCACATTTCATAGCCAAGATCACATTTGGATCACATCAAAAAAATAGTAAGAAACAAACAAGAATAGAAAATTTTGAAATCTAGGCCCTCAAACAATGCATCCATCCTTTACATATAAATGAGATCTCATAGCTCCAAACTCAAGGCATTGGGACTTACCATGAAGGTGGGAAACTCAGGACCTCGAAATTATCATTATCTCACAATCGGTTCATATTCCATCTTGATCTAACAGATTCATTATTCATATATTCCAACTACGGTAAACATAAGGAATTAATCTGTAATATGACATAAAAATTTAAAATTCACTTTGTATCAAAACCAACTTTAAAAAACATATGGAAGTATCATTTTCATTAACATGAATTTTCATTATTATCAATATTCTTAGTCAGAATTATCATGATTTACATTATTTATCAATTCTATAAACACAGGTAATAATATAGTTAATTATGCATGTACATTGCAATAATTTAACTTACCATCATATTACTAGAAACACTAGATTCATTACAACATGCCTCTTATTAAATTCCAATGAAAATTAATCAATTAATTCTGGATTTATTTTCTTTAACATTTTTCATCAAGAAAAACAGGTTAATCCCTAACATCACAATACATACGAACAAGAATAATGTAGATATAACACTATATATAAAATCAAGGGGTAAATCGTTATCATGGTAGAAAGAAACAAAATGTAATCACTATATCCTATTCATTGTTAATCTTGTTCAATAATTATTATTTTAATTCCATTTTCATCTAATGGTATAAACCCTGAAAACATTATTATTTCAAGTAACTAAATATAAGAAACCAATCCCCTACCCTAAAGGCATCAATATTCTTCGAAGGAGAAAAGACCAACATCATAGATCCTGATCACCCCTCCCAAATGAGCTACATCTATCCAAGGAAATTTCACCATAACCACTCCATAAAACAACCAAGAAACCTCTATTATAATTATAGAGAGAAACTTCCATCACATTGATAGAAGAAGTGGGAGGATCTAATTGAAGATCTATAGGAGAATAGGTAGAACGTACCTCAGATCCCTGCGTATCAAAGACGGATGTTTTTGGATTAATCCATGTTGAAGGGATCCCAAAACACCTAAAGATAGTACCATGGATCACCTAGAATTAAATATAGATCTATAGGGTTTGAGAAAAATTGAGGTGTTACATATTATAAAGGCTAACTGATCAGTATATTTTCACGATGTGAAACCCTTTCACATTATGTAAGTGTTTCGTTTCAATTTACATAAATAAATTCATCACCTTAAACCATTTAATCTCATTTATTTCACATTATGAATCACTCTATAAACTAGTATTACCCAAGCTTTGAATTTCACATTCACTGTATAAAACCCTTATATGTTTTGAATTGTCACAACTTCTAGATTTTAGTAGCTAAAAACAACTAAAACTTGTCTAGGCCTTCTCCAAGAACCATGGGATTTAAAAATACACAAATAGTCACACTATATGGATCAAGACCTAATAAGGGGGGTTTTAAAATAAACTTCCTCAAAAATTATTCCATTTAAAAATAACTTTTTTATCCATTTGAAATAATTTTATATTTTGAAGAAAATAAAATGATAATAAAAATTTAATTTATTCTATCTTAGTAATAGGAGAAAAATAATATTCAATTTCAATTCCCTCTTACTTGGAATAACCCTGATCCACCAGTCTTGCTTTATTTTTAACTATGTTTCAAACATCATCTTGATTATTACAAAAAACCATTTAGTTCATATTATTTGTTTATATTTTGTGAATTCAACTAAACTCCACACTTTATTTCTTTTAAATTGAATGTATTCATCATTTATATAATTTATCTAGTTAAAATTAATCAGTATAAATTTTAATAGCTACAAAATCAACTACAAAAGTAGAATCATCAAAGTAATGGGAAACAATTTTTTTGGTTTTTATACCAGATTCCAAATTTCCAATTACCTTTTATATTATATTATATTAATGTGTTTTACACTCTTTTGGATAATTTTAAGAATATATATACCACCCCAACATTTGATTCCTTATTTTTTTTCTTTTTCATTATCTTTATAAAAATTAAATATAATAAATTCATCATTATCTTTATTAAATTCAGAATTCTTCTTGAAATTAATATTTCCATTAAGCATAACATGTGAAGACTCTTCAAAAAATAAATTTATCTTATTCATAACCCTATATACATTTCTAGTATGATAATATCCTAAAAAATTCCTTCTTATCTCTTATAATCAAACTTATCTAAATTATATTTTGTATTTAAGATAAAGGAATTTTATCCAAACACCCTAAAATATCACATTTAGGGTTTAAATAATTTAAATAATTCATAACGGGGTATAATTTAAAAATGGTATAATATATGATATATTTAAAATAGGAAAATATATATTTTCATATTATATCCAAAAATAATTAGGCACTTTAAATTCAATAAACATTGATCTATCCATTTCTAGTATTTATGTATTATTTATTTCAACAAAACCATTTTTTGTGGTGTATTAAAGGTAGAAAAATAATTCTAAAAACCATTATCTTTAAAATATTTTTCCAATGATAAATTATAAAATTATACACCTATATCACTTTTAGTAGTGATTATTGATAGATTTATGATGTTTTGAATAAACTTATAGATTTTGAGAATTTTACTTAAAGTTTCATTTTATGTGAAAATAAATAAATCAAAATGAATCTACTGAAATCATATAATATTTCAAATACATATTTTGTTCCACCAAAACTAATAGGTTTTATTGAAAAAAAAATCCCAATATGTAACAATTCTATGAATATATAAGTACTGAAATCATTTATAGATTTAAAAATTTCTTTATGTTTCTTACCCTTAAAACAAGAACCACACAAAAATTACCTACTTGTATGTAATTTTAAATATTTCAAAACATATTCATGATTTGATAGTTTGTATAAGAGTCGTAATTTTTCATGCCCAAGCCTCTTATGTCATATAATGTAGTCTTCCTCTATAGTATTTAAATATTTAACCTTTTGTTTGGTTAGATCAGAAAAATCAATAGTATAAATATTAACATTTATATTTACAGAGAATAGAATAAATTTATTTTTAAGAAAATAAATTTAATATTTTCAAAATTATATTCAATACATCATCATAGAGTTTTTAAATACTTATTATATTATTATTTAAATCATATAAAAATAATACTTTTGAAACTATAATAATTTTAGAAAAACCAACTTCACTAATACCATTAATTTTACAATTAGTGTGTCCTCTAAAATGTGACTAGGCCACCAACACAATAATTATATGATATAAAATTATAAATATCACTTTTCATGTGCCTATAATATATTTTTTCTAAATTCCATGAGTCTTTGATACTTTTTGGGTGATTTCCGAAAATTAAACTATAAGATCCCATTTTTTCTAAGTACTTCCCACTTTGAGTTTTTTTCAAACTTAAATCTTTGATTTTTTCATTGGACATTGGTGTCCATGTATTGTTTGGAGATTTAGGGTATTTATTTGGGAAAATAACAAAAATTTAAGGGATGTATCTTTATTTTAATTAATTTTTTTCATGTATAAACATGTTAAATGGATTATGATGGTATCCTATGATTTTAGAAGTCTTTAGAGGTGGTTTGGAGAATTTCACAGAAATTGGGTTGGAAACTATCTATTGGAAAATTACATGCCATGTACATGTTACATGCCATGTAACTATTCCTAGACACATATTGTGAACTATTTCATAATGTGAACTGGTTATAGGTCATGTACCTAGTTCATGTATTATAAAGCTATATTGGGATAAATATTAACCCGAGGAAACTAATTTTCTGACATATCTCATTAATTGAGAAATACATGATGTTAAGGGGTTCTAATCCATGTAATTATCATCCCAAAAAGTTATAATCCTGTCATTCATATTATTTATTCACTTTTTTGGTGTATCCTTTCCTCTCTTGACCCAAGGATTAATTTAAAGAGACTTTACAGTCTCTTCATCCCTTCAAGACATCACATTTTCACATATAATCCCTAGTGATTTCCTTTTCTTTAGTTTCCATGTTCTCTCTTGTCCTTCCTTGTTGTTGTGGAGTAAATATTTTAACTACAGGTCTGTTTTGGGGTTTTGTTCTTGACATGGGTCGATCTATGTTCTCATTCCAATATTCTACACTTTTTCCCAGATTAGAATTACCTAATGGAAGCAATCTGTTAATCTATAGTTAATGGTAGGGGGTATAAACCTAACCATGTGGTCTGTTTAATTGTGAATTATATACAATATTGTGATTGTTCTGACGTGATGTGTGCTTTAATTAATTTATTCTTGGATTAATGGTAAATCATGTATTAGAATATTGGATGGATCTCTTTTGATTTTATCAATGGTGATTGGCATATAGATACCCTGGGGTGATAAAACCCTTGAATATATATATATATATATTTATATTTAATTGTTTAATTTCTTAAAGTGTGTTTAGAATAGATGATTATATATTATAGAATCACCATGACAATGACATTGTTTATTAAAATGTTTGGCATGTAAATGGTTTAATATTAACTATATAAATGAAAGTGTAATTGAAATTTATATGATAATTGTGATAAATGACCATTGAGGCTTATGTTTTGATATTTTTATGACCATTCTATTATTAATTATTGTGTTATCAAGCAATAATTATGTTATTAAGCAGGATCTTCCCTGTCCCATGCAATAATGCTTATATTAACCAGATTCTGCATAGTCCCATGTTGTAATGCTTATATTGAATTGGTTATACCCTATCAAATGTTATAATGCTTATATTGAGTTGGCTTTTCCCAATCTCATATTGTATGCTTATATTGAGTGGGATCAACCCAATATCATGTTTTAATTCTTATATTAAGAAGGATCAACCGATTCCACAAATAAATTGCTTATACATAGGGATCTACCTAATTATTTTATTATGCAATATGATATGTTTATGGTTGGAATAGTTGTTCTACTTTCTCATAGACATTCCAGAATAGTGCCAAGAAGTTTAATTTATGTATCATTTTAATTTATTAATTAAAACTTTTGTTAATTTCTTTATTGCATACACTTATTATAAGACTAGTTTTTTTTAGACATAGTGGTTTAGAACAAATATTTTTTTAATAAAAACATATTTGAGCCACCATTTGGTACCTTTTAAGATTACATGGATATAGGTTTGGATAAGGGAAATGAACCTTGTTGCTGATTTTGTTGCTTAATGGATGGGTTAGAGTTTGGATATGGTTCTGACTTGGGGTTTGGAACCAGGGTATTCTTAGATTATTTAGTGTATGTTGATTATTTTAGTTTTATTGTTTTTATTTTAAATTTCGATACATTTTTGTCCAATTGTTACATGATTCGTCATTTCTGGTTTATTGGTTCTTTCTTTTGTTTCCCAGTTGTATGATATATAGGTTCTGTTGTTCTTATGTTACTCTAATATTTATTATTATATATTATTTCCATTTCGTTGTACTATATACTAGGTGGTATAATATCCCCACTATTCATATCACACCACTACTACTATTCGGTACCCTCTGGAATATGGGGAGTCACACTTGAGGTCCAGTAACAAAACTATTTTGGCTATTTGAGAGAGTGATAAATAGGGGGATGTTACAATGTGGTATCAGAGGTTCATGTTTGTTTTTATTTTCTATTAATTTACTATTTGGGAAAGGTATAATTGAGACTAGGATGTGTCCAAGATTGGTAATCATCATTTTCATTGGATTAGTTAACCCATGTATTGGAAAACATCTGAGTTCCCATGGATGGATTATTGTTCATGATGTTTTCTTGTTACATTTGATGTTATTTATCCTTAAATGATTCAAATTTTGTGTTATGATTATTTTTTCATGATGCCATAATTTATTAATATTTATACTCTTATCTTGGTATGGAACAAGATGAGAATTCATCCATCATGATAGGAACATAGGGATATTTATTTACATGAGTTTTTCATGATAGATACATTTTTATTTCATGTGATATATACTTTCTTATATGAACTATGAAGTGGGATATTTTTTATATCTAATAAATGAAATTAAAAAATTGGTATGTCATACTAAAACACTTTTAATCCATGTTTATAGGGACATAGATTAGTTTCTATCTATTGATTTTACCTTTTTTGGTTGGATCTGTTGTAACAGCTAGTGTTTTAAGGAGTGTGTATATATTTTAGATAAAATTAATCCTTGTCATCTTTGAGTTGAGAATCAAGAGAGTGAAAATAATAATTCTTCTAACACAACTGAACCAGATATTCCTTTGAATCCTGGGGATTATATGGATTTCTAGCTTCATGATAGATTGTTGAGGGTTATGCATTCCATATAAAGGGATATTGTTTACACCATGCCTTTGATGTATGAGTTTAAAATAGTGTTTCAACTGTTGTATCTTCCTATCTTCACTAGGTAGGAAGGCCCTAGGTAGTTTAGTTCTAGATTGATTTAGTCCAAACAATCTTCAAGCATCTGGAGACACTCATAGATAAGAGGTAAAAGCCTTCTACGTATATGATCTGTGGACAGTCCAAGAATTGGTGGGATATTCCAGAGCATGATGGGTATAAGGAGGAGTTATTTTAATTTTTATTTGAAGATAAGTTCTTGAAACACTTGTATCTATTGATATTGGGGTCTGGGAAGTCTAGTGAGTTAAGGAACCTGAAATAGGAGTTCATTTCATTGATGGACTTTGTTAAATGTTTCACTGACCTTTTGTGTTTTTTCCATTTTTCATAGCGAATGTGATCTCCAAGGAGATACATTTTTAGAGTGGGAATTTCTATGTTATTAGGTCACCGGTGAACATTTTCCTTCTGGGTATCTTTTAATATGTGATGAATTAGAAACACCTCATTAAAAGGAATCTAATATAGGCCCTAACATGAATCCAAGAGATTTCAATAGATGGAATTGGTATCTCTTCTTCTGAAGGAATGAAGAACCACTATGATAGTTTTTGCCAAGGCCACAGCGACAAGAGCAGTTAGGGCATGTGAATCTATCTTAGGATCATGTTCTATTGCAGTGTTATCATTGTGGAAATTTGGGCCACAAGTTGCCTCAGTGTCTGTACACTAGTTTGGGGTTCCTTGGTTGTGGAAAGATGGGTCATATTAAAATGTTTTGTTTGAAATGCTCATAGTATAATAGTGCTATGGGATCATGACAGGATCTAGAGTCTAAGAAGGACTCAGGTATTCCATAGCAGATAGGTAGCTGGATTTCCCTTAGAAATTTAGGTCAAGGAAGGGGACATGGTACCCTAGTGTATGAATGATACTAATAGGTATATAAAATATCTTAGGGGAGTTAGGATGGATCTTAGAGAAAATGGTTTGGTCAACTGTATGTTTTGTAGACTACTCTAACTATTGTGGATGTGGGGCCTTCTGCCATTAGAGGTATTATTAATGTATCATCTACCCTTTTATGGATTTTTTTTTATATAGGGAAATCACATTCCTATTTATCATTCCTTTTTTCATGTTCTTTGATCTTGTCTGTGGAGATATTGGATGGTGCTTTGACCGTTGATACACCATTGGGAATGTGGTCAAAGAATATTAATTTTTACAATGACTGTTCTCTAGAGATTGGTGGTTACCATTTCTTTTGGGAATAATTTATGTGAGAAATGAAAGGTTTTGGTTTGATTATTACATTGGGTTGGTTATTACGTTACCAAGATCATATTGAGTATTACCAAATTAGATTTACCATTCTATCTCTAGTAGGAGGTTGATATTCTCACATAGGTGAGTGACATATTTATGCTAGTTGTGAAGGACCAATTTAGTTCAGATTGGATTTCCTCATAACTTAGGTATAAAGACTATCTTTGGATGATGGTGGAATGAATCAGTATTATTTTCCTCCAGTGGTAAACAATCATCAATATATTTTCCTGATGAGTTATATGGTTTACCACCCGAGTGATAGATCATGTTCACAATAAAGTTAATGTCTAGAGAAGAGTCAGTTTTTATATCTCTATATAGAATGGAACCAGAAGATATTTGGGAGTTGAAGGTTCATTTGGATGATCTGGAAGTTAAAGCTTTCATACAGGCTAGTACATCTCCATAGATTTCTCCAGTTAATTTTACTAAGAATGCTGATGGTGATTTGCGATTATGTGAATAATATAAAATATTGAACCAGATGACGGTCTGGAACCAGTATCCCCTTTAGCATATTGACCATATCTTCAATCATCTAAGAGGTGATTATTTTTCCCCAAAGATCAATTTGCGATCAATATACCACAAATTGAGGGGGATACCATTAGACATACCTCAGTCTACTTTTAGAAGCTGGTATGGATTGTATTAGTTCGTATTGATGTAGTTTTGTTTAAAAAATGCATTGAAGTTATTCATGGCCAAGATAAATCAGATCTTTCATCCTTTTATTGACTGATTTGTGGTTCTTTTTTTAATGACATATTTTTGTACTCATGGTTTGTAGAAAATCATGACAAACATCTTGACATCATCAAGAGTACATTGAGGGATAACTGTCTTTATGCCATGCTAACCAAATATAGTTTATAGACTGATAAATTTAACTTCTTATTACATGTCTTGTTAGATGAATGAGTGTTAGTGGACCTAGATTAGGCTTCATCCATAGTATCTTGGGAGTGTACCAAGAATTTATTCGACATTTGGAGGTTCCTAGGTTTAGAAGGTTATTATCTATATTTTATCAAGGAATTATCCTATATGGAAGTATATATTTCAACTCTTACCAAGAAGGGAGTGAATTTTAATTGGTAAAATGATTATGAGAGAGTAATTCAAGATCTGAAAGGAAGGTTGACCTCATCACCCATCCCCACTTTACCTATGATGGTAATAGAATATAAAGTTTACTATGACTCATTCAGAGTAATATATATAGAAGTTCTAATGTAGGAGGATCGAGTGGTTGCTTATGGATTTAGAAAGCTGAGACCACATGAGAGGAATTACCCTACTCATGGGTTTGAGTAAGAAGTTGTGGTACATTCCCATAGAGATTAGATACACTATCTTTTTGGAGAGAGGTATTTTTGATATACAGACTACAATACCCACATGTGAATCTTTTCTTAATAGGACATAAACATTCGGTAGAGGATGTGGTTGGAGTATCTATAGTCTTTAGAATTTTTTTGGATTATAAATCAAGAAATGTCAACGTAATTTTTGATTCATTGAGCTATAAAATGTATATATGGGAATTACGAGAGACTTAAGATGATTGGAAATTGGTATCACTCTTTTTATACATGTATCAAGATGTTCAGGAGTCCCATGGATGAGTATCTAGGACATATACATTAGTTATACCAATTCTTTTAGATCAGATCAAGATAGATATTTATCTAAGAAGGAGGGCTTGGTTTTGATAGACAACTTATATTGTGTGGAGACACCATATGGATTGTCTCTTGGCTATAAAAATTATCTTATTTTCCATAGATGAGTATGGGTTCTTACAGGATTATGCAAGTACATGATGAGAGAGTTACATGATTCTAGATAGGCATTACTTCCTAATTTGATAATGGTGTATTGTGGTCTCTATAGACAATAATGGTGGTCAGGAATGAAGAAAGCTGTAGCCAGCTTTATGGTGATATTTTTCACCTATTAACAAGTGAAATCCATGAATCAGAGGCCAGTAGTAATGGTGTAACCTCTAACCATTCCTAATCCAAAATAGGATTATGTCACTATGTTCTTTTTGATAGGATTACCTAGGAAATACTATAAGAATTTTGTTGTGTGAGTGATCATGTATCGATTGATGAAGGTATCCCACTTCTTTCCTATTAAGGAGACCTTCACTATTGATGATCTAGGAAGTCTGTATGTGAAAATGATAGTTTGGATTCATGGTTTTATGATGAGTATTATTTTATAAAGAGGTCCTCATTTCAAATCTTGGTTTCGGAATGGTATTCAAAAGGCTCTGGGATCATAGGTTCTTCTTAGTATAGCATATCATCCTCAAACTAACAGTCAATCTGTGCAGACTATTCAGATTCTTGAAGATATTTTATGAGATTTTATTTTAGGGTTTTTTGGTTCATGGGATAATTATATAGCACTATTGTAGTTTTCATTTAACAATGTCTTCTAGGAATCTGTCCATATGGCACCTTTCGAGGCTTTTAATTGAAGTATTTTTCATTCGCCTCTAGGTTTGTTGGAGGTATGTGAGTTAGTTCTTATTGGGACGAGTCTTGTGTAGGAGGTGTGTAATGACCCAAATTTTTATCAATGGAAATTCCCTACTTATAATTATGTTATATTGTATAAACCACAAACATCACATAGAGGAACTATTAAAATATTATTCTTATAAATTAATAATTACACATTATTCAGCAAATCAACCAATAATAATTCAAAATATTATAGCAAGACAATAAAATGAAAATAAGATAATAGGAATAGGATAATTAGGATATAATTAATCCACTAGAATGAACATACTTGCGAACAAAGCTATGGATATAAAACATAATTTTAATAATAAAATATTCATTTTGAAGATAAAAGTATATGTATTTAAAATTTATAATTAATATAATGATTTAAGAGAAAATTTATTTTAAAAAATATATTTTTAAATTAATATTATGTGGTATTACAATTATAATATAATTTTATGATACCTTAATTAATATTTTAAACGGTCAAAAAATTATTTATAATATTAAAAGAGGTATTTTTGAATAATTATTAATGTTATAAAAAAACTATATTTCTCATATTTAGAAAATTATTTACATAAAATGGTGTCCATTTTTTAAATATACACATCAATATATGGTTAGGGTGAATTTTTTGGATTTTTCAAAAATAATTGAATTTTTATGAATAGTGAAATACATAAATTTACGATAAAAGATAAATAAATGAATTTTTTAGACATGGATGATGTAAGAACCATAATCGCAAACTCTCCTTTCCTAGTTGTTGAATTTAGTCATGGTAATCAATAGTATTGATAGTCTTGATCCAAAATAATAAAAAAATGAATAAAAAAGTCAAAAAACACTCATCTCCTTCCCAATAAATACCACCCTCACCATGTCCTGTCCTAACACATTATAAGACCTGTATCTTATCTAAATTCTTCCTAATTACATTCCCACTACTCTTACTCGCATCTAGGAGCTTCTTTTTGTACAGAAAACCAAATCCAAGTACCATAATAAGGTTCTCAAGGAGACAACATTCCAGAGGTAAAATCCTACATCCTTCCCTATTAATTTCATTTCTTTTCTTATCCTCTCTTTACCTCCCCCTATACAAAGTGGAATGATAACAATAGTTTCATATATATAATATAATTTTATCTTGTTAATTTTATTTTTTTCATCAAATTTTTTCTGTCCACCTTTTATTCTAAAAAAATGAAAACATCATCTCTGATGTGTCGATTCACCACCTTCATGGTTGACGAGTTTTCATTTTACATTACCATATTCAAGTATGGTCATAAAACCATTATTATGGTTAAACCATATTTTAATATGTATATTATAGCTTTATTAAAGTTCTATACCTGATATATAAACATAATATTTAATAACATGAAATTATTTCCTGATGGACGAAAAACCCACCAAAATAAACTAAAAAATCATCATTAATTATTTATCAAATGAATCATACGCATATAAAAACAAAAAATTATATATTATACCACTAAAAGTTTTGGCTATTAATTAATTAAACATAATTTCATGTATAAAAAATTATTCTCATTTTACAAGAACTTATAAAATTATATAAAAGTAAACCGACCATGATACCATGAAAACAAATGCTCTCGAAACGACGAGATTGATCTGTATAACTCATAAAAATAACCATAAATGAACTTAATAAAATTATAATAAATAAAATACAAGTATAATATTTTTTGAATTAATTAATTAATTAATATAATTTTCTTATATAGGATATTTAGTGAAACCGAAAAGCACTTTCAGACATATGGTGAGGGGATTCTCGAACCTAACTCTTTTCCTTTGGTTTATCCATCTTTCACAACATCTTTTGTATGAGTACTCCTCTAATTTTCCATAAATATGATTTAATTGTTATTCCATTTTAATTTCAGGGATATACATGTTTCCAACATGATTTTATGACAAATATAAATATTTTACAAAAGAACTCTTCCTCCCAAAACAAATCTTTGAATCCTTATGTTTTATTTCTTATCCCAAGAAAAATTATCTTTTATTCCAAATTATGATATATATTTTTTATTTAGGAACCCCAATTTTTTTCCATGAATGTATTATTTATGAAATCCTTATGAAACACATTCATTTCCATGGATTACTTCACTATAATAATTTCTATATGTTTTATGTATTATATATGACTATGTAAATGTTATGATGTGACGGTTGGGACCTGAATTATATAATCTTCCAATTAATTGGGTAAGTGATGTATCTCATGAGATGATTTTTATTATATTTGAACATGATTCTATTTTTTTTTCACAATGATGATTTTATGATTATTCATATATATTATGTGTGAACATGATGCTAACACTATTCACAACTATGTGTGGTATTTGACCACTATGACATGATGTTTTATTTTTATTAATTGACACGTTCCATTCATTTATCCAATGTTTCCATTATGATAATGATAATTATATAATTATTATGTTATGATAATGATTTTTATTCTCAATCATGTTATATTGCTTCATTTACATTATTCATCCTCTTACTAGGATTTTAGATCACCCCTTTGATTGATGTATACCCTCACTTGAATACATATAGTATGGAGAATTTAAGCTTTATAGGGATAAAGAAGAAGTTTTTAAATAATTTATTATTTTTTATTATTCACAAGTTATGTATGTGCCTAACTTTCCCAAGATACTATACATTTTGATCCTAGTTTTGTAGCACAAATATGTTATTTATCTTTAAAATGATTTAATATTCATGTAAGAAAAATCCCGGTCAATATAGTTAGAATCAGAGCACGGTATAATTATTTTTTGATATTAGTACTAAAAAACATTTTGAAGAACTTGAGTGATAATTCTATCACCATGTATAACCTAGATTTAATGTTAGGGAATCACATGTTAGGATATACTTTTCATTTATAATTTAATCCTCTATGTTCATACATTCTCTTTTATATGCTCATTATCTAAGTATTAAAGCCCCATAATGTTTTTTATTTAATGGTTGAAAAAATGAGAAATAACCTCACCATATTTCACCTTAAAATGTAAAACAAAATTTTGAAGATAAATTTTTAAAAGGTGGGAAGAATGTAATGACTGTGAATTTTATCATCTAAAATTTCTTTGTTATAATTATGTAATGCACTATAAATCACAAACATCACATAAAGAAACCAAAAAAATATTATTCTCATAAATGATTATTGATACATTAGTCATCAAATAAACTAATTAGAATTCCAAATATTGCAGCATGACAATTAATAGAAAATAAGATATTAAGAATAGGATAATTTGGATTTTCTCGATCCACTAGAATGACTGCACTCACAAACAAAGTTGTAGAAATATAACATAAATTTAACTATAAAATAATAATTATTAATATAAAAGTATATGTTTAACCTCAAGATATAATATAATTAAATGAATAATGAATGAAATAAGTGGTTTTTATAGAAATTAAGAAATCTATATCATTATAATTGTAATGTGATAGTTAGGAAGAGTAATATAGACATTAGAATAGTAACCTCACCAATGAAATTATAAATTAAATTTTGGTATCCTATAAATTAAAATATGATATATTTATATCATGTTATAAGTAAGTAAATGTTTTAAAATTGATAAATTTTATGTTGGTATTTTTATAAAACATAAATGTTTATTTACAATTTTATAATTAAAATAATGATTTAAATGAAAATTTATTTTCAAAACATATATTCATAAATTAATATTATGTTTTATTTTAATTATAATATAATTTTATTATACCTTAATTAATTTTTCAATGTGTCAAAAAAATGATTATAATATTAAAATTATTATTTTTTTAATAAAAGATGATTTAATATAAAAATTAAATTTCTCATATTTAAAAAATAATTATCAAAAAATTGAGTCCATTTATTAAATAAAAATGTTGAAAATTTATTAGGGAGATTTTGTGGGATTTTTCTAAAATAGATGAATTTTTGTGAATTGGGAAATACAGAAATTTATGATATAAGATAAATCTGTGAATTTTTTAGTCATTCATGATGTAAGAACCATTATTGAGAACTATATTTAAATATTCACTCTATTTAGTTATGGGAATCAATAATATTGATATTCTTGATCCAAAATAATAAATAAATGAATAGATAATCAACAAACACCCCTCTCCTCCCCTATAAATATCACCTATCACTACCTCTTCTCCTAACACATTCTAATCCTTTTATCTTGTATAAATTATTCTCAATTCTATCCCAAATACACTACCCCACATCTATGAGCTTCTTGTCTCAAAAAATGAACAAATTCAAGTGCCTTAAGGAGGTTCTCAAGGAGACAACCTTCAAGAGGTAAAATCCTCAGTCCTACTCTATTAATTTCTTCTATTTTTTTATCCAATACTCACACCCTCTTATAAAAAGTGGAATTATAACTAAAGTATCATATATATATATTTATTTATTTATTTAATGTAATATCCATCATCAAATCTCGTCTCCCAGCCTTCTATTCTAAAAAATGAAAACATCATCCACGAGGTGTTGATTCACCAACTTCATGGATGACGAGTTTTAATTTCATATTACCACCTTCATGTCTGGTCATAAACCCCGTATTATGTTTAAAATAAATTTAATTATTCATATTATAACTTTTTTAATGTTTTTAAATAATTTTTGAACATAATATTTAATAAAAAAAATTATTTCCAGATGGATGGAAAACACACCAAACAAATTAAAAATTTATCATTAATGTTTTATAAAATGAATCATCCTCATATCACCAAAAAATTATATATAAGACCCCTTAAACTTCTTAACATTAATTAATAATACATAATTTCACTTCTGGTGAATTATTCTCATTTTACAAAAACTTCTATAATTATATACATGTAAATCGATCAGGAAACCATGAAACCAAGTGCTGCAATAACTCATCCAAATTTCCATAAATGAACTTAATAAAATTAAAATAAATCAAATACATAAATAATATTTTTTTAAATAAGTAATTAATAAAACTAATTTTGTTATCTTGGATATTAAGTGAAAGTACAGAGCTCTTTTGAACATAAGGTAAAGGATTTCTTGAACCCAACTCCTTTTATTTGGGTTATCCATCTTTCACGAAATATTTTGTATGAATAAACCTATAATGTTTGTTAAAAGTTATTTCATTATTATTCTCTTTTATTTTTAGGGATATAAATATTTCCAACATGATTTTATAAAAAATAAAAATATTTTCTAAAATAACTCTTATTTCTAAAACAAATATTTTACTCCTCATGTTTTATTTCTTATATGTAGAAAAATAATAATTTATTACAAATTATTATCTCAATTTTTCATATGGGAACCCCAAAGTTCATCCATGAAAGTGTGATTTATAAAATAATCATGAAATCCATTAATTTCCATGGCTTACTTTATAATTACGATTATTATATGTTTTATGTGGCATGCATGATTATGTAAATGTTATGATGTGACAGGTGGGCCCAAAATTGTATATCCCTCCAATTCATTGGGAAAAGTGATTTATCTCATGATATTATGTGTATTATGGATGAAAATTATGCTATATTGTTTCCCAATGATTATGTTACTGTTATTCACATATTTTATGAGTGAACGTGATGTTATCCATGTTCACAATTA
Source organism: Viscum album (assembly GCA_963277665.1). Taxonomy (NCBI): domain Eukaryota; kingdom Viridiplantae; phylum Streptophyta; class Magnoliopsida; order Santalales; family Viscaceae; genus Viscum; species Viscum album. Next base: position 59,866,569 of record OY728123.1, read on the forward strand.
TCTGTGGTATTTGAACACTATGGAAGATGTTTCATTTTTATTCATTTCTGTATTCCATGCCTTTATCCAATGTTACCCTTATGATGTTGATAATGGTCACATGCTTATGTTATTATTATTATTATTATTACCACTCATGTTATTTTGTTTCATGTTCCTTATTCATCCTCTTATTGGGCTTTTATCTCACCCCTTTCTTGGATGTATATCCTAAGGTGACTGTATGTACTGAGGAGAATGTGAGTTGTAGAGGGATAAATAAGAAGATTTGAAATAAAAGTTTATGTTTTATTATTCACAAGTTATGTATGTGCCTAATTTTCCTAATAAACAAAACTTTTGGATTATGGTTATGTAACTCTAATATGTTTTTTATCTTTAAAATGATGTAATAGTAATATAAGAGAAATATGTGATGCTATAAGATTTATAAGATCTCGACCTTGAGATAAGGTACATCCCAGACTGAAATTGTGGTCTACATAATGATTCTAGGGATAGAAAAATGTCACTTGGGTTCTCTTGGTTCTCTATACTTTAAAAAATAAGGACATTAATCAAATATTTGTAGAAATAATGGTTCATATATAGTTTGGAGTAACCATTCACAGTAAAAGTGTGCCCTATATAAGAGGAGTGCAAGGATGGGTAAAACCATGTGTAATGTTCAGGAAACCATGCATCCAACAATCCCCTTGTAAATGGGTGAACACACGATCTCCACATGGTTTTTCAAACGTAATGAGTGGAAAGGAAAATAGTGTGGCTCATTTTCTTCTTAGAAAGAGGGAACCATAGGGTTGGAACTCATTTTGGAAAATAGTGAGCCACTGAAAACGTGGGTTTCATCATTTTCCGTCATATTATTCATTTCACCCTTATTTTCTCCCCCATTGGAACTCTAATAGCAAGGGTGACGAACCAACACCCTCCTAGCCATTAATGAGTGTTTCTCCTTGGATTCTTGGACATTTGGAGAAACATTTGTGGAAAATTAAATCTTTGGGTAAGTCATTAACTCTATTTCCTTCCATTTTTATTTAATATGATTTGTTTTGTGCGTTCTCTAATTATCAATCCCCAAACACCTATTTTTTCTAGTAGTTCGTAATCATAGTGGTTGTGGACTATTTAGTTCAAAAAAATCTTGTGTTTGGGCATGTAATCATATACAAGCATGAGGTATGTGGTCTTAATGCTTTATCCAATAGTCTTTATGTTTTCCATATGTATATAGTTATTCCAATTTCCTTTCATGAATCATTTTTATGTATTTTATAAGGAAAGTGATTTGGGATTTATATTGAGGTGTGAGACCTTCATGGACCTTATTGGGTTCATGGACGATATGAGGCCAAACCTTGGTCTACCAAGGGTATTTTCAAAACACATGGAAATTGGAAATGAATTGGTAAATGTTGAGTTAGGGAAATTATGAGAGTGATTGGTAGATATTGGTACTTAGCTAAAGGGTATTGTTAAAGGGATGATTTAAATGTTTATATTTTAGATTTTTTTAAATGTGTTCAAGGATTTTGAAACGGTTTACATAGTGTGTATAGTTTTTGATCCAGTTGTGGTTTTCAATTAATGAAAAGGTTGTTTTATTTGGAGGTTTAAACCTAAAATTATTTTGAAAATAGGTTATTATTGGATTTAAAATGAATATTTGAAATAAGGGGTGGTTTCCCTTTATTTTTGGGAAATTTCATTAATGGATCTTTTAAATAGTTGGAAATTTAAATGAATTAGATGGGCTATAGTTTAGTTTTTCAAATAGAATAACCATGTTTTAAAGGGGGGGTATTCTATATTATCTTAAAAGTGTTAATTAGTTTTGTTTTTTTTATGGAATAATAAAATGGTTGGGTTTTATTTATGCGATGACAGGGTATTAAGGGTTCATTGGGACCTTGGATATGGAAATGTGAATATGGTTAAATTTAATAAATGGATAAAGAGTCATGTTCATGTGGTAAATAGTATGAGTGGGGTATCAGGTCAAGGATCTAGTACCATGGGTCAGGCTAGAGAAACTCTTTAGGACCCACCAATGTATTTCTCAATTTATAATTCCAGATCGAGGATCTATAAACATAAATTAGGGACTTAGGCTCCTCAGTTTTGAGTCGAGCGGGACTAATCCTCTAAGACTACCAATGTTTTCCTAGTTTGGGATGTCAGACTGGGGAACTATTCTCCTAAAATTGGAAAGGTTCAAGATACTGTACTAAGGCTCTATGTTCCCAATTTTATGGACATGTCTTGATTACTAAACTGAGGCTCCAGAATATGTTGATAAATTGTTTTGTTTCAAAATTCCCCTTCATGAATAAAAATATGGGTTGCACATTTATGTAATGTATTAGTCACACCGATATGATCGGAGCTAGTTTGGTTGGTTGGTTATCATGATAGAAATTAATGAGTGAAATTGTGAATTCATAATTTGTTCAATGTACAAAAATATACATTTTTCTTTTTTTATCTAGTAATCCTTGATTACCTACATAAATTTTTTTAGAGATTGTTTATTTATTTTGACACCATTGGGGTTGGCCTACTGAGTTGTACTCACACCCTATTGATTTTCCATGTAACTAAGGTGCCCAAGTAGATGCCACTTATTTTTAGTATAGGTTTAGTCCAAGGACCTAGAGTTTGGTTTGTACTTGGGATGATTGGTTTGATAATGGGATTTCCGGATCGGCATGGGACTTAAGAGAGTTTGTTTGGGGGGGGGGTTATAGTTTTGATATTTTGGGGTATTTTTTATTACTACCTGACATGTAGTGTATTCATCATATTGTTATAGAATATGTAACTTGGTTACTTGTGGTTTCTTATAGTTTTTTATCCTCTTATTATTCATATTATTTAATTAATATGTTGTTTTTATTTCTACTATAGTTTTACTCTGATATGATGGTATAGTATCCCTGATGCACCCTTATTGACCTGCACTAATAGTTCGCATCCTCTCACATATGGGGAAGCGTGCTTGATGTCTTGTGATGAATCATCTTGATGCACTGATTATAGTGGCTATCAGGATGGGTAATTAAAAAGTTTTATTAAAGGTGGTGTCTTTTGTATTACTACTTGTTTCATTATAGATAGGAGACTAGGATCTTTTCAGGGCATGGTAATGAACTCATTCCAAGGTTTTTGTATCCACACATACGAGGGGAAACCCAATTTTCTAGGAGTGAGAATTGATATTTTTTATGCATTTATAGTTAATTCATATTTACCCCTTGAGTACTTAATTTAGATATTGTTTTATTGGTTTATGAGGTTTTATCTCTTGGACTAATATACTGTGGGAGGGTGTGTGGGTTCTTGTATCATTCTTGGAACATATGAACGATAATACATATGTATGTTTCCTATAATTGATATTTCTTTGGGATTCATATGGAAGAAGTGTACTTTTATGTTTGTGGTTTATCCCAGTTTATTTTTCTCAGAATTTTTTATTAATGAAAATTTTTTGAATTGTGATTTTCTGAAAATATATCATTTTTAAAATGTTGGGTTACGAAAAAAAATTCAAAGTGGAAATCCTTGGGTTTTGAAAATTTGTGTTTTAAAATGTGAATTATTTGGTTTTAAAATATTTAATTTAATTAAAAAAGAATGTGTAATGATGGAACTTTGGAGTCATGGGTAGTGTGTATCCCTGGTGTTTTTTTAAACAAGTGTATAAATGGCTTGGTTAGTGTGAGTTCCTTAGTTTTGAGACCCTGGGTTATAGGCTATGATACCTAACTGGGTTGGTTATGATGGTTAGTATAATGTTTCTTTTTGTACCATCAGTTAGGTTGTGACCTTAAGATTTTGAAATTCCATTTGTTATTTTGAATGTGATTATCTTTATAGGTTGAGACCTTGTGAGTTGTGTTTTGGACCCAATGGTGGGTGTTTGGATTAGTATACCAATGTGTGTGTTCAAGTATCTTTGGAATGGGACCTAGAGTTAATGGTTTATTGTTTGGTTAGATATGGTGTGTCTTGTAATGGATATAGGATTAATTCTTATGAGAAGTGATTTTTTGGGGTTTTATGTGTATGTATTAGAGGGGATTTGATGGCCTTTGTTAGATGTGACTCTAGTTTAGGGATTTGGTAATGTTTGATCTTTGAGGATGACCTATTAGAGGTTTTGATTGGGATTTTAGTGCTTTGGGTTTGTATAGAATAGGAGAACATTTTTTAATTTGATAGTAGTGGGAATAGAGCAATGTCTAGTGTGAGTTTTTCCTAGAGGGATAGGTGGTAATATTAATGGTTTTAGATATTATACTTATGTTTTGGTCATGTGCTTGTGGTTTTTTAAAATTGTGTGTAACCTCAAGGGAGGTTAGTACAGTGTTACATGTGACTTGGAAAGTGAAGAATGGGTGGGTGCTTTAGAGGTGGAATAAATTCATAGTGGGTTCCATCGAATTTTGGTTAATTGTATGGTTATGACTTCGTTTCATTTGCAAGAAGACACCTGAGTGCTTGTGGTTGGTTATAAGGTCGGTTTATGAAGAGGTGGGATCATTTGGGTGTCTAAACTATCTATTTGAAGATGATTAATAAAAGAATTTTTGTTGATTTGGGTAGAAAATAAAAGGGTTACCAAAGCATGGATATAATATTTTTATGGAAGTGACACATGGGGTGAGGGAGGTCACATGTTTGGGATTGTTTGTGAGAAATTTTGGGTTATTGGAAGTGAAATTTGAGAGTTCCTCAAGTCTGTCGGGGTTGAAAAACCCAGAGGGATGGATAATTGTGTGAGTTGGTGTTTAGGTATAGCTCCAATTAGGTATTCCCTATGTTATGTTAGGATGATTTTAGTGATTGACAATAGGAATTTACAAGACCTTAATGGTTTTGTTGAGTTCCATATGTGATCACATCCTAGAGATACATGATTCCATTAGGGATGTTTGAATTAGTTTCTTGGGATAAGTGTCTATCATTTCTATGATATCTAAGTGGGAAGTGCTGATTATGTGGGTGAAAATTTAGTTTTTAATCATTTTTAGTGGATTTCATCGATGAAACATTAGTATAATCTTAGATTAAATATGATCATGCCCAATATATTAACATCTTCTTTAGTACACTGAGAAATAACTGGCTTTGTTTCTGGATACTTAAGGGTTTTCATCTTGTTCAATAGAGGGTGTTCTTGGAGGTTACGTCCAAGTTAATTATAGATGTGTGGTGGGAGGTGAGACACAAGCCATTTTTGGGTGAGGTACTTATAAAGGACCAACTATTGGTGAATACTACATGTGCTATACTCAAAATATGAGAACGTTTAGTGATAAATGTTTTTTTATCGCTTGAGTGTTAGAGAGATGGCTATTTACACTTATTAGGCTCTAAAGTAATGGGGAAATGTGCTATTCACATTGTAATTACATGAGGAATGTGTTGGATACAACACTCCTAAGGTGGTGAGTGACATGTTAGTCATGGGAGTATGACTCTCATGTTTGTAATCTTACTGTTGTGTGAAGTAGACTATGGATTGGATATGGTAGAATCAGAATTACAAATAGGAACATATGAGGTAAATGTTTGGATCCCTCAGGGATGGATAGGTGGGTCATTAAACTGGTGGTTAATCGATCTGAGCATTGGCTTTGGGATCAGGGTGAATCTAAAAAAGATGGGGTGTTTGTGTGAGAGATGTTTCAATGATTTCTTGATGGTATAACTCCACTGTGAGTTAGGGATAGAGTTTGGTAGGTGTATTAGATGGTGGTGTTATGCCTCAAGTGAGAAGGCTCCATGGATAGGTGAAGTGGTAACATTCCAATAGTGGTATTTTTGCATTGAAGATGGGTCAGACAAGGATGGCCTGATATGGCTTGGATATAATAACATAAGTGGTGGGTTGTAAACCACCTTTTGTGGATGTTTGAATAAAATAAGCATGTTTTTATAAGGGAAAATAGGTTTTGAGAGAGAATCAAGTTTTCCATAGTTTGTGTATAGATGGCAGAAGGGAATTCATTTTGGGTGGTTTCAATTGAAATGATAGATGATAATGGTGGATGTGTTCTCATGGTTGTTTGGGTGTGGAGAGTTGGGAAATTCATTGGCTATGTTGTGGGTGTGTGATTTCAAATTTCAAGTGGTATTTCTTGATGTTGTAGGTTCCAAATAGGGGGAAATTGTTTTCATGAGCTAAATCACAAGGTAAGGAGAACAATAGTGGGAAAGTGGTCGGTTAATGAGGTAACTAATGATACGAGTTGGACAGGCTTGAGTAAGTTCCATCTTGTTGTTTGTTTTATAAATATGTGTTTTCTTGGGATTTGGATGGTTAATTTCTTGAGAAGAGTGTTCTTCATTGGTTGTGATTTTTGTTTGGATATGGAAAAAGTTCATTGGGACATGAGTTATGGATTGTCGTACATAAATTGATGTGGTCAGATTTATTAGGATGACATGTATGGTTTTAATTTTAAATGTGAATAAATATTTGGTTCATTGGATAGGTAATCAGAGTGGGTTCTAGGGGAAGAAGAAACTAGGCAAGTTGTTTCTAGTTGTGATGGGTTGTTTGGGTTCGTGTGATAGAATCACACTGAAGGTTTATAGATTGCCTCCCCCATGCTGGTGAGATTCTTATTTGATGCACTCTACGTGTGGTGGTTTTAGTGGAACTTACTGACTATCACTTATGTGATTGATGTTGGTAATGATGATCATGAGGTTGGGGCATCCATTTAGGAGCCTCAAGTTCATATTGTAGATCACAACAAGGAATTCCTTGACGTAGGAATATTTCCTCAGTCCAAGTGTTGTGATTACATGGTTGTGATTTAGAGGTTTCTTGAGGAAGGGAAGTTGGTTTGTGTTCCTTTTTGTCTAAAAAAAATTTCTTGTGGGATTAATGAAGTTTGAAATTGTATCTTGAAGATAAGTTGTTTTAAGGTGGGGAGGTTTTAATACCCCAACCCTGAGATAAGGTAGATAACTAATTGAAATTTTGGTCTGTGGATTGTTTTAGGGGAGAAATACATGTCTCGAGGGTGTATTGGGGGCTCTAAAAATGGTAATAGAAAGGAAAGTAATCTGATATGTTCTAAGAGAACAATTGGAACATGGTTAGTAGTAACATTCACTATAACTATGTGTCTTGTAGAAGGGGGTGCACAGTTGGAGAAAACCATGTGGGTAGTGAGGAAACTATGTGGAAAAAACTCCCCATGGATAGTAGTGAACACATGACCTCCACATGGTTTGTAAAACCATGTGAGTGGAAAAGAATATCGTGTTTTTCAGTTTCCTCTTAGAGAGAGGGAACCGCACGGTTTGAAAATGGTTTTAAAAAACATGTGGCCAAACTATGCACCACTTATAATGTGGTATTTTACGATTTTCCCTCCCAATAGTATTTATTTTATCATTGATTTTCCCCCATTGGACACCCTATAGAAAGGGTGATGAACTATAAGCCTCCTCCACCTCCATGGGTGTTTCTTTTTGGATTATTGGGTGTTTAGATTGTCGTTGGTTCCAAATTCAAGCTCTGAGTAGGCCATTGACTCAGTTTCCATCTATTTTTCTAGAAGAGGATATTTTTTTATGTTTTCTCTTCTTATGAATCCATAAACTCTTTTTTTAGGGTTTTCTTTGTCGTAGTGTTTGTATCTGGTTTAGTTTGAATCAATGGTTTCATTTGGGAATGATATCATATACGATCATGATATAGGTGGTCCTAAATATTTCTCCCACATTCTTGATGTTTTCTATGTGTATGTAGTTTTTTTTATTCAATATATTGCTACGTTTTTATATCTTTGACTAATGAAAGTGACTACAGCCTTAGATTGATATATGGGACCCTTCACGGACCCCATTGGGTTCATGGACAATGTGATAACGAACCAAGGGTTACCCATAAGATATGATAAACCCTTGTAAATGGGAAATGATTTTTTAAATGTTGATGAGAGTGAATTGGTATGGTTTAGTACTTAGATAAATAGTATATTTAAATGGATGATTGAAATGTTCATATTTTGCATTTTTTGAAATACCTTAGAGGCTTTTGAAATGGTTTACATGACATGTTAGTATTTTGATATGGTAAAGGTTTTCAATGAATGGAAATGATTTTCCAAGTGTGGGTAATGTTTTAAAGGGTGTTGTTGACCTCATATTGTTTTGAAAGTGGATTATTATTGGATTTCAAATGAAGAATTAAAATAGGGGTTGGTTTCCATTTCTTTTTGTGAAAACACTCTAATGGATATTTTAAATCGCTGTAAATTTTAATGAATACCTTGGGGCCAGTTTTAGTTTTTCAAAGATAATACCCATCTTTTAAAGGGGGATTTAATTTTTTTAAAAGGGTCATTGATTTTTTTGTTTTATTCCCAAAGAAAATTTCGGGTTTTATTTACACCATGACTTGGTATTAAGGTTTTTTTGGGACCATGGAAATGGAAATGTTAAAATGGGTAAATGTGATAAATGGTTAAATAAACATTTCCATGTGGTAATTAGTATGATTGGGGTATTGGACTGAAGATATTCTCCCATAGGATGGGATAGACTGATTCTATTTTCCCCAACAATGTATTGCTTGAGTTAGGATATCAAACTGACACTCTATGATCCTAAATTAGGTACAGGAGATCCTTGATTTTGGGTGAGTATATGCCAATTCTCTCATCCCACCAATGTTTTTATGGTTTGGGATATCAGAATGAGGTTCTATGATATTAAAATTAGCATGGTTTGGGATGTCGAACTGAGTCTCTTTACTCTCAAATGTATGGACAAGGCTTGATTTGGAGACCAAGGATTTGGGATATGTTGATAAATTGTTCGGTTAGTATACTCCCCTTCATGACTAAAAGTGTGTGTTACCCCATTATGTTATGTCTTAGGCTCCACAGCATGACCGTAGATAGTTTGGTTGGTTGGTTGACATGATATAACATAAAGGATGAAATAGTGAATTAATGATATTTTTAAATGTAAAGCATGTTCCCATGTTTGCTATTTTATCTATTGCACCAAGATTAGATGAATACACTATTGTAAAAATTGGTTATTGCTTTATAAATTAATGGTGGAGCCCTACTAAGTTGTACTCGCACACTTCTCAAGCCTCCATGTCACTTGGTTACCTGAGAATATGCAATTTGTTTATGGTAGAGTTTTAGGGTAGGAACCTGGAGTTTTGTTCTTATTTGGAATGACAGGTTTGATAATGGGATGTTAGGATTGGGTTGGAACTTCATAATATGATTGGTGGTTTTTTCATAGTTTTGGTATTTTGGGTTATTTTGTATAACTACCTAACATATTCTGTATTCATTATTTTATTATAGCATGTGTTACTTGGGTACTTATTGGTTCTTGTAATGTGTTTTCCATTTATTTTTAACGATGGTTCTTTTAAATCTTGTCTTTATTTATGTTCTGGTTTTACTTTGATAAGTAGGTATAGTCCCCTCATTGTACCCATATAGACCCATACTTCTAGTTGACAACCTCTGGTGTATGGGAAGGTTCACCTATGGTCATGTGGTAACTCAGATCAGGGTGCTGATTATAGTGGCTATTGGTTTGGGGTGTTACAAGATTTTTGAGAAGGTTTAGTTCATCAGGAGGTGGTTGGTGACCATAAAACATATGCATAAATCAAACACCATCCATCATATATGACCTCTAGAGTTCCTGGTTGGTATTTTTTTTCTTCGGTAGTCACATAGGTTGGGGAAATGTTGTATTAGTAAATAGGGTAATCCAGCACCCTAGTTTGTTGGTCCGTTAAGGTAGTGGAAAGATTTGTTTTAGTGGTGTACTGGTTAGACCTTTTAAATCACTATGGTTCTATGCATGATGGGCTTTATACGTCACATCATTGGATATATTACCCTAAACCTTCTCATGTGGTAGACATCGAGAACATAAATATTTTTTTAGATACACCCTTTTAGGATCATTCAATGAGGTTTTTATACCATAGTGAAATGAATCTCATGTGTAGGGTTATACCTATAGTTCGAGTGTAGTGGCATCATTGGCATGTTTAAGAGGATACCTGGGAAAGTGAGTCTGTTATACTAGAATAGTGGCCAGTCTTGTTCACTGAGACCTGAGAGTGATGCTTGGACCATCTCACATATGCTTTTTAATATAGTGTGAGGTTATATGATCCATTTTTTTAGTTATATCCCTCCATGATTTTTTCATTAAATGTATCTCTTTGAGTTTTTCATTAGAGCTTGGTGTCAGAATATTGTTCAAAGAAAGAGGGCCTTCATTGATGAAATGACCTAAAGTTCTTGGATTTATGTTTATTTTAATTAATGGAGTCCATTTATAAATGTGTTAAATGGGATTAAAAATGTAACCTGAGAGTTTGGAAGGATTTAGAGGTGGTTCGGTAACATTCACAAAAGTTGGACTGGAAACTATCTGTTGGACAATTATACATCATGTATATGATACATGACGTGTAACTATTACTTGGAAAATTTCATGAAGTGGTTTATGAAATGAAGTGGTTATAAATTTTATAACTATTTTATGTTATATAATTCTTGATCAGGATAAATATAACTGGAGGTGATTCATTTTTTAATAGATCTCATGAATTGAGAAATACAAGATGTGAAAGGGTCACACACCATGTAATTCACATCCCTAGCAGTTTTAAGCATGTCGTGTATATGATTATTTATTTATTTTGTTTTAGACTTTCCTCAATATAATCGAGGATGAATTATAGGTGACTCCAGAGTCTCTTCCTCCATTCGAAAATCCACATTTTAACTTCTAGTCCATGGTGAGTTACTTTTCTTAGGTTTCCCTCTTCTCTCCCATTGTTCCTTTTCATTACAGTGTAAATATTTTGATCAGCAGTTTATTTTGGGGTTTTATTCATGAACTGGGTTGATCTAGGTTCTTCATGTTATCTTCTACGCATTCTTCCCCATTGTCATTACCAATTAGAATTACTATGTTAATCATTGGTTAAAGGTAAGGGGTCTAATACTAACCATATGGTGTGTTTAATTGTGATGTATATGCAATATTATGACTGCACTCACATGATGTGAACTCTTATTAATTTATTCTTTTATTAATGGTGAATCGTGGATTAGAATGTTAGTTGGATACCTTTTTATTCAATTAACTGTGACATGGCCTATGGATACCCTTGGGTGAGTGAACCCTTGAATATATGTGTGTGTGTGTGTGAGTGAGTGTGTGTGAATTGGTTAATGGATTAAATATTGTTTAGTATGCAATGAGATTTAGGTCATTTATTGGTTTAGAATAACCATAGAAATCGCCTTTTTATTGATATGGTTGGCATGTAAATGGTTTAGGATCAACTATATAGACGATATAGACAAAATTTTGATTGAAAGATAAATGGAAATTTTCATAATTAACTATTGAGGTTTATGTTGTGATATTTTGATGTCCTTATTGTTATGACTTCTTGTGTTATCATACTATAATGCATATATTGAGTGGTCTATGTTGAGTCTCATTCTGTAATTCTTATATTGAGAAGGCTCTTTTCATTCCCATGTTGTATGCGTATATTAAATTGGATTTACCCAATCCCATGCTGTAATGCTTATATTTTGTGGGCTCAACCCAGTCCTATGATGTAATTCCTATATTGAGAAGCCTCTAACTAGTCTCATGTTGAATTAATTATATTAAATGGGATCTCTCTAATCCTATATTTTAATGATTATATTAAGTGGTCCTTGTTCAGTACCATACTTAAATTCTTATACAAAGGGATCTTCTTGGTTTTTTGATTATGGCGTGGTATATGGTTATGGATGGAATGGTTGTGTACATGCTCGTATACATTTAGAAGTGGTTCAAAATCATGTTTATTTATTTATTTTATTAATTTATTAATTAATACCCTTGTGTATCATTTTATTTCAAATAATTAATATTGGAAATGTTTTTTAGAAATTGTGGGGTCGACCTACTGAGTTTTACTCACACCCTATTTGGGCTGCAATTTGGTACTTGAGTAGATTACATGGAAGAAGTTTTGGATTAAGGAAATGGACCTTATTGAAGATTTTATTTCCTACAGGGTGGGTTTGAGTTTAGATATGGGCCTAACTTGGGGTTTTGAACTAAGGTATTTTGGGATTATTTAGTGTCAACTGATTATTTTATTTGTATTATTTTCAATTTTAAATATAGAAGAATTTTCATCCAATAATTAAATGATTAATAATTTTTGGTTTGTTGGTTCCCCGTTTTATTTCCTAGTTACAGGATATGTGGTTTCCATTTTTTTTGTTACTTTGATTTTTATTATTATGGATTATTTTCATTGTTTTTTACTCTATATGGGAGGGTATATTCTCCCCACTATACATATCACACCCCGCTTGCTAGTCCGTAGACTCTGTCATATGAGGAGGCACACTTGAGATCTAGTAACCAACTTGTTTTGTCCATGTGAGAGATTTATAGATCATGATATGTTATAAAACCATCAAGATAAGTGGTTTCGTACCCACACAAACCTAGGTCCTACTAGAATAGTTGTTGAAAATTTTGGAACCCAAATATATTTTAAACATTTATTACTGGGATTTTTAGAAACTAAATCACTAGAAATAAATGTATTAATATTCCCAAATTTTTTTTACATCAAAAATAACATTTATTTTCATAATTAACTTTCATTCTTCATTTAAAACAGGTTACACTTGAAATAATTACTTTTTAACTTTTAATAAAGGTTTTTATTTTTATCCTTCATAATAAACAATTATAACCAAAACCATTATTATTATAGTTTTTCTTCATCATAGACATCATTTTATCGTATTATTCATTGACTTGAACACATGTAAACAGATTTTATTTATGATTAACAACATAATTTTCAAATTCATATTGTCTTTTTGAATAATATCAAAATTTGTATAAGATTTCACATTAGTTCTGGAAGTAGTATTTCTTAGTTTCTTATTTTCTAGATTAATTTTTGTACAATCATTCTCAACAATAGTTAAATATTAAAATATAATATTAAATCTTATTTCTTTATCTTTATCATTCACATACATAAATTCTTTAAGTCTACCATTTTTCTATTTTAGATTTTACATATCAGAATCACAATTCCTTTTAGATTCTTCATTCTTGGAAACACATATAAAAAAAGTGTCACAATTTTTTTTATGTTTCTCATTTTCCTTGACCAAATTCTTATTTTTAATTTTTATATCAAAGTATTTTTCAATAATTTTGATTTCATAATTCATTAATTCCTCATTTTCTTTCAACAATTATTTGGATTTAGAAATAACATAATCAGAATCAGAACATGAATTCAAACCCATTTCATTTTCATCTTCAGAAATATAATAATGATCAACATTATAGGGAGTAAATAATTTAGTGAAAATTGAATTAGTTACCTCACAAGGTACACCCATCAGTGTAAGGTTCCCTTTCTCCAGTTCACTTCCAAAATCACTTCCTTAATTATTACATTTTGAGAAATCCCAACCTTCATACAAAGATTTCTTTTATTTTATCATTTTATATTTTTATTTATTTGGATGTTTAAGTTTGGTGATTTTTTACCTAATGTGTCTTTTCTTACTATACTCATAAAATTTCTATTTTGAAACTTCATTATGATTATTATAATTTCCTTTCATGTAATCCTTTTTGAACTATCTTATAAACTGCATCTTGCAACCTTTCTTTATGAACATAAAAATCTTATTTCTGAAGTGAGTCATCTATTTATCACTTTCTTGGAAAACATATTCAAAAGTGTTATATATTTCATTAAAATTAGACTTAAAATATATAAATTTTCTATTTTTATACACATTTTCATCAATTTTTTTCAACTCTGAATCATACTACAACAAAAAGAATATTTGATCTACCATTACATTGATCGACTGTCACAGATAATCTACCATCACATATGATCTATCATTGGTGTAACATAATAATACTATCACAAAGTATAGTAGTGCTACCATACCACATGTATGTTATACCATAGCTGAAGAACTACTATTTTCAAGTGGTTGATGTGATGGTGAAACCATTGAACCACTTGTGATAATGCTTCCATTTGAAGTAGGATGAATATTCTTTCATCAAAAATGAGACTTGTACTATTGTCGCTTTCAGTTACTATTGTTGAAATATGATCTATTGTCGAATGTATGATTTTATACCATGAAGAAGTCAGGACCAGGACCTACATTCGATTGGTAGATTAATCTACTGTTGTTAAACTACCATCACTGATGGTAGATGCTACTGATTATGAAATACCATTTTCTAATAGTATATGTTGCTACTATCATCAAACAATAGATGTTTCTACCATAATTATGATCTACCATGAAGGAATCATGAATTTTTCATGTAGGAGTTGTGCGTGAAATATGAATCATATTCGTAATATAATTTATAAGATTATTATAATTCCTATAAATATAATGGAAAATAATCCTTCTACAACTCTATTTTCATTTGGTAGTACCATATTTTTTGAGATTTTCATGAAAGCAAGATAAATTTTCATTCATATATTTGGTTCGATTGAAGTTGTTTGGATCCTTCATCTTGATGAGTATATATTACCGGTTATCCTGATATTTTTTGTCTCAAACTCAGGCACATATTTTTCAAATGTCAATAGGTTAAAGACAATGCCCTTCATATATGTGATGTGCGGGATTCATATGATGGTGGAGATCAGTTTGATCGAACTGTCGTCAATATGTGTGTATCATTTAATGTGAATGAATATTGTAGTGGAAAGCAATCCACACATTGGACTTACACATTGTTTTTCCTTCTATATATCAATAATCTCATTGAACAACTACTTTGAGATGGTAGTGGTGGATCAACACCCGCAAAAACTGTCACACACGGGCTACGACCCAACATGCCTCTTTTCCCCAGCTATATGCATGCTCAGGTGTGTAATCTTTCTAGGCCTATACACGGTTCAATATTCCCAACCATCTTATAAGTTCCTTGGGACAAATCTCCTATGAGGTTGACCCTTAGGTACCTCAGGCATGGTTGATGATCCAAACCTTATGGATTATAATGTTTGACCTATTTTTTATCTAAATACACCAAGGATATTCTTAGAAAATGAACATAAATAAAAAATATAAGATAAAAACCAAAAAAAATATATGTACTTATTATTTTTATGTTTGGATTAACAAAGAAAATTAAAAGTATTTTTTTAATAAAGTATCATTAATCATTTCAAAAATCAATATATGAAAAAATAAATGATTACATTGAGAATTTGATTTTGATTAAATGTGAGGAAATTTTAATTTATAAAAACAAAACTATTAAAGTATTAATACACAAGTTCAGACAATAACACCCCTGAAATAGACTTTCCACTATAATATACATCCTAGATTATTATTTGTGTGGGATGGAATCACCCTTAAACCAAATGCATCATTATATAACTCAAGTTAATAATATTTTTAATTTATCTGTATAGCCTTATACCTCCAGACTGGAATGGAATTGTTTATACTGGCCCCACAAGTTCTTTATGTCTCATTCTAAACATAATTATAGAAAAACATTGAATTCCACTGATATTCCTCTAAACTTAAATGCACATCATGTAATCCATATTTTGGAAATTACAATTTCAAAAAACTCGACTTTATAAACTTTAGAACTCATTTCATATATATTTTATTACCTACAATTGGTTTGACTTCTCAACTTTACTCGAAACCTAATATTCTATACTTCTAAAAACATATACTCACCTAAATATTCCTTTAAAATATCTGGTTATAAACTTCCTTTCTCAAATATTACTACACATTCATAGCTTCATCCATTTTTTATGAATTATATTGGATCCATTTATATACTAAAATATCCCTGATAAGTTCATCTATTCAAAATCATTGAACTTATAGATTTTATCACTTTCAAATATTCATTTTAATTAATGCAACAAACTCCTAAAATTTAGTAGTCAACAATCTCTATCAGATATTCAAAAATATCTGGGCATCAACTTCTTCCTAAAAACTTTTCTAGATTCACAAACTTCCTTTCATGAATATCTTAATGTTGATCATCCATCTCAACATCATCATAATTATTTTTGAATTTTGAAAAATAAAACTCCCTCAGAATTGTATGGTGTACTTGTATCTAAACATTTATTATGAATTAATATTATTCAGAACTTTTTTCTACATCTAATTAACTCAAACTCAAAACACATGAATACAAAATCTTATTCATTCCTGAATTTATAATTTCTATTACATAATCATAAAATCTCCAGCTTTCAAAGAATCTTATTTTTCTTAGTATAGTATATTCTAAAGGAAATTGAATATATAAAACCATTTTCATTTATTCAATCTTCTGATAATCTCAATCACTTCACTTCTTCATATTTTAGGTGAATTGATATTTCACTCGTGATCTTCTAATGAATTCACTCTCATGGACACATCATCTGAACATCTCATTCCGATCATGAATTTACTAATAATTAACTATCATATGTGTCTTTGAAAACATGAATATCCATGTTATTCTGATCATGATTCCTCTTCCCTGTACTATATTTTTCTTCTCGTAACACCATCATCATAACACTCTTTATAATTCTTTAAAACTCCTCTGTAAAGATAAGATAGACTCCACTATTTTTAGTCTTTATATTTTACCACATTAATATCCTAGGAAATTCAACAATCATGTGAACCTATTCTGATACTAGACTTCTCTATATGATATCCTATTTAAAATTATCAATTTTATCTTCTTAGTCTAGTTGTTTCATTGTGCATCCCCTATTTCTCATACATTTTGGATACTTTGTTTTTCATATAGTGTATCACATGTCACTTTAGTAGTATTTCATGAGCCACCCATTTACATGTTTTAACATAATATATATTCTTAAGTGATTAATTTTTTATAATGATAAGTTTTTTCTAATATTTTTGGTAAAACATTTAAGGAAGTTGCATAAAATAATGAATTAGTATACAATATCTTCCACAACACATGCTCATTTTACCTTCATCAATGCTCATTCTAGTGTATTAATTTTTCACTCCTATACTAATTATAGTGAGTTCATAGGAATCCTTCTAGTATAAGTATGTAACAATAATTCACACATTAACTTTTACTTTTATTAGCATAATAAAACAATCATGTAAGACTCACTATACATTAATCATACGTGCCTTATCCTATGTAACCTTAAATAATTATTTTCCTCTAGAAATTTAAGCCTTATTTGAAACTATTGATTTGATTTAAAATATAGTCATCTAAAATTACTTCTCCTTAGCTATTTCATCCACAAAAAAACCTTCATTTTATATTATTGTTTATTTTTTCCCATGTCTCAATATTTCAAACATCATTCATCTATATTATTCAAATGTGTTTTTGAAAATAATACATCTTCCAATGAACTCATTCATGCATCACATTAGGTCTTCTTTTGATACTCGAAATCCACTATATGTTATGCTACCACATTCGTAGTTAGAATCTTTAATCACTCTATAAAAATGGTATCCACTGCATTTATATTTTCATTTTAGCATTTGATTTCATTTGATAAATTCCAAACATTACCCTTGCAGTTTCCTCACTAAATATAATTACAATAAAATCACAATTATTATTCTAGATAATATTTATTATGGAATCTTTAACTTATTCATCTTAATTATTCAACTTACTCAATAACTTGTAATAAATCATTAAAATCAATGAAAAATTAATCATCATGAGATGGGAACTTCAATATCCCCTAGGTATTTATTGTTAATAAAAAAATCACTATAAATTAAATGAGTGTCCCCCCTTATTGATAATAAATTCAATGTATATTATGTGAGTTATATTCTTCATTATCCACCCCCCCTTCTCCCCCTTAATGATCTAATTTTTAATCCACCTTTATTCACATCTTGGAGTGTGGGACGAACTATATTCACACAATTTTTTCTTCTCCCCTTTTCTTTTGATGCACATAATGTATTACCTTAATTAATTGAGGGAAGGATGGAATCTCAATTATTAAAGAAATGAGCCACAAATTAATAAACTCTAAGTATACATGACTAGTGATCAGTGTAGAAAACAAGTGTAATTATCTTATATTTTAGAGTCATCCATAAAATATACCAAGTGATACCAACATAAGAAAATTACCCTTTCAAGGGAAATTTCAATCGATTTTCATTCTTATTATTTCGTATAACCATATCAACCAAACATATCAAAAAATAGAAATATAAAATATCATTTTTCTCCCACTTTATAAAACTTTTTTACTTTTTCATCAAAAAAAACCTTACTTTGCATTTAAAAATTAATATATATATATATATATATGAGAATATTATAGTATATAAAACATATCTCAATATGAAAGAAATTGCATTTATCTGGATATTTGGAATCCATAACTTCATCATCATCTGTAGTTTGGGCCTCTAGTAGCATAAATATTCAATCATCTATAATTTTTAGCAATCAGTATGGGAGAACATATCTATAATTATTTTATTCATCTCAATATTATTTGTTCTCTAGAATCAACATATATATTATTTACATGCCTTAAATCTGAAAACTTATCTCAAATTACATCACCTTAAATTCACTTTTTCATTGAACTTTATTACAAACTATGAGGCAAAAATATGGATCTCCCATTCCACATCAATTAGAGGAATAGTGCAAGAATATTTTCTCAACCTAAAAAATAATTTCAAATCAAATTTATTTTTCTTACTATATCCCCCTTTACTTTCCATGAATTAATTTTATAGCGAAGAATAGATTTATTATTTTTATATTTCCTTTTTATATTTTGTTTATATTTCTTCTAAACATCAGCTAGCAAGGAACATGAAATTTTCTTAGTTTCGAATATTTTTATTATCCTTTTTTCCTCCAACTGATTTTACCATAAAACCATGAAATACATTGGAATATATTTAGACCTTTATTTCTTATAACATTTCTTCTTCACATGAAATTTGGTTTCTAACAATGTATACTTCCTCTTAAAAAGACTTCCCATTCCCTGTTAATATTATCATTAATATTTTGAGAGTGTGTCTAGCTGAATTAAAACTTCCATGAAACTACATTTATATAGATAAGTTACTCTTGAGAAAAAACTTCTCATGAACTTTATCATATTCATCAAATATATCTTCCAAAATTCTAATCCTCATGTGAATTTATTAGATTATCTCTCTTAGTTTTTTTGATTTTACATCCATTAATGTAAACTTTCATGGTGATTTTACAAATTTCTAGGAAATTACCTTTTATTCCATATAATTATAATAATTTATTAGGCATGAAATATTCCTTTAATTTCCTATTGCGTGTATCAAATCATATATCTTCCATTTGTTTTCAACTAATGACATACTTATAATCTATCTTAATTTTATTTTCCTCTAGATTTGGTGTTCTCCTTCCATTAGTTATAGTTGAGATGTTCTTTGTGGATATAAACCAACAATTCTCACTACCATGAAAACTTCTTCTAAAAATTCAAAATATATTTTTAATATATTCAAATATATTAGATAACAAAATATTTTTATTCTTCCATGGATTCTAGTAATTCTTACCTAATTTTCTATTGACTTCATTTTGACTCCCCCTAAATATAGGCCATCACCATTTTCTAGTGGATGAAAAATAACTCCATTAATCGATAACCTGATCTACAAAATTTACACAACACCAGTAGTTTACAAGAAATATTTTCTTCTTTTGTTGATTTTGATTTTGGCTAGTTGAGGGTTCTTCTAGAAAATTTTCCTTATTAACACCTTATAAGAATCTTTTATCTCCTACCTTCACTGAAGTGGTGGGTATATTCATATATTTATTTACCCTTATATGTATGGAACTTCAACATAAACTATTTAAAGTATAGAAATTAGTGTATATAGAATAATCAGAATATGATTTTACAATTATATTCAACTTATCATAAGAGGGAACTTTTGATGTTTTCACATTATTCATGCCCCTATATTGATTCATCAGTTACATAATACTTTCCTCATAAACTTTGGTAGTGTAACTGTTCTTTTCTTTATATAAATATTAGACAAGAGTATATTTTAATTTTCGTAATTTAGTTTCAAACTCAAGACACTTTAAACATAAAATTTTTTTTGTTCTTATTAAAAAATTACTTCATCTTCACATTTAGTTTTTAAATTCCGAACAATTTCTTCACTAATCTCCCTTTTATTTTTTGGGGGTTTTTAATGTATTTTATTCTTATAGCTCTTACTTCTAATTGAATGTTCTTAACATATATTGTTACTTTCAATTCATGGAATACTTCTAAAAAAACATCCCATTATATGATTTTCTATAAATGCATCATTCCAATTCTTCTTCTATTGGGAAAAATATTTCATTTCGGATTTGGATAGATTGTTCCTTTGATTCTACAATATTTCTGAGTATTTTTCATTTTCAGAGCTTATTTTCTGATGTAATATTCTGTTTATTTATTTTCCAATTCTAGATGATATTTTTTTCATATAGTCCCTTGGTGAAGGAATGTATATAGAAGACAACATCATAAGTAAATTTCAATAAGTAGTCCTTAAATTCTATGCAGTGTTCATCAATAGATTCAAATGACTCAAAATCATCATGTATTGAACATGTTTCTTATTCAGTAGGATTTTTTCTATCAGATTTGAAATAATAAATCCCAATCCCTTTAACATCGGGTAGTGATGGACCCTCATTTTTTAGATACCTAGAGGAATGATTCATATACTTTTGAGCTTTTTTTTATTCTAGTTCTTAAAAGTTTTATTCAAACCCTCCATATATCTATAACCATAGATAAATTTCATTTCCTTTAGATTGGCCTTAACATTATTCTCTTTTACAGTGATTATTTATTCACCTTGTTGAAATATGAACTATATATTAATTAAAATAACAACTAGGCCTAAACATGTAGATACAATAAAGGTAACCTACCTTAAATACCAATTTTAGTACCTATTGGATCATGTAGTCTCCTTTATAGGGGAATGAATTAAGGGTGACCACATTTTTACTAAATATATACAATATAAATTTTTTAATTTCTTTAATTTTATCATACCTCTTTCATCATCTAGAATGTATTGAAATTTTTTATGTTCAACCAAAACTTTCTTCAAAGTAAAATACATATGTTGAAAGGAAATAAACAAACAAGGATATTTTTACATTGTTTGGACTATATGTAAAAAACATACTCCTTGTTGTGTTTGAAATCACATGTGACCCAAATTTTCCACTATAATATCCATCACATATTATAATTGGTGTGTCAAGGAATCACCCTTAACCATAATTCTTCACTGTATGATGGAAGTGATGAATCATTATACTTCATTTTTAAAGTCTTCAACCTCCAGTATTGAAAAGGATTTTTTATATTTACATTACTAATTCTTCAAGTCTCCTCCCAGTCTTCCTTAGGAATGTAACTTTAAATCTATCCAATCTCCCTCTAAAGTTACATTCATGTAATATAATCATACTTCCTGAAATTATAATTTCGAAAACCTCAACTTTGGAAACTTCAACACTCAAAACCTCTATATTTTTTTACATGGATTCGGTTTGATGTCTCAAATTTCCTCAAAACCTAATGTTCTATATTTTTCAAAACCTTATCTTTAATAAATATTCCTTTAAAGTATATTATTGGTGACTTCTTACCTCAAATATTTCTACACATTATTAGTTTCAATAATTTTATCTAAATGATTTGGGATCCTTTATAGACTAAAATATCCTTAATATGTTTATTGATTCTAAATCATTGAATTCTAAGATTTTATTACATTAAAATAAACTTTTGGGAATTCCATCTAAAATCCCATAAAATTTAGGATTCAATCATCTTCATCAGATCTTCAAAAACATTTGGGCATAAATATCTTCATCAATACTCAACTGGAATCACGGAATTCCTTTAATGAATATTGGAACATTGACAGACTAGTTTAGTATCATTATAATTATTTTTGACTTCACAAAAATTAAACTCCCCCAAAAATTTTCAATGTACTTTTATCTAATCATTTATTATGAATTAATATTCTTCCAGACTTTTTTTATTACTCATTTTTACAAAAAAATCATAATACATTATTGTACAAATTGCTTCATGAATGTGATAATAATTTTTATTAAATGATCACAAAAACTCCAACTTGTATGGAAACTCATTTTTCATAATCCATTATATTCCTAAGAAATCAAATGTATGAAAATATTCTCATTTGTTCAAAATTTTGATAATATAACTCACTTAAATTATGCATACATCCAATGGATTAATATTTCATTTTGACTCTTATAATGAATTCACTCACTGGACAGATCGTCCAAAATATTCAATATAATCTTTAATAAATTTATAATTCAATATCACACATGGATTTGAAAACATGAGTAGCTATGATATTATAATCCTGAATGATTTTCCATTCACTATATTCTTTTTACAATGGTAGTATCATCATAACACTCTTTTCAATTATTCAAAACACCTACTTGATGATCAGATAGACTTCGCTATTGTTAGCCATTATATTTTACCTCATTAAGATCTTGATAAATTTATTAATCATATGAACCTATTTTGAGTCTAGACCTCTATATATAAAATCATACATATTAATATTATTCTAATATTCTTAATTTGGTTATTTCATTCGACAACCCCTGGTTCTCATAAATTCTAGATAATGTGTTTCTCATGGAGCATATCACATGTTACTATAGTAGCATTTCATGAGCCACCCATATGAATGTTTCTATAACATCTCTATTTTTAAGTGAGTAATATTGTATGATGATAAAATTCATCTGAGATCCATGGAAAAAATGTGAAGTTGTATACAACATTGAAGTAGTAAGTGATCTCTTCCATGACACCCGTGAATTTGACATGAAAAAATGATCATTTTGTTTCATTAATGTTTGATTATTATGTTGATTTTTGTGATTTCAATGGTCTATGTATGGTATAATTGTGTCACGATACTTCATAAACCAACCTTCATTTTTCATATCACAACAAAAAAAAAATCATGAATCACTATGCATCAATCTTGCACACCTCATCTTATACAACCTTGCATAATTCTCTTCTTTCAAAAATTTCAGCCTTGTCTACAACTACTCATTTTCCTTTATAGATCTTTATCTCAAATATCTTTTATACAAATATGTCATCCAAAAACATAATATTAATTATATATTTTTGTTTAATTTTTATCATGTCTCAATATTTCTATTATCATGCATGTAAAATTTGTGCATGAGTTTGTGCAAATACTATTGCTTATAATGAAAACATCATTGCATCACCTCATTTACACTTTCAAGACTATTTATCCACTACATATTCTTTCAATAAATTAAAATTTAAGTTATTGAATCATTTTGTGTCAATATAATCAATTGTGAATATATTTTCATTTATGCATTGTATTAGACTTGATAAACTCAAAAACTTTATCCTTATAGTAGACTCAATAAATCTCCATCATGTGAAATCCTAAATATTCGACTAGAGAATTAGTATATTTATAATTTTAATCTTTATGAGCTTACTCATTTAACATAATCATTAAATTGTAATAATTCATTTATAATATTGTACACAAATTCATCCTCATTATCAAATAGTCATTTTAAAGGTGAATCAATGGTTACCTTACTGCAGGTTTATGTTTTTTCATATAGATATTTAAAACATATATATTTCAAAAACACTAAATCTAAATTTTAGTTTGAATTTCTTGAAAAAAAATGATAAATACTAGTTTGATTCTTAAATAAACTACATATAATACCACTGAGAGGTTTCATTTGATTATATAATAATCATTGGTAGCATAAAACAACCCAAAACATTGGTATATAGGTATTTAAGAAATCAACATATAAATAATTTGGAAAATATAGTACCTATAAATCACCAATTTAATTATCTTCCATATCTTTCATTGATGTAGTTTTCTTTAGAGAGGTCATCAAGAGTAGTGAACAAAAAAACTATAACTATTTGGAAATACACCAGCCAAGGGATCCAAGAACATTTTTTTAGGATACCCAAACTCTGAAGGGGTGATAGGGACCTCTCAAATGAGATAAATAGAGTTTTATGAAGAATATAGTTTAATAGTAGTTTAGTAGTGTATAACAAACATCTCACATGAAAACATAATAGAAGTTTTATATTTTATTATCAAAGAACAAGGATCTCACTTCATAACACATCATATTTGTTTCTGTCAGTTGGATATTTATTCATTGAACCCACTTCAATGAATTCATTCCATGTTTAATAGAATAAACCTTTTGTTCTAAATTGATGAAACTGTTATGGGTAAAGAGTAAATTCACATGTTTCATCACATATAGAAATCACAATATGCATCATATGTATATTTAATATTATACAAAATTATATATATATTATATTTATTATACACACATCTCATGAATGTATGTTTAATTTAACATCCAACACTAACTTTCCTTTCACTACACACACTCACCTTTCTTGTATCTCTTTTTTATTTCCCTTTTTTGTTTCATAAATTTGATTCATTGTTTTTTATACAATAGGTTTCGAATAATCTCTATAAAACTCACCCTCCTTCCCTTGGGTTCAACCGTTCACTACTATGATGGTTTTGAAAAGTATAGATCACATTTTCTTATAGTGATGACCTTTAAATCCTTATCAATATGGTTTCTCATAAGACAATAATAAACATTCTTATTAAGTAGTTTCCAAAAAAAGATTCATAATTATCCTTGAATTTTTATAGAAACATAGTGTGGTTTAGGATATGGAATGATATTCCCCTCTCATGGAAGTTAATATCAAATCTATATAAGGATAACTAGTTTATTCCTATAATATTATCAGATTCTACCAAATGTAGAATAAAAAAATTTTATAGAAGACATCACCAGAAATTAAGTAGGTTAATAGTTATTTTCTTGAGATACGATGATTTCACCACATAGTATTTTTACAAATAACTCATCCACTATGTCTTCTGGTGGTGTTTCAAAAAAAATTATAACATGAATGATATATTAGAATGTGAAAAATTGAAATAAAGTAGGCCTTTGACTATTATTTAGTAATTAATCAGTAAATTTATCACCAATTCATTTTCATGAACCACCTTGATAGTACTGATAGAATAATCTCATCCTAATTTTTTTGACTTTATAGGTTCATTGATTTTCCACAATGGCCCTTGTCTTGGTGAATTAACTTACATATTTTTCATGTTCCTTTCAACTTAAAAATAATACTATAGGTAGATCGTCGTGTCAAATGTTTCTTTATTCCATTATATTGATTGGTTTCTTCAAGTTCAATTAGAAATATTGAGGCTGACTCTCTCCTCTTTAGCATTTTAATATTTTCCCCATTCTTCGGAGGTAGTTCTATGGGTGCTTATTTACACACTTTTGATATGTGTGTAGTTGAATCTCCTTTTCACTATAAACCATTTTAAAAGAACCTATATAATTAAAATAAATTATTCAATTATTTTCACTCGTATCTTGTGATAATTGAGAATATTTAATCTATATCTCCACCACAAGGTCACATAAAACCTTTCTCTTATATTTATCAAAGTCACAAATTAAGAAAATTTTGGAATAATTAATTCTATGAAAACAAACTGATGGTAAAACTTTCTTTTAGGGTGTATAAAAAAAGGAATTCCTTGAAATCCTTATAAAAGTTTATTCATAAGAAAAAATTTATTCATCCTATTTTTTCTTAAATCATAATAATTCCATCTATGATATAATATAGATCATTATGGAAAGTATTTATCGAAAAATAATTTCTTCTATCTATCTTATTTCATTGATTTGATAACATCCTTAGACTCAGTATTATTGAATAGTTTCAACCACTAACCGGGTTCTCCATATAATAAATAAATGTGGAAGATTAATTTATCATGGTTTGAATATTGTTTCATATAAAATGTATTTTCAATGGAATTTTTCCATTTATATGTGATTGATGGATCAAAAATTCAAAAACATGGTGGTTTTTATCACATAATTGACTCAATAAAAAATTGTTCCTTATTTAGTACAACCATACATTTCATCTTTTCCATGCTATTATTCATAACTTGAGTAAATTAAGTAAGTATTTCTCTATGGTTATCAACAATCACTCATATAACATTTGATATCTCATTTTAGGTAATCATTATATTTCCCATACTATTTGTGGTTGGCATGGTTCCTCATTTTTTCATACATTTATAATAATAATGAAAAGTTAGGGATGATAATATCCTAATTCGTAAGCATAAAAAAGAAAAATTTAGCACTTATAAGTAATAATTCATGAATCATTAACATAGCCTAGAATATGACTTCTTATGTTTCAACATTAGTTGTTTAAGGTGTATTTATGATTATATTCACTAACTAAATCCTCAAAAATAATTATACCTTTCCCTAAAACCAAATATAATGACCAAATACTCATACTCATAACATTTTAAAAAATTAACATTAAACTATATAATAAATAGTCCAATAATTTCATGACCCCCCCTCCCTCTAAAGGTACCCCTCCTGGGCCGGCAATGAAGGAATATAAATAATGACCCCCATGTTCAGACTCCAATGGGACCTAGGCTGGTGACTAGCACTATGGGTATAAAAATAACACATATGGGAGGCATTATCCACAATATTATCTTTCAGGGATGGGAAATATGATATCAACCACAAAACAACTCCATCACATACTATAAAATAAGAAGAAAAACCATTCCATAATGCATGAACAAAGTCAACCAAATATAAATAAATTCTTAAATTATATACCAAAAGTAAAACCCTACCAAAAAAATCAAAGATATCTCCCACTCCCAAAACAATAATTTCTAACTCAATCCCCATAATCCTCCTAGAAACCTGAAAAATTGTTCCTAAATACATAGTGTTACCATAACCCTTATACTTTGTAATATCATACATAAGGTCTCTCATGTAATTGTGAAGAGAGCATACTATTGAACTTGTGGATAAACGGTAGAACAAAAAACATCTCAATATATAAAATATTCATTCCTAACCTCTCCATTATACTATCACTAAATAATATATCCATGGATAATAACAGATTATTGAAGGAAATATAATCATAGACACCCTATAACCACTTCCCCTATGATTTATCTTTCTCACACCCAATGTCAAACATTATATGCTCTTATTCCTTACATGCCATCACATAATATATCTATCTATCTCTAATGTGGGTTAGGATGAATCCATATTTACAAAACCCTCACAAGGTCTAGAATATCATGCTAGCATCCGTAAATATCAAAATAAAAACCACATCACTTAACCAGTGTAGTAGGGTGTCATGAATGTGAAGTATATCAACCCCATTCCCTCATTACACTATGCATAACCTCCACCATATATAATATATTAATCATCACTTGGATTCTCCAACACCATCCATTATCATCACTTAAATGTACTCCAAAATATTCCATCATCACTAGGAGTCTCCCCAATAGACTTTATCATCACTATTGTTGAAAGAATAGTGGGGTAGAGGGGTAGTCGACCATCCGTTTCACCACAAACCTATATGTTGGCAAAAACAACTAGAACCCAAAAAAAATTGGGCATTGTTAAGGTTATTAAAATCACATGGGGAACATATATAAATAACATTAAAATAATATATATATATATATATATATATAGACAACACACAATACCCAACCTATGGGTCCACATCCAACTCCACTTGTGTATCCCATAAGAATACCACAAGAGCTCGTGATCTCTTCCATCAACTTCTTCCATCGCTAATGAAACACACCTCTCAAAAAACAACACACACAATCCAAGATTCATATTCCCATTTCATGTTAACAAATAACAAGATTTACTAGTATATAAATAACCTATACTTAATACTCCATTTCATTACACATTTAATTCCATATCATTCTTTATCTTCTAATTAATAATCCAATTATCACACATTATTTCTATCAAAAAAACATTTAATTTCCAACACATTCCATTTTGATTTCATCATTAACACTTTATTCTATCGCTACTAAGCTATTACCAAAAAACAAAACCAAATAGTCTATATACATCTCAACAAAACCAGCACAAAATGTACCACCCGTATGTACAATCCATCAATCTCACCAAAATAAATCCACAATTCAACCAATGTACATCATCCCCATCATAACCCATTCCAACCAGTCATAAATTCACTACCGAAACACTTACCATTAATAAACTAGTCACCACCATCATAGAAATATCCACAATATGGTTCACATACCCACCATAGATTCATAGTGAGCACATAAACACATAACAACACAATCCAGATTACACTTTTACCACCAATTCAATTTCAAGTGGTTTTTCAATACATTACAATATCCATTACTTTAAAATTATGACATAATTCTATATTTACAAGGGAAACTAATTCATTATCCATATATACGTTATTTCCCTTTTCTATATGGTGAGTTCATAAAATGAGTCACTATAAAGTCCACAAATCACAACATCCACTATAAAAATAGGGTTCCCAACAACCATGTTTTTAATTAAAGAAAATGATCAATTATAAACTCAATATAGATATCACAAAAACAAGTAAACACATGTGATTAATCCCATCACATCTAATTTTAGTTTAATAAAATTTCTTTTCTTCTTAAGTTGACTCAAATTATCCACCAAAAGGAAGATAAATGTATGAAATTTCTATATATGTGTATACAATAAGAAGATATTCAAGTTACCCAACATTAATTTGAAGATCAATGTTCTCCAAAAAAGAATGAAGAAACATGAATTATCCACCACTGAAGAAAGAACCACCAGAATCTAATCATGAAAAGGTTCTATCAATACTTTCCTGATTTCTAACACAAACAAAGGATATCCACCCAAAATAAACTCCCTAAAGAAATAAGAATAATAATAATAGAGAATTTGGTAGAAAGGAGAGTACCACAATTTGTGAGACATTGATCTGTAAAAACAAAGGTGTTCAAACTCCTAAGTGGTGAGGTTCTGAGTGATGAGAGGTAAAGGGATCAATTATGGCTCAACGGAAGAACCAAAACTAAACCACATAAGTTGGGATCCCCTATTAAAGTAGGCTCTATAAGCCTTCAACTTGATTTGGTTGTCCTCAAAATACGCAAGGTGAATCTAGTCAGAGTAATAATCTGTAATTATAGCATTGAGCCCCTAATTATTTCATGTTTTAAAACACATTTTGACTACAATCATAGCCTCCTCAATGATATTATATAGGGAATTTCATCCCCTGATTCCCACCACGACAAGTAACATAGTCATAACACCAAGTTCTTTTACATTTTATCCTCACCACTCTCAACCCCACAACATGATTGCCTCTATACTGCTTGTTTCTCACAAAGAGACCATCCAAGTTCCACACCCAACAAAATAAGACCTCTATTGGGTTTCCATGTTCCTTGTTTCCAAAAGGTGGAAACTAGACATGAAATACTTTCAATAATGGCTATCCATGATATTTTTTATCATCATGGTGCATCTAAGTACTAAATGAACAACTCCATACCCATCCTCTAAACTCCCAAGGACCAAAAGGAATTCCATGTGACAAATCATATGAGTAAGATTAAAAATATCTAGAACCATTCCCTCCACCATAATGTGGTAAACTATAAAATAACCAAAACTCTCCTATAGACTTTGGAACACCTCCAAAATCCATCTTGGAAACACCAAGACTGAGAAAACATAAAGGGAGTATTTTATAAATCTTTTCTATTACATTAAATATCTCTCAAACAATTATTGTCCTTGAGAATAAAAAACAGAAAGGAAGAGGGATGTGGAAGGGTATGAACAACCATCCCATGACATACCTCTCAACTATCTGGTAAAAACCCAAACACAAACACTAACCAAGCATGAATAACAATAGGTGGAATGAAAATATCATAAGTTATAAATAAATTGAGCGTTACATCACCCAATAGAAAACAAAACCAAACAAAAAAATCAAAATGATTCAGGATACTATGCATGAATTTAAGTCTCATGTTCTCAGGTAATCTTTTATAAGGAAATATGAATCCATAGTACATGAACCAAATAGATAAATCTCCCACATGGAACCTTTATCAATGGTCCTGGATCTCAATTGGTAACTCCATAAAGACTTCATCCACTTAGATAGTTTACTCTCCCCAATCAATGGCATGAGGTTAATTTTGAATATATTAATTGATTTAAGACATACAAAAGATGTTTTGGATCTTATCCATCCATGGTGGATGAAACAACCGATATTCCACCATTCTAATGTGCTCCAACACCTCAAAAGGATTGATGAATCATGAATAAAACTTACTCCCCTAACCAAACATTTTTTCCCTCGAAGAGGGAAGGTCCTTAAGAATACATGGTATCTAACCATAAACACCATAGGTCACCACATATGATGATAATAGGCCTTAATACGGTAACTCGCCACCTTCATCCACTCTTTAACCGTCTATATATTTCTATCATACTATACAACACATCAAGACTAAGAACTATTAACTCCCCAACCTCAGCCCAGCACAATAGAGAATTACATGGTATCTCTTAAAGTAACATAAATGGGGCATTTAAAAATGTATTATGATAGGTATTATTATAGGAAAAATAATCCCAGGGTAGTTTTTTCACTAATAATCTTCTAAAATCTATAATGCATTCCCATAACATATCCTCTAACATCTGGATAGTTTGTTCTATCTTCTCGTCTATCTGGGGGTGGAAAGCAGTGTTAAAGTGAAAAAGAGATAAAAAATTATGATTCAATCAACAATATAATCAGGACATAAAATTATTATCCAGATCATAAATAATGTCTATATTTACCCTATGAAGTCACACAACATCATCCACATACCACCTTGTAAGAAAATCCACACCGCTCGACACACAAATAACAAGAAAATAGACCAACTTTTTGAGACAATTCAATGTCTCCCAAACAAAAAAATATCATCCTTAGTAACAAGGTAACCTAGTGATTAAATCCATAGAAACTTCCTCCCATTTCCACTTGAGTACATATAAAGGCAATAGTAAACCTCTAGGAACATGGTTCTCAACTTTCACCTATTGAAAAACTAGAAACTATTCAATGAACTCTTCCACTTATAACTTCATCCTAGTCCACCAAAATAACACCTTAATTTACAATAAAAATTATACACACAAATATGTAAAACTAAGGGTATGATTTCAAACTCATGGAGGACTTCCTCACACATCACCAACGGAGTGAATAACATCCCCTAAACAACATATGATTCTGAAAATACTCTAACAACACCTATGAGGAATCACCATGGCCAAAATGGTATCACATAATTTCTACCTTTTAATCTTACCATTGAGACTCCTCCACATTATTTATAAAATATGATTCCTTAGTAAAATGATAAATAAAACCTCTACCATTGACCTAATCTACGTCGAGATGCATTGCAGCAAACTCTTCTATCCATTTCCAAGCACCATGAGACTCCCAAACAATATCCCTTTATGAATTCTTACCCATCACATCAACCCCAAAATCGCCTTTATTTAGGGTTTAAGTGGTCTTAAAATCTTAACCCTAGAAAAACTCCACCCACCATCACTATCATAGATTCATATCCCACCAAAGGATGAAATGCCTAAGACTCTTGTGATCTAGGAATACCACAATGTTCTCCTCAATAAGGTAATTTCCCCACAATATTAGAGAATGCACTACTTCTACTAACTCTAGATCATAGTTTGAATAGTTTTTCTAGTAGGGATACAGCTACCTAGACCCATAAGAGATCACCACCATTTTTTAAATTAAGAATAATCACAATACCTTGACTAGAAGCACCATAAATGACCTTGAACATCACCCCTTACTCTGGGAATTGAATTACTGGGGTGTGGACAAACCTCTTATTTGGGTAGTCCAAATTTGTTTAAGACTAATCAATCCAGGTGAAATCCTAGCCCTTCCTAGTCAAGGATGCTAGTGTGGTTTCAATCTCAGATAAATAGGATATAAACCTTTAGTAATATGCCACAAATCTAAGGAATTTTTGAACCACTTTCATGTTCTTGGGTGATACCTAAGAGAAAACTACCTATGTCTTTGATGGTTCTAGGACCACACCCTAATGAGACACTACATGCACAAGGAAATTAACATTTCATATCCCAAACTTTCACTGGGACAGATTTCCATATAGTTGGTTGTATTGAAGGACCTATAGGACAACACTGAGATTCTCAACATTATACTCCTCCAACTTCGAGTATATAAGTATTTCATTGATGAACATGACTAAAAACTGGTCCAAGAACTCCTAGAAAATGGAGTTCATGAGTTTAGTTATGATGGATGGAGTATTGGTGGCACCAAAATAAATGACAACAAACTTGGAGTTCCCATATAATCATTTGAAGGAAATATTCAAAGTATCCTCATCTTTTATCCTCATATGACGATATCTAGACCAGATATATATATTCAGAAACCAATTTCAAACCTTCATTTGGTAAAAAATTAATCAATCCTTAGTATATGGAAATATTGTTTGACTATTACCAGATTCATCCTCTTGTAGTCTATCCAGAACCGCATTCTACCATACACCTTCACGGAAAACAACATTGGATCACCCCAAGAAGACACATTAGGTTGGATGAAACTTTTCTACATCAGATCATCAATCTATATCCTTGAATCCTGTAACTCTATGGGTTCCACCCAATAAGGATCCATCAAAATCAGATATGTTCTTAATTGTAAATCTATCCCAAACTCAAAATCACACTAGGGTGGTAGTGTCACAACCTCATTAGGGAAGACATTCAAAAACTCCTCAGTGGGCATGGGGACCTCCACCACCTAGGATTCCACTGAAAACTTTACCCAATGAGACAAATGATGTTATAGTCACCTATTTCCCAATTTATTGATTTTATCACAAATGAAAACCACTCATTGGCCTTCCGTATTAGAAAATTTGACTCCCCTATAGAAACAATCAATATTTGCATGTACATAATTAATCCAATCCATGATAATGATAACTTCATATGGATTTATCTATAATAAGAAAAAATAACCCACAAAATGGTGTCACCCCATCATCAGTTAATATTCCCAAAACATATAAAAAATATCCTGACCTCTAACTAGTCTAGATAACATTAGGGAAAACACAAAACTCTCCACCTCCAATCACAATTCATGGGACAAAGAAGGAGAAATGATGGAGTGAGAAGCTATGGAATTAAAAAAATGATGAAACTAGGGTATATGAAAAACTAGCCATACCTCAGAAAACCTTTGGCCTCTTTATAATTGACATTTTTATAGAATGCATCTTCAAATTCCTAGCTCTTATACCTCACTATTTATTCCTAATACACACTCTAGTATAGGTCCCTGAGTATGAGGACCACTATGGGGTAACCTCTACTAGCTCCATCTTAGTTCAATTGAGCATAAGCCTATTGACCCATTTGCAGAACAAAAGTTGGCATCTGCAGTTTCTGATACTAACTCAGAGGCAACCGTTGTTTTTTCTGATAAGGGGAATGATCACCCATGCATTTCTAGCCTCTCTAAGAAGTCAAGGAATGGTCATAACAATAACCTAAACACTTGTAAACATAGAACACCAATGGGAAACCCTAATAGATAATTGGGAATTTTCATCCCTAGAATGTCATGAGAAATACAGATGAGGTTAGCTCCCCACTGGTCAGAATCTTAACTACCCCGATATCCATGACATGTTTCCTAAAGATCTATTGCTCAAGATGCCCTACCGGCCTCCCTCTCAGGGATATCTTCCCTGGGAGTGAGTCTTATCAATCACTACCACCTTATTCTACACTATAAGATCATAAATGTCATGACTGTATATCTTATCATGGGGAATCGCCTCTTCTAGATATCATGATCTAGAAACCGTATATGGAAAGTGGTCAAGAGAGAATTGTAAAAGGTAATAAAATTGATTATTGATCTCTCATACACTGGGTATCCCTTAATGGAGGGAGATAATCCCTTAATTCTGTGTTTCCTTCATCATTAATGATAATTACTCTAGAAAGAACCCATTATATAATTCATCCTAAGAAACATCTACCCCCTATTTTTCACCATGAGGCATTTTCCACGACTCACGTGATTCTCCTCAAATCAGGTTGGCTGCCAATGGAACCCAAATCATAGCTTAAGCCTGAATTAGAGTGAAAGTGAAAAGACTCAAACTTCGCATACATAGGTATTACATCTATTTAGATGAATATTCATTACAGTACACTTACAAATTCCTAAGGATGGTAAATGTAAAGTTCCATTGGAAACCTAGACAAATAAACAAATAGTCCCTAAATAAGCTATGTCATCTCCCACTATCTTCTTCATAACTAGAACCATTCTTAGACATATCATACATAATACCATTCATCATAACCTATGTAAAGGAAACATAATAAAGGGTGATCTTAGATTCTTAGTAAGGGTAAAAAGGGAGATTTCAAGATATCATGAGAATAGGAGTGTGAGAACATGAGAATAACATTTGAAAACCATACCCTACATATCATAGATCATAAAATTGATCCATGGAATAAATATTTGTAGTTTGCAATACTTGAATACTAATGGAATCAATTAACATGAACCATGATATCATAACATAGGAATTAGACATGGATTTTTGGGATACACATAAGCATAAAAAATAATATCCTTCGTAGTACAAGGCACATTTTAAAGACTATCAAAGTGAAGTGGTCAAGTGATTTGGTGAAGTTGAAATTGTTTTCCATGAGTTGGTAAGATGAAAATTCAATGATTTTAGATTGGGTAAATTGAATATTTTGTCTTTAAGATTATAAGACATGTTTCATCTTTCTAATTGGGTTGACACATTTTTTATAACAATGATTTGAAGAAGAAATTAAAGATTCTATCCAAAATGATTTAATTTTCATGAATTGGTTTTAATGTTAATTATAGTTTGATTTTGAGGAAGGTGGATTTGGTATTCGTGAATAATTTGAGTTGACTATTCTATGAGATATTTGATGAAAATTTTACATGGTACTTACTTAAAAAAGTATCCACCATGTAGCTAAGGGGAGAAGCACCACAAGGGAAGTCGAGATCTACCCTCAAACCAGCCAGTGTAGCATCCTAAGTACACAGAGGTGTGTGCTCATAGGGGTGAATGGGAGAGCCAGAAGAGCACTACAATGCATGGTGTCATGATAGCGGTGGGGAGCTATCACATGGTGGTGCCAATGGGTGTAGGGTCTATATTGTAATTGATTTATGAATTGTGAAACCTACATCTTGTTATATAAAGGAACCGAAATACCGAGCGTGTTTTGATGTGGGATTGCATCAGATGATCCAAAACCATTTGATCATCACATTCAATTCATCATGGTGGCTGATCTGATTCATCCATTTTTAAAAAATATGAAATGAACTAGGGTTGCCCGATGTTAATTGAACTGAATTTTGTGAGTTGTTCGATCAAGCGCTGGAACTTGTTTTCTCTAGCAAGCTTTGTTCAAGAAGCTTCTGTTCATCATCGAAGGTGCTCTTGGTCACTGAATATCTCCATGGGCTATGATATCTATCTATCAATTTGGAGATTTTTTTATTCTCAAATATTTTGTGATGGTCTTCGATGCCTATAAATACCAAGGTCTATATTCAGTTTCTACTGCTGTGATTTTGAGAAACAAATCGAGTGAAGTTGAAGGCTCTGTGATCTTATCTAGATTTTTAATGGCAGCGTTCCATGAAACATTGTCGGCATAAAGGTGATGAATCCTTTATGTAATCAACCTGTTGAAAGAACACGCAAGGTACTTCATGAAGAACAAGGTTCTATGAATCTACCAAGATAATGTGATCCTCTTTCATGTGTATTTATTAGTTCTTGCATGGAGATTTTATAATCCTTGAAATGCGTACTATTGTTATTTTAAAAGAAGAATGTTAAATCACATACTATTTTTACGCAAACCTTTATTAGTTACCACATACAAATTTTTCAAATGTGATTGAGTTGTGCACACTAAGTTTGTGTGGTTAGTGTGTGTAAGCGAATACAACAAATTTTCATGAATGAGTTTGTCAGAATATACTATTATTTCATAGTGAACAGTTTTTTTGTGAAGGAGAATTGCGAACGAGGCAATATAATTAAATAGTTCACATGCACATGCATGATACACATGCGTAGAACATAGTAATATTGTGTATAAGCAAGATAGAGTAGAGAATCTGAGAATTATTTCATGCATTTTACACATGACGTTTACAAGAAGGTAGTATAAGTGTTTTGTGTGTGCATATATGATTGTAAACCCATTTATACTTCACTTGAAGAAGTATGTGGTAGTATGTTTGTATAAGAAGTTTATGCATGCATAAGAAGTGAAAATATTTTTTATCTATGTTAGTGAACTTGAAAGGTAGTGTGAAACATATGCACCATTGAAGAAATTAATTGATACATTTTTTATCCACACAAAATAATGCTTTCATAAAATGAGAAGTCCATGTAGTGTATTAAATACATGCCTGAAGTTTAAAAAGATACACATGAAATATATATTTCACAGCGAGCAATTATTTAAGATGGAAGATGGGACAGTTTGAATATCAGTGATTCAGAACAATATCTATATCCATGTTTTCATTTTTCATTGAGGCCACATCTTCATAATAAGAAAGAGCGATTGTTCAAGTAGTTTTGTATGGAGGCATCTAATTATATTTACTGATCAAAATTATCTAATCAAGTCCATCATTAGTACAATGGAACTTGAATTTTACATGATACCGTGTGATCTATCAAGATCTTGGAGGATGATCAATTGATCATTCTATCTATGGATCTGATTCATAGAAGAAGATGGAACTTGTTACTAGGGGGTCTAACTAGTCGAACAGTTGGGGGGTCTATCCAAATAAAGAAGAATAGTTGGATTGCTGGGAGTATAATCAGAATCAAATAGACGATCGATTACTAGGGTTTATGAATAGTAGTTTCATAAACCATTCTAATTAAGAAAAAGTCTATAGTGGATAATCTATATTGGGTTGTATAAACAACAAGGAAATGATATAGGTATTAGTACTAAACCTCGTAAAAATTTTGTATGTTTTGTTTCATTTACTTTCATCATTTCATTCATGATCTCCTCATCTTAATAGGTGAAATAGGTTTGAATTAGAAGGTAGAAAAAATCAACAAAATTTGTCACAACTGATTCACCCCCTCCCCCCCCCCCCCCCCCCTCTAAGTGTGACTATCACGACCCGTCATCGGGGCCCATGTCGTGACTACCCCAAGCCCACCTTCCATAGGCCAGGGGATGGAGACTAGCACCAAAGGCGTAAATCCTGATAAAATGTAAGGCATTGACTTTATAAAGTAAACAAACACCACAGAGTATGCAAGATGATGCAAAAACTAAGTAAACTAAGTAAAAAAGAAAGTTCTGGAAAGTAAATGGGCCAGAATACAAACCCAACTGAAAGTAAAGTACAACTGAAAGAAAGTACAGCAGCAGAAAAGTAAAGCAGCAACACCGAGTCGTCCATTAAAATTCCCACATGAAGGATGGGTACAGATAGTCTCCTCAGCTCCTCGGGTTCGGTCGTCCGCTCCGCGTACGTCCCATACAATGATCCTTATCTAGGTACCGTCCTGCTCCATGAGCCTCCACCTTGATCAGCGATGTCTATCGTCTGCATCCAACACAACGTACTGCGGGCATAGCCCGTGCAGGGGTGAGTATACGATACTCTGTAGGGACCCCAAGACTTCCGATGGTCTCCCAGAATCCACGAAGGATAAACCACAAAGTAAAGGTACAAACACGAAGTATCAACCAACTCTACTTAGGTATATGCCCATACATATACCTAAGTCATCAATTCCAGTTCTTCTCCAACTCACGAGCCCAAGTTCAACCCAGTCCACACAGGAAAGTACCACCCAATCCACACAGGAAAGCACAACCCAATCCACACAAAATAGAAAGTCGATCATATCGAAGATAATGATTGAAAGTCAAGAATCAGCTCACACAGGTATACTATTCACAAAGAGGGGTGGAGATGATTGATGTAGCCTCTGAATCATCTCCCATGCCGAACCCACGTAGGATCCAAGTACAGAAGTCTTCGCTGCCGAACCCACATAGGATCCAAGTATAGTAACCATCGCTGCCGAACCCACGTAGGATCCAAGTATAGTCATCATCGTTTCCGAACCCACGGAGGATCCAAGTACAGTCATCCTCGCTGCTGAACCCACGTAGGATCCAAGTACAGTCATCATCGTTGTCGCAGTCGCAGCCAGATCTAGGGTTCCCGCACACAGCATGCTCGATTCCGGGAGGGTCCGCTCCATGAGCCAAGGGTTAGATACATCAACTATCATGAATTTCATAGTTTATGTATTACATAGTTCTATCTCGTCAACAGGAACTCAACGCGACAGACGACGTGTCAATCGGACACCCAGTCTGAGAGTTATTGGCCTTTCTGTCCCAGGGGCCCGGATGGCTTTTAAGCTAAAACCAACTCGAACGTACTCCAGATGCATCCAAACCTTGTGCGGAGTAAGCCAAAAGAACCGTCTCACTAAGAGGAATACAAAAAAGTTGACATCACATCAATCGGATGTCTGGAGCTTAAGTTAGAAGCGTTTTCGCTCCGAGTGCCCGGTTGGTTTCGTGTTCAAACCAACCTGGCCATACCCAAAGTTCTCCTAAACCTTTAGTGTAATATACCAAAACAACTGTCTCAGTCCAAGGATCGCTACGCAATAGACGGTGCGTCAATCAAAGGTCTGTATCCCAAGTTATGAGTGTTTGAATGGATCTGTCTGAAAATAGGGGGTTCGGGCATAGTCCGACCTGGCCCAATACCCCCTGGGTCGGCCCGAACCGGGGAGATCCAACCTGGGTCTGGGTCCGACCCATTCGGTTAGTATACTCCCCTTCATGACTAAAAGTGTGTGTTACCCCATTATGTTATTTCTTAGGCTCCCCAGCATGACCGTAGATAGTTTGGTTGGTTGGTTGACATGATATAACTTAAAGGATGAAATAGTGAATTAATGATATTTTTAAATGTAAATCATGTTCCCATGTTTGATATTTTATCTATTGCACCAAGATTAGATGAATACACTATTGTAAAAATTGGTTATTGCTTTAGAAATTAATGGTGGAGCCCTACTAAGTTGTACTCACACACTTCTCAGGCCTCCATGTCACTTGGTTACCTGAGAATATGCAATTTGTTTATGGTAGAGTTTTAGGGTAGGAACCTGGAGTTTTGTTCTTATTTGGGATGATAGGTTTGATAATGGGATGTTAGGATTGGGTTGGAACTTCATAATATGATTGGTGGTTTTTTTATAGTTTTGGTATTTTGGGTTATTTTGTATAACTACCTAACATATTCTGTATTCATTATTTTATTATAGCATGTGTTACTTGGGTACTTATTGGTTCTTTTAATGTGTTTTCCATTTATTTTTAACGATGGTTCTTTTAAATCTTGGCTTTATTTATGTTCTGGTTTTACTTTGATAAGCAGGTATAGTCCCCTCATTGTACCCTTATAGACCCATACTGCTAGTTGACAACCTCTGGTGTATGGGAAGGTTCTCCTATGGTCATGTGGTAACTCATATCAGGGTGCTGATTATAGTGGCTATTGGTTTGGGGTGTTACAAGATTTTTGAGAAGGTTTAGTTCATCAGGAGGTGGTTGGTGACCATAAAACATATGCATAAATCAAAAACCATCCATCATATATGACCTCTAAAGTTCCTGGTTGGTATTTTTTTCTTCGGTAGTCACATAGGTTGGGGAAATGTTGTATTAGTAAATAGGGTAATCCAGCATCCTAGTTTGTTGGTCCGTTAAGGTAGTGGAAAGAGTTGTTTTAGTGGTGTACTGGTTATACCTTCCAAATCACTATGGTTCTATGCATGATGGGCTTCATACGTCACATCATTGGATATATTACCCTAAACCTTCTCATGTGGTAGACATCGAGAACATAAATATTTTTGTAGATACACCCTTTTAGGATCATTCAATGAGGTTTTTATACCATAGTGAAATGAATATCATGTGTAGGGTTATACCTATAGTTCGAGTGTAGTGGAATCATGGGCATGTTTAAGAGGATACCTAGGAAAGTGAGTCTGTTATACTAGAATAGTGGCCAGTCTTGTTCACTGAGACCTGAGAGTGATGCTTGGACCATCTCACAGATGCTTTTTAATATAGTGTGAGGTTATAAGATCCATTTTTTTAGTTATATCCCTCCATGATTTTTTCATTAAATGTATCTCTTTGAGTTTTTCATTAGAGCTTGGTGTCAGAATATTGTTCAAAGAAAGAGGGCCTTCATTGATGAAATGACCTAAAGTTCT
Organism: Viscum album; assembly: GCA_963277665.1. Taxonomy (NCBI): domain Eukaryota; kingdom Viridiplantae; phylum Streptophyta; class Magnoliopsida; order Santalales; family Viscaceae; genus Viscum; species Viscum album. The sequence goes on from OY728123.1 coordinate 59,907,299, forward strand.
TGGATTTATGTTTATTTTAATTAATGGAGTCCATTTATAAATGTGTTAAATGGGATTAAAAAGGTAACCTGAGAGTTTGGAAGGATGTAGAGGTGGATCGGTAACATTCACAATATTTGGACTGGAAACTATCTGTTGGACAATTATACATCATGTATATGATACATGACGTGTAACTATTACTTGGAAAATTTCATGAAGTGGTTTATGACATGAAGTGGTTATAAATTTTATAACTATTTTATGTTATATAATTCTTGATCAGGATAAATATAACTGGAGGTGATTCATTTTTTAATAGATCTCGTGAATTGAGAAATACAAGATGTGAAAGGGTCAAACACCATGTAATTCACATCCCTAGCAGTTTTAAGCATGTCGTGTATATGATTATTTATTTATTTTGTTTTATACTTTCCTCAATAAAATCGAGGATGAATTATAGGTGATTCTAGAGTCTCTTCCTCCATTCTAAAAGCCACATTTTAACTTCTAGTCCATGGTGAGTTACTTTTCTTAGGTTTCCCTCTTCTCTCCCATTGTTCCTTTTCATTACAGTGTAAATATTTTGATCAGCAGTTTATTTTGGGGTTTTATTCATGAACTGGGTTGATCTAGGTTCTTCATGTTATCTTCTACGCATTCTTCCCCATTGTCATTACCAATTATAATTACTACGTTAATCATTGGTTAAAGGTAAGGTGTCTAATCCTAACCCTATGGTATGTTTAATTGTGATGTATATGCAATATTATGACTGCACTCACATGATGTGAACTCTTATTAATTTATTCTTTTATTAATGGTGAATCATGGATTAGAATATTAGTTGGATACCTTTTGATTCAATTAACTGTGACATGGCCTATGGATACTCTTGGGTGAGTGAACCCTCGAATATATATGTGTGTGTGTGTGTGTGTGTGTGAGTGTGTGTGAATTGGTTAATTGATTAAATATTGTTTAGTATGCAATGAGATTTATGTCATTTATTGGTTTAGAATAACCATAGAAATCGCCTTTTTATTGATATGGTCGGAATGTAAATGGTTTAGGATCAACTATATAGACGAAATTTTGATTGAAAGACAAATGGAAATTTTCATAATTAACTATTGAGGTTTATGTTGTGATATTGTGATGTCCTTATTGTTATGACTTCTTGTGTTATCGTACTATAATGCATATATTTAGTGGTCTATGTTGAGTCTCATTCTGTAATTCTTATATTGAGAAGGCACTTTTCATTCCCATGTTGTATGCGTATATTAAATTGGATCTACCCAATCCCATGTTGTAATGCTTATATTTTGTGGGCTCAACCCAGTCCTATGATGTAATTCCTATATTGAGAAGCCTCTAACTAGTCTCATGTTGAAATAATTATATTAAATGGGATCTCTCCAATCCTATGTTTTAATGATTATATTAAGTGGTCCTTTCTCAGTACCATACTTAAATTCTTATACAAAGGGATCTTCTTGGTTTTTTTATTATGGCGTGGTATATGGTTATGGATGGAATGGTTGTGTACATGCTCGTATACATTTAGAAGTGGTTCAAAATCATGTTGATTTCTTTATTTTATTAATTTATTAATTAATACCCTTGTGTATCATGTTATTTCAAATAATTAATATTGGAAAGGTTTTTTAGAAATGGTGGGGTCGACCTACTGAGTTTTACTCACACCCTATTTGGGCTGCAATTTGGTACTTGAGTAGATTACATGGAAGAATTTTTGGATTAAGGAAATGGACCTCATTGAAGATTTTATTTCCTACAGGGTGGGTTTGAGTTTAGATATGGGCCTAACTTGGGGTTTTGAACTAAGGTATTTTGGGATTATTTAGTGTCAACTGATTATTTTATTTGTATTATTTTCAATTTTAAATGTAGAAGAATTTTCATCCAATAATTAAATGATTAATCATTTTTGGTTTGTTGGTTCCCCGTTTTATTTCCTAGTTACAGGATATATGGTTTCCATTTTTTTGTTACTTTGATTTTTATTATTATGGATTATTTTCATTGTTTTTTACTCTACATGGGAGGGTATATTCTCCCCATTATACATATCACACCCCGCTTGCTAGTCGATAGACTCTGTCATATGAGGAGGCACACTTGAGATCTAGTAACCAACTTGTTTTGTCCATGTTAGAGATTTATAGATCATGATATGTTATAAAACCATCAAGATAAGTGGTTTGGTACCCACACAAACCAAGGTCCTACTAGAATAGTTGTTGAAAATTTTGGAACCCAAATATATTTTAAACATTTATTACTGGGATTTTTAGAAACTAAATCACTAGAAATAAAGGTATTAATATTCCCAAATTATTTTTTACATCAAAAATAACATTTATTTTCATAATTAACATTCATTCTTCATTTAAAATAGGTTACACTTGAAATACTTACTTTTTAACTTTTAATAAAGGTTTTTATTTTTATCCTTCGTAATAAACAATTATAACCAAAACCATTATTATTATAGTTTTTCTTCATCATAGACATCATTTTATCGTATTATTCATTGACTTGAACACATGTAAACAGATTTTATTTATGATTAACAACATAATTTTCAAATTCATATTGTCTTTTTGAATAGTATCAAAATTTGTATAAGATTTCACATTAGTTCCGGAAGTAGTATTTCTTAGTTTCTTATTTTCTAGATTAATTTTTGTACAATCATTCTCAACAATAGTTAAATATTAAAATATAATATTAAATATTATTTCTTTATCTTTATCATTCACATACATAAATTCTTTAAGTCTACCATTTTTCTATTTTAGATTTTACATATCAGAATCACAATTCCTTTTAGATTCTTCATTCTTGGAAACACATATAAAAAAAGTGTCACAATTGTTTTTATGTTTCTCATTTTCCTTGACCAAATTCTTATTTTTAATTTTTATATCAAAGTATTTTTCAATAATTTTGATTCCATAATTCATTAATTCCTCATTTTCTTTCTACAATTATTTGGATTTAGAAATAACATAATCAGAATCAGAACATGAATTCAAACCCATTTCATTTTCATCTTCAGAAATAGAATAATGATCAACATTATAGGGAGTAAATAATTTAGTGAAAATTTAATTAGTTACCTTACAAGGTACACCCATCAGAGTAAGGTTCCCTTTCTCCAGTTCACTTCCAAAATCACTTCCTTAATTATTACATTTTGAGAAATCCCAACCTTCATACAAAGATTTCTTTTATTTTATCATTTTATATTTTTATTTATTTGGATGTTTAAGTTTGGTGATTTTTTACCTAATGTGTCCTTTCTTAATATACTCATAAAATTTCTATTTTGAAACTTCATTATGATTATTAGAATTTCCTTTCATGTAATCCTTTTTGAACTATCTTATAAACTGCATCTTGCAACCTTTCTTTATGAACATAAAAATCTTATTTCTGAAGTGAGTCATCTATTTATCACTTTCTTGGAAAAAATATTCAAAAGTGTTATATATTTCATTAAATTTAGACTTAAAATATATAAATTTTCTATTTTTATACACATTTTCATCAATTTTTTACAACTCTGACTCATACTACAACAAAAAGCATATTAGATCATCTTAGGTATACTCTTTAAAATTCTTAATCTCATTGATGGAAACCTTCTTTTCATTTCATATTTTTGGTATATATCTTAGTAATCTTCCAACTTCATATATGTTGTCTAGTACATTACCAAGAGAACTCACAACATTTTTAATTCTTATAAATCGATGGACCATCTGGTTCACTGAATCTTCTTTCCCCATCTCGAAGTCTTCGTATTCTGTTTGGAGCATTCCTAACTTAGTTATTTTGAGATTTTCAGTCCCATAGTGAGTGACTTGATGTATTATCCATATCTCATGGGCTTACATACAAGTTGACACATGGATATAGGCACTTCAACTTATAGAATAGTACGCACTATTCAAAACTTTATAATTTAAAACATACATAACCATTTCATTACCTATAAGTGTCTCTAGATCAACATTGGGTATCTTGTATGGCTTCTCCATGATAATATAATGATCCACACTTAACTATTTTATGTAAGATTTCATTCATTATTTCAATTAGTCATAGTCAGTTCCATCAAAAAATTGGGGGCTTTGTGGAATCCATCCATCATTATAATTAGCACCTACATATTAAAAAATGTTCTTTATTCCTTGGACTATTGGGTATAGGATATCCAGGTTATCATTATAGTTAAAAATAAATAAATAAACTATATCTACTAATATTACTAACTAATCAGAGACTTCTACCTAATACCAATTATTGGATTGTACATAATGGAAAAATAGACTTGAGGGGGGGTTACTAGTCATTCAAAATATTTTAAAAAAAATAAATAAAAGTATATTAATTAAGGAATCTTAGGTGAGTACTATTTTCAAGTTATATAGTGTATTGGAAATTAAACTAATGAACATAATATTTTTATAGTGGTTCAAATCACCAAGATCCTAGTCTACTAATAAACCATATTTAATCAACAATAATATTTCTACCCACGGAGAGAAAATCACATTTAAATGTGTGATAAACTATTACAGACTATGACTTTCACATAACTCGAAAGCGCAACCTAGACTTTTTATAGGATTATTGACCTACTTGGACCTAAATTTTCATTGGGAGTCACAATCCAAAAACTTAATTTTGGGTGGTATAATAACCAATAGATAGACCTAATTCTGACTGCAAAAAACATAAACTAACTATAAAGAATATAATTGGATGAAATATATATGACACAATGAAAAATAGAAATAATGAAAAACCAACAAAATTATCAGATGATGATGATGATATCACTCAATGATCTTGGATCACTTTAGTATTAAGGAGTTAAAAGTAGAAATTCCTTTGTGATCATAGCTATGTAAAATAAGTCATTGGGGTTCTTGATTGCATGTGCAATAATAATTATGTATCTTCATAATGAAAAATAAGGTGAATGAAAGTTATTTAATCCCTTAATAACATTCCAATATAGTAATCCAAAATCATAATTAAATAAAAGATCTTCTAGCAGTATCGGATGGTCCAATAACTTCATTCCCTGAGTTATTAATTAGAAAATTTAGGAATAAAAATTTTAAAATATTTTTCTCAATGTCAATGAATTTTCATGCTCTTTTATTCCTGCATGAAATGAGTTTTAAAACACTTCTAATATGATCATCAATACAAATATTTATATTTCATATTAATAATACAATTAAATATCTAAATGATGTAACTATATATTAAAATATTAAAATAGTAAAAAAAATAGTATCATAAAAATATACTACTTGTGTATATGTGAATAAATTTTTTCTCTATATTTTTTAATCAAATATGAAATTGTATTTTTATAAAAATATAAATAGTAATTAAAAAAATATTTCACAAGTAGAAAGTAAAATAAAAAAAATTATATTATTTGAAATATATTTTAGCTAACAATAGATTAAAATTCATAGTGGTGGAAAGATATTGTTATCACTAACATGATATCACCATGTTGATCTACCATTACATTGATCGACTGTCACAGATAATCTACCATCACATATGATCTATCATTGGTGTAACATAATAATACTATCACAAAGTATAGTAGTGCTACCATACCACATGTATGTTATACCATAACTGAAGAACTACTATTTTCAAGTGGTTGATGTGATGGTGAAACCATTTAACTACTTGTAATAATTCTTCCATTTGAAGTAGGATGAATATTCTTTCATCAAAAATGAGACTGGTACTATTGTCGCTTTCAGTTATTATTGTTGAAATATGATCTATTGTCGAATGTATGATTTTATACCATGAAGAAGTCAGGACCAGGACCTACATTCGATTGGTAGATTAATCTACTATTGTTAAACTACCATCACTGATGGTAGATGCTACTGATTATGAAATACCATTTTCTAATAGTATATGTTGCTACTATCATCAAACAATAGATGTTTCTACCATAGTTATGATCTACCATGAAGGAATCATGAATTTTTCATGTAGGATTTGTGCATGAAATATGAATCATATTCCTATTATCATTTACAAGATTATTATAATTCCTATAAATATAATGGAAAATAATCCTTCTACAACTCTATTTTCATTTGGTAGTACCATATTTTTTGAGATTTTCATGAAAACAAGATAAATTTTCATTCATAGATTTGGTTCGATTGAAGTTGTTTGGATCCTTCATCTTGATGAGTATATATTACCGGTTATCCTGATATTTTTTGTCTCAAACTCAGGTACATATTTTTCAAATGTCAATAGGTTAAAGACAATGCCCTTCATATATGTGATGTGAGGGATTCATATGATGGTGGAGATCAGTTTGATCGAACTGTCGTCAATATGTGTGTATCTTTTAATGTGAATGAATATTGTAGTGGAACACAATATACACATTGGACTTACACATTGTTTTTCCTTCTATATATCAATAATATCATTCAACAACTACTTTGATATGGTAGTGGTGGATCAACACCCGCAAAAACTGTCACACACGGGCTACGACCCAACATGCCTCTTTTCCCCATCTGTATGCATGCTCAGGTGTAAAATCTTTCTAGGCCTATACACGGTTCAATATTCCCAACCATCTTACATGATCCTTGGGACAACTCTCCTATGAGGTTGACCCTCAGGTACCTCAGGCATGGTTGATGGGCCAAACCTTATGGATTATAATGTTTGACCTATTTTTTTTATCTAAATACACCAAGGATATTCTTAGAAATTTAACATAAATAAAAAATATAAGATAAAAACCAAAAAAAATTATATATGTACTTATTATTTTTATGTTTGGATTAACAAAGAAAATTAAAAATATTTTTTAATAAAGTATCATTAATCATTTCAAAAATCAATATATGCAAAAATAAATGATTACTTTGAGAATATGATTTTGATTAAATGTGAGGAAATTTTAATTTATCAAAACAAAACTATTAAAGTATTAATACACAAGTTCAGACAATCACACCCATGAAATAGACTTTCCACTATAATATACATCCTAGATTATTATTTGTGTGGGATGGAATCACCCTTAAACCAAATGCATCACTATATAACTCAAGTTAATAATATTTTTAATTTATCTGTATATCCTTATACCTCTAGACTGGAATGGAATTGTTTATACTGGCACCACAAGTTCTTTATGTCTCATTCTAAACATAATTATAGAAAAACATTGAATTCCACTGATATTCCTCTAAACTTAAATGCACATCATGTAATCCATATTTTGGAAATTACAATTTCAAAAAACTCGACTTTAGAAACTTTAGCACTCATTTCATATATATTTTATTACCTACAATTGGTTTGACTTCTCAACTTTACTCGAAACCTAATATTCTATACTTCTAAAAACATATACTCACCTAAATATTCCTTTAAAATATCTGGTTATAAACTTCCTTTCTCAAATATTACTACACATTCATAGCGTCATCCATTTTTTATGAATTATATTGGATCCATTTATATACTAAAATATCCCTGATAAGTTCATTTATTCAAAATCATTGAACTTATAGATTGTATCACTTTAAAATATTCATTTTAATTAATTCAATAAACTCCTAAAATTTAGTAGTCAACAATCTCTATCAGATCTTCAAAAATATCTGGGCATCAACATCTTCATAAAAACTTTTCTAGATTCACAAACTTCCTTTGATGAATATCTTAATGTTGATCATCCATCTCAACATCATCATAATTATTTTTGAATTTTGAAAAATAAAACTCCCTCAGCATTGTATGGTGTACTTGTATCTAAACATTTATTATGAATTAATATTATTCAGAACTTTTTTATACATCTAATTAACTCAAACTCAAAACACATGAATACAAAATCTTATTCATTCCTGAATTTATAATTTCTATTACATAATCATAAAATATCCAGATTTCAAGGAATCTTATTTTTCTCAGTATAGTATATTCTAAAGGAACTTGAATATATAAAACCATTTTCATTTATTCAATCTTCTGATAATCTCACTCACTTCACTTCTTCATATTTTAGGTGAATTGATATTTCACTCATGATCTTCTAATGAATTCACTCTCATGGACACATCATCTGAACATATCTTTCCGATCATGAATTTACTAATAATTAACTATCCTATGTGTCTTTGAAAACATGAATATCCATGTTATTCTGATCATGATTCCTCTTCCATGTACTATATTTTTCTTATCGTAGCACCATCATCATAACACTCTTTATAATTATTTAAAACTCATCTATAAAGATAAGATAGACTCCACTATTTTTAGTCTTTATATTTTACCACATGAATATCCTAGGAAATTCAACAATCATGTGAACCTATTCTGAGTCTAGACTTCTCTATATGATATCCTATTTAAAATTATCAATTTTATCTTCTTAGTCTAGTTGTTTCATTGTGAATCCCCTATTTCTCATACATTTTGGATACTTTGATTTTCATATAGTGTATCACATGTCACTTTATTAGTATTTCATGAGCCACCCATTTACATGTTTTAACATAATATATATTCTCAAGTGATTAATTTTGTATAATGATAAGTTTTTTCTAATATTTTTGGTAAAACATTTATGGAAGTTTCATAAAATAATGAATTAGTATACAATATCTTCCACAACACACGTTCATTTTACCTTCATTAATGCTCATTCTAGTGTATTAATTTTTCATTCCTATACTAATTATAGTGAGTTCATAGGAATCCTTCTAGTATAAGTATGTAACGATAATTCACACATTAACTTTTACTTTTATTAGCATAACAAAACAATCATGTAAGACTCACTATACATTAATCATACGTGCCTTATCCTATGTAAACTTAAATAATTATTTTCCTCTAGAAATTTAAGCCTTATTTGAAACTATTGATTTGATTTAAAAGATAGTCATCTAAAATTACTTCTCTTTAGCTATTTCATCCACAAAAAAACCTTCATTTTATATTATTGTTTATTTTTTCTCATGTCTCAATATTTCAGACATCATTCATCTACATTATTCAAATGTGGTTTTGAAAATAATACATCTTCCAATGAACTCATTCATGCATCACATTAGGTCTTCTTTTGATACTAGAAATCCACTATATTTTCTCCTACCACATTCATAGTTAGAATCTTTAATCATTCTATAAAAATGGAATCCACTGCATTTCTATTTTCATTTTAGCATTTGATTTCATTTGATAAATTCCAAACATTACCCTTGGGGTTTCCTCACTAAAAAAATTACAATAAAATCACAATTATTATTCTAGATAATATGTATTATAGAATATTTAACTTATTCATATTAATTATTCAACTTACTCAATAACTTGTAATTAATCATCATGATATGGGAACTTCAATATCCCCTAGGTATTTATTGTTAATAAAAAAATCACTATAAATTAAATGAGTGTTCCCCCTTATTGATAATAAATTTAATGTATATCATGTGAGTTATATTCTTAATTATCCACCCCCCCCCCTCTCCCCCTTAATGATCTAAATTTGAATCCACCTTTATTCACATCTTGGAGTGTGGGAGGAACTATATTCACACAATTTTTTCTTCTCCCCTTTTCTTCTGATGGACATAAATTATTACCTTAATTAATTGAGGGAAGGATGGAATCTCAATTCTTAAAGAAATGAGCCACAAATTAATAAACTCTAAGTATACATGACTAGTGATCAGTATAGAAAACAAGTGTAATTAACTTGGATTTTAGAGTCATCCATAAAATATACCAAGTGATACCAACATAAGAAAATTACCCTTTCAAGGGAAATTTCAATCGATTTTCATTCTTATTATTTGGTATAACCATATCAACCAAACATATCAAAAAATAGAAATATAAAATATCATTTTTCTCCCACTTTATAAAACTTTTTTACTTTTTCATCAAAAAAAACATTACTTTGCATTTAAAAATTAATATATATATATATATATATGAGAATATTATAGTATATAAAACATACCTCCATATGACAGAAAATGCATTTATCTAGATATTTGGAATCCATAACTCTATCATCATCTGTAGTTTGGGCCTCTAGTAGCATCAATATTCAATCATCTATATTTTTTAGTATTCAGTATGGGAGCACATATCTATAATTATTTTATTCATCTCAATATTATTTGTTCTCTAGAAACAACATATATCTTATTTACATGCCTTAAATCTGAAAACTTCTCTAAAATTACATCACCTTAAATTCACTTTTTCATTGAACTTTATTACAAACTATCAGGCAAAAATATGGATCTCCCTTTCCACATAAATTAGAGGAATAGTGCAAGAATATTTTCTCAACCTAAAAAATCATTTCAAATCAAATTTATTTTTCTTACTATATCCCCCTTTACTTTCCATGAATTAATTTTCTAGCGAAGAATAGATTTATTATTTTTATATTTCCTTTTTATATTTTGTTTATATTTCTTCTAAACATCAGCTAGCAAGGAACATGAAATTTTCTTAGTTTCGAATATTTTTAACATCCTTTTTTCCTCCAACTGATTTTACCATAAAACCATGAAATACATTGGAATATATTTAGACCTTTATTTCTTATAACATTTCTTCTTCACATGAAATTTGGTTTCTAACAATGTGTACTTACTCTTAAAAAAACATCCCATTCCCTGTTAATATTATCATTAATATTTTGAGAGTGTGTCTAGCCAAATTAAAACTTCCATGAAACTACATTTATATAGATAAGTTACTCTTGAGAAAAAACTTCTCATGAACCTTCTCATCTTCATCAAATATATCTTCCAAAATTCTAATCCTCATGTGAATTTATTAGATTATATCTCTTAGTTTTTTTGATTTTATATCCATTAATGTAAACTTTCATGGTGATTTTACAAATTTTTAGGAAATTACCTTTTATTCCATATAATTATAATAATTTATTAGGCATGAAATATTCCTTTAATTTCCTATTGCGTGTATCAAATCATATAACTTCCATTTGTTTTCAACTAATGACGTACTTATAATCTATCTTAATTTTATTTTCCTCTAGATTTGGTGTTCTCCTTCCATTAGTTATAGTTGAGATGTTCTTTGTGGATATAAACCAACAATTCTCACTACCATGAAAACTTCTTCTAAAAATTCAAAATATATTTTTAATATATTCCAATATATTAGATAACAAAATATTTTTATTCTTCCATGGATTCTAGTAATTCTTACATAATTTTCTATTGACTTCATTTTGACTCTCCCTAAATATAGGCCATCACCATTTTCTAGTGGATGAAAAATAATTCCATTAATCGATAACTTGATCTACAAAATTTACACAACACCAGTAGTTTACAAGAAATATTTTCTTATTTTGTTGATTTTGATTTTGGCTAGTGGAGGGTTCTTCCAGAAAATTTTCCTTATTAACACCTTATTAGAATATTTTATCGCCTACCTTCACTGAAGTGGTGGGTATATTCATATATTTATTTACCCTTATATGTATGGAACTTCAACATAAACTATTTAAAGTATAGAAATTAGTGTATATAGAATAATCAGAATATGATTTTACAATTATATTCAACTTATCATAAGAGGGAACTTTTGATGTTTTCACATTATTCATGCCCCTATATTGATTCATCAGTTACATAATAATTTCCTCATAAACTTTGGTAGTGTAACTATTCTTTTCTTTATATAAATATTAGACAAGAGTATATTTTAATTTTTTTAATTTAGTTTCAAACTCAAGACACTTTAAACTTAAAATGTTTTTTGTTCTTATTAAAAAATTACTCCATCTTCACATTTAGTATTTAAATTCGGAACAATTTCTTCACTAATCTCCCTTTTATTTTTTGGGGAGTTTTCAATGTATTTTATTCTTATAGCTCTTACTTCTAATTGAATGTTTTTAACTTATATTGTTACTTTCAATTCATGGAATACTTCTAAAAAAACATCCCATTATATGATTTTCTATAAATGCATCATTCCAATTCTTCTTTTATTGGGAAAAATATTTCATTTCAGATTTGGATAGATTGTTCCTTTGATTATACAATATTTCTGAGTATTTTTCATTTTCAGAGCTTATTTTCTGATGTAATATTCTGTTTATTCATTTTCCAATTCTAGATGATATTTTTTTCATATAGTCCCTTGGTGAAGGAAAGTATATAGAAGACAACATAATAAGTAAATTTCAATAAGTAGTCCTTAAATTCAATGAAGTTTTCATCAATATATTCAAATGACTCAAAATCATCATGTATTGAACATGTTTCTTATTCAGTAGGATTTTTTCTATCAGATTTGAAATAATAAATCCCAATCCCTTTAACATCGGGTAGTGATGGACCCTCATTTTTTAGATACCTAGAGGAATGATTCCTATACTTTTGAGCTTTTTTTTCTTCTAGTTCTTAAAAGTTTTATTCAAACCCTCCATATATCTATAACCATAGATAAATTTCATTTCCTTTAGATTGGCCTTAACATTATTTTCTTTTACAGTGATTATTTCTTCACCTTGTTGAAATATGAACTATATATTAATTAAAATAACAACTAGGCCTAAACATGTAGATCCAATAAAGGTAACCTACCTTCAATACCAATTTTAGTACCTATTGGATCATGTAGTCTCCTTTATAGGGGAATGAATTAAGGGTGACCACATTTTTACTAAATATATACAATATAAATTTTTTAATTTCTTTAATTTTATCATACCTCTTTCATCATATAGAATGTATTGACATTTTTTTTGTTCAACCAAAACATTCTTCAAAATAAAATACATATATTGAAAGGAAATAAACAAACATGGATATTTTTACATTGTTTGGACTATATGTAAAAAACATACTCCTTGTTGTGTTTGAAATCACATGTGACCTAAATTTTCCACTATAATATCCATCACATATTATAATTGGTGTGTCAAGGAATCACCCTTAACCATAATGCTTCACTATATGATGGAAGTGATGAATCATTATACTTCATTTTTAAAGTCTTCAACCTCTAGTATTGAAAAGTATTTTTTATATTTACATTACTAATTCTTCAAGTCTCCTCCCAGTCTTCCTTAGGAATGTAACTTTGAATCTATCCAATCTCCCTCTAAAGTTACATTCATGTAATCTAATCCTACTTCTAGAAATTATAATTTCGAAAACCTCAACTTTGGAAACATCAACACTCAAAACCTCTATATTTTTTTACTTGGATTCGGTTTGATGTCTCAAATTTCCTCAAAACCTGATGTTCTATATTTTTCAAAACCTTATCTTTAATAAGTATTCCTTGAAAGTATATTATTGGTGACTTCTTACCTCAAATATTTCTACACATTATTAGTTTAAATAATTTTATCTAAATGATTTGGGATCCTTTATAGACTAAAATATCCTTGATATGTTTATTGATTCTAAATCATTGAATTCTAAAATTTTATTACATTAAAATAAACTTTTGGTAATTCCTTCTAAAATCCCATAAAATTTAGGATTCAATCATCTTCATCAGATCTTCAAAAACATTTGGGCATAAATATCTTCATCAATACTCAACTGGAATCACGGAATTCCTTTAATGAATATTGGAACATTGACAGACTAGTTTAGTATCATTATAATTATTTTTGACTTCACAAAAATTAAACTCCCCCAACATTTTTCAATGTACTTGTATCTAATCATTTATTATGAATTAATATTCTTCCAGACTTTTTTTATTACTCCTATTTACACAAAATCATAATACATTATTGTTCAAATTTTTTAATGAATGTGATAATAATTTTTATTAAATGATCACAAAAACTCCAACTTGTATGGAAACTCATTTTTCATAATCCATTATATTACTAGGAACTCAAATGTATGAAAATATTCTCATTTGTTCAAAATTTTGATAATATAACTCACTTAAATTATGCATACATCCAATGGATTATTATTTCAATTTGACTCTTATAATGAATTCACTCACTGGACAGAACGTCCAAAATCTTCAATATAATCTTTAATAAATTGATAATTCAATATCACACATGGATTTGAAAACATGAGTAGCTATGTTATTATAATATTGAATTATTTTCCATGCAATATATTCTTTTTACAATGGTAGTATCATCATAACACTCTTTTCAATTCTTCAAAACACCTACTTGATGATCAGATAGACTTCGCTATTGTTAGCCATTATATTTTACCTCATGAAGATCTTGATAAATTTATTAATCATATGAACCTATTTTGAGTCTAGACCTCTATATATAAAATCATCTATATTAATATTATTCTAATATTCTTAATTTGGTTATTTCATTTGACAACCCCTGGTTCTCATAAATTCTAGATAATTTGTTTCTCATGGAGCATATCACATGTTACTATAGAAGCATTTCATGAGCCAACCATATGAATGTTTCTACAACATCTCTATTTTTAAGTGAGTAATATTGTATGATGATAAAATTAATCTGAGATCCATGTAAAAAATGTGAAGTTGTATACAACATTGAAGTATTAAGTGATCTCTTCCATGACACCCGTGAATTTGACATGAAAAAATGATCATTTTGTTTCATTAATGTTTGATTATTATGTTGATTTTTGTGATTTCACTGGTCTATGTATGGTATAATTGTGTCATGATACTTCATAAACCAACCTTCATTTTTCATATCACAACAAAAAAAATCATGAATCACTATGCATCAATCTTGCACACCTCATCCTATACAACCTTGCATAATTCTCTTCTTTCAAAAATTTCAGCCTTGTCTACAACTACTCATTTTACTTTATAGATCTTTATCTCAAATATCTTTTATAAAAATATGTCATCCAAAAAAATAATATTCATTATATATTTTTGTTTAATTTTTATCATGTCTCAATATTTCTATTATCATTCAGGTAAAATTTGTGCATGAATTTGTGCAAATACTATTGCTTATAATGAAATCATCATTGCATCACCTCATTTCCACTTTCAAGACTATTTATCCACTACATATTCTTTAAATAAATTAAAATTTAAGTTATTGAATCATTTTGTGTCAATATAATAAATTTTGTATATATTTTCATTTACGCATTATATTAGACTTGATAAACTCAAAAACTTTATCCTTATAGTAGACTCAATAAATCTCCATCATGTGAAATCCTAAATATTCGACTAGAGAATTAGTATATTTATAATTTTAATCTTCATGAGCTTACTCATTTAACATAATCATTAAATTGTAATAATTCGTTTATAATATTGTACACAAATTCATCCTCATTATCAAATAGTCATTTTAAAGGTGAATCAATGGTTACCTTACTGCAGGATTATGTGTTTTCATATAGATATTTAAAACATATATATTTCAAAAACACTAAAACTAAATTTTAGTTTGAATTTCTTGAAAACAAATGATAAATACTAGTTTGATTCTTAAATAAACTACATATAATACCACTGAGAGGTTTCATTTGATTATATAATAATCATTGGTAGCATAAAACAACCCAAAACATTGGTATATAGGTCTTTAAGAAATCAACATATAAATAATTTGGAAAATATAGTACCTATAAATCACCAATTTAATTATCTTCCATCTCTTTCTTTGATGTAGTTTTCTTTAGAGAGGTCATCAAGAGTAGTGAACAAAAAAACTATAACTATTTGGAAATACACCAGCCAAGGGATCCAGGAACATTTTTTTAGGATACCCAAACTCTAAAGGGGTGATAGGGACCTCTCAAATGAGATAAATAGAGTTTTATGAAGAATATAGTTTAATAGTAGTTTAGTAGTGTATAACAAACATATCACATGAAAACATAATAGAAGTTTTATATTTTATTATCAAAGAACAAGGATCTCACTTCATAACACGTCATATTTGTTTCTGTCAGTTGGATATTTATTCATTGAACACACTTCAATGAATTCATTCCATGTTTAATAGAATAAACCTTTTGTTCTAAATTGATGAAACTGTTATGGGTAAAGAGGAAATGCACATGTTTCATCACATATAGAAATCACAATATGCATCATATGAATATTTAATATAATACAAAATTATATATATATTATATTTATTATATACACATCTCATGAATGTATGTTTCATTTAACATCCAACACTAACTTTCCTTTCACTACACACACTCACCTTTCTTGTATCTCTTTTTTATTTCCCTTTTTGTTTCATCAATTTGATTCATTGTTTTTTATACAATAGGTTTCGAATAATCTCTATAAAACTCACCCTCCTTCTCTTGGGTTCAACCCTTCACTACTATGCTGGTTTTGAAAAGTATAGATCGCATTTTTTTATAGTGATGAACTTTAAATCCTTATCAATATGGTTTCTCATAAGACAATAATAAACATTATTATTAAGTAGTTTCCAAAAAAATATTCATAATTATCCTTGACTTTTTATAGAACCATATTGTGGTTTAGGATATTGAATGATATTTCCCTCTCATGGAAGTTAATATCAAATCTATATAAGGATAACTAGTTTATTCCTATAATATTATCATATTCTACCAAATGTAGAATAACTAAATTTTATAGAAGACATCACCAGAAATTAATTAGGTTAATAGTTATTTTCTTGAGATATGATGATTTCCCCATATAGTATTTTTAAAAATAACTCATCCACTATGTCTTCTGGTGGTGTTTCAAAAACAATTATAACATGAATGATATATTAGAATGTGAAAAATTTAAATAAAGTAGGCCTTTGACTATTATTTAGTAATTAATAAGTAAATTTATCACCACTTCATTTTCATGAACCACCTTGATAGTACTGATAGAATAATCTCATCCAATTTTTTTTGACTTTGTAGGTTCATTGATTTTCCACAATGGCCCTTGGCTTGGTGAATTAACTTACATATTTTTCATGTTCCTTTCAACTTAAAAATAATACTATAGGTAGATCGTTGTGTCAAATGTTTCTTTATTCCATTATATTGATTGGTTTCTTCAAGTTCAATTAGAAATATTGAGGCTGACTCTCTCCTCTTTAGCATTTTAAAATTTTCCCCATTCATCGGAGGTAGTTCCATGGGTTCTTATTTACACACTTTTGATATGTGTGTAGTTGAATCTCCTTTTCACTATAAACCATTTTAAAAGAACCTATATAATTAAAATAAATTATTCAAATATTTTCACTCGTATATTGTGATAATTGAGAATATTTAATCTATATCTCCACCACAAGGTCACATAAAACCTTTCTCTTATATTTATCAAAGTCACAAATTAAGAAAATTTTGGAATAATTAATTCTATGAAAACAAACTGATGGTAAAACTTTCTTTCAGGGTGTATAAAAAAAGGAATTCCTTGAAATCCTTATAAAAGTTTATTCATAAGAAACAATTTATTCATCATATTTTTTCTTAAATCATAATAATTCCATCTATGATATAATATAGATCCTTATGGAAAGTATTTATCGAAAAATAATTTCTTCTATCTATCTTATTTCATTGATTTGATAACATCCTTAGACTCAGTATTATTGAATAGTTTCAACCACTGACCGAGTTCTCCATATAAGAAATAAATGTGGAAGATTAATTTATCATGGTTTGAATATTGTTTCATATAAAATGTATTTTCAATGGAATTTTTCCATTTATATTTGATTGATGGATCAAAAATTCAAAAACATGGTGGTTTTTATCACATAATTGACTCAATAAAAAATTGTTCCTTATTTAGTACAACCGTACATTTCATCTTTTCCATGCTATTATTCATAACTTGAGTAAATTAAGTAAGTATTTCTCTATGGTTATCAACAATCACTCATATAACATTTGATATCTCATTTTAGGTAATCATTATATTTCCCATAGTATTTGTGGTTGGCATGGTTCCTCATTTTTTCATACATTTATAATAATAATGAAAAGTTAGGGATGACAATATCCTAATTCGTAAGCATATCAAAGGAAAATTTAGCACTTATAAGTAATAATTCATGAATCATTAACATAGCCTAGAATATGACTTCTTATGTTTCAACCTTAGTTGTTTAAGGTGTATTTATGATTATATTCACTAACTAAATCCTCAAAAATAATTATACCTTTCCCTAAAAGAAAATATAATGACCAAAAACTCATACTCATAACATTTTAAAAAATTAACATTAAACTATATAATAAATAGTCCAATAATTTCATGACCCCCCCTCTAAAGGTACCCCTCCTGGGCCGGCAATGAAGGAATATAAATAATGACCCCCATGTTCAGACTCCAATGGGACCTAGGCTGGTGACTAGCGCTATGGGTATAAAAATAACCCATATGGGAGGCATTATCCACAATATTATCTTTCAGGGATGGGAAATATGATATCAACCACAAAACAACTCCATCACATACTATAAAATAAGAAGAAAAACCATTCCATAATGCATGAACAAAGTCAACCAAATATAAACAAATTCTTCAATTATATACCAAAAGTAAAACCCTACCAAAAAAATCAAAGATATCTCCCACTCCCAAAACAATAATTTCTAACTCAATCCCCATAATCCTCCTAGAAACCTGAAAAATTGTTCCTAAATACATAGTGTTACCATAACCCTTATACTTTGTAAGATCATACATAAGGTCTCTCATGTAATTGTGAAGAGAGCATACTATTGAACTTGTGGATAAACGGTAGAACCAAAAAACTTCTCAATATATAAAATATTCATTCCTAACCTCTCCATTATACTATCACTAAATAATATATCCATGAATAATAACAGATTATTGAAACAAATATAATCATAGACACCCTATAACCACTTCCCCGTTGATTTATCTTTCTCACTCCCAATGTCAAACATTATATGCTCTTATTCCTTACATGCCATCACATAATATATCTATCAATCTCTAATGTGGGTTAGGATGAATCCATATTTACAAAACCCTCACAAGGTCTAGAATATAATTCTAGCATCCGTAAATATCAAAATAAAAACCACATCACTTAACCAATGTAGTAGGGTGTCATGAATGTGAAGTATATCAACCCCATTCCCTCATTACACTATGCATAACCCCCACCATATATAATATATTAATCATCACTTGGATTCTCCAAGACCATCCATTATCATCACTTAAATGTACTCCAAAATATTCCATCATCACTAGGAGTCTCCCCAATAGACTTTATCATCACTATTGTTGAAAGAATAGTGGGGTAGAGGGGTAGTCGACCATCCATTTCACCACAAACCTATATGTTGGCAAAAGCAACTAGAACCCAAAAAATTTGGGCATTGTTAAGGTTATTAAAATCACATGGGGAACATATATAAATAACATTAAAATAATATATATATATATATATATATAGACAACACACAATACCCAACCTATGGGTCCACATCCAACTCCACTCGTGTATCCCATAAGAATACCACAAGAGCTCGTGATCTCTTCCATCAACTTCTTCCATCGCTAATGAAACACACCTCTCAAAAAACAACACACACAATCCAAGATTCATATTCCCATTTCATGTTAACAAATTACAAGATTTACTAGTATATAAATAACCTATACTTAATACTCCATTTAATTACACATTTAATTCCATATCATTCTTTATCTTTTAATTAATAATCCAATTATCACACATTAATTCTATCAAAAAAACATTTAATTTCCAACCCATTCCATTTTGATTTCATCATTAACACTTTATTCTATCTCTACTAAGCTATTACCAAAAAACAACACCCAATAGTCTATATACATCTCAACAAAACCAGCACAAAATGTACCACCCATATGTACAATCCATCAATCTCACCAAAATAAATCCACAATTCAACCAATGTACATAAACCCCATCATAACCCATTCCAACCAGTCATAAATCCACTACTGAAACACTTACCATTAATAAACCAGTGACCACCATCATAGAAATATCCCCAATGTGGTTCACATACCCACCATAGATTCATAGTGAGAACATAAACAGATAACAACACAATCCAGATTACACTTTTACCACCAATTCAATTTCAAGTGGTTTTTCAATACATTACATTATCCATTACTTTAAAATTATGACATAATTCTATATTTACAATGGAAACTAATTCATTTTCCATATATAAGTTATTTCCCTTTTCTATATGGTGATTTCATAAAATGAGTCACTATAAAGTCCACAAATCACAACATCCACTATAAAAATAGGGTTCCCAACAACCATGTTTTTAATTAAAGAAAATGATCAATTATAAACTCAATATAGATATCACAAAAACAAGTAAACACTTGTTATTAATCCCATCACATCTAATTTTAGTTTAATAAAATTTCTTATCTTCTTAAGTTGACTCATATTATCCACCAAAAGGAAGATAAATGTATGAAATTTCTATAGATGTGTATACAATAAGAAGATATTCAAGTTACCCAACATTAATTTGAAGATCAATGTTCTCCAAAAAAGAATGAAGAAACATGAATTATCCACCACTAAAGAAAGAACCACCAGAATCTAATCATGACAAGGTTCTATCAATCCTTTCTTGATTTCTAACACAAACAAAGGATATCCACCCAAAACAAACTCCCTAAAGAAATAAGAATAATAATAATAGAGAATTTGGGAGAAAGGAGAGTACCACAATTTGTGAGACATTGATCTGTAAAAACCAAGGTGTTCAAACTCCTAAGTGGTGAGGTTCTGAGTGATGAGAGGTCAAGGGATCAATTATGGCTCAACGGAAGAACCAAAACTAAACCACATAAGTTGGGATCCCCTATTATAGTAGGCTCTATAATCTTTCACCTTGATTTGGTGGTCCTCAAAATACGCAAGGTGAATCTAGTCAAAGTAATAATTTGTAATTATAGCATTGAGCCCCTAATTATTTCATGTTTTAAAACACATTTTTACTACAATCATAGCCTCCTCAATGATATTCTATAGGTAATTTCATCCCCTGATTCCCACCACGACAAGTAACTTAGTCATAACACCAAGTTATTTTACATTTTATCCTCACCACTCTCAACCCCACAACATGATTGCCTCTATACTACTTGTTTCTCACAAAGAGACCATCCAAGTTCCACACCCAACAAAATAAGACCTCTAGTGGGTTTCCATGTTCCTTGTTTCCAAAAGGTGGAAACTAGACATGAAATACTTTCAATAATGGCTATCCATGATATTTTTTATCATCATGGTGCATCTAAGTACTAAATGAACAACTCCATACCCAACCTCTAAACTTCCAAGGACCAAAAGGAATTCCATGTGACAAATCATATGAGTAAGATTAAAAATATCTAGAACCATTCCCTCCACCATAATGTGGTAAACTATAAAATAACCAAAACTCTCCTAAAGTCTTTGGAACACCTCCAAAATCCATCTTGGAAACACCAAGACTGAGAAAACATAAAGGGATTATTTTATAAATCTTTTCTATTACATTAAATATCTCTCAAACAATTATTGTCCTTGAGAATAAAAAACAGAAAGGAAGAGGGATGTGGAAGGGTATGAACAACCATCCCATGACATACCTCTCAATGATCTGGTTAAAACCCAAACACAAACACTAACCAAGCATGACTAACAAGAGGTGGAATGAAAATATCATAAGTTATAAATAAATTGAGCGTTACATCACCCAATAGAAAACAAAACCAAACAAAAAATCAAAAAGATTCAGGATACTATGCATGAATTTATGTCTCATGTTCTCAGGTAATCTTTTATAAGGCAATATGAATCCATAGTACATGAACCAAATAGATAAATCTCCCACATGGAACCTTTATCAATGGTCCTGGATCTCAATTGGTAACTCCATAAACACTTCATCAACTTCAATAGTTTACTCTCCCCAATCAATGGCATGAGGTTAATTGTGAATATATTAATTGATTTAAGACATACATTAGATGTTTTGGATCTTATCCATCCATGGTGGAAGAAACAACCGATATTCCACCATTCCAATGTGCTCCAACACCTCAAAAGGATTGATGAATCATGAATAAAACTTACTCCCCTAACCAAACATTTTTTCCCTCGAAGATGGAAGGTCCCTAAGAATACATGGTATCTAACCATAAAAACCATAGGTCACCACATATGATGATCGTAGGCCTTCATACGGTAACTCACCACCTTCATCCACTCTTTAACTGTCTATATCTTTCTATCATACTATACAACACATCAGGACTAAGAACTATTAACTCCCCAACCTCAGCCCATCACAATAGAGAATTACATGGTATCTCTTAAAGTAACATAAATGGGGCATTTAAAAATGTATTATGATAGGTATTATTATGGGAAAAATCATCCAAGGGTAGTTTTTTCACTAATAATCTTCTAAAATCTATAATGCTTTCCCATAACATGTCCTCTAACATCTGGATAGTCTGTTCTATCTTCTCGTCTATCTGGGGGTGGAAAGCTGTGTTAAAGTGAAAAAGAGATCAAAAATTATGATTCAATCAACAATATAATCAGGACATAAAATGATTATCCAGATCATAAATAATGTCTATAGTTACCCTATGAAGTCACACAACATCATCCACATACCACCTTGTAAGAAAATCCACACCGCTCGACACACAAACAGCAAGAAAATGGACCAACTTTTTGAGACAATTCAATGTCTCCCAAACAAAAAAAATATCATCCTTGGTAACAAGGTAACCTAGTGATTAAATCCATAGAAACTTCCTCCCATTGCCACTTGAGTACATATAAAGGCAATAGTAAACCTCAAGGAACATGGTTCTCAACTTTAACCTATTGAAAAACTCGAAACTATTCAATGAACTCTTCCACTTATAACTTCATCCTAGTCCACCAAAATAACACCTTAATTTACAAAACAAATTATACACACAAATATGTAAAACTAAGGGTATGATTTCAAACTCATGGAGGACTTCCTCACACATCACCAACGGAGTGAATAACCTCTCCTAAACAACATATGATTCTGAAAATACTCTAACAACACCTATGGGGAATCACCATGGCCAAAATGGTATCACATAATTTCTACCTTTTAATCTTACCATTGAGACTCCTCCACATTATTTATAAAATATGATTCCTTAGTAAAATGATAAATAAAACCTCTACCATTGACCTAATCTACGTCGAGATGCATTGCTGCAAACTCTTCTATCCATTTCCAAGCACCATGAGACTCCCAAACAATATCCCTTTATGAATTCTTACTCATCACATCAACCCCAAAATCTCCTTTATTTAGGGTTTAAGTGGTCTTAAAATCTTAATCCTAGAGAAACTCCACCCACCATCACTATCATAGATTCATATCCCACCAAAGGATGAAATGCCTAAGACTCTTGTGATCTAGGAATACCACAATGTTCTCCTCAATAAGGTAATTTCACCACAATATTAGAGAATACACTACTTCTACTAACTCTAGATCATGGTTTGAATAGTTTTTATAGTAGGGATACAGCTACCTAGACCCATAAGAGATCACCACCATTTTTTAAATTAATAATAATCACAATACCTAGACTAGAAGCACCATAAATGACCTTGAACATCACCCCTTCCTCTAGGAATTGAATTACTGGGATGTGGACCAACCTCTTATTTGGGTAGTCCAAATTTGTTTAAGACTAATCAATCCAGGTGAAATCCTAGTCCTTCCTAGTCAAGGATGCTAGTGTGGTTTCAATCTGAGATAAATAGGATATAAACCTTTTGTAATATGCCACAAATCTAAGGAATTTTTGAACCACTTTCATGTTCTTGGGTGATACCTAAGAGAAAACTACCTATGTATTTGATGGTTCTAGGACCACACCCTAATGAGACACTACATGCACAAGGAAATTAACTTTTCATATCCCAAACTTTCACTGGGACAGATTTCCATATAGTTGGTTGTATTGAAGGACCTATAGGAGAACACTGAGATTCTCAACATTATACTCCTCCAACTTCGAGTATATAAGTATTTCATTGATGAACATGACTAAAAACTGGTCCAAGAACTCCTAGAAAATGGAGTTCATGAGTCTAGTTATGATGGATGGAGTATTAGTGGCACCAAAATAAATGACAACAAACTTGGATTTCCCATATATTCATTTGAAGGAAATATTCAAAGTATCCTCATATTTTATCCTCATATGATGATATATAGACCACATATCTATATTCAGAAACCAATTTCAAACCTTCATTTGGTAAAAAATTAATCAATCCTTAGTATATGGAAATATTTTTTGACTATTACCAGATTCATCCTCTATTAGTCTATCTAGAACCGCATTCTACCATCCACCTTCATGGAAAACAACATTGGATCACCCCAAGAAGACACATTAGGTTGGATGAAACTTTTCTACATCAGATCATCAATCTATATCCTTGAATCCTGTAACTCTATGGGTTCCACCCAATAAGGATCCATCAAAATCAGATATTTTCTTAATTGTAAATTTATCCCAAACTCAAAATCACACTAGGGTGGTAGTGTCACAACCTCATTAGG
The DNA here is from genome assembly GCA_963277665.1 of Viscum album. Taxonomy (NCBI): domain Eukaryota; kingdom Viridiplantae; phylum Streptophyta; class Magnoliopsida; order Santalales; family Viscaceae; genus Viscum; species Viscum album. The sequence goes on from OY728123.1 coordinate 59,931,991, forward strand.
GAAGACATTCAAAAACTCCTCAGTGGGAATGGGGACCTCCACCACCTAGGATTCCACTGAAAACTTTACCCAATGAGACAAATGATGTTATAGTCACCTATTTCCCAATTTATTGATTTTATCACAAATGAAAACCACTCGTTGGCCTTCCGTATTAGAAAATTTGACTCCCCTATAGAAACAATCAATATTTTCATGTACATAATTAATCCAATCCATGATAATTATAACTTCATATGGATTTATCTACAATAAGAAAAAATAACCCACAAAATGGTGTCAACCCATCATCAGTTAATATTCCCAAAACATATAAAAAATATCCTGACCTCTAACAAGTCTAGATAACATTAGGGAAAACACAAAACTCTCCACCTCCAATCACAATTCATGGGACAAAGAAGGAGAAATGTTGGAGTGAGAAGCTATGGAATTAAAAAAATGATGAAACTAGGGTATATGACAAACTAGTCATACCTCATAAAACCTTTGGCCTCTTTATAATTGACATTTTTATAGAATGCATCTTCAAATTCCTAGCTCTTATACCTCACTATTTATTCCTAATACACACTCTAGTATAGGTCCCTGAGTATGAGGACCACTATGGGGTAACCTCTACTAGCTCCATCTTAGTTCAATTGAGCATAATCCTATTGACCCATTTGCAGAACAAAAGTTGGCATCTGCAGTTTCTGATACTAACTCAGAGGCAAACGTTGTTTTTTCTGATATGGGGAATGATCTCCCATGCATTTCTAGCCTCTCTAAGAAGTCCAAGAATGGTCATAACAATAACCTAAACACTTTTAAACATAGAACACCAATGGGAAACCCTAATAGATAATTGGGAATTTGCATCCCTAGAATGTCATGAGAAATACAGATGAGGTCAGCTCCCCACTGGTCAGAATCTTAACTACCCCGATATCCATGACATGTTTCCTAAAGATCTGTTGCTCAAGATTCCCTACCGGCCTCCCTCTCAGGGATATCTTCCCTGGGAGTGAGTCTTATCAATCACTCCCACCTTATTCTACACTATAAGATCATAAATGGGATGATTGTATATCTTATCATGGGGAATCACCTCTTCTAGATATCATGATCTATAAACCGTGTATGGAAAGTGGTCAAGAGAGAATTGTAAAAGGTAATAAAATTGATTCTTGATCTCTCATACACTCGGTATCCCTTAATGGAGGGAGATAATACCTTAATTCTGTGTTTCCTTCATCATTAATGATAATTACTCTAGAAAGAACCCATTATATAATTCATCCTAAGAAAAATCTACCCCCTATTTTTCACAATGAGGCATTTTCCACGACTGGCGTGATTCTCCTCAAATCAGGTTGGCTGCCAATGGAACCCAAATCATAGCTTAAGCCTGAATTAGACTGAAAGTGAAAAGACTCAAACTTCGCATACATAGGTATTACATCTATTTAGATTAATATTCATTACATTACACTTAAAAATTTTTAAGTTGGTAAAGGTAGCGTTCCATTGGAAACCTAGACAAATAAACAAATAGTCCCTAAATAAGCTATGTCATATCCCACTATCTTCTTCATAACTAGAACCATTCTTAGACATATCATACATAATACCATTCATCATAACCTATGTAAAGGAAACATAATAAAGGGTGATCTTAGATTCTTAGTAAGGGTAAAAAGGGAGATATCAAGATATCATGAGAATAGGAGTGTGAGAACATGAGAATAACATTTGAAAACCATACCCTACATATCATAGATCATAAAATTGATTCATGGAATAAATATTTGTAGTTTGAAATACTTTAATCCTAATTGAATCAATTAACATGAACCATGATATCATAACATAGGAATTAGACATGGATTTTTGGGATACACATAAGCATAAAAAATAATATCCTTAGTAGTACAAGGCACATTTTAAAGACTATCAAAGTGAAGTGGTCAAGTGATTTGGTGAAGTTGAAATTGTTTTCCATGAGTTGGTAAGATGAAAATTCAATGATTTTAGATTGGGGAAATTGAATATTTTGTCTTTAAGATTAGAAGACATGTTTCATCTTTCTAATTGGGTTGACACATTTTTTATAACAATGATTTGAAGAAGAAATTAAAGATTCTATCCAAAATGATTTAATTTTCATGAATTGGTTTTAATGTTAATTATATTTTGATTTTGAGGAAGGTGGATTTGGTATTCGTGAATAATTTGAGTTGACTATTCTATGAGATATTTGATGAAAATTTTACATGGTACTTACTTAAAAAAGTATCCACCATGTAGCTAGCTAAGGGGAGAAGCACCACACGGGAAGTTGAGATCTACCCTCAAACAAGCCAGTGTAGCATCCTAAGTACACAGAGGTGTGTGCCCATAGGGGTGAATGGGAGAGCCAGAAGAGCACTATAATGCATGGTGGCATGATAGCGGTGGGGAGCTATCACATGGTGGTGCCAATGGGTGTAGGGTCTATATTGTAACTGATTTATGAATTGTGAAACCTACATCTTGTTATATAAAGGAACTGAAATACCGAGCATGTTTTGATGTGGGATTGTATCAGATGATCCAAAACCATTTGATCGTCACATTCAATTCATCATGGTGGCTGATCTGATTCATCCATTTTTAAAAAATTTGAAATGAACTAGGGTTTCCCGATGTTAATTGAACTGAATTTTGTGAGTTGTTCGATCAAGCGCTGGAACTTGTTTTCTCTAGCAAGCTTTGTTCAAGAAGCTTCTGTTCATCATTGAAGGTGCTCTTGGTCACTGAATATCTCCATGGGCTATGATATCTATCTATCAATTTGGAGATTCTTTTTTATTCTCAAATATTTTGTGATGATCTTTGATGCCTATAAATACCAAGGTCTATATTCAGTTTCTACTACTGTGATTTTGAGAAAAAAATTGAGTGAAGTTGAAGGCTCTGTGATCTTATCTAGATTTTTAATGGCAGAGTTCCATGAAACATTGTCAGCATAAAGGTGATGAATCCTTTAAGTACTCAACCTGTTGAAAGAACAGGCAAGGTACTTCATGAAGAACAAGGTTCTATGAATCTACCAAGATAATCTGATCCTCTTTCATGTGTATTTATTAGTTCTTTCATGGAGATTTTATAATCCTTGAAATGCGTACTATTGTTATTTTAAAGGAATCACATACTATTTTTATGCAAACCTTGATTAGTTACCACATACAAATTTTTCAAATGTGATTGAGTTGTGCACACTAAGTTTGTGTGGTTAGTGTGTGTAAGCGAATACAACAAATTTTCATGAATGAGTTTGTCAGAATATACTAATATTTCATAGTGAACAGTTTTTTTGTGAAGGAGAATTGAGAACGAGGAAATATAATTAAATAGTTCACATGCACATGCATGATACACACGCGTAGAACATAGGAATATTGTGTATAAGCAAGATAGAGTAGATAATCTGAGAATTATTTCATGCATTTTACACATGACGTTTACAAGAAGGTAGTATAAGTGTTTTGTGTGTGCAAATATGATTGTAAACCCATTTATACTTCACTTGAAGAAGTATGTGGTAGTATGTGTGTATAAGAAGTTTATGCATGCATAAGAAGTGAAAATATTTTTTATCTATGTTAGTGAACTTGAAAGGTAGTGTGAAACATATGCAACATTGAAGAAATTAATTGATACATTTTTTATCCACACAAAATAATGCTTTCATAAAATGAGAATGCCATGTAGTGTATTAAATACATGCCTGAAGTTTAAAAAGATACACATGAAATATATATTTCACAGAGAGCAATTATTTGAGATGGAAGATGGGACAGTTTGAATATCAGTGATTCAGAACAATATCTATATCCATGTTTTCATTTTTCATTGAGGCCACATCTTCAGAATAAGAAAGAGTGATTGTTCAAGTAGTTTTGTATGGAGGCATCTAATTATATTTACTGATCAAAATTATCTAATCAAGTCCATCATTAGTACAATGGAACTTGAATTTTACATGAGACCGTGTGATCTATCAAGATCGTGGAGGAGGATCAATTGATCATTCTATCTATGGATCCGATTCATAGAAGAAGATGGAACTTGTTACTAGGGGGTCTAACTAGTCGAACAGTTGGGGGGTCTATCCAACTAAAGAAGAATAGTTGGATTGCTGGGAGTATAATCAGAATCAAATAGACGATCGATTACTAGGGTTTATGAATAGTAGTTTCATAAACCATTCTAATTAAGAAAAAGACTATAGTGGATAATCTATATTGGGTTGTATAAACAACAAGGAAATGATATAGGTATTAGTACTAAACCGCGTAAAAATTTTGTATGTTTTGTTTCATTTACTTTCATCATTTCATTCATGATCTCCTCATCTTAATAGGTGAAATAGGTTTGAATTAGAAGGTAGAAAAAAATCAACAAAATTGGTCACAACTGATTCACCCCCTTCCCCCCCCCCCCCCCTCTAAGCGTGACTATCACGACCCGTCATCGGGGCCTGTGTCGTGACTACCCCAAGCCCGCCTTCCATAGGCCAGGGGCTGGAGACTAGCACCAAAGGCGTAAATCCTGATAAAATGGAAGGCATTGCCTTTATAAAGTAAAAAAACACCACAGAGTATGCAAGATGAAGCAAAAACTAAGTAAACTGAGTAAAAAAGCAAGTTCTGGAAAGTAAATGGGCCAGAATACAAACCCAACTGAAAGTAAAGTACAACTGAAAGAAAGTACAGTAGCAGAAAAGTAAAGCAGCAACACCGAGTCATCCATTAAAATTCCCACATGAAGGGTGGGTACAGATAGTCTCCTCAACTCCTCGGGTTCGGTTGTCCGCTCCGCGTACGTCCCGTCCAATGATCCTTCTCTAGGTACCGTCCTGCTCCATGAGCCTCCACCTCGATCAGCGATGTCTGTCGTCTGCATCCAACACAACGTAGTGCGGGCATAGCCCGTGCAAGGGTGAGTATACGATACTCTGTAGGGACACCAAGACTTCCGATGGTCTCCCAGAATCCACGAAGGATAAACCACAAAGTAAAGATACAAACACGAAGTATCAACCAACTCTACTTAGGTATATGCCCATACATATACCTAAGTCATCAATTCCAGTTCTTCTCCAACTCACGAGCCCAAGTTCAACCCAGTTCACACAGGAAAGTACCAACCAATCCACACAGGAAAGCACAACCCAATCCACACAAAATAGAAAGTCAATCATATCGAAGATAATGATTGAAAGTCAAGACTCAGCTCACACATGTATACTATTCACAAAGAGGGGTGGAGATGATTGATGTAGCCTCTGAATCATATCCCATGCCGAACCCACGTAGGATCCAAGTACAGAAGTCATCACTGCCGAACCCACATAGGATCCAAGTATAGTAACCATCGCTGCCGAACCTACGTAGGATCCAAGTACAGTCATCATCGTTGCAGAACCCACGGAGGATCCATGTACAGTCATCCTCGCTGCCGAACCCACGTAGGATCCAAGTACAGTCATCATCATTGTCGCAGTCGCAGCCAGCTCTAGGGTTCCCGCACACAGCAAGCTCGATTCCGGGAGGGTCCACTCCATGAGCCAAGGGGTCGATACATAAACTGTCATGAATTTCATAGTTGATGTATTACTTAGTTCTATCTCATCAACAGGAACTCAACGCGACAGACGACGTGTCAATCGGACACCCAGTCTGAGAGTTATTGGCCTTTCCGTCCCAGGGGCCCGGATGGATTTTAAGTTAAAACCAACTCGAACGTACTCCAGATGCATCCAAACCTTGATCGGAGTAAGACAAAAGAACCGTCTCACTAAGAGGAATCCAAAAAAGTTGACAGCACATCAATCGGATGTCTGGAGCTTAAGTTATAAGCGTTTTTTCTCTGAGGGCCCGGTTGGTTTCGTGTTCAAACCAACCTGGCCATACCCAAAGTTCTCCTAAACCTTGAGTGTAATATACCAAAACGACTGTCTCGGTCCAAGGATCACTACGCAATAGATGGTGCGTCAATCAGAGGTCTGTATCCCAAGTTATGAGTGTTTGAATGGATCTGTCCGAAAATAGGGGGTTCGGGCACGGTCCGACCGGGCCCAATACCCCCTGGGTCGGCCCGAACCGGAGAGATCCAACCCGGGTCCGGGTCCGACCCATTTGGGCGCGGCCGGGATGGCGTGGCCCGGCCCTACTCGGGCAGCTCGGCACTAGCCGAGCTGGGTGCAAATGGGGGCACTGCCCCTTGCGCTGGTCGGGGGTTTCAACCCACCGCTTTTCTGGAACGGTCGGCAATTAAGGTCGGCCTTGTGTAACCGCGGGGCCCGAGGGGGTCCCGCCTCCAGGTGGCGCCAGCGGCCGGCCGAGCCCGGCCTCCTCCTTTTAAACCATTATGGCCTAAGGCCGCGGATCCCATCCGACCGGCATGGCGCGACGGCGCCGCGGTCCGCTCTTGGTCGCGGCCTCCTTCGGTCTCACCGGCGCGGCGCAACGGCGCTGTGCACCTTTGTCGCGGATAGCCTCGGTCGTGGCCCCTTTTTGGTTCCCGCGCTGTGAAACGGCTCCGCGCCGCTATTGTCTCAAGCTTCAATGATAAACAACAAGAGAAGGGGTGGATAATCGGCCGTGTTTGTGCGGTCCGACCTCCTCCCGTCATGTTGATAATAAGAGGCCAAAAGAACGAGTATTCTCAATGACAAAACAAAGCGCAATTTTAATTAAATAAAATTAAACTTAACCCCTACCTCTAAAGAAGTTGAAGAACGATGATCATCGCGGGAAACGGCGTCGCGGGGTGACGCTCCGTATATGTCGAAGGAGAACGTCTGAGGAGGAAGCGATATCTCCCTTCCTTTGACGCGGAGAGAAGACTGAAAGGCGACGTTGATGGCGAGTTTATGCATCAGTGCCTCCTCCTTGGTCATGGAGGAAGAAGATGACGGAAGAAACCGAGTCACCGAGTCGATTCTCTCCCTTGGTGAAATAGCATTCTACGTTGAAGTGGGGATGTTCTTCACCGGAGAAGATGAAGTTCTTCCAAGGGACAAGAGCTCTCCCTCTCTCAACATCCTCACACAACCAGCCAACCTAATAAAATAAGGCCTTCCCCTTATTTTATTATGTTTTACATGCCTTTTCAAAAACTCAAATTCAAAAACTAAACCACTTAATTAAATGATCTTGACTTGTCAAATTAAAAGGGGTGTTATGTTGGCAAGATTAATGAGGTAGAGAGAGAGAGAAGAGTTACTCAAATTTAAGGGGAGTTATGGAGTTAAGGAAAGTGAAAAGGTGGGGTCTCATGTGGTCCCCACCTCTCCTTTAACCTCTCAAGAGAAGTTAGCAACCTAGTGGGTCCCATCCCAACTTCCACACATAGGTTATAACCACTTAGAAAAGAAATTAAATTGTAACACATATTTTATTTCACTCTTCAATTAAACCACTTTTTTTAAACAACTCCTCCCGAGAAAACGCACCTTCGGAAAAGGTCCTCCTAAGAAAAAACTGGCGCTACGGTTTCATCGGTGCCCTCAGATTTCAATTCCGAGCACCGGTTCAAAAGATATAAAAACTCGATCATTCGTTCACTGAACATACCTGAGCTAAACTTCAGAAATTGATTCCGGGCACACCGAGCCTCGGAATAAGGTTGTGTGAGAAACTGCGTACTCATAAAATCACAAATAATTTAAGAAAAAAAATTTCTTCAAATTTACAGGTCTTTGCATTACTCTCACTTTAGGGCTTTACGTCCCCATAAAGATACATCACAAACTAGGTAAATAAATGAGGGTACTGAGCATGCATCTGAACCTCCCGCTCCCATGTGCTCTCCTGAAGGTTCCTGTGCTACCACCTGATGCACACTAGAGGATTATACTGTCTACATAGGACCCGCTCCTGTCGATCCTCAATCTCCACCGGAACCTCCGAAAAAGTTTCCCCGTCATCGATGTCCAGCTCCCCATGGTCGATGATATGTGTCGGGTCATGCACGTATCTCCTCGGTTGAGATACGTGGAAGATGTCGTGCACCCGGTGCAACTGAGGTGGAAGAGTCAGGCGATAAGCCACCTCGCCTATCCTGCTAAAAACCTGGAATGTTCCGATGAAGCGCGGAGATAACTTTCCACCCCGACCAAATCTATCTAATCCACGTCGATGTGAGACCCGTAAGAAAATGTGGTCACTATCCTAGAACTCTAGTGGTCTCCACCTCCTGTCAGCATAGGACACCTGTCGGCTCTGAGAAGTCCTCATATACTCCTGGATGATATGTAACTTCTCCGTCGTGGCCTGGAGAATCTCTGGTCCTACAAGTGCTGACTCCCCAGGGTCTGTCCAGCACAGAGGAGATCTATAGGGTCGGACGTACAGTGCCTCGTATGCTGCCATCCCGATGGTGGAGTGGTAGTTGTTGTTGTATGCAAACTCCACCAAGGGTAGATGATCCTCCCAGCTACGACCAAAGTCAAGGACACATGCACAGAGCATGTCCTCGAGATTCGGAATGGTCCTCTCTGTCTGACCATTCATCTTTGGGGGAAAGGCAGTGCTCAGGCGTAGCTGCATCCCAAATGCCTCCTACAACCCCTTCCAAAGCTGGGAAGTAAAGAAAGCATCTCAATCGGAGACGATAGACGATGTCACACCATGAAGTCGTACGATCTCCTGAACGTAGAGGCATCCCAAGCTCTCTATTGATCCCTGCTCTCTGATGGGTAAGAAGTGGGCCGACTTGGTGAGTCGGTCGACAATCACCCCAATGGAGTCATGACCTCTGGAAGTACGTGGAAGCCCTGTGACAAAATACATAGATATCCCATTCCACTTCCACTCCGGGACCTCCAAGGGATGTACCAAGCCTGCTGGTACCTGGTGCTCTGTCTTCACCTGCTGGCAGGTGAGGCATCGTGAAACGAACTCTGCCACAGCCTTCTTCATACCCGGCCACCAGTGCTGTCGTCTGAGGTCCTGGTACATCTTCGCTACTCCAGGATGTACCGCCAAAGGGGAATTGTGAAACTCTCTCAGAACCTCCTCCTGTAATGCAGCTGGTACCATGGTACGTCCTCTGAAAAGGACGAGGTGCTCTCCTCCTACATAGAATCCATCAGGTGCCTGTCTTGAGGATATCTGTGCACACCGCATCTCACAGTCAACATCCCCACGTTGTGCCTCTCTAACCCACAGAAGAAGTGATGGAGTGACTTTGAGCGACTGAAGAAAGGTTCCCCATCTCTATCCATGAAGGATATCTGCAACGCGGCTAGCTGCTCTGTCACCTCTCCAAGTAGCTGAATGCCCGTCCTCCTACTGAGATCATAATATACTACGTTCCCCTTACCAGGAGTATAGACTATCTCAATGTAATAGTCCTCGAGGAACCCCGATCCATTGCCGCTGTCTCACGTTCTAGTCCTTCTTCATGAAGATGTACCTGAGACTCTGGTGGTCAGAGTATACTGTAAAGCGCTCGCCCATCAGATAGTGCTGCCACATCTTCAAGTCTAAGACCACTGCAGCTAAATCCAGGTCATGGGTTGCGTAGTTCTACTCGTGCTACTTCAACTGTCTTGATCCATAAGCGATCACTGCCTGCTCCTGCATCAGGACACACCCGAGTCTGGTCCCTGATGCATCGCAGTAAACTACGTACCCTACTCCCTCCTATGGTAGACTCACGATGGGTGCACTGGTCAATCTCTGTCTCAGTTCCTGGAAGCTCTGCTGACATCTATCTGACCACACGAATGGTTTCCCCTTCTTTTTCAAGGATGAAAGTGGTGTAGCAACTCTAGAGAAGTCTGGCACAAATCTCCGATAATACCCAGGAAACTCCACACCTCCATCACGCTCCTGGGTGGCTACCATGCTAGTACAGCCTCGATCTTCGCAAGATCTACCGCAACTCCTTCCTTAGATATGATGTTCCCCAAGAATTGGACCTATTGAATCCAGAACTAACACTTCATGAGCTTACCATAAATCTGGTGCTCTCGGAGTGTGTGCAGTACAACCCGCAAGTGGTAGGCGTGCTCCACATCAGTAGTCGAGTAAATCAATATGTCGTCGATGAAGACTACGACAAATCGATCGAGGTAAGGCTGGAAGAGCCAGTTCATGAGACTCATGAACACTTATGGAGTGTTGGTTACGCCGATAGGTATAACCAAGAACTCATAGTGGCCATACCGATACCTGATGTTCGTCTTCTGCACATCCTCATCTTGAACTCTGAGATGATGATAGCCTGACCTGAGGTCTATCTTCGAGAACCATCATGCTCCATTGATCTGATCAAAGAGGTCGTAAATCCTCGGAAGTGGATACTTGTTCTTTACGGTCACCTGGTTCAGGAGACGGTAGTCGACACACAGTCGCAAGATCTCGCCCGCCTTCTTGGTGAACAAAATTGGGGAAGCCCAGGGTGAAACACTGGGTCAAATGAATACCTTGCCCTGCAAGTCCTCCAGCTATACCCACAGCTCACGAAGCTCAGCGGGAGCTATCTGATATGCTGGAGTAGATATCGGGGTTGTCCCGGGGTACAGGTCAATATAGGAGTCTACCTCTCTGCGAGGGGGTAGTCTTGGAACGTCGTCAGGAAAAACGTCCACATATTGATCCACCGCAACAGGAAAACTCTAACTACTCACATCAACTACTCCCAGGATAAGACTAGCCAACTGATGAGTGATCGACTATCCTCTCCTCTTAGTGAGTCCATCCTGCACTGCAAAGGCTCCCTTCTCGCCGGTGAAGGTGAACCTGCTCCCATCGGTGCGGACACACCGCACCTTGCACCTAATACAGTCGATCTGGGCATGGACTGTATATAACCAATCCATACCCAAGATGACTTCGTAAGCCCTCGACACCACTACAAGAAGATCCCACCCGAATCTCTCACCTCCTAGAGTAAGCTCACACTGCAAGAACCCATGCGTAATCGTCGATTCTCCTCCCGTAGGAGTCTCTAGCCGTAAGTATTGAGCCAACGGCTCCTTCGGAATCTCTGATCTCTAAACAAGGGTAGCGGTAATGAAATAATGACTCGCCCCTGTGTCTATAAGAACTGTAGAAAGGGTGGAGTAGACACAGATAGTTCCTCGAATCATCTTAGGTGCGCCGTGCTCGTAGGCCTCCGCTTCCTGAAGCTGAGCCTACCTTTGTCTTCCAGCTCCCTGTGGTCGGGGTGGACCTCATGGTGGTGGTGGTGGTAGAGACTCAAAGCGTCGCCCACCACCTGCTGCTCGGTCAGCTCATCTGCCTCGTCTTCCTACTCCCTACGGACGACCATGGTTGAACCTCTACCTCTGCCTGGGTGGTCCCACAACCGACTGATGCTCCACTGCATGGCGGGTCGGGCAGTCACGAGCCATGTGGCCCTACCCGCCACATGCATAGCACTGTCTGTCTCTCGTATGACTGGCTCTGCTGCATGTTCCCCGCACCTCCAAGCCAGTATCCTGATGTCGCCCACCTGACGGTCAGGTCCACTTGGACCCCTGTGACATCCGTCGACTACCAACTGCAGAAGACTCCTCTACGTGCCGCCCTACGGTAGGTCTTGATGCTGGTGTAGGCTCATCAAGAAAGCTCTCTACAAGAAGGGTCTACTCCAGTACTCCTGACTGTGTCGGAATAATGAGGGAGATCATCAATGCCCTGATCTCATGCCTCAGTCCCTGCTCAAAGGTCTAGGCCCGGAAGAATGGGTCCCGTACCATGTCTGTGGAGTAGCGCAATAGGTCGGTAAATCTCGCCGAGTATTGGGCTACTATCATGATGCCCTACCATAGCTATAGTAGCTCCTGAATGTGCATTGCACGAAGGGTGGCTGGAATGAACATTGAGCGGAAGAGGTTCTCTAAGTCCGTCCAAAGAAGAGATGCCTCGTCGTGCACCTGGAGCATCAGGCTCCACCATCTACCTCCTGCCGCGTGCAGGAGACTCGCTGCTAGGATCACCATGAGGTCAGCTGGTGTTCCTACTAATCTGAAGACTTGAACAATAGCCTCCAGCCAATCCTCAGCTGCCTGAGGGTCCCTCTCCCCGCGGAACCTGGGCGGTCTCTGACGCTGAAACTCGTGCAGTGCACTCAGGTGACATGCACTCTTAGCTACTGGGGCTGGTGGCATCGGTGGCTCGGCGGGTAGAGGTACCACCGGTGCCTCCACAGTAATGGGGCCCTGCACCGAGGCCTCGTCACTCGGTGGGTTACCGTCTCGCACAAAACTCGGAACCCTAGCTGACTATCGTTGTGGGTCCATCCTAAAAATAAATAGGTGTGCCACAGTCAATACAGTATACCTGGTGTGATGAAACAATGTAATAAAAAAGAAAACTTTTGCAACACACATGCAATCAATGTTTTCGGGCACCGAGTTGGAAATCAGAAGTCAAGGTCCTGGTGTATAGATACATCGGCCGCCGCACTAACACTGGACTCCCTTGACTGATAACCACACTCAATACACTTAACACTATTTCTTCACATAGAAGAAATTATCAGAGTCCTGAGTTCTATGGTAGAACTGACTCCTCTGATACCAATTTGTCACAACCCGTCCTCGGGGCCCGTTCCGTGACTACCACAAGCCCGCCTTCCATAGGCCAGGGGCTGCAGACTAGAACCAAAGGTGTAAATCACGATAAAAGGAAATGCATTGCCTTTATAAAGTAAACAAACATCACAGAGTACGCAAGATGAAGTAAACACTAAGTAAACTGAGTACAAAAGCAAGTGCTGGAGAGTAAATGGGCAAGAATAAAAACCGAAATGAAAGTAAAGTACAACTGAAAGAAAGTATAGCAGCAGAAAAGTAAAGTAGCAACACCGAACCGTCCACTCCAATTCCCACCTGAAGGGTGGGCACAGATAGTCTCCTCAGCTCCTCGGTTCCGGTCGTCCACTCCACATGCGTCCCGTCCCGTGATCCTCCTCCAGGTACCGTCCAGCTCCACGAGCCTCCACCTCGACCATCGCTATTCGTCATCTACATCCAACACAACGTAGTGCAGTCATAGCCCGTGCAAGGGTGAGTATACGATACTCTGTCGGGACCTCGAGACTCCCGAAGGTCTCCCAGAATCCATGAAGGACAAACCACAAAAGAAAGATACAAATACGAAGTATCAACCAACTCTACTTAGGTATATGCCCATACATATACCTAATTCATCAACTCTTATTCTGCTCCAACTCATGAGCCCAAGTTCAACGCAGTCCACACATGAAAGTACAACCAAATCCATATAGGAAAGCACAACCCAATCTACATAGGATAACAAGTCAATCATATCTAAGATAATGATTCAAAGTCAAGACTCATCTCACATAGGTATACTTTTCACAAAGAGGGGTGGAGATGATTGATGTAGCCTCTGAATCATCTCCCTTGCCAAACCCACGTAGGATCCAAGTACAGAAGTCATCGCTGCCGAACCCACGTAGGATCCAAGTACAGTAACCATCGCTGCCGAACCCATGTAGGATCCAAGTAAAATCATCATCACTGCCGAACCCATAGATGATCCAAGTACAGTCGTCCTCCCTTCCAAACCCACGTAGGATCCAAGTACAGTCCTCATCGTTGTAGCAGTCGTAGCCAGCTCTAGGGTTCCCGCACACAGCATGCTTGATTCCGGGAGGTTCCGCTCCACAAGCCAAGGGGTCGATACATCAACTGTCATGAAGTCCAGAGTTGATGTATCACTTAGTTCCATCTCATCAATAGGAACTCAACACAACAGATGGTGCATCAATCGGACACCCAGTCTGAGAGTTATTGGCTTTTCCGTCCCAGGGTCTCGGTTGGTTTTTAAGCTAAAACCAACCCGACCATACTCCAGCTATGTCCAAACCTCGATCAGAGTAAGCCAAAAAAACCTTCTCACTAAGAGTAATACAACGAAGACAATGGTATGTCAATCGGACGTCCGGAGCTTAAGTTATAAGTGTTTCCACTCTGTGGGCCCTGTTGGTTTCGTGTTCAAACCAACCCGGTCGTACCCAAAGTTCTCTGAAACCTTGAGTGTAATATATCTAAATGACCGTCTCGATCCAAGGATCTATACACAACTAATGGTGCGTCAATCGGAGGTCTGTAGCTAATTTTATGGGCGTTTGAACGGATATGTCCGAAAATAGGGGGTTTGGGCCCGGTCCTACCCGGGCCGATACCCCCTGGGTCGGCCCGCACCGGGTCGACCCAACCCAGGACCGGTTCCAGCCCATTTGGGCATGGCCCGGTCCGGCACTGGTGGACTGGCCCGACACTGGTGGTCCGGCCCAACGTGGGCGGTCCGTCCCGGCGCCGACAGCCCGGCCCCGCGCGGGCGGCTCGGTGCTGGCCGAGCGGGGCGGCTCGGCGATGGCCGAGTGGGGCGCAAAGGGGGGCGCCGCCCCTTGCGCTGGTCGGGGGTTTCAACCCTCATAATTTCTGGAATGGCCAGCCATTAAGGTCATCCTTGTGTGACCGTAGGACCCGAGGGGGTCCCTCCTCTAGGTGGCGCCGCCAACCGGCCGAGCCCGGCCGCCTCCTGCTGAACCGCCGCAGCCTAAGGCCCCAGCTCCCATCCGACCGGTGCGGCGTGACGGCACCGCGTCCCTCCGCCGAGGCCCTCCCCGGTCGCCGCCCCTTGGTGCTCCGGCGTGGCGCGATGGCACCGTGCCCCTCTGCCATGGCCCGCTCTTGGCCGCAGCCTCCTTCGGCCTCATCGGCGCGGCGCGACGGTGCCGCTCACCTTCGTCGCGGCCCACCTCGGCCGCGACCCCTTTTTCGTTCCCGTGCGATGCAACAGCTTTGCGCCGTCGTTGTCTCAATCTTCAACGATAAACAAAAAAAGAAGGGGAGGAGAATCGGCCGTGTTTGTGCGGTCCAACCTCCTCCCGTCTTGTTGACAACAAGCGGCCAAAAGAACGAGTATTCTCAACGACAAAAAAAGCGCAATTTCAATTAAATAAAATTGAACTTAACCCCTACCTCGACACAATTTTTTGAACGATGATCGTCATGGGAAACGGTGTGGCGAGGTGAAGCTACATATACGTTGACGGAGAACGTCCGAGGAGGAAGTGGCGTCTCCCTTCCTTTGACACGGAGAGAAGATTGAAAGGCGATGTTGATGGCGAGTTTTCGCATCGGTGCCTCCTCCGTGGTCGTTGAGGAAGAAGATGACTGAAGAAACTAAGTCGCTGAGTCGATTCTCTCCTTTGGTGAAATAGCATTCTTCGTTGAAGTGGGGACGTTCTTCATCGGAGAAGATGAAGTAATTCCAAGGGAAAAGAGCTCTCCCTCTCTCAATATCCTCCCACAAACATCCAACCTAATAAAATAAGGCCTTCCCCTTATTTCATTATGTTTACCATGCCTTTTCAAAAACTCAAATTCAAAAACTAAACCAATTAATTAAATGAGCTTGAGTTTTCAAATTAAAAGTGGTGTTATGTTGGAAAGATTAATGAGGGAGAGAGAGATAGAAGAGTTACTCACATTTAATGGGAGTTATGGAGTTAAGGAAAGTGAAAAGGTGGGGGTTCGTGTGGGCCCCACCCCTCCTTTAACCTCTCAAAAGAAGTTAGCAACCTAGTGGGTCCCATCATAACTTCCACACATAGGTTATAAAAACTTAGAAAAGAAATAAAATTGTATCACATATTTTATTTCACACTTCAATTAAATCAATTTTTTTAAACAACTCCTCCCGAGTAAACGCACCTTCAGAAAAGGTCCTCCTAAGAAAAAACTAGTGTTGCGGTTTCATCGATGCCCTCAGATTTCAATTCTGAGCACTGGTTCAAAAGATAGAAAAACCCACTCGTTCGTTCACTGAACGCACCCGAGCTAAACTTTAGAAATTGATTCCGGGCACACCGGGCCTCGGAATCAGGTGCCGTCTGAAACTGCGTATTCATAAAATCGCAAAGAATTTAAGAAAAAAAATTCCCTTGAAATTTACAGGTCTTTACAGTGACTGCATGATACTTGGAAAATTAATTTGGTATTATATCATAGGATAACTTTTATTTGATCTACTATACTTGTCCAATTGCTATTATCAGAATCATATGAAGTGAAAATTTGAGTTTGAAGAAAATTCAGAAGTGCTTCAGATATAAATCCCCATATCTACTCCTAATGTTACAAATTTTTGTGTTTCATCCAAATCATAGAGAAATATGTAGAAAATAGTGGTAAATAAGTTTTAGAAAAATTAAATGATAAATGAAAATCAATTGGTATCTAAAGGCACTCAGAATGTAAATTTTTCAGTGAAATCTAGTGACGAATAAAGTTCAAGTTTTTAATTATGATACAATCAATTATGAAATCAGAAATCATATGAAGAAACTTCCCAAAAGAGTGGTCACATGTATGACTAGGGTTTTCAAGGATCTTTGGGAAGAAAAATTACTGCTAGAAGAAGAGGCAGATGCTATGGAAGAAGCATTGACCAAAAAGGTTGGCATAGCCACTCAAAAAAGTTTTGAAATCTAAGGAATAAACACTATCCCTTTAAAAAGAAATATATTTTGAAGATATTAAATAATATTAAAGAAATTGTTTTGAGAAATAAATATTTGAAATTGTTTTTATAGAATTTCTGCATCCACTTGAAAAGATGCATATTACATCTATGAATTTCAAAAATTCTCATCTGATTGATCAAGCATAAAGATTCAAGGATCGTGAAATTTTTTTACTAATGTCAAATTATATATATGAAGATTAGATTTAAAAAATGAATAAATAGTGTAAATATAGCATGAAATATTTTGAATATGAGAAGCTTTCTCTCAACTTAAATTTTCTTGAACTTGAAGTAAAATTGTGAAATACGGAAGAGACATAAGATAAGACATCCCAATGTTGATTTGATGACTAGTGCAGATTCAAATTAAATATTAGGAAAAACATGGTTAAATAAAAATTCATGTTCCCAAAAGAAAGAGCAAAAGAATAAATTTTCTACCTAAATGTAGAAAAATGTCAAAGATAGTCAGAATGTATAATAGAATAAGAAATAAATATTTATTAGCTACAATTAGCATTTTTGGAAGTTTGGGCACTAGGAAAAAAATTATTGGCATAATTTTTTATTTTAAGAAAATTAAAAAATGCCTAAATTTATGGGGATAAAAGATAAATATAATATAAAACCTATACAGAAGAATCATAATTCATTAAAAAAGAATCATTTTATAGAGAATAGATATGATTAATTTTAAAATTTCCATGATTATTGCTACATAAGTGTTCATTGTTATGATGAGTGCTCGTATATACCAATCATGAAAAAATCATCCATTGATGCAAATACATCTCTGATGAGGAATCCAAAATGTTTCCTAAGAGGTGTTACTTGTGTAATTATAATGATTTGTGTGACAGGTGCAACATGTCTAGACATTCAAGTAAAAATTGTTTAACATTTTCATCTTGTAAAAAAGAATTATTGAAGAAGAATGGGAAAAAATACCTGACTTCAAATTTGGGGAAAAAAATTATACACATAGAGTGAATAATGAACATGTTCTTAAAGAGTGTTTGATCATATGTCCAGAATAGTTGGAAGAGAATCATTGAAGAACCACCTAATTACCATATATATTGTGTTTTTTTCATGCTGGGAATGGAAGGTGGAGCATATATTTAGGGGGGAGACCTTAATTTATAAATGTTTTGAATATATCACTACTATAATTATGTCCATCATGGAAGAATACTGACATCGTGGTGTCTCTTTACAAAATCTCAAATAATCTCATAAGATACATGGAATTTATTCTTAATGAAATTAAATCATGTTGAAGAAAGTTTTGAGTAAATCACTTGATGGGGAGGACATGATATTATCCATCAGATATTTCTATCTCAATTGATATCTTATGAGTATTATAAGTTCTGGTGAGGTAGGAATCTGATATTTCTATAAGCCAGATTTCTAGAAATTTAAGTATGACATCATTGAGTAATGTTTATTACATTCTCCCATTTTTAGTATAAAAAATTTCATGAATTCTGATTGGAAGATATTTATTTATTTATGAAAAAGGAAAAGTACATCTTTAAATTGGATTGTTTTTAATCTATTTAATGAGATGTATGTAGGAGATTCGTTGAAAATCTTTTGAGAATTTCCTAGAAATGAGTTTTAGATATTGGTATCACAAGTTGGATGTTTATTGACAGCATTGACATTAAATTTTATAACTCTTGTTTTCTATACAGATAATTGCTCACATAGAATTATAGATGATTAATTTTCGCACTTTTCTAAGATAGTATTGATTCCATCCTTCCCAGAAATTTATCAGAGAATATAAGTCAGAAGAGTAGAGGATATTCTTAAAATTTGAATTTTTTGAAATAAAAATTCTTTCCCAAACCATTATCTCCTGTTTTTATTTCAATAAGGGGGAGAAGATATCATTGTCTTTTAAAATAGGGTATTGAAAACAAATACAAAGGGAGACATTACAGTGGTTAAGTGATTTGGTGAAGCTGAAATTGTTGACAATGTGTTAAGAAGATTAAAATCCAATGATATTAAATTTTTACGATTTCAGAGCATGTCTTTAATTTCAAAAGAAATATCCAATTGATCAAATTGGTTTAAAACATTTTTTATAACAATGATTTGAATAAGAAATTAAGGATTCCATGAAAAAAATGATTTAATTTCCATGAAGAGTTTTTATTGTTGATTGTGGTTTGATTTTGAATAAGGTGGATTTTGTATTCTTGAATAATTTGAGTTGACTATTCTATGAGAAATTTGATGAAAATTTTACATGGTACATTAATAAAAAATTATCCACCACGTAGCTAGCTAAGGGGAGCAGCACCATAAGGGCAGTCAAACACTACCCTCGGGCCAACCAGCATAGTAGTCTATGTATGCAGAGGTGAATTCCCACTGTGGAACATGGGAGAGCTAGTGGAGAGACACTATGTGGGGGGGGGGGTACAACAGTGATAGAGAGCCAGAATGGGGTAGTTCCAGCTGGAGTAGGGTCTATATTATAACTAATTTCTGAATTGTGAAACCTACATCATGTTATATATTGGAACCTAAATACCAAGATTGTTTCGATGTGCGATTTCACCAGATGATCCAAAAACATATGATATTCATATTCGATTCATCCTGGTCACTTATCTTATTCATCCATTTAAAAAAACACAGAAAAAACTAGGGTTTCCCTCTCTTAATTTATCTAATTTTTTTGAGTCGTTTAATCAAGCTTTGGAACATGTATTCTCTAGAAATCTTCATTTGATAATATAATATTCATCATTGAAGGTACTTCTATTCACTTAAGATATCCATGGTCTATGATGTTTATCTATCGATATGAAACTTCTCTGTGATTCTTGAATTATTTTTTATGATCTTCAATGCCTATAAATACCGAGTTCTACATTTTCTTTCTACTACTGACATATTCAGAAAATCTATTTAGCGTGAAGTTGAAGGATCTATGATCTTATCTAGATCGTTAAAGGGAGAGTTCAACGAAACATTTTTTGAGCGAAGGTGAAGAATCATGTGAGTACTTAACATGTGCATTGCACAATCGAGGTGCTTCTTGAAGAACTAGGTTTCGTGAATAAAATAAGATTACGTGATCCTCTTACGTGTGTATCTACTGGTTCTTGCATAAGCATTTTGATGAACCTAAAACCACATCACATTTTTATTTTTTAAGAATAATGTGACATCACAAACTAGTTTTAGATGAATATTGAGTAGTTACCACATACTACTTTTGTGTAGGAGATTGAGTTGTGCACACTAAGTTTGTGTGGTTAGTGTGTAAAAGTGAATAAAACACACCTGTTGTAGGATCGAAATTATACTGATTGTAGTATCAAAATAATGATATAGATACTCAAAATACAAGAGGGGGTGGGGGTGAATTGTATACTTTAAAAAAATTCCTTTGTAACTTTTAAAGATGGTAATGTTTAACAAAGTTAAACAAGGTAAATTCACAAAACCTCTTAGTTATACAAATATGCTTGATTCCGGAAATATGGTTCCAGAAATGGAACTTAAGAAAAGTTTACAAAGATAAAGATTCTACCTTTAAGCATATATAATCTTACTAATCAGAGTACAAGTATAAGAAAGTATAGGATAGTTATACTTTCCTCAACAACAAAAATGTAGAGGAATACTTGAAACAATACAATTAACAAGTAGTAAATCTTTTAACCCAAAGAGAAGGGTATCCAAAAACCTTGGATAAGGTCCCTTGATTTATACTTTCAAGAAAGTCTGTCTTACCCACACCAGGGTAAGCCCTCGATACGAATATCGTAGTCTATCTTGCTATACCTACAAGACCTCTAAGTTCATGGTAGTCGGAACCTCAGTCTTCCTATCCTCATAAGCCCTCGAATGTACTCAGCAACATTCGGAGTCGCACAAAGCAATTCTAAACAAGATGTTCAGTACGTACAAAGTAATAAAGTCTCTCTCTCTAGAAATCACTTCAGCAGCATATAATCTATAGATTTATCAAAATCAGTTGTTTCTTTTTGTGATCTCATTCGAATGATCTCCAATTTATAGGCACATCTTCAACGGTCAGCTCCCTCCTCCAATGGTCATATTTTTCCTTGAATTTTAGAGATACCTGTATTTGTGTCATTCAAACAATGGTTGGTTAGAAACTTAATGCATGAAATCATTTTATAACTCAAACAAGAGTATTCAAAAATATGGTTGATTAACCAAATCCATTTTTCGGAGTGTAAGGAAAAATAAAATTTTGGAGTCTAACTATAAAATCATTCGGTGTCTATAATACATGAATATTCGGATTCTTTCTTGAAAACAATTCAGAACCTGAATTCTATAGAATTCCAGAGTCTGAATTTCAAGTAAATTCGGAGTCTGAATTCATTAGAATTTGGAGTCTGAATTCATATAATTTGGAGTCTAAATTTATAGAATTTGGAGTTTGAATTCAGAAAGTTCAGAGTCTGAATTCTGAGATTTCGGAGTCTGAATTTAGAGAATTCGGAGTCTGAAATCAGAATGTTCGGAGTCTAAATTTAGAAATTTCAGAGTCCGAATTTAGAGAATTCAGAACCTGAATTCAGATACTAAACATAGAATACTCTATATCTAATTTTTTATAAGATTATGAGGTTTTAGTTACAAATCCGAATTTTATACTTAGAAGTAAAATGAGTTAGATTATAATATGAACAATAAAAACATGGTGAGGATAAATTTCCTTGGGGAAGGAAAATTTTCCTTATGAATATAAAATATAGGGGAAAATAAATTTTCCTTAAGATATTGTGTTTTTAATTTTTAGAATATGAAAGAATATAAAAGTCAAAATGAAACCTTATTAACTCAACACTTGTGTGACAAAGTTTGTGAGAAGATACTCATATTGCACAAGGAGTGTAGTGAACAATGTTTTGTGCAAATGAGAAGTGTGCATGATGCAGTATCTTTACATTTTTCACGTTAACATTCATAATACACACACATAGAATATAGGTAGTGTGTATGAGCTAGAGAGAGTCTAAAACCTATGAATTATTGCATGCATTTTACACATGAGGTTTACACAATGGAATTACATGTGTTTGTGTGTTCATAGAATTGTGTAAACACATTTACACATCACTTGAAGAAGCATGTGGTAGTTTTTCTGCATAAGAAGTTAATTTAAGCATAATAAGTAAGAATTTTGTGTTTTTTTGTTAGTGAACATGAAAGGCAGTGTTGAAAATATACAATATTAAAGAAAGTAATTGATACATTTTGTATGCACATGAAATAATGCTTGCATAAAATGAAAAGGCCATGAAGTGTATGAAATACATGCATGAAGTTTAAAAAGATGCATGTGTAATATACATTGCACAGTGAGTAGTGATTTGAGTCTAAAGCTGGGAAAGTTTGAATATAAATTATTCAAAACTATTTATATATTTGACTTTTCAGGGTTTAGTGAGGCCAGGTCCTCGGTAGAAGAAAGAATGATTACCTTAGGAGATTTTTACTAATGCATATGATTATATTTAGTGATAAGAATTATCTGAGCAAGTCCAGAATTAGTGTAAAGGAACTTGAATTGTACACAATCTAGTGTGATCCAAAAATCTCATGGAGGAGGATCAACTGATCATCCATTCTATGGATCATATTCAAAGAAGAAGTTGTATCTTGTGAGTGGGACATCTAACTAGTATTTAAAAAATATCAAGAGACTGGGGGTCTAACCAGTCGAACATTTCGGGGGTCTAACCAACTGAGGAATAAGAGTTGGATTATTGGGGGTATAAATAGAATCAGCTGTAGGATTGATTACTGGGGTGTATGAATAATTTATTCTTGAACCATTGTAATTGATAAAAAGATTATATTGGATAATCCATATTAGGTGCTATAACCAACATGTCAAGGATGTAGGAATTAGTAAAAAACTTTGTAAAAATACTATGTGTGGTGTTTCATTTACTTTCAGCATTGCATGCATGATCCACTCATCTTAACATATGACATAGGATCAAATTAAGAGTTAAAAAAGAATTCAATAAAATTGGTCCAACTTGATTCACCCCCCCCCCTTCTTAAGGTGACTGCATGATCCTTGGACACTTCACATAGTGGATTTGATTCGCTACCAAACCATCATAATATTAAAGATTCACTCCCAAGACTATCTTAGGGGATAGAGTCCCTTACTAAACTGGCTTTTCTCCCCATTCCAATCCAACTTATCTCATTAGATATAAATATTTACCCAATTCATTGTTGGGAGATATAGGTCCCACCAGCCACATAATGAATTCATAAATATAGGTTCCATAAGATCATAAAATTTTCATTATATCAGAACCCATGAAATGAAAGGAATTTCATAAAAAACATTATAATATAACTTATAGAAAATAAATGGGTTTCATAATCATTTCATTTTTTAATCATAGTATTTATCATTGAAAAATAAGAAGTTTTCATAAGTATTTTAACATCGTATAACTAATGGAAGAGAAATAGGTTTCATAAACATATTTTTCTCATAAACAAAAACCATTAAGAGAAAGAATAAATATATTATCAATGGAACATATACACAGTAATGATTAAGTAACATATAAATATTTTATCTTAGGTGGAAAATTATTTTGAATGAAAATTCACATGGGACATTTCATGAGAAAAAAATTATTTCATTGAAAGTCACGATTTTAAAATTAAAAATTCATAAAATATTTTGGAAATAATTTTCTATCAAGATATCCTTGAAAACATATAAATGAATCTTTAAAACAAATCATGGTTATAACATCGGGATATTTTTTTCATGTCATATGTTAAAATAAAGATTCCTTTTACATTTTCGATAAAATAAAAATAGGACTTCTTTAGAAAATGATAAGAATATTATTTAAAAAATGGTTTTCAAAAGTGAAATATGGGTAAAAATATATTTAATAAATCATTTTTATAATTTAAAAAAATAAATAATTTTTATAAAACATGGTTTTGGAAGAAAAATGTTTTCAATGGAATAGGGAAATAAAGATGATTTTTATTAAAAACAATATTTTGAACTATTGGGTAAATAAAGAGAGTAAAGTGAAGTTAATCCATGTATTATAATGAAATAAATGGAAGAGTTTCTTGAGATGTGGGTCATAATATTTCATCATCGAATGCATAAAAATCAACAGTCTTAATAAATGATGAGACTGTATCTTAAAACCTTTACCAATTTTATAACATTGAATCGTAAGCCCCATGAAAGAATAATTTTATATTAAACTTATAATATCATTAGAATAAATAAATTATTGATATTACATGTAAATGAGGCTATATATACACCTCATTAAATAAGATAGGTGTATAACATAACATATTTCTCAAATAAGTAAAATTAGGACAAAAATCTATTACCTTAAGTATCAACTTCCTTTATACACATTAAAAACCCATGTATAATAAGTATATTTTTATTATAAACTATTAATGTATCCGAATTATATATATAATACCATATATGATTTACATATGACCTTTTATTACCTTTTTATTAATAATTACATGTTAATGTTTTGTTTTGGGTAATAACTACTTTTTGTTTCGGGTATGTTTTGATTTATTATTTTTTGGTCCTATTAATTTTATCATGGTTAAATAATATTTATAATTTTTAAAATGATATAAATATCATATATATTCATTATATATGTATTTATAGTAATCCCAAAAATTTAGCATGGGAAAATAAAATACACCATTCACAGAGACAGTAGGCGGTACGTATGCATAATCCATGATTCTATTTTCTAGAAATATTGAAAGAAAGATAGTAAAATAATATATTACCATTAAAGAATAATTTTTTATGTGATATATATCACACATTTTCATTAAACCCATAATTATTACGTTTCATACAAAGCATGAATGAATCACATCACTTCGTGAGGTGGTAGTCCATTGTAAACATGAGTGACATTATCGTATACTCATAGAATGGAAAGTAAGAGGTAAATATGATATAATAATTAATTAATCATAATAATATAATAAATATCGTATATAAACATTTAATCCATAATTATATCCATCTGTGTGAAGAGGGGATGGAAAACGATTGACATAGGTTTCTGAGGTGGTAGTCTGTCGTTCACGCGAAAGATGATATAATATCCCATTTGATTGAAGTGGTGATGAATATAGGTTATTCCATTAACATAATAAAATTTCATTGTATATGAGATATATTTTTTATTATATAATTATAATTTAAAAATATTTTCAGTAGTTGTAACAATAATTAAAATAAAAACACATAGTTAAAAACATAACCTCTTCTTCATACAACCTCTTTAAGTTTAACCTAATGCCTTATTAGGCTAGATTTATGATATCAAAAATTCATATAGGATGTGTGGAGGGATGTATGGAAGTAATATTTGTATTTATTTTATGAATCAAATGGTTTTTATAGTTATAATAGTACAGGATAGTGGGTGTCATTTTTTAAGTGAGGTGAGTAGCACACTTTTGATTTTTGGAAAGAAAACATTGTACCCAAATTTTTCACATGAAAAAAGGTTAAAAAATTGACCATTAGATATCCTTAGAAATCATAATATCAAAATATTTCCAGAAACTGGGTGTTCGATAAGTTTTTTCCATTTCAAACCCATATATGTTTAGTTTAACCCCCAGGTAAACCCATTTTTACCTTAACCATGGTAGATAATTTTTATAGTTATTACATTTAATTGTTTTAAAAAATTATGTTTAACATATTGAATAATATAAATTATTCTCATTAAAAAAATTTAATCCATTTTCTTAAATCTCATTCACATAAGTGGCCAAATTTATTTTAAAATTAAACCTGCAAACGTGATAAGAATGCAGGTTTTCCAAAGAGAAAATGTTCCAAAGTTTGAAAAGGTTTTATATTAAAATTAAATATGAAAATGATTCCAATGAAATAAATTTTATTAATTAATATATTATTTTACTATACTTACTTTTTATTGCATTTTAAAAAAATAATTTTATATATTGTTTAACGGAAAATGATTCTTTTTGAAAGAACTCTTATTTTGAACTATTCATCAAAAAATTAATCTTTTCAAAAAATTACATAAAGTTAATTTTGACATTTTTATTTCAAAATTTATGTTTATTTTTTAAAATTAATATTCTAAATGTATAAAAAATTTATATTTTTTATTTTTCAGAAAAGAAATAATTTTTTTGAGAAAATAATTTTTTTGAATCGTATAAAGACTTCAACAAAAATTAAATGATTCTTTATCAATATTTTTTTATATAAAACCATTATACATAATATTTAAAAAAAATTATCCTTTTTCATGCATCCAAATTTAACAGCTAGGTAATAGTGTTCTTATTAAACTAATAATAATAATAGTTTTTATGGTATGTTAAAACTCTGTGTTTCATGTAATGCATACTATCAAAAAAATTAATTTATTAAAAACATATTTCATAAAATATCAAGTTGTTATATATAGGTAACTTGAGATCCTCCAATCATTTATTTATCTCCATATCAGATATACTCCCTTCACATGTCTCTATACTCTATTACTAAAAAGTACATAAGGCCATATTCTATGCCTCATTCTCCTTTATCAAATTTACCCTATGATAATAAATTGGATTATCCAATTGATCATATACTTCCTTAAATGCACATAGACTATAACCAATATCCATTTATGAAAACATAAAGGAACCCATAATCCGAGTAGTATGGAATTTTTAAGATTTGTTTAATTTAATTCCTTTAAACTTCCTAAGATCACCTCATTCAATCCCAAAGACAAAGAAACATGATGTATATACTTATCATAGGTCTCTAAAATATAATTGGAACCAATTCAATTGGTTTTTTGATAGGATCAGAGTCCTTTAATCAGATCATGGGGGCCTAAAAAATCATGTCCTAGCTAATCTTTCCAAACTACATCACACACCAAGCATTGTTGACACTATTTTTCTACCAACCCATGGAATCCTCACAAGTTCTTAACCAAAATATCCATACTATCTATCTATTAAAATATTCAATTCAACTCTATCATTATCCAATACATCAAAATGTTCCCCTCCTGGGTTTTAAATGAAATAATAGATATATGACTTCTAAGTACAACCTCCAGTAGGACCAGGGTTGGTGAGTATCACTAAGGGTATAAATATCATACATATGGGAGGTATTACCCTCAATAATATTTACATAAGATCAAGAGATAGGATATCAACCACCAAAAAACTCCATCACATACTATAAAATAGAAAAACAAACCATTCCATAGTACATGAACAAATTCAACCAAATACAAATAAAGTCTCCAAGTACTAAAAGAAAAAACCTTATAGAATAAAATCAATGACACATCCAACACCCAAGATAGTAATTTCTAAATCAGTCACTAAAATAAACTTAGAAACCTGAAAAATAGTTTATATATATGTATAGTGATCATAACAAGTATACTCAGTAGGATCATACCCAAGGTCACTCATAAAAATGTGAAAAGATTATACTAATGCACCACTGAATAAACATTAAAAGCAACAATATCCTAAACATTTAAACTATTCATTACCAACCTCACCATGTAACTAGTTTAACTATCACAAATTAACACATACAAGTATAATAACATTTAAATTAAATAAATATTAAAAAAGTTTGCCTGCAATCACTTCCCCATAGATTTTCTACTTTCACACCCCAGTATAAAATGTCTTGTGATGTCATTCCTTCCATGTCAACATATCATATATCCATATCCATCTTTTATGTAGTTTGGGAGAAATCCATACCTACCCCACCCTTATAAGTTCTATAATCCCATTCTAGAATTATTCAATTTCAACATCACAACATCATTACATAACTAAAGTAGTTGGGTATCATGAATGTAATGGAAATCATCCTTGTACCCTCATCCTACCATGTATGACCCCTATCACATATCATATCCTAATTATCACTAGTAATCTCAAAAAAAGATATCATCATCACTGGGTATCTCCACAACCAGTTTTCATTATCACTAGGCATCACCATGACCATCAGTCATCATCACTACTATTGAAGGAAGATAAGGGAAGAGGGGGAGACAAACCATCCATTTCACCACCAATCTGGATATTGGGGAAAACCCCTAGAATGCAAAAAAATTGGTAATGGTAAGATTATCAAACTTGAGTGTGGATTTTATATAAATAAAGTAAAAATAAAATATAGATAGATATAACATAATACCCAACCTATGGGTTCACATCCAATTATACTTGTGAATCCCACAACACTACGACAACATCCCAAGACCACTTCCATCAACTATGGACAGCAATAATTCTATACACCTCACAAAAAAACTACACAAACAAGAAAAAATTAATTATAATTTTTTTTGAATTAACCAATTCCTATATTTACTAGTTTATAACTAACTTAAAATTTCAAAATCATTTCATTACTCATATAAGTACAAATATCTTTTTATATTTTAATTCATAATCCAATTATCACACATTCATTTCTTCACAAACTCCTTTAATTTCTAACCTATACCATTTAAATTTAATCATTATCAATTCATTCCATATATACTTGGACACCACTACAAACAATCAAAAAAATAGTCTACATACCTCTCAAAAATATCCACCAAAACACATTCCAACCATCACCACAACCAAACCATCTCATTGCAACAATGCTATAATTTAACCATGGCACATAAACCCCCATCACAACTCATGCTAACTAATCAAAACTCTACTACTGCAACACATACCACATCTATGCTCGACACCACCATCAATGAACATTCCCCAAAAGGTTCACATTCCAATCAAGGATTCATATATAGTGATTACATAATTAAATAGAAACACATTCCAACTTTTGCATCTACTATAAATTCATTTTCAAGGGGGGTGAAATACATTAAATCATCTCCTTATTTAGTATTATCACAAAAATACATATTTATATGGTAAACCTATTAATTAGCCATATATAATTTCTTATCCTTTTATGAATGTGAGTTCAATAAAGGAGTCACAACAAGGTCGGTAAATCACAATATCCACAACACAAAAAAGGTTCCCAACAACCACAATTTTCCTCAAAGATAGAGAACAAGTATAAAATCATAAGAGATATTGAAAAAATAACTAAACACATGTAATTAATCTCATCCAATCCAATTTTAGTCTATGAAAATTTCTAATCTTATTAATTCATCCTATAGTATCAACTAAAAGTAAGAAAAAATTCATGTAATTTTAATAGATTCATAAAAAATAAGGATATAATGAGGGCCCCTACCTCAATTGGAAATTCACCATTCTCTAGGAAGTAATGGACAATAAAAAATTACCCACCACAAAAGGAAACCCACCGAAACCTTAAAAAAAGTTTCTATTAATCCATTCTTGATTTCCATACTAAAAAATGTATATACATGAAAAATGAACTCTTGAAAGAAATAAAAAAAATTATAATATAGAATAGTGGATAAAGGGGAGTTCCTTGATTTTTGAGACTTCGATCTAGATGAATAAAGGTGGTAAAACATGAAATAGGTGCTTTTGGATGGTGATGAGAGGTTAAGGGGCCTAATATGTATTGAGGGAATAAGAAAAACCAAACCAAAGAATTTGGGATTCCCCATTTTGAAGAGGAGGATATATAAGAACTCACAATGGTGTGATGGTCCATAAAACACCTGTGGTGATTTCGATCAAACAATAGATCTGAAATTCACGGAAAAAATCCCTAATTATTTTGCATTTTAAAAACCATTTTAACCACCACCATGACCTCCACTATATAATCTTCAAGATAATTTTATCTCCCAACACCCACCACGACCATACACTTGGGTGTAACACCAAGTGCTTGGACATTTTTTTCTCACCATGCCTAGCCCCATGATGTAGCTATCTCCACACTTCCCATTTCACTCAAGGTGACCATCCAAGTGCCACACCAAACAAAACATGATCCCCAGGTAATTTCCTCTATCCTTAGTTTCAATAGGTGGACATTCCATGTGAAACTCCCTTTGAAATGGTCATCCAGGACGTTTTACTCATCACGGTACATCCCAACACCAAATAGCCAACTCCATGGCTAACCTCCAAATACCTAGGTTTAAAATGAATTACCCTATTGTGAAGCATCCAAGAAGGATTCAAAACAGCCAAAACAATTCCTACCACCATGTCATGGTGACCTTTAAAAGGATAAAAAATCTCCTCTATCCTCTGAAACACCTCCAAACTCCCTCTCAACACCACCAAACCCTATAAAAACATATTGAGAGATTAGAAATATGGTATGTCACACATAATCTAAATGCCTAATGTATTTGGGAGATTAGATACGTAATAAAAAAATAAACATAAAAATATAAATTTTTATTTTTATTATTATCTTCATAAAAATCTATTAAATCTCATATCACTCCTATTAATAAATAGTCTGGCCTAGGGGAATACTTAGAAAAAGTGTGATATAAAAATATAAGTAAGTTGATAATACTAATAAATATGAGGGTAATATATCAAAAGATTCAATAATCATAACATGGGTTCATAAAAGATAAGGATCACAAATCATAATATAAAAACAAGATATAAAAATAATGATATCATAGGAAAATGGAAATAATAGAAATGTGAGAATCATAGGACTGTGAAAAAAACATAAAACACTCTATCATGAACAAAATTAAAGGATCAATTCCAAGGCACAATTATATAATGTAACAATAATCCATTCACGTTTTTAAGTATCACATAAGAGGCAATAATACGAATCAATTTTGGAGGATTGTAATTTAAGTTACAAAAATTACATCATAATATGTCAAGTATATGTGTTCCATGTAGAAGAGAAATCATGCCTCAATCGTAAAAATGAAAAATCCATGTGAATAAATTGGTTATATAATAACGACACAAAGCATAAACCAAAGAGGTTACATGAAGGTTCTCAAGATAAGGATGGCTTAAGTCATATTAGACATTTAAATGGGAATAAATAAGAATATGTAAGGAATTTTTGGATCAAAAAAAAAGAAAAATAATATGAAATAAACATAAAGAAATTTGGGGATGAAACCTTTTAAAAAATATATAGATAAGGGAAATAAAATATTAAAGGAAATAAAGTAAAATAGTTTCAAAAAACATAACTAATATATTTTATGTTTGGATAATGAGGTTTAAAAATAATAGAATAAAATAGTAAATATAGGATTGATACATGAAAAGGTAGAAAAGTGGAAAAGTTTCCCTATTATACTTTGTATAGTTTGACATAAAAAATTGAAAGGTTTTCACTAAAATTTAAGGACATTTATATAGTTTTATATCCATGATTTTCAAAATAATTTTAGTAAGAATATATGGCCATGATTTAGAAAAATGTTGTTTTATCATGGAGAAAAATGGGTCACTCATGGACTATATAACTATGGATCTATAAACCATTGTTATAATGAGATTTATCCATGGTATTCTTAAATCATATCTCTATTTACATATATTTCTAATTATTTAAATATATAATAATTTTTAGGATGATAATAAATAATAAATAACTAATGATTAGTATTAAAAAACTTATAATTTTTTTTCCAATATTATTTATATAATAAGTACTTAATATTATTTATTATTAATTAATTAGGAATTGTGGATTTATAGTATCTATGTTTAATATATGTAAGACAATAAAATAATATATATCATATAATTCTAGATAATGAACTGGTTGTGTTGTGGGAATTAGAGGATGATGTCATAGGTTCAAAACCTAGAATTTTATTTTTATGTGTAATACTTTATCACTATAGTTTCGAAAACCATAAAAATAGAACCTTTTTTACAAGGCTTTTATGGTCCATGTAAAAAAGATTATTACAATATAAAAATATTACCCATGGCTATAAAAATCAGGTAAATTGTTTAAATTTTCATATTTTTATGGTTTTAGGGGTTATTCCCATGCTTTTGAACCATGAAAATAGCATATATTAATAGTTATAAGACTAAAGAGATATTAATATTATTAAATGATAAAATAGAACATAAAATAGAATTAATTATAGAAGGATGTTTACATAACATAGAAAGGGTTTTTGTTAGAGAGACATAGAATATAATCTAAAAAGAAAAATGAAAGTGTAAGAGCCCCCTTACCTCATGTCCTGGCTTACATAGGATGATTCTCTAACATCCTGAATAAAAAAATTAGTTTAATTATTATATATTATAAAAAATAGTTATTTTTTTACATTATTATCTTACATTTATTATTATATATTCTTAATTCAAATAATTAATTTCGTTCATGTCATTGGTTTGAGGTTCTTTGGTTTGTAATTCCAAAACATGGACAATATAATGGTAATGGTCAATGGTGTAGAGACTCAATCTTCTTGTAGATAAATATTACATATTAATATTTTTTTAAAGATTGGGGTCGAAGCCACATTTTATTATTAAAGAAAACCAAATACCTCTTTTAACTGGGTAGAGGGAGACCCATTACATAGCCCGAAGGCCCAGTGGGATTGTAGCCCATTACATAGCCTGTAGGCCCAAATATTTGGCCCAATGCCCATTATGTGAATAGTAACCCGCCTGCTATAGTATCACCACTACGATAGTGCCCTACCACCTCTAAAGTACTCTCCATACATATTAATATATGAATATCCATTATATAACATAATGATCCATTATAGAATCATTTAGGTCTTGTGCCATTGGAAACATGGACACATAAACAACTAGCCCATACATGAGCTACATCATCCCCCGCTAAGTTATTCATAATTAGAACCCTTCTTAGACATATCATATATAACAAATTTCTTTATATAATAGGGAAATTAAATATAATAAAGGGATATATCATATGCTCAGTTAGGGTAAACAAGAGAGATATCAATATAAAGTGATCATATGGGTATGAAAACATGAAATAACATATGAAAACTAAACCCTTCCTCTCATAGATCATAAACATGATGCATGGCATAAATCATGGAAGTTCGTAAGACTTGAGTCGTAAGGAAATAAAAACAATGAGACATGAGAGAATAACATTATCATTACACATAGATTTTTGGAATATACATAATCATAGGAAATATTTGGTCAAGGATACCCAACAATACATTCATAACGTGTTAGGATTAGGATAACAACCCATGAACCCACTTTGGTCTCAGGATAACCTCTCATGTACCCTCTTTTGGGATTGATATAACCTCTAGTGTTCCCTATTTTGGATTTGGGATAACCCCTATGTACCCTCTGATATCATATGACCTTAATCACAACCCAATACATTGGAGGTAGATATAGGTCCCAACTGTCTTTGGTTTTAACATAACCACCATCCCTAGTTATAACATAACCACCATTACATAATGAAAACCACGCATAAGTGAGCCGAAAGATCATAAAATATTCCTCATATCATAACTCAAGAAATAAAATGGGTTTCATAAATAATTCATCATATCAAAACCCAGGAAAATAAATTGGTTTTCATAAAAAAAATTATCACTGCATAACTCCTTGAAAAGAAATGAGTTTCATAGACATATTTTCATCACAAAAATAAAACATATATATAAAGAATAATAACGGTATTCTTGGATCATATCCCCAGTAAATCATAAGTAACATAAAAGGATTTCATCTTAGTGGAAAATGATATTGAAAGATAACTTGGAACATTTTTTGAGGAAAATAAAATTTCATTGAAAATCACTTTTTAAACTAAAATTTCATAAAACATTTTGGAAATACATTTATATTAAAATAACATTAAAAATATATATAAATGAATCTTTAAAAATAATTTATAACATTTCATGATGAAAATATACTTTCCATTTTGAAAAACACTTTTAAAAGTAAAAAACATTTTCAAAATACCTTTTCATTAAAAATTTATTTAGAGACTTATAAAGAAAGATTTAAAACATTGAGTGGTCATGAAGATATAAAATTTTGTACACGTTATGATAAATATTCCATTCACATTTTTTGTAAAATCCAAACACACCTATTTGGAAAATGATATGAAGATTCCTTAAAAAAGTTAAAAAATTCAAACATGGGTAAAATTTTATTTAATAAATCATTTTATGAATGTTAAAAAAATGAAAACATTTTTACAAAACCAGGTTTTGGAGGAAAAATATTTTTCGACTAAAGAAAGAAATAAAGTCTAATTTTTACAAAAAAAACAATCATTTGAACTCTTGATTACATAAAGAGTGTAAAATGAAGGGAAATCGTGTAATATCATAACATATCCAAAGGATAATGAAATTCATTTTTATATTTAGAGATACATCATAATATATCATTATTAAAGAATAATCCTAAACAATCCTGATAAATGATGAGATTGTAATATAAAACTATTACAACTTTGTTAAATTTGAATCATAATACCCGTGAATGAATAACATTAAATGAACCTTAGAAAATATTTATAATGAAAAAATAATTATATTAAATGTGAAATTGTATGTATATACACCTCATAAAATAATTTTGGTGAATAACATAATGTATCTCCCAAAGAAGACAAATTGAGACAAACATCCCTTATCGCTTTGGTAACATCTCAACAGTAAACCCCATAAAATATTCTTCCTAAAATAGATATCTAAATCCTATTAATTTTAAGTTTAATCATCATAAAATAAATTAATGGGAAGTATATATTTCACATAAAATAAATAGGTGGTGAATATGACATGTGTCTCATAGAAGTAAAAAAGTGAGATGGAAATCCCTTACTGCTTTAATAATATTTTGAATCATAAGAACCAATAAAGAATAACATCAAATGAAAAATTAAATATTATTAAATTAATTTAATTTATGAAATAACTTTTAAAAGGTTAAGTATATATACACCACACAAAAGAAACATGTCATGAATTTTCATGTCTCTTAGAAATAAAAGAGAGATAATAAATCCCTTACCATAACTCTCAAATTCTTTCTTGGACATTCGAACCTCCTATTTTATAAAATTATGTTCATTATACATATATTAAAGCACCATAATTATATATATCATACCATATATGATTTACTTATGACCTTTTATTACATTTTTATTAATAATTTGGTATTAAATTCGGGTTCTGGGTAATAATTTCTTTGTTTATCGTGTATGCTTTGATTTGGTATTTTCAGCCTTCTTAATTTGATCATGGCTACATAATCTCTGAAATTTAAACAATAATATAAATATCATATATGTATTTATATTATTCCAAAAAATTTATAGATAGAAAATGAAATGAATCATTCATGGAGATGGTAGGTCGTACGTACGCATTAACATTGTTTCCATTTTCTCAATAGATGATATGAAATAAATATAAATAATGTATTCACTTTAAGAAATAATTTTTATGTCATATAAATAATATTTTTTATTTAAAAAATTTCTTTATTCTCTACCGTGTATAGCGTATGTGAAGAACTAATCACATTGCTTCACGAGGCAATGGTCTTCCCTACACATGAATGATGTTATTATATTCCCATGGAATGGAAAGTAAGAAGTAATATTTGATGTAATGAATTAAAAATAATTTAAATACAATAAATATCATATATAAATAAAAAAATATCATTATATTTAGTTTTATGAGTTGGTGATGGAAAATAAATAACATCGATTAGTAAGTTATTAGTCCACCATACACACAAATGATGATTTCATAACACATTTGATGGAAGAGGAAACATTTTTGGATCATGAAATTAACATAAAAAATATAATTATATGAAAGATATTGAGGTTATTATACCATAATAATTTAAAAATAATTTAAGCAGGTTTATGAAAAAATAAAATAAAATGCTTGGTTAGAGATGTTACCTCTTCTTCAGAAAACATTTTTTGGTTTTAACTAGAAGACTTGCTAGGTCGCATTTATAAACAAAAAAAGGGTTATAGTATGATAGGATGGGAGTGAGGAATTTATTTTGGTAGGTATTATTTTTAACATTGGGTTTTGTAAGTGTGAAGAGAAGAGGATATTTTCGGCCTTTTATAAGAGAGGTGAGTGACACACTTGGAATTGTTTAAAATAAAATTGTATATCCACATTTTTCACATTCTACAAGGATCCAACATATACCATTATAAAAATGGATTATATAAGGTCTCAATATGTCCATATAATGTGTTTTTTAAAATACTATGGTCATTTTTAACCATTTTATTTTTAGTTTAACCCACGGTAAACCGATTTTTACATTAACTGTGGTAAAAAACCATTATTATTTTTACTATTAATTTTGCTAAAAAATAAAGTTATAATTATTATATAATATAAATTATCATTATTAAAAATATTGAATC
The DNA here is from genome assembly GCA_963277665.1 of Viscum album. NCBI lineage: Eukaryota > Viridiplantae > Streptophyta > Magnoliopsida > Santalales > Viscaceae > Viscum > Viscum album. The sequence goes on from OY728123.1 coordinate 59,967,988, forward strand.
TATTTTTTCAAATTAAATTCATATAAGTGGAAAATTTTAATTTCAAATTAATCCCGTAGACACAACAAGAAAGTGAGTTTTCAAAGAGAAAATTTTCATATGTAGAGAAAGTTTTAATATCAAAATTCATTGAGAAATTATTTCCAATGAACTAAATTTGATTAATAAATATATAATTGAACTAATTTTTTATTTTTAATAAATTCTATATCATAAATGAACCTTATAAATTCTTCAAACAAAAAGATAGTTTTCCATAAAAACTATTATTTTTTCACTATTCATCGAAAAATTAATCTTTTCAGAAAATTCCCAAAAATAATTATCCTAAGATAATTTTGAAATAATGATTTCAAAAATGATTTTTATTTTATCAATTTAATTTTATAATTTTTTTAAAAAATAACATTATTATTTTTCACAAAAATAAATAAAAATCATTTTTTGCGAAAAAATAATTTTTGAAACATATAAATACATTACCGAAAATTTAGTATATTTTTATAAATATGTTTTATTTATATAAAAAAATTTAATTAATATTTTAAAATTATTTATTACTATTTATATAAAAAAATTTAATATCTAGTTTATAATGTTGGCATTTAAATAATAATATTAATAATATATCCAGGTTTTTTAAAACTGAGTGTTGAGTGTAACACAAGCAAAACTCAGTATTGTGTGAAAACAAATATAAAAAAGAATAAATTATTTTGGAAAAAAAATATTTTACAACATATCAGGGTATTACTTTCCACCCCCCTTAAAATGAATTTTTTCCTTAAAATTCATCACTTTAGTACCCACAACTGAGGATACTTCTACCTCATTATATGCTCGATCCCAATGTAGCATCCTCAAGTATGTGGTTTCTCTACAAACAATTACCAATTGAGTGGTCTTGTTTCATATAAATTTATCCATTCAATTCAGAATCTCCACTGGTTGTTTCTTATAAGAAAGATCATGCTCATGTAGTACAACCTCTGAGTTCAGTACATGCGATAGATCGGGTATGTACTTCTTAAGGAGAGAAACATTAAACACATTGCGAACCAAATAGAGGTTCAGTAGAAGTACCAAGTGATAAGATACAGTCTTGATATGATTAAAAATTTCAAAGGGACCTATATACCAAGGGATTAGTTTTCACTTATTTATTCCATAGGGAAAATTTAGAAACACATTCTCACCAAATTTAAATTCTTGATCATATTGAAAATTATCAACATAACATTTCTTCCAACTTTTTTCTTCCCTTATGTGTCACAAAATATATCTAACCTTATCTTTCATTTCATAATCTATATTAGTTCCTAATTACTTTCTTTTTGAAACCTCATTCTAGTATTATTTAGTTCTACACTTCCTTCCAAAATATGACTCATAAGGATCCATACAAATTCTTGATTTAAAGATATTTTTGTATGAAAACCCAACTATAACAACATGTTGATCCCAATAAACTATAAAATACATAGAATAAGATATTAGCATATCTTATCTAGTTTAACTTTTTATATCAAACTGAACATATGTCTGAGGATGATACATTGTTCTAAAACATAGATCTTTGTTTAGGTCCTACTGAATACTTCTCTAAAATGTCTAGGTAAACCTTGGAGCCTAACTAGATAAAATAGAATTTTTTACTCTAAAAAATCCTTAACACTTCCTTAATATATATCCTAGAAATATTATCCAATGAGAATTATTCTATGATAGTGATAAATTTTACAAACTTCATAAGTCAATTGAAAAGTACCCATATATCATTATGACCTTTTTATGTTTTGGGGAGTCCGATGAAAAAACCCTTGGTGATTTCTTCCCATTTCCTTTATGGTATAGATAATGGTTATATCATCATTTTAGACCTTTTTCTCTCAACCTTGACTTTCTTACATACTAAGCATTAAGATACATACTCAACAATATATCTCTTTATGTTATCCCACCAGAAATAATTTTTCATATAGGCCAGTGGTAGGAATTATACCCTCATCATCCTTCAATTGTGGGTTCAAACCTTGTGGCCTTGCAGGATGCAACAGGTTGTCACCCAAATTATGGGTTATCATTTTTTCAAAACAATATTAATAAAAAATGTTCCCAAAATACACTTACGTATATTTACATTAATATAAGATATAATATAAACCCTAAGGTTACCAATAACTTTAATCATATGTCTATAAAAAATAATTCCTCCTAAAAAACAAAGAGTTCTATTATAATAAATTTCTCTGAAAACATCCTTAATCTTAATAAACTCTCATCACATAAAATTTAAAAATGGGTGTCTAATAAATTTAACTTATGATGAAACATAAACTCATAAACACATTATGGTATCCATAACTCTTATGTTAACCCTACATGAATAAATAAATGATTCCAAGATTAATACAATCCGTAGATGTTTTCTGAATCTTAATGTAACGACCCAAAGTATTTCAATGGAAATTAGCTTCTTAAAAATATGTCATAAAATCACACGAAAACACAAGATAATGAGCTAATAAGTGCTAAGTGACCTTTAAACATAATTTTGTCCCTTCTATGTTTGGAATTTCAAAAATCTGACATACACGTTTGTGTTCAAGATGATTTTTGGGGTCTAATAAGAAAAAAATATTTTTTGGTGAATAGTAACCTACCCCTATGAATAGTAACCTACCCTTATGAATTGTAGTAATACCCTTATGAATAGTACATCATCCAAATAAGAGTAACCTCAGCCATTAATAATTAAATAAAATTTAGGCATCTTGGAAAGTGACAATTTAACCGTAGTAAATGTTTTTAGGATTTTTGTAAGTTATAAATAATTAATTAATTAATTTAAAATAAAATGTATTATCTTAAAATTTGTTCATAAATTATCAAATCTATGTCTCTTAGTTTTTAGATAATTTTATAAGACCCTATGTAATTTTTGAAAGCATTATAAAATCAGTTTTAATTTTAAAAACTGTATTTTTTAAGTAAATTATGATTTTAATTAAATATTAAATTAATTATATTTATAAAATTATTTTTGAAAAATTTACTTCATTTTTTTGATTCTACACATTGAAAAATGGTTAGGGTGAAATTTTGGGATTTTTCTGAAATACATCAATTTTCAGGTGAATAGTAAAAATACAGTTTTTCGCATAATCAGTGTATCCTAAATTGCATCATTAATGATGTAATGATGAAATAAACATTCTAGAAAATTAGGTTCGGCCAAATTATATTAAATTTCATAAATGTTTCCTTAAAATACAATAAAAAATTTTTTCAAACCTAATAAAACTTTCCAAAGCCTAAAGTCAAAAGGTGATTTCTTAAAGTGTCTTTTTCTCTTTCTTTCACTTTCCTTTTAATAAATTAATGAATTCGAATTATAAAGTTGATTTAAAGCCTAAAACGAATTATATTATATTAATATATGATTTAGGATTTCAAAAAAAACTATTACAAGTCTAACTTTTGATATATTATTTTATTTTTTATTTTATACTAAAAACACCTCCCTCTTCATGTATAAATAACCCCTCCCCCCCCCCCACTTGACAAACCACGCCTCTCAAGCTTCAATAATAGTCTAAAATCTACCCAATAATCACTCCTAGCCCCTCCCCCACGTCCAATATCTTCTGGTCTCATCAAAATACCAAGCTTAGTCCCCTTAAGGTGGATCTCAAGGGGAGGATTCAAGAGGTAATTTATCTTCCACTTTCATTTAATTCCCATTCAATTTCAAGTCCTTTTATTATTAAATCCCAACATATATTTATCCAAATGGTATGGTGAATCTAGTATCACACATATAATTGAATTTTATGATACTAATGGGACATTATACCATCCAAACCCCTTCTCCTCTTCCTTTTATTTTATAAAAGAAAACGTTGTTCGTAAGGTGTTAATCTATGACCTTGAAGAACGACATGTTTTCTTTTTCCATTTCTACATACAGATATGGTAATGAAACCATTTTTATGGTTGAAAAAGAATATTATATATGAATTATGCCCTATTTTATGTTATGTAACTAACTTATGTACATATTACTATATGAGTAAACAAAACAAGTTCGTTATGGTCGAAAAACCACCCAAATTAACCCAAATGATCATCATTAAATTACTATCTAATGATTCATCCACATAGTATACAATGTAATTAATTATACGATAATTTTAACTTATGTAATATCATTAATAACATGTAATATATGTTCTGTATTTTTACCCATGTTCTACACAATCTTCAATTCATGAATACATGTAAAACGCTCAAGAAAACTATAAAATGAACATTCCCGAACAATGTTTTTAAACTCTCTAACTCTTTAAACAGCCCATAAAATAACATAATGAAACCAAAATAACCCCTATTAAGGTATAAAAGGTTCTTTAATTTATAATTAATTAATATAATGTCATTATACAGGACATTAAAGGGAATAAAGCATTCGGATACTAGGTAAGGGGAAATTATCGAACCCAACTTTCATCCTTCGGGTTCTCCCTCTTTCACTCCTTTTTGATATGGTTACTCCTTAAAAATATTTTGTTAATCATTTTATTTCCTTTTCTGGGATATAAATGTTTGTCACTGGCATTTATGAAAAATAAAATTTTTTCCAAAAGAACTCTTCTGTCAAGAACAAACCTTTTACTTCTCATTCAAGATTGACGGTTCTTGTAACATGTATGTTATTCCCTCATTCTTTTGGGAAACCAATGTTTATGAATGTGTTCTTATGAGATGAAACCCATTATTTATCATGGGTTAGTTATGTCCATTTATTTTATATGTTCATTGTGGCATACATGATAAATGATAATGTTATGATGTGATAGGTGCACCCGGAATTATATGGCACAATATGAATGTTTAAATGTGACAGGTGCGCCCAGAATTATATAGCACTCCAATGCATTGGGTAAAGTGATTAATCTCATGAGTAAATGTTAAATTATGTGTGAAAAATATTATATCTTTGTTCACTAGCACGTGTGATAGTTAACCACTAAGACATGATGTTTCATTTTTATGCATTGCTGCATTTCAAGTCTCTTATTAATGATTCTGCTCATGTTCATGATTCTTTGCCTATGTTATGAATATGCTCACCCCATGCTATATTGTTCTTATCTATCCTCTTACTGGTCTTCTAGATCACCCCTTTTGATGTATATCCTCAGGTGTCTACATTTACTAAGGATAGGTCAAGTGCCAATAAGAATCTAGAGAAGAAGAAATGAACAAAAATGTTTATGCTCTATGTTGTAATTGTTATGTCTGGTCCTAGTTTTCCCAAGAAACTAAACCATTGGATCCTCTATGTGTGATACTATTATGTTTTTTATCTTTAAAATGATTTAATATTAATTTAAGAAAAGTTTGGGTCGTTATAGATGGTATTAGAGGAAAGGTTTAGTTAATTTGGGAATTAGGATTAGCGAACCCTAGAAAAAACCTCTACCACGAGTCTAAGTACAAATATGCACACAAGGATCTTTACATAGAGATACCATATGTTATTATTTGCATAAATGAATAAGTTATTCATGACTTGTTGAATTATTTTTTTCTCTAACCTTTTCTATTTTAGAAATGGTGGGAACCAGGAGAAACCAGGCCAACAACTCTTATGAGGGCCAATGCAACGATTACCCGAACAACATCCCCAATAATTTGGGAGGCGGAGTTCAAAACGTCATGGAGATTCTTACCCAATTATCTTGGTTTATAAACAATAACCATAATAATGGGGACCATCCTCCTTCACCAAAGAGAGAGAAACTGGCTATCGAATGTTTTATGTGGCAACGACCACCGATGTTTAGTGGATCTTCTGATCCCCTAGTTATAGAACAGTTGGTCAACTCCATGGAGAAGATCTTTTCTGTTCTTCACTATTCTGAGATGGAGAAGGTGACACTAGCCATTTATCGTATAGATGGAGAAGCCAATCAATGGTGGGATTTGATTAAGAACACCAATACAAGGGATTAAATTGAAGAGATGGAATGGAAATAATTTTAGATCATGTTTCTTAATAAGTATTTCCCACGAACTCTTCGTATGAAGATGTAGTGAGAATTCATAGAGCTCAAGAAAAAAAGAAGTAGAGTCTGTCACAACCTACGAAGGAAATTTCACAAGGCTTGTAAGGTATGATTCGATTTTTGTTATCAACAATGATAGCAAAATTGAAAGATTATTTAGTGGATTAAAACCACACCTTCGAAAGTCTCTTGCAATTCGAGACTTTGGGAGTTATGAAGAAGTTGTTCAGTGTGCTCTCAAAGTGGAGATGGAGTTTGGAGAATGGTCTTAGGGCTATGGTGATTAGAAATTAAAGATGTAGTTTTGAGCTGGTAGATCTAATGACAAAGGTGGGAAGGCAAATCAATGACCCACATGCCAAAAATGTGGGAAGTTTCACCATGGGAACTGCCTTAAAAGGATGGGGAAATGCTTAAACTGTGGGAAAGAAGGACACCTAGCTCAAGAGTGTCAGAAAGACATAAAAATGAAGGAGAATGTGGCAGAATAAAAAAGAGAACCATTCATGGTTCAATGCTACAACTGTAGGGAGCTAGGGAACTATGTAATCCAGTGCACTAAACCTCGAGTTCTCAAGGGTAATCATCTTCAACATCCAATAAAGCCAAAGGAATAAGGGAAGGCTTATGCCATCACTACTGTGGAAGTGGAGCAAGATAATGAAGTCATACAAGGTACACTTCCTATTCACTCAAGAATGGAAAAAGTCTTATTTGATTCCGGTTCTACTTATTCCTTTATATCCTGCAAGTTTGCTAGAACTATGGAATTGAAGCCCCGAAACCTTGAAGTAGAGATATATGTAAAAACACTAAGTGGTGAAATCATTGCAACCCAGTTGTTTGAATCTTCTCCTGTTGGAGTATGTATGAATATTCTTCCAGTGAATCTCAAAATACTTCCCTTGGTAGAATTCAATGGTATAATGGGAATGGATTGGCTCTCGTTATATAGATCACATATCAACTGTCAGAAAAAGGAAATATCTTTTCATATTCCAAACCATCCCATGCTCCTATAAAAATGCAAGGAAGATCATGAATCTCCTTTGAAAAATCCTTCAATGTTGTGGGTGTTGATTCCCTATGACGAATCATACCTCTCCCAAATGGTTGATTCAAAGGAAGGTGCCAACCTTATGGAAATGCCCATCGTGAGGGAATACAGCATTGTATTTCATGAAGAGTTACCCGGAATTCCCCCAGATTGTGAGGTAGATTTCTCAATAGAACTCATACCCGGAGCTACTCATATATCAAAGTGCCCCTATAGGATGGATCCTATCGAACTGGAGGAGTTAATGAAGCAGCTGCAAGAGCATCTAGACTAAGGGTTTATCTGCCCTAGTGCATCACCTTGGGGTGAGCTAGTGCTCTTTGTGAAGAAGAAGGATGGAACAATGCGGTTGTGTATCGAATATCAGGAACTCAACAAGATCACCATAAAGAACAAGTATCCTCTTCCAAGGATTGATGACTTGTTCAATCAGTTAAGAGGAGCTCAATACTTCTCAAAGTTGGATCTTCATTCTTGATATCATCAGCTAAAGGTAAAGAAGGAGGATATTCAAAAGAATACCTTATATACAAGGTATGGGCACTATGAGTTTCTAGTGATGCCCTTCGGACTTACTAATTCCCCTATAATCTTCATGTATTTGAGGAATAGAGTCTTTAGACATTACCTCGACAAATTTGTGGTAGTGTTTATAAATGATATTCTCATCTACTCCAAAATCAAGGAGGAACATGAAGAACATATAAGACTTGTGTTGGTGGCATTGATAAATGAGAAGTTGTACGCCAAGTTTAGCAAGTGTGACTTTTGGATGAAGCAAGTCACGTTCTCGGTACATGTGATCACAAGTGAGGGAATTTCTGTGGATCCTTCAAAAACAATGGCAATTGTGGAATGGCCCAGGCCCTCTAGTGTCACCGAAATCCGTGGTTTTCTTGGATTAGCTGGGTACTACCGACGTTATGTGATAAACTTATCAAGATTGTCAAGCTCACTAACTAAGTTAACAAGGAAATGGGTAAAGTATGTCTGGATGGAAGAATGTGAGGGAATATTCAAGGAGCTAAAGAGAAGGTTGATCGCTGCACCTATACTCACACTACCGAAAAGTGGAGAAAGTTTTGTGATATACAGTGATGCTTCAAAGAAATTCATGGGTTTAGTACTTATGAAAAATGATAATGTGATAGCCTATGCCTCACGACAGTTGAAGATCCATGATAAGAACTACCTGACGCATGATCTAGAGCTTGCAACCATGATTTTTTTCCTTGAAAATATGGCGGCACTACCTTTATGGTGAGAAGTGTGACATATACACCGACCAAAAGATCCTAAAATATATATTCACACAAACAGATATCAACATGCATCAAAGGAGATGGTTAGAGCTAACAAAGGATTATGATTGCTCTATTCACTACCATCCTGGAAAGGCAAAAAAGGTAGCTGAAGCTCTACGAAGAAAAGAACCTACTACTCTATCCTTGTCATGGATTGAGAAAGACCCTATCTTATTGGATATGCAAAGTATGGATTTAGAAATCATAAGGGCATGGGATACATCCTACTTTTCCCAAATGATTGTGAAACCATCTATCCAAGGGAAGATTAAAGAAGCACAAATGGATGATGTGGAGATACAAAAGAGGGTGAATGTGGTAAAGGAAGGGAAGCTTCATGAGTTCCATATCGACAACGATGGTGTGATTTGGTTTGGAACGCGGTTTTGTGTGCCGTTATCACCCGGGATAAAGAATTAGCTATTGGAAAATGCACATAGCTCAACATTCTCAATCCATCCTGGTAGCACCAAGATGTACCGTGATCTCCGAGAACACTTCTGGCGGGATAACATGAAGAAGGAGATTGCAGAATATATATCAAGGTGATTAGTATGTAAGAATGTTAAAGCAGAGCGACAAAAGTCCAATGGGATTATGCATCCATTTCATATACCCATGTGGAAATGGGAAAATGTTACAATGGGCTTTGTCACAGGTCTCCTGAAGACGTAGAAGGTAAATAATGTGATATGGTTTGTCATTTATCGACTCACCAAAACTACCCATTTTATCACTATTCGGGAAGATCTCTCGCTTGAACAACATACAAGGATATATGTGAAGGAAGTGGTGAGACTGGATGATGTTCCACTCTCAATTTTCTCTGACCAAGATCCATGGTTCACATCTAAATTATGGGGGAGCCTTCAACATGCTTTTGTGTACTAAATTAAATTTCAGCACGACCTATCACCCCTAAACCGATGGCCAATATGAAAGGACTATTCAGACGCTTGAAGATATGCTAGGAGCCTGCTCACTAGAATTCAAAGGAGGATGGGATCAGCATCTCCCATTGGTTGAGTTCTCATACAATAATAGCTTCCACTCGAGTATTCAGATGGATTTATATGACGCTCAGTATGGAAAGCGATGTAGAGCTGCAACCTGTTGGGATGAAGTTGGAGAAATAAAGCTACTTGGACCTGATCTTGTGGAAGAGATGAAAGAGAAGGTTCAAGTCATCCCGAAATACATCAAGGCTGCTCAAAGTTAGAAAAATAGCTATGCTGACAACTGTCGAAGGGATTTAGAGTTCAACATTGGAGATAAAGTCTTCCTTTGAATATCACAATAGAAGAGAGTCATGTGATTTGGGAAGAAAGGAGAGTTAAGCCCAAGGTACATTGGCCCCTTTGAAATCCATGACCGTATAGGATTCGTGGCCTATCGTCTTGCACTTCCACTGAATATGGCTCAAGTTCATGATGTTTTTTATGTATCACTCCTGAGGAAGTACACACCTGATCCCTCACATGTACTAAACCCAGAGTTGGTACTGCTGGAAGATGATCTCTTTTATGAGGAGTAGCCAGTTGAGATTCTAGACCAGAGAGATAAGGTTCTACACAACAATAAAACTCACCTTGTCAAAGTGTTGTGGAGGAACCATAATTTTGAAGAAGCTACTTGGGAACCATAGGAGGCGATGAAGGAGAAGTACCCTCACCTGTTTGTGTAAAGTGAAATTTCGAGGGCAAAATTTCATAAGGGGGGGAAAATGTAATGACCCAAAGTATTTCAATAGAAATTCCCTTCTTAAAAATATGTCATAAAATTACATGAAAACACAACATAATGAACTACTAATTTCTAAGTGACCTTTAAACATAATTTTTTTCCTTTTTGTGTTTGGAATTTCAAAAATCCGACATACACGGTTTTGTTCAAGATGATTTTTGGGGTCCAATAAGAAAAACATAATTTTTGGGGAATAGTAACCTACCCCTATGAATAGTAACCTACCCTTACGAATAGTTGTACGACCCTTATGAATAGTACATATTCCAAATAAGAGTAACCTCATCCATGAATGATTAAATAAAATTTAAGCATCTTAGAAAGTGACAATTTTACCATAGTAAACGTTTTATTATTTTTGTAAGTTAAAAATAAATAATTCTAATTAATTAATTAATTTAAAACAAAATTTATTTTCTTAATGTTTTTTCATAAATTATAAAATCAATGTCTCCTAGTTTTTAGATAATTTTATAAGACCCTACGTAACTTTTGAAATCATTATAAAATCTGTTTTAATTTTAAAAATTGTATTTTTCATGTAAATTATTATTTTAATTAAATATTAAATTAATTTTTTATATAAAATTATTTTTCAAAAATGGACTTATTTTTTGAATTCTACACATCAAGGAATGGTTCGGGTGAAATTTTGGGATTTTTCTGAAATACTCCAGTTCTCGGGTGAATAGTAAAAATACAGTTTTTCGCATAATCGGTGTATCCTAAATTGCATCATTAATGATGTAATGATGACATAAAGATTCTAGAAAATTAGTTTCGGCCAAATTATATTAAATTTCATAAATTTTTCCTTAAAATACAATAAACTCAATTTCGAAACCTTAAAAGAACTTTCCAAATCCAAAAGTCAAAAGGGGATTTCTTAAAGTGTCTTTTTCTCTTTTTTCACTTTCCTTTTCATAAATTAATGAATTCGATTTATAAAGATGATTTAAAGCCTAATAAAAATTATATTATATTAATATATGATTTAGGATGTCAAAAAACTACTATTACAAGTCTAACTTTTGATATATTATTTTATTTAATATTTTATACTAAAAACACCTCCCTCCTCATTTATAAATAACCCCCCCCCCCCCTCCCCTTGCCAAACCACACCTCTCAAGATTAAATAATTGTCTAACCTCTACCAAAGAATATCCCCTAGACCCACCCCCACGTCCAAGATCTTCTGGTCTCATCAAAAGACCAATCTTAGGCCTCTTAAGGAGCATCTCAAGAGGAGGATTCAAGAGGTAATTTATCTTCCTCTTTCCTTTAATTCCCTTTCAATTTCAAGTCCTTTTCTTATTCTCTCCCAACCTATCTTTGTCCAAATGGTATGTTGACTCTATTATCACACATATACTATAATGTTATGATAATAATGGGATATTATACCATCCTACCCCCCTTCTCCTCTTACTTTTATATTATAAAAGAAAACGTTCTTCGTAAGGTGTTAATCTATCCCCTTCAAGAACGACATGTTTTATTTTTCCATTTCAACCTACATATCTGGTAATTAAGCCATTTTTATGGTTGAACCATAATATTATATATTCATTTTTTCCTATTTTCTGTTCTGTAACTAACTTATGTACATATTAAAAACGAGTAAACAAAACAAGTTCATTGTGGTCGAAAAACCGTCCAAATTAACCCAAACGATCATCATTAAATTCCTATCTAATGATTCATCCACATGGTATACAATGTAATTAATTATAAGATAATTTAAACTTATGTAATATCATTAATAACATGTAATATATGTTTTTGATGTTTACCCATGTTCTACACAAACTTCAATTCATGAAAACATGTGAAATGCTCAAGAAAACCGTAAAAACAAACATTCCCGAACAATGTTTTTAAACTCTATAACTCATAAAAAGGCCCATAAAATAACATAATGAAACCAAAATGAATCTTATTAAGGTATAAAAGGTTTTTTAATTTCTAATTAATGAATATAATGTCATTATATATGACATTGAAGAGAAGGAAGCGTTCGGATACAAGGTAAGGGGAAATTCTCGAACCCAACTTTCGTCCTTCAGGTTCTCCCTCTTTCACTCAATTTTGATATGGTTACTCCTTAAAAATCTTTTGTTCATCATTGTATTTACCTTTCTAGGATATACATGTTTTTCACTGACATTTATGAAAAATAAAATGTTTTTCAAAATAACTCTTCTTACAAGAACACACCTTTTACTTCTCATTCAAAATTGACGGTTCTTGTAACATGTATGTTATTCCCTCATTATTTTGGGAACCCAATGTTTATGAATGTGTTATTATGAGATTAAAATCATTACTTTTCATGGGTTAGTTATGTCTATTTATGTTATATGTTCATTGTTTCATGCATGATAAATGATAATGTTATGATGTGACGGGTGCACCCGGAATTATACAGCGCAATATGAATGTTTAAATGTGACGAGTGCGCCCGAAATTATATAGTGATCCAATGCATTGGGTAAAGTAATTAATCTCATGAGTAAATGTGATATGATGTTTGAACAAGATTCTAGCTTTGTTCACAGGCACGTGTGGTATTTAACCACTAAGACATGATGTTTTAATTTTATGCATTGCCACATTTCAAGTCTCTTATTAATGCTTCCTCTCATGTTCATGATTCTTTTCCTTTGTTATGAATATGATCACCCCATTCTATATTGTTCTTATATATACTCTTACTGGGCTTCTATATCACCTCTTTTGATGTATATCCTCAGGTGGGTACATGTACTAAGGAGAGGTCAAGTGCGAATAAGAAGCTATAGAAGAATAAATGAAAAAAAAAGTGTACGCTCAATGTTGTAATTGTTATGTATGGTCATAGTCTTCCCAAGACACTAAAATGATATACTTACCATGGAAATACCATTGTCGAGACACTTTAATTTCATAAACCATAAGTCCAAATATATACAAACTACAATATTTTCACTTCATTTTTCGGAATAGAATATGTATTCCATGGTCTATGGGTTAACCCTTAGTTTAGGGCATTGACATGGATAATGAACAAGTTCCCCACATATAAGACATTGAATTCATTGGAAAATTGTTGATCTATGACCTTCATTTCCACATAAAAAATATCATCCCCTCCAATTGAGATATTCTTCTTGTTTATTTTTCCCACCATATTGACATGTAGAAAACTGAATCCTTTTTCTTATATGTTTTTTACCACACAAGCATTCATAAAAGTTCATTCCACTCTTCTTTGACATCATAGGAATCACACTGAAGTTCATATTTTTAATGATATATTGTGATAATTGATTAGGAATAATCATAAAATATTTCTCTTTGGTCATCATCAAATTTTGTTTCCCATAATCACTAAGTTATCCATCACATTCCATGTTAACATTATTCCTCTTGATTCCAGTCAACAAATAAAACTATAAAGAGAAGTATTAGAAAGAATAATCATAGTGGAAGCTACATAAGCATGAAAAATCACTTGGAGGATGTCTAAATCTTGACACCTTTTTTTAAATCTATAACTCCTTAGAAATAACATGGTTTATTCGTGGTCATTTTTCGAATCCCTCGTGATGGTTTATAAAGAATCTATGGATTTCCAAAGCATATCCCCCAGTAATGTCAAACCAAGTGTGTAGAATGGTCCATTGTTTTGCAATGGGTAATGATTGATTCAATCTCAATGAAGAGTTTTCAAATTTATTATCCAAAGTTACATTTGATCTAGCAAAACAACCACTTGTAGTATCTATATGAGGATTTAATTTCATAAAACCAATAATTTTATCCTTTTCCAAAATTCTAGGAGATTTTCCTATAATTTGACTCATCCTTAGACTTATCCATAGACATATACCTAGACAGGTCCTTAAAAATATCCCTAGGTATCTCACTAAATTTATCTCATCTTATTTTTGAAAGGTTAACTAAACCTTTCAATGATACCAGTTATAGGGACATGAAATTCTCATACATAAATATTACATCTTAAAATATAAATACTCATTACAAAACATAATGATCCATGCCAGAATCATTTAGGTAAAGTGACTTTCGAAACATGGACACATAAAAAACTTGTATGTAAGTGAGTGGCATAATCCCCCACAAAGTGCTTCATAATTAGAACCCATCGTAGTCATATCATACAAAATAACATTCTTCATATATTAGGGAAAGGAAACATAATAATGTGTGAGATCAAATTATCAATAAGTGTAAAAAATAGAGATATATATATATAACACGAACATATAAATATGAGAACATTATAATAACATACGAAACTCATACCCTTCCTATTAGATATCATAAAAATGAGTAATCTAATAAATATTGGATATTCATAATACATGAATCAAATTGAAATCAAAGAAAATGAGTCATGATAGAATAACATTGGAATAAGACATATATTTGTGGAATATACATAATAATAGAAAATATTAGATCAAGGTTACCCACCAAGTCATTTAGAACATATTAGGATTTGGATAAATACTCGTATACCTACTTTGGGCTCAGGATAAACTCATGTATACCCTTTTTAGAATTGGTATAACCTCACGTGTTCTCTCTTTTGGGATCAGTATAACCTCTTGTTTACTCTTTGAGATCATATAACATTAATAATTACCAAATGAATTAGAGGGAGGTATAGATCCCACATGTATTTGGTTATAACGTAACCACCATCCTTGGTGATAATGTAACCATTATCACATAATGAAAATCATACATAAGTGTTCAATGAGATCATAAAGCATTAATCATATCATAAACCATGAAAAGAAATTGGTTTCATAAATCATTCATAATATCTGAACCCATGAAAATTAATGGGTTTCATAAAACATTTCATTATTGAATAACCTATGGAAAATAAGTGGCTTTTATAAACATATATTCATCATAATCATAAAGAATTCAGAGAAAGAATAAGAATGGTATCCATGGAATATATCCCCAGTAAAGCATAAGTAACATAAAAAATGTGATATTAGATGTGAATTTGTTTTGAAAGATCACTTTGAATATTTATTTTATAAAATAACATTTATTTGAAAATAAAGTTTTAAACTAAAAATTTATAAAACAATTAGGAAATAATTTTCTATGAAAATAACCTATAAAATTTATAAAGTAAGCCTTATATATTATTTAAAACATTATTGAGGAAAATATCCTTTCCACATTGAAAAAAAAATTTAAACCATAAATAATTTTCCAAATACCTTTTATTTGAAAATTTATTTAGAAACGTGATTTTAAAACATTGTGTTCTCATGATGGTGGGAAATTTTGTATACATTAAAACACGAATTCCTTTCACGTATTTGGTAAAATCCAAATGGGCCTTCTTGGAAAACAATGTGACGATTCATTTCAAAAAAAATTGTAAAAATTAAAATATGGGTAAAAATATATTTAATAAACCATTTAAATAATGTTAAAAAAAATTGAAATCATTTTTATAAAACTTGATTTTGGAATAAAAATCATTTTCGATCAAAGATAGAAATAAAGTTAATTTTTCTTAAAATTTTAATTTTTAACTCGTGCATATATAAAGGGTGGAAAATAATGGTAAAACATTTATTATCATGAAATAACCCGAGGAGAATAAAATTCATGATTTTATTTTGAGATTTATCAAAATATTTCATCATTGATGCATAATCATAATTATCCAAATAAATGATGAGATTCCAAAATAAAATTATTACAACTTTGCTAACTTTTAATTATAATACCCATGAAATAATAAAATTTAATAAAGAATATAATATAATAATAATACATAAATTCATGATATTACATGTCAAAGGGTATTTTTATACACCATTTAAAATAACATAGTTGCATAACATAACAGATGTCCCAAAGAAGACAAATTTAGAAAGAAAATATCTTACCGCTTTGTTAAAATTAAATTGTAAAAACTGTGAAAGAGTGATCATAAAATGGATATGTAAATAAAAATATTTTTTGGTAAAAATATAATAAAATAAATTCTTGGTATGTATCTAAACCACATAAAAGAAATATGTTGTGAATATGGAATATGTCTCATAGAATTAAAAAAAGTGAGACAAAAATACCTTACCACTTTGGTAATATTTTAAATCATAAGACCCAATAAATAATAACATCATAAAAAACTTAAAATATCGTGTAAATAATTATAATTTTGATATAACATGTCAAATGGTGAGTATTTACAACACATATAAGAAACAAGTGGTGAATTTTCATGTCTCTCAGAAATAAAAGAGAGACTAGAAATCCCTTACCATAAGTCTCGAATTCCTTCATACAGATTCCAACCTCCTATATAATAAATACAAGTTTATTATATATATATATATATATATTAAAGAACCATACTTATATATATCATACCATATATAATTTACTTATTTAATTTTATTACCTGTTTATTAACAATTCCATGTTAAAATCATGTTTTGGGTAATAACTGCTTTGTTTTTCATGTGTGTTTTGATTTGGTATTTTCAGTCCTATTATTTTTATCATGGTTAATAAAAATAAATAATTTTAAAAATTATGTAAATATAATATATATTCATAATATATTTATTTATTTTAATCCATAATGTTTATATATAGAAAATAAATTACAGTGTTCATATAGATGGTAGGTCATACGTAAGCATGAATGTTGTTTCCATTTTCTCAAATAATTAAATGAAATAAAGGTAAATAACACATTAACTTTCCATAAAAAATTTTTTTTATATATATTGAATTTGTGTTTAAACTTTTCATTATTACCATCCATGTAGAGCGTATGTTAAGAAGGAATCACATCGCTTTGTGAGGTGGCGGTCTACCGTACACACGAACGACGTTATCATATTCCCATAGAATGGAAAGAATGAAGGAAAATGTGATATCATGATTCCATAACAATATTATTATCATAAATATCATATATAAATAATAAATCAATCTTTATATCCATTCGTTAGAGTTGGTTATAGAAAACGAATAACATCGGTTCGCAAGGAGGTAGTCTGCCCTACACATGAATGACGATTTTGTATCCCATTTAATGGAAGTAGAGATTTTTATATTTCAATAACTTAAAATAATTAAATTTAAGTATATTTAATATAATTATGTTATTATATTATAATGTTTTAATAAAAATTTAATGATTTGTAGGATGAAATAAAATAAAACTCCCAGTTAGAGACATTACTTCTTCTTCAGACAACTTATTTTGGTTTTCTCCAAAATCCTTCTTAGGTTGGATTTATAATCAAATAAGTATTATATAATGAGATTATGTTATTAAGGATGTTTTTTGGATAGTTATTTTCTGAAAATATGATGTTTTTAAGTGTGAATATGAGAGGATATAGGGTGGCCTTTTATAAGTGAGAAGAGTGGAACACTTATAAGTTTTGAAGAGAAAAAGGTGTACCCATGTTTTTACATGACACAAGGATCCAGAATGATTCATTAATTAAAATATAAGCTATAATATTAAATATTTCCATTAATTTGTTTTTTTAATATTTTTTTTCATTTTTAACGATTATCTTTTTAGTTTAACCCCCAGATAAACTTGTTTTCCCTTAACCGTGATAAATAATTTGTATTGTTTTTGATATTCATTATCGTAAATATTTAATTTGACCTTATTAGATAATATAAATTATTATAATTACAAATATGGAATCCATTTTTAAAAATTATATTCACATAAGTATAAAATTTCAATGTAAGATTAATCCCTCAGATGTGATGAGAAAGCGGGTTTTTAAAAAGAAAATGTTCATAAGTAGAGAATGTTTTAATAGAAATTTTCATTATTTGATTGATTCCAATCAACTAAATTGGATTAAAATATGTATAACTGAAATAATTTTTCGTTTAAACCCATATTAAAACAAAAATTAACCTTATAAATTTTTTAAACAATAAGAATTTTTTAATAAAAACAAATATTTTTCACAATTCATTAAAAAATTAATCTTTTCAAAAAAAATCCAAAAACATAACCCTACACTAATTTTGAAATAAATATTTCGAAAATAAATTTTATTTTATCAAATTAATTCATTAAAATTTTTAAAAATTTATTTTATTATATTTCACAAAAATAAATAGAAAACATTTTTTAAGGAAAAAGTAGTTTTGAAACATATAAATACTTTACTGAAATTTATGTCCTTTTTGGTCATTATATTTTCTTTATGTAAAACCATTATACTTAAGACTTAACAATTATTCATTCCAATTCATCTATCTAAGTTTAAGGGATCAGTTATAATGTTCATTTTTAATAAATAATATTAATAATATATCGTTATTTGTTAAAACCCTATGTCGAGTGTGTCGCAAGCTAAACTCATTGTCGCATGAAATGAAAAATATTGAAATGATTAAATTTTTTGAAAAGATAATATTTTTTAAAAATATATATATGTTTTATAAATATTATTAGTCCAATGGTTCCATACACTTTTTAAGTGTCAAGGTATATGTTTCATGGCATTTTATTAGTATCAATGTTCCATAGTTTTTATGATAGTCCAAAATATGTAAAAATCATATAATTTTTCTTGGTAAAATAATTTTAAGTGAATAAACTGACCATGATAGTTTATTTTTAAATATTATAAGTTTTATTCTTATTTTATCATTTTTTGAATCTTAAAAATGTGTTAAATTGAATAGTAATGTTATAATTATACATTAATTTCATTTTAAAACCATCTATTAAAGGTAGAAATGTATGTGAAATATCATTATCAGCCTGGGTGGTATATACCTATTGTGGAACAAATGATATTTTATAAAAGATCAAAAATGAAAAGAAAACTGATAAATATTTGATTTCAAAGATAAATTAATTTAGATTTATACTAAATATTTCATGTTATTATTTTTATAGATTACATAAAAAGGTGTAAGAGGAGATTGAAAATGAATGTGTTAGGATGCCACTTTATTACCTTCTCTTTTAGACACATCCTTTGGTATGCTTCTTAAGCCCTCACAGAGTGATCTTTTGGTTATAAAAAATCATTCTTATTGTGAATAAGATTTTTTAGGGATATATTTTGGAATATTTTATGGAAAGTAATATGTTTTTTTATTGAGGAGAAATGGTTGAAGGAGGGTGGTATTTATAAGCGATGAAAAGGAGTGTTTTTTATAAAATATTGAATAAATTATTATTTTTCACAAGATTAGGAAAAAATATTAATTATTATTAAAAATAATAATATTTGACTAAAAAATTCAATTTTTTTTTGAAATTTAAGTCCTTCCAAAATATAATTGTATGGTTGGAATAAACTTTTCAAAGTAAATAATCAAAAAAAATTATAATTTAATATAATTTATAATTTGGAGATTGATTTATGTGTTTGGAAATTTAATTTATTATTTTTTAATATATTATTTTTTATTAATTTCATTTTAATCTATAAGATTTTTTATAAATTATTTTTCCATTTTTAAATCATAATAAATTCATAAAACATGTTTTGTGCACAAAAAAATATTTTTACTATTCACACTAAAATTAATTTTTTTTATAAAAATAACAAAATAAATAATATTGATTAATTTTTATACCTTGATTATAAAAATGATATCCATTTTACTAAAATTTATTTCTAAATTATGTAATCAAATATTTATATTTCTCCATAAAATTTAAGTTTTTTATTAAATAAGCTAAAAAATACCTTATTAAAAATATATACTTATAAATTCTTTGAGTTATATGATTTGAAAATGGGATCCCAATATTTATATTTTCTTATTTTATTAATTATAAATATAAATTATCATTTAATTCAATATTCTAATGGTCATGTTAATATTTTAACATTTAAATTTCAATCTGCTACTTTACCCCCCCCCCCCCCCACAATGGTTGTATTTCCATTTTCCTTGAAACTTATACCACTTGTTACATTAATTATTCATTAACGTAGTTTTTATCATATATATATATATATATATTAAAAATTTCCTCTCTTATTCTAAATTTTTTTCCATTATAGTACTATTTGTGATAGTGATATTTCTAGAAGAGCATGACCCATAAGATTTCCAAATTCTTGTTAAGTTATTTATATGTGTTTATTGTACCATTATACATTTACTAATCTTATAGATGGTATCCATCCTTCATTTTTATTATTATTTCATAAAACTATGTTTGTTTTATATAGTTTATACCATGCATTTATAGTTTACTCTTATACTTTATATTCATTTGGAAATAGTTTAATTTTGTAAAATATAAGTTTAAAGAGTGAATTTTTATATAATAATAGGATTTTACATTCAACCTTATTAAAAATTAATCCTTTAAATTTTGTTTCAAACTCTAATATAAAAAGATATTTTGGTACTATTTTTCTATTAAATTCTCGGGTTCCCATGTTACTTCCTTATACTTGTGGTCTATCGGTAGAACGTTTAAAATGTGGTTTTTATTATTAAATATCACTTTCTCTCTATAATCCAATAACTCTATCGTCTACTCAAAATAAGAGAGATCAAGATCCAACTACACTACCTTTATATTTGTTACATTATAGGTATTTAGTATATACTTCCTAAAAAGAGATATATGGAACACATTATGTACTTGAGACATCTTTGGTGGATGCATTGATTGGTAGGCCATAATTCCAACACAATCAATAATCTTAAAGTGTCCAATGTACCTAGGGATTATCTTTCCCTTCTTTAAATACATTATAACTCTCTTACATAAATATATTTAATGGAATACTTTATCCCTATCACTAAGAACCATGTCTCATTGATGATTTTTTCCATATCACTTTTGTAGACATTATGTTGTTTTGAGGTGTCATTAAATGCATTGGGATTTTTATCACTTCTTACACTAGTTCCAATCATAATAGATTTCATTACATAACTTTATTAAAACATTTCAGCATTAAATGTTTCCTTACTATAAATGAATTTATAATGTAAATTTCCATACTTTTGTGAAAACTATTATTGTATGAGATGTCAATCAGTGGAAGGTGTTGATACCTACCTCCATTAAATTCCATTGAGTACACTCTGAGAATTTATTATATAATTTTAAATAGTCTTTTCATATTGAATATATTTTTTAATTTTATATTCCATATGGAATTCAACTCTATGTTTATGGACTTTTGGAGACTCCTATGAATCTTTGAGGTAAACCTTAGATCTTGATTAGACACAATTAACAGTGATATTTCATGTAGCTTCACCACTACTCTGATATATATTTTGGAAATTCGATCATGTGAGAAGTTATCTCTAATGATGATGATTTTTTTAGTCTTTATAAGTTTTTCCATAACAACACATATGTAATTTATTCTTTTATATGTATATAGATATCCCATGAAAAAATCCTTAGTGATTTTCTCCCATTTCCATATTGGTATTGGTAATGGATGCATCATCCCATTATATTTTTGTCGTTTTTATTTATTATTTTGGAATACTAAGAAACTTGATTTATATTTAATAATACTCTTATTAATATTATCTCACCAAAAATAACTCTTGGAGATCTCTATTTATCTTTTTTACTTCTTTTATGGGTAGAGATAGATGGTCCATATACCTCATCTAATATCTCCTTGTTTATTTTTTTCATTTATGGTATAAATAACCATATCCCAAATTATAAAACAAAATATTTATCAATATTAATTTTAATATTTTTTCTTTATTTATCACTTTTACCTTATTTTATATCTCTATATCATCCTTTTATGCCACCTTAATCATATACAAGAAAGATAGTTAGGGAATCATTTAATCAAGGTGGAATATCATCCCTTACTTTATGATTAACATGTCTATAATTTTTATATACAAAAATATTGTATCCTTTTAATCATAATCATGGATATAGTGTCATGGTATTTTTTACATAGAACATATTCCATGTTGTTTTCTTTGATAATATTCTAATAGATTGAGCAGTCATAGTCTTTGATTGAACAAACCATATTTATTATCAAATATTGAGATATTTCTAGTTGAATATATACTTTAGGATCTTATGATCAATATATATATATATATATCACACTTCTAACCATAGAGATAATTCCTCTAAATATTTTTAAAAATATTATCGTCTTTAGATCTCGATTATGTGTTGGGTAATTTTTATCATGTTTCATTAAATTTATTGAGTCGTAGCTTATGAATTTTATCAATTCTCATGGGGAAACAACATAATATCTTTTTTTATGCATCATTTTATATTAAAACCCCTTCCCTATTTAAGGTCAGTGTGAGTAAAGGTGTTGTGACTGGCCTTTTTCATCTCTAGGAGGTTCTCTTCACATTATTCTATAGAGAAAAGTTTTAATCATTTTCATGATATCATTGTTAGTTTTTTAAAAAATCATGATAAATCCATCGTATATGTTCAATAATATAAATATAATCCAAGGAAACTTTATAACCCCATTAAAGATTTTTTTAGCGCCAATGTTTTATAACATTTGACTTTAAAGGATCTATAGATATCATTTTTCATATGGTTGTTTTCCCTAAGAATATAAATTTCTCCATACATAAGACAAATTTTTTATATATTTAGGATGAATTATCCTTTAAAAATGTCTTTTACACAATACTCTAATACTCTACATTTTCCCTTAATTTTAAAATATAAGATAATATCATATTTAAATTCCACCTCGTATTTTCTAAGGTGATCGATAAAGATTCTATTCACAAATTCCATAAATATTTATGGAGAATTTTTTGGTGTGAATGAAATCACTATGAACTCATAGTGTCCATATTTTTTTATGAAATATAGTCTACAAAAAAATCCTTATTTTAAGCTTTAATTATTGTAACTTGATCAAATATCCACCATAGAGAAGTATTGATCCCCATGTTCTTGATTGAATACTCCATTAATCTGGGTGAAATGAAATTTATTATTTATCATGATCATGTTAAACTCATGGTAATTAATACAAAGTCATATTTAATCATCCTTCTTCTTAAAAAAGATGTCTATTGAACCCCATGGTGAAGTATTAGGGAATATAAAACTATTATCCAAATTCCCTTGTAGTTTATTCCTAAATTGTTCTAGTTCAATGGGGGTAATTCTATTTATACTATTTGATATGGGAATAGCCCCAGGTATATGTTCTATTGAGAAGTCACCCATCTATTTAAACAATTACCAAGTAACTCTTCTTGGATTCCATGATTAAATTCTATCAAAATTATCATGCATTTAAGTATGATCCTTTACTTTGGATTCACTATTTGAGCTATATATGATTTTTCATAAAGAAATAATAACCAAAATTAGGAAGGAGTTTCTAAATAATTTTTATAATTCTCCTTTCATTTAAATAAAATTATAGGATTTTTTGTGATGTGGAATGAGATTTACCTCTCTCAAATGTTGATATTAGATCTATATAATGATGTAAAATATATTCCTAGTATAACGTTGAATTTTACCAAAGGTATAAGAACTAGATTTTGTTAAATATTCTTCCAAAAAATGTAAACTATAGAATAGTTATATAATTAATATGTAAAACTGTCACCACTTATTTTTTTTCACTGATAAATCAACCGCCATATCATGATGTGTTCTATGAATATTTCTAGAGAACTCTCATGAAATGAAAGAACACACAGAATTGGAATCAAATGGACCATTCAATGTTCTTGAGTGAATAAAAATTGTACTTATCTCCAATTTTTTTTCATGATCCACCACAAGAATAGTGACAAAATAAGATCATAATTATTTGGTTAGACTTGGATCTTTATTTCATCATTTATCTATAGTGACACTTGACTTAATACATTAACATTAATAGTTTCAATGTTCCTTGAAATTGAAACACAAGATCATGGGTGGATCATTGAGTGGAATCTTACTTTCATCTATCATATTGATTAGATTATTTATGTCCCTTAAAAAATATTTAGCTTGATTATATCCTCTTCCATAATTGAAACATGCCCCCATTCCTTTTTTCTAGTTTGTTAGGTGCTTCTCCCTATAATTATAACATATGGGTAGTTGAATCTTTTTTCCACCATATCCATTCTTAGTAAAACCTCTATAATTAAACTAAATTCTTATATTCATTTCACTCTTCCCAAGAGAGTACTGAGAATAATCGATATCAAACTCTTCCATAAGGTCACATTAAACTATTTCTTCATAGACATCAAAGTCACAAATTGTTAAATCTTATCAAAGACTTGGTTTTTATGCCAGTAAATAAATGGAAGAAGTTAATTTTTGGCTAGGTAATAAATCTAGAGGCATACCTTGTAGTCTTTTTTATGTTTTCTCCATAAATAAAAATTGAATAATCATTTTTTCATAAGTGTTATAAATTTATTATCCATTTTAATATGGATACTATGAGGAAAATGATTGATGAAAAATATTTTATTAAATTTATCCCATTACATTGAGTTAAATTCAACCTTGGGATTAGTATTTTTAATTAGTTCCCATAATTTATTAGCTTACCCTTATAATAGATAAATAAACAATATTAAATTCTCTTTATCAAAAAATTGAAGCATGAACATTATATTATCCAAAGAATGTATCCATTTCTTTTCAATAAATTGTTTGAAAGATCAATCAAAAGATATTTTTATTTTCCATATAAATTAATCAACTATAATGTTTTCTATCTTTGTAGAAGTCAGGTACCCCACATTGTTTAATTAATTATTAATAACTTGAGTCAATTGAACTAGTACTTTTATAAAGTTATTAACTCCCTATTCCATTATATTTGTTATCTCATGTGGTAAATCATTACGTTTTCCATTATATTGGATGTGTGTAATAGGTTTCCCACACTATGAAAGTGTCTTATTCGGAATTCTCTCTCATGGTTATATTTTTCATATGTTATGGGTAAATCCTATCTTGGAAAATGTGTCATGATAGATGAGTTATCCAAATAATCTCATAAAGGGGTACTTTATTCTCTACCATCTCTGATGTGGAATCAACCAGTGGGCCTCCATGCCCTATAAGGGCTTAACATTCTTGTTAGCACATAGAAGATTCCCTAGTTATAATAAAAATTACATTATACCATACACACAATGATATTTTCTAATTTGGGCCTCGCCCTCAGAGGGTTTTGTTTCACAAGATACAGGACAAGACTCCCATAAAAATTTTGTCATGCTGGATAAGGTTTCCAAAGAACCTTATAAGGGGGGGATTCATTGTACACTATTTATTATGTGGGATAACCTCATGGACCTCCCCAACCCATAATATCCCAACATCACCATTATCACATCATACCTAACTTTGATACCAATTGTAACTGACCACCCACACCATGATATTTTCCACTTTGGGCTTGACCACATGGGTTTTTATGGGATATAGTCTAAGAATCCACTAGAAAATATATCATGATAGATGATGTATCTATAAAACCTTATAAAGGGGATATTTATTATCATCCATATCCAATGTAGCATCTATCTCATGGATTCTTCCACTGGATATGGTATGAAGCACTCGTATTGTTTATAAGATATATTCCA
This sequence comes from Viscum album, assembly GCA_963277665.1. Taxonomy (NCBI): domain Eukaryota; kingdom Viridiplantae; phylum Streptophyta; class Magnoliopsida; order Santalales; family Viscaceae; genus Viscum; species Viscum album. Next base: position 59,993,781 of record OY728123.1, read on the forward strand.
ATCCTACCCTTTCTTTGATACTAACTATAATGACAATAAAGTCATACACATAATATTACAACTTTTTTAATATATAACCATGTACTAATACACAACCATAATATAAAGTTCTAATGTATTTGGTAAATCATGCACATGCTGAAGCATTTTTAAATATAACTATATAAGAATTAATTTTAAACTTTATAACACTCTCTAAAATATTATAGAACTCATATTATTTTATTGTATATCCTTGGTAGATACATAAAATAAAATGTGAAATTATTTTTCCAATGGAAACTTTGATGGGACCCTTATCTATAATTCTTTTCCATGAACATAATTTCAGACCTTATTTAAAAATTTACTAAAATTGGCGTTTCATACCAATAATTCATTAGAATGTATGTTGCTTGAGGGGATGTGAATTTTATATCATTTCACCCTTTAGCTAGAATTATTACCCACTTCAGGACTCTCCAATAGATTTTCGATGTATTCCATGAATCCTTCAAAAATACCAAAGTAGAACTTATTACCCCTATATCAAAAATATAATCAAAACCATGTATCTATGTAAACATATATATATATATATCATAGATCCTCAATTTTTATATTATTAATTATTGGTTCTAATGTTTAAATCCATAGTTTGACACTGGAATTTATCACCATCTAAGGAAGTGAAAGGTGTTTTGGAGTTGGGATCTGGACCATAAGAGGGGATTCCTATGTATCCCTATTAAGAGAATTAGAACACCCAAAAATATTGGTCCAACTTAATGGGATACATCTTACCTTTTATATTCATATGTAAATTACCACATCCATATAGTTTAATGTTATGTGAAATATATGACTAGGTGATGGGTGCATAACGATGGGTGGTGTGGGGCTTACGTATAGGTTGGCCTTTCTGATTTATCTTGTTTTTTAGTAACTATAAATTAGAATTTATGGTTGGGGGTTACACCTAGTAATATTAACATATATATATTTCAACCACATATCTATTAAAAACTAGGAAAAGAAGGAAGACTAAATTTATTAGAGCTTACACCTTGAAGGTGGCCCATGTGTGGATATAAATATCAGATCTATTTGTAACTAGATGAGGAAGAAATAATGGAGTTGTTGGGGATTACACCTTGTAGGATAAAAATATATAAAGAAAATAAGATGAGCATCCTGGCCCAAGGTATATAAGGGAAAAAAGATATGTATCTCAACTCAATGTGCGTATAAGAAAACTAAGTGGAGTATCTAAACTCAAGGCACACAAGAAAAGTGGGTGATCTTATAATCGTCGAATAAGATAAAATGTATGTTTAAGGTTATTAGTTTGAACCTCATAGAGGCATCCTACATATCCTAGTTATCATGAATAAAATTCCATAAAATATGAGATTCATAGTTTAAGGTCAGGTGATTGGACTTGTCAATACAGTTTAGCATCTTATGGTAAGGATGTTATCCTATAATTTTATATCATGTGACTAGGATGTCTATGTTGTGAAAGAAGTGAAAATAGAGGGTAAAATGGGTCTTATACATTGGTTCTATCTAATGTTCTTGACCTAGTTAGTTACTCAAATAAAGGAAATGTTTGGGGGATTATTCCAAGTATGTGGCCCACATATGGTTCACTCTGGAATGTGAGATAGTCGAAGGTATTTGGGGTTTCCAAGAGGTGTATCTCAACTCGACGCATTATGAGAAACCAAGAGGGGTATCTTGAATCAAGGAAATTTTGATGAAACCAATAGGAGTTTCCCAAATAAATGAGTATATGTGACTGAAAATTAATTTTTTATTATTATCATAAAACCCATTTTAAGGGGTGGGGGAACCCAACTTGACATCAAATACTTAAAGACAAACACTAAGCCCTAACAATCAAATTCCAAGGCAAAAAAACAGTTCAATTCAACAAAGATAATACCATCTCTAGCATTAGTAATGTGAAGACTAGATTACACATTCCCATCACTGCTCGGAAAGCTATCCTGTGCAAAGATGCATGGGCCTGGAACCGATGGAAAGAGTCATACCCTCTCAAATGTCCAAATCCAGATAGTCGTGGTGGAGTAAAAACTCCCTGATATGAGCCTCATCTGGGGAACCTCTTTAAAGATGATCTTTTTGCCAAGTCCCTTCAACAGGATCTTAGGGCCATGAAGTAGAAACATTATCAAAAAATTCATCACAACCAGAAAATCAATCCACGTCAGGAGGAAATTCAAACAAACCCACATAGTAGGAGAACCCTTCATCACCATCACACAAAACCTTCACTGAACACCTACACAAATCTATAAACTAGAGCCTTCAATGCTGGCAGGAGAAGCCTTCATGCCCTGCCTTCAGAAATATCCCAAATGTCAGACCGACGTTGAAAAAAAACCTCTCCTCAACCCTTAACTCCCTCCGAATCTACCATAGAAGGAACCCGAAGAGGATATCCAAGGTTTTCGAAGCCACAACGAACCCAGGGCAGCATAAAAAAGATAGGGAGGCCATGAAGAGTGTCAAGATCCCACTGACACCGACAACACCTTGATACCATCATCCACCCATCCAAAACAAAAAACAATGATCAAAATCCAAAAACAAAAAATCTGCAAATACCACCCCCCTCTAGGCTACTCCGGAGCTGATGTCGAGCCACCATGACAGAGTCATCCTCGAGCTACACCGATGTTGATCCGTGATCTAGTGAAATTCGGAGCACTCTCCGAGCTCTGAAATGAAGTCAAAACTCATGCTGGTGCTATCGTCGGGCCACGCTAACGCTGAGCTGAGATAGAGGCAGCTGACGATGGCCACACCAAGCCACGCTGGAGGAGGGAGGAGAAGATTTAGAAGGAGGAAAAACCCTAGGTGCGTGGGATTGGAGGAAGTCGCCGCTCAGAGGCCCACACAGTTTGTTTTTCATGGAATTTCTAATAAATGTGTATATGTGGAAAAAAACAAGAGTATCTGAGCTCCAGGTTAAATTTTGGAGCTAGGTGCCCAAGTAGGGGGATGGGTGAATTGGAACCCAAATGGTACTAGGGTAAAGTGGTTTATCTATTGAGAGACTAGATGATAGCCTTAACTCACATTAGAAGAGTCTAAGTAAGAATATTTCATGCTACTGAGGGTTGTAGGTTTCAGGTGCAAAAAAGTGTGTGGTGGATCATTTCCAACTTTTATTTTTTTCATGATAGATGTTAAATGAAATATTTACACTAATATAACTTCCATGATCAATGTAATTGAGTCAAAAAATATAAAAAATGAATAATATGTCAGATCCAAAACACCGATGCTGAGCCGCGATGTAGTGAAAGTCTGTCACGACCCCCTCCCACCAAAGATGCCCCTCCTGATCTGGCAATGGTGAAAGGAAGATAATGACCCCCGAGTCCCGCCTCCAGTAGGCCCCAGGTTGGCGACTAGCACCAAGGGTATGAGTTTTCACAAATATGGGAGGCATTACCCTTTTTATTATTTTGTATCGGGAAATAGGACAAGTCAACCACCAAAAAGGGAAAAGAACAATTGTATATAAATAAACCCAAACCAAGCCCACATGCATGTTTAAAAAAAATTATAACAAGGTACAAGTACAAGGAATCTCAAAAGTACAATGCCAAAGAAAACAAGAGAACAACAACTGCAACAACTCCAACTGCCCGACTAGTAGGGTCCCGCACGGCCCTGGTAGTCCTCCTGGAAACCTGAAAGTAAACGTAGGGTGAGCATACAAGTATACTCAGTAGGGAAACCTAAAGCTCTCGTGCACAAGTGGGGAGACACCCTAAGGTCCCGTGAGAAAACAGAAGAACCAGAAACTAACAAGGAAAAACAATCCACCGAGCCTCACTGGTCACACTCACCAAGTAACACAAACAAGTTTAGTATATATATAGAACAAATGTATTGGGTACCCCACACCTTTTCCCACTTAATTAGATGCTTCTCTTCCTAACGGCAAACGTCCTGACGCTACCACACTCTTCCCACCCGCACATACCTGGGCCTCACAACCATGCATCTCGCCCGCACACACCTGGGCCACAACCACTAACCCGCCCGCAGACACCTGGGCCTCATCCCGAAGGTTCTTGGGAACGGTAAGCCTGCCCGAAGAGTCTTGGGCTAAAGGTCGCCTCAAGCCATCACAGCCTCCGAGACCTACCCGAAGAGTCTTGGGTGTAAGGTCACCTCAAGCCATCATAGCCTATGGAAGAAGGAGCAGGAAGGAGCTAGTAACTAAGGGGGAACACCCTCTCCCATAGAATGGGAGTGTTCGGCACTAGGTGCTTGACATGGGTGTGGTGCGACAAAACACAAAGATACAATTATATATATACATATACCAAACACACAGCCCAACCTATGGCTTCTTAAAAAGAGAAACTGAGCATGTGCCTCGGCACTGCTACCACGAAGCATGCATCAACAACCAAACAATCATCCCCCAACCCCATTTAGGTTTTCATGTTTCATGCAATGGTTTAACAAAATTATTACTACTGGGCAACTATCATCCAGAAAAAACCTTTCACAAACATATCCCTGCCATCCACAACCAAGGTTAGATAAAACGCAAGCAACCACATTCCATTTCATTTATAAAAGATTATCACAACCATACAACATTCCATCATTCATTTATTTCAAAGTTCCACACATAAAACCCTTTCCACACACAAAAAATTTCCGCATTTGAAAACACCTTTTACTTCAAAACACTTTTCATAATCAAAACACTTTTCATAAATAAAGTCATTTTCCACAAAAAAACCAAACCACCCACATGTTCATTATTCCAACTTTGTTCAATCGGGGTGATCACACAAGGTTTTCATTCTCATTTAATCAGCCATTCTTTACGTGCTTATCCATTTTCCATGTTTTAACAAAACCAACCACAAACAATTCAGATATCAATTGTGCATGCAAAGGCCACCAACGGCCTTGATTTTCAGTAGGCAAAGGCCTTTCAATCCAAAATCACAATCAGAAGATAAAGAAACTGGAAGGCAATAGAAACAGCACAAAACCCAAAACCCTTCATTATCTGGTTATTATATTTATTTAAAGTTCAACTGCATCCCATGTAACAAAAGAAAAATATCCCACCCCGCATGTTGCACCAAAAATAGAGACGAAGGTAAACCCCTACCTCAAAAGGTCCCGATCACGTCGCTTCCGACGACGTCCTTCGGTGTCCTCCGCCTTCGCCAAACCCGACAAACGCCTCCTAGGATGGAAGCTGGAGAAGGAAGGCTGGAAGGAAAGGTGAAAAGTCCAGGCTTAGAAGCTTCGTCTCATCGCTACGATCCTGTGGCCGCTGACGGATCGTAATTCGGAGCTCGGACAAAGAAGTTAGAGGAGGAAGACTTCTTGATCATCCAAGAGTGTCGTCGTGCGAAGAAGAAGAGATTGGTCTGGAAATAATCCGCGACCCTTTCTTATATAGGCAACGAATAGGTAAAACAGTATGCAGCGTGTATTGATGAATACACGGTGTGACCGTACACCCGTTACGCGTTGTGACTGGTCAACACACGACACGTCACGCGGTTTCCACGCGTTTTAAAAAAATGTTAATTTTATTAATATGTGTGTTTCGTTGACCCGAGACATAACTCATAAAAATTTATCCATCACTGGTCTTAAAATGAACGTCTTAATTACAGGATTACACTGCCGCTGACGGTTCGTCATTCCGACACCATATGAAGAAGTTATAGACTTTTTAAGTTTTGATCACCCAAAATAATAATAATATTATTTTATTATTATTATAATAATTTAATATTTTGATCAAAAGGGCTTGTGGCGTGAATCTCTCCCCTTACACCATGCGCACTCCCTTATTTTATTATTGTATTACTATTTTAATATATTAAATCAAAATTATAAAATATATGATATATTAAATTAAATTATATAAAAAAATGATTTATACAAGGGAAAGGGGGCATTCACGCCTCCCCTCCCCATCTCATGCGCCTCCCCATGAATTTATTATAATTTATTAAATAAAAACATTTTCCTTTTAATTGTATTATTATATTTATTATACGATCAATGTTATTAATTTCATAATTCAATTTTGGGAGAACCTATGCACAACCATTCCATGCGACTCAAAACCATTTCATTTAATTGAATTAAATGACAAAACAAAATTAATATAACATACATATTCAACCCCATTTTAATACATTTAATTTTATTAACCTCTCACATATAGTTTTACGCCATCATTGTTATTTATTGTTATTCCATAACAATAACATTTCATCAACTTATTTTATTAACTCACCGACATTATTGTTTTTAATAACAAAAAGATTTACGCTCGTCGCATTGACCACGTTAAACCACCCTGTTGGATATCTGAATCCGACCATGCCACGTCAATGTCGTGTAACATCCATCAATTTAATTATTTTAATTCTATTTATATTTATTTCACACTGATTAAATTGAAACCACTTTTATTAAATTAAAACCATTCAATTTCATAAACCCAATATAACGAACTCACCTTTAATTTTATGAACGCACCACCATGCTTCCACTTGCATCTTCATTTAATTTTTTGCAATAAATACCATGACTCATTTCATCAATTTCTCATTATTATTAATATTATGAATAATATTAATAACACAACAGCCATAATTATTATTCAAATTTAATTTCAACAATTACTCAATTAATAAAAAAAACTGCATGTTTCATTTATCAACGTCTAATGGATCACACACCTTCCCACTTTACATCATTAATAATAATAACACCAATTAAATCATTTTATCCTGATTATTCTTTTTAGTTTAATTAATCACAAAATTTATGTCATCATCATTATTATTAACATATTTTTACATTATCATCAGTATTAAAATTATCATTATAACGCACGTCGTGTTGACCACATCGATTTCAACAAAGGAATGGACCGGAGGGGTCTGGTCCATTACATCAGATACCTCTTAAAACATTCTCGTCCTCGAGAATTAAAAACCAACCAAGAAAAAGAATGGATCCAAACAACCACTCCGCAAGATACCTCTTAGAGCTCTTGTCATAACAAGAAACAACCGACAACCCTAATTATGTGAGTTAGGAATTCCCTCTCCTATGTCGAGATATTATCCACTTTAGGGGGCACTGACTCACCTGCACGGGTTTAATCGCATCTACATTAATGCGTCTCGATTAAGGACTGGGCCTTCCCACTTCCATATATTAGGTTTTTTTTTAACTTACACTGCACCCTACAACGTACAACCCACACACTGCCCGGACACATGGCTTGAGGAATTCCTTCTCCCATGTTGAGATATTATCTGCTTTAGGCGGCACTGACTCGCCTACACGGGTTAAATCGCATCCACATTAATGTGTCTTGATTAGGGATTAGGTCTTCCCCTCCCCACATGATAGGTCTCTTCACGTACATTTAAAGAAAAGCGGGAAACAACATAGCATTAAAAACTCACAAAAACAAGGTCCAGACCCAGAGAATGAGAAAAAGAGTTCCAACAATGGAGTGTAATGCTCCCAACAAAAAATAAAGGAGATCATTCAAGAAAACCCAAACACATCTATATCGATCCCTGGTCCTTCTAGAGATGCTGCCTCTGATGCATGCAACTATCCTCGCTGAGCTCCTCTGCCTCTCTGTTGACGTCCGCCTCCTCGACCACGTCCCGATTGGGATCCTTGAGGAACTCCTTCTGGCTGGCCACCACCTGCTCCATCTCCCCTCAAAGGGACTGGAGCCTGTTGCTGCTGTAAGGGTCTTGTCGGTGACTGGTGCTGCTGAGGAGAGTGTTGAACCTGTCCATCTCCATCGTACTGAGCATGGGTCGAGCACCGACTCTGAACGTGCCCAAAACCTCCACAAGAAAAACACTTTGGTCATGGGCTCGTGAAAAAGGGACGAGGACCTGAAGATCTGAACTGGAACTGCTGGGGCCTGCTCCCTACTGGCCTGAAACTGGAAGGTCCCGTCGCAGGAGACCTGCTGCTGACTGCCTTCCCCTTCGACGAACTAGGCTGGATCCCCTCACGTGGTGCACCTCCCTGCGAGTGCATCCTTTCTAAAACTTCTGCCTTCTTCTGTATGGCTAAGTACGTCGGAAGGGTGAATGGGGTCACAGCATACTGGAGTGAAGGACGAAGTGCCTCTTCCAAACGTCTCGCCCGAGACTCTTCATCCGGAAAGAGTTCCAGAGCAAAGCGTAGGAGATTCTTGAACTTAATCCCCAACTCTCAAATAGTCATACTCCCCTGCTGAAGGGAGAGCAACTCCTGACGCTTTTCCGCCTTGATCAAAGAAGAAATGAATTCCTCTCGGAACTCCTTTTCGAAGTCAGCCCATGGAATCTCTGCCTCCTTCCTCTCCCCGAGGTAGAGCATCCACCATTGGCGCGCCGCGCCTCTCAGCTGACTGACCGCTAGGGGGACCCAGTACTCCTTCGGAGCACGGATCAAGGTAAAAGTGATCCCTAGCTCTTCAAGCCACCCCTCCGTCTCCAGGTCCGAAGTACTTCCCTCGTACTTCTTGAGAGTCTGACGCTGGAAAGAACGGAGGGTCTTCTGCCACTGGCTATCTTCCTCCTCTTGATCGATCCTCAGTTGATCAATTGCCTGAACCTGCTGGGCCTCGGCCGCCTGAGCCACCTGGGAACGCCGTCCAGGTGCCATAGCTTTACAGTAAACAAGGATCGCCTAAGCCCAAGTAGTAAGGAAAAACTCAAAGTTTTAATTATCATTTTATTTCAATTTCTTTCCCAGAACACCCAAATCAATTAAAACACAAACATGATGATGCATGTACCTTCCCTAGGGTCTCTACCCTGCAATCAATATAGTCTCACTTGGTCGTTCGGTAGGCTCAGAGTCCTTGCATCGGATCACGGGGGGCCCTAAAATCCCGTGTCCTAGCCGGTCTTCCCTGGCCTATGTCACGCACCAAGATTAACGAACACTGTTTCCCTACCATCCCATGCAATCCTCATTGTACCTAACTCCAGACTTCATCCTATCTCTCAACCATCAACTTTGATACCATTCTGTCACGACCCCCTCCCACCAAAGATGCCCCTCCTGATCTGGAAATGGTGAAAGGAAGATAATGACCCCCGAGTCCCGCCTCCAGTAGGCTCCGGGTTGGCGACTAGCACCAAGGGTATGAGTTTTCACAAATATGGGAGGCATTACCCTTTTTATAATTTTGGATCGGGAAATAGGACAAGTCAACCACCAAAAAGGGAAAAGAACAAGTGTATATAAATAAACCCAAACCAAGCCCACATGCATGTTTAAACAATTTTTATAACAAGGTACATGTACAAGGAAGCTCAAAAGTACAATGCCAAAGAAAACAAGAGAACAACAACTGTAAAAACTCCATCTGCCCGACTAGTAGGGTCCCGCACGGCCCTGGTAGTACTCCTAGAAACCTGAAAGTAAATGTAGGGTGAGCATACAAGTATACTCAGTAGGGAAACCTAAAGCTCTCGTGCACAAGTGGGGATACACCCTAAGGTCCCGTGAGAAAACAGAAGAACCAGAAACTAACAAGGAAAAACTTTCCACCCAGCCTCACTGGTCACACTCACCAAGTAACACAAACATGTTTAGTATATATATAGAAAAAAAGTATTGGGTACCCCGCACCATTTCCCACATAATTAGATGCTGCTCTTCCTAACGGCAAACGTCCTGACGCTACCACACTCTTCCCGCCTGCACACACCTGGGCCAAACCACGCATCCCGCCCGCACACACCTGGGCCTGACAACCACGCATCTCGCCCGCACACACCTGGGCCACAACCACTAACCCGCCCGCAGACACCTGGGCCTCATCCCGAAGGTTCTTGGGAACGGTAAGCCTGCCCGAAGAGTCTTGGGCTAAAGGTCGCCTCAAGCCATCACAGCCTCCGAGACCTACCCGAAGAGTCTTGGGTGTAAGGTCACCTCAAGCCATCATAGCCTATGGAAGAAGGAGCAGGAAGGAGCTAGTAACTAAGGGGGAACACCCTCTCCCATAAAATGGGAGTGTTCGGCACTAGGTGCTTGACATGGGTGTGGTGCGACAAAACACAAAGATACAATTATATATATACATATACCAAACACACAGCCCAACCTATGGCTTCTTAAAAAGAGAAATTGAGTATGTGCCTCGGCACTGCTACCACGAAGCATGCATCAACAACCAAACAATCATCCCCCAACCCCATTTAGGTTTTCATGTTTCATGCAATGGTTTAACAAAATTCTTACTACTGGGAAACTATCATTCAGACAAAACCTTTCACAAACATATCCATGCCATCCACAACCAAGGTTAGATAAAACGCAAGCAACCACATGCCATTTCATTTATAAAATATTATCACAACCATACAACATTCCATCATTCATTTATTTCAAAGTTCCACACATAAAACCCTTTCCACACACAAAACATTTCCGCATTTGAAAACACCTTTTACTTCAAAACACTTTTCATAATAAAAACACTTTTCATAAATAAAGGCATTTTCCACAAAACAACCAAACCACCAACATGTTCATTATTCCAACTTTGTTCAATCGGGGTGATCACACAAGGTTTTCATTCTCATTTAATCAGCCAGTCTTTACGTGCTTATCCATTTTCCATGTTTTAACAAAACCAACCACAAACAATTCAGATATCAATTGCGCACGCAAAGGCCACCAACGGCCTTGATTTTCAGTAGGCAAAGGCCTTTCAATCCAAAATCACAATCAGAAGATAAAGAAACTGGAAGGCAATAGAAACAGCACAAAACCCCAAACCCTTCTTTATCTGGTTATTATCTTTATTTAAAGTTCAACTGCATCCCATGGAACAAAAGAAAAATATCCCACCCCACATGTTGCACCAAAAAGAGAGACGAAGGTAAACCCCTACCTCAAAAGGTCCCGATCACGTCGCTTCCGACGACGTGCTTCGGTGTCCTCCGCCTTCGCCAAACCCGACAAACGCCTCCTAGGATGGAAGCTGGAGAAGGAAGGCCAGAAGGAAAGGTGAAAAGTCCAGGCTTAGAAGCTTCGTCTCATCGCTACGATCCTGTGGCCGCTGACGGATCGTAATTCGGAGCTCGGACAAAGAAGTTAGAGGAGGAAGACTTCTTGATCATCCAAGAGTGTCGTCGTGCGAAGAAGAAGCGATTGGTCTGGAAATAATCCGTGATCCTTTCTTATATAGGAAACGAATAGGTAAAATAGTACGCAGCGTGTATTGATGAATACACGGTGTGACCGTACACCTGTTACGCGTTTTGACTGGTCAACACATGACACGTCACGCAGTTTCCACGCGTTTTAAAAAAAACGTTAATTTTATTAATATGTGTGTTTCATTGACCCGAGACATAACTCATAAAAAGGTATCCATCACTGGTCTTAAAATGACCATCTTAATTACAGGATTACACTGCCACTGACGGTTCTTCATTCCGACACCATATGAAGAAGTTATAGACTTTTTAAGTTTTGATCACCCAAAATAATAATATTATTATTTTATTATTATTATAATAATTTAATATTTTGATCAAAAGGGCTTGTGGCGTGAATCTCTCCCCTTACACCATGTGCACTCCCTTATTTTATTATTGTATTACTATTTTAATATATTAAATCAACATTATAAAATATATGATATATTAATTAAATTATATAAAAAAAATGATTTATACAAGGGAAAGGGGGCATTCACGCCTCCCCTCCCCATCTCATGCGCCTCCCCATAAATTTATTATAATTTATTAAATAAAACCATTTTCCTTTTAATTGTATTATTATATTTATTATACGATCAATGTTATTAATTTCATAATTCAATTTTGGGAGAACCTATGCACAACCATTCCATGCGACTCAAAACCATTTCATTTAATTGAATTAAATGACAAAACAAAATTAATATAACATACATATTCAACCCCATTTTAATACATTTAATTTTATTAACCTCTCACATATAGTTTTACGCCATCATTGTTATTTACTGTTCTTCAATAAAAATAACATTTCATCAACTTATTTTATTAACTCACCGACGTTATTGTTTTTAATAACAAAAAGATTTACGCTCGTCGCATTGACCACGTTAAACCACCCTGTTGGATATCTGAATCCGACCATGCCACGTCAATGTCGTGTAACATCCATCAATTTAATTATTTTAATTCTATTTATTTTTATTTGACACTGATTAAATTGAAACCACTTTTATTAAATTAAAACAATTCAATTTCATAAACCCAATATAACGAACTCACCTTTAATTTTATGAACGCACCACCATGCTTCCACTTGCATCTTCATTTAATTTTTTTCAATAAATACCATGACTCATTTCATCAATTTCTCATTATTATTAATATTATGAATAATATTAATAACACAACAGCCATAATTATTATTCGAATTTAATTTCAACAATTAATCAATTAATAAAAAAACTGTATGTTTCATTTATCAACATCTAATGGATCATACACCTTCCCACTTCACATCATTAATAATAATAACACCAATTAAATCATTTTATCATGATTATTCTTTTTAGTTTAATTAATCACACAATTTATGTCATCGTCATTATTATTAACATATTTTTACGTTATCATCAGTATTAAAATTATCATTATAACGCGCGTCGTGTTGACCACATCGATTTCAACAAAGGAATGGACCGGAGGGGTCCGGTCCATTACAAAGTCAGAGCCCTTGTCGAGCTCTGAAATGAAGTCAAAACTCACGCTGGTGTTGTTGTCGGGCCACTCTAATGCCCAGCTGAGACAGAGGCAGCTGATTTTGGGCCACACTGAGCCACACCAGAGGATAGAGGAGAAGATTTCGAAGGAGGGAAAAACCTAGGCGCGCGTGACGGGAGGAAGCCGCCGCTCAGAGGCCCGCCCAGTTGGTTTGTTATGGAATTTCTAATAAATGTGTATATGTGGAAACAAATAAGAGTATCTTAGCTCCAGGTTAATTTTTGGAGCTAGGAACCCAAGTAGCGGGGCTGGGTGAACTGGAACCCTAATTGTACTAGGGTAAAGTGTTTTATCTATTGAGAGACTAGATTCTAGCCTTACCTCATATTAGAAGAGGCTGAGAAATAATGTTTCATGCTACTGAGGGTTATAGGTTTAGGGTGAAAAAAAAGTGTGCGGTGGATCATTTAAAACTTTTATTTTTGTCATGATAGATGTTAAATGAAAGATTTATACTAATATAACTTCCATGATCAATGTAATTTAATCACATAATATGGAAAATCGATAAAATGTCAGAACCAAAACACAGGATCATCTAATATTATTTTTAATTAATTTAAGCAATTGATGAATTAACTTTTGAGAAAATATGTCATCATTGATGGATCTGAAAATTGATCTACTTCTTACTATCATTAAATTATATGAATCAAGGGTAGATTCTCTCTAGCGATGATCCAAATATGTTCCAAAAATCTCCAAACATCACCATAGGAATCTCTGGTTGCTAGAATGGTATATCATATCTCTTGGGTTGTTCATCTTTGATCACCTCAAGAATCACATCCAAAATATTATCTTTGATCTCTCTTGAATAAAGACTGGAAGGTGGAGGAATATTTCTCTACATTATTGGGAGTGTTCTTGGAGGAGTGATTTATTTAGGGCTTTGAGATGATTATTCGAATTTCTTTGTGCACAAAAAATTGAATTGGATCACATGAAAAAATAATATAATTCGGTTCATATACCTCTATGGTTAGAAATAAATAATTTCACAATTTCCCTTTATTATTTATATAATCGCTGTATAACTATGTGTCTATAATAATAATACAATTATTTCTTGACATGAACTAAACTAGTGAATTTAAATTAAATATTATTTAATTAAATAATATTTAATAGATATTATTTATCACCAGACCATTAAAATCGGTATTCCATTCCTTCAAAATTTTTATCTCTCCTTGAATAATGAATATTTATTTAATAAATAAATATCATTTAATTATTCACCAATAAATAAATAAATATTATTTTCACAAAATAAAAAAAATGTTGATAAAATATTCTAATCACATACCATGCTCTCGAATAAGTGGTGATGGAATATATGTGTTCATGAAAAAACTAATAATTATTAAACCATGTGTTGGAATAATATTTATTCAACATGTTAAATAATAAATATATTATATATTATTATTTAACTGATATTTTTCATACACTTACTATGTGACCCTCTACGACTCATTCTCAGTAAAATTAGGGGAAGTCGCCTAATGTATGAGGTTAGTGTCTGAAAACACTCCATGGTATCTATAGATAAATAAGTTATTGATTCAATGAAATAATACCCCATACAAACACTCATTCTAAAATATAATCTATTTATCATGATATCTCTAATCAAGGAGGTTTCATGCTGTTTCCATCAACCTATGTGCTCAATATCTCTTTCATTGAATTTCTAGAAATAAAACTTTCCTATAGAACACCATGGTAATAGATTTATTTAAGATACATATTTTTTATTAAAGGTGCTAAGATATCAACTTTCATTAAAGACCATAAGGGAAAAATATTTTCTCGCATTTTTCATTAATGAAATATTACTAGTGATGCACCCAATGTATCTTACCTCATTAAGAACATATGTCATCATGATTATCATCAACAAATAAAATTATGTGACTTTCAATACTCATTTATAATAATATTAATGTCTAAGGATCTATACACACATCCATATATTAGAACATCCAATGAAATATATAAATGTATATTTCTTACCAGCAGGTTTCCTTCTCATAATATTATATACTGGATATTACAAAGGATGCACACCATGATAAGGTGCCTCAATGTATTATAAATCTCTGCCCCTGATAGCCTATATCATTTTTCTTCCTCAAATAAATTTCATTTGGCTAATGAATATATATTTAAAAATAATATTGTTACAGATATTGATCCTCATCATATCAGGGAACTTTTATGACCTTTCAGTGCTACAGCTACTCTTAGAACATTATCACATACTATGTCACATAGAAGAACAATCATGATGTGATAAGAAGTTTATTAATATTAAAAAAAATGAATACAAGTTATCATAATGTATACAGAATTTCGTTTTAGGGAACCTACTCCAATAGACTCCAATTTTCACTAGAGTTAACTGCTAACAACCTTCGGTCTGCTAGATCTCACATGATAATCATGCCTTAACGGGGATTGGACTTCATTCAAGGGGTCCGCCATGTTTTCATCTGTGGGAACTCTTCTTACTGAAGCATCACCCACTCTGATAACAATTCTTCATGAGGTGATACTTATATAGTATGTTCTTTGTTTATTGGTGTGGCCTTGTCTCTTTTTCAAGATCCTCCACTATTGTATTATCATAACATAATCAGATAGGGTATTTACTACTAGGTACCACATCAAGATCCTAGACAATGTTTTTAATTTAAAATGATTTGTTGGTTGCATCATAAGACACTATACACTTCAACTCCACTATATAATTAGCGACAACATTAAGCTTTGATCTCCTCTAGCCCAAAAATCCATTTTGAGATAGAAAACATATTCTTTCAACAACTTCAAATCATTTTAATAATTTTAAAAACAAAAATTAGTATAACCCATGATGACTAGCTCCTTATATCCTCCATACACCTGGAACATATCCTTAGTTATTCTTAGATACATGAGGATAGCTTTAATAGTAGACCAATAATGTTCTACTGGATCTTCTTAATATCTTACCACCATGATCAATAGATAGGAAAAATAAAGTATAGTACATAACATGGCATACATGATTGATCCTATCACCAATTTTATGAGATCTTACTTATTTTATCTTTCTACTACAGTATCTAAGGACACATTTTCTTATAAATATGTGTACCATGTGACCCTATAACCAATACCCTCTTGGATTGTCTTATAATATCTTAATTATCTAGTAAATTTATGTACTTTTCCTTGGTCTAAGAAGCCTATTGGATCAATCAATATTGACCTAGATCACTAGAATATGGGAAAATTCACCCAAGTCCTTTCTAGAAAAATACTTGTTAAACTAGTCCTTAACAGTCTATAAGACTGGTATTTCATTTCTAATAAGTAATATTTCATCAGCATATACTACTAGGATAACTAATTCATTCCAACAAAACCTCTTCAAAACACATTTCTTACATTTTTTCTTAATCAAACAATGTTATTCTATAGATTCATCGAATCAAATGTTCTATGACTTAGATACTTTATTTAATTTATAAATTCAACTCCACAACTTGAAAATACTTTTGGTGTCACTTTTAGTCACAATAAATTATGGTTGTGTCATGTAGAAATCTTCTTGAAGGTTCCCATTAAGTAAATCAGTTTTGACATCCATCTTACAAATTTCACAATCACACCAAGTTGTTATGGAAATCATAATTTTGATTGATTTAAACAACGAAACTATTAGAAAAGATTCATCATAGATAATTCATTGAAATTATTTTAAAACCTTTAGTCACTAGCCTTACTTTATAGGTATCTACTTTACCTTCCACATCAACATTTCTCTTGAATACCCATTTTTACCCTGGTAGCTTTACATCAAGTAGTACATCGATGAGAACCCAAAAATGGTTCTGATACATGGAATCCATTTCAAAATTTATGTATTCTTACCATCTTTCATATTCGAATATCTCTACTAATTCTTTTTATGATAGAGGTTCATCACTGTTAACCAATAATGAGTCACAATCTTCAATGACTAGAAAACTATATCTCTCCAGTTCTCTTACCTCTAGCTTTCTTCTTTGCAGTTTTTGTTTTTTAGGAACTAATTCTTCCATGGGGATATATGGAATATATTCCACTAAAAAATATTGTGTATCTTGAGCTTCAACTTCTTCAATGTCAGTCTTTATCCTACTATCCTATTGAGGATGTGTTCCCTTTCAAGAAATATTACTTGTCCAGCGAAAGTCACTTTCTTATATGAGGGGTTGTATAGGTAGTATCCCTTTGTTTCTATAGGATACCCTGTAAAGATTCCCTTTGTTCCCAAGGTGCTTGTTTGTTTCCTAATAAGGCCTTGACAAATGACTTACAACCCCATACACATGTATGTGACAAAACAGGTTTCTTTACAAAATGTAACTTGAAAGGAATTCCATTTTTCAATTTAGTTGGTAATATATTTAATGTGTATGTCACAGTTTGTAATTCATATCCCCAAACGAATAATGGAAGATCTACATGACTCATCATCAACCTTACCATGTCTAATAAGGTACATTTCCTACTTTCACTAACATCATTCCACTATGATTTTTAAGGTATAGTGAGATAACATAAAATCCCAAACTCCCAAAAAAGGTTCATAAACTCTTTGTTAAGATATTCACCACCTTGATATGAACAAATATTATTCATCTTCATTCCATGTTGATTCTCTACATTATTATTTAATTATTTGAATTTCTCAAAGGACATTTACTTATACCTCATAATTTAGAAATAGAAATATCTACTCAAGTCATTATTAAAATTTATTAAGTAAGAATATACACCACTAGATTCTACCAAAAATGGTCCACATGCATCATTGTGTACCAATCCTAGAATCTCGGTGGCCCTTTCACCCTACCCACTAAATGGAATTCTAGTCATTTTTTAATATAAACAAGCATGTGATATTTCAACTAGTTTTAGTATTGAAGTGTCTAAATAACTATCTTGATAGATATTTGTCAAATGATTCCTTTTTACAAGACCAATATGGCTATGTCATAGTTGGGTATAATATGAGTCATGTGAGTATGATTCATTATCTATTTCTAATACTTGGTTTTAATAATTTAATACATAATTTCTATTATTTAAAAGATCCATACCATAACATAATTTTTATTTATAAAATAAAAAACTTTTATTTCCAAAATTTAAAATAAAACCATTTACATCTAGGAATGATACAGAAATTATGTTCTTGGTAACACTTGGTACATAATAATTATCCATTGAAACCAATATTATTCTTGTTTAAAATGTTTTTAGTCACCAATGTCTTGAGAATCCATCATCACATTGTTGGCAGCTCGCAAATCGACCTCTCATTTATCAAGGTTTTATAATCTACTTGGCTCCAGCATTTGGATAAATATTTGAGAACCAAAATTTGTATCTAATATGAAATATGTATATATTGAAATATTACACTCAATAATGAACACACCATTAGCTTCACCTTTCTTGTAGGTGAATTTATTCTTCCAGTGGCCTTGCTTTCCACATTAAAAACATAATTCATCTTTTTCATTGCCCTTCCTTTAGATATTCTTCTTCTTGGAAGGATGATGCTTAGGATATTTAGAATTTTTATGAGTATTGGTACCCTTTTACTTGATCTTACTTTTCTTATTCACTATAAGGACTACATTTTTCATTCCCCATGTCCATATCTACTTTCAATATAAGATTAAGAAGTTTTTAAAGAAAATCCTCATTATTTTTCAAGTTATAATTAACAATAAAACTGGAGAAGGTCTTGGTTGGTGATGCAAGTATTAGATCTATGTGGAACTAAATTAGGAATTTAATCCCTAAGATGTCTAATCTTTCGATGTAGCTAATAATATTGTCTATATGAGGCCCAATTGGTGGAAAATCTCTAAGCTTATTTGTAAAAAAATAATTGGATATCTTGTATCTCTCTTGTATCACCTTTTCGTGATAAAGATCCTGAAGGTGAGACATCATGTTATACGCATTCATTCCCAAATGCTTCATTAAAATCTCATTGGTCATGGATGATAACTTGAAACACTGAACATTTATATAATCATTCAAATTTTTCTCATGGAGAGATAATTCTTTCTCACTAGCCTCATTAATAGGTGCATCTTGAATAGGTTCTTCCAATACATATAATTTCATTTTATGGAATATGTTAATGTGTAAGAACCTTTTCCATTCTTAGAAACTATTTTTGGTGGGAAGGTTATCCTTCTCAAGTATGGATCATAGTGACCTATTTGAATTCATTCTATTTTTGTTCCTATAACTAATATGAGAAGTATTTTAGTACTTTATCTGATAAAATTTAGACAAATAAATAAATATTATATTTATTAATATCATAATATTTTATTGAAACACAACATCCCTCACCATTTTCTTTGGAAAACCTATTTATTATAAATTCTAGTTAAAATAATCCATATTCCTCTTCTCATCAACCCAACTATGGTTAGTCAAGAAATTTGAAGGGTTTAGGTAGGAATTCCAAAAAACAATTTCTTTAACTCATAGTTCCTTGATCTATTGAGTGGACTCACAAATCCTTAAATCCTTAAATTATATGTCATTAAAACTTTTACTCTTTGTTACAACAAGTCCTACTTTGGTAGTAAACTCTTGATGTGAACTAAGTTAAGTTATCCTAAAAATTCTAGTTAGAATTCCCTGACAATTGAAATCAACCCAACAATGGTTGGTCAAGCACTTTGAACTATAATTCAATTTTAACTGAATTAGTGGAAGGATATACTAAATTAATATTTATAATTGATTGATTTTATCTTTATTTGTAAATTTACAATTATTATCACTATTACATTCTAGTTAATATTAGTTGGATTTACTTATGTGATTAATCAGGTCTTAGATAATATTTAAACATTATAAAATTTATTTTATTTCTATATTTCATGATTGTTAGTTCATTAATTAATGTGATCATGACTAAACATCCACAATGTAAAAAACATGGAACTTGAAAGAAAAAAAATAAAGTGGTATGATCATGATCTTATAATTATGGTTAGTTTATCTAATAGATGATAAACTAATTGTCAGCCTGGGGGAAAACGCCTTGAACAAATTAAGGTTCATGTTACAGCTTTCCCCTTGTCCACCTAGGTATCTCTATTGGATTGTTTTTTACATGGAACCAAATTTAAACAACCTCTACTGGTTTTAGATCTCTATCCATTACATATTATTTTATTCACTTGCATATTATGGGAAGGGGTTTACATAAAAGAACCTGTCAGCACATAGGCCCCTGAATAATGATAAGAGATCTGGAAAACATGACAATAATTTAATTTAATAATAAACTATAAGAAACCAAGAATATATAAAGGTATTTTCTAGCTCATGATCATCCATATGAATGAAATGAATTTCACATTTAATAAAATTATCATTAAATTATTAATCATTATTTTAAGATAAATTGCACTCGAATCAATTAATAATCATATTTAATTAACAAATTATTTTATCATAATTCCCATTTAAATTTTCTTGAAATTCTCACCCATCATAATTTTAAAAAAAAAATATTTAAAATTAATAGCGTACAATAAAATTCCCCTTTGTGGAAACATGCAGAGTACCCATCCAAATAACCAAAAATTTATTATACTCTTATAATATTTACTCTTACATAATGTGGTATACATAAATTATCACGTGCTTTAAGGACATGTAATATCAACTTAATAATATCATGTATTACATGATTTTTCTTTCACGTTCTATGCTTCGAAGCACGTAGAATAATAATTATAATATAACTCATACATGATATAAAAAACCAAAACATTACGTAGAAATTAATTAAACATTTACATATATAAAAACCTATCGCATGGTATGTCCTATCAACTTAATGACCACACACAAGAACATTTTGATAAGGTTTACATGGTATAATAAATTAATTTTTAATTCTTTATTATTTGGTATAAGTACATGGAATGTACAATTTTCACTATTTATAAGAGGCACATGCCTAAGGATGCATCATGTAATAATACCATGGAAAATATTGGATTAAATGGTTTGTAAATGGGCTACATGGTGTGTGGTATCCAAGTTACAGGGTAAATAGTTAGGAATTCCAAGTGAGAAGATACATGGCTCTTCTTTGACATAAGGACTGCACACCGTGTACGGAAGTTACATGACATGTACTTTGGCTGACTATGCATCATGATGGCTCATCCAACATGAAATGTATAATTAAAGGCACCATGAATAATAAATGAACACACCTTTAATTACTTACAAAATTAATTATTATTGCATTAAACACTAGTACACAGCTTGTACTTATGGGTTACACAGTGTGTACTCTTTTGTTATTTGGACAAATTTCTTAATACCCCTGGATGATATATTCAAATTTATTTCATTCAAAAATTTAATCAATTTTATTATATTTACAGGAAACAAAGAGTAATAATCATATATCAAAATTTATAATTAAGAATGATTAAACTATAATTGAAAACTAAATTAAAAATGTATAAATAAATCAATGATATTTAAATAATTATACTACCTTTGATACAATATGTAGGTTATAGGTGCAGCAGAAGCTTCTGATGGTTCATTTATAACATTTATTTTTATCATCATTGATGAATAATACAATATTTACACAATAATAAACATCGTGATCAACAAAATTGGTTCAAATAATACAAAAAATGGATAAAATGTTGGAACCAAAATGTAGGATTGTCACATATTATTTATAATTAATTTAAGAAATTAAAGAATTACCTTATGACAAATTCTTTCTTCTTTGATGGTTCTGACAATAGATCTATTTTGTACCACTATTACAGAGTAAGAATCAAGGTCTGATTCTCTCTAGTGGGGATCAACACATGTTCCATAAATCATTGAATGTTTTCGTAGGAATCACTTGGTGATAACATGCTAGATCATATCAATTGTTTCATTCTCCTTTGATAGCCCCTATAATTTATTATAAAGGATTCTATTTGATCTTTATTTTCTCAAGAGTGGAAGGTGGAGGAAGATCACTCTCTATTCTTGGGAGTGTTCTTAGAGAAGGTAGCTCTCTAGGTCTTCGGAAAGATTCTCCGGATTTCATTGTGAATAATGGTTATAAATAAATAATTTAAAATTTTCCCATTATTATTTATTTAAAACCTAAAGAACCCCATGTATATAATAATATTATTATTATTACTTCTTGAGATGTGTTAAACTAGAGAATTAAAATTAAATATTATTTAATAAAATAATATTATTTATATATTATTTATTACTGGACCATTAAACTCGGTCCGACATTCATCCACAATATTTTCAGGCCATGAATAATGACTATTTATTAAATAAATAAATGTCATTCCATTATTCACAAAAAATAAATAAATATTATATTCACTAAATAGAAAATAAATATTTATTAAACATTCCAATCACATTACATTCTCTCGAATTACTGGTGATGGAATATATGTGATCAAGAACACATGAATAATTATTAATCAATGTGTGGGAATAATATTTATTCAACATGTTAAATAATAAATAAATAATTTAATATTATTTTAATGAGATTCTAGAATCACATAGTGTGTGATCCTCAAGTCATGTTTCTCAGTGGAATTAAGTTAAGATGTCTATAGTCCACAGTTAGTGTCTAGAAACATGCCAAGAAACCCATAGAGAAAGAACTTGATACTAAAGTGATATAATAATTTATATGGATGCTCAACATGTAATATGATCCCTTTATCATGGTATATCTAATAAAACAGGATTCATGCTAGTGCTACCAACCTATATGGTCAATGTATCTTTTTCTAAATTTTGAGAAATCAAAATTGCCTATAGAACACCATGGCCATGGATTTATTTAGGCTATATCATTTCTATCAAAGGTTATGAGATAAAAACTTCCATTAAAGAACATACATGAAAAATATTTTCTCGCATTATTAATTAGTGTAATATTACTCATAATGTACCAAACATAACCTACATCTCCACGAACATATGTCATCATGGTTTTGGTCAATACATAAAATTACATGAGTTTTAATACTCATTAATAATAAAATTAAAGTCTATGGATCAATAAACATGTCCCCATATTGGAACATCCAATGAAACATATAAATGTGGATTTCCTACTCATGTGTCACATTATCATAATATCTTACATTAGATATTACCAAGGGTGTACACCATGAGAAGGTTCCTAAAATTTCAATTATTCTCTACCCTCAATATCTTGTATCATTTTTGTCCCTAGAAAGATTTATTGAACTTATATTTAAGAATACTATTGCGGGACTTCTGGGTTCTCATCATAGTGGAGAACTACTATGAACATTTAGTGAGACATCTACTCTTATGAAATTATCACATACTATCACAAGTAGAAGATTGGGCTATTTCCATGGACCAATAGCCACAGTTTTATAATTGTGTCTATAGGCAGGCTATAGCCATAGTTATGTGGCCTATATCCACAGTTTTAAATACCACTACTATAGGACATTTTTTCAAGGGATATAGACATGGGATTACTAAAATTGTGTCTATATACCACACCTGTAGCCATGGTTTTCAAAACAATGGCTATTGGTCTCCCACCGTTGTGCATGAAAAACGTTTCCCATATAAAATAAAGTTAGAATCTCTATTGACATGCTTTTTATACTGCCTCCATGGTTTTTAATAATATATATAACATATTATATATATATATATATCTGAAGCTCGATGTGATATAGTGGTTTTGTGGCCGAATCCTATGGGTGAGGTATAGAGATCGAATCCGGCTGGTGACATATTATTTTTGTGCTATTTCCATGGTTTTACAGGGATATAGCCATGATTGACAATGATGAGACCTATTGTAATAGTTTTTGAAAACCATGGCAATATCCCACCTATTTTCACGATGATAGTTCCCACACTTTGGAAAAACTATATCCGTAGGCTACGACCATGATTTTGGGCCTTATTCCCATAGTTTTCAACTCTAGAAATAGGCCAGTTTTTTTTGTGTATGTCACACAGAAGAAAAATCATGATGTGATAATAATTTTATTAATATTCAGAAAAATGAATATTGGTTATCAAAAAGAACATAGATGTTGTTTCTGGGGAACCAACTCCAACAATGGATTGGATAAGTCTTTGCCCGAGTAGGTTCTACTATGTATGATACTTGGGTGAAGAATGGTCTCCCTAGTAGAGGTTACTAGGTGTGAGACCTGGGAAAATGGGTTCACCCAAGTAGGGGAACCCATGTGTGATACCTAGGAATATGGGTTTACCCTGGGTGAAGGTTTTTCCAAATAGAGGCCCAGGTGAAGGATTAACTCAATAGGATTCTATACTCCAATGTGTTTTCCCTATTTGAGGATGGATGAAGGGTGATTTATCACCCATGTAGGGGGGCCTAGGTGACATCTCAATGTGAATGGGACTCATGTTCCCAATTATTTCTCCCTATTTAATGCCCTTTGAGGACGACAATTTAACATGGAACCCTAGTATACACATAATAGGATGACTATGTTAAAGGATATCTCAAGTAATGGGGCTTAGGTGTAGGGTATCCCTATTGAGGGGGGCCTCTAGGGATTATTAAGTTGAAGGGTCACACTATTATATGATCCTAGGTATTACTAAGGTATATAGTGCCCTATTGACGGGGATCCAAAATGACTAGGGAGAAAGGAGCTCATAAATTTCTTTTCTTTGTAGGTGTCCATATGTGTGTGAAAAATTAGAGTTTAGTGGGTCTATTTAAAGAATGAGGTAGACTAGGGTGTGAAAGAAGGTTCAACATGGATGGAGGTTTGTATAATTGATATAGGTGTGCAACACAAGAGCACTAAAACATGGACATATAAACCTAGGGACATGCAAGAGTTAGGTGAAGGAGACTATAGTGCATGGTACATAGGTGCATGACCCTAAACTCAAATTCAGGTTTCTTTATGAAAAAACAACCAAATTAAAATATCCATATATTTTAATCATTAAGTCATTTTTTCATTGGATAATATTCAAATTGAATCCTACAAAGTAAAATACACCCATAGATATGTCATATACCTTGAAATAATTGTTTAATTAGGACAAAAAAGCTACCATAAGACCCTAAAAATGGATTTTCTATGGATTTGAAACCCTTTTCATACAATTTTTTAAAAATTCTTGTCTACTCACAAAAGGAGTTTCTCACCACCATGTCACCAGAATTGGAATTTTTTGTGGAATCTCCATCCCTAAGTGTGTAACCAGTCATGTAACTTTTTTAAATCTCGTTAACTTCTTCTTTGGGAATGGAGACACTTTTCTATCAAACTACATTTTGGTTGTCTAAGTTAAGACTCTATTATTATTTCAAAAACAATGTTTGTGGCTTAAATTTCTTAGTACCAACAAATAAAAATTATGATATGGGGTTAATAAAATTAGACATGAGGGTGGAATATCATAAAAGTTAATAATCAAAAGATTGGGATCATAAATTAAAATGATCATAAATAATAATATATAAACATATAATAAGATTTATGATATCATGGAGACATTGAAATCATATAAATTTTGGAATCATAATAATGTTTCACAAACATAAATCATGTCATTATATACATAAGATAAATATCATTTCGAATACAATATAACAAAATATACTTGGTAAACTAACTTTACACTATATATAGTATCTCAGGGGATATACGAATTTTAATATTTATTAGAGGGATATATAATTCTAATCCCACTTATCACAACATAATATATCATGCATATGTGTCTTATTTCGAAAAAATATTATATTGAGTATAAAAATGAGTAATATATGAGAGGAAAATGGGTTACATAATAATGTCAAAAATCATAAACCAATAATGTATCATGTATTTTCCCAAGAGAATAAAAGATTAAGGATTATTGGACATTAATTTTTCAATAATGAAACATAGGTAATTAATATTGGGATCAAAGAGAAAGAAAAATAATAACTAATAAACAAGATTAGTTTTTTGAAGTTCCCTTTGAGTTAATTATATATTTTGTCAATAAATATGGTTGACTTAATGTGAATATGATTTCAAAATGTGAGTTATGATGTGATGATGAGTATTGTTATTGAAACATCATGAACTTAATTGTGATGATTTTTAACTTCTCTTAATTACAAAGTTACATGTAAGATGTGTTTAGAGAATGCATATTGTTTTATATAGATATGAATAGATTTTTTTGTTGAATAGTTTCAAAATATTAAATTTAATTTAAATAAAAATTAAATAGGAGAAGCTACAAAGATTTTATGAGAAATTTTGATTAAAATATTATGTTGATAATTCTATGGCATATATTTTATATGTTTTGGGAAATAATTCCCCAAAAATATAGCCAACTAAAGGGTCCAAAAAGAAATTACTTAGGTGGGTAGGGTTTACATTTATCCAGTTTAGGTGGTGGAAAAGTAGAGTGATAGATGAGCCTTCATGGAGGAAATAAAGAGTGAATTGGGTCTGTAGGAATGTGCATGGATGAGCACAACATGTAGGTGGAAATGTTGACCCACATAGGGAGGCATGGCCCATGAGGCCCATTTGTCCCATGTGTGTGGTGTGGTTTCAGGAGCAGACTATAACACCCCAAGTTTTTTTTTTAAATAAATAGAAATGCATGGAACTTTTTTTTCAGTGGATATTTTTTTAACTATCCTTTCAACATAATTTTTTCCACTTCTAATTTTTGAATTTCAAGAAACTGTCATCTACAATTGTGTTTAGTGTATTATTTGGAGTCTATAATAACCAACTCGTTTTTTTGTTGAATAGTAACATACCCTTATGAATAGTAATATGAATAGGGATATGACCCTAATGAATAGTAAATTTTATTATTATTTTATTTTATTAAGGCTTCATGATAATAAGATCTAGGTTAATTTTTCATTGTTATATAGAAGTAGTTACATAATTAGAATTGTTAATTTTTGAATTAAGTATGCTTTTATTTTAAAATTAAATGAATAATCTTTAGAAAATTCTTTTCAAAAAAATGGAATTCATTTTTCAAATCTACACGTTGATAAATGTTTAGGGTGAATTTTGGGAATTTTTCTGAAACAGTTGATTTTTCAGTGAATAGTAAAAATACAATTTTTAGTTTCTGTGTATTAATGACATCCTTAATGATATAATAATTATGTCATAAATCCGGTAGACTTGTGTATAGTTAAATAATATGTTATGTGTACCAATTTTCTTATACCATGGGAAAATACCATGGGAAAGCCCATGGTTTTGTAAATACCACTCATGAGGTGTCCCTTGAAAATTATTAAAATAATCCCTCACTTTTCCTATAAATACCAACTATTCCATTCATTTAATTCATTTCCAATTCTCCCTCAACGAAGTTATGGCCTCATTACCTTTATATTAGTCCTCCCAAGGTTTCCTCAAGCCCCCAAGGTCCCAACCTTCAAGTTCTAAGCATTCCTCTACAAGGTAAGAAAATTCTCAATTTCTTTCTTTTTTCCTTTCAAGTTTTCGTTTATGTGGTATAACATTCATGTTTCCATACCATATTCTTATTTTCTTCGTATTATTGATCTAAAGTATATTATGATTCATTTCTGTATGGGTGACCCCTGTCCCCTCTCTTCTTAATGATTTCTAAAACCTTGTCGCTTAGTCGTTGGGCTGCCGAATTTTTGTAAGAGATTTCTCACTTATTGTTTTATTTTGAGTTCCTTTATCATTATTTCTACATATCTTCTTACCCAAGTGTCATTAAATATCCAAAATCATGTATATTATAGATAATATCATGTTCATGGAAAATTACTCAACATTATTCTTCTCCTCTCCCACTTATTTAAAGAATAAAAACATTGTCCGTTTGTGTCGAATTATCGACATCGTGGACAATGTGATTTCGATTTCCATTAATTCTTTCAATTATGGTCATGAAACCATTTATATTGTTGAAACAGGTTATAATATGTTTTTTATTACTCACCCTTGGTTCTGGAATTATTTTTTACTCATGGTTCTAATTTATAAGACAAAACGAGGTTGTTATTATCAAAGAACCACTAAAAGGATCTAAACAAACATCATTAATGTTCTAACTTATGAATCATCCTCGTGTAAGAATTAAAAATGATGAATGGAATAATTTATGTTACTGGTTATATTAAAATACTACTCCATTCCAATTCTATAGTTTTACTTCCAATCGACAAGAATGTCCTCTATGAACCAATCATGGAAATCATGTTAAGAACTCACCCAAAAACAGTGCAAAGGGAAAAATACTAACAATTAAGAGTAAAATGATGTTATGAAATGATCATATAAGATGTTATATACATGGAAATGTTTCTATAAAATATTAATAACACTCTTTTAACCATTATACGGGAGGTTTAAACAAGTTTTAAGTAAGACAAACCTGAGGTAAGGGAATTATTAACTTGATTTCCATTCTTTGGGTTAACCTTCTACTTTATTATTCATGTGCTATTTAAATTGTTTGTGTGATGGGTTCTGTTTATATTATGTTTCATTAATTGTATTTACAGTATATATACATACTACATCCACCCTATTAAGTCTCTCTTCAATTGTATGATATTTATAAGGGGATTTTCTTTAAAAACCCTATTTTTAAATTTGGTTTTACGAAATTCCCAAGTAATGTTTTTATTGAATTATTCATGTTGTATGATTATGTTTTGGTTCTTGGGAATTATTTATGATAAAGGTTGGGACCTATATTTCTGTCCAATGCATTGGGTATGAGTAAGTTGGATGTCGGTCGTATGGTTACTCCAAGTGTGACTGTGATGGTTACACAAAGTAAGGTAGCCGTGAGGGTTACAAATTATAAGGTAGCCAAGAATGGTTACAAGATTATGTAAGTAATTCCCCAAGATAAATTTATGATTATATTTATGTTCTCATGTTTTTTGTGGATCTTGTGTGAATCTCATGTTACACAAAGTATGTATATATGAGTGTCAAGCATTTCTTCTGAAAATGTTTTCATATGTTACGAGTATTCATGGATTAATATGCTCTTTCCTTCCTTTTTCATCCATTACCGAGATTTTGTGATCATCCCAAGTTTTTAAATGAATTTTCACTAGTTAATGGATGTGTAATACAAGGAAGTAAGACACGTTAAATGTTGAATAATTTTCAAGGATTCTTGTTTTAAGTTTTAATGTTTTATATTTTGAAAAAGAATGGAAACTGTTTTTAGGGTATACAGTCTGTAAAAATGTGTAATGTTATGAATATTTTGTCATAATTCTCTAAAGCTATAAACATGAAAAGATCATCAATGTAAAATGAAGTGTTTTCTCGACTAAATTCAAGATTAGGTATGTAAAAAGGTCGGGTCCTTATAGTTGGTATCAGAGGATGGTTTAGATAACTTTAGGGGTTAGGGTGATGTTAAAAGAATATCATAAATGATTTTTACTCTATTTTTAATTTGAAATGTTATAGAATTTAAAGATTACCATATTTATTTATCTAATACATGTTTGTTCATAATGGTTGTCTGCGGAAGGAACAGGGATGCTGAAGAGGAGAGGCACCGACAGAATGACATCCTTCCGGAACCATAGCCTGGAATGGTTGTGATTGGAACTGAGCAGTTTGTGACAGTAATGGCTCAGCTAAAATAGGCAATAAATGGTGGTGGCATCCATGAAAGAGAACCAATAGAGGTACCACAACATAACATGACAGTAGTGGAACATTTTATGAGACAACATCCTCCTGCATTTAATGGATCTTCTGACCCAGTAGCAGTTAAAGGATGGATCAAAGCCCTTGAAAAGATATTCAATGTTAGGGGATGTTCAGAAAATAAAAAGTTAAGTCTTTAAATTTATCATTTTAAAGGGGAAGATGATGATTGGTGGTCAATGGTAAGGAATATCAGGGGTAGAGAAGATTTTGATGCCTTAGAGTGGGATGAATTTAAAATTCTTTTCCTTGAAAAATATTTTCCTAAGGTACTGCGACTTTGAATTGAGAAGAAATTCCTTGAATTGAAATAAAAGGAGGAAGATTCAGTGGTTGTGTATGAAGAGAACTTCACCTGACTGGTGAGGTATGCGCCTTTTGGGAAAAAATCCCTCAAGTTATCATTGAAGCATTTTTGAGGTGATTGTGTTTGTTGACAAAGTGGACATCTGAGTGGTGATTGTTGACAAAGCAGAACAATGACATACAAATTTGTTGACAAAGAGGAATTCATGATGGAATGTTGAGTTCAAGAGTTGAGGTCAACGATCCATGTTTTATTCAAGAATGTCAACAAGAGGAATGGATGATCTAGAGGCCGTACAAAAGAACAGATACAAGGTGGCACCATTTTCCAGTGTTTGCCAAATTTTTTGGCCTGAAAATCGACAAATGAAGAAAAGGGTTTTTGGAAAAGGGACTTGCGCGCTGGGGACTTGGATTATAGGAAACTTGTGTGCCATGTGTTTTTCAAGATCAGAAGATCAAAATATGGCAAAGGAAACAAGTTTGCACAAGTTTGGGAGTTGGTCGCGCAAGTGTCTAGGAGGATAGAAGACTTTCATGCCGAGACTCGGTCGTATAGGTGTCTTGCGCGCCGTCGTGCAGGGTGGTCAATTTGCCTATAAATACTAGACCACCCCACCTCATTTCCAACAGGAGTTCAACACTTTGAGAAATCAGAGCTCCTGTCGCGCATGTGTGGTGGTCATGCAAGTGGTGTGTGGTCGCGCAGGTGAAGTTGCGCGCTGGTGGTTGAAGTTGTAAGCCAGTGTGAGAAGTTGTGTGCCGGTTGGCAGTTGCGCACCAATGTCGGTTTGGGCGTAAAAGGAAGTGTGTCGCGAAAGTTTGGAGTTGAGGAAGCTTGAGTCGCGCAAGTTTCTGAGGAGGACTTGTGTGCCCATTGTGACTTGCATGCCGATACTTGCGCGCCGATATTGACTTGCGCGCCAAGTAAGGTTTATTTCCAGCAGTGATTTTCAGGCTGTGTGGCAGCTGGAAGTTTGCCCGATACCTTCGGTGCAAAGAGAGATTCATCTAT
This sequence comes from Viscum album, assembly GCA_963277665.1. Classification (NCBI taxonomy): domain Eukaryota; kingdom Viridiplantae; phylum Streptophyta; class Magnoliopsida; order Santalales; family Viscaceae; genus Viscum; species Viscum album. Next base: position 60,024,749 of record OY728123.1, read on the forward strand.
GGGTGAAAATTGGGCTTCAAAAGAGCATCTACTTACAGAGGAATATGCATTCCTTCATGCAAATGAGTAGACCTACAGGTCTATAAACTGTGAGTGGATCCTTTCCGGAGTAGTGAGCAAAGAAAGAGGAAGAAGGTGATCCTCTCCACCGGCAGTGAGCCAGAGAGATAGAAATAGGGAGTGACCCTTGGGAAAGCAGTGAGCTGACCCTAAACTTTGTAAAGGCAGTAATCCTGGTCATAGAAGTGATCTAGCCCGAACCATTGTATCCACATCTAGTGAAGAATAGTGGAATTAGGTACGACCGACAACTTGTCGGCGTATGCTCCTTGGATGTAGCCTAGTGAGGGTGAACCAAGTAAAAATATATGTGTTTGCCTTCTTACTTCCCTGCGTTGCATTTAAAGCATCATCATCAGATAAAGAAGAATATAAGTGATCATAATAAACACACAAGTGAAAACGAAGTGACCCTTGTAATAAAGAGGTCAAGATCTAGTGGTGCAGGAAGAACTTTGAAAAAGAATATCCATACCCTGATTCACCCCCACTCTCAGGGTATATAGGCCCCTATTGGTCCTAACAGTGCCAAATCTTATTCTGGATCTTGATAGAAAAATCAACCTCTTTTACTCAGGACTGAATCCAAGGTATCAAAGGGCGTTGGCCTCCCGTGAATTCAAAAGTTATGAGAAACTTTTCCGATGTGCTGTGAGGGTAGAGATGGATTTTTCTGATGATCATGTGAATTTTGGAAATAAAGAGAAGAATAGGTCCAGTTGGCGAGTAGTGGGTAAGAATCAACCAAAGAAATTTGATGGTAAGAAAATCCAATTTCCAGTTTGTGAAAAGTGTGGAAAGAAACACCCTGGGGAATGTCTTAGCAAAACTAGGAAGTGTTTTAAATGTGGTAAGTTTGGACATATGGATCGAGATTTCAATGAAAATTATCTTAAGAATAATACTAATAAGAAATCTGTAAATTGTTTTAAATGTGGTGAAATGGGTCATTATGAAAATGTCTTCCCAAAGAGAGATCTGAATGATGCAAAGAAGCCAGACTAGAAGAAGAAAGGTGTAGTGAGATCCTTTGAAACTATGTCAGTAGATGTTGGGACCTCCAATGAAGTTTTATCTGTTACTTTTTTTGTTCACTTATATTTTTCTAAAGATTTGTTTGATATGAGGTCTACACATTCCTTCATCAATGAGAAAGTTTCTGTTAAATTGGAAATATCACCTCAACAAATGAGACCCAAAATTGTTTTTAAAACACCAGGGGGAAATGTTATAGCAAAGAGGAATTATAATAATCTTTCTATTTTGGTATGTGGAAAGACATTACCTGAAAACCTTGTTGCTTTACCCTTAGTTGAGTTTGATGTTATTCTGGGGATGGACTGGATTTCTAATTATCATGCTAAGATTGATTGTAGATCTAAAGAAGTTGTTTTTCAGAAATATTTTCTGTTTGTATACAAGAATGAACCCATACAATTTATAACATATCAGGAAGCTGAGATACTATTGAAATATGGAAATGAATGTTATCATGCTCATATTGTTGAAAACTAGGGAACTATTCAAATTAATGATGTTCTGGTGGTAAATGAATACCTTGATGTTTTTCCTGATGAGTTACCTGGTGTCATACCTGATCCAGAAGTTAAATTCACAATTGACTTAGTTCTTGATGCTTAGCGAAAATAAAAAACCCCCATATTGTATGGCTCCAATAGAACTTCTTGAATTGAAAAATCAGTTGCAGGATTTGCTTGACAAAGGTTTCATTCGTCCTAGAACTTCACCATAGGGATCCCCAGTTTTTTTGTTAAAAATAAAGATGTTACCATGATACTTTGCCTTGATTATAGAGCTTTGAATAACATCACTGTTAAAAACAAGTATCCTTTTCCTCATATTGATGACTTGTTTGATCAGCTCTAGAGAACTCAGTACTTTTCCATGATTGAATTGAGATCTGGATACCATCAGCTGAAGTTGATGGAGGATGACATCCCAAAAGCAGCCTTTCATACTAGATATGGGCGTTATGAATTTGTTGTTATGCCATTTGGATTAACTAATGCTCCTACTGTATTCATGAATCTTGTGAATAGAGTATTTCATGAGTTCTTGGATAAGTTTGTGGTTGTATTTATTGATGACATTCTGGTATTTTTTAAAAATAATGAGGAATATGAAAAACATATAAGGGTTGTTTTGAAAAATTTTAATGAAAAGAAACTATATGGAAAATTCAGCATGTGTGATTTTTGGTTGCAACAGATTTATTTTCATGGGCACATTGTAAATAAGGATGGAATAACAGTTGATTCTGCCAAAACAAAAGTAGTTAATGAATGGACAAGACCCACAAATGTTACAGAGATTCGTAGTTTTCTAGGTTTAGCAAGTTATTACCAACGGTTTGTTAAGGACTTTGCATGGTTATCTAGCCCGATAACAAAGTTAACACGGAAAGGGGTTAAATATGTTTGGACAGAGGAATGTGATGTTTTTTTCCAGGAACTGAAGAATAGATTGGTGAATGCTCCAGTTTTGGCCTTACCTTCCCAAAATGGTGAGTTTGTCATCTACAGTGATGCTTCTTTGAAGGGACTTGGTTGTGTTTTGATGCAGAATGATTAGGTAATTGCCTATGCTTCGAGACAACTTAAACCTCATGAGCTAAATTATCCCACACATGATTTGGAATTGGAATCTGTAGTTTTTGATTTGAAAATTTGGAGGCATCATCTATACGAAACCAAATGCCAAATATATACTAACCATAAAATTATAAAGTATATATTCACTCAGAAGGAATTAAAAATGAGGTAGAGAAGATGGCTAGAACTGATAAAGGATTGTCACTACATGATCAATTACCATACTGGGAAAGAAAACAATGTGGCAGATGCCTTAAGTCGGAAACATCATGCATCATTAACGATGCTACGTTTGGAACATGATCCCTTGGTTAATGATTTGATGAATTTTGTCTTAGAAGTTGTTGGTGAGTGGAATACATCTATTTTGTTTCAGGTTTATGTGTAGTCTTTGTTTTCAGACAGAATTAAGAAAGCGTAGAAGGAAGACCGTGACCTTTAGAAAAAGGTATAATTGGTTAAAATGGGTAAGTTTCCAGAATTTAATCTTGATAAATATTGTGTTTTAATATTTGGAAAAAGGTTGTGTGTGCCTTGTGATTCCTAGTTGAAGAAATAATTGTTGTGTGAAGCTCATAGTTCTCCATTTTCTGTTCATCCTGGCAGTACTAAGATGTACAGAGACCTTCGGGGGTATTATTGGTGGGATGGAATGAAAAGAGATATTGTTGATTTTACCATGAGATGTTTGACATGTCAACAGGTTAAAGAAGAGCAACAATTACCGAAGGGGATGATTCATCCTTTGCTAGTGCCAGAGTAAAAATGGGAGAGTATATCCATGGACTTTGTGGTTGGACTACCAAAGACTTCTCGAGGTAACAATGATATTTGGGTTATTGTTGATCGGCTAACAAAGTCTGTACATTTTCTATCAATTCAAGATACAATGTATTTGGATCAGCTTTCTCGATTGTACTTCAAGGAGATTGTCAGGTTACAGGGAGTTCCTCTTTCCATTGTATCTGACTGAGATCCCAGGTTCGCTTCTAACTTTTGGAAGGGACATCAGAAGTCGCTGGGCACAGAGTTAAATTTCAGTACAGCTTTTCATCCTCAATTTGATGGCCAGTCAGAACGAACGATTCAATTGAGGATATGATTCGAGCTTGTTCAATGGACAATCAGGGAAGTTGGGATCAGCATATTTATTTAGTTGAGTTTTCTTATAATAAGAGTTTTCATTCCAGTATTCAGATGGCACCTTTTGAGGCATTGTATGGAAAGCGGTGTCGGAATCCAGCGTTTTGGGATGACGTCGGTGAAAGAAAGTTGATGGGGCCAGATGTAGTTGAAGAAGTGGCTAAGAAAGTGGGGATGATCCAGAAGCACATGAGGACAGCTCAGAGCAGGCAGAAAAGTTATACAGATAACAGAAGGAAAGACTTCTCTTTCGAGTTAGGTGACTATGTTTTCCTTAAAGTCTCTCCTTGGAAAAGTGTGATGCGTTTTGGTAAGAAATGAAATCTAAGTCCACGGTTCATTGGTCCTTTTGAAATATTGGAGAAAGCTGGAACAGTTTCATATCGTGTATCTTTGCCTCCGGGTTTGTTTCAGGTACACAATGTTTTTCATGTTTTGATGTTGAGAAAGTATGTCCCAGATTCATTACATGTCTTGATCCCAGATGCAGTTCAGCTGGAAGAGAAGCATTCTTATGAAGAGAAACCAGTTCAGATTCATGATCGAAGGGAACATGTATTGCGGAATAAGTTAATCCACCAAGTAAAGGTTTTGTGGAGAAACCACATGGTTGAAGAAGCAATATGGGAGTCTGAAAATGCTATGAGGAAAAAATACCCTCAATTGTTTAATAAGTAAGTAAAATTGAGAGGACGCAATTTCAAGAAGGTTCGGATAATGTAAAACCCCAAGTTTTTTTTTCTAAAAAAAAAATAGAAATGCATGGAACTTTGTTTTAAGTAGATATTTTTTTAACTAGCCTTTTAACATAATCTTTTCCACTTCTATGTTTTGAATTTCAAGAAACTGTCATCTATAATTGTGTTCAGTGTATTATTTGGAGTCTATTAGAACCAACTTTTTTTTGGTGAATAGTAACATACCCTTATCAATAGTGATATAACCCTAATGAATAGTAAATTTTATTATTATTTTATTTTATTATGGCTTTAAGATAATAGTATCTAGGTTAATTTTTCATTGTGATATAGAATTGATAATTTTTGAATTAAGTATGATTTTATTTAAAAATTAAATGAATAATATTTAGAAAGTTCTTTTCAAAAAAATTTACTGCATTTTTGAAATCTACACATCGATAAATGGTTAGGGTGAATTTTGGGAATTTTTCTGAAACAGTTGATTTTTTGGTGAATAGTAAAAAAATACAGTTTTTAGTTTCGGTGTATTAATGACATCATTAATGATATAATAATGATGTTATAAATCTGGTATACTTGTGTATAGTTAAATAATATGTGAGGTTTCCCAAGTGGCTCATACCATGGGAAAATACCATGGGCAAGCCCATGGTTTTGTAAATACCACTCATGAGGTGTCCCTTGAAAATTATTAAAATAATCCCTCATTGTTTCTATAAATACCAACTATTCCATTCATTTAATTCATTCCAAAATCTCCCTCAACGAATAAATATCCTACATAACTTCATAGTAGTCCTCCAAAGGTTTCATCAAGCCCCCAAGGTCCCAACCTTCAGGTTCTAATGGTTACTCTACAAGGTAAGAAAATTCACAATTTCTTTCTTTTTTCTTTCAAGTTATCTTTTATGTGGTGTAACTTTCAAGTTTCCATTCCATGTTCTTATTTTCTTCTTATTCTTGATCTACTATATATTATGATTCATTTTTTTATGGTTTACCCTTGTCCGTCTCTTCTTAATGATTTCTAAAACCCTATCACTTAGCCGTTGTGCTGCTGAATTTTTATAAGAGATTTCTCACTTATTTTGAGTTCCTTTATCATTATTTCTTCATCTCTTCTTACCCAAGTGGCATGAAATATCCAGAATAATTTATATTATGTATTATCTCATGTTCATGTAAAATTAATCATCATTATTCATCTCCTCTCCCACTTATTTAAAGAATAAAAACATTTTCCGTTTGTGTCGAATTATCGACATTGTGGACGATGTGATTTCAATTTCCATTAATTCTTTCAAGTCTGGTCATGAAACCCTTTATATAGTTGAAACAGGTTATAATATATTTTTTATGACTCACCCTTGGTTCTATAATTATTTCTTACTCATGGTTCTAATTTATAAGATAAAATGAGGTTGTTATTATCAAAGAACCACTAAAAGGATCTAAACGAACATCATAATATTCTAACTTATGAATCATCCTCATGTAAGAATTAAAAAATGATTAATTGAATAATTTATGTTAATTGTTATATGAAAATACTACTCCATTCCAATTCTGGATTTTCACTTCCAATCGACAAAAATTTCCACCATGAACCAATCACGGAAATCATGTTAAGAACTCACCCAAAAACAGTGCAAAGGGAAAAATACTAACAATTAAGGGTGAAATGATGTTATGAAATGATCATATAAGATGTTATATCCATGGAAATGTTTCTTTAAAATATTAATAACACACTTTTAACCATTATACAGGAGGTTTAAACAATTTTTAAGTAGACAAACCTGAGGTAAGGGAATTCTTATCCCGATTTCCATTCTTTGGGTAAACCATCTACTTCATTATTCATGTTCTATTTAAATTGTTTGTGTGATGGGTTATATTTATATTATGTTTCATTAAATGTATATATAGTATACATACATACTCCATCCACTCTATTAAGTATATCTTCAATTGTATGATATTTATAAGGGGGTTTTCTTTAAAAATCCTCTTTTTAAATTTGGTTTTACGAAATTCAAAAGTAATGTTTTTATGGAATAATTCATATTGCATGATTATGTTTTGATTCTTGGGAATTATTTATGATGAAGTGTGGGACCTATATTTTCCTCCAATTCATTGGGTATGAGTAAGTTGTAGGTCAGCCATATGGTTACTCCAAGTGTGACTCTGATGGTTACACAAAGTAAGGTAGCCGTGAGGGTTACAAATTATAAGGTAGCCAAGAATGGTTACAAGATTAAGTAAGTAATGCCCCAAGATACCTTTATGATTATATTTATGTTCTCATGTTTTGTGTGGATCTTGTTTGAATCTCATGTTACACAAATTAAGTATATATGAGTGTCAAGCATGACTTCTGAAAACGTTTTAATACGTTACAAGTATTCATGGACCAATGTGCTATTTCCTTCATTTTTCATCCCTTGCGTTGATTTTGTGCTCATCCCAAGTTTTTAAATGAATTTTCACAGGTTAATGGATGTGTAATACAAGTAAGTAATACATGTTAAATTTTGAATAATTTTCAAGGAGTCTTGTTTTAAGTTTTAATGTTTTATATTTTGAAAAAGAATGGAAACTGTTTTTATGGTATACACTCTGTAACAATGTGTAATGTTATGAATGTTTTGTCCTAATTCTCTAAAGCTCTAAACATGAAAAGATCCTCAATGTAAAATGAAGTGTTTTCTTGACTAAGTTCGAGATTATTTATGAAATAAGGTCAGGTCCTTATACAGACACCAGACTACTCACAATTATGGCGACTCGTTTCATGGTATGTCTTATTAAGAATCAGTCAATTTAGCATGATACTCTAACAAGTTTCAAGTTATATAATATTCACATGTTTTCTATACAAACACATAAAAAACTAATTCTTGGTCTATCATGACTATCCAAATTAAATTATTTAATTCTATAATTATTTTAAGATACTACTACTAGAAAGGTCTATCTCCAGAAAGATTTGCCGCTAGTTTAAAAGATCCACCACCAATAAAAATGATCTAGAACCAAAAATATGTACCATTATATATCTACCACCATATATCTACCACAACTAATGAATGGTGTTACTTGAAAGTGGAGCTACCATTGAGTAAATATACCTCTTGTGTATCTACTACCTAGTAATTCTTCTGCTAGGTGTTTCTATCATCAAATATTCCACCACCAGATTTTATACCATAGTTATTCAAGATAAATTTCAAAATTAGTTCTCTAAAGTATAGATTAATAATTTTATGTATACCAGTGTCACATGGATTTATGAATTATTATTCCTAAACAATTCTATTTATTTTTTAATGGATTGTTAAATTTTATGATTTATGTCTCAGTATAAGGATTTTACTTCTCCTTTTATAATCTTTCTATGGATAATTAGACCAATTGCAGGGCTATAAATTCAAAAGAACTCCCTCATTCAAGACAGTTTTGAATACATGTATGAATATAGAAATACATAAAAACATGAACTTGGATATATAGAATCATTTTTATATATATATATATATAGGGAGAAAACTAATCAACATACTAACTGAGTACAAAGAGTTTTCCAGACGTCCACAACACTTTGTTTTCTATCATTAAAAATAAAATTCCGTTGAATATTTTCAAGGATATTTTCAAAGATATCTAAAAAACATAAGCTATTTAGATTGATCTACACCACAAATTTTCATCTATATTTCCTTTCACTTTCTATTTTACCATAATTTCAAGATTTTTTTGTTTTACTCTATTTATCTATAAAACATAGTCTCCTAGAATGGACTGGAGAGTTCTTGATACTCTATATCAATTATTTTCTTCTTTACTCATACATATAACTGTAGAAGAGGTCATTTGTGGCTTGAAATATTTTGATCCCATGAAGAACTGTGGTAGATGATTTTATATAAGACTAGACAATCTGAGTATAGTTTTTTAAACCAATCTAGGTTTTAGATTCCATTTATTGTAAATAAATTTCTTGGTAGTGGTTAATTTCTAAGTGGAGGGGATTAGTTCTCAACATGAGACTAAACCCCTTATTTATTTCTTCTATGTGATTTATAGATTTTCTTTATTTGTTTTAAATTAAATCAGTTTCTATTTTCTAAAACAACAGAAAACCTTTACGTTGATAATTTTTATTATCTTGTGTTTTATATAGAGTTTTTTATAAGTAGATTAGTTTTAAAATTTTGAAATAATTTTCCGAAAAAATTAACTGAGTTCCAATAGAAATTTTGATAAGATTTTACAATTTAAAAATTAGATAATTATAATAATTTAGTTAATTATGATTATTTTATAAATTGGGGGATTTATGTTTTAAAATTTTTTAATATAAATTTTTAATTGAATACAAAATTAACCCCACTATTTATTTTTCCACTAGGACTAACCATTGGTATTATATATTTTCAAAATGACTTTTTATTATGATCTAGTTCTTGATTATATATATTTATTTATTTTAGTTCTAAATTAATACCTTCATGGAAAATAATAATATTTAGGGAGATTCCAATAACCATCATCCTTATTTCTAAGTAAAAAACTATGCTCAATGGAATATCGTGATAAAACCCCATATTGAGAGCATGGGATTTCATATCTGGACTAAAATTACTAAAAAATATAAAATACCCAAAACTATAGTGAATAATTGGGATACTACTGTAAAAGATACCTAAAATTCAAAATATAAAAAAATTAATGCTTTATACTATACTATTGTGACCCTCACTTTTCAAACATTAACATTACAAAACCATTACCAAATACTTAAACATTATATAAATAGATTCCCAAATACCGTAGTTGGTATAGTGCCTTTATAAACATGGAAACATAAACACCCATACATATGGGAGATACGTCATCTCCCACTAGATTCCTCTTTACTATCATCCACCTTAGCCATATCAAACATACTACATATCATTATAACCTAAGGGAAAGGATATATAAAATGGGTGAGAAAAAATTATCATAAGGGAAAACGAGGGAGACATGTAAGCATAAACATGTGTATAATGGTATGAGAATGTGAACATGTAAATAAAATATTATACCCTACATATCAAATATCATAACTAAAATAATGGCATAAATATAGGTAGTTCATAAGACATGAATCAAATAAGATAAAAAGCATAATCCATGAAAGCATAATATTGGAATATAACATGAAATTGTGGAAAACACATAAGCATATAATGATTTCCATAATAGCTATGGGGTGGATTCTAAGATCATATTAGTTGAATGGATTCAATCCCCATACTATCATAGTAGTCATGATTCACTCCCATGGCCATCATAGTATCATGAGTTCACTCCTCATACCATTTTAGTAGTCATAGTTCACTCTGATGGCCATAATAGTAGTCAAGGTTCACTCCAAAGACAATATTATTTGGTCTCATGAGATGTAAAACTTTAACCAATGCATTAGAGGGAGATATAGGTCCCACCCATCACATAATAAAATCATACATACATATTCCACAAGATCAAAAATAATCATGTCATAACCCATGAAATGAAATGGGTATCACAAACATGTAAACATATCAGAACCTATGTAAATAGATAGATTTAAAAATCATTTCATCATAAAAATAACCCATGGAAAGAAGAAAGTTTCAAAATCATATAATCCGTGAAAGGGAAATGGGTTTCATAACATCAGGTCATCCAAAAAAAATCCATTCATAGAAATAATATGAATGGAAACATTGAACAATTCCCCCATAAATGCATGAGTAACACCAATGGATTTAATCTTATATGAGAAATAAATTTTAAATACCTTTTAAAACATTTCTCGATGAAAATATCCTTTCTTATTTGAAAAATAATTTTTATTACATAAAACCTTTTGAAACCCTTTTTCTCTAAAGATATATTTAAAAACATATAAAGGAAGCATTGAAAATAATAAATAATAATTAAAATACTTTTTACTTGAAAATTATCTTCATGTATATTTTGAAAAAATTATTGAAATTTTATTTGAAAACATTTTTGAAAACATGGTTTTTTGAATATAATAGATTTCCAACCGAAGAGAGAGATAGTCAGATTTTACTAAAAAAAATTATCCTAAGTTCCCAAGAATGGAAAAGTGGTACTAAGAATTATTATATATTGAATAAAAAGAGTATAAGGAAAATCATGAAAATTCTTGAGATATGTATCATAAGATTTCATCAAGGGAAGCATAAATATAAACAATCTCATAAAGTAATGAGATTGTCTCAATAAACTCTTATAACTTGGTAACATGCAATCATACACTCCGTGTAAGAAAATGAAATTAAATGAAGCTTAATATATCATGAAAATAATTTTATTCATGATATAACATATATAATTTAAGTATATACACCCCAAAAAAGAGTTTGGGTACATAACAAAACATGAGTCTCAAAGAAGACAAATTGAGACAAAATTGTTTTACTGATTTGGTAACTTTTTAGAGTTAAACACCCTGAAAGAACGATCATATAATTTATATGTGAATACCCATAAATTTAATTAAAATATACATAGAATAAAATAAATATCATTATATACACCCCACAAAAGTAAAGTGTGGTCAACATAGCTTGTATCTCACATAAATTAAAAGTGAGATTAAAATCCCCTTACCTTGTGTCTTTACTCTCTCCATACTCATACAAGATTCCTGTATAATAAATATAATTTTATTATAAATATTTTACAGAAAAATATTCATATATATAATACCATATATGGTTTTATTATGACCTTATATTACCCGCTTGTTAATGATCCTTTGTTAAAGTTTCACTTTGGGTAAAATTCGCATTGTTCTTTGTATGTGTCCTAATTTGTTATATCATTGGTCCTTATACTTATATAATGATTCCAGAATTTAAACCATGATGTAAATATCAGTTATATAATTTATATTTTCATTATAATAATTTATATAATAAATAATAATGAAATGTAATACATCGTTCATGGAGATAGTAAGTCGTATACACATGAACGTTCTTTCCATTTTTATTATCGTATTGAAAGAAAGTATGTAAATGATATATTTATATATATTTAAATATATATATAATTAGTCTAGTATAATAAATATATCATATAAATTCATTAAATTCATCCTTATGAAATTCCATGTGGTGTGTGAACGAATCACATTGCTTGGAGGTGGCAGTAGTCCATACTTCCTCAAGCGAGATTATCATAGTAACACCAAATGGAAAGAAAAGATATGTCTATTGAAAGAATAAATAAGCGTAAATACATAATAAATACAATATATTACAAATATTAATAGATTTTACATCATAATGGCCATCATGATTTTTTGTAAATGAAAAATGAACAATCATTGTTTTATGAGGCAGTAATTGGTCATACAATGAAACAGTATGTTCGATATCCATTAGATGGAGGTGTGTGAAAGTGTAGGTCAAACCCTTATCATAAAAATATACTAGTATATTGAGGATAATATTTTTTTCACAAAATAATGTAATTAAGAGAGTGTATGGGGTGAATAAAGGAAATAAATGAATGGAGCTTGAGAGAAGACATTACCTCTAAATCGGGTAACTTCTTTTGGTTTGTGCCAAAAGGCATCCTTGAGAGGCTTTCTACATGAAGGGGGAATTCTAGGTAAAATGGAGGATTTTTGGGAGGCTATTTTGTGAGAAATTTTTCGAACTTAAATGGTTTTAGAGGTGTAATTAATGGGTAGTGATGGTTTCATTTTATAGTGAAAGAAAAGGACTCATTTGGAATTGTTAGGAACAAGTTAGGTGTGCACATTTTCTTACATAAAAAATTTATACCAAACCCAGAAAACTAAATAGTTAAAGTTTATGGACTAAATATGGACAACTAATAGGTTTTTGAAAATTTTATTGGTCATTTGGGCCCTTAATTTTATGTTTTATTCCCAAATTAAGCTTAATTTGTCCTTAACCATTGTGATTAATTTTATTCACTTTTACTAATCATTTTGGTCAAAAATTAACATGGTATCATTATAATATAAATAATATAATAAACAAAATGGTATATTTAATATTTTTTAAATTCAATTCATATAAGCATAAGAATTAAGATTAGTGTTAATCTCGCAGACGAGATGAAATAATGTGGTTTTAATGTAGGAAAAAGTTCAAAAGTTTGTTAAGATTTTAAATATAGTTTCAAAGTAAAATTGATTATGATGATTTAAATTGTATTAATATATGTAATATTTATCAAATTTTACCTTTAAAACATATTTATAATATCATTTAGTATTAATAGTTAATTAGAAACAAATCAATTTTTAACTAAGAAGTAGTATTTTTCATTATTCATCAAAAAATGAATTTTCTTAGAAAATCACAAAAATTAACCCTAGGATAATTTCTAAGTTATTAATTTAAAAATGAAGTTTATTTTATTAAATTAAATTTCTAAATGTGTATAAAATTATTTTTATTATTAAAAATTGGTACATTCAAGAAAATAGTACTTTTAACATAAAATGACTTTACCAAAAAATCTGATATTTCATTATCAGTATGTTTTATTTATATAAAACAATTATAAAAAATATTTGGAAAGTAGTAATTACTATTCCTATAAATATTTTTAATGGTTATTTTATAATTATCTAATTTAATTAATTATATATATATGAAGTTGTTTCATAGAAACTCTGTATTGTGTGCATCGTACGCTAAGTTGGTGTTTCTTGTAGCAAAATCCAAGTTGGTATTGTGTGTAGTGCAAGACTTGTCAGTATTTTGTGTTAAAGGAATTTTTGACTTAGTGTTTTAATATATATATATATATATATATATAATTATTTCCACTGTCACATGATATGACTAATATCAAAAAAGGTAAATTAATTCAAAAAATAATAATTCACAAAATCTCAGGGTGTTAAATTCTACCCCCCTTAAAATGAATTTCACCCTAAAAATTAATTTTGGTTAACAATGGTTTAATAATTGAAAGTTTAATTCATATAAACCCACATCATAAAAATAGATACTAAAACTTATATTAAAAATGAAAATTCAGAACCATAATGGTTACCCTAAGTAACTTATAATTGGGTTTTCACATAGGAGAACATAGGTTTGGAATGATGATTGGACATTGAGAAAAAGTGTAAATATTTATAGGGAGTGATTCAGGTCCTAAATCAAAAATAAGTAATTTTTCAAAGGAAATTTGAGGGTCTAAAAGTTATAAATTTGGGAGCATTTAAAAGGCACTTAGCTCAATAAAAATTAAGTTATTAGGACAAAAAAATTGATCACTTTCAGAACGTTGAGTAATTCTTGATAAATTTCAATAAAAAACATTCTTGGGTGGTGATTTAAACAATTTCTAATATATTCTTCACCTCATGGAATGAATTTACATAAATTAAATTTGATGAATAAATCACTAAAGTACACTTTCAACGGATATTATTTCCCATAAAAGAATGAAAAAGTATAACTATTTTCCTATTCAAAATCAACATGCATAAACATAAAAAGTAGCAGTACTGGTTCATCATAATTATTTATTCATTAAAAATAAATATGCATTAATCCGAAAATTATGTAGGCTAGTGGTACGTGTGAAACCCTTATCATCCTTCAGTCATGGGTTCAAGACCTGTGGCCTTGCCAGACTTGATTTGTTTTCACCCGACGTATATGATGTCCTTTTTGGAAAATATAAAAGATGGAAATCCTTGAAATAAGGTTAATGACTAACTATCCTTTAAACTCGTGTTTTCAAAACAAACTCAATGCACAAATACTTCCTCTGATGTTTTACATAAAATTTTCATTAATGGTAAACCTTATAACCCTTCTCAAAGGTGAAAACCCAAAACTTTAGAAAGAGTGTCATGAAATCATCTTAACCATGATTCCCATGTATATACAAAAGTAGTTTTTGGTTGAACCATTCCAAACATGTGAATACCCTCATCATATTTTCTCTTGAAACATGGTAACAACCTGAATTTCCATAAATCATTTTGGAAAACATTCATACTTCATCATTCAATAGAATATTTTATTTACTCCTTAAATCCAAAAATGTTGTAAACTTCATTATTGGTAGCATAAACCACCTATAAACAGGTCCTTAGTTACAAGGTAATTAATACTTTCCAATTTACTTATTCATATCCCACATATCTTTATCCATACAAAATTATATTATCATAAATAAAACTTTAAGGGTTACCTTCTATTATTCAAAATATCATCTTTTCATTAAATCAATTCACCAGTACATAGGGAAAATTAAATATAAACTTAAAAATACTAAGAGAAAAACATAAGTATAACAATAATTATATATTTCATCAGTCATAAATTTTTAATCCAAATACATAAATAATTTGATTACTTCATCCTTAATAAATTAACAATAATACCTCTTTCCTTTCACATTTCATCTATGGTCTCATAATAATTCACAATGTAACCATTACACGCACCACCTTGCTGATTCTCTTCAGAAAGTTTCCTCTTGGAAAATTAGGTTGCATAATGACTATTTTCTCCACACTCAAAATAGTTAACCGTTAATGATGACTTAAGAAGGCCAAAATTTCCATCCATTTCATTAACCTAGCTCTTCATTTCTCCCTTGTAGTCACTTGCTTTGTTTCCTTCTCTTCCATAGTCAAAACAACTTCTTATTTCTCTAAGACATTAACTTAGGTGATTCTTTCCACATTCTTGATACAAATGAAACTGAATCTTCTTTCCTCTATGGTCTCTATTACCCAAACTCTCATCGAAATCTTTCTTTCTCTACCTTGGTGAGTTAGAGAGTTGGTTAAGGTAAACATTGTTAGTCAAGTTCTGGGAAAACAAATTAGACATGATCATGAAAACTTTTACTCTAGTGATCATCCCACTTGACCACTCATCATAAAATCTTACATCACATTCAACATTAATATAGTTACTTATGATTCCCATTATTTACTAAAACTAGAATAATAGTGTGAGCATTATTTAACATAGGGGAAAACCACATATCCATTAAAGGAATTACTTATAGGATTTCTAAATCATTACACCTTCCATAATCTATGACACATTGGGTTTATCTTAGGTTATTTATAGAAAACATATATATAAATCCTTCATGATTGTTCATGAATAGTTTTTGAATTCCCAAAGAATATCCCCCAGGAGTATCAAACCAGGTGTGCAGCAAGGCCTGTTTCATGTACCAGATTACCCTGAGTCCAGCCTAGAACATCTTGTCATATTTGTTACCCTTAGGTACATCTATTCCAAATCCACATCCTATTTTATTATCCTGATGATGATATATTTCTAGAAACCACTCCCTCTATCCTTTACCAAAATTCTAGGACATTTTCCTAAACACTAAATTGTCGTTATACTTTTCCTTAGATACATCCCTAGAAATGTCCTTAGGAACATACCTAGAGATATCACTATGGGTTTATCATCCTAGTTTCTAAATGTTTACTATAAAATTTCTCTAATACCAACTATAAAGACCTTCTCTTTTCAAACATTAACCTTACTTAACTTTTTCGGAATACTGAAACATTGTACAAATAGATTCCCAAAGACCGTAATAGCTAGAGTGCCTTTGGAAACATGGAAACATAAACACTGGTACATATGTGAGATGAATCATCTCCCAATAGGTTCATATTGACTAGAATCAATCTTAGACATATCAAACATAGTACATATCATCATAACTGTGGGGAAAAGGAAACATAAAATGTGTGAGCTCAAATTCTCAGTAAGGGTAAAAAAAGAGAGAAATGTAAGCATAAAGATGAGTATAAGGGTATGATAATGTGATCATGTAAATATAATTTCATACTATAAATATAAAATATCATAATTAAAATAATTACCAAAATATTGTAAGTTCATAAGATATGAAAAATATGAAATAAAGATTATAATCCATGAAATCATAACAAAGGAATAAGACATTGAATTGTGGAAAACACATAAGCATATAATGATTTATATATTATCCAATGCATTGATACCAATACCATATTAGTAGTATGGGTTCACTCCCCATACCATCATAGTAGTCATGGTTCACTCGCATGGCTATCATAGTTGCATTAGTTCACTCCTCACACAATCTTAGTAGTCATGGTTCACTCCCATGGACATAAAAGTAGTCAAGGTTTACTCCCAAGACCATCTTAGTTTATATCATGATATATTAAACTTTATCCAATGCATTGGAGGGATATATATATTCCACCCATTAGATAATGAAATCATACATACATGTTCCACTAGATGATAAATAAACATATCATAACTCATGAAATGAAATGGGTATTATAAACAGGTAAACATATCATAACCTGTGGAAAGAGATAGGTTTCATAATAATTTCATCATAAACATAACCCATGAAAAGAAGATGGTTCCAAAAGCATATAATTTGTGAATGAGAAATGGGTTTTATAACATCATGACATCAAAAAAATCTATTCAGAGAAAGAATATAAATATAAACCTTGAATAATTTCTCCATAGAGGCATAAATAACACCAATGGATGTCATATTAGTAGGGAAATAATATTTAAATATATTTAAAAAAATTTCTTGTTGAAAATATCCTTTCTTATTTTAAAAATTATTTTTATAACATAAAACCTTTTGGACTCCTTTTTCTTTGAAAATATCTTTCAAAACATATAAAGGAATCTTTGAAAATAATAAAAAAAATTAAATCCTTTTTCCTTGAAAATGATATTCAAAGATCTTTTGAAATATTTTTTGAAACCTTTTTTGAAAACATTGTTGAAAACATTTTGAAAACATGGTTTTTCTAATACAATAGATTTCCAACCGAAGAGAGATACAATCTGATTTTATAGAAAACATTATCCTAAGTACCCAAGAGTGGAAAATGGTACTAAAATGAGGATATCTTGAATAAAAATCGTATAAGTAAACTCATAAATATTCTTGAGAGAAGGATCATAATATTTCATCAAGGGAATAATAAATATAAACAATCTCAAAAGGTTATTATATTGTCTCAATAAACTCTTATAACTTAGTTAACTTGGGATTATGCAATCCATGCAAGAAACGAAAATTAAATTAATCTTAAGATATCATGAAAATAATTTTATTCATGATATATCATGTAAAATATAAGTATATACACCTTGAAAAATATTTTAGGCTCATAACAAAACATGAGTCTCAAAGAAGGAAAATTGAGACAAAACTGTTTTATCGATTTACTAACTTTTGAAAGTTAAACCCCCATGAAAGAAGGATCATAGAATGGATATGTGAATAACCATAAATTTAATTAAAATATAAATATAACACAATCATGGTCAGTACATACACTACACAAAAGGAAAGACTAGCGAACATAGCTTGTATCTCACAGTAATTAAAAGTGACATGAAATCCCCTTACCTTGAGTCATGACTCTCTCTGTATTCATACAAGCTTCCCGTATAATAAATATAGGTTTATTATAAATATTTTACAGAAGAATATTATTGTACATAATTCCATATATTGTTTTATTATTACCTTATTTTACCTTCTTGTTAACAATCCTATGTTAAAGTTTCACTTCAGGTAAAATTCGCTTTGTTCTTCGCATGGGTCTTAATTTTTTATATCTTTGGTCCTTATACATATATAATGATTAAAGAATGTAAAAAATGATATAAATATTAGGTATATACATTATATTTGTATTATAATAATATATTAAATAAATAATAATGAAATGTTATAAACCATTCATGGAGATGGTAAGTCGTACATACGCATGAATGTTGTTTCCCTTTTTATTGTCGTATTGAAAGAAAGTGTGTAAATGGGACATGAATATATATGTATTTATATATATATATATATATCTTTATTAAATTATAATTAATATATCATATATTTTATATAATTCCATTAAACTGACCCTTAATACAATCCATGTGGTGTGTCAACAAATCACATCGCTTTGAGGGGGTGGTAGTCCACACTTCCTCAAATGAGATTATCATATTAACACCAAATGGAAAATACAGAGATGTGTATTTTAAAAGTAATAAAGAAGCTTAAATACATAATAAAAACAATATATGAAATATATAAATAGATTTTACATCATAATGACCATCGTTATTGGTGGTAAATGAAAAATGAACAACCATCATTTTATGAGGCAATAATTCTCCATACACAGAAATAGTGTGTTTGATATCCATTATATGGAGGTGTGTGTAATTTTAGGTATAAACCTTAGCATAAAAAATCCTAGAATATTTAGGATAACTTTTTTTTCACAAAATAATATAATAAAGAGATTGGAGGGGTTGAAGAAGGGAAATAAAGGAAAGGAGCTTCAGAGAAGATGTTACCTCTAAATCGGGTAACGCCTTCTGGTTTGTGCCAAAAGGATTCCTTGAGAGGATTTATTCCTAAAGGGATACCTCAAGGTAAAATAAATTATTTTTGGGAGTCTATTAGGGTAGTTATTTAATTAAATTATAAGGTTTTATAGGTGTGGGTAATGGGTAGAGGTGGTTTCCTTTTATATTGAAGGAAAATGACTCATTTGGAATTGCTAGGAACAAGTTAAGTGTGCACATGTCATTACCTAAAATAATTCATACCAAACCAACCAAAATAAATAATTAAAGGTGTATGGATGAACTATGGATATCAAATGGGTTTTGGAAGAGTTTATTTGTCATTTGGGCTCTTAATTTTAAGGTTTAATCCCTAATTATGCTTAATTTGGCCTTAACTGTTGTGATTAATGTTAATCACTTTTACTAATCATTTTGGTAAAAAATTAACATGTTCTCATTAGAATATAAATATTATAATTAATACAGTGGTTCATGTCGGATTTTTGAAATTCAATACATATAATCAGAAAAAATAATATTAGTGCTAATCCTGTAGACGGGGGGAAATAACAGGGTTTTAAAGTAAGAATAAGTTCAAAAGTTTCTTATAATTTAATATTCATTTTCAAAGTGAAATTTATTATAATGAATTAAATTTTATGAATATTTTTAATTTTTATCTAATGTTACATATAAAATATATTTATAATATCTTATATCATTAATAATTAATTAGACAAAAATGCATTTTTTAACTAAAAACAGTATTTTTCACTATTCCTCAAAAAAACGAAGTATCATAGAAAAATCCAAAAAATTCACTTTAGGCTAATTTATAAATTATGAATTAAAAAATGAAGTTTATTTTATCAAATTAATTTTATATAAGTATCTAAAATTTATTTTATTATTAAAAATCGGTCCATTCAAGAAAACAAAATTTTTAACATAAAAGGACGTTACCAAAAATATCATCTTCCATTATTAATATGTTTTATTTATATAAAATAGTTATAAATAATATTTGGAAAGTATTTATTACTATTACTATAACTTTGGTTAATTATTGTGTAATAATTACCAAATTTAAATAATTATATATATATATATATGTGTTTCATTTAAATTCAATGTCGTGTGCATCGTACGCCAAGTCAGTGTTACTTGTAGCATAAGACAAGTTTCTATTGCGTGTAGTGAAAGATAATCTAGTATTGTGTAAGAAAGGAATTTTTGACTTCATGTTTTAATATATATATATATAGAACTATTTCTAGTGTCATGTGAAATATAAAATATCAAAAAGATACATTAATTTGAAGAAGAAAAAATTCAAAAATCTCGGGGTGTTACATATACTTTTGGAGAATATGAATTTCACGAAATATTTTTTAATACTACTAATTTTAAAATTTTGGATACGTTGTATGTTTCTCTTGAATGAACATCTAATTTTATAGAAATGTGTTTAAATAATTATACTATTAATTTTGATACTTTCATTATGAAGCCTAATGAACCCATTTTTCATATGTATACCAGGTTTAATGAAATAGTAAAAAATGCATCCACTTTGAAATATAGTTATATACAAGGATCAAGTAATGCATGTTTTGAGATTCCTTCCAGATAGGGGGAGCGCAACCCTTATTTCCATAATGGAATCATGTGACATAACTAATCTATAAGAAAAAAATTATTTTCAAAAAATATATGATGTATGAGGTTGAATTACAAGTAAAAAAATAACATGATGAAGAAAAGATGAATTAAATATACTTTAATACTTTTGGATCAAAACTAAAAGATAAGATCAGATATGAAAGTTCAAGTGATAGTGAATCACCATCATACAATGATAAATAAATGGATCATTTTTCAGATGATTCAAAATGTTTTATAGGAAGAATAATTTCATTAAGAAATTTAATTTTAAAGGTAAGTATGAAAATAAGGGAAATTATAGAAAATAGTGGAAAAAGTATTATTCCAATAATGGGATAATATTCTATGAGTTTAAAAGAAAATGACACATTAAATCATACTGTCCCAAGCTAGTATATAAGAAAAATGAAAAGGATAAAGTAAAATGTATAAAATTTATATGAAATACCCATAGAGTGCCTCATAGGTAGATCATGTGAATTACACATAAGAAAATACTATAAAAATAATATATACAATATGGGTTTCTTGACAAACACTTTTGAGGTATCAAATATTTTTACAGAATCTTCTGAACATATTTCTAATCCTTTTGAGAATTAAAATGTTGAGTAAACTATGTCAAGTGATGAATTATTTGAATATTTTAATATTTTGGAAGAAAACTTTAAATATTTAAATGGTAAATACAAGAGGTTAAACAAGAATCATGCTTTGTATTCTCACTTTAAATATAATTTTTATAAAGAAAAAGATAGAAATGATGAACTGTTAAAGGAAAGAATTAGCTTAATTTGTCTAGTGGGAATCTTAAGAAGGATATGGATAGATTCCCTAATATTATAAAAACTATAACCCCATTATAGGTAAAAAACACTCTAAATTATACTATTGGAATTGGTTACCAACCTCGATAGAGAAAAATTAATAAGAATAAATTTTTACCTAGTTTAACTCTACTAGTTCTCTAAATAGTTTTCATTCTAATGGACCTAAACAATTATTTATAAAATATTAAAATATGTTTTATGGAAACCGATTAAACAATTTTGAATTCCAAAATCTCTTATTATTAAAATTTTGGGACCTAAGAAAATATAGGTATCAAAATCATGTCATGTTGAAAATTTTCTATAGGAAACCTACTTAAAGAGTACCAGTAAGATTTATTTCTATTTAGATATAGGATGTTCCAAACAAACGATGGGGGATTACTCAACTTCATGAAACTTATCAAATTTTATGGTGGATATTTCATTTGTGGTGACAACACCAAAGGAAAAATAATTTCACTTTTTTAAATCGGTAACTCTAGTATTGTTATAATTTCTAAAGATTTATTTTTACATGGATTAAAATATAATATTCGTAGCATATAAAAATTATGTGATTATGGTTATCATGTTAATATTGAAAAAAAATCTTCCAAATTATTTAATTCCAAACATGTTTTAGTTTTTAACATTGTGCGAAATGATAATTTTTATGTTGTTGATTTGAATTCATTATTTTCTCAAAATATTTTTTGTTTGATTACCTTTCACAGCAAATAATGGACTTTGAAAAGGATACTAGCCTATTAAAACCTAAACTCACTTATAAATATAACTAAGAAATAATTATTAAAGGATTTTCCCAAAATATAAATTTTAATAGAAAAAATATGTAATCCCTCTCAAAAGTAAAGAAACATCAAATCTCATTCAAGCCAAAGAAAGAAGTGTCAACTTCTCAACATCTAGAGTTGGTTCACATGGAATTTTTGAGACCTTCTGTAGTTTCTAATTTAGAAGGAAAACATTATTCATATGTTATATTGGATGATTATTCAAGACATACATGGGCGTTTTCCCCTACTCATAAAAGTGAATCCATATCATGTTTTTCTAAATATGAAAATATATATAAAATCTTAGTGGAATTTCCATTAATACATTAAGAAGTGATCATGGTTGTGAGTTTGAAATTAAATATTTTGAATATATATGATCAAAAAATTGATATAATCATAAATTTTATTCTTCTAGTACCCCGTACCAGTATTGTGTAGTATATAGGAGAAATAGAACCCTTTAGGAAATTACTTTTACCATGCTCAATGAGTGTGATTTACCTATTTATTTTCAATCAGAAGATGTGAATAAAAATTTTATATTATTAATAGAGTTATCATTATAATTCCTTTAAATATGACCCCATATGAGTTATGAAATAGTAAAAAACTAAAATTTAATTACTTTATATTCTTTAGTTGTAAAGTATTTATACTCAATACAATAAAGAATCTAGACATTTTTTTTATAAAAGAGTGATGAATAATTTTTCCTTTGATATTATACATCCCATAAATCATATAGGGTATTTAATAAAATGACCAAGAGTATATAATAATATATAAATGTCATGTTTGATGAGATAGATCTATATGGGCCTAATACCAGTTTAGAAAATCTTAAGGGTGACCATTCCAAACAAGATATCAATGTCAAAACTAGTAATATTTTTATCAAACCGATAGAAAAATATACCATTAATGAGGATAATTTTGAACCTAAACCTATAGAATAAAATGAAGTACCAAATACTTATATCCCTAGAGCTATTAGGCATAATGGATACTATACTTTAGTTTCTATTGGAGGAGACCTAAATAGAGGAACCCAAACTAGAGCTTATATTGGAAACCAAGTTGAACATAAATGTTTTTTATCACAGCATAAACATGAGAATATAATAGAAGAAATTGATGATAAATTTTGGGTAATATAAATACAAAAAAATAGATTAATCAATTTGAAATAAGAAGATACATGGAATTAGTTGAAAGACAAAAATAATTCCAGACCATCTGCACAAAATGATTTTTTAAGAAGAAAGTTGATGAGTCAGGCACAATAATTATAAATAAAGTAAGATTGGTTGTACAAGGGTATATTTATTATGAAGGTATTGGTAATTTGGAAACCTTTTCACCTTTATTTATACTTGAGGCATCAAAATGTTTCTTTCTTATGCAGTACATTTGGATTTCAAATTATATCAAATTGATGTGAAGAGTGAATTATTAAATGGTTATATAGTTGACAATGTTTTTATTGAACAACCCCAAGATTTCAAAACCCTCACTTTCAAAATAATGTTTTTAAATTTAAAAAATCTTTATATAGTTTAAAATCACTTGAATTTTAGAATTATTGGTATAAATCATTTTAAATTTTTAAATGATTTACTAAAGGAATATTTGACCCTACCTTGTTCAATAACATAATTTCAAAATATTATTTACTAGTAAAAATCTATGTTGATGATATTATTTTTGGATATTTAAGAAATTATCTTTGTAATAAATTTTCAAAAAGTATGAAAAATGAATTTTAAATGAGTTTTATGGGTGAACCTAAATTATTTCATGGTTTTCTTATTTCTCAAAATAAAGATGGAATTATTTTAATCCAGAGTAAGTACTTCGAATATATTTTAAAATTTTTTTGTATGTATAGTAATAAAGGTAGTGATAATCCCATGCATAAAAACTATAAATTAGATCTTGATAAAATTGTGAAACCAATTGATCAAACCACTTATAAAGGTATGATTGAAATTTTACTAAACTTAACTACTAGCTGACCAATTATTATGTTTAGTGTGTGTATGTGTGCCCAATTTCAATAAAATAAAAAGGAGTCACATTTTACTTCTTTCAAAATTATTTTTAAATACCTCAAAAGTGAAACCAACTTAGGACTATATTATTCTAAAGGATAGATATTTGATTTACTTATTTATTCAGATTCATATTTTGGTTGTTGTAAGTTAGATATAAAAACACTTCAAGAACCTGTCACTTTTTCAGAAAGATTATAGTTTCATGGTGTAGTAAGAAATAGAACCTTGTTTCATTATCCACTTCTGAATATGAGTATATAGATATAGATAGTTTTTGTTCATATATTTTGTTTATGAAACACACATTTATAGATGATAAATATTAATTTTGACATTTCCCTATAAATTTTGATAATACAAGCTCTGATAAGATTTTCAAGAATCCTATGTCTCTCAAAAACACCATACATATTGATATAAGCCATAACTTTTTAAGAAATAATTTTTAAAAGGGTGATATAATTATTGAATTTATTGTAACTGAACATCAACTTACTGAAAAATTCACAAAACATTTTAATTTTAAGAGATTTATCTATATCAGACATGAACTTGGAATGATAAATTTTGTTTAGGTTTTTTACTTTCTAGTTTACTTTGTTTCTAGTAGATAAAAATCAAAAAAATATTACTAACATTCATAAATTTTTCACTGGATAATCTATCATTGGTTGATAATCTACCATGGGGTAATATTCCATTGGATGTTCTATTGTTGGGTGATCTACTGTGGTGTTCTAGTATTAGAATGATACTATTATATTTCTATTATTATAAACTCAACTACTTCTATTTATTTTAATTAATATTATTAATTCTCTCGATTTATTATTATTATAAATTTATATTATTTATTTAAATTATAATTATCAAATACTTAAGTAATAAAATCACCCAATTCGGAGTTTGAAGTTAAAATCCACTCTCATGTGTGCCTTCTCTCTCAATCTGTGACCTTGTGACTTCAATGTTCAATATTTTAACCCATTAGAAAATGGCATGGGTGAGCATCATGCTGTTTCACCTGATGATTCATGTCTAAATAAAATATCTATAGGATAATCGAGTTAGTCTATAGATTTGAGGACCCCCAGCTTGTGTCTCGAGTAGTAGTTTCTGAAAATAAAGTTGATACAGATTGGCTATCTTTAAGAAAGTCACTTGTTTGGAAAGTGATCTAGGACTAGGGATGGGATTAATGAATTTGAAGGAATTATGGGCCATTATATTATATATTGTATAATTATTTCTACTTGTATTTTTGGTATTATTTTTCAAAAAAATGATTTTATCAAGACAGCTGTGGATGGAAAAGATATTTTTTCTCTTCAATGTAATGGGATAAATGTTTCAGTGTTCCTCATAAATTTATTCATGAGGATTATCAAGGTTTATTTCCTATAATATATGAGATATTCATTATTGATCATGTACTTATTGATCTTACTAATAATACTGCAATAATAATACCTACTATTGTTGAGTTTGATAGATAATGTCCCTTATATTTCATGTTTATTCAACCACATGTTGTGTATCAGGAATGAGGTATTTAGCATTGTGAGGTATCAAGATATATTCTTTTTGTTTATTATTAAAACATGAGACAAAATTTTTCTATATAGATATTTTATGGTTTATATGATAGATTTTTCTAATCCCTCCTTCAGATAAAACACCATTATCTATCCTAATATGATCTCTACTCTTTTTGAAGAAATAGTAATTGTTCTTGAAGGAAAGGAAAAGGTAATAAAGTTTGATGATTTTCCATAGTTAATTCATCTATAATTGAATGAAAATAAACATGAACTCTTGGATAATAAATTATTAGTAGAAAATTATAATCAATATAAGAAATTAAACCCAGTTTAAAATCCTACAAGACCAAGGAATTTAGTTGAACCTAGAATTGATATAGATGAGATTGTGGAATATTATTCTAATGAAGAAGGTTAGGTGACTAATGAAGATAAGGAAGTTGAGGATGATTAATAATACTTTTCCTCTATCTCAGTTGAATAGGGGAGTTTCCCTAATGTTGTTAAAAGCTCAAATGATTTATATGGACCTCTTAGTCCACCTATATATCTTCTTACCAAAAAATTCATGTTATAATATGTTTATGAAATAAGGGAAACAAAATTTTCTAATGGTTATTAGTTAGAAATATCCACTTCAGATAGTCTAAAGGATGTGGATATTATATCTGATGATAAAAAGAATGATTTTGAGGGTATAGAAGAGGATGAGTAGTCTAATCCATTTAAATTTTTTACTTAGTCTAGTATATTAGCAAGTGTATAGTCATAGGGATCTTTCCTACATGCTTTAAAAATGTAGGAATCTGGTTATAGAGATGAACCAACAACTTTAAAAGTTTCGGATTATGGAATCCATGTTGATCTAGGTGCTTTAGATAGATATGATGGTGAGTTATCACTTAAGGGGGATGAGTTCCCAAGATCTTCCATTCCTGGGTTGGATTATTCCAATCTGGATGATGATGATGATGTCGGTGATAATGATGGTTAGGGTTGTCTATTGAAGCATGGTGTACTTGCCATCTTGGTTGCTCAGAGAGATCCTAAGTGATATTTAGTTAATATAATTGATGGAGAATAAAGTTTGGAATCATTTCATTCTAATGTACCTAATTTGGAAGCTATTTAGGAGGCTACTTTAGTTCATAGTCAAGATAGGATTTCACCTCCTCCTCCTACTCCTTAGACCGCCTACCTTACTCCAGATAACATTACTATTTTTAGAAAATATTTTTTATCGGATCTAGGGAATGCTCATATCATATTCCTTTTAGGATAAGAATCTCATTGAATATGAAACCAATTTTATAGTATCATTAGTAGTGGAAGATCTCCAACTTAAACTTATCTTTATGATAGGAAATGTGGAAATGTAAAATATATGGATGATTGAACAAATGAATTCCTTTCAGTCAAACTTAGAGGATATAAAATCTAGATTTTTTTATAAGGATCTATACATTCAAGATATGTTGGGATCTTTTTCTACACAAGGGGTTTCTTATACCAGATATCCACCCCCTTCTGTCTCTACCTCTATTGATACCAACATGATTAGATCCATTGTGATATAGAAAATGCAATATGTGTTGTGTGATTTATCTTCATCTCATTAGGATCATAATTAGAAAATAAAATACCATAGTGAGAAAATTTATAATCTTGTTAGAGTGTTCTTGAGTGATAATAGAAGTAATAGAGAAACAATCACTAAAGTTATCATGTAATATCTTTCTAGAATTTTCACTAATCATGAACCTAATTCTCAATTTATTTTGATAGATGAAAATATAAGGATACCTAATTTTACTTGGGCCTTAAATGATCAAGAAATCTATTTAAAATACTTCAATACCTTAAAAATTAATTTATTGAAGAAAATGAATCTTTTTTCAAGGTTATAGAGTATGGAGGTATAGTGATTAAAAAGTTTATAAAGTTGTTGGAACCATTTTTCTATACAAAAAGGACTGCTTTAATTTCACCTCTAGTTATTCGTTTTACTACATCCCTTTCTTCACCCTTATTAGCACCCTTATAAACCAACTTTATTTATATTATTATATTT
The DNA here is from genome assembly GCA_963277665.1 of Viscum album. Classification (NCBI taxonomy): domain Eukaryota; kingdom Viridiplantae; phylum Streptophyta; class Magnoliopsida; order Santalales; family Viscaceae; genus Viscum; species Viscum album. The sequence continues at coordinate 60,052,643 of OY728123.1, forward strand.
GGACTTACACTTATTAAATCTGTGAGGCATCTCAAGACCATTGTGCTCAAGACTCCTACACCTCTTCCTGCTTCCAATTCTCCTCGTGCAGTTATTGGAAAAGGAAAGGAACCAATGGATCCTACCTCAAATCATGATGAGGATATTTCTTGAGACACTGATTAGGCTTTGATAGTGAATTTATTTTCTAATTTCCCTTTACTAATGTACCTTTTAACCTTTAAAGTTTAACAACAATCATCTCTTTGTATTCATACTCATGTCCTTATTTCCTTTCATGTAAATTATATCTTTTTTATAATCCCAATGGGGGGAGAAATATTGTATGGAATAAATGAAAATGTGTATGGCATGAACCCTAACTGTGAATTACATATTTGGACTTTGACTGTTGAAAACATTGTGCTGACTTTATTCATCTGTTAACTTGTTTTTGTTTAATTATGAATTTTGTGATTATTTATCATAAAAAAGAGGATATTGGTAGATTATTTGAGAAACATTCTTATTATAATGATATAAAATAATTTTTCTTGTGTTTCTAATAAGTTTGATGTTTTATGACAGTCAGGTTTGGTCCGTAGGCAATCCCAATGATCCCCTGGGCTTGGGCAACACGATCAACAGGGGGAACATGCCCCCCCATTTCACAATTTTCTCTCCAAATATCAACCCAATCCTTTTACATTACATCATAGACCATTCCACACTCACCTCTCTATGCATGAAACATCTACTGTAACCCTACGATTCTCCCTCTCCCATGTAATGTCCTATTACATTGCACCAACTTCACCAACCTTACCATCCCCCTATTTCCCTACCCTCATCTCCTCCCCTACTTACTATGCTCGGATTAGTTTTCAAATCCCAATGGTCAGAGGCCTTCTATATCATGCCTCACAACTCATTCCTTCTAGAATGAGCTAGTTTCGGTGTCGGTGTGTGCACCATAGTGCGGCTAGACCCCCAGTATGTGGGTTTTTTATAATAGTTTTTTTAATTATGAGTGTAGTTTTTTATTAATATTTTTCTTTAGTTTTAAAAAATATCTAATATTAGTATTCAGAGATTCCTTATTGGTTTTATTTGTAGTTTTATATTTTTTCTTTGTGATTTTTGATTTTCAATTTTTCGATAGGAAATTAATTTTATGTTTATATTTAATTTATTTAATGATTAATTAATCTGAAGATAATATTGGTTTGGTTGATTATTTTATCAATTTCACAAACAATAAATTTATATTTACATACTATTTAATATTATTCCTAATTATACATACAATTTTCATTTTTGTCAATATTTAGTTTTTATTTTATTTATGTATTAAATTTAAAATTAATAATGTACTTGTTAAAATATAGATTATTATTAAAAAATATTATTTTGAATTTAGTTTTATATGTGAATGGTTTAACTTAACTAATATGTTTGGTAGATTAGTAAGGACTTTAACTATTTAGAAGTATGTTTTTTAATTCAACTAATATGATATTTTAAATATTTTGGTTCAAATTTTTATAGGTTGGGAATAAGAATATGGAGATGAAGTTGAAGATGATAATGATTTGGTGAAGGATTCCAATGATATCTGAATTGGTCAATATTATATGGGAAATTTTCATTTCGTTTAAACATTTATGAATCAATTAAAATTGAAACATAAACTCATTTTTAATTCATATTTTATGATTTATTGTTTAAACATCACTTACTTTGCTCATTTTAGTGTTTTGGATAACACATATAGAGTGTTTTGAATTTATTTTAGTATATATTTTTGTCAAACTTTTCATGTGTTATCTGAAAAATCATGTTTTTGATGATACTTTTAACTTTATTTATCTTCAGGGGTTGTTCCACCATATTTGTATTATTTTATATTTGGTATATAAATATATAAATGCATTAATCCTTAGAATATGAGGTTTACCTTAGTTTAGTGGATTCACTAATGTGTTAAAACCATTTTTTAATCCTATTAATTCAATTTTGGTTAGCTTTAAATGTGGTTTATGGTTCTATAATTATATATAAGAATTGATGTTAAGTTGAGTTTAATTGTTTAAATGGTATAAAATAGTTTTTAATTTAGTTTTTTTAGATATTTTATGAATATTTTACCTTTATTTTATTTTAATTTTCATTGGTAGAAAGGCTAAAATTTTAATTTTTAATATGATTTTTTTTTTGAATTTTCTTAGAACATAATTTTAACAAATTAAAGAGAAAATTTTTTATTGTTTAAATCATTGTTTTACACTAATTTTAGTGAATATTGTGTACTTAATGATGTATTGATTTTAAATGATTTAGTTCTATGTCTTGAAATATTTTAATGATATTTTTTAAATGATTAATATACTATTTTATATAAACCTTAATATCGTTTTTGATTGGTTTAAAGTGGTTTAAAAGGTTAAAAATTTGTAGTTTTGTTCTTTTAATAAAAATGGCTGTTTAACCATGTTTAAGTTGAATTTTAATACATATAATAATGATTAATGTTTATGATTTAAAGTATTTTTTTATGTTCTTTTTCAGTTTTTTTTCAATTTCAAGGGGTGTATATTTAAACATAATTTTTTATTATTTTTCTAATATTTAAATATTTTACATATTTCTTATGGTTGGTCCAGTCCATTATAGACTAGAATTATTTTTTGAAGCTCACAAATAATGAGAGTTTAAATTTAATTATAATTTAAATCTAAACAAATGTGGTCTCTGGTTCATTCAGATCTGGTCCAAACCATTCACCACTCCCACTTAAAGGGAATCAATTCCCAAATTTGTCTCAGGAAACAAGAATCTTCAGACCATTCCTGATGATAGTCACTTATTTTATTTATAAACACATAAAAATAGATAATTATTGATATACTATGACTATCCATTGTTAGTTATCTTAATATACCATTAGTTGAAGATACTTCCAATGGACAAATCTACCTATAAACAGATCTACTTCTAGTTCAAAAGGTCTACCACCAGTTCAAAAGATCTATCACCAAATAGATCTACCATCAGAAATCTACCACCATAGATATAATGCTACTGATTAATAATGCTACTACTAAATGGATTTTCTATTGAGTGAAACTACTACTATTTCATCTACTTCCAAGTTATGTTTCTCTAGGTGTTTCCACTGTAAAAGATTCTACCACCAAATCTTATGACACATTTTTCAAGATAAATTTCAAAATTAATTCTATAATGGATAGATTATTCAGTCAATGCAATTTATAGGAACATAGATTTAAGAATTATTATTCTAAAACAAATCTGCATATGTTTTAAAGCCTACTTTTAATTTCTGATTTGTCTCTCAATACGTGGTTTTTTATTTTTCATTTTGTATCTTACAATAGATAATTATACCATATAGTGGTATATAAATTTAAAAAAAAACCCTATAATATGAGAGAGTGCATAGTACATTCATGAATTCGGAAATAAAGACTCACATACACTGGTATATAGGGAATAATTAATACACATGTGTGTGTTAGAACATTAATGAACATACTGATAGAGAACAAAGAGTTTTCTAGACTTCCTTGACACTCTATTTTCTTAAATTTCTATTGAAACTGATTTGAATATTTTTGATGAGATTTTCAAAGACAAAGTAACAACCAAATCTATTTAGATAGATTTTCACCACAACTTCACATCTCTTTTTCCTTTCTCTTTCAATTTTAGCATATTTTTTAGATGTGTTTTTATTTTACCTTATTTATCTATAAAATATAGACTCCTTCATTATAGGATATATTTTTTAACCCTATATCTCAATTAATTCATCTTTACTCGCACATATTACTTTGGAAGAGGTCATGTGTGACCTGAAATCCTTTTATCCCATGAAAAAACTATGGTATAGGATTTTGTATAAGCCTCGACTATCTGAGTATAATTTTTTTTGAAAACCCTATCCAGGTTTTTGATCAATTTATTATATAATAAACTACTTGGAAGTTTTTTATTTCCAAGTTTAGGGGAATAAGTCTCAGTATGAGACTATATCACTATTCTATTTATTCTATGTGATTTATAATTTTTCTTTATTTGTTTTAAATTAAATTATTTTCTATTTTCTAAAACTAAAATACAACTTTACTTTGATAGTAATATTTAACTTGAGTTTTATATAAATTTTTTGTTTCAAGTAGATTATTTTCAAAGTTTAGAAATATTTTTTTAACTTTTTTTTAACTATGTTCTGATCAAAATTTTGGAAGTTTTTCTAAAGAAAAAATTATATAATTATATTATTTTAGCCAATTGAGATTATTTTATAAATTGGGGGATTTTAATTTTAAATTATTTTAAAAGAAATTTTTAATTGAAAACTCAATTCATTCCCCTATTGATTTTTCTACTAGAACCAATAAGTTTTTTGTGGAACATTGCATCTCGATTAAAAATATTTAAAAATAAACTCAGCTATCTAATCCAATATTTTTGAGCCATTTGATTGATCTAGTGATCATATTCTACCTCCAATATCAATGAAGGGTTTTTTAATGCATTATTCTTCATGACTGAATATCCAATATTCAAATAGTCTCACAATTATGATTTGGAAAATCATATTATATCCTGAGTTTCTGAGAAATACATATATGGGTTAGAATATATATTCTTTCATTGAAGAATAACTTTATTCCAAGGACATACAGTGTGAAGAAAATATGTTTGGAAAAGATAGTGGTTTCTGAAGTCATGTAAGATTAATTGATGTGTTCATGAAGAAGTAATGTGGTGTGAAATATAATCTTGGTAGGTGATTATCATTTATATATATCTTATACCTCACTCATTTATAGGAATAATTTGAAATAAAATCATTGAGAAAGAGTTGGGATGTGGAAAAAGTGTAAACAAAAACAATATATATTCACATAAGGGTTCCATGAATTTGGGTTTTTCCTTGGTCTTTGCATTTGTATAATGATGAACTGAGTACCATAAAACTTTTATTTTGAAACACACAATAAAATTAATTTATTGAAAGTAATAGTGAGATGGAATATGTACTTTAGACTATAGGAAGTAATATTGGTTATCATATACAATATTTACTATTTTGAGGAGAAGAAATAAGATAAGGTTTTGCTATATATTTTTGATTTGTAAATATTTTGAGTTACATGAATATGATAATATGAATTAATGTGGAATAAGTTAAATGGTACACTATTCTTTATTTTTTCCTGAAAATTCTTGAAACGTTCATAAAGAATAAGGGAGGTACTATGAAACCAAAATTAAATAAAATAATACTATGCAATGTTTTATACCTACATGAAGTTTGATAAATGAAAATTTGATATGATTTGCATGTATAATGTGTATTTAATTTTGAGACTAAAATAAGTAGAGTATCAGAAGAGTAAAACCTATGTAGTTAGTGTTTTTATAAGATCCGAATCAGTTTAAGATCAGTGGATAGTGAGAAATATTAGGTATAACAACCATGTTCTTTATTGCATACTTAAACATGATTTATTACATAAGACCTTCACTTGATACAACATAGAATATTGATAGGTCTAGTGTATTTGGTTCTTAGGAATATTACATGACAACTTAAAGCATAGAAAACAACATCTTATTGAAAACATCCTTTACATGACCACTACATTCCCTCATACTTAGCATTACATAGGATAACCTAAGGACATGCATAAGAAAAGGGTGAGCAATAAAGCCTAGTAAGGTAATAAACATGGAATAAAAGGAGGAATATAATATATGTTATAAAATAGGGATATCAATTCATCACAAGAGAAACAAGAATATAAAGGCATGATAAAGAATGATAATCATAACATGGAGATGTGGCAACAACACTTAACATGGAATTATCATGAGCCAAGGCTCATTGCACATTGAGCATGAGTAAACCCTATTTACACATGAATAATGAGTAAACACTCATTTAAATTTAATTATCTTGACTAAACACCCAATTTACATGACGTATCATGATACTATACTTTACCCAATGCATTAGAGCGCTATCAGGGCGCACCATTTCTTAAACATTTCATTTCATTCATAAGTGTTCCACATGAATCATAAAACATGGATTCATTAAACATCTTCATTTATTCCCTGATAAAGGAATATTGAATTAATACATGAAATTTCCATTAAATATGTATATGTTAATAATGTTTAATACCCTTGATAGAGACATGGGTATGGTATTCACTACATAATGATCTTGGCATGGAAAAACGCGGTGCAATTTCAGCAGCATAACGATGTTACATAAGAATTCATAAAAATGGTTGATGAGTGAGGAATGGGTGTCTAATAATATGTAAATTAAATGTTAAATAAGGGGGTCATATAAATACATGTCCCAATAAATTTAATGTAATTTAGATACATAATACAAAATAATTTCTCAGAAGTAAATAAGGAGAGATAAATTCCTTACAAAATTTTTGCATGGTAACGTGTGTACATGGGAGGAATTAATGAGAGATAAAGGGGATATAACATTATTAAAACATGATGAGGTAAGTATGGGGGAGGTTATAAATCATACCCCAACATTTATAATTGAAAATAAAAGGTCATAACAATAATAAGAAACTTGGATAAAAAGATAAAGGTAGGAATCCCTTACTTGGAAGTGTGATAACAAAGGCTTGGGAGAGGCTTGAGAGAGGATTCTTGGGAGCTTAGGGTGCCTTGGGAGGATTATATAGAGACGAAGTAAGGGTTTGGATGAACTCCAAAGGCTTTGAGTGAAGAGGAAGTGGGATCTTGGGTGGGTTTATATTTGAAAGGAGAGGGAATTCTTTATTATTTAGGTTTGGGACACCACATATTAAACTAATCGAAACCACAATTAAGCCCATGGTTTTTTTCCATTGTTTTTGCCGACGGGGAGTGGAAAAAAATATTTTATAACAAAAATGTCCTAACTTCTTAAAATAATAGGGTTTCTTATGTGGAGGTGAGTTACACTCTCAAGGAAAATAATTTAAAAGGCTAAAATGTTTTTTAAGTCTTGAAGGGTACACTAAAGCTTTGTAAAATAAATCAAAAAAACCTAAAATAAAATTATTTTAATGTTAAAACATATATTTTCTGAACATATTGTTAATAGTATTTTATTACATCACTATTGGGTCTTTATGATGTCATAAAACACATTATATATTTGAATGGTATTTAATTTTTACCCAAAAATTCGATTGTCTCAGAAAATTATGAAAAATTCACTGTTGTATAATTTTGACATCATGATTCCAAAAATAATATTATTTTTATCTAAATAGTTTTATAAACATGTGAAAATTTAATTTAAAATAAAAACTGACATTTATCAAAAATTCATGGGATTTGATAAAAACAGCTTTCAAACCTTGATAAAAATTATAATTTCATTCATAAAATTATACAATCATTTATATTTAATAAAAATTAATTTAATAAAAATTATATTTTATTAAAATATTATTTAATTAAAAATCCATTAATTCATCAAAATATATTTCTTTGTTGAATATTAACTAAAAATACTATTTGTGCTTTAAAAACTATTTACCAAGTAACAATAATAAAAATAATGTATATTCTCTATACAAGAATAATGTACATAATCGTAGTACTATGGTCTTATTACATAACCCATTAAAACACCTGTATAATACATTAGGGTATGGTGCGTGATGGTGACAGACTCTTGGGGTGTCTCAGATAACATTTATTGAGTGTTAATCTCTACCAACTTCCACTTATCTTGTAGGCGGTTCCGCTCGAGCTTAACATATTCAAGATCAAATTGGGATTGGTCAAGACAACATCCCAGTGACGCCACCTCCTTTCTGAGATCTGACAAATGGGCTTCATATAGAGAAAGTCTATTGGATGAGACCATCGTTTCCTTTGTCTTAGTAAATTGGATTTATTAAATCCCTATATTTATACTAATCATATGATCATTGTTCAGTGGCTATTTTAGAAACGGTCACAATTCTTAATGGTATTTTAAAAACCAAAACATAGAACCAAATAAGTGCATATGTTTTACATAACCATAAGAAGACATTTAAATAGACCAAGAAGAATTTTCATTAATGAATTTTTGGGTCATTACAATCTTCCCCCCTTAAGAAATGTCACCCTCAAAATTTCTATTTCCCACACTAAAATAGATGTGGGTAAATCTTCTTCATCACTTCTTCTGATTCCCATGTCACTTCTTCAAACATGTGGTTTTTTCACAACACTTTGACGACGGGCATCATCTTATTTCATAGAACTTTTTCTCTATGATATAAGATCTCCACTGGTTTCTCTTCGTAAGAAAAATCATCCTCAAATTGTACTACCTCTAAAGAGAGTACATGTGAATGGTCTGGTATGTACTTCATTAAGAGTGATACATGAAATACATCATGTACTTTGGCCATAGTAGGTGGAAGTGCTAGTCGATAGACCACAGCCCCAACACGATCAAGAATCTCTAAGGGGCCGATGTACCTAGGACATAACTTCCCTTTATTTCCAAACCTAATGACCTTCTTCCACAGAGATATGCGTAGAAATACCATGTCTCTAACCTTGAACTCAAGGTCTCATCGATAGTTATCTATATAACTCTTCTGTCTAATTTGGGCTGCCTTGATATGTTGCTGAATGGTTTTCACCTTCCCAATCATTTCTTCGACCAATCCAGGTCCTAGAAGCTTACGCTCACCGACTTCATCCCAAAATGTCAGTTTTTTGAACCTCTTCCCATATAAGGCTTTATAAGGATCCATTTTGATGCTCGATTAGAAACTCTTATTATAGGAGAACTCAACCAGAGGAAGATGTTGATCCCATCCTCCTTTGAAGTCCATTGATCACACTCTCAACATATCCTCAAGTGTTTAGATAGTCCACTCAGATTGACTATCAGTTTGAGGATGATAAGTTGTAATAAATTTCAGCTCAATATCTAGAGCATGTTGAAGACTCTTCCAAAACATAGAGGTGAATCTTGGATCTTGATTTGATAAAATCGATAGTGGTACCCCATGCATCCTTACCACATCTCTGATGTATATCCATGCAATTTGATCTAATGAGAAATCCTCCCCAACTGCAATGAAGTGTGTTGACTTTGTAAGACGATCCACAATGACCCAGATTGCGTTGTTTACTTTGGATTTCTTTAGAAGTCTATTGAAAAAGTACATGGTGTGTTCTCCCATTTCATTGCTGGTATGGGAAATGGTTGCATCATCCCATTACACTTTTTCCTATCTACCTTCACTTGCTGACACACTAGGCACTATGATGTATATTCAAAAATATCCTTCTTCATATTATCCCACCAATAATGCCCTTGGAAATCTCGATACATCTTTGTGTTTCCTTGGTGAATAGAGAAATTTGGCCAATGTGCATCATCCAAAAGTTCCTTCTTCACCTCCAGACTAGATGGAACACAGAGTCTTTTTCCAAATCTCACAATTCCTTATTCATTAACATTGAACTCTGAGGATTTCCTTTTTCTGATAGCTTCCACATTATTCTAAATTCCCAAATCATCCTTTTGAGAATACTTTAACCCTTTCAAAAGAGATGGTTGAGAAATAATTTGTGAAAATATTGATGATGTTCCCTTATTTATGATTCCCATGTCCCTCTTCATAAATTCTACGAATATTGGATCCTTGTCAATTCTCATCAATGATAGAATTGTCGGGTACTTTCTACATAGTGCATCTGCCACCTTGTTCTCTTTCCCAGGGTTGTAATGGATTGAGAATTCATAATAATTAATCAGCTCTAACCATATTCATTGGATAATGTTCAACTCTTTCTATTTGAATATCTACTTGAGGCTTTTTTGGTCCTTATATATTTCACACTTCATCCCAAAGAGATAATGCCGCCAAATTTTTAAAGCGAAGATCACCACAAACAACTCTATATCATGTGTTGGATAATTCTTCCCATGAAATTTCAATTTACTTGAAGCATAGGCAATGAATTTTTCTTATTTCATCAACACACATCCTAGGACCTCCTTCAAAGCATCACTGAATACAACAAACAATTATCCACTTGTGGGTGAATTGAGCACGTGCACAGTGATAAGCCTCCTTTTTAAATCCTTGAATCTTTACTCCTATTCATCACTCCAAGAAAACGTTACTCCCTTCTATGTTAGCTTGGTAATAGGGTTGAACAATCATGATAAATTTATCACAAATCATCGATAATATCCAGCTAGCCCCAAAAAGCTACGGATATCCATTACCGATGTTGGCCTCGGCCATCCCTCTGTTGCAGATATCTTAGAGGGATCCATAGATATCCCATTTCTTGTGATGTATGGACCATTAATGAGACCTCCTTCAACTAGAACTCACAATTTTATTACTTTTTATAGAGCTTCTCCTTTCTCAAGGTCTCTAGTACAGTTCTTTGATGTTCCTCATGATCCTCCTTGGTTTTACAGTATATTAGAATATCATCTATAAAGACTACCATAAATTTGTTAAGATGATCTCTAAATACTCTATTCATCAAGTCCATGAAGATTACTAGAGAATTAGTGAGTCATAAAGGCATTACTATGAATTCATAATGCCCGTATCTTATATGAAAAGAAGCCTTGGGGATATCTTCCTTGTTCACCCTAACTTGATAATATCTTGGTCGCAAATATACTTTAGAGAAATATTGTGATCCATGAAGCTAATCAAACAATTCATCAATTCGTGGGAGAGGATACTTTTTATTTATCGTGATTTTGATAAGCTCATGATAATCGATGAAAAGGCTCATTGAATCATCCTTCTTCTTGACAAATGGTAATGGTGCTCCCCATGGTGAAGCACTTGGGCGTATAAACCCTTTATCCAGATTCTCTTGTAGTTGTTTCTTCATCTCCTCAAGCTCTACAACATCTATTTTATACAGAGTCTTGGATATGGGCAACACCCCAAGTATAAGATCAATTGATAAATCAACATCACTTCTAGGAGGAAGACCAAGCAATTCCTCGAGAAACACTTCAGCGAATTCCGTCACAATAGGAATGTCTTAAAGGATTGTTGCCTCCTTATACTCATTCATCTAAGCCAAATATGCATTCTCATAGGGTAGTAATATCCACTCTTGAGATGATGGAGATAAAGAAGATTCATCTTCCTCCTTTCACTTGTATAGAATCAGGGGTTGATTCACCACATGGAGAGTGAATTACCTCTCATGGCAATTTATGTTGGATCTATATAGGTAAATCCAATCCATGACAAGAATTGCATAAAATTCAACTATTGGGAGTATGATGAGGTTCTCTAGGAAGTTAAATCCACCAATTATGATAGGGGTGAGAAATATTCATGGGATGCAATGATTGCACCATTTTTCATACTCACCGACATCTTTACTTCCATGATTTGTGGTGGTGGTGGGATTGTTCTACTAAAATTTTGGGATATAAAATAATAAGTAAAACCAGAATCAAAAAGTATATTCTCTATTCTTGAATGAATAACTAGTGTACCTATCACCACTTCATTTTTGGGGTTCATTTCGGTGGTAGTGATGGAAAAATCATTCCCTTCCTACCTTAGAGGTTGTTGTTTGCCTCTAAAAACCCTTGGATTAGGGCACTAATTTGGAAGATTCCCTGGTTTATTGCAGTTGATGAAATGAACAATGCGTTGAAATTCAAACAGAGTGTTTCTCTCCTATGTCGCAGCCGTGGGTTTTTCTTCTCAGTAGTTAACAACTAGGTGTCCTTCTCTTCTACACCTAAATCATTTCCTCATCCCCTTCAAGCAATTTTCTGGTGCTTCTTTCTACACCTTTGGTAAGTGGGGTGCTAGATATTCTTAGCACCATTGGATTTATCCATCAGACCACCAAAACTAAAATCCACCTTATTCTTCTTATCCCCATGATACCCCTGATATTTACCAATCTCTATTTCGACCTTAAGGGAACATCAGACAATTTACTCATAGCATTTGAAGTCGCGGATCACCAGGGCTTTCTACAGGATACGTTTCATCCCACCAAAGAATTGGCCAACCTTGCATTCGGGGGGTAACTACAAAGACAAAGGCGTATTGTTAAAGCCTTGTGAAGTTTTCCTCGTACGCTCCAATGGATTCATTGTCCTTTTTCTTGAGGGCAATGAAGTCCCTTTTCATCATAATCTAAAGGGTGCACATAAAATATTTATCAAAAAACATCTTCTATAAATTCTTCCATTCGAACACCTTGATCTCCTCTTCAGGCTTCGTATTTTTTATCAATGTCAACCATTGATCAGTTTCACCCTCCATATGATAAGTAGTTAGAAGATCCTTCTCTTTTTTAGAACATTGAAGGGTGGATAAGAACTTATCAATGGTGTTGATCCATTGTTTGCCGATTGAGGGATCAGATGATCCATTAAAAGTAGGAGGCTTTTGTCTCATGAAGCTCTTGATAGAAACTTGTTATTTCTTAGGGGATTTGAACGTTCCTCTTGACCCATGTTTCTATTAAAATATTGAATTAACTGAGAGAGAATCGTGACAATGTTTTCGATTCCAACTCCCATCAGATTGGGCATCTCATTAGCATATTCATCACATTGATCTTCACATCAGTTGTTAGCCCGAGTCCACCTATTTTCGAACATTGGATAAAATAAAAGGAAAGTTAGGTGTAACACGTAAAGGGTAATCCAAGGACTAAATAGATGACTTAAAAATAGATTTTATTTCCTTAACTTATGAATCTATAGGATTTATTCTATGTTATCCATGATATAATTTCTAACATATATTCTTCAGGGGATTTTTTTTAATTCCCTTAATAATGGTTCATACTAAGCTTGTGAATTTACCAATGAATATCCTCCGGGAGTTTCATAACCAAAAGTGCAAAAAGGCCCATTTTCATGTACCGGGATACCCTGGGTCAAGCTCGAAACTCCTTGTTGGGGTTTTCACCCCTAGGTACATCTGTGTCAGAGCCACCTCTACCTGCTTGTATCCAGACACAGATGTGTTTTCTTGATAAACCACTTACTAAATACCCACTAAAACTTAGGGATGTTTTTTTATACTTAGTCTTGTCTCTAAGGCTTCACTAGGGTTTTCTAATCCTAATCCCAAAAATAACTAAACATATCCTCGGATACCAACTATAACAACCTTGTTCTTTATTACATACTTAAACAGGATTTATTACATAAAACCTTAACTTAATACAATATAGTAGATCGAGAGTTCTAGTGTATTTGGGGCTTAGTAACATTACATAACTAATTAAATCATATAAAATAACATCTTATTGAAAACTTGCTTTACATGACCACTAAATTCCCTCATACTTAGCATTGCATAGGATAACCTGAGGACATGCATAAGAAATGGGTGAGCTATAAAGCTCAGTTAGGGAATAAACATGGAATAACATGAGAAATATAATAAATGTTATAAAATAGTCATATCAATATATAACATGATAAACATCAACATAAAGTCATGATAAATCATGATAATCATAACATGGAGAAGTGGCAACAACACTTAACATGGAATTAGCATGAGCCAAGGATCATTGCACATGGAGCATGAGTAAACCCTCATTGCACATAAAGCATGAGTAAACCCTTGTTGTAATTTAATTGGCATGAGTCAATTCCCATTTCACATGACTTATCATGATACTATACTTTACACAATGCATTGGAGCACTATCAGTGTGCACCCTTTCCTAAACATTTCATTTCACGCATAAGTGTGCCACATGGATCATAAAATATGGATTCATTAAACATAATCATTTATTCCACAATAAAGGAATGTGGAATTATTACATAAAAGTTCCATTAAATATGTATATGTTCATAAAGTTGAATTCCCTTGATAGGGACATGGGTATGGTATTCACTACATAATGATCTTGGCTTGGAAAAACGCGGTGCAATTTCTATAGCATAACGGCGTAACATCAGAATTCATAAAAATGGTTGATGAGAGAGGAATGGGTGTCTCATAATATTTACATGAAATGGAAATTTAGGGGGGTTATATAGATACATGTACCAACAAATGTAATGGAATTTAGATACGTAATACCAAAGAATTGCTTGAATGTAAATGAGGAGAGAGAAATTTCATACGAAATTTTGGCATGGTAACGGGTGTACATGGGAGGCATTAATGAGATAGAAAGAGGATATATCATTATTCAAGCATGAAGAGTTCAGTATATGGGAGCTTCTAAATCATAACCCAACATTTATAATTGAAAATAAAATGGCATAACAATATTAAGAAATACGGATAAAAAGAAAAAGGAAGGAATCCCTTACATGGAAGTGTGATCCCAAAGGCTTTGGAGAGGCTTGAGAGAGGTTTCTTGAGAGCTTGGGGCACCTTGGGATGATTCTAGATAGAAGAGGGAAGGGGTTGGATGAACTCCAAAGCCTTTGAGTGAAGATGAAGTGGGAGCTTGGGTGGGTTTATATTGGAAAGGATAGGGAATTCTTTATTATTTAGGTTTGGGATACCACACATTAAACTAATCAAAAACAAAAACCAGTCCATGGTTTTTTCCAAAGTGGAGTTTAAAAAAATTATAAGTAAAATGGTCGAACTTCTTAAAATAATAGGGTTTCTTTTGTGGAGGTGAGTCACACTCTCAAGGAAAAAAATATAAAAAGGTAAAATGTTTTATAAGTCTGTAAGTGTCCACTAAAGCTTTGTAAAATAAATCAAACAAACCTAAAATCACATTATTTTAATCGTAAAACATATATTTGCCGAAGATAATGTTTATAGTATTTTATTACATCACTATTGGGTCATTATGATGTCATAAAAGACATTATATATTTAAAAGATATTTAATTTTTACCCAAAAAATCGATTGTCTCAAAAAATTATGAAAAATTATCTGTTAGATAATTTCAACATCCTGATTCCAAAAATAATATTCATTTTATCTAAATAATTTTCTAAATATGTGAATTTTTACTTTTGAAATAAAAAACAACATTTATCTAAAATTCATGGGTTTTGACAAAAACAGCTCTCAAACCTTAATAAAAATTTAAATTGCATTCATAAAATTATATGATAATTTATATTTAATAAAAATTAATTTAATAATAATAATGTTCTATTAAAATATTTTTTAACTCAAAAATCCATTAATTCATCAAAATAGATTTCTTAGTTGAATATTAGCTAAAAATACTATTTTTTCTTTAAAAACTTTTTATAAAGTAAAAATAATAAACAGAATGTATATTCTCTATACCAGAATAATGTACATAATCGTAGTACTAGGGTCTTGTTACCTAACCCCTTAAAACACCTACATAAGGCCATAGGGTAAGGTGCGCGATACTGATAGACTCTTGGGGTGTCTTGGATAATATTGCTCGAGTGGTAATCTTTATCAACTTCCACTTATCTTTTAGGAGGTTCCGCTCGGGCTTAACACATTCAAGCTCAGCTTGTGCTTGGTCTATAGAGAAGCCCATTGACGCCACCTTCTTTCTAAGCTCTAAAAAATGGGATTCTTATGGGGAAAAGGCTACTGGATGAGGTCATCTCTTCCTTTGTATGATTAAATTGGATTTGTTAAAGCCCTATATTTATATTAATCATGTGATCACTGTTCAATGACTATATTAGCAACGGTCATAATTCTTAATGGTGTTTTTAAAACCAAAAAGTAGAACCAAATATGTGCATACGTTTTACATAACCATAAGAAGACATTTAAATAGACTAAGAGGAATTTTCATTAATGAATTTTTGGGTCGTTACATTAGGCATTTGAAAACACTTTTCTAAAGTTATTAAAATATTATACACAAGTAGATATGGTGAACTGGTTTATTTTTGGGGAAGGACTACATATCAAGATAGTGCATGAGTAGTAATAAGTTGATTGAGATATTTCTATTTTTGGATCATATCTTTAACTGAATATGAACTCTCTAGTGGGACTATAAAGTGTATTAAGGCCTATGAGATATTGGTAACATAATGGGATGCAGTATAATGATCCTTTTATAGGACTCAAGAATCACTTATGTAGGTGTAATATTTTGATCTCTACTATTACTCTTGATTAGAACATTGTGGGACTCAATGTCAACAGGAATGGGACTTTCCCTAATTGTAACCACCTATATATAGTGAATAATATATAAATAGGGAGAATAATAAATTCCAGCAAAGATTATGTCCTTTGAAAGAACATTCTAAAATACCTTTGTGTTGTGTTATCTTTATTACTATTATATATAGGGTGAGTATGGGAATTAAATATGAGTTATTGAGCCTTTAATCAATCATAAAGGTTGAATTAAAAAAAGTAATAATTTTTAAAATAAGTGTGACACTAATTCACCCCCCCCCCCCAATGGTACCTATCTAGTCCTTGGGTATTTCAATTGGTATCAGAGAAAGGAACCCTATGAATATCTGATAAATATATAAGAAACAAAGAATTGGAATTAAATTAATTGCTAAGGAATACCAAATTTTTATGGAAGAAACTTCCACATCTGAATGAATAGGATGTTTCCTTACCTCTAATATCTTAACTCCTTAGTGACAGATATAAGAATATTTGGATTTCCATGTATTATGGAGGACTTATATATGACTCAAGATAATAATAGAAATTTGGAAGTTGATGGAATGTATCAAAATTTTTTATAAACAGATTTATCAGAATAGGTATACACTACAGTTTTGGGTTTCCAACTTCCAAGGAGATCTGGGATAAACTGAGAAGAAGTTATGAAGGAAATCTCAATGTAAAGGAAGTTAAGCTACAAATCTATATAAGAATGTTTAAGGATATTGAAATGGAAGATGATGAAATCATTTATTACTATTTTATTAATTTAAATTATATAGTATGTAATATATATATATTTATTTATTTATTGATAAGAAGGAATACTCAACAATTGTGAAAAATCTTATGAGAAATTTCCTAGATATATTTGATCCCAAGGTTTCATCCTTGGAAGATATCGGAGACATTTCGTTGGATGAGTTACATAACATACTCAAAACTTATTAAATGAGAAAGGATCTAGATTTTAAAAGGAAGATCAAAGATGGGATAACCTTTGAGGCTATAAGAAAAAATAATTTCAAAGTAGTGGAAGTTGAGGAATCAACTGATTATGATGACGATGAAATTGATTATGACCATAGGGAAATTTTTTCTATTATTATAAGAGGATTTATAGATGGAAATGGAAAATAAATGTCACGACCCATCCTCGGGGCCCGTTCCGTGACTACCCCAAGCCCGCCTTTCATAGGCCAGGGGCTGGCGACTAGTACCAAAGGCATAAATCCTGATAACTGGGAAGGAATTCCCTTTATAAAAGTAAAAAAACACCACAGAGTACAAGCGGAAGTAAAACACTAAGTACAAAGAGAAGTGATAAAAGGTAAATGGGCCAGAATACAAACCCAAATGAAAGTAAAACTACAACTGAACAAATTACAACATAAAAAGACAACAGCTGGAAGAACGGAAGTGGCTCCTGGGTCGTCCTCCTCGGATCCTACCTGAAGGGTAGGTACAGATGGTGCAGCTCCTGGATCGTCCACCACGGATCCTACCTGAAGGGTAGGTATAGATAGCCTCCACAACGCTCTAACCCATCAACCTCCTCCGTGTGTCGTCTTGCCGTGAAGTCCACCTCTGGATACTGACTCGTCGTGTAGTCCACCTCCGGGTACCGTCCAGTCCTAAAACACTCGGCCCTCGTCAACACTATCTATCGTCTACAACCAACACAACGAGGAGCGGGCATAGCCCGTGCAGGGGTGAGTATAACAATACTCAGTAGGGACCCCGAGACCCTCAAGGTCTCACTAAAACCAACAAGGATAACCACAAAGAAGATCTCAACAGATAACCTCTACTTAGGTATATGCCCAAACATATACCTAAGTTATCAAGTAACCCATCTCAATCATTAGGAAACACAATGATCATGAAATCAACAGATAACCACTACCCAGGTATATTCCCATACATATACTTAAGTTATCAAGTGACCCATCTCAAACATGAGGTAAACACAAGGTGATAGACTCAACTCAAACCAGGATTTTCATTATCGAAACTGTAACTGCTGAAGAGCTCCGTCTTTGGAGTGTACGGTGGTCCTATCACGACTCGGAGGTACTACTCACTAACCTAAGACTGCTGAGGTACTCCTCATGTCGAGTACCGCGGGTCAGCCACCCAAACACAGTAGTGCTTCCCGCCGGGGTATGCCACCCAAACATAGTAGTGCACACCCCCTAGTAGCCTGCAGAGGTACTCTCCGGACGAGTACTGTGGGTCTGCACTATCACACAGGTAGTGCTCCGTCCTCCATGGGTCTGCACCCAAACAAATTAGTGCTCCGTCCACTGGGATAGTCGACTCACTCCAAGTCGAGTCGGTCAAGCAGTCATCAGGTCTTAGTCGGCTACACAGTCTCCGTACTCCGAACGCTCGTCTCTGGGAGGGTCCGCTCCATGAGCTACAGGTTGATACTCCAAGTATCTCAAAGTCCCATGAAGAAGTATCTCAAAGGACCGCCTCGTCATAGGGGTCTCAACGCAACAGACGGCGCGTCAATCGGACGCCCGGTCTGTGAGTTACTAGCCTTTTCGTCCCAGGGGCCCGGTTGGTTTCGTGAGCGAACCAACCCGGACGTATCTGAAATATACCCCGAACTCTCATAGGGTATACTCATAGAGACCGTTTCTCAACGAGATCACCAACGCCGCTGATAGTTCGTCAACGGGCGTCCGGTCTGAAAGATATCAGCTTTTCCGTTCCAGGGGCCCGGTTGGATTTTGGGTGAAATCCAACCCGGCCACTATCCAACTGCATCCAAAACTCAGGCGAAGTATGCCAAAAGTTCCGTCTCATCAAGAGGAATTCAACGAGACAGACGGCGCGTCAATCGGACGCCCGGTCTGTGAGTTATTGGCTTTTTCGTTTCAGGGGCCCGGTTGGTTACGTGAGCGAACCAACCCGACCGCACTCCGACGGCATCCAAACCTCGAGTGGATTAAGCCAAAAGATCCGTCTCACTTAGAGGAATCCATCAAATTCAACGACACGTCAATCGGACATCCGGAGCTCAAGATATGAGTGTTTCCGCTCCGAAGGCCCGGTTGGTTTTGTGTACGAGCCAACCCGGCCGAACCCAAAGTATTCTGAAACCTTGAGTGTAATATACTGAAACGACCGTCTCGATCCAAGGATCGCATAGCCTTCGACGGTGCGTCGATCGGAGGTCTACATCTCACGATATGAGTGAAGGACCGAAAAGGGTCCGAAAACGGGGGGTCTGGGCCCAGACCGACCCGGCCCCACCCCCCCTGGGTCGGCCCGAAGCGGTTCAACCCGACCCGTGTCCGGGTCTGACCCGGATGGTGCGACCCGGCCCGGCCGGGGGTGGCCCGGCCTAGCCTGGGCGCGACCCGGCCCGGCCGGTGGGTCGGCTCGGCCGGTTACGGCTGAGCGGAGTAGAGCGGGGCGCTGCCCCCGCGTGAAGAACCACGGCCCCGCGTGGGGCCGCTCGTGCCAGCGGACGCGACAGCCGGCCGCATCCCGCCGCCCCCCTTCGGTCCCATGCAGTCGCGGGACCACGCTCCGCCGTCGCGGCTTCAGCCATGGTGGATTTTTCCGGTGGCACTCCGGGTACCACCGCCCCCGACCGCCGGCGCTGCCGCGCCGGCGGGCGTGCCGGCGGGGGCTTCCGCGGACCACCGGATGCACTCCGGTGGTCTGATTTGCCTGCGGTCTTCGCCAGAGATCATCTCGGGACCCAACCTTCGCTGAAAGGCCTTCAAAACGCCTTCACGGCCTGCCCCACCATCGTCTGTCGATCCGCACTTCGACAACAAACGCGAGGTATTTAAATCGCCTCCTCGGCCCTGACTCTGCCTGCGGTTTCGTTCGGCCTCAACGGCGCGGCACGACGGCGCCGCGCTTCTTCGCCGCGTTCTTTCTCGTGTCCGAACGGTGCCGTTGCACTGTGCCGCCTTTTTTCGTGCCGCAACGAATCAAAACAACAAAGGGGGAGGAGATTCGGCCGTGTTTGTGCGGTCCGACCTCCTCCCGTTAATTCGGTAACAAGCGGCCCAAAAGACGAAGAACAACAAGGAAAATTTCACGAACAAAAGAGAAACAACCCAAACAGTTTTTCCCCGCAGCAGATTATTCCCAACCCGCAAGGAAAACGTTCGCGGATCAAATAGGTAATAAGTTGATCCGTATTCTTTGTTTTCTTTATAAAGAAAGAAACAAGGGAATAAAATCATTCTCAAAGAAAATTCCCTACCTCAAGCGTTGTCGTCGAACGCGAGTTCGTCGCGAAATTAACCGTCGTGGAAGAAGAGGATCGTCGCGGAAGAGAAGGATCGTCGCAGAAGAAACATCGTGGAAGAAGCGTCGTTGACGTCGCGGTACAGGGCGTCGCGTCGTCGATCACCGAGGGTTTGGCGTTCTTCATCGGAGGTCGGAGCGTTCTTCGTGTTCTTCGCGTTCTTCATCGAAGAAGAACGCTTTCCTCCAAATTCTCTCCATGCCACAAGTTCCAACGGTAATAAATTAAGAGTTATCTTATTTTATTAACGCACATGAAACATTTGAATTTCAAAAGAAAAGAAATGAACAATTAATTCAATAAATTAATTGTAACGATTTAACTTCCCAATTAATGAGGAGTTTCTTAACCAGAAAAATTCACGGTTGACTTTCATTAAAGAGGGGGGTTGCGGGTGCGTTACTTAGAAGAAAAGAAACGGTGGGGCTCATGCGGGCCCCACCTCACAAATATCCTACCAAGTGGGTAGGATATTTTGGGTTCCACCCTATCCGCTTAACTTAGCTTAAGTGGCTTTTAAGTGGCTTTGAGTGAAATAAAATAAAGTTGTCGCACCACTTTATTTTATTTCTTAACTTAACCCCAAAAATTAAAAACCACCCCCGAGCAAACGCAACTCCGGAAAAGACATTTCTAAGCAAATATCAGCGCTGCAATTTCATCGGTGCCCTCAGATTTCAATTCTGAGCACCGGTTTAAAAGTTAGAAAAATCCGATCGTTTGTTCACTGAACGTACCCGAGCTAAACTTCGAAAAATGATTCCGGGCACACCGGGCCTCAGAATCAGGCACCGTCAGAAACTGCGTTCTTTTAAAATACCAAAGAAAATTAAAAAAAATCCCTTGAATTTTACAGGTCTTTACATTACTCCCACCTCAGGGCTCTACGTCCTCGTAAATCTTTACTACAAACTAGGGTCACAAAAGCGGTACAGAGCACGCATCTGAGCCTTCCTCTCCCATGTTCTCACCTGGAGGTTCCCGTACTGCCAAAGAAAATGCACCAGAGGAATCGATCGTCCTCGTAGGATCCGCTCTTGTCGATCCTCGATCCCCACTGGAACCTCCGTGAAAGACACCCCATCGCCATCGTCCAGCTCCCCATGGTCGATGATATGCGAAGGGTCGAGCACGTATCTCCTCAGTTGAGATATGTGGAAGTCGTCGTGAACCTGGTGCAACTGAGGTGGATGGGTCAAGCGGTAAACCACCACTCCTACCCAGCTGAGGACCTAAGAAGGTCCGCTGAACCTCGGAGATAACTTTTCGCCTTGGCCACATCTCCGTAAACCTCATCGAGGTGAGACCCGTATAAGGACGTGATCGTCATCCTCGAACTCCAGAGGTCTCCAATTCCTGTTAGAACTAGAACTCAAAACAACTGCTGCCACGAGGGTAAGGTTGACCGACTCAAGAGTGATCGGTCGCGCCCTCCTGTGCATAAGTTTATCCTGTGCTGCCTGGGGTTTCCTTTTCACCGACCAAGGAAAACCCATTCCGACGTCGTAGTTAAACCACAACCTTATTGCCTAATACCGTCAATATGTGTATGAACTGTGATCACCCAGTCCATACTCAAACCAACGTCGTAAGGCCTCAACACTTCCACCAAGAGATTCCAACCGAAACTCTCGCCTCGAGGGTCTGACCACACCATCAGCGTAAGTGTGATTATCAAGTCTCCTCCCAAGGTATCTCCAGACATGAGGGTCAAGTCCACGGATTACCGGAAACTCTAGGTCTAAGACAAGATTTGAGAAGGAAAGGAATGATTCATATCGATGTCTGTTACTACAGCAGCTAGTAGTTGACACAGACTGTCCCTTGAATCATTTTTAGAGCCGTTGGGTCACTCTCCCTGACCGCATGCAGCTACTATCATCCTCTGCCCTCCAGCTCCCTGAGCCTGGCGGGGATAACTAAGGCGGGTGGTTATAGCATGTTAAGATGCACACCACCTCATGATGCTCTCCTAGCTCTGTCTCCATGTATGATGCTTCGCAGACTCATCTATTTTTAAAGCTTCCACTTCTTGAAACATTTAACATGCCTGAGTCTCTAAGACTGGTGCCAGTTTCCTGTTTCTTACTGCACTGTGCAGTCTTCATCTGCTCCTGGATGATCTGTACCTTCTTTGCCTACGATTTGAAAGTGCTGCTAAAATTTCTCCTTTGCCGAAAAGAGAAACTTGGTCTCATCCCCTGGATGAACCACACCCATTGCCTAATACAGTCAATCCTGACATGAATGATGTATTCATGCCATGAATGACGTCGTAAGGCCTCGACGTAACTACCAAGAGATCCAACTGTCACTCTCGCCTCCAAGGGTCGAGTCACACTGTCGGCATTAGTGTGAGGTCACTGGGTCTCCTCCAGTAGAAATCTCGAAAGTGAGGGTCAACTCAACAGTCTTAATCGGGACCACTCGGTATCAACCAAACAAAAGGACAGGAAAGCAAACATCACAAAGATAAGTGTCTTTTTATTATTGCAGCTCATAGTACAAAGACACGAATACAACAACAATATGGAACTAGAAGTACAAGGGACGTATCCACTAGTTCCACTCCTGTCCACCTGATCTCGGAGCTCTACTGCCTTGTCCACTGCTCGGCTGTTGCTCAAGAACCAACCACTGCTTCTGTCTCGGTGGCTCCTCCAACACCCGCGGATCAACTGTACGAGGATTCGGACAGTCACATGCCAGGTGACCCTTTCTGCCGCATTCATAACACTTCCTACTCCTCATACGGCTGGCTCTGGCCCTCTTGGACCTCTGCATCATCTGTCTACTGCCCACAGATGACTCGGCTACGGATCGAAAACCCTGCGGCAAAGGCAGAATCTCCAGTACAAGCTCGGGGTGTAGAGCTACTGGCACAAACTCCACCCTGAAGAAGGTCTCTATGTCTTCCCATGTGAAGGTCATCCCGTCAAAAAACTGGAACAAGTGGCTCCACCACCTGCCTGCTGCTACCTGAAGAAGGCTGGCAGCAAAGATCACCATGAAGTCTGCTGGCGTCCCTACTAACCTGAAGACTCTCACCACAGCCTCTAGCCAATCCTCAGCCGCCTGCGGGTCCGTCTCTCCCCGGAACCTGGGTGGCCTCTGGCACTGGAACTCGTGCAACACACTCAAGTGGTGTGCATCGCCTACTGCTGGGGTTGGTGGCATCGGTGGCCCAACGTATGGTAGTACCACTGGTGCCTCCGCTGGTGCCTCAACTGCAAGAGGGCCCTGTACCGAAGCCTCGTCGCTCGACAGGCTGTCAGTACGCACATCCCTCTGGGCTCTAGCTGGTCGTCTGAGAAAAGGCATCCTGAAAGAAACAACGTGACACAGTCAAATGATTATACCTAGTGAGCTGACCTGGTTTGAGTTGACTTTTAAAAACAACTTCGGGAAACACACACGCAATCAGTGTTTTCGTGCACAAAGTCGGAAATCAGTTGTCAGGGTCTTGGTGTATGGATACGTCGGCCGCCCACACCAACACTGGACTCCCTAAACTGAAGACCACACTTGGTACCCTTAACACTATTGCTTCACAGAAAGGAAATATCAGAGTTATAAATTCTGCGGTAGAACCAACTCCTCTGATACCAATTTGTCACGACCCGTCCTCGGGGCCCGTACCGTCACTACCCCAAGCCCGCTTTCCATAGGCCAGGGGCTGGAGACTAGCACCAAAGGCATAAATACCAATAACTTGGAAGGCATTACCTTTATAAAAGTAAACAAAACACCACAGAGTACAAGCGGAAGTAAAACCCTAAGTACAAAGAGAATTGTTGAAAGGTAAATGGGATAGAATACAAACCCAAATGAAAGTACAACTACAACTGAACAAAGTACAACAGAAAAAGACAATAGTTGGAAGAACGGAAGCAGCTCTTGGGTCGTCCTCCTCGGATTCTACCTAAAGGGTGGGTACAGATGGCGCAGCTCCTGGATCATCCACCATGGATCCTACCTGAAGGGTAGGTATAGATAGCCTCCACAATGCTCTCGCCCATCAACCTCCTCTGTGTGTCGTCTTGCCGTGAAGTCCACCTCCGGATACTGACTCGTCGTGTAGTCCACCTCTGGGTACCGTCCAGTCCTCGAACACTCGGCCCCCGTTAGCATTGTCCGTCGTCTGCAACCAACACAATGAGGTACGGGCATAGCCCGTGCAGGGGTGAGTATAACGATACTCAGTAGGGACCCCGAGACACTCAAGGTCTCACTAAAACCAAAAAGGATAACCACAAAGAAGATCTCAACAGATAACCTCTACTTAGGTATATGCCCATACATATACCTAAGTTATCAAGTAACCCATCTCAATCATGAGGAAACACAAAGATCATGAAATCAACAGATAACCACTACCCAGATATATGCCCATACATATACCTAAGTTATTAAGTGACCCATCTCAAACATGAGGTAAACACAAGGTCATAGACTCAGCTCAAACCAGGATTTTCATTATCGAAACCGTAACTGCTGAAGAGCTCCGTCTCTGGAGTGTACGGTGGTCCTGTCACGACTCCGAGGTACTGCTCACTAACCTAAGACTGCTGAGGTACTCCTCCTGTTGAGTACCGCGGGTCATCCACCCAAACACAGTAGTGATTCCCACCGGGGTATGCCACCCAAACACAGTAGTGCACACCCTCTAGTAGCCTGCAGAGGTACTCTCCGGACGAGTACCGTGGGTCTGCACTATCACACAGGTAGTGCTCCGTCTGCCATGGGTATGCACCCAAACAAATTAGTGCTCCGTCCCCTGGGCTAGTCGACTCACTCCAAGTCGAGTCGGTCAAGCAGTCGTCAGGTCTCAGTCGGCTACACGGTCTCCGTACTCCGAACGCTCGTCTCTGGGAGGGTCCGCTCCACGAGCTACAGTTCGATACTCTAAGTATCTCAAAGTCCCACGAAGAAGTATCTCAAAGGACCGCCTCGTCATAGGGGTCTCAACGCAATAGACGGAGCGTCAATCGGATGCCCGGTCTGTGAGTTACTAGCCTTTTAATCCCAGAAGCCCGGTTGGTTTCGTGAGCGAACCAACCCGGCCGTATCTCAACTATACCCCGAACACTCATAGGGTATACTCATAGGGACAGTTTCTCAACGAGATCACCAACGCCGCTGACGGTTCGTCAAACGGACGTCTGGTCTGAAAGATATCAGCTTTTCCATTCTAGGGGCCCGATTGGATTTTGGGTGCAATCTAACCCGTCCACTATCCAACTGCATCCAAAACTCAGGCGAAGTATGCCAAAAGTTCCGTCTCATCAATAGAAATTCAACGAGACTGACGGCGCGTCAATCGGACGCCCGGTCTGTGAGTTATTGGCTTTTTTGTTCTAGGGGCCCGGTTGGTTTTGTGAGCGAACCAACCCGACTGCACTCCGACGGCATCCAAACCTCGAGCGGAGTAAGCCAAAAGATCCGTCTCACTTAGAGGAATCCATCAAAGTCGACGGCACATCAATCGGACGTCCGGAGCTCAAGATATGAGTGTTTCCGCTCCGAGGGCCCGGTTGGTTTCCTGTACGAGCCAACCCGGCCAAACACAAAGTATTCCAAAACCTTGAGTGTAATATACCGAAACGACCGTCTTGATCCAAGGATCACATCGTCGCTAACAGTGCGTCGATCGGAGGTCTACATCTCAAGATATAGGTGAAAGACCGAAAAGGGTCCGAAAACGGGGGGTCTGGGCCCGGACCGACCCGGCCTAACCCCCCCCCCCTGGGTCGGCCAGAACCGGGTCGACCCGACCCGGGTCCGGGTCCGACCCGGATGGTACGACCCGGCCCGGCCGGTGGGTCGGCTCGGCCGGTTACGGCCGCGCGGAGTAGAGCGGGGTGCTGCCACCGCGTGAAGAACCGCGACCCCGCGTGGGGCCGCCCGTGCCCGCGGACGCGGCAGCCGGCCGCATCCCGCCGCCCCCTTCCGGTCCCGCGCGGTCGCGGGACCGCACTCTGCAGCCGCGGCTTCAGCCGCAACAGATTTTTCTGGCGGCGCTCCGGGCGCCGCCACCCCCAACCGCCGGCGCCGCCGCGCCGGCGTGGCACGCCGGAGGGGGCTTCCGTGGACCACCGGACGCGCTCCGGTGGTCCGATTCGCCTGCGGTCTTCGCCAGAGATCATCTCGGGACCTGACCTTTGCTACAAGGCCTTCAAAACACCTTCGCGACCCGCCTCACCATCGTCCATCGGTCCACACTTCGACAACAAACGCGGGGTCTTTAAATCGCCTCCTCGGCCCTGACTCCGCCCGCGGTTTCGTTCGGCCTCAACGGCGCGACGCGACGGTGCCACGCTTCTTCACCGCGTTCTTTGTCGTATTCGCACGGTGCCGTTGCACTGTGCCACCTTTGTTCGTGCTGCAACGAATCAAAACAACAAAGGGGGAGGAGAGTCGGCCGTGTTCGTGCGGTCCGACCTCCTCCCGTTAAGTCGGTAACAAGCGGCCCAAAAGATGAAGAACAACAAGGAAAATTTCACGAACAAAAGAGAAACAACCCATACAGTTTTTCCCCGCAACAGATTATTCCCAACCCGCAAGGAAAACGTTCGCAGATCAAGTAGGTAATAAGTTGATCTGTGTTCTTTGTTTTCTTTAGAAAGAAAGAAACAAGCGAATAAAATCATTCTCAAACATAATTCCTTACCTCAAGTGTTGTCATCGAACGTGAGTTCGTCGCGGAATTAACCGTCACGGAAGAAGAAGATCTTCGCGAAGAGAAGGATCGTCGCGGAAGAAACGTCGTGGAAGAAGCATCGTTGACATCGCGGTACACGGCGTCGCGTCGTCGATCTCTGAGGGTTTGGCGTTCTTCGTCGGAGGTCGGAGTGTTCTTCGTGTTCTTTGCGTTCTTCGTCGAAGAAGAACGCTTTCCTCCAAATTCTCTCCACGCCACAAGTTCCAACAGAAATAAAATAAGAGTTATCTTATTTTATTAACGCACATGACATGTTTTAATTTCAAAAGAAACGAAACGAACAATTAATTCATTGAATTAATTGTAACGATTTAACTGCCCAATTAATGAGGTGTTTCTTAACCAGAAAAACACACGGTTGACTTTCATTAAATAGGGGGGTTGCGGGTGCGTTACTTATAAGAAAAGAAACGGTGGGGCTCGTGCGGGCCCCACCTCACAAATATCCTACCAAGTGGG
Source organism: Viscum album (assembly GCA_963277665.1). Taxonomy (NCBI): domain Eukaryota; kingdom Viridiplantae; phylum Streptophyta; class Magnoliopsida; order Santalales; family Viscaceae; genus Viscum; species Viscum album. Next base: position 60,080,242 of record OY728123.1, read on the forward strand.
TAGGATATTTTGGGTTCCACCCTATCCGCTTAACTTAACTTAAGTGGATTTTAAGTGGCTTTAAGTGAAATAAAATAAAGTTGTCGCACCACTTTATTTAATTTCTTAACTTAACCCCAAAAATTAAAAACCACACCCGAGAAAACGCAACTCCGGAAAAGGCATTTCTAAGAAAATATCGGCACTGCGATTTCATCGATGCCCTCGAATTTCAATTCCGAGCACCGGTTTAAAAGTTATAAAACCCCGCTCGTTCGTTCACTGAAGGTACCCGAGCTAAACTTCGGAAAATGATTCCGGGCACACCGAGCCTTGGAATCAGGCACCGTCAGAAACTGAGTTCTTGTATAATCCCAATGAAAATTAAAAAAAAATTCCCTTGAATTTTACGGGTCTTTACAATAAATTTCGTGGAACCACTAAATTGATTCAAATGTAACGTAATTGGACATTTTCCCATAAATTTTTCATTTAAAATGGATGAATCAGAATATGATGAAGAAAATTAGATGCCTCAAAAATAGAAAAAGGATAAGAAGAAGAAGAAGTATTTCAGAAATAAAAATTGGAATTTTAAGAGAAATTATACACAAGAAATATCATCATATAGTAGTTATTTATAATATTAACTCAATTTCTTTTCTCATGTTGATAAAGGATCAAATTCTTCACATAGTGATGATAATATTAATATTAGAGCATATCTGTGATGGGGACTAAAATATAGTTGGAAGCTTCTCTTGAGAAAAACACTAAACTTATGAAATATTTGAAGAAGGTGGAGAAAGGAAAGAAAAATTTTCTTCTAAGAAATAAGATCATGATATAAGAGAAATATATATTTTTGACGAAAATAAGAAGTAGATATCGAAGTTTTTTGAGGTAGAGAAGATTTTGAGTGATTGTGAAGATAAACTAACTTATAAGGAGGAAGAGTTATCTAAGACACAATCAATGTTTCTAGAAATAAAACATAAATTGAATAATAATATAGATGACTTCATTAAGTCTATTAAGATAAAAGTTAAGTCATCTCAAGATGGTGAGATGATGAGTTCTGACAGTCAAGTCAAAGATACACCTAAATAGTTTCAAAACATATATGATATCACTAACAGTATAAGTGGATATTTATAGAATAAGAATTCAAGAGAGGGAAATTTTACCATATCAAATTATGAAATAAATATTCCATCAATACCATTTACCCTAGTGAAAATAAATCTTTGTTTACAATAAGATGAAATCGTAAATTTTCTAAACAAGTTTATCAATAAATTAAAAGATAAAAGTTCAGAGTATTTTTATGGTGTTACGAAAAATATATATATAAAGCCAGATATTACTAGTATATTATGTTATTTTCAGGAAACATTCATAAACCAAGGGGGATCCATGTTAAACATATGAGAATATATTATCAAATAAATAAATAAATAAGTGACCAGATATCCATCAAAGGTTCTGATCAAAAATACGTATGAATGCTTAGAATAATTGTGTAAAAGATTCATATTAGAAGGTAATAGAGCTAAAGTATCCCCTGAAAATTTATCTAGAGAGGTTCCCTATAATATAAAAGGGAATAAAAATCATAAGGGAAAAAGTGAGTAAGTAAAGTACAACTAAGATGAAGTATTAATGTGACACCCCGAGTTTAACTCTTATTTGGGGTATTTGATCGATAGTTTAGCCCCTTATGTGAGAGGTGTTTTTGGGATGAAAAGGTGAATGTTTGGGGATTTTGACAAGTTTATACAGTTAAATAACATATTTAAACTAACCATAAATTCTAATTGTGCATCCCATGCATCTCTTAACATAGGTGATTTTTATAGTTACCACATAGTTCATTTAATCGTGCATTTGAAACATACAACCCACTTGAAGAGTGGTATTTTTGTTCATTTGAGTTATTTTTAATTAGGGTTTCTTATTTAGGATTACCCACTCATTTTATCCTAACATAGTTAACTTCAATTGGAGTTCTCTCCCTCTCCAAATATTCTCCATGTAGATTTTAAGGGGTTTCTTCAGGATTCTTCACCCTGATTGAATGGTTATGGTTCAATTACTCTTATTATGGGGTTTTATTTTTTCCCTACTCTCCTCTAACCCTAGTGTCTATTCTTGGATGATTTCCATACCTTGGGTTCTCCAAAAATCAGGTTTTTGATTCCTAGGGGTTATGATCCCTCCTTTGATACCTAATTCGGTGTATTTCATTAATGGTGACATGATTTTCTATATGTGGTGGGTGTTTTCATTTCATTTTCTAAGAGTTCCAAGAGTTCTTGTATTTTTAAATTAATTTTCAAACTATATAATTATGATGTAGGATATCTAGGTTTTATTTTTGAATTTTTTCTTATAACGTATCATGGTTTTGATTTGGTATATTATTGGGAATTGTTTGTTTGAATTGTTATTTTATAAAGATTGGTGTTTTATGAATTCTATATGTTTGATAAAATACCAAATATGGTTTTCTATAATAAAATTATTTTTAATCGGGTTTAAATATAAAGGTTATTTTCAAAGTGGGTTTCTCTTTTGGGTTAGCAAATATTTTTCATGTTTCAAAGGGTGGTGTTATTTTATAATGCGAAATAGAGTTTCCCTCAGTTTTCTTGATTTTCATTATTGATGAATGTGACATGATTTGAATTTTATTTAGATTCCAAATTGTTTTAAAGTGATATTTCCAAATGTATATGATATGAATTATAAGATAAATGCCTATTTTTCACCTTATTTGTTGATTGATTATTATCATTTTTCCCTTATTGATTCCCCTTGTGTTGTTGATGATAGGAATTTTTATCCATGTTATGGATGTTTATGATGTGATTCATTTCAATATTATGTATTGGGGATCTTTTCAAGGGTAGTGTAGGAGGTGGGAAGGATGTTATTATGGTGTTAGGCTTTGGGGTTTTGTTTTTTTCTTATTATGACATGTTTTGTCCATGGACCACCTCTTTTGGTTATTCCATGGGGAGACCGAAGCTACTAAGTGGGAAGTATCATAACATTTTTAGTCCACTTGAGATTTAGAATTGCCTTGTACCCCTATTTGTACATAAGAATTGGATATTGAGACTTTCACTGAGGAGATTGTTTAGAGTGATTCAGTTGAGGGATGTTTTATCTTTAACCTCCCAGTAGTAGGTCCACACGTACGTATTCTATTCTTTACCATTATTTTGTGATGTTTTACCTCATTCTATGTATCATACGTTATTAATTTTGTTTTATATATTGGATTCTGTGATTCTCATCTTTTATATGCGCTTATTTTATGTGTTTATTCTCTTGTATTTTAATCTTGATGTTAGGTAGTTTTTCTGCATCTATTTATTGGCATTTCGAATGATTTATTATGGTGGTTATATCATTATTTTTTACCTTATTTCTTTGATTAACTTTTATTTGGGTGTTCATATGTTTTTAAATAAAAAAGGGAAATGGTTTCAAAGTGAAATTTTTTGGGGGAAATTATTTGGAAATTTATTAATCCTTACGAGGGATTGTTTTGAAAAGTTCCATGTTTTAAGATAAATGATTGGTTTTTAAAATGGAATGGTTTTAAAAAAATTACAAATAGTGTGATATTATAAAGTACATGATCCATGTTTTTTTACTCATATATCATGTAATGGAAAATGAAAACCTATTTGTATTCATTATATTCAAACTAGTGGTTTTGGTTTATTTTATAAAATGAATGAGTTAGAAACATGGTGGTATCCTAATGGCTTCAGTTCACACCCTAGATAATCTTGTTGGTGGATATTTAGTCTTCATGTATTGTGTATGATTCCAAAAGTTGTCTTTTGGGTTTTATTTGTTGTCATATTCCTTAGAGATCGGTTGGTTTTTAGGATTATGGTGGTGACACATGAGTCACTTAGAGATGGTGATCAGACCTTCAGTTTCATGGAACTAGTTCTCTTAATTTTTCTTTTGAATTATTTGGTCTTCTATTCTATTTATTTAATCTTATATTTCATTTTAGTAATTTTTAGTAACTTCCTATTTATATGAAATTTTATTTGGTATTTATCTTTATCTTTTTATTGTTATGCCATGTTTGGATTCTTATAATTCTTCTTGTGGTTCAAACCATCACCAATGATTATATTTGATACCCTTAACACTTTCAATTATCCTAAGGGGATTGGGGATGCTCCTTGGGTATGTGGTGGGTCAGCTCAGGAGTCTATTAGATAGACTTCCTTTGTTTCTTCACTATAAAATGGAATTAAGGAAGCCGTCATTGTTATTTGGGGTGTGTCTGGGTAGTCCGGAGATTAGAAATATTGTTTGGACTCAGGTGTAGGATGTAGGTGAGGGCCTAGACATCTCTTCAACACACTAAATATCAAGTTTTATTGGGTGTATCGGTTTTGAGACTTGATATTGAGTTTGGATTTAAATGTTTGATGCATTTTTGATGATTTTACAATATTATTTGATCCCTGTTGAGTGTATCAGTGATTTTTGGGGGATGGTTTTGGTTTCATAGGTTAATGTGAAGAATAGAACAGGGATTTTCGGTTAGCATGCATGGTCTAGTAAACTATGTGGTGCTCGTGCAACATGGTTTTTAAACCATGATAGTGCATGTTTCATGGTTGGCACTTGGTTTACCATCATGGGGGACCAAACCATGCATAGTTATATTTGTTCTCTATAATTTTAATTTTTCTTCCCATTATTCACATATTAACTCTAATGTAGTATTCCATTGGCATACTATCATATAATGAACATTTAATTGGGATTTTTATGGAAATTTATGTGGTTTAATGTGTTTTTATATGAGATTTGTGTTTGTGTTCTTGGTTTTTTACCTTCGAGGCTTTATTTTTTGAAGAGTAAAATTGGTTTTCAAAATGGAAAATGTTTTTTTTCTTTTGAAAAACCATTTTATTATAGTTTAAAAACCAATTGTATTTGGTTTTGAAACTGATCCAAGGAAAACAAATTGAGTGAAAAATAATTTTAGTTCAAAAAGTGAAATTTTGTGAAATATTTTATTTATAAAAGTGGTTGTTTTAAGAACTGGTATATGATTTTTTAGATAGTTTAATTTAAATAGGATATTTGAAAACTGTTTTGGAAAGGAGTTTTAGATTTCCATTTTTATGAAAATTCATGTGATGATTTTTAAAGATAATGGTGTTTACCATTATTTTAAATGATTTTTGAGACAGGAAGGTCTTAGAAATAGGTTGAATTTTTGAGAGAATAGTGTTGGAAATATTTTATATTTCAAATAATATATCCAAAGAATTTTTAAATTTGTTTTAAAATAAATTTTTAAATGGTTTTTTGTTTGGTTCCCTTTGTTATGGTCTTGTTTGTTATGTTTGAGGAATGTGGGTGGTTGAACTCTTATCTTTTGTTTGTTATTAAATTCATCTTCATGAAGTCTTGATGTAAGAGAGAGTTTTGTTCTTAGGATTTCTCCTTTTATGGTTTCATCACTTTTTTGTGATTTTTACTTTTATATTTTTGGCATATACTAAAATTAGGTGAATTTAGAGGATCCCTTGAGGCTTGTTGGGTAATTATTCACTGTTAGGTGATGGCCTCCAACCTAGGTTATCATTTAACGAGGGTTAGGTGTTATGTACTAACTCAGGTTCTAATTAGTTTCAAAATTCCCCAGTGTGAAAGTTTAAAACTTTCATATTGATTTGATTGGGTTTTTAAAACATGTTCAAAGTGAATTTATTTTTCTTGAAAGATGGGTTTCACTTGGTATTTAAAGTGGGACATTAATTGAAAAGTATCTATTATTTGAAAATGTTGATTTAAAATTTAATGTGGAAACTTAAATGGGTTTTGAACTTGTTAGGGTTGTGAAATGAAATGGGAGGTTCGGTTTTCAAATTCAAAAGGTTTTTCTTGGGTGATTCAAGTGGTGATTTAAAGATACAAGTACTTTGGAAATTTTTGGGAAAGAATTTTAAAAATATTTTGATATTTTAAAATGTTTACATCCATATTAGGTCATGTTGTGGAATATTAAAGGGGTATTTTAATCCTATTACAAATTTTAAAGAAAAATGATTTGGTTTTTGAAATTTTTCTTCTTTAGGTTTGTGAAATATCATTTGGAATATGTTCATAAAAATTTATTTCATGATCATGGTTTTAGAAAAATGGTTTTAAGTGGGACTTCATACATTGAAAAGTGGAACTTTAAGTGTTTTCCTAAATAGAGTCAGTGAGTGGTGTTTTAATTCAGTTCCAAATTATAATGTGTATAATATTTGGAATGTGGTTTTTGAAAATCAAGGTGTTTCACTTAGACTTTTTTTGGGGGATTTTTTTTTCAAGAGGCCAACACGAGTCTTGGTCGGTTATGCGATTTGTAGGAAATGGTCCTATTTTAGTGTTTTACAAAATAGGTTGAGGCCAAAAATTTTGATTTTTAAGAGGTTATTTTTTTAATCCAAATGGGATAATTTTGTAAAATTATTTCATTTGTTTTAGCTTTTTAATTATTGGGGTTTGTGTAAAAACCTTCCTACTTGTGAGATGTCATGGATTTTGAGCTTGGGTGCACATCTTTTAGTTCATTTCCTTATTTTTAAGACTCATGTGTTTTCTGGTGTTGTGACCAGTTTTATGGTCAGTTTCTTATTGATGTAGGAATAAGTGACCTTTGGTCAGTACGTGGGTAATTAGGAAGGATATTGGATCCATGCCTTTGAGAACTCAATAGAAGTAGTTTTATGGGGTTCATCATGGGATGGAGTTGTGATTTGGGGTCCTAGCATACCCATAGAGTACAATGACTTGGTTCAAGGGACCATATCACTTATTGTTGGAGAATTCCTTGGGTTTATCTCTTATGGAGGAGGGTTTTAAGCATTTTTATGGATTGGCCAAATGGGTATTTATTTTCTTAAGGTTTGTTTTCCTTTTAGGAATTGAGTATTTATTCATTGGTGTTATTTAGAACCATTTTGGATATTTTTACCATTGGTGGATGTCTTCATTCATGGTATTCTCCGCTTTACACCATTTAGAACATTTAGAAATATTAGGGTGGCCCACTCATGATCATCATTTCTTTTTGGATTTTTTACTAGTGAGCATGGTTGTGTTTTACTTGGCCACATTCATTATCCTTGTAAATTTAGTGTTTTAGTTTTTAGGGAAAATTATTTCTTAGGATTTTCTTTATAGGGGCCTCTCTATTGGTTCATTATCCAACTCACCTCACATCATTGAGGGTGGGTAATGGATTGTTTTTTACTTCTATCTTGACTTGGAAATCTCGGGGGTAAAATTTTCAGGGTGGGGATTTTGTGACACCCCAATTTTCATTTTTATGTGGGGGTATTTGATAGATAGTTTATCCCCTCAATTTTGAGGTTTTTCAGACAAAAAGGTGAATTTTTTGGGACTTATTATATGTTTCATAGTTAAGGTTAATTTTTAAACTAACTATGATGCCTAAGAGTGTAGGATGTGAATCCCTTTACATAGGTGATCTTCATGGTTAATTTACTATTTTTTACAATGTGGGTAAAAAATAAAATCCACTCAAAGAGAGGTATGTTTTTTTCTTTTGGGTCCTTTTTAATAGGGGTTGCTTCCCTTATATTCCCCACTAATTTTCTTCAAACCAATGTTACATCCATGTAGTTATATACATCTCTAAAGATACTATATGTGTATTTTGAATGGTTTTCTTAGTGATTCAACACTCATATTTAAATTTTAGGGTTCCCTTCCTCTTCTTTTTTGGTTTTCTTCTATTTTTACTCCTCTCCTATAAGCTTAGTGGACATGATTGGACAATTCTCATACCTAGGGATATCCTAAAATGAGTTTTTTTTCTAGGAATTTTAATCCCTCCTATGAGACCTAATCCGGTGGATTTCAAGGAAGGCGACATGATTCCACCATATGAGGTAGGTTTTTTCATTTAATTTACTTATATTTAATATTTATATGAGTGGTTGGATTTATAAATTCATTTTAAAATTTATTAATTAAGATTTATTATATCGATGTTTGATTTATGAATTTTTTCTCATAAATTACCATGGTTTTCATTTGGCATGATGTTTTTAATTTTATGGTTAAATGGTTCTTTTTTTTAGTTTAGTGTTTTATGAATTTTACATATTTAATAAAATTATAAATATGGTTATCTATAAGAAAATAAATTGTTCATTAATTTTAAATACAATGGTGGTTTTTAAAGTGGGTTTCCCTTTTAGGTTAGAAAAGGTTTTTGATATTTCGAAGGGAGGTGTTGTTTTATAAATTAAAATGGAGTTTCAATCGGTTTTCTTTATTGTGATTTTTGATGATTTTGACCTGATTTGGAATTATTTTTGGATTGAATATTTTTTTAGAGAGGTATTTCCAAATGTATATGCTATATGTGATGAGATAAAGTATGGTTTTCACCTTAATATATGTTGATTAATTGATTATTTTTTCCCTTATTGATCCCCACTTATGTTTTTTATGATGAGTATTATTATACATGGGATGGAAGTTTATGATGTGATTCATTTTGTTCTCATGTATTGGGGATCTTTTCAAGGGTAGTGTGGGATATGGTAAGGAAATGATTGTGGTTTTATCCTTGGGTTTTTTACTATCATGTGATGACATTTATTATTCATGGCCCACCTCCTTTGCTTATTCCAGGGGGATATTGAGGATAATAAATGGGAAGTGTTGGGATGTTGTTTATATAGTTTATATTTAGCGCTGGATAGTCACCCTAGTTGTATATAACACATGGATAATGGAATTTTTACCAAGGTGATTGGTTAGAGTGATTCAGTTGACGAATGTGTGACCGTTAACCTTCCGGCAATGGATCTGCCTGTATGTGTCATGTGCATTCATGTTAGACCTTTTAGTGTTGCCTCATGTTGTGTATCATATATTATGCCTTTTTATATGTATTCTTAAGTTTCTTTATCATTGTTTGGATGTACTTCTTTGATTTGTTGATGCCCTTCTATTTTAAGCTTGATATTGGCTATTTTTGTTACATCTATTTTATTGACATTCATTATTAAATTATTTGTGTTGGGGCCACTTTGTGTATAAGGTAGTATTTGTTTTCAATAGTTTTCAATAAAGATCAAAATGAAGAAGGATAAGAATAAGAACTCCAATGTTATTGAGATACATGCATTATTGCATAAGGGATCATGTAGAGATTTGAAGATTTAAGAATGATCATACAAAGCTGAGAAGATGATACCAGTCATATTTAGTGTTCACTAGAAAGACTAATGTTTCTAGAAGACAGAAAAGTTGGTAAGTTGTAGTAATTTCCTTGGAGAATTTGATGATGCTAGAACGGATCGTCCAAAGAGTATATATCACGGTGGAAGGAGCTCGTGATGAAAGCAGATGTCTGTGTATGAAGAAATATGATAGTTAATTTGCATGGGTTTTCTTGCCGAAGTATATATTTAAGGTGGTTCCATTTCCTAGATTTTCCCCAATTGTTGGACCTCAAAATTGGTATTTTTTGGCAATGGGAGGATTTCTACATTGGAGTGAATGAGATGAGGAACGACAAAGGAAATCGAAAAAAGAAGAAAACTACATTCCTTAGAACATGGACCATGTACTATGTTCTAGGAATGGTTCATGGCCACAAACCTGGTGGAAGAAATGGTACGTGGATTAGTGCACAGAACCGAAAACGGTTTACAGCGATGGTATGTGGTGAAGGCATGTGGTAAGTGGGAAATGTATGCAAAACGGTTCACAGAACAGGTCATGGTACCAAAAATTGTTTGTTGTGGAAGGATTTATGGTATGTGGAATAGCTCGTCATTGGTGGAAGAGATACAGTACACAGACCGGAAGACACATGATATGCGGTGAAGGTTCACAGTTCGCTGAAGGGTCGCAGTATGTGGTGGAGGCTCACAGTACGCGGAATGAGAATAACCCACGGTGAAAATTGTCCCAAATTGAAAATTTGGGTTAAATGGAATAGAGAAATTTGTGGAGTTATTTTCCAATATAAGGAGTGTTAATCCCATCATTAAGGGAGAGAGAATTTAATAATAAAATATAATCACAATGAAATAACTCGGCTAAGTCTGAATGTGGTACGCCGAAGAAATTCTGCTTAGGACGAAGTGGTACACAAAAGACAAAACTATTCGCGAAATTGGAAGGAGTAAACCATAGAAGACAGTTTGTGTAAGAAAATGTGGTATGCAGGAGAAGATATAATTTGAAGAATTTAAATAAGAAGTTTTTGGAAGGTAGAGGTGGTACGTGAAGGCTTTACGTAAAGGCGGTACGTGAAGGTGGTATGTAAAGGTGGTACGAAGAGCCATTGTGTGCGAAGAAGGTGTAGTGCATGGAGCAGGTGCGGTACACGGAGCAGGTGCGATGATTGGAGCAGAGGTACTATGCGGTATATGTATGAGGTGCAGTACGTGGAGTAGGCATGGTATGTGGAGCAGAGGTGGTAGGTGGAGTAGAGGCGGTATGTAGAGTAGGTGCGGTATGCCAAGAAAGGGAGTTATGCCGAGCAAGGGAGGTATGCAGGGCAGGCACAGTATGCCGAGTAGGGGTGGTACATGGAACAGGTGTGGTAGCAGACTAGGTGTGGTATGTAGAGCATGCATGGTACGCAGATCAGCGACAGTCCAAAGAATCAGGGACAATTCATAGAAATGAATACATCATAAAGAGAGTTTATGATTATAGTGAATAAAAAAGGGAAGAAGTTGTACCGAATTCAATAATTTTACTAAATTAGAAAAATGAATATAAAAGAGAATTAATTTGTAAAATTGATGCAAGAAGTGTCTCATTCTGAATAGAGACAAATACTTTTCATGACAATATATTGAAGTGACCTTCAAGTCGATAAACTGCGTGAGACATCTCCCAAGGCAGTGAGCCAGGGGGAGTGAACAGAAGTGATCTGAGGGAAGAAGTGGATTATCCCTAAACCTTTTTAAAGGAATTGTTCTTGGGATAGAGTTCTTATGCCTAAACCTTTGTAATCCATAGCTAATGAAGATTAGTGGAATTTTTTACGACTTACAACTTGTTGGTGTATACTCCGTGGACATATCCCTTATTGGTGAACCATGTAAAATTGCTGTGTTTTCCTTATGCATGTGAATGTTTTAATTACTACACATATCCATCATACATGGTTAAATAAGTTCCTTCCAATGTGGGAATAAGATCTAGTAATGAAGAGAAAAACTTGACACCCTGATTCACCCCCCCCCCCCCTCAAGGTGTTCTAGGCTCCATAAATTTTTTATATCATTATTATTTCCTTTATTTTCTTAATGACCTTTAATTTGGGTGTTTTAATGTTTTTAAAGGAAAATGGGGGAAATTGTTTCAAAGTTTTGGTTTTTGTGGGAAATTATTTTGAAATCTTTTAATCTATGTGAGGGTTTTTTTAATGTGGAATGTTTAAGGATAAATTATTAGTTTCTAAAATGTCAAGGTTTTGGTAAAACCATTTTTTTGGATTTTTTAAAAATGTTTTACATTGATATTGTGCATGGTTTAGGTTTTTCTTACTAATATATCATGTAATGGGAGATGAAACCCTATTTTTCTATATTATTTTCATACTACATGTTTTGGTTTATTTTGTCAAAGGAATAAATTAGACTAATGGTGGTATTCTACTATATTTGGTTCTTACCTTACATAATAATTTTGGTGGGTATGTATTCTTTATGTCTTGTGTGGGTTTCCCCATTTTGGATGTTGGGTTTGATCTGGTGTCATATTCTTCAGGAAGTGGTTGGTTGTTGGGATCATGTTGGTGACTTGTGATTCATTTGGATATAGTGATTGAACCAATAGTTTTAGGGAACACATTGGATCAAGTTTTGTTTCGGCCTCTTCGGTATTCTGTTTTATTTCATTTATCTTCCATTATAAATTTATAATCTGTATTAAATATGGGTTTATATGATATGTCCTTTATCATTTATTTTTATATGTTTATTTTTATTACATGTTTAGATTCTTATATTTGGTTTCATGAGGTTGAGAACATCCCCAATGGTTATGTGTGATTCCCTTGATTATTTTCATCATCCTAGGAGGATCGGGGGCACTCCTAGGGTCTGTGGCGGGTCGGATTGGGAGTCTTCTATATGAAATCCCCAAGATGGTTTTTTGAACTGAGATTCCAAAAAATGGAAAAAAATACAAAGTAGTAATGTTTAACAATCTGGAAAGATCTACTAAAAATAGATAATAAAGTGGATAAATCTCAAATTGATGCTATAATAGAGGGTATATAGATTATTTCAAAATAAGATGTTAAATATCATAAGAAGTAATCTATCAGTGATGATTTAGAAAATTTAAAGAATCAGTATGAAAAAGTTAGGCATGACATGAAGAATTGTGTACAATCTATGAAGAATATGGATAATAATTTAAATTATTCCAAACTAGATATCAAAGGGAAGAAGTGTAATGAATGTTTGAGAGGAAACTCTCATCCTATGTGTTATTAATAAAGAGAAAATTGGGCCCTCCTTATTAACTTATATATATTCTTTTATACTAACAAGAATGAAATTAAAGGAGATGGATGCATCCTTTGAGGGGGAGAAAAATTATTTTAAGTTGTTAAATATTCAAAAAAAATTTGAATCTAATAATCACTCTAAAAATAATTATATGAATATTATTCGAAAAAAGTTACCAAAAAATATTTGAAATTGAGCAAAAATTGGGTAGTTTTATGTTTTTCACTTGTAATTTCTGATGTGTTTGTTCATATGAGTTAAGGATAAATATTTTTTATAACTCATCATCTCCAATGTATGATATTGGCATCACATATATGTTAATTTATAAATATCATTGATCACCTTCATTATAAAAACTTTTTTTCTACACTAGGTTCTCCCGTATACACTTATAGTTTTCTAGATAAAGGTCTTTTACAAAGGATAATATGTAGCATCATCTTAAAGGGAGAATAAGATGATTGATGAGAGTAAATTTCCTCTACATGTTATTTTTACTCATTTTCAATAATTTATGAGAAATTTAAACATGCATATTGACATTGATGCTGTTTGGTGGCATTGATAACAAATACAAAGGGGGATATTGAATTTCCCTTTGAGTGAGTTATATTTGTTGTTAATAATGATGATTTTAATGATATGAATATGGTGTTAATGTGTCAGTGATGAAGTGATGATGAGGATTTTTATGGAAACATCATCAAATTAATTTTGATGATTGTTGGACCACTCTAAATGTCAAAGACATGTATAAGATGTGATTTTAGAATGCACATTTTTTTCTACATATGTGAAGAGGTTATGTGTTGTTTAATAGTTTTCTAATCTATAATTAAATTCCCAAATAAAATAAATAGGAAATTTTGAGGAGATTTGATGATAAATTTAACATGGAAAATTATATTGATAATTCAATGGAATATATTTTATAAGTATTGAGTAAAAATTTTCCAACCACCTAGCCATCTAAAGGGACTTAATAACCACTTCTTAGGTGGGAAACTCTTACCTTTATCCAACCAAGGTGGTGGCTGACTAGAGTGATGGTTGAGCCTGAACGGAGGAAATGGTGGGTGTATTGGTCCAATAATAATGTTCTCAAGTGAATTTGGAATACAGGTTGGAATGTGGGCATGTGCAAGAAGTTTCAGCGAGTGAGGATCATGTGGGTGGTGTGGTTTTGGGAGTGGACCCCATGATACTCACAATTTTGGTGAATTGTGGAATGGGATGTCTTATTAAGAAGAACTTAATATAATGTGTGATCGATGTGGGGTCAGGTATTTGTTGAACACTTTATGTCTATTAAAAAAGATGTGCTAAGAACCACAGTTTTCTAATCTAATACATCTGATTCATTAAATTGATCCAATGATCATCTTCCACCTCTATTCTTAGTGAAGGGTTTATAATGCACCATTATTTATGGAAAAATCTCCAGTTTTTGAACCAACCTCCTAAATATGATGTGGATAGTCGTATGAGATCATGAGTTTCTTTGGAATATCTATATGGGTTTGAAGATTTATTCTTCCATTTAATAATAACTTTGAACCTAGGAGTTACAATTTGATGAAAATATGTTTTTAAAGGACTTTGATTTATGAATTTTTATAGGATGAGTTGGTGCATGCATGATGAAATTAATAAGTATTCATGAGCTATGTTTGGGTGTACTAGTTCAATGTTGCTCGTAAATAAATATCTATGTCCTCCCTCGTTTTAATGAATGATCCAAATGATAACCTTCGAGATGGCATTGGGAGACTGACACAAAAAAGAAAAAATTATTTGTATTCATGTATGGGTTCCATGCATTCATGTTATTCCTTGGATTTCATGTTTAAAATATGATTATCTGAGTACCAAAAACCTTTGATTATGAAAATGACACACTAAGTAATTTCATGAAGAATATTTTTGATATTATATGTTCTTGAGACTACATAAAGTATCACTAGTTATTGTATATAATATTTACTCTTTTATGAAGAAGAAATTGGAAAAAAATCACATGTTTCTTATGTGTGAATATTTTAAGTTAAATTCATATGATAGTATGCATGCATGTGTATTAAGTATAATTATGAAGTGTGCTTGAGGGTTTTTAAAAAAACAACATGAATCTTTATTGAAGAAGAAGTGAGGCACTTTGAAAAAAAAATATAAAGGAACAACATGAATTGTTTCACACATGCTTGAATATTGAGAAATATACATGTGATATGCTTTACATGTACAGTGTGTAGTGACGTTTTAGAATGAACCAGGAAAAGTATCAAAATACTTCATTCATAGGTATTCATTTTATTGATAATATCTTGATTAATTCAATATTAGTGGATAATATAAAAGATTCGGAAATTGAAAAATAATTATCGAAGGTCTTTAAATAGTGTACATAGCTGGATCTTGTGATCCAGTTTGTTTGTAGAGAAAAATTATATATAGAGGTAGTTTAGATGTAGTTATAATCCTTTATAGGTATTCCAATCTATGGATCATATATCTATGTGAAGAGGAAGTCTCTAGTGGTACTCTGGATTAGGAGAAGACTCTAGTGGGGATTTTAAGTGTATGAAGGACAGTGGGATGTTGGTAACACTGTAGGATTTAGTATAAATATCCTCCAATGGAACATAGGATCCAATTTTGTAGGTAGAACCATTTGATCTCTAGTGGGAATCTAGAGTTGAACACTGTGGGAACCAATGTTGATGGGAACTATACTTTCCTTAGTTCTAACCACCCGTATATAGTGAATAATCTATAACCAAGGGGAATAACAGGTTGTTGTAAGTATTAGTTCTTTTATCCAAACATTATAAAATCCTTTTGGGTTGTTTTCTCTTTATTACTATTATATACAAGGTTAAGCTAAGAATTAAATATGAGAGATTGGTACTTCAATTATTCATTGAGGTAGAATTAAAAAATAAATAATTTGTAATGATAGTTTACCACTAATTCACCCCCACTCTCAGTGGTACCTAACCAATCATTAGGTGATTTAGTTTGGAAATGAACCCCTTTGCCGAAATTATAAGATATGGGTAAAACAACATTTAAAGTAAATAAAAGTATATAGTTTCCTAAAATCCAAAAAAAAACAAATATATTTTATAATTAAATAATTATATTTAGTAATAATAGATGAGAATAGTCATTGGATGATTGATACGTGGAAATATAGAATTGATTGAAAAGTTTCCTATACAAACATTATATAGTTTTACTTAAAATAAATTATTTTAAATGGATCTAGAAAGATATGTATATTCCTAGAATAGATAAATGGAAAATGAAATAGAATGAATTAAGAAATGGTGTATATAGATCATAGAAGGGATAAATATGAAATAAATAAAGATATATATATATATAATAATATGAAAACAAATAATAAAAGTGTAAGACTACATGAACCTCAATTATTGACTTTCTTAGGATTCTTCTCTAACCTCTTGAATAACTAAATTACCTTAATTAATGATGAATCTTAGCATAGTGAGAGTGGGGAGATACATTAATAATTTAAAAATTTTCTATATAAACTCAATTAAGTTGACCTAAATAATTTAAAAGCATCATCACTTGTAATTTAAAATTAATTATTTAAATAAAATAAATATCTATATTATTTTATTATCAATTTGATTTATGATGCTTGTTAGCATCATCGACCTGATTTTTTGTTGTGTTAATGTTTTCGTGGCTTCAAGAAACCAAATGATAAATATTCTAGTGATATCCACACATATTCTATAAATATCTAAATGTTTTTCTTAATATCTTATGTGTTTTCATAATGGAATCAAGTGCTTCATGTCATCCATTATTGATCATATGTATAAATCGCTTTCTTTTTCTCTCTATAAACTTTAAATAAGCAGGTGGATTCTCTTTATTTATCTATCTAGGCATTGAGAGGATAATTAAATAGAAAATGGGATTCACATATTAAATAAATGATATATTTTAGTTTTTATACTTAGGTTAAAATTAAAATAATTTTAATTAATTCCTTTCATTTAATTGGACTATAAAAAAAAACACCATGTAACCTCCCTTCAAATAATAATAGAACCATTATTATTTTAGGACATATTTGTTCTTCGAATATAATAAAATAAATAAATATTATTTAAATGATGTTAAAATCTATTTATTGGGTCATTAGATCAATAAAAATACTCCTATAAATATTATTAAATCTCAAATAGTAAAATAATGTTTGTTCATTAAATATTATATCCATATTAATAATGAATAAATATTTTTTTACATAATTAATTTATAAATAAATAAATAAATATTATATTCACATAGATCATGGATAGGTAATAATATATTTATCTATCTTTTGAATAAATAAAAGATAAAAACCAATATATTATTATTAAATTAAATTAAATTATGATTAAATTTATGACCAATATAACTTGAATGAATATTATACTACAAAATTGGAAAAAATTTATTCTTAAACATAGATTTAACTGAATCTAATGAGCTTGTGAATAATATTAGTTAGAGAACCTATATGATTCTTTCTTACTGGTAGTAGTAATAACCCATAGACTAATAATAGTATCTAACAACACATCATGGGACCCATATAGACAGGGACAGGTGATGGCAACAATAATGATATCCTTCCTATGAATGTTATTGTGTAATATATTCCCTTTATTATATGATATCTCATAAAACTGAATAAATACATGTCACATCATCTTATAAGTTTGATCTGTCCTTTTTGACTTTCTAAAATTATTTTTCTATGATCAACATAGACTTGGACTTTATTCTAAACCTTTAATTTCATCATAGAGATAGAGATAGCTTATTCCATTAACTTGGAAGGGATAAATCTTCTCTTGATTATTGAATTGATGTTATGTCACTTATGATGTATAGAATATATCCTACTTCATCATGGGAATATATCATCATAGTTTTCATCCATGAATTAATGTACACAATTCATGAAATTCAATAATAATTATATCATGTATAAGGACCAATGTTCATTCTCACATATAGGAATTTTAGTGAAACATATAATAAGTGTAATTCTAATTAATGGGCTTATACTCAAGACCTTCCATAGTAGAGATCATCAAGTGTGAACTTCATGATATGAAGCCTCAATGCATATGAGACCCCCAAAATGGATAGTCAAACATCATATTTATTATATTAGCATGATGTATCAAGACTATAAGAAATATTTAATAATATATTTATGGAATATCTAATTTCTCATTATATTATAAAACTATTATAACCTAATGATGAAAAAAATAATATAAGGAAATTATAATATAAATTATTCATCATTAAAGTTAGTATGATATAAGAAAATGGATTCGTAATTAAAATTACATGACAAAGTTAGTTCTAGTGCATTAATCCCAAAAAAACACTTATTTACCCAAGATAAAAAAAATTACATTTCCAAACTCATTAGATCTCACATTATATTAATGATTATTCACATTTAACTTTGTGGTTAGACTACTAACTGTGAATTCATATCCTTGATCAAAACTTCTCAAGAGATTATATTTCCAAAATATATGTATACTATTTCTTTACCTACCTAAGAATTTGTAATATATATGGTTTTTTATAGAATCGATAACAATGAGTTACTTTGAGATTCACTTTCTTATGGAACTACCATTATCCTAACTGTGATATAAAATCGAATTTATATTTATAGAAATTAGTAATGCATCCCCTCATAATAAGTTTCTTGTTTTCTTCATAGAATAGGACTATATAATCTATATAACTATAGAATATTAGTATAGTTTTAACAACTGATCATTAAAATTATCCAATATTTACTAGTACATGTGGAGTAAATGACAGATTTAATTGTCAAGTGAAAGTGATTCTATTCTTTAAAATAAAAGTTGTGCCTCGGCTCACCAGTAAGTGAACTCCCTAAGACTACATCTATGGGGGGAAATGGAAATCAACCCAGGTTTATGTATCAACACATCATGGGATTCATTACCTTTAATCATCATGTCACCTCCTATCACACAGACAACATCCACTATAAATGCATGAAATATAATGATGAACATAAAAAAATCATATATATATATATATGATATACAATTTGAACTGATATAAATGAAACCCTAGATAAAACTAAGACATCTTGAATATATGAAATCCTAATCTCGACAGAATGAGGAGGACATCATCATAATATCCTCACTTTACTATATATCCAAACCATTAATCCATCACTAAGATCCATGATCATCAAACCTCCTCTTTAGAAGAACTATATAGACACAAGTTGAATAACATGAAAATAAATATACATGGTTGAGTATAATAACTCCCTTTATGGTCATCCCATGAAATGATTTGGCCCTAAAAACATATAGTGGGTATATGCATCAATATAAATTAAATTATAGATAATAAAATGTCACTAAACATCATCAAAATATATAAACTCGTTCCATCCAGATCAACCAGTCCATATGCCACTTTGATCACACTCTCTAAATAAAAATATTCTCTACAAGGAAATAAAAAATATATCACATAACCTATCATAGGCTTCTCACCTATTAATTCACATTGTATTCACTATTCATGATATGCTAGAGGAAATAAACATATCCACCTAAATCATACGTATTGGGTCAAATAAACATCTTTTTATATCTCTAATGTGAAAAGGGAAATAAACATCTACAATTGGTGGAAATAAATATCTTCAAAGCTAATAGTTTATACATGTCTAGACACTAGAGGAAATATACATCTCCAAGGATAAATATTTATACTATAATACTAAAGGAAATAAACATCTTCAAGGATTCATCTGTATACTAGGTACTCCCAATCCAAGGGAAATGGGAAAGGAGTGGAGATTGACTCAAATGTATCATCATCCACCTTAACCCTACAGTTTTGGGTGGGGAAGGAAGTCACCACTCAAGTGAATTACAATCCATATAATTCTTGTATTAGGGATGTTTGAGGAATTACCCAAATCCACACATCTCATCTATCATGTTCTCATGATGGGGATATTGGATAGATTACCCACTTCATTTATCTTTCAATTGATATATTGTAGGAAATACTCATTTCTAACTAATTCTACAAATACCTAATCTATACCAACCAAGAGGTTTGGGTGTGTAGAAGTAGATACATGCATATGTCATCATCAATATCTACCCGGATCTGTGGATGAGAAGGTTCATAGTTATTGCCATCTCACTCTAACCCTAAATGAAGGGTGAGTAAAGAATATTTACCAATTTATCATATCACCCCCAATATATATATATCAAAGGATAAATCATATATAAAATAATATGAGAACACATAAACAATAATCTAAATAAAAATCAAGGATCCCCTATTAATCTCTCAAGGTTTCCCATGTATAAATCCAGCCATTAAACCCTCCTTAACAGGTTCCTACTTTCCAATCTCATAATAAGTGAAACATAATTCAATAATATATACTTTTTTTATTTCATTACCCTAATGGACATATAATAATAAATGAGGTATCACTCTCCTCATGAAATTAATGTTCAATTCATAAAAAGTATCTCAAGGTAATTATACTATTTTCTCCTACCAATGAAAAAATATCTAAATATTCATCATAAATATTCATCTTTTTTATTATTAAAGGCCTTCATCACCATCCACTATTCTCTTCCCATCATTCATAGAACTTTCACAAGGTACCTACAATTAATGTTTTATTATGTCACCCTATTTAAGGGTATTCCCTTCCTCAATTCCATATCATTATTCCATTAGAATATTGACCTATAACATTTTTATAAATTACCACCCCATGTAAATAAATCAATTAATCCACATATTATTATCCCAATAAATTTCATATCATTTCTTGGTATAAATTAATTAATTTATATCATCTAATCAACTCCAAAAAGTTATGTTCTTCACAAAACATTTAAATAATCCACCAATTTTTATTAACACCACTTTATTTAGTAGTTAAATCACATTATTTATTATTTTTTAGAAAAAAAAATTATTTTACATTTTTATTTTTATTATATTTATTTATTTACACCCATCTCGATCATATATGATTGTAATCAAGAATTAATTTTTTATAATGAATTCATAATCTCTATAGTTATTTTCAACCCATTTTATAGACAATCATTGTCAAATTTTATGATTCTCTTCCCTCGTCTATTAGTTCTAATCTCCACTACTAGTTAATTATCATAAGTCATTCACCACCTCCTTTTGTTATGTCACCCATCCAATTAATTTATTTTAATTCCAATTTTTTAACAAAATTTAACTAAAATTATTATTAGTATCAAGTAATTATAATAATATCACATGGTCAACTCAAGAAACCCCAACATCTTGATCCATAAATTAACATATCAATGAGTGTTTTCCTTAATTAACCTAGTTCTAGGTGATTTGTGGCTATACTTAACTCACTAATTTTGTTATATGAAGATAAATTATTATTATTTAATAATAATATTAATTTTCAAAAATTCGTTGATTGTAAAACCTTAATCCACCCACCTAACTTTTCCATATTAACCCAAACATGGATTCAATTGGTGTAGGACATCAATATGGATCCAACATAATTTTTTATATTGAAATACACCATACCAAATGACTACACATAAAGGGGTATTGTTGGCTATCCATGGAATTACATGTGGCACCCATCACATCTACTCACATGTTCAATCAGTCATACCTCATGCTAGTTAAATCATGATCATTGGAATGGTAGATCAAACACTGTAACCACACTGAATCCTCACCTTCACACATTATACCTTAGTTTGATAATATTATTCCAATCATCTAATTTTATGGATGGAAATAGAACACCTTATAGCCATGTTTTCTCCCTTTGTTGGAAAATTTGATCACATAGTAATCTATTTTGTAACGACCCAAAGTTTTATTAATGAAAATTCCTCTTGATCTAATTAACTGTCTCATTATGTAAAATTATTATATAAAATATGGACTTCCTTGGTTTTATGTTTTTGTATTTCAAAATATTTTTATGAATTTTTACTATTGCTAATATAGTCTTTGAAAAGTGATCACATGATTAGTATAAATATAGGGCTTTAAAAAATCCAATTTACTCAGACAAAGGAAGAAATGGCCTCATCCAGTAGACTTTCCCCATAAAAAGCCCATTTTCGGAGCTCATAAAGGAGGTGGAATCATTGGTATTTTCTCTTGACCAAGACCAATCCAAGCTTCAACACCTTAAGCTTAAACAGAACCGCCTACAGGAGAAGTGGAAGTTGATAGGGATTACCACCCGAGTAATGTTATCTGAGCCACCCCAAGAGTCTATCACCATCGCACACCTTACCCTTTGATATTATGTGGGTTTTATAAGGGGTTATGTAATTAGACCCTATTACTATGATTATTTACACTATTTTTTTATAGATAATATAAATTAATTTTAATATTATTACTTTGTAAATAGTTTTTAAAGCACAAATAGTAATTCTAGCTACTATTCAACTAAGAAATATATTTTGATGAAGTAATAGATTTTTGAATTAAATAATATTTTAATAAATTATTATTATTATTTTTAAATTAATATTTATTAAATATAAATGATCGTATAATTTTATTAATGCAATTGTAATTTTTCATAAGGTTTGAATGTTGTTTTTGTCAAAACCCATGATTTTTCAATAAATTTCGGTTTTTATTTTAAAAGTGAAAATTCACATATTTAAAAAATTATTTAGATAAAATTAATTTTATTTTTGGAATCAGGACGTTGAAATTATCCAATGGTGAATTTTTCATAATTTTCTGAGATAGTCGAATGTTTTGGTAAAAATTATATATTGTTTAATTATATAATGTATTTTATGACATCATAATAACCCAATAGTGATGTAATAAAATAATGTAAACACTATGTTCGGCCATTATACGTTTTACCATTAAAATAATGTGATTTTAGGTTTATTGTATTTATTTTACAAAGCTTTAGTGGACCCTCCAAGACTTATAAAACATTTTATCTTCTTAAATTGATTTCCTTGAGAGTGTGACTCACCACCACATAAACAACCCTATTATTTCAAGAAGTTCGTCCATTGACCTTATAAAATATTGTTTTATAGTCCAATTTGACAAAAACCATGGTATGGTTTGTGGTTTTGATTAGTTTAATGTGTGGTGTCCCAAACCTAAATAATAAAGAATTCCCTCTCCTTTTCTATATAAACCTACCCAATCTCCCACTTCCTCTTCACTAAAATCCTTTGTATTTCATCCAACCTCTTAACCTTATCTATATAATCCTCACAAGGCTCCCCATGATCCTAATAAGCCTCTCCCAAGCCTTTGGGATCACACTTCTAAGTAACGGATTCCCTCATTTCTCATTTTAGCCATGTTTTTTAATATTCTTATACCCATTTATTTTCAATTATAAATGTTGGGGTATGATTTTTCACCTCCACCATACTGCCCTATTTATTTTTTAATTATGAGAGACTAATTTATCTCTCATTAATGCATCTCATGTACACCTGTTACCATGCTGAAATTTCGTAAGGAATTTCTCTCTCCTCATTTACATTCAAGCCGTTCTTTTTTATTATGAATCCAAATTCCATTAATTATTTTGGGACATATATATATAGGACCCCATTAGTTTCCATTTCAAGTACATATGATGATACACCCATTTCTCTCTCATCAACCATTTTTATTAATTCTTAGGTCACGCCGTTATGCTGCTGAAATTGCACCACATTTTTTCAAGCCAAAGTCATTGTGTAGTAAATACCATGACCATTTCTCTATCAAGGCTATTCAACTTTATGAAAAATTACCTATTTATTATATATTTTCATGTATGAATTACAAATTCCATTATCATTAAATAAATTAAGATGTTTAATGAATCCATGTTTTATGATCCATGTGGCACACTTATGCATGAAATGAAATGTTTTAAGAAGGGTGTGCCCAGATAGCACTCCAATGCATTGGGTAAAGAGTAGTATCATGATACATCATGTGAAATTAGGATTTAATCATTATAATTCATGTGCAATTAGTTTTTACTCATTCTCCATGTGAAATGATACTTGTCTCATGCTAATAACATGTTAAGCGTTCTTCTCACATTTCCATGTTATGATAATCATGCTATATCATGCCTTTATGTTCATGTTTCCATTATACTCTATTGATATTCCTACTGCCTAACATGTATTTTATTCTTCATTTTATTACTTTTATACTCCATTACTTATATTTATAGATCACCCTTTTCTTATGCATGTCCTCATGTTATCCCATGCAATGCTAAGTATGAGGGAATGTAGTGGTCATGTAAATAATGTTTTCAATAAAGATGTCATGTTTCGCATTTTATGTCGTTATGTAATCTTCCTAAGCCCCAAATACACTAGAAATATCAATATTATATGTTTTGTTAAGTGAAGTTTTTATGTAATAAATCATGTTATGTGTATAATAAAGAGTAGTGTTGTTATATATTTTATCTCACTAATTGAACTACCAACATTTATTCAGGCATAAATGAAGTTCTCATTGAGTGGGGATGACATGGACCACATAACACAATCTTATAGAATTAATTATATTGTTTTTATTCCATCATAACATGCCACAACATCCACCCAATTCAAATAACACATGGAATCACTTAGATTTCTCTCTAGTTTATCAAATGGTTGTGAAGCTACCACCTCTCACCATCATCACTTCACCATCGTTGTCTACAACCCACGGTGGTTTAATTATATTGAATATCTCTAATGAAAACCAAATGTTAGCTAGGGGGAATATATTGATCCACTAATTCTAGATATGTACTTCATTCTTCAAAATTCAGCCTCTATGACCCTCAAAAGGTAGAGTAGAGGAGAAGAAGGTATAAAATTCTATCAACAATTTCTATCAATACATAACTATGATTAGAGTGATTCAAAATTTAGTTTATTTATATCATTGATACCTTTCCAACAAGTTATATTAGGGTTCAAGAATTAACCAATAAATTTGTTATCAATAGTTTTCTAAAAATATTCCCCTATGACTCCTCTCTAAATTATCTTAAAATTAATTTATCAGTTTTCATCAAATCTAAAAGAAATTGATTCATATTTAAATAGATAATAACATTATTAAATTTTTTCCATGATTAAATAATTTAATATAAAAATAAGAAGAGTGAATAAAGGATGGAAAATAAATATTTGAATCAAAGAACCATAACTTTTTGATGATTTTGTGGTCTCCAACCAAGATCCTCTAGTCTCTATAGAAGGATCTCCCTCCATGGAAGCTACTGGCTCTATAAATATTATCACCCCCACTAATTTCCTTGAAAATATTCTTATATAATGGAGATATGGGTCAAAATAAAATAAATGGATTATTATTTATTAAAAAATCATTAAAAATTTCTTCTCCATTACTGTGTTGAACTAAAATCACACCCAAAAATTACACAACAACTACCATAGTGTAATCACTCTATTATATACTCAAAAATGTATTTAATTTTCCAATATGACTCCCCAATAAAGGTGAATTTACAAATTTTCCATTTTTAATAAAAATTAATATTTTAACTAAATATTAATTGTGGTGATTAACTAATCCACTAAATAACTTTAATTAAATTTAAATCGATCCTAATAAATATTTCATCACTGAGTTGAGCATCATATTTTGATCATAGAAAAAAAATTCTCAGAAAAGACCCATACTATTACATCATCCCCACCTTAAAAATTCTCACCCTCAAAATGAAAACAACCCAAGAAAATCATTGTCAAGTCCTTTTTAGAAAAATGTAACCCTCCAATAATAACTAAATGATAAATGAGATTCAATGATCAACTAGGTATTCAACTAGGTCTGTCACACAATTTCACCACAATCACAAGAGAACATAAGAATCATACATCTCCCCTATTTGATTTAACTACCTCGAGTGTTCCTTTTTTGAATAATTTAGTTATCTAACTAAACTTGGGACACGAATAACATTTCTAAAAAAATAATTTCCTTAATTAAACACATCCATCACAAGTTTCAACCTCCTTCGTACCCTTAAATGACCAATTAAAAACGAAACTTACATAAAATATCAATCATCAAAAACTTGATATTGTAGTTATAATTAATCAAAAGTGTGATCACCACTCAATGCATTCTTTAAAATTATCAACATTCTTTATTTATCACTAGAATAAAATTAAGTTATACACCTTTAGAGAAAGGCTCAATGATTTTATGAAAATATATATGATCAAATTTGATCCCCTCACAAAATATTTATCATGATCTGACAAAAAACTCAGGGATCATTTATACTTGATGATTTTTGGACCAAAATAGTCATGTAATATCATCAACTCAAAGGCTCATTGGTCAACCAACAATATAACCAATCATTAATCTCTTGATGGTCAAGGTAAAAACCAATTGAAATTTCCCTATATCTCAAAAATAAATATGTATTTTCCTAACTATCTTTAAATAATCACTTTGGAACATTAATATTCCTCTAAAACCCTACTCCAAGGGTTTTTTATGGTGCCTCTAAGGAACATCCAATGTCTAACCTAAGGTGAAAAAAAGATAATACACACCTTTCAATGCAACCACTGATCAATGAACAAGAAAAACTATAGAACAATTCAATCCTATATATAAATTATTAAAAATATAATCACAAAAATCCACTTTTTATATTCATTCATTTCATCTTTACTCCACATAAATAAATCTTAATTTAAAGGATCCTAAATCAAACTAATGAGAATAATTGGTAAACCCTTCCCTGTATCCATGAGGCATTTCGAAACTACTGAATATCTCATCACACAAGAATTATTTCATTGTACAATGACTATTTATTTACACTAAAAATAATACAAGTTCATAATGCACATGCATCACTTAGTATAAGAAAATATTCCTATTTATATTCTCATATCCATATTGTCATTAGAGGAGGTGATCACACCACATATCCTAATTCTAATTAAATAGAAAACATTGATCACATATCTTCTCAACCATCATCACACTAACTCTTGACAATGATGACCTCATAACCAAATAATTTATTATGAATTTCAATAGATTCAATTCACCACAAACATAGGTTGGTCGAGATTATATCCATACCTAGAGAAAAGGTTTTGTTCAAGATCTAGTATAACCCTTGACCTGAGATGAGGAACTCTGCTAATAATATGAAAATAATCTTCATAAATCTCTTCATACTCCTCATACTAATCATAATAGTTCATTTCAAAGATATATATGGATACCAAACCAATAGACTGTATTAGACTAAATGAAAAGTTTCACAGTAAACTCTAATATAGATTACCATCATATATAACTAAGAATATATTCACTAGTTTATTCCATTCAATGAATATTATGTGTATGTTTTCCTTGATAAAACTATTGAGTATATAATTCCTCACAATCACATAGATCACAAATAGAGAGATCCCAACTCCCATAATGATGTTTTGCGCTATTTTTTGTTGAATCCATTTGTGATCAATTATATTTGTTATCAATAATCATGATTTCAATATGTGTTGAGAGGATAAGCTTATAAAAAGTGTGAATTACCCAAACATATGTGGTGGATAAGATTAGATGAGTTATAGGAAAATCAATAAAGGAAATCATTATGTGTTTAGTTGATCAGATTTGAGAATTTTTTGATGATTAAATTTTTAAGTACCCTCAAGTATAAATTAGGATAAAGATGTTTTTCAATAAGGAATAATATGAAATAGAGATTTTTTAATTATATTATTGATTATCCATTAACATTTGGAAATGGAATAATAAGTTTATGATATCTTCTATGGAACATGGAGTGTAGTTGAATAATATGTTTTAATGAAGGAATATGAAATATAATTGAGAAAAAGATAATTGAGGTAGTGGAAGAATCATTGAATTTACCAAATAATTATTTATATTATAAACAAGATATGGAATTATTATTATAATGATTGAAGTTGATTAAAAGTTATTACAAAGTAATTTTAAGTATTTGATATGTCTGGATTTGTGTTTAGAATCATGTAGAAAACATCTATAAGTTTTAGAGTGTCATATATTTTAATAATTTACAAACTACTATATGTGTACAGATAAAATAGATTGTAAGGTAATTATATAAGATTAATCTAGACTTTATATGGGAAATATAAAAGTTATCCTAGGATTATGCTGATTTTATAAGAGAAATATTAATTCTCCATATGATATGAAATGGTTATCTTTATTTTTCAATAATCGCATAAGAGTAGTTTTAAAATTTTGAATCATATGTAATAGTTAAAATTAAGGAAAATAAAGAACTTAAGAGTGATCTTGAGATTATTTGGATATGAAATATTAATCCAAGGAAGTCCATATCCAAATAATATTAATTGTTTCCAAAAATGGTGATATAAAATATTAACAAAAATATTATAAGGCTATGTAAAAATAATAAAAAACATATATAATATTAACAAGGATCTCTCCATATATTTATATATGGAGTATTCAAAAGGAAATATAATCAGATGATTCTGATTCTAAACTTAATAGATTTAAATTTCATGATAATTTGAGAATATTTTGAGGAAAGTTGTGTTTGAGGATATAAATGTTGTTCCAAATAGAATAAAAACATGTTGAAATGGTGTGATGAATTTTAGGTGGTTATAGAAAAATAAAGTCAAACATTTCATAATAAATATTCTGTATCTCAGTGTGATATTTCATATACTGAATGAAAATAATACGACACTGTGAAAAATAGGTTTTCATCACAATATTTTTGTGAATTTTTTCTACACATGTGGGTTAATGAAGCTATTTTTTATATAGAAATAAATAAAAAATGATGTCGTGGTAATTTTTCAAATCATGAGTATTGTTAAAGACCATGTTTTGATGAATAGAAAAATACTTATATGAATTAAAATATAGAATAAATATTTTTGATTATTATTCAATAAATGTGTTTTGATATTTAATGGGTAATTAAAAAGGATTAAATCATGGAATCTTAAAAACCATTTACCTATAAATTTAATATTATAGAAAAAAATCATTGGTTGGATGGTATGAAGCCTAAATATAATAGATAATTGATTAAGGATGTCATAATTTCAAGATTGAAATATTTCCATATTAAAATATGGAAATATTATCCATGTGATATTTGATGAATTTAAATAAGAATAATATGAGAATAATGATAGAGGGAAGAGAGTCTAGCTTGTTCCATTTTTGAATATCAATATTATTGAAGAAAATTAATGAACCAATAGTGACGTGGAAAGAAGAAATTGTGTATTGAAGAATAATAAGAATATAATAAATATATCTTGACCATTCTATGATTGATTGTCACGTGTAAAGTTTCTAAAAGAATGTGTAAGATATCCCTGAATATTTTTGTATAAGAGGTATAAAAAAATATTATTTCATACATAGGATATCCATTCAATACTTTTGAAAAAGAAGAAGCCTTTAATAATGACATATTTGAGGAAGTATTTATTATCCATTGAAGTACATATATTTTACAACCAAGAGGTTATATTTTGTATTTTCTAACAAAAACTGTGAGGTTTTACGATGAGAAGAGAATCACTATTAATTGATGGTGGGATTTGTTGAAGAAATGATGGTGTATTTATAGAGAGATTCATAGAGACACATTTATACCTCTATATATCAAGGTATTGTATTTGGAAGATTAATTTTGAATTATTTTTAATTTTTTAAAAATTGTGAATTCGTGAAGATATGCCCAAGGAATAGATTCCATGAAATGGATTTTTGTACTCTATTGATAGAATTTTGATAAATTAAAATCCTTGAATTTAGATAAGATAACACTAGATCTTGATGATTTTTAATATTATTATTCAATTATATTTTTAGTTATAATAAATTTTGAAATTTTTTTGAAGTCTCTTTAAGTGGCATGAAGACTTTGAAGTTGATTCGGGAAGTAGTAGGAAAAGGGTAGATCATGTCGTGGCCATTTGCATCACAGCATGTGGGTAAGTTTTATAAGTGTAATGAACAGAAAATTATTCCTATGATTAATAAAATAACACGTTTTCATAACCTATGTTATTATATTACACAATATAAGTTAATAGAATGAATATTACAAGAAAATATTACTTATCAAGTAATAATACCAATTACTACAGCTAAGCCCAGTATAGGGATATAAAAACCAAAAAATAGCAAACACTCAATAGTGTACACCATATGATCGAAATATTACCATAAGATTATACCTTTCATGAAAAAAGGTAAAATAAAAAATGAATTTTAGGTATATTATAGAAATTATTGAAGAAATTTTAAAAAACTTCGGGAATAGTGTGGTAAATGTTGATGTTTGCTGGTAAATATATTGGTTGTAATTTTTAATATGAACATTAGGATATGACCATTATATTACCATTAACTAAACATTGTTCCATATAATAATTGGTCAATATGAACATTGGTCTCTTTAAACATTAGTAATAATTTTAACATTAGAATTAGTGTTTATAAATGGTGAGGAAAAATGATAATTGATCTAGAAAGGAGAAACAATGAACTCAACTAGTCGACTCATGCCTTTTGAAACCCATTTGTCATAACATGGGAGGGAGGTAGTGTCATTGGGTTTCTCACTATACCAAACCACATAATACCTTCAATAAGTGAGGCTTGAATGTAATCACTTATAAAATAAGTTAAAATTAGTGGATATTTCCACTATGTCAATGATAGTTGAGTGATCCCATGAAACTACCACCATTACACACCATACCCTTAGGGCATATATTGGTGTAATAAGTCATTATATATCTTGATCTTAGTGTCATAAAAGTTTAATCACATTTTTATAAATTAAATATTTATTTGGTCAAAACCAATTTTTAGTAATATTTTATAAAATACACATGAATACAAGATGATGTTGATAAATAGATTTTTGGATACAAATAAAACATAATTGAATTTACAAAAAATATAAACACATTTATTATAAACATGATTATTCTAAATAAAATTTATTTTCATGAAATATTATTTTAAAAATATATTTATTTAAATTTAAATTTTAATATAATTTTATTATGTCCTATGAAATTTTTATAAGTGTTAGAAAGCTGACAATGTCGTAAAAAATATATTTTTTTCAATAAATAATATTTTTTAATTTCAAAACTGAAATTATCACATTTAGTGAATTATTATGATAAAATAAACATTATATTTGAAATAATCCTATTGAAATTAGGTTATGGTGATGTTTTAAAAAATTTCTAAAAGACTTTATTTTTCAGTGAATAGTAAAAATAAAGTTGTATGTTTTTAATATTATTTATGACTTCATATATATTTAATAATTATGTAATAATTAGATAGAGAATAAAAAACCAAAAATATTTTACTTTATTAATATTATGTATTTTACTAGTTTTAAATAATTTTTCAAAACTACAAATGACTTCCAAAATTCTAGAATAAAAATTATAATTTTTAAAAAACTATATTTTCTATAAAATTTATGTTCCCATGTCCCAAGAAATTTTAAAAAAATATTTCAGTCATAATAGATTAAAATATTACAAAACATTTACCCAAATATCTAAACCAAAGAGAAAAAATCATTGTTAAGCCAATGGATTTCATTTTACAAAAGTTATAATTCGAATACATATATTTAAGAAATATTAAACAATTCCTCTCCTTTTACTATAAATACCCACTGATCCTCCCATTACCCTCCACTATAAATTCATTAAGCTCAAAATTATGAAAATTTAGTTTATTTAAATTCCCTCCAAGGTTTCTATATGGTCCTAAGGTTTCCCTCTCAAAGATTTTGGAAGTTTCTCCTAAAGGTAAGGTAACTATCCTCTTCTTCTTTTCTATTCAAGTACCTATTCTGTGGTATGAATTATAAATTTTGAATTAATTTTAATTCCTAATTTTTTTATACCATTAATTGAAAAATAGTGTTTTATCAATGTTAGACCTTAGTTAACTATCATTATTACGTTTTCATAATCCATGTTGTATATTAAATTTTTGTCGAATTCATTTCATGAATTTTATCTCTTTCACATGAAATATTCTTATATTATAAATAAAAAACACATTCCTAATCCATGGGTATTGTCACAAACCAAATCTGGTCTCCACCAATATCGGCACCAAACCTGGCCCATGAAAAGACTCGAAGGGCGTTTCCTATCCCCACGTGCGGGCACAAGTTCCTGGGTATCATTAATTTAGGTTTGGGAACGATTTACTCGAGAATGAAAGCATAAAACATTAAAAACAATCCATAATATAAATCTGAAATTTTCGAGCCAAACAAGTCTTAAGAAAAAACCAAAATTGGATTCATTTGTTTAAAGATAATAAAATTTTTCCAAATATAAATAATTATAGTAAAAATAGATCCCTACAGACTCCACACTATAAGGGGTCATTGCCCACAAGCCGTCTCCACAACTCCGCCCCAAGGATGGGGACTAACACCTTGAACCGCCATCACCCTTAGCGTTCCCTTTACCTGAGTCAAGAAAAATAAAGTCTAATTACACCCAAGGGGTGTAAGTAGGGTTTTATCCTAATCCCAATAGCATACCACCCAATGATTCCAAATATAATGCAATACAATGTGAAAAAGAAAGCAGTTTTAATACGCAAAGGAAAGCAGTGATAAAATACAAGAAATGAAACATTCAATTGGAAACAGTTTTCAAGATAAAATTTTCAAAATGTTCACTAATTTAAATATAAATTTTATATAATATAATTTACTTCCAAAGACACCCCAATATAATGGAAAATATCACAAATTCAATGAGCAACAAAATCGGGAACACCCCTAGGCACTAGATAGTCGCGGGCCCCATGTACCTCATACCTCGGTGTAAATTAACCATAGTAAATCCATTCTCATGCACGAGACACTATTAGGAAACATAACCATAACCTAGTCATCCCCAATCATCATCCACATAGTTTAGTTAGAGTTTTATTTATTCAAATGCTAAGTGAAACCGGGTGAAAACCCATCTGATCCACTACCCATGACAGTACACATCCGCCCCACCAAGGTACATGGGATTCCCCCTTTGTGCTCAAACAATTTCAGCATGAAAAACATATCAATTTTCATGTAAAACAAAAATACTGGTTACATGCACCAAATACATTAGCTACACACATTTTATACCATTTAAAACACACAGCAAAACACTTGGAGTTTCAATAAAACAACTTCTCCAAATCCTTCCTTGTTTTTCACCCAAAACTCTTTGAAAACCACACTTGAAAACCATGTGAATACTCACATTAACCAAAATATAATTCACAGAACCTTAAACATTTATTTATACCCATTACATGAGTTATAAAACAACCCCCAATAAGAATCAAATAGAAGAGCCATGTAAAGCACCTAATTCAACAACAAATGGGTACTCAAAAACCATTTTCGTAACGAACATCACCCAAAACCAATTTCATAGCAATAGCCAAAGGATAAGAACATTTAAAACATTTTTTTCAACCCTAATATAGTTCAATAAAATCAACTAAATAATTATAGGGTAACCCTTAAGGAACCAATAAAATATTTATATGAAAACCCCCAAATTTCACAGGAAATTGGCATTAAAAATTCATTTGCTTTATAATTGCCACTAAAACCAATTTTTGCAGAAAAATTAAAATCAAAAATACATGAAAATACCATAAACATATCATATAGATCACAAATATTTCATACCAAAAGGAATCACCTACCAAAGTAATGAAAACCCTTGAATCACCGTGCGAAAATCAAGTCGCACCACCACCACACCAAGAGGGGATTAGTACACGCCTAAAACAACAATAATTGACCATTAAAACCCAAGGTTAAACCCTAGGTTCGAATACCTACCCCCAGGTCATTTGGTACTTCAAATAAAAGAGAAGAAACCCTAATCAAATAGAATGAAACCCGAAGCAATTTTAAAGAGGAATGAAATGGACTAACTTACTTGAGGGATCTTGAAGAAATCTCCCCAAAACACTAGTACCTAAAATTGAAAACGGCCAAAATTGTGGTATTATTTGAATAATAATGAGGAGGTCATTTAGGAACTATAATGGAGGAAAAAGGTAAGAATTGAGAGAGTTATAATGGAAAGAACATACCTCCTCAAATCTGGCCAATTTTAGAAACTCTAAGCTATTCTGCACTCAATCGCGATGGATATGAGGTCAAAAGATGGGGTAAAGAGGCTGGGCACGAGGTGAGGTTCAATGGTCTTAGGTGAGGCTTGGAATCACTGAAAAATCCTTAAAATTGAATAATTTATTAAGGAAACAAAATTCATTTTGAAAACTAGAAATAGGATTCCGAGAAGGCCCAATCCCTTAAATAAAAAACCAAATACACCTTGGTTATGAATTTTTAGAGGCTACAAATAGATATGGGGGGTCTTAATAGGTCAGGGGAGGCCAAGTAGGAATTTTAATGGATGAAAAATGTTGAAAAATGAGTGAGTTATAAAAGAAAAAAAACTACTTTTAAAATTGAAATTGGGCTCCTGGTTTGGCCCAATTGATGAAAAATCACCCATTCCTCCATAAAAGCTTGGGAAACACCACAAAAAATTAATGAATGGAAAATAAATGAAAAATACCTTTAAAATAGGTCATGTATGTGACAATTATCCCCACTATGAAAACTTTTCGTCCCAGGAATTCAACCTGAAGCTTGATCGAAAAACAGGAACGGATACTCTAACTCAACCCATGAATTTCGCTCCCATGTCTCATGTGTATCATTACCATGATTCCAATGAACCCGGACTAGAGTAATAGACTTCTCTCAAAGAACCTTCTCTTGGGAGTCCACTATTTTCACTAGCCACTCAAAAACTGACAAGTCAGTCTCTATCTCTAGTTATTCCCAACTCAGCACATGGGACAGATCCGGGTTGTATTTTTCAACTAAGAGACATGGAAGATGTCATAGATGGATGTCAACTGAGAAGGTAAGGCTAAAATGTATGAAAGCCTCCCAATATTCTCAGTGATCTCAAAAGAGCCAACACATTGTGGCATCAGCTTCCCTTTCTTCCCCAATCGACGATGGCCCAGACAAGGGTCCACTTTCAATAATACACTATCACCCACTGAAAACTCTAGGTCTCAATGCCTCTGGCCAGCATAAAATTTTTGATGACTCTAAGCTATCAACAAGCATTGCTTGATTATTTTGACCTTCTCAAAAGTCTCCTTTACAAGGCTCAGCCCTAACTGTGAAGTCTTATCTACCTCATCCCAACACAGGGGGGGACCAACATGGCCGACCATAGAGCGCCTCAAAAGGATCCATTCGAATTGAACATTGGTAACTGTTATTATAAGAAATCTCAACCGGCCCCAAATGGATATCCCAGAAACCTCCAAAGTCCCAGACAAATGCACAGAGCATGTCCTCCAAAATCTAATTTTCCCGCT
The DNA here is from genome assembly GCA_963277665.1 of Viscum album. Classification (NCBI taxonomy): domain Eukaryota; kingdom Viridiplantae; phylum Streptophyta; class Magnoliopsida; order Santalales; family Viscaceae; genus Viscum; species Viscum album. The sequence continues at coordinate 60,115,422 of OY728123.1, forward strand.
CTGTCTGACCATCTGTCTGAGGATAGTATGTCGTGCTCATCTTAATCTGAGACCCCAAGGCTTTCTGAAGGCCTTCCTAGAACCGAGAAGTGAAATGGGGGTCTCTATCTGATACAACTACTAATGGAACAACATGGAGCCTCACCACCTCCTAAAGATATAAACAGACCAACTCATCCGCTTTAGCTATATCTCTGATCATAATGAAGTGAGATGATTTGGTCAGACGATCAATCACCAACCAAATGTAATTCTTACCCTAAGGTGTATGAGGTAATCCAACAATTAAGTCCATGGCGACCTCGTCCCACTTCCAGGTAGGAATGGGTAATGGCTAGAGAAAACTGGAGGGCCTTTGATGCACTACTTTCACCTGCTGGCATGTGTATAATCTTGACACAAAGTCCGCTATGTCTCGTCTCAAACCAGGCCACCAGAACAGCCAATGGACATTATAATAAATCTTGGTTGCACCTAAATGGACATCCCACTAATACTGGTGGATTTCCTCCATCACCACCTTCCGTAGAGATAACGACACTACTGAACAGCCCTTGAGGCACAAGATTCCCTCGACAGACGATGACCAATCAGAGGATGTCTCCCTACCATGAAGAAACTACTTCAACCACTAACAAAGATCATCACTAGGTTGTTCCCACTGAATCAACTCCAACAGAGAAGGAGTTAACTGGATGTTCTCCAAGAATTCCTTTCAACTGTGTACTCTGGTATCGAGGTACATCTAAGAAAAGAGCCCCATCAAAGTCCACTCATCACTAGACTTCCTCAAAGCCTGCACTGGAACTCTTCTGCTCAAAGCATCTGCCACCACATTACCCTTTCCGGGGGGTATACACAATTTCAAAGTCGAACCCCTGCAAGTACTTGATCCAATGACGCTGCCTCAAGTTAATTTCCTTCTACGAGAAGTTATAGGCCAAGCTTTTGTGATCAGATTAGACCAAAAAATTCTCCACAAAGAGGTAGTGATGCCAAGTCTTCAAATCATGAATCACTACTGCCAACTCCAAGTCATGGGTCGGGTAGTTTATTTCATGTGGTTGGAGTTGGCAAGATCCATACGCCACCGATCATCCTGTATAAGCACGCACCCAAGACCCATACCTGAAGCATCATAATAGACCACATATCCCTTTCCAGCCTCTGGAAAAATCATCACGGGGGTAGTAGTCAACCACCACTTTAGGACCTCGAATGATGCCTGACATTTTGGGGCCTATAAAAACTTCACCTCTTTCCGGGTGAGGGCGGTCATCGGTGAAGAAAGCAGAGAAAAATCACGAACGAATCACCTATAATAACCAGTTAGGCCAAGGAAACTCCTAATCTTGAACACATTCTTTGGCTGCTCCCATGAAATAATTGCACTAATCTTCTTAGGGTCTACTAAAACCCCCTGATCAGAGATCAAATGCCCAGAAATCTTACTTCCTAGATCCAGAAAGTGCACTTTGAAAACTTTTCATAGAGGCGGTGATCCCGAAAAGTGCCCAAGATGATCCTCAAGTGAAGTTCGTGTTCCTACTCAGAGCCATAGTATACTAGAATTTCATCCATGAACACCACAACGAAGGAATCAAGATATTGATGGAACACCCTATTCATGAGTGCCATAAATACCGCTAGAGGATTGGTCAATCCAAAGGGCATGAACAAATACTCAAAGTGGTCATACCTGCTTTGGAAGGATATATTTGGGATATCTGACTCCTTCACCCTGAGCTGATGATAGCCTGAACACAGGTCTATTTTTAAGAGACATTTTTCCCCATTAAACTGATCAAACAAATCATCTATTCTTGGAAAAGGGTATTTGTTCTTAAATATTACCTTATTCATCTTCTGTTAGTCAATGCACAACTAGAGGGATCAATCGGCCTTTTTCGCGAACAACATAGGAGCGGCCCAAGGAGAGACGCTCGGGCGAATAAATACTTTGGATTCCAAGTTGTCTGGCTATATACTTAATTCCCTCAGCTCAGTGGGTGCCATGCAATAAGAGATCAGAGATATCGGTTGTGTTCCCGGTGCCAGATCAATCGAAAACTCCACATCCCGCTTCGGGGGAAAACCTGAGAGATCATCCAGGAATACCTCTGGAAAGTCATTCAAAACATGAGGTAGTTCACCTATAGGGGAAATACCATCATCCTATAGCATGAGAGATGATAACTAGATGGTAATACTTCCCAACTCTTGGAGTTGAGGTCCTGCGCGACCCGACCGAGGGTCCCATTCTCCCCGAAAAACCTGACGACTCCCATCAGGTGTCGTGAAACTCACTTTTCACCTGTAGCAATCAATGTTTGCCTGGAAGTGTACTAGCCTATCCATGCCAATTATTATGTCAAATAGTTCCATATCTTGAACCAGGAGGTCCCACTCTCTCTCAACCCCGGACACAGAAAGTGAACACGAGGGGCACCTAAGGCCCTACTCCTTCTTCTTTCCCAGTGGTGTCACCAAATCCATCACGAAAGACATCAACTCAATTGTAAAATTCATAATGCCCACAAAATGGGAAGAAATAAATGAAACAAAGGAACCAGTATCAAAAAGAGCAGCAGCTATAGAAGATGTGATCAAAACGGTACCTCGAACTGTCAACGGTCCCACCTCTGATCCTGCTGGTTCCTGATCCACCACATGGAGATGTCTGGTCTCTTCCTAAGTACGACTGCTATTCTATGTTTGTGTCCTCAACTAGATATAACCATATGATGGCCCAACCCTTCCACCAAGTCCGCAAAATTGAGATCCCCTATTCCTCAATGGATCATACTATGTTGGCACTCCTCTTGAAGCCACTGACCTTGCCCCACTCGGAAGTGGACGTGCCACACCGTAGAAGCGCTGTAAATAACCAATTTCTTCACACTGGTAACAAGGCTTCAGAGGAAGTGTGCTTGCTGGTAGGATGTTCCCCATCTTCCCACATTGGTGGCACACTACCGATCTCGCATCAAACTCTGCAGACAAAAACTGTCGGGAAGAGTGGCCTGAACTGCCACCTCCTTTCTTTACATGTTCCTCTCACTTACTTTTCTTCTCTGAGGAGTTGCCACTACCCAATACTAATACTGAACCAGATAAACCATCCCTGACTTTACTATCAATATCTACCATGAATTCCTGATTGAAGACCTCAACATAGTTCCTCAGCTTAAAAAATAACACCTGGGAGTATATCTCGGGTCACAATCCATTCTCAATCCTCTAGGCCCTCACCTGCTCATTGGAGACGATTTCTAGAGCATACCAAACCAAATCATAAAAATGGTTGGCATACTCCATCACATATATATTCCCCTAAACAAGTTCCAGGAACTCTCTGGACCTAGCATAAGCCAACACCTCAGGGAACAACTGTTCATTGAAGACGACCTTGAACTCTCCCCAGCACATCTTCTCATTCTTCCCAGCCGGAAACACTGACTCCCACCACTTATGACTGGGACCCTCCAACAGAAAGGAGGAACACTTAACCCTGAGCTCCTCTGGGGTTTCCAAGAACTCAAACATACGCTCTATCTTCTCGATCCATTCTTCTGCTTCATGGGGTTCTGAGCTACCTCAGAAGGTAGGAGGATTTTTTTCTCAGAAACTCTAGTGCTTTATCTTTTCTAGGACTTGTATCTTCTTCCCTAACAGTAAAAGGAGTTGTAGCTAGTCCCTACCACAAAGGTTGGATATCCATAACCACAGCCTCCATGATCCTCTGATCAATCAGTGTGGGAGAACTCTCTCCAGCTTCCTCCCGTGGGCGCGTGGGGGATTTCCGAGTAGGCATGTTTCTAGAAAATGCAACAGTAACAAAACAATATTCAATACCACAATTATGAAAATTGTAATCAAATACATATAATATTAATAAACTAAAAACATTTCAGTAATAAATGAAACAACTACTCCACATCCCCTTCATGTCCATGTGTCGTCTGCAACCCACACGTCACACCAGGAAGTGAAGTCAATCCGTAAATTCCAACATCCCCTGGTGAATCAAGGTCTTCCATGAGAGGTGCAGGCCAGACACCCTACTCCCAAACAAAACACCAAGCCCCAACATTCGTAGCTCCTGTCTATCCCGACTCATCCTAAAATAGAAAAATAACCCAAAAACATTACCCTCCTCTGATACCATTTTGTCACGAACCGAATCTGGTCTCCACCAATACCGGCACCAAACCCAGCCCGTGACAAGACCTGAAGGGCGTTACCTATCCCCACGAGCTGTCACAAGTTCACGGGTATCATTAATTTAGGTTTGGGAATGATTTTCCTGAGTATGAAATCATAAAACATTAAAAACAATCCATAATATAAATATGAAATTTTCGACCCAAAAAAGTCTTAAGAAAAAACCTGAACTAGATACATTTGTTTAAAGACAATTAAAGTGGTCCAAATACAAATAATGATAGTAGCAAGACATCCCCGCAGACTCCACATGACAAGGGGTCATCGCCCACAAGTCGTCTCCACAACTCCGCCCCAAAGATGGGGACTAACACCCTGAACCGCCATCACCCTTACCTTTCCCTTTACCCGAGTAAAGAAAAATAAAGTCTACTTACACCAAAGGGGTGTAAGTAGGGTGTGAGACTAATCCCAATAGGATACCACCCAATTATTCCAAAGATAATTCAATACAATTTGAAAAATCAAACAGTTTTAATACGCAAAGAAAAGCAATGATAAAATTCAAGAAATTCAACTTTCAATTGGAAACATTTTTCAAGCTAAAATTTTCATAATGTTCATACATTTAAATAGACATTTTAGCTACAATAATTTACTTCCAAAAACAACCCAATACAAGGTGAAATAGCACAAATGAAATGATCAACAAAATCAGGAACACCCCTAGGCACTAGATAGTCTCGGGCCCCATATACCTCATACCTTGGTGTAAAGTAACCATAGTAAATCCATTCTTATGCTTGAGCCACTAGTGGGGAACATACCCATAACCTAGTGGACCCCAATCATCATCCACATAGTTTTTTTATAGTTTTTGTTATCCAAATTCTAAGTGAAATAGGGACAAAACCCGTCTGGTCCACTAGCCGTACTAGTACACATCCGCCCCACCTAGGTACTCGAGCTTCCCCCTTTGTGCCAAAACAATTTCAGCATGAAACACATATCCAATTTCATGAAAAACACCACTACTGGTAACATTCACCCAATATAGTAGATACACACATTTTATACCATTTAAAACACACAACAAAACACTTGGAGTTTCAATAAAATAACTTCTCCAAATCATTCCTTGTTTTGCACCCAAAACTCTTTGAAAACCCCACTTGAACACCAAGTGCATACTCACATTAACCAAAATAAAATTCACAAAACCTTAAAATTTTCATTAAACCCATTACATGAGTTATAAAACAACCCCCAATAATCATCACATAGAATAATCATGTAAAGAACCTAATTCAACACCAAATGGGTACTCAAAAACCATTTTCGTAATGAACGTCACCCAAAACCAATTTCACAGCAACAACCAAAGGATAAGAACATTGAAAACATTGTGTTCAGCCCTAATATAGTTCAATAAAATCAACTAAATAATTATAGGGCAACCCTTAAGGAACCAACAAAAGATTTATATGAAAACCCCCCAAATTTCACATGAAATAGGCATTAAAAATTCATTTTCTTTATAATTTCCACTAAAAATAATTTTGGAAACCACATTAAAATTAAATATACATTCAATTACCATAAACAAAGTAGATATATCACAAATATTTCATTCCAAAAGGAATCACCATGCTAAAATCAATTCGCACCACCACCGCACCAAGAGGGGCTTAGAACAAACCTAAAACCACACGCATTGACCATTAAAACCCAAGGTTGAACCCTAGGTTAGAAACCCTACCCCCTGGTCACTTGGTACTTCAAGGAAAAGATAAGAAACCCTAATAAAATAGAATGAAATCCTAAGCAATTTTAAATAGGAATGAAATGAACTAACTTACTTGTGGATCTTGAATAAATCTTCCCAAAACACCAGTAGATGAAATTCAAAACGGCCACAATTTTGGTTTTCTTCGAAGAAGAATGAAGAGGTCATTTATAAACTAGAATGGAGAAAAAAAATTGCGAGAGTTGTGATGGAAATAACTTACCACCTCAAATCTGGCGGATTTTTGAAACCCTAAGATGTTATTCACTCAATCGTAATGGATATGAGCTTCAAAGAGGGGGAAAATAGGCTGGGCGCGTGGCTGGGTTCAATGGTCTTGGGTGAGGATTGGAATCACCTAAAAATTCTTAAAATTGAATACGTTATTAATGAAACAAAATTCATTTTCAAAACTGGAAATGGGCTTTTGGGAAGGCCCAATCTCTTAACTAAAAACCCAAATACACCTTGGTTATGGATTTCTAAAGGCTCCAAATTGACATGGGGATCTTAATAGGTTAGGGGAGGCCAACTAGTAATTTGAATGGATGAAAAATGTTTGAAAACTATTGAGTTATAAAAGAAAAAATATATTTTTAAAATAGGAATTGGGCTCACGGTTTGGCCCAATTCATGAAAACTCACTCATTCCTCAATAAAAGCTTGGGAAACCCCCAAAACAAAGAATGAATGGAAAATAAAGGAAAAATAACTTTAAAATATGTCTTGTATGTGATTGGAATCCACCTAGATATAATGATAATTTTTTTATTGGGAATTTACATGTATTAAACCCACATTCATTTTTTATGGATTAAAAATTATTTGATGTTGAAGTCATTGAGCACTTATGTATTCAATGATTTTATATGAAACCCATGTTTTATTATCTATAGTTTATTAATGAAATTATTATTATGATCAATGTGGAACACATGAATTAATACATATGAAGGTTTATCCCTGATATCTCTCCAATTAATTGGGTAAATAATTTATGTCTAAAAATGGAATATTTTATGATACATTGGTCAATAACCTTGCTAATTATGTTTTATGAAACCTTTGGGATAAACCTTGGTGATATTATTATGAATGTATAATTTTTATATTGTATCCACATTTTAATGTTATGTATCAAGTACTTATGATTATTCTCTCATGTTAACCCTCATGTTTCATCCATGATGATATTTCATATTCCATTTAATTTCTTTATCTTGTACAAGGATTTATGCTCACCCTGTTCAATTGATGTATGTCCCTAAGAAATTACATATAGTGAGTTAACCTAGGATGTAATAATAAAGGATTCTTTCAAAAGGATTAATTATTGTTTATTATTATGTTTCCCTTATGAATTTAATGTATTATAGAACTAGATCCAAGTCACTAGACCTCAAAAGATCATTTAAAGTTATTAATGTAGAATTTTATTAAGGAAATTTGTAAATAGTCATGTCTGAGAAAAGAGGGATTCCATAGTTTCTATCATATGTAAAGTTTATTTAGTTTTGGAAATTAGGAGTAGAAAAAAGAGAGTAATGACTAAAAGGATAATTCTAAATATATGAAAACATTCTAAAATTTTAGTAAGTATAAAGTGAGTGATTTCCAAGTACTAAAATCTATGTCTAGATACTACAAGTAGATATTTCCCTAGCATAGTTTTATCTAGGGGAAATAACCCTAAAAATGATCATTAGATATTAAATCAATTTTCACTAAATACATGAAAGAGGGGCCTTGTTTCCACACCTTGTTTTATACTTAATAAAATTCTTTTTACAAACCATTATAAATTATATATAGATAATGTAAATATTTTTTTAAGATTAAATTATATCATCTAAGAATCATGATATTAGAAAATTTTAGGATTAAACATTACATTAGAATTGTTATTATAAGATTCCGAATAGAAATAAATTTCTCACTTAGGATTTATTCTTCTAGAAAAATGGAAGGAAATAGAAGGACTTGTGTAAACAGTAGATGAACTGGAAAATATGATGTTGACCTTCCCGATAAATTGGTAGGTGAAGATGAAATATAGTGAACCATCTCGGATACCCTCTCAATACTGTAAATTGACTCGATCCTCCACATACTCTAAGGGTGCTCCCAATCCCCATAGGCTAGTGAATAGCACTTAGGAATCAACAAAAAATAGAGGGAATACTTTATCCTAACCTAAAGAAAATAACATGACATATATACACATGTACAGAACTAAATACTGGAAGAAAACATAAATATACATATATATTTCATAACTAAAAGAGAATAATGAAAGAGACAAAAATGAAAAAATAGAATATCAATCTCTAAGAGACACATCAAATAGAAAATGATGAAAAAACTAAAATAGTGAATCCAATAGTCTCCATATCATATTATGGGAAAACCCACACCATCTCACCATCCATCTACCCAAAACCAAGCTGACAAAAAACCCCATCACCTCACTGTAGCACATTTCCTTTTCCTACATCAAAAGACATAATAATGTCTATAAAACTCCATAAGGGTACATAGGGTGTGATCAAACTGGCTCAGTAGGGTCTCACCCAGGTGTTCTATATCATGTCTTTAAACAATAACCCAAAAATTCACAACATTAAAAAAAGAAAGGTGTTATATAGTTTAATAGTTTTTTATCAAAATAATATAAAAACAGTTTAATTTCCCCTTTTTCCACTTATCTAAATAAATAAGGTAAATCAGTTTCCATTCTTTTCATATCCATATATATCATAACTAATATATCATATCAAAAAAAGAATGTATCACATATGATATCAAATCCATGGTAGTGAAACTCAAAACTATACAAGAAAAAACAAAAGCACAGGTAACATCATGCCATGGATCACTGTAGGTTAGGATAGCAAGGACACTCATAAATAACATTGACAATCACATGCATAATAAGCCTCTAGGAATATGTATTGAGACTAGAGATTATTGGAACACCCCAGAAGTTGAACCCCCCAACAAGTCTAATAAGTCTGTAGAACAACGGGTCTAGGGAACAAAGGAAAGCCCCATGAGTAAACCCCCTAGTAGTGTATTACGTATATTAATATACTATGACAACCATGATCTTTATTTCATATTAATTCATGATTTATTATATAACATTACACATAATAAAACATAGATGATTGATAATTCTAGTGTATCTGTGAATTTGGTACATTACATAATAACTTAAAATGGGGGATACAAAAAAATTATTGAAAACTTCCTTAACATACTCATATTATTCTATCGTATTTAAAAGTAAATGTGATAAGCTAGGTACATACATAAAAAAGGGGTGATCTATAAATACTAGTAAGGGAATGAACATAGAATAACATGATGAATGTAATACATGTTTTAAAATAGGAATATCAATGTGGCATAAAAGGATTGAGAATCAAAAACACGAACAATGAGGCATGATGTAGCATGATAACATAAAGGAAACATGGGAAATGTGTAAATAACATAAAACACCACAACATAAACATAGGTCAAGGATAAATATCAAGAAATCATGATGGAAAACGTACTGTGATGGATTAGTTTCACTCCCTAATCCCTTGCATGATATATCATGAGACTAAAACATTAACCAATGCATTAGAGTGCTATATAATATTGGGTGCACCCATCTCTTTATTTTCATTCTAATTATTAAGTCTTCCACATAGATCATAAAACATAGAATAATTTATCATTAAATTTTATTCCAAGATCAAGGAGTTTGGAAAAAAATATTCAATTCCCAAATAAAATAAGTATAAGTGAATAAAGATGAATTCCCTTGATAGAAAATGGGTATGGTTATTCACTACACAATATTTTGGCATAGAAAATCATGGTAAAATTTCCATAGAATAACGGGGGACTATAAATGTTTATAGAATGGATTAATAAGAGTGAAAGGTGTCTATCATAATTTAGACCTCATATGGGTATTAAGGGAGATATAGGAAAAAATATCCCAACATTAGGAAATGGAGATAAAAGGAATAATAAAATGGATATGCTTTAATAAAGGGAAGAATAGGAGGATATTACAAATATGGGGTGATATCAGGATCTCTATGATCTCAGTAATTCCCTAGGTTTTACTATGATACGTAGTTCAGAACGGATGGTGGGATCTCTTGTGGCATGGTGTTGGTCTTAATAAGTGAAAGTCTTTGGCGGCTGGTGAGTGAATCTCATTGGGGAATCATTATGGAGGGTGGATTGATATGGATAGTGACTTTGACAGGCTTCAGTAGCTATTGATATGGATTTGGAAATAGCTCTCCTCTGATGGAGGTGACCTTAGTTCGGCTTTGGTTCTTGTGTGATGAATCTTCGGTTCGTGACTCATTTCGGAGAGTGGAATGTTTTCGTACACTCGGAGGTTCATTTCGTCCTCGACAGTTACTACTCTAGTGGTGGGATGGGTTTGGTCCTTTTGTTTCTCTAAGATGGTGGCCTTTGGAAGTTTCGGTAGTGGCTTCTCTAGAATGCGAATGGTGTCATGATGGCCTAATCATTTCAGTGAGTTGAGGTTTTTTCACAATCTTATTATAAAAATTATTTTGGGATATGTCAAAATGGGGTTTAGATTTATGGATGAAGAACTTTGGTGTTTGTATTTGAAGAGGTTTGAAGTATTGTAATCTAGACTTCATATGCCTTTAGTGACCTTCAGTGTTTTGAGCATCATTCTCTCAGTGCCAGATCTAGAGGTGTTTATGTTTTTTTTGAGATTGTTTTTCCTTGCAATGGATTTATTTTTTTATTTATGGAGGAATGTTTTATTTATGATATCGCCATCCAGTCATCCTGCCTCTGTTTTCTTTGTTCTCTTCTCTGGTTCTAGGATTCCTTCATTCTCTCTAAGGTGGAGCTACATGGTTGTCTTCTTGGTCCTTTGGGATGTGAGTTCGAGTGGCTAGTTCAGGGAGATCGATGGAGAATATCGGTTTGATGTCTTTTTGGTGCCTTCTTGGATTTGAAATTTGGAAAATTTCCAATGTTGGTTTTTGAAATATATAATGGGCAGGATTTGAGGTAGTTTTTCGAATTTGGTTTTATTATAAATTTGGATGGAGAAGCAACCATAACTCTACATGGATCATCTCCAGATGATGTTATAGATGAATAATCATTCATTTGATCATGGCCATTTGGATTTGGAGATCAAGAGGGTATGGATTTGACATCGTTACTAGGATCGTGCAACCCTGTATGGGATAGCTTGTCAAGCAGTCATGTGAGGTGGAGGCTTGACATAATGATGTAGTTGTTGGGGAGGGACAATTCCTTGTAGTATTGATTTGTGTTACTTTTTTTATGACTTTATTTCAGGTTTCCCACATTTTCCTCAATATTTCTTTTGAAATAAAAATTTAATTTTTAGTCAGGAGAATGAGAGGATCTGTTACTAAATTTATGCATAGTAATGGGTGTACATAAAGGTTCACAGGAGGGATTATGAGAGTGAAAGAGTGATATCATAATTTAGACATCAAATTGATAGTAAGGGTGATATGTAAGAACATATCCAAACATAAAAAATTGAAATTAAGAGTCATAACATAAAAGAAGTGCTTGAACAGAAAGGAGAGAGGGAGATCCCTTACCTTGACAAGGTGATTCCTGGTTCTTTGAAGGGGTTTAATGAGAGATTTGGGAACCTTGGGAGGACTCTAGAGAGGGGAGGGAAGAGAAAATATGACCTTTAGGGTTTATTAGTGAAGATAAATGGGATCTTGAGTCAGCTTATATAGGAAATGAGTGTGTAATTATTTATTATTTCTCAAACATAGGTTTTAGACTCTATATAAAAAAGTAATCAAAACCAAAAACCTTCCCATGGTTTTTTCCCATGGTTTCAACCAAATAGTGGTGGAATTAATTATTTTATATGTAAAAGGGCCTAAATTATTAAAATAACACCCTTGTTGATGTGGAAGTGAGTCATGTACTTAAAGAAATGATTTAAAAACCTTAAAGTATAATAACGGTTTTGTGGGATTAATAAAGGATTTATAAAATTAATAAAATAATCTTAAAATCGCATTATTTTAATCGTTAAAAATATATTTGTTTCTAGATTCCATTTATAGTATTTATTATGTCATTTTTGGGTCATTATGATGTTATAATACACAACATATATTTATACCATATTTAATTATTACTCAAAAACTCGGTTGTCTCAGAACATTATGAAAAATTCACCATTGAGTAAATTCAACATTATGATTCAAAAAATAATATTTATTTTTACCAAATAATTTTATAAATATAAAGATTTTCACTTTTAAAATATATTCATCATTTATTGAGAAATGTTGGGTTTTTAAAAAATAATAGTTTTAGAACCCTTATAAATATTAAATTTGACTTCATTAAAACTATATAATTATTTAAATTTTATAATCCTAATTTAATAATAATATTTTATTAAAATATTATTTATTCTAAAAATCCATTAATTTATCAAAAGGAATTTATTAATTGAAATTTCATATTACTTAAAAATATAATTTGTGTTTTTTCTTGTCCAAATATGATTGTTATCAAACTAATTACTTAATAATTATAAAGTAAAAAAAATATGGAATAAATTAAATAATAATTTAAATTAAAATTAAATATAAATATTAATATTCTTAGGGTTACTTTTTTCTAGTATTTTTTAAATAATTTCTATCTTTAATTAACCAATTTTCCATTTATCATGGTATTAAATATTTATTAAAATTATTAATCAAATTATTTAAAAATTTAGTTGAACATATTAACTAATAATAATTATGATTATTATAACTATGTAATCTATTTTATCATAATAAATTAATAGATCTGAAACAATTTAATTTAATATAAAACTTAAAATCATGATGGAAAGCAGTTTTCCAAAAAACACATTTTTTTGAAAAATGATTATACATTAACTCTATAACCTGTAAAATTCATTATATGTAATTCAATTCATTAAGATAGATATATAATCTAAAATTTTCATTTTGATCATTTCTCATTAGGGGTTATTTTAATTAATTAAAATATAGAAACATTATGTATTTTAAAACAGTTTTAAGAAAAATCCATTTTTAATCCTAAAAATAAAATTATACCAAAATATGATATAAAGATTTTTTAAAGGAATGACATGAATTGGTCACCCAATTCATGCCTAAGAAAATTTATTAAATCAAAAGTTTTAAAAAATCAAGCTCGAGTTGTAATGAACTTACACCATCAGAAAATTATAGTGGCAACAAAATGAGACATAAAGATTCAAAAAGGAATGAAAATCTTTCAACCTGTTTCCTTTTCACTCCAAGAAATGAAGGCTGCATGAAAGCCTCATTCAGTGATGTTACAGCTCTAAAGTGGAATCCCCAAAGAGAAAATCTTCCCCATCCTCGTTGTGGCATCAAATCATTTCATTATTTTGTCTGATATCATCTTTAACATTCCTTAACTTGTAGGTGTGGTTCCAAATGACTCCCAAAATTCCCTTACAAAACCCTTTATATAGACCTAACTTGAAAGAATCAGTCATTGTACCTTCCTAATTTTGGATGAGTGTTGCAGAATTCCATGCAACTCTAATTCCAAAAGTCCATTGGATATAAGAATATCAACTATGTTGCAACTCTTTGTTCAAAAATGGACACCTATCACTCAAAAATATTGAAATAATACCTAAGAACCTCCATTACAGTATCCCTAGTAGGTAGACTAGAAAGGTTACAAGAAGAAAGAATTAAATCAATTAACCCCAAAATCTCCAGCTTGGATTCAGATCTTTGGTTCTCAAGGTTCATTGTAAAAAATTTCTAAAAGGTCAAAATTTCCTCTCCCAATCAAAACCAATAGTGAGATGCAAACAAAAAGGAATTCCTCCAGCTAAACCAAAAGGACCATATCCGTAGAAGAGATGAAAAGCAGTCTAGAAAAACAAATGTAAACCAGAACCTATAGCAACCAAATAGGAAGCTACCAGAGTCCACAACCAAAATTCATTTCTAGGGGATATCCTTGAAATTTAAATTTGGATCCTTTTTAAATTCCTTAACCACTTTGATAAACATCCTCTTCTGAATCTCAAGATAGGTGTCAGCAGACATATCTCCATTTTTATACTGTCTAAATGTAGTTATATCTTTTTCTTCTATCCAAGAGTCCCAGTAATTTGCAAAATCTAGTTTTTCTGGAATAACCTAGGTATCTCTATATGCAGGGTCATTTTCATCATCCTCACCAGATGACGCTTCTGAGTTAGAATAGTCAGAGGATCTTTTTGTGGTATCTTGTGAGATAGGTACTTTATCAATAGGGGTTGTCTGAGGGGGAATTTTCTCCCTCATGCTGGCAGCAAAGGAACGTGTTACAATTATTCTTACAACTATAGTATTATCTTTACATTTTTTGGTGTTTCTAGAACTCGAAGTGATGAACCCATCAGAGTCAATCATTGTTTTTTTTCTTTTCTAGAACTTTATTTTAAGAAGGCTTCTTCCAATTTACAAGATTTGTCAAGTTCTGCTTACAAGGGTTCTTCATGAACAGATTGCACAACTTCTTTGTCTTTTTTCATATAAATGATTATTGTAGGAATGGATGGATCAACCTTGGAGAAATATTGTTTTTCTTCTTTATAAGGCTTGAGGATGTGCAAGGGATCAGCATCACAGAGGTTGGGGGATGCATCTTGGAGGGATCCGAGGGATTCGTGATGTTGGTGTAGTCTGAGGGGTTAATTGTCTCAGAATCATAGGGTGCTTTGGAGGCTTCCTTTTCTACCCACACAGATTTGAAGAGAGGTGTAGGTCGAGGTTCATTGCATTAGTTCCTACATTCATTCAAAGAATGACTGATACTTGATAATTTATTGAAAACCCACATTGTAAAATGGGTTAATGAACCATACACTTGAAAGGAGAGAGAAAGAGTTATGAAGGACGTCATATAACTAGGATTATAAGTATAGGAACATTAGTGGGAAGTGAAAACATAGACACAGAAAAGAAAAATGATTCCAAATAACTAATAGTGTGTAATATAGAACATGGTTAAGAAAAATACAATGACTATAAAACCATAAATCAATGATGGTTGATAAGAATATAAATTCATTAGAAATGATCATAAAGGGATAACTTATAATTGAATTTTATTCCTTAACCTATTAATTTATAGGTTTCAATCTATGTTATCCAGGATCAATTCTCTAACATGAACACTTATAGGATTTTTTTCTCTTAATGATGGTTTGTAATGAGCTTGAGAATTTACCAATTCATATCCCCTGCGAGTGTCAAATCTTGTGTGTGGTGAGGCCCATTTTCATTCCCTAGTTCCTGGTTGAGTTTAGATCAATGCGGTGTTTTCAGGTTTTACCCCTATGTACATTAGTTCCAGAGCCACAACCACTTGTAGTATCTAGATAGGGATGTATTTTCATGATCAACCACTCACTCTATACTTTTCATAAATATAGGTATGTATTATTATATTTAGACTTATCCCTAATGTTTTTTCTAGATTTTCTAATCTTAATCCCCAAAATACAAAATCATTCCTTTAATACCAACTATAACAACTATTCTCTTTATTATACATTAATTCATGATTTATTACATAACATTACACCTAATACTACTCAGAATATTGATAAGTATAGTTTATTTTTGAATTTGGTACATTACATAAAAATGGAAAAAATGGGATACAACAAAATTATTGAAAACATCCTTGGCATTCTCATATTACTCTATCGTTCTTAAAACTGAATGGAAGAACCTAGGGAAATAAATAAGAAAGGGGTGAGATATAATCCTGGTAAAGTAATAAACATATAATAACATGATAAAATTAATAAATATTATACTATGGTAATATCAATGAGTCATAAAGTGAGTTAGAATCATAAACATGAACAATGAGGCATGATATAGCTTGATAACATAAAGGCAACAAGGGAAATGTGGAAACAACTTAAAACATTGCAAGATAAATATAGGTCAAGACTAACTGCTGATAAATCATGATGGAAAAATTATCATATTGGATTAGGTTCACTTCACAATCCCTTTCATGATATCCCATGAGACTAAAACATTACCCAATGCATTGAAGCACTATATAATTCTATGCACACCCATCACTTTCTTTTCATTCTCATGCTTAAGTGTGACACATAGATCATGAAACATGGAATAATTTATCATAAAATTTTATTTAAAGATAAAATATTTTGGAATGAAAACATTTATGTCCCCAATAAAATAATTATAAGTTCATAAAGGTGAACACCCTTGATATTTAATTGTGTATGGGTATTCACTACACAATTGTTTGGTATTGAAAATCAAGGAGAAATATCTGCAGCATAATAGGGGCATATAAATGTTTATGGAAGGGATTAATGGGAGTGAAACGGGTATATTATCATTTATTAATAATAGGGTAATTAAGGGAGAAATGGGATAAAATATCCCAATATTAAGAAAAGGAGATAAAAGGCATAAGAAAATGGAGATGTTTGAATAAAGAGGAGAAAGAGAGGATCCCTTACTAAATTTAGGCATGGTAATGGGTGTACATAATGGTTCATGGGAGGTACTAATGAGATTGAAAGGGGTGTATAATAAATTATAAATATAATGGAAATTAATGGGGATATTTAATAAAATATCACAACATGAACTAATTGAAATTAAGAGGCATAATATAAAAAAGGTTCTTGAATAAAAAAGAGATAGTGAGATCCCTGGCCTTGAGAGGGTGATTCCAAATTCTTGGTATGGGATTCTTGAGAACTTGGAGGAACCATGGGAGGAATCTAGAGAGGGGAGGAAATAGTAAGGATGTTCCCAATGGTATTTTAGTAAAGATAAATGGGATCTTGGGTGAGTTTATATAGGAAATGATTGGAGAATTCTTTATTATTTCTCAAATATAGGTTTTGGAATCTATATAATAAACTAATCAAAACCATAAACCCTCCCATGTTTTTTCCAATGGTTTTTACCAAATAGGTTTGGTTTCTTTATTTTATAATTATAAGATCGAAAATTATTAAAATATCAACCTTTCTGATGTGTAAGTGAGTCATGTCCTTAAATAAATGATTTTAAAACCTTAAAATATAATATAGGTTTTGGAGGATTCATAGAGAATTTATAAAATTGAAAAAATAAACTTAAAATCATAGTATTTTAAAGGATAAACATATATTTGGTCATGAATATCCTTTATAGTAGATATTCCATCATTTTTGGTTCATTATGATGTCAAAATACACACTGTATATTTATACCATATTTAATTTTTACCCAAAAAATCAACTGTCTCGGATCATTATGAAACAATAACCATTGGATAATTTAAATGTTATTATTAAAAAAATAATATTTAATCTTTCCAAATGATTTTCTAAATATTTTAATTCTTACTTTTAAAATAGAATCGATATATATATTTAGAAATTCTAGGTTTTTGACAATAACAGTTTTCAAACTCTTATAAAAATTATATTTGACTTGATAAAAATTATATGATTATTTATATTTAAGAATAATAATTTAATAATAATATTTTTTTAAAATATAATTTATTTTAAAAAATCATTAATTCAATAAAAATTAATGTAGAAATTGAAATTTCATATTAATTAAAAATATGATTTGTGTTTTATCTTATAAAAATCTAATTTTTATCAAACTGATTACATATTCATTTACAAATTTAAAAAAAATAAGTAATAAATATAATAATAATTTTAATTAAAAGGAAATAGAAATATTCATACTATTAGGGTTACTTTGTTTCTAGTCTTTATTAAATTATTTTTAGCCTTAATTTATCTATTTTTCTTTTACAATGGTAATAAATATTTAGTACTACTATTATTCATATTTTTCAAAAATAAAGTTAACCTTATTAACTAATATTAATTATAATTATTCTAAATATTCAATCCATTTTATCAAAATTAAATAATGTATGTGGATTAATTTAATTTAATATAAAACCCATAAGTATGATGGAAATCAGTTTTCTAAAAAATAAATTTTTTTAAGAAAATATTATTTTATATTAAATATATATATAATAATTTTCATAATATTAATTTAAATTCATAAATAAAGATATATAATATAAACATTTCATTTTTATCATTTCTCATTAGGGGTTATTTTAATTAATTAAAATGGATAAACATTTTTTATTTTAAAACAATTTTCTGAAAACAAATGTGTTTTTAATTTTAAAAATAAACTTATAATAAATTACGGTATAAATATGATTTAAATATAATTTATTTAATTAAATATAACTAAATAATATATATTTTACCTTGAAATAAAATTAAAATCATATTAGTACTTTTATATTACTTAATTTATCAAAAGAAATGACCAAAAGATATTTTCACTATTCACTGAGAAATCTATATTTTTAAAAAATCCCAAAATTTCACCCAATATTAATCTTTATATGATGATATAAAAAATGGATCTAGTTTTATCAAATAAATTTTTTAAGTGTTCTAAATAATAATTATAATATTTTTTTATAAAAATAAATAAATAACATTTTTGAAGAAAACATATTTTGAATAAAAAAAGACATTACCAAAATTGATTGATTATTTACAAAACAATTATCAATATTTTTAGTAAATATATATATATATATATATAATTTATAATGTATTTAATCCTACTTATATTTCTAAATTTAATAGAAAGGTTAAAATGGTCATATTTAAATAATCATTGTTTGTTTTCATTTGGTGTTGCGTATCCCATACACTATAAAACATTGTTTTCTCTTTTAAGATAACTCAAGGTGTTACATATACCTTTCACCTAAGTACCCAAGGCTTTCCATTTTCACTATTTCCCAAACCATTTCATAAAATTGTTTCATCATTTCATTCATTGAAAATTATTTCATAAGAACCATTTCATAATGCTTCCTAAAACCCTTTACATTTACCAAAACCAGGGGAAAACATCTTTTATTAAAAAATGACATTCCACAGACACATAAAAATTTAAGTCATTCCATTCCGCTTCATTTAATAAAATAATTTATCAAAACTAGAGCAATGAAGTTCATCGACACATGCTATAGATGGAACCACTTACCTCAAAACTCAGGTTACACATTCCCATAACGAAATCCATCAAAAGGAAGAAACCAACAATAAAAAATGAGGCCCTAGATTCAATCTATACATATAAATACTGATTAAATTAGATAAATGGGTTGGAGTAGAAGAGAAAAAAACACATACCTCAAGTACGCACACCCGTCGCACCACAACCAACATGGAGACGACACCCAGAACAAGACCGCACAATGTATCTAGAAGGGAAACAAGAGAAACATCACCATAGATCCTAAAAACCAATAGTGCGATGAAACACCACTACCGCGAGCAAAGTAAATGAATAATCTGAAAGTATTACTCACCTGAAGAAATGAAACCCAACTACAATGGTGATAAATTGCCAAAAAAAATCAATATGGATTGAATGGAGGATCCCAAAATCATTAAAGAAGATCCCTAGATCAGTATCAAGGAAGGTTGTGGAAGAATTAATGAAACATAAGCCAATCCAAAAATCCATGTTCTTGACATTTACATGGTATGTAATGCCCTTACAAGTCATGTAATCCACAAGACTCATATATTACAAAAACCCCATCACCTTTCTATTAAAAACTGATATTTTATCATTACATGGTGTGTAACCCTTACGTGGATTGTAATTTTTCATATTGTGTACTCCTATTACATGGCATGTAAATTTCCCACATATAGAAAAAATTGTAGACTCTTACATGAAAACCTAAAACAAATTTGGTGTTCTCTAAACTTAGGGAGAAACCCTCAAATCTATTAACACATTTATACTTAGACTCCACTAATTCAAACAAAAATACATCCCCAAACATTATTTCATTTTTCTCAGAAAATTTTCTCTATCCTCAGGATTCCAAAGACGTACCCAATTAAAGATGAAAACTAGAAAAGGGGAGGAAAATAACTAAAAATTTTGTAATTTTATGTTACATGAAAACTACATGATGATAATGATGAATACATTATTATTGTTAATGAATAATCATCTAAACCATGTGAAGTATCCATCTTCACCAAGGAACAACTTGTAGTTGAATCCTTCACATGTTAATGACCACCTATTTTTAGTAGAACCTCTAATCTAGTGATCGTATAAAAATGTATAAATACTATAGAAAAAAAACATTTTTTTACTCAATTACTATGAGAAATAGAAAGTTACATTGTTAGTATATCACTTATAGGGAGAAGATGATTAATAGTGGAAACTGATCTAAAACATGAATCCAAGGGAAGAGGTAAAATACATGGAATGGGAATACTTCAAAAAGATTTTTTTTCAATAATTACTTTTCCTTGTACCCTATTAAATAAGAGATATAGTTAATATATTGAGTATAAATAAGGAGAAAATGAATCGGTGAGGAATTATAGGATGAAAATTACTGGGATTTCATAATGCACTTCAATATTTTTCATCAATTCTGATTAAAAGATCAACCGATTCTTTGGTGAACTGATAACTAATCTATGAAAATAATTGTAAATATGAGACATTGTTAGTTATAAAGATATAATATGATTTTCAATAATAGTTTAAATGGATTTAAAATACTCCTAGTGGACTAATGGATAAAATGAAAGGAATAGAAAGATGGAATACTATTTTGGAAATAATACAGATAGGAAGAAAGTACAATATCCCAAATGTAACAAATTTGTGAAGAATAATTTAGGGAATTTTCAATAAGGGAGTGTAAATTGTTACAAGTGTGGAAGATATATCCATATAGCTCGAAACTATCATGCATATGTTAAGCCTCAATATATGAACTCGAACGAAAATGGGTATATGGTGAAAGCACAACATACTATGAAATGTTCCAAGTATGGAGAGCATAGAAATTTTTATAATCAATAACCAAATTGAAATATAATGTAAGAAAACCCCCATCAACCCTAGTAAAGGCTATGGGAGTATGTTCATGATTTTATAATCATAATGGTTGGAGTCATACCTCTAAATTATGTAGTGGAAGATGAACTCATCATTCATTCTAAGTTAGAAAGTACATTTTTTTTATTCTGGTTCTATGAATTCTTTTATTTCATTAAAGTTTGTAAAAAACATCAAGTTAAGCCCTAAACTACTAGTAATAGAGTAGTAAATCAAAAAAAATCATGGAGTAACTATTCAAGAATAAAATTTATATAGGGATTCCCCTATTAACTATGGTAAGTTAAATATCCCTCAAAACCCAGTGTCTATTACTATGGTTTAATTTTACATAATACTTGCAATGGAATGGTTGTCAAAGTATAACTTCAAGGCCAATTATTGAATAAATTATATTTCTATAATATTTAATGGACAACCAAAAGTTGTCTTTGAAGGATAGATATCCTAGTATGAGTCTCACTAAGGACCAAATCCTACTACTTTATTTATGGAAATGATTGGTGAAGAAGAAGAACAATGATAATGTCTAAATATTATATATTTACCTATAATTCAAGAATAAATTGATGTATTTCCTAGATAGTTTTCTTGAACCTCCCCATGAAATATAAGTAGAGTTCTTAACTGAACGAACACATGGATCCAAACCAATATTGAAGACCGCATATAGAATAGAATATATGGATATAGAGTAATTAAATAAGAAATGTCAAGATCTTTTGGAGAAGGGTTTTATTAGACCAAGTGTGTCTCCTTGGGGAACACCTGTTCTCTTTGAAAAGAAATAAAGATGGATTGGTGTGGAGATGCATTAGCCATAGATAGATTAATGGGATCAAATCAAATAATAAATACCCTCTCTTAAGGATTGATGATATTTCTGACTAACTTTATGGGTATCAATGATTCTCTAAGATTGACCTATGATTAAGGTATCATTAGTTGAGGGAAAAGAAATATGACATCCAAAATAATACCTTCCAAAAAATATATGGGATTTATAGGTTTGTTGTTATTCCTTTTGGATAGACTAATGATCCTACGATATTTATCAATTTGATGAATAAAGTATTTAGGGATTACCTTGATAAATTTTTAGTGGTCGTCAATGATGATATTTTGATATATTCTAAAATTCATAAAGAGAGTGAGGATCATAAAATAGTATTATTATAAAATTTTAGGGAAGTTAATATTTCTAGTAAATTTAGTAAATATTAGTTTTGGATAGAAAATGTTTCATTCTTGGGGTATATCCTAACAAGTGATGAGATATTAGTGGATCTAATAAGGGAAATATCATATAATAGTGGATACACCCTAAAATAGTAACTAAGATTCATATTTTTCTTAGTCTAGTAGGTTACTATCGAAGCTTTGTGAAAAAAAATTCATGTCATTCTAATACACTAACCATGTTACCTCTAAAATGAGTTAAGTTTATCTAGAAAATGATTGTGAATAAATTTTCCAAGAACTAAATAAGTGGTTGGTTTGTGAACCTATGATATCTCTACCCTTTTTCATATAAGGATTTGTTATCTATAGTGATGAATCTATGAAAGGGATTGGATGTGTTCTCAAGAAAAATGTAGATTTGATTATCTATGAATAATGATAGTTAAATCCTCATGAAAAAAATTATTCTACCCATGACATAGAGTTATTTGTAGTCATTGTTTCTATAAAGATATGGAGACACTATATTTAAGGGGAAAAGTGTGAAATATACAAATAATGCCAAATTTTAAAGTATATATACACAAAAAAGTAACTAAACATGAGATAAAGGATATTGTTGGAGCTTATTAAAGAATTTTATTATTAAATTTATTATTACCCCAGAAGATCAAACAAAGTTATAGATGCACTGAGTAAGAAAGATCTTGATGTTCCTATAATGATAAGTATTGAATAAGACCCATTGATGAAGGAACTATTAAGGTTGGAAGTGGAAATAATATGGTGAGGGACATCATAAATCATATCCCAAATTATTTCTCAACTATCATTACTAGAAATTTTCAAGAAAAATTAAAGTGAAGATCATTTAATTAAAAATAATATAGAGACTGTTGAAAATGGAAATTTTCCTTAATTCAATATTAATTAAGAACGTGTACTAAAATTTGGTACAAGGAAATGTATTCAAACTATTCTATAGATAATAAAGGATATGGTACATTCTATATACATATTAGAAGAAATTAAATTAATTGGGGCCCTTTTCAACATTATTAGTGGGATAATATGAAAAGTGATATTGTAGACTACACTGTAAGGTTTTTGGTGTGTTAGGAAGTGAAGGCAGAGTGAAAAATTATTAAGGGGAATTAAAACCATAACCCATACCTATATGGAATTTGGATAACATCGCTATATACTTTTTAACTGGACTTTCTAAAACATCCAAGGGAAACAATAATGTATGGGTAATCATCAATAGATTCACAAAGTTTGTCTATTTTATTACCATAAGAGAGTATTTCTCTCAATAATTCCTATCTCGCCTATATATTCAAGAAGTAGTGTGACTCCATGGGGAACCACTATCAATTTTTTCTAAGTGAGTTCCAATATTTACTTCTAAGTTATGGAGGAGCCTTCAAAAGGCTATGAATATAGAAGTAAACTAGAGAATGACATATTATTCTCAAACTAATGGGAAATATGAGAGGAATAATCAAACATTATAATAAATGTTATGAGATAACTCACTTTATTTTGAATAGATTTGGGATCAATATCTTCCACGTTTTGAATTATCTTATAACAACAATTTCCACTCAATCATTCAAATGGAACCTTTATAAGTTCTCTCTGGAAGAAGGTGTAGAACTCCAAAATATTGGGATAAAGTTAATTAATGGAAATTTTTAGAACCATAAATTGTGAAGAAGACAACAAAAAGATACAAGTGATTCCGAAACTAATCATGTATTCTTAGAGTCTATAGAAAACTTATGCTAACAACTAAAGTAAGAACCTAGAATTTATAGTTAGGGGTCATGTTTTCTAAAAATATCATCATGGAAAGGAGTTATTAGATTTGTAAGGAAGGGTAAATTTATTCCAAGTTAAATTGGACCATTATAGATTATAGAGTGTTTTAGAGTAGTCTCTTATCTATTATAACTACCTCAAAAATATTTTTTTCTTCGTGATGTCTTTCACATGTCCCAATTGAGAAATTATATGTATGAACCATCATATATACTTGATATTAATGGTTGGGAAGTGGAACCAGACTTTTTATATGAAGAGAAACCAATCTATATTCTTGATAGAATAGGAAAAGTGTTCAGGAATAATAAATATGAGTTGTAAAAGTCTTGTGGATAAATCACAAGTTAGAATAAGCTACATGGGAACCTAAAGAAGCAATGAAAGAAAAATTCCCCCATTTTCAAGAAAGAATAAAATTTTGAGGATGAAATTTCTAAAGGGGGGAGAATGTAAAGACCTAAAAATTCCTTCTATAATTAATAAAAGTACTATTTTTTTATAATATCTATTTTATTATATTTCATAATGAAAGTATATTAAAATAATATTATAAAAAGAATATTATATGTAAATTAATAATGCTTATTACTACAGTTGAGACTATAATAGGGATATAAAAACTAAAAAATATCCACTACACAATAGTGTACTCTATAGGATCGAACTCTGTTAGAGAGATGATACCTTCCCTGAAAAATATTAAAATAAAAAGGAACTTTAGGAATATAATATAAATTATTGAAGGAATTTTAAAATCAATTGGTAATGAAGTGGTAAATGTTGATGTTTATTGGTAAAAATATAGGATGTAATTAGAAATATTCCCATTAGGAGATGATTTTTACATTACTATTACCTAACCACTGGTCAATATGACTATTTGGCACTGTGACCATTTTTAATAATGTTACCATTATAATTAGTGTTTATAATGGGTAATAAAAATGATAATTAATGTATAAAGGATAAAGTATGGCCTCAACCTATAGATCCATGCCTTTAAAATAGCATTTTTCAGAATTTGGGAGTCAGGTAGTGTCACTGGGTTTCTCCCTTCACCAATCCCAAGAAAGTTGTCAACAGTTGAGGCTTGAATAAAATAACCTATGGAAAAAGTTGAAATTATTTGAGATCATCAATATGTAAATGTTAGCTATGCCACCCCATGAAACTACCATCATCACACACCTTACCCTTAGGGTGTATACTAGTGTAATAAGGGGTTATGTATCTTAACATTAGTATCATAAAAGTTTAATATACTTTTTATAAATAAAATGATAATTTCAAAAAATTCCAATTTTAATAGTATTTTATAAAATACACAAGAATATATAAAGAATTTGATCGAAAGATTTTTTGATATAAATAAAACATAATTGTATTTTCGTAAAATATATACACTTTTATTTTAAACTAAATTATTATAAATAAAATTTATTTTAATGAAAAATTATTTTAGCACACTATTTATTATTAAATATAAATGATAATATAATTCTAGTATGTCCTAGGAAATTTTTATAATTGTTATAAAGTTGACAATATTGTAAAAACTTTTATTATTCAATAAATATATATTTTTTATTTAAAAGTTAAAATTATCATATTTAAAGAATTACTTTGAAAAAATAAACATTATATTTTAAATTATAATGTTCTAATTAGGTTTGGGTGAATTTTTTAGAATTTTCTATAATGATTCATTTTTATCGAATAGTAAAAATACAATTTCGGGTTTTGGGTATGTTTTATGAATTCATATATATGTTGTAATGATGTAATAATTAATTAAACAAGAAACATGAACAAAATTCTGTTAATTTATTAATATTATGTATTTTAATAGTTTTAAATAAATTTTTAAACAAACATATCACTTTCTAAAGTCTGAAATGGAAATTATGATTTTTAAAAACTATATTTTCTAAAAAATTTACTTTTCAATGTCCAAAGTAATATTAAAAAAATTATTTCTTTTATAATTTATTTAAATGTTATAAAAAATGACCCAAATGTATAAAACCATGGGAAATATATTGGTCTTGTATTTTCTACAATCCAGAATTTCAAGAGCTTAATTTGATTTTATTAAATAATTCTTCCTCTTTTACTATAAATACTTTCCCATCCTCCCATTCCTCTCCACCCAAAATTAATTAATCAAAAAATTATACTCATTTCCCATATCTAAATTCCCTATGAGTTTTATCCAAGGTCCTATGTTTTCCCTCTCTAATATTTAGGAAGTTACTCTCCAAGGTAACATAACTCTCCTCTTTTTCTTTTCCATTCATGTACCTCTTTTATGGTATGCCTTCTAAAAAATGAATTACTTTTTGTTAATACACTTTTATTTATCCCATTTATTACAAAATATTTTTTTATCAATTAGAGATCTTTGTTCCCTCTCATTATTCCCTTTCCTTAATCAAATTTGTATACTATCATGATGTAGAATTCATTTAATAAATTTTTTCTCTTTCACATGAAATAATATTATATTATGAAAATACAAAACCCTTACTTATCCATGGGTAATATCACTATTGGAAATATGACCTTTCCCAACGCTTCAATACCAACAGTTTGTAAAAACCATTGGTATAGGTCCCCTTTCCCAATGGTTTGGCCAAACCATTCGGAAAGCCCACTTTGAGGTCACGTTTCCCAACGGTTTTCCAAAACCGTTGGGAAAGGGTCAAACTATTGGGGAAAGTCCACTTTGAGGCCACATTTCCTAACGGTTTGGTGAAACCATTGGGAAAGTGTGGTTACCTATCCCAACGGTTCTCAAAACCATTGGGATAGGCCTTTCCCAACGGTTTTGAGAACCGTTGGGATAGGTGCCCTTATTTTTTTTACTGCATTTGTCGAATATCATCAAATAAATCAATATATAAATTATATATATATATATCCAAATATATTCACAAAGGATACTCTAGGATAGTGGTGAAGTCATTGATATATAACGTGGAGGTTGTGGGTTCAAACCTCCGCTGGAACTATTTTTTATATATTTACATATCCCAACGGTTTCCTCAAACCGTTGGGAAAGACCTTTCCCAATGGTTTTCTCCAAACCGTTGAGATAGGTCTTTCCCCATGCCAAATCACCAAATGGATCCCCAAACCGTTGGTATAGGCTAAACCAATGGTTTGGGGACCTATACCAACGGCTCCAAACCGTTGGTGTAAGTAATTTTTCCATTAGTGTCTCCTAGATGTAAAGATAATTTATTAATTTGGTTTTTACATGTATGAAACCCATATAACACTTTCGTGGGTTAAAAATTATATGATGGTCAAGTATTTAAGTACCTATGTTTTCAATGATTTTATATGAAACTAGTTCTTTATACTCCTAATGTTATTGATAAAATAATTTATTATGATTGATGTTCCTCACAAGAATTAATAAATATGAAGTGTCTTTTGGGAAACTTCTCCAATTAATTGGGTAAATAATTAATCTCTATATATGAAACAATTTATGATTCATTGGTGAATAACCATTGTAATTATGTTTTATGATTCCTTAGGGATAAACCTTAGTGATATTTTTATGAATGACTCATTTTTATGTTGTAACCCCATTTTCATGTTATTTATCAAATAATTATCATTATTCTCTCATTTTATACCTCATGTTTCATCCATGATTATTTTTCATGTTCTATTTCCATTATTTATCCCTTAATTGGCTTTATGCTCTCCCTTTTCAATTTATGTATGTCCCTAAGAAATTACATAAAATGAGGTGACCAATGATGGAATAAAAAATTATTTAAAGTATTAAATAATTTTAAAAATTATGTTTCCCTAATGTAATTAATGTATTATTTATCTAGTTTCCAAGACACTAGACCTCAAATTATCCTTTGAAGTTATTAATTTAATATTTTATTAAAGAAATATGTTAATACTCATGCGTTTAAAAGGTGAGATGCCATACTATGGGCTATGTGGAACTTCATGTGGTTCATTCATCCTGAAATTTAAAATTATGGATGATTATACTACATGAATCATTGAATTTTTTGTGTATTGATCATATTATAAATTCATATTCACAAACTACACTCACTACTAGGGTTTAGTAATGAGGAAGTGTGGGGTTGAACCAACAGGAATCACTGGTAGGAAAGAATCCATTTGAAAGGATTACCCATGTTCACTCTTCAATATTGTGTTTTTCTAAAACTATTTAGTTTTGATTTAATTTTGAAAACTAATAAGGGATTAGGGTCAATTTCAAGGCTCTTGGAAGAAGATAATCCTAAATCTATCTTGAAATAGTCCTATAGCTCAGGCTATAAAATGGTGAAATATTCACCAATTGGTTTTGGTTAAACCAATTGGATCGACCTATGTAGTGATTATCCCTTGGTATAAGTATATATAACAACCTAGATTCATTATTCTTATCTTATATATAGAAAGTGTTACAGGATAATGGTCATTACCTGCTCAACTCCAACTAGGTCTGGTTCATTGAATCGCACCTCCCATGGTCATGGTTGTGCAATAGAATGTGATAAACAATTATTTTTAACCTAATTACTAGTTATAGGGTCACAAAGGTTCAACTCATGGATTTATTAGGCTCAAAAAGGCCCCTACTCTCTACCCCTAACCCTAATAAGATTACCCACGCATGACGATAATGATAAAAAGAAAATAAATAATAAACATACTATGCATAATCATGAAACAAATTAGAAATACGAAATACAGGATTAAAATAATTATCTGTACACATTTAAATAATTTAAACAAATTAAAATCCAATAAACTACTTAATCACAATTTAGAAACAATAAATAAACATCAGTCATTGATGAAGAATGAAAATAGTTATTTAAAATGATCATTGAAACAAAAGAAAAAGAACAACAGATGAAGAATGGATTAAATATGATTAACAACTAAAAATTATTAAATAAAACATGAAAATAAATTATTTAAAACTTTTTTGGAAAGAAAAATAGAATAAAATGAGAGAATAAAATGAGAGATAAGTCATAGTTATCATCTCTAGATCGTGGTAGGTCCATAATAAAATAAATAGGCTCAGAAATTACACGACGTGTAAAGCCTTCATGTCGTGTATTGGATTTAAGTGACTTTATCCCAACATTTTCATATTGTCTAATAAAGTTATAGATCATTTATTTTAGATACACAGTCACCTCCTAAAATCATTAATCTCACAAGATATTCAATAAAAATATTTTCTTCGATGGGATCTTTGAACTTCACATGTCGTGTAATCTCTGTATGTCATGTATGTGATTCACTTTCGATAAGATTCAGATTAATAAATTTACATGATGTATAATGAATTTACATGATTTTTATGAGATTCACATCACAAGAAATATTCATGGGTTGGTCAATGGCTCTACAAGCATGCTTTTAATGATGACTACACATCATGTATAATGTACACAACATGAAAATCCTGTTTTTCCCTTCTTCATAATTTCTTCCTTTGAGTCCAGAATTCCTAATACCTATAAAAACAATCCCAAACCTAGTGAATTATAGAATAAAACTTTATAAAATTGTATCCAATATGTATATAAAAATTCAACTTATTAAATTCCCCCACACTTGAACAATTTATTTTCCTCGAGAAAAAAACCATCTCAATAGGGATTCCCAAAGAAATAATTTTTAAAATAAGAAACATGAATTACATCCAAGTAAATAAAACTATGTGTATGTAGAAAAAATATATCCTCCAAAATAAATAATACATAAAAAATCAGTCATAACCCATTTTTTAGTTCTTTATCTAGATTATTTCTTATTTTAATTAAAATTTCATAATTGTTCCTTAA
Organism: Viscum album; assembly: GCA_963277665.1. Lineage (NCBI taxonomy): Eukaryota > Viridiplantae > Streptophyta > Magnoliopsida > Santalales > Viscaceae > Viscum > Viscum album. The sequence goes on from OY728123.1 coordinate 60,145,298, forward strand.
ATAATATAACCATTTTTAAATTTACCTAATAATAAATTTTATATCATCATCCAAGGTAAAATGAAACAATAGTTGTGCTCGTACCCTAAATATTGTTATGTTTCCAAGGCCTGCAGCGGAAGCCGGTGGGCCGGGGATTTTAAAATTTTCATCGGCGGAATGATGATACTTATCGTCACCGACGATCCGAGCCCCGTAGAGGTCCGAGGATCTCAAATAGATTATTAAGAGCACAAAATTAAAATGAAAATGTACCTGTTTCAAATCAGAATGCGTGGTCGACTGCCGCTAGCTGCTGGCAATCGTCGCTTGAAGGATCGAAAGCAGGATCCCTCTGGATCGTCCACACACGCTCCAAAAATCCGCGGGAACGCCGATCGTCAAACTTTGGGTGCTAGCGCGGCAATTCAACGATATCTTTGACGTCCTGATGATCACTGCATCGTTGATATTGTGATGCGTGAGGAAGAACTTGATCCATGCACTTGGATCTTCAGTTTCTCTCTCTAAGAAGTGGGAGGAGAGAGAGGCTCTCAATTTTTCATTCCATAAATGAATGAATAGTGATATGCACACCAAAGTGAGAGAGCCACCTCTCTTATTTATAGAGAGGTTGATAAATACCCGGTAGGGTTCCCCGGCCCCCGTTAATATCAACGTTCTCTATATAAATAATTTCTACGGACTAAACTGCCCAATGTTATTTAATATTTCATCACATACTTGTAATATATATATATATATATATGATAAAATTGAGCCATTTAACTCGACTCGTTGTCCCGCTTAAAATTAAAAAAACCTTGAATATTAAATAATTTTTGTTCGATTAATATTTTTCTTGTATTTACTAAACTCGTAAATACATTAAATAAATTCAATCCCAAATATTCATAACTTGAATATTAATGAATTTATTTAATTCATTTGATGATCGACAACTTGGAGAATGCTCGGACCCCGTGGTGGGGCCCACTATATCCGTATATCTATTCAACTGAATAGGTGTGGATTCCTGAATACGTTGTTGTGTGCGACCCTCTAGGCCCTTATCTCGATAGTAGTGAATAAAATCCACAGACCAAGAGTAGAGTCTAGAAACTCATCATGTCCCCTAAAGAGAAGAGGATAGTCATAGCAATGACTACCATCCTATGAACACTGACTGTGTACTATAATCTATTTGTCATTAAATATCTCATAAAGCAGGACGCACTCTTGTGTCATCGTCCTTATCTTGCATTATTATTTTTTGATCTACCTAGATGGGTTTGCATTTCTAATGCTTTGGCCAAAGACTTATGAAGGCGGCACCATCCTGATCAACCAGGGCTGAGATATACAACTTCCTAAACTTGGAAGCGACAAATCCTTTCTTGACCATTCAACCAACGTTATACCACTAACAACGCACCTGACACAAACTACCTCTCCATGACATTACTGCCATAGTTTTTGCCTTGCATCAAAATACGTAATTAAATGATATACATTGGTAATGGTCTCAATTCAGGAGACCAATACACATGTCTGTAGATAGGAACCACCAATGACACCCAAAACATGTGTTGTTCCTATTGACGGGTATGTCCTCATGATCTCGCTACTAGAGATCACCAAGTGCGAACTTCATGAGAAGAAGTCTCAATGCTTATGAGCCCCCAGCACCTGATAGTAAGACATCTACTATGTCCAGTCAGTAAGATGTATATAGACTATAGAACATATATTTAAGATCAATTTCATTATATCTCGAGGTTCCCATTATAGCCTGATATCTATTATAACCTCTTGACATGACAATTAACCTTTGGACATAACCATTATTATAGTGGACGCATAAAATTCTGAACTATAATGGTAAGATATCATCATACATATCTAACTGTACACATGATACGGTAATCAAAAGTACTACATAGTTGGGTCTAGGGCACCCACTATTTCAACAAATACATGTTCCTAACCATAGGATTTCATTGGTTCTAACATCACCACTTTGTGAATAAAAATAAAAAAATCATTCATGAGGGCTTCAACAATTGGGTTCAAATGACTTTGAAGATAAGGGGAGGTGGAAAATTGATTACAATAAATCTAAAGAGGATGGTGACCTCTAAAGTATAATGCATGAAATTCATTAATAGTGTATTGAAGTGACTCCTTTTGGACAATGTGTGTCTATGCTCTACAACTCAAGGTGGATCTAACAGTATGAAAAGTATATATCATGGATGTAACTTATTCCTTTATTCTTCTTTTTTCTTTTTTTTATTTTTAAAAAATCATGTCTTGGTCAGGTCTCACATCCATCCCCTAACCACTTATGATCCATCATAGGATTCATCGGTCTGGTAATGGTGATTTTTTACCTTCCTAATACACAACCCAATTTCTTTTTCTATTTTTATATATTAATTTTTTCAAATGAATAGAATAATCATGGAAAGTCCCAAAACTATTCATGTAACACGTCATAACAATCTGGTAAAGTTTCACCATACATATCCTATATGTTTACATCCCAAGTCTATCATTGTTGAAAATTCACCCACACTTGTTCAAAGTATAATCATGCATCGTAATAAGACAAAGGTAGGAAGGGATGATTGGATTGAAACTGATACATACTAATAGGGTTATTCATGGTTACTATGGGCTAAACATGGAAAGATATATAGGTGGGTCTCAAAAAAAAGTGGCTCAAAAAAATTCATCCATCATTTTAAAAGTATATTTGTTAAATCATATCCTCAATAAGATCTCAATGCATGTTATGATAGATTTAAATGTCCCATATTTCTCTTAATAAATACAATCAAAAAAAAATATGATAGTGTAAGTCTATAATTCTCTCAAGAATGGGAGTAAAAAATAACTGCAAATCACTCAGGGTATAAAATCTAGTAATAAGTTAATCAAAATCAATTGTAAGATTCTAGAATTATAATTTAGTTACTCAACTCATTAATCCTGATAAAAATCAATATAAGTGTAAAAATGGGTTTTAGTAATCTCCAAACTATCTTTGTCTTTTATTTAAGTGTGTAACTTTTTGGGGTTTAAAGAATTAATTTAATTAAAAATGTCTCCTGTATAGGTGAAAACAATAAATAATCCATGTGTATCAATAATAAATCTCAAGAAAGACACCCCACACTTTAAATGACACAGTGTCCACATTGTTCTAGAAAGAATCAAGGGAGGGATATCAATATCAGAATAGAAAAAAATGGAAACTATGATTTGAAATGAAGGGAGTAAAGAGATCCCTGTAGTGAATGTCATACCTTGGGCAAAATTATTGGATCGTGATTTTAAATTTGGGATACCTATAAAAAATGTGAGAAAAAAAATTCCAAAACTAAATAAAATAATAGTCCATCAGGTTAAAAAATGGAACTAGAAAAATGGTAGGTGAACACAATTTCCATTAAATAAAATAAGCTTAGATAAATGTAGTAATCCATCATAGTAATATTCAAGGAGATATACAAACAAGAATGATAATAAAATGAAAAAAAAGATCCTAAGAACACAACTAAAATACAGTAAATATAAATATTTTTTACCTCCCATAAAGTGAAAACAATGGTATCATCATCCAGATAGATCAATAAGGGAATCAGTCAATGTACTCAATCTGCTCAGCAGTCTGTTGCCTCCTCTAGAAACTAGCACTAGTATCATCAATCTCACAAAGACGTTTGGAAGTATTAACCACTTCAAGAGAGTATTGATCATGAATATTATGTGGTGGGAAGAGAATTTGGGAACATCATGGTGGGGGCCCTTACTGAGCACATATCTCAAGTGATATCTCATCAAGATGGCGCTTGATTTCATCCAGATGTAAATATCTTCGAAGTGGGATGGTAGATAGTGGTATGATAGGTACGCCAACAACCACAGAGGAGGAATAATATCTATAAATGGATAATGTAATGTATTAGTGAAATTAAAATAAGCTAGAAAGTAGTGAATCTAAAAACTATATCCTAAAAATATGTATGCAATGATACATCAGGGTAAAAAGGAATAAACTTAGTACAAAATGGAAACCCAAATAAAGTAAAAAAGTAGGAGGGGACCGGGTCAAAACTAAATAGTGAAATAAAAGTCATCGAGGTCCACATTAGTATTACCCTCCTAAAAACATGTGCATATAAATTGCTTTCTCTATAAATTTCATCAATAGAGGATGGAGATTTAGGATCGACTACCGAGCTGGGTGTCATAGTGCTGGAAGCTGGCTCAGATAAGAATGTAGGATATGTGGAACCAATTCTTATAGAGTCCTTGTTTCTGGCAGCTATATTGATGATGGGAACCTTAGATAGAGTTGGAATGGTGGGGACATTTCCCCTCCTATCCTGCTCTGCTAAAAACTCCTACTGGGAAGTTAGATCTGTCAAATCAGGGGGATGGTGGTCAAGGGTATGAGGTAGAGTGTGTATGGATAATGAAGCGGTGAATATATTGGGAAAGGGTGGGTGAATATAGAGAATTATGGTGGGGTAGGGATGGTGAAATAGGATGATCCCCGAAAAGAATGACTATATGAAGGAATATCTGGAACTAGTTCTCCAGAAGAAACTACATAGCATATCATATGTTGAACAGAGGAGGAGGGTTAGGTACATATGTGGTAGGTCCAGTGGTGGAAATGCTAAAAAAAGGGGTAGGGGAAGTGGTGGAGGTGGTAGTGGTGGTAACATGGTAAGAGACGGTGATGGTTGTGGCACAGGGGTATAAGTGGTGGAGTCTGGATCATGGGTAGGTTTGGTGAGGTCAAATTTATACTGGGTATACACCTCATCAAAATATCCATTATATCTTGGTGCCCACTGATAAATTTTGTCACTCTTCATGAGCATCTCCATCTTATGTAGAAAAATGAGTTTGATGGTCACCATCGGGCTGAGGGGGGCGTGGGGCTGGGTGGCCTCGAAGGCACTGAGATTCCTGACCAGAAGGGTAATGAAGGATCCTCCCATTAATGTATCTCAATTACTCCTCACCTAAGTGTAGTTAAACTCACCAAACTGCCTATCCATGTTGACAGTCGGGCCTCCCATGGCTGAAGTGAGAATAACCTCAATCTGGCTCACACTCCCATGAGCATCACCATGATCCATCCATTTACGATTCAATTCCTGGTGTATATTATGAAAGGCCGCATCATGGAGTTGGGTTCTCTTTATCATGCAAGGATCATATGGGATTCATGAATCTCAAGAGATCATCTCCCATATTTGATCAGCATCAGACTTGTTGATCTTGAGATTTCATTTTTAGAATAATGGTGATGCAACGAAGTTAGTAAAGTAGATGTTGGGGATAACAAAAAAACTCCAAGGGTGATCTCCCAAGGCATACCTCTGAGTCTGAATCGGATAGAGTTGATGGTTAGCTCAAAAGTGTCCATGACCTTGATGAACAACTCTCTGAATGTATCCTCACAGACCTTGGTGATAGGTAAGAGGTGATATCAGATGATGAGGTCAAGGACCTCCTGGTGTATTTGGATACGCTCAAGAATAGTGAGGTCTAGTGACTTGTTGGTCCCCACATTCATCACCTATAGGTGGACTAACTTGACCTAATGCTCTAGTGAAGAGAAGCAGAGGAAAGGGTGGATGTGTGGATGAGCAATTCCCTATGACCCATCATAAGATGACTGAGATCACTAATAAGCTTAAATGGAGGTAGAGGAGGAAGCGTAGGTCATAGAGGATGTCTCTTCAGGTAGTGGAGAAGGTGCAACATTCATCCACTTGGGTGGTGTAGGTGTCTTATCACACATGAGCATGAATTTGGAGGGAGGGGTGTGGACTATTTGGGTTATATCCATTTTGAAGGGAGAGGAAAGAGTTGGGATAGATATGGATAGGTGTGGTGAGATGAGAGGAGGTGAGGGAGTGTACAGTGGTGAGGGATGGAGAAAAGGGAAGCGAATTCGAGTGATTGATCTCATGGGAGAGGAAAAATGTTTGGTGCAGTCCATGAACCTAGGGTTTATGGGATTTAAAAAATATCGAAACTTACACATCTCGTATATTCAATACACGATTTATAAAGATCATACTTTTAATTTCATTTTAACCTTCAACATTTATATGTTGTTTAAATGTTACACAGTGTGTATTTGGCCTTTTGTGATCCTTTTTTGAACCAGATCCTCTTAACAAGCTATAAATAGCATTAAATTGTCCTAAAGACTAAAATAACATATTCTAACATATTAAACATACCCTAGGTTTACTCTCAGTCATCACTCTATTTATTGTCTAGATATGGACCCGTTTTGATTCAAAATACTTTAATTGTGAGGAGATACCCCTTTTACAATTATACTTGATAATAGAGGTTATGAACGGTACAACGACCTTCCTCATAAGTGGTGTAGCATAATTTATATTATTGTGATCACTAGATCCATCTTCCATAGGAGACAGTTTCTTATTTTTGTTTTTATTGGTCACATAGCCGTCTTTTTTTTGGCAAGAGATGTGGCTTGATAATTCAATGACTCATCAATTTTATTAGCATCCTTCACCAAATCAAACACAACCAGTTCTTCACCAACTATGAATATAAATCTCCCTTTGTTAACATCAATTAGTTCCTTACAAGTGGAATGACATGATCTTCCTAAAATAAAGAGAATATCTCCTTATTCTTAAACATTTAGGGTGAGGAAATTAGTAGGGAAAATGAATTTTTCCATATTTTATAAGGATATATGTCACACCTTGATCTCAAAAATTTAATTATTTTAATTATTTTAATTATTACTATCCTCTTTAGTTCCATTTGGTATGGTCGGTGCACAATTTTTCAACTGTGCAACTGCTTGCAGGTAACTGCGTGAGGATGTCAGGCCTAGCCAATGGCCAACACATGGGTTAAACCATGTGGTTGCCGGTTTTTGAAACAAATAAAATTTTATGAAAATAAAACTTGTAAATATTTAAAACATATTATTATTATTATTATGTAGGTAATGATATTATTATTATTATTAAATTTGTTATTAATATTTTTGTAGATAAATTTTTATTACTATTATTGTTTTTTAAAATGAAATTATGTTTATAAGTTTTAGTAGTATATTTGTAATTATTATTATTATTATTGTAATATTATTATTATAATTATTCTAATAAAAAAAATATAAGTTAAAAAGAAAAAAAATAGTAAACCCTAGGGCACCCCTGCTCCTACATAAGGTGCACCCACACACCTACCCACCCACCCACCCCCTCTTTGCAGGTCACGACCCCTGCTGGATCTCCCCTCACCACTCCGACAACACTCTGGCTACCCTCCTCAATACGCCTTCCTCCAGTGATGCACCCAACCGCCGCACCTCCTCCCTATAATTCACATCTCCCCTTTTTTCCTCTATCCTGTGTGGCCGACCTCCGAAGACCTCCCCTACTCCGGCCTACATCCCAGTGCCACCCCCTCCTCTCTGATGGTCTTCACTCCAGCCATGCCTCCCTCTCCCATATCCTCTTCCTCCGATGTTTTTTTATTTCAATATTTTTGGGGTTTTTTCCAATTTGGCTATACCCTAAATTTAGGGTTGATGTGTGAATCGTTGTTCTTGGGGTTTTAGGGATTTCAGATTATTCATGGGGTGTTTTTATCCCTTCGGTTGAAGCGTTGTGGCATACGCACACCACTGAGGTAAGTGGTTCCATGACTCAATTTTTTAGATGTTCTTAATATGCATGTGTGCCTTTATAAATGTGTTCTATAGATTTAATGTGTGGTTAGAAATCTGTTTCCAAAGTATTTTGGCATGATTAATTGATGAAAATGGGTTTTATAAGAGATAATGACTCTCTTTTGATTGTTTTTTATTGTGGTTATTTTTGAGATTGTTTTATGAATTTTTTGGGAAATGAGAGGTGTGTTTTCAAGGGAATTTTTGGTGAAAATGTATCAAAAATGTGGTTTTACAGTGAAATGAATTATATTGGGAATGTTATCCTTGTGTTCACATTGAATTATGATTTGAGAATTGATTAAATAATGTGAAAAATGTTGGGAAATGAATGTGGATTATGGGTGGTTTTGAAATGTTATTGGCCTTTGAAAACCAATTGGATTTAATTGTACATTTTTCTTATGATTTTGCTAAATGGGTTCTTTAAGAAATGTGAAAGTCATGTTGAAGTGTGTTTTGAAATGTTTTTGGTGTGTGTAAAATGGAAGGTTCCTTGTTTGTTGAAAAGAGTGAGATTCTTTGTAATACTTAGTGAAAAAGTGATGCTTTGTGAAAAATATATTTCATGTTGTTTGGACAAACGGTTTTTAAATCTCTTTTGGTAAATAAATTCAGGGTGCGCAAAAGGCTCATTTGACACTTCTTACATTAAAAGTGTTTTCGTTTAACGTTTTATTTCGTAAACTTTTTGTCGCTTTTGGAATTTTATTTGGGTTCCTTTGTTTGGATTAATTTTATTTTAGGTTATTATGATGTTTATGGTTTCCTGTTTTTTTATTAAGGCTTGTTTGTCTTTTCATTGTGGTTTCAAGTCACCGGGTCTAAGGCAACTTTCCTGATTATGCATAGGTAAGTATGTATATATGTGTGTGTGTGTGTGTGTGTGTACTTTCCCCCTTTATGTGTATATTCATCCATGGTAGTGAATATACATGTATGGGGCTATGTGTGCCAATGTATATATATGGAAATACATACGTAGGTGAGTGGAGACTAGTATATGAATATAAGCATATGTGTAAGGATATTATTGCACATGTTCATGGGCCATGAGAATGTGGGAATAGGGGATTAGTTTCCTTGAATGTATGCTAAGACACATATACTTAGTGGGGGAGCAGCAGCTTTTAGTTAGAAAGTGCCAATAGGTGAAGTGGATGGCATGGTTCCACCTTGAGGTAGGTTCCCTATGACTTGATCTTTATTTTGAATTTCCATTATTTCTTAGTTTTCTTATGAGAGTGTGTTTTCTTCTTTTATATGAAATTAATATTCTATATATATGTATATATAAATGGTTTTGGTACTTGAATTTTTTTCGAATGTGAAGTGGCTATTTCCAAAGACATAAGGCCTTTCAAACGATTTTGTTTTAAAAAGGATAATGACCTGTATGATTTCCAAAGAGTTCCAGAGTGATCTCTAAAATGGGATTTAGGTGAACATTATTTCTAAAGAAAATTCTTTCTTGTGGAGTAATGAGGCCCATCTTTCACCTTGAAAATTATTTTGGAATGTGAAAATCCTTCTTAAGGCATGCCCTATTGTTTTAGAAACATGATGTGTATGTTAAATGTGTGATTTATGATATCTGCCTAATGTAAAGGCTTTTGTGATGTTGTGTGACATAAAAAGGGAAATGTGGTTAAGGTGGGAGAATGGTGGTTATAGGTTGAATGGGTTTTGGATAAATAAACTGTTATGTTCATTTATGTTCTTTTGATAAAACCACACCACCATTTGAAATAGAGAACATTGGTAACCCCGGGTATCTAGGTGGGAAAACTAGAACTAGTGCACTAGTGATCTAGAGTGGTATCATACTTGTGACATGAAGTTTTTTATGTGAGTTTTCATTTCACTTGTTTCTCACTTGATGTCTCATTTTTAAAAACCACATATTAATCTAAGTTGGTTTCCTTTCATTTTGGTAATGTTAATGCATGCCTGGATTCTATTTTGAAAATGTAGTATAAGAGAAATGTTTTTCATAAAAATGTAAACATGTTACCTGATTTTGAAAAATAATGAAAAAAATTATTTTAATATGTCTTATTTTCAAACTTTCATGATTGAGTTTCTTATTAAAGCTAATAGAATAGGGCGTTGTTATCCCTTTGGATTTCCTACTGAGCATCTCAGTGCTCAAACCTACTTTTCAGTTTCAGGTTCTAGTCTTGGATTTCTCTTATAGAGAGCATGGTTCTATGTTCTGTGGTGACCCATGAGGTCACATGGAGGTATGTTTAGCTGATAATAATTTTTTTTTACACAGTTAGTGTTTAACTATTTTGTCCATTTTATTCATGTTTATTTGTCTTTTATTTTCCAGGCTAAATCATTCCCAATTGCTTTTTTTGATGTTCAAAACTAGTTGTCATCCTGCGGGGATCGGGAACGCCCTTTGGGTCATGTTGTGGACTGGCTCAGGTGACCGGTTCAGGGTCAACCCGGGTTGGTTCGTGGAACAATGGTATCAAAGGGTCCCTTGTGATTTGGGGTCTCAGGTAGATTAGTGATTAGGTGGGTCGGGACTCAAGAGGTTGGTGTAGGAAAAACATCATGAACCCTTTCCCCTCTCAAGACTCGAGTTTCCAAGGGTAGTATGGGATTTTGATTTTTCTTTTACTTAGTCTGTGTGGATGAAGGATTACAAAGGAAGTGATCAGGTTTTACACGACAAGCTTTCATGGAGTATCAACCCATGTACAACCTGAGTGCACAGTTTAAGATACTTCCTATGGTGGATTATAACTCAGATCATGGTCTGTTAAGCCATGTTTTAGAGTTGGCATAGCCACTAGTCCCTTATTTTTGGAAGTTTTTATGTGAGTTATGTTTGGGATTAGTTTTGAATTACTTGAGTGGATTTCAAAAATGAAAATGGTTTTTCTTGAAAAGTGGGTTTTGGTATTTGGAAAGTGGCTTTGGAATAAGGTAGTTTTGAAGTTTAAATTAGTGGATGTTTTTGGAAAAGTGTATTTTTTCTATGTTTGTATATGTTTGAATTATGAGTTTGTTGCCCTTGGCTTGGGGTGTTGCTTTTGGGTGTATTTTCATGTTTCTTAGAGTATACTTCCTAGAAAGGTTGAGAATATGGCCAGTGAGTCATGCCCAGTTTTAGTTCTCTTTAAGGATTTCTAGTTTATCATGAAAATTAAGGATTGCTGGGATAATTGTGTGGTTGTGGAAGTAGAGAATGTCTTCAGGTTTTTGGGAACTCCAGAGTTTGTTAAAGTTAGTGTCATTTTGGTTGTTCCGGTTTTGGATCAGTAGAGGTTGAATGACTCTTTTCCGTTGGAGTTGGGGTGTAGTTGGTAATGGTTGGATTTTGTGATGGTTCTCCATTTGGAAAGTAGGGTGTTTCAGAGGAACCAGCTTCTGAAGAATATCATTCATCGATGATGACTCCTTGTTCAACGTATCGTTCTCCTAAGTGACATTGGTATAGATGGTTCGGGAATTATAAGCTCCCTTGTCGCATCCCTCCAAAGTATTGTTGAAGTGAGACCATTTGGATCACTGGGGGAAATTTCTGAAAGAATAATCATTCAAGAAAGGATTTTTGGCCATGGGATGCTAGTGCCTAACTGTGAAACATAAGATGCTACAGCCATCGGAGCACCAGCCTCAGGTCTTGGGATGAAGTTCATGCACAGTCAAGAGCTTTTGAAGGTGTATGAAACCCAGTACTGATTTGTGTTTTCTGTAATAAGATGGAAACATCTAAGGTTTTCTTACATTTTTTTATTTTAGCAGGGGAAATTTCATATTCCCATTAAAATAGTGTGATAGACTTATTCTTCTGCAATCTAAGCATCTTTGTCTATCCTAAATGTGTATTTTTGAAGCATTCATTTGGTGATAAAAGTGTTTGAGTTTTGTGGAGGTATCTGATGGTGTTTTTGGTTTTTGTTGAGTTTTCTTTCATTGTTTTCCCCTAGTGTTGTGAGATTTGACCAGTGTGGGGGGGAGTTTGATTTTAGAAGTGTTTCATTCAACCTTGTTTCGATGGTTTCAGTTCTGGTAGGTAGATCCTTCGTTTCGGTGCCCCGGTATATTGGGTTTCTTCATTGTGTGTTTTCAACTTGATCCCTTGCGGTAGGATTTTTTTCTCATGCTAAGGGAGTTGGTTCTATTCGGGATTAATAACTCCTTAGGTTCCAATTTTGGTAAGTTCTTTGTTGGTTGATGTGAGGGATTTGGGTGAAATTGTATTGGGAGTTCCGGCATTGACCACCCCTGGGGGTAGTGTGTTGGGTTTTTGAAGATCTTATGTTAGAAAAAATCTTATGGTGGCGAGAAACCTCTCATTTTCTCCCCTTTTTTGTGTGTTGGTCTTCTATGGATCGGTTAGGTGTGACTTGTGGAGAGTAATGGTCATCTTAGATTTCAATATTTTTTCCCTAGTTGGTTTGGGCATGGACTAAAGGTTTGGTTAATGATTGGATTAGTGACCTTATGGGGGTAGAAAGTGCCCATGGTGGGGATAATTGTCACTCCCCAATATTCAGAATTTAATTATTTTAATTAGTACTATCTTCTTTTTTTCCATTTAATACGTTCAGAGTACGGTTTTTCAACTACGCGACTACTTGTAGGTAACTGTGCGAGGATTCCAGGCCTAGGCAATGGCCAACACACGGGTTAAATCATTTGGTTTCCAATGTTTGAAACAAATAAAATTTTATGAATATAAAATTTGGTAAATGATTAAAAAATAATAATATTATTATTATATAGGTAATGATATTATAATTATTATTAAATTTTTTATTAATATTAATATAAATAAATTTTTATTACTATTATTACTTTTTAAAAGGAAATTATTATTATTATTATACTTGTAATTATTGTTATTATTATTCTTGTATTATTATTATTGTTGTTGTAATATTAATATTAATATTATTATAAGAAGTTAAAAGGGGAAAAAGAGTAAACCCTAGGGGGTGTCACCCCCCTTCCCCTGCTCTTGTGTGAGGGGCACACAGGCCTCCCTCCCATCCTTACAGGTCGTGACCCCCTCCGGACCTCCCATCACCGCTTCAGCCAACCTCCTCGCCACGCCTTCCTCCAGCGATGTACTCGGCCGCCGCACCACCTCCCAGCAGTGCACCTTTCTCGTTCCTTTGCTCCGGCCAGTGTGGATGACCCCCAGAGACCTCCCCTAATCTGGTCTACATCTCGGTTCCAACCCCCTCTTCTATGATGGTCTTCGCTCCTTCTATGCCTCCCTCACTGGTATACTCTTCCTCTGATTTTTTTTTATTTTGAACTTTTTTAGTTTTTATTCAATCTGGTCAAACCCCAAATTTTTGGTTGATGTGTGAATCATTTTTCTTGGTGTTTTAGGGATTTCAGATCATTCATGGGGTGTTTTTCTCCCTTCTATTGAATCATGGTGGCATCTTCACCCCACCTAAGTAGTTGGTTCCATGCCTCATCTTTTTAGATGTTATTAATATTCATGTGTGCCTTTATAAATGTGTACTATGGATTTAATGTGTGGTGCGAAATGTGTAAAAAAGTATTTTGGCATGATTATATGATGAAAATGGGTTTCATAAGGGATAATGACTCTCTTTTGATTTTTTTTATTGTAGTTATTTTTTAAATTATTTTATGAATTGTTTGAGAAATGTGAAGTGTGTTTTCAAGGGAACTTTTGGTGAAAATTTATCAAAAATGGGGTTTTCAAATGAAATGAATTATATTGGAAATTTTATCCTTATGTTCATTTTGAAATATTATTTTATAATTAATTAAAAAATTTGAAACATGTTGTGAAATGAATGTGGCTTATGGGTGGTTTTGAAACGTGTCTAGCCTTTGAAAACCAATTGGATTTAATTTTCTGTTTTTCTTGTGATTTTTCTAAATGGGTTCTTTATGAAATTTGCAAGTTGTGTTGAAGTATGCTTTGAAATGGTTTTCGTGTGTGTAAAATGGAAGGTTCCTTATTTGTGGAAAATACATGGATGCTTAGAAATTCTTAGTGGAAAATAGATGCTTAGTGAAAAAGAGATTTCACACTTTTGGGAAAATTGTTTTTAAATCACTTTTGGTAAATACATTTGGGGTGCACAAAAGGACTATTTGACACTTCTTACTTTAAAAATCGGTTTCCTTTAACATTATCTTTCTTATAAGTTTTTTGGGTTTTTGAATTGTATCTGGCTTCCTTTGTTTGTCTTAATTTTATTTTAGGGTATTATGATGTTTGTGGTTTCCTATTTTTTTATTAAAGTTTGTTAGTCTATGCGTTGTGGTTTCGAGTCGTTGGGTCTAAGGTGAATCACTTGTGTATTCATATATAAGTGTGTGTGTGTGTGTGTGTGTAGGTTCCCCTGTTTTGTGTATATTCATGCATGGTAGTGAATGTACAAGTATGGGGATAGGTGTGCCTATGTATATACATTGAAATGCATACGTAAGTGAGTGGTGACTAGTATATACATATAATCATGTGTGTAAGGATCACACTGCACATGTTCATTGGCCATGAGAATGTGTGCATAGGGGATAGGTGTTCATTCATGTATGTGAAGACGCATATACTTAGTGTGGGAGTAGCAGATTTTAGTTAGAAAGCACTAAGAGCCAAAGTGGATGACTTGGTTCCACAATGAGGTAGGTTCCCTATGCCCTGATCTTTATTTAGAATTTCCATTATTTCTTAGTGTTCTTTTGAAAGTTTGCTATATGCTTTTATATTAAATTAATATTCTATATATATATATTTATATATAAATGGTTGTGGTTTTTTAAAAGTTTTTTAATGTTTTGAATGTGAAACAGGTATTTCCAAAGGCATGTGGCCTTTCAGATGATTTTTTTTAAAAGAGTAACGAACTGTTGGATTTCTAAAGAGATCGAGAGTGATCTCCAAAATGGGTTTTGGGTGAACATTTTTTATAAAGAAATGTATTTCTTTTGGATTAATGAGGACCATTTGGCACCTTGAAAATGATTTGTGAATGTGAAAAAAACCCCTCTTAAGGCACGCCCCATTGTTTTAGGAACATGATGTGTATGTTAAATGTGTGATTTGTGATATATGCCTAATGAAGAGCATTATGCGATGTTTTATGACATAAAAAGGGGAATGCGCTTAAGAAGGTAGAATGGTGGTGAGAGGTTGAATGTGTTTTGGATAAATAAAGTTTTATGTTCATTTATGTTCTTTTGATAAAACCTCACCACCATTTGAAATAGATCACATTGGTAACCCTGGGTATATAGGTGGGTGGACTAGAACTAGTGCGCTAGTGATCCAGACTGCTAACATCCATGTTTTAATTAGCAAGATTGATGCTTAAAATACTAACTAAAATTCTATAATGATGTTGGGGACCACTAGGTTATGGTTATGTTCCCTACTAGTGGCTCATGCATGGGAGTGGATAATTGTTATGGTTACTTTTAAATTTGACGCAAGGTTCTAGGGTCCCACTTGTACTAGTTACCTATAGGGTTTTCCCGTAGTGCTCGTCTGTGACATGTTGTTTCTTATGTGAGTTTTCATTTCAGTTGTTTCTCACTTGATGTCTCATTTGTAAAAACCACATCTTAATCTAAGTTTGTTTCCATTCATTTTGGTAATGTTAATGAAAGCCTGGATTCTATTTTGAAAACGTAGTGGAAGAGAATTTTTTTTCTCAAAAATATAAACATGTTACTTAATATTTAATAGAATAAAAAATATTATTTTAATATGTCTTATTTTCAAACTAGCATGATTGAGTTTCTTATTAAAGGTAAGGGCGTAGGGCGTTGTTATCCCTTGTCTTTCCTACTGAGCATCTCAGTGCTCACACCTACTTTTCAATTTTAGGTTCTAGTTTTTGATCCCACTTGGAGAAAGTGTGGTTCTATGTTCAGTGGTATCCCATGGGATCACTTGGAGGTATGTCTAGCTGATTATCTTTTTTTTTATTTTTCCACTATTAGTTTTAAATTGTTTTTCTGGTTTATTTTTGTTTATATCTCATTTATTTTCTAGTATAAAACATTCCCAACTGCTTGTTTTGATGCTTAATGCTAGTTTCTAGCCCATGGGTATCAATAAGGCCCCCCAATCCATTCCATGGTCTGGATCGGGTGACCGGTTTAGGGTCGACCCGTGTTGGTTCGTGACAATGTACTCGAGTAATCCTTTAGGATGCTTGATTGAGTGGTCAAAAAGTTGGAGTTCTTCCCTTTTTAGTTTTAGTTCATTGGGCCTCAGCTTCTTTTAAACACTCATGGGAAAGATATTGATACTTTCACCTAGATCAGACAAAGATTTTTCAAAATTACATGTCCCTATAGTGCAGGGAATTGAGAAACTTTCAGGGTCTCACATTTTTTGTTGCATATTTTGCTGGAAAACTATGGAGAATTATTCATTTATGGAGATGAATCATAAGTCCTCCATTTTTTATATATATAAAGTCTTTAAATAATCTTTCATAATTGGATAGTTTATAAATTTCCTCTATAAAGGGAATTTTGATATGAAATTTTTTAAGCAGCTAAAAAAAATTATATTACCCCTCATTTTTGGATTATTCCATCCTTTCCGAAAAGAGGAGAGGTGTCATGTATATTTTTTTTTACTTTATAGACTTTTCTCTTTTTAGTTTTTTATTTTTTGGAGCTTTCATAGTTGGTTATACTTCTAAATTTTTCCATTTAAAAGATTTATCAGATTATTCAAACATATTTTTGCACCTAATAATGGGTGTTGAAAGTCCAATATCTTTCCACTCCAAAAAAATTATAGATTTATTCTCCTCTCTCAGATGAGCTTTGGTATTACTAAGAAAAGAACTTGGTAGTCGATCAGATACATTTTTTGAGATTTTCCCCATTTCATTCTCCATGTTGTGTAGTGAAGACTTGTGTTTTTTAATTTTCATCTTTTATGTTTTCATCCTTTGGTCTTCTTTATGCACATAGGTAGTGATCAGGTTTTTAAGATTGAATTGGATTGGTTGGTCTTGTTGTGTTGGTCTTAACAGATCTTATTGAATTGATGATACTAAGTTATTGGAATCTAATTAAATCTTGGAAATGGTTATTGGAATTGTTTTTTGGTCAAGGAACTCGACCATATGGTGCCTACCCAGGTGGTCCCTTATTCTTTAGTGACACCTATCCATTCCTCTGTTCATAATAACATCATCTTTACTGTTAAGGATACTATTGATAAGGTATTTACTGATAGTTTTTCTAGTGATATTTATGGGGATTATATTTTTTTTTTGTTTTAATTGATGTGATTAAAATATTGGATTGGGGATCCTCTATACCTTCTCTAAAGTCTTGGTACTAGTGTGGACCTCCACACATTTCATAGTATTGAATATCCATTAAAGGATAGGAAGTGGTGGTGGTGAAAAAGGTAACTTTAAAGACTTGAGATTATTGGTTAACGAATCAACTTGGGATATAATGTGGGTACTCTCCTCCACCTGATGGATTCTGCACTAAGGCGATCCATTGTCACTTTTTCACAGACTGAAATTTTTTAAAACATAGTTAAGAATGGCTCGACCCACTTATGGAATCTTAAGAATGATTCCACCATCAGTTGTGGAATCTACCATAATACAGTTGGTTGGCTGCATTACCTAGTAGAATATTTGCAATTATAGCCTTACATCAAGTTTGTTATCTAGGAAATTTCTGGTCAACTCCGTAAATATATCAATGACTCTCATGTGCTGATTTCCTATCTTCCTGGTAAAATTTTTGAATTTCATTTCTTAATTTCCACTTTTGTATGGGTGGAAAATATTTTTCCAATAATTTCTAGGCAAGATCATCCCATGTCATGATCGACTCAGGGGATCAAATTTTGAGCTAATCCTTGACTTGGTCTCTCAAGGAGAATAGGAAGAAACATAGTTTTATTGCATCTGATGACATGCCCTGGTTGAAAAATGTATCAAAAACCTCTAACAATTTTGAAATGTTCTCATGGGGGTATTCACATTGAAGCCCCATGAATTTCACCATGTTTTGGATCATATGGATGAGTCCAAGTTTTATTTCAAAAGTGTGTGCCAGAATAGGAGGGTGAACAATGTTGTACACAACACTAGAAATGGAAAGAAAGTTTTTGTCCATTATGGTGAACTCCTTCAATGTTATTCACTCACCCTGGTCATCAAGTGGTACACATTTTGAGTTTTTAAGGTGTGGTGGCATAATATCATTGTGCTCAACCACTGTGAAGAAGCGTCGTGCATCATTTGTTCTATCAATCTTGGGATCAAAAAGAAGTAGTTCTTGTGAATCTAGGATCCATGAAAAAATAAAGGGTCTCTAGCACATTCACTAGATAATAAAAATAGAGGGATGACATATATTTTCTTGAAGGATAAAAATTTAAAAGGAAAATAGAGAGTAAAAATGAAGAAAGGGGTGGTGGGTGAGGTAATCCAAGGTTCGATCTGAAGGGTACTATGCTTAAGAAAAAAAATCCCCAGAAATGATACCAAAATTTGATGTTCCCACATTCAAATTTGAATTTTCTTAGGAATTGGTCATATTAGTAATTTATAGTCCCAAACTCCAATAAACCATTAAAACAAAACCCTTTGAAGGGAATCCTCACAATCAGTCTTCAAGATTGGGTTTTTCAAAAAAAAAATATAGTTTGGATTTAGTTCAGATAACTAAGAAGGGACTATTGTCAATTTTAAGGCTCTAGAAAGAATATAATCCTAAATCTAGCTTGGAATATTTTTACAGATCAGGATATGAAGCAGTGCAAGATTCACCAATTGGTTTTGGTCAAACCAATTGGATATACCTATGTTATAACTATACCTAGAACAAGGAATATCTAACAAACAAGATGCATTATGATTAGAGTCTATATAGAAAGTGACATAGGCTAATGGTGACAGCCTTTTCAACTTCAACTAAGTCAGGTTCGTTCAATTTCACCTGTCATAGTCAAGGTTGTGTAAGAGAATGTGATGAAAAATTATTTTTAACCTAATTACTTATCATAGGGTTACCAAGGTTCAACTCATAAATTCATTAGGATCAGAAAAACCCCTACTCTCAACCCCTATCCCTAAGCATATTATCCACACAAGACAGTAATGATCAAAACAAAATAAATAATAAATATTTTATACATAATCATGAAACGAAGGGGAAATATGAAATCCAGGATTAAAAAAATTACTTGTACACATTTAAAAAATTTAAAGAAATAAAAATATGATCAAATAATTACTCTAAATTAAGAAAAAATGAATAAACAGAAAGTGTCAATGAAGAATGGAAATCGATACTAAAAGGGAGAATTAAGACAAAAACAGAAGTGAAATAGATGAAGAAAAGATGAAGGATGATAAAAACTCATATATAATTAATAAAACAATCTAATGAATGAATTAAAACTTGTTTATAAAGTAAAAAACGAATAAAATTATAGTAGAAAATGAGAGAGAACTCATAGGTATAGTCTTTGGAGTGTGGAAGAGCCTCTAGAAAATAAATGGGCTTGATAATTACATGATGTGTAAAGCCTTTACGTCATGTATCATCTTTAAGTGATATTTTCAAAAATATACACATCATGTAATCAGGTTTCACATCGTGTATTTGAGATCCAAAATCACCATTGAAAATCTTGAATCTCATGGGATCCTTGGGAATAATCTTTGACTTGATGAGATCTTGGAACTTCGTATGTTGTGTAATCTTTGCATGTTGTGTATGTGATTCACTTTCAATGGGATTATGATTTCGAAATTCTCATGGTTTGTAATTAATGTACACATTGTGTATGAGATTCACATCATGTAAATTCTTAATGGGTTTTTTTGGATCTAAATTCATGTTTTGAATGAGTACTACACATTGTGTATGATGTAAATGACATGTAAATCCTATTTTTTCCATTTTCCATCATTTCTTCCTTTAATTCTAGAATTCATAATTCCTATTAAAATAAACCAAATCCCAGTACATTATTGAATAATACATGAATAAACCTTTAGAAAAGTGTATCCAATATATATATATATATATATATTTGTCTTATCATTATTCTATAAAGGATGTTTTTGAAAAAAAAATCTCTCTCTTTTTCAAGTTTGGTATTTTTAAGCTGTAGGTTATAACAACCCAAGATTTTAGAATATATTTCTCTTTTATAAATAAATGAATTTGATGGCTTGAAAAGCACTCAACCCTAATATTAAATTAATAATTCTTATAAATTATAAAATCAACCACATTATATTTTATTTAAATGTAATATAATATTAGAAATTGTTTTTAAAATTTATGAGGAAATACTATTGATCCTAAAGAATTGTTTTGAAATATATATTTTATGAGTATTGACTTTTTCATATAATTTTGATTTTAAATTTTAAAAAAATTATTAAAATTGTGAGAATTTATTTTTTAAACATTTATAAAATGAATTCATTTATAATTAATTAATTAAAAATGAAAATAAATGCATTATAATGTAAAAAAGTGTTGATTTTATGAAAAATAGCTTTTAAGCGCACAATATTTTTTTACTTTAATATATTAAATTTATTAATATTTACGAATGATTTTAATCAAATGTGTATATAATATATTCAATAAAATATTTTAGCATTAATTTAATGTTTGTTACTAGTAAAGTAATAGGAATAAATTCAATGTTATAATTAGAAATCCATTTTTTTTAAACTGTTTTCATTATGTTTTCCACACTTATTTAAAAATGAATTTCTTAAAACTATTGAAATTTAATCTAGGAAAATGGTATTCACATATGGAACTATTATTTTCAAATTTTTTAAGGAGTCCCATAACACCCTAATATTTTATATGTATAAAACTTGAAGTATTTGATATATTTCTTAACACGTAACACAAAGTCTATATGAATTGTGGTATAGTAAATCATTATAACCTAACTGTTAAATGGAAAAGTATGAATAGTAATAAAAAAATTTACTAAAAGTATATATAAATTTTCAAATAATTCAAATGTATTGATTAATTCATAATAAATATGTAGTCAATTTTCAGTAAATCCATTTTACACTTCAAAAATATGTTTTCTTAGAAAATTGTTTTATCATATTTTTGAACATGAATGTTATATATAATTTATATCATTTTTATAATTTTATTTCATTAAATTAATTTCATTTTTTAGATCAGAATTTCAATATTATCATGCAGTGAATTTTTAAGATTTTTCTAAAAATATTTATTTTTCAGTGAATAGTGAAAAAACCAAATTTTATAAAAACTATCATTTATTTTAAATTAAAATTACCATTATGTTTTGAATTTGATATTAAATTAAGATAATTAAAATTTAATTATAATAATAAAATTTTTAAATAAGAATCATCATTATACTTTATTTTGATATAAGTTCATTTTTGGGCTTAAGACATATCTTTCTAAAAATTGTTTTTATGTGCACTATGTGATTTGTTATTAATAAATTAAATTAATATCTATTGAGTAATTTTTTACTGAAATTTATAGATTATATATTCAATATTATATTTTAACATTAATTTTATGGTTTTTTCAAATAAAGTAATTTATGTAAATTTTGTTTTATGCTTAAAGATTCATTCTTCTAAAACGGGTTTTTGTTACGAGTTGCATGCTTATTTAAAATTAAATTATACCATTTATAGAAATTGAATATGAAAAATGGATTTTTTATTTTTAATAATGATAATTAATATAATCTAATAGGGTCAAATTAATTTTTTTATAATGAATAGTAAACATAGTAAAATATTATTACAACGGTTAAGGTTAAAATGGGTTTACTGAGGATATTATTTACACCGATAACTGTATAATAATTATTATTATTTGAAGTGATTTATACCTTGTACTATCCTAAATTCTAATTCCACCCCATTTTTAACCACTTTCCCATAAAAATGACATTATATCATTGAAATCTTTTAAGAAATTCCATGTGTGTCCCTTCCCTCACATATATAAGGGAACCTCTTTTCCTCCGTTGTTCATACAATTTTAACCTTATATTTAAATAAATTCATACTAAAAAACTTTTTAAAACCCTTTCCTTTATCCTAGATATTATTTTATTCTCCTAATATCAATTCTTCATGAAATAAGGTGTAATCAAAAGGAGTTCTCTCAAAAAAGAGTTGTAGATCTTAACCAAAATCTTCTAATTTTATTTCTTCTTATAATTATTATAAAAATGTTTTATCCATAAAATAATTATGAATATCGAATCATAAATATACTTATAAATTATTATGTTGATGTAATAAGCATTTACCACCTCTTATAAGTCAAATAGGAGATGAAAGTACTGCTTGTGTATATATGTGGACTACCACTTCCACATAGTGAAGTGATTTATTTTCCCCTAGAATAATTAATGGTTGGATATTACGATAGATTAAATTTTTATATGTGATATTTATTTTATAAAAATTATTATTTATTAGTGACTTAATATTTACATTTATTTTGGTCCATTTATTAAAAAATGGAAGCATCACTCGTGCTTAGGTACAGACTTGCATCTCCACATTGTGATGTAACTCATTTTTCATCACCTATTTATATGAATGGTTATAATTATTTAGATAATGAATATATATTATATTTATATCATTATTAACATTTTTTATACTAATTAACCATGATCTAAGTGTATGGACCCTAACTTCCAAACCAAAACATACATGACAAATGAAGGTAATAATGCGGGAAATGATAATGATAATGAAATATTGTTAATGAATGGGTGATAAGATTTTATAAGTAAACCATGTTTAGTATTATAGGTATGATTATGGTTCGAGAATATAATTATAATAAAATTTAAAATTATCATGCATGATGTTATAGTGATTACAAAACAATCCAAACTTGCGGTAAGGGATTTATGTTATGATCTCATTTTTATCAATTTTCTTTATGATTAAATTTTCCAATAATGAAATTTTATAATATATATCCCAAAAAAATTATCTATTTTTATTTTCCTATATTTATTTTTATAGATTTATTTTTTTTCTTTTTTTCCTCTCTTTAAGTACTCAAGAGACTGAAAGAATGATTTTAAAAAAAACTAGCATTATTTTTCCCTTCGGTCAGGAATATTTTCTTCCAAGTCCATATTTTTCTTTAAAATGATTTAAAATATTTTTTAGTATTATCAAAAGAATATTTAAATTCACTCTTTTCTGTATTATAATTTACTTACTAAAGCTTTAAATGGTCTTTATTATTTTTTTCCAAACATTGTACTTTTTACTTTTTACCAAATATATAAAAGGTATTTTTGTTTTAAATTCACCACATGAAGGGATTACCCCACCATAATGAATAATAATTTATTTAAAGATTAATTTATAATTTTCCTTTTTATTTGAAAATAAATTTTTTTCCTTAATATTTTTAAAATTTTCTATTATAAATAATTGATTTCAAATAAAAATGTTATTTTTATCAATAGATTTTATAGTGATATTTTAAAAAAAATTATCCATAACAACATATTTTGATATTTCTTATGATTTACTGGGGATATGATCCAATGTTACCATATTTATTATTTTCTGGATGGTTTATTATTATAATGATGAAATTTTTATGAAACTCATATCATTTCCACTAGTTTTTATTTGATCATATAATGAATTGTTTATGATATTATGGCACACATATGAATAGTTTTCGATATGTGATGGGTGGTCCCAAAATTAAATACCCCTCTAATGAATTTGGTAAAGAATTATATATTATAAGATAATAATAATTTGAGTGGGGATTGAACCCAATTAAATAAATGAATTTATCCAATAATATAGTCTTGGGAGTGAACCTTGACTAAAGAAATGATGGAACGGTGAGTGAACCCAATTCACTATGATAGTATTCGTAGTGATCCGTGAATACGAAAATTATTTTCTATGCTTATATGCATATCACACACTTATTTATTATGATTACGATAAGTTTTCAGGGATCATTATTTCTAATTGATGATTCTTCACCCTTTTGTCTTATTTATTTTGATTGATAAAATGGTATTCCATGTTTTATAATTATGATAAATGATGGGTATAATTTTCTAATTCTTATCTCATGTTATCAAACCCTTATGTTTATATTATGATAAATTATGATCATTTATTGATATATATTATGTTCACCCATAATACACACCTAATCTCACCTTTTTATATGTTTCCATTCCACGAGTCACGGAGAAAAGTTTTAATTATGTTGTGTCTAATAAGGGCTCTTATTATGAATAACAAAGTGGGAAATTTTGTATATCATTTATGTACTAGTTGTTTGTGTATCCATGTTTCCAAATACATTGATCCTTTATGGTTATGGTTTGGATAATATTGATATGTAATGTATATTTCCAAAAATAATATGTAGTATTTATCTATGAAAATTATGGGTTTTTGTAAGTGAAAGTTATTTTTATTCATAATTAATAGTTACCATGGAAAAACTTTTTCACCACAGTAATGATTAAAAGGATTAATGGTAGTTAAAATTAGATATATGAAATAAAATATCTCTAAAAATTGGCTAAATATGATTTTTTGAAGTGATTTTTACCTGCCATCATCTTATCGTTGAATATGGGTTTCCTTGGATCCACTATCACTTGAATATGTCTTTATAATATTTTAATATTTTAATTATTTACAAGAGAGCCACTCTCATCACTTATAAAAGGAGGTCTTCACCCCTCGCTCCTTCACACCTTTTGAACCAAATATTTTTGACAAGAACAACCCAAAAATATTCCTGAATTCCATCCCCAAGTAATATATCTTATGTTCTTTCTAAAATAAAAATATTTGAAGTATTAAGGCATAATCCAAAAGAGGTTTCCCAAAGAAGAGGTAATGGTCTTTACAGATCATTTTTGAGTTTCTTTCTTCCTTAACCTCCTCTAAATATTATATAACCATATTAAAATTACTATATAATCATAATTAGTATAATTAAATGTTTTAATTTTAATGGTATTTCCATTTTATACCTCCTTTACTTCCTATGAGAAATGATAACATCGTTCATGCATGTGTGTGGACTACATCTCCATCAAGTGATGTGATTCGTTTTTTATATCCTCCACACATAGTTGATCATATGAATATTTTTAATGAATATATATATATATATATATATATTAATATTTATGATATTAATATGATTAAATAATGATAGATTATTATTTATCATTCTTTATATTCATTGTAAAATGCAAAGATTACTCATGTGTATATACATACTACTATCTCCACGAAGTGATATAATTAATTTTTCATAACCAACTTATATGAATGGATATAAAAAATTATATAATGAATAAATATTAAACTTATAAAATGATTTAGATTATGTATATAATGAAACCATGTCAAAGGTTCAAGGTCCAGAGCCATCAAACCAAAACATGTTTGGGAAATGAAACAGTTAACACACAAATGTTTATTTTAATGTAAAATTGTTAATAAATGGGAAGTTTGAAATTATAAGTGAATGATATATTATAATATATGTATGAAAATGGTTCTAGTATATATTTATAATAAATATATTTTTATTATATAGGATATTAAGAGCATTTATGATGAAATTTAGGACATGATGTAAGGGTTTATATAGAAATATCATTTTAAATTGGGATTATTTTTTATTGAATCTACTTTGGTGGAATTATATTCTCTCTATTTATTAATCCCAATAAAATTTATTCTCCTATAGTTAGTTATATATTTATATATTTTCTTTTTATTTTCCTCTCTTTTTTACTTAAAATTATTGAGAAAATAGTTTTAATAAAAGATGGCTTTTATTTCATCTTTTGTCAAAGATTTTTTTTCTTACATGTACATGTTCTTTAAAAAAATTTAAAGAATGTTATTTTCTATAAAAATGATTCTTTAAAATAATTTTAAACCATATTATACTTTATTTTAAATTTCTTAAAAATTAATTTTTACAATTTATTTCTGAATGGGATGTATATGAATTTTTATAAAAAGTGTAAAAAGAACAAGACTGAGGAAAGTTAAAACATCTTTACCCCTCCGCATTCGGTATTCTGCAGATGCCCTAGGAGGAAATAGATGCTACCCTGGACCCTCCCCTAACTAAGGGGGTGGGGGGTCTTCCTTTAAATTTAAATCGGGATCATCCTCATCCCTTTCTCCCATTCTCAAACCCTGATTTCCTCATACCATTACCAAAAATTGATCTCTTCCCTAAAGACCCTAATTTGTTTCATGGATTATCTCATCTCACACTTTCGACCTTATAATTCATTGTAGATTCTTCTATCCTAAACTTAAACTTTGTGGCTCTCTTCATCTCTCACCATACATTGGTCGACTCCTTTAACTAATTTTTTTTCGATTCTTGGGGCCTAGAAGAGTGGGTAACTGTTGTCCTTCTCAACAAGAGGTATATTATGGTACAATTTTCATAGATGGAGGATATAATCATGGATTGGTCTATAGATCATCATGCTTGCAATGGGTATTATTTATCTCTATTTTAATGGTCCTATGAATTCCATATGAAGTGATACACTCCGAAAATGGCATTTTGGGTGAGATTCCCCAAATTTCCGCTTCCATTTCTAAACCCTTCAATTATCCATATGCTAGGAAATATGATTGGGAGTTTTTTATGCTCTGATAATAGAAAAATACAACCTTTATCCTTATTTATCCACAGATCTATATTGAGGTTAATGTTTCTAAACCCCCAATATAATTGGTATAGATCACAGTTGTGGAAGATTTGCACTACAAACAGGCAGTGATCTTTGAGTCTTAGACAGATTTTTGTTCTTCTTAAAAATTTGGGTTATCTATTCTCTTCATGTCAACATGGTTTTAGGGAGATTCATGGGGGAGGGTTATTTCATGATTCTTGGTTGGATAGTAATAGTTCTCTCATCACCCCATCATTTTATCTTTTTCATTTCAAAGATGTGCCTAATGTTGATTATCATTATAATGATTCGGTAACCAAGTATCCTGATCCAAAGGTTACAGACATATTCACCCAATTGAAACACAATTTGAGGGATCAAATTTCATCCATGCAGGAATCAGGGGTTGTTGTTCAATCCCTTCCTAAGGTATGCCCCTCCTTTAGGGAAACTATAAACGTCGTAAGTAAGGGAAATGGAATGGATGAGCCTATTAAAATTGATATTATCATGTATTTTTTAGTAAACCTATAATTAATTCAAGTCCACTCTGTCCAATTCATTTTTTTCAGGGAATAATGGCACAGATTCTATGAGGTGGAGATCTTATGGACAATATGTTACTTCCATCTCAGTACATCTCTAGAATAGATACTAGTTATTTAATAGAAAAAAAGGATAATATTTATCTTGAAGGTTGGAAAACATAAATTCCTAGATGGAAAATGAATCAGGGAGGTACAAGTTACCTTGAGGATCATAAACTAAGTGACATAGAAACCAACTCCCAACCAATGAAGTATTTTAAACCAGATCCACACACAATTAGGAATGTTGGGTCTGGTTTGAAAAATAGAGAACAAGGAAGCCTAATTTCTGGAAACTTCCTAGTCAATACGGGGGAGAAAAAATCATCAAAAGGACTACTCAAATATTCCAAAAACCATGGTTATCATACCCTTAGGTAACGTAAATAAATCTAGGGAAGATCCTCAGTTGAGTGAAATAGAACTTGAAAAAGATGTTACTCAAAAACATGGTAAGTCTAGAATGGAAGTTTTCAATTCTAGTGATAAGGATGATAAGGACCAAGGTGGTATGAGTACAGACCTATAACTTATGAAGGAATCTCAACATGATAGGCAGTTCCCACCATATCACAAGTTATACTCAAATGGTAGATTTATTAAGGGTATATGTAGGGTGGTAGTTTAATGTTCAATAGTCCAAGAGCTTATCCTCCACTCTAAAGAAGATATGCTCAATGAGTCTTTCATTACCATTATCTCAAAGTAGGATGGCCATAGATTGTTATAAAGACTACTCCAAGTCGATATTACTAAGAAATGGGCTAATTTGATACGTAAACAGAATCGGATTTTGATACATGGCTTCAACAAGGGGGAAACGAGCTTGGAGGAACATGTGTAGACCTGGGATAAGATGGAATTCTATTTCATTGAACTCAACAAATATAATCCAAACTTGAAGTTAACATCCAATTAATGGAATCTTTATTGGGTAAACTATTCCAATTCTATAAAAAATTTATTGAAATTAACTGCTTATATCAATTATGGTATGATGGTTTTATAACCATGAATTTTATTGGTTTCCCACTTCTCCTAAAAAGTGATTATTGAAATGAAAATATTTAATTAGTTATATACAAAGTGTAAAAGTAATATTTTTTTAACATTTACTACCTGAATATATTTTCTCACCTTCATGGTTGTTCTTATCTTTGAATCTTACTTTGTAAGTTCACATACTTATTTTCAAATAAAATTATTTTCTCAATATTATTAGGATTTTAAGTTTAAATTTTATCAAAATAAAAATAAATTTTTCTCATGTTTTCAAAGAAAGGTTTGAATATTAATTTATAGGTATTTTTCATCTCTTTCAATATCCTTTGATTGATGATTCACTAGAATTATTCTATAGTGATACCATCCACTTTCTTTATCTGGAAGTATTATGATGATGATATTTTGATGATTATTTGAAGAAACTTATTTCTTTCCCATGGTTTAATTATGCTATGATGAAATTTGGAATTTTTTATGATATTATGGCCCACATATGTATGGTTTTCATTATTTTATGGGTCGGATCATAATTATATATCCCTCTAATGAATTGGTTAATTATTGATATCTCATTAGATAATATGAAAGAGGATGGGGATTGATACCATTCCAATAATGAAAGAGTATGGATAGTGTATCAACTAAAAGATCAAAAATAGGTTGCAGAGTGAACCAAATCCATTGTGGGAATTTGACCACTATGTAATGATGGTCTTGGTAGGGGTCCTTAACTAATGAAATAATTTTTTATACTTATTATTATGCCACAATTCCTATGATATGTTATTATGATTATGATATTCTCTTATTTCTAATGATTCCTTAGTCTTATGACTCCTATATTTTTAAATGGTAAGTCTTTATGCCATTACTCATGATTTATGATCTATGATTGATTGGGTATAAACATCATAAGTTATGATCATGATATCATTCCCATATGCTTATCTTATTATTTCTTATTATCATCAATTGATATCTCCCATGTTTACCCTTACTGAGCATCTAAGAAGACCCTTTCTTATGTTTTCATTTTCCTCAGTTTATGAGGAAATATATTAAGAAGAACATGTCTAATAAGGGTACTATGAGAGAAGAACTTAGTGGGATATGTTAAAGATATTTCATGGGATATTTTGATCATGAATCTACTCTCAAAATACACTAAACCTTTATAGTTTTGGGGAATTAATTATTTTTTAATATATTAAGTCTTCATCTAAAATTATGTAATATTTATGTACGTTTTACTTGAGTTTCCTAGGTTTGTTTCAGAGTAGGGTTTTATTATTATTATTATATTATTTTATGAATTATTTGAAGATATAAATTAATAAAACCTATGATGAACTTAAATTGATATAGGTTGAACCTAAAAGTTTCATTGATTGATAAAAAGTTGTCATAATTTAAGAAATCTCAATAATTATGTTCATGATTATATTATTTCACACTCTAATTATTATAAATAAATTCTTACACTATGATTTATGGTTTTATTCCATGGATAGAACCTAGAGGAATCATGTTAACAATGAATGTGGTGTAAAATGAAATGATTCTCCCCATGAGTAACCAAATGAAATGGGATTTGGGATGTGAAATATTGAGGCTATGCTCATGAAAATCTCTCTCACCATGAATCATGATGAGATTCCAAATGAACAGAGGGACTAATGCCCCATTGAGTATTTTAGGAGGAAAAATCCACATTCTATTAGTGTGTTCTAGGATCCAGTAGTTGCTAAGAAATGGATAAATACCACTAAAAAGATATTTTCTATTCTCTAGTGCTCAAAGCATGAAATTTTTTTCCTGGAAATATATAATTTGGAAGTAAAATATGATCAAAGGTTTAATATTAATTTTTAAATATATGGAAAGAGGAAGAAATTGAATCCATGTAATGGTATGAGTTTAAGAGGTTATTTTTTAGTAAGTACTTTCTCTGGACTCTTTGTATAAAAATGGAAAGGGAGTTAATTGAACTTATGCAGAAGGATGATGAATCCATTGGTACCGATGAGGATAATTTTACAAGAATTGTAATGTACTCTTCTAGATTTATCATTGACACTAAAAAGAAAATTAATCATTTCTTTAGTGTATTAAAACCAAGTCTATAAATGGAATTGGCCATAAGGGAATTTAGTAGTTATGAAGAAATTTTTTAATGTGATCTCAAGGTAGAAATTGAGAGTAGATATTCCCATCATTCTCAAAGTTATGATAATAATAGAAAGATGGAATGTTTTATAAATTCTAATAATGAAACCCAGGGAGGAAATAAAATGAATCTTATGTTGTTCCAAAAGTGTGCAAAGAAGTGGGGAAATTTTATCCTAGGTATTATAAAATGATTCAAGTATAGAAAGGAAAACCATAGAGAAAGTGAATTTTAATGAACCATCCTGGGATTCCATCCTACCCAGTACCCAACCCTATTCACTATAAGTCTCAAATGGAATTATCAATCCCCATTGGCTAGATATAAGCACCTAAGAATCATAAGAAATTCATTGGGAATATTTTTCCCCAAAATAGATATACTACATTATAAATAAATAAGATACTTTATAATAGTTCATAATTTACAACCATGATCTAACCAATTTTCATATATATAAAAATCATTCAAAAATAAATAGAAATAGACTGACCATACAAATTAGGAACAAAAATAATCGAAAAGAAAACAACTACAAGCCTACCAACTCAAGTATATCCCAAAACCAACTCAATAAAACATATGGGTTTTCACCACTTCCCAACTCACCCCACATCGACCACAACAAATAAGATGTATCCAACTGATAACCTAGAACCTAAAATTATATATGTGATAGATAAAAATCCTAGCATGTCACCACAACCTACCTAAACTATTTAATTTATTTAATAAGTCAACTCACTAATTATAGTTTGAAAATAAAGCTATAAAGTAATATTTACATATTTAAAATGCATGGAAATAAAAAAAATATTCCATAATACACTTTCAAAACACTTTCCCTTTTCCCCCAAAACCAAACACATGCATTTTTAAAACAAGCCACTGGAAAAAACTATTTCAAAACTACACACACCATTATCATTTATCAAAAATAACTCACAATTGTTTATCTAAATGAAAATGGTACTTTAAAAAATATCACTAAAAATCAAACTTTAAAACCCAGAAACCATTTTGAAATTTACCACAAGAACTCTCACAAGAGTCTTTCATTTCAAAATGGATTTCTAAACATCTTTGAAACTCATTATCAAAGGAAACAACCCAACTCACATGGATTAATCACAAAAAGTTAGAACCATATATATATAATATGGAATATAAAAGGAAACATATGCAATGAAGGTTCCATATCAATGAAAATAGGGAAAATGATACAATCAATATCTAGATCAAACTCCCCCAGATCATAACTCACTAAGCAAAAAAATGTGTCATAGACCTACCTGAAGTCACTATTATTCCAAGAATCAAACTATATATGGTTATAACCAGAATAACTAGCTACTAGTATTTTCTAAGTCTATACCATTATCCAATTATCCCACACAAGAATATTTGTGATGAAAATAACCCCACCTATCCCTTATACCAATCACTTCTAGTGGGAAACTAATGATGTGTGAACTAACTAGAGGAACAAGATTGATCTTCAACTTAGTACTCAGCATCCCATGAATAATAAAGGAATTGAGGAACAGTAAAAATAATCCAAGTCTACACCTAAGAAATAACCATAACTACCCTCACCCCTAACACCCAATGATGAAAATCCCTATACACAAAACATGCACACAAGGAACAATAAGAACATTCCCATATAAGGAGAGAAACAAGCATCACATTGTGATCACAAACCCATACAAGGTTTGTAAAAACAAGTGTATGTCAAGGTGTTTCTTTAAAACGTACCTTTTAAAAATAAAAGTGACAAGTGGGACATTAACCCCAAATAATGGATCATAATTTCAATCCATTTTACATTTCATAAAATAATTTCCAAACACCATTTGTAAAATGATGGAAAACACTCATACATTTAAAACATTTTAAAGTCACCCCTACACAAGGGATCTCTTCTTTGGAATTTTAAAAAATGTCCAAAGCCCTTATTTCCTTCACACATTTCACAAAAAACCACTTAAAACATTTTAAGAGGTCCAATGAAACCACCAATTTCTTTTAAAACATTTCAAATCTACCCTTAAACATGGGTCTTCCTCTTTGAAAACCAAAACATGTCCAAATGGCCAACCATTTAACATAAAACCATTTAAAACAGGTTTCCATGGAATTCTATAAAATGGTAAACCACACACACATTTCAAACTGCAATTTAAAATACATTAAAACACCCCTTTCTAAATCATTTAAAGGCCCAAGCCTCAATTCAAAACCAAATTTTCTCTATAACCTTTGTTTTCACTAATTGGAAAAACAAAAATAGGTTAAAAAATATTCATCCTCATGAAAAAAATTTCAAAAAACCATAATTATCTTTTCAATAATATTATCATAATAAAACATTTAATTTTAAACAATAAAACGTAGAATTAACATATAAAACCAGTTATTCCAATCATAAAACTCAATGAAATTGTTCCAAAACACCACAAGTTTATCAAATATAGTTTTACTTTCATTAAAAGATAATTTAGAAAGTGAAAACATGCTTATAATTTTAAAATGAAACTATTTCACAGTAAAACCTACCTGAAAGAAGTGGGAACCAAGCCGAAACATCTCAAAACATGTCGCTATCAATGGCGGCCACACCCATGAGAGAAGGAACAGTTTCTAGAACCCCTAGACACAAAAATCCCTATCATTAGACCCACCCAAAACCCTAAAATCGATAATCTTGATAACTAGGGTTCATAGGGGATGCCAAATCCAAGAGAAAATAGGTAGAGAGGGAAGGAGGTAAAAAGTGGAATATCTCACCACAAATCTTCTTAGAAACACTAAAGGAAGCCGAGAATCCAATGGGAGGAAGAAAATAGAGCTCATCCCAAGATATTTAAGGTATAACGACATACGGGAAGATTAATATGGGTGAAACCCCATAAAATTAAAAAGGGTAATGGAAAAAATCCATAAATTAAACACCTGGAAAACATTCATGGTTTGGTCGCACATTTAGACACATTTTTTCGCAACCTTGTGGCTGAAACTACCTCCCAAAGAACCTTAAGTCATGCAGTTACTCCTAATAAAACTCATAGTTAAACAAAATGTGTTCCTCACTCCAAAACTACACCTATACTGGCATTTCTTCATAGTATTCCCCACATAATTTGAAAAACCTTTCATAACTTTTGAAAATTACTCTGTTAGAAACTACAGATCCAAATGCATGATTTCCGCATAGGTGACACACATCTCACACACTAAGGACCCCACATAGTTTCTCCTAGGCGATAAACAATTTTTAATTAACTATAAACATCCCATACTAAAAAAAATCACAATTAGAAATGAATTAAAAATGATCCTTGTGAAGGGAGGACACATGGTTTCCCTCTAATCATAAA
Source organism: Viscum album (assembly GCA_963277665.1). Classification (NCBI taxonomy): domain Eukaryota; kingdom Viridiplantae; phylum Streptophyta; class Magnoliopsida; order Santalales; family Viscaceae; genus Viscum; species Viscum album. The sequence goes on from OY728123.1 coordinate 60,178,902, forward strand.
TATTAACCATGCATAGAATTAAAACCCTAAAAATATCCCATGTTTTGATCTGGGACTCCATGGAAACCCAGACCCGAACTCCACTTCTCAAATGAACATGAAAAGAACAGCATTGTAACACAGGGGTGTCACAAACTCCCCACATGCCACTTTATTCCCCAACAAAGTTTTGATCTAAAAGAAATGAAAGATAAAATGGATGATCCCAAGAGTACCTAATTGACGAACCACTCAACACAGCCCTACCTCAAGTCCAACAAATGAGATCCTCAAAATGATCAAAATAATCAAATATAAAACACCAAACTTTTCCAATAAGGACCAATATAATAACCTCAAACAGGAATCCCTACAAAGTGATGGAGACCTAAAATGGTATCCCCACCATTTAGAGATCCTCTAACATGGTGGAACAAAAGAAAAAACTACCATGAAACTAATCCTCCAAAAATGAACAACCAATATATAAATACTCTTTCAACCACAAGTTCTTCTAAACCCTATAGATGGAAGAATAACCATGAGATACCTAAAAGAACGATAAGATCACTCACCTTGGGTCATGACACATGTAGATAACATATGTTCAAACACCGGATAAACCTTACATGGTGCATCCTACAAAAGTCTCAAATCCAAACACCAATTAATATGTCACACTCTATGGGAAAACAAACACCCTTTTTATCCAATCATGTACTCAAAGGCCTCTCTCAAGTCAAAAACAATAATCACTACTAGGATTAAACAAAATAATGGGCACACTTTCTATCATAAAGATATGTTTCCCAAATAAAGATTCTCAAGAAACCAATATTCACAACCCTTCCATGAAATACCCAAGAGGGAAGGATAGGGTGGAAACATTCCTCAATAGAACAAACATTCAATAAAATAGAATTTAAATCATCCATAAAAACATTTCAAATTGAATCATCCATAAGAAACATCCCAAAAATGGTAAAAATTTCAAAAAACCATCCACAACATTCAAATATCATGAAACCAATCTTACAAAACTTCCCTCATGCAGTAGAGGAGGAACAAAGAGAATTGAGGATCAACTCAATATCTTTCAACCACCTATTTAATTTAAATCTCAATTAAGGTTCTGTGTCCACCACTTCACTTGTAGTCTGGGTAGGAACCAGAACTAGAGAAACCCTTTTCAACCATTCTTGGGGATATAATAACAGAGTAAAGAACTACCTAAGTACATGCCTCAAAATAAGAACCAAGTGATTTGTTCCAAAACAAGGAATAAAATTCACTACAGAAACCCTCAAAAAAGACATGAAAAAACACATCAAAAGAAAATTTTCTTTTAAAAATAACCATTTTAACCAAGTAATTTTGAAATCAACCTCCACCAAGGAATTTCTCAAAAATTGATCCAACATAACTTTAAAAAATAAAACTAACATTTTTGGAACACACCCATTTTCCCAAACAAGTCAAGGCACAAAATTCCCTTCAAAGTCTCTTTCCTCCTTGAATACCTAGAATCCAAAATGATTTTTCAAAACTTGTATCCCTTTTCCCAAACACTTTATAATATTGTTTCAAAAACAAAATGTCCTTTTTAAAATTTTTAAATACTATAAGGGAAATAACCACTTTCATAAAACCATGTTAATTTACTATTCACATTATTCACAAAAACAAGTTTTAAAATAATTTTTTTAGAAAAAACACCTTTATTTCCCAAAATCAAGGATTAAAAAATACAATTTCACATAATCACTTCATAAGAAACAAGAAAATTATCGTGAACCACATCCCAAAAATTAAAAAAAAACACTCCTCATTCCACCCCCAAAATTGAAAACTACTTTTGAAGAAATCGAGTATTTAAGAAGAGTCCAAACATGCTAGCTGGTGAGAAATAGTGATTTTCATTCCCTGACCACCACAGTTTGGGAGATCAAGTTACAACCATACAATACACCTTTAAAATAAGTATGACTCAACCACATGAGAATTAAAGAGTTTTCCAGGCTGTGTGAGCTAATTTTACAGCTTAAGTTCTATTTTTCTTCACCTCGTAATCAAAGAGTAGTACCCAATATCAATTAAAAGTAAAATGGGACCCAAATAATGATAATCACATAAAATACATTATAAATAGATAAAATAAACCTAAAATTCAGAATTAAAAAACAAAAAATCCATGAAAACATGAGGTTTGGGATGGGTAAGAGCTAACTAGACTCTCCCCACCCTTTCCCCTAAAGATCTGATGACATTAATCTTCTTTCTACCAAGGAATTCCAAAATAAAAATGGCTAAACAATAATATTAGGTTACTAACAATGGAAAACCCAAAGCCTATGATACCATTTTTTAATGAAACATCCTAGGATTCCATCCCACTCAACACCTGACCTAATTTCCAATAAGTCCTGAAGGTCGTTCTTGATCCCCACAGGATAGTGACAAGTGTTTGGGAATCATAAGAACTCCATTGGAAATGGTTTTTCACAAAACAAAGGTAATAATATATAAAAAAATAAGCATCATGCTAATAGTTCATGACCAACTACCATGGTCCAATATATTCTCATATACATAGATATAATTCATAAAAAAAGAGAAATAGGCAGGCCATACAAAAGCAGGAACAAAACAAACTGAAAAGTAAACTACTACACACCAACCAACTAATTACAAGAAAAAAAACCAACTCCATGAAACCTTTGGTTGATAATCACCACCCAACTCACCCCACATCATCCATGATGAATAAGAAAGATCCAACTGAGAACCTATAATATAAAATTTTATAGGTGTGATCTAAAAATCCAAGTAGGTCACTAAAACCCACAAAAAAATTCATTTCATTTCATAAAGAAAAACAAGAAGGAACCACATATGTATCATAGGTAATATAAAAATGAAACATAATTAAGGAAGGATCCATTTAAAATAAAATAGGATAAATGATACAATAAAGAAATAGATCAAACCCCCCTAAATCAATAACTCAACAAGAAAACAAATTTTTCATGATCCTAACCAAATTCACTAACATTCAAAGAATATTACCATATAAGTGTTTAAACACCGAAAAAATCTGTAAACATATGCTAAGTCCATACCATCATCCAATTATCCCTCACAAGAATCATTGGGATGATAAACCCCCACCTAGACCTTGTTCCTAGAATGACTGGAGGAAAAATTGAGGCCTATGAACCAACTAAAAGAACAAGCTATATCTTCCATGTAGTACCCAACATCACATGACCAATCACTACAGGAAAATTTGAAACTCGTGACGGTTTTTTTTGTTATAGCGGTGGTTTAAACCACCATTATATGCTTCGGCGGTGGTTTCTGAAAATCACCACTACATTGTGTGTTAGGACACTATTGCCGACAGTTATAGGCATTTAGAGGCAGTTTATAGGAATCATTGTAGTTTTCACATTTCACACCAGTTATGATGTTTTTTAGGGGCGGTTTTTCCATGCAGGGGATTAGTTTTTTTAGCAGAGGTTCTAACCGCCGCTAAAAAAAGTAAGTCCTGGGCTGGGAAAACCAGCGCTAAAAACATCATAACTGCCTAAAACTTCGCGTGGAAGATGGTCCACTATAGTGGCGGTTATAAACGCCACTAATATAAAAATTATAACATTTAGCGGTGGTTATAACCACTACTAATAGAAAAATTATGACATTTAGTGGTGGTTTAAACCGCCACTAAAAACAGATTTACAGAAAAAACAACAGCTTCTGTATCAGTGCCCTAAAAAAAACAATTCCAAGAATACCAAAATATGCATACCACACTCATATGATATAATAAATGATTAAAAACACACTTAGAACCACACATATCTAGTATGTACTACCCTCACATAGCATGTATTTTTTTGGAATGAAAAATCAACACACTCTATATTCTTCCCACTATAGAGTAATCCTCTGGGAACTGTCTCACTAGTTATTTCCCATAATCCTACATAATGTTTCCCAAACCTAATGGGTACACACTCCCATACTTAATGATCATAAATCTATAATAGTGATCCAATGAATCATGTCTGGTCATATCTGGTTCATGTTCCCAACCCAATTACCATGAACCGCTACATGTCAGTAAATTGAATATCCCAAAGAATCTTAGTCATACAAAGGCTAAACACATGATCACCCACCACATATGAGTCATTCTCAAAATGGAGATCATATACCTATTCTATTCTAAACATTATCTTGACATACTAAGATCTCAATCTATAAAGATTGTTATCCAATTGACCCTACCCTCTCCCTTGAACTAAATACCAAAACAACTCAGAGTGTTTCTCATCCCATGAACATTGAATTACCCTGACTTTCCTCAACCCTTTCATGGTTAGCCACATAAAAACACCCTTTTTATGTATAATTACATAATTAAGATATATGAGAAAACACTATATAATATGCATACCATGACATTCCTCAACCCTTTCATTCCTAATTTTTTCCCAATTCTTTACTATAGTAAAGTTGTTGGAAAGAGAATGTTTGGTTATGTTAATGATTTTGTAGGAGATTGATGTAGGTTGTTCTGTCCTAAATATGCATACCACACTCAAGAAATCAAGACATAAAAGGAAACATCATAAATCAATAAAATACATAAAAGGAAACATGAAAAATCAAGAAAATGTTAGGTCATGAAAATGTTTGGTGGAAACTATGTGCCACACATGATACATATAAAAACCAGTGATGAACACATATTTTCACCCTCTCCACATCCAACATATCAACAATAAAACCAATTACTATCCAATGGTAAACACATATCGTCACCCTCTCCACCTCCATCTCTACTTCCGGCTACCACCTGTAAGAACATTATATTGAAAATTAAATAGTGTTGTATATTGATATTTAAAATTAAACCCAATAAAAGATTTAAAACTAAATGATTTTGGTTTTTTTTGATTTACCTGCTCACCAACAGTAGATACAGTACCACTAGGGGAATATCTGCTCATCTACTGATGTATTTCAGTCAACTCTTTCTGAAAAATGGATATCTGATCCCCCTGCTTGTGAACTATGTTTTATAGAGAAACAATCTCTTTCTTAGAATCTCCGGGTATGGGATGACTACAACTAGGAGTAGATGCAATTTCCATCCCCATTGGCCTGCTAAAAACCTCAGATGGTACAGGTCCCAAACCCATCCCGTGAACTCTACCAGGATGCTTCTTCCCAAAGACTTTAGCAACCAGGTCATCCTGGGAGACTAAGTAGGACTGATTAGGATTGGCATCCCATAGTTCTTTAATTTTTACCTAAAAATCAAATATCAATATATATTAACATAGTAAAAACTGATAATAAGTTATTATTATGAAAAAATGAGTTCATACCCCCAGCTTCTTTGGCAGACTCATTAACAAAACTTCCATCATATTTTTTGTGAACATCCAACCACACTTTAGTTCAGGATTCTTCGTTCCCTAAACTCTGTAACTGCATTAAAAAAAGATAAATCAACAATTTAATATATTAAACAAATAATATTGTCTTATAAATATTTAAACTAATGAAAATATTACCAGAGTCGATCATCTTCTAGAAAATCTTTTTGACCCCGCAGTGTGAGGGATGACTTGCTTTTCCCGACTTGATGCATTCCTTCTTGAGAGATCCTGAAATAAATAAAATTAAATTTAATAGTAATGTATTCAATGTCATATCCTCTTTATATACATGTATAAATTTAAAATGAGGTTAATATAATAATATATATTTAAATACCATCTGCATCTCATCACGATGTTTGTCAACAAAAACTTTCCACTGTTTTTTGGGTACCCCATTGGGTAGCTTCTCATACATTTGTTGGATGGTCAACAAAGTATCGTTGAAATTTCCCCAAAATATCTATTTGAAGTCTTTCCATTTCTTACCAAGATTTTTCAATGTCCACTTTCGTGCTATCACATCAGCAACTGTAAAGTGGAAAAACATCTGTATACATAAATTCATTTTGAACATATTAATAACATGACATTCAATTAAACCATAATGTATTAAAATTAACTTTATTTGGGAATAAAAAACATTATTTTTCCAACTTAGAGGCATATGTCTCCAATCATCCTAAGAAATAGGAAGGGAAATGGGCTCCGCTGCCAGCTGGCCTAGAATTTGGCCAAGTAGTCCCACGATATCATCTGTAGGGACCCCATATGAATCGAATGGGACAACTATATTCTCCCCATTCATATTCCACACATCTGAACATTTTATGTTTTTCTCTACAGTTTCATTTTTTTATCTTTAATGAAAAAACTGTTAGTATAAAAAATGTGCAATAAATTTATTTATATTAAAATTAGTACCTTTAACAGTGACCCTCCAGTATGTCTATGATGAACTAGAAGTGGTGCTCCGCCACCCGACTAATGAGGCTGCAAAAGGGGGAGTCGACGACTCATCTTCTAAAGGGATTCTCATAAGGGGTGTGAGAGATGGTGCAGGGGGAGATGGTGTAGGGGGGCAGGCAGCTGGTGGCTCAAATTCCGTAGGGAGGGAGACAGATTGATCGTCATCTGTCATAGTAGTGGATGAAACAATGTATCGCTTACTCCTTGTAATTCCTGTCATTTAATCAAATAAAATAAAGTTCAGAAAATATATTTCAAAAAAAAAATATGCAGAAAAAAAATTAAAAATGATAATAGATTCCCATTACTAACAAACAAAATATACAAAACAATGATAATGAATGACTGCATAAATTAAATAAGTGGTTGCTGAATGAATAAATAATTGTACATACAATCATTTTCCCCTTCAATCATGTCTATTTCCTACTCCAATACTTCATCTGCTTCATTCACCCTTGCTAGACTAATATTTTCAATATCATGATGGACAAATAATTCTGCTTCTTGTTGTTGATGAGATTTAATTTCAGAGGTCAAATCTTCCACTTCACCACTCATATCATACAAATCTATTTGTATTATGTGAGAAAATACACTCCACCCTTCATCCACAATATCATTCACATAATATACCATTTTTTCTTGTGATGATAAGATATATGGATCATGCAGTTCATGATCACCAACATCCATCAAGTGAGAGAAGTTTACATAAGTAAATTACAATGAATCTCTTTTAACGCCCTTGATAATATCAACCCAATTTCATTTGAATAAAACAACTGAAAAATGCATGTGGTGGTTTAATTCAATAATATCAGTCAGCTTTCCATATTTTTCTACTTCAGCGAATCTAAATATACCACTATTCTGTGTTTTCAAACCCTCTTCTCGATCGACTGTACGAAATCTAAAGCCATTCACATTGTAAGCGTCAAAATTTCTAACTTTTTTTAGAGGACCTCGAGCAAGAAACATCAAATATTATGACACCTCTGATCGAGTATCAGTATTCATGATCTAAAAAAGAGAAATATACTTTATTATATTTACAAAATATAAGTGTCAAACTAATATTCATTTTTATTTCAATATTTATAAACTTACACATCATGCATACCATTCTACAAGCTCTTTGTTAACATATTTCATTATATATTTATAATTTCATGTCCGGCCTCTCATTTGTCTCTTTGTTTTTATCCTCAACTCTTCAATAAAGGGATTTGCAATTTCACTATTCAGCAGCACATATCTATGTGCCTATAATAATCCAATTCTATTAGTGTCACATTTGAGGTCCTCCCAACTGACGGCCAATAACAGAAAATATTTTTGATTTCGAATGTATTTGAGATTGATTTGATGTGTCGTCAACACATCCAACTCGATAAAATCTTATCTCAATATCATCCAAGTATCTAGAACAAAAGGTAAGACACTCCTAAGCTAAATAGCTGTCAGCAATAGAGCCTTCTGGTTGAGCATTATTTCTCATGTATGATTTCAAATACCCAAGATATCTGTGAAATAAAATAAACATAATTATACATTTAATTAAATGCCAAAAAAAATTTACTTAACTGCAAAAACATATAAATAAAGTAACTCTCAATTAGATATATCTGTCGATAATGAACGGGGCCTCCTAATTTAGCTTCCTCAACCAAATGCACAGTTAAATGAATCATTACAGTAAAAAACGATGGAGGAAAGATCATCTGTATTGCACAAAGGTTCAATACAAACCTCTCCTGGAGGTTGTCAAGCTGAAATAGATGTAGAGATTTCTCACATAGTTGTCTGAAAAATGTGAAGAATTGGAGTACAATAATAGTAATTTTTTCAGGTAATAATGTACGCAATACCAATTCTAGTAACTGTTGTAACAAAATATATGAATTGTAACTTTTCAATCCATGTAACTTACGATTCTTCAAGTCAACACACCTTGATATGTTACTTGAATAACCATAATATACCTTAACATTATTTAAAATTCGAAGGAATTTATCTTTATCCATATTTTTCATTGAAAAAATTTTCGGAGGATACTTTTCATTCTCATCTAGCCAGAGATCACGTTTTATGTTCATTGGTTGTATGTCTTTGCAAGAATTGAGATGATCTTTCAACTTTACATGCTCATTAAGCAATGTGAAAATCAAATTGTCACATACATTCATCTCAATATGAATCACATAAAGATTCTGCCACAACAAATTAAATTCCTAATATGGAAGTTTAAAGAATATACTTTTTTCTTCCATTGTTGTGTTCTAATTTCTCTTGACGATGCACTTCGAACCCGTTCACACAATCATTCAAATGACGAAGCTTCCCAAATTCTTTTTTAGCATTTCCAAGTTGTGACAATATTTCAAAACCAGTTAACAACTTTGCAGGTGGTCTATGATCAATGAAACCATTAAATTTCGATCTGTTCATCCGAAATCTATGAGATGCATCGATAATTCTTCGATGGCACAAGAAGCACCATTTTCTACTGTGAGGTAGCCATTTGGGCTCAAAATCAAAGTTACAAATAGGATAAGCCAAACCCATGTAAGTGTTTCAGCCAGATAAATTCCCAAGGCCAGGGAAGTCACTAATTGTCCACATTAAAGCAGCATGTATTTTGAACATTTTCTTAGAAGAAGCATCAAATGTCTCAACACTATTGATCCACAACTCCTGTAATTATTCAATTAAAGGTTGAAAATATACATCAATATCATTTCCATGCATTTTTTTCTAGGAATAACCATCAAAATGATAAAAGACGTTTTTTGCATACATATCCATGGAGGCATATTATAAGGGATAAAAACAACTGGCCAAATTCTATAACTGGTACTCAAAGTCCCAAATGGGTTGAATCCATCGGTAGCCAATCCCAATCGAACATTCCTTGGATCAGCTGAGAAATCTAGATGTAATGAATCAAATTTCTTCCACGATAGTGAATCTCGTGGATGTCTCATTAACCCATCATTGTTATTATCTACAGAATTCCACTTCATGTGTTTGGCGGTTTTCGATGACATGAATAAGATTTGAAATCGAGGATTTAAAGGAAAGTAACGCAAATCATTTGCAGGTGTGTTCCTTTTCTTCTTCTTTATGAAAGTATGTTGATTCAGGCTTCCAACATCACCCATTGACTGCCATCTAGAAGAAGAACATTTTTTAAAATATTTTCTACTTGAATCCTCTCGCCAATAAATCATACAATCATTGGGACATGCATGTATTTTTGTATAATTTAGACCAATCCTATTAAGAAATTTTTTTATATCATAAAAATACTTGGGGATATTTTCTTCAGGAAATGAATCACGCAACAATTCCAATATCATGGACATTTCATTATTTTTAATTCCACATAGACATTTGATACAGTACAACTTCAAAATAAAATAAAGTTTTGAATATTTCAAATATCCACTATACAACTCTTGATTTCCATGGTCAACTAAATCATGGAATCTATTTTCCTCAGTGAAGTTTTCTCTTACATTAGTCTCCACAGAATCAAGAGGATGATCCACTGATATGTTAAAATCTTAATATGCTTGTCCTACAGTCTCAAAAACCTCACTTGTCTCGTTGCTATTTTAACACCCTCATCTGGTTGTTCTGATATGTTTTGATGTTGATGGTGGTCTTTTGCAGTGCCGAATGCATCATTTATAAGGTTTCAAATTTCATTTTCCAATGTCGACGAAGTTGGGAGGTCATTATATGGATTGACATCAGTGCTCAACCTTTCTGTAACATTCGATTCTCCATGAAAAATCCAACACAAATATTGACCAGGGAATTTCTTCAATATTAAATTTTCATAAACTTCATCTCTTTTCAACCATCTTATAAATTTATATTTAGGACATGGACATATTATTCTCCCTTCAACAGATCGATTGGAAATTTCAAAATCTAACAACTCATTAAAACCTTTAATATACTGAGGTTCATTCCTCGGTAATGTGATCCAGCTTTTATCCATGTATATCATAATTTGCCTACACAATATTAAAAAAAATTAAAACACATAACTATTACTAAATAGGGAAAGAGATTCATATGTACTAGTAGAAAAAATATATAAATATGTTACATAAGGTTTTCCTATATCAATACATATGGTAAATCACCCACTAGTGGTGTCATCTAAATTAGTACTACTATAAAGGATTATAATTAAAGTGGGAGATTAGGGTGATTGAACAAAGTCCAACCACATTACTCAACTTAAGAAAGTTAGAGGTTCCCCTCTCCCATTAAATTAAATAATTCTAACCATTGATTGATGTGGCCCAATATTTAGGGGGAGATATGATCCATGGGGTGGATATGCTAATAAAGTACATGTTATTCAGCAAAAGGAAGATCTGATTAAATCCAAAAAATCCATGAAATAATTTTTGTAATAATTATTTCAAGTCTCATTTGATATAAAATATTATCAAAATGTGTCATGTCTGATCATGACTCAGTAAGTGGTGTTAAGAAACAACTTTTTTTTCTTCAAAACCTGATCTAGAAGTTTCATGCTGAAGTAAAGTCACTTGTTGAATCTAGAATTACATAAAAATGGATTATTCTAGAATAAAAAGAGGTTTCCAAGCCTTAACTAAGATAATGAATGATTTCATATTGAATCTGGTTTATAACAAGGGATATAAAGCACTGAATTTAGTATAATTAGACCACTAATAAAGAATAGGTACCATCCATACCATCCCATAATAATGTTTGTAAATCTCTTTTTATGAAGGGAGTGGGTAGGAAAAAAATTATGTACAAGTATGGATTTTGAAATGTTTGATGGAATATTCCACCTTAGCTAAGGTGGATGAGGAAATTAAGGAAGTTGGTTGCCCTTAAAGATCTAAACAAGTTATAAACAAGACCTAATGTCATTATTAAAATGAAATAAGATGATCATGGGTTGTGGATCAATGTTGGTGTTGCGACAAATTCATTTATTGTAAATTACATTATTGGTATAGACCGTTAATTAAAAAATTATAAAGGAATCCAATTCTAAGGGATAGAAATCTAGATATGAAGAAGAAACATTCATAGGTCAAGAGAAACATGTATACATAAAAAATAATTGGAAATTTTGAAAATATGTGTGATGTATGAAAAAGTAGTATTCATAGGATTGGTACAAGTTCATATCAACCTATATATTAATAGAATAAGAAAATAAGGCCATATAAGTTTGTGAATAAATAAATATAATCCTTAGGAAAAAGTGAAATAATATTGTAAGAAAAATAACACCAAATAATATTTCACATAGGGAAGGTAAGAGGCCTTGGAATCTAAATTTCAGAAGTTTATGAAAGGTTCATCATCTAAAAGAACTAATAAAAAGGATGGAAGTTAGCAGTATCCATGTTGAAATTTCAGACATTCTAACAATGAAAAAACTGACATGTTAGTTATATAGATGGAAGTTACAAAGAAAATATGGAAAATAAAATAAGCACAAGAAAAGTATAGTCAAAAAGTAAAAGAATTGATTCCACATAAAGATAACATAGTTCAATGTGTGTGGAGAAACAAGTATGGACACACTCCTAGAGATTGTTATAAAATAATTCCATATTACCAACCGCGCATAGAAATAAAACCTCCTATAATACTATTTTTTAATGAACCAACATGGGTCCCAAAGAGTATTCCTGATCACTATGGGCAAACGACAAGAAGGTGGGTATCAACACACATAACCATGGGAGTGATTTCACACTAAAATAACAAGACAATATCTCTCATATATAACAAGATAAATATAATCAATCAGATTACATCATGGATGAAAAATTACATGACCATGAGACATAAATAAACCAATCTAGAAAGATAAACATGAAAAGAAACTAAAACAAAGTCTCCATGTGACTATCTATTACCACTATCCAAACCCACCATTAAAGTGACAACAACCCAGATATGCATTCAAGTTACATGAAATTGTTCTATTTATCTACATACTAGAATACCATACCTCCATGCACCCAATAAAATATAAAAGGTTTGCGAAAAATTCATAGTAATATACCACCTTGAATCTATACAATGTTTATGACCATGGAAAATTTTGTTCTATCTTAAATATGAAACAAATTTGATTAAGTAATTTATTTTGAAAAAAATTCCAATTAAACATCCATTGGTTTGATTTAAAAAATTCAATATTCTGATAAATTTATAATATAAAAAAAAGTTAATGAAATTTAAATAAATTGAAATAAAAAAAGCATCCATAATATAAACATGTGATCATTAAAACATGAAACACTGCCATCACGAATGAAACCAAACACAAAGAATGAATGGGATCTAGCCTATAGGAATACATCACTAAAACCTATAAGAAACACTTGACATGAAAATGTGTATCCTAGTTAATCTGATTCCTTCCATATTCTAAAATTATCAAAACCATACCACTTAGTTGTGATGCACTCACAAATGGTTGCATATTTCTATAACCCTATGCACTGAAGGCTCCAAAAAAATATGAAAAACAATACCTATGACTATGCAAACCACCGGCAGCAGGGGAGGGGAGCCGACCTAGGGTAGGAACTTAACAGGGTTAGGGGAGAAGGCAGCGCCGCGAGTGTCGGGGTGGGGGGAGAATGGGGGTTAGCAGCAATGGGCAGTGAGGTCACCGGTGGCACGGGAGGGGAGCGGAGCTAGGGTTGGGGCTCTTCAGGGGGAGAAGCATCGTGGGTGTTGGGGGGAGAAGAGGGTCGGCTCGGGCGGGGGGGGGGGGGGTGTCGCCACTATAAAAAAATAAATGGGTTTCATGGTGGTTTTTAATAAACTGTCGCTATACCTTTTTAATGAAAGTTTTAGCGGTGTTTCTGTACACCACCTCTAAATGACCACCGCTAAAGTCGATTTCTGTTGTAGTGAATAAAGGAAGTGAAGCATAGAGAAAATAAGCCAATTATACCCACAAGACATAACCATAACTATCCTTACCCCTAACACCCAACCCAATGATGAAAATACCCATACACATAACATGCACATAAGGTATAAAAAGAATATTCTCATATAATGGTAGAAAAAATAATCTCATAGTGATCAAAAATACACACAAGGGTTACTCAATAAAGGATAAATAAATGTGTGTATTTCATAAATTGCATTTAAAAACCATGGTTCCAAACACGCCTTCAAAACCAAAGAATGGTTTGTAATTCCAATCCATTTAACATTTCAAAAAATAATTTCTAAATAACATTTTAAAATTGATAGAAAACACCCAAGCATTTAAAACATTTCAATGTCACCACTACATATGAGATCACTTTTTTGAAATTATAAAACATGGAAAAATCCCTTATTTCCATTACACTTTTCACAAAATTTCACTTAAAACATTTTAATAGGTCTAAAGAAACCACCCCTTTCTATTAAAAAATTTCAAAGTTACCCTTCAAAAAGGGACTTCCTCTTTAAAAACTAAAACAAGGCCAAAGGTCCAACAATTTTCCATAAAACCATTTAAAATAGGACACCATATAATTCCAAAAAGGGGTAAAACACACAAAAATTTTAAATCACCATTTATAATATACATTAAAACACCCCTTTACAAACCATTTTAGGTATAAACCTCAATTTAAAACCAAATTTCCTTTTAAACATTTTTTAACTCATTATAAACAAAAAATGGGTCAAATCCCATTCCCCCTCATGAAAAAACATTTCAAAAATCCACAAGGCACTTCATAAGAATACTAGAATAATAAAAAATTCCATGTTAAACAATAAAACATGGAATTGACATATAAAACCAATTATTCCAAGTATAAAACTCAATAAAATGGTTCTAGGAAACCACAAAGATATCACATATATTTATAATTTCCTTATAAGATAATTTAAAAATCACAAGAATTATTATAATTCCAAAGTGAAATTATTTAATAGTAAAACCTACCTCAAATAAGTTTTAACCAATATAAAACTTCCAAAAACATGACTACTTCACCAATGACCACACCAAGGGGAGAAGTAATGATGTCCACAACCACTAGACACCAAATTCCATATCATTAAACCCATCTAGAGCCCTAAACTTGAGACCCATGATAACTACAACTCAAGGGGGAATCTAAATCCAAGAGAAAAAGGGGGATAAGGAAGATGTAGGGAAAAGGAGAAAGTTCTCACCTCAAATATTCTTGGAAAACATCAAATGGAACCAATAATCCTAGGGGGGACTAAAATGGAGCTCCTCCAAATTCCCTATGGTCAGATGACATAGGGGAAGAGAAATATGAGTGAAACCAATTAAAATTGAGAGGGGGAAATGGTAAAATACAAAAAAAAATAAGTACTTGGACAACTCACATGGTTTGGATGAATAGTTAGACACATTTTTCGCTAACTGTGAAGGTGACACTTCCTCCTAAAGTACTTTAAGCCACACGATTACTCCTGAGAAGACACATGGTTAAACAAACATGAACCTCACTCCATAACCACCCCAAGCCTCACACAGCCTCTTGGGATTCCCCACATGGATTGAAAACCCTTTTGGAATCCATGATAATGGATCTGTTAAAAATTAAAGAGTCAAATTCATGCTTTCCACATAGTTTACCAAATTGTGCACAAGTCATCTGCCACACATCAAACGCCCCAAGAACCCCACATAGTTTCTCCAACGAGACACATGGTTTGGACTTATTCATGTGTATCCTAGGATAATAAACCATCTGTAGTTAAAAATGAACTGAAAATACCCTTATTAAGGGACATTACATGGTTTCCCTCTAACGTTTCGCCTAAACCATTCACAGAAAGAAAACAATCAAAATGTTTCCCAAGTTTTGATTCGTAACTCCAGGGAAATAAAACTCAGACCTCTACTTCTCAAAATAACACAAAAATAACAACACTGTGACTTGGGGGGTCATAAACTCTCCATAATGAAACTTTTTTCCCCCATTAATTCTTGCTCTAAAATAAAATCAAGTGAAAATAGATTATCCCAAGAGGACCTAACTGACGAACCACTCAATATGGACCTACCTCAAGGCCAAAAACTAAGATTATCAAAACAATCAAACTAATAAACCATTAAATACAAAAAATATCCAAGAAGATCCAAGAAAATAACCTCAAATAGTAATCCCTATAGATCATGCGAGTCCTAACATGGTCTCCCTTCCAATTAGAGTTCATTTAATATGGAGGCACAAAAGAAAAAATTACAAATAAGCTAATCCTCAAATTAAAAACAACCATGAGAGAAATAATATTTCAACCACAAGAACTTATAAACTCTATTGATGAAAGAACAACCATGAGATCCAAAAAATAATGAAAATACAAATCACTTGGGTAACGAAACACACGGATAACCTAGGGTAAAACACTGGATCACCCTCATAAGGGGAATCCTACAAATGGCCCTTAGCCTCACACTAGTAATCATACCACACTCAACTGATAAAACAAGAACCCTTGTTATCCAATAATAAAACCAAAGGACTCTATAAAGTCAAAAAAAATAAGAACCTCTAGTCTTAAACAAATGAATGGGCACACTCACTATCTCCGAGAGAGGTTTCCCAAAAAATGAGGCTCAATAAAATAGGATTCATAGTCCAACCAAAAAACACCCAAGAGGGTGGGTGAGGGGGAAATCATTACTCAACAAAATAAAAAATTCCATAAAATAGAATTCAAACCATACATCAAAACATAAAATAGAGAATATTTAAAAATAAAAAACCCAAAAATGGAAAAAACATCCATAAAACCAGCCACAATAGCTGAATCTCGTGAATCCAAACTTACAAAACTTCCCTCGTGTAGTACAAGAGGAAATAAGAGAATTTATGATCACCTCAATCTCTTTTAACCTCTTTTTTCCCTCAAATCTCAATGATGGTTCCATTTCCACAACTCCACTTGGATTTTGGGTAGCAATGGAACAAGAGAAACCCTTTTCAACTATTCTTGAGGACTAAATAGAAAAGGAATGAACTACCTCAGGTCATGCCTTAAAACAAGAACCAATTGATTCCTTCATAACAAAGGAATCAAAGACAGTACGAAAAAGTTAAAATGTGACACACAAAAACATATCAAAAGAAATTTTTATTTTGAAAAATCCCATTTTAAAAAAGTAATTTTAAAATCACCCTCCTCCAAGAAGTTTTTAGAAAATCGATCCAACGCAACATTAAAAAATAAAACCATCCTTGGTGGAATACACCCATTTCTCAAACAAGGAAAGGCACAAAATTCATTTAAAATACATTTCCACTTTGAAAATAATGCATCAAAAATTATTTTTAGAAAACCGCATTCATTTTCCAAAACACTTTCCAAGATTGTTTCAAAAACAAAATTTCATTTTGAAACATTTTAAATACCACAATTTAAAAAACCACTTTAATAAAAAAATTCATAAAACCATCGGAATTCACTCTTCCCATTATTAAAAAAAATTAAAATAAATGTTTTTAGAAAACCCCTTTTATTTTTCAAAACAATGTTTTAAAAATCTAAACACACACAATCAGAACATGAGTAATAAGAAAAGGATAATGAACCATATCCTATAAGGGAAACAAAACACTCCTCATTCCACCTACTTTTGGAGAAATATAGTATTCAAGAGGAGTCCAAATAGGATGGTTGAGGAGAAATAGTGCTATATATGCCTTGACTACCATGGTTTGGGATACTAAGTACCAACCATATAATAAACCCTACAAATAATGATGACTCGACTACATGATCATCCCATAGTTTCCTAGAACATGTGAGCTAATTGGGCTACCTAAGTTCTGTTCTGCTTCACCCCAAAATCAAAGAGTGGTCCCCAATATCACTCAACATTCAATGGGGACCCAAAAATGATAATCACATCAAACCCATCAAAAACATATAAAACAAAACTTGAATTCACAATTCAAAACCCAAAAAACTGGGGAAGCTTGAGGTTTGGGATGTGAAAAAACAAGAAAAACTCTCCCCACCCTTACCTATAATGCTCCAATAACCTTAATATCATTTCTACTTGTACATCCCCAAATAACAATAGTTGTATAATAATATTAGGTTCCTATTCAAGGAAAACCCAAATCCTCTGATACCATTTTGTAACAAATCGGCCCGAGCAATCATTCTACCTAAAACCTAGCCCAATTCGCCACAAGGCTTGAAGTTCATTATCAATCCCCATGGATTAGTGATAAGCTCTTGGAAATTATAGGAACTCCTTTGGGAATGGTTTTTTCTAAAATAGAGAAAAAAAATGGAAATAAATAAGTAGAATACCAACAGATCATAACCAACTATGATGATCCAACCTATTTTCATAACATAAATTGAATTCAAAATTAAATAGAAATAGATAGGATAGAAAAATCATCAAAAAATGAACCAAAAATGAAAATTACTACAAACCAACCAACTTGTGCTAAGCCCAAAACCAACTCCATACAAAATCTAGTTTCTCACCACCATCAAATTAACCCCATGTCGACCATGAAAAACAAGAAGGATCCAACTGAGAACCTAGAACCTATAATTTTTTAGGTGTGAGATAAAAATCCATTAGGTCACCACAACCTAATAAAACTATGCATTTCATTTCATATGTAAATTCACTAATTCAAGTTTGAAAATAAAGATAAAAAGTAATATGTACATATTTTCAATGCATAGAAATCAAAAAAAAAATACATAATCCACTTTCAAAAAAATTCTATTTGCTCCCAAAACCGAACACATGGATTTTTTAAAATAATGAACTAACCACAACCGTTTCAAATATACACACACCATTAACATTTCTCAAAAACAACTCACACTTATTTTATCTAAATGAAAATAGTACTTTAAAAAATATCACTGAATAAAGGCATCTTTAAAACCCAAAACCCATTTCTAAATTCACTTCAATAACTCACTCTAATGTATTTCATTTCAAAATGGCTTTCCAAACATCTTTGAAAACTCATTTTCATAGGAAATAACCCAAATCACATAGGTTAAGCACAAAAATCAGTAACCACATATATATCAAAGGTCATATAAAAATGAAACATAATTAAGGAAGGTTCCATATAAAATAAACATGAAAAATGTTAAAATATATAACTAGATTAAACTCTCATTGGTTAATCACTCATTGAGCAAACAAATGTGTTGTGGTCCTAAGCGAAGTCACTAATATGATAAGAATCTAACCAAATGAAGGTATAACCACACGAAATATCTATCAGTATATTCTAAGTCTATATCATCATTCAATTAGACCACAAAATCATCATAGTGATGTCAAACCCCCACCTATACCTTGTGCCTAGCTTAAATAGTGAGAAATTAGCGGTGTGTGAACTAACTAGAGGAAAAACCTAGATCTTCCACTTAGTACCCAGTATACCATGACCAATAAATGAAGTTAGGTGTGGTGAAAAAAAACCAATTCTTCCCACAATAAATTGTAACACACCGAACCTAGTTACCCAGAGTTGGTTCATTACTATGTATCATTGGCATGATCAAAAAAGATCAAGTCTCGAAATACCAATTAGTTTAGTAGCCTTGAAAGTACTAGATACATTCATAAGGTTTACATTTCATCATAAAATGGAAAACTACAACAACATTGTTTCCATGGAAAACACTGAGATCTCATAGACTATCCTTGCAGGCCAGTCATAATATACTTCTTCACATCCTAGGAAAAATAAAACATATATAGGGGTGATCTCAAATGTTCAGTAAGGATAACAATATAGCGGAAACTTTTATAAATAAGCATAAACATTTAAGGCAATGTATAAAACTAAAACAAAAGACTTTTCAACATAAAATTAATCATAATATGGAAAATATAAATCCAAATAATGACATCTACTTACTCACATAGATATTCTACTAGTTCAATAATCACAATCAATATCAATATCCACTTTCATAATGATGGAATGCATAATGCCTGACTTTCATAACCACATAGTCAAGGCCTTGTGTCAAGACTACAAATAATATTTTGTCAAGGCCTTGTTCCAAGACACTAGTTTGTATCATGTAAACTACCAATGCATCGAGGAGCTATAGCGGGCTCCACCCATCACTTACTAAGTCCAATGCATTCCTCATATGAAAAGGTATAAACATAACATAAACATTCGTATTAAAACTAGCATACGAAATGTCAATATTTATCTATAAACCATTAATGGTGTAAAAATAACACATCCATAGTAAAACATATCAAAAAACCTTCAATAAAATATGGAAGATTTGTATCATAATAAATCAGCTTCAAATAAACTTAAAATCCATCAATAGATATTGACATAGATGAAATCAAAACCTTTTTTAGAGAAATATCTCTTTCTATTTTGAAATAATTTCAGAAAAACTTTATTTGTAATAAATTCTTATAATATTTTAAGGGAATATTTGATGATATTATAATGGCAGAAAATAGTTTCACCCTCCGTATAAGTTAAAAAAACATTCTTACCTTAAATTTGTCGAAAAGGTCAAAAAGTACCTTGTATGGAAAATAAAGGAAAGATTCCTTTAAAAACATATAAGGTCAAATAAGGATATAAATGGATTTAACCCATTGTCTAGTAAATATTAAAAATGTTTTGAAATAAATTTTTAAAAAGTATGGATGTGGATGATAAAGAGGTCATAGTAGATAATTACATATAAACAACCTCGGATAATGAAGAGATTATGAAAGTAACCCTTACCTTGTACTTTTCCTTGGTCGAGGGTAGGTTAACCTCCTGTATAATGGTGAAATAATTGTTATTAAATTATACAAGAATCATATACATCAATATGATATCATATATGATCTTTTAACATTGCATTGTTAATAATATTTTAGTATTATCGTCGTTTCGGGTGTTAACTGATTTGTTTTCCTTTATATGATTTCTTACATAGGTAATGTTTGTTATGGATATGATGTGTCTTATTCATATTAAAAATTATATTAAGTCTTTAAATATTATTTTTAATCATAAAATTAAAATTATTCTTGAATGGATACGATAGGGAATGAATCTCATCGTGTTCGTGGATACGGTAATCCGTACGTACGCACGAGCGACAATATCATTCTTTTGATATTAAAATAATATATAATTGGATGGTATATCATATATAAAGAATCATTATCTTGTTATATTTATTATTTACATCAATTATACGTCATTATTATACCCATCCAACTAATAATGTATAGAATAAAAACTACACCACGACGTGGAGACGGTAAGTCGTACGTACGCATGTATGGTGACATGTCATTCAAAGGATGGATAGAATAATGAATATGGTTGTACCATATTTATAATAAGATCACAGGATATATAAGATACTGGAGTTATTATTTTAGAGTGGAAACAACAAAGAAAGAGGAAGTGGAAGAAGAAAGGATCTTGAAAGAGGTGATGAAATATTTACCTCTTCTTCGGGTTCTTACTTTTGATTTGATCAAAAGGGATCCTTGGGTTGGATTTATGACTAAAGGAAGGCTTTTAGGATTAATAGAGGATAGTTGAGAGGGTATTTGGGTAGGAGTTTTCTGAGCCAAATGGCTTTGAAGATGTGAATTAGAGAGAAGGGGGAGTGCCATTTTATAAGAGGGGTGAGGGTCACCTTAGGAAAAGCTAGAAATATTATTTTATAATAAAATCATTTTCCATTTATAATGGCTCCAAAATTAATTATTTAAAGTCTAAGGTAGTTATGGTTCTAAAACCACTCAAAAAATAGGTTTTATATAGGTTTGGGTCACTATATTAACCTTATCGTTTTTATTTAACTCTTTATTAAATAGTTTGACATTTACCATGTCTCTTTGTATTTTTATATTATATGGTTAATAAACGTACTATAAACTTCAAAGAGAACATCAAGTGGTTATTTAATGACATATATAATATTATTTAAGACCTTTGGACAAACCTTAGATTTTTAGGAATAGAATATAAATTAATAATATAATATTTGTTTTAAAAACTCTTTTATGTCAATTTTGACACTATTTGGTATTTTGTTTTTTCTAAATTCATAACAGCATTATTACGTCGAAAATAATTCATATAAACAACCCTAACATGTCATATTAACCTATAAAATTATCATAATTCATAAAAAGTCTCAAATTTCATTTATTTGGATATTAATAATATCAATTATTTTAATATTTCATTAATTAGGTAATTACTACATCATCATTGTGTCATAAATAAATTAAATTATTTAATGTCTAAAAACTATAAATAAAATACCTTTATGTAGGAAATATTTTTAGCTTTATAATGAATTTTTATAGTCTAATTTATCTTATTTTTATCCCTATATTAAAAATGGTTTAGTTATTAAACTTTGAATTTAACACTTTTAACTCTTCTTTGAATTAAATAGTAATAAATGTCCTAATCTAATCCATGTGGACCTAAAGCATCATATTTTATTCCTAAGGTTGTTTCGGGTCAGATTAAACTTATCCAATAGAATTAGGAAATGTGTTAGGGTAATAATAATATCATTTTTATCGTTAACTACCCTATTTACTTTTAATCGTGGTAAATAAAAGTAAAAATTTACTATTCATCAAAAATTATTTTAAACATATTGAACCACATTTTTCTTACTGATATCAACTGTGTCTCTTGGATTTTTGAAATTCAACTCACAAAAGTGGTAAAATTAAGTTTAATGTAAATTTGAAAATGCTCCTAGGAGGTGGGTAAATGACGGTAAAAAGTTCAATAAAATTTTTATATATCTAAAATTATTATAAGCTGAATCCAATGAATTAAATTGAAATTATATAGGTATTTTGTATCTATTTTTACCTAAAATAAATTTAAATAAACTAAATAATTATTTAAATAAAAATTTGGTTTTAAACTATAACTCTGTGTTTTTCACTATTCATCAAAAATTGAAAGTTTTCAGAAAAATACCAAAACTTTACCCTAAGCAAATTTCGATAATCCGAATCCAAAAATGAAGTCCATTTTGAAAGATAAAATTTATAAAATTTCAAAATGTGGGTATTACTATTCATAATGGCTAGTTTGATTGGTTGTGGTGTGTTAGAACTCGAAGTTGCGTACAACATGCGTTATTTTGTTATTCAAAGAGAAGCGTACAGTGGAAGCTTGGTGTGATACATTCTCCCCTCATTAAAATAATTTCATCCTCGAAATTTCTAGAATATTACTGCATAAAAAGAGTTGGGTAGTTCTTCATCACAAGTTCCTCAGTTTCCCACATTGCCTCTTCCATATTATGGTTTCTCTATAGAACTTTTACCAGACGAGTCGTTCGATTTCTCAGCACTTGTTCTCTTGTATCAAGAACCTTGACAGGATCTTTGAAATAAGACAGATCAGGTTACAGTTCTAATTCTTCATAGGTGAGTATATGTGTTGGGTCAGGCATGTATTTTCTCAACAGTGATACGTGGAATCCATCGTGAACTTTGGAGATATTTGGCGTCATTGCCAAACGGTAAGCTACAGCCCCAATTTGTTCTAGAATTTTGAAAGGTATGATGTACCTAGGACTTAATTTTCCCTTCTTACTGAAACGTATAACACCCTTCCATGGAGATACCTTCAAGAAAACATGATCTCCTACCTGAAATTCCAAATTCTTCCTTCGGTTATCGGCATAGCTCTTCTACCTACTTTGAGCTGCTTTGATGTGGTTTTGGATTACTTTCACTTTTTCCATCATTTCCTCCACCTGTTCTGGGCCTAAGAGTTTTCTTTCACCAACATCATCCCAAAAGGTTGGTGTGCGACAGCTCTTTCCATATAACGCTTCATATGGTGCCATCTAAATACTTGAATGGAAGCTGTTGTTATAGGAAAATTCTACTATAGGTAAATATTGATCCCACATACCTTGAAAGTCAAGTGAGCATGATCTCAACATGTCTTCTAAGGTTTGAATAGTTCATCCTGATTTTCCATCAGTTTGGGGGTGGTAGGCAGTGCTCAAACGAAGTTTAGTATCCATGAATTTATGAAGACTATTCCAGAATCTTGATGTAAAATGTGGATCACAATCAAAAACAATTGATAGGGGTACTCCATGAAGTCTCAAAACTTCATTAATATATAGTCTTGCTAGACGTTCAAGTGGTAAATCTTCTCTTATAGCATGAAAATTTGTTGACTTGGTAAGACGGCCAACAATGACCCATATTGAATCATTCCTTCTTGGAATATTTTTTAGTTCCATGACAAAGTCCATCATAATATTATCCCATTTCCAATCAGGTATGGGAAAAGGTTGAAAGACTCCTCTAGGCTGTTTCCTTCCAGCTTTAACTTATTGAAAAACTATACATCTTGACACAAAATCAGCAATATCCCTCTTCATGTTGTCCCACCAAAAATGTTCCTTCAAATATCTATACATTTTTGTGCTCCCAGGTTGTATATAGAAATTGGAACTATAAGAATCATCCAATAATTCTTTTTTTAGATCTGGTATATCGGGAACACAGAGTCTCTTCCCAAATTTCAAAATTCCATATTCATATACGAATTCACTCAATCTCCCTTCATTCATAGCTTTAATCTTATTTTAAAACTCCTCATCATCAACCTAAGAACTTTTTATCCTTTCTAGTAAAGATGGTTTGGGAACCATTTGAAAAATCATTAATGTTTCACCTTCCATGGTTATTCCCATATCTTTCTTTACTAGATCTATGAAAATAGGATCCCTTTCAACTCACATCTTGTTCAAAACTCCATGATCTTTTCTGCTCAAAGCATCAGCCACCTTATTTGCCATCCTCGGGTGGTAGTGTATCGTGTAATAATAATCCTTGAGTAGTTCAAGCCATCTCATTTGCCTCATGTTGAGTTCTTCCTATGAGAAAATATACTTCAAACTCTTGTGATCAGTGTAAATCTCACATTTTTCACCATAGAGATATTGTCTCCAAATCTTGAAAGAAAAGATTACAGCTGCTAACTCAAGACCATGATTAGGATAGTTTTTATCATGAATTTTTAGCTGTCGTGATGCATAGATAATAACCCTATCATTCTGCATAAGGACACAACCAAGTCCTTTCTTTGAAGAATCACTACAATTAACAAACCCATCATTCCCGATGATAGAGTCAATATAGGATCATTGACTAATCTTCTCTTCAATTCTTCAAAAAATTCTTCACATTATTTTTTCCAAATAAATTTCACCCCTTTTCGGGTGAGATTGGTTAATGGGTTAGCCAATCAGGCAAAATTCTGGACGAGAAGCCGATAATAACCTGCTAAACCAATAAAATTGTGTACCTCAGTTATACTTATCGGTGCTGGCCATTCTTGGATTGATCTTATCTTAAAAGGATCAACAAGGATTCCATCCTTAAAGACGATATGGACAAGAAAAGAAATATCCTGAAGCCAGAATTCACACTTGTTAAACTTCCCATATAATTCATGTCTTCTAAGAGTCTTCAGGATAATGCGCAATTGATTTTCATGATCTTTGTATATTTTGGATTATTCCATGATATCATTAATAAATAACACTACAAATTCATAATGATATTCCTTGAAACTATGTTCATTAGATCCATAAAATCATAGGGTGCATTAGTCATCCCAAAAGGCATTACTGTAAACTTGTAATGCCCATACCTGGTTCGAAATACTGTTTTCGAAATTCCTTCTTCACACACAACAGATGAAATCCAGATCAAAGTTCAATATTTGAAAATTATTGAGCTCTATGAATTTGTTTAAATAAATCCTCAATGCGAGGTAGGGGATACTTGTTCTTTATTATTATAGCATTGATCTCTCTATAGTCAATGCACAACCTCATAGATCTATCTTTCTTCTTAACAAAAAGGGCAGGGGATCCCCATAGAGAGACAATAGAGAGAATAGATAATTTATTACTCAATTCATCTGGTTGTTTCTTTTGTTCTACTAATTCCACAGTGGCCATTCTATAAGGGGTCTTCGATATGGGCCTTGAACCAGGAATTAAATCAATAGAAAACTCAATTTCTCATTCTGGATGATGTCCAGGTAAATCCTCTGGAAACAAATCAACATATTCTTTCAAAATAGGTACAACCTCTATTTGAATATTCCTTTCCTCACCCATAGTTATTTTATTATCTTCCTTCCCAATAATTGAATTTAGTTGAGCTAATGGGGGTGGATCTAGATAAGAATTAGGTGTTGAAGTTTCTTCTATAAAGATAAGGTACTCCTTATCATCATAAAAAATTGTAACCTCCTTCTTCTTACAATAAATTTTCGCATCATGGTCTGAAATCCAATCCATACTGAGGATTATATCAAATTCAATCATGGGTATGATGATGAGATCAACAGATAAAGAACAATTATATTCCCTAATGGGGACTGATTCAACAAACTTTGTTGCAATGATACTTCCCTTAGGGGTTTTGACTGAAAACTCCCTTGTTAAATCAAATTGTAAATATCTAATTTTCTTATCAAACTGGGAATATATGAAACAATGTGATGATCCGGAATCAAATAAATCATTTTCTAAACTTTAGGAAACCCTTAAATTTCTTGCCACTACGTATTTTGAAGGTTCAACCTCAGCAGTAGTGATAACATAAGCTTGGCCTTGATCCCTTGGCCTTTTCTGAGGTAATTTCACCTGACGCTTAGGAAATTCATTCACATAATCACCCATTTCTCTACAATTGTAGAATTCAATATCAACATCCTCTTTCTTACCCTTGCAATCACGAGCTTGGTGGCCTTTTTCACCACACTTGTAACAGACTCTCATTCCCTTCAGGCAAGTACCGGGGTGTTTCTTCCCACATTTACTGCAGGATGGATATTCCACTTTTCCCTTATTCCCATTATTTCCATTTCTAGAGTGTTCTACAGATCTCTTCTTCTCTTACTTTTCTTAAAAGTCGTAAGACTTAGAGAATTATTTTTCTGTCTTGATAGCACATGAGAAAATATCTTTGTATAATGAGAAGGATTGTGAGACTAATGCTCTACGGATAAATGTTTTTAACCCATCAATGAAACAATCAATCTTACTTCTTGAGTTACATATATAATATGCAGCATGCCTCTCTAACCATGTAAAGTTAGCCTCATACTTTGCGACATTCTCATCCTCCTTCTGCCTCAGACTCAGAAATTTCCTTTCCATATCTGCTTGATGGTCATGAAGAAAGTATTTTTCTAAGAAAATCTCTTTTAACTCCCTCCATTCTATATTTGATACCTCATCATCTTCCTTTGAGTTTTTAATAAATGACCACCATTGATCCGCATCTCCAGTGAGGCGGTAAATTGTTATGGAAACTTTTTCCCTTTCACTACTCCCCAAGGTGTGGAATATTTTCTCTAGTTAATTCATCCATTGATCAGCTACTAATGTATTTGTACTCCCATTGAATGTTGGTGGTTGATGCCTCGTGAAGCGATCTAACATTGATCCTCCACACTGTGGATCATGGTGCTATATATGGGTAAGGTTATTATTCATAACCTGAGTGAGTTGTCCCAATATGTTGATAAGATGATCAGCACTAGTTGTATCACCAGATTCACTATAATTATCTTGAGCAGGAGGTAAATACCTACATGGAGTGCGTGCATTGATACGGTTTCCATTCCTTCCACTAGGCTCCATTTCTAAACAATGGCATAAACTAGATTAGTTTATGAATCGAAATACATAATTCCAAACTTGTAAAACACTTAACATAAACTGAACAGTTTATGCATATAATCCATAATCATGAAAATGGTATCATTTAGGAAGTATATACTCATAAACCCTTCATAATGGGTTGTAAATAAAATTAGAATTATCCTAAGAATATCCCCCGGGTGTGTTGAAACCAATAGTTATGCGAGGCTGATTGCCGTTCACCAATTCCCATTCGAGTCTAGATCAAAGTGGTGTTTTCGGGTTTTACCCCTAGGTACATCTGTGCCAGAGTCGCCTCTACCTGCTCATATCTAGACAGGTATGTATTGCTTGTAAAACTCACAAAATCTCTACAATACCAAAATTATAGGAAGTTCTTCTATACTAATCCTCAATGTCTATCTTAGGGTAATGTGCTCTAATCAGAGTTTACCTAAATCTAGATTCCAAGGTTTGTACTAAACTTCCTCTGATACCAATTGTAATGCCCCGACCTAAGTTACCCAGAGTCGGTGCATTATTACATATCATTGGCATGATCACAAAAAATAAAGTCTCAAAATACAGATTAGTTTAGTAGCCTTGGAAGTACTAGATAAATTCATAATGTTTACATTACATCATAAAATGGAAAACTACAACAACATTGTTCACATGGATAACACTGAGCTCCCATAGACTATCCCTATAGGTTATTCATAATATACATCTTCTCATACTGATAAAAATAAAACATAGAAAGGGGTGAGCTCAAATGCTCAGTAAGGATAACAATATAGCGGAAACTTTCATAAATAAGCATAAACATTTAAGACAATGTATAAAACAAAAACAAAATCCTTTTCAACATAAACATAATCATAATATGGAAAATATAAATCAAAATAATATCATTTACTTACTGGCATGGATATTCTACTAGTCAAATAATCACATGCAATATCAATAAACACTTTCATAATGATAGAATGCATAATGCCAGACTTTCATAACCACATAGTCAAAGCCTTGTGACAAGACTACAAATAATATTTTGTCAAAACCTTGTGCCAAGACACTAGTTTGTCTCATGAGACCTACCGATGCATCGAGGAGCTATAACAGGCTCCACCCATCACTTACTAAGTCCAATGCATTCCTCATATGAAAAGGATTAAATATAACATAAACATTCATATTAAAACTAGCATACGAAATGTCAATACTTTATCCATAAACCATGAATGGTGTAAAAATAACACATCCACAGTCAAACATTTCAGAAAACCTTCAATACAATATGGATGTTTGGTATCGTAATAAATCAACTTCAAATAAGCTTAAAATCCATCAAAGGATGTTGACATAGATTAAATAAAAACATTTTTTATAGAAATATCTCCTTATATTTTGAAATCATTTAAGAAAAAATTTATTTTGAAAATATTCTTATAATATTGTAAGGGAAGCTTCAACGATGTTATAATGGCGGAAAATATCTGCATCCGTTGTATAAGTTAAAAAACATTCTTACCTTAAATTTGTCGAAAGGGTAAAAAAGTACCTTGTTTAGAAAACGACAAAAAGATTCATTTCATAACAAATAATGTCAAATAAGGGTATAAATGAATTTAAACCATTGTCTAGTAAATAGTAAAAATGTTTTGAAATACATTTTTAATAATCATGGATGTGGATGATAAAGAGGTCCTAATAGATAATTACGTATAAACAACCTCGGATAATGAAGAGATTGTGAAATTCACCCTTACCGTGTACTTTTCCTTGGTCGAGGGTAGGTTAACCTCTGTTATAATGGTGAAATAATTGTTATTAAATTATAAAAGAATCATATACATTAATATGATATCATATATGATCTTTTAATTTTGATTTGTTAATAATATTTTAGTATTATCGTCGTTTCGGGTGTTAACTGATTCGTTTTCCTTTATATGCTTTGTTACGTAAGTAATGTTTGTTTTGGATATGATGTATATTATTAATATTCATAATTATATTAAGTATTTAAATATTATTTTTAATCATCGAATGAAAATTATTCTTGAATGGATACAATGGGGAATGAATCTCATCGTGTTCGTGGAGACGGTAATCCGTACGTATGCACGAGCGACAATATCATTCTTTTGATATTAAAATAATAGATAATTGGATGGTATATCATATATAAGAAATCATTATCATGATATATTTATTATTTACATCAATTATACATCATTATTATACCCATACAAATAATAATGTATTGAATAACAATTACACCACGACGTGGAGACTGTAAGTCATACGTACGCACGTATAGTGACATGTCATTCAAAGGATGGACAGAATCATGAATATGGTTGTAAAATATTTATAATAACATCACAGTATATATAAAATACAGGATTTATTATTTTATAATGGAAACAACAAAGAAAGAGGAAGTGGAAGAAGAAAGGAACTTGAAAGAGGAGATGAAATATTTACCTCTTCTTCAGGTTCTTCCTTTTGATTTGATCAAAATGGCTCCTTAGGTTGGCTTTATGACTAAAGTAAGGCCTCTAGGATTAAGGGAAGATAGATTAGAGAGTATTTGGGAATGGTTTGGCCATGCCAAATGGCTTTGAAGTTGTGAATTAGAGAGAAGGGGGAGTGCCCTTTTATAAGAGGGGTGAGGGACACCTTAGGAAAAACTGAAAATATTATTTTATAATAAAATAATTTTCGGTTTATAATGGCTCCAAAATGAATTATTTAAAGGATAATGTGGGTATGGGTCTAAAACCACTCAAAAAATAGGTTTTAGACAGTTTTGGGTCACTATATTAACCTTATCATTTAGATTTAACTCTTAATTAAATAGTTCGACATTTACCATGTCTCTTTGTATTTTTATATTATATGGTTAATAAACTTACTATAAACTTCCAAAAGAACCTCAAGTGGTTCATTAATGACATATATAATATTATTTAAGACCTTTTTTCAGGCCTTATATTTTTAGAAATAGAATATCAATTAATAATATAATATTTGTTTTGAAAACTCTTTTATGTCCATTTTGACACTATTTGGTATTTTGTTTTTGCTAAATTTATAACTGCATTATTACTTCGAAAAAAATTCATCTAACCAACCCTAACATTTCATATTAACCTATAAAATTAGTTTAATTCATAAAAAGTCTCAAATTACATTTATTTGGATATTTATAATATCAATTATTTTAATATTTCATTAATTATGTAATTACTGCATCATCATTGTGTCATAAATAAATTAAATTATTTAATATCTAAAAAATATAAATAAAATACCATTATATAGGAAATATTTTTATATTTATAATTAATAATTATAGTCGAGTTTATCTTATGTTTAACCCTATATTAAAAATGGTTTAGTTATTAAACTTTGAATTTAGCACTTTTAACTCTTCTTAGAATTAAATAATAATCAATGTCCTAATCTAATCCAAGTGGACCTAAAGGATCATATTTTATTACTAAGGTTGTTTCTGGTCGAATTACACTTATCCAATAGAATTATCACATGTGTTAGGGTAATAATAATATCATTTTTACCCTTAAATACCCTATTTACTTTTAACTGTGGTAAATAAAAGTAAAAAAAATTACTATTCACCAAAAAATTATTTTCATCTTATTGAACCACATTTTTCTTACTAATATCAACCGTGTCTCTCTGATTTTTTAAATTCAACTCACAGAAGCGGTAAAATTTAGTTTTATGTAAATTTGCAATTGCTCTTAGGAGGTGGGTAAAAGACGGTAAAAAGTTCAATAAAATTTTTATATATCTAAAATTATTATAAACTGACTCCAATGAATTACATTGAAATTATATAGGTATTATGTATATATTTTGACCTAAAATAAATTTAAATAAAATAAATAATTATTTAAATAAAAATTCAGTTTTAAACTATAACTCAGTGTTTTTCACTATTCATCAAAAATTGAAAGTTTTCAGAAAAATACCAAAAATTCACCCTAAGCTAATTTACATAATCCAAATCCAAAAATGAAGTTCATTTTCAAAGATAAAATTTATAAAATTTCAAAAATTGGGTATTACTATTCATAACAGCAAGTTTGATTGGATGTGGTTTTTTAGAACTCGAAGTTGCGTACAACACACGCTATTGTATTATTCAAAGGGAAGTGTACCATGGAATCTTGGGGTGTTACATGAATAACCATAAAAACCTTCATCCCTAACACCCAATGATAAAAATACGAATGCACATAACATGTACACGAGGCATCATAAGCACATTCTCACAAAAAAGGAGTAACAATCATCACATTGTGATCCCAAACCCACACAAGGGTTATGTAATCAAAGGGATATCAAGGGGTTTCTTTCAAAAATACCATTTAAAACCTAAGGTTCCAAAACTTCCTTTAACTTAAAAGACTAACTAAGAATTCTAATCCCTTTCATATTTTATAAAATACTTTCCAAACTCCATTTAGAAAACTATGGAAAATAACCAAGCATTTAAAAATTTTCAAATTCACCCCTACATAAATTATTTCTTCTTTGAAATTATAAAACAGGGATAAAGAAATTATTTCCATAAAAAATTTAACAAAAACCACTTAAAACTTTTTAATAGGTCCAAAGAAACCACCACTTTCTTTTAAAATGTTTCAAATCTACCCTTAAACAAGGGTTTTCCTCTTTGAAAACCAAAACAATTCTAAATGTCCAACCATTATCCATAAAACCATTTAAAACCAGTTTCCATGCAATTTCATAATGGGGTAAACTGGTCAAAAATTTCGAATCACTATATGTAATACAATAAAACACCCCTTTTCAAATCATTTTAAGGTCCACACCTCAATTCAAAAATAGATTCCCTTTAAAACCTTTGTTTTTATTCATTGAAAAAAAGGTCAAAACCCATTCTTCCTCATGAAAATCATTTCAAAAATCTATAATAAACTTTATAAGAATCATATCATAATAAAACATTCCATATTAAATAATAAAACATGGAATTCACATATAAAACCAATTATGCCAAGCATAAAACTCAATGAAATAAGTTGAAAATCCCATAAGGATGTCATATATAGTTATAATTTCATTAAAATATAATTTATAAGGCCCAATCAAACTTCGAATTATAAAATGAAACTATTTCATACTAACACCTTCTATAAATAAGTGGTAACCAAGCCGAAATATCCCAAAACATGTCTCCTTCAATATCGACCAAACCCATGGGAGAAACAACAGTGTATATAACCCCTAGACACTAAAATCCCTATCATTAAACCCACCTAAACCCTAAATCAAGACACTTAATAACTAGAGTCCATGGGGGGAGAAAAATCCAATAGAAACGAGGGAGATAATGAAGTGGGATGAAAAAGGTGGAAGATATCACCTCAAATTTCGTAGAAATCGCCAAAGGAATTCAAGAATCTACGGGGAGAAAGAAAATTGAGCTCCTCCAAATATCCCCTAGGTCAGTCGATGTAGGGGAAGATAAATGGGGAGGTGAAACCCATTAAAAATAAATAGGTTGAAATGGAAAAAAAACTTCAAAATTAAATACCTTAACAACTCGCATGGTTTTCCCGCATAGTTAGACAAACCATGTTCCAACCATTTGGGTTCCACTACCTCAAAAATACCCTTAAGTAGCATTATCACTTATTAGAAGACTTATGGTTAAAAAACCATGATTCTCACTCCAAAACCACACCAAGCCTCACACGGCCTCCTAAGATGCCTCACACGGTTTGAAAACCCATGCAAAAGCTGTGAAAATGGATCTGTTAAAAACTAAATATCCAACCACACACTTTCCTTATGGTTTTACAAATTGTTCACATGTTATTCACCACACCACAGACACACCAAGGACTTGAAAGGTTTATTATAAGGTCCTAAATGTTTGTAATTAATTGCGCATAGTCCATGCTAACAAACTGTGCAAAGTTCAAAATGAACTAAAAAGGATCCTTGCTAAGAGAGACCACACAGGTTCCCTCTATCTTCTCACCTTAACCATTCACCTAAGAAAAACCCTATAACATTTCTATTTTCCGAGTCAGAACTCCATTAACATGAAACACGAACCCCAAATTCTCAAAATAACATGAAAAAAACAACATTGTACTGTAAGGGGTGTCATAAGAATGATGAATATATCTTAATATTCAATCCAATGGAAATAATGGGGAGAAATATTAGCCAAATGAACCACCCACACTCCAATGCAACAACATCAAGTATTATGGGAATTATGTCAACCAGTACATGAATCTAAGGGTTAATGGTGACAATCAGTGTCAAAACCCTCTTAATCTAGAAGATAAAGGGAAATCTAATATGAATAAAATTGCTAAAGTGGGTCATGAGAATGAAGTTTTGAATGGTAAACTTATCATCAAATATATTACTATAAATGTATTATTTTATTCAGGTTCTACCCACTCTTTTATATATGAAGAATTTTCTAAGGGTATCACTTCACCTCCTAAGTGATTAGATGTTGAGTTAATAGTAAAAAATATTAATGGTATGATGATCACATCACAAGTTTATTTCTCCTCTCTCATAAAATTCTATGGTAATTGTATTCCTAAAAATCTTATAATTATTACTCTATTTTAATTTGATGTGATTTTATTATTGAATTAGATTTATTTATATAGAACCCATATCAATTATTGAGTAAGGGAAGTAAAATTCCATATTTATATTGAACTATTTATTTTCTATTAGTCTAAGTTTGAATATAAATATCTAATAGAAAAAAATTCTAGTATATGGGTCTTACTAAATATTCATGAGGAGTTTTCATCTCAAATAGTTAGGGAGAAACTCAACATTGAAGATATTCTAATTGTATGGGAATTTGAAAATGTATTTCCTAAAGAGTTTTCTAGTCTTCCTCATAATCATGAATTTGAGTTTTCAATATAAATCATATATGGTGCTATTATTATTTCAATAACTCCTTATATAATGGTCTTAATTGAGTTATAATAATTCAAGAAGAAATTGTAGAAGAATCAAGATAAGTGATTCATTCAGCCAACTACATCACCATGGGATTCACCTTTTCTTTTTGTTAAGAAGAAAATGGTCCGATGAAACTTTTTATTGATTATTAGGAACTTAACAAAATAACTATCATGTAAAATTATCATATACCTATATTAATTATTTGTTTGATAAATTAAAAGGATCTAAATTATTTTCAAATATTGACCTTTGATCTAGATATCATCAATTGAGGATCAAAAAGGAGGACATGTCTAAGATAGACTATAGTACAATGTATGGTCATTATTAATTTATATTGATTCCATTTATACTTACCAATTCCCCTGATATATTAATAGATCTACTAAATAGAGTCTTTAGAGATTACTTCGATCATTTTTTGGTATTATTTATAGATGATATTCTTATATATTCTAACATCAAGGAAGATAATAAAGATCATTTGAGGATTATTTTAAAGACCTGGTGAGAGGATAATATATTTAAAAAAATTTCAAGTGTTAATTATGGCTATATAAAGTTTCATTCTTGGTTATATAATTATAAGATAAGGTATACTTTTTGATCGCTTAGTGACAGAAGTTTTTGAAAAATATAGCAGAATAACCTCTATAACCAAAATAAATAGTTTTCATGGGTTGTATGGATACTACTGACTCATTATGATAAATTTATAATGTATGTCAATTACAGTAACCAAGTTAACCCAAAAGGTATCCAAGTTCCATTAGATCAATGAATTTGAATAAAATTTCAAGGAACTAGAGATAAGGTTTCTCAGTACACATGTATGTAAAATACCCTAAAATAGAGAAGGAATTGTGTTCAATGGTTATGCATCAAAGAAGGTATTAGGATGTGTTCTCATTTATAATGACATGGTATTAGCTTATTCCTCACACCAATTAAAGTTTCATGAGTTAAATTACCCGAATCATGATTTGGAACAAGAATTAGTATTTTTTTTCTTTGATGATATAGAGGTATTTTCTTTTTGGTTAAAGGTGTGAAATATATACATATCATAAAATCCTGAAGTATATAATCACACAAAAAGGGTTGAATATGTTTCATAGGACATGGATGGAATTGATTAAATATTATGATTGCTCAATACATAACTAATTTAGAAAGGAAAAAAATGGCTACTTATTTGAGTCTGATGGACCATGATAGTTTATAAATTATGAGTATTGAAAGAGATATGAACTTATGGAGTTGTAAGGAATGGGACTTAAAATCATAAGTATAAGATAAAGATACAATCTTTCTCAGCTGAATGTTCAACCATAAATTTATGTGAAGATTAAAAAGGCATATAATGAGGATATATAGCTATAAAATATGCTAAGGATTGTTCCACAATTCAATGTATTAGTCATAGAATAATGGAATGATGGGTTCAATGGTATTTTTAAAAACTAAAATTATAAAGGAAAACAAAAAATTTAAAATAAACTAATTTTGACACTATGAAGATATAAATTGGTAAATTCAGTCTATAATATATAGTTAATATAAAATTTTATTAAGTGAGTGAGAATGGTGGAATTTAGGTGTATTAAATTTATGACCATTATATGTATAGATATATGATAATGTACTTCATGCAATAAAAGAGAGATCAAACAAAATTTTATAAGGATTTCGTAAATAAAATAATGTGAGACCCTAAGTCTCTACCCCTCCAATTGATAGATAATTATATTAGTCTGTTGATTTTAAAAGATATAAAGAAAATAATTCTTCTCTTTATTCTTGATAGAGAAATAAAGAAACCAAATTTTATTGTTTTTTATTGATATAGAAAGAAACCAACTTCCCTTTCTTTTTTATGGATATAGAATGAAACCAAAGGTAAAATGTGATATGAGAAGATAGAATTTTCATAGCACAAATCTATTAATATTTCAGTCTCATATCTCTTTAGAATAGATGAACAAGTTGGTATAAAGGGAGATAGGTAAAAATATGAGGGCCTTTAAGATTTACAAATGAATAATTGATCTTTTGAGAGAGGGCCTAGAGATTGAGAGAGAATGGATAAATATCCATCATTAAAGTTTTCTAATTCCACCATCATTGTGTGTTTATATCTAATACACCCAAGGAATCTATTTATAGGCTTCAAAAGAGTCGGTATCCCTTTGTAATTCATTGGAATAATTAAATCCAAAAATAAATAAATTTAATTCATTTTTTAAAACATTAAATGAATTCCAAAAATAAAAGCCTCGACGTCACTAGATACATGGTAGCCTCTACTAGGCAGCCATTGCACCACCTGGAACACAATGCTACTATAATTCCACCACTGTCTAGTCACTACTCCTCCACCTGTTTCTTGGTGCACTTTTAGATGATGTTGATATTGTGCCTTCCCCACCAGCTGGTAGGGGGTCTTCTAAAAACCGGAGGATATAGCTATATACCACCGTCTCATCGATATCCTACACTAGTGAGTTGGTTCATATTTCCTCCTTGAAAAGTCCTCAAATTTCTCCTAGAATGTATATTAGAATTAAAATGAATCTTCAAGCTTCCTTCCAAGAGTTTAACAAAACCATATAATCTTCAATAACATCTTCATTGAAATTTTAATTCTTTAATAAGAACAACCAACCTGAGAAATATTCGTTCAAAAGATTCATTAATCTCATCACATATAACTAAATAAATTAACAATAATCCACTCAAATTAAATCACTAGATTATTAGGATAGTGTTTCTTATCATTAAAACATCATGATATAGAGAGAGGTACAACAATCACCCCCTTTTGAGGATCAAAAAAACATAACCTATAAAGATATATTAAATGTAAATCAAGAGTTAAAGGATAAATAAATTAATTCAAGATATCAATATAAGATATGAATAACTAAAATATATTCAGCAAGATTAATAATAAAATAACTTATCCCCAAAATCCATGAAATATCTCCCCCTTTGAAATCAAACATTTCATCCCCCAATGACACAAAAGTATCTCCCCCATTGGATTATCAAAAAGAATACAAGGGAGGGAAAAGATAATACAATAGTAATAGGAAATTTTTACCAAAGGTAAAAAAATTATGACATGTAATAATATATCCCCCTTAAAGATTATTATAAACTAAAAAACCATGATTATATAATAGGAATATAAAACAATGAAAATCATAAGATAAAAATAAGTAGATCATTTGAAATGAATTATGGATAAAACATTGAATATCCCATCATCTCAAATTATAATGAAAATGATAAGCATGAAACTAAAGATTTTTAAAAAATATTACTAGATTTTAAAAAATAATTATGAAAAACATAAGAAAAAAATAAAATTTAAAAAAGAGAAAAACTTGAAAAATAAAATATTTTTGAAAAATAGATTTGAAGAAGAAGGAAAATATCTTAAAAATAAAATTGAAAATTAAAATAAAAAATAAAATTGAAAAATAAGATAAAAAGAAATTTGAAAAAAATAGGGAAAATTAAATTTTAAAAATAAGGGAAAAAGATATTTGGAAAGGAAGAGAAAAATAAATTTAAAAAAAATAAAAGAAATAAAGAAGAAAAAAACAAAATATGTAATTTAAAAATATTTTAATATGAAAAATTATCCTATTTTAATATAAAAAAAATACGTAGATATGGGGGAGAGATATAGTATATCTTTGAAATTATGTTCAACAGGTAAATAAAAGAGTTCAAAAAACCTTTTCCCATGTAGATCCATCCAAGCTCCATTAAAAAGGTAAAATCTAGGATCTCCCTTAATTGGAACATTTATAAAAGAGATCAAAAATTGAAATATTGGTCAATCACATCAAGATATGATTATTCCACTTTTATTGAGTAGCCAAAATATGATAGATAAATGAATCTTGTTGGTTTATTCCTATAAAATATCAAAAAAGTGACTTTTGGTACCCAAATTTTGGTCTTATTAAGGTTAGATAATACAAAATTTGAATCTGAAATAATCTTGGGTTCACTAAAATTGGATAATAAAGATTTAGGAGCCCAAAATTATTTATATCTTTCAATAATATTTGAATAAATATGTATATATTTAGGTCTTACATATATTTCATTTTTATCTATCACACTCATAAATTAAATTCCTGTATTCATGACATCATTTCCAAAATTTATTTTTCAAAATTACTCTTAAAACATTAGTATTTTTCAAAGATTTTTTTATTTTAAAAACTAAATCCATGATTTTTTCTTTTAACACATTTAAAACCAAGGATCATGTTAAGATTTTGTTCACCTTGAGTGAATGTTTAAAGAGAGATATCTAGATCCTTGATTTAATATTTTAAAACATCAATATATTGTTGATCTTTTAATTTCAAAACCAAATCATATTTTTCTTTTAAAATAATTTCCTTTTCATTAAAAAATTTATTTTTATCATTAATAACATGATTATATTTTTTGTTGAAATATTTGTATAATGAAGAAAGTTCATAAAAACCATTTTAGAGTGGATCACAGATGTATTTTAGGTCTTACTAATTAAAGTGAATATATGTGCCTGATGAAGGCGAAGAGGAATGGGAGATTTAATAACTAACCCCACAAACTTCCTCAACATATTTCATGAGACATTAATTACTTGAGTCTCTTGAAGAGGTTCATTACATAGAGTCTCTACCAGCACTCAAAGTCAAAACATTAAGGGATTTCTTAACTTTTTTTTCTCTTTTAGATTATTTTTTTAGATGGGGTAATCTGGTATAACATGACCCTTATTTATTAATTCATACCTATTCATAATTAGTGATTCAATTTGATCTTTATTTTTGGAATGTTAAGATGATTTCTTCTTTAAAATTTTGTTCACCTTTTTGAAAATTTGTTCAAATTCAATTTCCCCATTGATGTCATTTCTGGAAGATTCATTATTATAACTTCTTTAAAAGATAGTTTCTACTTGGTTTATTTAGGATTCATTACTTATTTTACTATTTTTCATTTCATGGTGATTTCATATGTCATAAGGGTTCTGATGAGATCTTCAGTCACTATTTTACTTATGTTCTTTTCTTATTGTATTTTCATTACTTAGGGATCCCAAAAACTTGGTAAAACCCATAGTATTTTATTTTTGGTAATTTATATAGATAAATCATCTCCAATATAATTTTTACCATTGAAAATATTACTAAACCTTTTAAACATACTGGTAATATATTTATTTGTATGGACAGAAATTCTTTCAAAATGTTCTCTAAACATTTTATCCTAGTATATTTAACATTATTGGTTCCTTCATGGGTAACTTTAAGAAATTTCCATATTTCATTAGTAGTTTTTCAAGTTTAAATGTGATTAAATTAGTTCTAGTCAAAACTATAGTAAGTAACATTCATGGATTTTCCATTAATATCAAAATCAATAATATCTTAAGGAGTCTATTTATCTCTTGGTTCTTTGTGTGAATATATTAATACATAACCATTTTATTTAAATGATAACTAATGCTACTAAGAAAATTTTACATAAGATTCTACTAATAAGGATAATACATGATATAAAATATAGAATAATGAGAATAATATGTCATTATAAAAATAATGAACTTTTAAAATGAATAGGGTTTTAAAAATTAAAATAAATTTTTTAAAATATTGGATTTTTTAAATTAATAAAAAAAATCCTCTAATAATATTTTTTGTCAAAGTATAAGGTCAATAGGGGTGAATTACCTTTTTAAAAAAATGTACCGATAAATGAAAATTGAAAACTCAAAATAAAATAATCTTGATAAAATAAAGAGATAATGTGATAAATTCAATAGATATTATAAAGTTAATATTAAAGTTTATTAACTGAGTGAGCATATTATAAAGTAGTTATATCTAATTTATGGACTTTGTTTTTATTGAAAATAGGATAATAAAATGGATAAAATAAAATATAGAGAAAACACAATTTAATAAGGAGTTAAAAAATAGATCGGTATGAGCCCATATATCTCTAACACTATAATTAAGAGATAATTATATTAGTACCTTGGTTTTAATAGAGATAAAGTAACTGATCCTTCCCTTGATTTTTTAGGGAGAAAAAAAGAAACCAACTTCCAATGATTTTTAATGGATGTAAAAAGAAACCAGAGGTAGAAGGTAGGATAAGAAGAGAATATTTTCTTGGCACAAATACATTAAAATTATAGTCATTCATTTGTCTATAAGGATTGAACAAGTTTAGAGACCGACATAGGGATAAAGGTGAGAGCCTTTAAGATTTTGAAATGAAGAATGGATCTTTGAGAGAGGGATTGGAGATTAAGAGATAATAGAAAGAGATCTATCATTGAAGTTTTTGAATTCCACTATCATTGTGTGTTTATATACAATCCACCCAAGGCCCCTATTTATAGACTTCAAAAGATCTTGGAACCTTCTATAGTTTATCAAGGGAATTGAAGCAGAAGAAGACTACGTTTAGACCGTTTTTTACTATATTAAATGCATTCCTAAATGGGAGTCCTCGATGCCAATGAATACTCAATACCCTCCACCAAGTAGCCGATGAACCAACTCTAACACATTACTGCTGGAATTCCCCCACTGGATAACTGATTCTCCACCACAAACTGATCAATAGAACTTTTATAGGATACAAATATTTTTCTTTCACCTCCATATATCATATGGAAATCCATCGAATTACCAGTGGTTCTTTTTCACACTAGAGGATCTTCCCATATGGAACTGGATGGTAGGTGTTGCATACTTCCTTGAGAACACCTAAAATGCATCCTAGTTTATATCTAAGCATTCAAATGGATCGTTAAGCTTTCTATTATTAATTTAACACAACCACTTAGTCTTTAATAACATATTGATTAAAAATAAAATTATTCAACAAAAATAACCATCTTAAACAATATTCCTTTAAAATATTCATTTATCTCATCACATAGTACTTGATAGTGTAATTTCCATCCACTCAAATGAAATCATTATATATATAGGTGACTATTTGTGATCATTAAAATAACATGAGATAGATAGAGGTACAACACAACTTGTACCATGATGGAATGATAATATTGAATAAATAGGTATTTAACCTATAAATATCATAATTAAAGGAGCTATTGGATAAAGCTCATAGTTCAACATTGTCTATTCATCCTAGAAATAAAAGTATTTGTAGAGATATTAAAGAGAATTCAGGGTGAGAAAACATGAAGAGAGATATTGCATAGTATATATCTTGGTTCTTGGTATGCTAACAAGTTATGGGTGAGAGAAATAATTCTAAGGTAATGTTACAAACATTACTCATACGTAAGTGGAAATGGGAAGACATCGCCATGAATTTTTTTATGGGACTCCCCAAGACATCTAAAGGGAACAATATTATTTAGTTATATTAAATTTACTTATGAAATTATCACATTTAATTGATACTAGATAATATTTCTCACTTGATATACTCTTCAATATGCTAGAAAGGTTTAGCAGTTGAGCAAGCCCAGTTCTAACAAATTATTATGAAAATAAATATAAGGTTTCATAGAGTACCACTCTCAATCATATCTGATCAAGATCTAAGTCTTACCTAGAAATTTTTCATAAGTATTTAGAAATAATTAAATACATAGTTGATCTTTAGAATTGTATACCATCCTCATATAGATAGTTATTTTGAGATGACCATTTAAAACCTAGAAGATATATTGAACGATTTCTCTAAAAATTTCAAATTATATTGGGATCAAAAAATTAATTTAGTCAAATTTTCTTACAAAAATATCTTTCACTCAATAATTTTGATGGATCCTTAAGAATATATCGATGGAAATTGGTGTAGGACTCTTATAATTTGTGATTAAGTTGAGTAATGATAGATATTGGGACTTAAACTTGTTGATGAAATGGTAGAAAAGGTTAGAGTCATTTAGTAATACATTAGGGTAGCTCAAGGTCGATAGAAAAGTTATACTGATAGTTTTTAGTAATATTTAGAGTTCAAAGTTGGTGATAAAATATTCCAATAGATATATCCTTAGAAGAGTGTTATAATATTTGTAAATAAGATAAATATAATCATATATCAGTCTCTATTATCTTATTCATCATATTAGGATGGTGGAATATCACTAGGAACTTCCTCTCAACCTTTCCCAATCTTATGAATGTAAACTTGTAGAAATATTAGATCATAGAGATAATGAGAAATAGAATGTGACTACCCACCTAGTTAAGGATCTCTAGAGAAATAAAAAAATTAAAGGAAGCAACTTGGGAACCCAAGTATGTGATGAGATAGAGTTATCCTCAGTTTTTTATATCAAAGTTATATAATTTTGGGAGTAAAGGTTTTGTAAGGGGGTAAAATGTAACACCCCAAGATTTTAGAATATATTTCAATTTAATAAATAAATATGATTGATATCTTGTGAAGCAAAAAAAAACTAAAAATAGTTGAATAATTATTATAAATTATAAAATGATGCACATTATATATTATTTAAATGAAATATAATTTTTAAACATAATTTTTAATTTAATTAGGAAATATTATAGATCTTAAAAAACTGTTTTGAAATATTTTATTTATAATAATTGTTTTTTTCAAATATTTATAATTTAAAATTTTATTTGGAGTATTAAAATTATGAAAACTTATTATATAAACATGTATAAAATTAATTCATTAGTTATAAATTGATCATAAATGAAAATATAAATCATTTGAAGGTAATAGGATATGTTTTTCTGAAAAACTTCTTTTATGCATGCAATATGTTTTTATATTAATAAATTAAATTAGTCATTATTGATTAATGATTTTAATGAAAATTTTAGATAATATATTCAATCAAATATTTTAACATTCATTTATGTTTTTTAATAGTCAGGTAATAAGAATACATTTTGTTCTATTATTAAAAATACATTTGTCTAAAAATGGTTTTCCTTGCATTTTTCAAAATTATTTTAAAATTAATTTCTTCCAATTATATAAATTTAGTATATAAAAATAGTTTTAGTATTTTTAACATGGATTTAAAATAAAATAATGAGTTTAATTTCATTTTTAGTCATAATGAATAGTTTCAATTGTAAAACTTTATCACCACGATAAGGGTTAAAAGGATTAACGGGGGTGAACTTAGTAATAGGGCATAAAATATCTCTAAAACATAGATAAATGTGATTGTATAAATGGACTTAAACCCAATATTATCGTTTTTTTTAATTTTTGTTACCTCGATTCCACTTTCACATGAATATGA
Source organism: Viscum album (assembly GCA_963277665.1). Lineage (NCBI taxonomy): Eukaryota > Viridiplantae > Streptophyta > Magnoliopsida > Santalales > Viscaceae > Viscum > Viscum album. The sequence goes on from OY728123.1 coordinate 60,222,339, forward strand.
ATTTATTATATTTGAATGTTTTAAGTATTTATAAGAGTGTCAATCCCCTCACTTGTAAAAGGAGGTCCACTTACCCTCATTATTCACACATTTTGAGCTATATAATTCATAAAATACCACCCTAAATATCTTCCTAACTTCCCTACCCACATCCTATATCTTTATTTTTTCCCTAAAGACCAACCTCTGAAGGTTTAAAGTGTAATCCAATAGAGGTTTCCCAAAGAATAGGTAATTGTATTTACCAATATATTTTGAGTTTTTTTCTTCCTTAACCTCATATAAATGTTATATAACCGTATTAACATGATTAAATTATTCTAGTTATTGTATTAAAAAAATTATGTTAATTGTATATAACAACCCTGATATTTATTTCACATTTAAGCGTGATTTATTATATAAAATTTCACTTAATACAACTCATAAGGTCTATAGGTAAAGTGTATTTGGGTTTTATAAACATTAAATAACAACTTAAAACATGAAATACAATATCTTTATTGAAAAATTCTATAACATGACAAAAATATTCCTTCATACTTAACACTACATGGGATAACCTGAGGACAAACATAAGAAATGGGTGAGCTATAAAGCCCAGTAAGGGAATAAAAAAGGAATAACATGAGGATAATAATACATGTTAGACCAGGAATATCAATGAGGTATAAAGTAACATGAATAATAAGGCATTATTTAGCATAATAATCATAACATTAGAAATGTGGAAACAACTTAAAACACTATATTATATACATAAGTCAAAGATAAACAACCATCCCTTTATGGTGGAAAATCCCATAAAGTAATATGATAAACCTCTATCCCAATAAGACATGTCATGATATTAAACATTACCCAATTCATTGGAACGCTATCAGGGTGCACCCTTCATAAGCATTTCAATCTCATGCTTAAATGTTCTACATAGATCATATAACATGTGTTCATTTAACATAATAATTTATACCATGATCTAGGTATGTGGAATAAATACATGTAAGTACTAAATCAATAATTATATCTTCATAAAGGTTAATACCCTTGATAGATAAATGGGTATAGTATTTAATACACAATTATTTTTTCATGGTAACTCATGGTGCAATTTTGGCAGCATAACGACATCATATAGAAATTAATAAAATGGGTTGATGAGAGAGAAAGGGGTATCACATAATTTATAAATTAAATGGATATTTATAGGGACATATAAGTACATACCCTGACATAAGTAATTGTAAATAAAAGGTTTAACATAATAAGTAATCTTGAAGAAATAGGAGAAAGCAAAAGAACCCTTACAAAATTTTGGCATGTAAAGGGGGTACATAAGGATTCACAAGAGGTATAGATGAGATTTAAAGGGGCTAACATAATTTAAAAATCAAATTTAATGTTAGGGGGAAAGGTAATAATGTTTCCTAACTTATGAAAATGGAAATCAAATGGGTATATCATAAATTAAGTGCTTGACAAAAATAGAAGAGAGAGAATCCCTTACAAAATTTAGGCATAATAACGGCTTAGGTAAGGATACAAATGAGGGGTAATAAATTATACCTCATACAAATAACATAAATTGTATATTAAGGTAATTATTAAAAATTAATTTCGATACAATGAATTTAAATTAAAATAACTAATCTCAAAAAAATCGCTTGAATTCAAAGGTGAGGTGAGAAATCCCTTACGAAATTTTAGCATAGTAATAGCTTAGGTAAGGGTCCAAATGGGGGTAATAAATGATACCACTTAGAAATAAAATCAATTGGATAGTAAATTAATGATAAAAAATTAATGTAAATACAATCTATTTAAATTAAAAGAATTAATCTCAAAGAATGTACTTGAATTCAATGGTGATGATAAAAATACCTTACTTGGATGTGTAACTCCAATGGTTTGGGAGAGGCTTCTTGGGAGATTTAGGGTGCCTTTATAGGACTCTAGGGGGTATATATAAGAGTTTTTATGATATTAACTGAGTTTTAGTGAAGAAAAATGGGATCTTTGTTGGGTTTATATAGGAAAGGAGATGAATTTCTTTATTATTGTGGTTTTGGACACTGCATAATAAAATATTCAAAACCAGAAATAATCCCATGATTTTTCCCCATGGTTTCTGTTGAAGGGGAGTGGTATAAATTATTTTATGATTCCATGGGCTGAAGATAATAATGTATTTATCTTTATTATGTGGAGGTGAATCACACTTTCAAATAAATGATTTTAAACTCTTAAAATATATTATAAGTATTAGAGGATTCACTAAGGCTTTATAAAATAAATAAAATAAATATAAAATGACATTATTTTATATTAAAAACACATATTTTTCTGATGACACCTTTTATAGTATTTATTACATCACTATTGGGCTATTATGATGTCATAAAACACACTGTATATTTATATGGTATTTAATTTTTACCCAAAAATTTAACTATCACAGAAAATTATGAAAAATTCACCATTGGATAATTTCAGAATCTTGATTCCAAAAATAATATTCATTTTATCTAAATAATTTTCTAAATATGTGAATTTTAACTTTTAAAATAAAAACCGACATTTATTGAAAGTGACGGGTTTTTGACAACAATAGTTTTCGAACCCTAATAAAAATTACATTTGACTTCATAAAAATTATATGAAAAATATATATTAAAAAATAATAATTGAATAATAATATTTTTTTAAAATATTATTTATTTCAAAAATCCATTAGTTAATAAAAATAAATTTCCAAAAAAAAATATTTGTTCTTTAAAAATAATTTACAAAGTATTAACAATAGGAAGAAAATATATTCATTATTATATGAAAAATAATGTACATAATATTATTTCTAGGGTCATGATACATATCCCTTTATTACACCAGAATATGACTTAAGAGTAAGGTGCCTGATGGTGGTGCTTTCATGGGGCCGTTCAGTGAACATGGTTCGGGTCGTGATCTTGATGATCTTGAACTTCTCCCGTAAATGGTTTCAATCATGCTTAGGTTTTTAGAAATTGGCTTGAGCTTGGTCTAGGAAAAATCACAAAAATGTTAACTCCCTTGGAAGCTCCAATAAATGGGATTCATAGGGTATTATCCCACTAAGAAATGATTTGTTAAAACCTTACATTTATATTAGTTATGTGATCATTGTTCAACGGCTATATTATTAATGGTAAAGATATTTAACAATCATTTAAAATATAATTGGATATAATAAAAGAAGTGAATGCATTTTATATAACCTTAAAAAATTTAATTAAATAAAAAAATGGAATTGTATTCTTAAATGTTCAGTTTGTTACATGTTACATCCATTTTCTACCTCCTTTTCATTCTGTGAGAAGTGATAACATCGCTCGTACGTACGTGTGAGCTACACTTCCATGAAGTAATGCGGTTAATTTTTCATTTATTCCATACATGGATGTTCATATGGATGTATTTAATGAATATAAATTATATTTATGGTATTATTATGATTCTATAAATATATATTAGTATTTAATTTTCTTTCTTTCCATTCATTGGAAAATGAAAACATTAATAATGTGTATATACGGACTATCGTCTCCATGAAGTGATGTAATTAATTTTTCATCACCAAATTATAAAAACAATTATAAAAATGTATATAATGAATAAATATTATACTTATAACATAATTAAGATTATATGTATTATTAAACAATGAGAAAGGTGCAAGGATCGGGATCGTCGAAGCAAAATATGCTTGAGAAACATAACAGTTAACACACAAATGTTGATATTAATGAAGAATTGCTAACAAATGGGTAATTTGAAATTATAATGGAACGATATATTTTAATATAATTGTGAATATGGTTTTGGAATATATTAATAATAAATATAAATTTTTCATACAGGATCTTAAGAGTGTGTATAGAGAAATTTGGGACATGAGGTAAGTGTTTATGTTAGAATCTCATTTTTAATCAGGGTTATTTATACTTGAATATCCATTAGTTGAATTATATACACTTTTTATCTTAAAACCCATATATTTTATTCTCATATGGTTATTTATATTGTGTTTTTATTTTCTTTTCATTCCCCTCTCTTTGATGATAAAAACGGTTGAGATAAGTTTTTTAAGAAATGTCAACCTTATTTCCTCTTTGGTTGGTGAACTTTTTATTCCATGTCCATGTTCTTTAAAAAAAATTCAAGAATATCTGTTTCTTTGATCTAATGATTATTTAAATAATTTTTTAATAATATTTTCTTAACTTTTCAAATGATAAAAAATTATTTTTTTAAATGTTTTTCTGAACAAGTTATTTATGACTTTTTACAAAAAGTGTGAAAGGAATATTTTTTTAACATGTTCCGCATGAAAATATTTTTCTATAGTCATGAATATTCATTACTTTGAATATTTATTTATAATTTTCCATGTTTATTATAAAATAAAAACTTTTTCTAAATATTCTTATAATTTTTATTTAATTTTTTAAAAAAATAAAAGTATATTTTTCTCATGTTTTCAATGAACTTTTTTAATGTTATTTTAATGGTACTTTAATCAATGTCAATATCTTTTAATGTGTGATTCACTAGGGATATTCTATTAGGATATAATCCACTTTAATTATTTGAATATATAATAATTATAATTTTTTAAGGACTATTTTATTAAACACATTTATTTCCCATGAGTTAATTACACTATGATGAAATGATGAGTATTTTTATGATCTTATGGAACAAATTTGTATGGTTTTCATTATATTATGGGTGGGTTAAAGATTATATATTCATCCAATTAATTGTGTAATGATTGATATATCATGAGATAATATGAAAGTGTATGGGTATTGAACTCATTCCAATAATGAAAATGGATAGGGAGTGAACCCATTCTGGTAATGAAAAGAGGTTAGGGAGTGAACTCAATACATTATGGGACTTTGTCCATTATGTAATGATGGTCTTAGTAGTGATACTTGACTAATGAAATAATTTTCAATTCTTATTATTATGACACAATTATTATGACATGTTCCTATTCTTATTATATTCTCTCATTTATCATGATTTATTAATGATGATTCCTCAAGCTTATGACTCGTGTATTTTGAAATGATAAGTCATCATTCCATGACTCATGATTTATGATCTATAATTTGTTGGGTAATAAAAATTATGTTATGATCATGGTATCATACCCCTATTATCATATTATTATTTCATATGACCATTTATTGATATCTTCTATGTTTACCCTTATTTATCATTTGAGCACACCCTTTCTTATGTTTCTATTTTCCCCAGGTTATGAAGAAAGGTTTTATGTATAATATATCTAATAAGGGTACTACTAGAGTAGAAAATGGTGTGAGATGTTGAATATATTTCATTAAATAATTTTATTATGTATCAAATATCCAAATATACTAAACCATTATAATTTTGGGGTGATAATTATTTTGTGATATATTAAGTTTTCATTTAGAATTATGTAATATTTATGTATATTTTTCTTGGGTATCCTCAGTTAGTATCAAAGCAGGGTTTAGTTATTTTTAGATATTATTTTATTAATAGTATAAGGATTCAACTTAAGACATCCTATGATGAATTTAAAGTGGTATTGGGTGAACGTAAAAGTATCATAAGTTGATAATAAGGTGTGGAAATTTAGGACATCTTCATAATTATTTTCTGGATTATATGATTTCTCACTCTAAATATTGTATTTTGATTCTTACACTATGATTTATGGTTTTAGTCAATGGATGGAACCAGGATGAATCATGTTAACAATGAATTCGATGGATAGTAAAATTATTGTCCTCATGGGAAACCCAATGAAATGGGTGTTGGGATATGAAATATTAAGTATATGATCACATAACTCTCTCAATACATGAATCATGCTTATCATTGAAATGATTAAATTAGGTAATAATACACCAATGAGTATTTAAAAATGAAACATCCACCTTCTTTCAGTGGGTTCTATGATTGTATAGTATTCATGAAATGCATCAGTACCTTTGAAATGATATTTTCCATTCTACAGTGATTAGAGAATTAGAAATTTGTCCTGGTGATATATTATTTGGAAGTAAAAGTAGATCAATAATGGAATATTATTAATAATATTTTGTAGGAGGAAGAAATTTACTCCATGTAATGAGATGAGTTTAAGATGGTGTTTTTTTAGTAAGTAATTATCTTGAACTCTTACATGAAAATTTAAATTTAATTCCTGGAGTTTATACATAATAATAATGAATCTATTGGTACCTATGAGGAAAATTTTATAAGACTTGTGAGGTATTCTTCTGAATTTATCATTAACCCTAAAAGAAAAATTGATTCATTATTTAGTGTCATGAAACCAAGTCTCCAAAAGGTTTTGTCTATAACAAAATTTAGTATCTTTGAAGAAATAATCTGATGTTCTGTTAAGTTATAAATAGAGAATATATGTATTCCTATTATTCTCATTGTTTTGATAAGAATATAAAGATGAATTTTTGAAGAAATTATAATAATAAAACCTTTGTAGGAAAAAAATGAATCAAAATTTATGCCAAAAGTGTGTAAAGGAAATTGGAGGAAATTTTCTCTAAGGGAATGGTAAATTTTTCAAGTGTGTAAAGTAAGAACATTGAGAAAGTCAATGTCAAAGAGATATAAATAAGAAATCTAATGAAAAGAATAAGTATAAATCTTATCTAAATGCACCACCCACACTCCAATGCTACCGATGAAAGGATTTTCGAAATTATGCCAACCATAGCATGAATATAATGGTTAATGATGACCATCAATTTCAAAATCCCCTTAAAATAAGAGATAAAGGGAAATTTCTTATGATCACAACTTCTGAAGTGTGTCACGAGAATGAAATGGTGAAAGGTACTATTAATATATAATCTATAATTGAAAATGTATTATTTGATTCTAGTTCCACCCACTATATTTTATCTAAATAATTTTACAAGGGTATCACATCACCACCTTAATGATTTTATATTGGGATAGAAATAAAAAATATTAATGGTATGATGATTTCATCTCAGATTTATAGCTCCTCTTTGTAAAAATTTTGTGGTAATTTTATTCCTGAAAATCTTATGATTCTACCTCTTGTTGAATTTCATTTAATTTTAGATATGGATTTTCTTTCTTTATATAGAACCCATATTGATTATCGAGTAAGTCAAGTCACATTAAATATTCAGAATAATCCAATTCTTTTATATCGATGTGAAGATGAATATAAACTTATAATGGAAAATAATTATATTATATGGGTCTTTATATATATTCATGGGGGTATTTATCTCAAATGGTTTGGGAGAAACTTATCCTTGAATATATGTATACTATTCAGGAATATTCTGATGTATTTCATAAATATTTTCCCAATCATCCCCCAAATCATGATGTTGAGTTTTCAATAGAACTCCTAGAGATTTCCACACCCATTTCAAATATTCCTTATATAATGACCCTGATCAACCAATATAAATTGAAGAATAAACTCCCAGATATCTTGATAAGGGTTTTATTTGGACAAGTGAATCGTCATAAGGATCACCTTCTCTTTTTGTTAAGAAGAAATATGGTTCAATGCATCCTTACATTTATTATTATGAAATTAACAAGATCACAGTCACGAATAAGTATACTATACCCCATATTAATGATTTCTTTGATCGAATATGTGTATGTTAATACTTTTCAAATATTGAAATCTGATTAGGATATCAATATTTGAGGGTCAAAAAGGAATACATATCCTCGATATCTATCCATACAAAGAATGGTCATTATGAATTTATAGTTATTCCATTTGGTCTTACCAATGAACATGTTATCTTCATGGATCTAATGAGTAAAGTCTTTATAGATTAACTTTATTTGTTTTCGGTAGCCTTTATAGATGATATTCTTATATATTCCAAGATCAAGGAAGATCATGAAGATCATTTAAGTATTGTGTTTAAAACCTAGATAAAGGAGAAGTTATTTTCCAAATATATCAAGTATGAATTATAGCTATATAAGAATCATTCTTGGGTCACTCAATTAGAATATAAGGTATATCAATTGATCCCTCATATATAAAAGTTATTAAAAATTTCCAAAACCAACCACATTGACTAAAATACAAAGTTTTCTTGGGTCATCTGGATACTATCTATGATTTATGATAAATTTATCACAACTGTCAAATCTACTTACAAAATTGACATGGAAGGGAGACCAGTTAATTTGGACCAATCAATGCAAATAAATTTTCAAGGAACTAAAGAGAAGGTTGTTTAGAGAACCTAAGTTTACACTACCCTATAGTGACTAATTGTTTTTGATCTATAATGATACATCAAAGAAGGAACCAAGATGTGTTATCATGCATAATGACATGGTATTAGCTTATTCCTCAAAAAAATTAAATATTTGTGAGTAAAATTACCCAACTCATGATTTGGAACTGGAAACAGTAATTCTTATTTTAAGATATGGAGGAATTTTCTTTATGGTTAAAGGTGTGACATGTATATCAATCAAAAAAACATAAAGTATATATTTACACATAAAGAGTTGAATATTTGTTAGAGGATATTATTGGAACTAATTAAATATTATCAATAATCAATACATTGCAAATCTAGAAAGTAAAAAAGGTGGTTGATGATTTTATCTAAAAGGAACATGTTATTTCTTCCATGATAAGTATTTAAAGAGATCCAATACCTATGGATTTATAGAGAATAGACATTAAAAACATAATAAAATGATAAAGATCCAATATTTATCAAACGAATATTCAACCATAAATTTATTTAAATATTAAAAAGGAATGGAAGGATTATTTTCATCTACAAAAAATTTAGAGACTATTTGGGAGTTGAACCTTTCCTATATTGAATGATCAGATCCAAGAATAGGGTATGTGTTATTTTAATATCGGTATTTTAGAATGAGTTTTTTGATAAAGCTTGAATTTCATCATTCTATATTCATCCTAGAAGTAGAAGATGTAAAAAAGATATTAAATAGAATTTTTGGTAGGGAAACATGAAGAGATATATTGTCTATTTTGTATCTCAGTTACAGGTATGTCAGTAAGTAAAGTTTGGGAGACAAAATTGTAAGGGATTTTACTAAAATTACCTATATATGAGTTGAAATGAGAAAAAAATTCCATTTATTTTTTTATGAGACTCCCAAATATATCTATATGGAATAATTACATTTTTTTGTAGTCAATTACCTTATTAAATCATCACATTTTATTATTTTTAGAAAATATTCTCTCTTTTCCATCCTTATAAGATATATATTAAGAAATTTGTAAGGTTACATTGAATAAAACTCTCAATCATATAAGATTAATATCTATTTTTTACCTTAACATTTTTTAGAACTCTCTAGTATGAATTTAATATGGAGTTGAGATTTATCACTAAATATCATCCTCGGACAGATGGTCAGCCTCATAGAACCATTAAAACCTTAGAATATATATTTATATCTTTCCCTATGATTTTCAAATAATGTTGGGATCAAAATATTCATGTAAAAAAAATTATACAGAAATATCTTTCATTGTAGCATTCATATGGATTCTTATGAATCCCTCTAGGGAAATAAGTATAGGACTACAATATACTGGGATGAAGTTGAGGAATGGAAGCTATTGGGACCTAAGCTAGTTGAGGCAATGAAAAAAGGTTAGAGTCATTCAGAAACATATCAGGGTAACTCATCATCAACAAAAAAAATTAATCTAATAATCATCAATGATATTTGGAGCTAAAAGTTGGTGATAAAGTGTTCTTATGGATATATCCTTATAATAATGTTATGAGATTTATAAATAAGTGAAATCTAAGCCCCATATATATCAGTCCCTATCATATTATTGATCATATATGGATGGTATATTATTACTTTGAACTTCCTATAAACCTCTCCAAAGTTTATGATGTGTTCTATTTATCTCTTTTGAGAAATTACATACCATATCCTTTATATATTCTGAACTTATAAGTCATACCATTGAGCATGATCTTTCTTATGAGGGGAAACTGATATAAATCTTGGATCATAAAGATAAAGTGTTGTGGAAAAATACTAATGACCTAGTTAAAGATATATAGAGGAATCATAAATTCAAGGAAGTAACTTGGTAATCTAATGATGTGATGAGGTAGAGTTATCCTCGTTTTATTGTATTGGGGTGATAAAAATTTGAGAGTGAAATTCTTATAAGGGAGGTAAAATGTAACACTCCAAGATTTAAAATATATTTATCTTTAATGAATCTCTATGTTTGATTATGAAGTACCCAAACCTGAATTTATGTGAATAATTCTTAAAAATTATAAAATTAAGCACATAATATGGTAATTAAATGAAATATAATGGTCGAAAATAACTCCTAATTCACTTAGTAAATACTATGGATCATAAAGAACTATTTTGAAATATTTTTTTATGGTCATTGTTTTTGTAATATATGTTTTATTAAAAAAATATTCTTATTATTAAACTTATAGAAAATTATTTTTTACACGTGTATAAAATGAATTAATCTGTTATCAATTGGTTATAAATGAAAATAAAATCATTTGATGGTAAAAAGGGATGCTTCACTAAAAAACTACTTAAATGTGTTTAGATTATTCTAATATTATAAATTTAATTAATCATTATTGTTTAATGATTTTAATAAAATTTCAAAACAATATATTAACTCAAATATTTCAACATTGATTTAGTTGTTGTTACTAGGTGAGGAATAAGAATAAATTTAGTGTTATGCATAAAAATGAGTTTTTCGAAAAACAGTTTTCATTGCGTTTCATTTGATTATTTTAAAATAAATTTATTATTATTATAGAAGTTTAATATAGTAAAATATATTTTTATATTTGGAACCATTATTTTAAAAAAATGAATTCAATTTCATTTTTGGTTATAATTAATAGTTACATGGTAAAACTTTGCCATCGTAGTAGGCGTAAAAAGGATTAATGGGGAGGTTAACTTATATATAAGGAATAAAATATCTATAAAAGTTTGATAAATTTGATTTTATGAATTTATTTAGACCCAAATTAATATTATATTTTAGTTTTCGTTTCCTCGATTCCACTTTAACTGAAATATGACTTTATTATATGTTAATATTTTAAGTATTTACAAGAGTGTCACTGCCCTCAATTATAAAACGAGGTCATATCTCCCTCGCTCCTTCACACCTTTTAAATAATATATTTCTACCAAACAACCCAAAATATCTTCTCAAATTCCCACCCCATGTCCTAGATCTTTTTTTCTTCCCAAAAGACTAACCTTTAATGGCTTATGGTGTAATCTAAAGGAGGTTTCCAAAAGAAGTGGTAATTGTCTTTACTGATATGTTTCAAGTTTATTTATTCATTAACCTCCTATAAATAATCTATCACCATATTAACATGATTAAATAAGTATAATTAATATACTTAATTTTTTTATGTTAATTTTATATCCATTTTATACCTCATTTCTATCCTATGAGAAATGATAATGTCGTTCATGCCTACATGTGGACTACAACCTCTACAAAACGATATGATTTGTTTTAAAAATCCACCATAAATTGATGGTAATATTATTGTATTTAATGAATATATATTATATTTATGATATTATTATTATTATTTAAATATATATTATAATTTATTTTTCTTTATTTACATTCATTGGAAAATGAAAACATTACTTGGGCATATGTATGGATTGTCATCTCCGTGAAGTGATGTAATTCATTTTTCATAACCAAATTATATGAATGGTTATAAAATGTGTAAAATGAATAAATATTATAATTATAACATAATTAATAATATTTATATGATGAAACCATGAACAATAAGTAAGGACCAGAATCATCAAATCAAAACATTTTGGGGAAACAAAACAGTTAACACCTGAATGTTGATTTTAATAAAGGATTGTTAACAAATGGGTAATTAAGAAATATAATTTAATGATATACTATAAGATAAGTATTTATATGGTTGTATTATATATTTATAAAAAATATAAATTTATTATATATAATCTTAAGAGTGCATATTATAAATTCAGGACTTATGTTAACGGTTTAGGTTGAAATCTAATTTTTTTAATTGAGATTGTTTATGCTTAAATATATTTTGCGGGAATTATGTGATATTTATCTATTAAAACTAATATATTTTCTTATTATATGTTTAATTATAGTGTTTTAATGTTTTCATTTCATTCTTCTCTTTTTGGTACTTAAAATGATCAAAACAATGTTTGTAAGAAAAGTCGACGTTATTTCCTCTTTGGTGGATGAACTTTTTCTTCCATGTCCATATTATTTTAAATGTTTTTTATAATTTTCATTTATATTATACAATGATTATTTAAATTAATTTTCAACCACATTTGACATTGTTTTCAAATTATTAAATAGTAATTTTTACAATTTTTTTCCGGACATGTTTTTTTATGATTTTTTACAAAAAGTTTAAAAAGAATATTTATTTTAATGTTTACCACATGAATGGATTTTCCCAACATCCCGATTTATATTTTATTTGAATATTCATTTACAATTTTATATAGTTATATTTAAAGTAAAAAAATTCTCAATATTCTATGACTTTTTATTTAAAATATTATCAAAATAAAAGGATATTTTTTTCATATTGTTAGTCGAAGTAGGACACTCAAGAGGGGTGAATTGAGTTCCTATAAAAATTTCTATTAAAAAATATATTTAAAAGAATCCCACAATTTAAAACTTAAGAGGTTAGTTAATCAAAGTAGTGAATTTATAATAGTCTGACTGTTCAACTAATTTCTCAGAAGATTTATTATTTCTCATTTGTAACAATATGAGATATTGATGAAACTTTTGAAACTAATCTAATAATCCAAAATAGTTATAAACACTATCTATGACTAACTATCAAAGTTAAATTTAGTTTTATGAAATACAGGTAAAAAATAAATCAAAATAAATTTGAAAATACAACATATATAAAATAGGAAGTTCAGTCTCAAGTTGAGGCTTAGTCCTATCCACTTGGTGATCACCTACCACCAAGTAGGCTAAATAGATAAAGGTTTTGATCCAAACCCTATATTGGGGTTTACAAAATAGTTTACAACTATCTAGGTCACCTGAACTCTACCACATTTGTATATGGGAACAAAAATACAACCAGGTCACACAGGACCTGTACTGTAGTTCTAAGTGGGATAAACAAGTGTAAAAATATAGTGGTGTGAGGATATCTAGTATCCTCTAGTTCAGTGCTGGAGACAGTGTGTGTTTTACACACAGATGAACACACTACTCGAAAATGTAATAAAAAACACACAATAGAGAAGATAATAGAGATAAAGAGTTTATAAGGATCTATGTGTGGTAAAATGTAGCTCTAGACTCTTTGGATGTAGCAGAAGTGAAGTTTCATCCCTCTTCAAGAAGCAGACACTAAAACAGAGTGTCATGGAGCTTTGTGTTCTATCTTCTAGGAAGATGAGAAGTTATTCTCCTTAGTTTCAGTTGAATGTTATAGATATTTTGGAACTTTAGTGAACAAAAATTATCTGGTTCACAATAAGAAGTAATTAAGAGTTCCTTGTGTGTTCTTCCTTTCTATATATTGCTCATGTGAGTCTATTACTGTATCTACGTATATCTTTCTATATCTCTTTCATGCACTCCTTCTTATAACTCAAGTCCTTTTTCTTTTATTTTCTTTCATCCCGATAATGTTCATGTTTTAGGTAGTATTTGTACCTCGTACCTCTTACATCCTCATTAAAGATGTCTGAAAAAAAAAATTAAATTAATCAATTGCATTAAAACACTCAAAATATGACCGTTATAAATAGTATTAAACAAAAGGAAATTTAAACAGTCTATCGGTGACTCAATTTTCAGTTAATAATTCATCGGTGACTCATTCAATCATTGACTCATTCCATCGGTGTCTCATTCCATCGGTGTCTCATTCTATCGGTGTCTCCTTCTATCAGTTTTTATATGTGTCGGTAGCACTATGTGTCGGTATCACCATGTGTTGGTAGCACCATGGGTTGATAGCAATATGCATTGATATCACCAAGTTTCAGTAGCACCACACGTCGATAGCACCATGCATATATAGCATCATGTGTCGGTAGCACCATGTGTCGGTAGCACTATGCGTCGATAGCACCATGTGTTGGTAGCACCATGCATTGGTAGGACCATGTGTCAGTAGGTCATTGTAACGACCCAAAATTTTGAATAAATTTTGTTTCCAAACTTTGTGTGTTATTTTATTTTATACTCGATAAAACTATTTAATTTAATAAAATGAGTATATTAAAATAAGACTGTTGGGTTTCGACTGTTATATGACCATTGGTCCATATGACCATTGGAAACTAAATGTTGTGATTATTGTCTATAAATACAAGTGATCTTGATTAATTAATATAGAAAGAAGATTTGATGGCCCCATCCAGTAGTCTCGGGCCGATCAAAGACCATCTGATGGAACTCAGGAAGGAGGTAGCACCTTTGGGCTTTTCTCTGGACCAAACCCAAGCAGAACTTCATCGTGTGAAGTTGGAACGGAATCACCTTCACGAGAAGTTCAAGCTGATAGAAATCACTACTCGGGAAATGTTGACCGAGCCGCCCCAAGATTCTATCACCCAAGCACACCTTACTCTTAGGTCTTATGGTGGTGTTATAAGGGGCTATGTAAGGAGACTGTAACAGCCTTGTGTAATCCTTTGATTTAAATAAAAATTGTGATTTATTCTTATGGTGAAGTTTGTGAATTTTCAAATTTCCGGATAAATAATGTATTCATATTATTGATGAATTTTAGAAAAAGGATATTTTAAAAATATTTATGTAAACCATAAATAATTAATAATGTGTAATGATTTTCAAAAAATGGTTTTCTACAGTTATGTTCAGTAAGAAATTTAGAGTCTAATAAGATCAACTTAATTTTTGATGAATAGTAAATTATGAATAGTGATTTTACACTTATTATTGATAATGTGATCAAATGGATTAAGTAACCTCACTTAAGAAAGTATTACTATAATTTAGGCACCTTGATTAAGTAATGTGATTCAATAAAATAGGTAAATAACTATTTTAACAATTATTGGTTAAGTATTAGTTTTTTTCGTGTGAATAGTGTTTTTTATTTAAAAATTAAATTAAAAATATTTAGAAAATTATTTTCATAAAATTGAGTTCATTTTTTAAATCAGAGCATCGATATTTGGTTAAGGTGAATTTTTGGGATTTTTCTGAAACAATTGAATTTTTAGTGAATAGTGTTTTTATTTAAAAATTAAATTAAAAAAATTTGGAAAATTATTTTCATAAGTTGGAGTTCATTTTTGAAATCAATGCGTCGATATTTGGTTAAGGTGAATTTTTGGGATTTTTCAGAGAAAGTTGAATTTTCAGTGAATAGTGAAAATACAGTTTTGAGTTTCGGGTGTTTAATGACATCATTAAGGATGTAATAATTATAAAATAATACTTGTTGACTTATGAATAGTAATATAAGGTATTAGGTGTCCCAAGTGGCCAATACCATGGGAAAATACCATGGGAAAGTCCATGGTTTTTCCAATACCACCGATGAGGTGTCCCTTGGCCATTAAGGACTTGTCCCCTCAATTATCCTATAAATACCAAGCCATTCCCTCATTCATTTCATTTCCAAATCATCCCCAATGAAGTTCTGGTCTCTTTACCTCCCAAGGAGTCCTTCCAAGGTTCCCTCAAGCCTCCCAAGGTCCCTACCTTCAAGATTTCGAAGTTACTCTTCAAGGTAAGGGATCCTTTCACCCTCCTCTTTTAAGTCACAACTTATTTTATGTTGTGTCTTCTAATTTCCATATATTTATGTTGAGGGTATGATCTTATATGTTCTCATTTATATCCATTTCATGTATAATTTTTTAGATACCCTTTCCTCTCTCATCAATTTATTTTCTAAATTTTTAAGTGACGATGTTAGGCTACCGAATTTTTCATAAGAGAAATTGCATCTTCTCTTTTATTTCATGTTTCCTTTTCATGTGGTATGTAATTAAAAAATTTATACCATGATCTTATTTAGTAACCATACTTTATTATGAGTTATTTATGAGTGGGTTACCCTTTTCCCCTCTCTTTTCAATGTTTTCTAAAACCATGTTATATAGCCGTTATGCTGCAGATATTTCATCTCAAAATTTCCATCTCTTTCTCTCAAGAAATTCTATTGTTTATTTATGTGAATAACCAGACTTATTTAGTTTCCATGGGTTTTAATAAATATATAAATATGATGTATTTTATTTTGTAATTGACATACATATAACCCTCACTCCCTTTCCATGGGTTATAAATGAAATAATGCTCTTATTTTTAAGCTCTTTTTAAACGCCACGATTTTGACATGAAACCCATTTCTTTGATTCCATTTGGGTTATTTATGAAATGTTTGATTATGATCTATGTATCTCACATGAAAGTAAATAAATATTAAGGGTGATCCCTGATAGTGCTCTAATTAAATGGGTAAATAATTAATCTCTAGAGATGAAAAGTTTTACGATACCTTGGTGAATAACCTTGGTAATTTTTATGAAACCTTGGGGATGGACCTTGGTGATATGTTCATGAATGTCTAAATGAAATGTTGTATCCACATATTCAAGTTATGTTCCAAGTTATTTTCTTTATGATATACCGATTCTTCCATTTCTCATGTCTTCATGTTTGTATTCAAGTTCTTATTGATATCACAAGTACATTGACTCCCTTGTTTACCCTTACTGGGCCTTATGCTCGCCCTTTACTTTGATCTCTGTCTCTAGGATATGAGATGCAGTAAATTTACATAGGATGAAACTATGATGAAGCCTTACAAGTGGTTTATAAGAATTTTTTATGTTGTTTTCATGTATTATGTTCCATATTTCTAAGACACTATACTTTACAGATCCTCTGTATGTTAAATTTAATGAAAAGTTATGTAATAAAAAGGTGGGATGCCATAATAATTCCTTCTATCGGTGAGAAAATTGAACTATAGGTGACTCTTTTGAACTATCAGTGAGACATTATGTCTATCGGTATCGGTGAATCCTTTATACTGTCAGCATCGGTGACTCAATTTTCTGTCGGTGTCTCATCTCTTCTGTCAGTGTAAGCGACTCATAGTTAGCCAGATTTTCTATTTTGACTATCTTACAACATAAATAGTATCAAAATGGTTTAAACTTATATGTGATCATATATAATCAAAATTACACATATTTAAGCTTAAATAAACATGATTTAATTTATTAGACATGATTAATAAGATTTAACATGATTTGTGATTATTAAAACCAGAGTGGGTGGCCAATAATCTCCAATTGGACAACAATATTCCCCTTTTTGATGATCACAAATCATGGAATTATAAAGTAAAATCATTTGATGTGTAGTATAATCATTCTAATTATCATCTCCCATTAATGATGAATTTTCTCAATATATAAATAAGGTTCAGAGGTAAAATAAATTGCAATGGTATCAAAGGAAAAATAATAATTGTATCCAAGACTAATGCCTTTTCTTTCCATATGTAATCAGAGGTAAGGAAAATAAAATACATAAGAGTGATATCAAAGGGAAAATAAATAAGGATAATGCCAAACTATTCTCCCCCTTTTGGGATTATCCAAAAGTGCAAGGGTATCAAAGACTATTCTACCCCTTTTGATTCCAATCAAGATGGAAACAGGTATCAAAGGAATAATATGTATTAGAGAAAAATATATATAACACAAATAGATGAAATTAAAGAGCACTAAATTCAATTAAACAGTGAAGTACAATGTATTAAAATAGTTAGTGAAAAACAACAAAAGTAAAATACATCATCCCTATAAAAAAATCATCCACCCTACTTCTTAGGGTCAAGATGGTATTTCCCTTTCTCTAATGGATTAATATAAGGTCCATTAGGTTGTGTCTTAGAAGTTGTAGGGTATAAAGAAATATTCAAAGGAGGTACAATCACTTCTTCTGGAACAGTAGTGATAAGGCTAGGCTTGTGTTGTGACAACACAAGAGGTTGTATTTTCTCTTGTATCACTAGTTTGATCTGATTCAAGGCCTGAGAAGCTATCAATTGAGATGGAGGCACTGATCCAGTAGGTCCAATAGGTGCAGTAGCATGCACTACAATTTCTTTACTCTATACATGAAGGAATGTATTCAACAGCTTGATGAAATCCTCAATTATTTCTCCACCATACTTCATTACTTTCTCAAAATCATCTTTATTCTCCATGAACTTGTCAAGAAGAGGTGTGAGGTCCTTCAGTTTTTGAACATAATCGTTAAAAGATTTTTTTTTCACTAGAGTCAATGTCAAATTCTCTCTTAAATATTTAAAAATACTTGTCATATGATTCTTGGTAATAATATTATTTAAATAATAAACCACCTTCTCTATAATCTAAGCATTGGAAGTCTTATTACTCTTGGATTAGAGCATGACCATATCATGTACATGGTCACTATTCTTCTTAATTTTTTCGAGGATATCCAATCCAAAAGAACCAACTAGATCTTGAAGATATTCCTTAACAACATTTCTAACTACCTCAATATACAAGGATAGAGATTTCTGAACAGAGGTATATGAAACAGTAGGAGCTGAGTTATTATTCTTCAAAGCTTTAAGAATAGTCTCTAGACAGCCTTTATACTTAGAGGTGAGATGGTTTATTGCAGAGATAAGCCCACTCCTTTAATTTCTAAACTTGGTGGTGTTTGCAATAATTGTTCCAGTCATTTTGATTAAGTTTGTTTGAATTTCAGCTATAACATTTTCTAAAACTTTAACTGCATCAGGTTCACTCACACCAACTGGATAAACTGGAATAGGAGCATCTTGCACAGACATCTTCATCTCTTCTATTGAAGATTTTAGAAAGTGTAATTCATTTCTCAGATGATTGTTTTCTATTATATATTTTTGAATCTCATGAACCATCTCAGATTGAACTGATACTCTCACATCTAAACAGATTTCATCCTTAAATTTTTTAAAGTATGATTTAGTGATAGAGTCTCCAGGAAGGGTATCAGCCACTAATTATTTAGAAACAAGTACAAACACCTCGTCATATAAGTCTTTATAGTCCAAACCAAGTGCTACATATCTAGTATTTCTTGTCGCTTCAAACATAACATCATCATCCAAAGGGGTGAGAGTGTCAGGTCTCACTCTTCCATCTTGATACTCCCCCTCAATTTGATCAATCCTTTCAGGAGGCTCCCTCTCAACATGAGCTCTTATATCTTGAAGTTCCCCCTCAACATGAGTTATCCTTCTTTCATACACTAACTGAGGTGTGGGGATCACTTTAGATTACATTTCTCTTTTAGTTTCAACTACACTTCTTTCTTCAACAACAAATATAGAAGGTTCTTCCAACAGTTCCTAAACCACATATTCATCAATATCTATATTTCCACCTCTATCATCATCATTATGGTCACTATCATTACCACATTCACTTTCTTTACCACTTCCTTCACTGTCTTCATCATCATCTCTTCTTTTACTACCTGAACCAGAACCACTTTCATTGTCACTGTTACTTTCACCATTGGTAGCTTCTTCTACTTCTCTCTCGTATTCTTCTTCTACTTTTAATCCATCTTCAGAACTACCAGACTTTCTAATATACTCTACACTACCTGATAACTCTGTCTCCTCATCTCCATTAGTTCCAAGAGTGGGTTCGTCTGAGGGTAAAGAAATTGGTGGACTTGGAGATCCAAAATAAAAACCTTTGTGAGCTTCAGTGATGTCAGGATCACTCATATCATCAATAGGTGACCCTTGATCTCTGACTTGTGTGGCAACCTCTTCTTCCTCATATGAAAAGTTAAAAACTTCCTCATCTAGTCCTAGACTAGGATAATCCATATTCCATAGCCTAATAGGGCGGTCCATTAGATTGAATTTCTGATATAATTTATTATCATCCCCAAACCATTCTTTCTTCCATGGGTTCCAATTTATATTCATCCTTTTACAGATCTCGTTGCATAGTAAGATCCCACTACACTTAGAAACAACTTCATCTCCTTTAATAACATAACCTTAATCTTTCAACATGGATGAGATAAAACTTGGATAAAATAAAGAATTGGTTTTTCAAGAAGGCTTGATCATTTCATTGATATGAACCATGAGATATCTACATAGGTTTACCTTAATTCCCTTCTTCATTAGGTAGATCAAATAGACATCTTGATACATTAAATATGCAAATTCCTCTTTCCTGGGATAGATTTTATGTTGTATGAACTTGAACAAAATTATACACTCCCCATATAACTCTATAGAAATGGGTCTCTTGTGCTTATCATTATCAGTAAGCTCCTTGAGAGATGTCTCAAAATGAAAGATATCACTTTTAGTTGGAGAGGTACCTTGGTAGTCATCAAACTCTCCCTCATGGGGTACCTTAAGACATTCATCCCACTTTCTTGATAAAAAAGAGATCTTATTTCCATTAACAACTGACTTGATCCAATCCATTTCACTTCCTTCTATCGAAAACTCCACATTCATTATAAACTCATGAACTAAATTTGGGTAGAAATTTCTTTCATTGTCTGAAAACCATTCAAGCCAGCCCTGCTCCTATAATACACTGAGTAGCAAAGACTTTATTTCCAACAAACATTCTATAAGAACCTCCTTTTTGGAGTCACTACATGGTTCTCCAGAGTATGATTCATAGGTCCATAAGATTTTATTGATTTCCCTTTCTATTTCTTAGATGCATGAGATATTTCGCTTGAACCACCTTTAAGATCTCACTTCACACACGCCATTCCAATAGTTCGGTTTGAATTTCAAGAGGTTAAAGGTCAAGGGTAGAGAGAGAAATGGTTGAGTGAGTCTAAGAGTTGAAGTTCTAGGGTAATAATTAGAGTGGATCAACTCAGTCTATATCATTTAGGGAATTTGAAATCAAAAAATTGTGAAATTATGGATCTTGTTCAATAGAATCCCTGAAACAATTTCATTTTGGTAAAACCATAAAATGGATAAAAACGGTGATTCGTTGGGTTGGAAAGATAGATTTTTCATAACACTAATAGTGTCCGCATGACAAGGAATTTGTGTCAGCTTGACATATTTTTCATAACACTAACGGTGTCAGCATGACAAGGCGTTAGTGTCAGCATGACAGATTTTTCATAACACTAATGTGTTGGCATGAAAAGGTGTCAGTGTCAGCATGACAACTGTGTCAGCATGACATAGCATTGGCATGACAAATTTTTCAGTTTCAGCATGACATTTTCAGATTCATACTGTTAGTGTCAACATGACACTATCTGTTTTACTTTTCTAGTGTTGGTACGACAACTTTACTTAAAATTATAGAAGGAATAACAATATATGGTACTATAGATTGATCATTCCTAACTCATGTCTGATGTAATTTATTCTTTTAGTGTTCAATGGATTAGTTAAAATTTCAGCAAGATGATGTTCAGTTCCAATGAACTCTAAAGTTATATCACATTTTTGATAATGGTCTCTCAAAAAGTGATGTCTTACATCAATGTGTTTTTTCCTAGAATACGAAATAGGATTTTTAGAAATATTAATAGTAGTGATGACTTACATCAATGTGGTTTGTCATAAAATGCGAAATAGGATTCTTATAAATATTAATATCACTTATGTTATCAAAATTTATATGGACATGTCTAAATTGATATCCATAGTCTAGTAATGTGTGTTTCATCAAAAAAAATTGTGCACAACAACTACCAGTAGCTATGTATTCAGCATCAACAGTAGATAACATAATAAAATTTTGTTTCTTACTACACCATGGAACTAGAGACTTTCCCAAAAAGTGACATGTGCCATAGGTGCTCTTTCTGTATAACTTAAAACTACCAAAGTCAGCATCTGAATAACTCACTAAATCAAAAGTATGTCCTCTGGATAGAATAGTCCTAAATTGGTTTTATATTTGAGGTATTTAAAAATCATTTTTATAGCATTTAAATGAGATTATTTTGGGTTTTATTGAAAACGTGGACACATGCACACACTAAACAAAATATCTATCCTACTAGTAGTTAAGTAGAGTAAACTCCCAATAATTCCTCTATAAGGGGTTTTATAAACAGACTTACCATCTTCATCAAGGTCCAAGTTACAAGTGTTACACATTGGATTGTCACTACTCTTAGTTCTTTCAAAGAAAAATATTTTTATAATATCTTTAGTATATTTACTTTGATTCGAAAACAATACCTTCTTTATTTTGAAATATTTGAAATCCAAGAAACAATTTGAGTTCACCCATTAAACACATTTCAAATTATCTTTAAATTTTCTTTGAAAAATCAACACATAAATAATTTTTAGAATATCCAAAAATAATATCATCTACATAGATTTGTACTACTAAAACATCTTTGGAAATTTATTTTATAAAAAGAGTAGGATCAGTAATACCTTTTTAAAAACATTTAGAAATAAGAAAAGTGTTAATCCTACCATACCAAGATCTTGGATCTTACTTTAAACCATATAAATTTTTAGTTAATTTAGAAACATGATTTGGAAATTAAAGATTTGTAAAACTAGGGGGTTGTTCGAAAAAAACATCCTCAATTATATAACCCTTTAAGAATGAAATCTTGAAATACATTTTATAAATTTTGAAATATATATGTGATGCATAGGAAAGAAGTATTATAATAGACTCAAGTATTTCTACTGGTTCAAAGGTTTCCTCATAGTCAATCCCTTATTCTTGACTGTAACCTTGTGTAACCAATCTAGCATTGTTTCTTACTATATTAAAAGATTCATATACTTTATTCCTAAACACACATTTAGTGATTATAGTCAATGTGTATTTTGGTCTATCAAAACATTTATAAACATTGTTTCTTTCAAACCGATTTAACTCTTCTTGCACAGCCATCACCCAAAATTCATCATTGATAGAATCATTGATTTTCATAGGTGAAATTTGTGACAAGAAAGATTGATATTCAACCTGATTTATGAGGGAATATCTAGTCTAAGTTCCTTTGTCTAAATATCCAACTATAACATCTAAAGGATGGTTCTTGAGAGTTCTAACGGGTCGATAAAAAGAACGGCTTGTCACTTAAGGTTCTTCAACAGGTTTAGGTTGATCATGACTAGAGTCTGGAGAATTTCTATAACTGGAAGTTTTAACAGATTCCTTAATATTATGGTAAGAAGATATAGTATTGATGTCTAGATTTGACACATCATCCTCAAGATTTTAGAGAGAGGCCTTTGACTCATGTGGATTTGTCTCATCAAACTTGACGTGTACAGATTATTCCACACATTTGGTTCTCTTATTGAAGACTCTATAGGCTTTACTAGAAATTTAATAACCTAGGAAAATTCCTTTATCACTATTGGAGGCAAATTTTTCTAGAATATCCATAGTGTTAAGAATATAGACTTTTCAACCAAAAACATTGAAGTAGTTAACCTTGGGGTTTCTATTGTTCCACAAATCATAAAGATTTCTCTTAAGGATAGGTCTAATCAAGATTATATTGATTATATAGAATGTTTTATTGACATATTCTACCCAAAAGTATATAGGTAGGTCATACTCACTAATTGTGGTTCTAGAAATTTCTTGCATGGTTTTTTTATTCTCTCTACAACTCTATTATGTTAGGGAATTCTAGGAGTAGAGAAGTTATGACTATAGCCATTTTGTGATAAAAAGGGTTCAAACTATTGGTTCTCAAACTCATGACAATGGTAAATTATTAGGGTTTTAATTATAATAACACTGAGATTTTTTATAGTCCTAGCATACTTGGTCAAATGAGCACAAGATTCACTTTTGTGAACCAAGAATAAGGTCTAAGTATATCTAGAGTATTCATCTACAAGAAAATAGACATAGTGCTTCCCACTTAGACTTGAAACTCTATAAGGTAAAAAAAAGTCCATGTGAACAAACTCTAGAGGTTGAGAAGTTGAAACTTATTTCCTTGGTTTGAAAGATATTTTGTGTTGTTTACCATTTTGACAAGGATTATAGACTTTTCCATTTGGAAACTTAATTTTTGGTAGATCCTTAACTAATCATTTCCTAGTAATCTTTCTAAGTGATTGTATATTTTAGATCCTTAATATTCTATGCCAAACCCAATATTCTTTATGAAAATAATTTAAACAAGAAACATTTTTAGAAATTAAAGAATCTAAATAAACAGCATAAACATTTTCATTTCTAAAAGTAGAAAATTCCAACTCATTTTTAGAATTAAAGACAATTCATGTTTCATCCTCAAATTTAACATTAAAACCATCATCACATAACTTAGTGATATTAAGCAGTTTTTATTTTAACCCATCAACAAAAATTACTTTAGAAATTAAAACTGATTTAGAGTTACCAATTTGGCCAAGGCCCATGATTTTTCCTTAATCATTGTCACTAAAGGTGACATGCCCACCATCAATATTTATCAAGTTTTTGAAGCATGAATAATCTCCAATCATGTTTCTTGAACATCCACTATCCAAGTACATAAGATTTTATAGGAGATCTTCAAATAGATTTCCTAAAAAAAATATATTAGATAAGAAAAGATTTTGGTACCCAGATTTGTTTGGGTCCAGTAACATTAGTAATAAGAGCTTTTGGAACCCATACTTTCTTCATGGGTTTCCTATAAAAAGTATGTAAATCATTTGAAAAATATACATTATTTGGTCCAGAAAAACATGAAACAACAAAATAAGTTTCATGGATAGAACTTGTATAAAATTTTCCAAAACTAGGAATAAAACTAGATTTTCCAGATTTAGATACAAAATGAGTTTTAGTTATATTCCTATTTCCTGGTCAGTATCTTATTCTAGTAGTATATTTAGGAGACACTTTTTTACCAAGAATTTGAACCAAGACATCTTTACCATTGGTAAACGTTACTAAATCCTTTTTCAACTACTCATCAAACAATTTAATCCCATTATTTTCCTTAAGAAGTTGAGTTTTTTTCTCTTTCTCTACAGAAAGTTCAGATTTAATAGTGGTAGTCAAATAATGTTGTTTCTTTAAAGATTTTTATTTATCTTTTAGTTCATTACAAGTTTCTTAAAGCATTCGGTAATATTCAAAAAAATTCCTTATTTTTAATATTTTCATAATCACTTTCATCTCCTGAATAATAAGGATTATGTTCAGGAGATTTTAGTGTTACCTTAGATGTGTTTTTCATAAAACACATATTTTCATTATTAGGAATTTCATCATGATATGATTATAAGTCACTTGATCTTTACTATTATGAACTTCCCTTCATGGACTTTTTATAATTTTTGTCCTTATCATCATACTTCATCTTATACTTTAACTTGGGGAAGTCAACCTTTACATGTCCCTTTCTTTTTCTTTCATAACAGATTATTTCATTTAAATTTTCACTTCTTTTCTAATCCTTTTTCTAATGGACCTTATGATCATACTTTCCTTTATAGTTGGGATTTCTGGAAAAAAAAATTCTTCTTTCTATCAAATTTCTTAAAACTTTGGGCTATTTGTGCCATTTCTTCATCACTGTCTGTTAAATATTGTTCATCACTTCCGACCGAATGGCCCAAAGGCCTTCATTTTTATTGATTTTTGATAACCCCCCTTTCGACGGATGAGGGGGAACCCTTACAAGGCCCGTAGGCTCAGAGATTAAAAAGCCCATAGGCTTAGGAGATTACATGACCAGAAGGTCTTAGGGAATTCAACCAGACTATCTACAAGAAAATTCGCCTCCCCAGCATCTGCGTCATGATAATAGCTCTCCACCTTTTCATAGTCGTCTGGCTAGGCTTATCGTGCAAGAACAGGATAGTACCTATGGCATAGCCATACCCTCTCATTCTAACAACCCATTTGGTTCTTCTCTGGTGAGTGTACCTACTCTGAATCCTCTTCTGGGGCTGCTCCTTTTTGGTAGTGTGTTTGGGGAAACTGCATGTGGCCCGAAGGCCTTGAGGTGGCACAAGGGTCTTAAAGGTGTCCTGAAATCCCTACTGACTCAAAGGCCTAGGTGGCCTGAAAGCCTTAAGAACTCCAAGTACAAACTGGTGGCCCAAGGTGAATCGTTCCAACTGCTACAGTGTCTAACAGTACCTGTTACAGTAACTGCTGCAGTACCTTCTACAGTACCCGCACAATGTACAGTTCTTCTACAGTGCCTGTACAGTGTACAGTTCTGCTACATTACCCGCACAGTGTACAATACTACTACAGTACCTACTACAATACTGCTACAGTACCCCCATAAATATGCCTCTACCTGGTTTTGAACCTGGGTCTTGTGGATGCACTTAAGGATACCTCACCAACTGGGCTGAGGCTCATTTGCTCATCACTTGAAATTTTAGTTTTATTTTGATATTTTTTCTTCTATTTGGATGTAGTAGATTTGAAAGAAATATATTTTCATTTGGTTTCATCATCCTCTTCTTTATTTACTTTTATTTCTTCCTCATACATCATCAACTTTCCTATCAGCTCCATTACTAGAAATGTTTTGAAGTAAGAGGATTATCTTATTGATACATAAGTCCCTCTCCATCTATCTGGTAAGCATTTGAGTATTCTCCTTATTTTCATCTTGGTTGTAACACCTCTTCCTAGAGAGATCATGGTGTTCACAATTTCATTAAACATGATATACATGTTATAAATAGGCTCATTAGGCTTCTTATTAAAATTATCATACTTAATAGTATTAGTGTTAAGTCTCATTTCTTTAACATTAGAAGTTCCTTCATGTGAAATATCTAAAGTGTCTCAAATTTCATAGGCAGATATACAAGAATATATTCTACAAAATTATTCATATCCTAGTGCACAAAACAAGGCATTCATAGATTTTCAATTGTTATTATAAGTTGTCTTTGTGGCATCACTCCAGGTATTCCTATTAGTCCTTGGTATTTCATATTGATCTTATATAACTTCCCAAATATCAAAGCTTCATAATTTCTAAATGAATCTTCATCTTAATCTTCAACTAGTCATAGTTTTTTCCATTAAATTAGGGAGGTTTTTTTTAGAAACCCCTTACAATATATTTTCCATATTAAAAAAAGATTTTGAAAGAGCTAAAAAATTATAAGTAAAAAAATTGATATCTTTAAAACAAAACTAAATCAGAGTTGAAAATATTTGAAAAATATTTTAAAGAAATTTCCCTATGATACCAAATGTTGGTCAGAGTAGGACACTCGAGAGGGGGGTGAATTGAGTTTCTATAAAATTTTATTTTAAAAATGTTTATTTAAAAGATTCCCCCAATTTAAAATTTAATAGGACAGTTAATCAAAGTAGTGAATTTATAATAGTCTGAATATTCAACTAGTTTCTCAAAAGATTGATTATTTATTAGTTGGTGTAATATGAGATATTAATGCAAATTTTGAAACTAATCTAATAATCCAAAACAGTTATAAATACTAGCTAGGACTAACTATCAAAGTGAAATTCAGGTTTTTGAAATACACGTAAAAATATAGAAAACTAAATTTGAAAATACAAACGATATAAAATAAGAGGTTCAGTCACAAGCCGAGACTTAGACTTCTCCTCTGGTGATCACTTTCCACTAAGAATTCTATATAGATAAAGTTTTTTATCCACACCCTAGATCGGGGTTTACACAATAGTTTACAGCTATACAGGTCACCTAACCTCTACCATAGTTCTATATTAGAACAAAAATACAATCAGGTCACATAGGACCTCTAACATAGTTCTATGTGGGATAAACAGTTGTAAAAAGATTGTTGTGTGAGGATATCTAGTATCCTCCAGTTTATTGTAGGAGACAATGTGTGTTTTACACACAGATGCACAAACTGCTTGAAAATGTAATAAAATGCACAAAACATAGCAGGGAATATAGAGATAGAGTTTATAAGTCTTTTTACATTTTTGGAATGTAGCTCGAGACTCTTTGTATGTAGTAGAAGTGAATTTTGAGTCCTCTTCAAGAATCAAACACTAAAACAGAGTGTTGTGGATCTTTTTGTTCTGTCTTCCAGGAAGATGAGATGTTCTTCTCCTTAGGTTTAGTTTAATGTTGTAGAGATGTTGGAACTTTGGTGAATAGAAATTCTCTAGTTCATAGTAATCCAGAATAAAGATTTACTAAATTGTTCTTCATTTCTGTATGTTTCTCATGTGAGTCTACCATTGTGTTTACATGTATATTTGTATATCTCTTTCATGCACTCCTTATTACACCTTGATTCCTTTTCTTTTATATTTTTATAGCCCAAAAATTTTCATGTTTGAGGTAGGAGTTATACCTCATACCTATGACATCCTCATTAAAGATGCCAGCAAAAATTATTAAATTAATCATTCATAATAAAACACTCAAAATATGACCGTTAGAAATAGTATTAAACAAAAAGAAATTTAATCAATCTATCAGTGACTCCTTTATAGGTGAATAATGCGTTAGTGAATCATTCCATCGGTGATTCATTCCATCAGTGTCTCATTATATTGGTGTCTCCTTCTATTGGTCTGTTATTATTTCAGTGGCACCATGTGTAGGTATCACCATGTGTCGGTAGCACCATGTGTCGGTATCACCATGTGTCAGTAGCACCATGCGACAATAGGTCAATCCTTCTATCAGTGAGACAATTGAATTGTTAGTGACTCGTTTGAACTATCAGTGAGACATTATGTCCATCGGTATCGGTGAGTCATTTGTGTTGTCATCATCAGTGACTTAATTTTCTTTCAGTGTATCATCTCTTCTATCGGTGTCAGTGACTCATACTTAGGCAGATTTTCTGTTTTGACTTTCTTACAACATAAATAGTATCATAATGTGTTAAACTTATATGTGATCATATATAATCATAATTAGACATATTTAAGGTTAAATAAATATTATTAAAATGATTATACTTGATTAATAATATTTGACATGGTTTTTTGTTATTAAAACCATAGAGGGTGGCCAAAAATCTCCTATGGGCCAACATGTGTTTTCAAAGAAAAGTTAAAATGTTATTTTAAAGGTATTTTTCTTTTATGTAAATATCCTTTGATGTATTATTAACTGGGTATATGATCTTATGATACCATAATTTATTTCTCAATATATCTTATGGTTTTTATCATTTAAGGATAATTTCATGAAACTCATTTATTTTTCATGGTTTAATTATGCTATGATGAAATAATGAATGTTTTTTATGATCTTATGGCACAAATATTTATGGTTTTCATTATGTGATGAGTGGGATAGAAATTATATAGTGATTCAATTCATTGGGTAATGATTGGTATCTCATGAGATAATATGAAATAGGATGGGGATTGAACCCATTCCAAGAATCAAATATGATGGGGAGTGAACTCATTCCAAGAATGAAATGAATTTAGGGAGTGAACTCAATCCATTGTGTAGCTTTTTATACTATGTGATAATGTTCTTGGAATTTAACCTTAAAAAATGAAATGATTTTTTATGATTATTATTGTAACACAATTCCTATTACATGTTTTATGATAATGTTATTATCTCATGGATTATGATTGATTAATGATGATTCCTCGCTCTTATAACTCATTTATTTTTAAATGATAAATATTAATTCCATGAATAAAAAATGTTTATCTATAATTGATTGGGTATGAACATTGTAAATTATGATCATTCTCTCATACCCCCATTTTTATTTTATTCTTGTATATGATCATCAATTTATATCTACCATTTTTACACTTACTGAGAATCTGAGCTCAACCTCTCTTATGCTTCCATTTTCCATAGGTTATAAAGAAATGTTTTAAGTAAGATATATCTAATAAGGGTACTATAAGAGAAGAAATTTGTGGGATATGTTGAAGATATTTCATGAAATAAGTTTATTATGTATCTAGTATCCAAATACACTAAACCTTTATAGTTATAGAGCATGAATTTTTAAATAATATATTAATTTTTCTTCTAAAATGATATAGTATTTATATAATTTTTTAGGTTGGTTGTGACACATATGTGGCACCGAAAAGTATGCATGGACTATTTTTACTGCTCTAAGAAAAATAAGTCACACCATGATATGATTGTTTGCATCATGAAGATCGTAAAGTGATTTTTCAATGGTTCTATTTGAATAAGATCACTCCATAAAAGAAATTATTTCTTTGAAATAAAACGAATCATAAAATATGATTAAATTAAAGCACTATGTGATGCACATCCATGGAAATTTCATAGGGTCGTTATTTTGGATGTTTCAAGATGTGCAACACTAGACTAAGATACACACCATAAAGCTTTGTTACATGTCATTACCCATCTAACAATTGAATTTTAGTTAAAGAATAAACTAATATATCACACTAATAAGAGGTATATTGTTCCATGATTTAAGGAAACTTGATGAATTCAAACAAAAGTATTGTTTAGAAAATCCAAGAAGTTTTATAAGTTTTGGGAAATCCAATAACTGCCTATAAGATCTCCATGGTGGAAATCTATTTTAGGAAGATATAAAGGATGGATTTAAATGAGTGTAATTTAAAACTTTATTTATAATTGAATTTATAATTTTAAATTCAAATAATTTTAGGTTTTAATAGAATTTATTGTGAAAAATTAAAAAAAATATAGATATAACATCAAATAAAAGATGATAGGAATTGTGTGTTTCAAAAAAGGAAGAAGAATAAAGTGTTAGAAACAAGATCCTTATTTAAAATAAAAAATATATAGGAAGTATAATTGTCGAATAGGATTAAACTAAAGATCCGTATTGAATAGAAATAGTGATTATCTAGACTACTATGTATATCCATGAAACAAAAAAAAGTTAATGATTCGTATGTTGGAATTATTACCTGTATTATCAATATTATGTAAATTTTGATTGAGGGTCAAAAGCTCAAATATTATCAAAATGAGTTGATCATAACTGGTATTCAAATTTGAAAAAATACTAATTTAACACTGAAGCATCCATATTTAATCTAATGATACATAATTCAAGTACTAAACTTGGATTGGACATTATGTAATTAAACTAAGAAGTGACCTATAACTTTTTAAACTAATACTTTTACCAATGTATTGTGTGGAGGAGAATAATAGGGAATAACCCTTAGTGATGATCCACCTTACATAAAAAATTCTACAGGTAGTAAGAATATCCCTAAACTTGTATAGGTAGTGATAATTAGCGAGGAGTGGCATTAGCTAAATATTCTATCCAAAAAATATTGAGTTATAGTGTATTATTATTACAATGGTACAATACCAAATGTATTATTTTTATATGTATCCTAGTGAGGGTAAACCATATAAAATCTATGTTCTATTACATTTTTTATTTTGTACATGTACAAGATTTTTGATATGGATGCATTTGATGAATATAGAGGTTGACGTGTTTCCATTTTAATATGGGAGTAATATTCAAAATAAATGGAGTAAGGAGAGAATAATTATTATTTATAACACCCTAACTCGACCCCCCCCAGGTGACACAAGTTACTACAATTGGTATTATATCCATTAGTTTTGATTTTAAATTCAACATGACATATCCATTTTATAGAGATTTTAAGATTATATAAGATATGGATCAATCGGGGAATGTTACTCTATTTGATGGAATCCATTCTTATAAATGGAGTAAATGGTTAATGTTTTATCTAGAAGTATATATCAGAATCACAAATAATGTTTTGGTGATTGGATTTGTTTTGGGAAGTCATCATGTAATAGTATATGATATGGATCAAAAAAAATTTAGATTGATTCTTATGCTAATAGGAAATTAAAAAACTCTGGAAGAATATATATTCAATAATATATTACAATATAATAATTTTAATTAAATTTTTTTGAACCTAAAAGGGTTTTATGGTAAAGAATCTATGTTGAAAGAAGAATACCTAGTTAATTCTACAAGTATAGATTATAAATCAACTGAAAATATGGATTTTAATTCTATTGAAGAGGAATATAATTTATCTATAAGTAAGAATTATAATAATAATAAGAAGAATAAATCCAACAAATTGCGTATTCCCAAGCTGGTGAACAAAATAAATTCCTTGTATATATATTAATCTAACTCTATCATATATGTTTCCCGTAAATATGAAAATTAAATTTTTATATCATCTAAATTATTATAGGATGGTAGTATAAAAAAGTAACCACATTTTATGGTAAATATGAAAATTTATTATCTGAAAAATAGGATAAGATTCAATTATTTCAAATATATTTATAATTTTTTAAGGCTAAAAGTGTAAATAATTCTTCTTATATAGAAGATTTGGAAGAATATAATAGAAATTTTATAAAAAAAGATGACTTAAAAGGATACTATTATATAAATGAACAATAAAATAAAGGAATAAAGTGAAGTAATTTAATATCTTGTTCATAAGTTTTATTTAATCATGAAAAAAGGAGAAATTACATGATGTATCAATGATTGGCCTTAGAGAGAAGTGTAAAGAAAATATGGAGATTTTGTGTAATGAAAATAATTATCACTTTGAGAATTTAGTAGGTGGATTAAAGGTGGATGATTTAAGGATTAAGAGGCTTGAGTAAAATCTTCTTTATATAAATAAAAATTCAAATACTAAACATTCGTAAATAGAGACTTTAGTTATTATCAAAAATAATAGACATTAGGAATCAAGAAAAATACATAACATTCTTACTAAAGCTAGTAAAAATGGTCCTCAAATAAAGGTGTAATTAAAATTATATTTTTATACAAGAGTGGGATAAACCATGAGTGTGTGTGTGTGTGTAGAAGCTATAAATCTCAGTAGAGGAGGAAGACTTACTATAACAAAATCTCAACCAAATAAACATTATATGAATTATGATTTCGTCAAGAGGTGTTATATTTCTTCTAACCCATGTCATTTAGCAAGGTACTATAGAAACCAGAATAATGGAGGTGTAAATTTGATATTAACCATTCTTACTATAATAAGGATACAATAATGGAAGAATGAGAAATATGTTACACTCATAAACAGATTCATGGAGCTGATTGATTATGAAGTGACATTGGAAAATAAAATACATCAAGTATTATTAACATCTTATTCATATTAGATATCATTTATAGAAAAGAATAAATTTATATTTTCTGTAATTATCGGACATAATATAGTTATGTTTATAAAAGTTATGATAAACTATTGAAGAAGAATTTAAAAGTTAGAACAATTTGTCTTACTAGAGAACAAATTTTCTGTTTTGAAAAATAGTGATAAAGTAAGGGAACAAAGAGTGAATAAAGTACCAAAGGTTAGTTACTCAAATAAACCTTTATAGAAAGATAAAAATAAATCATGTAGATAAAATAAGAAAAATAGATTTCTATCATGATAATAATGGAAAATAAGAAAGAGGCATGCTTAAGTTGTTTCATTCACACCACTACTAAGAAAGAGAAAATACTGGTGGAGTTTCCATTATACGGAAAAATAATATTCTAAAATAATGAATAGATTGGGTATTTAAGAAGGAAACTTGCACTAGTGAGGTAATTCTCACTGAGGAAATAAATACCATGCCATTTAAGAAGAATTTTGGATGTCCCATTACCAAAAGGAAGGAATCATTAAATAGAAGAATCATTGAGAAGATTACTATATGGGGAACTTGTATGAAGTTAAAGGAGAATAAGTATGAGGAAGAAAAGATTTTGTAGGAACTATTAATTACCACTATTATTGTATGAAATACCACTATGAATACATGTGATAAATTTGGAAGAAATTTTTTTTTGTGTCATAGACACCACAATATTCTATTTGAGGATATCAAAGGAACCCCTATCTCTGAGGTTTTTATATTATTTATTGATGTAGGGTTTAAGGAGAGATGCAATTCATGGGAATTATGAACTGTGTGTACTTTAAAATAAGTTGGTTATATTGAGAGTGGATAAAAAATAATACGAGCGGTAGTGTATGTAAAAGAATTTATTTCTATAAGTGATAACATTAGATTCAAATGTTCAAATATCAAGTGGATTGAAATATTGAAAGAATTCATCTAATGATTTTATAGAATCATATTGTGATAAAGAAATGTAAGATAGGTGAAGGTAAGAACATTATTAGAAATTGATATCAATAATTCATATTAAGCAATCAAATTTGAGGCTAATTATACATGATATAATGATGAAGTACCTATGAAACCTAGCTTGATTTAAAGTGACACAAATGTAAAAAAACAAATACGATTTTTACAAAATATATCTATACATTTTTAGAATTATATTAATGGTTTCAAACCTTTCTTAGAAGTATGAGTCCTTAAATAAGTATATAGACATCCTATTGCAGAAGTAGCTTCAATCATGAAGGATCATTTTTTCTATTTTTTTGAAACTAACTATGTAGTATCATCTGATTTGTTTTTAAGATATCTAAAACCAATGATAAGAAGGTTATTATAATCAAAAAAAATGGTACCTGATGGTGAATATTCAAAGCCTAATTAGTCACATCTGATAATGGATAATACTTTTGAAGAAAAGGAAGATAGTGAATATCAAGAAGTATCACAATTTTATCATAAACATGTAGTATCAATTGATTCAATGTATAGTATTTCTAAAACTATTTAGTTTTATTGATTTTGAATTGATAATGTTTTGTGAATTTTATTTAGATCATAGGAATTTTATTATTGATGGAATTTAATTTCTCATAGTGCAAGTGTTTTATTATAATTAGTGAGTGATATGGACAGAATTTATGTTCTTAATAAAGAATCTCGTTTCCTGCACTAAGTTATGACTCTATAGGCTAAAAGGATTTTATAACTGATCATTTCCAAGATATGTGACACTATCTATAATTTATGGAGAAATATGTATCTTAAGGAAGTTGGAGTATCAATTAAAACTAGATGATATCAGTTTAAAAGTTCCATTGATATTTTATAAGTGGTATGACAAGATATTGATTTATCTTTAATATCTATTGAAATAAGTGTGTTGAAAAATGTGGAGGGTATATGGTGTTTATACCTCGGTACCTTTCTAAAATGAGTATATTACTTTAAGTAAAAAAACATGAAATTTAGGAGATAGTGTGGATATATGAAAATAAAAATATAGATGTGAAGAACATTTGAATTATTATTTTCAAAGAGGGGGTAGAGATAAGGAAATATCATTTTCATATTATTGAAAAGTGGGGAGTGATATTAATTTACCATAAATCTAGGTAAATTAGGATTTATGGTGCTATTATATTATAAAAAAATATAAAGGGGTTGTTGGTTACAACCAAGTGGTTTATACTAGATTTTTTGATAATAACTAAGAGGTTGTATAATGAGTTGAGAATCATTATTGATTGATGTTTGGGTGTGTTAAAGACATGGTAGTGTATTTTTGGATAAATTCATAGAGAAAAATTGATACCACTATACATCAAGGTCTTGTCTTTTGAATATTGAGTTTTAAATATTTTGATGTTTGTGTAGATTGTGTATTCTAGAATATTTAACCTAGAGGTAGAAATATGGAAATGAAGTTTGGTACTCTATTGATAGATTTTTTTATGAAATATAACCCCTAAAGGTTAAAAATTCAATCTTTGGAGTTTCATTATTTTTAATATTATTTTTTATGTATATTCTATGTTAGAATAAATAGTGAAGATGATTATAAGTCTTGTGAAAGATATTAAAGAATATCGAGTTGTCTTTGGAAGTTGTAATAAAAGGGAATATCATGACATGAACCAATTCATCATGCCGTGAGGGTGATTTTTGTAAGGGTCATATGAACTTAGTATGTTTCATTCACTCCACAGGTTAATAATTTTTGTAGTGAGTGGCGTTTTCATAAGGATATTCTTGTCCTTTATCAAATTTAGTGTTTTTAAGCAACACTTCATGACACAGATGTCATGACATGAAGGATTAATGGATTATTTTATGTGATAATATAAAAATAATTCAACTCATTATATGATTGTTCATGCCATAAAGGATGTTAGGTGATTTTTCAGGGGTACTATATAAAGAAGATCATTCCATGAAAGGAAGTTACACACTTTGACAACCTCAATTATAAAATTTGATTGAAGGAAATCATTCTATGATGCATGAACATTGAAATCCTACAAGGATTTAATTTTAGAAGATTCAATATGTTAATCACTAGAATAAGGTACACATCATGAAGCTTTGTTAAACCCATATGACAATTGAAAGTAAGTTAAAAAAGAAATTTATTAGTCACTCCATGAATAGGTATGTAACTTCATGATATTTGGAAACTATAAGAATTCAAAAAAAAGTAATATTTGGAAAACTATAAGATGTTTTGGTGGTTTTTGGGAAATCTATTAACTATTTGATATCAATGATAGGGATCTATTTGAGGAATATCCAAAGTATGGATCTAAATGAGAGGAATTTGGATGTTTATTTAGATTTGAATTTTGAATTTAAAATTAAAATCATTAAAAATATTATTATAATATACTATATAAAATGAAAAAAATATAGAACATAGAATAGAAGAGTATATAATTGTGTGTTCCAAAAAAGTAATAAGAAGATAGATTCGGAAACATGGGCCTTATTGAATATTAGAATTACATCCAAAGTTGATTTGTTAAACATGATTATAATGAAGATTTTTATAAAATATAAAAATTAATTATAAAGATTATTTTTCATATCTATAAAAAATAAAAAGTGAATAATTATTATAGTAGAATTATTATCTAGAGTATTTTTGTAGTATAAATTTTGATTGAAGAACAAATTCTCAACTATTCTCACAATAAGTTGATCATATCAGGTAGTGTAATTAGAAGAAGCACTTGCTTCACAATGAATCATTACCTATGGAATCTAATGATATAGAATTCAAGTAGTGAACTTAGATTAACCTTAATATAATTAAACTAAGAAGTTACTTTCCATCCTATTAGACTATTCCTTCACAAAATTAGAGTTTGGAGGAGAAGAAGAGGTAGTAACCCTTAGTGAGAGGTGACCAAACCTAAAACATTATACATGCAATGAGCAATGGGAGGTAGTGATCCTATCCCTAAACTTGTATAGGTAATGATCCTTGGTGAGGAATGACCTTACCTAAATCTTGTACCCACCAAAAAATGATTTATATTAGATTAT
The DNA here is from genome assembly GCA_963277665.1 of Viscum album. Lineage (NCBI taxonomy): Eukaryota > Viridiplantae > Streptophyta > Magnoliopsida > Santalales > Viscaceae > Viscum > Viscum album. The sequence goes on from OY728123.1 coordinate 60,259,672, forward strand.
TGTTACACCAAAAAAAATTCAGGTGTATACTCTTTAGATGTAACTCAGTGTGGGTAAACCAAATAAAATCTATATGCTCTTATATTTTATATTCTATACATGTTCATGATGTTTGATATGGATTCATTCAAAAAAGAGACATGTTGAATTATGTTCCTTTTAAAAATGGAATAATATTAGAAATAAAGGGACTAGGGAGAAAAGTTTTATAATTAGTAACACCCTTATCCCCCCCCCCCACCCACCCACCCACCCCTCTCAAGGTGACTCAAGTTACTATAACTGAAGAATTATACTTACACGACTTACTAAAATTCAAGAGGATATATCTGAATCTGTTATTTGAGGCATGAATGGTGGGTGATATATCCTAATAAGAGACTAGGTTAGTGTGTTCATGTAACCTGATTAGTATTAGGAAAAAGTTTTAATGTCATTCCATTTCCCTCGGTTGAATCATGATTATAAGATATTGATTGTGTTTGTATAGGATAACAACCACCATACACCAAAAACTAGATCACATAGTGTGAGTGAACCTCATAAATATTTTTCCCTTCTTTTTTTATTTCCTATTTATCATTTAATGCATATGAGTCAAGTGAGAAAAGAAGTGAGAGATATTCATTCACCCCCATCGATGTAGATGTAAAAATGAAAAGGTTTTAATTAAGAAAAAATATATATCCAAACTAATTCACCCCCCCCCCCCAATTTTGGTTTCACCAATCCTAGGAATAATAATTGGTGTCAAAGTTATCATTTCACCTCTTTTTGGATTCTCAAATTTTAATGATATTAATTTTTTTAGTTTCTTTTTCAAAATAATCATTATGTTTTAACTTAGAGAAGAAGTATACTATTGATTTGAATTTTATCTCTTCCAAGACTCTCAATAATAAAAATAAAAAATAAATTAGAAAGATTAATAAGGTATCCCTTTAATGTAAATAGGAAGAGAACCCAATTTACATGTGTTAAAATGATGAAGATATCTGTCTTATAATGTATGGAGAAGATCTAGTGGTTAAATACACTATTGGGAATATGTAAAAAACTTATGCATAAATGGTTTTAAAGTATTAAAGTGATGAATAATAAACTAAAATTTCTTCTCAAAATTTTCCTCTCGGTGAGATAAGTATAAGTGGGAAATATCATGTCTCTAAATAATTGAATAATGATTCATGTATGGTTTTTAGAAAAACCTTTCAAAATGTTTCTAAAGATATTTTCATTACTATTTATGGATCTTTCAAAGACTTTCAAGGGGATATCACCCACGTTGAAGAAGAATATGAGGATTGGTATAAAGAATTGTAACAAGAGTAATGATGAGCACAATTCTCACCAAGAGATGTAAATCAAGTAGTTTTAGAACAAGGATTATGGAAAATCACAATAATTTTATATCAAACCTAAGAGGGGGAAATTTGGTATGGTATTGTAGAAATATTGTAGCACTGTAGTAGTGCAGGTACTATATATAGGTACTAAAGTAGTGGTGCTAGTCAAAACATGTGGTATTTTGAGCCATAAAATTAGGCCTTTATGCCATAGGGACTCTATTTCATCAAATATTATGTCTCTGAGCAGGTCTTGAGTTATAACAAGTAGAGTATATGATAGTGTGAGGGTAGTCTCCTAAAAATTCATCTAAACATATTATGATCATCGGAACATGAAGATTGGTCTTTCAAAGTCGTAAATGGGTATCAAAGGAATGCTTCAAAGAATTCCTCACGCACTTCTATGTGAAGAACCAATAGTAGATTTTAGATGAGTCTTTGGAGTGTCAACTGAGGTGTAGGATGGAGAGAAGGTGGGAGGATCTTTTTTAGTTTGGGGCCTTTAAGCCACATCTCATGGCCTTTGTGCATGTTTTCCCTCTTGTAATGTATTTTTAGGATTTCAAGTCATGCAAGGGTTCCCTATCAACCTAGTTAAAAATATTTGTTATCTAGAAAATAAAAAAGAATTGGTATTGAATAAGAAAAGTACTCCAAAATTGGGAAGTATTGTAATGTTTCAATCATGAAGAAATATGGAGTAATAAAAATTATTGAGGAAAAGTACCATGTAGTGGAAGAAAAATAGAATTATTTCATTGATACAAAGAATATGCAATTGGAAGTCAAAAATAATAAGATAGAACATATTAAAAATCTATTATAAAAGAGGAACAACATACATAAAAACATGAGAATCATATTGAGGATATCATCAGAAAATGAGAAGATTTAGTAAATTCAATTGAAGTTTAGAAAAATATTCTAAATCTAAAGTGTCTTGAATTAGAAGTTAAACTTATAAATCTTGAAGTGACACAAGATAGGTCTTCAAAAGAAGATAAGAGATAAGTTGCTGCCATTCAAACTTTTAATAAGTATCATTGTGTTAAAAAAAATTATCTTATGGAAAGAAGTGTTTGGGATCACCTAATGTTAAATCAAATACAATCATAAAGAACAAGGATCTATTTATTTTATAACATATTATTTTCATAAAATATATTTGTATACACAATGCAGGTTTAAATTAAAAATCAAGAAAAACATTAATGGATAAAAATCATGATAAACCCACCACTAATTTAAATGTGAATATAATCAAGTGTAGGAGATATGTTCCCTAAACATTCGCCCAAAAAATTGGGATTTTTTAGATAAATAGAATGATATTTATACTGGATAGACTACTATACAAGCAATAAAAACATGGTTTGTTGGATATTGTTGGTTATTTGGAAGGTTTAGTAAACAATAATTTATTTTTTTACATAAATTATAAATATTTATAATTCAATTAAGTCTTACATCAAGGGGGATAAATATGAGTTGATTCAAAGTACATGAAAAAAAGGAAATAATCTGTCAATATCAAAAAAAATTATTATAAATATATTTGGTATTTTCAATTAATGTGGTTATATTGAAGAACAGTGTTGGTTGAAGTCAACTAATAATGTGCCAAAATCAATTGAGAAGAGAAAACCATAATATATAAGGAAGAAAAAAAGAAGTACAATTGAGTTACCCTTAGGTTATAATCAAAAGAAAATTAATGATTAAAATATTCCTAATAATTCCAAGATAGATTCAACACAAAAATCATGAATAAGTTTCTTTTATTGTGAATGAATATGTCACACTATGGACTTCTGAAAACAATCCTTGAGTATTAGTTTTGATGGAGGGAAAAAACAAAAAATATATTAATCAATCCATTAAAGAAATAAGAGGATTGGTTTGGTGGAATACATCTATGAAGAATAATTTAAATCTCATAATAATTTTCTCAGAAATGTAAACTTAGAGATTCTTGAGAAATCATGTGGAAGATCCAATCAATCTAACTATGTTTCTAAAGAATGTATGATCATTTGGATATATTAATTTGAAATGGAAATAAAAATGTAAAAGCACAAGAAAATGAAAGTTCTATAGGGAAACATAAAAAATCACATAAGTAATAAATCAAATTTTAAGAGTGGCTATCAAAAAGTGATGAACTAAGGGTTCATAAGGATTTTTGTGGAAGGTTCAAGAAGTTTGGACACAATTCCAAGAATTGTTTAATTATATTACTATCCCAAATGGAGATACTGAAGAAACTCAATATTACACCAAGTAGTTCATGTGATATAATTTATGAAATCAAAGAATTGATTATAGATAATGAAATTGAAAAAATGGAAAATAAGACCCTGCTTCTCATGGATTATATTGTTTTTAAAGACAAGGTACAAAGCCTGAAGAATTCCATAAAAATTGATCTAAAAAGAAATGAGTATCTTCATTGAGAATAAACTCTTAGTTGTGTTATTATCTAAAGAGTTTTGGATATCCCACATTATTCCCATATATATTGTGTTTATTCTTTCTATGTATGAAATTAAAGGTGATATGTGAAGGGGTATCTAGAATATTTAGTGTTGTGATAATTTTATAGTTATCTTGAATTTTCCATCTTTAAGTCATCTTAAAAATTGTAATATTGTATTTAATTTAATTAAAATATCAACCATGATGAATGGAATTCAAAGTTAACCCTTTAAGTGGGGGAAATTATGAGAAATATTGTAGTGTTTATCATTTTATGTGGATATATAATTTCTATAAATGCGCTTAGAAAGTGTCATTGAAAAGGTATGATTGTTTTTTTCTCTCATATTTATTTTAAAGACATAAATTTTGATATTAAGTGGGGAAGTTGGATTGATGAATGGAATGAGAGATAAGAAGATGTTAAGAAATAAATGTCTATGAATTTCAAAGTGTTGGGAAGTTGATTAGTCAGTATTATTTTCTACACCAAGAATGGATCATTTATACTTAGATTTTATTAATTAATAACTTAATAATTTGGTATTAGACTTTGTATTTATTTCTAATAATGGGGGAGAGAAGAAAAATGAAAAAATACATGTTGATATACATTTTATATAAGGTAATTAAAAATAAATCCAATGTGGAAGATCATTAAACCCATTTGTTATTTATTGTATTTGTTTTTAATAAGAATGATGTTGATATGTGTTGGGATGAGAAGCTTGGAATAATTGTGGAGTACTTAAGAATATGTGATAAAGAAAATTATGTGAATAGTAATGAACCCAAGCAAGGAAAGCATTATGTGATTATTTTATTGGATTAGAAAATACCTTTAATCTTTGATTTTAATGTTCCCTTGAGTTTGATTCATGTTAAAGAAGTTTTTCAATATGGGTTAAGATGCAACTGATATAATGCCATTGGATTATTGTAGATCTATTTACATGTGGAAAAGGAATCAAATTTTTTTGATATATTCTATGGAGCATATATTATAGTTTAATAATATATATATATGAATTAATATGAAATTTGGTTGAGAAAGATATCATTAAGGTGGTGGAATAACCATTGAAATACTCTAAGTAGTATTCATATGGTGTATAAGATTTAGAATTATTTATATGACAATTGAAGTTGATTTAAAGTCATCATAAAGTAATTTAAAGTTCATTATATGTTTGGGGTTGAGTTTAGAATCCTATAAGAAAGATATTGAAGTTTTGAAGTTACATATATTTGAAAAATTGGAAAACTACTATATATGTGAGGATAAACTGGATTTTAGAGTATTCATATAAGAGTAATCCAGAATTTCTAAGGGATGTGAAAGAGTTATCCAAGGATTATAAAGATAGTGTAAGGGAAATATGAATTCTTGATATTATACATAATAGTTATCTCAATTTTTTAATTCATTCATAAGAGTAGTTATAAAAAACTAAATAATACGTTGGAGTTACCATAAAATAAATACATAAGAGAGATCCTAAGTTTCTAAAGCTATGGAATATTAAGATCAAGAATTATATATCCAAAAAATAATAACTAGTTATAGAAAAAGAGTTTAGTAATATTAATATGAATATTTTAAAGGATACATTAGAATAAGTATAAGACTTTGTAATATTAACGAGGATATTACAAGATATTTCTAAAATGAGAATTTTGGAGGGAAACAAATCAAGTGATGTTGATGTTGAGATTCATGAATTTAAATGTCAAGATAATTTGAGGAGATAATGATGTAAGATGAGTTCAAGGATATGAAGGTTATTCCATGGATAAAAAGGTCATACTGCAATGGTGTGGTGAATTTAAGGTGGTTCCAGGAAAAAAAGGGTAGTCATGTCATAATAAATATGTCACGTCATAGTTTTATATTTTATATACTCAAAAAATAAGGTTGTGTTTTAAAATATAGGTTTTCATCACAATGTTTTGTGATGTTTTCATATGCACATTGATTAATTTAGATGTGGTTTTTGTGAATATATAAATAAGAAAACATGTCATAATAATTATTGATATCATGAGGAATTTTGAAGACTAATTTTTAAGGAAAAGGCTGAGATTTATAGGAAGTCAGCGATATCAAATTTAAATACTACTGAATATTATTCTATAGATTCTATTGAATATATAAAGACAAATTAAAGATTAAATCATATAAAGTTCACAACCAATTACATGTATATTTAATATTAGAGAAAACTATATTTCACATGTTGGTATAAAGATCAAATATTATATATAAATGAATGAGGTGATCATGATGTAGAGATTAAACAATTTCCTTACTCAAAAATGGAAATATTATAGGCATTAGATTCTATGAATATAAAGTATAATAGAATTATAATAATGTTTTAGGGAATAGATCCTAATTTGCACTATTATTTAATATTAATATTGCCAAAGCAATGAAAATAAATATTTTTTTTAATAATAAGACATTGTTTATTATAGAAGTAGAGAATATTGAGAGACAAAACATTATGAAATTGGTTATAACATGTCAATTTTCTATAAGAAAATATGATACCACCTTGAATATTATGGTGAAAGAGGTAGAATTAAAGATTAATATAGATACTAAGATTTCCATTTGATATTGATGAGCAAGATGTGGCCTTGAAGTTCACTGTATTTTAGGAAGGAGGACATATTTTTTTAATTCTACATAATACTTATGCTTACATTATTGATCACACTTCAAGAGGATTCATTCAAATATAGTATTTGAGGTAGGAATAGTTGGTTCCATATTTTAAGAAGAGATAAATTTAGTACTTTCATATAACTTGGTTAGTTCCAAGATAAAAGGGTTCAAGGACATCCCCAATACCTTGGTTGAATATTGATAATAAGAATCAGCTATGGGGGGATAATAACCACCATACACTAAGGACTAGCTCACACATTGTGAGTGAACTGCATATGTCCTTTTGTTCCTTGTTTTTTTATTTTCTATTTATAATTTCATATATATGAACCAAGTGAAAAAAAAATTGAGTGAGATCCATTCACCCTAATAGGTTTATAGGTGAAAAAAAGAAAATTTATTAATTTTATAAAAATATATCCACGCTAATTCAGCTCCCCCCCCCCCTACTCTCAGAGTTTTTTCACCAATATTAGTAGAACAATACTCTATTTACAAGGGATCATCCACATCAGAACACCCACAGACGGTGCTCTAATCAGTGAAAACTCAATGGTTTACCTCCCAAATTTGCACAAAAACCATGGAGTCTCAAATATCACAAGATAATCGATATCAAATCTTTATCAACTCATAATATAAAATATATAAATTCAAAAAATATTATGGAATTTATCTTCTATTATATAATTAATCTATACCACCATGTAGAAATACTATTATAAGAGTTTTCCCAAGTTCTCCGAAATTTATCTAGATATATTCCACAATGTGTTATCTATTTTACATATATTAGTTTATCATTATAGCCATCAATTCCTAAGGAAATATACTAATTTTGGAAATCCATTCCCACTCTCTCCTAGAAAGTATCTCAACCATGGTGAATAATTAGGACATCTAGAACTCCTCCACAAGTCAGTCTGACATAGAATCTTTATGGATGTAATCAAATAAATCTTGTGATAAAAAAATTGTTTCATGGATATATAGGATACATTATCCAAAAATTTACATTCCTAGTTCATTTAATAATGTCTCGGTCATGTATCATCAATAAGAGTCATACTCAATTGTATGTTTTTCAATATATCCTTTAGAAAGTCCTCTATTATGACAACATGTTCTATATATCCTTAGTAAAACCCATTTTAACTATACTAAAGAATCCTCAAATGTTTTTAACTATATACTCTATCATATTAATTGGATACCATCATACCTTATCCTGTGTCACTAGTAAGTGAACTCTGCAAGTCCGCCTCTATTAGGCAGGGGCTAGCGACCAATAGTGAGGTATTTGCACATAATGGAAGGAATTACCTATAATCAACCAAACACCTAGTATCATATATCCAACACCTACCATACATGAATGAAATATAAAAATAAATATAAAAATTAAAATAGCTAACAAAATATATATGATACGATGTAAACTGATACAAATAAAACCTTGGTTATAACTCACACATCCTGAACGTATGAAATCATGATCTTGATGACCCATGGATAGTCATCATTATGATATCCATACTCCAACAGTTATCCATGTTTTGTATCCATCTCTAGGATCCATGATCATCCAACCTCTATGTCAGTTGATCTGTAGGAACATGAGGCAAAAAACATGCAAATTCACATGTAGGGGAGAGTATAAAATACCTATTATGGTCTTCCCAAGTAGTGAACCAGCCCTATAAACATCTAGTGTCTACATGAATCAATAGAAAGTAAGGTTCATACAATATTATGTCACCCAATATCATCAATAGGCATGATAGATAGTTTATTTTCATTATTTTTTACATTATAATTCAATGATTCAATTCCCACCATTTTGATATGTTAAGGTTAATTGGAACATATTTAGTTTATAAGAATAATTTGGAGTTTATTATGAAAATGTATTAAATACTAATTTTCAATTATTTAATTTAATTTTTGGAATAATTTGTAAATACATACATTGAATCTATGTTTTTGTTAATTTTTAATTAAAGGGAAAACCCTTTACATATGGTCTAGTGGAGTAATATGTAAAATTCCTTCTGAAGTTAATGTGAAAAAAATAGAAAAGAACCTGATACACAAAAGTAAATCTTGGAGATTTGTGAGAGTAACTATGCGACTATGATGATGCGTAAAATTATTTTCCTTTGTCAATGTAAGGAAAGTTTTAACTCCCCTATAATACATAAGATTCATTTTAGAAGATACAATGTTACGTAATGGTCTGTAACGTTTCCTCAGAGGAGGTACAATCCATACGTAAGAGTCCTCTATCCTAATACATTTAAAATTTATCACAGCCTCATACTTATTCCATCTGATACGTAAGAGTCAAGAAGATAAGTAAAGGTCGTAGCCAATATATATGGGTCCATATATATAAAACATATTGGGTATAGTTTCTTATATAAGAATCAATGGTTCACATTGGAGATCACATAATAATAAATAGAATTCTATGAAAGATTAATTCTTGAACTCTAGTCACATGACACATTAATTATCATGGATTCACAATCATGAAAGAGTAATCTCATACAGATATAAGGTCACATAGGATTAAGATGTGAGGATGTAAGATCACTTCAGATTAATTGAAATCCTATGTCATAATTATCTGGTTATTGAATTTTCCATTTCATATTAAATAGGACAACTTTACACCTAATGTTAGAATAACCAGGGCACCTATAGATGATTAACCCAAAAAAGTATCATATCAAATTAAATGAACAATCCACTAAATTATAGTGAATAAGGAAACAAGAGTGTCTATGATCATGGTATATTTTATAGAATATTAAAATCTCACTGTCCACTTGGAAATATATTACTTCTCAATCTATACATGTGAGAAATTCAGTCCCCATGCACATCAAATACACTATTCTCAGGATTCTCATATTCAAATTATTTTCCCTCCAATGTAAAAGGGTGATCGAATTATTTATTAGGGTTAGATTTGGAGGATTTGAAACTTGTACATAAATCATATAAGTAATTTAGGGTTTACTATTCAGTTTTATCTTTTTTCTCATTTTATAAAATTATAATTAAAGTATTTGTTTTTATTTCATATATCACTTTGTGTTTCCTTCCACTTTGATCTCTAAGACTCATGATGTTAAGTAACCAACCCTAGGCTTAACCTTATGGGAGGTTCTCTCAATGTTCCAAAATCCCTACTCTTCATTTATCAATATATTTTTTTATAAGCAGTCAAATAGGAGTGTTTTGGGTTGATGTGGTGATTTTCCATCACTCTATGGCATGATTATTGATCTAATTTTATTATATACAAACAAAAATTACATCCCTTCTCTCATAAAAACTCTTCATATCATGGGTTTGAGTTTTTTCAAGAGATGAAATGGAATATAATGGAGTTGGGTCTAGGAATGTGTCACAGACTTAATTGATATGTTTTCATAATTTTTGACAATTATAGGAGGTGCCATTTAGTATATTGAAGAAATTTCTTGGGAATTCTAAGTTTCAAAAAACAATTATGAGATGGTGGTTCATGTATAATGGGACGAACTATCAAGAAGAATTTAAACAACAAAATATTGGATAATAAAATAACCTGAGTAACCAATCCTAGGACCAAGATCATTATTTCTAATACTTTTTTAGTTTTTATTGAGTACATTTATATTTCATGCATGCATTCATCAGTTTCTAAATCCTATATTTCCATTTTTTAAAATATTACATAAATACAAAAAACAAAATAAGTATTTGGAATATTGAGTGATTGACATCAAAGTCTACTCAAGAGAGATAACCCCAGTCAGTCACTATTCTACACTAGGAAAATAAATATTATTTTTTACAACCTTGTGAGGAGTGTTTTAAAAATATAGAACATCCATTATGGACCGAGTTAATTACTCATTATTTCTTTTGAATTTTATATATAATTTTCTTCATTTCACAGAAAATATAAAAAAATATTTGTTTTATCCATGATGAATTTAAATTCAGAATAATATGCATGGAAAAATAAATACTCTCAAGTTAAACAAGTGAAATAATTTTAAGATGAAATAGAGGATCTATTTAAAGATCTTGAAAAGGTTATGTAGAAGATAAAAAATAAATTGGAACTGTTAGTAGAATTCCTCTAACCATAATATGAATAGAAACTAGAGAGAAACAATCATAAGAGAAAGTGGTGTAAGAAATGGGTCCACTTATTTTTCAAGTAAAAGATCATGATGAGGTTGAGAATGAATTAATTGATGATATACTATTGGACCTTTCTCATCCATATATGGATGATATTACTAAATAAAACATCATTGTTTATACACAAGTTGGAGATCAAAAACTTTTGGATATATACTGGAGTAATGTTTTAGAAATCAACCTATATCATGACTCTCCCATATTTAAATAATGAAAATCAACACCACTCAACATATCTATATTCTTTAAAGATGATGTTGAAGAAGTGGTGGTATTTGAATAAATATTAGATACAACATATTACCTACCTCTAAATCTAACAACACACCACTAAGAGGTACTCATAAAATAAGAAGAAATTAAATCCAACCAATATAGGGAGATAGTATAATCCCACACTCATTTATATTCAATTTTATTTAGAATTAAATGATAATTAACTCCAAATTATTTGAACTTTTAGACTCAAAAAACCCATGAATTTCCCTGGAGAGTGGAGAAGAAGAATAAAATTCACCTGTTTAGGAACACTTTAAGCTACCAAAACCCATTGAATATATTATGGTGGGAGTTAATGAATAAGTTTTGCTATCTTTTCCTAAATAAGAAACATAAAAATCTATAATGATTAGGGGGGAATATTTAGATATAAATTCATACTTCTTTAATTTCATTAAAATTGAAATGATTAATGATTTTAAAATAGTTTAACATGTTATTTCAATATTAATAGAGTAACCACTAGAGGATGCAACTTGAGAAGTAGTAGAGGATCCTTACCTTCCTCCACCCCTATAATCAAAACTATCCTTCACTACTAAATAGGTAGTAAAGTAGTATAATTATCATGGGGTTATCTATAACCATTTCATGTTTATGAGCATATAAGAATAACTTTTTGTGGTTCCTATCAAGGAAACCTCATCCTCTTATGGATTAGTGTTGATCACAAGACCGGATGGTTGTAGGTAGTTAAAAGACAACACCTCTTGGGATATTATCCTAGTATATATTTACTTTTTAAATTTAATAATTTTTTAAATTTTAAAATAATTAGTAATTATAAATTATTATTTTGTAGTTTCTAAAAGGTGTAAATTTGGAGCATAACTCAAATCCACTACATACAAATTAAGTCAGGTTGTATATCTCCTTATTTTTATTTTATATACCATATTATTTTAAATTCTCACTACTTTAAAAATGATCTAATTCCACAGTCCTACATCCATGAGCTAATGAACCATACTCATAGTTTGAGAAATATATATGGTTATAAAATTATTATGGTCATAGTACCACTACTTCCATAGGAATGTGTTCCCATAGTGATAAACTATCTTTGTAATTTTCTAATTACATGGAAATATAGGCTCATAACCATATAATGGAATAGGAACCAAGATTTTAGTATAATAATAGTGAAGGGAATGAGTGAGGATCACCTACTATTATGAGCTCAGAATCCCATGGTTATAGGGTTCCCTAACACATAGATGTCGCCACAGGAGTCGATTCACATGGTCAAAGAGTTTCCCAACACATAAATATTCCCATGCTCTTGGGTTCCCATGGAAAAATGGTCTTCTAGAACACCCCTATTTCCATAGTTATGGGTTCTCATGGAAGAATCTCCTTGTCATTACCCTAATTTACATGGGCATGGAATCCCACGGTGGAATCTCCTTGTCAGCACCTCGGCCGCCATAGGTGCCTCTACCTTTGGTGATAATGTATTCACATGAGCACATCCAATTTTAGATTCTAAATTTTCAATAATTATAAAAATAAATCAATTATAAAATTAATTATTAAACTCAATATATAAATCCATATTATAGTGTAAGAAAAGGTTGTTATTTTTCAGTGGTAAATGGTGTTTGATGATTGGTGAGTGGGGACAGGTTCAAAACCCAGTGTTTGGATTCAAAATTTTCATAATCTACCACTATAATAATTGCATATAGTAGTAGATATAATTAAAAAAATAGTTCATACCCGTGGAAGTAGCTACATAAATCCATGGTCATAACTCGTAATAGTATCTCTTGTGCCAATAGTGGCCTAGGTAGAGACCTATAGACATAGGGTACCTCCATAGGCATTTGTGTGTAAATATTCCTATCCAACAACCATGCTTATGGTCACCATGAGTTCTGCTCATTGAAAAAGTTGGGCTAAACATACATGCTAGTAATCTTCAAAGTTATAGCATCAACAGATGCAATGTTTATAGTCATAATATAAATCTAAAAACATTTGAGCTATGTCTATAGTCTTTACCCATGGTTGTAGTCCTTTTTTATAGTAGTATCTATATGAAATGAAACAATTGGATAGTTAGATTTAAGTGTGGAGGAGTGTCAACCTATTTTAGGAGTTTTGTTTTTTCCCTTTTTTATTTTTCTTTTTTTAAAAACATTGAGTTTTAATTATTATTCATTATTATTTTTCACTCTTTAATATATTTTTATAGAGTTTACTTTATTTTTGAAAAAAAATATTTTTAAATGATTTTTTATGTGTAAAAATTTATTTGACTAAGATTTTAGAATAATTTTATAAGTTTAACCAATTTTTGAAATCCCTATCCATGAAACACTGACCCAAAATATTTTTTTTATTCCTGAGATATATTATAAAAAAATTTGACATATTTTTTCTAATTCCCTCAATTTCTTGAGAGAAACTCGAAACTTGTGTGCAAACTAAAACTTTTAGTTATTTCTATTTAAAATATTTTTAGTTTATAAAACAATTTCAATATAATTGAGTCACTTCATTTGTAAGATCACATTTTTAACTTGAGACTTAAACTTTACATCAACCCATGTTTATCCCTTACAAACTACAAATTTATATATAGTTTTTAGGCACATTACAGGCCAATTTACCCTTACCTGCATTCACTCTTAATAGTTTTGCAGATATATTTCGATTTTTAGTGTAAGGTAAGGTCCTTTCATGTGTAATATTTAGGAAGTATCTCGTTAATGGGTGTGTGAGGTGTGTGTCACTCTTTTATGTGTGGGTAGAGAGAAATGGGCATAAGTCATTATCATCATTTGTGTTTCATTCATATCATACTTTTCTCTTAAAAATAATAAATAATAAAAAATTAAAGATGAGGTTGGATTATTCATTATAAATACTTTTATAACCCATGTCCCTCTCAAAAATCAAGTTCATAAACAATAATTCATTAATTGTATTCTATTTTCATTTCATCCTCCTTAAAAATAAAAAATTGAAAAGAAAAAAAATGAAATGGGATAATTGGGATAATATCATCCATCTATTTATTGTTTAACTCATGGTATGTGGCATAAAAATGGTATGTGGTATACATATTTTAAGTGGAATTAAGTGAGTTATATTTCCTATGGTTTCACTTTAATATTAATGCAATGGTATTAAATATTTTAACCTACAATTTTCAGCCTTTGAGTTTTTAAATGATTTTACCCATCATCCCTTAATCAGTAAATCACCTTGAAAATTTCCTCATGGTTTATTACATTTATATAAATTGTAGTGTCTAGAAATGATATTTTTTTAATCCTATTATTATAATTTCATTTTCAAAGAATGTTCATAATTTAAGATTAAATTTCTCTTGAGTAAAGAGTGACATAAATTTCTATGTGTGGTAAGTTTGAATTGGGTCATGGATAGATCTTTTAGGCCAGATAAATTTAAATGTGTGAGGAGAGAATAAAAAGGATATTTTTCATAAATGAGATATGATAAAAGTATTTATTGGAAAAATATTGAAAATTACCTTATTTTTTATTTTTATGCTAATTTAATATGAATATTAGATGATTTATTGAGAGTGAAATGTTTAAGTGTGGGGTAATTGATAAAGCATTTATTTTCATTATTTTTACATTTTAATTAAATAATTTAATTTCCACCATTTTGATATTTTAAAGATAATTATCACATATTTGGTTTATATGAATAATTTTGAATTTATTTTTAAAATGGGATAAATATATATTTTTTAATTGTTTTATTTATTTTTTGTAATTATTTTAAAATCTATACATTAAATTTTATGTTTTTTCTGATTTTCAGGCAAGGGAACAAACCTTACGTACGGGCGAGAAGGGGAACATATAAGAGTCGTTGGGAAGTTGATGAGAAAATTTTGGCAAAGGAAACAATGTGTAAAAGTAACTCTAGGTGATGTGTAAGAGTATCCCTACCACTATTCTTATGTATAAAATTATTTTCCTTTACTATTAGAAGTGAATTTAAAACTCCCATGTATTATTTAAGATTCATCCTAATGGATGCATTGATACATAAGTGTCCATAAATTTACCATAGAGGTGGTATAGTTCATACATAAGAGTCATGTAGCTAGATATGTTGAAAAATTTCAAAAGTCTCAACAATGCTTTCCTATGATATGTAAGATTTGGACTAATATGTAAAGGTCTCTGCTAATATGTACTGATCTATACATAGTGAAGTTCTAACCAATATTCAACTATAAAAATTAATGGGTCATGTTGGAGATCATGTAAGAATAATTATAACACTGTAGAAAATTAATTCCCAAACTCTAATAACATGTCATATTAACTCTTATGAATTCCCTATCTCATAAGAATAATACTAAGAAAACAAATCTCACATGAGATTAAAATATAAATATGAAATCTTGCATTGGATTAATTGAATTCATGCATTAGGATCATTAGATAGTTGAACTTTATATGTTAGATTTAATAAACCAACAGTATACCTCATGTAAAAATAACTGAGGAACTTATGGATGATTAATTTGGACTACTCTCATATTAAATTAAGAATCCACTAGATCATGAAGAAGAAGAACACAAGATAACTGAAGATCATGGAATATTTCAAATAACATTTAAATATAATTGTCTGTGTGGATACGTACTACTACTCAAGATATACATATGATAAAGTAAGACCCTGTGTACATTAATATAGTAATTATCAATATAATTCTATTTAAATTATTTTCCCTCTAATGTAAAAGGGATATCATATCATTGATTATAGTCATATTCGGAGGATTTATGTAATGAACCAAAATTTTATCAATGGAAATTAACTTCTTATAATTATTTCATGTAGTATAAATCCCATAGAATCATCTAAATAACAAAATTAAAACTTTATAAATGAATAACTAATGAAATAATAGGTATTTCAAGAAATTAAGGAACCTATATCGATGGAATAGTAACTTGATCATTGGAATAGTAATATGACCATTAGAAATAGTAATCTTGCCAATAAAACAGTAATCTCACCTATTAATGTATAAATAAAATTTAGGAATCTTATAATTAAAAATATTATATATTTATATCAAGGAATAAGTAAATAAATGTTTTAAAATTTATTATTTAAGTGTTGGAATTTTTGTCAAACGTAAATTTTTATTTATAATTAACATAATGATTTAAAAAAATTTATTTTCATAAAATAGATTCATAAATTAATATTTTTTTCTTATGATTATAAAATCATTTTATGATAATTTTATTAATTTTTCAAAGTGTCATAAAATTGGTTATAATATTAAAATCTGTATTTTTTGAATAAATGAGTATTTTAGTTAAAAATTAAATTTATCTTGTTTTGAAAATTATTTTCATAAACTTTAGTCCATTTATTAAATATAAAAAACAAAAAATGGTTGGGTTTGATTTTTCTAAAATCATTTAATTTTTGTGAATAGTTAAATACTGTAATTTACGTAATTAAACATTTTAAGCCAAATACAAGAATTTTTTAGTCATAAATGATATAATAAACCATTATTTTGAACTCAGATTCACTACTTACTATAATTAGTCACAATAATCAACAGTAATAATATTATTGATCCAAAATATTAAACAAATGAATAAAATAATAAAAAATACCCCTCTCCTCTCCAATAAATATTACCCCTCACCACCTCTTCTCCTCACACCTTTTAATCTTTGGGTATTGCTTATATTATACACAATTACTTTATCAAACCTATTCCACACATCTTGGTCTTTTTTCCTCACCAAAATATCAAAATCAAGTTCCTTAAGGAGGTTTCCAAGGACACTACACACAAGTGGTAAAATCCTCCACCTTTCTCTTTTAAATTCTTTCTTTCTTCTACATGACACTTTCAAACACTATAAAAAGTGACATGATAACTATATTATAATAAATGTACTATAATATAATTATTTAAATGGTATATACATAATCAAATCTCTTATATTCTCTTTTTTATCTTAAAAATGAAAACATCGTCTGTGATGTGTCGATTCACCACCTTCGTAGACCATGATTTTTCATTTTTTATTACCACCTTCAAGGATGGTCATAAAACCATTATAATGGTTAAAAAAATGTTAAAATGTATATTATAAAAAAATTTACGGTCTGTAACTAATATATATATATATATATATATATATAATATTAAATAATAAAACAATACTAGTTAGTAACGATCAAAAAAATCGCCAAAATAAACTAACATTCATCATAACATTTTATCTGATGAATCATCCTCATAAAAATATTATATATGGGACCATTTAAAATTATCAAATTATATTAAAACCAATTCATTCCACTTATGTAGTTATTATTCCATTTTAAAATAACTTCTATAATTAAACTCAAGGGAATCGATCATGATATTCGTGAACCAAACGCTCTCAGAATGACAAAATTAAACACTATAACTCAAAAACATTTCCATAAATGAACTTAATAAAATTATAATAAATCAAATATATATTTAAGAGGTTATTAATTAAATTATTAATGAAACAAATTTTATTATTCATGAAATTAATTATAATTGAAAAATAGTTTCATACATAAGGTAATGTATTCTCTTTGAAACATCATTTTTCCTTCATCTTATGTTTTATCTCTCTTTACCCCAATGTAATTCTTAATTATCCTTATTTAATCCTACTAAATTCTATTTTTATTTTCCAAAAATATTTAACTATATCAATTATTCTTTCATTGATGGGAAAATACATGGTTTATAAGGTTTCATTCTCAATTTCTCCTGATAAGCAAGCCTGATTAAAGGGAAATTCCCAATTTATTACCCATTTTTGAGTAAACTCCATAATTGTTTTAAGACAAAAATATTTCTATAAAATAAATATTTTTATCATGAAAAAATATATTTGTTTATTTCTATTTTTATGGAAAAAAATTTCATTTTTCACTTTAAATACTCTTTTATATTTTCCCTTAAACTGCGCTAAAGTGGATCATTTCTAAAAGTTTTTTAAACAAAATTTTTACATGTTTTCACTTCCGTTGGACTTAATTTATCATTATATATTCATTTTTAACTTATTAATGTCCATGTATTATTTAAATCCATTTTTTCATGAAAATCATTATTATATTCCCATTGGTTATGCCTTATGACGTGATTATGATACCAATTTCTTTCCATGAGTAACCCCTATGTTTGTTCCTTATGTTTGATTCTTCATGTGGAACACATATGCATGAAAATGTTATGATTGGTGCACCTAGATAGTGTTCTAATGAATTGGGTAATGTTTTAGTCTCATGAGACTTCATGTTGGGACGTGGATTAAACCTGATTACTTTATGTGACTTTCTCCACCATGCGATATAGTCTTATAAATTAGCCTTGAATAATTTTTATGTCATGTAATATTTTGCTATCAAATTCTTATGTTTCCATGATTACATGATCCCATATCCTACATTTTATGATTCCATATGTTTATTCACGTTCCATTCATTTTTTATGTCATTATTTTATGCCTTCTAACCTATCTATTATGCTTTATTTCTATGTTTTTTCCCTTACTAGGATTTTTAGCCCATCCCTTTATTCATGTATTCCCTAGGTTATACAATGGATATTTAATAGATCAATGGAATTTAATATCTCTTTATAGAGATTAAATAAATTATTTTTTTGTTTTATGATTTCTAATTATGTACCTAATATTCTAAAGACACTATACTTTACAATACTTAGCTTGTAATTGATGGTTAGTTATGCTTAAAATCTTGTAATAATTTATGTAAAATTGTAGGGTAACTATAGTTGGTATTAAGGGACGGTCTAGTTATTTTTTAAGATTATGACTAGAAAACTCAAGTAAGAAACCAAGGGATAATTATATCACCATGGGTAAACTAGATTCAAACTTAGGGAATCACATATTAGGATATATATTTTATTTTCAATTCTATCCTTCTATGTTAAATGTTTACTTTCTATATGCTTATAAGCTAAGTATTCAAGCCTCCCTAATTGTACTTTATTTTTCTTAGTTAATATCTATAAATAGGATAACTCGTTCCAATAATAAATGTGATTGGAAATGTGATGATTTCCATAATGAAACACTAAATATTATGGGAATGGGATATCAAAACATCATGATAGTACTTGCTCAAATGGATCAAGTTATGAATAATAAATTAAATCGAGATAAACTCCCTTTTTCTCCTAATAAAGAGAAAATTGTGGTCGAATCCTTTATGTGAAAAGGAATATTATCTTTAGTGGATTTTTTTATCCCCTTATCATGAAAAAATGTATTAAATCCATTGATAATATATTATTTTCCCTCTAGTGCTCATAATAAGAGAAATTTGTGGTGGCAGTCTATCGTATTTATGGGAAAGTTGATCAGTGGTGAAAAATGATCAAGAACATTAATTATAAGGAAGAAATGGATTCCATGGAATGGGAAGCATTCAAGAAAATATTTTTCAACAAATATTTTTTCTTAATTCTCCAACATGATATAGAGAAGAAGTTTCTCATACTGAAGCAAAAGGTAGTTGAGTCTATCAGTGAGGTGGATCACTTCTTTAGTGGACTAAATCTAATTATATGAAAAGAGTTCGTGATTCAAGATTTGAAAGCTATGATGAGATTTTTCATTATTCCCTTAAGGTTAAAATGGATATCGGAGACTCTTAGTGGTTTCATGGGACAAAAGATAAAAAATTGGAAAATGGAGTTTAATATGGTAGGATCAATAGATAAATCCCATGATTGAAAGAAAACCCATCATCCTATATGTAAAAAGTGTGGGAAGAAGAATCCTAGAAACTTTGTAAGTAGAACCAGGAGATGCTTCAATTGTGGAAGAGAGGGGTATCTAGATAATAATTGTTAAAGGGATATAAATAATCCCACAAATGTGGTAAAAGAAAGGAAGGTTCATATCAACACTCACCATGTAGTGCAGTGTTTCAACTGTAAGGAGCATGGGCATTTTGTGAGCCAATTCCCTAAGCTAAGGGTTTTTAGAGACAATCAATAATAAAAATATATATGGTAAGAAGGAAGGACATATTTTATCACTAATGAGGAGGTCGATCCTAAAAATGATGTGGTGATAGGTATGCTAGTTATTCATTCAAGAATAGTGAACGTACAATTTTATTTTGGTTTTACAAATTCTTTAATATCTTGTAAGTTTAGTAGAACTATTAAAACACCCCCTCAAAATATATAGTTTGAGTTATCTGTGAGAATAGAAAATGAGAAAATTATTGCATCCAAAGTATATAACTCTTCCCCGATTATGTTTCTGGACTGAACCTCCAAAAAAATATTGTCATAATTTGGTCGAGTTTGATGCTATATTGGGCATGGATTGGCTATCTTTATAAAAATACAACATCAACTATAGGGAAAGGTAGATAACTCCCCACATATCGAGGTGTCCTCAAATTCATTACAAGTGTAATGAGGAGGATGAAACTACTTTGGAATCATAATCTCAATAGTGGATATTATTTCTTTATCATCAAGCATGTCTAGCTCAAATGATTGATACAAAGGAGAGGATCATTCTTGATGACGTGACCATTGTGAGGAACTATGTTGATGTGTTCCCTAAATAATTATGCAGTCTACCTCCTGACTAAGAGGATGATTTCTCGATTAAAATTATTCCTGGATCACTACCTATATAAAAGACTCCATATAGAATGGCCACCATTGACTTAGAAGAACTAAAAAAGAGGTTACAAGAGAATCTGGACAAGGGTTTCATACACCTGAGTGCTTCACCATGGGGTTCGCCAATCCTCTTAGTCAATAATAAAGATGGATCAATTCACCTCTGCATTAATTATCATGGGATCAAAAAAATAATTATAAAGAACAAGTATCCCCTACCATGGATAGATGACTTGTTCAATTAGTTATGTAAGGCCAAGAATTTCTCTAAGGTGGATCTCCAGTCAGGATATTACTAATTAAAGGTGAAGAAGAAAGATATTCCCAAGAGTACCTTTTGAATGAGGTATGGAAACTATGAGTTCATAGTGATTCCCTTTGGACTCACTAATGATCCAGAAATTTTCATGTATTTAATGAATATAGTCTTCAGATATTGACACGAAAAAATTGTGGTAGTCTTTATTGATGATATTATGATATAAAGTAAGAGTAAGTAGGAACACAAAGAGAATTTGAATATTGTTATAAAGACTTTTCAAATTGAGAAACTATATTAAAATTATAGTAAATGTGAGTTCTAGATGGAGGGAGTATCATTCTTGGGGCATGTTATCATCAGCAAAGGAATATTTGTGAACCCTTCTAAAATAATGGAAATAAAAGGGTGTCTTAAGACAACATCTGTAATGAATATCCATAGTTTCCTTGGTCTATCTAGGTATTATTGAAATTTTTTTAAGAACTTATCATAATTTTCAAACCCACTAAGCAATATGAATCAGAAGGGAGTAATGTTTTTATGGACCAGTGAATGTGAATAATGATTCAAAGAGTTGAAAAAAGAGGCTTATCACCACACCATTACTCACAATTCCAAAAAGTTGGGATCTCTTTGTGGTATAAAAAAATGATTAGAATAATATATTAGTCTATTTACTAATAAAAAATGGTAAATTGATATCCTACACCTCAATTAAGTTGAAAATTCATGATAAAAACTATCCCATTCATTATCTGGAGTTGGAGGCTGTGATCTTCGCGTTTAAAATCTGATAGTATTATCCCTATGGGGAGAAGTGTGACATATATATTGATCATAAGAGCCTAAAATATATATTTACATAGAATAAGATTAATATGTGCTATCTAATATGGTAATATCTCATCAAATGTTATGACTGCTCAATCCACTATAATCTTGGTAAAGCAAATGAAGTGGTAGACGATTTAAGTAGAAAGGATCCTGCAACTTTATTAATAATGAAAATTTTGAAGGATCAAATCTTTATATACTTGAAAAGGATAGACATGGGAATCATTAAGTAAGGAAAATAATCAATCATTTCTCAAATTATTTCTCAATCATCCCTTATGGATAAAATAAAGGATGATCAAAAAAATGATGAGAAAATTCAGAAAAAGGTGGAAGCTATCAGAAATGGGAAATCCTCAGAGTTCAAAATTGATTAGGAAGGATTCATAAGATTTGGGGCACAGTTATTTATACCATCCAATCTAGAGATAAAGAAAGATATTCTGAATGATTCACATATCTAAACTTTCTCTATTCACCCAGGAATCACAAAGATGTATTGAGATCTATAATAGAACTATTGGTGTGACAATGTGAAGAAATAGGTAGTTGAATATACATCAAAGTTTCTGGTATGTGAACATGTAAAGGATAAAAGTAAATAGTATAAGGGAATGATGCAACCATTACCCATACCAATAATGAAATTGGAAAACGTCACCATGGACATTCTCACTGGACTTCCAAAGACATCCAGAGAAAATACTGTTATATGGGTCATTAGGGGTCATCTTACAAAGACAGCTCACTTTATTATAATTTAAGAGGACTTATCACTCGATCAAATTGCACATATATACATCAAATAATTAGTGAGGCTGTATGGAGTACCATTATCGATTATATCCAATTGAGATTCAAAATTTACCTCTAAGTTCTAGAAAAGTCTCCAAAATTCACTAAACACATAGCTAAACTTTAGTATGGCCTATCATACTCAAACTGATGGCCAATCTGAGTAGACAATTTAGACATAGGTAGACATGTTGAGAGGGTGTTATATAGACTTCAAGGGAAGATGATACCAACAGTTTCCTATGGTCGAGTTCTCCTATAATAATAGCTTCCACCCAAGAATCCAAATGACTCAATATGAATCCCTTTATGGGAAATGATACAACACACTGGAAAGCTGGGATGAATTCGGTGAATGTAAGATGATAGGACCTAAAATAATTTAAGAAATATTATAAAAGATCAAAACCATTTAGTAGTACATCAAAGAAGCCCATATTTTATAGAAGATCTATGTATATAATTGTCAATGGAACCTAAATTTTGAGGTTGGAGACATGGTATTCCTCCACATATCTCTATAAAATAGGATCATGAGATTTGGGAAGAAATGAAACCTGAGTCCCAGGTATATCTTCCCCTTTGAGATTCTTGATCATGTTAGAGTTGTGGCTTGTCAACTAGCACTTCCACCTACCATGTATCAGGTAAACGATTCATTCCATATATCCCTATTGAAGAGGTAAATTCAAGATCCCTCACATGTACTAAATCTGGAAGTGATACAACTGAAGAATGACCTCTCGTTTAAAGAGAAGTCGGTGAAGATCTTTTGTAATGGCCTGGACCTCTCTGGTCCATTCCTTTTCTAAAATTTGGGGTCTGAGGTGTTTAGGGAGGTCAAGGGAACTTATTCCCAACACTTTTCCAAATATCTAGTTATAATAATAGTGTTTCTAGTTTTTTGAATAGTTTCATCGGTGAGATAGATGTGAATAGTGTCATTAGTGAGATAGATGAGAACAGTGTCATCGATGAGACATATGTGAATTGTTTCATCAGTGAGAGAGATGTGAACAGTGTCATCGGTGAAACAGATGTGAATAGTGTCATCGGTGAGATAGATGTGAACAGTGTCATCAATGAGATAAATGTGAACAGTTTCATCAGTGAGACAGATTTGAACAGTGTCATTGGTGAGACAGATGTGAATAATTCCATCGGTGAGACAAATGTGAACAGTGTCATCGGTGAGACAAAGGTGAACAATGTCATTGGTGAGTCATTTGTACTATCGGCATCGGTGATTCATTTTTACTGTCGGCATCGGTGAGTCATTTGTATTTTTGGCATTAGAGATTCATTTGTATTGTTGGTGTAGGTTAATCATGTGTACTATTGGTGTTAGTAATTCATTTTTATGGTTAGCATCAGTGAGTCATTTGTAATGTTGGCATTGGTGATTCATTTGCATTTTCGGCATCGGTGATTCATTTGTACTGTCGATGTCAGTTGGTGTATAGTGTTTCCAACCAATAGTAGGTGTGTAGTGTTTTCATCTTCCTACAGTTCATCCATTTAATGTTTTCTTTGACAAAAAACGTATTCAATGCCTTTTTTTAAGGGATTTAATGTTAATTCAAATCCCATAACTCCTATTTTAATTTTCCTCAAGCTCAGTATGCCTTTACTTTCTCAAAATGTGTGGTTTAATGCGATCCTCTTTTAATGGAAAATCTAACGTATCTTAAACTTTTTATCCATTAAATCTTCTAAATGGACAATATATCTTCCTCCATAGTTCTACATTCTTTTTCCCTTGTATAATATGCTCGAACCTTTCATTCTTCCCATAGTATTGGTGTGATTGAACCTGTAACGACCCAAAATTTTGTTAATGAAATTTTCTCTTGATCTAATTAAATGGATATAAAAAAACATATGAACTACCTTGGTTTTATGTTTTGGGATTTTAAAATACTATTAATAATTTTTATCATTTCGAATATAGTCGTTGAATAGTTATCACATGATTAGTATAAATATAGGGCTCTAACAAATCCAATTTACTCAAAAAAATATGCAATGGCCTCATCTAGAATAATTTCTCCATATGAAGCTCATTTGTTGGAGATTAGAAAGGAGGTATCATCACTGGGATTCTCTCTTGACCAAGCCCAAGCTGAGCTTCAACACATTAAGCTTTAATAGAACCGCCTATGGGAGAAGTGGAAGTTAATAGAGTTTACCGCCCGAGCGATGTTATCCAAGCCACCCCAAGAGTCTATCACCATAACACACCTTACCCTTAGGTCTTATGTGGGTGTTATAAGGGGTTATTTAACAATACCTTAGCACTATGATTATGTGAATTATTTTTTTATAGAATAAATAATATACATTCTTTTTATTATTGTTAATTTGTAAATAGTTTTTAAAGCACAAATAGTATTTTTAGTTAATATTTAAATTCAACTAAGAAATCTATTTTGATGAATTAATGTATTTTTGAATTAAATAATATTTTAATAAAATATTATACCTAAATTAATTTTTATTAAATATAAATGATCATACAATTTTTATGAATACAATTGAAATTTTTATTAAGGTTTGAAAACTGTTTTTGTCCAAACCCATGAATTTTCAATAAATGTTGGTTTTTATTTTAAAATTGAAAATTCAAATATTTATAAAATTATTTAGATAAAATGAATATTATTTTTTGAATCAGGGCATCGAAATTATCTAACGTTAAATTTTTCATAATTTTCTGAGATAGGCGAATTTTTGGGTAAAATTTAAATACAGTTTAAATATATAATGTGTTTTATGACATCATAACGACCCAATAATGATGTAATAAAATACTATTAATGGGATGTTCGGCCAATATATGTTTTAAATTTAATATAATGTGATTTTAGGTTTATTTTATTCATTTTAGAAAGTCTTAGTAGACCCTCCAAGACTTATAAAACATTTTAACATTTTAAAATGATTTCCTTGAGAATGTGACTCACCACCACATAATAAAGCATAATAATTTAATAATTTAGACCATTGGCCTTATAAAATAATTTTTTTCATTTAAATTTGGAAAAAACCATGGTCAAAAACCATAATAAAAAACCATGGGATTGTTTGTGGTTTTGATTCGTTTAATGTGTGGTGTCAAAAAACTAAATAATAAATAATTCTCTCTCCTTACCTATATAAACCCACTCAATATCTCATTCCTATTCACTCTAACCATTTATATCTCGACCAAACCCTACCCTCCTCTCTCTATAATCCTCCCAAGTCACTCCAATCTCCCAATAAGACTCTCTCAATCCTCTCCCAAGCCTTTGGGATCACACTTCCAAGTAAGGGATTTCATCCTTTCTAATTTTTTTCCAAGTTTCTTTATGTTGTTATACCCTTTTAATTTCAATTAAAAATGTTGGGGTATTATTTTTCACCTCCCCCATACTTATCTAATTATTTTTGTATTATTAGATACCCCTTTATCTCTCATTAATGCCTCCCATGTACACTCGTTACAATGCCGAAATTCCGTAAGGGATTTCTCTCTCCTCAATTACATTCAAGAAATTCTTTTATATTACGAATATAAATTCCATTAAATATGTTGGGATATTATTTTCCATGACCCCCTTACTTTCCAAATTATTAGAGACCCCTTTATATCTCATAAAACCATTTTAAACTTTTTATTTGACGTCGTTATGCTGCCAAAGTTACACCGAAATTTCCATGCCAAAATCATCGTGTAAGTGAATACCATACCCATTTCTCTATCAAGGGTATTCAACTTTATGCACATGTACTTTTTGATTGAGGACATACATTTATGTATTCCAAATATCATATTAATGGAATAAATTATGATTTTTAATGAATCCATGCTGTATGATTAATGGGGCACACTTATGCGTGAAATGAAATGATTAAGAAGGGTGTGCCTTGATAGTGCTCCAATGCATTGGGTAAAGAAAAGTATCATGATACACCATGTGCAATGAGGGTTTACTCATGTTAATTCAAGTGCAATTAGAGTTTAATCATTCTAATTTAAGTACAATGATGGTTTACTCATGCTCTATGTGCAATGAGCCTTGGATCATTCTAATATCATGTTAAATATTGTTGCCAAATTTCCATGTTATGATAATAATGCTATATCATGAATTTATGTTCATGTTTCTCTTTTGCTCCATTGATATTCCTATTTCTTAACATGTATTTTATTCTTCATGTTATTCTTTTTTTACTCCCTTACTAGGCTTTATATCTCTCCCTTTTTACATGTATGTCCTAAGGTTATCCCATACAATGCTAAGTACGAGGGAATGTTGCGGTCATGTAAAGGAAGTCTTCAATAAGGATGTTGTATTTTTATGTCTTAGGTTGTCATGTAATGTCCCTAATTTCCTAAGACACTAGACCTCTCAATCCTCAGAGTTTTCTTAAGTGAAATTTTATGTAATAAATCATGTTTAAGTGTGTAATAAAGAGTATGGTTTTTATAGTTGGTATCAGACGATAGGTTTAGTTATTTTTGGGATTAGGATTAGAAAACCCTAGTGAAAGCCTTAGGTATAAGACTAAGTATAATAAAAACATCCCTAAATTTTTTTTATTATTGATTAAGTGTTTTGTCAAGAAAATACATCCATATTTGGTTACGAGTAGGTAGAGGCAGCTCTGGTACAGATGTATCTAGTGGTAAAACCCAAAAACACTGCTTTGAGATTTCCTTGAACAGGAGATGGTGCATGAAAATGGGCCTTGATGCACTCCTAGTTACTACACTCCCTAGGGATATGATTTGGTAAATTCATAATCTTAGTATTAACCACTATTATGGGAATTTAAAAAAATTCCCCTAAGAATATATGTTGGGAAGTAGATCATGGATAACATAGATAAGTCAAGAAAAGAAATTTAATTTATAATTTATCCCTTTTTCATTGGATTCCCCTTTATTTTTTACCCCTAAATTTCCTTTTATTCTAACCAATGGACAGTAATAGGAGTACTCTGGATAAAAACTAATGCAAAGATCAATGTGATGACTGTTCTAATGAGATGACCAATCTGATGGGAGCAGGAATCACAAACTTTATCATGATACTCTATCAGTTAACTCATGTTTTGAATATAAACATGAGTCAAGAGGAACGTTCAACCCCCCCCCCCCCAAGAAATAGAAAGACACACTAGAGAGATTCATGAGACAAAGTCCTCCTACTTTTAATGGATCATATGATCTCTCAATCACCAAACAATGGATCAACTCCATTGAGAAGATATTCTCCATCCTTCAATGTTCTGAACAAGAGAAGGTACTTGTATATGCTTATCTTATAGAGGTTGAAGTTGATAGATCATGGAAATTGATAAAAAATATGAAGCCTAAGGAGTATATCAGAGTATTGTAATGGAAGGATTTCTGGAAAATGTTTTTCGATTAATATTTTCCTCGAACCCTCCGACTTAAGATGGAAAGGGACTTCCTTTCCCTCAAGAATAAAGATGATGAATCCATCAGAGTGTATGATTCAAACTTCACAAGGCTTTCACGATATGACTCTGGCTTTGTTGTTACCCCTGAATGCAAGGTTGACCACTTCTTTTGTGGGATAAAACCTAGCCTGCAGAAATACCTAGCGATCCGTGGATTCGAGAGCTATGAGGAAATTGTCTGATGTTCCCTAAAATTAGAAATGAATATCGGTGAATCTTAGGGGTATCATGTGGATAATAAGTGTAATGTGGACTTGAATTTTGGTGGTCTGATGGATAAATCCAACAGTGCTATGAAAATCCAGCACCCCACTTTCCAAAGGTGAGGAAAGAAGCACCCTAGAAATTGCTTGAAGGGGGCGACAAAATGATTTAGGTGTGGAAGAGAAGGTAACCAGACTATTAACTACCAACAAGAAAAACCTTCAGCTAGGATAGAGGATATGAATACTTCATTCGACCCTCAACACATTATTCATTTCTTCAACTACAAAGAACCAGGGAACTTTGCAAACTAGTTCCCTAAGCCAAGGGTTTTCGGAGGCAACCAACAACCTCCAAGGTAGCAAGGGTGAGCTTTTGTCATCACTACCATCGAAGAGAATCCCAACAATGCATTAGTGACAGGTACACTAGTTATTTATTCAATAATAGAGAATTTAATTTTTGATTCTAGTTCTATGAATTATTTTATATCCTAAAAGTTTAGTAGAATAATCCCAACACCACCACAAATCATGGAAGTAAAGATATCGGTGAGAATAGTAAATGGGGAAATCATTGCATCCCATGAATATAACTCATCCTCTATCATAATTTTTGGATTTGACTTCTCATCAAACCTCCTCATACTCCCTCTTGTGTAATTTGGTGAAATTATTGGCATGGATTAGCTTTTCTTATATAGAGCCAACATAAATTATCATGAGAGGGAAATCACTCTCTATATGGATAATCGACCCCCAAATCTATACAAGTGCAAGGAGGAGGATGAATCTTATTTAGTACTGTCATCTCAAGAATGGAAATTACTACCCTATAAGCATGTGTATCTTTCTTAGATGATTTAATCTAAGGAAGAAACCATCATTGAATACATTCCTATTGTGAGGGAATTCATTGAAGTGGTTCCCAAGGAATTTTCTGGTCTTCCTCCTAGAAGAGATGTTGAATTCTCGATTGATCTTATACCTACGGTGTTGCCAATATCCAAGAATATATATAGAATGGCTGTTGTGGAGATTTAGGAGCTGAAGAAACAAATGCAGGAGAATATGGATGAAGGGTTTATATGCCCAAGGGATTCACCATAGGGTGCACCGTTCCTCTTCGTCAAGAAGAATTATGGGTTAATGCACCTTTTCATTGATTATTGTGAGATCAACAAAATCATGATAAAGAACAAGTATCCTCTTCCATGAATTGATGACTTTTTCAATCAACTATGTGGAGATCAATACTTCTCCAAGGTGGATCTACAGTTGGGATATTACCAAGTAAGGGTGAAGAAGGAGGATATCCCCAAGACTACTTTTCGTACAAGGTACAGGTACTATGAATTCATAGTAATGCCTTTCAGACTCACTAATGCTCAAGAAATATTCATGTAATTGATGAAAAGAGTCTTTATAGATTACCTCAACAAATATTTGGTAGTCTTTATAGATGATATTATAATATACTCCAAAACCAAGTAGGAGCATGAGGATAATCTAAGCATTGTACTAGAGACCTTGCGAAATGAGAATCTCTATGCAAAGTACAGAAAGTGTGAGTTCTGGTTGAAGGAAGTGTCATTCATGGGTCATATCATCACAAGAGATGGGATATCTATGGATCCCTCCAAGATAGCTACAATTGAGGGATGGTCAAGGCCGACATCGGTGATGGATATCTATAGCTTCCTGGGGTTAGCTGTATATTATCTCCAATTTGTGAGAAATTTATCATGATCATCAAACCCTCTTACCAAGCTAACCTAGAATGGAGTCAAGTTTTCTTAGAGTGATGAATGTGAAGATAGCTTCAAGGATTTGAAAAAGAGTCTTATCACCACACTCATGCTCACACATCCCACAAGTGGAGAACCTTTTGTGGTATTCAGTGATACTTTGAATAAGGGATTGGGTTGTGTGTTGATGAAAAATGACAAATTCGTTGCCTATGCTTCAAGAAAATTTAAATTTCTGGAGAAAAACTATCCAACACATGATATGGGGTTGGATGCAGTAATCTTAGCTTTGAAAATTTGGCGGCATTACCTCTTTTTGGAGAAGTGTGAAACATATACGGATCAAAAAATCCTCAAGTATATATTCACACAGAAATAATTGAACATGTTCCAATGAAGATGGTTAGATCTGATCAAAGACTATGACTGCTCAATCCATTACCACCCTCAGAAAGAAAACAAGATGGCGGATTCTCTAAGTAGAAAGGACCCAAAAATTCTATCATTGATGAGAATTGAAAAGGATCCAATATTCCTATATTTGATGTAGATGGACATGGGAATTATAAAGAAGGGAGAATCATCAATACTTTCACAAATTATTTCCCAATCATTTCTTTTGTAAAATTTAAAGGATGATGTGGGAATTCAGAATAAAGTGGAAACTATCAGAAAAGGTAAATCCTTTGAGTTCAATGTTAATGAAGAAGGAATTGTGAGATTTGGGTCAAGATAATGTGTTTCATCACATTTGGAGTTAAAGAAAGAAATTTTTGATGATGTACATAGTTCAAATTTCTCCATTCACACAAGAAACATAAAGATGTTTCGAGATTTCCAAGAGCATTATTAGTGGGATAACATGAAGAAGGAGATCGCTGAGTATACATCAAAGTGCCTGGTATGTCAGCGAGTGAAGGATGATAGGAATAAGTCTAAGGGGATGATGAAACCATTACCCATAATTGTATGTAAATGGTAGAACATCACCATAGAATTTGTCACTAGACTTCCGAAGACATGTAAAGGAAACAATTTTATCCGGGTTTTTATGGATCATCTTACAAATACTGCACACTTCATTGCAATTCGAGAGGATTTCTCATTGAATCAAATGTAATGGATATATATCATAGAATTTATAAGGCCGAATAGAGTACCACTATCTATTGTATCCAATTGAGATATAAGATTCACCTCTAAGTTCTGTAAGAGTCTTCAACAGGATCTAAATATTGAGCTGAACTTTAGTACGGCTTATCATCCTCAAACTAATGGTCAATCTGAGCAGACTATCCAAACACTGGAGGAAATGTTGAGAGCATTATCAATGGGATTAAAAGGAGGATGGGGTCAACATCTTCCTCTGGTTGAGTTCTCTTACAATAACAGTTTCCACTCAAGCATCCAAATGGCTCCTTATGAAGCCCTTTATGGGAAGAGGTGTTGAACACCAGCATGTTTGGATGAAGTTGGGGATTGAAAAATACTAGGTATAGAAATGGTTGAAGAAATGATGGATAAGGGAAAGACCATCCTGCAGCACATTAAAACTGCCCAGATTTGAAAAAAGAGCTATGCTGATAATCATCGACAAGACCTAGATTTTGATTTTGGAGACATGGTATTCCTTCGCATATCACCGTGGAAGAGAGTTATGAGATTTTGTAATAAGGGGAAGCTTAGTCCAAGTTACATCGTCCCTTTTGAGATCCTTGATCACATTTGAGTAGTGGCCTTTCGACTAGCACTCACACGAAACCTATATCAAGTACAAGATGTATTCCATGTATCACTCTTGAAGAAGTACATACCTAACCCATCACATGTACTCAATCTAGAGGTGGTACCATTGTAGAATGACCTCTCCTATGAAGAGAAGTCAGTGATGATCTTAGATCATAGGGAAAACATTTCTATGAAATAAGATAATTCCCCCTGTCAAGGTGTTGTGGTGAAACCACAAGTTTGAAGAGGCAACGTGGGAATCAAAGGAAGTGACGAAGAAGAGTTACCCTCATCTGTTTTAGTGTGGGAAAATGAAATTTTGAGGGAGAAATTTATTAAGGGTGGTGGGAGATTGTAACGACCCAAACTTTTATTAATGAAAATTCCTCTTGATCTAATTAAATGGTTATATAAAACATATTCACTTCCTTGGTTTTATGTTTTTTGATTTTAAAATACCATTAATAATTGTTATCATTGCTAATATAGTCGTTTAATAGTGATCACATGATTATTATAAATATAGGTCTTTAACAATTCTTATTTACTCGGAAAAAGGAAGCAATGGCCTCATCTAGTAGAATTGCTCCATACGAAGACCATTTTTCGGAGATCGTAAAGGAGGTAGCATCACTAGGCTTCACTCTTGACCAAGCCCAATCCGAGCTTCAACACGTTAAGCTTGAATGGAACTGTCTATAGGAGAAGTGAAAGTTAATAGATATTACCACCCAAGCAATGTTATTAGAGCCACCCTAAGATTTTTTCACCATCGCACACCTTACCCTTAGGTATTATGTGGGTGTTATAAGGGTTTATGTAACAAGACCCTAGAACTATGATTATGTGCATTATTTTTTTTATAGAATAAATAATATACATTCTTTTTATTATTGTCACTTTGTAAATAGTTTTTAAAGTACAAAAATTATTTTTAGATAATATTTAAATTAAATTAAGAAATCTATTTTGATGAATTAATGGATTTTTGAATTAAATAATATTTTAATAAAATATTATATCTAAATTAATTTTTATTAAATATTAATGATCATATAATTTTTATGAATAAAATTAAAATTTTTATTAAGGTTTGAATACTGTTTTTGTCAAAACCCATGAATTTTCGATAAATGCCGGTTTTTATTTTAAAATTGAAAATTCACATACATAGAAAAATATTTAGATAAAATGAATATTATTTTTTTAATCAGGATGTCGAAATTATCCAAAAGTGAATTTTTCATAATTTTCTGAGATAGTTGAATTTTTTGGTAAAAATTAAATACCGTTTAAATATATAATGTGTTTATGAAATCATAATGACTCAGTAGTGATGTAATAAAACAATATTAATGGGATTTTTGACCAATATTAGTTTTAAATTTAAAATAATGTGATTTTAGGGTTGTTTTATTTATTTTACAAAGCCTTAGTGGACCCTCCAAGACTTAAAACATTTTAACATTTTAAAATGATTTCCTTGAGAGTGTGAATCACCTCCACATAAGAAATCCTAATATTTTAATAAGTTCAGACATTGGACTTATTAGTTAATATTTTTCCACTCCACTTTGGAAAAAACCATGGTAAAACCCATGGTATGGTTTGAGGTTTTGATTCGTTTAATCTGTGGTGTCCAAAACCAAAATAATAATGAGTTCCCTATCCTTTATTATATAAACCCACTCAATATCAAATTCCTCTTCACTAAAACTATATGGAGCTCTACTAAACCCTACCCTCATCTATCTATAATCATCCCAAGGTACCCCAAGATCCCAAGAACCCTCTCTCAAGCCTCTACCAAGCCTTTGGGATCACACTTCCAAGTAAGGTATTTCTTCCTTTCTCATTTTCTTCCAAGTTTCTTTATGTTGTTATGCCCTTTTAATTTCAATTAAAAATGTTGGTATATGATTTTTCACCTCCCCCATACTACCCTTCTTGTGTTTTAATGATTATAGATCCCTTTCTCTCTCATTAATTCCTCTGATGTACACCTGTTACTATGCCGAAATGTAGTAAGGGATTTCTCTCTCCTCATTTACATTCAAGAAATTCTTTTATATTATGCATATAAATTCCATTAAATATGTTGGGATATTATGTTCCATGACCCCCTTAATATCCAAATGATGAGAGACCTCTTTCTCTCTCATCAACCCATTTTAAGATTTCTATTTGACATTGTTATGCTGCTGAAGTTACACCAAAATTTCCATGCCAAAATCATCATGTAAGTGAATACTATACACATTTCTCTACCAAGGGTATTCAAATTTATGCACATGTACTTGTTGATTGAGAACATAAATTTATGTATTCCATATCTCTTATTCATGGAATAAATTATTATGTATCCATGTTTTATGATCCATGTGGCACACTTATGAATGAAATGAAATGATTAAGAAGGGTGTGCCATAATAGTGCTCCAATGCATTGGGTAAAGAATAGTATCATGATATGTCATGTGAAATAAGGTTTTACTCGTGATAATTCAAGTTAAATGAGGGTTTACTAATTCTAATTCAATTACAATGAGGTTTTACTCATTATCTATGTTCAATGATCCTTGGATCATGCTAATATCATGTTAAATGTTGTTGCCACATTTCCATGTTACGATAATCATGTTATATCATGCCTTTATGTTCATGTTTATCTTATTCTCCATTGATATGTCTATTTCCTAACTTGTATTTTATTCTTCATGTTAAAACTTTTTTACTCCCTTACTGGGCTTTATAGCTCACCCTTTTCACATTTATGTCCTCAGGTTATCCCATGCAATGATAAGTATAAGGGAATGTTTTGGTCTTGTAAAGGAATTTTTCAATAAGGATTATGTATTTTTATATCTTAAGTTGTCATGTAATGTCCCTAATTTCACAAGATACTAGACCTCTTGATCCTCAGAGTTTTATTAAGTTCAATTTTTTGTAATAAATCTTGTTTAATTTTGTAATAAAGAGTAGGGTTGTTATAGAACCTTAATCCTTGGATCATTTCCCCTTGAAGTTTCTTCCTACTGCATGTGCACCCTCTATTTTGGTGAAAGAAGTGAGTTTCAATCCATCGTCAATAGAAGGTATGATCTACCACTTTTATTTTGTTTATTTGGTCCTTCTTATCCTATTTCTCATTTCTAGGTTATGGTATGTGATATCCATGTTCCTAATGGAGTTTTCTTGGGTGTCGGTTGGTGCGGTCATGCCACGGCATCCTTGGGTGGATGCAGTTGTCATGGTGGGAGGTGATCATGATCTGTTTCATGGATCATTATCACTTAATGAATGTCAAGAACCTTTTTAAAAAGGGGATTCATTTCTTATCTATTATTTAATGTGAAACTGTAGAGTTAGAATGTTTTAGACCACTGGATCACAATGGAATTGATGTAATAAATATTTGAATTGGATTAATAAATTGGTATCGATTATATGTTATTGCCTCTTTTTTTCTAGATAGTGTGATATCTATGCTTACCTTGTTTAGAATGTTGTTCTTGATGTAAATTGGTAAGAAACATAAAACAAGGATTAATTTTAATTATTTTTTTCAAAGATAAATAGTCATATAAATGAATCTGGTTGTTGTTGTAGTAAGCATGTTTGGTTGAACTAATTGATGAGACAAAGGCATTCTGATGCTTATTGATGATTAATTAAAAGCATTCCAATTAACTATTTAGTTAATTTGTGATATGTTACTGTTTAGGTTGACCATAGTTGGAACCTACAAATAATAAATCGGTTAATTCTATATTGATTAAAGAACTAGTTGTTTGATAAAAGATAATTTCTAGTAGGGTTATGAGTTACCCACTTTCTTTTAATGTTGAGTTCCTTGTGCTTTGGATCCATGAGTGCTCATTATGTATGAAGGCTAGAAGACTTGTTTAAGGTCCAAGATCCCAGTTGATATGATGTTTGTTTCATGCTGCTTGTGTTGTGATGTGAGCCTGGATGGCTGTTGTGATATGTGGGGGTAGGGAGTCCCATTGGTTGTGCTAATAGTTGATGCCTAGAGTGGAGAGATGCATCAGTTTATGCATGTGGGTGTTAGGGAGGACATCAGAGATAATGAAATGGGTTGGATGTGAATGATTGGATATTTTTTAAATCTTGTTGGTTGTTTATCTGATTTACTTTCCCCACTACTCGAGGCAATTTTTCTTGCTTACCCTACTACCAAAAAGTGGATAAGACGTGTAGGGTATGCCACATTCTTTCTGTGTTTATCTTCTCGACATAGGATGGGTCTACACTCCTTCTATAGTTGGAAAAGACTTGACAGGCAGTCCATCTACTCACCGTGTTTATCACCTTGTGGTTGGTAGCTTAGAATATTTTTCTACAATTCATGGGAATATGGGAATGTGATAATGATGTTAATAAATGATTGAATAAATGATGTTAACCCATGGGGTTGGAGCTTGCTGGGAAGAAATGTTGAGGATACAATTTAAAGGAACAATGGACTTTGGGTGTAATGCTAATAAAATATAATGTGTAATTGATGATGTTTAATTAATGTTTAAAGAATTAATTAATATAAACTCAAACTGATAAAAAGGTAATAAAGTAATATAATAAAAATCTTTAAATGTTTGTGTGCTTATAGGATACCTAGTCTTAGCAGTGGTATCCGGGAGTCTGAGAGACGTTAGCTTCAGTTGAGTCTAAGACTAGGTTATGCCCATAGTGTGGTTGTGAGATATATTATAGTTTGTACTTTTTGTGTTTTTATATGCTAATCCACCCTACCAGTTAGGGAAACTGACACCCTGAGGATTTTGAGCCCTGGGGGTGTTTTCCCCAACATTCTGTTAGAAGGATGGATGGATGAATACCCCATTTGGCCCTTCTCTCTTCTATTGGTAGTTACTTGTGCTGATAGGAACAACGGTTAGTTTTCCCCGTATATGTGTGTAGATGGCTGTAATGGATTGTGGTTATTCATACACATATATCTAGATATAGTTTCCTATGTACTACTATATGTGTAACATGTATAGGCTGTGATGGATTGAGGATCCTTACTCGATGTATGGGTTGTAATGGCTTCAGGTATAATGACTGACGTATGATACTTGTTATGTGAGTTTTTGTGGCTCATGGAAACTACCTAGTTAATTTTTTTACGTACACGTAGTGGTTTTGTTGCTTGAGGTGCATGTTGTGGTGCTTTGCCCAGGTGTTTGCGGGCAAGCCTTTTTGGAGAGAGATGCTTAAGATGTGCGACATTGGGGAAAAGTAGAAAACCAGGGGGAAGTGGTAGCGGGGTACCCTTAATATTATTTATTATATTATAAACTCTTGTATGATATACTTGGTGAGAGTATTCATGGTGAGACTTGGAACATAACATATCTATTTAGGTGACGAGTTAGTTTCACTTGTTTTTCACTATGCTTTGGCACGATTTCTTTACTTTTGCTTGAGAGGATCTAGGTAGGATCCTACTGAGTATGATTTTATACTCACCCTACGCATATATAAATGGTTTTTTAGGTCACTTATTGTAGGAACAAGATCTGGCTGATTAATACTAGCTTGGGGTTGCAGGAACTGTTCAGGCTTCATGGTCACTCTCATTTTTTACTTTCTTTTGGTACATGGAATTTTCCATTTCAGTTGTACTAGTTTTTACATTAAATTACATATGTGTACTTAGGATTTATTTTATATTGTAGTCTGAGTTAGAGTTGTTTGGTGTCTGTATAATCTCTCTATTTCACATATGTTATCTTAGAGGGTAATGCCTCTCATTTTGTGTGTTTACTATACCCTCGGTGCTAGTCTCCAACCCGAGGCTTATTGGAGGCGGGACTCGGGGGGTCATTATCTCCCTTATCACATTATTGGACTAGGAGGGTTAAACATTATGTGGAGGGGGCCATGAAAAAGTGGTATCAATGGTTTGATTAAGGGATAGAATGGAGTTTGGTGTTAGGAACAGGTGATGTTTCATGGGTTGTTAGGGAAACGGTGTCAGTCAAGTTTAGAAAGTGATGTAAACACTAGAGACCGGCTGAGACATAGGCGTTTAGGCCCCCCCTATGATCATATTCATGGATTTTTAGTTTATAGTGGCTACTAAATGAGGTGATGCTGGTTACAGGGTAGAGACCTAGGAAATTATCATGCATCATTATTCTTTGTGCCTTTGTTTGAATGGGAAGAACTTGGGATAGGTTAAAATAAAATGAATAAAATAAAATAAAATTAATTAATGTTGAGTCTTCCATATTCCAATTTTAGGAGATATAAATGTTTTTTATTTTGTAGGTATGGATTCAGATCAAAATCCTCGTCAGGTTTACACAGAGGATGTCCAGAAGGTTATGCTAACAGATCGTCGTAGGGTAGAGGTTGGTGATAATGACACTTGGAGGACGACACTCTGAGAGCTTCAAATCTAGAGTCTGCAGAAGATCAAGGACTTCGTTTCAAATGCTACGTGGGGTATATAGGCAGTGGAGGTTCTTTTTCCTTAGGGATCATGAGGAGTTAGCAATCTTGTGGGAGGAGTTCCGAGAAAAGTTCAGAGTTGAGTTTCTTTCTTCGACTGTTAAGGAGTCTAGTTACCAAGAGCTGCTTACCCTTTGACAGGGGAGATCCAGTGTGAGAGAGTTTGGAATCCATTTCAGTAACCTTTTACGAGATTCTTCATACCTGTTTCTAGATGAGGAGGCTAGGGTGAGGCATTTCAAGGAGGATTTGTATCTAGAGATCTAGCACCAGGTCACCATGTTTATGGTGAAGACAAATCTTGAGGTGTTGTAGAGGGTAGAGGTCATTGATAGGATGTTAGATAGAACTGTATCTTTAGGACAGGGGAGTCATTAGAATTCCTCACAAATCATATATTTGGTTTGGGGTTCCCAGTTTTCAGGGTATAAGAGTTTTCATTCGACCGGGGGTAGGTCCCAGACCACAGCATCTCGTGTCTCCGGGGGAGGCAACACTCAAGCCTATGCTAAGGGATCAGGTGCTTATTTTTCTTGTGGAGTTTGAGGTCATTAGCAGAGATAGATCCCAACCTTTCATATCATTCATCATGCACTAGGTGTTCCACTCCAGGTTCCTCCGTTGAGGCAGTTCCAATTGAGACAGCAGCAATAGGTTGCACTAGATTTGGATTAGCAGAGAGTAGATGTGGCAATCAAAGGACAGCCCTGTTACACTCCTCGTCCTTATAGAGAAGGGTGTGTTTGTGTTGGTGGTCATCATCAGGGGAATATAGGTCATGGAGGAGGTTTTGGTCAGCTTCATGCTTTAGCATTTCCAGCACCAGGTGAACCAAACATCGTTTAAGGTACCCTTTTCTTGTTTTCTACTTGGGTGTATTTTTTGTTTGACTCAGTATTCATGCATTCCTTGATATCACCTTCACTTTTCCATGCTTTGGGACTTCAGTAAGAGAGTCTTTAATTTCCCTTAGCATTTACTATGCCAGTTGAAGGCTGAGATGACTTGTTTGAAGTATGTAAAGAATGTGAGCTAGTTCTGGGGTAGCACTGCTCATGAGGAGATTTCCTATGTTTATAGATACAACCATAAAATGCATCCTCAGCATAGATTAGTTGTATTCGGTGTAGGATATCATAGATTTCTTCTAGATGCAGGTGGTGTTTTTTGATGTTGATGGAGAGACAGCAGTGTTTGTTAACGAGCGAGACCCTCGGATGGGTCAGAGGCATGTTTCATCCTTGTCATCCTTGATGGTTGATCTAATGTTGAGTTCTTCGGAGGTTCAATAGTTGATGTTTACCAGGGTCATAGAAGATTATCCCGATATCTTTCTAGAAGAGGTTGTAGCATTACCCCTTCAATGAGAGGTTGAGTTTGGGATCGAGCTACTTTCAATAGCATCTCTTATCTATATGTCTCCATATAGGATGACCCCTTCTGAGTTATGTGAGTTGTGTATTTATCTCGATGGTTTTTTATAGTGTGGTTTTGTTTGGAGAAGTGTGTCACTGTGGAGCGCACCAGTTTTGTTCATGAAGAAGGCTGACGGTAATTTGTGGTTGTGTATTGATTATCGTCACTTAAACAAAGTGATAGTGAAGAATTGATATCCTCTTCCACATATTGATGACTTATTCAATCAACTAAAGTTTGTAAGTTGGTTCTCAAAGATTGACTTATAATCAGGATATCATCATATGCGTGTGAAGGATGAGAATATCCTGAAGATTACTTTCTGTTGTCCTCATGGGATTTACGAGTTTGTTGTAATATCGTTCGGTGTGACAAATTCTCTATCCGTGTTTATGGGATTGATGAAATCCATGTTCCAGGAGTTCCTAGATATGTTTATGGTGGTTTTCATTGATGACATTATTGTGTACTCTACATCTATGGAGGAGCATGTCAAGCATCTGCACGCTGTATTAGGGGTTCTTCATCACTAGAATCCATTTGGGAAGTTTTCGAAGTGTGAGTTTTGGGCTAGAGAAGTTCGTTTCTTGGGGAATTTGGTGTCCCAGTAGGGAGTGGCTATAGATCTTTCAAATATAGAAGAATTTTTGTCTTGGGAATCTCCCAAGAAAATGGCATAGGTGCAAAGTTTCCTTGGTCTCATAGGCTACTACAGGAGGTTCGTATCTAATTTCTATCAGGTTGTGACTCCTCTAATAGTATTTACTAGGAAGGATCAAGCATTCGTGTGGAATAATCAGTGTCCTACAACTTTCAAGTATCTAAATGAGAAGTTGTTTAGTGCTCTGATTCTTTGTCTTCTAGCAGAGGGAGTTCAGTTTGAAGTTTTTCGTGATGCCTCATGTCTGGGTTTAGGCTACGTTCTAATGTAGTATAGACCAATTTTTTCTTATGGGTATTGGAAGTTGCATCCCCATGAATGTAACTATTCCACCCATGATCTTGATTTAGAAATAGTGGTGTTTTCTCTAAAGTTGTGGAGACATTACCTCATTGGCGGGTGCTTTGTGGTTTTCACCGATCATAAGAGCCTGAGGTATGTTTTCTCCTAATGTGACTTGAACTTTCATTAGTGTCAGTGGATGTAGTTCTTACAGGAATAAGACTCTGAAATCTCATATACACCTGGAAAGGGTAATTTTGTAGCTGATGTGCTGAGTAGGAAGTCGTGTAGTGATGAAGTGAGAGAATTTGATGATTCCTAGAGAGTAATGGAATAAATTTCAGCATTACATCTCAATATGGGAGAAGTTGGGGGAAAAGGTTATCTTTTTCAGATGACAGTGAAGTCATCTCTGGTGCAGTAGGTGGAAGGGTCCCAATTGGGGGATCTAGAGGTGGAGGTCTAGAGAGATAGAGTTTTTTATGTTGAGTCCCTTAATGGTTGGTCTTAGGATGAACATCACTAAGTGTTAGTTCAGGGAAGACTTTTCGTTCCTTTTGAGATACGTGAGACGGTTATCAAAGGGTTCCCTAGTTTTCCTTTAGCAATGAATCCTATCATGATAAAGATATACCAAGCCTTGAGGAGTTAGTTTTGGTTGCCTAAAATGAAGCGTGCAGTTGTGGAGTTTGTGTCTCAATGTTTGTTTTTTACATAAGGTGAAGGTTGAGAACCATGTCCCCAGTGGTTTTCTCTAGCCGTTAGATGTTCCTCGATGGAGGTGGGAGAACATCTAAATGGACATTGTTACTATTTTACCTCAATCTCAAGTATGTCATGACTCTATATGGGTGGTAGTGGATCATTTTACAAAATCATCCCACTTCATAGAAATCAAGGAATCAAGATCGATGGAAGTTTTGTCAATGTAGTATCTGGAGAAGGTGGTGAGACTCTACGTATTCCCGAGGATGATAATTTATGATCGAGATCTTCATTTTACCTCTAGGGTGTGTAGATTTCTCCAACATTCTTTTGGTTCTCAGTTATGCCTTAGCAATGCTTTCCATCCACAAATAGATGGTCAGACAGAGCGGAATATCCAGACTCATGAAGACATGTTTCACTCTTATGTACTAGATTTTGGAGGTTTGTGGATGAGGAACTTACCCTTGGTTGAGTTTGCTTGCAAAAATAGTTTCCACTCCATGATTGTTATGGCTCCATTTGAATCCTTGAATATCTGACCTTTCTATTCTCTTTTGTGCTGGACTGGGGTTGGAGAGTCAGCAATTCTCGGGCTAGAACTAGTACAAAACATGATAGAGATGGTTCAGGTGATTTGTGAGAGTATTAAGGCAGCAAAAGATCATCAGAAATCATATGTAGATCAAAGGAGGACCCTTTTGAAGTTTGATGTTGGGGATCATGTGTTTTTGAAGGTGACTCCCCATCATCGGAAGTGAAGGTTTGTTCATGGAAGTAAGTTTTCTCCCCAGTTTTTCGGGCCTTTCGGGGTGTTTTCTTGTGTTGCAGTTGTGGTGTATCAAGTATCACTTCCCCCACATATGATCTAGATACACAATGTTTTTCATGTGTCACAGCTCCATCATTATCTTCATGATGACTCTCATATAATCGATTGGGGTGAGATCGATGTTGATGATAATGTGACCTTCAAGGAGCAGCCTGTAGAGATCCAGGACCACTAGGATAAGGTGTTGTGTAGGTGTTCTATTCCCTTGGTTCATATCTTGTGGAAATATAGTGGTGTGGAGGAGAGTACATGGGAACATGATTTGCAGATACATGCCCATTACCCCGAGTTGTTTGATGTTTAACTCTTTTCATGTAACGATATTCGTTTGTGATTGGAGACCTTTCGTTTTTATGAGATGGAATCCTTTTGTTGATTTTATGGATTTTTCTCTTTTGAGAGGTATCTCAATGGGTGGTTGTTTGGACCCCTTTTTTGTTTCCTTTTAGGTTGGTTTTGAATTATCGAGGATGAGAACATTTTAGAGGTATCTGATGTAATGGCTCGGACCTCTATGGTCCATTCCATTGCTCAAATATGGTTTCTGAGGTGTTCTGGGAGGTTAAGGTGACTTATCCCTAAAACTTTTCCAAATTTCTAGTTTTGGAAATAGTGTTTCCAGTTTTTTGAACAATGTCATCAGTGAGATAGATTTGAACAGTGTCATCGGTGAGACAAATGTAAACAGTGTCATCGGTGAGATAGATTTAAAAAGTTTCATTAGTGAGATAGATATGAACAGTGTCATCGGTGAGACAAATGTGAACAATGTCATCAGTGAGACAAATGTGAACAGTTTCATCAGTGAGACATATGTGAATAGTGTCATTAGTGAGACAGATGTGAATAGTGTCATCAGTGAGATAGATATGAATAGTTTCACCGGTGAGATAGATGAGAACAATGTCATCGGTGAGATAGATTTGAACAGTGTCATTGGTGAGACATATGTGAACAGTTTCGATGGTGATACAGATATGAATAGTTTCATCGGTGAGATAGATATAAACAGTGTCATTGATGAGATGAATTTGAATAGTTTCATTGATGAGTTATTTGTACTATCATTATCGGTGATTCATTTCTACTGTCAGTTTCGATGAGTCATTTGTATTATCGGCGTCGGTGAGTCATTTTTACTATTATAGTTGGTGAGTCATTTGTATTTTTGGCCTTGGTGAGTCATTTGTATTGTTGGCATTGGTAGGTGTACAGTATTTCCAACCATCGGTAGGTGTACAGTGTTTACAACTTCCTACAGTTCGAACATTTAACATTTTCATTGACAAAAAAAAAATTCAAGGCCTTGCTTTAAGGGATTTAAGGCTGATTTAGATCCCATAACTCTTATATTAATTTTCCTAAGGATAAGGATTCCTTTACTTGGTCAAACCACATGGTTTAATGCGATCCACTTTTAATGGAAAATCTGGTGTATCTTAAACCGATGCTCTGTTAAATATTTTGAAAGGACAAGATATCTTCCTCCCTTGTTTTACCTTCTTATTCCCTGGTGTGAGATTCTTGAACCTTTCCTTCTTCCTAAAGGATTGGTGTGATCTAACCTTAATCCTTGTATCATTTCCCCTTGAAGTTTATCCCTGTTGCATGCGCACCCCCTGTTTTGGTGCAAGCAGCAAGTATCGATCTGTCATCAATAGAAGGTATGATCTACCCTTATTCTTGTGTTTGTTTGATCCTTATTCTCCTGTTTCTCATTTATATGTTATGAAATGTGATCTCCATGTTCCTAATGAAGTTTTCTTAGGTGTTGTTTGGTGCGGTCGTGCTACGGCATCCTCGGGTAGATGCAGTTGTCGTGGTGGGAGGCGATCGTGATCTATTGCATGGATCATTATCATGTAAAGAATGTAAAGAACCTTATAAGGTAGGGGATTATTTATGCTCTATTATTTTATGTGATACTATAGAGTTAGTATGTTTTATCCCACTGGATCACAATAGAATTGACATAATAAATATTTAACCTGGATTAATAAATTTTTATCAATCGTATGTTATTGCCTCTTGTTTTTCTAGATAGTGTGATATCTATGATTTCCTTGTTTAGCATGTCATTGTTAACGAAAATTGGTAAGGAATGAAAACTGGGATTAATTTTAATTATTTTTTCAAAGATAAATAGGCATGTAAATGTATCTGGTTGTTTTTAGAGTAATCATGTTTGATTGAACTGATTAATCAGCTAGAGGCATGTTGATGCTTATTGATAATAAATTAAAAACATGTCAATTAACTATTTAGTTAATTTTTGATAGCTTACTATTTAGGTTTCTCATATATGGAACCTAAAAAATATTAAATCGGTTAATTCCAAATGTATTA
Organism: Viscum album; assembly: GCA_963277665.1. Lineage (NCBI taxonomy): Eukaryota > Viridiplantae > Streptophyta > Magnoliopsida > Santalales > Viscaceae > Viscum > Viscum album. The sequence goes on from OY728123.1 coordinate 60,304,109, forward strand.
TAGAACTAGATATTTGATAAAAGATAATGTCTGGTAGGGTTCTAAGTTACCCTCTTGCTTGTAAGGTCGAGTGCCTAGTGATTTGGAGCCATGAGTGCTCATTATGTATGAAGGGCGGATGCCTTGTTTAAGGGCCAAGAACACAGTTGATATGTTGTTTCTTTCCTACTGTTTTTGTTGTGATGTGAGCCTGGATGGCTATTGTTATATGGGGGTAAGGGAGGTACATTGGTTGTGGTAGCAGTTGATGTCTAGAATGGAAAGATGCATCGGTTTATTCATGTAGGTGTTGGGAAGGACACTAGAGAAGATGAAACATGTTGGATGTGAATTATTTGATGCTTTCTGAATCTTGTTGGTTTTTTATCTGCTTTACTTTCCCCACTGACCAAGGCAGTTGGTCTTGCTTACCCTCCTTCCAAAAATGGGAGAAGACGCGTGGGGTATGCCACGTGCTTTTCGTGTTTATCTTCTTGAGGAAGGATGGGTCTACACACCTACTATTGGTGGAAAATACATGAAAGGTATTCCATATACTCACTGTGTTGATCCCCCTATGTTTGGTAGCTTAGAATGTTTTTCTAGAATGCTTGGGAATATGGGAAAGTGATAATGTTTTTAATAAATGATTGAATAAATGATGTTAACCCATGGGGTTGGAGCTTGCTGAGTTGAAATGTTGAGGTTACAATTTAAAGGAATAGTGGACTTTGGGTGTGATGCTAATGAAATATAATGTGTAATTGATAATGGTTAATTAATGTTTAAACAATTAATTAATGTAAAGTTCAACTAATAAAAATGTAATGAAGTAATATAATAAATATCTTTAAATGGTTGTGTGCTTATAGGATACCTAGTCTTAGCAGTGGCAGCTGGGAGTTCGAGATACGTTAACTATATTTGATTCTAATACTGGGTTATTCCCACAATGCGGTTGTGAGATATAGTATATTCTGTACTTTTTGTGTTTCTATATGCTACTCCACCCCGTCAGTTAGGGAAGCTGACACCCCTAGGATTTTGAGCCCTGGGGGTGTTTTTCCCAACATTATGGTGGGAGGATGGATGGTTGACTACCCTCTTTGGCCCTTCTCTCTTATCTTGGTAGTTACTTGTGCTGGTAGGCACAGCTGTTAGTTTTCCCCATATATGTGTTTAGAGGGATGTAATGGCTTGTGGTTATTCACACACATATATTATGGATATAGTTTCCTATGGACTACTATAGGTGTAATGTGTATAGGCTTTGATTGCTTGACGATCCTTACTCGGTGTATGAGTTGTAATGACTTGAGGTATAATTACTGACATATGATACATATTATGCAAGATATGGTGGCTCCTAAAAACTACCTAATTACTTTTGTTACGTGGACGTAGTGTTTTTGTTTCACGAGGTTCATGTTGTGGTGATTCAACCAGGTGTCTTTGGGCAAGCCTTTTGGAGAGAGATGCTCAGGGTGTGCAACGTTTTGGAAAAGCGGAAAACCAGTGGGGAAGTATTATCAGGGTACCCTTGATATTCATTATTATAATATATACTCTTGTATGTGATAATTGGAGATAGTATTCATGGTGAGGTTGGGAACATAGCATACCTGTATCGGTGACGAGTTAGTTTCACTTTTTTTCACTGTTTTTTAGCTATCTTTATTGACTTTTACACAAGTGGATCTGAGGAGGATCCTGCTGAGTATACTTTTATACTCACCCTATTGATATATAAACTGTTTTTCAAGTCACTTGGAGCAGGATGGAGATCATTCTAGTTACTACTAGATTGGGGTTATAGGATCTATTCGGGCTTCGTTGTCACTGCCATTTTTTACATTCTTTTCGTACTTTAAGTTTTCCATTTCATTTGTAGTATTTTTTTCATTAAATTACATATGTGTACTTGGGGTTTCATTTATATTGTAGTCTGAGTTGGAGTTATTTGTTTTTTGTATCATCTCTCTCTTTCGCATGTGTTCTCTTAGAGGGTAATGCCTCCCGTTTTGTGTGTTTATTATACCCTCAGTGCATGTCTCCAACCCGGGGCCTACTGGAGGCGGGACTCAGTAGTCACTATCTCCCTTATCACATTGTCGACCCAAGAGGGGTACACCTTGTCGGGAGGTGGGTTGTGACATCTTCAACCATAGAGATAAAGTTTTACACAAAAATACTACTTGCCTGGTAAAAGTACTATGATGAAACCATAAGTATGAAGAGGCAACATGGGAACTAGAGCAAGCAATGAAGGAGAATTTCCCTCTCCTATATTCACCTTATTATGTAATATGAAATTTCAAGGGAAAAAATTCATAAGGGGGAAGAATGTAATGACCCATAATTTTATCATTGGAAATTCCCTTCTTAAAATTATATCATATAGTATAAATAACATAAAATCACATAGAGAACACAATACAGACTTTATAAATGAAAAATAAATCAAATAATAGGTATTTTTAGAAATTATGGAACATATACTGATGGAAGAGTAACTTGACCATTAGAATAGTAATATGACCATTAGGAATAGTAATCTAGCCAATAGAATAGTAACCTCACCTATTAAAGTATAAATAAAATTTAGATCTCTTATAAATAAAAACATGATATATTTGTATCAAGGAATAAGTAAATAAATTTTTTAAAAATGATAAATTAAGTGTTCAAATTTTTATGAAACAAAAATATTTATTTACAATTTTATAATTAATATAATAATTTAAAAGAAATTTATTTTTATAAAATAGATTCATAAATTAATATATTTTTGTCTTATGATTATAATAAAATTTTATGATACCTTAATTAATTTTCCAAAGTGTCATAAAACCTTTAATAATATTAAATTTGGTATTTTTTGAATAAATGATGATTTTAATTGAAAATTAAATTTATCATATTTAGAAAAATATTTTCGTAAAATGGAGTCAATTGTTGAAATATACATGTTAAAAAATGGTTGGGGTGAATTTTTTGAATTTTTCTAAAATAGTTGAATTTTTAATGAATATTGAAATACAGTAATTTATGGTAATTAACATTTAAAGCCAAATATATAAATTTTTTAGTCATTAATGATATAAGAAAATTTTAGTTAGAACTAACATGCACTACTTACTATAATTAGTCAAAATAATCAACATTATTGATAGTCTTGATCCAAAATATTAAACAAATGAATAAAAAATCAAAAAACACCCCTCTCTTATCCTATAAATACCACCCCTCACCACCTCTTCTCAACACACCTTCTAAGATTTGGATCTTGGTTATATTATGACTAATTACTCTCCTAAACCTCTTCCCCATATCCTAGAATTTTTTGTCTCACCAAAATACCAAACTCAAGTGACTTATAGAGGTTATCAAGGATATGACATACAAGTGGTAAAATCCTCCACCTTTCTCTTTTAAATTCTTTATTTAATCTACATCATCCTTTACTCCACTATCCAAAGTGACATGGTAACTCAGATATAATACATATACTATAATTTTATTATGTTAATGGGATATCAATCATCAAATATCTTCGCTTATATTTTTATCTTGAAAACAAAAACATTGTCTATGATGTGTCAATTCACCACCTTCATGGATGATGATTTTACATTTTCTATTAATGCCTTCAAGGCTAGTCATAAAACCATTATAGTGGTTAAAATATATTTAAAATTTATATTAAACTTTTTTTATGTTCTGAAGCTAATGTACATACATAATATTAAATAATAAAACAAAACTAGTTTGCGATGATCAAAAAACATCAAAAATAAACTAACGTTCATCATTAACATTTTTTCTAATGAATCGTCCTAATAAAAAAAATTATACTTGTGAAAATTTGAAATTATGTAATTATATTAATACCATTTCATTACACTTATAGATTTTTTCTTCCATTTGATAAGAACCCCCATAAATAAACTCAAGGGAGCCGATCGTGAAATCCATGAAATGAATGTTCTTGGAATGGCAAGATTAAAAACTATAAATTAATGAAATGGACATAAATGAACATAATGAAATTATAATAAATAAAATATATGTTTAAATGGTTATAAATTAAATTTTTAATAAATATAATTTGATTATCCAAGACATTAATTACAAGTTCAGAATAGTTTTGGACATAAGGTAAGGGATACTCTCTGAACCTTCATTATTTCTTCAGGTTATACTTTCTCTCTCTTTACCCCAATTTAATTCTTAATTATTCTTATATAATCTTCATACATTTTTTTTATGTTTGAAACATATGTATCTAGATCAATTATTCTTTTATTTATGGTTAAATACATTTTTTATAAGGTTCCCTTCTCAATTCTTCCTATAAGAACGCCCGATTAAAGGGAGCTTCCTAATTTCTTACCCATTTTCAAGTAAAATCCATAATTTTTTTAATCCAGTTTTTTTTTTATAAAATCACTCATTTTATAATGAAAAACTATCTTTTTTAATTTCTGGTTTTATTCCAAAAAATATTCATTTTCCTCTTTAAAGACACTTTTATATTTTCCCCTAAACTGCACTAAAGTGGTTAATTTCTAAATTTTTCTTAAATACACTTTTTACATGTTTTAACTTCATTTGGACATAATTTATCATTATATGTTCCTATTTTCCCTTATTAATTCCCATTTATGATTTAAATATATTCTTTCATGGACACATTTATGATAGGCCCATTGGTTATGCCTTATGACATGATTATGATACTCATTTCTTTCTAGGGGTAACCCTTATATTTATTCCTTATGTTTAATTATTCATGTGGAACACATATGAATGAAAATTTAATTATGGGTGCACCCAAATAGCACTCCAATTCATTGGGTAATGTTTTAGTCTCATGATATGTTATGTTGGGACATGGAGTAAACCCGATTCATTTATGGGACTTTGTCCACCATGTGATATAGTTTGGGTAGTTATCCTTGAATCATGTTAATGTCATGTTATATGTTTCCTACACATTAATATGTTTCCATGATTACATGATTCCATGCACTATATGTTATGATTACATATGTTTATTCATTTTTCATTCCCTTTTTGTCATCATATTATGCCCTCTAACCCAAGTGTTATGCTTTATCCCTCTGTTTATTCCATTACTATGATTTTTAGCTCATACATTTATTAATTTATTCCCTAGGTTATCCTATGTAGATATAAGAGATCAAAAGAATTTGGGATATCTTTATGGAGATTAAATAAAAGATATTTTTTTTTGGTTTCATGATTTCAAATTATGTACCTAATATTCCAAATACACTACAATTTGTGATCCTTGACTTATAATTGATGGTTAGTTTTGCTTAAAAACATATAATATTATGTGTAAAATTATAGGGTCTCTATAATTTAAAACTTTTACATCATCCTTGTGAGTAGTTTAAGCTTTACTATTTTATTTTCTGTTTTATGTACTCATCATATATAATTTTAGTAAAAGTAGTTTTTTCTATTTCTTATGTCATTTTTTGTTTCCTTCTATAATGATTGATAATACTCATGATTTTTGAGTAACTAAACTATGTCTTGTCCTTGGGGGAGGTTTTCTTGGTATTCCAAAATCTCTACTCTTCATTTCTAAATGTTTATTTTTTTTTAAATGAGTAGGGAAGGATTATTTTGGGTTGATGTGATGATTTTATTTCACTCCATGGAATGATTCTCAATATCATTCTATTCCCTAAAAAATAATTTTTCCCTCTCTTATATTGAGAAATATCTTTATATGATAGAGTTGGGTTTGGTCAAGAGATAGAACAAGATACGATGGAGCTAATTCAAGGAAGGTTTTATATTCTTGATTGAGGTGTTTTAATCATTATTGACTATTGTAGGAGGCAAGATTTGGTGTGCCGAATACATTTCCTAGTAATACTAAGTTTCACACTCAAAGAAGAGGATACGGGCTCATCTAAAATGGGATGGACTATCAAATTGAATTTAGACAACAAAATATTGGATAGTGAAGGAAGCGGAGTAGCCAAACCTATGTCCAAGACCTTTCTAGATAACACTTTTCTTTTTATTTATTCCATTTATATTTCATGAATTCATTCATCAATTTAAAAATTCTCAATTTTCCCCTATTTTAAAATATTATATAAAAACAAAAAATAATAATAATTGTTTGGAATATTTTTTTATTGACACCAAAGGCTCCCCAATAGACACTATCATGGTCACTCAAAGTATTATAATAGACAAATATATATTATTTTTGTACCACCTTATGATGAGTGTGTCAAGGAATGACCATGATCCATCCTGGTCGACCAACCCATAACTCACTTTTATCACACTCACCAAATAACAATATTCTCAAAATAGAAACAATTAACATATTTCACAACCCATTATAGATTTTTCACCCATTTATATTCCATAAATTCACTAATCAATAGAGTTTGGAGGAAATTTATATCTCCACCTATCTTAGAAGTACTGTAGGAAATTCACATTTCTATATATCTTTAAATTGGTGAAGGAAATACACATTACTAGATGGAGGAAATAAACATCACTAAAGATATCAGCATATACATATCCAGATACCAAAGGAAATACACATTTCTATACTTAAATATGTATATTAGAATATTGGAGTAAATACACATATCTTGGGATTTAATTGTATATATAGTACTCTCAATCCCATAACAAAGGGTAAGGAGTATAAATAGTTTCATGTTCATTTTCAACAACCCTAAACCCAAATTTTTTTCTATATAATGTTGTCTTTACTCAGTTGAATTACCATCCATCATATTCTCATGTTGTGAATATTGGAATAATTACATATCTCTACCTATGAAATTCATTGTGTTCTTTCATCGATAATATTGTGGTAATTATTCATCTATATTTATTCCTCTCCATAAATGTTGGAGAAAATAATCATCCCCAAATATCTCTTATAAATACTTAATTTATCTCAACTTAGAGGTTTTGGTTATTATAAGTAGATACATTCATAAATCATTATCATTTTATACCAGATATATGGGTGATAAGGGATATGGTCACTATCATATCACTCCAGCCTTAAATAGAGGGTGAGTGTAAAGAAGATCTACAATCTTATCCCATAACCATTGAAATCCATCAATCACAAGCTATATCAAATCTCAATCAATATGATTACACACTAACAACCTCCTCAATCGCAATCAAGTATCCACCTATCAATCTCATAAGACTTCCATTTAATAATCTAGCTGCTACATCTTCCTCAATGGGTTGCAACTTCCCAATTTAATAGGGAGTGAACAATAATTAAATAATAAATAAGTTTTTTTATTGAATTACCCCACTATAAAAAATATAGTATAAGAGGTACCACTATTCTCATAGAAGCCATGTTATTAGAAGAAACTCAAGTTACTTCTACTAAGCTCCCCAAACAGTGTTAAATTGTATGAATCTTTATCATAAAGATTACTTTGTTTTATTCTTTAAGGTCCTCACAACAATCCCTTGTTCTCTTCCCATAATTAATAGAACATTCATAAAGTACTTCCTAATCATTCATGATTATGTCACCCCATATAATGGAATAACGTTCCTTAGTATCATATCATTATTCCATTTCCATATTGAATTATATAATTATTATCCATTACCATCCTTTGTAAATCAATCATCTAATCCATATATATTATCCCAATAATTATCATTTCATGTCATGATATATGTCAATACATTTATATATTATCCCAATAATTATCTTTCTATATTGAATTATAGAATTATAGAATTATTATCCATTACCAGCCTTTATAAATCAAATATTTAATCTAAACGTAGTGGTTTCATCTTTAATTAGGTAATAAAATGCATAATTTTCATCAAAATATTTAATAATTTGATCTAAAAATGAGAATATAGACATTTGTATTGAAAATAAAGATTTTGTTCAATGAACTATACATTTTATGATGATTCAACAATCTCTGGACAAGCTCCTTTGGTCTCTGATAAAAGCTATACCTCCATGGAGGTTTCCCCCTCCAAAAACCATATATTCCCAATAATTTACTCTAAAATATTTTTATATAATATATTTTTATGTCAAAATATAATAAATGAATTATTTTTTATTAAATAATTCATTAAAAATTAATTTGTCACTATTGCGCACAATCACGGCCAAGCATGAAAATTATACAACACCTGACTTAGGGTAAACACCATATTCTGAACTCATAAGAATGGTACATATTCTTATCCACCATCTCAATAAAGGAGAATTTACTATTTTTATCTTTTTCTTTAAAAATAAATATTTTCACTAAAAATTGCCTATAGAGACCAACTAATCCACTAAATAACTTCCCATAAGTTTAACTTAGTGATAATGAAATCATCATCACTGATTCAGGCATCAAATTTGATCATAGAAAAAGGAATTATAGAGAAAAAACCATACTATTAATATGATAATTCCCTTTATCTAATTCTTTCATAGAGAAACATTTTTTTAACTAAAAATTGATGAACTATTAGATTGTATATTATTTCCATTTATAATATGTCCTTAATATATATTACTAATAAAAAACCTTTACACCACCACAAAATATTTGTAGAAACACAACTATCTTTCATTTATAGTGAAACCAAATTCACTAATGGACTCAATAAAATGAAAATTCCATGATAAATATATATTTTTAACCCATAAATGGGTTTATCTTCCAAATCTCATAATCATGGTAAGTTTTTATATATTAACTCTTATGGGATAGGGTTTTATTATCCTTAATGAATAATAATTCACCATCCTTAATGACATGAAAACCATATATCCCTATTTTTCTTACTTCCCTAAAAAATTAATGTAATATGTAGTGTCTCTTAAACAAATTCCTACACTAATTATTCTAAATTTTTTGTTCCTATTACAAATCATGTGTATCTTCAGCCTCAACTTCATTTAATTATATAATTATACCACTATTTATTTTAGAGATATTATCTCTTTAAGACATAATATTTCATCTCTCTGATCATTTAAATATTTACATCATTTCTTGTAATGTAAATTTTTTTATGAATAACCTCAAAAAAAACTTCACATCCCTATACACATATATGAGATCATTTAGTGTTTTTTATACTATATTTTATATGATATACTATTTACTACCATGGTAAGTACACTAGGTTAAGAGTGTATTCTTATATTTTTTATTCATATTCATAAAACTATTTTAGTAGAGTTTAATTACTCAACATTGATGAATTCTTGGTTAAGTTATTTTTTGCATCAATATTATTGGAGTTTCTTTATATTCTTATAAAATTGATTGCTTATGTAACTTTTTATATTCTTTAGTATCTAAAAGGAACCTAATTTATGATTCATCAAGTAAATACACTCATATATATATTCCTTTAGAAAATTAATGAAGTATGATAATTCATCTATATCTTCTTTACTAGAAATTGTTCACACAGTTCTACATGAGATAATTCTAGAATATCTCTTACTCTTTCACATTTAATTATAAAAGGTACTTCAGTCATTTTTTCTTGTAAAAAAGCATAAAAATAACCAATGGTTTAAATTAGAATGGTTTAAATATAATTTTTGGTTTAATTATGTATAATACTTTTAGTTTACGTAAACAAGTGCCATAACTGGGAATAATATGATTCAGGTGAATTTAATTAGTCATTTGTTAAAAAATTTGGATTTACAAATTCAAGAATATATTTAAAACATCATTTCAATGTTTTAGACCATATAATATACTGATCTTTTATTTATAAAATTGAAATAAATTCACTTATATATAGAATCGACACATAAATAATGTTATTGTTAAAACGACCACATAATAATAGTTCAATAATGAAATAATTATTCCACCTATCAATTTGATATAGTAATCTTCTATAATCAGTGCAGAAATATTGGCTTAATTAATAGCTTAATTTTCCAATTCACTTAGCGTAATCATTCATAAACTACTTGGTTCCTATTTATAATACAATTCATGCGTAAAAAATGTATCTAATACCCAAATTATAGAAATATAAAATTTACATTTAGTTATGAATATACCTAAATCTTCCCCTTTCTTATTCAATATATCATGGTACTTCTTCTAGTGTCCTTTCTTCTCACTTGAAAAATATATAACCTACTGCTCATTTCTCTCCCTCTAATTCTTCTTTTTCTTAAAATAATATTTCTTAGACCACTTTAACATTGACTATGTCATTGGTTTATTATATTTACACGTATTTTTTTCACTATAAAGACAAAATAATTATCTCTTGAAAGTCTTTATAAGCATGGACAATCATTTATAAAATATCTAAAATTGAATTCTCAAACATTTTCTTGTTAAAATTAATAATAAAACTTGAGAAAATAAGAGATTATGATGAGAGAATGAAATATATAGACTTTTCCTTATCCAATTTAACCCCAAAAATTTTTAAATACTAAATGTACCATGCCATCTTGAGTTTAAGAGTTATAAAAATTATTACACCCCTAAATTATATGTGAAGAGTGATTTAGATATTTTTTATATCTATTTTCTATGTATCTCTTAGTAATGAGCCTAGAGAGAAGAGAAAATGGTGTATGAGTCTTTGTTTTCATGTTGATCTTGCATCTTACATGACATCAATGATAAAATAATTCATTGTACATTCAATGCATTATCCTTGTGTCTATAATGGATATTTCATATTTTCTAGCTTCCTAAGGAGACTCAATGGGTAGTGGGGATTCCAATATATAATATTTCCGTTATTGTTATATTATTATTCTTAAGCAATTATAGCACTTATATAAATTTTAATTGGTAAATACATTCTCTTTGTTCAAAATAGATTATAGTGATAATGTGTTTGTGGTATTACTTTCCATTTTCTACAAAAGATATAATATAAGTTTAGTAATATATCTAGAATGGTAATTATGATATTATTGATTAACAAATCATTTATGTCTCCCATTATTTTATTAAATTCGAATAACCCTTATAATTGGATTAGTAATATCTAATAACTTGGATATTATAGAGGTAAGGATCAATATTTCACTTCTCATCATCCAGATGAGGGTCTGTCAAATTACTTGATGGTATTTATATAGAATTTACTCTTTCTAAATACATTAACTCATAGTTCCTTGATACATTGAGGGGACTCCCCAATCCTAAAATTCTATATTTTTATTTTCTAAACACTTTCCTCCAAATAACAGCAATCATGTTAGGGAAAATTATCTTGATCTAATATGGTTTAGTCAACCCAAAACCTTTATTATAACTCTTCGATAAGTGAAACCACCCTTATGAGGACCATAAAATTACTTCTGCCAATAGTTGTATTCTATCTCAAGTAATAGAAGGTGTATAATGGCTTAGTATTTTATTTAAGGGGAAATTTTGTTTTATACTTGCATAAGATATCTGATTTTATCACTGTATGTTTATTAATTTCCTTTTATAAGAACTTGCATAAAAAATTAACCATAATTAATAAAATAAATCCCATGCTCTTTTATTTCCTTTAATCTAAGAAATAACATAAATTATGTTATGTGATCATGTATAATTATCAAAAAAAATATTCACCATGTAAATAATACATCATGCATCGATAAAATAAATAAATAATCATGATTTGATCCTGATATTTAATTAATAGTCAGTTTATCAAGAAATGATAAAATAACCTAAACCCTAAGTTGAATAACTCCTTGAGTTTGGCTTAACTCAAGTTATAATATCCTTCATTCTCTTATAAGCCTCTATTGTTTAAATGTCACCTTATATTTTCACTTAAACCATCTCATTGGGATACTCCATCATTACACTTGTTTACTCACAAGAAAGTGAGGTGATCTTGAGTGGAAAAAATTACATTTGATAACTATATGTGGACACACATCCCCTTATATAATTTAAATAATGATATACACTGTGTAGATCTATAAAATTAATTTAATAATAATTATTACCAATTTGAACCAAGAAATAATTAAATTGAATTAAATTAATAAATCTAAACATATATAAGTCAATCTAACACAAGGTCATTCACAATTCAATAAGTTTTTAGAATGATTTTTTAAATTCATATTGATATCCATTAAATAAATTTAAATTATTTTTTTGTACCACTTATATCAGTTAATCCCCCATTAAAAACGTCTAAAATTTATGTCATAATTTTATTTTATTTTAATAAATTTATAGCTATTGATATACATATATATATATATAATCAAAGGTGAATAGGGGGAACTCTTTCCTCTCTAACCCTTTAAATCATTTAGTTTTTAGTTTTTATTTTTTATTTTTTATTTTTTATTTTTTATTTTTTAAATAATCAACATCTTCTGTGATTTGGGGTCTTATTGGAGCAGATAAGGGGTATTTTTTATTTGTTTTAATATTTTTAAATATATAAATTTTATATATAAACATATATATATTAATGAATATATTAAAAAATATTAAAGATAAATTCAAAAAAACGCCTAATTCATACCCAGTTAATTAGTTACGCCCTTTTAGATTATTTTATTTGTTTTATTTAATATTAATAAAGTAAATAAAATACATGAGTTCTTGTGAATCAAATATTGTCTTCTTTAGCCCATTCATGACCATAAAAACATTAATTCACACGTGGTATGAGCCATTAGAGGTAAAACTAGACTCTTGAGATTAATTTTAGTAAATAAAATCTCAATAATAATTATAAATTAATGTGATTGCTCTATTCCCTTTAAAATATCTAGGCATATAAGAATCATTGGGAATCGATTCCTATTTAAAAATAATTCATCTAAAATTGATGAAATTGACCAAAAATATATTAATAGGATTATCAAAAAAATATAGTTAATTATATAAATAAAGTAAATACCTAGGTAATTTTATTAACGATTTTATTTTTGCTCATTTTTAATGTCATCAACTCGATCATCGATCATATTGACAATGTTATTGCATCAATAATACAAATGATAATTCCTATAATGATATCTACATGTGTTCTATGAGTCTTTTAACATAATTCTTCATGTCTAGGATTCTAGCACAATGAAATCAAGTGTTTCACATCATTAATTCTTGAACATATGTAGAAATTTATTACATTATTTCTCTAGAAACATAAGCGGAGAGGGTGGATTCTATCTCATTTTCTATATAGTTCTTGAGAGGATAATTAAATGAAAAATGGGATTCACATGTCAAAAAAATAATATATTTTAGTTTTTATACTTAGTTAAAAATTAAAATAATTTCATTTAATCCATTTATTTTAATTTAACACTAATAATACTTCATAGAACATTCCTTAAAATAATAATAAAATTATTATTATTTTAAGTGTCAGGTTTCAATATAATTTCATAAAATAATTCATTATTTATTTAAATGATACTAAAATATATTTATTAGATCATTAACATGATCCAAATCATCTCATAAATATTATCAAACCATGAATAAAAAAAAATTTATAAATATTATATTCACTAAATTTATGAATAAATATATATTTTTATTCAATTAACTTGTAAATAAAAAATAATATTATTATATTCACATATATCATGAATGTAATCTCTTTAACATATAGTGAGGTACATTCTGGTTAAAGTTTTAGTTTAAGTTCTTTTAAGTTTCATAATGAAATTTTTCTCGAGTGTATGTGGAGTCTCAGGGGTGTTCTGGGGGTTCGGGACATGAAATAGGAGAAAAATTGTTTATCCAGTCATGTTGCACAGTTAGAACATGGTTAGTAGTAACCATGTACCCTAATAGTGCATGCCTAGAGGAGCGGTGTATGGTTTAAAGAAATAGTTCTTGGGGGAGTCCAAACCGTATGGTATTGGATAGAGACAATTCTCACAGTCATCATATGGTCTGTCAAACCGTGCAGGCTCCCTAGAAGACCATGCGACCTATCCCCCTCTTGGATAGCGGGTGGCGTATGGTTGGAACACGTTTTAGCCAATTTTCTTCCTCTCTAAAAGTGGGTTTTTAACCTTTTTTACTCTCGGGCCTTATGTTTTATAACTTGGGATTCTCATCCCTTCTTCCTCCAACATCCCTAGGGAAAAACCAAATTTTCTAACTTACCAAGGATTGATCTCCCTAATTTATAATATTTTTAGAGTTTCATTGGTTGTCAATAAAAGATAAGGTTGATTCTAACACTTATCTTATTTCCTTTTTCTATATTAGGGATTGTGTATTTTTTTCTTCTTTTTCTAAATCCCAAAAACCCTATTTTACAATAGATCTTAGGATGGGGCTTTGAAGGGTTCTTTAATCCGAATCAAAGTCTAAGGTTGAGAACACGGTTGTCTTTGGAATCAAGGTAGGTGGTATACAAGTAATATCTCATATTCTTGATGTTATTTTGTGTGTATTTGGTTTCTTTATTGGTTCCTTCCTACTATTCTTGTGATTCCCATAGTGAGAAATGATAAATTGGTTGGTTAGATAATGAATTGAACCCCTCATGATCCTCATGGAATAGATTGAGGATGAATATACTAGAAAAGAATCCACCCATGGGGTTTGTCGTATTTTTTATAATGATTTTGGATAAGTTAATGTGAATTTTAGGGGTCTGTGAGATAAAAACTATTATAATTATGTTTATCATGTTAACACAGGTTCATGATAGAAAATCTATGAGTTTTATATATCTTTTTTAACATGAATTTTGAAATGAAATTGATGTAATTGTGTTTAATTGATAGCCTGGAATAAGGGGGAACTTGATATAATGTCAATGTGTTAATGAGTTGTGAATTGAAAATGGTAAATGTGTTAATGGGTTAAGTAATTAAGATGATTTATGTGTTGAACTAACTATGAATTGTAAATGGTATGTGTGTTCAATGAGTAAGACTTGTGAATTGGTATATGTGGTAAATGATTATTGAATAATATACAAATGTCTTGGTGGTATGTGTGGGGTATTGGACTTGAGGATCTACTCCCACATGTCATGTTAGACTATGGATTAAACCCCACCCCCTTTAATGCATGGGTTAGGGAGTCGAACTGAGGCTTTATTACCCCAATGGTTTCATGTGACGAGACTACATAGACTAAGGCTCCAAGGTAAGTGTTGTATATTATTTTTTGAAATGTTTTCTCTAGTGATTTAGGGAAAATTATTTTTCACCTTATGCATCATTTATATGATGTCATTGGTCAAAGTGTATTTGGTGAAAATTCTTAACCCGTATAATAAATGATGAAAGTGGATAAAGAGAACCTTGTCAACTAATGGAACCCCTCTCATCTCTTATTGTCTCATTTTTTATTTTCACTCGGATACACTATCTATTTAGACTAGATCTTTTGTATACACCATTAGTGGTGGATTATTGAGTTCTAGTCACACCCTTCTCGAGATTCCACTGGGTATCGGAGCAGACTTCCTGATTGTAGGTTAGGACAAGTGAAAGGGCCCTATGTTAGATGGTTGAGTTGGGCATGGGATGTGCATAGAGGAGGTATCCATACCCAAAGTTAGGACCCATTTTTGGGTTTCTTTAGTTGTATTAATCTTGGGTTTTTCTTGTACTTGTAATTGTTTGGCATGACATAACATATAAACTATTTGTTTATGGTCTTGTACCCAGTTTTGAGAAATGATTGGTAATTATTGATCATTGGTTATACTATTTCCTTTATTTATTATCATCATCTATTTTTTTCTTACTCTAATAAATAGGTTATAGTATCCCCACACATCATATTAAACCCTTGCTGCTAGTCAGCAACCTTTGGCATACGGGGAGGCACACCTAAGGTTATATGGAAACTCTGGTCGGAGCACTATGTGCAGTGGCTATCAAGTTGGGGACATTACAAAGTGGTATTAGAGCATATTTATTTTATGTTTTCATACTATCTAGGGATGGTATATAGGATATTAGGATGTTTCGGGCCTTGGAAATGAGCTCGTTCATGGGAGTAGCTAACCCATGTAAGAGGTAAAGCCCAAGTACCCAGGGTGGGATGGTTGTTTTCTATGTGTGTTGTTATGGTTGAATGATATTTCACCATTGGGTGATGTACTTGTGTGATGTGACTATTTTATGGTATTTTGGATTGTGGCTAAAATAGAATAATTTTGTGCATACATGCATCATTTTAGGCACCTAGGGATATATGTGACATACATCATGGTAGGAACACACAGAAAAGACATGTGGGATATAATGGATATAATATTTTCTCTTTCCTTGAAATTTGAAAGAAAAAGTGTCTAATAAAGATTATGAAAATGGGTAAATGGGAAGAATGTAATGGAATAGTTAAGGAATAGTGCCTCATGATGAGTCATAAATGGGTCAAAATATGGTTATAATGAGTTGTAAAATATATAAAGGTTCATAAATAAGAAATATTTGTCTTGTGAAAGTTTAAGTGAATAAAAAGGATGTCTAATAAATTTTTGAGACTAGGTTAGTTGGTTTACATAGGTTGACCATGGCCCATGGTAGGGATGGTTGAGGTTAGTGACAGAGATGTAACTATATCTATTAGTATAGTGTAAGATAAATGAGTTATTTATTGATAGTAGAGATCCTTATTTTTTGAAAACTATAGAAGTTTTATGTTATGTGTTTTGAAATGTGTGTTTATCACTAGAAAGAGATTCCACCATGATGACATGTGTTGGTTGGGTGACATTAGGATATCACCGGGAACACTCAACTAGTAGTGGATCAAGAAACCATGTTGGTCTATAGTAACTGAGGGGACGAGAAGTTCCATGATAACTTTTCTCATTTTATACAGATGATGTAACAAGACCTAAGGCGGGTCGTGATGAGTATGTTTGATCTGAACAGAGACTTTTAGTTGTAGCACCCTCTGACGTTTTCTAGGAAGGTTGGACCCAAGGAAGCATAGTTCTAGATTGATTTTGTCTAGAATATTTTGGATCACATGGAGACTCCTCCTAAGAAGATATTCAAGTTGGAAGCTTATATTTTTTGGGGAGCATCAAATCATTGGTGGGATATTCTAGTTCAGAATCAGAATGTGGATGGTTTGTTGTATAATGACTTCCAGGAAGAGTTTCTATTACATTTCTATATGGAGACCTTAAGATAAGAGAAGGATACAGAGATCATGAGGTTGACCCAGGGGACTATGTTAGTGATGGATTATGTTGGTTTCTTCACTAACGTGAAATGATTTGTTCTAGCATTGGTATAGGAAAAGATAGCTACAGAGAGGTTTTTTAGGAAGGAAATAGACATGAGATCAATTCCTAGATGAACATCTTCTTTTTAAAGAGGTTTGTTGAGGTGGTGGGTCAGGCCCTAATTTCATAAGGGTACTTAAAGAAGGCTTCGCGTGGTGGATATATGGTTTCGGTTGGACAATCTATTAGTGTGACATATGATGGTAAGAAGAATAATTTTGAGAGTCTTTATCAGGTTTTGGTGTAAAAAGTAGTCATAGAATAGGACCATCCTCTCAGAGTGGTGACCATGTGTTTTTCTGTCAGTGTGGCGGGTGAGTACACATGTGTGGTCAGTACCCCTAACAACCAGTTGATTGTCGACCATGTAGAAGGATGGGGAATGTGCAGAGGTTCTGTATGAACCCTCGATTGTTGGACACTAATGAAGTATCAATCCTGATGAAGATTGTAGGTAGGTTGTTGGTTACCCCATAATAAGTAGGTAGTTAGAGTTCTACTGGTCATACCAGTCGAGGTGGAAGACGTCATACTCTAGGATTAGAGCATCCATATTAGCAAGGTAGTGAAGTACTAATAACTCATTCCAGAGCCCAAGGTAGATGGGCAGGTCATATTCATGTAGTCCAACCTACACCAAGAGGTGGTGAGGCTAGAACATTGATAGTTTTAGGTATTATTTTGGTAGCTTCTATGATTTATATTTAATTTTTTGACATTTTTGCCTCAAATTCATTTATATATACTTAGTTTTTGAGTATTTTGGGCCTAGAAGTGGATCATATGTGTCAGGTTATATTGATTGGTACACAGTTATGGGTATGAGCATAAAATATCTCGCAATGTAAGGAGTGTGACCTTGAGGTTGGTGGGTACCATTTTCTATGGGACTTGTTTGTGCTCGAAATGTCAAGTTTTGATATGATATTGGGGATGGATTGGATAGTGTTGTACTAGTCTCATATTGAATATTACCTTAATAGGGTAACTTTCACATCCCTATAGGGGAATTCTTATGTTCACTATGGGGAATGGGATATCCAAGCAGGTCGTGCAGGGCTAATCTGTCAGTAGTTGGGTGAACTTGCAGACCAAGTGTATTTTCTTATTCTTGATGATGGGGGAGTAGAGTAGCTTTTCTTTCCTCCTTTGGTGTATTAGTTCCAAGATGTGTTTCCTAATAACTTCTCAAGGATTCCTCCTAAGAGAGATGTTGAGTTCATGATAGAGTTGTTTTTTGGAGTAGAACCAGTTTCTATTTCTCCATAAATAATGGCACTGGAAGAACTCTAGGAATATAAAACATAGTTGGAGTAATTAGAGAAAAAGGGTTTTATTAGTTTAATTATGTCCCCTTGGGGATTTCTAGTTTTGTTTTCCAAGAATTCTGGGGGTACATAGAGATTGTGTGTTAATTATCAGAAGTTGAATTGGATAATGGTAAATAATTGATATCATATTTCTTGAATCAATGATATTTTGACTAGTTGAGAGGTACCTTTATGTTCTCCAAGATTGATTTGAGATCAGGGTGTCGTCATTTAAGGGTGATACCTTCTGATATACCATGGAATACTTTCAGAAGTCGGTATGGTTTTTTCTTTTTTATTCTATTCAGGTTGACCAATGCACCAGTAGTGTATATGGCCCTAATGAACTGAATATTTCACATGTATATGGACCAGTTTTTAGTTGTCTTTGTGAATGACATCTTAGTTTACTCAAAGACTCATGAAAATCATTCCAAACATCTTGACATTGTCCTAAGTACACTAATAGATCGTAGGATATATTCCAAGCTATCCAGGTTTCATTTATGGATTGACAAGTTACATATATTAGGTCACATAATATCTAAGGAAGCTGTGTCTATGGACCCGTAGAAAATTAAAGTTGTTTTATCTTGGAAGCATCCCAAGAATGTTTTTGATGTTTGGAGTTTTTTGGGTTTGGAAGGCTATTATTTAAGATTAATCAAAGACTTTTCTCATTTGGAAACACCACTCTCAGGCTTGAACAAGTAGGTAATCAAGTTTGAATGGTATGGTCATGTGAGGATGCTTTCAAAGAGTTAAATAAGCAGTTAACAACTACACCAATTTTGATCCTAACTTATCCAAGTAAGAATTATACCATGTTTTTTAATTAATTTGGTATTGGTAATGGGGTAGTGTTGATGTATGATGATTGGGTTTTGGATTATGGGTCATGAAATTTGAAGCCTCATAAATGAAAATACCCAATGCATGATCTTGAGTTTTATGTGGTGGTTTATGCTTTGAAATTTGGGTGTCATTACTTGTTGGTAGAGAGCTTTACTATGTATACCGATCATCAAATACTTAAGTACATCTTATCCCAACATGAATTAAATATTCAATTGTGAATGTGGGTGTAGTATAATTAGTCCATCGATTTTGATCTAGTTTACCTGTTGGTAAAAGGAAATAGTGTTATAGATGCTTTGAGTCAGAAGACTAAAAATCAATTAGTTCAGGAATCTAGTTTTGAGTGGAGGATGATGGCATTGTTTATTGAGATACATATAGAGGTTTAGAATATAAAATGGAAGGTGACCCTTTAAACCTTGGCAATTGAGTCCATGATTTTGATCTGGATCAAGGATAGGCAGTATGAGGATCCTAAGTGTTCATCCTTGAGGGAAATTCTTGAAGGTGGGGAGTCACATTTCAGTTGGATAGTTGGTGATGATTAGATCATTTATGTGCATGGTTTTGTTATCAATCCTACTTGTATGTGATAAAAGTTGATGTGTGAGTTCCATGATTTTGAAGTGGGTGATGCATGCTAGTTTAACCAAAATGTTTCATGATATTCATAGACAGTATTAGTGGATAGGGATGAAGAAGGAGGTTACAGGTTTCATGACGCGATGTAATACCTATCAGTAGGTGAAAGTAGAGAATCAATAAATGGGTGGTTTTTTACAGCCTTTTCCCATTCCGGAATGGAAATGGGATGATGTGATGATGGATTTTTTTTGTGATTCTTCTGATTACACCTCAGAAGAATGATGTGATCTGGGTAATTTTGGATCGGTTGACCAAGGAGGCACATTTCTTACCAATTGAAGATACCTTTACCATTGACTAATTGGGTGAGTTTTATATTTAGGAGATAGTATGGTTTCATGTGGTTCCATGGACTATAGTTTTGGATCGTGATCTATGTTTTACTTTGTGCTTTTGGAAAGGATTGTAGAAGGTGATTGGTACCTAGGTGTTTTTGAGAATGAACTTCCATCCACAGATAGATGAAAAATAAGAGTGTACTATTCATGTGCTAGCATACATATTGAGGTAATGTTTCCTAGATTTAGGGGGGTCTTGGTAGAATCACTTAGAACTTGTTGAGTTCTCTAATAAAAATATTTACCCGAAGACAATTTAGATGGAACCATATAAATAACTCTATGGGAAGTCATGTAGATCTCTATTATGTTGGATGAAAGCTAGGGAATCATAGTTGTTAGGACTGAGTCTCATTTAGGAGACATCAAAACAAGTTCATTTCATTCAGAAACATATGGATATATATCAGATTAGGAAGAATTCATATGTTAATAAGTGTTTATGATCTATTGAGTTTATGGTGGGTGATCGTGTGTTCCTTCAAGTTTCACCAAAGTTGGGTCACCATTGGATTCAGAAATAGGGTAAGTTGGCACCCAGGTATATGGGGCCATTAGAGATTATAGAGAGTATTGGATTGGTGTCATACTTATTGGCTCTTCCATAGCAGTATACTGGCATGCATGAAATTTTTCATATGTCACATCTTCAGTGATATCACCCTGACCCTTCTCATGTAATTGATATTGATGATTTTGATCTTGATTTTAATGAATCCTTTGAGGAGCATTCAGTTCATATCATGGATTTTAGTGAAAAAAAATTGAGGAAAATTTGTGTCGTTGGTTTGAGTGCCATGGAAGCATAGTGGTGCTCAAGAGGAGACATGCGAGAGGGAGATGGATATAAGGGTCCATTGTCCTGATATCTTTACCTCGAAAACTTAGTGGTTCTTGGGAGAGTGGAATTAGGATGGACCTTTATAAGGTGGGGATCTTATGAGATCCTTGAATTCTAGTGAGGTACGTTCTTGTTCAAGTTTTTTTTTATGTTATTTTATGTTGGATAAAGAAATGTTTCTTGAGTTTATGTGGAGATTGAGGGTTTTTTTGAGGGTTTGAGACATGAAATAGGAGAAAAATTGTCCATCCAAAGCATGTTTCGTGGTTGGCGCATGGTTTTTAGTAACCGTGCACTCTAATCGTGAATGCATGGAGATGGTGTGTGTATTTTAAAGAAAGCGTGAAAGTGGGGAGGCAAAATCATGTGGTCTTGGATATATCCATCTTGCATGGCCATCACATGGTTTTTAAAGTCATGTGGGCTCCCAAGAAGATCATGCAACCTAACCCCCTCTTGGACAAAGGGTGGCGCATGGTTGGAACACGATTTTTTCAACCATGCGGCCAAACCATGTGCATCTTTAAAAGTTGGTTTTTACCCTTTTTACCTCTTGATCCTTAAGTTTTATAAGTTGTGGTTATCCTCCATTCTTTCTCCATCATGCCTAGTGACAAACCAAATCCCTCTAAACTTCCCAAGGATCAATCTCCCTTGTTTATAGTCCGTTTGGTGCACCGTTGGTTGCGAATCAATGATTTGGGTGATTCTAAAACTTATTTCCCTTTAATATTACAAATTAGGGATTGTGTAGTTGTTTATATTATTCTGAATCCCTAAAACCATATTTTTCTAGTGTATCTTATGTTGGGGTTTCAAAGGGTTCTCTAATAAAAATAAAATGATAAGGTTGAGCATGCAGTTGTCTTTATAATTGAGGTAGGTGGTTTAAAAGTTATATATAATAGTCTTTTTGTTGGTTTATATCCTTGTGGTTGTGATATTGGTTCCTTATTGTTGTTATTTTGATTCCCATAGTGAGAAATTATAAATTGGTTGGTTAAATGAGGAATTGAACCCCTCATGATCCATGTGAGATGCATTGAGGATGACTAGATCAAGAAAGAGTTCACCCATGGGTATTTTGTATATGTGAACATGTGTTTGGGTAAGTGAAGGTGAATTTGATGGATCTATGAGATAAAACCTATGATAGTTATGTTTAGCATGTTAACATGGGTTTATGAAAGAAAATATATGAGATTTGTATTTCATTTGTTAAAGAAATTGTGAAATGAAATTGATGTAATTATGTTTGATTGATAACATGGAATAAGGGGGATTTTCGTATAATGTTATTGTGTTAATGAGTCATGAATTCTAAATGGTAAATTTGTTAATGGGTTAAGGTATGACGATTATTTATGTGTTTAAAAAAATATGAATTGTAAATGGTATGTGTGTTCAATGAGTATGATTTTTGAATTTGTATATGTTGTAAATGATTAAAGAAGCATGTTCACATGGCTTGTTGGTACATATGGTGTATCAGAATTGAGGATCGACACCCATGGGATGGGTTATACTAAGGCTCTAAACACCACCCTATTTAATGCATGGTTTAGGGATTCGAACTGTGGCTCTATAACCCTAAAGGTTGTATTTGATGGGATTTCCTGTAATGAGGCTTTAAGGTAAGTGTTATGTATTATTTTGTGAAATTTTTTTCCTTGTGATGTAGGGAACATTATTCTTCCCCTTATGCATTGTTTATTTGACTGGCATTGGATGAAGTTTATTTGATGAAAATTCCTAACCTATAGAATAAATGATGAAAGTGGATAATGTGAACCTTGTTAACTAATGGAACCCAATTTATAGCTTGTTTATCTCATTGTTCATTTTCAATCATATACACTATATGTTTATACTGGATATTTTGTAGACACCGTTGGTGGTGGCCTACTGGGTTGTACTCACACCTTGCTCGGGCTTCCATTAGGTACCCAAGAAGACTTCATGGTTTCAATTTAGGTAAATGGTAAGGACCCTATGCTAGATGGTTGAGTTGGTCATGGGATGTGCATGGAGGACAGATCCAGACCATGAGTCAGGAACTATTTTGGGGATTCCTCAGTTGTCTTAATATTGGGTTTTCCTTATACTTGGCATTGTATTACATGACATAGCATATTTACTATTTGGTTGTGGGCTTATACCCAGTTTTGGGAAATGTTTGGTAATGATTGATCTTTATTTATACTATTTCCTTTATTTCTTCTTTTAATATGTTGTGGATTACTCTGATAAAGAGGGTACAGACTCCCCACACATCACATTAGACCCTCACGGCTAATCAACATCCTCTAGCATATGCGGAGGCATGCCTGAGGTTTTGTGGTGACTCGTCTCGGAGCACCTTGTATAGTGGCTATCGGGTTGGGATGTTATAGTGAATAAATACAAATTATATGTATCTATCATGTGCGTAACTAAGAGATAAACATAAAATAACATATTCTTAACTTTAATAATCTAGTGATCAAATTTATAATCAATGTAACATGAATATATATTATTCAAAAAATTAAAATAATTTTATTCTTAAACTTTGATATAACTAAATCTAATAAGGTTTTTAACACAATTAGCATAAGACCCTATAAAATCCTTTCTTAGTGGATGTGGGTCTAATCCACAGACCAAGAATGGTATCTAGTAACACATCATGGCCCATATAAAGAAAAGGATAATCTATAACTATAATAATGAAAAGCTTCATATGAATGTTGTGTGGTATAATTCATTTTTCAATCGAGATCTCATAAAATTGGATGCTAATACATGACATAATCCTATCTGTTTGACCTATCATTATTTGACTTTCGAAATGAGTTTTCTAAGATCACTATCACTGTGGAATTTATTTAGAACTATTTATTTCTTAAAAGGGACAAAGATATCTTCCATTAACTCAAAATTGGAAATCCTCTCTATTGAGTGGATCCTCTCCAAACTTATATTTTTTTTAAGAATTACAAAAACACAATAATTTTTTATTTTACTCTTTTTTATTATCTATTATTTTATTATAATTGTTGTTAATTTTTTTTTAATATATTAAAATCATATTAGGTGTTATCGAGTTTTTGTATTATCTTGTCTATTTTAAAAGTTTGAAAAATAAGTGTTGTTAATTATACCTTTTGTTTTTATTCTATTTTTAGTATTATACTTATATAAATGAAAGATCTAATGTGAAAGAGGATTATATTACATTATAAAATAAAAAATTCTTATTTTAGTATTTTAAGTTATATTCATCACATGATAAAATATGCATGATTTAAATGCATGGGATGATGTATGTGCTTGTCTTGATATATTATTCAATTAACTGGTTAAATTTGATATGATTTTTAATATATATTATCTATGATTTATATTTTTCAATATATTATACATTGAAACTAGAATCATAGGTTGTATGAAATCTAATTGAAAATTGTTAATTTACATTATATGTATACATTACTACATATTTATGGACATAATACAGTAAAATCACCAATGAACATTGTTACTTATCTTAGGAAATATAAAAATACAAATTTTTAATCACCCGAATATACTATCTATTCATTCGTGTAATAGTGATGAGATGGGGTAGATCCCACAAGGAAAAGAACTATAATGATTCAATAGTTTCGACGATGATGTCAAATTTTAACTGAAAACTAAATTAACTAAACTAAATGAGATATTTTATTAGATAGACTCAAAAAGATGAAAATAGGATGAATGGAAGATATTTGATATTGAGTGGTGGTTTTAATTAAAATTCATTGACCATGATATTTCTTAAAGTATTTAGCCTAACCTCTCAGAATTTTCTAGAGCTATCTAAATCAATTGGATCATCTTTCAAGGTTTCCTAACAAACTTATATTCATAATGGATTATCTCAAAATGAAAAGTGAAGTTAAGGCCATCTCTCACTCTCCCACTTTCCTTTATCACTTTGATGTTTGTCCCCTAAATGTCATCACTTCCTATATGCATTTAGGGGATACAATTTTGATTAATTCAAAGTGATATTAATTTAAAATAGTTGTATGCACCCGTTTTGTTGAACTCACCCATCCATTTAATATTTATCCATCCATGGTGAGTCTCTCAACCAACATGAATGAAATAATTATTAAACAAGAGGGAATAGATAATTAGTACTAAAATAAATGTGCAGTGTAAAAGTGGAGACTCATGTACATTACTCTCATAACGAAAAAAAGAATTCAAAATTACAATTATGAAAAGATAAAAAAGGAAAAATCCAAAATCAAGTAGCCTCATGGTTGATAAAGACTTTTTTCCTCCACTCTCACTTCAAATGTCAGGTTGAGATCATCCAATAGCCTCCTAAATTAGCAGTGGAAACCTACCCAACCTTATGTGGAAATATATCCTAGATTTCCCTTATTATGGTTCTAGATCAGAACTCATTAGTAATTCATCTCCTCCCTATATTTATAGAGACAATTATCTTCTAGCCTCCCGAGATAAATTTAATTTCTTTCTAAAATTTCAAATCTCCCATTGGAAATATTTTCACTACTTTGACTTGGTATTTAATCATCCCATGATGTTATTTATTATTTTTTTTATTCCTACTTCATTTATGGATTTATAAAACTACATCTTTATTTGGATAGGCTCCCCATGTGCTTATTTTTAAAATTCTTTCCAAGTATATCCTATAACACATGTATAGGATTGAAAGAATTGGGATTTTAAATGTGCAGAAGACTACCACTTCAGTGTGGGTGATATTGATGTTGCATATCCATTTCATGGATTTCATAGATTTAATAGCCTATGATGTAGTTGTGTGACCACATTTCAGTATCTTGGTCACTATTATCATTATGAAAAACATGGTTCTGTCAAATATAGGACTATAATGGTGTAGTTTCTCCTCCACGGTGCAGCATCCTGCTCACTATTATCATGAGTGAGTGGGTCTGAAATGGTTTCCCATTTTTTTGTAAGAACAATACCGATTCATGGATCCATCCCACATAAAAATAGAAGATATATTTCCTCTTCTTAATAAGTAAATTTATCCTTGATTCCCTTTGACAAGTCAGATTGGGATTCTAAGGACCCCCTTAATCGCTATAGACTACCTCGTCCCGTTGAAGCTATCCAATTATCAACACATGGACCTTCTTCCCACATGCTAGTGCACTCTTGTGAAACCTATTACCCTTTATCCCCTTGTTTCCCATGTGGGCCTTCCCGAGGTTGAGCTTTTCTGATAGGTCCATTGTGCCTACTAAGTGGATTTCTTAACTTTGGTTGAGGGATAGGTGGGATGGCCCATTTTTTTAGATAAGCCCCCTTTTCCACCCCATGATACTATATGAACATAAAAATACTAAAAAAATAAAATAAATAAATAAGTATTTTTCTCTTCTTTTTATTTCTTTTTTTCTTTAATGTCATGAAAAGAAAAAAATACCCAAAATGGGTTTTATTAATTTAAAAAAATTTATTAATCAATAAAACTAAATTACATTAATGAATTAAATTTTTCAAGTTTATGTATATAAAACTAACTTATCAAAATAACCCATACTTAAACCATGATTGTCCTTAAGAATGTAACTCCACTAAAAATTCCAAAGGATAACCCCATTCTACCAATATTTAAAATTCAAAATCAATGTAACTAAACAATTTCCAATCGATAAAATAATTTTCAAGGTTCATATATGAAAATTTATTCCAACTCATCACTAGACACAATTCATTTGAAATTCCCAATAAAAATTGTGGGGCTTCTCAACTCTTCCAATCAAGTCTTTTAATTTATCATCGTTAACAGTAAAAGTTGTGATCTACCACTCCATTTGTTTTCATTCTTAAATAAATCAAGGAAAAATGAATATTAAGGTTTCCTCATACCTTGAGTACATAAAACAAACATATTAATTTGAAAATTATCTAATTTATCCACTTAGAAGAACTAAATTTCACTAAAAGTCAAGAGGAATTTGAAATATAAATCAAATGATTCTGAGGATTAAGGTACTGTAGGAAATTGTTGCATAAAATTTCAATCTCAAAATGGAGGATTATATCTAAGTGTTAAGATGGATAATAAAAGTTAACATAATGAAATTATCCTCTTCAAAAAGTGACATCTTCCCCCACAATTTACAAGCTCAAATAAATCCATGAATCATGGAATTAATTAATGAATTACCCCTATAATTTTTTTTATTTTTTAATTTTTCAAATATTGAGCTAGGAAAAGTCTCACATCCAGCACACAACCCCAAATTATAAAATAAATTGGTCAAGTGATGGTTATTTTTTACCTTCCATAACTCAACCCACATTTTTTCTAAGAGGGGTAAACAATAAAATCAATGAAATATTTTTGACAATTCTTCCCAAAATCTCAATGAGACACCCAAAACATAATATCTCAAAGAATAATGTCCCTTATTCTATGAAATAACTTCCCCCCACACTTGAACTTTGAAAATCATGCAAAAAAATAGAGTAAGGGTAGGAATGGATAAATCATCTTGAAATGTAGCTATTCCTAACAAATACCATTCATTGTCTCTAAGAAAAAAATTGAGGATAAATGTAAGTTGGGTCTTAAGGATAATGGCTAAATCAAACAAAAATTAATCTATCATTTTTAAGTGAATTTTTAAAATCATCATTTCTATGAGATTAAAATCAAATACTGGTAGATGACATTTCTTAAGTTCTCTCAAGAAAATTACTCCGAAATATTAGAAAAAATTTGGCTTAGAAACCTCTATAGAATAAGAGTATGTGAATAAAGATAATCACTCATGACATGTTTCATAATAACAAAATAATCAAAATGAACTTTATAAAATTAAAATCATGAAAGAATGAAGGTAATATTTAGCAACATGTGATTAAAAATAAAAAAGCATGATTCATTGATTTCAAATTCCTAGGTTTCTCTCTAATCATATAATTCCCCATATTACTCATTCAATTCCACCAATCTGAAATTAAAACATATAATCTTGGGGTTTTTAAAAATAATAATTATCATTGAACAAAATTCAAACATTAATCTAAGTGTGGGAATGAATTTTTTTATTTTTAAACCTCAAAAAAATATATTCTAGAAAAAATTTAGAGGGGATTAAAAGTACTATAATTTTAAATTAAAATACCCATTAACTTTTAAGATCTTGTCCACATTACTTTTTCTAAAATTTCCCTTTTTCCAGGATCTCCATGGACCTGAAAATGAAGTAAACTTAGTAAAATCACATGGCCCATCATTTAAAGTTCTAAAATTATGGGATAGTTTCCACTGATTCTAAAAATTAAATACTAAAATAATAAATATAATAAATAAAAACTCATGTTTCCTCCCACAAATTGATTTTATTAAGGTCATTAATCTCAAACTTACCTCTTTTATCACATAATAGGAGTAATTTATCGATCCAAAAATATCATATTGAACCAATTATATCTTTGATAAAATTAGGGTGAATCTCTTATTATTTTCCTCTACTTGGAAATATATTCTTTTTTTATTGAGGAAAGTACCAAGTAGTGGATATCCCCAATTCTTGGAGTAATAGCTCCTAGTATTTCAAAACCTTGTACCATTACTATTTCCCCTCTTATAGTGGTCATTGTGAATTAAATTATTCACTTGACTTCACAATTTAAGCATCCACATATTATTTTTCTTATTCATGTGGTTTCTCTTCCAATAGATCCAGGATGAAATTCCAAATGTTAGAAACTGTTTATTCCTTATCCTACTTTTGGTCTTCTATTTCAGAAGTGGAGGGTTATTACTCTTGTTCTTCTTCTTCCTCCTCAATACTAAAGTATGTGTCCTCCATTGAAAATTAAGAATTGGAATTAGAAAAAGTTACTTACCAAAGATTCTCCCTCAAAGTCTATTGGTTTGTATAATTGATCTTCATATTGGACCTCCTCCTTAGTTCCATGGTCTACTTCCTTAGCTTATTTACTCATGATTTCCAGAAGTCTCATCTCTTCTATAAACTAAAATTCCATTCTTCTAAGGGTTTTATTCAAATTTCAGTGAGGTTTTGGTCCTCTTAGGTTACCTTGGATATCCCATACTTAGATGTGGATTTTCCTCTTGAGTTCTTCAATATGTTATGAGAGGATTGAAATATTGATAGCAAACTAGATTTGTGCCCTAATTCCTACTTGATCCTAAAACCAAAAATCAAAAACACCATCTGTGTTAAAAGAATAAAATATAAACATAACATAATCTAAAATAAAAAAATAGAAAATTGGGAGGTAATAGAATTGTCTAAATATCAAATTCATAAACACATAATCCTCATAAGTGGTGTTAATTCTTGACATCACCCAAGAGCATCATTAATTCTCTTGGGAAATATCTAAATATAAATTTATTATCACCCATATATACTAACCACTAAATCATATAATGGTGAGGATACAGGGTCAATACCACAAGAAAAAGGGATATAATGACTTAATATTTTTTATGGTGTTTTCACAATTTAACTACAAACTAAATTAACTAAACTAAATGAGATATTTGATAGGAATAACTTAAAAAGATGAAAATGGGATGAAGGTAAGTGAGTTAATATCGAAGGGTGGTATTTCTTAAAATTCATTGACCATGAAATTTATTGATGTATCTAGCCTAGCCTCTCCACATTGGATATAACTATCCAAATCAGTTGTCTCAACTTTCAAGGTTTCTTAACAAACTTATATATTTTATGGATTTTCTATAAATATAAGGTGAAGTTAAGGTTGTATCTCACTCTCCCACTTCCCTTTTTCACTTTGAGGTTCGTCCCCTAAATGTTATCACATTATTTATGTATTTATGGGATATTATTTTTATTAATTCAAAGTGATATTAATTTAAAATAGTGGTATACATCCTTTTTATCAAAATCACCCTTTACTTTAATATTTATCCATCCATGTAAAGTCTATAAACCTACAAGAATGAAATGTGTATTAAAGAAAAGAGAATATATAATTAGTGCTAGAATAAATGTGTAGTTTAAATATGGAGAATCATGTGAATTACTCTCATAACCAACACAATAAATTAGAATTAAAATTGAAAATAGATAAAAGGAAAACAAATCCAAAATTATGTATCCTCTTGGTTGATGATGACCATGTTTCTCTACTCTCGCTTTGGATGTTGGGTTGAGATCACCCACTAGCCTACTAGTTTAGCAATGGAAACCTCCCCATACATGTGTATAAATATATTTTGGGTCCCCCCCCTCATTAGTCTCTAAATTTAAACTCTTTATTACAGTATCTCCTCCCTCTGTTTATAGATAGAATAGTCTTTTACTCTCCCAAGATAAATTTTATTTCTTTCTAAAATTTCAAATATCCTATTGTTAGAATTTTCAGAACTTTTTAATTGATCTTTAATAATATAAAAATGGTATTACTTATTAGTCTAAGTCTTCTTTAATTTAAGGAGTGATAATACTCCCTCTTTATTTGGAAAGTTTCCCCATGTTCTTATTTTTAAAATCCTTCCTTAGTACATCATGTAACACACATATAATCCTGAAATAATTGGGATTTTAAATTGGTAGAAGAATACCATTGTGGTGTGGGTGATATTATTATAGTATATCCATTGTATGTATTGCATGGATTGAATAGATTATTGTGTATCTGGAAGGCCATGGTGTATCCTCCTTCTCACTATTATCATTATCAAAAACTCAGTTCTATCAAATAAAGGACCTCTATTGTGAAGTGTCTCCTCCATGGTGTAGTATTATTTATTCTTCATCCTAGAATAATTTGACATAGTGTGGTGTATGTTTTCTATGATTTAGTGGTATTATTATTATTATCATACTTTAATGGTCTACGGCACAATCAGTGAGTCCATGGGGAATCTTATTTCATCGGTTTGAGCTCACTTCCTCACTATGTTGTAAGAAATAGTTATGTCATAGTGGTGTTTGATTATTTAGTGGAAACGGATCTCTTCCATTGTCTATCATAGTGGTTATATAGAATATTCTAGTGGTTATGCAGTAAAGAATGACTATAGGGAGTGTCCAAGTTATGTTTGAAAAGGGTGGTTCACAAGCGAGGATGAAACAATACTACTTTGGTTAGTAGGAATAGTACCATTGAGTGGAATCATCCAACATTTAAAATGTGAATATTTTTACTCTATTTAATAAGTAAATATGTCCCCAAAGACCTCAAATATGTTAGATGGGGGTATTAGGACCCCCTATGCCATAATGTACCACCTTGTTCTGATGAAGTTGTCCTCCATTCGTTGTGTAGACCTTTCTCCCATGCACTAGCACACTCCTATAAAACCTACACTCCTATATCCCCTTACCACCCATGTGATCATTCTTGATGTTGTCCTTATTTATTGGTCCCATTGGGCCTGCTGAGTGGCTTTCTTGGATTCGGTTGAGGGCTAGCTGGGTTGGCCCATTTTTTTGGCTAAGCCTCTTTATCATTATATCCTACTATATGAACATAAAAATAATCCAAATAATAAAACAATGTAAACATATATTTTTATTTTATTTTTATTTATTTTTTATTTAATTTCATGAAAATAATGAAATAAAAAAAAAATTAGTTTTATTAATTTATACATGGATATTAATCAATTAAAAGAAATGGAATTAATAAATTAAACTTTTCAAATTTGTTCATAGAAAATTAAATCATCATGCATTGTATGAGGGATAGTGCATATAGATATATTTTCATATGGGATATGTTCATGGATTATTTATAGAGTTTCCATACCAATTTCATTCACTCTGTAATCCCATGATTGTAGTGAGGATCCCAGTATAGTGCTATAAGAAAAATATCGGTCACAACACATTCTCATACTAGGTTATCTATAGAACACACTTCACATTACAATATCACACTATGTTACTTGAATAATGCAAATTTTGAGTGATGAATCACACTATGTCGATCTCAATGAAGTGTTAAGAATTTAACACATGTTCTATTGTCTCACAAGATGAGCAGAATTATCTGATACAGATTCTATTATCACTAATACAATACAATAGATTATACATAGGTATTTTCAAACCTTCAATGTAGTATAGTGAAGCCAATGAAATATTAATGAATGATGTGGAATTATTTTGATCAATTAACATACAAAAGTTAAAATACATGTAACATTTATTTTTTATCTATTTATACATAACTCTTTGTAATGATCCGGAAATTATCGAGTTGTTACTTTTTTGGTGTTTTAGGTGTTGAGAGGGAGTTTGTAGATTTTATAGTGTCTAGATATGGGGTTTGACCATTCAGGGGTACACTACACCATGGTATGGGGAATGGTGGGGGTTATGGTGAAGCTCATTTAGAGCTATATGGTGTGGTGCCTGAGCATTTTTTAGTTGATATCAAATGAGCTAACTATTTTATCTTATGATCTACCATAGGTTATAAAACATCTATAGTGATGGGAATTTTTTCTAAAATGTTTCCATGTGAGAAATGGGGATAATATCAATACCAAAATGAATGGAATTGTACTTATGGATGACTTGATGGTCTCCCTATGTAAAATGGGAACCATTGAAAATGTCTAGATGGTATGAGCATGGTGGTGGAGTCAAATAATAGTCGGGTTACATGTGGGAGGAAGGAAACAATTATTTAAAGTTTTCCATTCCATAAATTAGGTGTGGCAATGTGAAACGATGAGGGAATTTTACCTGTGTCATAGTGAAGGTTGAAGTGGCCTTCTAAGGAGTTGAATTGAAATCCTATAAACTATAGAGTATGGAGTGGAATCGATCAACGTTCTTAAATTTGGTTTTAAAACATGAAAAAAAATAGATGATAAGGCATTTCAAACTTTTGAAAAATAAAATCTCTTTTTGAACTTGATTAGCATGGGTTCTTTGGATGTATTAATTCCATGTTGCATCCATTCTGACTTCCTCTATAAATAGAGTGTCCATCTTTCCTTAGTTTAGTTAACATTCTCTTCCTTTGAAACCCAGATGGCCCTAAGTCCTTTCCTTTCTCTCTAAACATCCCCATTTAGGGTTTAAACACCTTAGTCTATCAGTATAAAAAACTCTTAAATCAACATAACTCTCTTCCTATTCTTCTTCTTTATCTTGTTCCTTTATCCATCTAGAGGTTCATTTTGGTGATTTTCTTAGGTTTTAGGTTGATCTTCAAGTTTGGTATGATTTTGTGTAGTTGTGGTTAAGTTTTGGGGTGTTTCCCTTCTAATCCGTTGGTGGTTGATCCTATTTTCCTTCATTATTGTCTTGTGATTCCTTGTAAGCATTATATTGAGGAAGGGGATTCAAGAGATCTCCCTTTTTGTTTAAATTATGGAAGTTCTGTGTCTATGTTTCCTTTTTTTGTATGATATGAATCATCTTAATTAAAGATAATAAACCAAACTAAATTAAATTTAAATGGAAGGGGGGTATTCACATGTGCTTCACTAGTGTCTTGTTATTGCTTCATAGTGATGAATTATTTGTATATTTTGTTGTGAAATTGTGATTATTGTTGTGATAAACATATTTTTTATGAAAACAAGCTTATTAAATCACATTTCATAAAAGTAATAATCATTTAACTATGGTAATGAATCAGATATGTAAAATTGGAAATTGTTTTTTGGTTTTCCATGTAACTGATATTAAGTGAATGTGAATGGTAAATTGTGAATATATTGATTACAAGGATCTAATGTGTTTACTATTGTTTTTTGGGTTCATTTTTGTGTTTGTGTGGCTATTGAGGATTGAAGGTTGGTATTGTATTATTGGTTTGGGTAAGTGATATGCATTGGGTAGCAGGGTTATGGTTGTTCGTTGTGATGGATGGGCTATAATTGTTGCCGATGCATGATGGTCAGACCATGGTTTTGGATTAATGTAAGGGAGGTGTAGAGTTCGATGGGATATTTATTCATGGATTAGAAGTATTATTTTGTATATAACCATTAGTTATGGAATGTGGTATGGAAAATTCAAACTAGTAATAAAGCATATGTGGTAATAAATATGCTTGTAGTTTTTATTAAATTATTAGTATTGAAATGAATAGTTAATTGTTATAAATAATGTGGGTGATAACTTGGGTGGTTTTTCATTAAATATGGGAAACGAATGGCATAAAAAACATAAATTGGCTGGTAATATATAATTCTATAATTTTTAAATTATGGGTTGAAATGGGAATATTAGAAGGATGTTGTGGCAATTTCATGCAGATTGTTTGGGGTTTGTTAGCATTATTGATTGTTTCAATGGTAGTGTGTGGTGATGGTAGTATGGTGATGGTTATTGATTGTATTATTTTGAACCCTATAGTTTGTGCTTGTTTGTGGTATATATGAATATAATATATCTTCTTTTGATTTATTTACGTAACCCCCCCAATTCGAATTACCTTACAGATGCCCAAATGTATTGGGTTCTGGGTGTTTTTCTTAACATCCAGGTTGGTGAGTATGGATTTATGGATACCCTCTCTTACCCACTCTCCCTACTATGTGTGGGACATTATATTGGTCATGTGTATGGTGATATGAGATATAGTTGGGGTAATTCAGGATAGGAAAAGGGAATGAGGTTTATTTCCTTCATGTTCCTAATACCCTACTGTAATGGATATGTGATATGTGGATGAGATACAATGTGTGGCAGTGGATAAGAGATGATGAGAATGATGTGGTTTAGGCTTGTGTCTTGGTGGTGGTTATTTAATGGATAGACTGATTTCAACATGGGATGTTATACCCTATGGAATGTTGGGGTATGTAGAGTTGTGACCCATCCCACATCATATATTAAAGGGAGTGAGAATGTGATGTTCGAAATTGGGGAATGGGAGAAGAAAATTAGTTGGGAAGTGGTTGTGGGGCACCTGTTTTTATATTCTTGATATTATGTTATTACACTTGAATTTCATACTTTGTAAGTGGGCCTTAGTGAGGTTGGGTGATAGTTAACCTAATAAGTTCTTATTAGTTTCGTTGTTTATTCACTAGATCATTAGCATACTTCTTACACATTTTCATAAGAGGTATTAAGTATAATCCAACTAAGTATACATGTTATTAATTTCCATATATATATATACACTATTTTCCAGGTTTCTATAGTGATTTTGGTGACTGATTTGGACAGTATTAGCTTGGGGATTGGTTTTTTGTTGTGGATTCACTGCCTAGAAATTTTATTAGTATTCTATTTGTGGTTATTCCTTTTCTTATATTATTAATGCATTATATTATTGGTTTTTATCTTTTTTTATTTATATTATAGTTTTGATCAGTGATTGTTTCTATATTTTATTTGGTTATATGAGGGTAATGGATATCATTTGTATTTTCTATACCCTTTGTTCTAGTCACCAACCTAGGGACTATTGGGGGTGGACCTAGGGGGTCACTTTCATCTTCACTATAATCCAAATAGGGGTTTCCAATGGGAGAAGGTGGTGAAAAAGTGGTATTAAAGATTTTGTTCAAGATATTAAATAGGGATTAGAGTTGGGAACTATTAAGGATTTCATGGGTTGGAAGATAAATAACACTAGTTGAGCTTGGTGCATGACATAGGACTAGGAAACCATATAGGGAATAGTATTTTAGGTCCCCTCGTGATCTAATGTAAGTAATATGAGTTTATTGAATAACTATGTGAAATGGTATTGCGTGTATCATAGATACCTAGGAGAGGTTCATGCATCATTCTTAATTGAATGTGTTTAAAATGGGTAAATTTTGGGAATTTGAAATGAATCTAATAAAATAAACTATTTAAGTAAATTTCATGTTACTAGACTTAGGAGTTTGGATATTGTTTATAGAGATATTGGTTGGTCATCATTCATACATGGTTCGTGTTGGTGAAGTTCAGCAAGCTGACTAGATTGACTATAGAAAGGCTGACCTGGGTGAGGAGTATGAGTAGTGGAGAAAGTTATCGAGTGGGCTCCAATGTCAGGGTATGTCTTAGTATTAAGGAAGACTTTCTAATATATATATAGAGCATTGGTATGAGGATCTTGAGATTATTTTTAGTTTGGTCCAATCTAGGTCTGAGTATTAGGTTCTACTAGCAGTTAATCATATATGGGGAGCAATGTGGTAGTGGTGGATCATGTATCTAGGGGATCGGAAGGAGGTGGGTGTTTCATGGGATGATTTTCAAGGGTATTTTCATTTTTAGTTTCTATCATTGATGATGAGGGTGGAAAATAGGAAAAAGATACTCTCTCGTTATTTGGGGATCCTGAGCATGCAATATCTCAATATTGGGTTTAAGAACCTCCTTCACTTTTTACCTAATCTATTTTTGAATGAGGATCCTAGATCTTGGTTATTCGAGTATGAACTACATCCTATGATTAGATATGTAGTTTCCTTATTACATTACCTACATACATGAAGGTGAAAATGAAGGTTGAGGTGATTGATAGAATGCATGCTCAGTTAGGTTCATCTTGATAGGGGATCCATCAAGTCTCCTCAAGGAGTGAGGATGTTGGTATTTGAACACGGGTGTTGGGTAAATCAAGATTTTTTCTAGCAGGGAGTCAACATCAGTGGTTTTCTCCCTCCTATTTATTTATGGAAAATGGTTCCAATGACCCTTCGAGGAGATTTTCCCTAGTGTGTTTTTTTGTGGAGGTTATATCCATTGATGGTCTGAGTTTCATATCGTTCTTGGGGCTTAGTATGCTATGGGAGGCCAGATCCCTTAACAGAACTAGAAGTAGTAGTAATTGTTTTATAGTCTATATCAGTAGCTAGTGCAGCTGGATTATATTTTTCTAAGAAGAGATAGATCTAGTAGAGTATAACCACATGATTCCCCTTTCCATCAGGAGTAAAAAGTTGAGCATAGTCATGAAAGTGTTAGTCAGTAGTGAGGTTGGGGAGCAGTATGTAGATACCTTCATGTTATAGATTTTCTAGCACTGTAGGGTTCAAAGATTATTCAAGGTTCCATCTATTTATCTTTACCATAGATTATGTTTTTTTATTCTATATCATCACACTCCTTTATTACACAAACCTTAGTTCATGCCTTGTGAATTAAGGTGAAGAGGCATTCGGTTCCCCAAGAATTTACTACATTAGTTAGAGTTTATATGATTCTTCTTGATGTGTATTGAGGTTATGAGATGATTATGGGATAACATCTGTTATCTTTATATTTCTTACTACTTTATAAATAGCTATATGATGTTATAATTAGCATTGAATGATTGTATTATTTGTTCATGATCATTGATTTCTTTTATAGAATGGTTGTGTTTTGTGATTAGGAGGGATAGTGTGCAGTGTTTTTTGGAAAGAGAGACTACCAGAAAGGATGTAGATGTTTAGAAACATTTTTTCCTTAGTTAGTAGACCTATTATTAGGTTCAGTGGAGGTGTAGGCTATAGAGTTTCCTATAGTCAAGGAGTAGTTTCTCAATGTTTTACCTAAAGAGGTTGTGGATTTACCCCCTTTAACATGATGTTGAGTTTATGATCTGGTTTCATCTTAATGCCTCCCTAATTTTGATGAATCCTTAACACCCTGAAAATTCTAAAAGAATATTTTTTATTTGATAGCATGTATAGCACGCAACACTAAATTTAGAAGAGAATATAGCATCCCAAGACTTTAAAATATATTTACTATTTTTAATTTATTCTATATATTTTAATTTACACAACACTAAGTTATATTTTTTTACATTCAAGAATGACTTTGTTTGATAGTTTGCGTTACACACAAGACCAAGTTTTACTGAACAACAATATATTATTAAAATATTATTTTTTTAATATAATAAGATAAAACCTAGACATTAAATTTATGGTAATTAATATGATAAAGTAACTTATAAATATGTGGTTGAGTTCATTGGTTACCAATTAATTATAAATGAATTTAGAAACCAATTGAATATAAAGGAAATGATTTTATATGTAAAAGGTGTTTTATATTAATTAATTAAATTAATTATTATTAGTGGATTATTTTAATGAAATTTATATATTATATATTCAATAAAATATTTTTTACATTAATCCAATAGATTATATAGTCATAAGATAAGTACAAACCCAATATTATGCATGAAAAAGCTATATATTTATAAAGGCAGTTTTGCCACCTTTTAATGGTACATGTATTTTAAAACTAAATTTTTGTAATTTTATAAATTTTATATGTACAAATAAACTTTATTTTATTAAATATTAATCTAAAAATTATCTTAGGGTAATTGTTTTGTATTTTTCTTTGATTTTTTATTTTTTGATGAATAGTGAGAAATACTGAATTTTAATTAAAAATTGTCTTTCTGTATAATTTATTTATATAGTTAAATTGTATTTTAAATTGGTTTTAAAGTCAAAATAGATCAACTATAAATAAATTAATCCCATTTATTTCATTGTAATAAATTTCACATTGAAAATTTATATAAAAACATTTCAAACTTTTGAACATTTTTACTCTAAAAACCCACTTTGTTGTCCCGTCTGTGGAATCAATTTTAAATTAATTTATAAATACTATGTGATTATAATTTTGGATAAATATATTTTATATTTTTAATAATAAAAATTTATTATGTCTAATAAGTTCAACTTTTTTTACCAAAAATATTCGTGAAATTGATTAAAATTAATTACAGCGATTAGGAGAAAAGTTAGCTTAATAAGGGACTAAACCTTAAACTTAAGGGAAAAATTTACCTATAAAATTATCAAAAATATATTTGTTTGAAATATTTAGACATTATACTACCTTTATATAATTTTTTCATTATTTTATCCACTTACATGGAAAAAATGTGGGTGGAATTCCATTTTCAAAAATTTATAAGAATGTCACTCCTCCACTAAAAAAAGCATTCACCCCTCCCACTTATTCACAACTCTAAAGCCATTTGGATTATCAAAAATCTTACAAAAATATCTCTCCAAAATTCCTACCCTTATTATATAATCCTCACTTTTTTCATAAATAAAACAAAGGAAATATTTTAGTATAAACCAAAATGAGTTACACGAAAAAGAGGAAATGTTCTTCAACAATCACTTTTGTTTCTTTTACTTATCTACCCATTCAATTATTATTATATAATTCCTATATAATAACATAAGTATACTAAATATAATTTAATTTTGTTATTATAATATTTATACTTACACTTTCACACACATCTATCAAATGGGATATGCAATTATTATTTGTGTGTACGACGAACTACCACCTTGCGAACCGATGTCGTTCGTTCTTCCATTTACCACATTTGAAGGTTGGAATAATGATGTATTTATAGTTTTTATATTATATATATTATATTTATAATTTATTTAATCTTATGGAACTTTTTATATAACCTGACCTTTATGCCTTCCATTTTATGTGAATACGATAACATTGTTTGTAGGCGTGTAGACTACCGCCACCTCAAAGCGATGTGATTCATTTACTCTTTACATGGAATGTATTAAGAATGTTTTTAATAAAAATATGTGAAATATATGAAATAAATATGATAATTTAATTATAATATACATATATATATCATTTATTTCTCATTCTTTTAAATACGATAAAGAAATGGAAGTAGCATTCATGTGTATGTACGGCCTACCGTCTCCATGAACTGTGCTTTTCATTTCCTATCTCTAAAAATTATGGATTATTATAAATACATATTTAATGAATATATATAATATTTAAATAATTTTTTAAATCATTTATATGAATAAATCATGATCAAATTAATAGGAAAAAAGTAACAATTCAAAACATACTTGAGAAACTAGGAAATTAACACCAGAAATAGTGAAAATAATGAAAGATTATTAACAAATGGGAAAAAAGATATTATAAGAAGATCATATATGATATTATAAATATTATTAGTTATGTTATAAGTTAATAACATGATTAAAACCATTATACAATAGTTTAAATATAGTTCCACCTAAAGGAAGTGTAAGGTAAAATATTTTCATCTCATTTTTTACATCTATGAGATAAATGTCATATTTACCACTAACTTATTTATGTGGTGTATATACTTACCATTTTTATATATTATATCATTAATCTTTCATTATTCATGTTATTTAATGTTTTACTTTTAATTATCTCATACAATTGGTTTTACCTTGAAAATTACCAATTGGTAAAATTTATCTTGCAATCTCACTTTCTTTTATGATTGTTAACTTTCTCTAAAAAATCACTTTCTCATAATCATTTTTCCTTGAAAATTATATTTATTTGTGATATCCATTTTATTTTATGATTTATATTATTATTTACTAAATATTATAACATTTTTACATGCGGTCTTTACTTATAAATTTATTGATTTACTAGGGAAATATTGATAAATCGGTATCCTTTACTCAATACGGATATTTGGTAAGGAAATTTGTTCGTGAATTTAAATAAATTATTATATATACGATGAATGATTTGGAAATTAAATACATGGGTTGGGTACCGGTTAATGAAATCCCCTCGATGCATCGGTAGTCTCATGGGATGAATTCAATTG
This sequence comes from Viscum album, assembly GCA_963277665.1. Taxonomy (NCBI): domain Eukaryota; kingdom Viridiplantae; phylum Streptophyta; class Magnoliopsida; order Santalales; family Viscaceae; genus Viscum; species Viscum album. The sequence continues at coordinate 60,344,932 of OY728123.1, forward strand.
GACAAACCCTTCATAATTATAAACAGTGTATTTTAAACTATCTTGTAAAAGGTCTTAATAGTACAGTTATGGTTGGACAAAACTATAAGTTTTTTACCTATTATGTTTTAAACTATATTGTTAAAGGACTTTATGGTAATTTCTTCATGTTCCTGTGAAACATGACATCCAATATTTAAGCATTGCCTTCATTTCAGTTATTATTATCCATAGAATTTTCACTATGAAAAAATATATAGATGTAATTAATTCTATGTTTATTTATTAAATGTAATTTTTTATCAGTTACTTAACTTATCATATTGATTATTCTCATTAATTCATGAGATAAATAGATTCATTTCATATTTTTAATCAAATTCCAATGAATTTTAAGTGTTTTTTAATGAATAGAGCCATAGTTTTAAATGTTTTAATAATTAATGGGTATTTTGAATTTTGGAATGAAAGTGGATTTAATTGAATAAAATATTTATGAAATTTAAGTTTGAAATTTTATTGATAAATCATATGAAATATTATAAATTATTCTTAACTCTTTTTTATGATTTTTTCTAAAAAAAATAGGCCTCTTGGGTCAACCTTCAACAAAGCAACCCACACACCACATGGGCAACCCATGGGGAATCAACTGGACATGAAGGGTCCTTAGGAGGGTTATCCCAGTATGAAGGTCAGCCCAAATATCCATAGTTTCATGGGGGATTAGGCCTATGCACATATCCCATGGATGGTGAAACCCAACGGGCATAACTACCTCAAGGAACCAACAACGATGCATGGGTAATCTTTGTGTGGTGCCGGGAGGAGGGAATCTCGAGGATGGTGTGGTACATGGTGGTGGGAGGGGGCCCTCCATACCCCATGCAACTTCATTGTGGGGGATATCTATATCAAGGCTTATAAGGGAGGTTCACCTGCCTCTCAGTTTTGATGTTGGATCACTACTCCTCCACACTCTGCCACTCCACTACTACTCTTCGTTGCTACCCCTCAAATATGTGACGCTATGCTACTCCATCCCTACTCTCATTACCCTAATGGAAATAAGAGTTAAGATTTATATTTCTTGGGCTTTCAAATATTCCACAATTTATAAACAAAAATATAATTAATTCAACATGAGATTTCATGTTTGAATTATCAAACTAAAATAAAAACATAGAGGATAATAATGATTGAACCCAAAACCAAACCCAAAACCAAGTTCCTTCTTCCTTGACTCATTCTTTTTAGAATATTATGTTAGTATAAATTTCTATATTTCATGTCATTTAAAAATTAATCAAAAACCCAAAAAGAGTTGTCATTTTTTTCATTTATTAAAACAATAAAAAAGAATTAGGTAAAGTGATTTAGAATAAGTGAGTGAACAAACTGAGAATATCTTCAAGTGAGATGACCTTGGTCAACCACTATGCTACACTAGGAAGATAATTTTATTTTTCCATACCCTACAACAGGAGTAAGTAAAAACTAGAGATGTTGCTAGGGATATCACACACCCAAATGAGGGAACCCACTGAGGATGCGATGCACTACCCCCTTATTCTTATTTTTTTTTTTTAGCTTTAATTTTAATTTTAATTTTCCTTTTAATTTAGTTTACTAAATAAATTTCATGAATGTTTTTATAAATTGTGTGTTCTACCCAATTCACCCATTCTATTTTTCTTTTTCTTATTCTTCTTCTTTTAATTATTCTTCTTATAAAAATTATTATTATTACTAATATTACTATTATTATTATTCATTAAAAGTTCTTACTTTTATTTTATTTTATTTTATTTTCTTTTTTTATTATTCTTTTTTTTATTTAATTCTCTCCCTATCATCCTAATTCTTTTTAAATTCATTCTTCTATTTTCTCAACCTCATCCTTTTTATATTTCTTCTTTATTTCATTATATTTTATTTTATTTCTTATTATCTTCTTCCCATTCCACCAAAGTGATATATTACACTTAAAGATGAGGGGATGACCCCAAGACTTTTCCCGGGGGAGGTCACAATGTTCTTGAATTTTTCTTAATGTTTATTTTTTGTTTATGGTAGATATGAGTGGCATGAATGGGTGAGATGAATATCCATGATGTGGTGACCATCCCCCAATTACATGCAACTCAATATATTTCTATTCTTTTTTTAATATCTTTTACCTCTCTCTATTGGATAACTCTTCGCATAAAGGAGTTGAGTGAGTCAATAGATGAAATTCCTTTGATAGAGCCAGGTCCTGGAATATAGCACACCCTTGATCAAGGTGTTTCATTAACCCTGATTATAGGAGGAGGTCAAATTTAGTTTTATTAGGAATTAAAATATTCCACATTTTCTAAATTAAAAGAATAGTGATTAAACATGATATTTCAGGTCTAAATTATCAAACTAAAATTAAAAAAATAAATTATAATAACTTTTTAACCCAAAAACTAAACCCAAAACCAAGTTCTTTCTTCCATAACTCATTCTATTTATAATTTAATGTTAGTGAGAATTTTTGTTCTTCCTATAATTTGAATATTTTATAATATAAATAAAACACAATAATATTTATTATTACATTAATTTAATAACCAAAAAAACAAAAATAAATATTTTAGGTGATTTAGATTAAGTGAGTGAACATACTAAGAATCTCTTCAAGTGAGATGACCCTGATTAGCCAGTATGCTACACTAGGAAAATAATTTTCTTTTGTCATTCCCTATGAAAGGCATGAATTACAACTACTATTGTTTTTGCGGATCCAATCAATAGTTCATTAACTTTTTCTATTTTCACAATTTACATAGATTTCATTACTTTAACAGAAAAACCATAAAAGATTATTTTCCCATTATGTTTTTAAATGAATATTATTGTGCATGAAATAATTACTCATAGGTGAAAAAACCAGTAGCTGAAGCACCCTAGTATATATAATAAATTATTTTCATATTTTCTAGATAGATTAGGGGATCCCAGAGCCAAATTAGCAAAGAGGAGTAATTCAAGGATTTCATCTAGCACCTAAAGGAGACCCTCAAGAAACCAGTGGTTAAAAGATTGTCTAGAGAGATAACTGAATTCTAAGAGTACTTACTAGAATTTTATCAATAAATGGTTGAGACACCAATAGAGTGATCCTTGTTTCCTCTCAAAACTTTTGAAGAAGTTCCCCAAGAATATTTCTAGGAGAAATCAGAAAAACACAAAATAAAATATGATATTCAGAATCTTGAGAATATGGCGCAAGATATATAAGGTCAAATAGATTGAATAACTATATATGTCCAATCACCATCAGAACTATCTGAACTTGAACCATAAGATGAGCCACTTTTCTTCCCTAATTTACCATATGAGGCCAAGGAAGAATACTTTACTGATGAGATACATGTGGGATATTAGTAATAATGGGATGAATTTTGGAATAAATGTGAGGAACTACTTGATCTCCCTATACCTTGAAAATAAGAATATTAGTCACCATTTAAGGTATACACCTCCCATGTGGTGGAATTTGAAGTATAATTAGAGGATCCTGACTACCTCCCTCTACACACTAAGAATATACTCCAAGAGGCACTCACCACTCAATAAGAGATTGTATCTGAACCAACTAAGGGAGTTTATTTTTTCTCAAAATCTATTTCATTCGATTTTATTCAATTTAAATTGAGTATCAATTCTCAATACTTTGAATTTTATAATTCATACAATTACTTCCATGACTTGGAGGAAGATGAATAAACTGAACATGCACCTATTGAGGAACACATAGATCTCCCTAATTTCAATGAACATGCATTTTAGGATCCCCATAAAAAAATACAAGTTTTTGAACCTGGGTAAATCATAAAATAGGTTTATCATATTGAAGGGGGGAAATTACTTATTAAAAAATAAAATTTAAATTTTATTCAAGTAAAAAATACCTATTTACTTCCCTTTTATCATTAAATTCATGCAGCCTATGAGAAGACAGAACTGGAAGAGAAAAAGGATGTTTCATAAGTAGCAACAAAGAAAGAGGATGATTCATACTTCAGCATACCCCTCCATGAAATCTATACCTAATTCTGAAGGGTATGTATCTAGTATACTCTATCCATGGATCATTCCTCACCAATAATAAAGATGCATAATATGGGAAAATCCATATGTGGTGGGTCAAGTCAAAGAAGCTCCAACCACCATTAGACTTTGGATAATAGACGGTGTTTCCCCTTATAGGTAGTAAAACATTTAGGGCCCACTTAGGGCATCATACCAAGACTCATCCCTTTTTATTTTCTTTCTAGGAATTTAGATTTCAGTTTCAGTTTTAGGAAGTAGTATATTATGCATCCCACTCTCTCCTTATCCTTTTTAGCTTAAATAACATGATCCTTATAATTAATTGAGTAATTTACTTTTATAGGTTCATGATGGTGGAAGGAAGCCCCTAAAATAGTATAAAAAAGAGGACTAATCTTCATGGAAAATGGAGTTCACTTTTTTATTGTTTATGTTCTAAACTCCTTATATTTTTTTTCCAATAATATTTTTTGAGTTTTAATGAAATTTCATGCCCATTCTTGATTTATAATCTACTTGACTTATCTAGGAGATATTATTTTCCTAGGAATCTTATGATTCCATGTTTTATATTGAAATTTTGATAATATTGAATGATTAAAATGGATAATTAAATGATTAAAGTGAAACATGGATATTAAAATGAGGACTCTTGATTTAATATAATTGATTGATTCATGTAAATGAAATTTCCAAGCCATTTTTTAATGTTTTTTAAATTATAAAATTTATGTGAATTTCTTTTTTACTATTAATTATGCCTTGAGTGATTGTTCCAAATCATATGTTCCATTCTTGAGAGGATTTCTAGACCAATTACTATCTATTTTATTCTTAAGCATATTTCTTGAGTGATCTTGGGGCATGCAACCTACTAGAACTTTCATTTGAAATTATCAAATATATGAATCTAAAAAACCACATTTCAAATGATTGTGGATTATTTTAATAAATCACTTATACTTAAAACACCACCTTTACATCAATAATTTTTCATCCCTTAGAAACCTTGAATAACCTTATTAGGGATGAGCTATTTTTAAAGCCATTTTTATCCATTCCTACCCTCCTCTTGGTAATTTCATGATATTTTAAAGATGAATTGTGTGGTGGAGGGGATCATGATGGAAGGAATGATTTTAATTTTAAGGAAATTCTGTGGGGGTTATTATTTTGGGAATAAATTAAGGTTATTTATTCATTCATGATACTTCATTTTTCCCTCTTGAATTAAAAAAATGGAAAATGAAAAAAAAGAATCAAAAAATTAGAAAAATTGTTTATGATTTTGGAAAGCCAAAAAACACCATTACTAGAGATTTTTTTTATATCATATGGCATTAGGTGTTGTATTTGAGGTTTATTCTATGCATAAATTTTGAAAAATAAAAAAAATGAAAAGGTTCTTTGAAAAAGATAAAAAAAAGTATAAAAGTAGAGAAAATTTCAAGAGGGTGTAAAAATAATTTCATTATACCTAATTTAATCATGATATTTACTTTGAGGTTTTGGAAAGTTAGGAGTTTTTACAATTTGAAGGGGAGAATTTCATTAGACTTTTAATTTTTTATATAATTTTTTATGCTTTAATAGATTAACCTCCTCCTTGGTCTTTTAATTTTAAACATCAATTCCTATCTACCTTAAGCCTCAGAGACATTTGAACCTTAAATGAAATACTTCATGAGTTTTTGTGTATTTTTTATTTAAAAATTTGATATATTAGTTCATTTACAAGCATATGGATAAGGAGCATGTTTTAATGATATGATCATAATTCCACTTGAATTTGTATCATGAGTAATGAGTGAAAATATTGAAAAGTGAGGTAAATCATGATTTGGAAGGTTTAAATAATAATTAATTGAGGAACTTAAATGAATGATAAGAGAAGTTCCATCATTTTCAAATGTGTAGAAGTAAAATTCTTGATGTGATGTTTCTTTGAAAATTGAAAAATTAAATTGATATTTTATGTGGAATATTGAAATTTTGATTTAACATTGAAAATTGTTTGATTTAATTTCGTTGAAATTTGAATATTTGTTACATTTGTTACCTATTTAATTTCTTGTTGAGATTTTATTCTTGAATAAAATCATGTTTTAAGAGTGGGGGTATTTGACAGACACATATTTGGAGCATATTTTTAACCAAATTCCAATTAATTTTGAGTGTTTTTCAATGAATTGAGCCATGGTTTTCAATTTTTTAATAATTAATGGGTAATTTGAATTGTGGAATGAATGTGGATTTAATTGGATAAAGGATTGATGAAATTTATGTTTAAAATTTTATTTATGAATCATATTAAATATTATTATTTTTTATTAACTATTTTTTAGGATTTTTTCTAAAAAAAATAGGCCACATGTTCCATCCTTCAACTAAGGAACCCACACTCCACATAGGAAACCTAGAGGGGGTCGTTCGGCCATCCAAGACGCTCAGTAAGGACAAACTAGTGGGAAGATTGGTCAGCACAGCCAACGGTTCATAGGGGCATCAGGCCCATGAACCTGGTCCCATGGGTGGTGAAACCCCACAGGCATAACTACCTCAATGAATCAACAGAGGCACACAAGGCATCTCTGTGTGGCATTGGGAGGAGAGTGTTTTCGGGATGGGGTGGTCCACAGTGGTAGGAAAGGTTCTTATGTCCCCTCGTGAATTCATTTCATGGTATATTTACACCGAGGATTATAATGGAGGGTCTCGCGCCTCTTGGTTTCGATGTGGGATTGCTTCTCCCTCGGGTTATGCCATTTTGCCACTGTTATCCACTACTGCCCTACAAATCATCCATGCTTTGTCAATCTGCATCTTCTCATGTAGTCCTGAAATCACCCATCCACCCTGACTATAATTAGAGAAATCCATTACCAATACTACCCTACTTCCCTACTCCACTGCTCAAGATGAACGACAACTATAAAGAGAATTTCGACCCATATGGTCACTATGAAGGTCAGATGGGTGTTGATGGTGTTTTATGCCACTGTCATGCACCAACACCACCATCACCCCATTACCTTACTCCACTCCCACCACTATAACATGCATGATTCCACTGCCATGTCAAGAACACCCTTCTACTCACTAAAGAATTTGTTTCCCCATATGGACTCCTTCCAAACACAAATCTAAACACCTTCCATTTGTGGGTGTTTCATGTTTCACACCTATAGATCTCACTGGTCTGATTTCAAACAATTAATGATCCCTAGTTCTTGGGGAGACTTTAAGGTAGAGTAGGATGACTATACCCACCTCCTTGTTCCTATAAAAGAGGCTACTGCCAGATTTCCAAGGATATCACACACTCGGAGGAGGCAACCCACCGAGGATGCATTACACTGCTCCCCCCCCCCCCACCTTCTTTTTTTCTTTTCTATTTTATTTTTATTTATTTTGTTTTAATTTTAATTTAAATTTAAATTTAAATTTTCATTTAGTTTATTAAATAAATTACATTCCTGTTTTTATAAATTGTGTGTTCCACCCAATTCACCCATTCTTTTCTTCTTCTTCTTCTTCTTCTTCTTCTTATTTTAATTATTCTTCTTATAATTTTTATTTTTATTTTTATTACTATTATTATTATTATTATTATTATTATTATTCCTTTAACATTATAATTTTTATTTTATTTTATCATGACCCCTCCCCCATGGCTCGTGTCGTGACTACCCCAAGCTCGCCTTCTATAATCCAGGGGTTGATGACTAGCACTGAGTAGGCATATCCCAAAAAGGGAAGGCATTGACTTTAAACCTGTACACATGAACAAAGATCATACTATGTAAATTAAACACAAAGTAAATCATAATTTTCACTAAGACAAATGGTGAGAGTATAGTAAAAACTGAAAGTACAAAGGGGCCAGAATACAAGCCCAAAACCAAAAATGAAAGTGAAAATGCCACAGTCTGTCTGCTCAAGACCCTATCGGAAGGGTATGTGAGGGTTAGATTCCTATATCCATAGAATTATGTCTGTCTATCCCATATCACTGAGCAACACCTGGTCCCAAACCACCAAGGTCTCTATCGAAGCGTCAATCACCTGCACAAGACACAACACGTGCGGGAGAAGCCTGTGCAGGGGTGAGTAACACAATACTTATTTGGGACCCCAAATCACAAAGTAAAGACCACAAATCAATACCAAAATTCAAGACCACAAAGAAATACCATGAAGAAATACCAAGAAGAAAGACCACAAAAGAAAGATATATCACACCAGATATAACTCAAAGTATAGAAAGTGAGATTATCAGTCGTAAAGCTGGATAATTTGGCACTTCCGAGGGACTCATCCCTGATGATTCATTGGGGTTCGCTCATCTACTATACCATTGAGGTCCCCTCAACTATTGGACCACTGAGGTCCACTCAACTACTGGACCACTAAAGTCCACTCTGGTACTAGACCACTGAGGTCCACTCAGCCACTAGGCCACTGAGGTCCACTCAAATACTGTACCACTGAGGTCCACTCAACTATTGCACCACTGAGGTCCACTCAGCTACTAGACCACTAAGTTATGATCAGTCACTAGACCACTGAGGTATGCTCTAATATTGGATCATCGAGTTCTCTCTCATCATATCCTTCGTTTCACATCCAACTTTAGGATTCCTACTCATAGCGCACTTGATTCTGGGAGAATTGATTCCTCTATCCATAGGTCACATATCAAAAACCATGAAGTCTCACTTAGAGTATACCCAAAATATCTTCTCGTCTCAAGGGTCCCAATGCCATAGACGATGCATCAATTGTATGTTTGGTCTAAAAGATATTGGCATTTTAATAAACAGGGGTTGGTTGCATTCGGTACCAATCCAACTTGGTCGGACTGACCTGACCAACCCACCCCAGGGGCCCCGCATGATTGACCTGGTTCGACTGACCCGACCCAACCTGGTTGGTTTTGGTATGAACTGGTCCAGCCTGGCCCATTGGGCCTTGCTAGAGTGGCAACGTTCAGTCGTGGTTCCAACCTGATAAGTTGTCGAGTGACCCGGTCTACATTCTATGGCCCAGTCTATCTTGGTCAGACTGGTACTGCCTCATCGGGCCACCCAATGGCCAAGTTTTCCATCTATCCTGGCATGTAATGGCAGGCCAATTCTCCTCCATCCCTAGTCACCCAGTGGATCAGTTTTCTCCACCAGCCCATCCCACAATGGTGGGCCGATTCGCTCCACCCGCCTGAATGTCAGATGGAATCCGGTTCGTGCCACATGCGTCCGGCTAAGGTTGTTCGCTTCCATTTGTCACACACGGTCTGCGGACCATGTGTCTAGATCAACACCATAGTCAACCCATGCGTTGACCATGCTAATGCAGTGTCAGTTGTTGCCACCACCCTGCTCCGCCATGGCTAGGTCGGTCGTGGCCTCTGTCGCTGGCACGGGCCACCGAACTCTCTATGGCGGTCCATTTCTCATTCTACATGTGCCTATGGGATTCTTGGGGCGTCATTGTCATTATCTCACACTCTTCTCTAATTTTTCAGCACTTTAGGGGTTCAGCCTCTTTTGGAACCCCCCCCCCCTCCCCCGGAAAAGATCTGATGGGACCTTGTTGGTTTTTTGGTGAAGAACAATAGCAGAGAGAGTGGATTGCAAAGAACACCCAACGAACAATCTTGACCTTTGTTTGTTTTGGCCTAGATCGGTTCCTGTCAATAGGTTCATGAAGCATAATTCAATCACTAATATTTTTATCTCCAACATCAACCTACAATATTTATTCCCAATCCCACAAGAATAAATTACCCTAGAATCAACTAGTTAGTGGGTTGATCTGTGTTCTTCATTTAAAAGGGAATAATGGGAGAAAAAGAATCACACATATTCAAACCCCTACCTGGGAAAGGATTTTTCTCGAGGATGATCATATTTCAACATTCTTTAATCACTGGTCTCAAATCCACTCTCCAGGGGAGTCCTTGTCGTTGTCTGATTCATCGGTATTCGTCGTTGGAGAGGTTTCCTCCTTCATTTGTCAGAGGAATCATAGGGTTGTTCGTCAACCCTGAATTACCTATTTAATTAGAGAAGGATGATGTGTGTGCATTTTAGCGTTTCCATATTAATTCATTAATGAGGTTAATTAATGGGATTTAGTGTCTCTTCATTGTTGCACCGCAGCTTTGACGATTCACTACGTAACGAAGAATAAAATATAATAAAATAACTTTTTAAGTTATTTTATTTTTCTTCTGAAAAGTCTGAAAACTATCTTTTTCAGTCCACCCACATAAGTCGATGTTAGTACCTTAATATGTGAATCCTGACACTCTGAGTTCAACGGTTCCCTCGGATTTTTGATTTGGGAACTAGTTTGAAAGTTAGAAAAACCCACTCACATGATTATTTAATGAACTTTAAAAATATATTTTGAAAACGCATTCTAGCCACTCCAGGTCTCAAAATTATGCTCTATCTCATAGCCTGGTCTTGAAATAATCCCATTTAATTTCTAAAAAAATACCTGGAATTATGGGACATTACATTACCCCCACCTTTAGAGCTTTATGTCCTCTTAATCCAAAATAAGGGCTAACCAAACAAATGGGGGTACTGAGCACAAATCTGAGCCTCACACTCTCATGTTCTCTCCTAGAGATTCATGTGCTGCCAATAAATGCACACCAGAGGAATCGACCATCCACAAAGGATCCTCTTCTATTGATCCTCTATCTCTACCAGGTACTCCACGAAAGTCACCTCATCATCAATCTCCATCTCGCCGTGGTCAATGATGTGAGAAGAGTCATTCATGTATCTCCTTAGTTGGGATATGTGGAATACATTGTGCACCCTCTCTAACTGTGGTGATAGAGCCAAGCATTATGCCACCTCGCCTACTCTACACAGTATTAGGAAAGTTCCGATGAACCTAGGAAATAAATTTTCACCCCGTCCAAACCTCATTATCCCTCCTAGAGGATAGACCCCTAGGAATATGTAGTCCTCATCCTTGAAATCCAAGGGTCTCTGTTTCTTATTAGCATAGGACTTATATCAGCTCTATGCGGCCTTCATCCACTCTCGGATGACCTACAACTTCTTAGTGGTAGCTTGTACCATCTTTGGACCCATAAATACTGACTCCCCTAGGTCTATCCAGCATAACGTTAACCTTCATGGTCATCTATACGGTGCCTCAAATGGTGTCATATCGATGGTTGAGTGGTAGTTTTTGTTGTATGAAAACTCTACCAGTGGTAGCTGGTCCTCCCAATTGTGACCAAAATCAAGAACTCAAGAATAAATAATGTCCTCCTAGGTCTGTATGGTCCACTCCATCTGACCATCTGTCTATGGGTGAAAGGATATGCTCAAGCACAGTTGAGTCCCAAATGCCTCCTATAATCCCTTCCAAAACCAGGATGTAAATCATGCATCACGATCTAAGACTGTCATAGAAAGGACTCCATGGAGTCTAATTATCTCCTACATGTAGAGGCATCCCAATCTCTCTAATGAACTCTGTTCTAAAATGGGTAGGAAGTGGGATGACTTGGTGAGTTGGTCTATGATCACCCAGATGGTATTGTGCCCCTCGTTCATACGTGGTAAGCTCATAAAGAAGTCCATCGATGTTCCATACCACTTCCACTATGGTACCTCAAGGGGTTGCGTAAAACTTTCTAGAACCTGGTGCTCATCCTTCACTTGTTGACAAGTGAGGCATCTCGATACAAACTCTAACAATTCTTTCTTCACCCCCGGCCAACAGTACTGACGTCAGAGGTCCCAGTACATCTTCACCACACTTGGATGTACTTCCAAAGGGGATGTATAGAACTCCCTCAACACCACCTCCCAAAATTCCACTGGTACTAAAATGTATCCTCAGAAAAGGATAATGTACTCCCCACCTTTCGAATATCCATCAAGGGAACACCCTGTAGACATATGGGCATGTGTAGTTTCATAGCTGAAATCTCCGAGTTGTGCTTCCAGGACTCACTGTAAGAGTGGATGGGAAACTACCAACAACTGAAGAAAATTTTTATCCTCTCTATCAACGAAGGATATCTAAAGCAAGGCCAACTACTCTAAGGCCTTGTTCAGTAGTTGTAAACTCGATCTACTACTAAGATCATCTGGCACCACGTTCCCCTTCCCAAGAGTATAGACTATCTCAAAGTTATAGTCCTAGAGGAACTCTATCCAACGTCACTATCTCATATTCAGATCGTTCTAAGAAAAGATGTTCTTGAGACTCTTGTGGTCATAGTAGATGATGAAACGTTCTTCCATAAGGTAGTGTCACCACATCTTCAGTGTGAATACTACTACTGCCAACTCAAGGTCATGAGTCACATAGTTCTTCTCATGTGGTCTCAATTGTCCTAATCTGTAAGCGATCACTACTTTCCCCTTAATTAGGGAATAACCAAGCCCAGACCCTGATGTGTCACAGAACACCACGGAGTCAGTTCCCTCCTTTAGTAGCCTCAACATAAGAGCACTCATCAAGCTCTGCCTAAACTACTGAAAGCACTGCAGGCATCTTTTTGTCCACAAGAAGGGTTTTCCCTTCTTCTTCAATGCCTTCATGGGTGCTTCCACTCTCTATAAGTCAGGTGAAAACCTCCAATAGTACCCAACCAACCCAAGGAATCTTCTCACCTCAGTAACGCTCTTGGGTGGATCTCAAGCAAGAACCGCCTCGATCTTTGCTAGATCCAATGCAACTCTAACCTCTGAGATGACATATTCCAGGAAGTGGACCTTTCATATCTAGAACTCACACTTTGAGAGTTTTCTGTAAAGATGGTGCTCTCAGAGTGTGTCCAGAACCATCCTTAGGTGTATTGTGTGCTCCTCCTCGGACGTTGAATACACTAAGATTTCATCAATGAAGACCACTACAAATCGGTCTACATACAGGTGAAAGATCCTGTTTATGAGTCCCATGAACACTACTGTGGAATTTTTCTTGACAAATAGCATCACTAAGTACTTGTAGTGGTTGTAGAGACATATGAAATACATATTTGAGATGTCCTCATCTCGTAATTAAAGCTGGAGATAGCTTGATCTAAGGTCTATCTTTGAGAACCATATCGTTCACTTCAGTTGATCGAAGAGGTCATAAATCCTTGGTAGAGGATAATTTTTCTTCACAGTCACTTGGTTCAGGCACCAGAAGTCCACGTATAACCTCAATATTCTGTCTTCCTTCTTGGAAAACAACACTGGGGCTGCCCATGGTGAAATGATGGGACTTACGAACCTCTTCCTCTGTAAGTCCTCCAACTGTACACTCAACTCCCGAAGCTCTGTGAGAGTCATCAGGTATGCAGGTGTAGATATCAGTGTCATCTCGGGGTATAGATCAATGCATAAGTCTACATCTCTATGAGGAGGCAGTCCTAGAATATCCTTTAGAAAGACGTCCCCATACTCATTCACCACTATAGGGAACTAAAAACACAAAACATCCACTACTACATGTGTAAGGATATCCGCATGAAGTTACCCCCTTCCCCTATCCTCTAGCTCCCTGAACTTGGTGTTAACCACATTGTGGTGGTGGTTATATCATGATGAAAATTATACCACCTCCCACCACTCTCCCAACTCTTCTACCATGTCTGCCACCCTGAATACTCATTTGTTCCAATCATTGTCTCATTCTCGGTGGTCCATACACCATTTCACAACCAGTATGACAAGGTAAACAATATCTTGAAATATGTACCCTACCATCTTTTGAAAATAATTACCTCTTTCTAGGCTGACTGGACTCGCCCTATGATCCTTGATCTGTAGATCCCCCATCATGGGACCTCTTCTCAGAACGTCTCACATGTTCAAGTCTTTGAGACTGACTTCAGCTTCTTGCTTTCCCACTACTGACATCCACTAGTTGTATCTACTCAACCAAAGGACTTTCAACCACAATGGTTCTCTCTTGCACCCTAGAATGAGTAGGAATGCATAGATGAATAGTGTTGTCTTGTGTGTCCCTAAATACACCTTGCTAGGAGTTCCGAGCCCTAATGCACTGGTCTTATCATATTCATCAAGCACCAGGAAAGGTTGGTATGCCTTGATGAAGACTCAACTACCAACATGTCATCCTGCTGAAGTTTTAGAATCTATTGGGAATACATATCCTTTAGCTTTTATGACAATATCCCCTTCTTTGAGAAAGTTTCTCAAGCTCTACCCATGGAAGAGTCGCCTCATCATAAGATCGGGTAATATAAACCCTATCATCGCCATAATGATCCATGTAGAAGGCTCAATTCTAGGACTGACATCTGATATAATGATGTCCTGGCTAGATAGAAAACTTGGTCACCACCTCAAGCTAGTATTTAGCCTCATGTGAGTCAGGCTCACCTCAGAACTTAAGGGTTCTTTATCACTAAAACTCGTGAAGTGCACTCAACACACGCATCTCATCCACTGGTACAATGAGTACCATGTGCTACTCCACATGTGGTGGTATATCTGGTACACCACTTGGTGGTGTTGTCTCTAGTACAAACCCATGTACCCATCTCGACACCCCACAGATCATCCTCGTGATCACATGGTGGAATCCTGACTAGTTTCATATAGAATAATCTTGAAACATAACAAGATGTACCACATTAATAGAGTATACCTAGTGAGATAACTCAATAAGGACATGGAAAACGCAAGCCATTCTTATATGATTCATGTACCGTCGTTTTTTTCTTGCAACTAGTGTTTTCATGCACCGAGTCAGAAAGCAGAATTCAGGGTCCTGGTGTATGGATACGTCGGCTGCTGCACCAACACTGGATTCCTTGGATTGGAATCCAAACTCAAAACACATAACACTATATCCCCAAACCAAACTCATAGACTTTAGGTTCTAAAGGTAGAACTGAACTGCTATGATACAACTTTTCCATGACCCGTCCCCTAGGGCCCGTGTCGTGACTACCCCAAGCCCACCTTCCATAGGCCAGGGGCTGGCAACTAGCACCGAGTAGGAATATCCCAAAAAGGTAAGTCATTTCCTTTAAACATCTACACATGCACAAATCTCAAACTACAAAAATTAAACACAAAGTAAACCACAATTATCATTGATATAAATACTAAGAGCACAGTACAAACTGAAAGTACAAAGGATCCAAAATACAAGACCAAAACCACAAAGGAAAGTACAACTGCCATGGTCCGTCCACTGGAGACCCTACCTGAAGGGTAGATGAAGGGTAGTTGCTTGTAGACATAGAATTATGCTCTTCTATCTCATATCATTGATCACCACTTGGTCCCGGGGAACCAAGGTCTCCTTCAAAGTGTTGATCACCTTCATGAGACACGATACGTGCGGGAAAATCCCGTGCAGGTGTGAGTAACACAATACTCAGTAGGGACCCCAAACCATAAAGGAAAGACCAAAAAGAAATACCATAAATCAAGACCACAAAGCAAGACCACGAAGAAAGACCATGAAGCAAGACCACGAAGTATGACCATGAAGCAAAGACATATAACACCAGGTATAAATCAAAGTATAGAAATTAATATTATCAGTTGTAAAGTTGAATCATCTGGTACTACTGGAAGACTTATCCCTGATGAGTCAATGTGGTTCTCTCTTCTATTAGACCACTGAGGTCAGTTCAGCTACTGGACCACTGTGGTCTACTCAGCTACTGGAACATTGAGGTCTGCTCCGCTACTAGACCACTGAGGTCTGCTGATCCACTGTACCACTAAGGTCTGCTCGGCTACTAGACCACTAAGGTCCGCTCATCTACTAGACCATTGAGGTCCACTCATCTACTAGACCACTAAGATCTACTTAGTAACTAGACCATTGAGTTATGCTCTTCTACTAGCCCACCAAGGTCCCACTCATAATATCCTTCACGTCACAGCCATTCGTAGGATTCCTAATCATAGTGCACTTGATTCCAAGAGAATTTACTCCTCAAGAAATTTATTCCCTATTAACTACTATGAAGTCTCACTTAGAGTATACCCAAAGGACTGTCTCGTCTAAAGGGTCCCAATGTCATAGAAGGTGCATCAATCAGATGCCCAGTATAAAAGATAATGGTGTTTTAGTAAATAGGGTTCAGTTGCGTCCAGTCCCAATCTGACTTGGTCGGACCGACCCAACCAACCTGGCCCGGGGGTCCCACATGACCCGACCCAATTCGGACTACCCGAACCGACCCAATTGGTTTTGGGCTGACTCGGTCTAACCTAGCCCATTGGGCCTTACTAGACTTAGCCCAGTTCAATCATGGGTCCCACCCGTCGGGTTACCCAGCAAACCCGGTCCGCATTCTCTAGCCCGATATGACTTGGTCGGAGCAGTACTGCCCCGCCATCCCACCCAGCGGACAAGTTTTCCATCTGGACCGGCCCTCAATAGTAGGAAAGTTCTCTCCACTAGCCCAGACACCCGCTGGAATCCAGTTTGTGCCATATGAGGCCGGCTAAGGCCGGTCGCTTCCCTCCATCACACGCGGTCCGCGGTCTGCGTGTCCAGATCAACACCATAATCAACCCATGGGTTGACCATAATGACACGGAATTGGTTGGCAACGCCACCCTGCTCCTCCATGGCCTGGTTGTTCATGGCCTCTACCACCTCCCACTCATGACCGCCGCTGCCGGTGGTCTCCTCCACAAGCCACCAGACTCACTCCAGTGGTTTGTTTCTTGATATGTCTATGCCTCTGGGCTTCTTGGGGTGTCACCATCATTGCCATACACTCTTCTCAATTTTTCCATCACTCCAGGGGTATGACCTATGCCGAACCCCCCCAGCAAAGATCTGACGCAACCTTGTGGGTTCGTCAATGAAGAACAATGGGAGAGAGAGGGGATCACAAAGAACACCCAATGAACAATCTGGGCCTTTGTTCGTTTTGGTCCAGATCTATTCTTTTCAGTGGGGTCATGAAGCATAATTCAATAACTAATAATTGTATCCCCAACATCAACCTGAAATATTTATTCCCAATCCTGCAAGAAGAAATAATCCACAGAACAACTAGTTAGTGGGTTGATCTGCTTTCTTCATTTAGAAGGGAAGAATGGGGGGAAAACAATCACATAGATTTAAACCCCTACCTAGGAAAGAAGGTTGCTCGAGGATGATCATTTATCTTCATCTGTCGATCTCTGATCCTGGATCCTCTATCCAAGGGTTTCATCACCATTGTTTGATTCATTTGCATTCTTCTTTGGAGAGGTTTCATTCTTTGTTCGTTAGAGTAATTATAGGGTTGTTTGTCAACCCAAAATTCCCTATTTAATTAAAGAAGGAAAATGTGTGCCCATTGTAGTGTCACCATGTTGATTTATTAATGAGGATAATTAATGGGATTTAGCGTCACCTCATAACTGCACCACAGCGCAAACGAGTCACTGGGTAATGAAGAAGAAAATATAATAAAATAACTTTTTAAGATATTTTATTTTTCTTCTGAAAATTTAAAAAACTATATTTTTCGGTTGAACTGCACTGGTCGATGTTGGGCCCTTCCTAGGAGAATCCTAATGCTTTGAGTTAAATGGTTCCCTTATATTTTTTATCTAGGAACCTGTTTAAAAGTTATAAAAACCCACTTGAATGATTATTTAATAAACTCAAAAAATAGTTTTAAAATACATTCTGTCCACTCTAGGCCTTGGAATTACGTGCCATCTCAGAGCCAGGTCTTGAAATAATCCCAATTAATTTTCAAAAAAATTACATGGAATTCTAGGACATTGAATATTTTCTTTTATTATTTTATTCTTATTCTATTTTATTTAATTCTCTCTCTCTCTCTCATCCCAATTATTTTTAAATTTATTCTTTGATTTTCACAACCTCATTATTTTTATATTTTTTCTTTATTTTATTATATTTTATTTTATTTCTTCTTATATTCTTTTCATTCCACCAAAGTGATTTCTTACACTTGAAAGTGAATGGCTAACCCCAAGGCTTAGTCTGGGGAAGGTCACAATGTTCTTGAATTTTTATTAAAGTTTATTTTATATTTATAGTAGATATGAGTATCATTCATGGGTGAGACAAATTTCCCTGATGTGGTGACTATCCCTCAATGACATGTAACTCAATCTATTTTTATTCTTCTATTCAATCATTGTTCCCTTTATCCATTAGATAACTATTCACATGATGGAGTTGATTGATTTAATGGATGAAATGGATTCGATAGAGTCAAGTCCTTGAATATGGAACACCCTCAACCAAGGTGTGTCATCAACCCTAATTATAGCAGGATGTGGAATTATATTTTCTTAGGCATTAAAAATCACCAAATTTCTATATGAAAAGAATAGTGGTACAATAAGAGATATCATGTCTAAATTATCAAACTAAAATCCAATAAATAAAATAGAATAATTATTAATCCCAAAAACCAAACCCAAAACCAAGTTATTTCTTCCTTAACTCATTCTATTTATAATTTCATGTTAGTTAGAATTTTTTTTCTATATATCATTTAAATATTCTATAAAATTAATAAAACCAAGAAATATTTATTATTATATTAATTAAATAACCAAACAACAAAAATAAATAGTTTAGGTGATTTAGATTAAGTTAGTGAAAAAACATAGAAGCTCCTCAAGTGAGATGACCCTAGCCAACCACTATGTTGCACTGGGAAAATAATTTTCATTTTTCATGCACTATGATAGGCATGCGTCAATTAATTATTGGTTCCAATATATTTTACCCTTACTGAGCATTTGATCTCACCATTATTTTGTTTCCTTTCCCCAAGTTATGAAGAAGAGATCTTTAAATGACTTTCACAGATGTAGTTTATTAACCTTTTTATGTATTGTGTTTTATTTTATATTTCCTAATATAAAATGGGTATCATGTATGTATCTGGTTTCCAAAACTGCTAAACTAATTATTCCTTTAGGATTTGATTCCTTATAATAAAGACAATTTAATAAAGTAAAGAACCAGTTCTGGGCTTCTGGGTTCGGGGTGTTATGGTTGGTATCAGAGCAAGTTTAGTAGAAACCTTGGAAACTAGATTTAGGAAAACATAGATTATGGAACATAACCCTAAAATATAATTAAGGATAATTATATAAGAACATAATATAATTTTGGTAAGGTAGAGATTATGTGGGTTTTTCTAGCAATACATCCCTACTTGGATACTACAAGTGGATGTGGTTCTAGCATAAATGTACCTAGCGGTAATAACTTTGAAAAGGTGAGTTAAGCCAGAATCGAGCATAACCTAGTACATGACAGCGATCCTTACTACGAACCTAGTTTGACACTCTTGGGGGATACACTTAGGATAATTAAAATTTTCTTTACAAATTATTATGAAGGATTTGAAAGTAATTATATAACCAAAGAAACCATGTTTATGATTATGAGATTAGTTTTGCATAATTTTTTTTCAAATTATGTTAAGTGTTATGACATATTCAGAATTATAAAAAGTGCATAATTTTAAGAGATAATATAGTATATTCCATTGTTTAGAAATAGATCCTAGAAGGAAGAATGATATCAACACTAGTAGAAAATGTAGAGATTGTCCTGCTAAGGAAACAAATATAGTTGGTATTGGAACCGATAAAGTTATGGATATAATAGGGAAGCTTAATCAGGTTATGAAAAATAACCTTTCTCATATGGAGAAACCTAATCCATAATGATATTCTTCTATGTTATAATACTTTATATGACAGAATCCCCCATCATTTAGTGGGACTACAAATCCAATGGTAGTTGATCAATGGATTAAGTCTTTTGAGAAGATATTTATGGCCTTGGTATGTGGTGAAAAGGAAAAATTTTCAATTTTGGTGTATTATCTCAAAGGTTATGTTGATCAATGGTGGTCCATGATCTAGAATACTAGGGAGGAAGAAGAAATAGAACTAATGGAATAGAGAAATTTTAAGGAATAATTCTTCAATAAATAATTCCCTCGTGATCAATAAATTGACAGGAAGAGAAAGTTCCTTACCTTAAAAAAAGAGGAACAAAGTGTTTCAGAGTATAAAGATACCTTTATAAGGTTATCAAGGTATGATAGGGATTTCATACACAACACATAATGAAAGATTGATCACTTTTTTAAGGGATTATGCCAAGTGTCTTAAGGGATATGGTCTCCATAAACTTTTCATCATATGATGAAATAGTTTTTTGTGCTATCAAGATAGATAAATAATTCTCCAAGTATTATGGATTAAAATGGAAACAAGATAAGAAGAGGAAAATAGATAAAATATGGATAAAAGAAATAAGATAATGAATGATTTTACTACATGTGATAATTGTGTAAATAAACACCTCGTTACTTACTTGAAGGGAATGTGAGTTTGCTATAAGTGTCTAGAAAAAGGCCACTAAGTTCATGATTTTAAAAGAAATAAATAAAATTCCAATGTGAAAATCTTCCAATGTAAGGATATGGGGCACTATGCAAATGAATTCCCCAAGCTTCAGGGTAATATACCTCCAAATAATCTAAGGTGTAAAATTCAAGCTTATGTTATTGATACAGCTGAAGTGGAATGATTAGCGTGCTTGTATTTGGATTCAAGAATTATGTTATTTTAGTATTTTATCAATGATGTACTGGTTATTATAGTTATAAAATATATAAGTATTATATTGAAATAATTTTTCATTAAATATTTGAGATCACATGTTGAATAATACCAAGAAAAGTGAATTGGTGGTAATAGTAAGTTATTTTTTTTTTTGGAAAATACATGGTTAAGGGAAGGATAATCCATACTATGTTCCCGATATTAAGATAATGATGTTGGAAAAATGTGGATAAAGTAAATTGGGTACTTCTAACTACCTTGTAAATGATTTTAAAGTGTTATCATAATATTTTGGAAGATTTATCCATTTATTAAATGGTTTAAGTTGATAGTTGGATGATATTTTAGAGATTATTATATTACTTCACCATATGATGTAATATGTGATAAGGAATTAAAAATAGTTCAAGGAATGAAAAAAGGATAATATTGTTATTGTAGAAACATATCAATAAGTATATTTACTTATATTCTTAGAAAGTAATAGAATTCATCAACTATAGGAAAATGATATTGAAACAAAAATGATGTCTTATTATCATCATTTTTTATGATATCAATGAAATTTTTAATAACTATGGTTTAAGGCCTTATGGCCATAAAATTTTAGTTGAACATGTTCTCTATCACTCTCCATCAAAACTTGATGGTTATATTTCTCTTCCATATCCATGTTTTCACTAATGTTCTCATATTTGAGATCCTAGTTTTATAGTGACCTTCACATTTCTTTCTCTATATTATTAATAAGATGTGTTATTAACCCTATTATGATGTGTGTTTTTCAACAATAGTCTATTTTCAAATATAAATCCCTTGATTACTGATATCAATTTTAAATTTTGAGGAAATAATTTATTTAAGGTGGGAAGAATATAACACCCCTAAAATTCTAAAAGAGTAATTTTTATTCGATAGCATGTATGACATGAAACAAAAAGTGTAGAAGATAATATAAAATCATGAGAATTTAAAATATATTTACTATTTTTAATATTCTATATATCTTTTAATGCACACAACACTGATTTATCTTATGTTACACACAATAACAACTTTGTTGGACGGTTTGTGTTACACATAAGACTGAGTTTTAACGAAATAAAATATATTATTAAAATATTATTATTTAGTATAATAAGATAAAACCTATCCATTAAATTTATGTTTATGAATAGTATTAACTAACTTATAAATATATGGTTGATTTCATTGGTTACAAATTAATTATAAATGAATATAGAAATTGATAGAATATATAGGAAATGTTTTTATGTGTAAAAGGAATTTTATATTAATTAATTAAATTAATTACTATTAGTTAGTGATTTTAATGAAATTTAAATATTATATATTCAATAAAAAAATACATTCATCCAATAGATTTTATAGTCATAAGATAAGAACAAACCCAATATTACGCATAAAAAAGCTATATTTTTATAAAAGTGGTTTTGTAGCCTTATAATGACGCACCTATTTTAAAACTAAATTTTCAAAATTTTATAAATTTTATATGTAAAAATAAAAAAAAATTGAAATAATATATTCAAAATTATCTTAGGGTGATTTTTTTGGTATTTTTCTATGAAATTTCATTTTTTGAAGAATAGTGAAAAATACTGAATTTTAATTTAAAACTGCTTTTTTGTCTAATATTTTTATATAGTTAAATTATATATTAAATTTTTTTAATGTCACATTAGATAAATTATAAATAAATTAATCTAATTTATTTCATTTAAATCAATTTCTCATTGAAATTGGATATAAAAACATTTCAAACTTTTGAACATTTTTACTTTAAAAATCCGCTTTATTATCACGTATGTAGGATTAATTTTAAATTAATTTATGTCTTTTATATGATTTTAATTTGGTTAAATGGATCCCATATTTGTAATCATAATAATTTATAATTTATGATTAGTTAAACTTCGTTTTTTACCAAAAATATTAGTGAAAGTTATTAAAATTAATTACAGCGATTAAGAGAAAAATTAACTTAACAAGGAACTAAACCTTAATCTTAAGGGCCAAAATGACCTATAAAATTATCCAAAATTAATTTTATGGACATATTTATACCTTATGATCCATTTTATCTATTTTTTTAATTATTGGATCCACTCTTTAGGGAAAAATTGTGGTTAGAATTCCCTTTAAAAAAATTTACAAGAATTTCACTCCCCCTCCAATATAAAAAGAAACTTACCCCTCCTACTTATTCACAATTATCAAGACATTTTGATTATCGAAAATATTCCTAAATATATATCCAAAATATGTAACCTAATCCTATAATCCAAACTTTTTTAATAAATCAAACCAAGTAAGTCTTTTGGTATAGACAAAAAGAAGTTACCCGAATAAGTGGTAACGTTATTCAACAATCACTTTTGTTTCATTTACTTATTCACCCCTTAAATTATTATTATATCATTAAAATATAATAAAATTATTATAATAAATATACTTTAATTTTTTTATTCTAATATTTTTACCTACACTCTCAAAGACATCCATCAAATGGGATACCCAATCATCATTCATGTGTATTGTGGGCTACCACCTCACAAACTGATGTCCTGAATTATTCCATTTACCACCTTTAAAGCTTAGAATACTGATTTATTTTTGGTTTATATATGATATATATGATATTTATAATTTATTTATTCTTATTTAACTTTTATATAACCATACCTTAATTCATTCCATTTTTTTGGGAATACGATAACATCGTTTGTGGACGTGTGGACTACCTCCTCCTCAAAGCGATGTGATCTGTCCATAATTTTCATGGAATGTATTAAGAATAGTTTTAATAAACATATGTGACATATATTACATAAATATGATACTAAAATTATAATATACACAAATATATATCATTTACTTTTAATTATTTTAAATACGATAAAGAAATGGAAGTAGTGTTCATGCATACGTACAACATACCATCTATATGAACTGTACATTTCACTTTCTATCTCAAAATATTATGGATTGTTATAAATACATATATAATAAATATATATAATATTTAAATCATTTTTTACATCATTTATATTATTAAATCATGATCTAAGTAATAATAACAAAAATAACAAGTTAAAACATACCTGAAAAACTAGGAAAATAACACCAAAAAAAGTGAGAATAATGAAAGATTATTAACAAACAAGTAATAAGATATTATAAGAAGATAATTTATGATATTATAAATATTATTATGGTTATTTTATAATTTAATAACAATATTAAAACCATTATATATGAATTTAAAGAAATTTACTCCAAAAGGAAGTGTGAAGTAAGAGATTTTCATCTCACTTTTTACATCTGTGAGATAAATGTCATATTTACCACTTACTTATTTGGTGTAGTGTATCTACTGGCCCTTTGATATATTATAACATGAATCATTTAATTTTCATGTTATTTAATGTTTTATGTTGAATTATATTATCCAATGTATTTTACCTTGAAAATTACCAACAGGTAACAGGTATCTTAAAATCTCACTTTCTTTTATGATTGTTAACTTTCTCTAAAAAAATCACTTTATTATAATAATTTTTCATTTAAAATTATATTTCTTTGTGATATAAATATTATTTTATAATGGATATTATTATTTCCTAAACCTTAAATTATTTTTACATATGTTATTTACTTTAAAAGTTATGGATTTACTAGGAAAATATTGATAAATCTGTATCATTTACTCAATAAGGATATTTGATGAGGCACTTTGTTCATGAATTTAAATCAATTATTTGATATATGAGGAATGATTTGGACATTAAATACATAAGTTGGGGACTAATTAATTCAATCCACTCTATGCATTGGTAGTCTCATGGGATGAATTCAGTTGGACAAACCCTTCATGATTATAACTAGTATATTTTAAATTGTCTTGTGAAAGGTGTGAAACATGACATCCAATATTTAAGAATTTACTTAATTTCATTTATTATTATCCAGAGGATTTTCACTAAAAAAAATATATGGACGCACTTTATTCTAAGTTCATTGATTAAATGTCATGTGTCCTTAGTTAGTTAACTTTCCATATTGATTATTCACATTAAATCGTTATTGATTCTATTGTATTTTACCCTTACTGAGCATTTGATCTCACCCTTATTCTATTTCCTTTACCCATATTAAAAAGAATAGATCTTTTAATTACTTTCAAGGATGCAGTTTATTAGCCTTTTTATATATTTTGTTTTATTTTCTATTTCCCAATGTAAAATGGGTATCATGTGTGTATCTAGTTTCCAAAACTGCTAAACTGATCGGTACTTAGGGATTTGATTCCTTATAATCAATCCAATGTAATAATGTAAGGTACTGTCTCTAGGCTTCTGTGGTTAGGATGCTACAACATGGAATATTTTTTGTTGTGGGAGCTTAGGATTCCTATTGATGACCCGATGCAGATAGGATTTATCCAGTATAGTTTGTCACCATGGGGTGCTTCTATGTTGTTTTCTAAAAAAGGTGGATGATAGTAAGAGGTTTTGTATAGACTACAAGAAATTGAACCAATTTAAGATCAATAAATATTACCCACTTCTGAGGATTGATGATATGTTTGACCAATTAAAGGTATCCTGCTGGTTTTAGAAGACTGATCTATGGTCTGGATATCACTATATGAGAGTGGAGGAAGATATTTTAAGACTGCTTTTAGGTGTCGATGTGGAAACTTTAAGTTTGTGGTCATATAATTTTGGTGTGGTGGACTCCCCAAACAAGTTCATGAGACTCATGAACTCTATGTTATATTAGTTATATGATTAGTTTTTTTTCATGTTCATTGGCAACATCCTCGTATACTCAAGGTCATAGGTGGATCATTTTGATCACCTTAGGGCCATTCTCAAGGTCTTTTGAAACTATCAACTTTATAGAAATATGTCAAAGTGTGAGTTTTGGATGTTTTAGGTACACTTACTTGGACATGTAGTGTCTCATTAGAGGTTGGTGGTGGATCTATAAAATATTGAGCTAGTTTTTTCTTGGGAAGCACCCAAAAATGTTATAAAGGTTTATAGTTTCCTCATTATCATATACTATTATCATGGGTTCATCTCCAAATTATCTCTAATAATGGCCCCATTGATATCCTTTATTAGGAAATACTAAGTCTTTTATATAATATTAAGCATCAAAAAGATTTTGACTACTTGAAGGAGAGGTTTATTTGTGCTCCCATGCTTCAGTATCCAGAGGAAAGGGTGTCGTTTGAGGGGTTCTTTGACACTTCTCATCTCAACCTAGGTTTTTTATTACTGCAATAGAGAGTAAAGGTTTCATGTTTCAAATGATCATGCAATAATACTTGATAGAGTATATAGAGAAGTCTCATTGGGGATACTTGGAGATAGAGGTGATTCAAGATCGATTCATCCATGGTGATACTTTAGGGGAATGGTCATAGTTTTACCATCATCAGATGATATTTTAGGGAAGGATTTTTGTTTTGTTTGTGGTTTACAAAGAATTTCTCCATGAGTTTCATAACTGAACAGTAGTAGTGAATCCTAGTTTGAAAAATATATATCATTCTTGGATGTTTTAACTTTTTTTCCTAGGATAAAGTGGTAAGTGTTAAGGTTTGTATCACGGTGTTTGGTTTGTTAGTAAGTAAAGGAATGGAATCGTATTCCATGAGGTTTGTTATAAGAATTAGAGGTTCTTGAGTAGAAATAAGAGGATATATTGAGGGATTTCATCACTACTCTACCATAATCCTTGGAAAGGTGGATTTTATGCTATTTGGTTGATCATGGATAGATTGATGAAGTCGACCCACTTCCTAGTGATGAGGGAATTGGGTGTTGTAGAGGTCTTGGTGAGGCAGTGTATGGATGAGGTGGTGTGGATTCACATAGTACCAAGGAATATCATTTTAGGTTGGGGTCCTCACTTTACCTCATGATTCTAGAGAGAATTATAGCATGATTTTGGATCCTAGTTACATCATATAACTAATTTGCATCCTCAATGGGTGGAAATATGAAGAAAACCATTCAGAAACCAGAGGATATGTTGTGTACTTGTGTTTTGGATTTTAGTGGATCCTAGGTAAGTCATTTTACCTTGGTTGAGTTCTCTTATAGTAATATTTTATACTCTTCTACTACCACAGATCCGATTGATGTGATTTATAGGAGACATTGACATTCTTCATTATGATAGGTTGAGGTTGGGGAGTCAGTGGTCGTTTTTCTAGATGTAGTGTAGAACATAATGGAGAAAATTCAGATGATATATGGTCGTATGAATATGGATCATGACCTTTATAAATGATATATTGATCGGTAGAGGACACCTTTAGAGTTATAGGTTATAGACCACATGTTCTAAAGGGTTTCTCCTCATTGTGGGAAGTACAGGTTCAATCAGTGGAGTAATCTTTCTCCCTGATTAATTGGTCCCTTCGAGGTGTTATAATGTATTGGAAAGGTAGTGTATTGTTCATTTATTTCTTCATAGTTATCTAGGACCCATGAAGTATTCCATGGGTTATAGATTCATCAACATCTTCATGAAGATAATCGTGTCATAGATTGTGGATAAATAGATAATGAGGAGGATGTGACATTTGTAGAGAAACTAGTCAAGATCCAAGATCATTGGGAGAAGGTTCTTCATGGGTGATCCATTACTTTGGTGTGTGTCCTATAGAGGCATGGTGGTATGGAGGAGAGTAAATGGGTGCATGAGTAAAAAATTCACACTCAGTATCATGATTTATTTTGATCTTTATTTTTTAGTGATGTTTGAGATAGTAGTTGATTTGGTTGATAGGAGTCGTTTATTCCTTTATGTGGATCAAGTTGGATTGATTATTTCCTTCAGCATCTCATTTAGTTGGTGGCATTATCTCATTCTAAAGGTACCTCTCGGGGAGTGCTTGGTTGGTGGTGTGTGTGGTTTTTTCCCAAGTTTGGTTATGATTCTTGAGGATAAGAATCATTTGAGAGGCTTATGTGGTAATAGACTAGACCATCTCAATATATTACTTTGTCTTTTTTGGTTTTCTAAGGTATTTAGAGGGATTTTAGTGTCATTTTAGGGTAAGATATATGGTTTTTCCATTCATATGTACATCACTCCAAGGTAAGAGATGTTGTGGTGGCTGTGGTGAAGCTTATTTGGAATTGTATAGTGTGGTCCCCTGACATTTTGTAGCTATGATCAAGGAAGCCAATCATTTTGTATTATGGTCCACCATGGTGTTTGAAACACCCATGATGGAGGGAGTTTTTCTAAAACATTTCCCTATGATAAATAGGGATGAGCTATATGCCATAGTGAATGTTGTGGTTTTTTGTAAGACTTGGGGGTTTCCCTATGTAGAATAGGAACCCTTTAAATTCATAGGTGGGCTAAGTATGGTGGTGAGGTTGAGGAGGAGTCAAGTTGGATAGAGGAAGGAAACATCGAGTTGGATTTTACTGTAACATAAGCTTAGGTTTGGTGAGGTGAAGCGGTGATGGTATTTTTTATGAATTATTGTGAAGGCTATAGTGGAATTATGAGGAGTTGAAATGGTTTCCTTTATACCATGGAGCAAGGCATAGAGTTAGTTAAGGATATTAAATGTGGTTTTAAAACATTCTTGAATTTCTTAGGGTGAGGCATTTCAAATGCCTAAAAAATAAAATCTTCTTTTAATCAGGAGCACCATGGTCATTTTGGATGTCTCCACATTATGGTGGAATATATTTTGGAATTCCTCTATAAATAGAGGGTATAGATTTCCTTAGCTCGATTTTAAACTCTCTTCCTTTGAACCCTATCCAAACCTTATCCTTATCCTTAAACTCTACTCATCTCTCTTGAGGTTTTAAACTCCTTAGTTTATCAAGATCAAACTCTCTTAGATCAAGGTAACTCTCTTCCTCTTTTTCTCCCCTCTATTATTCATTTCTCCTTATAGAGGTTCTTTATGGTGATTTTATTTAATCTTGAGTTGATTTTCAAGGTTGGTATGATGGTGGTTCATTATGGTTATATTCTAGGGTGGTTCCCTTATAATTCAATGATGGTTGATCCTTTTTTAGTCTATTCCATTATGGTGATTCCTCAAAAGCTTCATATTGAGGAAGGGGATTTAACAAATCTCTCATTTTTTTATAAATTATATAATTTTAACCCCTATGTTTCCTTTGGTTGGATGGTATGAATTTAATTAATGAAAGATAATGAATCTAACTAAACTAAATTGAAGGGTAAGGGTAGTATTCACATGTTTTTACTAGGTTTTTGTTATTACTTAAAGATGATGAGTTGTTTGAGTCTTTTTTGTGAAATTGTTATTATTTTAGTGATAAACTTATTACCTTCTAAAATTGAGTTGTTTAAATCACCTTTCATAAAAATAATGTTCATTAAAAGACAATAATCAATCAAATGTGTGATACTGGAAATTGCTTTATGGTTTTCTGTGTAAGTGATATTAATCAAATATAAAATAATCATGAAGAGGTAAAGTATGAATGTGTTGATTACTAGGATCAAATTTTTTAATATTATTGGTTATGTTTGTTTTTAGGTTTGTGTGGATATTGAGGATTTTAGAGTGGTGTTGACTTTTTGTTTGGGGAAGTGATATTAATTAGGAAGTGGGGATATAGTTATTTTTTATGATGGATGGGTTGTGGTAGTTGTTGATGTCTGAAACTTGGGTCATGGTGTTGTATTGTGTCGTTTAAGGTATGGAGTTTTATGGGATAGTTAGTTGTGTGTTGGAAGTATGACATTATAAATTCCAAGTATTTATGGAATTTTTTTAAAATAATGAAACTATTAATAAGACGGGGGCTGGTAAGGAATATGCTTGTACTGTATATGAAATGATTAATGTTGAAATGAATAATTAATGGCTGGAATAATGCAAGTGATGACTTGGGTGGTTTTTCATTATATATGGGAAATTAATGTAATAATAAACTTAAAGTGGTTAGTAATTAGTAATTTTGGGATATTAGAATGATGGGTTGAAATGGGAACTTAGGAAGGATGTTGTGGATGTTTCATGTGGATTGTTTAAGGTTGGTTTGTATTATAGATGTTTGTGGTGGAAATGTGTGGTGATGGAAGTTTGGTTATAGTTATGGGTTGTGATGGGGTTTTATTGGAATGAATCCTCTGAGTTGGTCTTGTGTGTGGTATATATGAATATAATGTATTTTCTTGTAATTTATTTATGCACCCCAACCAAGTTGAATAACATTACTGACGCCCAAATGTTTTGGGTTCTGGTTATTTTTTCCAATATCTAGGCTAGTGATAATAGATGGTTGGTTACCCCATCTTCCCCAATCTCCCTATCGTGTGTGGTATAGTGGATTGGTTATGTGGATGGTGATATGATATGTGTTGGGGGTCATGAAAGGTAGGAGGGCACGTGTTTGATGTCCTCCATGTTATAGATACCCTACTATATTGGATATGTGATATGTGGATGAGATATAATGTGTAGTAGTGGATATGGGATGATAAGGATGATTTGGATAAGGCTTGTTTCTTTGTGATGGTTATGGCATGGATGGACTGATGTGAGCATGGGATGTTAGACCCTAAGGGATATTATGGTAGTAGGGTTGAGACCTAACCCACATAATATATTAGAGGGAGTGAGCATGGGACATTTAAAATTAGAGTGATAGAGTGGTAAATCAGTGGGGAAGTGTTTGTGGGGAGCCTGATTTTATATTCATGACATTATGTTATTAAACTTGGATTTCATACTTGGTGAGTGAGCCTTGGTGAGGCTGGGTGATAGTTGATCCAATAGGTTCTTGTTGGTTCTGTTATTTTTTCACTAAATCATCGGTATGATTCTTCCACATTTTCATGAGAGGTATTGAGTTTTATCCTACTAAGTATACATGTTATGATCACCCTTATATATATAAACTTTTTTTAGGTTTCCAATGAGAGTTTTTTGACTGATCTAGATAGTACTAACTCAAGTCTTGGGTTATTACTGTGGAGTTACTACCTATGAGTTGTATCAGTATTCTATTTTGGATTTTTTCCTTATCTTCCATTATTCTTACATTTTGGGATTATTTTGGATCTTATTTTATTTATATTATGGTTTTGATCAATAGTTTTTTTCTATATTTTACTAGTATATATTAGGGAAATGACTCTTATTTGTATGTTTTATACCCTCAATGTTATTCATCAACCTGAGGCCTATTGGGGTTGGTCCTTGAGGGTGACTCTAATTTTTACTACAGGCCCATAAGGGGTTCCTAGTAGGCGAGGTCCATGACACTAATTCTTAAATTAATTATCTTTGAGATATTTAATGGAAACCATGTGAAGTGATCATTTATTAATTAAGAAATAAGGATCATTGAGATTATTCATAATCAAATATTCATTGCTCATTTTTTCTATAAAATAAGGTTGAATCCATTGATCGTGGTATACTAAAAACACATTGATAGAAATAATTTTAAGTTATATTGTTCCACTTATTTTCAATATAAATTTCTGAAGAATATTTTTCTATTTCCCAAAGATAATATTTCTATATTTACATTGAAAGGATGAATTTGAACTGTCAACATATTATAGTTACATCTACTCGCTAC
The DNA here is from genome assembly GCA_963277665.1 of Viscum album. Taxonomy (NCBI): domain Eukaryota; kingdom Viridiplantae; phylum Streptophyta; class Magnoliopsida; order Santalales; family Viscaceae; genus Viscum; species Viscum album. The sequence goes on from OY728123.1 coordinate 60,376,223, forward strand.
TTTTTTTGGTTTATTTATTATATTATTTATTTATATTGATATTTTAAAAGAGTTTTATCTTTCTTAATCGAGTTGTAACACTAACTCACATAGCGGTTATACCTCCATTAAAATGTACACTTTAGTTATGTTTTCCTGACCAAAATTATTACACACAAGATTTTACCTCTACCCAGTAAAAGATGATAGGTTAATATTGCTCTTGTATAAAAGTTTGGGTTATGTATGCACCAGTTGTAAAAGGTAGTATTGTATTCTGTTTTCACTCCTAGTAAAAGTGTCATCTAGTGTATATTTATACTCCTTGGGTTGTGTGTGTGAAAAGTACACATGGGATCATTTGATCTAAACTGCTATGAAATATCTTAGGCTCATTCTATTTATTTTCTACATACACTTTTACACCTACTTCACTAATTCGGTTTTACTTGAATTGTTGTATCTTATACCCACAAAATTCCACATTTATACTTTACTTTTACCAATTAACTTTTTATTATTTTAATATTTTCAATTCACCCCCTAATAGTCCATTTATTGAGGGGCTATCAAAATAGAAATTTAAAATCCCCAATAAACAGCTTCGGATCTAGCACTAGTTTATCCTAAAGGAGGAAAGCCTAAACACTCACTATCCTAACACTTATAATTGTTTTTGTTTGTTTTCTAATTTAAAAGAAGAACATGAATGGTATAATGTTTGGATTTTTTATATTTAAGAAATCAAAATAAAAAATAAAAAAATGTAAGAAATTATAAAATAAATTAAATTTTACTTAGGTGGATTTTAATGAGTTCTAAAATTATATTCTATTATTCAAAATCATTAAACTCATTAATCAGACTCAATGTCATTCATCTACTTACCCCTCATTATTTCCCATGTTTAAGAATAATAATTTAATCAAATTCCATAAATAATACTAGAAACACACTTATTCTCCATCTTGAGTGGGAAATAACACTTCTCAACAATGAAAGTGAACCTACTCAAACACCTGACAATGATCTCATACCATTCATCTTCTTAATTTACTCACCTCCATAATTATGGTGAGTGAATCGATTGATGAGATAATTTTAAGTTAAAAATATTTAAATAATTTAGTGGTGGTGATTAAAACATATAGTGAATATTTACTCCTTTACATCCCACCTCCACTACCCCATTATAATTAGAAAAATATAGTTCAATAATTAAATGAAAAAAATCAAGAACATTAATGTGATTCTCCCTTATACCACCCGTTATGGGTTTTATCCTTATAATAATGAAGCTAGTGATTACGGATACATCCTAGAGATTTGAGAAGCATAAGAAATTTTTGATGGTAGAATAAAAAAATATACAAAGAATAAAACACTGAGCTAACATTAATTCTAAATAATTATAGAAAACCTAATCTAATCTAAGCAAGACCAGAGGCCAAGTTCATAGTACTTTACAAATGAGGAGGGTAAAAATATTTATATCATTGAGGAACCTTATTTATCCTCATGTAACTCAGATTTGATCTCCCTCTCTATAGATCACCTCCATGTGTACTTCATATGGGTGTGGATTTATTCATGGTTCATATCTATTGAATCTTTCCCTTTTTGTCATTCTTTCATATGATCACTGATACCTGGATGGGGGATGTTTGGAAGCATGGATGATCATTTCCCAATTTTGGGGATCCAATATATAATTGAAGTCCCCTTATACATTTTGATGGTTTCCATTTATTATCAATCATGGTTGAGAATCATTAAAGTTTATTGAGAGGTTTTAGAAGTTTTTTTGAATGGTTCTGAGAAGGTATAAGGATCCATATAATTATTTCATCAATATATGTGTATTTTATATAAGTCTGGAAATACACATAAGGCTCCTGAAACAAAATAATGAAATGCACATTTGAATATTCATGTGATTGAATTTACATTAGTTTTATCTATGCAAGCGAGTCGATTTAGATGGATCTTCATTTGATCTCGATATAAAAGGATTCATACCACATATGTAAATCGACATAAGGGGTTTATCACATTAGGGGAATCATGACATTTATGTAAATCAACCAAAGTGTATCTAGTGTTAGATATTGATATAGGAGGATTCATGTAAGGATATAATTTATCCTTATATGGTCACTTTGTTTCTAGAATTCAAATTTTCTAAATAATTTAAACCCGGTGATGCTTGAGTCGATCTTCATTATTTCAAACATCACAAAAACCTTATGATTGGAGATGAGTTAAGTGATTTCAAATAATATTCCTTAATGAATAAAATCAATATATGAGAACATCTATTTGATTTGTAATAGGACTGAAGTTGGGTCTCTTTAATGATATTTTCTAGAAAATAAATTGTAATATTTATTGTAATGATGATTTATTGATCTAAAGTTCAAATAATCACTTGAATTTGATTATCTGGTGATTATAGATTATTTTTTTAGTATATAAACCCAATATACTAGTTTTTCATGAGTCATGTTGAGATATATTTCTCCATGTCATGAGTTGATTATAGAATATAATAACTGAAAATGTTTTTGTGAAATGAAGAAGATTATTATTATAGGGATTCCAAAATTTATTATTTGTGAATTATTTTCTAATATTAGAGATAAAGATTTTTCTTCAAGAATTTTATTTTTAGTTAATTTATAAGGAAGAAATAAAATGTTTTTGAGTAATTGTGCGGGAGAAATGTAGTTAATTAAAGTTAAGAATATTATGAGATCATGGTTCATGCTTTTGAGGATAACTGAATGAGGAAATTGAGAAGGATCATGTTGTGAAATTTTATTGAGAGAAGTATTGAGAATGATGAGATAAAAATAAAATTTCCTAAATTATTATAATTATGATATTTATGGTATATCTGAATATGAGGATCTACCAAAAAGAGAGAAAGGGGTGATTTCTGATAAGTGTTAAGAACTGAGTATTTAGAGTGGATAAAAATATTGAGATGAAGTAATCCTGGTGACAAAATTTTAGAATTATTCATATTCTTCTATTTGAGATTAATAAATTAGTAAATCAAATAAGTGTTTGATATTTGAGAGGCAGATCAGTATTATAATCTTCATGGAGTGATTATATTGTTCTTAATCATATTGAAGGATTATGGTAGTTGATAATATCTATTGTTATTGAATAATTCAAATCTATAAATATATATTCCATATTCTAATACTATATATTTATGTTGTGGTGAGAAATTTTATATTCAACGTGACTCTATATTAGCATAGTTTTATGTTATTATCAGGTATGTAATCTTGTACTCAATTGTGCTTATAGTGAAGAATATGTGATTAGGGTGAATAACCAATCATGGTAAGAAGTAGGTTTCCCATGAAGTGGTTGAACCTTATAAAAAATATTATGTTCTTTGTTATTTAATTTTATACATGTATGAGTAAGGATGATAATTCATATTTGAGTGGCTCATACTTTAATAGGTCGTGAAGATTTATTTAATTTGGAAGAAATTATAAAAACTAATCTCTATTCATTCACCCCCCCCCCCTTAGTGGAGTAACCTGATCCTAGTCACTTCAACCAGTATCAAATAAAAATGAATTTGTTTGATCTAATAAAATACTTATGATGGATAATATGAATTATAGTAATAGTAGGTCAGTTCCCATGTTTGATGGAAGGAACTATCATAGTTATAAGAAAGGGATGTTTCCATATTTTTATCTCTTCCATTGGAAGTTGGAGATGTAAAATCCATTGCTTTTCCACCAATTTAAAATGATTCACCAATTCCATTCACTGATAAAAGGAATATATAGTTTTAAGGTTAGGTATAAAATTATACAATAATTTATTTTTTAGAAAAAAACTACGCAAAATTAATGGGGCTTCAATCATCCAAAGAAATCTTCGACAAGTTGAAAAGAAAGTATAAAGGAAATGTAAAATTCAAAGTGGATAAATTATATATTTGGAGAAGATAATTTTAAGACATAAATTTGAAATTAGTATATAACATTGATGATTACTTTATAAGGTTCAAAAAAATTGTAAGAAATATTTAAGGGTTTATTGAAAATCATGAAGATTGTATCATTGTCAAAAAAAACTTATGAGAACCATTCTAGAAAGGTTTGACCATAAGATCTCATCACTTGAAGATAGATAATACCTCTCACTTGATGAATTGAATAATATTCTTATAGCTTGTGAGATGAGAAAAATATCATCCTTCAATAAGAAGGTTAAAGACGAAATGGATTTTTAGGCCATGATAAAGTTGTAAATTAAAGATGATGTTGAATCTGAACATGATGAGAAACCTCAATGAAATAAGTGGGGAAATCACAAAATAAGTTTCCAAATATGGAATAATTAAGAATATATTTTCTAGAAAAAAAAATTTATGAGCAATGAGGATGAAGATATTCATTCATCAAACAGTGAATTAAAAATTTATTTTGGTGATAAATTTATCAATTTCATATCTCAAGTTGAAAAATGATTTCATACTTCAAGCAGTGGTGATGATGAATCTGAACCAAATAATTTGTAACATATGTTTAATAATGAACATTAATCTTGTCTTAAGTAGAATAGTAGGAATATGAAATAATAGAAATAGTTGATAAAACAAAATAATAAATTTATTGAATAAAATACTGAATTTTTTAAACAATTTGTATCTCATGTTGATAAAATCAATAAGTTCAAGTTGAAATAAATTTAACATGAAAATGGTGAAAGATATTGAATCTAAACATTATTTTAAAGAATAATAATTATTTAAGACTCAATCCAAGTGTCTTGCAATAGAGAATGAGTTGAAGAAGATTAAAGAGGAATTCAAAAAACTATTAAGGTTAGGGTTGAGTCTTCTAAAGTAACCGAGGGGACTTGGAAAAATTATCTAGTTAGATCTATACCAAATAAAACTACCTAAAATTTTTATTTTAATAATATTTAATGTTAAGATATGAATTTTTTCAATTATATATGAATAAAAATTATTAGAAACATTCCCCCATGTCACTAGAAGAAAGGAGGAACTCAGGAATCTCATATATTTAAAAAACATAAGAAAAATAGGTCCTATTTAGTATATAAAAATAGAAATTTGGATATAATGTTTTCAAATATAATTTTTTTTGTTATATAAAATTTAAATTTCAAGGATATTTATGGTGTTGTGGAGTTTTTGGGTATAAATATTACACATGTTGGTGCAATGTGTCACTACTTGGAAGGAGGCATGAAGTTAGGGGGGTTGTTCAAAATTGATGAAATTATATTTTGAAATAAGGTAAGATATAAAGAAAAATATTTCCAATTTTCCACTCAAAATATATTTTAGTTTCTTAAGGAAGTTTTTGGAATGTGTGAGTAGTAGAGTCACAGTGTAGTGAAGTGTGTAACAATATTTCTAGGATAAATTCCCTTTACTAAGAAATGGAAAGTAATTTAGTAACCCAAGGAAAAAAAATAGAATGTATAGTTGGGGTTGTATTATAGTCTAGTAGAAGAACAAGTTCATGGATTGATAATAGTGAGTTATCTTCCCACATGAAAAGTGGTACAAATATTTTTGAATAATGTTGACAATTTTGAAGGGGGGTTAGTCACTTTTGGAAATGATTGTTTTCTAAAAATAAAGGGTGTTGTCTCAACTAAAACTGAAGCAAAAAATCTAAAATCAAACGATTTTTTGTATGTATAAGGTATGAATCATAATATTTTAAGTGTAAATTTACTATGTGATGATGGGAATGAGGTTTTTTTCAAGAAAAAATCATGTATCATTAAAATATTAAAGGATATAAGAGTCGTATCTCAAGGGAAAAAGAACAAATGGAAAACTTTTTTTGATTGATGATCCAACCAATTCCCGTTATTTGGGTGAAAAAGATGGGGGTGTGTTGTGTAATTAAATACTTGGTCATATTGGACAAAGAAACATGAGTACAATTCATAAGTATGAGGTTGTAAGATATCTGCATAAGCTAAAAAATAGAAATTCAAAATATTTTTGGAATATGTAAAAGGGGAAATATCACTCATAAATATCATAAGAAAGTACAAATTCTTTCCACCAAGCCATTGGAGATTATTCTCACTAATTTATGTGGTCCCATAAGGAAAAATTCAACAAGAGTTGATTTATATTTCATTACATTCATTGATAATTTCACTAGAATTACCAATGTAATGTTTATAAAGCATAATTTGGAAGCTATTGAGATGTTCAAAGTTTTTAGGAGATGGGATGAAAAGGAGTAGGGACTCTATAGAAAGAAATTGAGATCTGATAATGGCAAGTAATATATATGTGATGCATTGGAAAGCTATATTATTAATCATGGAATAAATAATCAATTCAATACACCAGATAATCCCTAATGAAATGTTGTTGTTGAGAGGAAGAATATAAGCATTGTTGATATGGGCATGACATTGCTTTATAAAAATAAATTCTAAAAATATTTTTAAAGAGAATTTTTGTGTGTTATTGTACACATTCATAAAAGATGTATTTTGATACCTTAGACACATTCTAATCCTTATAAAGTGTGGTACAGTAAGAATTCAACTATAAATTACATTAAAGTAATTTATAGTTCATGTTTTATAAAGATAAAAGATGGAATTCTTGGAAAGTATGAAGATAAAAAAGATGAAGGGATCTTTATTGTCTATTAATTTAGTGGAAGGGGTAAAAGTGCTGGAATAAAATGTTTCACAAGGCTGTGGAAAATTTTGATGTTTAACTTTTTTTAAATTACTGTATATAAAATCAGATAGTTGTAGTATATTTGGAATTTTCTAGAGAAAATAGCAGGCATATTTATAATCAATAGGTTAATTTGAAGCTTAAATTAAACCAAATTTTGTTTATATTATTTCATAATATTCGGATGATGAATATGAGACTAATAAAAGTGATAGAAAATAGTTTCAAAGTTTGAAGAAACATTTTGAAATAGAAAACGTCATTAGAAGTCTAGAAGCTCTTATTAAAACAATAAGAAGACTGAGAATAGATTATCAATTTTCCCTTATATCACAGGTTAAACTAATAATTGTGGCCAAATATATTGAACATATAGAATGGTTAAAATTAATGAATTATGAGCTTAATGAAATTGATAAAAACTCTACTTGGGATCTTCTCTCAATTAAAAAAGAAAAAAGTGGCATTGTCACTAAGTGGGTCTTTATAAACAGACTGAACAAGAAAGTTGTTGTGAAAAGAATCAAGGATATACTGGTATGAAAGGGGTACTCTAAATTATAAGAAATATATTTTGAATAAACCTTTTTCCTTGATAGTAAAGTTGGAAACCATAATACTTTTTTTGGCAGTGGCTACACATAATCATTATAAATTTTACCAAATAGATGTGAAATCAACCTTTTTGAATAGTGGTCTTAAGGAAGAAGTTTTTATTGGGAAAACTTAGGGTTTAATTCTAGTTTTTGATGGAATCATGGTATGGAAACTCAATAATTTATTTAATGGATTCAAATAGGCTTCAAGTTCCTATTATTCAAAACTTGATGGATTCTTAAGATAAATTTAATTTACAAAAGAAAATTTGACAACGGTTTGAATCTATAGGAGTTGTCTACAAGAACATTTATTATCACAGTGTATGTTGATAATATAATATTTTATAGAAAAAAAGGGTATTTTATATGGATTTTTTTAGAAAATTAAACAGAGGCTTGAGAAGTACATGCTTAGAAAATTTACATGCTTTCTAGGATTAAAAATTGGGTAGAAATCAGATTATATTTTTTTCTCCCAAGAAAAATATGTTAGGGAATTGTTAAAAAAGTTTAGCATGGAAGAATAAAGTGAAGTTTAAACTCCAATTATATTTGGGAAAAACTTATTTAATGATGGGAATAGATTCAAGGTTGATCAAGAGTATTTTAGAAGAGTCTTTGTAAGATTATTGTATTTGATAACTTCAAGACCAAACATAACCTATGCAGTGACACTTTGTGTTCAATTATAGAGTGACCCAAGGGATTCACACATGCTTAAAATAAAAATATTTCTAGAATATGTGAAGGGTATAGTGTATTATAGAATTTTATAAATTTTTATATATTTGAAATTTCTTATATTCAGTGATATAGATTGGGTAGGTGATTATACAGATGGATGATCCACTTTAAGTGGTACTTTCTTCATTGGTGGAGGTTGTGTGATATATTTTAATAAGAAGAAAAAATCAGTGAAACTTATCATATTTGAAGTAGATCATGTGTTTATTACTCATGTATTTACATAGGTTTTATAGATGAATTTACAGTTAGTATATTTGAAGGTTGAGTATTATAGGCCATTAAAGATACTTTGTGATAATCAGAGTGTTACAAATCTATCAAAAAATCTAGTGTATCATTCCAGATCTAAGAAAACTATCATCAGGTATAATTTCATAAAATACAGGGTGTCCAATGGAGATATAAAATTGGAATATATCAGTACCAAGAATCATATTGAATATATCATTACAAAATCTATTTGTAAGTAGAGGTTTAAAGAGTTGAGGCTAAAACTTCATGTCTATCCCTCCCCTCTCACTTGATTATGTGTGGAAACTAAAAACCTCCATAGGGATTTTGATTTAGTTTTCAAAGGTAAATAAAATTGTGTCTCAAATATTTTTAAAAATGGGAGAGAATACTTATCAATGGGGGGGGTGTGCATTGCCTATTTGAATCTGAAGTTGCCGTTAATGCAAAATGGGGATGATTTTTCAAAGTGAAGAATGGATTTATGAAGTTATGGGGAGTTTATATAGATCACTTGGAAACAATTTCTTATCACATAGTGATGAAATTATCTCAAAAAAATTACTTTATTTTGTAGTGTGGTACAAGACACTTCTCATTTGTGAAAGGTTGTGATTTTATGGTACTTTTCTATAGGGAAAGGTTGTGATTTGATGAGTCTCATAAGATTTTAAGAATTATAAGAATATATGAATTAATGTGGAATATTTTAATGATGTTTCAAATAAATAAAAAAGGTAGATATTGAATTTCCCTTGGAATTATTGATACTTTTAATTTTTTGTAAATCATGGTTATGAATCATTAAAAGGCTATAGAGAGGTTTTTAAAGTTGTGTTGATTTTTTTAACATGGTATAAGGAGCCCTGAGATTATTTCAGGAAGTTCTATGTATTTTCAATAAGTCTATAAATCTATATAAGGGTCCTAAAACTACATAAGGAAATATATGATTAAAGATTCATTTAATAGAATCTCCAATAGTGTCATCTATGTAAGAAGATCAGTGTTACGGGATCCTTATTTAACCTAAACATAAAGGAATCCATAACATGTATATATATATATAATTGGTTTTCCATCACATAATAAGGTCCATACCACATATATAAATCAATTTAAGGTTATCCTATGTTGGATATCAATGAAGGGGGATTTGAGTAAGGAGGTCATTTATCCTTAAATGGTCACTGTGCTTCCAAAATTTTAATTTTCTGAATAATTTATACTCTATGATAGTTGAGAAAATATTTATTGTTTCAAACATGAAAAATGATTTGCGATTTTAGCTGAGTGGGGTGGTTTAAAATGAAATTCCTTGGAGAATAAGATCGATTGTGGGAGAATCAATTTAAGTTATAAGAGGACTGGAGGTGGGCCTATTTAATGTGATTTTCTAAAAAATCTATAGATCCATTGTGACAATTATTTACTAATATAAAGTTAAAATACTCTCTTACATATAATTATGTAGTGATTCTAGATAAGTTTTTGAGTATAGATATTTAATATGCTGAGTTTTCTTTATTTGTGATGGGATATGATTCTATGTGTCTTTAGTCAACTGTAGAAGATGAGAAGTAAAAGTGTTTTTATGAAATCAAGAAGATGTGTATTATTGGGATTCTCACATTCATTATTTTTTAAATCTTTTTTGATATTTGAGATGAATAATTTTCTCATAAAATTTTTATTTAAAGTAAATTGAGAATGAATGAAGGAGTTATATTTGAAGAATTGTGTTGGAGGTAAGTAGTTAATTAAATTTGAGAATATTTTAAGATCATGGTGCATGGTTTTTAGGAAAATAAAATAAGGAAATGGGAAGGATCATGTTGTATGATTATGTTGATATAAGTATCAATAATTCTAATCTAGAAATAGAATTTCCTAAATTATTATGATTTTGGGAATTTTGGGGTGTTCAGATATGAGGATCTACAAAAGATAGAGAAATTAGTTCTTACTAAGAAGTGTGAAGAACTTAGTATTCAGGGAGGAGAAAAATAGGGAGCTGAAGTGAGCTTGGTGCACAAAGTTTAGAGGTGTTAATCTACATATTTTTTATATTGATCAATCAATGAATTAAATCAGTTTTTAAGATTTGATAGGTAGAACTATATTAGATTTTTTATGTATTAATTATATTTTTATTGATCATCTTTAAGGATCATAGAGGAATACAATATATATTATTTATAACGAAACTAAATCTCTAAAGAGATATTTTTCGTTTTGATTCTACACCATTGTATTTTGGTGAAAAACTACAAATTCTAGTGTGACTCTAGATCAACATAGTGTGATGTTATGCTCATTCATTTAATATTTAACTGACTTGTTTTTATAGTGAAGAATATGTGATAGGGGTGAATAATAAATCATGATAAGGAGTAGGTTTCCTAATAAGGGTAAAAATTTTGTAAAAATTATTGTGTTATTTTATCATTAATTTTCTTCATTAATGGGTGAGTATGATAATTCATATTTCAGTGTATCATACTTAAATAGGTTTTAGGGGTTGATTTAAGTTTTAATAACTTATAAAAATTAATCTCCATTGATTTATCCTACCCCCTTCCCAGTGAAGAAACCCAATCTTAGGCACTTTAAGAATGAATGAGAGATTTAAAAACTGTTCAATCCCTTGAATTGTTTTAGAAGAAACTCTAATGAATCATCTTCACATGTTCATAGCTTGATTTCACTAAAATAGTAACCTTTATGTATCACGGGTCATCTTAGAATTACCCTTATTGATCCTACCTTTAATCCTTGTAGAAAAGGTATAACCTTTATGTATCAGCACTAGGGATCCTTATGTGTCAACCCCTAAGATAAAATTATTCACATCATCAAAGTAATTACTTTTTGGTATCATAGGGTCCACATAGGGCTACCTTTACATACCACTATTAGGGAAACTTACATATTTCATTTTCCAAATTTTTATCTCTTATCAATAATAATGTTTGGGGCCTTTATAGATCATCCTAATTTCCCTAACATATCCAGTGTTCCCTAGAACTTCACAAAATAATTTAACTATCTTCAAGAAGTTTCAATTTTCAGATTATTTTTCTTCAATATATTGCCTAAAAATTATAAAAAACAAAAAATACATTTTTATTTAACCAAATTAATTCTAAAATGATTAAATCATAAAAAATACAAATAAAATGATTCAAAATTAATTCCAAATGTTCCAAAATCAATGTATGACTTTTTAGGTAATTAAAAAAATGAATAAAATAATTAAAAATCAAAGATTCAATCCATTAAAAAATTCAATTCTATATTCACTAGTGTTAAAATTTTATTAATTTCTTAGGTTTTATACTAATTGAGGAGTTAATTTATATTGAAAATCATAATAAAATTTTGAAAATACTAGTTATCATTACTCTTACACATTGAAACTATTTTCCTCTTAGTAAATTCAAAGAATTAAAAAAAATACAAGTTACAAACACACAAACCAGAGAAAAATAAAATCATTAATTAATTAATCATTGAAAATATCATGCTTCCTATATGATTCACCTCACTTCCTAATTCATTTTACTCGAGTTTTAAACCATAAATCCTACTCAACCACTGAATGATTTACCTCACATGGAAGTTTCCTTCTTCACTCTAAGAACATTTAAAGTACAGTTTTAATAATTCTCATAATACATGTGATCTATCATATGTTTTCTAAGATAATAGGTTCTATACCAGAAGAAACAAGTGTTATACTTAAAAAGACATTCAACAGGTTGTTTCAAGGTTCAAGGGCAAGTAAGATTTAGATGTAAAAATTTGTTAAGGTGAAGAGGTATTTTTAATCACTTAATCACATAGCATGTTGGATTTGAAAAATTATAAAATAATGAATTAAACTCAACTAACCCCTCATAATGAGACACTCCCAACTCACTCTACACTTTTTTTTATTTTTTAGCATAACCATGATAATAAAGAACACTGAATGAAACATCCTATTTTCTCTATTTTCATTTTTTTTAATTTTGTTCTATTTATTATTTTCACATGTACAAAATATTTTTTTATATACACTTTTTTGAAATAAAGATGTTAATATGAATAGCATCGATGAAATCATCTTGTGAACCCACTTCCCAAAATAGATGTATGGTAACCTCTCACTTGACCAAAAAATAGTGATCTTCCTTCATAGATTTTCTATAAACATGCCATATCCCCTACACCCAACTAAAATTATAACAAGAAATGCACCAAATATATGGGTAGGTGAGGATAAATATATTTGTAATTTAGATTACTTAATAGTTATTTGATCTGTTTTTAAGCTTAAATGGGGGATAAATGTCAAGGTAGCTAGAAAAGTGGGTTTTAAAATGGATTTTTCAATTCACCAATGGCCTACATCATTCATATAAAACTTTAATATTATAGTTTCAAAAAATAATTAAGTAAATTTATAACTTCCCTACATGACCTAAGACTCTCAATAAATATATTATATTAAATAATATATCAAAATTTGATTACAATGTTTCTCGGGTTGGATAATAAAAATATGAACAGACACTTCATGGAATAGGAAGTCATTTCTAGTGTACTAACATAAGTTTAAGTTCCTGAAAATAGTGAAAAACTCACATCATTAGTTCTATAAATCCAAAAAATTAAAAACTATTGTAAACTTGAAAACTATTAAAGAATTTTCATGTAGCAGGATTGAATTTTGCTCAAATTTACTAACTAAAACACACCAAAAATAAAAAAACAGAAAGAAAACTCTTAAAATGGAATCTTAAAATGAATCCAAAAATAGACTAAAATCCCCCACCTCCCCACAAACACACACACACTTATCAAACCCTATCCAGTTAATCATGAAAAATATATTAGTAGTGATAAAAAATCTATGTAAGAATACAACCTAGTTTATCGTCCCAATAGAATCCTTGATTTAAGTTCCTAGTTGTCTTCAATTGTATCTTCCAATAAGGAAAATAGAAAAAACCTGAGAATTTTATTTAAAGTAAAGAAAATAAAATGATAAAGAGGGAAGTTAAGATATTACTAGAGCATTCCCTAAGTGGTTTTTTTGTTTTTAACTTCCTACAACCAAGTAGTTTCAGTTTTTTAACCCCAATTAGAAGTTGTGATGGGTTTCTTTGATATAAAATTCCACATATGATTTATCTCAATTATAATAAGTGGAAAAAGAGAGTGTGGATCCCCAAGTGAAAAGAAAAATATTCCCACCCCTAGGATAATATAAAGAAAGAAGGGATTCAAGCGGAGAGAGAAAGAAATGGGTCTCCCTTTTTGATGTTTATCCACTCATATGGTAGACTCATGGTTGTTAAGGGAGTTGTTACTTCACCAAAGATATTGAGGATTCATCATATTTAAATTCCATCACCATTTTCTCATCAATGGTGGTTTCTTCAAGTCTGTATTCACTATATAGGGTTATGTTGGGTTCAGACATGTCTGAAAATTTATAACAAAGATAGTTATAAAATAATTATAGCTAAGAAAAATAAAAATAAAAGTGAATATAATGAAAGGTTTACCCCATTGAGTTATTTTTACTTGATCTATTTATATTATTTAAATACCTATTGGAAACTATTTATAGGATAGGATGGTGGGTAAATCATCCTTTATTCAAATCCCACTATCTCCTTTTTCTTTATTTTTATTTAAGGCATACTCCATTAATGGAAAATCTATATTGTTAAAACAAATAGGTTTATTTTTAAGTGAATTTAAAAACATGTAAAAATAAGTAAATCATTATTCTTGTCATCTCCCTATAATGTATCATTCAGTAACCTTTGTTCTCTATGGAGTGCTTTGGAAAGTATTTTTGAATGAGTGGGAGTGAATGTTGTTACGAGGTTAAATCCACCTCTTGGATGTCTTCTTAAGAAAAGTAAATAGTAACTTCCACTTATTCATGTTTTTTACCCTTTATCCATGAATGATTATAAGTTGATGGCCATTATAGGAATCATTCCATTCAATTATCTCATATGACTTTATTTCTCCTTGAGTTGTTAGTCCAATAAAAAATAGCCAATAATGGACTCTTGAATCTTTTATGGTATTGGTTCTTATTCATTTTTATTGTGTGGGAAAATGTTTAGTTTTTTGTGACTTATTCCATGGATGTGGTAGCTTCTATTATCCCACCCTTTGGTTTGTACCAAAGGTTTCTCATGTCAGTACCCTTGAATTTTCTCCTTAGGATCCTATTGGGAAAGAGATTGATCTATTTAAAAAATATTATCCATGTGTGAATCCTTAACCTTCATATAGATTTTATCAGTCTTAATGAACAAGTCATATATGTGAGTATCCATTAAAGAATGGTCCCGTTTTGATGATTAACCTAGTTAAAAGGTAATAGGGAAAGAAAAAAATAAAGCAATGAAAAAAATATAAAGAAAATAGAAACTAATTATAAATGTAAAAAACATTATATGCTTGGCTCAACACCTTGAAAATAATAGAAAATTTTTCTTACTAGTTTGTTGAGGGGCTATCAAAATAGAAATTTAAAATCCCCTATCAATATTTTAGGAGATAAAATATGTTTTTCCTTAATAATACAGTCCTGAACACTCACTTTCCTAGAACTTATAATATTTTTTACTAATTTTATAACTTAAAAGTAAAATAATAATGGAGTAATGTTTTGTTTTTTATATTTATAAAATTAAAAAAACAAATCAAAAACACATAATAAATTATAAAATAAAGTATATGGTCCTTAGGTGGATTACAATGAGTTCTATCATTATTTTATATTATTCTAAATCACCTAAATAAATAGGTAGACTCAAAGTTATTCATCTAATTAAACCTCACCATTTCCCATGTATGAGAATAAAAATTTACTCAAGGACCCTCAGGCATACTAATAACTCATGTATTCTCCTTGGTGAGTGGGAAGTAACACTCCTCAACCATAAAATTTAATATACTCAATCTCTTATAATATTGTATACAATCCATCCTCTAAATTAACTAACATGTATTAGTATCTTGAGTGAATCAATGGGTGGGATAATTTGAAGTTAAAAATTGTAAAAATGTGAAAATGGTTATAAAACAAGGAGTGATGATTGGATCCTCAATATCCCACCTCCACTGCCCTTTAAAATCAGAGAGAGATAGTTCAAAAATTAAATTCAAAAATTCAAGAAAATTATTGTGATTCCACCTTGGGCCACCCATGATGGGTTTGATCTTTATAATCATGAATCTAGAGGTCATGGGTATATCATAGGAATTTTTTAAACATAAGAAATTTGGGATAAGAGAAGAACACAGCACACAAAGAAGAATCACTAAATTTATATTAAAACAAAAAATTGAAACAAATCTAATCTAATCTGACCAAGTTTGAAGTAAAATTATGGAATACTTTATAAATAAGGAAGGGAAAATATTTATATCATTGAGGAACCTCATTCATCCTCCGATAACAGAGTAACAAGCTACCCCTTTCTAGATCACCTCCGCATGTAATACTCAAGGGTGGGGATTTATCTATAGAGAATATCTATCAAATGTTCCCCTACTTTCCAATCCTTCCCATGATCAATGATTCTTATAGGTGGGACACATAGAAGATCGGATGATCATTTTCATATTTGGGGGTGAAAAATCGAATGATATATTTGATAACTGGTTGATCCCTTGAATTATTTTAGCAATAAATCTTATGCAACATATTTAAATGTTCATAGATTAATTTTACATAGGGATGAATATTTACATATACTTTTCAATCTTAGAAAAACCCATATGTTTCCTGTATTTCATCCCTGTGAAAAATGAATTACATTTATGTATCAGTATGAGGGACCCTTATATATCATCCCCTTGGATTAAATTCTCCCTAGTAGTAAAGTAATCACTTTTACACATCATAAGGGACACATAGATTTACCTTTATGTATCAAACCTGAATAACCTTTGATAAATTTCAATCTTTTTACAGTAAGAAAGTTTAAGGACTTTATGCATTATCCAATTGACCCTTACTTATCTAGTGTGTCCCATCCATTTTCCAAAAAAAATAACTATCTTCCTAAAGTTTCAACTTATAGATTATTCATCTTCTAGATATTTCTTCAAAATTGTGAAAAACACAAATTATGTTTAGATTTAACAAAATTATTTCCAAAATTATTAAATCATAAAAAATACCAATATATCTAATCCATAATTAATTCTAGATGTTCTAAAATCAATGTATGGATTTTCAAGTAATTCTATAAACAAATAAAATAATTAAAAATCATAGATTAATTTCATTTAATGGTTTAATTACAAATTCACATAAGTATCAAAAATATATTAACTAACTAGGATTTATATTAATTGTGGGGTTAATTAACATTGAAAAACATAATAAAATTTTGACAATAAGTCATAAACACACAAACCAGAGAAAAATAAAATTAATAATTAATTCATCATTGGAAATATCATACTTTATTTATGATTCATCTCACTGTCCACTTCATTTTAGTCAAGTTTTCAACCTTAAATCCTTCTCAGCCGCTAAATGGATTTCCTCACATGGAAATTTTTCCTACTCACTCTAGGAATATTTAAAGTGGATTTTTTATCATTACCAAAGTATATGTGATCTATCATATTGTTTCCAAGATCCTAAGATCTCTATAGATAGAAACAAGTGTGCAACTTAATAAGAATTTCAATAGGTTTTCCTAAAGTTTAAGGGTTGATAGGATTTTGATTTGAAACTTTTTTAAGGTGGAATATGAGTTTATAATCTATTAATAATATAGCATGTTATATTTCAAAAAGTGTAAAATGGTGAGTGAACTCAACACATACCCTCATAATGAAACACTCTCGACTAACTCTTTCATGTGTCCTTTTTGTGATTCATATCCAAGGTAGTGAACATCAATGAATGAAACATCCTCTTTCCTCTATTTTCATCATTTTTTATGTTTTTTTCTATTTATTCTTTTCATATGTATAGAATATTTTTTTTATAAAATTTTTTGTGAAGAATAAGGAAACATGTCTAATAGTGATGAAATTATTTTTTGAACCTATTAACCAAAATCAATGTAAGGTTACCTCTCACTCAACCCAAAAAAAGTGAGCTTCTTCCCAATATTTTTCATGAAAACACCCTCTCCCATACACTTAGATAAATTTATAACAAGAAATACATAAAATATATGGGTAGTTAGGGATAAATATAGATTTCAATATGTCTTACCTAATAGTTATTTCATTAATTCTAATCCCTAAAGGGGGGTCAAATGTCAAGGTGTCCATAAAAGTGGGTTTTAAAAGGGATTTTTTAATTTAATGATGAAATATGTCATGTATAACATACTTGAATATTATAATTTCAAACAAGAATTAGGGAAATTTTTAGTTTCCCTATATTATCTAAGACTCTCAAGAAAGGTATTATAAGAAAAAAAATATCAAAATAGGTTTAGAATATCTATCGGGTTGGGGATTAAGAATATGGAAAGTTTGTTTGTAGAATAGATATAAATTTCAAACCCAGTAACTTAATTTCAAGTTCATAAAAGTAGTATAAAAACTCACATTAGTATTCCTCTAAACCCAACTTTCTCAAAAAATAGTATAATCATAAAAAACTAGAAAATAATTTTTATAAGTCATGAATGTATTTAGCTAACATTTTATGACTAAAAACTCATAAAAAATCAAAAATATAAAACAAAAATAACATAAAATTCTTAAAAAAAATCCTAAAGAATGATCTAAATATATTTATATCCCCCTCCCCACACACACAAACATATCAAACACTACCTATTTAAGAATGAAAAATAAATTTGCAGTGATAAAAAAAAGATAAGGAATAATACAACCTAGTTTATTATCCCAATAGAATCCTTAGGTTAAGATCCCAGTTTTTTCCACAAATTCTTCCTATAAGAAAAAAATAAACTCATATGAAAATTTTATTCATAGTAAAACTAAGATGAGAAATATTAAAGGAAACAGGCTCTTGGAATATTCCCCAAGTGGGTGTTGTGTTTTTAACTACATACAACCAGTCAGTTTTAGTGTTTTCAACCCAATCAGAAATTGGGTTGGGTTTATTTAAAAGATACAACCATAAATGTTTTCACTCAATTCCCATAAGTAGAAAAATAGAGTGGGATCTACAAGTGAAAATCAAACCATTCCTATCCCTAATTTAATAAAATATAATAAGGGATATAGGGGGAGTTAAATTAAGGGGCCTCACTTCTAGATGTTTCGCCCTCTATATGGTAATTGTGTTTTTATTTAGAGATTGGTTACTTCAATATAGGTTTTAAGGATTCTTTATATTAAAATTCTAAATCCATTCTCTCCTCAATGGTGGTTGTATCAATTTCTTATTCATTTTCCAAGGTAGTATTAGGTTTATATAGATCTAAAAATCCAAAAAAAAGGATTTATAATTTAATTATAAAAAATAAAAAATTAAAGAATTTAAATCCAAGGAAAGGTTTACTCACTTGAATGTTTTGGTATTGATCCATTTATCTTATTTGAAAACCTATTGAAAACTATTAGCAGGAGAGGGCGGTGGTTACATCATCCATTTTCAAATCCCACTATATCTTTTTATTCATTTTCATTTAAGGAATACTCCAATAGTGCTGAATTTATACATTTAAAACAAAGAGGGTTACTTTTCAAGTAAATTTCAAAATATGTAAAAACAAGTTAATCAAGAGTTTGGTTATCTCCCTATAATGACTCAATTGGTATCCTTTTTCTCCATATAGTTCCTTGGAAAGTATTTTTAAAAGATATGGGATTAAAGTTTGTTCCAAGGTTACTTCCACAACTTGGATATCTTCTTGAGAAAATTATATGGTAACTTTCACTTGTTATTCTTACTATTTTCCTTTCTCCATGAATTCTTGGAGGTTAGTGGACATCATAGATATAATTTCTATTAATTCTACCATTTTAATTTATTACTACTTAATTTTTTAGTCCAGTAACAAAGAGCCAGTGATGAACTATTGAATCTCATCAGTTCATTCTAATGGTGTGGGGGTATGTGTAGTTGTTGATGACTTGGTATATGGATTTAGTAACTTCCATCCCCCAACTCATTATTGTGTAGCCAATGTTACTCATGTTGTTTCCCTTGAATTTTCTCTTCAGGCTCCTATGGGAAGAGAGATTGATCAGTTTGAAAAAAAAATATCCAAGTGTGAATCCATAACCTCCACATATATTTTATAAATCTCTATGAATTGGTAATATAGGAGAAGATCCATTAAATAATGGTATTGTTGTGATGTTCAACCCAATTGAAATAAAATAAGAAAATAAATAAGAAAACAAAAAAATAAACTAATTATAAATATACAAAAAAATTGTGGTTAGCTCAAATCCCCGACAATGATTCCAATTTTTAAAAAGGTTGTTTATTGAGTGGCTATAAAAATAAAAAATTAAAATCCTGTAGGAATATGTTGAGAGTTAATATAGTTTTATCCTCAAGTATTCAAGCTTAAACATTCACTATCCAAGAACAAAAAAATGTTCATTTTATAAGTTAAAATTATAATGATAAGGAGAGAATGTTATGTTTTTTATATATTTAGAAAATAAAAACAAATAAATAAAAACACATATTAATTTATCAAATAATTTGGATGGTCCTTAGGTGGATTCAAATGAGTTATAATATTATTTTTTATTATTCTAAATCACCTAACTTAATAAGAAAACTCAATTCCATTCATCAACTTACCCCTTACTATTTCCCATCTATGAGAATAATAATATATTCAAGGATAATCAAATACACTAGCAGTAGACCGTAGTTAGTTGACCTGAGATCTGACCCGGTTCTTGAGGTCCGACCCACCGGGGTGGGTCCTGACCCAAGGTACTAGCCCAGCCCGCTCGCTTTTCCCACTACCAACA
The DNA here is from genome assembly GCA_963277665.1 of Viscum album. Lineage (NCBI taxonomy): Eukaryota > Viridiplantae > Streptophyta > Magnoliopsida > Santalales > Viscaceae > Viscum > Viscum album. The sequence continues at coordinate 60,396,467 of OY728123.1, forward strand.
GTGCGTCCGGCCCGCAGTTTGATCGTCGTCGGCATCAATGCAGCCAACCGGCTGTGTGGGATTCGTTGCGACGGTCGCCGCCTGGGGTCGCATGGAATGACCCCACCTAGCTGATAGTCGGGCCACATGGAACGGCCACATCATGAAACTTCTACTATCGTGGTTCCACCATGAGGATCAATCCAATCACCTGATTGGGATTCTGTCAATGGAATAGGGACCATTCCGACGATGCCTTCACTGTGTTGGCCTCAGATCGTCTATTCACTGATGATCTCACACAGCCAAAAGTTGTTGGCAAAAAAACCCAAATAATGGACCAAGAAATACATTTTAAACATTGATTGATGACCTTGTTTGTGCGGAAATAGATTATTCGATGATATAACATCAATCAAATATCTATAAATTGAGTAATTGAAGGATAAAATGAAACGGAACTCAAAAATGTGATAAATCCTACCTCGATCTGGCTGTTTTTTGTATGTGATGCATCCATGGCACTCCTGATTTGATCCACCAAATATTTGGAAGAGTTTTCTCCTTGTTCCGATGAATAAATATAAATAATGGTTAGAGAGAGAGAGAGAGATTAGGATTTTTAGGGAGATATAGATTAGGGTTTAACCCTAATCTGAACCACTTAACCCTATATATAGTTTTCCCGCTCAGCATGGAAAAACCAAAATTGTTGTTCCCTCACATTTTATATCGTGGCTAGGAAAAACACCCCATTCTAAACTCAACGGAGGTCTCATATTTAAAATCTGAGAATCTATTTGAAAGTTATTTAGCACAACGTCATGGGTAAAATAATTATGTTTAATTATGATTCTTCCTCTGGATAGTGTTTTCCATAGTAGTCCCACGTTGATGAAAGTTATACCCTATATAGGGTAAACGTCGCGTTTCGGACTCAACTATGGCCTCAGACTTCCAATCTGAGATACCATTTAAGATTTATCCCATTTCCATCATTTACACAGTATAAAATATACTTAAATTTTATATAATTTATTCGGGGCACATCAGACCTCATAATTTCACATTGTTAGAGCTCCTAACTCTGGATGTATATATAGAAATATTTCAAAGCATTAAAAGGAGAAAACTGAGCCTCTAAATCATTCCCTCCTTCGATATTTTCATCCCCAAAAATAAAAAACTAGGAAAAAAACTTAGGATACTGACCCACATCTGGCTCTCACATTCCCAAGAACTCTCCTTCATGTTTCCATGCTACCATAAGATAGGAAGCAAGGGAATGTCTTGTCCATGTAAGGTTCGCTCCTATTGATCCTTAATCTCCACCAGGTTATCCACAAAGGTGGATACATCCTCAATGTTCAGCTCACCCCAGTAGATGACGTGTGTAAGATCATGCATGTATTGCCTCATCTACGACATGTGGAAGATGTCATGCACCCACTCTAGTTGTGGGGGTAGGGTAAGGTGGTAGTCAATCTCGCCAACCCTTCACACGATCTCTAACAGCTCGATGAAACTTGGGGATATCTTACCTCCCTATCCAAACCTTTGTATTCCATGTCATGGGGATACTCTCAAGAAGATGTGGTATCCCTGCTTAAACTCCAAGGTCCTACGACACCAGTCTTCATATGATTTCTGTCTTCTTTGGGTTGTCTTCTTCTATTCACAGATGACTTGTACCTTCTCTATCATGGCTCCCACCAACTCTAGACCCATGATACATGATTCTCCAACCTCTGTTCGGCACAAAGGTGACTTACAGGGTCACTTTTATATCTCCTCATATAGTTCCATGATGATGGTAGAGTGATAGTTATTATTGTATGAAAACTCTACTAAAGGTAGATGATCTTCCCTACTCCGACCAAAATCTATCATGAAAGCCCTCAGCATATCCTCTATCACATGGATAGTGCACTCGGTCTTCCCATCAGTTTGGGGTTGAAAGGTCGTAATAATCCACAACTGGGTCCCAAAAGCCTCATGTAGGCCTCTCCACAAGTGTGATGTAAACCACACTTCATGGTCAGAGAAAATCGCCAAGGGTACTCCGAGGAGGCAGATGATCTCCCGCAAGTATAGCTGCCCCAAACTCTCCACTGAAATCTACTCCCTGATAGAAAGGAAGTACACTGACTTTGTGAGTTGGTCCACTATCACCCATATGGATTCATAGTCCTTTACTATGAATGTAAGCCCTATGATGAAGTCTATATATATGTCATCCCACTTCCACTCCGGGATGTTGAGAGGCTACAAAAAAACCCATCAAAACCTGATTTTCATCCTTCACATGTTGATGGGTAAGGTATTGGGAGACAAACTCAACAATGCCTTGTCTCATCCAAGACCACCAAAACTGCTTCTGGAGATCCCTATAAATCTTCCCCACACCATGATGTACATCTAATGGAGAAGAGTGGAACTCTCACATCACTTCCTCTCTCATTGTAATTGGAATCACTGTCCGCCCCTGGAATAAGATGTCATGATTCCATCCTTTAGAATACCCATCAAGAGCATGATCTATGAATATCTAGTCACGTAGAACCTCTTAGTCGATATCTACTAGCCGGGACTCTCTCATATGTTGGAGGAGTGAAAGAGTCATCACCATCGACTATAGAAAAGATGTACCCTCCTGCTCCACCAGGGTCAGCTGTAGGGAAGATAACTGATAGGAATATTCCTACACTAGGAATTCCTAGGACTTCCTACTAAGGGAATCTGATACAACATTACTATTCCTTGGGGTATAGATGATCTCGAAGTTGTAGTCCTTTAGGAACTCCAACCAGCATCACTGCCTTAGATTCAGATCCCTTTAAGTAAAGATATACCTAAGGCTCTAGTGGTCCGAGTGAACCACAAAGCACTCTCCTAGGAGGTAGTGTCTCCACATCCTTAGGGTGAAGACTACCGTTGTGAGATCTAAGTTGTGAGTCACATAGTTCTTCTCATGGGGTCTCAACTGCATCGACCCGTACATGATGACTATCGTTCATTGCATCAGAACACAACTGAGTCCAGCACCTGAGGCATCATAGTACACTACAAACTCAATGCCCTCCTTTGGTAGTATCAGAACTGAAGCACTATTCAACATCTACCTCAACTCCTTGAATTCCCTTTGGAAATTATCAAACTAGGTAAAATGTTTTCCCCTCTATATCAGAGTGGTCAAAGGGGATACAATCCAGGAGAAGTCTGCCACAAATCTCGGGTAGTACCCAGCCAAACCAAGAAAACTCCACACCTATGATGCATTATTGGGTGGTTCCCAAGAAATAATTTCCATGATATTCATGGGATCAACATCTAAACCCTCTTTAAAGATTACATTCCCCAGAAAGTGAACTTTATGTATCCAGAACTGAGACTTAGAGATCTTTCCATAAAGCTAGTTCTCTCAAAGTAAATCAACAACCATCCTCAAGTGATCTGTGTGATCATCCTCTGACGCAAAGTAGACGAGTATGTCATCGATAAAAATGACAAAAAATAGTCTAAGTATGGTTGGAATACCTGGTTCATCAAAGCCATAAAAACGGAGGGGGCATTTGTCACACTGAAGGGCATCACTAGGAACTCGTAATACCTGTAGCAACATCAGAATGCCAGCTTCAGAATATCAATCTTGAGAACTCATAGATGGTGGTAGCTGGATCTTAGATCAATCTTGGAGAACCACTTCGCACCTCCAAATTGGTCAAAGAGGTCATCCATCCCTGGTAAGGGGTACTTATTCTTTATTGTGGACTGATTCAGGCAGCGATAATCCACACAAACCCACAAACTCTCATCTATATTTTTTACAAAGAGAACTTGAGATGCCCAGGGGGACACACTGGGCCTGATGAAACCCTTCTCACAGAGGTCCTCCAACTACAAATGTAGCTCTCAAATCTCCATTTGGTGCCATCTGATATGCCGCAGAAGATATCAAGTTTTTCCTTCATTTCAAATCGATGAAAAACTCCAACTACCGACTTGGAGGTAGTCCTAGGATATATTTAGAGAAGGCGCCCATGTAATCCTCCAAAATTGAAGGAACCCAGGTGCCTAAAGATTTCACTACACCAAGGGTCACACTCGCCAACTTATGGGAAAAATGATGTAGTCTCTTACTCACAGTGCTCGCATGCCCTGCTATGAGGCTTCATTCACCAAGAAAGTTGAACCTCGTCTCATTAGTATGCTGACATATGACTAGCCTATGGTGACACACAATCTAGGATTGAATCATGGAAATTTAATCCATGCCCAAGATGATGTCATAAGGCTCCATCGTGATGACTAGTAAGTCCCATGGGAACATTTATCCTCTATACAAAATCTTGCACTACCAGTGGATAAAAGAAATAGAAGAGGCACTTCCTATATAAATATCGAGACAGAGACATTGTGATAGCACCTCTACTGGGATCTCCAACTCTCATTCCAGGAGTAATGAGATAAAAGAGTGACTAGATCATGTGTCTACTAATTCTAAATCAAGAGTAGAATAAGCATATAGCATACCTCGGATTATCTCGTACGTTGGAGAATCACAAACGTATATATCTGGTAACTGTCTACGGCCCTGACTACCATCTCCCTGATCCTGATGTCCCCCCCCCTAAGTGGTGGTGGTGGTGGGAACTTGTAGTGTCATCTCCCACCACCCTGTCCTCATGCTTCTCTTCCAGCATAGCCTCCCAGGGGACCACCCTGATCATGGAAATGCCTCTTCCATGGTGGTCCAGATACTGCCTGTCTGGGATACTCAGCTCGTCGGTTCAGTCAATCCCATGCCAAGCGACCTCACTCATCACACACATAGCATCATCCCTCTTTGTCCTAACCCAATGCTTTGTGCTTCCCTACTGTCGTCCGACAACGTGGTTGAGCTTTCTCTTGGAAAGTTCCCCTATGTCATAGCCCTATTACCTGATGTTTATCACCAACTATAGACATCTCTGCTCTGAAGAAACCACTTTCAGTCCCAGCTGACTAGCACCCCTCTACTAGGAAACTCTCAAACACGAGTTCCCACTCCATCACCCCATCATAGGTAAGGATGCGTAGGGGCACTAAGCTTAAAAGTATCTCTCAGTATAGACCCTTCTTGAACTTATGCACTCAGAAGTAACTGTCATGGATCATATCTAGGGAGTAGCGTGTGAGGTCAATAAACCAAGATGTGTATGCAGCTACTATCATGGACCCCTACTACAACTGTATAAGCTCCTGAATCCTGACAGAATGTAAGCTCGAGGGGAAGTATTCCTCATGAAATAATTATTGAAACCCATCCCACAAGATAGTTATCTCATCATGAATTTAGGTAACTAAACCCCACCAGTGCCCATCCATCCCTAAAAAAGGTTGGCTACCAAAGCTACCATCTGGTCTACCGGTGTCTGCACCAGCTTGAAAAGTCAGATCACAGACTCCATCCAGTCCTCTGCTGCCTGAGGGTCTGGATCACCATGAAACCTCAACGATCTATGCCTCTAGAACTCACAAAGAGTGCTCATCATATGCTCGTCCTCAGCCTGTGTTTTTAGTACTAAATACCGCTACGTAGGTGGAGGTACTACTTCTGGTCTACTTGGAGGAAGAATATCACATGATGGCCCATGAACTGAGGCATCATCACTCGTTAGGTTGTCTTCATGATCCAGAGTGGGTGACCTAGTTGGCTGTCTTCATAGAGGCATTCGGAAAATTTTCAAGGATTACCATGGTCAAATGAGCATATATATATATCAAGAACAACAAAAAGGGGATATTAATCGACAAGAATAGTTATATACTTGATCTTATATGATGCATGTACCATTAATCCCTGTAACAAGTGTCTTAGCATGCCAAGTTTACAAGTGGGTAATTAGGGTCATGGTGTATGGCTATGTCAGCCACCGCACCATCATTGGATTCCCTGGCCTAAGAGATTCCCTTGAGACACATCGATATTATTTCCCTATATCCATCCAGTAAATTTTTAGGGAAACATCTGCACAACATACCATGGGTCGAACCACCTATGATACCACTTTTTCATGACCCGACCCATATCGGGGCCCGAGCCGCAACTACCCTAAGCCTACCTCTATAGTTCAGGGGGTGCCAACTAGAAAAGAGGGTAAAAAAAACATGGGGATTCCTTTGAATAAGTACCTATACACACACACACACAACTAACTCGATGAAAATTGTAGAGGGAGAAAATGTAAAATATGTAACTTATTATAAAAGTAAACTCAAGCATGCATGGACCACTAAAAAAGTATGAGTACAGTAAAGTAAACATAAAGGGAAAAGGGTAAAATAAATGCTCAACCAGTAAAGTTTCCCAACCTGATGGAAAACTTAAAGTAAAGCTACTGAGGAAGCCCTGCTATGAGAATCAAATGGTGACCACTGCACGCGGCCCAAACACTTATGCTCCTGAGCTCTCTGATGTCCCAATCAAACCTGTCTGTCATCTGCATAAAGCACAATACATGCTGGAAAAGCCCATATAGGGGTGGGTATAAACATACTTCATAGGATTCCACGAAGATGAGGGGGATTAGTAAGAGATAAAAATGAAATGAAGTATAGTAGATAGAAAAAAGTACAGTAAACGAGTGTTGCTCAACCCAATAAGGAAGTGAAGTAAGATCATCCAGACTCAAGAAGCTATAGACGGTGAGAAGGTTAACTTCTCATAGAGTCTTATATAACTCTATTAGGAGAGTAGACTCATCCAACCATGAGAATATAGACACGAAAATCAAATGGCATACCTCACACGTCTTTACCTCACCTGGAAGGAGAGTAACCAAAACCCAAGGAGTGGGTGTTGTGATAGGGTGTAAATATAAATATATATTTTCTCAAACCAAAGAAACCCAAATGATAGATAGTAAGGGGCTCTCCATCACAAATCTTAGTCCAGGTAAAGAGTCCCCAAAATTTCTAGGACTAACCACCGTCAATTCCCAAATTTCGCACGTCTTCCCTGAATTGAAAGTCAAAGGGGCTCAAACACCACACCTTGATACTATCTACTTTGGATGGGTCTGTCTCATCTGCATGCTTTTAGGTCACATCACTAGGATTCATCTTGGTGGGGAAAGTTCCCCTCTTACTTGTGAGTCCAAGGTTATGCCAAAACATGCCTCTTCACTAATTCTTTGGCAAACACCACTGCCCAACCCCGCTGAAGGGTGATATGCTGGAGGGTTAGCTCTAAAGAGAAGACGAAGAATCCCACTGCCCAGCCCCGCTAAAGGGTAAGCCCAGAAGAGAATATGGTGAATGCCACTACCCAACCCTACTAGAGGGTAAGCCTGGAAGAGAATATAGTGAACGCCACTACCCATCTCCACTGTAGGGTAATCCGGTACTGCTCTGGTGAGTCTCAAACAATCACTTACATCATTTTCATCATCAAACACCACTAGACGAGCATCAAGCTTGGAACACCTGGCTTCATAACCTATATTTCAAAACTAAGTTCAACATCACATTCTATGTGGAAAAACATATAGGGTAGTCTATTTATTTTCCCAAAATGGAAAATTGGTTAAAAAGGCGTTTTTCATGGCAAGACACCTGAACGGGTCAAAGTGGGGCCCACAATCCGATCCCAAACTCCAAATTATCAAATTTATCTCAAAAAATATATCTTAAAGAGAGCCTCATTCTTCCGTAGATGGTGCATTAAACTGACACACGATTTAAAAGATACAAGCATTTGAATCCGCAAAAAGGGTATCGGGGCTGGTAGACCGACTCGCGGTCGGTCCACCTACCTTCGCGATTGACGGGATGACCACACTCGCATCATGGTAGATATCATGGAGGTCGATCAACATCCAACCCTAGGTCAACCTGGGATCTGACCTCGTTCATTGGGTCCAACCTACCGGGTTGGACCAAGCCCATTTACCAGACCTGTGCCGCTAGCCTGGCATGCTCGCCTGGCGTGACCCAGCCCACTGCCGACAGTGGGCCCAGTCTATGGTTTGTTCAGCGCTGGCATCAATGCAACTGAGCGTCCATGTCTGATTTTCAGCAGTGGTCACCGCCTGGGGTTGCACAGCGCGACCCTGCCCGACCGACAGTCGAACCATATCGCAGCATCTCCGCTGCCGCGGTGCTGCTGTTGGGCTCGATTCGATCACCCAATCTTGATTCCGTTAGTAGATCGAGGACCCATGCGCTGATTCCTTCACTACAATGGCCTCATATCATCGATACATTGGTGATCTCACATGCCCAAAAGTTTTTGGCGGAAAACCCAAAGAACGGACCAAGAAAGAAATTTTAAACATAGATCGATGACTATGTTTGTGCGGCCATCGATGATTCGATGATAGAACAAAAAACAAATATCTATAAATTGATTAATGGAAGGATAAAATAAAACAAAACTCAAAAACGTGATAAATACTGCCTCGATCCGACCATTCATTATAGGTGATGCGTCTACGGCATACCTGCTTCGATCCACCAAAGATTTTGCAGAGTTTTCTCCTCGTTCTGGTGAAGAACGATGAAGAATGGTTAGAGAGAGAGAGATTAGGATCTTTATAGAGAGATATAGATTAGTGTTTAACCCTAATTTGAATCTCTTAACCCTATTTATATCCATCCCACTCAGTGTGGAAAAACTGAAACCATCACGCCCTCTCATTTTACATCGTGCCTAGGAAAAACACCCCATTCATAACTCAACAGCGGTCATGGATTTCTAATATGTGACTTTTTTGAAAGTTATTTAGCACAACACTAGGGGTAAAATAATTACATTTAATTATGATTCTTCCCTTGGATAGAATTTTCCACATGAGTCCCGCACTGACGAAAGTTATGCCTCACCTAGGGTAAATGCTGTGTTCCGAACACAACTGTGGCCTCAGAGTTCTGATCCAAGATACCATTTAAGAGTTACGCCATTTATTTCATGTGCACATTATAAAATATACTTGAATTTTATATAATTTATTTCAGGTCGACCAGGCCTCAGAATTTCACATCGTCAGAGCGCCTAACACTGGAAATATATATAGAAATATTTGAAAGTGTTAAAAGGAAAAAACTGAGTCTCTAAACCTATCATATAAAGAATTAACCAATAGAGAGAAGGAAAATGATTTAAATAAAATAATTGGAATAAATTTATTTTCATTTCATTGGTGGTAAATCATCTAATCAGTGACATTTTCCTCACCATGCATGCTACTCAAATTTTCTAAAAACTTAAAATTAAACTTTAATAAAAATTCAAGAACACATTGACCTCCCCACAGGCCAAGACCTGGGGTCAGCCTCTCATTTTTTAGAGTAAGGGATCATAATGATGGAGTATATGGAAGAAGAATATAAAAAAAATAAACAATAAATTAAAATGAATAGGGGTGAGAAAATAAAAGAATAAAATAAAATATAATTGGGATGAGAGAGAGAGAGAGAAATAAAATAAAATATGAGGAGGATGAAAATAAGAAAATAAATAAAATAAATAATTTATAAATAAATATAAAATTATTATTATTATTATTACTATTATTAATAAAATAATTTTAATTGAATAGGAAGAGAAAGAAGAAAATAAGGAAATTAATTTTAAAATAAGAATGTTAAAATGATATTTATAATAATAATAATAATAATAATGATGATAATAATAAATTTTAGTTGTTATTATAATTAAAGAAGAAGAATTAAAATAACAAAAGAAGAAGAAAATAGTGGAACAAAATTATAAAAAAAATCATGAATTTTATTTAATTAAAAGAAATTATAATTATAATTTAAATAAAACTAAAACCAAAAAAAATAGAAGAAAAATAAAAATAAAATAAGAATGGCATGGGAGAAGAGAAGAGCATGGTAGCAGACTCCTTGGAGATCTCCTTGGCGGTGTCAAATGATGCTTTGGCAAGGAGGAAAGGATTATTTATATAGGCAAGGGGGAGTGGCTCAACCTTAAGGGTATTCAAAGATCCCTCAAATTATAAAGAAGATATTGAGGGATTTAAATCATCCCAAGACCCAGGATGAATGAAGATCATGCATGGAATGAATGAAAAAATAAATCACCCAATGGAACTGGGTTAATCATTCTTCAGTGTGGAAGAATTCATATAGATGTCCTCAGTGAGGTAGCAACGGAGAACAGGAGGTTGGTGGTAAAGTAGTGGTGGCTAGTGGATATCGAATAGTGGTGAAGAATGAGGTTCTTCATGGGATGTTCCATGCAGTAGATGGAAATAATGGATGTGGCCAAGCTGTGGATAATGGCGGGGTAGCAGTGACTACAGGTATGCAGTAACACTCGACGAAGGCAGAGATTGGAGGGTTGAAGCGGAAGTGGAATCTGGGGATGCTATGGGGAAGTGCCAATGGTGGATGTATACGTTGGGTGCATGCATTGTTCATATGAATGTGGTGGTTGCATGCATACATTGGTGTCTTGAATGTGGTGGCGGTGAGTGGTGAGTGGCGGTTCATGCATGTGGTGGCGTCGAGCAGCGGTGCATGCATGGGGTGGTGGCGAGCAAAGAGAGGCACTGTATGCCTTGGTTAATGGTTAGTGGTGGTGAATGTATGGTGTGGAGGTGAGTGGAGAGCTGCGGTTCATGCAGAGAGTGGAGGGCCTACTTGATTGCCTATTTTTTATATAAACACCATTAAAAGAGTTAGCCAAATTTCCAAAAATATCATAAAAATTACAAAAGAAAAAATTTCAATTTCTTATATTCTTTTTAATACCATTTCCATTATACATTTCAATTTACCCATATTTTACTAAAACATTTAAATATATGGGTTTTAACATTGAAAAGAATTAAAGAATCATTGAAATTCAATTACAATGTGCATATATTTTTTGTCTTTAAAATACCCCCACACTTAAACTATGCATGTCCTCAAGCATCAAATCTCAACATAGAGGTCACCAATGTTACAAATATTCAAATTTCAAAGTAATAAAATAAAATAATCATCAATGAAAAATCAAATTTTCAAAATTCCATATAAAATATCAATTTAATTTCTCAATTTTTAAAGATGTAATCAAATCATTTATTTTAATTTTTTCCGTTGAAAATGATGGAACTTATCCTTTCATTCATTCAAGCTCCTTAATTCATAATTATTAAACATTCAAAATCTTATTTTACCTTATCTGAATCTTTTCAATCATCTATCATGATAAAATTTAAGCATATTTTTGCTCATATCAAGATAATATGCTCTTTATCCATAATATTGTAATTGAAATAATTTCTCCACTTTATAAAGACAAAATGCTCATAAAATCATGAGAGCTTTCAATTCAAGTTCAAATGTCTATGAGGCTTATGGTTGGTAGGAATTTCCATTTAAAAATAAACAAGGAGGAGGTTTAAATCTTAATGGATAAAGCATGATATTCAAAATAAAAAATTTAATGACCTTATCACATTCAAATTGTAACAACTCCCAACTTCCTCAAAACTCAAAATGAATATCATGATCAGTTTAAGTATAATGAATGATTTGTACACCCTCTTGAATATTTTTTTTTTACTTTTATACTTTTTTCTTTTTCAACAAACCTATTCGTCATTTTTTTCTTTTTTCAAAATTTATAATTAGAAAAAACCTTACATCCACCACCTAACCACGTATGATAAAAATAATAGGTCTAGTAATGGTGTATTTTAGTTTTCCCAAATCACAACCCATTTTTCTATTTTTTTTTGATATTTTTTCATTTTCCATTTATTTATTTCAAGAGGGAATAATAATGAAGTTTTATAAATAAATAAAAAACCTTAATTTATTCCCATAATAAACACATCCAAACTTATTCCTTGTAATTTAAATCATCCCATTTACAATGATTCTCTTCACCTACACACTTTAACTTTATAATATCATGAAAATACCAAGAGTAAGGTAAGAATGGATAAAAATAGCATGAAACATGTATCTTACTCTAAATTTCATTGATGGTTTCTTTGGGATTAAGAAGGATTTATGTAAAGGTGGTTTTTTTAGGATAATTAGTATTTAAAATATGTATCAATAATTTTAATTGTGATTTTATATAGTCATAGGTTTGAAAAAATAAAATTCAAGTTCTAGCAGGTGGACTGTCCCTAGATCACTCAAGAAATATACTCACAATAAAATAGGAAGTAATTGGTCTATAAATAATCTTTGGAATGGAAATATGATTTGGAAAAATCACTTAAGGCATTATTAACAATAATAAATCAATTCACATTAATTTTATAAAATATAATCATGAAAAATGGTTGTAAAATTTCACTTACATGAATCAATTAATTCCTTAAAATCACGAGTCCTCATTTTAATATCAATTCTTCACTTTAATCATTAAATTTTCCATTTTACTCATTTGATATCATTAACATTGAAATCTAAAATATGGAATAATGGGATTCCTAAGAAACTCATGTCTCCTAGACAAGTTAATTATAGAATAATCTAGGTGTGGGTATACAATTTTACTTTAAAGATCAAAACATGATTTGGAAAAAAATTAAGGAGTTTAAAATTTTAAGTGATAAAAATAAACTCCCTTTCCAATGAAGCTTAATCCTTCTCCTTCACTGGTCAAGGATTCCTTCTTCCATATATGACCCTATAAAATATAATTAGTTAACTAAGCACAAGGATCGTGTCATTAAATCTCAAAAGGATAGGAGGGAGTGGGCTAACTGCTAGACTACTTACTAAAAATGAAATTGAAATCTAAATTTCTAGAAACAAGTTGAAAGGTATAAGTCTTGGTATGATCCCCCAAGTGGGCCCTGAATTTTTAAAACCTCTAGATGGTAGTATCATTTTTTATCCAAAATCAGATAGTGTATGAAGCTTCTTTGATTTGAACCACCACATGTGTCTTTTCCCAGCTTGTGCTTCATCCTTCTGGGTAAGGAATGATCCATGGATAGAGTATACTATATCCTCCCCATTAATAATGAGGTATCTCTTACATGGAAGGGTATGATTAAGTATATACCATCATCTTCCTTGGTTGTTGCTTGTGCAACATTCTTCTCTTCTAGTGTTGGCTTCACATAGGCTGCATGACTTGAATAATCAAAGGGGGAGTAAATAGGTATTTTTACTTGAATAAAATGTGAATTTTTAATAAGTAATTTCTCCCCTTAAATAAGAGCATACTAATTTCATATTTTCTTAGGCTCATCTACTTGGATCTTCTGATGGGGATCCTCAAATGTATGTATATGGAAATCAGGGAGCTCCATGTGTTCCTCAGCAGGTGAATGACCAGTTTCGTCATTTTCCTATAAGGCATGGAAAATATTATCTGAATCTAAAAATTTAAAACAATAGGGAGTGATGCATAATTCTGTTTCAATAAAATAGTAAGAGTTAGATTATGAGAAAAGATCAAATTCCTATTTTGGTTCAGATTCAATCAATGTCTTAGTGAAAAGTTCCTCTTTAAGTAGATTATCAATGGATGGAGGCAGGTAGTCGGGATCCTCCATCTTTACTTCAAATTCTACCATTTGGGTAGTGTCTTCCGTCACTGATGATGGCTCTTATTCTTTTCATGGTTTGTGGAGATCAATAATTTTCTCACATTCATTCCAGAATTCATCCAATTCTTTTTGATCTCCCATATGAAGCTCAATAGGAAAGTATTCCATCTTTACCTTATTAGGTTAGACAAGTGGATCATCTTCTTTTTTATATTCAGACTTAGGTTTAGGTTCTTCTGATGATACTTGGAATTATATAGTCATCTAATCCATTTTTCCTTGGAGATCTTGCATCTTTTCATTAAGCTCTTAAATATAATACTTGAGTTTTTGTTTTTCCACTTTCTCCTAAAAATATTCTGGTGGGGCTTCTTCAAAAGTTTTTGGAGGAAATGAGGAACACTATTCTTGTGTCTTGGTCACTTATTGATAGAATTATGGGATGTAGTCCCATAAATCAATGAGTTCTCGATCGATCTTTTAACCACTGGTTGCTCGAGGGTCTCCTTGAGATCCTGGATGAGGTCCTTTAATTCCTCTTATTTTCAAATTTAGTTTAGGGGCCCCCTGGTCTTTATAACCCATAATGAAACACTATCTTCTATAGACCAGGGTGCTTCATATGCTGACTTTTTCACCTGATAGCAATTGTTCTATGAATTGAAGAAATGATCATTTGATAACATCATGGATTTTTTTTACTTTTTATTTTTATAAAATCAATTAAAATCTATCTAAAATATAAAATAGAAAAAGATAATAAAACTTATGATTATATCCCCAGAAATGGTGCTGGTTTTGATGCATGCCTGTTGTCGGGTGTGGAAAAAGAAATATTATTTTCCAATTGAAACATAGTGGCTAGACAAGTTCGTCTCACTTGAGGAGAATTTTAGTTTGTTCACTTATTCTAAATCACCTAAGAAATATCATTTTATTTTTTTGATTAATTAAATAAATAAAGGACAATCTTTTTGGTTTTTTGATTACTTTTATAATGACATGAAAAACGAGGATTTAAACTAACATGAAAACTAGACAGAATGAGTTAAGGAAAGAAAGCACTTGGTTTGGGGGTTTTGTCTAAGGTTTAATCACTATTATCCTTTATATTTTTTATTTTAGTTTGATAATAAAAAAATTAAATCTCATGTTTGAATTACTATTATTTATTTAGAAATTGTGTAATATCATTGAAGGCCTAAACACTCTTAATTATACCTCCTTCTTTAATCAAGTTTGAGGGAACCCCTTGGTCTAGGAGATGTCATCTTCTAGGAATCAGCTCAATTGATTTTGGTTAACCCATTGATTATATAAACTCCTATTATATGAATAATTAACCAATAAAGAGAGGGGAAAATTATTTAAATAAAATAATATGAATAAATTGAGTTTTATTTCATTAGTGGGTAGTCATCTAATCAAATACATTCGCCCCACCATGCATGTTACTCAAATTTACCACAAGCTTAAAATTAAACTTTAAGGAAAATTCGAGAACACGTTGACCTCTCCCCAAGCCAAGCCACGGGGTCAGCCTCTCATTTCCTAGATTAAGAGATAACAATGATGGAGTGGATGAAAGAATAATAAAAATAAAATAAATAAAGAATAAATTAAAAAGAATGGGGGTGAGAAGATAAAATAATAGAATAAAATATCATTAGGATGAGAGAGAGAGATAAATAAAATAAAATAGGAGGAGGATGAAAATAAGAAAATAAATAATTTATAAATAAAATTAAAATTATTACTATTACTATTACTATTATTATTATTATTAAGAAAATAATTTTAATTGAAGAATAAGAGAAAGAAGAAAATAAGGAAAATAATTTTAAAATAATAATGTTAAAATGATATTTATAATAATATTAATAATAATAATAATAATAAATTATTATTATTTTTAAATAAGAACAAAAGAATAAAAAGAAAATGGTGGAAAAATTATAAAAAATGTATGAATTTTATTTAATTAAAAGAAATTACAATTAAAATTTAAATAAAACCAAAACTAAAAAAATAAAATAAAAATAAAAAAAAAAGAAGAGGGGAGAAGAGAAGAGCATGGCAGCAGCCTCCTTGGAGATCTCCTTGGTGGTGTTGACTAATGCTTTGGAAAGGAGTAAAGGCTCCTTTATATAGGCAAGGGGGAGTGGTTTGGCCTTAATGGCATTCAAATATCCCTCAAATTATGGAGGATATATTGAGGGATTTAAATCGCCCTAAGACCGGTGGTGAATGAAGATCCCATGTGGAATGAATATAGAATTAAATCACCCGATGGAATGAGGTTAATCATTCTTTGGTGTGGAAGAATTCACACAGACATCCTTAGTGAGGTGGCAGTAGGGAGCAGGGAGCTGATGGGTGAGTAGTGGTGGCTAGTGGATCTCAAACATTGGTGAAGAATGAGGTTTTATGTGGGCTGTTCCACATGGAATGTGGTAGCAATGGAGGTGGCCAAGCTTTAGAAAATGGCAGGGAAGTATTGATTGCATGCATGTAGCGGTGCTTGATGGAGGTGGATAGTGGAGGGGGAAGCAGAAGTGGTGTTTGGAGATGTCATGCGGCAATGCTGCGGTGGGTGGATGCATGTATGTAGTGTTTTTATGTGATGGGTGCATGAAATGGATGCATGCATGTGGTGGATGCGTGCATGCAGTGGCTGCACTCATGCGGTGGCTGCATGCATACATGTAGTGGAAGCGAGCGACGATGCATGGATGCGGTGGTGGCGAGTGGTGGTGCATGCATGCGGTGCAGGAAAGAGGCAGTGCATGCATTGAGTGGCAGCGAGTGGCGGGTGCAAGGATAAGTTGGTGGCAAGCGGCAAGTGGCGGTGCATGCATGGGGTGGCGGCGAGTGACGATGCATGCCTGGGGTGACAGTGAGTAGTGAGTGGCAGTTCTAATATAGAGTGGCGGTGAGCAGCCAGTGGCAATGCATGCCTGGGGTGGAGGGTCTGCCTGCTAGCCTCTTTTTTATATAAACACCATTAAAATAGTTATCCATATTTCAACAAAGATCATAAAAATTCCAAAAGAAAAAGTTTCAATTTCTTCTATTCTTTTTAACACCATTTCAATTATAAATTCCAATTTACCCATATTTTACTAAAACATTGAAATCCATGGGTTTTAACATTTAAAAGCATTAAAAATCATTGAAATTTGATTTAAAATGTGAATATATTTTTGTTTCGTCAATTATATTAGGTTTTCAATGTATTTTCTTATCATACAAGTGAAAAATATCATCTTGGTTGCACTACACCCCATGACATGATCAGAAACATACCCAACCACCCCTGTATTAACTAAGTTCATATGTTGACTTACGTAAGTAAGGTATCAAAGTATAAAGGTTCTCATTATAGATATCTCTTTGAACTTAGGTAAAAATGATTGATAATAATGATATACCCCTAAGTATATCTATGATCATATGTTATTCCATGAGATATACTTTATCGATTCATTACAATTAATAAGTCTCTAGTTATTACCTCGTGAATCTATTCTATGTATACTATATACAAACCTTGGTAGTGAGTACAAGAATCCATTAAAGGTAATATTAACATATCAACCCAAACCATAATACTCTGTGATGATCATTGATTAGGGATAGCTCAATGTTTGTACTTTAAGGGGATATTTATCATTCAACCATTCATGTAAATTAAATTACAACATGCATGAATGAATGATAAATGGAGGTTACCTTTATTAAAAATACATGATATGTTTACAACCATTAAATCCAATCTCCTAAGTGTTGAATATCTAGATATTATATATGACTCTCATGTTGTTGTTGTAGTAATGGTTTTTTGAACATTACATCCATTTTTAATTCTTGTCACATCCCTAAGTGGTCCTTTGATAAAATACTCTCACTAAACTCTTAGTGAGTAACATTTACAAAGCTGTTCTGAATAATGGTGAGACCTAGGAATCACATTCTTTATGTTCAACTCTTTGAATATATATTCGAACTCTTTTACTTCATAAGATCAAATATTATAATGTTATCTTTTTTTTAACTTATAACCCTTTCTAAGAATAATATCATTATAAATTATGAAATTATTCCATCAAACTTTCTTTTTGAGATCATTGTAAATATTTTCATTGTTATCCATCAAATCATAAACACTTCAGATAAAGTGAAAAACACTTTATTTTGGTAAACATATGTAACCGTTTATATTTATTTTTAACATTATTTCCTAAACCTTTTAAGAAATAAAGTGAATTTTACTTTGTAAATGAGTGGTCATAACAGTGATACTCACTTTATCATAGTATCCAAATATAACTATTTGCATTTTCTTTACTATCATATCCTAAAACTTCTTTTAGGATACAAAGTATGACTCACTTTCGAATGATAACTAAATATAACTATTTACATTTATTTATCATTACATATCCTAATCGTTTCAGGATATTAAGTAAATAATATATTTTAATCTCATACTGGTATAATACTTTCATTAATAGTGATATTCATATTCTCATAGTAAATAAATATAACTATTTACATTTTTATTTACTGTCACATACCCTAACTCTTTAGGATATGAAGATAATGATCAATTAAAGTTAAACAAGAAAAATATTTTATTTGTTAACTTTTAACTTCTCTAAGTTTAAGCATACTCCCATGATCCGCTTAAAAATTATATTCTCTTTAGTGTATCTTTATAAGACTTAACACAAAATACTTTGTGTTTTGGAAAATAAAACTTATTTTTTTTTTAGTTGGAATATCTAAAAAATAAACTATTATTTCCATATATAATATGGAATTATATGATTTTTTTAAAAAAAATATTCATTAAAATACACCACTACTGGGTGGAATCACATTCCATCATATTTTAAAAAATATTTCAACAAACACTTTATCTAAGATAAAATACTTTCATCCATATCTTCTTCTCAAAAAAATTTATAAAATCCAATGAATTGTAAATCTGGTGTATATAATTAATCATCTCACATTGGTTATGAAAACTCTTTATTAATACCTCTTATCATATAAGAGAAGTGATATGAACATACACATCCTTTACTTAGATTCATCCGAGCTTGATGCATTCCTTTAAATTCAAATTTCTGATGTAGAAAACTATTTACTTTATCATTTTAATGAAAACTATAATCTATTTTCAGTTATTCCTATGATTTTAAACTCTTTTATATTTAAAACACTTATATAACATACACTCGATATCTCATAACCTTGAAAATCGAAGAAATAGTTTCTATAAAATTAATACATGATATGAACATTCCATGAAGTTTCCTGAAACCCCTTTAAGTATTCTAGATAATCCCATCATATAGAATTATTAATCCTCTTTCCTGATAACCCTCATGTTTCAAATAACCTTGACTAGATTCATGAAGAAATATTATTGGACTTTCCAACTTTTCCTCTTCTGGTTTTGAACTTTTATATCCTTTTATTACTTATACAGTACCAGAACTTAGAAAATGTATGCCCAGATCATTTATTCTCATCATTTTGAGAATATCGGGTAAAATTTTATTCAACTCATTCAGATTTTCAAAACAAATCTATCAATAATAATAGAATTAATTTCTTAACTAGAATATGCCTTAAATTAATTCTTCATTCTCTCCAAAAATTTTAAATCATATTGAATATAATTAACACACATAATTATATTGAGTATGTGAGGATATAATTCATTCATTCAATTATCACCTAGTTCCTTTTAAACCTTAAATAAATCACTTAATACTTCTATAAGTATCTTAATTTTCTTTTTGAACAACTTAAACACATTGTTACTCTAGAATGAAATGTTCTAACATGTAGAATATTTCTATTGGTTAAGAACTTTCTTAATCTATCAGCCTTAAGATATTCTTACTTTAAGCATCACAGTTTGAGGATTAATTTCAAATTTTAGTTTGATGATGATGATGTGTTTTTATATAACAAAAAATTTCATCAGATGAATATCATGTTTTTATATCTATTCATTAAGTAATTTTAATGATAGTAAACTCACTAAAATTAATGACCCTACAAATCATATCTATTTAATGATATATGATACATATTTCACTAAGCAACGACCCCTCTATGGCATGAAAATTTAGTTATTTAGATATGGATTCATCCCAATCATAACAATTTTTATTCTTGGATAGTTGAGAAGACAGTCCCTTATCCAAATCCATATTTATGGGAATAATCAACTATATTCCTCAATATCCCAACCCTTGGGATTTCCCAGCTAATTATAACCCAAAGAAAATGTAAAAAATGAGATAACATAAGACAATCTAGGGGTACCCCTCTATGGTGTAAAACTACCTAAGTGTATAATCAAATATCACTCATTATTTACTTGTCTTACAAAAGATAATCCTGAGACACCCCACTATGGCTTGAAACTACCTGGTTGGATGATCAAGTTCATGACAAGTTCTCCTTTAGAAAGAATCTCACACTTATTATTTGAGGGGATTTATTTTAAAGTTTCATCGATTTAATATACATCATATATATGCATATTAATTTCATAATTATTGCATCTTATGTAATTATTATCTTCCCATTCTTTATTCACATTTTTTATGCATTATTTTAATGATTTAGTTTTGGAATCCCTATTCTAATCACTAACTTAATTCATTCAAACCACATTAATGTATAATTTTTACACAACCTACAAGTTTTTATTACTCAACCAAACAAATGGAATCTAAACATATTCGTGAATATCTGAATACATCATATACATAAGGTTATGAACTTTTCTTATAAAATTATAGAGAAACATGAGATTTGATAATCTCAACATGAGTAATCCCAGAGTGATAGATAGACAACCTCATTCACCTTTCTAGAAAAGGCATAATCCTCTAGACCGGTAGGTGGTCCGAACCCAAGTCCCTCTACCCAAGGATACTTTACTAAAAATAATAATTCAATTCATGATGTCTCTAACACCAAATATGCACAATCTATGTCCAGCAACTAAATTCAAGCTAATAACTTTAATTACAAATTGAAGTCAAGTTAGATAAAAAAACTACATTTTATGCAGTCATATATAACATGAAATTCAATGTTTTATCACCTAAAAGTGGTTCAAAAGTTAAAATAAAGCATACACATTCATAATATAAGAAATTTATAACTCTGAATAAAGTAGGTAATAAACTTTAAATAAATTAACAATTCAAATATTTAAACACTAGATAACCATTTATGAACTATTCATGAATAAAATATAATTATAAACTCTTCTATAAATATGATAACATTATGGACATTCCATAATTTTCAATATAAACTCTTTTATTATCAATCCAATTTGAATACTTTCATGTTATTTATTATAGGGAAATATAATTTATTATTTAAACCTTTGATCAAATCAACAATCAAAACCTTTTGATGTCATTTAAATAATATCTTTAAATAAGGCCCTTATTTAATTTAAACAATTTAAAATTAATTAATTATGAACAGTTCATAGTTATTAATATAAAAATATTTTATATTTTTACCAAATTTATGAGATTTATAAAATATTTTATAGATCATTTTTATAATCCTTAAATAAACACTTTATTTTAAGATTATAAAGATTCCATATAATTTTAGATAAAAAATGTTTTCATATCCTTTATTATGATTTATAACTTTTATAAACCATATTAATGAAAAATGTTATTTTTAATATTAACTCTTTAATATTAAAGGAATAATTGTGATAAATGTTTCAAAAAACATTTAATAAATTAACCATAAACATTTTATAGTTAATTGATTTATAAAACCTCTTTATAAATTTTACAAATATTCCATAAAAACTTTTCATCATTTATAAACAATTTATAAATAATATTATTCAATTATCTATTGAATTTTCTTTATAAATAAACTATTTATTTATTTACCAAAACGTTTTTGATAATTACTCAAAATAAGGTCCCTTTTAATTTGAACAACTTCAAATTAATTATTTATGAACAATTCATAATTTCAATTATACAATTATTTATATTTTGGCCTTACTTTATAATTTATAACCCTTTATAAATTTTCCCTTAGGATTCTTAAATAAACATTTTATTTTATATCACAAGGCATACTGAATAATTTGGTAAGTGGTATTTTAAATATTAACATTTAATATTTTGAATATTTTGTTAATAAATATTTCATAATTATTTATATAATTAATTATAAACAATTTATAAATAATTAATTTATATAACATTTATAAATTAAAATATTTCAAAAATACCATCTATTCTGATTTATAAACATTTTATAAACATGAATATTTAAAAATATATATCAATTAACCATAACATTTTATAGTTAATTAATTTATAAAACACTTTAATAACTTTTTATAAATATTTCAAAATATATTTTCCATTATTTATAAAAAAACTATAAATAATATAATTAAATTCATAATTAAATTATCTTGATTAAAATAAATACTTTATTTATTTTCATAAACAATAGTAATAAATATAAAATTTTCATATTTGGAAAGGGATAATGAAACAAATTTTATTAAGCCTTAATCACTAATTTTGTTCCCATTTTATAAACATGAATAACATAAATAATTAAATAAACCTTTTATCTAATTATTAAATATAAATATGAATTTTCATATTTATTTCCAAGTTTGAAATATCCAATTTCACAATTTATAAAACATGTTCTCTATTAAATAATAAAATGAATATGTTGATTTTTCAAAGAATTATATTCTATGATACCACTATTGGTGTTTCCATGATCTATCATGGACATGGAAGTGGAAGAAAAACCTAAATATATGTGATCTATCTTTGAGAGAATCAACATGTAAAAATTGAAGAACAAAAAGTGTGTACCTGGGTAGCCAATGTAAAAAATATCCAATGAGTTTCCATGATGAATATCATTGGAGAATAAAACAAAATCTTTCATCCTCTGAGGGATTAAACCAGCCTAAAGATCCTGATCTCAATCGGAGGGCTCCCATACACTTGAAGAGGTGTTAGTATTTTCACCGAAGGTGATCAATAAGGTATGGGAAGGAAGAGAGTTTGGAGAGGCTTACAGACAATCAGTCAATAACAATAGGAGGGATCATATCCCTTTATATATCCATTCATGACACATTTTATTTAATGAAATGTGTTGTACATGTTTAATGTATCCATATACATTTATTCATATTTTCATTAATTCACTGAATCATATTAAATGAATATTCAAGCGATTTAATCCATTCATAATATATTATTATTAATGAAATCACATGGAATATAAATGTACCTAATTAAATATTCCATTAATTATTTTAGTTTATATTCAACAAAAGTAACATAATTTCAAAAGGCGACAGAAAATATGAAATTAGGATAGTATATTGTTAAGGAAGAAAATGTGAGACTATGTTAAGTGAAAAATTCTTTGTAAAGGAGGATTATGAGACTACATAAAGTGTGGAATGCAATGTCAAGAGATGTTTTGGGACTATATGTTTATTTAATATTGTTAAGAGTTTGTGAGAGACTATGTTACATCAATAACATGATATTAATAAATGGCATGGGATTACATTTATTAGTTAATTCATGAAATTTGAGATGATTCAACGTTTACTTTCCATATGTTTAAATCTAATTATTTCTTAAATTATATATCATTTATATATTTAAGTGAAACCATGTGAAGTGATCATTGTTCAATTAAGAATGAAGGACTTGGGATATTATTTGAAATAAAATAGTCATTACTCATTTTTATATAAAAGAAAGATGAATCCATTGAAAGTGGACTACTAAAAACACATTGATAAAAATATTTTGAAGTTACATCATTCTAATTACTATCCATTTTAATTGCTAAAAGATACTTTGTTTTTATATGATCTAAATCATTCTAAATTTACATTGAAAGTCTAAAATAGAACTATCAACATATAGTAACTGCATCCACTACATTCATTGGTTTATTTATCCAATTATTTCTCTATAATGTAATTTTTAGAGAGTTTTATTTGACTTAATCAATTTGTAACATCAATTCACATAGTATTTATACCTCCATTAAAACGTATATTTGTCTTATTATTACATGACCAAAAATCAATACACACAAGGTTATTCCACTGCCTGTTAAAAGGAAATAGATTAGGATTGATCTTGTATAAAAATTTGGGTTATTTATGCATTAGTTGTAAAAGACAGTGTTGTATTGTATTGTCACTCCTAGGAAAAGTGTGGTCTAGTGTATATCCATACTCCTTGGTTTGAGGGTGTGAAGAGTATATTTAAGATCATTTGATCCAAACTATTATTGCTTCTATAAATTTGATCATTCGTGCTTATGGTAGGGAACACTACTACAGATCGGTCTATATTTAGTGTTACCCTTTATAATACCTAAAAAATCATTGATAAAGGTGAATCTTTGTTATCACATTTTTAAGTGATTATAAAGATTACCTTTATCAATGATTTTTTTAGCATTGATAAAGGGTATCCTTTATCATCATTTTTTTAGCACAGATAAAAGGTATATTTCATAAAAAATATATATCATTAAAAATCATATATTTATATATAAATATATTTATATTGTTATAAATATAATATATTTTATTAATTATGATTTATATAAGACTAAATATCCATTTGGAAGATTCTAGGAAGACACTAAAGGGCTTTAACAACCACTTTTGGTGGTTTTTAAAGCCTGTATTTCTAGTAGTGTATAAAATCTATTTTGCTCATTATGCGTATTTTCTACATACACTTTTACGCCCACTTCACTAATCCAATTTTTCTTGAATTATTATATCATATGTCCACTAAATTTTGTATTTATACTTTACTTTGATCTATCCACTTTTCATTATTTTAAGTTTTAAAATTCACCCCCCCCTGCACTCAATTTTCTTTTTCATATCTATATGTGGGACCTAACACTCTCTTAAAAATTCAATTAATGTTATATAATGTGTGGACTATAGAACGTATTATACTTTATAGAGAGCATATTTCATCTTAGTTTTCACCCATATTTAAAATTATATGATTCATGATATAAAGTACTAATGATATTAAGTCTAAGGACTAATACACACACTTGGAAATTGGAATTATAATGACACGTAAAGTTTTTTGAAATTACAATTAGTAGTTTTATCCTCATGACCACCATTATTGGAGATCACCAAGTGAGAACTTTGTGAGAAGGAGTCTTAATGTGTATGATCCTAAAACACTAAATAATCAAACAACATTTGTGCTATGTCATTATGATGAATCTAAACCATAAGATGTAGTTTTAATAATATCATCATGGTATATATAGTTTCCCATTATAGTGAATAAATTCTATAACCTATTGATGTGGTAAATACTCCAAGGACATTATCACATAAACAATTCAAAAGTAAAATCATTATATAATAGAAATATAGTCTGGTAATCAAAATTACATGATAAATTTGGTTATACAACACTAAATCCAATAATTATTATATATTATAGAACTTGATTAATGCTTATTTTACTTATCATCATCCATTTATTATTATATATTATTCATTTATTATATTCATTTTGTTCATGTAAATGTTTTGAGGTTGTTTGGTCCATGATTCTAAAACTACCTCATTATAATGGTAATTGTCAATGGTATTTGTAAAATGGTTCCATAATCTCCAAAAGTGTCAAGTTATTATGTTCATTTCATTCAGATAGTTTAAAATTTCCATAGTTCAAAAAATACTCTAAAATGAATACAAATCATGAAATATTTCTTGGTAATCTTATTTTAGGTGAATGAACTAGCCATGATGACCTGAATTTTTAATATCATTAATATTATACCTATTTTATCTATTAGGAATATTAATAATGAGTTAAATTAATTATTAATGTTATAATTGTATATTTATTCATTTTAAAATTTAACATTATAAGTAAAATTGAATTTGAAATATCATCATCCACATAGGTCGTATATACCTACCATAACATAAACGATGTTTTTAAGAAAGATTAAAAAGAAAGAAAAACTGATCAATATTTAAATTAAATCAAAGTATTATTATACAACTAAATTCATTTTATTATTATGATAGCTTAGTTTTAGAAGGTGTAATATGGGAATGAAAATTAAATGGTTGGGATGAGATGTCATTGCCTTCTCTTTGAGATATATTCTTTGATATGTGACTTAATCCACCGTAGGATGGTCCATTAGTTAGAAAAAATATTCTATAATGTTATTAGGAGTATTTATAGAGAGATTTTGTAACATATTGGTCAAAGGAATAAGTTTTGTAAGTGAGGTGAAATTAGTTAAATAGGGTGGTATTTATAGGTGAAGAGGGGGTGTTTTCAGTAAAATATTGAATAAATTATTATTTTTTCTCAATATTATGTATAATATTTATTATTACGTCTAGTAATGGAATTTTATTAAAACATACATATTTATTAACATGTAAGCTCTTCCAAAATAAAATGGTATCCTTAAACTAAATTATTCAAATTAAAGAATCAAATATTGTTTTTTATTAGAATAAAATATAATTTAGGCTTTGTAAATTTCTGTATAGGTTTAGAAATTAAATTTATTATTTCTAAATAAATTATTATATACATTAAATACATTTTAATACATGAAAATATTTATATATATATATATATATTATTGAGACATTTTTACATCATAATAAATTCATAAAACATGTTATATACTTTAAATTGTATTTTTACCATCCACCCCAAAATTTAACATTTAAAAAATTTTAAAAAATAACTTTCGAACAATTTGAAAAAATTGATTCCAAAAATGATATCCATTTTAAAAAAATATATTTCTAAATTAGATAATTTCAGTATTTAAATTTAAATACAAAAAAATAAATCTTTTACTAAATAAGTTAAAACACACCTTGTTAAAAAAATACACTTATACTTTCTTTGAGATATAATATTTGAATATATTATTATAATATTTATATTTACTTATTTTATTCATGTTAAATATTACTTATCAATCATTTTACTATTATAATGGTGTGATTACTATTCTAATGGTCATGTTACTATTTTAACATCCATATGTACAATTACTACTTTACCCACTTACAAAGGTCATATTTCCATTTTATTTTATTTATATTCCACTTAATTATTTAATTATTTATTCACTTAGTGTTATCTCAAATTTCTATATGTTTATTTTAAAAATTCTTATCTTATTCATAATGTTTTTTCATTCCTTGGTACAATATTATTTGGGACTATGGTATTTCTAATAGATCATGACCCATCAAATTCCTTGATTTGGGTTATGTTATTTACATGTAATTATTGTATCATTATACTTGTATTGATATTATGGAATATATATTAGGATGGACACCATTAATCCACTATAAGATACATAGTTTGAAAAACCCAATGCAATGGAACAATCTTTGGAACTTCCTTGACTAGAAGATACCCCCATAATCTTTAGTGTTGCATAACTTAGGAAGAAAGTGTCTCACCCTAAATCACTGAATTTATTCACCATTCTCACACACACTCAAAATAAAAAAATTGAAAATATCCATACAAACATAAATTAAATAAATCAATAAAAACACTTTGGGATTACATGGTTCATATGTGAGTCCTACATCCATGGGAGAACACCACTACCATTTTCATTATAATCAGAAGTTATAGGGAATTTCAATATCTTTAACGAGGTGAGTTAATTAGATCACCAAAAACAATTAATCACCTAATAACATTATCATACATGTACATGTGGTCTCATCTAGTTATAGTAGATCTCGGTTAGTAATCTAGTTTGTATCAACTTCCAATATTTATGGGTATCCCATGATTAAACCATGGTGACTGTCGATCATCTATAGCAAATGAAATTTATTGCCAACTTTTGGTGAATAGTATAAGTTACTCTTATGAAACTCTAAATGGGTATTATGTTTCTCCCCTTTAATGTAAATCATAATGAATTACTTTTACATAACATTATCGAAAAACCCACATTATGTGTCATAACTTATGTTCACATCTTCCAAACCACTAACCACATTTCATCAGAAGATAGAATCTTCCAAAAAATATATTAGTTAGAGTCTAACACTATCATTGTGTTAAACGGGTCAAGTTAAATTATATATCTTCCCCTTATAGTTGTTTTATCAAAACTTGAATCTGGATTAATATCCATATCCAACTTGAAGACAGATTCAAGGAATCTGAGGAAACCTCGAATACATAGGAAAAAACAATTACTCACTTACATGGAATATAGTGTCTCCACCACCTTTCATTCACCCTAGTCCCAATGAGGCATAGTGCTTACTTAGGATTTCTTAGAATAGAACCATGGTGAAAAAGTCTGTTGGATTCTACTTCTTAGCTATCTTTTATAAATTCAGTACCCTGTCCTCCATCATGTTCAGGATAAAATGGCATTTCAGGTCAATGTGTTTTGTTTGTGAGTGAAATAGTGGATTCTGATCGAAATGGATTGCACTTTGATTATCACAAAACAATACTCCACCCTCCTTAATCCCTCCAATCTCCTTAAATGAGTGAATCAATCAATCCAATTTCTTATTTTCTTTTATTGCTTCCACATACTTATCTTTCATTTTGGAAAAACTCACAACTGGTTGCAAATACGACATATTTATCATTGTTGCTTCTCCATAGATGAGCATAAAACCTATAGTGGTTTTATAGATTTTGAAATATCTATAAAAATTAGCATCAATATAATCATGTAATGGATCATTTTTCTTGAAGCAAATAGTTATACCTTCCAATCCTTTTAGATACTAAATGATCCACTTCACAGCCTCCCAGTGTTCCTTCCCAAAATTAAATATGAAATGGGTTACAAGTCTCACTAAAAATACAATTTCCAACTTATTACACATCATGGTGTATATAAGGAAACCTATTTCTAATATAAATGAAACGTTCACTATGTAATTAACCTCATATTTCATTTTAAGTGCCTTCTCCTCATATAATTTTAAGTGTATAGCCAATACAGTTGAGATTGGATTACATCCAAACATCCTAAAATTCTTGATAATCTTATGAATATATTCCATTTGAGAAAATTTCAAATTCATGGCTTTTCTATCTCACTAAATCTTCATAACCAAGATTTTATTATCCTGACTAGTATCATTCATCTTGAATCTTTCATGCAAATCACAATTCAATTCATGAATCCTATTAATCTATTGACTAGTCAACAACATGTTATCCATATATAGAAGAAGTATGATGAAGCTTACTTCTTTCCATACCTTTAGGTATAAATAGTTATCTATGTTGCACTAATTGAAATCTTCATCATCCATTAAAGAATCAAATTTTTTATTCCACTACCTTGGTGCTTTTTTCAAACCGTAATCAATCTTATTTAGAATACACACCAAGTGTTTTTTTATTGATCCATAAAACCCACTAGTTACTTCATGTAAATATCTTTCTATAGGTCACGTGAAGAAAGGTCATATTTAAATCCATTTGATCTAAGTGTGGATTATTGGTATCAATTATTCTTAACACTATCTAGATGGTATCATGCTTAACTACTAGTGAAAATATTTCTGAGAAGGTAATATTGGAACTGTGCATAGAAGAAGAATTGTGGTGGGGAGATATAATAAAATTTCTTTTAATAATAATTTCCTCAAACCAATAGTAAGGATCCTACACATCAAATTTATAATTAATTTATTTAATATCTATGGAAATAAATACATACGCTTAGGAACTTTCTTCGTTGAAAATTGTTGATCATTCGAAAAGTCCCTTCCATATTTCCTTCATTTCTCTTGTGAGGATCCAAGGGTAGAATACCTCTAGCGGTGATCCACATGCTCCAATGGTCTCCAAGAAATGCCACTCATTTCCTAGGTGCTAGTGTGGTGAATTGAATGTATTTCATTGTTTATTCTTGATCACTCATTCTTCATTCTTAAAGAAATTCTATCTTGGGTTTCTTGTTCTTGAGAGGGAGAGAGGAGGAGGAGTCAAGAGAGAATCCATTGTGCAAAACAATTCTATATTCCCAAACTTGGAATTGGTTTTGAATGCTTTACACAATAGACATAACCATCTATTTATAGAGATGGGATTTCAGTTACAAAATTTAATTGCATAATAGACATTAAATATAATTATAACCATTAATGAAATCTCATGCCACATAATAATATTATTATTATTATTATTATTTTGTGGTGTGTTAACTTGTTTAAAATAGATGAATAATATTTACCATCTTATAAATAATTATTTTATCACTGGACACGGTCTTGGTCTATTCGAACTCCTCTTGCATTTATTGAACACCTGAATAAATATTTTATTTTCTTAAATAAATATTTTTCAAAAACTAGTAAATAAATATTTATTAAATATTCAATAAAATAAACAAATATATTTTATTAAAAATCTGATGAATAAATATTTATTTAATTTATGAGATCAATATAACTTGAATAAAATTATTCCTTATTCTTGAGAATAAAATTTATTCATTTAATTAAATTAAAATAGAATTTAATTGAGGCCAACAGAAACATTTAGTGTGTGACCCTCTACGATTCATTGTCGTTGGCATTAAGAAGACCTACCTAAAGTCCAATATTACTATCTAGCAACGGGTCAAGGAACCAAATAGAAAGAAGTGAAAGTTTCAATGATGAAAACCACATATGAATGCTCATTGTTTAATATAATCCCTTTGTCACAATATTTCATCAAGCAGGTTTCATAATGGTGTCATCAAACTATATGCTTGATACATCATTCTTTGACTATCTAAAATAAACTCGTCATTATACCATGGTCATGGAATTTAGGGCAATGGTTCTATTTCAATCAAAGGGTTGAGATATCAACTTCCCTAAAGATAGAAGGGACAAATCCTTCCTTGACTTATCTATTAATAACATGTCATTCATGAGGCACCTAATGTACCCTACTTCCCTCAAACATATGGCATGAAGGTTTTTATCAGTAAATCTAATTGTGTGATTCGTGACATGCATTAATGATAATATTAAAGTCTAAGGACCATTACACATACTGGAAAATAGGATTATCCGATGACACCAAAATGTGTAGAATTCTAAATGGTGGGTCTATTCCCATAATATCCCATCTTGTAGATTACCAAGTGATAAATTCATGAGAAGAAGTTGCATCTTCTTACGAGTACACACACTTGACAGTCTATATAATATGTGTCTTATTATAGTATATTATCTAACTGCAAAACTATATTAAGAATATTTTCATAACACTTCAAGGTTCGCATCCTAGCGGGGAACTAGTATGACCTTATCAATGCGACAAATACTCTAATATATTATTACATTAAATCCATGCATAAAAATGAACAATATGTAATAATATGTTTAATTTAATATTTAATATATCAAATATTCATGTAATCAAAGTAAAAATATTTGGTTCTAGGACACCAACTCTAACAAATTCTCACTTGGACTAGACCCAACTGCTTATGAATTTCATTCCACTAGACCTCACATGATAATCATGTTTTTTTTGAGTCAAGTCTTTAGTCAAGGGATCTTATATATTGTATTTCATGTAAATACTACTCACTATAACCTCACCTCTCTAAGAAAAATCCCTCAAGAGATGATACTTTTGAAGTATGTGCTTCGTCCACTAATGTGACCTTGGCTCTTTTCCGAGATCCACCACTATAGTATTATCACAATAGAGTGTGATATTTATAGGTACCACATCAAGATATTATATGAAATTGTGTATCCAAACTACTTATTTAGCTGCTTTAGAAGCTGTAATATACACAGAATATTCTGTATAATCTGCGACCATAGCCTTCTTTGAGTTCTTCTAGCTCATAACACCTCCATTCAAAGTGAAGATGTTTCCCATTTGTCACTTCATGTCATCTTGATCAGTTTGAAAACTAGAATCTACATATCCTCTGATGACTAGTTCTTCATCTCATTCATAAACTAGGAACATATCCTCAGTACACCTCAGATACTTAAGGATAGTCTTGATTGTCATCCAATAGTGGTCACCTGTATCATCTTGATATCTTCCTACCACTCTTAATGTGTAGGAGAAATCTAGCCTGGTCCATATCATAACATATATGACGGACCCAATCACTGATGCATATAGAATTCTTTCCATTCTATTTCTTTTTTCATGGGTATGAGGATACATTTTCTTGGAAATATGAATGTCATGTGATGTTTGAAACAATCCCCTCTTGGATTGTTCTATAATGAATCTCTTTATTATCTTGTCAATGTATGTACTTTGACTTAGGTCAAGGAACCTCTTGGATTTATCACAATGGATCTTGATCCTAAGAATATATGTTGCCTTGCCCAAGTCTTTCATGGAAAAGAATTTATTCAACCATGCATCAACAAACTGCAAGACTATTATTTCATTTCCAATAAGTAATATTTCATCAGCATAAATTATTAAGAAAATGATTGTACTCCCACTAAACTGTTTGTAGACACAAGGATCACATTCATTCTTTATAAAACCAAATTTTGTTATGGATTCATAAATATGAATGTTCCATGACCTGGATGCTTTCTTTAATCCATAAATGGATTTTTGAAACTTTCATATCTTATTGGAAACCTTTTGAGTCAAAAATCCTTCAGGTTTTGTCATGTATACATCATTCTAAAGGTTCCCATTAAGGAAGGTTTTTTTTAAATCCATTTTCCAAATATCATATTCATGGTAAGTTGTAATGGCAAGTAGAATTATGATGGATTTTAGTATTGAAACTAGTGAAAAGGTTTCATCGTAGTTAATGTATTGACACTATTTAAACCCTTTTGCAACCAGTCACGTATTATAGGTACTAACTTGTCCTCTCATTTCCAGTTTCTTCTTGAATACCCATTTTCAACCAATGGGATTTACATCCACTAGAGTATCTACCAAAATCTATACTTGGTTTTGGTACATGGAATCCATTTCATAATACATGGCTTCTTTCAATTTACCAAAATCTATGCCACATACCACTTCCTTGTAGGATATAGGAACATTATTATCAACTCATAATGAGTCACCATCCTCGTTAACTAGAAAACCATGTCATTCTGGTTCTCTAATGTAATGCCCTGATCCCAGAAGATCAGATCCAATGCATTATTTTAATACATTTCCATGATTTAAAGGAAACTAATCCCAAAGGACTGATCAATTTAGCAGTCTTGGAAGACCATGTTACATTCATTAATCCCATAATACATGGGTAAATGAAAATAAAACATGATATAATATAAAATGAAATAAACTGCATCCCTGAAAGTTTATTCAAATTTTTATTCTTCATAACCTGGGGAAAGAAAACATAAGAAAGGGATGAGATTAGATGCTAAGTAAGGGTAAGTAATATAATGGAAATTATCAGAAACATAAACATTAGGCATGGTGAATAATTGAAAACACATGCCTTTAAAAATAAACTTTAGCATAATATGGCATAAATGAAAGCTGAGTAAATAAAGATATATAACTGATCACATGAAACTTTACCATAGATATTCTACTAGTTGAATAATCACATGATTTATTAATTACTAATATCATAATGAGGTAAATGCATATTCCGGACATTCTGGAACATACTGTCAAGGCCTCAGCCAAGACATCCAAAAATGATTAAGGCCTCAGCCAAAACCATATCTGAAAATGGGCAAGGCCTCGGCCAAGTCCATATTTATTTGAATCATGAGACCTACTGATGCATTGAGGGGCTATATCAGGCTCCACCCATCACTTTATAACTCTAATTCATTACTCATATGAATTGGGTTATACATAAACATTATATACATAGGAAATGTAAATAATTTTCCCCAATCTGTAAACATAATTATTAACCATTCAAAGTAATATGGTGAATGGAAATCAAGATAGCATGTTCATAATAAAACTAATTAGAAAACCTTCAACAACATAATATACTTGATATCATAAGAGATAAACCTCAATGTAGTACAATATTTGACAAAGTATGTTGACATAGATGAAGATGCTTTTAAATGATACATCGCAAAATTCTTGAGAAAGTAATCCTTAAACAATCCAAAGTGTCCCATACCACTTTGAAACAATCAAATAATAATCCCTTATAATATCATGAGAATAAAGAGACTTCTAATATGATATATGAGAGGGTAGAACATACACCACATGTAAGGAATAAGTGGTGAACAAGGTATATATCTCGTAAAAGTAAAAGTGAGACTAGAAAATAAATTACATTGGAAAGAAGAGTTCTTTTTGAAAAACATTTGTCATAAAATAACATTGTAAAGATTAATATCCCACAAAAGTAAATTTAAGTACATTTAAATTATATTTGAGTAATAAATGATGTCCCAATGAATTTAAATCATGTAAAAATGAGTATTTAACATGCTTTAGAAATAAAACATTTTAGTGCGGTTTAAGGAAAATATTAAAAAGATTTTAAAGATTAAAGGAATTGTTAGTTTTTATAAAACCAGAAATGACTTAGTATAGTTTTTCATGATAAAATATTTGATTTTAGAAAAAAATGATGGCTTAAAACAGATTACATAGTGCACTTGAAATTGGGTAAGAATTCGGGAAGTTTCCTTGAATTAGGCTTGTTTATCGAGAAGAATTGAGAAGGAAACCATTTTAAAACATGTATATACCCATAAAAAAGGATGATATATTCTAGATATAATATTATAGAATATATAAATGGAATTTATAAGAAGGATACAAAAATAAATAAGCATTACATTTGAGTAAAGGTATAGAAAGAGTAACCTGAAGGAAAAATGAGGGTTCGAGTAGAATTACTTACCACTTTGTAATCAATTGAATTATATTACCCAAAATTAATAATAATAAAATTATAAATTTGATACCATGAAAATAAATATATTAATGATCTTATAAATCAATGTGAAGTATACATACACCATACACCAGAAATAGTGGTGAATAAGGAGTATCTCACAAAAATGGAAGTGCGATGAGGAAACCTTTTCCATATGTCTGAATGTGTTCTGCACTTGACCATAAGGTCCAAGAATATGAAATTAGACTCATTAATAATTTAATTCATATCCTATTAGACATTTATATATTTTATTATAATTTTATTAAGTTCATTTTATGGCCCTTTTGATAAGTTATAATATTGAATGTCGTTATTCTGGAGTGTTCGTTTCCTTGATTTCATGATCTGTTCACTTGATTATAAGAGTATGGAAGTTCACTTAAAATGGTAATTGAAGTCCATAATTGAATTTATAGGTTATTAATGATCATAAAGAAGTTTAAATGATCATATAATTCATTTGGATAATTTGGTTGAGGATGAATCATTAGATAAAACTTTAATGATAATCGCTTGGATTATTTTGATCGGCTTCACTCAAAACGAGCTTGTTTTGATTTATTATTTAACATCATGAGTATATTATGATTCCAGAACATTAAATACATATATTATTATCTGGTTCAACCATAAAAATGGTTTCATGACCATAATTGAAAATGGTAATAGAAATTGAAAACCCTTCGTCCTTGAATGTGATAAATTAACACATCTCGAAGGGTGTTTTTTGATGTGTAGAATTCAAAAATGGACTCTGTTTTATCAAAATAAAATTATAAATATGTGAAATTTTATTTTTAAATAAAATCATTATTTACATGAAAAATACATATTTTAAATTTAAAACTGATTTTATAATACTTTCAAAAATTAACTGAGGTCTCATAAAATTATCCTAAAATCATAGGAAAACAAAATATTTATTTAGGAATAAATTATATAAAATTGAATTTTATTTTAAATAAATTTATTAATTTAAAATTTTAATTAAATATTTATTACTCACAAAAATACCAACACTTAATTATTAATGTTTAAAATATACACTTTTATTTATAAGGTGCCTAAAATTTATTTATACTTACATGGGTGAGGTTACTATTCATGAGGGTGCATTACTATTCATATGGGTCATGTTACTATTCATAAGGGTACATTACTATTCATAAGGGTCAAGTTACTATTCACCAAAAAATAAGTTTATCCTATTAGACTCTAAAAAACTTACTGATCGCAATGGTGTATGTCTGTTTTTCAAAATTCAAATCCCATAAGTGGAAAAATCATGTTCATCGGCTAGGTTATAACAAATTTTTGTTTCACATAGATTCAGTGTTGTGTGCATATAATCTATCTAATGAATTGAAATTATTTAAGAATAACCTTCCATAAAATCTTAGGGTGTCATATTAATAGTGAATATTTTTGTAACATAATTTAGTATCTATAAAAACAATTATAATAGTCAATATATATATTATTCTTTAAGATATTTAATTAAATAATCTATTGATCAAATACATATATTCATATTAAAATATCATTTTACGTAAAATAATAGTGTAAAATAGTTTTTGTGTTTTTAGAACATTAATTAATTAATTTGAAAGCAATAAATTATAAGTATTTATAAGTATTATTATTAATTAAAACACTTAATTTTAAATTATTAATTTTCATAACTTGATTTATTTAGAATTATAAAACAAAATATTGGGGTGTTACATTATTCCCCCCTCAATTGAATTGCATCATCTCAATTCAAAATTGCACTTTGAAAGTTAAAGTTTTATACCTAAAAATTCCCTTGTGGGAAACCCCTATCAAAAATCGGGTTAATAAATTATCCTATTAAAATAGATTAAGGGAAATGAGGTGGTCACCACAAAAATTATGTTTTCGAATGGTGTGACATTGTATAGAAGTAAAAACCTAGACAGGGAAGAAAAATCAAATTGTGATGTTCTGATGGTAAGTGATAGAGAACATGTTTAGGTGAAAGATGATTACTAAAAAACTATAACTACTATAACCAAAAAAAATTGATACTATAAAATATTATGATAATAGGAAAAAACTTTATTTAAGACTCTTTTCCTTGATTTGAGGAATTATTCCACTCTATAAGAGTATAAATATATATTTATATTTTATAAATACAATTTTATCATTTGATTTCACCTTGAATTATCTAAACTTCATCTCTTATCATAGGTTGTGTCTTGTGGTGAAGTAATACATTAACCTCTAAAACCTCATATAATGATCAACTTAAACCATTCATAAATGGTTAATCTTTCCAAAATATAATGATCAAACACTTTAGAAAGAAGGTCACTGAATTTCCAAGATGGGCTTATCATTAGCCCTTAATAAACATCAAGCAACTCTAGATTTTCACATTCCAACATGTTAATAACTTCATCATGTATCCTCTTGAAATATGGTAATAACTCGAATTACCATAAAATATTATTGGAAACATGCATTTTTCTATATTCCTTAAGTAAGATACATATTATTGGATATATTCCTTAAATCTAAAAGTGTTGTAAACTCCATCGATTATATCATAAACCATTTATCAAAAAGTTGATAATCAGTTTCAAGGTAGTTAGTACTTATCCAAATTAATCATTTCTTCATAATTATCTCAACATTAGGAATATATTTAGGGTTTTATTTCCCTCAATCATGTGTTTTCCAAAAAGTTTAACTTTCCACTAAATATCCTTTTTTTGGTACCATTCAACTTATGGACCCAAATCCTTAATGAAAAAGTACTTAAGTACAATCCTCATATATTCCATAATTCTTATAACCAGTAAATTTCTAATAAAATATTCAAATGACCTGACTTTTGAATCATCATATTAATCATTCCACTTCATCTGTGGTAGTATCATAACTTGATTATTATCCAGTAATGTCATTTGGGGTATATTGCTTTGATGTTTGGGACATTAATTCGCATAGTGTCCCATCTCCTTACAGTTGAAGCATTATAGATTGGAAACCTTTTTCTTACTCTTTAAATCACAAAATTTGTGTCCTTTTTATCCACACTTATAACAAACTCACATTCCCTTCAAGTATTTACCAGGGTGATTCTTTCCATAGTTATCACATGTGGGAAAACTCTTCTTTAACTTCTTACCTTTATCCGTCTTTTACTATTCCATCCCCTTCTTCTCTTACTTCCTTCTAACACCATAATACTTATAAAACTCTTTCTTTTTATTTTTAGAACAAGATACAATCTCTTCATATGATGATGACATTTGAGAGACTAGTTATCTTTGAAATGCTGGCTTAAAACCATCGAAGAAATGACCATTCTTACTATTCAGATTATATGGATTGATGTGGTTCCCATTCTATCTACTAGTTACCATTTCTATAAAATTTCATAAATTATATTAGATCATATCATTATTAAACATAATATATAATCCCAAAACTAGTGAAATACTTAACATAAATTAAAAAAAATATTCATAAAAAATATCATAATCATAAACATGGTTTATTTGGGATATTCTTAAATAATTATCCTCAAAGTATAAATTATGGTCATGTTCCCTAATCTAAATTTTCTAAATCTAGTTCCCATGGTTTCTGCTAAATTTCCTATGATACCAACTATAGAGCCCTGGCCCTAAAAGCTCGGAGTTGGTGCACTATTTTAATAAATTGGCATGATTAAAAGAAATAAAATCCTAAAGGACTGGTCATTTTAGCAGTCTTGGAAGACCATGTTATATTCATGATTCCCATAATACATTGGGAAATAAAAATAAAACATGATACAATATAGAATGATATAAACTATTTCCTTAAAATATTAATCAAAGTTTTCTTCTTTATAACCTGGGGAAAGGAAACATAACAAAGGGGTGATCTCAGATGCTCAGTAAGGTTAAGTAATACAATGGAACTTATCATAAACATAAACATTATGCATGGTGAATAAATGAAAACATATGCCTTTAAAAATAAACTTGAGCATAATATGGCATGAATGAAAGCTGAGTAAATAAAGCCATATAACAAATTACATGAAACTTTACCATATATATTCTACAAATAGAATAATCTCATGATTTATCAATTACTAATATCATAATGATGTAAATTCATATGTCGGACATTCTGAAACATACCGTCAAGGCCTCGTCCAAGACATCTAAAAATAATTAAGGCCTCAATCAAAACCATATCTAAAAATGGGAAAGGCCTCACCCAATTCCATATCTATTTGTCTCATGAGACATACTGATGCATCTTGGGGATATAGAGGTCCCCACCTATCACTTTCTAATTCCAATTCATTCCTCATATGAATGGGATAATAAATAAACATTATATACATATGCAATGTAAATAAATTTCCCCAATATTTAAACATAATTACTAACCATTTGGAGTAATATGGTGAATAGAAATCAAGATAGTACATCTATAGTATAACTAATAAAAAACCCTTAAAAAATATTTTAGATGATATCATAAGAGATAAACCTCAATTAAGTACAAGATTTGACAAATGATTTTGACATAGATGAAGATACTTTTAAATGAGACGTTGTAAAATTATTGAGGAAGTAATCCTTAAACATTCCAAAGTGTCCCATACCACTTTGAAATATTGAAATAATAATCCCTTGGAATATCATGAGAATAAGGAGACTCTTAATATGATATATCAAAGGTCATTAAATACACCACAAGAAATTAATTAGTGGTGAACAAGGCATATATCTCATAAAAGTTAAAGTGATATGAGAAAAATCCTTTTTACTTTGGAAGAAGAGTTATTTTGGAAACAAATTGTCATAAAATCAGTTTGTAAACATATATATCCTAGAAAAGAAAATTTAAGAACAGTGAAATTATATTTGAGTTATAAATGATGTCCCACTTAAGTGAAATTATGTAAAAAGTAGTTTTTAACATTCTTTAGAAATAAAATACTTTAGTGCGGTTTAAGGAAAATATTAAAGAGATTTTAAAGATTAAAGGCATTGTTTGTTTTTAAAAAATCATAAATGAACCCAGATATTTTTTCATGATTAAATATTTGATTTTATAAAAATAATTATGTCTTAAAACATATTACATAGTGAACTTGAAATTGGGTAAGTATTCTGGAAGTTCTCTTGAATCGGGCTTGTTTATCGGGAATAATTGACAAGGAAGCTATTTTAAAACATGTATATCCCCATAAAATATGTGTGATATGATCTGTATATATGATTTTGGAATATATAAACAGAATTTATAATAAGGATACAAAAAATAAATAATAATTACATTTGATTAAAGGTAGATAAAGAGTAACCTGAAAGAAAAACGAGGGTTCTGGTATAATTCCTTACCACTTTGTAATCAATTGAATTATATACCCCAAAATTAATAATCATAAAATTATACATTGAATGAAATGAAAATAAAGAAATTAATAATATGATACATCAATGGGTATTATACATACACCATACACAAGAAATAATGGTGAATAAGGAGTATCTCACAAAAATGGAAGTGAGATGAGGAAACCCTTACCTTATGTCCGAATGTGTTTTGTACTTGAGCATAAGGTCCTAGAATATAAAATTATACTCATTAATAATTAAATTCATAATATATTATACATTTATATAGTTTATTATAATTTTATTAAGTTAATTTATGTCCTTTTTGATAAGTTATAAGATTGAATTACGTCGTTCCAGAGTGTTTGTTTCCTTGATTTCATGATCGGTTCGCTTGATTATAAGAGTGTGGAAGTTCACTTAAAGTGTAAATTGAAGTACATAATTAAATTTATATGTTATCAATGATTATAAATAATTTTAAATGATCATATAAGTCATATGGATAATTTGGGTGAGTATGAATCATTAGATAAAACATTAATGATAATCGCTTCAATTATTTTGAGCAGTTTCGCTCACAATGAGCTTGTTTTGATTTATTATTTCACATCATGTGTGTATGATTATTCCAGAACATTAAATGCATATATTATGATCTGGTTCAACCATAAAAATGGTTTTATGACCATAATTAAATATGGTAATAGAAATTGAAAACCCGTCGTCCTTGAGTGTGATAAATTAACACATCTCAGATGATGTTTTCATTTTTAGTATAAGAGGATGGAAAATAGAGATGCTGATGAAATATTCCATTAGAATAATATCATTATATTATATTTAAGTTACTGTAATTATCATATAATTTTAATTAGGTGAGGTTAGGAGAGAGAAACAATAGAATGGAACTTGTAAAAGAAATTGAAAAAAAAAGGAAGAGAGGTTTACATCTTGAGTACTCCTCCTTGAGAACCTCCTTAAGGCCTTTGTTTTTGACCTTTTGATGAGACCAGAAGGTCTTGGATGTGAGGAAGGGTATTGGGAAGAGTATTTGGAAAAACTTAGGAAAGTATCAAAGATTTAATGGTGTTAGAGGAAGAGGGGTGAGGGTTGGTTTTTATAGTGGAGGAGAGGAGGGTTTTTCTATTATTTTAATCATTATTTAATTATTTTTGCTCAAGACTATGAATAGTCTTGATTATTATACCTAAAATAGTAATAATTTCATTTTATTTAGAACCAATGGCCATTTACATCATCCATGACTCAATCATGAAGCATAAATTCATTTATTTAGCATATTTCGTAAATTATCGAATTTCACAATTCCCCAAAAATTCAAATATTTTTGAAAAATATCAAAACTTCACCCAAGAAATTTTTTTTATGTGTAGAATTAAAAAATGTAATTTTTTATCAAAATAATTTTCTAAATATGTGAAATTTTATTTTTAAATAAAATCATTATTTACTTGAAAAATACATATTTTAAATTTTAAACTGATTTTATAATACTTTCAAAAATTAACTGAGGTCACATAAAATTATCCTAAAATCATAGGAAAAAAAATATTTATTTAAGAATAAATTTTATAAATTTTATTTTATTTTAAATAAATTTATTAATTTAAAATTGTAATTAAATATTTATTACTCACCAAAATACCAACACTTAATTATTAATGTTTAAAATATTCACTTTCATTTATAAGATGCCTAAATTTTATTTATACTCACATGGGTGGGTTTGATATTCAAAAGGGTACATTACTATTCATATGGTTCATGTTACTATTCAAAAGGGTACATTACTATTCATAAGGGTCAAGTTACTATTCACTAAGAAATTAAGTTGATCCTATTAGACTCTAAAAAACTTACTGATCGATACAGTGTATGTCCGTTTTTCAAAATTCAAAACACATATGAGGAAAAATTATGTTCATTGGCTAGGTTATAACAATTTGTTTATTCACACTGACTCATTGTTGCGTGTATATAATCCATCTAATGAATTGAAATTATTTAAGAAGAACATTTCATAAAATCTTGGGGTGTCATATTAATAGTGAATATATTTGTAACATAATTTAGGATTTATCAAAATAATTATAATAGTCAATATATATATATAATTCCTTAAAATATTTAATAAAATAATCTATTGATAAAATACATATTAAAATATTAAAATATTCTTTTACGCAAAAATAATAGTTTAAAATAGTATTTTTTTTTTACATTAATTAATTAATTTGAAAGATATAAATTATAATTATTTATAAGTATTATTGTTAATTAAAAAACTTGATTTTAAATTATTATTTTTCATAACTTAATGTATTTAAAATTATAAAGAAAAATATTTGGGTGTTACATTATTCCCCCCTCAACATAATTGTGTCCTCGCAATTCGAAATTGTAGTTTGAAAGTTAAAGGTTTATACCTGAAAATTCCCTTATGGGAAACCCACATCATAAATCGAGTTAAAAAATTATCATCCTAAAATATATTAAGGTAAATGAGGTGGTCACCAAAAAAACTATGCTTTTGAATGGGGTGACATTATTTGGTAGTAAAAATCTAGACATGGAAGAAAAATCAAACTATGATGTTCTAATGGTAAGTGATAAAGAACATGTTTATGTGAAAAATGATTACTACAAAACTATAAACTAATGTAACCAAAAAAATCATAGATACTATAAAATATTATGATAATAGGACAACACATTATTTAAGACTCTTTTCCTTGATTTTAGGAATTATTCCACTCTATAAGAGTAAAAATATATGTTCAAATTTAATAAACACAATCTTATCCTTTGATTGCGCCTTGAACTATCTAAACTTCATCTCTTAGCACGGGTTGTGCCTTGTGGTGAAGTAATACATTAACCTCTAAAACCACATACAATGATCAACTTAAACCATTCATAAATGGTTAATCTTTACAAAATATAATGATACAACACTTTAGAAAGAAGGTAACTAAATTTACAAGATGAACTTATCATTATCTCTTAATCAACATCAAGCATCTATAGATTTTCACATTATAACATGTTAATAACTTTATCATGTATCCTCTTGAAATATGGTAATAACTCAAATTACCATAAAACCTTATTGGAAGCATGCATTCTTTCATATTCTTTAAGTAAGATATATGTTATTAGATATATTCCTTATATCTAAAAGTGTTGTAAACTCCATTGATGATAGCATAGACCACTTGTCAACAAGTCAATAATCAGTTTTAAGGTAGTCATTACTTATCCAAATCAATCATTTCTTCATAATTATCTACAAATCAGGAATATATTTAGGGTTTTATTTCCCTCAATCACGTGTTTTCCAAAAAGTTTAAATTTCTACTAAATATCCTTTTTTTGGTATCATTCAACTTATAGTCTCAAATCCTTAATGAAAAAGCACTTCAGTAAAATCCTCATATATTCCATAATTCTTATAACCAGTACATTACTAATAAAATACTCAAATGGCGTGATTCTTGACTAGGCATATTAATCATTCCACTTCACCTATAACAGTATCATAACATAATCATTATCTAGTAACATCATTTGGGTTATATTCCTTTGACACTTGGGACATTTATTCTCATAGTGTATCATCTCCTTCCAATTGAATAATTGTAGATTGGAAACCTTTTTCTTACCCTTGCAATCACAAACATGATTTCCTTTTTCTCCACACTTATAACAAAATCTCATTCCCTTCAAGTATTTACCAGGTTGATTCTTTCCATAGTTATTACATGTGGGAAAACCCTT
This sequence comes from Viscum album, assembly GCA_963277665.1. Taxonomy (NCBI): domain Eukaryota; kingdom Viridiplantae; phylum Streptophyta; class Magnoliopsida; order Santalales; family Viscaceae; genus Viscum; species Viscum album. Next base: position 60,440,145 of record OY728123.1, read on the forward strand.
TTTTACCTTCTTCCCTTTATCCATATTTTTCTCTTCCATCCACTTTTTCTCCTACTTCCTTCTGAATCCATAATACTTAGAAAACTCTTTCTCCTTCTTATTAGAACAAGATACTATATCTTCATATGATTAGTACATTTGAGAGACTAGTTACCTTCTAAATGCTTCCTAAAAACATTAAAGAAATGACCATTCTTACTATTTAGATTATATGCAATGATTTTGTTCCCATTCCATCCGTTAGGTACCATTTATATACAATTTTATACACTATATTAGATCATATCATTATGAAACAGAATATATAATCCCAATACTAGTGAAATACTTAACATAAATTGAAACTTTTATAAATATCAAATATTATAATCATAAACATGGTTTCTTTGGGATATTCTTCAATACATATCCTAAAATTCTACCTTAGGTTCATGTTCCCTAATATAAGTTTTCTAAATCCAATTTCCAAGGTTACTATTAAACTTCCTATAATACCAACCATAATGCCCCAACCCTAGAAGCCCATAGACAATGAATTATTTTAATACATTGGCATGACTACAAGGAATAAAATCCCAAAGTACCGATAATTTTAGAAGTCATGGAATATTAGATTACATTCATGATTCCAATAATACATTGGGAAATGAAAATAAAACATGATACAATATAAAATTAAATAAACTGTATCCTTAAAAGGTTATTCAAAGTTTTCTTCTTCATAACCTGGGGAAAGGAAACATAAGAAAGGGGTGAGATCATATACTCAGTAAGGGTAAGTAATACAATTGAATTTTTTATAAACATAAACATTATGTATGGTGAATAACTGAAAACACATTCCATTAAAAATAAACTTAAGCATAATATGGCATGAATGAAAGCTGAGTAAATAAAGCCATATAACTGATAACATGAAACTTTTACATGGATATTCTACTAGTCAAATAATCACATGATTTATTAATTAATAATATCATAATGAGGTAAATTCATATGCTAGACATTCTGAAACATACCATCAAGGCCTCATCCAATACATCTAAAAATGATTAAGCCCTTAGCCAAAACCATATCTAAAAATGGGTAAGTTATCATCCAAGTCTATATATATTTTTCTCATGAGACCTACCAATGCACAAAATGGATATAGAAGTCCCCACACCTCACTTTATAAGACCAATTAGTTCCTCATATGAATGGGGTTATACATAAAAATCATATACATATGCAATGTAAATCACTTTCCCTAATCTGTAAACAAAATTACTAACCATTAAGAGTAATATGGTGAATGGAAATCAAGATAGCACTTCCACAGTCAAAATAATCTGAAAAACTTTAAAAAAATATTTTATATTATATCATAAGATATAAACATAAATGAAGTAAAATATTCTACAAATGATTTTGACATATGTGAAGATACTTTTAAATGAGACATTACAAAATTCTTGAGGAAGTAATCCTAAAACATTCCAAAGTGTCCCATACCACTTTGAAACAATAAAATAATAATACCTTATAATATAATGATAATAAGGAGACTATTGATATGATGTATCAAAGGGAAGTACATACACCACCTGCAAGGATTAAGTTGTGAACAAGGCGTATATCTCATAAAAATTAAAGTGAGACACGAAAAATCCTTTTTACTTTGAAAAGAAGAGTTATTTTGGAAAAATTTGTCATAAAATCAAATTGTAAACATGTATATACCATAAAATGAAATTTAAATACATTGAAATTATATTTGAGTCATAAATGATGTCAAACTGAAGTGAAATCATGTAAAAAATAGTTTTTAACATGCTTTAGAAATAAAACATTTTAGTGCGGTTTAAGGAAAATATTAAAGAGATTTTAAAGATTAAAGGCATTGTTTGTTTTTATAAAACCATAAATGAACTGAGATTGTTTTTAATGATAAAATATGTGATTTTATAAAAATAATTATGGCCTAAAATAGATTACGCAATTCACTTTAAATTGGGTAAGAATTTGGGAAGTTCCCTTGAATCGGGCTTGTTTATTGGGAAGAATTGAGAAGGAAACCATTTTAAAACATGTATATACCCATAAAATAAGGATGATATGATCTGTATATATGATTTTGGAACATATACACAGAATTTATAATAAGGATACAAAAATAAAGAAGCAATAAATTTGATTATAGGTAGAGAAAGAGTAACCTGAAGGAAAAAAGAGGGTTTGTGTATAATTCCTTACCACTTTGTAATCAATTGAATTATATTCCCCAAAATTAATAATCATAAAATTATAAATATAATTCCATGAAAATAAATATATTAATTATATGATACATCAATGGGAAGTATACATACACCATACATAAGAAATAGTGGTGAATAAGGAGTATCTCACAAAAATGGAAGTGAGGTGAGGAAACCCTTACCTTATGTCTGAATGTGTTCTGCACTTGACCATAAGGTCCGGGAATATGAAATTACACTAATTAATAATTTAATTAATAACATATTAGAAATTTATATAGTTTATTATAATTTTATTAAGTTTATTTATGTCCTTTTTATAAGTTATAAGATTGAATTCCGTCATTTCGGAGTGTTCCTTTCCTTGATTTCATGATCGGTTTGCTTGATTATAAGAGTATGGAAGTTCACTTAAAATGGGAATTGAAGTAAATAATTTAATTTATATATTATTAATGATCATAAATAATGGTAAATAATTATATAAGTCATTTGGATAATTTTTTTGAGGATGAATCATTAGATAAAATTTTAATGATAATTGCTTGGATTATTACGAGCGGTTTCTCTCAAAATGAGCTTGTTTTGATTTATTATTTCACATCATGTGTGCATAATGATTACAGAACATTAAATACATATATTATGATATGGTTCAACCATAAAAATGGTTTCATGACCAGAATTTAATATGGTAATAGAAATTGAAAACCCATCATCCTTGAGTGTGATAAATTAACACATCTTGTACGGTGTTTTCATTTTTAGTATAAGAGAAGGGGAAAGAGAGATGATGATAAAATATTCCATGAAAATAATATCATTAAATTAGATTTAAGGTACTAGAATTATCATATCATTTGGATTAGGGTAGGTTAGGAGATAGAAATAATAGAATGGAACTTGTAAAATAAATTGAAAGAAAAAGGAAGAGAGGTTTACCTCTTGAGTACTCCTCCTTGAGAACCTCCTTAAGGCCTTTTTTTCACCTTTTGGTGAGACCATCAGGTCTTGGAAGTGATTAAGGGTCTTGGGAATAGTATTTTTCAGAACTTGGGAAATTATAAAAGCTTGATTGGTGTGATAGGAAGAGGGGGTGAGGGTTGGTTTTTATAGTGGAGTAGAGGAGGGGTTTGCTATTATTTTAATCATTATTTAATTATTTTGGCTCAAGACTATGAATAGTCTTGATTATTGTGACTAAAAATAGTAATAAGTGCATGTTAGTTCTAAACAATATCCATTTATATCATCCATGACTCAATCATGATGTAGAAATTCATTTATTTAGCATATTTGGTAAATTATCGAATTTCACTATTCACCAAAAAATCTAGTTTTTCAGAAAAATATAAAAAATTCATCCTCACCATTTTTTGATATTTAGAATTCAAAAATGGACTCTATTTTACCAAAATAATATTATAAATATGTGAAATTTTACTTTTAAATAAAATCATTATTTACTTGAAAAATACAGATTTTAAATTTAAAACTGATTTTATAATACTTTCAAAAATTAATTGAGGTCACATAAAATTATGCTAAAATCATAAAAAAATAAAATATTTATTTAGAAATAAATTTTATGAAATTTAATTTTATTTTAAATAAATTTATTAATTTAAAATTGTAATTAAATATATATTACTCATAAAAATACCAAAATTTAATTATTAATGTTTAAAATATTCACTTTCATTTATAAGGTGCCTAAATTTTATTTATACTTACATGGGTGGGGTTAATATTCATAAGGGTATATTACTATTCATATGGGTCAAGTTACTATTCATAAGAGTACATTACTAATCATAAGGGTCAAGTTATTATTCACTAAAAAAATTAAGTTGATCCTATTAGACTCTAAAACACTTACAGATCGCAAAGGTGAACGTATGTTTTTTGAAATTCAAATAGAAGAAGTGAAAAATTATGTTCATTAGTTAGGTTATAATAAAGTTTTGTTTCATAGTGACTCAGTGTTGTGTGTATATAATCTATCTAATGAATTGAAATTATTTAAGAAGAACATTCCATAAAATCTTGGGGTGTCATATTAATAGTGAATATATTTGTAACATAATTTAGTATTTATCAAAATAATCATAATAGTCAATATATATTATTATTTAAAATATTTAATTAATTAATCTATTGATCAAATACATATATTCATATTAAAATATTATTTTACGCAAAATAATAGTGTAAAATAGTATTTGTTTTTTTAGAACAATAATTAATTAATTTGAAAGCTATAAATTATAAATATTTTTAAGTATTATTATTAATTAAAACACTTAATTTTAAATTTTTATTTTTCATAGATTAATGTATTTATAATTATAAAACAAAATATTGGGGTATTACATTATTCCCCCCTCAACAGAATTGTGTCCTCACAATTCGAAATTTCACTTGGAAAGTTAAAGGTTTATACCTAAAAATTATTGTGTGGGAAACACACATTAGAAATATGGTTAATAAATTATCCTCTTAAAATAGATTAAGGGAAATGAGTTGGTCACCACAAAAATTATTCTTTCAAATGGGGTGACGTTAATTGGAAGTAAAAACCTAGACATTGAAGAAAATTCATACTATGATGTTCTGATGATAAGTGATAGAGAACATGTTTAGATAAAAGATAATTACTACAAAATAATAAACTACTATAACCAAAAAATGATACTATAAAATATTATGATAATAGGACAACACTTTATTTAAGACTCTTTTCCTTGATTTGATGAATTATTCCACTCTATAAAATTATAAATATATATTTATATTTCATAAAAACAATATTATCCTTTGATTGTGCCTTAAACTATCTATACTTAATCTCTTAGCACAGGTTGCATCTTGTGGTGAAGTAATACATTAACCTCTAAAACCTAATACAATGATCAACTTAAACCATTTATAAATGGTTAATCTTTCCAAAATATAATGATACAACACTTTAGAAAGAAGGTTACTGAATTTCCAAGATGAACTTATCATTATCCCTTAATCAACCTGAAGCAACTCTATATTTTCACATTCCAACATGTTGATAACTTCATCATGTATTCTCTTGAAATAAGGTAATAACTCGAATTACTATAAAACTTTATTGGAAACATGAATTATTCTATTATCCTTAACTGAGATACATGTTATTAGATATATTCCTTAAATCTAAAAGTGTTTTAAACTCCATCGATGATAGTATAGACCACTTGTCAACAAGTCAATAATAAGTTTCAAGGTAGTCAGTACTTATCCAAATCAATCATTTCTTCATCATTATCTCAACATCAGTAATATATTTAGGGATATATTTCCCTCAATCATGAGTCACTAGTAGAATACTAACCTATACCAACGGTTTGGAACCGTTGGTATAGGCCTCCAAACCGTTGGTATAGCCTATACCAACGGTTTGGAGAACCGTTGCGAAGTAAGCCGTTGGGATAATTCTATACCAACGGTTTTCCCAAAACCGTTGGTATAGACCTATCCCAACGGTTTACAAAACCGTTGGTATAAGTAATATGAAAATCTATTCCAACGGATATAAAACCGTTGGTAATTGTATTTCAAAAAAAAAACATGTGCTGGGATTTGATCCCACGACCCCTTGTTTATAATCGAACGACTTAACCACTAAGCTAACATCACTTTTGTAAACATAATTTCATAAATATATATATGTATTATCATAATTATTTAAAATTTATATTTATATAATGTTCTCGGGTAGCAGACCTGGAATAAATGAAAGAAGCTATCCCAACGGTTCTCAAAACCGTTGGGATAGACCTATCCCAACGGTTCTCAAAACTGTTGGGATAGCTGGAAATTTCCAGGGGGTGAATGTTGGTTTTGGGGTGAGTTTTCCCAACGGTTCTCTCAAACCATTGGGAAAGGGGGGGTCTTTCCCAACGGTTTGGGAGAACCGTTGGGAAAGGGGCCTCAAAACCCCCCTTTCCCAACGGTTCTCCCAAACCGTTGGGAAAGGGGGGGGTCTTTCCCAACGGTTTGGGAGAACCGTTGGGAAAGAGGCCTCAAAACCCCCCCTTTCCCAACGGTTCTCTCAAACCGTTCGGAAAGGGGGGGTCTTTCCCAATGGTTTGGGAGAACCGTTGGGAAAGGGGCCTCAAAACCCCCCTTTCCCAACGGTTCTCCCAAACCGTTGGGAAAGACCCCCCCCTTTCCCAACGGTTTGGGAGAACCGTTGGGAAAGGGGGGTTTTGAGGCCCCTTTCCCAACGGTTCTCCCAAACCGTTGGGAAAGACCCCCCCTTTCCCAACGGTTTGAGAGAACCGTTGGGAAAGGGGGTATATAAGTGTTGGGAAAGATCCGATTTCCAGTAGTGAGTTTTCCAAAAAGTTTAATATTCTAATGAATATCCTTTCTTGGTAACGTTCAACTTATGGTATCAAATACTTAATGAAAAATTACTTTAGTATAATCCTCATATATTCCATAATTCTTATAACCAGTACATTACTGATAAAATATTCAAATGACATGTTTCTTGACTAGGAAAATTAATCATTTCACTTCATCTGTGGAAGTATCATAACTTGATCATTATCTAGTAACATCATTTGGGGTATATTCCTCTAACTCTTGGGACATTGATTCATATAGTGTCCCATCTCCTTGCAGTTGAAGCACTGTAGATTGGAAACCTTTTTATTACCCTTGAAATTATGAACTTGGTGTCCTTTTTCTCCACACTTATAACAAAATCTCATTCCCTTCAAGAATTTACTAGGGTGACTCTTTCCACAGTTATCACATGTGGGAAAACCCTTCTTTACCTTCTTCCCTTTATCTATATTTCTCTCTTCCATCCACTTCTTCTATTTCTTCCTTCTGATACCATAATACTTAGAAAACTCTTTCTCCTTCTTATTAGAATAGGATATTACCTCTTCATATGATGATGACATTTGAGAGGATATTTCTCTTAGAAATACTATCCTAAAACCATCAAGGAAATGACTATTCTTACTATTTGGACTATATACATTGATGTGGTTCTCATTCCATCTATTAGGTACCATTTCTGTACAATTTCATACACTATATTAGATCATATCATTATGAAACATAATATATAATCTCAATACTAGTTAAATACTTATCATAAATTGAAAATTTTATGCATAAAAAATATCATAATAATAAACATGGTTTCATTAGGATGTTCTTAAATACTTATCCTTAAAGTATACCTTAGGTTCATGTTCCCTAATATAAGTTTTCTAAATCCAGTTTCCAAGGTTGCTGTTAAACTTCCTCTGATACCAACTGTAACGCCCAGACCCCAGAAGCCCAGAGCTGGTTTATTATTTTAATACATTGAAATGATTATAAGGAATAAAGTCCCGAAGGACTGATTAGTTTAGTAGTATTATAAGACCATGTTTCCTTCTTGATTCCCATAATACAATGGTAAATGAAAATAAAACATGATACAATATAAAATGAAAAAAATTGCATCCTTGAAATATTATTCAAAGTTTTTTACTTCATAACCTAGGGAAAGGAATTATAAGAAATGGGTAAACTCATATGCTCGGTAAGGGTAAGTAATATAATGTAAGTTATCATAAAAATAAACATTATTCATGTTTAATAACTTAAAACACATTCCTTTAAAAAAAACTTGAGCATAATATGGCATGAATGAAAGCTGAGTAAATAAATACATATAACTAATCACATGAAACTTTACCATGGATATTATAATAGTCAAATAATCACATTATTTATCAATTAATAATATCATAATGAGGTAAATACATATGTTGAACATTCTGAAACATACTGTTAAGGCCTCATCTAAGACATCTAAAAATGATTAAGGCCTCAGACAAAACCATATCTGAAAATGGGCAATGCCTTGGCCAAGTCCATATCTATTTATCTCATGAGAACTAATGATGCATCGAGGTGATATAGAGGGACCCACTCATCACTTTATAAGTCCAATTAATTCCTCATATGAATGATTTTATACATAAATATCATATACATATGCAATGTAAATAACTTTCCCCAATCTATAAACATAATTACTAACCATTCCGAGTAATATGGTGAATGGAAATCAAGATAGCACATCCACAGTCAAACTAATCAGAAACCCTTAAACAACATATTTTATATGATATCAAAAGATATAAACCTCAATTGATTACAATATTTGAAAAAGGATAATGAAATAGATGGAGATACTTTTAAATGAGACATTGCAATAATTTTGAGGAAGTGATCCTTAAACATTACAAAGTGTATCATACCACTTTGAAACATTAAAATAATATTCCCTTATAATATCATGATAATAATGAGACTCTTGATATGATATATCAAAGGGAATTACATGAACTACATTCAAAGAATAAGGGGTGAACATGGCATATATCTCATAAAAGTTAAAGTGAGATGAGAAAAATCTTTTTTACTTTGGAAAGAAGAGTTATTTTGGAAAAAAATTTGTCATAAAATCAGATTGTAAACATTTATATCCCAAAAAATAAAATTTAAGGACATTTAAATTATATTTTATTCATAAATTATGTCCCACTTAAGTGAAATCATGTAAAAAACGATTTTTTAACATGCTTTAGAAATAAAACATTTTAGTGCGGTTTAAGGAAAATATTAAAGGAATTTTAAAGATTAAAGGAATTGTTTGTTTTTATAAAACCAGAAATGAACCAATATAGTTTTTCATGATAAAATATTTGATTTTAGAAAAATAATTATGGATTAAAACAGATTACATAGTGCACTTTAAATTGGATAAGAATTCAGGAAGTTCTCTTGAATCTGGTTTGTTTATCAAGAAGAATTGAGAAGAAAACCATTTTAAAACATGTATATACACATAAAAGAAGGATTATATGATCTTGATATATTATTTTGGAACATATCAACAGAATTTATAAATAGGATACAAAACTAAATAATCATTACATTTTAGTAAATGTAGATAAAGAGTAACCTGAAGGAAAAACGAGGGTTCGGGTAGAATTCCTTGCCACTTTGTAATCAATTGAATTATATGCCCCAAAATTAATAATCATAAAATTATATATTTAATACTATGAAAATAAATATATTCATGATATGATACATCAATGGGTAGTAAAATACACCATACACAATAAATAGTGGTGAATAAGGAGTATCTCTCAAAAATGGAAGTGATATGAGGAAACTCATACCTTATGTTCGAATGTGTTCTCCACTTGACCATGAGGCCCTAGAATATGAAACTAGACTCATTAATAATTTAATTCTAAACATATTATAAATTTATATAATTTATTATAATTTTATTAAGTTCATTTACATTCTTTTTGATAAGTTATAAGATTGAATTCTGTCGTTCTGGAGTGTTCGTTTCCTTGATTTCATGATCGGTTTGCTTGATTATAAGAGTATATAAGTTCACTTAAAATGGGAATTGAAGTATGTAATTGATGTTATATTTTATTTATGATAATAAAAAAATTTAAATGTTCAAATAATTCATTTAGATAATTTGGGTGAGGATGAATCATTGCATAAAACTTTAATGATAATCGCTTGGATTATTTTGAGCAGTTTCGCTCACAATGAGCTTGTTTTGATTTATTATTTCACATCATGTGTGTATGATGATTCCAGAACATTAAATAAATATATTATGATATGGTTCAATTATAAAAATGGTGTCATGACCATAATTGAATATGGTAATAGAAATTGAAAACCTATCATCCTTGAGTGTGATAAATTAACACATCTCGGACGGTGTTTTCATTTTTAGTATAAGAGGAGGGGAAAGAGAGATAATGATGAAATATTACATTATCATAATATTATTATATTACATGTAAGTTACTATAATTATCATAGAATTTATATTAGGGTAGGTTAGGAGAGATAAATAATAGGATGGAACTTGTAAAAGAAATTGAAAGAAAAAGGAAGAGAGGTTTACCTCTTGAGTACTCCTCCTTGAGAACCTTCTTAAGGCCTTTGATTTTTTCCTTTTAGTGAGACCAGTAGGTCTTGGAAGTGATAAAGGGTATTGGGAAGAGTATTTTTCAGAAATTATGAAACGATCAAATCTTGAGTGGTGTGAGAGGAAGAGGGGGTGAGGGGTGTTTTTTATAGTGGAGGAGAGGAGGGTTTTTCCATTATTTTAATAATTATTTGATTCTTTTGCCTCAAGAATATGAATATTCCTTATTATTATGACTAAAATAGTAATAAGTTCAATTTATTTGGAACCAATGGAAATTTACATCATCCGTGACTCAATCATGATGCAAAAATTCATTTATTTATCATATTTCATAAATTATCGAATTTCACTATTCACCAAAAATTCAAGTATTTCAGAAAAATCACAAAAAATAACCATAACCATTTTTTGATGTTTAGAATTAAAAAATTGAATCTATTTTATAAAAATAATTTTCTAAATAGGTTAAATTTAATTTTTAAATAAAATCATTATTTACTTAAAAAATACAGATTTTAAATTTAAAGCCAATTTTATAATACTTTCAAAAATTAACTGAGGTCTCATAAAATTATACTAAAATCGTAGAAAAACAAAATATTTATTTAGAAATAAATTTTATGAAATTTAATTTTATTGTAAATAAATTTATTAATTTAAAATTGTAATTAAATATTTATTACTCAAAAAAATACCAACACTTAATTATTAATGTTTAAAATATTCACTTTCATTTATAAGGTGCCTAATTTTTATTTATACTTACATGGGTGAGGTTACTATTCATAAGGGTGCATTACTATTCATATGGTTCATGTTACTATTCATATGGGTGCATTACTATTCATAAGGTTCAAGTTACTATTCACAAAAAAAACTAAGTTGATCCTATTAGACTCTAAAAACTTACTGAATGCAGCAGTGTATGTCTGTTTTTAGAAATTCAAATCACAGAAGCGGCAGAATTATGTTCATTGGCTAGGTTATAACAAAGTGTTGTTTCACAGTGACTTGGTTTTGTGTGCATATAAGTTATCTAATGAATTGAAATTATTTAAGGAGAACATTCCATAAAATCTTGGGGGGTCATATTAATAGTGAATATATTTGTAAAATAATTTAGTATTTATCAAAATAATTATAATAGTAAATATATATATATATATTATTCTTTAAAATATTTAATTAAATAATCTATTGATCAAATATATATATTTATATTAAAATATTCTTTTATGAAAAATAATAGTGTAAAATAGTTTTTTTTGTTTTAGAACATTAATTAATTAATTTGAAAGCATTAAATTATAATTACTTATAAGTATTATTATTAATTAAAACACTTAATTTTAAATTATCATTTTTCATAACTTAATGTATATAGAATTATAAAAATAAATATCGGGGTGTTACATATAACCTCTCTTATACTCCTATGTAGTACTTGTGACTTTTTAATAGTTTCTTCTTCCATAGGTATTTGTGGAATTTGATCATGTACCAACTCTTATGTGCCTTGAGCCTCGATTTCATCGAAGTTTATCTTTCTCCCACTATCTATTTTGGATATGTTCTCCCTCTCAAGGAATATGGTGTGTCTTGACACAATAACCATTTTTTATGAGGGGTCTTATAGGTTATATATCCTTGTTTCTCTTGGGTATCCTATAAAGGTACACTTTGTGCCTAAGGGTGCAAGTTTGTTACCTGGAGATGCCTTAACAAATGCTTCAATTCCCTGCAAATGTAAATTTGATAACATGGTTTTTCTTCCACTCCAAATTTTGTGTGGAATATCATTTATTGATTTAGTTGGTACTTGGTTTTGTATGCATGTCATTGTTTCTAATGAATATCCCCAAAAAGATAATGGAGCACTTTCATGACTCATCATTGATATCACCATGTCCAATAAGGTGTGGTTCCTCCTTTCTCTTTATACAATTCCACTGAGGTGTGTAAGGAGGAGTGAGTTGGGATATAATCTCAAACTCTCATAAGTAATCAATGATGTCTTGATTAAGATATTCTCCACCACAATCTGAGTAGAGTTTCTTAATCTTCCTACCAAGCTGGTTCTCAACTTCATTCTAGTATTCCTTGAGTTTATCAAAAGAATATGAATTATACCTCTTTAAGTAAATATATCCATATCTACTCAAATCATCAGTAAAAGTTATGAAGTATGAGTACCCACCCCTTTCATCAATAGGAAATGGTCCACACACATTGGTATGAACTAATTTAAGAATCTCTTTAGCCCTTTCACCTTTCCCACTAAATAGGGATTTGTTCATTTTTCCTTATAAACATGTGTGGCATACACCAAGTGGTTTTAGTTTGTAAGAATATTAATGTCCATATTGATTTAATTTTGTCAAGAATTTTTCATTTACATGACTTATTTGGTGATTCCAAAGTTAGTTGTGGTATGATTCATGTGAAGTAACTTTGTAATCAGTTTCCATCACTTGGTTCATGTAATCCAACACATAATGACCATTATGTAAATGGGTCTTACCATAACAAATGATATCATTATAAAATAAGAATCATTTATTTCTAAATTTGAAAATGAATCCATATGTATCTAGAATTGATACATAAATAATGTTTTTGGTAACTAAATTCACATAATAAAAACCCTTTAAAACCAAGATCATTTCGGTTAGCAATGTGAGGTGGTAGTCCCCGATAGCTACAACAGCAAGTTTATCTTCATTGGCTGCTTGTAGATCTACCTCCCCTTAGTCAATTTTTATGAATCTACTTGGTTTCTATTTTTTAATACATATGTGAGCACCACAAGCTATATTTAATACCCAATTTTTAGAAATAGATAAATTTCACTTGATAAAAAATGAACCTGAAGATTCCCCTTGCTTCTTTAGCTAGGTGTAGTTTTTCTTCCACTGGCCCTTCTTGCCACATGAGAAATAGACAGCATAGTATTCCCTTTCTTTCCCTTTCCATTTGTTCACCATAAGGATATAAGTATTTTTGAACTTCATATATTTATCTACTTGGAGAAGGAGGATAAGAAGATCTGGCTGATACTTCTCAATATTTTTCATATTGAAATTCACAACAAAACTGGAGAAACTTTGAGGTAGTGATGCCGGAATGAGATCGATGCCCGGTTATTTGGGGTGTTTAACCCCTAGAACCTCTAGGATCTCAATTTAACCAATGATCTTGACTACTTGAGGCCCATCTGGGGTACCCTATCCAAGCTTACTCTGAAAGAGCACCTTGGAAATCTCAAATTGTTCCTATCTATCTCTCTCCTAGTAAAGACCATAGAGGTGCTCAATCATGCTATATGAATCCATGTTTTCATGAGACTTTATGAGTTAACTAAACATATATGAAAGAATTAAACATTTAACATTTATGGTGTCATTCATATGTTTTTTGTAGACTAAGAACTCTTCATCACTCGCCTCTTGAGTAGGCAGATCCGGTATTGAGGATTCTAGCACGTAAGATTTTCGTTCATGGCGTAAAACAACCCGAAGGTTTCTAAACCACTCCTAGAAGTCACTGCCAATGATGAGATATTATTTATCCAATATTGATCACAGGGATAGTGATATTTTCATTTTATTCTACAATTAAAATAGTGGATTATTAGAACTTTTCTTGATTACAAATTTTGTGACAAATAATAAATTAATTGATTTTATTAAATCTCCCACTATTTTATCAAGTCCCAAAATCCATCACCATTGAACTTGGAATGCCAAGTTTATAGGAAATTCTAGTGTCAAGGATCCATATTACCCTTCACATAACCCCAATAAGGGTTGGTCAAGCTATTTTGAAGGTATTTAGGTAGTCAAGTCCTTGCCAACTGTAGGCTTACAGCTCCTTGATCCGTTGAGTGGACTCCCCAATCCAGAAATCATGACTTGGATTTTCTCAACACTTTCCTCCAAATTACACCAACTCTAGTAAGGGATACTCTTATTGATTTAAAATGGTTAAGTCAACCCAAAACTTTCATAAGAACTCCCCTTATAAAAGTAATTTTCCCAACAAGGTTGGTCAAAAACATAGTTCTATTGAGTTTTGTTCTTAATTAAACAGTGGAAGGCTTAGTCTGACTTAATATTACATTGAGGGATTTTATTTTATTATGCATAAATTTTATCTTATTTTATCCTTTACATGTCTTGTTAATATTTAAGTGGATATTTACTTAATTAATTAACCATATGTGGATAAAACATTTAAGCATAATCAATTTTATTTAAATTACTTCTTTGTATATTAATTCATTCATTTATGTGATCATGTTCTTTCATCAATAAATATAATTTTAATGCATTAGATATAAAAATAATTAATTAATTAAATGACCCGATCATGAGATTTTCTGATGGTTGATTTAATGAGAGGACATTAAATCAACGTATAACCTAGGGGAAATAACTCCTTATGTCAGGATTGGCATAAGATATAATATTCCACATGTCCACCTATGTATCATCAAGTTGGCATCATTAGGGTTCTTTCTTGAACATTTTCCATGTGCCTTGGGATGATCCATTAATTACAAATATTTATTACTCACATGCAGGTGAGGGGAACCAAAAGATTGGTTAACGGGAATTATGTAAATATCCTTGGACACGTAGCTCCTACATAATAATGGAGGGAGGGATGACTCACAGGCCATATTTTAATTTAATATTAAATAATTGAAAAACCATGAAATAAATTTAATTAAATAAATTCCAACACATACATAGTTCTTGGTCAATCTTGTGATCGGACGTACATGCAATGAATATGCAAAAACTAACTAGCTAACATTCATTTATTTATTTATTATTCATTATTAAGATGAACACATTTGTATTAATTAATAAATTAATTAATTAATTCCATTTCATCTTAATGATCATATAAACTTAATTGGAGATACCTATAAAATTGGAATTCATGGAAAATAATCGGTAGAACCATTAATGACATATTTATTATAGTAAATTAATTGAGCATTTAAAATTATTTAAAACCATTATTAAATTTTCAAACACACAATGGTGTGTTAATCAATAAAATAAGGTTTTAATGCTACAATTTTTTAAATATAATGTAATTAAAATTTTTTCATTAATGGGAAACTACATGTCATGTACATCCATCTACATTCCATGTACCCCAGTTTCCATATATCCAAGTCACATGTCTAAGGTTTTGGTGTGTTAACTCAACCAGACTACACAATGTGCACATGCCATCTACACACCCTATATCCTCTTTCCACATGCTAGGTTGGCACGGTCAACACACAGTGTTTAATAAAATCACTACTTGTTTTTAATTGCTCGGTACATCTAGATACAATGCACATGGGTATACGGTGTGTGCTCCGATTGCACACCGTGTAACCCAGCTTTACCGGACAAAGATTTGGCACTTCCTGATGGCATCTTTTATCATTATTTATTTGTTCTTAAATCTCTAAGAAAATGAAACACTTAATGAACATGATTAATATGTCGATAATATATTAATTCAAATTAGATTAATGAACGAATAACATGAAATGAAAATATAACCACAATTGCACATAGATCAACAATCAAATAAATAATTATAAATTTAAACGCACTTGGATTTGATACCACTTATTGGATATGGGTGGGGTGAAAGCGTTGTGGTGGGGGTGATATATTAAAATTTCTTTTAATAATCATTTCTCGAAACCAAGAGCAAGGATCTTGCACATCAAATTTATAATTAATTTATTTAATATCTGAAGAAATAAATACATGTGCATAGGAACTTTCTTCATTGATAATTATTGATCATTAGAAAGGGACCTTTCTAATTTCCTTCGTTGAGCTTATGAGGATCTAAGGGTAGAATCCTTCTAGCAGAGATCCACACGTGCTCCAATGGTCTTGGAGAAACATCACTCGTTCTCTAGGTTCTAACAAGGTGAATCGAATGTCTTGCGTTGTTCGTTATTTATCGCTCATTCTTTGATATTGAAGAAATTCTCTATTGGGTTTCTTGTTCTTGAAATGGATGGAGGAGGAGGAGTCGAGATAGAAATCTTTGTGCACAAAAATTTCTTATTCCCAAACTTAGAATTGGTTTCAAATCCTTTACACAATAGACATAGTCGTCTATTTATAGAGCTCGGATTTCGGTTACAAAGTTTAATTGCATAACATCCATTAAATATAATTATAAAAATTAATGAAATCCCATGCCACATAATAATAATATTATTATTATTATTATTATTTTCTGGTGCACCAATGAAAAATGGATAAATAATATTTACCGGTTCGTAAATAATTATTTTATCACCGGGCATGGTCTTGGTCCATTCAAACTCCTCCTGGATTTATTGAACACAAAAATAAATATTTTATTCTCTTAAATAAATATTTTATTCACAAACTAGTAAATAAATATTTATTAAATATTAAATAAAATAAATAAATATATTTTATTCACAATCCGGTGAATAAATATTTATTTAATTTATACGATCAAAATAACTTAAATAAAATTATTCCTCAGTGTTGAGAATAATATTTATTACATTAATTAAATAAAAATAGAATTTAATCAAGACCAACAGAAACACTTAGTGTGTGACCTTATAGGATTCTTTCACATTAGAATTAGGAGGGCTTTCCTAAAGTCTAATATTACTATCTAGAAATAGGTCAAGGCACCCAAGAGAAAAAACTTAAAGTCATAATGATGAAAACCACATAAAAATGATCGTTGTTTAATATAATCCCTTTGTTGCAATATTTCATCAAGAAGGTTGCATGATGGTTTGATCAACCTATATGCTCGATACATCATTCTTTGAGTATCTGAAATAAACTCATCATTACACCATGGCCATGGAATTTAGGGTGACGGTTCTATTTCAATAAAAGGGTTGAGATATCAACTTTCATAAAGATATAAGGGATAAATCCTTCCCTGACTTATCCATTAATAACATGTTATTCATGATGGACCCAACATACCCTAATTCCCTCCAACAAATGGCATGATGGTTTTCATCAGCAAATCTAAGTGTGTGAGTCATGACATGTATTAATGATAATCTTAAATTTTAAGGATCATTACACAAGCTTATAGATAGGAATATCCGATGACACCAAAACATGCGGAATTCCTACCGATGGGTCTATTCTCATAATTTCCCATCTTGGAGATTACCAAGTGAAAACTTCATGAGAATAAGTCCCATCTGCTTATGAGTTCTCATACCTAAAATTCTATATACTATGTGTCTCGTCATAGTATTTTATCCAACTATAGAACTATATTAAGAATATTGTCATAGAATTTCAAGGTTCTCATCATAGTGGGGAACTATTATGAACTTTACAATACAAAAAGTACTCTAGGACATTATTACATTAAAGTCATTCAAAACAATGAAAAATATGTAATAAGATATTTAATTTAATATTTAATACATCAAATATTCATGTAATAAATGTACAAACAATTGGTTCTAGGAAACCAAATCTAACAGCTAATACCTTCCTTTTATTGAAATAACTTCACCACTAGTCATGTCTTATACCTTTTCTTACCATCAACTTCTTCCTTCAAATAGAACACCCACTTATTATCAAGTTTCTTCTTCCCTTTTGTTAACTCAGTCATCTCCCATGTTCTATTATATTCTAATGAAGATATGTCTTCCTTCATCAGTGACTCCCAATTTTTGGAGCCGCTGAAAGTGGGCACGTATTCTGAGCTTTCAGATTCTCCAATATCCATTATAAGTAATAAGTTAATGTTATCTATAAACATTCGAACCATTCTTATGAATCTAGTAGTTTGACACAATTTGACTTGCAAATTCTCCCTTTCAAGTACTACAACTTTCAATGCTCTATATTCTAGATCCATAACTTATGGAGCTCTAATATGATCCTCATAAGTCCTAGAGAATTAAGGTACATCTTATACTAGTCTATCTACCATACTTTTAGTGCCAAAATATGAACTCTATAGAATAGGTGTTCATATGATACTCCCACTTAGATCAACTTAGACTTGGTCATTTGGTTCTTTCTTCTCAACTTTCATCTCAATCAAGTCATGGTCTTTCTATAGTATATTATAATTTAATAGAACATTATAGCTCCCAATTATCTTCCAATTATCATTATTCTATATCAATAATATAAAAATTTTATTTCTAAATCCCACAAAGAAACATGTCTTGGAATTTTCCTTAATTTTTTTCTTATCCTTGGAATCATCATGGTTTTAGGTGATACTCCTAAAAAAATCAGTTTGATAACTTATGTAGGTTTACTAGAGTATAGATGCTCTATAATTTTCTTTCCCAATGGAGTAGACATAATTATGTTAACCAACTATACTTCTCTGTTCACTGATTCCACCCAATTTACCTTAGACATTCCAAAGTGTAACCCCATACTCCATGAATTATCTATCAACATCTGATTCATTCACTCTATTGAACTATTTTACTAAGGTGTAATAGGAATGGCCTTCTCAATTCGAATCCTTTTCTCCTAACAAAATTTCAAAAGGTACCTTCTATTATACTCACCGTCATTATTGGATCTTAGGTTTTTTATCTTATGACCAGTTTCCATTTCCACTATGGACTTCCACTGAATAAACACTCGGATGACCTCTTATTTTTGTTTTATAAATTAAACCCATAATTTATTTATTTCATAATCAATGAAAGTAAGGAAGTAAAGTGACCCTCCATGAGATTGGACTAGGTCCACTCCCCAAATATCTATGTAAAAAAGATCTAACATCTAATATTTGGTCTTCCAACCATTTAACTTTAATAATACCCTCCTCTGGTTCTCAAGTACATAGCTCTCACAACTTCTTAACTTCATGTGATCAAGATCTAGTGTACCCTTTGTTGTTAAAACTTTCATTTTCTTCTCATTGTGATAATCGAGTCAATTATTCCACATCTTTAGACTTTAGGAAGTTGTTGCACCGGTAATTATCACTCCATATGATCTTATGGTCAGATTAAAGGTTTCATACTTTACTCTTATTTCTACTAAAATGGATCCTTGATTGATCTTACAAGATATATGGGAAAATATTATTTCAAAGCCTACATCATCAATTTTTCCTATAGAAATTGGATTCTTCCATAGAAACAAGATGTGTCTCACTTATTTTGATTTCAAGAAGCAATGTTTTTCCATCTGAATGTTAAAATTTCCTTTCTATAAGACTTAAAGAACCTTATTATATTCCAAATTCACTTTATCAAATATTCCAGATACACAATTCCACATTAATCCTTTCTCTTACATTGAGTGAAATGATATTCCCAAGTCAATCACCTACGACTCCACCAGTATGTTAACACTTAGAAACAAGTTTTCATTCCCCATAGTTGAGTTTGGGAACTTTAACTTTTATAAGTGAACTTATTGTAATTTACCCTATAATATCTAAAATACTTCTTAATATATCCTATATTCCCATACTTCCAACATGTAGGGAGAAGACTGATAAATTTACCTCATCACTTTCTCTAAAATTATCTTCTGATTTCCTATGACTTATCTTCCAATAAGGTGACTGCACTCTACATTCAATATTTAACATGATTCTAGTGGATTCTTGGACTTAGACTCCCTTTTCTAGACTTATCTTCTGATTTCCTCTTATTTGTCTTCAAATGAGTTGTTTTTTCCACTACCTTTGGAAATTATCACATTTTAGGTAGGTGCTTGGACTTCCCTGTGTCTGAGTACTTCATTCAATATTAGATTCTTAACATCCTAAAACACCAAGTTGGTTTTCCCAAAATATTTTCTTATGGTTATTACCATCACATCCCATGATTATGGTAATGAAGAATGGAGTAAAAGGTCATATACATCATCCATGAACTTCACATTGACTTATTTAATATTCCCTTGAATCATGATAAATTCATTCACATGGAAAATTGTAAGTATACCTTCTAATAAACTCATATCAAGAAACCTCCACATAAAAAACACTTTGTTTAATTTTATCAACTTTTCATACATTTCTATCAGGTCCTTCATAAACTCCACCATGGTTTTCACTTCCTATATATTAAAGGTTACATTTTGTTCCAATGACATCCTAATTAACATTTATTACATTTATTTCCTATAAATTACTAATTATATTGATGTTTATACATTATTCACATAAAAAATATGTGTTATCTATATTATATTTAGATTCTATAAATTAAGATCCAATTAAAAAACATCTTTAATAATAAAATGATCTTGTTAATTTTATTAATGAAATAGTTAATAAACTTTATTTTTCTATAAAATACATATTATAAATAACTTACTGCATTAATATTTACATGATTATATCATCTTAATTTTTATTTACATAGCCCCTCAATATATCCATGTAATATTTAAGCATAAGGTAACTTCTGGTGGTAGTTGTGGGTGGTGATTCTACTCGTATAGATCTCATGGAAATTTCTATGAGCTTAAATTTATCTTGAATATGATTTTTATCATACCTTAGTTGTTGGAGTTTTAATTGGTATTGGTCTAGGGAAAATAAAATTGAAGTTACCTCCTTTCCAATATTTTAAAAATGGGCTTCATAAGGGAGACTTCTATTACCGAATGCCATTTCTTTACTTTTTGTTCATAGATTTCAAAATTTGTTAACTTACTTTTATACCTGCTAATTTAATAACTATGTTATAATGGTATGTTTCATTAATTTTATTTTAAATTATCATAGTTCCATTTTAGTTTAGTTTTTCATGTGAAATAAGCTATCGAACATAGTATTTGTAAGATCTTGTGTCTATTTGAGTTGAAATTTTCAAAAGGAATTTGAATTTTTAATTACTAGACGGGTTATATTTTGATCAAGGATTCGAAATGGAATTTTGAATGTTGGAACAACTCATAGTGATGTTTTTATGCATGTAATGAGTCTTGGGAAGTACATTAGGTGTTCGGGAGAGCCTCAAGTGGTTCAGGTCAAGTTTCATGAGTTTTGGATAATTATGGAAAAAGAGCATGGTTTTGGAACATAGTTTAGGGAAAACTATGATTCACCCTGATGCTCAATAAACTTTAAATTCATTTTTTAAGGAAAATGGTTTGCTCACATAGTTGGTGCATGGGTAAGGGAAAACCATGTGACATTGTGGAGGAAACTATGCAAGGGTCTCAAGGGTTACAAAGGTTGTGGCACAATTCATGCCTTCTTTGGAAAATTGTGTGGCTAAACCATACGAGGAGTGATGACTTGGATAGTAGAGGCACATGTTTGGGGAACGGTTTGGCCAACTGTGTATCCAAACCATGTGACTCATTTAAAGAGGGAAATTTTCAATTTTTTTATTCTCATCTTTTAAGAGGGTGCCCCCCTCTTTCTCCAATTTTTCTCCCTCACATTATCCATCTCTCTTCCTTATTACTTTTCCAATTAAATACCATTTAAGGGGGGTCTTCTTGGTGGATTTACATATAATTTTTAGGTATTATTCATCCTCTAGTATCCTCTTTCCTCTTATTCCTTCCTTCTCTCTAGTTTTATGATTCCTCAGTTAGGGACTTGGTTCTGATTCCACTGGATCATGGTGGAATTGGCCAAGCATAATGGGTCTTCCACTCTTCCTAGGAATAGGATATCTTAAGGTTCCATATGCAAGTTTTTGTACATAGTTTTGGTGAGGTATGACTTTGTTATGAATTTTCTTATGTTTTTTCCTAAATTAAATTAATTTAATAATTTTTTAGGTGTTTTTTAGGGATTTTTCTTGGTTCAAGGTTGGGGGTATGTAATGTGTTTTTATAGATAATTTGGTCATGGTTCCGGTATGATGGTACTGGATGGTGAGAATTTAGTCATTGTTTATATTTAAATAAAATGGTTTAATTAATTATGAGTAGTTGAGTTTAATTAATTATAATGTAATTATAATTAATTAATTCATGTGTTTTGGTTATGAGATGGGGCCTCAGATGTCTTGGATGGGGCTAGACGATATTGGATGGGACTTAGAAGTTATTGAATACCCTTTACTATAAAAGTGGAAATCTCCTTAAAGGTAGGTGGTCTTTTGTACTTTCCCCTTGAGTAAAATTCTCATATGTGTGTTTTATGTGATGTGATCAGGTACTTACACTAATAGTGATGGACCCATAATTAAATGTATTATTCAATTAAATTCATTAAACTATTTAGATTATAACATCTTGGCCTGACTTACCACTAAACTAGTAGCCAGACCAGTCGCCACATAACCTCAAGCATGCCTCCCCATATGCTAGTGGATGCCGACTAGAAGTGAGGGTCTAATGATGGTATAGTGGGGAGACTATACCCTCATGATAAGAGTGGCATAATAGTATATCAGAAAGTAAATAATCGACACATAGTAGAAGCAGTAATAATAAATGGAAAAGCAGTGGAAGATAAATACAACAATTGAATAATAGTAAATATAAAATACCAATACATATAATGATGCATACATGGTAGATGGTGCTACAAGATACAAGTTGTACAATACAATAAAAAAAGATCCCAAAGGATACTCCATGATCATCTTGAGTACAAGATCATTCATATGATCCCTAACTCCCAATTACATAGCACAACAAATGAAATCAATCCATGGACCTTCAATCATAAAGATCTACTCGGGTACCCCAATGCAATGGCGGATCAAGTAGGGTGTGAGATATAATCCCAGTAGGACCCCACCAATGGTTTCTAGATCAATCCAGTTCATGTGCTATAAAATAAGAGTGTGTCAGTATAAATGAATAAAATATAATAAATAAATAAATAACACTTTGCTTAGGATTCCCAAATGGATACCTGAACAATTCTAACTGCTTCGGCCTAAGCTTGATGTATAAACCAATAAAACCTATAAAAGTGAAATGATAATGTACCAGGCATCATATATGAAGCAACATAAGTGGGTAGACCCAAATATTGTGCTTTGTCTTGGTGATCACACCCCTAGGACATCATCCAAGAATTTAAATACCACTTTTTAATTATAACAGCAATAAAAAAACAAGGCACACAAGTAATCCATGTAAGGCACACATCAAATCCAATAACGACATATTGATCCCATCCAAGGTGATTTGTAATGGAATCCCATGGGTCACTACAGGATCCCTCGTAATAACCAATACCACTCAGTATGTCTAAGGTGACCCATAATGGAGTCCCTCGTATCACTCATGGCATGGTAAACTCTAATTCCATACCAAGTATCTCACATAGGGGCTCGGGTGTCACTCGAGGCATGGTGTAGCCATATTTCCAATGAGTCCATCCATAGTTTCTCCATTAGGGAACTAGTGTCACTCACGATTATAAACAAACTACCCAAAGATCCTATCTAAGTCAAGCCAAAGGATCACTCTCAGCATGTCAAGTAATACCAATCCAAACACGGTGATTCCATCCATGGCATCCTTAAGTCGGGACTTGTGTTCTCTCTCGGCCTGAGAGCAGTCAATGCATAGTAAAAAAAGACACATTTCAATAATGAATAGCATATATAACCATATAATAATCCTAAAAAACATTTAATCAAGGCCAAAAACTATGTCATAAGTTAATAGGAATAATGAACTAAGCATAAGAATAAGAACTAGGATACTAGGCATGCCCATATGGAAACAAGCATAGGCATTCAACAACATGAGTAAAATAGAAGGCACTTTGTATAATGTATAAGTGATAGAATCTGAGGTGTAAGAAATAAGCAATGAGACACAAATAAAAAGTTCAAGTCAAGACATAGGCAATGCAACAATATCATTTAACCAATTTAATTAAATTTATTTCATTTAAAGAGTTCAATCATGTCATAAAGCAAGGATCATAACCAAGGGGGCCTAACTCATGGTCAAAAATGCATATTAATTCAATTTATTAATGTAAGGTATTTCATTAAGGTGAAACGAACCCAAAATAGTGTTTAAACAATAAGGGAGCAAGGGTATTTGGCCCAAAAAGAGGAAACATGCCCATCGGAGTGGCTAAAGTCAAGGTGATCACCCAAAGTGGTGACTCGCTACTTACTAGGGTCATACCGAACAAGACAACATGCTCAATTTGATTTATTTGGTAAAGAAGAGGCATCTTCGGAAGATTATGGTTCACATCACAACAATGCATCATATGAAAAGCAATGAAACTTGTGGGAAATAACTAGACCACCTACCTTAAACTAAGGATGGCCCATACCTCTGATATCAAGATTTTATTTCATATGGTTTGAGTGAAATTAAATAAATAGACCAATTCCCTGAAAATATTTTGAATTAGTTCGAACCAAAATAACATCCTTGAGAGATAGATAAATAGAAAAAATATCAAGAGGGGTGTAGAGCTTACTAAGAGGGAACCATAGAGACTTACGACACTCGATTCCAACAAAGGATGGAGGAGATATTGACATTCCTAGGTTAGGCGTTGGTGAAGCCCCATGTGTGAGGGGGGAGGAGACACCAGCTAGAGGAAAGAAGGGGGAAATGGATTAAAATATTTAATCTGTTAAGGGTAAAAAGAAAATTTCACTCTTTTTACTGGGTCACATGGTTTAGCCGTATGGTTTGGCCAAACTATGCATCAACCATGCGATGAACAGTGCACACACACTGCCTAAATGACACAAAGCATGTTATCTAGATGCACGGGATAGGAAACCATGCATGTCTCATGAGGATAACTTCCACTCACCTATAGGTATTGCACGGTTTTCACTAGTGGTATGCATGGTTTCAAACAAACTATGTGCCCTTACCAGTCCACCCAAACTTGAGTTTTCAGGGACCGGCACTCCCAAAACTCAACAAACCACATGAGGCACCTCTCGGGCTTCCAAACAGATCTAGAAACAACACATTAAAGTTTTCCAACACTCAGAATTCTATTCTATAGCTTGGTTTACAAAATGGACCATCCACTAAATGAAAAAATTCAAATTCCCTTGGAATTTCATCCGGCCCAAAAACACAGGATGTTATAATCTCCCTACCTTAAAACTTCCCATCCCCGAGAAGCCTTTGGGAAATTAATAGAACATCACTAAATGTACTTGGGTTGATAATTATTGTTCAAAAGGTCGTGTTTCATTCCCAAATTCCCAAAACACCTTCGAGCGTCACCTTAACATACGACACATAAGCCGTAGAAACTAGGGAAAATGCTTTTTTTCAAACTAAAACACCAAGGCAGCACCTACCTAAGATTTTCTTACCTGAGACATGATCACATCATCATCTCCTTTACTATTAGGTTCTTCCATTTGAAAGGCTCAAACTGAGTCATGATATTCCACTGATGAAACTATTGATTTAAGAATTCCCCTAGCACTCCAACGATTCACTTGGCATGACTCACAAATTAAACGATCGGTTGACTTCCAAATGACCTAAAAGGTATGGTCAAGCTTAATTTTCATAAAAATTCTCGGCTGACACTCATTGCACTTTCATCAACCTAACAACATGCCATTAAGAGGTTCCTCACAAACTGCATATGACACAAGAGATGGATAACCAGTCAAACCGCTTCTGGTAAACTACTCTCAAAACACCCATCTTAGATGGACAATGCTTTTTAAAAGATAAGGCCAGTGCCTATAGATGAAGGCACATTAAGGATTCTCTAAGAATTCTCACTTAAGCATTTAACCAGATTCTGGTGACATCCCTTTCCAAAACACCCGTTTAAGCAATCATTCCTTGAAACGACCATGTGTGTACACCCAATCCAGTACACTTGGATCAATAACACTTTTTAAATAACTAATCTAAGATAGACTAAAATTCAGGGTAGTCTCGGAATCATTGACAGGAATCCAAGGAACTTATCCAAGGAAAACCTTAAGTGATGATTATAAAAGAGAGATGTCAGTACAAGTCCAAACATCCACATATGAAGAACATTGACTGAGTCCCAAGAGACATCTATATGGCACTCAAGTCTAAGGGAAATATTTGGTGTCCATGAGTCCAATCATGGAATTCCTACTTGGGAACCTAGGTTTCACTCATGACTAACTATGCCTCTAAGTATAATCATGCTTCTAGTTCACACTCTAATGAGGTCACCCCACAATCTCAACAACTTTTAAAATATCATGAGGCATATAACTGATGCTCTCCCAGTGTACCTGGATCATGTCAATATAAGGGACGTGATCATCATTTAGATGAGAGTACACTAAGAGTATTTGAATGGTTTCCAAGAAAAAGGATCCAAGAAAATCCCGATAAAACATAGTCAAAGTGCTCGGTAAGGATCCATACTTTTCATAACCAACAACACAAGGAGAAAGAAGGTTAAACCATCATAGTTCAACTCCCTTAGAAGATCTCAACTACTCCCACTGAAGAATTTCCATTTCCCGACCATGATGATTTCACTATCTGAGGGATCATGTGTTCATTCAAGAATAGCCACCAGAGTACATCCATAAACAATGGTGTTCTCCAAAGGGTATAAACACACAACCACCCATCCATAATCATGCCACATCGCAAGCATATACATGGAGAAATATTACCATCCTAAAGGCATTTTAAAATAATATTGACCATTTCAAACTGGTCCTTATGGGTTGTGTTCCTTTTACTTGGAAGGACATGCATTACTCATATTTACACGATGATCCCCACCTTAAGAGTGTCTTCGTCATTGAATTTATAGAGGAATGGATCTCATACCATGGAAAACGCTCCATCAACCACTAACCATGGGTTCTAGAGGTGGCCATCATACTTTAGAAAGTATTAAACCAAAGATTTAGGAAACCAGCCACTTGAAAGTGCTAGGTTAGATTCACATTAGGATAGACACGTGACTCTGCTCCTAAATTACGCCCACATACGCCATAGCATTAGGCACAAAATCCAAGATGACTGACCAGTGTGTCAAACACCTGGTCCTATTAGAACGTCATCCTAAGAATTGGGACAAGTTTTATTTCTACCAATTCAAAGATCACCCTACTCCAGAGGTGACCCTTATTCAAGTTTAGAAACGTAAGGTTAAACGGTTAACACCAATGGTTTTTTTCAACCTTTACAACTCGACGGTATCGTATATTACAATTCATATTTCACCAGGATCACATGAGAAATAGTGAATCCCTGATACTATCCATAGGATTATCATCCCTATGAATTTAGGTATCTGATTTCGCACACAAAATAACTAACCTAGATTTTCATTACTCCGTATGAATACAAAACCAGTTGATGACCTCCCAAGTCATCCAATGCTAAAAAGGAAGGAAAATAAGGGTCATGCAACCAACTAAGTAGTCAATCATGAACTAAGCCTATCTAAACATCTAAAACTAAGAATTAAATGATGCTCATACTTGAAATGAGGGTCAAGACACTACACGACCACCAGTCCAAAAAGAGGTGTCATTATAAACTAAGATTCCTACATGGATAACTGCACCCAAACCGTACCATATGTCAAAAAAAGGGTCACAAACATATAGCAAAGGATTTGAAGATCTGAGGGAACTACCTACAACAGGATATCACCTTATATAAATATGAAGCTTCAACCCTACCAAGGGATCATGCTGGAAAAGGTCATTAGGATAAAGGGCCTATCACTTGGGTTAGAGCTATAGGAGAAAATACCTACAGAAAATGATCATGTTTTTGTTTCAATGGAGCTACTCAGGGAAACATTTATCTACCCTTACATGAGGGTTGGGATAAAATACCACTTAAGGTTCCATTTTAAGGCATTAAAACAAAACTCATTTAATTCTTTAAACATTTCAAGGTTTAGTCTTAAGGAAAACTAATACCAGTCATAAAAAAAATAATCATGTTAATTTCATAAGGAAAAATAGGTGAGTTATATTAAACTCCTTTTAAACATTATCATTTATTGACATCCCATTATAATTATTCCATTAACTACAGAAATCTCATTTTAAACAACATTCATTAATTTGCAAGCTTTCACAACTGGATTATTTTAAGAATATTTAAATTACAATCTATAGATAATAACACCCTTTAGGTTGTAATTGAAATTTTAATTAACTAATGACTCATATTTAAATATATCTCAAAAGTAGATATAATGTATTTTGTTAATTAAAGAGGTTTTGTTATAAATGATTCCACCTCACATTTACATGCCAATCCATATAAGTAGCTACAGGTGCTTTAAAAATGTCCCTCAACACAAGGCATAAGCACACCCCCATGGAGTTAAGTACTAATTCATACCAAAAGAAAAGGATACTTATGAGGGTCCCATCAATCCATCTTGGGTTAAACTAAAAAACCTGAACAATTTAAGAATTTAGATTTTAAAAACACCCTTAGCAAGTTCATTACATATGCAACATGCCCCAACTGACCTACTTGGGTCTAGCTATGCATTTAAGAATTTTATCAATACAGTTCATTAAGCCCAAGAAATAGGGGTACAAGCCTTAATAAGGAAACCAAAACATATAAGGTCAAAATTGAACAACATTTATATTTAGAGTAGTTTCAAAATATATAAGTCTCATGGTAGATGGTTCGGTTATATGGGTTACCACTTCTTAA
This sequence comes from Viscum album, assembly GCA_963277665.1. Taxonomy (NCBI): domain Eukaryota; kingdom Viridiplantae; phylum Streptophyta; class Magnoliopsida; order Santalales; family Viscaceae; genus Viscum; species Viscum album. The sequence goes on from OY728123.1 coordinate 60,469,019, forward strand.
TTTATAAATCACCCATGCACTTTACAAATTAAAAGTGGATCCCATCTAACTGCAACTATTTTATCTAGGATTTAGAATAAAATTCAACATCCTTAACATTTATGCAATAGACTTTAAGTGTATAAAATGAATCTATGATGGTTCGATTATATGGGTCACTCTGTTCCAATTCATAAATCCCCATACACTTTAAAAATTAGAATTTGTCTCCCACTTAACCGTAACTATAATGTTTCATCCCATGGAACCAATGTTTCATGTCTCAAACATTTAATAATTCATTATTGAGGTGTCACCATAAACAACCAATTCCACATTTTAAAATTTATAACTAGTAATTCTAATCATAACAATGTCATGTGGTTTAACATGGTAAATAAGTAGGTATACATGAATTAACCATGGAAGGATATTGCATAACCAGGGAAGCACAAACACCATGTTAATCATAACACTAAAATCATGGAAGTTTGGAATAAAATTTAAGGAAATCATATTAATAAAACACTTAAACATGTTCTACCCAAGCATTTAATGAAATACCTAAGTAGGTAAAAGCTAATAATGTTACAAAAAGGACCTAGAATGGCATATAATAGGTATTAAAATAACACACAAGGCACATAAACAATTTCAAATAGCCTGACAATGCAATCTACATGTCATGGAATATGCTTGACATGTGAATTCCTATATGCCTATCATGATGCATGTAATTATTCCTCATTTTCGTACCAAGACAAGGTTAATTTCTATAAATCTCATAAATTAGTAAGTAGTAAAATGTATTCTAATCACTCAAGGTCAAATCAAAATAAAATGTGATAATGAACAGCATGAACAACAATCTCATCCCTGGCCACTTGGATATTTCCCCATACATGGGTCAATCACTCCCATGAATGACTATTTACCAAGAACTGACATGTTCCTATTATCTTATATACCAACCCAAAATAGTAAGATAAAGTAAAAGAATATCGGATACCACTTTGTAACATACCATATTGACTGACCACTAAACTGGTAGTCAGACCGGTCACCATATGATCTCAAGTGTGCATTCTCATGTGTGAGAGGTTGTCAACTAGAAATGAGGGTATAATAATGGTATGGTGGGGAGATTATACCTTCATGATCAAAATATAACATTTTTATATTATAAATTAAATGACAGACACACAGAAAAAGCTATAATAATAAATAGAAAAGCATCAGAAGATAAATACAATAACTAAATAAGAGTAAATAGCCAATATCAATACATATAATGATGCATACATGTTAGATATAACGAAAAGATAAAATTTTTACAATACAATAAAATTAAAATATCCCAAAGGATACACTAAGATCATCCAAAGTACTATATCAATCTTATTCTCCCTAACTCCCAAGTAAACAACACATCACAAGCAATCAATCCATGGACCTGTGACCATGAAGATCTACTCGGGTACCCCAGTGAAATGGTATCCCAAGTAGGGTGTGAGATATAATACTAGTATCCCACCACCAATGGTGTCTAGATAAATCCAGTTCATGTTCTATAAAATAATAGTGTTCCAATATAAATTAATACAAGATAATAAATAAATAAATAAATAACACTTCAATCTAGATTCCCAAACGGATACCCAATCAATTCTAACTGCTTTGGCCTAATCCATATGTCTGAACCAATAACACCTATAGAAGTGAAATGATAACATACAAGTCATCATATATAAAGCAAAAAAAGTGGGATGACCCCAAACTTATTCTTTGGCTTGGCGGTCACGCCCCTAGGACATCATCCAGGCATTTAAATACCACTTTGTAATTATAACAGAAATAAAAACAAACAAGGAACCATGAGTAATCTATGTAAGGAACCCATAAAATCTAGTAATGGAATCCTAAGCCCATCCAATACAATCCATAATGGAATCCCATGGGTCTCTATAGGAGCCCTTATAATAACTAGTACCACCAAGTCTGTCTGAGGTGACCAGTAACAGTGTCCCTTATATCACTCATGGAATGGTAAACTCTAAGTCCATATCAAGAATCTCACATAGGGGACTGGGTATCACCCAAGGCATGGAATAGCCATCTTTCCGATGAGTCCATCCATAGTTTCTCCCCTAGGGAACCAGTGTCACTCATGAGTGTAAATAAATTTCCCAGAGATCCCATCCAAGGCAAGCCAAAGGATCGCTCCTGGCACATCAAGTAGTACCAAGAAAAGCATGGTGACTCCATCCACGATGTCCTTAAGTCAGTACCCTTGTTATCTACCAGCCTATGATTAGTAAAGTTATAGCAACCAAAGACACATATCAACAAGTCATAACATATATAACCAGATAAGTAGACTATTCAATCCTTTAATCAAGGCCAAAAACTATGGCATAAGGTAATAGGCACAATGCACTAAGAATAAGCATAAGAACTAGGCTACCAGGAATTCTCATATGGAAACAAGTATAGGCATTCAACAACTTGAGTAAAACATAAGGCATTTCGTATAATGCATAAGCGATAGAATATTAGGCATAAGCAATGATCAATGAGACGCAAAGAGAAAATGCAAGGTAATACATAAGCAATATAATAATATCATTTGGCCAACTTAATAAAATTCATTTCATTTAAATATTTCAACCATGTCATAAATAAAGGATCATAACCAAAGGGGTCTAACTCATGGTAAACATTTCATATTAATTTAATTTATTAATTCAAGTTATTTCATTAAGGTGAAACACACCGAAAAGGGTGTTCAAAAAATAAATAATCAAGGGTATTTCGACCCAAAAGAGGAATCACACCCATCAGAGTGGATAAAGTAAAGGCAATCACCCAAAGTGGTGACTCGCCACTTACTAAGGTTATACCAAACAAGACAACATTCTCGATTTAATTTATTTGACAAAGAAGAGGCATTTTCAAAAGATTTTCATGCACGGCACAACGGTGCATCATATGAAAAGCATTGAAACTTTCAGGAAAGAACTAGACTGCCTACCTTAAACCAAGGATGAATCACATATCTAATATCAAGCTTTTATTTGGTTCAAATTGAGAGAAATAGAAGAAATTGATTAATTCCCTAAAAATAGGGTGAATTAGATCACACCATGATAAATTCCTATAGAGAGAGACATAAATAGAAAAAATATCAAGAGGAATGTAGAGCTTAATGAGAGAAATCCATATGGATTGATGGTACTTGATTCTGATAATGGATGAAGGAGATCTTTTCATGCCTAGGTTAGGCATTAGAGGAGCCCCACATGTGAGGGAGAAGGAGACACCCACTGGAGTAAAGGAGGATGAAGAAAGGGATTAAAATATTTAATCTATTATGGGAAAAATCTTATTTCACCCTTTTAGTGGGTCGCACAGTTTGGCTGCACGGTTTGGCCAAACCATCTTCCAACCGTGTGATGAACAGTGCATTCACACTGCCTAAATATCACAAAGCATGCAGGCTAGGAACACGGTTTGGGAAACCATGCACAACCTGTGTGGATTACTTCTACTCACCTTCAAGTGTTTCATGGTTTGCACTGGTGGGTTGTATGTTTTTAGATAAACTGTGCACCCTTACCAATCCACCTAAACTTGAGTTTTTAGGTCCCAATGCTCCTGAAACTCAATGAACCACCTGAGGAACCTCTCAAGCTTCCAAAAACATCTAAAAACAAATTAAAGTGTTCCAAAACCCTAAATTCCATTCCAAATATCGTTTTACAAAATGAACCATCCACAAAATGAAAAAAAATAAAATTCCCTTGGAATTTCATCTGTCCCAAAAACACGGGACGCTACATAGATAACTAAATTAAAATAAAAATTAAATAAATTAAGTGCCTTAACCTATATATAGAGAGAGAGAAATTTTCTAAGAGCCACTTTGTTCCCTTGCGAATCAACTCAATTCCTCGGTCATTAGAGGTCATAACCTTACTATAAACCATTACCTTAGATTTAAATAGAAAATAATGGGGATTCCTAAATTAGGAATGTATTAGAGTAACCTATTGAACATAAAAATAGGTGACTTTAGGACCTTATTTAAGAATTTGTTTATTTTGAACTATTATAGTTGCCCTTGGGGGTTATTCATGACTCAAAGACAAACCACCTAATTACATTTAAGGCCATAAAGGGCCTGATTTATTAGAGGGTATGTCCTAGGGGTGTTTTACCTCTTAAAAATGGGCTACAAACTTGAGAAATGACTTAGAGGAAACCCTAAGTAGGGTACCCTGGTCTTGGTTTGACCTTCGTAAGGGATATTTGGGAACAATTATTGATAACCAAGGTTTTACCCCCTAAATTATGGATTAACCAGCATGACCACTAAATCCAGTGTCATAATAAGATGGGTTCTAGAATTTATCCAACCCCACAGATTCAAGATAAGTATCAATTAATTTATCAGTCAAATTATAATTGACTAAACTTGGATAATTATAAATGAAATGGAAGTTCTTGAGGGATGTTCCACCCTGCACTACTTTTAGGTTCAGGTGCCAAGGACACCAAGGACCCAACCCTAATAACCTATTACATCGGTTTTTGGTTCCATCTGAATCCTAAATATGAAAAATAAATATGTTTTATATGGTCATAATCATGTGTATATTTATACTTGTGTATCTAAATGTATGAAATAAGGTATATATTAATTCAGATGCTCAACATATTGGGATCTATCTCTTAATTTACAAAGATGTTCATTTAACTATAATTTAAAGTTAAAAATAAAAGTACTTAATTCTTATAGAGCCTTGGATTCCTAGTGATGTTAGGATCTAATATTTTATCAAACCATAACCATAATTCCTAGTGTCATTAGGATTCCTCCCTATACTGGTAAACAGAGGAGGTTTTCGAGTCCATATCGAAAACCCCTCTTTGTTAGCATATCTCTCAGGATTCCTATGTAAGAACCCGGATCTTCGTTTCAGGTATGTCTTTCCTTTTCTGGAGTTTTGATAATTTTTTAGAATTTCTGGAAAATTTCAAAGTACACACCGTGTACTTTCTGAGTACACGCCGTGTACCCTTCTCCAGCTCGAAGTCGTGTGCTGGTCGTGCCCGGGCCACACACACGGTGTGTAGGGGTGACGTGGAGGCCAATTTTGGCGGAGTATGGAAAAACCCACTACATGTCATGTACTTTAAAAATATACTCCATGTACTTTTCTTTTTTTTCACTAAACAGACCGGGGTTGTGCCTCATCACATTATTTTCCTTCTTCTAGGTCTGGTTTTTCTGAGAGCGACCCGTACGGCCGAATATTCCCCGAGCTCCAGCCTCTCCGTCCTATCTCCGATTTGGGCACGGTCAATTGCGTTGGAAGCGCAGAAGTGAGTTCTTCCTTCTTCTTGAACCTTGTTTTCCAATTCTTCCTCCTTCTCAAGATATCTAAGGTTGAACGTTTTGTGTGTTTTCTCATATCTACGAAATTCTAGGGAGAATCAGCCATCTTGGTTCAATTATATTGATCTCTTAGGATCTAGGTAGGTGTTTTTTTCCTTATCGTTCAAAGTATTTGAGTTTATGTGTGAATTTCCACTGATACCCATGAACGGGGTATCACGTGTTTACCTTTTTTCCCTTGTTGTTTTCCTACCTTGCCTATATGCTTGTGTAGAGGTAATTTTACCATATTAGGGGATATTTTTCTATTCCTGGATGTGTTTGCCCTTGATTTGTTTAGTTTACGACCTTTGGGTCTTGTTTTCCTTTGGTTGTCTTACCTGTTTCCATGCCTTGCGGTTATAGGTTGAAGTGGAATTCATGTTATGCTTGTTGCCTTGTAGACTGTCTAGCCAAGTAGCTCTATAAGTGTACTTTGTCCTTATAGTATTATTATGAACTTACCAGCATGGGGCTGAGAGAACCCGGTGCTATAGACTATAAGGGATAGACCGAGTGAGCTTACCAGAGAGTCTTAGACATTACATACTACAGAGGGGATGGACCGAGTGAGCTCCCAGAGAGTCTTTGTTTTTATAGACTACAGGAGGATAGACCGAGTGCGCTTCCTCAGAGAGTCTTACCTTGTTTGAATCTATTTAAGAACCTTCCCAGGCTAGAGGGGGAATTGACCGAGTGAGCTTCCTCATAGAGTCTGTGGTATACCTGAGGCTATAGGAGGAATTGACCGAGATATCTTCCTCAGAGAGTCTCTAGACCTTGGGGATAAGAGGGTTAGACCGCGTGATCTTACCCAAGAGAGTCCCTGACTACCTTAGACTATAAGGGGAATTGACCGAGTGAGATTCCCCAGAGAGTCTCATAAATGTGTATGACCAAGCCAGAGGGGTTAGGCTGAGTGCACTGCCCAGAGGGTTGTGGTACTTCTTGGATAGGACCAGAGGGGATGGCTGTGAGTACTTCCCATAGGGTTTCCTGTTTTTTAGCTTTGTGCTTCACTGCTGTTGTTGGTTGTGGTTTGATTGTTGTTGTATCATCCTGCCTTACTGCTTACTGTTACGGCCTATTGCTTGGTGTTGTTGTTTACTGCTTATTGTAGTTTTACCTTCCATATACTCACTGACTATTAGGCACAGATCTTCGGGGGAATGCCTACTGGGATTTTATCTCACACCCTGTTTGGGCTATGCTTTTGGGCCCAAGCAGACTATGTTGCTGCAGGTATAGACAAGGTAAAGCGCCCTTTGACTTCTGGAACTTGATGGCTTGGATCAGGGGAGCATGGGACCAAGCTTTGGCTTGCGATGCTGAGGATCTCTTTACTTTTCTTTTGTACTTTTCTTGGTACTGTAGTGTTTTCCCAGCATTGTGACTTGTTTGGATTCTTTCCTAGTTATGTATTATGCATCATTTCATATATATATATGTGTGTGTGTGTGTGTGCTTTAGTTTAATGATTTAGTCTTCCGCTGTTTATATTGTTGGTTATCACTGCTTCTGCTATTTCATGTTTATTTTTCTTCCGTTGTGTACTCTGCCAATGAGGGCATAGTTTCCCCACTATCACACCCAAGGCCCTCGCTTCTAGTCGGCAGCCTCTGGCATTTGGGGAAATGCTCTTGAGGCCATGTGACCAACCGGGTACAGGGTGCCTCTGGGTGTCTTCCGGAACCGGGATGTTACAATGTGGTATCAGAGGAGGAACCCAGCCTTAAGTGTGGTGCACTACCTTGGTTGAGATGTAGGGCCCACAATGAGGACGTTGTGCTCTAAAGGGGGGTGAATGTAACACCCCCAAATGATAAAGGGTTAAATGACTAAATGATATGAATCATGTCAACAAGGTGCACCTTCCTTTTTAGGAGCCTTTGTGATTAGAACTCCACAGTTAAGCGTGCTTGGCTTGGAGTAGTGATCAGGATGGGTGACCTTCTGGGAAGTTTTCTAGGGTGTGTGTGAGTGAGGACAAAACACACTAGAAAGGACATGTTTTGGCCTTGGGGGACTGTCATTAGTTAGATGACCCATTCAGGCATGTGGGTGGACCTTGGGGTGGGCCCCACGTGTCTGCGGGGCAACTGGTGGGCGGGGCCCAGTTTTCACATTTGGTATCAGAGGGATTCTTTTCTCTTGCTTTATTGTTTGGAGACATTAGCTAGGGATAGGACGAATTCGGTACTTGGTAATAAGATATGCCCGGGAGTAGCTAACCCGTGTACAAGGAGAAACCATACTACCTCATTTATTGCAGTTTCTGGTTTTGAGATTTTACGGTTGATATGATTTCACCTAGAGTGATTCACATGTTTGGTACTGTTATTGTTTTGATATTACGGTTCTATTTCTGTCGCAACCTGATGAGATGAGGGTATTCCATCTCATGCATCATCTAGGAACTTGTAGAAATCACATGCCATGCATTCTTATCATACCATCTAGGGTGCATTAGTGATTGCATGATGTTGTGATAGACTTTGTGTAGATTATGCATGATGTTGTGATAGATGCTCGATAGAATCTATGCTTCTTTTTTAGAGAATTGTTTGTATTTCACTTTGCTCAAATGAACGCCAAATTTTGATTCTTGAGGTGTTATGGGCCCTCTTGGATCGGAAGTTGGTGGATCATGATCCTGTTTTCTCTCATACAAGACTGTTGGAGATGCCAATCTTTGATTTGCGGGGAGTATGGGCCCTCACGGATTGGAATTTGGCACCTCTTTGCTTGGTTTTCTGTGCTTCTGGGTATTTTGTGCAGTTTCTGAGTTACTGCCTAGAAAAACCCAGAATACACGGCGTGTACTTTCTAGTTACACACGGTGTAGTTTTCAGGATGTGTTACTGACTGTGTGCAGGAACACGGTGTTGTAGAAATAACTTCAGGAACATGCCGAGTACGGCAGGTACATGCCGTGTAGTTATAGCCATGTACTCGGCCGTTTCACCAACAACACGGGTCGGGGAAGCTCGAGTAGACATGTCGTGTTGCCTTCGGAACACGCCGTGTAGTCTTGCCCAGGTACCCGGCCGTGTCACGAACAACACGGGACGGTGTCACCTTCACCTATACATGTCGTGTTTGTTCGGAACACGCCGTGTAAATGCCAACCGTGTAGACTACCATGTAACTAACAACACGGGACGCTGAGTCAGTGTCTAGTACACGTCGTGTCCCTAGGGAACACGCCATGTAGTCTGAGGTTTGTTTGACCGTGTGAGTTAGCCATGTAAGAGACTCGGTCATGGGAATAGTCTTCAAGTACACGTCGTGTGTTGGGTCAACACGCCGTGTAGCTTGGGGTGTTACACGACCTGTCGGGCATGGGTACACGCCAATGTCAGTTGCTTAAGTAGACACGCTGTGTAGTTTTTATACACGTCGTGTAGTCGGGTTTTGTAAAACCTGATAGTTTCTTTTCCCTATTTCCATTTTGTACTCTTGTGTTCTCTGTCCTTGTTTTTTTATCTAAGGTGTACTTTTGATCTTTCAGAGCTATGCCTCTGAGACGTCCCCCGGTTGTACATCTGTCGTCAGGCAGTGATCATATGCCAGATTATGCATGATGTTGTGATAGATGCTTGATAGAATCTATGATTATTTGTTAGAGAATTGTTTGTATTGCACTTTGCTCAAATGAACGCCAAATTTTGATTCTTGAGGTGTTATGGGCCCTCTTGGATCAGAATTTGGTGGACCATGATCCTGTTTTCTCTCATACAAGACTGTTGGAGATTCCAATCTTTGATTTGTGGGGAGTATGGGCCCTCACGGATCGAAATTTGGCACCTATTTTCTTGGTTTTCTGGGTTTCTGGGTATTCTGTGCGGTTTCTGAGTTACTGCCCAGAAAAACCCAGAATACACGGCGTGTACTTTCTGGTTACACACCATGTAGTTTTCAGGACGTGTTACTGACTGTGTGTGCAGGAACACGGTGTTGTAGAAATAACTTTAGGAACACGCCGTGTACGGCAGGTACATGTCGTGTAGTTAGAGCTGTGTACCCAGCTGTGTCACCAACAACACAGGTCGGGGAAGCTCGAGTAGACATGTCGTGTTGCCTTCGGAACACGCCGTGTAGTCTTGCCCAGGTACCCGGCCGTGTCACGAACAACACAGGATGGTGTCACCTTCACCTATACATGTCGTGTTTGTTCGGAACACGCCGTGTAAATGCAAACCGTGTAGACGACCGTGTAACTAACAACACAGGACGTCGAGTCAATGTCTAGTACACGTCGTGTCCCTAGGGAACACGCCGTGTAGTCTGAGGTTTTTTTGACCATGTGAGTTAGCCGTGTAAGAGACTCGGGAAGGGGAATAGTCTTCAAGTACACGCCATGTGTTGGGTCAACACGTCGTGTAGTTTGGGGTGTTACACAACCTGTCGGTCAGGGGTACACGCCCATGTCAGTGGCTTAAGTAGACACGTTGTGTAGTTTTTATACACGCCGTGTAGTCGGGTTTTGTAAAACCTGATAGTTTCTTTTCCCTGTTCCCGTTTTGTACTCTTGTGTTCTTTGTCCTTGTTTTTTTTATCTAAGGTGTACTTTTGATCTTTCAGAGCTATGCCTCCGAGACATCCCCCGGTTGTACATCTATCGTCAGGCAGTGATCAGACACCAGATATGGCTGATTAGGGACTTCCTTCCGATCCTACAGTCGAGCCAGCCTTGGAACCGGTTGTCATACCCATCGCAGGCGCCGATACGCAGTTCAGGGAGAACTTCCTGAGGATGATGTAGACCTTCTAGGGAGCGCTACCTCCTACCCCGTCGATGGCTGAGTTGATGCGGGTTTTCCAGCAGTAGAATCCTCCTAATTTTTTAGGGGATGGAGGACCTCGGGATGCAGAGTCATGGATAGAGGCCACACTGACCATCTTTGAGCACCTAGAGATCCCTCTAGAGAAAAGGGTAAATCTGCCTACTTATATGCTCTGGGACACCGCCAAGAGGTGGTGGGAGGTGATCTCACGGTCAGGACGGTAGCAGGATATGTCTTGGGATGAGTTCGGACGCACCTTCTATGACTACTTCTATCCGGAGACCCTGAGGGGCAATCGGTCCTTGGAGTTTATGAGTCTACAGTAGGGTACTCTCTCTGTTATGGAGTACTCATCTCGTTTCACTGAGCTGCAGCATTTCACACCAATCCTAGTAGGTGATGAGTTGTTCCTTGCTAGGAATTTCGAGAATGGTCTCAGGCAGGAGATATGTTCCTAGGTGAATATCTTCTAGTTGACTTCAATATCCTCCATTGTCAACTAGGCGCTGATCACTGAGCGAAATCTGAGGGATTCTGGAGCAGTGAGCCAGGGCGGTTCAATATCCAGATCTGGTGTTCCTCCTACGGATAGTAGGAAGCATTGCAGAGAGTCTTCTCGAGGAGATCGAGGTTCGTAGGATGCATCTTCTGGCAGCCAGGTTGTATTCTACCAGTGCTGTAGGAGTGGGAATACTAGGCCTCAGTGCCAGAGGGATCCGATGGAGTTCCAGTATTGTGGAAAGATGGGACATCTTCAGCGTTTCTGTCACATCTTCTCACCTTCACCTGGTGGTAGGGGTTCCTCTATGACCCCATGTTCTCGAGATGCTTCACCATTTTCCCACCAGTCAGGGAACTGGAGTTCTTCCGGCCATTCAGGCTGAGGTGGAGGTCACGGCCGTGGTGGTCAGTCACCAGGTCATCAGTGACAGCAGAGTGGATCAGCTCAGAGCGGTCAGCCAGGGGCATAGGGTCGCGATGTAGGCCAGTCTTTCGCCGTGGAGCAGACCTATCAGGATCAGGATCCCAGACCTTCTACGGTTCGAGGTACGATCTTAGTAGCCTCATTTTTATCTTCATCTCTTTTCGATATTGGTGCTTCCCATAGATTTATCTCTGTTGCGGTTGTGGAGAGACTTGAGCTATCTATCTTTTCGTCTGCCAATTTGTTGACTCTTGACACACCGTTGAGAATGAGTACATCTAGCATACAACAGTGCAGAGAGTTCCCTATTGAGGTTTCGAGGTGTCATTTCTTATGGGACCTCTATGTCCTGGAGATGACGGGATATGACGTCATTCTCGGGATGGACTGGTTGGTTCCCTTCCAGGAAGTTGTTGATTTCTATCGTCGTAGGGTGAGTTTCACATCACTAGAGGGAGATTCTTTCCTTTATAGAGGTGATTGGGATGTCCAGGCGGGTAGAGCTAGACCAGAGCATCATGGGCTAGGGAAAGTTACAGCCCAGATTTCCAGTCTTTATCAGGATGACCAGGGGACTTCACAGTTAGACTTTCCTCCAGTGGTGGAACGTTTCAGGGATGTCTTTCCAGAAGACTTTTCAGGTTTACCTCCGGAGAGTGAGGTAGACTTCTCAATTAAGCTCATGTTAGGAGTGGCACTGGTGTCCATTCCTCCTTATAGGATAGCTACACCTGAGTTGTAGGAGCTCAAGAAACAGTTGGAGGAGTTGCAGGCGAAGGGTTTCATCCGACCCAGTACTTCTCCTTAGGGTTCGCCTGTCCTGTTTGCAAAGAAGGCAGATGGTACCCTTCAGCTTTGTGTGGATTATCGGAATCTGAACCAGTTGACGGTCAAGAACTGATATCCCTTGCCGAGGATCAATGACCTCTTTGATCAGCTTCGAGGAGCCCGGGTGTTCTCAAAGATCGACTTGAGGTCCGGTTATCATCAGTTGCGCGTCAGACTATCATATATGCCTCTGACAGCTTTCAGGAGTAGGTATGATCTTTACGAATATACAGTCATGTCGTTCGGTCTTACGAATGCGCATGCAGTCTTCATGGCACTGATGAACCGAGTATTCCATCTATACTTGGACTCTTTTGTTGTGGTCTTCGTGGACGATATCTTGGTGTACTCTCACACTCGACACAACTATGCCACACATCTTGAGATCGTTCTGATTACACTGAGAGAGCATCGGTTGTATGCTAAACTCTCGAAGTGCCACTTTTGGATGGATCAGATCCACTTCTTGGGTCACGTCATCTCATAGGATGTATTATCTATGGACCCAGAGAAAGTGAGAGCCATAGTTTCATGGGAGCAGTCGAAGAACGTCTTTTAGGTACAGAGTTTTCTAGGGATGGTCGGGTACTACAGACGCTTAATTTAGGACTTTTCGTGCCTAGCAGCACCGTTGACAGGTCTGACCAAGAAGGGGGCGAAGTTTTTATGGTTAGATTCTTGTGAGTCATCCTTTCAGGAGCTGAAGAGGAGGTTGACGTCATCACCGATACTAGTCTTTCCAGAGCCGGGCAAGACCTACACTATTTACTGTGATGCTTTGGGTATCGTACTAGGAGCCATGCTTATGCAGGGGGATGGAGTTGTTGCTTACGGGTCTTGGAAATTGAGGCCACATGAGAAGAACTACCCGATGCACGATTTGGAGTTGGCAGCAGTTGTTCATGCCTTACGTTGTTGGAGACACTATCTTCTGGGAGAGCACTTTTTGTTTTTCACTGAACATAAGAGTCTCAAGTATATCTTCACTCAGTGTGATCTGAATCTAAGACAGTTCAGGTGGGTTGAGTATCTGCAGTCCTTTGACTTTGAGCTCACCTATATGTCGGGAAAGGGCAATGCAGTGGCAGATATGTTGAGCAGAAGAACTCAGATTCAGGCAGTTCAGGAGGCCAGTAGTGAGTGGCAGCTTATGGATCTATTTTCTGAGATGCATATAGAGGTGCGCGATAGGCAGGGACAGACCTTCCTTTCATCTGTGGATGTTACCTATACACTTCTTGATAGGGTACGAATGAGGCAGCTATCAGACTCAGAGGCCTTGGTCCTACGGGAGAGTGTGTCGGGAGGGGACCCTCTTCCTGGATGGACAGTGGGTGAGGATGAGATCTTGCGTTTCCAGGGACGCGTATGGGTGCCAACAGACATATGTGAGGACCTGATGCGGGGTTTTCATTCCTCTGTTTGGGCAGTTCATCCTGGCATCACCAAGATGTATCAGGATCTTCATCGCCAGTACTGGTGGCCAGGTATGAAGAGAGATGTTTCTGGTTTTTTCATGAGATGTTCTACTTGTCATCAGGTGAAATCAGAGCATCAGCGACCAGTAGGGCTTTTACAGCAGTTACCCATTCCGGATTGGAAGTGGAACGATGTCGCGATTGACTTTGTGACTGGGTTGCTGAGGTCACCGTGGGGAAGTGATGTTGTTTGGGTCATCTTCGATAGGCTTATGAAGGTTGCACACTTCTTTCCGATCAAGGAAACCTTTAGTGTTGATGATCTGGGATGACTGTATATCCGAGAGATTGTATGTCTACAAGGAGTTCCGCACTCCATTGTTTCAGACAGGGATGCATGCTTTACCTCTCGGTTCTAGCAAGGACTTCATAAGGATTTGGGTACACAGGTACTTTTGAGTACATCATACCATCCCCAGACTGATGGCCAGTCCGAGCGCACAATCCAGGTGCTTGAGGATATGCTCTGAGCTTGCATTCTAGACTTCGGCGGTTCTTGGGAGAAGCATATACCTCTTGTGGAGTCCTCCTACAAAAATAGTTTTCAGGCGACTATTCATATGGCACCATACGAGGCTTTGTACGGTAGGCCATGTCGATCACCCTTATGCTGGATGGAGGTAGGAGAGGTAGCTTTGTTGGGACCTCGTCTTGTTCAGGAGACTTCGGAGCAGATAGAGTTAATTCAGAAGAGGATGGCTACAGCACAGTCTCGATAAAAGTCTTATGCTGATCAGCGGAGACGACCTCTGGAGTTCGAGGTCGGAGGTCAGGTTTTCTTGTGTGTCTCACCGAGGTTGGGACACAAGCGGATTCGGAGACAGGGTAAGCTTTCACCGCGGTACATCGCGCCGTTTGAGGTATTGGAGAGAGTTGGGCCGGTTACCTATTGGTTGAAACTACCTCAGAGGTACCAGGATATGCACGACGTCTTCCACGTCTCTCAACTCCGACGTTACTTCTCAGACTCATCTCATGTCTTCCAACCCGAGGAGGTTGATCTAGAAGCGGATGCGTCGTTTCAGGAGCATCCTATCCGGATTGTTGATCTCTGCACAAAGGTTCTTTGAGGTCGGTCTGTTCCTCTGGTACGGGTGCTATGACAGCACGTGCGAGTACAGGACGAGACTTGGGAGAGGGAGACTGAGGTTCGATCACAGTGGCCGGAACTGTTCGAGGATCCTTCTTCTACGCCCATTTAGGGAAATTCGAAGACGAATTTCTTTAAGGGGGGAAGTTTGTAAGAACCCAGATCTTCATTTCAGGTATGTCTTTCCTTTTCTGGAGTTTTGAGAATTTTTTGGAATTTCTGGAAAATTTCGAAGTACATGCCATGTACTTTCTGAGTACACGTCGTGTACCCTTCTCCGGCTCGAAGCCATATGCTAGCTGTGCCCGGGCCACACACATGGTGTGTAGGGGTGACGTGGAGGCCGATTTTGGCGGAGTATGGAAAAACCCACTACACACTGTGTACTTTAAAAATACACACCGTGTACTTTTATTTTTTTCACTAAATGGACCGGGGTTGTGCCTCATCACGTTATTTTCATTCTTCTAGGTATTTTTCGTCCGAGAGCGACTTGTACGGCCGAATATTCCCCAAGCTCCCGCCTCTCCGTTCGATCTCCAATTCGAGCATGGTTGATTGCGTTGGAAGCGCAGTGGTGAGTTCTTCCTTCTTCTTGAACCTTGTTTTCCAATTCTTGCTCCTTCTCAAGATATCTAAGGTTGAATGTTTTGTGCGTTTTCTCAGATCTATGACGTTCTATGGAGAATCATCCATCGTGGTTCAATTATATCGATCTATTAGGATCGAGGTAGGTGGTTTGTTCCTTATCGTTCAAAGTATTTGAGTTTATGTGCGAATTTCCACCGATACCTATGAACGGGGTATCGTGTGTTTACCTTTTTTCCCTTGTTGTTTTCCTACCTTGCATGTATGCTTGTGTAGAAGTAATTTGACCATATTAGGGGATATTTTTCTTTTCTTGGATGTGTTTACCCTTGATTTGTTCAGTTTATGACCTTTGGGTATCGTTTTCCTTTGGATGTCTTACCTGTTTCCATGCCTTGTGGTTATAGGTTGAAGTGGAATTCATGTTATGCTTGTTTCCTTGTAGACTATCTAGCCAAGTAGCTCTATAGGTGTACTTCAGTTAGACAAGTAACTCTATAGGTGTACTTTGGCCTTATAGCATTATTATGCACTGACCAGCACGGGGCTGAGAGAACCCGGTGCTATAGACTATAAGGGATAGACCGAGTGAGCTTCCTAGAGAGTCTTAGACATTAAAGACTACAGAGGGGATGGACCGAGTGAGCTCCCAGAGAGTCTTGGATTTTATAGACTACAGGAGGATAGACCGAGTGTGCTTCCTCAGAGAGTCTTACCTTGTTTGAATCTCTTTAAGAACCTTCCCAGGCTAGAGGGGGAATTGACCGAGTGATCTTCCTCAGAGAGTCTATGGTATACCTGAGGCTATAGGAGGAATTGAATGAGATAGCTTCCTCAGAGAGTATCTAGACCTTGGGGCTAAGAGGGTTAGACCACGTGATCTTCCCCAAGAGATTCCATGACTACATTAGACTATAAGGAGAATTGACTGAGTGAGCTTCCCCGGAGAGTCTCATAAATGTGTATGACCAAGACAGAGGGGTTAGGCTGAGTGCACTACCCAGAGGGTTGTGGTACTTCTTGGATAGGACCAGATGGGATGGCTGTGAGTACTTACCATAGGGTTTCCTGTTTGTTAGCTTTGTGCTTCACTGCTGTTGTTGGTTGTGGTTTGATTGCTGTTGTATCATCCTGCCTTACTTCTTACTGTTACTGCCTATTACTTGCTATTGTTGTTTACTGCTTATTGTACTTTTACCTGCCATATACTCACTGACTGTTAGGCACAGATCTTCAGGTGAATGCCTACTGGGATTTTATCTCACAACCTATTTGGGCCATGCTTTTGGGCCCAAGAAGACTATGTTGTTGCAGGTATAGACAAGGGAAAGCGCCCTTCGACTTCTGGAACTTGATTTCTTGGAGCAGGGTAGCATGGGACCAAGCTTTGGCTTGCGATGCTGAGGAGCTGTTTACTTTTCTTTTGTACTTGTCTTGGTACTTTAGTGTTTTTCCAGCATTTTGACTTGTTTGGCTGCTTTCCTAGTTATGTATTATGCATCATTTCATATATATACATATGTGCTCCAGTTTGATGATTTAGTCTTCCACTGTTTATATTGTTGATTATCACTGCTTCCGCTATTGCATGTTTATTTTTCTTCCATTGTGTAATCTGCCAATGAGGGCATAGTTTCCCCACTATCACACCTAAGGCCCTCGCTACTAGTCAGCAGCCTCTGGTGTTTGGGGAAATGCGTTTAAGGCCATGTGACCAACAGGGTACGGGGCGCCTCTGGGTGGCTTTCAGAACCAGGATATTACATCCTAGCACACTAGGATACATATGATGTCAGATATTGTTTGTTGTATGCATTTCCCATGATCACTGGATGTTTTTGACATACCTGATGAGGGTTTTCTTGATTTATACCTAAGATACTCCCTAGTGTTGGGTTGATACACCATGTTTTCATTATCTAGAGATTTATAGGAATAGGTTATAGAGATAATGATTAATGGATGTGGAATTATCACCTCATATTGGTATATTATTCCTTATATATTTCTTAAGGGTTATCCCCTTAAGAATTTAATCTAGTTCAAAGTATTGGTTTCCTACAGACTGACACCTAGGAACCCAACATCAAACTGAAATAGAGAATACTAATAAATTGTTTGGGATTCCTAGGATCCTACTCAATTCCTTACTTACAAGATATCCAATTGATACCTAGAATTATACCTTATATTTAGTAGAGGTGAATACAAGTGATCCTAGTTCTAGTACTTGTATCCCCTTTATGGTGACTTATCTTGCATAGAGACATCTTTAGTGCTAGGATAAGTAGGTATGGTCGGACTCTGGTGGCCATCGATCCCTAGTTATGAAATTAGTTATTTAATTCAAATTTAGTAATAAAATATTGTTTTTGTTTTTGTTGTTCGGTTGATTAATTAAATTACACATACACTACTTTTATTGGCTATATACCAGATTGTATTGGTGGTTCCCTACTAGGTTTAGTACTCACACCCTTCTTTAGCTGCCATTGCTCTTGGGTACCCGAGAAGACATTCACTTGGTTACATGAAGGTTGGTTCAAGGTCTTGAGAAGGGTGGATTGTGAAAATATATAAATATTGGGATAAATGTGGATCAATATCTCATAGAGATATAATTTTATATAATTTTATTTATTCTGAAATGTATATGTAACTAGCTCGGTGGGTGGTTAATTGTATGCATGATATGGTTGTTTGATCCTTTATGGAATTTCATTTTTTATTCAGTTTTTTTTTATATTTTATTCTTTACTTTATGATTATGAACTATTGTGGATGGTATTTTTTTATTTTATATTTATTGAAAACTCTAATATAAGGGGTATAGTCTCTCCACAGTACTATCATAGACCCCTTTTACTTTTCTTCATCCACTAGCATACAAGGAGGCACACTTGAGTCCATGTGGAGACCCAACCTGGTTAGTTTTCATAGTGAACTGGGTTGGGGAATTATAAAATGATATCAGAGAAATTTCTTTCTTGTTGTACTACTATTTGGGGCATGGTAGACAGAAGTATTAGGAGTGTGTTGTAGCCTTTGATGGATATTGGACTAATTCATCGAGAACACTTGTTCTGGTAATAATTCCATGTTACCAGGGCTTTAGTATTTATGTTCTTAGTTTCTGGTGTTACTATTGTATTTTATTTTTTCTATGAGAGATGCACATGTGGTTTATATTTTATGGTTTATTATAGATTTATAGCTCTTTTCCCATTAGTGAGAGACCATTGATTGATTTTTACTCTTATCTTGCATGGTAAATAGGTTTTTTCTCATAAATCATATTTAGCAGGTAGGTTTATAAGATGTAGGTCTACTAGTGTGATCTTAATCACTGAAAATTGAGGATTAGTTGTTTAAAGTGTCAAAAACTGCTCATATGACATTTTCCCATATAAGTACTTAGTGGAATTCTACTCAACTATTCCGAATTGTGTATGTATTTTTCTCATGGCAGGTCATAAGGATCTATAATGATACTCTCATCAATGATGAGGAAAACAAGGTCCTTTTACATAGGAGATGCAATGACCCTAGTCAGTCAACATGGATTTGGATTCTTAATGATGAACCCCTTTTGCGGTGTTGTTATTTTGGTTTGGTTATTTAAATTTTTAGTAAAAACATATGTGGTGTTTTCCTGTATAGCTTAGAATGGAATTATACCTAACTAAATCATGAGTGTGTGTGTTTCCCTTGGTACAGATTGTCTAGGATGATGTTGTTGGTTACAGAAAGGTTTGACCAGTGAGATGTGATCCTCTAGGGATCAATCTTATATGCATATTCTCGAAGAGGATGGGGTATATGGTTGTGGTCAATGTTTAGGGTGTGATGTCTTCATATTTGAGACCCCAAGAGTGGGTATTTTGGTATATCTATGTCATGGTTTTTTTAGATGGGTGTGTGGATGATGCCTCGTGATCTATGACCTTCCACAAAGTTTCACCTTTGGGCTATTTGTTCGAACCTAGTGACCCTAACATGATACCTAACTAGTAGGGATAAATGGGAGACCTAAAGGCCCCTAGTTTCAACTCAAAAACTAGTATGTTGGTGTTTTTTTATCAATGGAAATCCATAAGTGGGGTTGGATTGGGTTTTGGGGTTCCTTTAGAGGTGGTGGGTTTGGTTGTATGATAGTGACTAGATCTATACACATAAGTTTTTACCACATATGTGACCAGTAAAGGTGATGCATTTGGTTTCTGAGGAATCACCTGGGGTGATTGGGTATTGAGACTAGTCCTGACAGGTAGGACTATTTGGGTATCTAACCCTATTGACCATTGGTTTCAGTTTTAGCGGTACAGACATAGTTTGGGAGGGTTATCATGACTAGAAAGGTGTCGGGTGGCGGCTAATCATGTGGATGAGGTTGACACCCCTTGAAATGAGGATTATCACCTATGGAACTAGGATGATGCTTATTAGTGGGTGGTCATTTGATTAATTATTCCATGAGAAAGGTGTCTGATTTGAAGATTATTATCAAGGGATATTCTAATG
Source organism: Viscum album (assembly GCA_963277665.1). Classification (NCBI taxonomy): domain Eukaryota; kingdom Viridiplantae; phylum Streptophyta; class Magnoliopsida; order Santalales; family Viscaceae; genus Viscum; species Viscum album. The sequence goes on from OY728123.1 coordinate 60,488,652, forward strand.
TGTTGATACTGATGTGTCATGTAGCATGGTCAGCATGGCCATAGTGGCATTTGACTCATGATAGTGTGATTCTGGTGTTAGGATTGATGACAATTTTGAGTGGGCTAAGGATCGATGGAATTGGATAATATGCATGTGGGTTTGGTGACCCAAATCTTGAAATAGAATAAAGGAAGTTCCCTATAATTAAGGATGTTTTAGAAATGGATTGGGTGTCATGGAATGGTTAACATGAGTCTAGAACTTGACATGAATTTTCAGGGAGATGTGATGTTAGGGTTTGATAGCAAATGAGTATGGATCGGGAGGTGCAACACATTTTTGGTAATGGAACATGTTGGGGTGATTCTCAAGAGTGAGTGGTTTTTTCCAAGATATTCATTATGTCTAGTGATATATGGGATGTGGTTCATGATGTTCAAGATCTTGTTTCAGTATATAGATGACGAGGATAGTCCTAATGTCAAGAGAGGGATTTCATTCTTGAATGAGTGACCTCTTATGAGAAGGGTTATAGGTGTGGGAATGGTTTTTGAATGTTTGTTTTAGAATTTTTATGTCACTGAATAGATGGACCTGAGAGCTAGTAGATTACTTAGTGAATGTTAGGTACAAATTCAGGAATTGTATCGAGTGGAGTATAGGTGCGGATATTAGGCTTAGAATAGTTTTGTTAGAATTTGAGTGGGTGTTGTGTCAAAGTCACGTTGGTTCTTGTGGTGTAGTATGTTGAAAAAAAATATAGTGGATGGTTCAAATAGGGAATGTCGCCAAAATTCAGGTACAAACTTTAGTGAGCATGTATGCATGATCATGATATGCCTCTAAGGATGAAGGAATCAAGATCGGGTTTTTGTTACCTACTAACGGCTAGAGAAGAGCATTTTTTAGGAAATTTGGATAGATGTAGGTCATATTTTGTTCTCATGTGTAAATATATATGGTCGATGAGGAACCACATCGATCACATCATTTGGGATATAATGGGAGAGCTTTGAGCATTGGTTGGGGCCTTTCAAGGAAGGGCTGGCATGATCATGTTGTGAATGTATAATGTAGGCATGTATGCTCTAACTTAGAATCTAGAAATTAGAAGGTGTTTTAGTTTTTAGATAGTGTTTCTCATGTTTTGATGGGTTTGGTAATTGGTAACCATACTATGGGAATTGTTATGATTCTAGAGTTATGTTTTGATAGGCATTTCTAACAATGAGTAGTGTCATGTCTCATAATTGGCCTTCTTACACTCAGTTCAATGGTGGGGAGAACCATAGGAAATTTGATGAATGGGATGATATTGTGGTCATGTATCAGTATATATGAGCTTGGGTAAGTTTCATCTTAGTGTTTTGGATATGTATGTGAGTGTTGGATTGGGTTTTAGTGGTTTATGCACTGAAAGTTAAAAGTAGTCTTGGGAAGTTCAATGGGAATTCAAATATGGAACACAATTGTTTGACCAGGAATTCATGACTAGGGTAAGTTGGTATGTTCATTTTTATGACCAATGAGGATTCTCAGGGATGATAAGTATTAAGTTGGGGAGGTTATAAGATCCTGTGTTCATACGAGTTGAAAATTTTAGAAGGTATTTGAATTTTCAATTACTAGATCAGTTGGATTTTGATTAAAGATTTGGAATGAAATTATGAAATTTAGAACACCTTAAAGTAATTTTTTAGATATGTAATGAGGCTCATGATATGCCTTAGGTGTTTGGGTGATCCTCGGGGGATTCAGGTGAAGTTTTAGTAGTTTTAGTGAATTTTTTCTAGGGAGCACGGTTTGGGTGCATGGTCTAGGGGAAATCATTTTTTTCCATAATGCTAAATGAAATTTTAGTTTAGTTTGTAAGGAGAATGGTTAGATCACATGATTGGATAATTGTTAAGGAAAAATCATATGACATTATAGAGGAAACTTTTTGAGGGTCTCAAAGGTTTCAAAGGTGGTTTCATAGTTTGTGCAAGATTTGAAAAACCATATGGACAAACCATGTGAGGTGTGATGTATTGGATAGTGGGATCACACGGTTTGGCCAATCATGTGTCCAAAATATGTGATTCATTTAAATATGGTAAATTACTATTTTACCTATCAGTCATTTTAATATGGTAACCCCCTCTTGCTCCCCTTTTTCTCCCTCGTGTGATTTGACACTCCACCCCTTACTTCTCCTATTCAACCCCCTTCATGTGAGTGTTCATGGTGGATTTACAGTGTTCTGAGGTATGATTCCTCGTCTGGTAGACTCTTTCCTCCCCTTACTTATTTCTCTTTAATTTTTGGGTTTCCCTAGTTAGGTACTTGGTTCTAATTCCATTGGATCATAGTGGAATCAGTTGATCATGATGGGGATTCCACTCTACCTATGAAGAGTATGTCTGTTGGTGTTGTCCACGAGTCTCTCTACTTCATTTTGGTGTGGTATGATTCTATTATGAATTTTATTGGGTTTTTATCCTAAATTAAACTAATTTAATAATTGTTTGGGTATAATTGATTAGTTATTTTACCTGGTTCGAGGTTGGGGGTATGTCGTAGGTTGTTGGCAATCATTTAGTCACAGTTTTAACATGATGGGATCAGCTGATGAGAATTTGGGCAATGTTCCTATTTAAATAAAATGGTTTAATTAATTGTGAGTTTTTGAGTTTAATTAAATAATTATAATGTAATTAAAATTAATTTATTTGGGTAGTTTATTTGTGAGACAGAGCCTCAGAAGTCTTTTATAGGTTTTGATGAGCTTAGATGGGCCTTAGTAGCTGTTGTCAACCCTTAATGATAAAAGTGTAAAGATCCTTAAAGGTAGGTGGTCTATCATACTTCCCCCTTAGGTAAATTTCTCATGTATATGTGTTATATAATGTTCTCGGGTCCCACCACTAATGGTGAGGGACCCATAATTAAATATATTGTTCAATTAAATTCATTAAACTACTTATTTAACTAAATTAAATTGTTTTAGTAAAGTATGTCCCTTGACCTATATATAGATAAAATGGTGAGAAGGGCCACTTTGGTCCCTTGGGAACCAGATCAATTCCTTGGTTATAGTAGGCCATGACCTTACCATAAAACATTACCTTAAATTGAATTGGACCCTGATGGGGATCCCTAAATTAATAATGAGTGAGAGATACCTACTATAACTAGACCTAGATGAGTTTAGGACCTTCTTTAAGAAGGTGGTGCTTTAAAACTAGTATGGTGGGCCTTGGGAGTCGTTCATGACCTGAATACCAACTGCTTAAATCCATTTAAGTACTTAATGTTTTTTATATATTATAGGGTACGTCTTAGGGGTGTTCTCCCTCTTAAATATGGGATTTATCCTAGAGCTATTACTTAGAGGGGATCTCGAATAGTGTGCCCCAATCATGTTATGACCTTAGTAGGGAAGCATTGGGAATGGGTAGTAATAACCAAGGGTACCCCCCCCCAACATGGATTAACCAACACATCCACTAAGGTCAATGTCATAATAATATTCTTTTTATCATTCTTTCAACCCTTTAGCTTCAAGTTAGTATCAATTCATTTATCAGTCAAATTATAATTAACTAAAATTAAATAATTATAAATGAGTTTCTAGTGATTGAGGGACATGTCACCCTCAACTACTTTTATGGTTAAGAGCCAAGGACACCTAGTACCCAATCCTACCTACCTATTAATTTAGATTTTAGTTCCTTTTTAATCTTGAATGTGACAATTTAGTATGTTTTATATGGTCATAATCATACGTATATTTATACATTTGTATCTGTATGTATAACATAAAGTGTATATAAATTCATATGCTCAAAGGATTGGGATTGATCTCTTAATTAATGAAGATAGTCATTTAACTGTAATTTAAGGCTTAAATTAAAAGTACTTAACACTTTTAGGGATTTAGATTCCTGGTGATCTCAAGATCCATTATTCAGTGCTACCATTACTGAAATACCTAGTGTCTCTAGATTCCTCCTTACACCGGTAAACAAAGGAGGTTTCTAAGTGCATCTCATAAATTCCTCTTAGTTAGTGTATCTCATAGGATACCTATCACACTAGGATCCTGATGATGTCATAGGTTTTCCATTATAACCATTTCCCCTAAGAATTAGATGTTTATGAAAACCCCAAGGTTGATGATGATCACCTCGATTGATGCTTAGGAAACTCCCTAGGATCAGGTCGATACACCATGATTGTATTGCCTAGAGTTGTTTTGGAATAGGTCATAGAGACAATGATTGATGTATATCAAGTTATCATCTCATATCAGGAGATTATTCCTTATATATTTCCTAAGGTTCATTCCCTTTGTAATTCATTCTAATTTCCAAAGTCATGGTTTCCTATGAACTAGGACCTAGGAACCTAACATCGGACTAGAATAGGGAACACTGAGATTTTAACTAGGTTACAATGGTTACTCGTGACTTGAGTGGTATGCCTAGGATTCCTAGGATCCTACTTGATTCCTTACTTATATTATGTCTAGATGATACCTAGAATTATACCTTATATTTAGTAGAGGTGAGTACTGGTGATCTCAGGGCTAGGACTTGCATCCCCCTGTAGTGACGTAACTTTCTCAGAGACATCTATAGAACTGGCCAAATATGGTATAGTTAAACCCTGGTATCCATCATCCCCTAGGTATGAAATAATTTATTTAATTAAAATTTATCATTCAAATATTATTGTTGTTGTTTTAAAAACTAAAAAATTATCATATTGCCATAGTTGAAAATCGTGGCAATGGGGTCCAAAAATGTGGTAGTAGCCTATGGCCATGGTTTTTTTAAACCATGGGTGTTATGGTCATTGAAATAGGGTCTATCCTATTTCCACAGTTTAAACCATGGCAATAAGTATCTATGGCCACGGTTTTGAATCGTGTCAATAGGTGGTTATGGCCACAGTTTGAAACTATGGTGATAGCCTTAAAAAATAAATTCTCCGAGTGAGGTTTGGTCCTGAGACCTCCACTATATTCTACCAAGACTTTACCAATATGTTGATCACTATTATATATATATATATATTTATTTATTTATTTATTTATAAATATAAATATATAAATAATTATATATAATATTAATTAATAATCATTTAAAAAATAAGAAACCTATTACCATGGTGTAAATCATAGCCATAGGTAGCTATAGCCATGATTTAAACCGTGGTAATAGGAAGATATGACCACTATTTAAACCATGTACATATCCACTTATAGACATGGTTTAAACCATTTCTATAGGCTGATATTCCCATGGTTTAAACCTTGGAGATAGCTGCCTATTTCCATGATTTACAAAACCATGGCAGTAGCCCTTTCTCACCAATTTCCCAAAAAAATTGGGTTTTCCTAAAAAAAATATCACCATATTTTCATATAAATGTTTCTATATGTTTTCCTATAGCCACGATTTTCAAAAATCGTGTCTATAGGCTGCCTATGGCATAGTTTTCAAAACTGTGGAAATAGAAAGTGTGGCCATGGCCCAATTTTCTAGTTATGTATTGTTGTTGTTGTTGTTGTTTAATTGAATAATTTACTTACACATACACTTCTTTTATTGTCTATATATGATACTGCATTGTTGGTAACCTACTGAGTTTAGTACTCACACCATGCTTGGGCTTCCATTGCACTTGGGCACTTGAGAAAATGTTCACTTTGTTGCATCTAGGTTAGGAAAAGGCCCAGGATAGTATGATCGAGAGGTATGGCTCATGAGTATATAGATATTGGGATTAGTTTGTCTTAGGATATCATAGAGATAAAATTTTAATTTATTTTCTTTATTCTGGCATGTATATGTAACCATCCCAGTGGGTGGACAGTTGCATGTATGGAATGGTTGTTCATGACTTTATGGTGTTTCATTTTATATTTAGTTTTGTATGCATTTATTGCTTCATATTAATGATTATTCACTATTGTGGATGGTATTTGGTTATTTTATATTTATTTTCCACTTTGATATAGGGGGTATAGTCTCCTCACAGTACCACCTTAGACCCCTACTATTAGTTAGCAACCTCTGGTATATGGGGAGGTTTGCTTTAAGTCCATATGGGGACATGACCCAATTATTTTTCATAGTGAACTGAGGTAGGGTAATTATAGTATTAATTTAGAGAAAAAATATATATTCTAAAATATTTAGGTGTAACATTCTCCCCTCTTAGATAAATTACATCCCCAAAATTTTAATTACTACTCACTAATGAAAATATCTAAGGGTATAAAAAAGATAATCATGACTCTAGATATAGATTCTAAAGAGATACAAACCTTATTACCTTAGGTAATACTAGTTAACATATCATTTTCTTCATGATAGGCATATATCAATATTCTCAACCATTTATTCTAAATATTCCTCTATAGCTAAGTCTTAGGAGTTTCTAGAGACATGCCTTCCACAACTTCATTTTCAAGATCTCATTTCCAACCAAATATTAAAACCAAAATTATTATGATAATATCTAATAAAATAATATTAAATGATCATAATAATATGAAAACTCAATCATAAGATGAATTTTCCAATGACGCCTTATTTTAACCTATGATACTTTTGGTTCAACTATGATATAATTTGGTCAACTAATCCTTCCTTCAGTTTTAGCTAGGTTTTCCTAACTCATCCTTGAATTACATTATATTTAAATCCATCATAATTGTTCATAAATACAATGTGAATTATCAAAGAATATTTGGAGTGCCTAGTCTATTGTGCTTTCTTAGGCCCACTCATCATGCACTGAGTGAAGATCGATTTGATAATCAACTAATCTTTTTCAGGGTGATTACCCCTAGGTGAATCTATGTTATATCCACATCCAATTTCCTTTATCTAGACAGAGTTTTAATTGTTAGTAAGCCATTCAATCTCTGTAGCGGCGGCAGGATACTGTTTGCCGCCGCGGTAGGGCATTGTAGCAGCGGCGGGTACTGTAGCTGCAGGGTTACTATTCACATAATGGGCCTTTGGCCAAAAATATGGGCATATGGGCTATGTTATGGGATACATGCCCACTGGGCCTTCGAGCTATGTAATGGGTCTCCCTTTACCCAGTTAAAAGGGGTCTTTTCTTTACTTTAATAATAAAATGAGGCTTCGGCCCCAACCTTGAAAAAAAACAATGTGAGGTGACCCAAACTAAACTTAAATATATTTCAATAATTTAATCATTACATATCATAATAATTGATCAATATAATAAATGTAACTGTTTAGTGTCTTTGAGGACTAGCTACATAAACAAACAATTTTACAACACTTGTCAATATTTCTCTAAAATTGAGCCATACTATACTTCCTTATATACTTCTCATAAGATATACTCATCTCCATAACCTAGGGAATGGAAACATAAAAAATGGGTGAGCTCAAGCACTCGATGAGGGAAAAATCATCAACATGTCATCAAGAGTTAGATCCTAATCAAGATAGAAAACATGATTAGGGTAAAAATATCATATTAAAACGAACATAGAACAATAAGAGTTGTCTATAAGCCATGATAATAAGATATGTAATCTCAAAAGTTAAAACATATACAATGTAATAAGAGTGCGTAAACAAGAGACAATAAACATGAGTTGGGGAGCATAATAATAGGAATAAAGATATGGCATGTCATGGAAATAAATAATAATAGTAAAGTATGGAACTAAGATTGGTTTAGAAATCATAAAATAGTAGAGTGGGAATCACTTCTTGTTTCATATAACATGGTGGAAACGTTATCACTATCGGATCCCCATAGTAGAGTAGGAATCACAACTTGATTCCCATAAACATAGTGGAGCAAGCATCACCACCGGATTCCCATAACATAGTGGATCAGACATCGCAATCCTGATTCACATAGTAGAGCGATCATCAATACTTTATTCCCATAATTATATCATAAGATATAAATCCTTAACCAATTTTTTGGTGGGAAATATAATACATCAACCTTTATAATAATAATCATCCATATATATGTGTACTATTAGAACATTAAAACTTTCATACATCAGATATCACATAGTTAACCAATGTAAAAAAGATGAAATTCATGAAAAAAAATCCTAGAACATTCCAAAATACATACAGAGAAATAATTTGGATGATTGATTAAAAATATCCCCATTTTAAAAAAAATAGAATTAAGATAAATTAGTTGAAAAATAAGAGGGAATACCCCTTTTTGAAAGGATTTAAAACTCCTTTAAATTCTTTTCTTTAAAATGAAATATTTTGAGCATGATAAAACATTTAAAAATTATCTTTTAAAACCAAAAAGGTTTTTATAAAGACAAATCTTATAAAATAAATATGATTTTAAAAATGCTGAATAATTCTTTCTTAAAAACACAAGTGTTTAAAATACCATTTAAAATCAAAAATTTCTTTTTAAAAATCAAACTTTTAATTTATAAAAATATAAATATATTTCCATTTATTTTGAAAATAATTAATAATTAAAACAATTTGTAAAACCATACTAAAACATGGAAAGGAAGCTTCGTAAATAATAATACTCATACGGTGATAGAAATAGTGAAATAGTTTTTAGAAAACGTTTTTACTATACTCAAAAAAGACAAAGTTACGGGTTATATTCAAAATACATTTTAAAAAAGATGAAGTTAAAACTTTTTAAAACTTTTATTTTTAAAAATTATCTTCAATAATGGATTCTTGAAAAGTATATTAAGGTTTTTAGAGGAAATTTGAAGTGGAAAATAAAACATACGATCATTAAAGGCAAAACATTTTTAATACTATTAAATACTTTTTTGGAAAACCCACATTGTAAAAATGGAAAATAAAAATTCATTTTGAAAAGAGGAAAATGGAAGTATAAGTTTTACATGAGATAAAACATAATTGAGTTTCCAAATATAAATTATAACATTTGTGTTAAAAGAAAATATGGATAAGGAGAGGAACAGTCATTAAAGAGGATGATAATTTTTCCCAAAAATGATATAATTTTTTAAGGAGAAATCCATCAAGGTAAAATTTTTGAATTAAAAATTTATTCTCAATATATAGGAATAGAAAGTAACATGAAATAAAATCTTAGGTTGGAATCAACCAAGATTGGAATAAATAAGTTCAAGAAGAATCATCATAACTCAGTGAAGGAAGTTGAGTTAACAAAGACCCTTACAACTTCGATATCTTTTTAATAAAAAATCCATGAAAAATATAATGTGAGATGGATTTATAAATAAATTGAATTGAATTTAAATTATTAATAAAAAAATCCATAGAAAACATTTACACCATAAAAGTAATCAAGAGGTGAATATGAATCATATTTCAATGAAGTAAAACTGAGATACAAAAACCATTAACTTGGTTCCTAATTCATTTTACATGTGCACCTAACATCCTAAATAATAAAATTAAGTTTATTTAAAAATTTGATAATAAAATTTTACATATAAATTTTATTTTCTAAAGTTTATTTATTATCACATATTATTTATTTATTAAATATTTTTCACTTATGGTGGTTACTTGAGGTGGTTCAATCGATTTATTTAAAACTTACTCAATATACTAATAGTGGTAGAAATTTTTGTAAAATAGAATCATAATATCCATAATTATTGAGTTTTATGTATTTTATTATTAAATTGACACAAAAATATGTAAATTTATATAGGTTTTACAAAATGGATTCAAATTAATAAAGGTTCATTGATATATTCATTTTTTGACGGTTGAGTTTACTATGATCATTTATTGTTAATATCACTTATATAATGTCCAATTTTTTCTTTACTGAATATTAATAGTGTCACAAATATAATATATATTCATTAAATTCATTATTATAACCATTCATGAATGTTATTTATGACAAATGAAATTTGTCGTTTGTGGAAGCGGTAATATGCATGTACACATGATAAATGTTTCCATTTCTCAATGAATGGAATGGAATGAATATAAATGATAAATTATCATTTAAAAATAATAATTGTGACATAGGAAACATATTAATTCATAAAATTCATCTTTTTCCATCCATGATAGGTGATGATGAAAAATGAACAGCGTTGCTTCTTAGAGGTGGTAGTCTGCAAGTACACACAATCATGTTATTTTATTTTTATTAGAGGATGTAAAATATTTAATAATGGTTTATAAATTAATATAATAATATTTAATTATATTAATAATATTTATTTCATTATATTATAGTGGGTAGAAACATTTTGGAAGAGGATTATTAATAATAAAAACTGATTAAGAAATACTCATGTTGAGAACATGAGATTTCTCTTGGAAATCACCTTAGAAATTGAGGCCTTAGGATAACTAATTAAGACCATAGGCTTAATAACACAATATAGTATTCTAGGAGTATTAAAATTTTATATTTTTAGGATGAAATTATAAGGGATAGGTGAATCATGAAGTGGTGGAATTGGTCCCCTTTCATAAGTGAAGAGAAGGGTAATTTTGGAAATACCCAATACATTTCAATAATGTTATGTAACTATTAAAGGGTAAAAGGATCCAAAAGTTAAAAATAATGGATGTATGAGGGTTTTATAAGACATATATCATTCAAACACTTTTATTCATATTTTTTAAATTTTTTATGTCTTTTACACTTAGTAAAACTCTTTTTACCCTTTTTATTTTTATCGCGATAACTGGCATTTTTAAGCTTAGTAATTAATTTTAATGAAAAAAATTAAATTTTTAATTTTTGAATAATTTTATCATACTAATTTAAAATATGAAAATAATTTTATCAAATAAAATTTCTATGTTTTGGAAAAATTAATTTCATAATTAACGCACTTGATGCGTAAAAGCAGTTTTTAGAAAAATGTGTTTTTAAGCTTAACATATATGTATAGGTTAAAATTATAAATGTTATTAATTTATAGAACATAAATTGGTTTATTTTAAATTAAATAATTTTTTTACTTTCAAATAATTCCAAAACCTAATTTTATCATAAAAATGTTTAATTATAAAAAAGATCGAAAATTGTTTTTAAATTGGAATAAAATGCTACCAGGGTTATAAAAATTAAACATAGATTTTCTATGTTTAGAATAATATTTAAAAGGAATAATTTTACCTCTTAAATATATATTTTATTAATTAAAATTTTTAATAAATTTCTAATTATTTCTTATATGATGATAAAGTCATAAAATTTATAATTTTGGTAAAAAATGTATTTTTCACTATTCAGTTAAAAATAAAATATTTTAGAAAAATCCCAAAAATTAATCCTAATATAATATTTTAATGACTAATAAAAAATTTAATTTAATTTTTTAAAATTAAAATTTTAAAATTTTTGAATTTAACTTTTAAATAAAAACATAAAAAATATAGTGAAAATTGTTTTCATAGAAAAATAACCTTTCAAAATATTAACCGTTTTTACTTTTATTTCCAATAAATTACTAATTATATTGATTTTAATATATTATTAACAATAAAAATATTTATTATCTATAATATATTAATTTATTTAAATAAATCTCATAAAATCCAATTGAAAAAAAAACATTTTTAAGAATGAAATTATCTTGTTAATTTTATCAAAGAAATAGTAAATAAACATTATTTTTATATAAAATACATGTGATAAATAACTTACCACATTAATAGCCTCATTATTATATCTTCCAAATTTCTAGTTACATATCCCCTCAAGATCTTCATGTAGGATCTAAGCATAATATAAGCCACGGTAGTAGTCGCATGTAGTGATTTTGCTAGCATGGATATCATGGAAATTTACACATGCCTAAATTTCTCTAATATAAGATTTAAATTGTACCATAATTTTTTTAATTTATATTGGGATTGCTCAAGGTAAAATCTTCTTGAATATATCTCCTCTTCAAGCTCATACAAATATTCTTCATAAGTTATATTTCCGTTATCTGATGTCATTTATTTTCTTTTTGTTTGTAGATTTCATAATATGGTTACTTAATTTTGTACCCACTAATTTAATAGTTATATTATAATGGTATATTTTAATAATTTTATTTTATAGTATCGTGGTTTCATTTTAGTTTATTGTTGTGTGTGAAATAAGATATCAAACATGGTATTTATTTAGAGAAAAAAATATATTCCAAAATATCAATGTGCTGCAAGTCGTACATATAAAGGGGATACCAAACATTATAATTAGGAGAAACGGTTCCTTCAAATAGAGTGAATGAAAAAAGTGGAAAACCATGTGAAATTAAATCACTAAAAAATTAATGTTTTCATTATTATCCATGTGTTTTAAAGAAACACCAATTTCATTTAAATATACGTGGATGAATTACAGTCTTGATACCTATAATATAGTGTTGCTTTAATGTTTTAAAAAATGATAATTACATTGATTATATAGAAATAAATCTATATTGTTTTTGTATTTTGAAAATCCATGAACTTGATAACATCAAACAAATTATTTTATGAAATAATATAATATTTGTTTTATTTTATTTAATGCATTATTTTTATAGATTCATTTATGATCTCATATTCATGTCCAAGTCAAAGGCATCACTAAATTTTTTATTACCTTTTACAAAATTATTTCAAGTTTGTTTATCAAGATAGAAAGTTCCTAACATATATTAATATACTTTTTTATTATATGTGTTTGATTTATTTTTAAATTTTAAATTTAGTTGGTATTCTTGAATTTTTTTTTTAAACAATTTTGTTCACATTGATGTATGTTGTATAAAATTTTAACATTTAACAACATGGAATACATGTTATTATAAAATTAATTTCAATATTATTCATATGTTTTAAGTTCAATGAATGTATACAATTCATAATGTTAATCATGCACAAATTTTAACAACAAACCTTGTCATGACTATTGAGTCATTTTCCAAAATGATATGTCTTTAAGATCCTTTGATTTAATGAATCACAATACACTCTTTGTTTTACTTATATTCACATGAAGTTTTTTTTAAGAGTATATACATTTTATCTTCTGAATCACATGTTCTAAGAAAGATGATTCCAAATATTCATGTTTCCAAAACATCATGAATTCACTTGGTATTATATACAAATAGAAGATCATGTTAGAGATTATAATTATTTTAAAAGTTATAGTTGTGCCCAAATTTTGTGAATAATTTGTTATGAGTATGTTATATTGAATGCTTATAAATAAGAGAAAGAGGATTCAAGGACCAGATATTGATTACACTAGAAAATGATGAATTTTAGTTGACCTTCATTTGAGAGTTCTACACTACCTTTGTTAGAGTTGGTGTCCTAGAACCAACTAATTTGTACTTTATTCATTAATAAATACCTTATCACATCTTGATTGTTCTTCTGTGTGACAATGCATGTGATAATGTCCTAAGGATAGCTGTTTCACTAAAAGGTTACAGCGGATCCCTGCTATGATGAGAACCTGGAAGTGCCATAACACTGTTCTTGAATATATGTTCTATGGTCGGATGATGTTATTTGAGAGACACAAATAATACAGGACATTAGGGGTGAGGACTCATAAAAATTTGAGGCACCTTCTCATGGAGTGATCCCTTGGTAATATCCAAGAGGATATTATTATAATGATACTCACTAGTAGGAAATCCACATTTCATAGTGTCATTGGATGTTCCTATCTGCAGACATGTGTATTGGTCCTTGGACTTTAATATTATTATTAATGGGTATTACAACTCATGCACTTAGGTGTATTGATGAAAACTGTGACGACACACTATTCGCAATGAGGTAGGATATGTTGGGTGCATCACAAGTAATACTGTATTAGTAGATAATGCGAGAAAGGATTTGTCCCTTTTGTTCCATAATGGAAGTAGATATCTCATGCCCTTTTATGGAATTTATATAGCCAGAATAAATCTATGGCCATGGTAAGGAATGTTAGAGTTCAATTCTGGAAATTCAAAAAAATAATAATCAAGAACATGGGTTGATGGCACTAGCATGCAACCCGCTTGATTCAAGATATCAAGACAAAGGGATTACATTACAAGGTAAGCATTCGTGGGAGGTGACATGTCATTGCGCATTAACTTATTTATCTATGGGTGTCTTGGAATGTTCTTAGATACTAACCTTGGACTTTAGGAAGAATCCACCTAATGCCACTGAGAAAGAGGCCTGGAGGGTCACACACTAAGTGTGTCTAAGTATCTTAGTTAAATATTAATTTAACAAGTTGAATAAAGATTATTCCCGATTGTGGTTTAATAATTATTCAAGGATGCCTGGTCACATTTATTTCAACACTAGTTATTCAAGAGAATATATTATGGGTGAAATGATATATTTATTAGCAAGTAATGAAGTGATATTTATTTGAAAAATAAATATCCATTATTCAAGGTCTAATAAATGTGGTGTAGGAAATAAAGAAAAATGTAAAAACAAAAGTACATGTTGTTTATATTAATATACATGCTGTGTAGTTTGTTTGGGGATTTGTGATAAATAATATTATTTATTTAATTAAATAATAATATGTGTAATTTTTTGGGCGCATGTAAAGTAATAATAATAGTCAACTATTATTATTATACATGAGGTCTTACTAAGAATTAAATGAAATGAATAAATGCTTCCGGGTAATTAATTAATTTTATTATTCTAAGTAATTAAAATACCAATTATATAATTCTCATTAGCTTAGTCATTTTTGTGTGTGTTCACAATGGATTTAGAGAAATCTCTCAAGACAAGAGATAATTCTTTTCTTCGAAGAACGCTCTCAATCTATGAGAGAGATCCTCCTCCACCGGATCAAGGAGAGCACTTTACAAGTGGCTCTCAAGGTGATTTAAGGTGGACATAGAAAGTGAAGGATCTTCCATGATAGCACCCAGAGATACCTTTGGCAACATATAGAGATATGTGGAGCACGTGTGGATCACCGCTAGAGGAATCCTACACTTGGATTCTACAACGCAACGACAGGTCGCATCAGATCGTGACCGGAAACATCAACGGAGAGATAATTTTATCAAGGTAATTATTATCTTTTAATTAAATTAATTATAACAAAAATATGATGATCCTCTCTATGGTTCCGGGACTCCATTCCTTTCTTCTGTTCTTAGTTCTATTCTGAAGATCCGACATTTTATTATCGTGACGGATCTCATATTAATCGTTGTTAACGAAAAAATCAAAGTTGGGTTCACCCACCAATGCGCTTCCACTACGCCTGGAACCTACAAGTGGTATTATAGCAGTCATATCATTGATTATAATTATTTAGTTTTTCATTGGTGATTTACACATTTAATAATTTAGTTGTTTCAATTCATGGTCATCGTTCTATAAATCTAAATCTCGAGATCTATTCCTCCTCTTTCATTTCCTATTCACCTTATAAAAACGATTTTTTTCTTTTAATTTTGATTAAAATAAAACATAGGATCTCATTTAGAGGTTCCAAAGCTTCTTGTTCATACAACACCAGAACACATGGCGTGTATTCGGCAGTACACGTCGTGTAGTATAGGTTCATGCACAGGGACGATCCGCCAAACCAGGCCATGTCAATGGATCCTATCTAAGTCTTTAAGACTCTGTGTGCTGACCAAGAATAAGTGGAACACGGTTTCTGGATTACACATCATGTGTCCCATCGAACACGGCGTGTAGTCCATTCGGGTTTGGGTAGGACTGTGTACCCCATACACGGCTTCCCCAACTGGAAACCGTGTAACGCGGATACTACACAGCATGTGTCCCACTGAACACACTGTGTAATTCAATGATTTCCAAAGTACATATACATGCCATGTCCCTAGGCATGTACTTCGGATGGATGGTGAACAAAAGTACACGCCATGTAGTCAGAACTACACGCCATGTACTCATCCAAATTATGCAGATTTATTAAAATTTATTATTATATTATACAAACCCTTGAGACGTGTACCATAGTGCAAGCATAAAGCTGAGGCACAACATGTGATAGGTGTTTTATGTATATGTGTTTAATTTAACATATGCGTAATGTTAATTTCTACTCATTAGGTAGTTATGAACGGGAATTCACCAGGTTTCCTCCAAGGTACAAGTTACGTACAAAGATAGTTTTAAATGAATTTATTTGTTTAAAATTATGATGGATGATAATATCAAGGAAATTCAGAAAAAAGGTTTAAGATAAAAGGATTGATTAATTAAAAGATAATTAATTGATTTGAGCATGATTTATCTTAAACAAGAATGATTAAATAATTGAATGCTGGTTTTATTTATGCCTAAATATCGTTGCATGTATGGATGATCATGAGTTAGACCAAGAACTTTTTATGTGAATGATTTATTTTAATTTATTTATTTAAATTAAATTTGTTGTCCTGCGAGCCTTCTCCCCATTAACATGTAGGGAATGCGTGCCCAAGGTTTCTTTTATGTAAAACCTCATTTTACCCCTCACCAACGCATCAGATAAAAGCATATGTAATTGTTGGAGCTCCCAATCTAGTAGAGGTGGCTCAAGTTAGGATCCTAGGTGAAATCAATCCAAGGAGATTCAAAGGTGGACAGGTGTAAAGTTGTAAACACGGACCCAAAAGGTTCAAGGTGTTTCTCCCCTAGGTCTTGGGTTAGTTTATCAACCACTAGATAAAATAACCAATAGAACAAGATCATGATCATACCATTTATTTTATTTCTATTAGTTGCATGGTTTATTTATTTTGGGTGTGTTGTTATGATTACGCAATTAATGAATTAAACAAGCACACAAGATAGAACTAAAATAAGACCAGATTATGCATAAATATTATCTTATACATGGTTAATCACTTAATTATATCCCACTTAATATTAAAAATAATGTAATCAAATATAATAAAATGTAAATTTACATATAAGGATAAAATCCCTCAAAGAAAATATTAAGTCGGTATAGCCTTCCATAATCTTGGTTAGAATTGAACCATAGTTCAAAGTGCTTTACCAACCCTAGTTGGGATGATTTAAATTATCAAGGAATTCTAATTCAAGGTTTTGGGTTGACTTGACTTGGTTCACATAAAGGGTTGACTACCATAGTAGGACTTGGTGTGACCAAGAGGCAAAGGTTAAGGAAATCCAAAACAAAATGATTTCAGGATTGGGGAGTCCACTCAACAGATCAAGGAGCTACGAGTTAATGAAGTTGGAATTTGTAATGCCTACCTAAAACCCTTCAGGTTTCTTGACCAACCCTATTTGGGGTAATTAGAAGGGAAATATGTATCCTTGCCACTATAATATTTAGCCAACAGAATATTCTAAAGTCAATGGTGAGGGTTATTGTATTTCGATAAAATAGTGGGAGACTAATAAGTATTAATTTATTTATTTGTCTCAATTTTATCATGATAAATTACTAAACCTTTTCTCATATTAATTTGTAGAAACATCAAGAAAAATTACTTCAAACATATCATTGTGAACCTTACTTGAGAAGGAAAAACCTTCTCACTGGCACCAATTTCTAGGAATGGTATAGGCGTTTACACGTCATCCTTCGCCACGAAAGGAAATTGTATGTGCTGGAAGAGACTATTCCAGTTGCGCCTAGAAAAGAGGCAAGTGATGAGGAAATATCTCTATATATGAAACATATGGATGATGCCACATATGTATAATGTTTCATACTATCGGCCATGTCTAATGATCTCTTGAAGCAACATGAAAACATGGACGCATACAGCATGATGTCTCACCTTAAGGATCTCTATCAAGAGAAGGAGAGACATGAGAGATATGAGATATCCAATTCTTTGTTTACAACTAATCTTGGAGAGTTTGTGCCATTTGGGCCTCATGTAGTCAAGCTCATTGGCTACATTTAACACCTGGACATCTTAGGGATTAAGTTCTTATATGAGTTGTGTACAGATCTCATCCTATCATCACTGCCCAAGACCTTCTCTAGCTTTATTGTCAACTACAACATGAGAAACAATGAGAAGAGTATATCGGAACTTCTGACCTTAATTCTCCATGTAGATATGGACATGGGGCATGACAACCCCATAGTCCTTATGGTGAATAAGAAAAGGAAGGACAAGGAAAAGGGTCTAAGGACTTATAAATGGTCTGAAGCCCCAAAGAACCACCCCTCCAAGAAGGGGAAGATCTAGAGGCAGGGTAAGGAATGGGAGGTGGTATGTTTTTCATGTGTCAAGCAAGGCCACTAAAAGAGGAACTGCACCCAGAAATTTGGGGACACTAAAGGTGTGTTCGTTATCGAGTGTAATCTTTCTATTTCTACACATTGGGTATTAGATACAGCTTGTGGGGCTCACATCTATATTCAAATGCAAGAACTAAGTAGATTTATAAATATTACCAGAGGATAGGTGGATCTTCGAGCTTCCAATGGCGTGAGGCTAGCTACATTGGCCATTGGAAATTACCATCTCTCATTGCCAACTGGGATGCTTTTGGTTTTACATAACTATTATTATGTTCCTAGTGTTACCAAGAACATAATTTATGTATCATGTTTGGATATGGATGGATTTATTTTCAAGTTTGTAAATAAGGGTTGTTTTTTTTATGAAAACAATGTATTTTATGGTATGTCACATTTAAATAATGGTTTTTATGTGTTAAATTAAAAAAACCAAGCATTGGAAATCGATAACGAAACAAACTCACATGACTCATACATCACCCAGTTGTGGCATCACCATCTTGGTCATGTAAACAAGAATCTCTTGAAAAAGCTCTACCAAGATGGTTATTTAGACTCTATTGAGCTAAAACCACTTGATAGATGTCATGCTTGTTTACAAGGTAAAATGACCAAGCCGCCTTTCGGTGGATAGGGTAAAAGGGCCACAGAGATTCTAGGATTGGTGCACATGGATGTATGTAGACCATTTCCAGTAAAAGATAGAGGTGGATATTCTTACTTCGTTACTTTTACTGGGGATTTAAGTAGATATGGCTATGTCATCTTAATGATGTATAAGTTAGAGTCCTTAGATAAATTTAAGGAATTCAAGAATTAAGTAGAGAATCAGCTTTGTAAGAAGATAAAGAAACTTTGATCGAATCAAGGTAGAGAATATCTGAACCAAGATTTCATCGATCTTCTACGGGAGTCTAGGATTCTATCTCAACTCACTCCTCCTTATACACCATAGTGGAATGGTGTTAGTGAAAGGAGGAACCGAACCTTGTTGGACATGGTGAGGTTGATGATGAGTCATGCAGATCTTCCATTATCCTTTTGGGGATATGCATTACAAATTACAGCATATAAATTAAACCAAGTACCAACTAAGGCGGAAAATGGAAATACCTATGAGATATGGAATGGAAAGAAACCCATTTTTTCTCACACACGTGTATGGGGATGCGAGTCATTTGTTAAGGCCTTCTCAGGAAACAAATTAGAACCTCAGGGCATGAGTTGTATCTTTATAGGATATCCCAAGGAAATGAAAGGATATTACTTATATAACCCTTTAGACAAGATAGTGATTGTTACTAGACAATCCGTATTTCTTGAGAGGGAGCACATCCTCAAAAAGGATAGTGGGAGAAATATTGACTTTGATGAAGTTGATGCTCAAGATACACAAGAGTTTCTAAAGAAATAAATTCCACAATTCCCCATGTAAGAGGTTCTAGAAACACACGTATTGCATAGGATCTCAAGAGAGGTAAGGGAACGAGATAGATTTGGTTTCCTAGTCACTGAGGATGGTGAATCATTATTGTTGGACAATGATGAACCTATCTCCTACAAGGAAGTAGTAGAAATCTTAGAAGCTGAAAGATGGCTAGAAGCTATGAATTCTGAGATGGATTTCATGTATCAGAACAAAGTCTAGGTTCTAGTCGATGAGCCAATTGATGTAAATCATGTTGGATGAAAATGGTTATTCAAGTGAAAGTTGGACATGGAAGGTCAAGTTAGCACCTATAAAGAAAATCTAGTGGCTAAAGGATTCAGACAGTATCAAGGAATTTACTATGATGAAACCTTCTCACTAGTTTCCATGTTTAAGTCCATAAGAATCATACTTTACATAGCAGCTTACCATGACTACAAGATTTGGAAAATGGATGTCAAAATAGCATTCCTTAACAGGAACCTTCAGGAAGATGTCTATATGACACAACCAGAAGGGTTTGTGACACCAGGTGAAGACAAACAGGTTATCAAGTTGCATAAATCCATTTATGGATTAAAGCAAGCATCCAGGTCATGGAACATTAGATTTTATGAAGCCATAAAATAATTTGGTTTCATTGAGAACGAATGTGATCCATGTATTTATAAGCAGTTTAATGGGAATGCGGTCATTATCCTAGTAGTATATGTTGATGACATATTTATTATTGGAAATGATGTACCAGTCTTACAGTCAGTTAAGGACTGGTTGAATAATTGTTTCTCCATGAAGGAATTGGGTGAAGCATCCTACATTCTAGGGAACAATATCATTCGTGATAGATCCAAGAGGCTACTTGGACTAAGTCGGGGTACATACATTGACTAGATAATAAAGATATTTAGTATAGAACAATTTAAGAGGGGATTGGTTCCAGTGTCATATGGCCTACATCTTTCTAAGAAAATGTGTCCTTAGACACAACAGGAGAAAGATAAAATGAGTAATATTCCATATGCTTTAGCTATAGGATCCATCATGTATGACATGTTATGTAATAGGCTTGATGTTGCCTATGCACTGAGCATGGTAGGTAGATATCAATCAGATCCAGGAGAATATCATTGTACTGTTGTTAAGACTATCCTTAAGTATCTAAGAAGAACTAAGGATATGTTCCAAGTGTATGGAGGAGATGAGGAACTTGTCATTAGAGGGTATGTTGATACTGGTTTTTAGACAGATCAGAATGATCTGAAGTCGCAATCAGGATATGTTTTCTGTCTCAATGGAGGAGTTGTGTGTAACGACCCAAAGTTTCAATAATGGAAATCCATATTGATCTAATTAAATGTCTCTTTATGTTAATATAAAATGTCAACTTCTTTGGTTTTATGTTAAGAATTTTGATCGTTTCTAATATAGTTGTTGAACAGTGATCACATGATTAGTATAAATATAGGGCTTTAACAAATACAATTTACTCAGACAAGAAGCAATGGCCTCATCCAGTAGAATTGCTCCATAGGAAGTCCATTTGTCAGAGATCGGAAAAGAGGTGTCATCCTTGGGCTACGCTCTTGACCAAGCCCAAGCTGAGCTTCATCATGTCAAGCTCGAACGGGACCGTCTATGGGAAAAGTGGAAGTTTATAGAAATTACCACTCGAGCGATCTTATCCGAGCCACCCCAAGAGTCTGTCACCATCGCACACCTTACCCTTAGGTCTTATGCGGCTGTTTTAAGGGGTTATGTAACAAATCGCTAGTACTATGTTCATGTATATTCTTTTTGTATATAATAATAAATATATCTTCTTGTCATTATCGATACATTGTAAATAGTTTTTAAAGTACAAATAGTGTTTTTAGTTATTATTTAATTAAGAATTCTATTTTATTAAATTAAGGAATTTTTTAATTAAATAATATTTTAATAAAATATTATTATTAAATTAATTTTTATTAAATATAAATGATCTTATAATTTTATGAATGCAATTATAATTTTTATTAAGTTTTGAAATCCATTTCTGTCAAAACCCGTGAATTTTCGATAAATATCGGTTTTTATTTTAAAAGTAAAAATTAACATATTTAGAAAATTATTTAGATAAAATAAATTTTATTTCTGGAATCAGGATGTCAAAATTATCCAATGGTGAATTTTTCATAATTTTCTGAGACAGTCAAATTTTTGGGTAAAAAATAAATACCGTTTAAATATATAATGTGTTTTATGACATCATAATGACCCAATAGTGATGTAATAAAATACTATAATCTTTATTTTCTGCCAATATATGTTTTACCATTAAAATAATGTGATTTTTGGTTTGTATGACTTACTTTTCAAAGCATTAATGGACCCCTCAAGACTTATTAAACACCTTGTCTTTTTAAATTGTTTTTCATGGGAGTGTGACTCACCTCCACATAAGAAACCCTATTATTTTAAGAAGTTCGGACTTTGGCCTTATAAAATATTGTTTTCCTCTTCCCTTTTACAAAAACCATGGGCAAAAACCATGGGAAGGCTTGTGGTTTGGATTAATTTAATATAAGGGGTCCCAAACCTAAATAATAAAGAATTCCCTCACCTTTCCTATATAAACCCACCCAAGCTCCCACTTCCTCCTCACTCAAAGCCATTGGAGTTAGTCCAAACTCTGCCCTACTCTCTCTAGAATCCTCCCAAGGTTCCCCAAGCTCCCAAGAATCCTCTCACAAGCCTCTCTCTAGCCTTTGGAAGCACACTTCCAAGTAAGGGTTTTTTTCTTCCTTTCTCATTTTTTGTCCAATTTTCTTTAAGTTGTTTTGCCCATTTAATTTAAATTATGAATGTTTTGGTATGGTTTCTCACCTCCCTCATAATGCCCTATTTATTTTTGAATGATGGTATACCCCTTTCTCTCTCATTAGATGCCTCCCATGTACACCCGTTACTATGCTGAAATTCCGAAAGGAACTTCTCTCTCCTCATTTACATTCAAGCAATACTTTTGTATCATGAATCTAAATTACATTAAAATTGTTGGGACATGTATCTATATGACCTCCTTACTGTCCATTACATGTAAATATTATTAGTAACCCCTTTCTTTCTCATCAACTGTTTTTATGAAATCTTATGTCACGTCGTTACATTGCCGAAATCGCACCGATTTTCTAATCCAATGCCATTGTGTAGTGAATACCATGCCCATTTCTCAATCAAGGGTATTCACCTTTATGAAAATTTACTTATTGATTATAAAGTTTCATGTATTAATTCCACATTTCTTTATCGTGGAATAAATTATTATGTTTTATGAATCCATGTTTTATGATCCATGTGGCACACTTATGCATGAAATGAAATGTTTAAGAAGGGTGCGCCCTTATAGCGCTCCAATGCATTGCGTAAAGTATAGTATCATGATACGTCATGTGAAATGAGTATTGAATCATGATAATTCAAGTGAAATGAGGGTTTACTTGTGATTCATGTGCAATGAGTATTTACTCAAGATCCATGTGCAATGAGTCTTGGCTCATGCTAATTCCATATTAAGTGTTGTTGCCACATTTCCATGTTATGATTATCATGCTTTATCATGCCTTTATGTTCATGTTTCTCTTGTGATCTATTGATATTCCTAATGTCTAACATGTATTTTACTCCTCATGTTATTCCATTTTTATTTCCTTACTGGGCTTTATAGCTCACCATTTTCTTATGCATGTCCTCAGGTTATCCCATGCAATGCTAAGTACGAGGGAATGTAGTGGTCATGTAAAGGAAGTTTTCAATAAAGATGTTGTATTTCATGTTTTAAGTTTTTATGTAATGATCCTAAGCCCCAAAGACATTAAACCTCTTGATCTTCCATGTTGTATCAATTGAATGTTTTATGTAATAAATCATGTTTAAGTTTGTAATAAAATAAGGGTTATCATAGTTGTTATCAGAGGATAGGTTTAGTTATTTTTGAGATTAGGATTATAAAACCCTAGTAATGCATTAGAGACAAAACTAAGTATAATAAAAACATCCCTATGTTTTGGTAAGTACTGAGTAAGTGGTTTATCAAGCAAATGAATCCCTGTCTAGATACGAGCAGGTAGAGGCGGCTCTGGCACAGATGTATCCTAGGGGTAAAACCCGAAAACACTACTTTGAGCTAGATTCGAACGGGAACTGGTGCACGACAACGGGCCTTACTTCACTCTTGGTTACGACACTCCCGAGGGATATTCTTTGGTAAATTCACAAGCTTATTATGAACCCTTATTAAGGGAATTAAAAAAATGCCCCTAAGAATATATGTTAGAAATTATATCATGAAAAGCCTAGATTGAAGCCTATAGACTCATGAGTTAAGGAAATAAAAGTTTATTTATAAGTCATCAACTTTTGAATTTGGATTACCCTTTATGTGTTACCTCTAACTTTCCTTTTATTCCAGCCAATAGCCGGTAATAGGAGGACTCGGGCTAACAACCGTTGTGAAGATCAGTGTGATGACTGTACTAATGAGATGCCCAATCCAATAGGAGCGGGAATCACGAACTTTGTCACACTTCTCTCTCAGATAACTCAAGATTTGAATAGAAACATGGGTCAAGAGGAACATTCAACCCCCCCTAAGAAAGAACAAGTCGCTATCGAGAGCTTCATGAGACAAAGACCTCCTACTTTTAGTGGATCATCTGATCCCACGATCGCTGAACAATGGATCAACTCCATTGAAAAGATCTTCTCCATCATTCAATGTTCTGAACAAGAGAAGGTTCTCCTGGCGGCTTATCGTATGGAGGGTGAAGCTGATCAATGGTGGACATTGATAAAAAATACGAAGCCTGAGGAGGAGATCGAGGCGTTGGAATGGAAGGATTTCCAAAAGATGTTTTTCGATAAATATTTTCAGCGCACCCTCTGGCTTAAGATGGAAAGGGACTTACTTTCCCTAAAGAAAAAAAAATTAAGAATCTGTTGGAGCGTATGAGGCAAACTTCACAAGGCTTTCACGATACACTTTCAGCTTTGTTGTTACCCCTGAATCTAAAGTTGACCGCTTCTTTGGTGGTCTGAAGCCTAGCTTGCGGAAAGCATTGGTGATCCGTGACTTCGACAGCTATGAGGAAATTGTCTGATGTGCCCTCAAGGTTGAAATATAGATCGGAGAATCACAGGGGTATCATGGGGATAAGAAGCGTAAGGTGGAATTCAATGCTGGTGGTCCGATGGATAAATCCAACGGTGCTAAGAAGATCCAGCACCCCACTTTCCAAAATTACGGAAAGAAGCACCCTGAAAATTGCCTTAAGGGGATGAGGAAATGCTTTAGGTGTGGAAGAGAAGGGCACCTAGCTGTTAACTGTCGGAAAGAAAGACTCGCGGCTGCGACAGAGGAGAGGATCGCTCCGTTCGAACCTCAACGCGTTTTTCATTGCTATAAATGCAAAGAAACAGGGAATCTTTCAAATCAGTTCCCTAATCCAAGGGTGTTTGGAGGCAACCAACAACCTCCAAGGCAGCAAGGAAGAGATTTTTCCATCACTTCTGCCAAAGTGAACCCTGACAACGAAGTGGTGACAGGTACGCTATTTATTCATTCAATAATATCAAGAATACTTTTTGATTCAGGTTCTACGCATTATTTTATATCTCGAAAGTTTAGTAGAACAATCCCAGCACCACCACAAATCATGGAAGTGAAGATGTCAGTGAGTATGGAAAATGGGGAAATCATTACATCCTATGAATATAAGTCATCCCTTGCTATAATCTATGGATTGAATTTCCTGGAGAACCTCTTCATACTCCCTCTAGTGGAATTTGATGCAATTATTGGCATGGATTGGATTTCCTTATATAGAGCCAACATAAATTGTCGGGAGAGGGAAATCACACTCCATATGGATAATCGACCCCCGATTATTTACAAGTGTAAGGAGGAAGATGAATCTCTTTTATCTCCATCATCTCAAGCATGGATATTACTGCCCTATGAGCATGCATATCTGGCTCAGATGATTGAGTCCAAGGAAGAAACCATCCTTGAATAAATGCCTATTGTGAGGGAATTTGCGGAAGTGTTTCCCGAGGAACTGTCTGGTCTTCCTCCTAGAAGAGATGTTTAATTCTCAATTGAACTTTTACCTGGGGCATTACCAATATCCAAGAATCCATATAGAATGGCTATTATAGAGCTTGAAGAGCTGAAGAAAAAACTATAGGAGAATCTGGATAAAGGGTTTATACGCCCAAGTGCTTCACCATGGAGTGCACCAGTCCTCTTCGTCAAGAAGAAGGATGGGTCAATGAGGCTTTGCATCGATTATCGTGAACTTAACAAAATCATGATAAAGAACAAGTATCCTCTCCCACGAATTGATGACTTGTTCAATCAGCTGCGTAGAGCACAATACTTCTCCAAGGTGGACTTGTGGTCAGGATATTATCAAGTAAGGGTGAAGAAGGAAGATATCCCCAAGACTGCTTTTCGCACAAGATACGGGCACTATGAATTCCTAGTAATTCCTTTAGGACTCACTAATGCTCCAGAAATCTTCATGGACTTAATTAATAGAGTCTTTAGAGATTACCTCGACAAATTTCTAGTAGTCTTTATAGATGATATTCTAATATACTCCAAAACCAAGGAGGATCATGAGGAGCATTTAAGAACTGTACTAGAGAATTTGTGCAAGGAGAAGCTCTATGTAAAGTACAAAAAGTGTGAGTTTTGGTTGAAGTAGGTCTCATTCTTGGGCCATATCATCACAAGCAATGAGATATCTGTGGATCCCTCCAAAACAGATGCAATTGAGGGATGGCCGAGGCCAACATCGGTAACATATATCCATAGCTTCTTGGGGTTATCTGGATATTATCGACGATTTGTGAGAAATTTCTCATGATTTTCCAACCCTCTTACCAAGATAAATCTAAATGGAGTAAAGTTTTCTTGGAGTGATGAATGCGAATAAAGCTTCAAGGAGTTGAAAAGGAGGTTTATCACTACGTTCGTGCTCACTTTATCCACAAGTGGGGAACTTTTTGTGGTATTCAGTGATGCTTCAAAGAATGGATTAGGCTGTGTGCTGATGCAAAATGATAAAGTGATATCCTATGCCTCAAGGTAGTTGAAAATCCATGAGAAAAACTATCCAACACATGATCTGGAGTTAGTGGTGGTGATCTTTACCTTGAAAATCTAGCAGCATTATCTCTATGGGGAGAAATGTGAGATATATACTGACCACAATAGTCTTAAATATATATTCACACAGAAAGAGATTAATATAAGCCATAGAAGATGGATAGAGCTCATCAAGGATTATGACTGTTCAATACATTACCACCCTGGGAATGCAAATAAGGTGGCAGATGCCCTAAGTAGAAAGGACCCAGCGATTCTATCAATGATGAGAATTGATAAGGATCCAATCTTCTTAGACTTGATGAAGATGGACATGGGAATCATAAATAAGGGAAAATCATCAATCCTTTCACAAATGATTTCTCAACCGTCTCTTTTGGAAAGGTTAAAGGATGATCAAAAGGATGATGTGGGAATTTAGGAAAAGGTGGAAGCTATCGAAAAAGGAAAATCCTCGGATTTTAATGTTAATGAAGAAGGAATTGTGCGGTTTGGGAAAAGACTATGTATTCCATCAAGTCCGGATCTGAATAAAGAACTTTTGGATGACGCACATAGTTCAAATTTCTCTATTCACCCAGGGAGCACAAAGATGTATCGAGATCTCTAAGAAAACTTTTGGTGGGATAATATGAAGAAGGAGATTGCTGAATATACATCAAAGTGTCTGGTGTGTCAGAAAGTGAAGGCAGAGAGGCGGAAGTCTAAGGGGATGATGCAAACATTGCCCATACCATAATGTAAATGGTAGAACATCACCATGGACTTTGTCACCAGACTTCCAAGGACATCCAAAGGCAACAATGCAATCTGGGTTGTTGTGGATCATCTTACAAAGACTTCACACTTCATTACTATTCGGGAGGATTTCTCATTGGATCAACTGGCACGGATATATATCAGGGAAGTGGTAAGGTTGCATGGAGTACCACTATTTATTGTGTCTAAACGAGATCCAAGATTAACCTCTAAGTTTTGGAAGAGTCTTCAACATGCTCTAAATACTGAACTGAACTTCAGTACGGCCTATCATCCTCAAACTGATGGCCAATCTGAGCAGACTATCCAAACACTTCAGGACATGTTGATAGCATGCTCAATGGACTTTAAAGGAGGATGGGGTCAACATCTTCATCTGGTTGAGTTCTCTTATAATAACATTTTCCACTCAAGCATCCAAATGGAACCATATGAAGCCCTGTATGGGAAAAGGTGCAGAACACCGGTATGTTGGGATGAGGTAGGTGAACGTAAGATGCTTGGACCAGAAATGGTCGAAGAAATGGTGGAGAAGGTGAAAACCATTCAGCAGCATATCAAGGAAACCGAGAGTCGACAGAAGAGTTATGCAGATAACTGTCGAGGAGACCTTGAGTGTAAAGTTGGAGACATGGTGTTTCTACGCATATCTCCATGGAAGAAGGTCATGAGGTTTGGAAATAAAGGGAAGTTAAGTCCAAGGTACATCGGCCCCTTCGATATTCTTGATCGTGTTGGGGCTGTGGCCTATCGACTAGCACTTTCACCTATCATGGCCAAAGTATATTATGTCTTTCATGTATCCCTCTTAAGGAAGTACATACTGGACCCTTCACATGTACTCTTTTCTGATGTGGTAGAATTGGAGGATGATCTTTCTTATGAGGAGCAACCAGTGAAGATCTTAGATCGTAGAGAAAAAGTTCTATGAAAAAGACAATGCCCCTTGTCAAGGTGTTGTGGAGAAACCACAAGTTTGAAGAAGCGACTTGGGAATCGGAGGAAATGATGAAGCTGAGTTACCCACATCTATTTTAGTATGGGAAAAGGAAAATTTCGAGGGCGAAATTTCTTAAGGGGGGAATATTGTAACGACCCAAAGTTTCAATAATGGAAATCCCTCTTGATCTAATTAAATGTCTCGTTATGTTTATATAAAATGTCAACTTATTTGGTTTTATGTTAAGAATTTTGACCGTTCCTAATATAGTCGTTGAACAGTGATCACATGATTAGTATAAATATAGGTCTTTAACAAATCCAATTTACTCAAACAAGAAGTGATGGCATCATCCAGTAGAATTTTTCCATACGAAGCCCATTTTTCGGAGCTCGGAAAAGAGGTGGCGTCCTTGGGATACGCTCTTGACCAAGCTCAATCTGAGCTTCATCATGTCAAGCTCGAACGGGACCGCCTACAGGAGAAGTGGAAGTTGATAGAAATTACCACTCGAGCGGTGTTATCTGAGCCACCCCAAAAGTCTGTCACCATTGCACACCTTACCCTTAGGTCTTATGCGGCTCTTTTAAGGGGTTATGTAACAAATCGCTAGTATTATGTTCATGTATATTATTTTTGTATATAATAATAAATATACCTTCTTGTCATTATCGATACATTGTAAATAGTTTTTAAAGTACAAATAGTGTTTTTAGTTATTATTTAATTAATAATTATATTTTATTAAATTAAGGTATTTTTTAATTAAATAATATTTTAATAAAATATTATTATTAAATTAATTTTTATTAAATATAAATGATCTTATAATTTTATGAATGCAATTATAATTTTTATTAAGTTTTGAAATCCATTTCTGTCAAAACCCGTGAATTTTCGATAAATATCAGTTTTTATTTTAAAAATAAAAATTAACATATTTAGAAAATTATTTAGATAAAATAAATTTTATTTCTGGAATCAGGATGTCGAAATTATCCAATGGTGAATTTTTCATAATTTTCTGAGACGGTCAAATTTTTGGGTAAAAATTAAATACCGTTTAAATCTATAATGTGTTTTATGACATCATAATGACCCAATAGTGATGTAATAAAATACTATAATCTTTATGTTTGGCCAATATATGTTTTAACATTAAAATAATGTGATTTTGGGTTTGTTTGACTTACTTTTCAAAGCATTAATGGACCCATCAAGACTTATTAAACACCTTGTCTTTTTAAATTGTTTTTCATGGGAGTGTGACTCACCTCCACATAAGCAACCCTATTATTTTAAGAAGTTTGGACTTTGGCCTTATAAAATATTTTTTTCCACTTCCCTTTTCCAAAAACCATGGGAAAAAACCATGTGAAGGTTTTTGGTTTGGATTAATTTAATATAAGGGGTCCCAAACCTAAATAATAAAGAATTCCCTCACCTTTCCTATATAAACCCACCCAAGCTCCCACTTCCTCCTCACTCAAAGCATTTTTAGTTCGTCCAAACTCTTCCCTAATCTCTCTAGAATCTTCCCAAGGTGCCCCAAACTCCCAAGAATCCTCTCACAAGCCTCTCTCTAGCCTTTGGAAGCACACTTCCAAGTAAGGGTTTTTTTCTTCCTTTCTCATTTTTTGTCCAATTTTCTTTAAGTTGTTTTACCCATTTAATTTCAATTATGAATGTTGGGGTATGGTTTCTCACCTCCCTCATACTTCCCTCTTTATTTTTTAATGATGGGAGACCCCTTTCTCTATCATTAGATGCCTCCCATGTACACCCGTTACTATGCCGAAATTCCGAAAGGAACTTCTCTCTCCTCATTTACATTCAAGCAATACTTTTGTATCATGAATCTAGATTCCATTACAATTGTTGGTACATGTATCTATATGAACTCCTTACTATCCATTACATGTAAATATGATTAGGAACCCCTTTCTCTCTCATCAACCGTTTTTATTAAATCTTATGTCACGCCGTTACGCTGCCGAAATCGCACCGATTTTCTAAGCCAATGTCATTATGTAGTGAATACCATTCCCATTTCTCCATCAAGGGTATTCACCTTTATGCACATTTAATTATTGATTATAAAGTTTCATGTATGAATTCCACATTTTTTATCGTGGAATAAATGATTATGTTTTATGAATCCATGTTTTATGATCCATGTGGCACACTTATGCATGAAATGAAATGTTTAAGAAGGGTGCGCCCTTATATCACTCCAATGCATTGGGTAAAGTATAGTATCATGATACGTCATGTGCAATGAGTGTTTACTAATGATAATTCAAGTGAAATTAGGGTTTACTCATGCTGCATGTGCAATAAGGATTTACTCATGATCCATGTGCAATGAGTCTTGGCTCATGCTAATTCCATGTTAAGTGTTGTTGCCACATTTCCATGTTATGATTATCATGCTTTATCATGACTTTATGTTCATGTTTCTCTTGTGATCTATTGATATGACTAATATCTAACATGTATTTTACTCCTCATGTTATTCCATGTGTATTCCCTTACTCAGCTTTATATCTCACCCTTTTCTTATGCGTGTCCTCAGGTTATCCCATGCAATGCTAAGTACGAGGGAATGTAGTGGTCATGTAAAAGAAGTTTTCAATAAAGATGTTGTATTTCATGTTTTAAGTTTTTATGTAATGACACTAAGCCCAAAATTCACTAAACCTCTCAATCTTCCATGTTGTATCAAGTGAATGGTTTATGTAATAAATCATGTTTAAGTTTGTAATAAAATCAGGGTTGTCATACTGTGAGCTGGAAGAGTTCAAAGCAGCCAGTTGTCACCGATTATAAAGTAGAGTACAAATATATAACGGCTTCTGATGTATCCAAGGAAGCCATCTGGATTCAGAACTTTTTCCAGGATCTTGATGTGATTCCTATTAGTAAATATTCTATCACATTGTATTGTGATAACACTAGAGTGGTGGATCTTACAAAAGAACCAAGGTCACATCAACGGACAAAGAACATTCTCTGAAAATATCACCTCTTAAGGGATTTCTATCAAAGGGGTGAAGTTTCAGTAAGTATAGTTTCCACAGAAGAGAACATGCCAGACCCCATGACTAAAGGTTTATCTCATTAGAAGCATGAATATCATATGAGATCTAGTGGGTTAAATGTTTTTAGCAGTTGGCTCTAGTCCAAGTGGGAGTCTTTTGGAGTTGGTATCCTAAAACCGACTACTTTGTAATTTATTCATTAATAAATACTTTATCACATCTTGATTGTTCTTCTGTGTGACAATGCATATGATAATGTTCTAAGGATAGTTGTTTCACTAAAAGGTTACAGCATATCCCTGCTATGATGAGAACCTGGAAGTGCCATAACATTGTTCTTGAATATATGTTCTATGGTCGGATAATGCTATTTTAGGGACACAAATAATACATGACATTAGGGGTGAGGACTCATAAAACTTTGAGGCACCTTCTCATGGTGTGTTCCCTTGGTAATATCTAGGAGGATATTATGAGAACGAGACCCACCAGTAGGAAATACACATTTCATAGTGTCATTAGATGTTCCTATCAGCAGACATGTGTATTGGTCCATAGAATTTAAGATTATTATTAATGGGTATTACAACTCATGCACTTATATGTATTGATGAAAACTGTGATGACACACTGTTCGCAGTGAGGTAGGATATATTGGGTGTGTCATGAGTAATACTGCATTAATAAATAATGTGAGAAAGGATTTGTACCTTCTATTCCATAACAGAAGTAGATATCTCATACCCTTTGATGGAATTGATATAGCCTAAATAAATCCATGACCATAATAAGGAATGGGTGAGTTTAATTCCAGGAAGTCAAAGAAATAATAATCAAGCACATGGGTTGATAGCACCAGCATGCAACCTACTTGATTCGAGATATCGAGACAAGGGGATTACATTACACAGTAAGCATTCGTAGGAGGTGACATATCATTGCGGCATTAACTTATTTCGTTATGGGTGTCTTGGAATGTTTCTAGATACTAACCTTGGACTTTAGGTAGGCTCCACCTAATGCAACTGATAAAGATGCCTAGAGGGTCACACACTAAGTGTTTCCAAGTATCTCAGTTAAATATTAATTTAACAAGTTGAATAAATTTTATTCCTGATTGTGTTTTAATAATTATTCAAGGATGTCTAATCGCATTTATTTCGACACTAGTTATTCAAGAGAATATATTGTGGGATAAATAATATATTTATTAGCGAGTAATGTAGTGATATTTATTTGAGAAATAAATAGCCATTATTCAAGTTCTAATAAATGTGGTGGAGGAAATAAATAAAAATGAAAAAACAAAAGTACATGCCATGTATATTAATATACATTCCATGTAGTTTTTCTAGGGATTTGTGAGAAATAATATTATTTATTTAATTAAATAATATTAGGTGTAATTCAGTGGGTGCATGTCAAGTAGTAATAATAGTCAACTGTTATTATTAGACATGGGGTCTTACTAAGAATTAAACAAAATGAATAAATGCTTTTAGGTAATTAATTCATTTTATTATTCTAAGTAATTAAAATCCCAATTATATAATTCTCATTAGCCTAGAAATTTTTGTGTGTGTGTACAACGGATCTAGAGAAAGCTCTCAAGACAAGAGAGAATTATTTTCTTCCAAGAACACTCTCAATCTACGAGAGAGATCATCCTCCACCGGATCAAGGTGAGCGCTTTACAAGCGGCTCTCAAGGCGATCTAAGGCAGACATCGCAAGAAAAGGCTCTTCCACACTAGCACCCAGAGATACCTCAATATATGTCTAGAGATACATAGAGCACGTGTGGATCACCACTAGAGGAATCCTACACTTGGATTCTACGACGCAATGATGAATAACATCGGATCGTGACTGGAAACATCAACGGAGAGAGTATTTCACAAGTTAATTATTATCTTTTAATTAAATTAATTATAACCAACATATGATGATCATATCTATGGTTCTGGGACTCCCTTTATTTATTTCATTATTCATTCTATTTCAAAGATCCATCATTTTATTATCATGATGGATCTCTAATTGATCATTGTTAACGAAAAAATCAAAGTTGGGTTCACCCACCAACGCGCTTCCGCTACGCCCGGAACCTAGAACCATAGTGTTTGATTGATTATGTTTATTTGTGTTTTTCAATGTGATATTAGAGTTTCTAATTTTGATGGTTTTATTGTAAAATATCTAAGTTTATTATTGTAATATTTTGATTTCAATTGGCTTGTGATTGAAGAGTTTTGAGGATATGTATAGATGCTTCTAAAATTTTCTATTCGAAGAAGTCCTGGGTATATAGACTTGGTTGATTCCAATATTCTGATCAAAGTGGGGATTGGGGTAAAAGCTTATTGTGTATAACTACGTTTGAATAATTTTAGGGAAAGGATTGGTTGCAGACTTTGTCAAAGAATCTTTAGGGTAAGATTTTATGCTTCTATTATTTTTTATTGAAGAGGTTTTCATTTTGGAACCTGTATATACTTTGGATATAAGTATTGATCCTCCTACTAATTTGGATCAAAAGTAGACCATTTTGGGTATAGTAATTATTATATCCTTTAATAAAATTTGTTTAAGATTTTAAAGACTATAATCTGTAACTTTGTCACATCATTTACATTCTATGGTTTTTCTTATATTCTTATTCAGTTTATCTTTGTTTGATTTAGTTAATTT
The DNA here is from genome assembly GCA_963277665.1 of Viscum album. Taxonomy (NCBI): domain Eukaryota; kingdom Viridiplantae; phylum Streptophyta; class Magnoliopsida; order Santalales; family Viscaceae; genus Viscum; species Viscum album. The sequence continues at coordinate 60,522,874 of OY728123.1, forward strand.
TTATCTTCTAGATCCTTTATTTTCTGTTGTATTTATTTGTGTTATTACTCTGATGTTTTGGAACCTTTATCATCAAAAATTCACTTTTTTTAAATAGGTAAAATTTCTTAAGTTTATAAAAAAATTAATTCACCCCCCCTACTCTTAGAGTTTCCATACTAGGACACCAATAATGTGTTGAGTGATTATTGGGGTATCAACTACCAAAACACCATAGTGGATTTGATTCCACTTCTTGTGTCGGGAGACCATGATTTGGAACCACCATTATCTAAAAAAGGAAGTTACCTTTTAGACCTCAAATGAAAAAAAGGGACACTTGATGGTTCAAACCACCATAGAACCACAGAACAATGTTCGAAACTAGGAAGACACCTCACCCTAATCACCACACTAATATGAAACCAAGTGAATATAGGACATTACACAAACCCAATGAATAGGAAAGGGAAAATCACTCAGTGAAACATGGAATCATAAACACGAGATTACATGGTTCAGACTTATTCCAAATCAACAGGGCAAACACACTTCAACTTCATATATTAAGGAGAGAACCTAAGCTATAAGGGAACCTGATGAATCCAAAAGATATTGTTAAATCCTCTAAGCATGGTCAAATTATAAATCTATATTATCTTGAAAATCACTAGATATAAAGGTATAGTAAAGTGGAAGTACGGGGTCGAACCCAACGAGAGTGGTGAACGCGGAGATGAAAACTCTCAACTAAATGTCGGGTAACTCTAATTTTAGTTTGATTTTTTAAAAATAATTAAATTAAATAAATAAATAAATTCAATTATAATTACATAAGAAAGTTAATTAAGTTTCCATGGGTAGTTTTTCAAAAAATAAATCATGACTGCACTTGAAAAATGATAATACTCATTGGTTGCACAATCAATCATATTTAATCGATATGAGAGATGACCAAATACTATCAATCTACCATAGAATCTCAATTCATGGTGGTATAATGAATTAAAATAACAAGAGTGCATTAAGATCAAATTTCAATTGTATAATAATAATCACATTCAATGGTCATGAATTAATTATCTTAATCATGTTGGGCGTTGTCCACTATTAAACAGACTTGGTCCATAATTTAATAATAGATACGATAAAACTGAATCAAAACAAAATACCAATTATTCAAAATCATTTCTCAAGTGAAGAATAAAATAGAATAATTTTTTATACACCCATTTTGACTAATTCCACTCTCACCTACGTATTTATCCAATCATCATTGGGTGATCACCAATGGTGAATAAATCATATTCCATATGGAAGAGAATAAAAAAGAGTGAATGAGAATGAGAATGAATAAAATATAGAGATTATAATAAAAATAAAAATAATTCAACATTACATTAAATAAATTAAATGAAAACAACAAAGCCTAATGAAAACCTATCTATGAATAATGGTGGGTCAGAACCCTATGGTAGCCTCCCAGTAGTCGAGCCTCTCCATGCCTAGAATGGAATGCCTAATCTCTTTCTAAAACCCTCTAATAATAATCTTGGATCATGTATTTTTCTTTACTTGGTAAAAAATGGCACTAAATGGCCATTTTTGGGTCAAGACCGTGGGGCCCTATTGATAGATATGTAAAAATCACCATTTTTTGAGTCTTTTCGAGGTTTACAAGTCATGTAATGTTTACATGACATGTAATGTGTAGGGAATAATGTTTTTATACCTTTTACACTTTATGTTGTGCACTTATTTCATTCCTTGTATAATTTACAAGTCATGTACATGATACACGATGTGAAACATGTGTTTCCAACATAGTAAAACTTATTTTTCTCTAATTATTTGTTTTCGAGCCTCTAGAGAATCCCTTGATCATCAAACATTGCATGAAATATTCATTAAATGGGATTACTAATCATTTTGGATTCAATGTTCAATTTAATCTTCATCATATTTCTGTTTTCATGTCACACCACTTCACAGTTTGGCACAAAGTGCATTTATTTTACTCAATTACCACATTTTCCTTGGTATTTCTCCAAATTTTAGTCTTACATAAAAATACTAAAACCATTAATATCAAACATTAATACTATATTTAATAAATTAATATTCAATTAATTCACGTATAAAAATCCATCAATTAATATATATAAAAAATAGATATCAAATACCCCCACACTCAAGTATTTGTTCATCCTTGAGAAAAATCTCGACATTAAAACACAAAGGGTCCATACATAAATAAGGAAATTTTCAAATTATTATTCTCATAAAAACAAGTTATAACTGAATATTATAATAGAAAAAAACATACCCTATAATGAATCCAAAAATCATGCCTCGTCTATAATTTTCAATTCAAGTCATTTTTCCATTTTCACATACAATTTTCAACTTTTCATCAACACCCATTCCATTTATGATTTACCATACCATTTATTTTTCCTCTCATCAATCAAGGTAAAAAAAAATGTAATAGAGCTATTCTCATACCTAAAGTACATGATCCTAACCATAGGCTTTTATTAAATCTACTTTCTCCGCCCCATAAAGACAAATATCAAAATTAATCCTGAGGGGTTTTTAATTAGGATCAAATGATTCTAAGGATAAGGGTAGGTAGGTTATAATGTTGAAAATAAAATAATTCTCAAAAAGGATACTAAACTCTAAAGTATAATATAAGATATTAAAAAGACAATCACAAAGAAATAATCCTCACCCAAAATATAATTTCATTTTTCACCCCCCCCCCAAAGCACAAAGTAAAGGCTCACAAATAATGTAATCATAATGAAAAATAATCCTCTCTTATTTTTATTTTATTTATTTATTTATTTATTTATTTATTTATTTGAAATTAATTATTGGAATGGATCTCATGTCCACCACCTAACCACATATGATAAAAAACATTGATCTGGTAATGGTGATTTTCGAGCCTCCCAATTCACAGCCCATTTTTTTAGAGGTTGTTCCAAGGATAAGTCTCACATCCAAAACCTAACAACATATTATTATGAGATCATTAGTATGAAAATGGTGATTTTTGACCTACCTAAGAAACAACCCTTTTTTATTTTTTTATTTTTTCAAATTTTTTATATTTTCTTCCCAACAAGAGAAATAAATAATGAAATTAAATGAATAAAATCATTAATCTTTCACAAAAATCCTATAAAAACACCCTGCAGTCACCTCTCAAGAACAATATCCCATATACACCATGAACAACCCCTCCCCAACACATATTTAATTGAATACCATGAAAAGCACAAAGATCTGGGTAAAAAAGGAAATAATGAATTATAACATGGATCAATCCTAATAAGTTCATCCCTAGATTCTATGAGATAAAGAAGGATCAATGTGTTGGTGGGTCTCAGGATAAAAGGGGTCGTCAATAAAATGCATAAATTATTTCAAAAGTGAATTTTTATAATCATAACTTTTAAAATATAACAATGCGAGTTCTAGTAGGTTTACATGCCCCAAGTATCACTGAAGAAATATATATAAAAATTGGAAATATTTGGTTCAGAATCCTCTCAAGAATAGGAATATAATATTTGTTTATCAAGTCATAAAATGGACATGGATAATTAGTTTAGTTAAAGAAAGTTTCTTGGAATCAACATCATGAAAAGAAATCATATTAGGAATCATTTTTACTAAAATCAAAATTGAATTAAGTATGTGAATATTAACATTTCCATTTCTATATTTTCCATTTATGGGCATCATATTTAGAATTTTTCAATATGTCAAATATTTTTCCTAAGTGTTGATGTCTCCCAGATCAGTGAGTAAAGGATAAAAAAATCAAGCATTTTTGTGGGTGAATCGAATTCAATTCAGTTCATGCAACAATTCAATTCATTTTTTAATTTCTATTTTTTTCAAAATCATTTAATATAAAAAACTATGTGTGAAAATATATAAAAAAATTAAAAAGTATTTCCCTTCTATTGATGATTTTTGAATGAGTTTCTAAATATCTTTCTAAACCAAGTTCATGGAATAAACTGTGATCTCATGACATGAATTTATCTCATGATATGAGTTGGTCCTGTATTTAGCACTTTACTTTCTTATTGATTCTTGCTTCCATGGGACTAAATAATTAAAGTAAACAATTAAATTACAATACCTTTTAAATTTTAAAATACTTAGCTCAAATAGATAGAGAGATAGACCATGGGGAGAGTTATTAAACTAATAAAATAAAATAAATTTAATTCCTAGAAATCAACTTTAAAATCTTGGTTGCCTATTGGTAGATTCTATTTTTTATAGTGGTTTATCTTGACATTTACCTTTTTTATCTTATTATAACATGATATAAAGAAAACCTTATTGGATTTATCCACTTATGACTCTATTGTGAATCTAGGTTACTTCTTCACTTCCTCCTCCATTGGTTTTTCTTAACTGGTTCTTATGGTGGGATGCATTTTGAGGATAAATTCAATGAAATATAAGGAAATATAAATCTAAAAAAAATAGTTTACTTTCTCCACCACAATGTCTTCTTTTTCTTTGGTAGATTCACATTCTAGAATGACTTCTTTAGTTAGAGCTACCTTTTTATACCCTTCTCTTTGAAATTTTAGGAGGGATTCCCATTCTTCTTCAGTCTCTAGAATACCTATGAGGTAAATGCATGTTTGATAAATATCCTCTTCCTTCACTTTTTATTCTTCCTTGTATTGTATGGATTTTACTACTTCAACCTCCTACTCTTATTCCTCTTTTACCTCCAATCAAAAATTTCCATCATATTTATTTCCTCTTCTTCATGTAGTTGAAAAATGTCTTCTATTGTTCTTCTTGGTCCTTTTTATGTGTAGAATTGATGCCTCGGGTTTTGATACTTATTCATAATATGAAGGTTCATTGCTATAAGATATCTCAAATTATCCAAGATTTCTTCTTTGATATCCTCATTTAACTTGTCTACATTTTTTCTTCAATAGATTTATCATCCTCCACTTCTTGATATTCTTCATCTTCAAACCATTCTATATATGCATTAGAAATTAAACATAGATTATTTACAAGGGTATTTAAATTTGAAATAACTAATCTTGAGGTTGTTTTATATCAACAGCTTAGACTTTCTCCATCTCAGACCCATAATAGTTCATCCTTTTATCTATCCCTTCAATGCATTGTGTAAGCAACCTAGATAGTCTGTCTTCGGAGTGATGATCATCCTAGGATCCACCTTGGTAGTTTTTAATATTAGGGTATACTCCACAATATTGATGATAGGTGTTTCCCGAATGTTGAGGTTGGAATCATCATACCAGAAAGAATATGAATTATCCCACCTTATCTCTTGATGTGACCACCCTTCGGAATTCTATGTTTCCCATGTAGTTGAATACTCCTGAAATATAATGTACTCCAATGGTGGTGCATCATAATAATAATGAGACATGTATTCTATCCTACAAAACACAAAAAACTACCAGAAGAATAATATTGAAAGTAATAATATATAAAAAAACGAAATGAAAAACAAGTAACTAAACTAAAATCAGTAAACAAAAATGGGATAATAAAAGACTTTAACCTAATAAATAAGTCTTGAGTCATCTATAATTCTCTTATACTCCTTGTAAATGACACCAAAATTTGATGCATCTAAAATACGTCATTAAATCCTCCAGGCATGATCAAATTAGAAATTTATATTATCCCATAAAATACTAATTCCAAAGGTGTGGTAAAGTGGAAGTATGGGGTCGAACCAACAAAGTGAGAAATGAAGTGATCACAACTATCAACTAAAGGCCAGGTATCTCTAATTTTTTTTTGAATTTATTTAAAATAATTAAATTATTTAAATAAATGAATTCAATTATAAAATAAGAAGGGAGGAAAATCAGTTTCCATGGGAGTTTTTTCAAAAAAGAAATCATGGATGCACTTGAAAAATGATAATACTCATTGGTTGTGCAATCAATAATATTTAATTGATAGGAGAGATGGTAAAACCCTATAAAAATACCCTAAAATATTAATTCATAGTGGTATGATGAATTAAAATAATAATATTTCTTTAATATTAGATTTCAATTACAAAAGAATAATCATATTTAATGGTCATGAATTAATTATCTTAATCATATTGGGTTCTCTATGCTATTAAACACACTTGGTACATGATTTAATAAAATATATGATAAAATTGAATAAAAAACACCAATTGAACAAAATCATCATGCAAGTGAAGTATGAAATGGATCAATTTGGTACGCATCCATTTCGACTAATTTCACTCACTCCTACAAATTTAGCCAATCATCATTGGGAGATCGCCAATGGTGAATAAACCATATTCCATAGGGAATAGAATATATAAGATTAAATGAGAATGGAAATGAAGAAAATATAGAGATTGGAATTAAACTATAAATCATTCAATATCACATTAAAGAAATAAAAGGAAAATATAAAATCATTAAGAAAACCTATCTATGAAGAACGGCGGTTCGGAACCCTATGGTAGCCTCTCAGTAGTTGAGCTTCCCCACACCTGGAATGGAATGACTAATATCTTGTTGGAACCCTATATTTATAATAATGGGGCTAATATTTTATTACCTTAGTCAACATTGGAACTAAAAGACCATTTTTGGGTCAATACTATGGGGGCCCATCAATAAATATGTAAAAAACACTATTTTTTGGGTCAGTCTGAGGTTTATACATCGTGTAATGTTTACACAATGTGTAATATGCTAGATCAAATTTTTGTATGCTTTTTACACTTTACTTTTAACATTGATTTTACATCTTGTATAATTTACACTTTTTGTACATGATACACGACATGAAACATGTGTTTTCAACACTAGAAAACTCATTTTTTCTAGTTCTTCATTTTTGAGCCTCCCAAGCATCCCTTGATCATCTAAAATTGTGGAAAACATTAATTAAATGGGAATTTTAATCCATTTTTATTCAATATTCATTATCATCTTCATCATATTTCCATTTTCATGTCGCGTCGCTTCGTGGTTCAGAAATAAGTGCCTTTATATTCCTTAATTTATATGTTTTCCTTAGTATTTCTCCAAATGTCAGTCCTATATAAAAATACATAAAACATTAATATCATGTGAAAATAATATATTTAATAAATTAATATTCAATTAATTAACATATAAAAACACATCAATAAATAAATATAAAAAGATATATCAAATACTCCCATGATCAAATCATTTCTTATCCTCAAGAAAAAACTCAACATCAAAACTAAAATGTTTTATACATCAATAAGTGAATTTTCACATTATTATTCTCATAAAAAAGTTATAAATTAAGATTATAATAGCACAAAACATACCTAATAATGAATCCAAAAATCATTCCCCATCTATAATTTTCAATTCAAGTCATTTTTTCCTTTTCATATACAGTTTTAAACCTTTCATCAATACCCATTCCATTTATTATTTACCTCACCAATTATTTTTTCTCTCATCACTCAAGGTAAAAAAATTAATGGATTTATTCTCATGCCTCAAGTACATGATCCTAACAATATTATTGCATTGAATCTACTTTCCCTACCCTGTAAAGTCATATATCACAATTAATCATGAGGGATTTTCAATTTGGATCAAATAACTCAGAGGCTAAGGGTAGGTAGGTAGTAATGTTGAAAATAAAGTAAGCCTCAAGGAGGGTTCTAAACACTAAATTATAATACATGATATTCAAAAGATAAGTATAATGAAATGCTCCTCACCCAAAATATAATTTCATCTCACCCCCCCCCCTTCCCAAAGCACAAAGTAAAGGCTCACAGACAATGTAATCATAATTAAAAATAATCTTCTCTTATTGTTATTTTTTTTTTCAAAATTCATGATTCTAATGAATATCACATCCACCACCTAACCACATATGATAAAAAAACATCATCTTGGAAATGGTGATTTTTTGAGTCACCCAATTCACAACCCATTTTTTAGAAGATGCACCTAGGATAAGTCTCACATCCACAACCTAACCATATATTATTGTGATATCATCAGTCTGACAATGGTGATTTTTGACCTACCTAAGAAACAACCCAATTTTTTTTTATTTTTCTTTTTTTCACTTTTTTTTATATTTTCTTAACAAAAATAGGGATAAATAATGGAATTCAATGAATACAATCATAAATATTCCCCAAAAATACCATGGAAACACCCCATAGTCACCTCTTAAGAACATTATCCCATATCCACCATGAACAACCCCTCCCCCACACTCATTAAATTGAATACCATGAAAAATTCAAAGAGATGGATAGGAAAGGAAATAATGGATTATAACATGGATCAATCCTAATAAGGTCATCCCTGGATTCTATGAGATAAATAATGATCAATGTAAAGGTGGGTATTATGATAAAAGGGATCATAAAAAAAATCATCAGTCATTTGAAAAGTGAATTTTTAAAATCATAGCTTTCACAAGATAATAATTCAAGTTCTACTAGGTTTACATGCCCCAGGTATCACTAAAGAAATATGAATAGAAAAATAGGAAATATTTTGTCCAGAATCCTCTTGGGAATGGGAAAAAATATAATTCAATCAATTCATGGCATGGATAATTATTTTAATTAAATAAATTTTCTAGGAATAAAAATCATGAATATAAATTATATCAGCAATCATTTTTAAGAAACTCAAAATTTAAGTAAGCATGTGAAAAAACTAGGGTGAAAAAATATAAACAAGTAAAAATTAAACCCCTTTCATTGATGCTTTTTGAATGAGTTTCATAAGTTATGTCTAATCCAAGTTCATGACGTGAAATATGAACTCATGATGTGAATTGATCTCATGATGTGAGTTGGTCCTATATACATCACTTTACATTCTTCTTACTTATTTCTTTTATAGTCCTAAAGAATTAAAGTAAATAGTGAAAGTACAGGACCTTTAAAATTTTAGAATACTTAGCTCAAACGGATAGAGAGATCAACCATGGGTAGAGTTATTAAATTAATAAATTAAAATAAATCTAAGTCCTAGAAAGTAATTTTAAAATTTAGGTTTCCTTCTGGTAGCTTATCTTTTTTATATTCATTTAGCTCGATCTTTACCTTTTGTAGCTAATTGGAACATGGTATAAATCTAATTATCTTGGATTTATCCACTTCTAACTCTGTTGTGCATCTAGGGTAGTTATTCGCTTCTTCATCCATTAGTTCATCTTGATTGGTTCTTGTGGTGGGATACATTTTGAGGATAAATTCAATGAAAATATATAGAAATAAAAATCAAACCAAATTTTGTTGTTCACTTGATCCACCACAACATCTTCTTTTTCTTTGGTGATTTTACATTCTGGAATGAATTCTTGAGATAGAGCCAGCTTTTTCTCCCCTTATCTTTGAAATTATAGGAGGTATTCTTAGTCTTTTTCATTCTCTAGAATACTTTTGAGGCATGTTGGTCAGAGTAGGTTACTCAAGTGGGGGTGAATTGAGTATCTATAAAAATTTCTATTAAATAGTTTACTTAAAAAGATTCCCCAATAAAATGAATACAGCCCAGTTAATCAAGGTAATATGGTTATAATAGTTTGAATATTCAAATAAATTCTCAGAATATTGATTAATTTTCAGTAATATCAATGTGAGTTATTAATACTACTTTTGAAGCTATTCTAATAAAGAAAAACTGTTACAACTTCTTTCCAAGACTAACTATCAAAGTAAAATTTAGTTTTTTATGAAATATACAGTAAAATAGAGAAAAACTAAATTAAACAACATAGTGGATAAAACAAGTGGTTCAGTCTCAAGTCAAGACCTAATCCACTCCACTTGGTGATAACCTTCCACCAAGTAATTTATATTAATAAACTTGGTCTACACCCTAGATCGGGGTAAACAACAGTGCACAATATTGTCCAGGTCACACAACCTCTTCCACTGTTCTTCATGGGTAAAAACTACTAAGTCACACAAGGAACTCTTCCACACTTATTCGTGTGAGTGAAAAAATGTAAAGAGATATGAGAGGAATTATATCTTGTATCCTTCGGTTTAGTGTAGGAGATAATGTGTGTTTTAATACAAACACACACACACTTATCTAGAGATAAAAATAGTAAAAAATAGATCAAGGATGATGAGAAAGAGTTAGAAGTGCTCTGAGTGTTATTCTATGCATCTCTGGTCTTGTAGGATGAAGCAGATGCAGGTATCGAGTCTTCTTGTGAAAAAATAGAGTATCGTAAGTCTGGTGCTCTGGTTTCCAGTTAGATCTAGCTCGTGTTCTTCGTGGAGTTGGTACTGCGAAGATGATTTTGATTCCGATCTACAGTAGTCCAACCTTTTTGAATCGATAGTGCTTCATGTGTTCTTTAGTTGTATCTTGTTGCATGCATAGTTCACTTTTTCAAAAATGATCTCTCTTTTGCTTCTATGTCAGTGTGTTTTTGCAGCCCGGCTTATCTCCCTTTTTAATTATGGGTACAAAAGTTGGAACCGATAGGATGCACATATTATACACCTCGTACCTCATACTATCAGGTGACATGTCTACAAAGAAACATTAATTATGTCAGTGCCTTTAAATGACTCAAATATGATCGTTAGAAATTAAATTTAAAAATGAAAAAATATATTAAATAACGGTGTCACAATTTGTCTTGAAACGGTATCACTTGGAAATGGTTTCACCATGAAACGATGTCTTCTTCTTTTCCTTTGAGCGGTGATACAGTCATGATTCCATAGTTTCATTGAGATCATAAATCGGTAGCACAAATGTGGTGTTAGGATCATGGTGTCTGGTCCTTTTCCAAACTTTGAACAATGTCTTGGTGATGGTAGCATGGAACCGGTGTCATAGAATTTATGAGATCTGAAACTGGTTATAGTGTCAGCGTCACAGTGTTTGGGTCACGGTGTCTTGGTTACGGTGTCTGGGTCATGGTGTCTAGGTTACGGTGTCTAGGTTACGGTGTCTGGGTCACGGTGTCTGGGTTACTTTTCTAGAAAACCAGAATCGGTGGCAGACTCACGGTTTCTTAGAATTATCCAAATATCTGTAGAAATTCTTAAGAAGTAATATTCATAGAATGAATTAGACTTAATAATTCATATAATAAATCATTATATAACAAAATTAAATATAGTTTACAATAATCAAACGTGATTTATAGGATTAACAGGATCTTGTGAAAGTTTATTTAAATCATAAAGAAACCTACCATCTCTACACATGATTTGAGATAGTTGAAATAGGATTAATAGGATTTTTGATCATTAAAACATGATTAAAACATGAGGATTCCAACAAGTCCGATGCATGTTTGATCAACATATTATTCCTTTACTTGTTTTTCTTCCTCCGATTATATGGATTTTACTACTTCAACTTCCTACTCATATTCCTCTTTGACCATCCAATCAAAATTTTCCATCATATTTATATACGCTTCTTCTCACAGTCGCAAAATGGTATTCTCTTTATTCTTCTTGGTCTTTTTGTATATGTATAAGCAATTCCTCAGGTTCTGATACTTCTTTATAAGATGAAGGTTCATCATTATGAGTGATAATGGACTACTCTAAGAGTTCTTATTTGATATCCTCATTTAACTTTTCTACATTTGCATCTTCAATAGCTTTATCATCCTCCACTTCTTGATATTCTTCATCTTCAAACCATTCTATATATGCATTATAAATTAAAGGTAGATTGTTTATAATGTTATTTAAATTAAAAATAACTTCAATAAGGTGAGTAGTCAATTCTCCCTTTTCTTTGAGTTGTTTCTCATTTTCATCCATCCTATTATCAAATATTGAAATGTAATTTGTAGGAAGTGTGGCTAGTATCTTAGCTAAATTCTTCTCCTATTGTTGGAAGGAATAGTCATATTGAATGTACTGATCATAAGTTTATTTTATATCAATAGCTTATGAGCAATATGGTGCACGGTTTGGCCAACCGTGCACCCCTATTTTTCTTGGATGAAATTACAAAAATGACCTTAATGAATTATAAACTTAACTTATCTTCTCATTTTATCATTCTATAAGGCAGAGGAACCACCCCCCTCCCATTTTGAGCTCCCAAGTTCCCTCTTCATTCTTTTTTATCCTGGTTTGTCGTCTGAAGTCCGATTCGATCCTCGTTTATCCCATTGGATACACATTGGTAAGTACTCTATTCATATTGAGTTGTTTGTCGTTTTTCTTCTCCTCGACAATGCTATTTAGATGCAGGACCATATTCCATATTTTAGGGTATTGATCTATTCATAATTTTTCTTCTGATCTAGGCCAAACTAAATGTTGATACTAGATTAAGAGAGTGTTATATCCTCGAGGTAGGTGACCAATGACTCATCCATCAAGTCTCTCCATTTTATAAACTTTCACTATTGTGTGTGTTATAATTTCCTTGGGTGTTTCTTCTTTAATTATTTTTCTATTCTTATAATCATCATGCTCATATTCTAGATCCCTTGCTATATATTTTATCATCAAAACATTAGATGTTGATATCATAACTCTTTCCACCCCAAGTAGGGTTTTTCCTCAATTATGCCTTGGTGAACCATGTGGGTTTACCTATAACATCATTCGGGTGTGTGGATTGACCTTGCTAATGGTAATCCATTTTAATTAAATGAATTATGAACTTCTAATGGATAGCATGTGTTGTTTCCACTTGACCCTTCTAAGGTAAGTTCTTAAATATAATAAATGAATCTCAATTGTAAATAGAAAGTATCTTATATGTATCACTTTACATAATTGAATTACTTGGTTGTATATCTATAGCACCCCTTACCATGCTAATGGAAGGTAGTGGAGTGAACCAAATTAATGACTAAGTAATTAATATTCTAAATGGTTTCATGTCCTTATTATTCCTTGTCACGTTACTGAAAGGTATGGAATGAACCAAATTGACTTATTAAATGGAATGAGTATTACATAGCCTAATTTATTAAATGAATCAAGTATAAGCCGCCTAATGCATATGGACCTGTTCACTTTTATAGGATTGGTTAGACTCAAGCCATCCTTATATTCTTGAGGGAATTCCTTGAGCACTCGTGGATTCCATTCCGATTCAAGGATGTTGATTTCCAAGGGAGATACCCACCTTGGAACCCAGTTCTTGTCTACTTGTGGATGCTCGACATGACGTTGTAGGATCCCTCCATTATCTTTCAAATATTAGGATGTCTTGGATATACTCCTTGGATCCGGGATGACGTCTTTAGACATGTGGCACCATGGATACACCCATTGGGGATAGTTATTGCTTATCCTATTTTACCTTGGATGAGATCCTTAGACTCAATTAGAATAATATTACAGTGGAATGCCTTGGGAAATTCTCATTGGATTACATGCAAACCCATTACATATAGGTTATGAGTTATTACTGAGTTAACTCGACCCTTGAGGTCAAGGATGCATTGGTTACTAGCTTGGATCCTCTTCATTATTATCATTATCATGGATGCCTTGCATATTGCCTTGGATCTTCTATTATTACTATAATTATAGGATGCCTTATTATATCTTGGATCCTTGGTCATTACTATTATTATTATCATGATACATTTTTAGTATTGTTATACCGCATGTGACATACTTATATAAACTAAACTTAAATTAATTAAATAAATTTTTACATGTTTAGACACCAGCTAAGGTTGAATCAGGTATTGGGGTATTTATATTACTGTGCTATTTTACATTTACATATACCTTCACACTGTTAGTTTATATTTCTCATACTGAATGGTATAAAAACATTGTTGGTGTCCTACTGAGATTTATCTCACACCCTATCTGGACCATCATTGGTACCCATGAATATTATATGTATGTGGGCATTGATAAGGGGAAACATCCTACTTTGGACACCTGATTTTGACTACTTGTATTAGGATAGAGCTAGGTAGAAGATGACCAGGATAGTGCTCAGGATTCTTGATAGTTTTTTGTTTATTTTTGATTATTTTTTATAGCATGTATTACCTACTACCATGTATACCTATTTTTCTTCTTTGTAGAGACATGACATACATCATTAACTTTTTTATATGATTCAGTTCCTACTTTTGAATTATTATTCATTTCTATATTGATTTCGCTACGACGGGTTACTCATCCAGTGTTTATAGTGTTTGTTTTTTCTATTCTTTCTAGTTACATATGCTTCCAACATTTACTTTTTATTACTTATTTATTATGTTCCACTCTATTTATGAGGGAATAGTCTCCCCATGAACATTCCCTAGGCCCTCACTACTAGTCGGCATCATCTAGCGTACAGGGTGGCACACTTGAGGCCATGTGGCCAAACAGCTTCGGGTCACCTTTGAGTGGCACCCGAGTTGAGATGTCACAGAGTGGTATCAAAGGGGTTCCTTTCTTACTTTTATATTTTGAGACAATAGATAGGATATTATGAATTCTTTGGAACTTGGTTATGAGTCGTTCTTGGGCATAGTTAACCCACATTTTGGGTAAATACCTAGTTGCCTAAAATAATAATTATTCTTTATTTTTCCGATTATAGTTGATATCATTTCACTGTTGGGTGATGCACATGTTGTGCAATAGTGATTACTATTATTATGATTGAGAATTTCATTTTATCCTTGGATCTATAAGATTATGGAAAGGAGCATTGTCACATGCATCATTATAGGCACATATAATTCACATGTCATGCATATGTCATGCCATATAGGTTCATTTTACTGCTTTCATTGATTATGGTTCCTATGATTGTTGAGTGAGCTATAGTAGTTATATTTTTGCTTATAATGCTAACATATTACCTCTAGTTACATGAGTTTCTCTTTGGTTGTGGTTGAGTGATTGAGTGATTTCTAGTTTCAATTCATGAGGTGTATGGGACCTCATGGGTTGGAATGGGTAGTTTACTAAATCAATCCATCATATATTACCCATTACATTCCAAGACTGAATGTAGACATGGTTAAATAGAAATTAAATGGGTGTCACTTTCAATGATGGGGAGTATGGGCCCTTATTCACTGGGAATGATGATCCATTTTAATCAAACCTTGATATATATGTGTGTGTGTGTGTGTGTGGAAATTTAAATTTAAAATGTAAATAATGACTTGTAAATAAGTGTTTTCCAGTAAATGAAGAGGTGAGGTATAGTTGACCCTTTACCTATTGGAACCCCTATAATTTAAACTTGAGAACTTTGGACACCATTCTGATTCAAGGATGTTAGTTGCTAAGGGAGATACCCACCTTGGAACTTGGTCCTTGTCTACTTATGGATTCCTAACATGATGTTGTAGGATCCCTCCATTATCTTTCAGATATTAGGATGCCTTGGATACAATCCTTGGATCTAGAATGACATCTTTAGACATGTGGCGCCATGGATACACCCATTGGGCCCAATCATTTCTTATCCCGCTTTACCTTGGATGAGATCCTTAGACTCGGTTTGAATCTTATTATAGTGGAATGCCTTGGTCAATTCCCCTTGTATTACACATAGACCCCTTACACCTAGGCTATAGGTTACTACTGAGTTGGCTTGACCCCTAAGTTCAAGGATGCCTTAGTTACTACCATGGATCATCTTCATTATTATCATCATCACAGATGTCTTGGATATTGCCTTTGATCCTCTATTATTACTATCATTATAGGATGACTTATTATATCTTGGATCTTTGGTCATTACTATTATTGTTATCATGATACCTTTTCAGTGTTTTTATAACTCATGTGACATACTTATATAAACTGAACTTACATTAACTAATTAAATGATTACATGTTCAGACACCAGCTGAGGCTAAATCAGGTATTAGGATATTTTCATTATTGTACTACTTTACATTTACACATACCTATACACTATCAGTTTATATTTCTCAAACTAGATGGTATAGACGCCATTGGTGGTGGCCTATTGAGATTTATCTCACACCTTATATGGACCACCATTGGTACCCAGGAAGATTACATGTATGTGGGTGTTGATAAGGGGAAGTGTACCGCTTTGGAAACCTAATATTGATTACCTTCATTTGGATGGATCTTGGTAGCATATTACTGGGCCAGTACTCAGGATTATGGATAGTTTTTGGTTTATTTTTGAATATTTTTTATAGCATGTATTATCTACTTCCATGTATACTTATTTTCCTGCTTTTTAGAGATGTGAAATACATCATCAGCTTTTTTATATGATTCAGTTCCATATTTTGATTAATTATTCATTGTTATACTACTTACACTATGGAAGTTTATTGGTCCAATGTTTATAGTTTCTATTTTCATTGTTATTTATGATTACATATGCTTCCACCATTTACCTGTTATTACTTATTCAATGTGTTGCACTCTGGTTATGAGGGAATAGTCTCCCCATGAACACACCATAGTCCATCACTGCTAGTTGGAAGACTCTAGTGTATGGGGAGGTGTGCTTGAGGTCATGTGTCCAACTAGCTTTGGGGCACCTTTGAGTGGCACCTGGGTTGGGACATCACATATTGGACTTCCTCCATATCTTGAAATTCGTCATCTTTAAACCAACCTATATCTACATTTAAAACCATTGATAGGATACTAATAATATAATTTAAATATAAAAATATTTGAGATAGGTGGTTTTTCAATTCTTCTTATTCAATGAACTTATCCTTATAATAGTTCGTACTTTTTTCTATCCCTTTAATATACAATGTGAGAAACCTCGCTAGTCAGTCTTCTGAGTGTTGATCGTCCTAGGATCTTCCTTGGTATTTTTGAAGGCTTGATAATAGGTTTCACCAAACTTTTGAGTTTGGAAATCATCATATATGAAATAATATGAATCATCCCACCTTGTTTCTTGATGTGACAACCCTTCGAAATTCAATGCTTCCCATGTGGTCAAATACTCCTAAAATATGATGTACTCTGATGGTGGTGTGGCATAATAATGATTAGACATGTATTCCATCCTACTCAACACCAAAAACTACCATAAGTTTGATATTGAAACTAATAATATATATATATATATATATATATAATGAAATCAAAATAATTAACTAAACTAAAATCAGTAAATAAAAATGAGATAAGAAAATTATTTGAACTAATAAATCAGTCTCAAGTCATCTACAATTCTCCACTACTCCCCAACAACGATGAAAAAATTTTATGCATCAAAAAAACATTGCTAAATCCTTTAGGTGTAATGAAATTAGAAATTTATATTATCCCAAAAAAACTAACTACAGAGGTGTATTAAAGTGGAAGTATAGGGTCGAACCCACAGAGAGCGGGGAACACAGTGATGAAAAATCTCAACTAAAGGTCAAGTATCTCCAATTATAGTTTTATTTTATTTAAACCAATTAAATAACATAAATAAATGAATTAAATTAGAAAAGTAAAATATAGGGAAATCAGTTTTCATGGGTGGTTTTGAAAAAAAAACATGTCTGCACTTGAAAAACAATAATACTCATTGTATATACAATTAATCATATTTAATCAATAGGAGAGATGGTAAAACCTTATCAATATATCCTATCATCTCAGTTTTATGATGTTATGATGAATTAAAATAAAAAAATTGTATTAATATCAAATTGTAATTTCATAAGAATAATCACATTCAATATTCAATAATTAATTATCTTAATCATGTTGGGTTTCATCCACTATTAAACACACTTAGTCCGTGATTTAATAATAGATATGATAAAAGTGAATCATAACATAATACCAATTGAACAAAATCATTGTGCAAGTGAAGAATGAAATAGAACAATTTGGTGCACATCCATTTCAAATGATTCCACTCTCTCCTATGGATTTATCCTATCATCATTGGGTGATCACCAACAGCAAATAAACCGTATTCCATAGGGAAGAGAATAGACAAGAGTAAATTAGAAAGAGAATGAATAAAATATAGAGAATATAATTAAACTAAAAATCATTCAACATTGCATTAAATAAAGAAAAGGAAAATATAAAATCATAAAGAAAACTAATCTAAAAAGAACGGTGAGTTGTAACCCTATGGAAATCTCTTGGTAGTGGAGCCTCTCCATGCCTAGAATAGAATTCATGGTATCTTGCTGGAACCCTCTATTTATAATCTTGGATCTCGAATTTTTCTTCCCTTGGTCAACACTAGCACTAAATGACCATTTTTATGCCAATACTGTGGGCCATCATTGATAGATATGTAAAAACCACCATTTTTTGGGTTTGTCTAAGTTTTACACATCATGTAATGTTTACACGATGTGTAATGTGCGGGGATGAATTTTTATACTTTTTCCACTTCACATTGTGTGCTTATTTCATGGCCTATATAATTTAAACATTGTTTATATGATACACAATGTGAAGTATGTGTTTCAAACACTGTAAAACTCATTTTTGTCTAGTTCTTCATTTTCGAGCCTCCCGAGCATCCCTTGATCATCCAAAATTGTGGGAAACATTCATTTAATGGGAGTGTTAATCTATTTGTATTCAATATTCAATATCATGATCATTATATTTTTGTTGTTGTGTCATATCACTTCACATTTTGGCGTAAAGTTCCTTTGTATTCCTCAATTTCCATATTTTCCTTGGTATTTCTCCAAATGTCGGTCCTATATAAAATTATAGAAAAAATAAATATCAGGAATGAATATTATATTTAATCAATTAATATTAAATGAATTTACATATAAAAACCCATTAATAAATATATATAAAAAGAGAGATATCAGAACCTAACTTCTGTAATCCTACCCAAACCATCAAAGTTATCAAAGACCTATTTAGGAACCCTACCCAGATATGGAAGAAGACTCCAGAAACACTTTTGTGACTTTTTCTGGTCACAAGTGCTTCTTTGGGGAAGACCCTGATGAAAATTGACACCATGTAGCTTTAAATCATTGAAAAAGTGGCCCATAACCACTATTTATAGAGGTGACTCCATAAAAACCAACCAGTTGTGTAAGTTTCACCAAATTTTGATCTTCACAATCATCCAATGCATGATCATGGAAATCATAAGCTGCCCCGCCAGCACACCACCATAAGTTTTGATATTTGGTGGATAATGTTAGCTCTAGATTTTTCCTCCTTTAATTACATCAGTGAAAAATTTTAGAACACGCCCTATAGGTTCCGCACTTTTTTTAGCATCCAAATGCATCCTATGTATCAACCTTAATCACCTAGAATTTGTTTGCATGTCTACTTAACTACTTTTTTCAAAAACCCATACTATATTCAAAACTTATTCACATGCATCACTTCCTCTATAAGTGGATGTTATTGCTTTCTACTTCGGGGATTTCCTGGTGAGGGTGAGTTTCCTCCTTCTGGATCTATAAGTTTCCTTCTAAAAATCTCATTCTAGAAGTTCCAATACTTGACCAAAAAATATTTTTTATAAAAAAAATCAAAAAAAAATCTAATTTGAGAACTGTTTTTATAGATTAAACCTAACAATCTCCCACTTGAAGACCATTCTCAAGGCTTTCACCAAGTTCTTCTAGACACTTTCTAAACAGTATATTTTGTTATCTCTTTAAACACAATTACAGAATGGTTCCCCACCATGCTAGAAATCATCCAAACAATACTGAGGAATAAAGAAATGATCCCATAATTTCCCAAACATTGATCACCAGTTTCATTTACCATGAAATTCATCGATTATTCTATGAAATTTCATCCATAACAACAATACTGATCACCATCCAAATTTATTAAATTATATCAATAAGTAATTTTGTGTAACATGTCCATGGTCACACTCCTTTTGTATCCTATATTATGAAACTCCATACCAAGATTCCACAATCCTCAAGCTTTCCAGCACATTTGGTTCCAAAAATACCAAAAAAATGTGACCTCTATCTAAAACTACTTTTGGAAATTCGAGTAACTTCAGAACTAATATAATCCCACTAAAACAATCTTTCACATATTCAATCACCATTTCCCAATGTAACCAAGGCATGAACTATTCCTTTTTTCCCACTGTATCTCATCCGAATTTGTATCCTTTATAGGACCCCCTCATCACATATAAATTCCAAAACTCTGATAACCATATATAATTTATTATCCCATATTTAGAATCAAATTATTTAGTGACATACCTCAGTAAATAAACATGATTAGGACTTTTAGTTATCCCATTCCTTTCTAGCATCAATATGGTGGTATGTGAAACTTTCAAAAACTTTTAGGTGGGAGAAGTTCATTATCATTCCATACCAAAGTTATTCTAGAAAGAATCTTGTCCAAATAGAAAAATGGAATGAACTTGATCTATAAGATAAGTTTCATGTTTAATCGGACCCAAAACATCTTATATAAATGTTTCCAGAACACATCGCCTAACTCTAAATGTCAAAATCAATTTATTTTGGGAGCATTCCAAACCACAAATCTTCTAGAATTTATCCATTTGAAGATACAACACAGTGGGTAATGATCCTATAGAACTCCCTTTGATCTAAAGGACTCCCTTGAGCTTGGTGAATCAGAACTTAGAAATACCCTACACTCTAAACTAACCGCCAAGTTAACCTCACACACACTCCAAAAAAATCACAACTCACACAACATTAAATCAAAGAAAATAAAGAAAGAGTAAATTTAAATATTTACATGGTTCATACATTGAGTCTTATGTCCATGAGAGAGCACTACTTCCTATTCCATTACAATCAAAAATTACAAGGCATTAAAAACATAATTAGTTATTGTCACTGATATTAATTTTACCCTTTTACAATCTGAGTCATAGATTTAATGTATAGGTGGTCCCACCCCATATTTATAGTGGGGTCTAGTAGCTTATCCAATTATATGGATATCTAAAATTAATGAGGATCCCACCATTCACCATGGTGATTATTGATCCCCAGTATAAATTTAACCTCTGACCATTGACCTATAATAGAAGTGAAATCAACTCTTACACTATACCCTTCACCAAAAAATACAATAGGATGATTTTAGAATAATTTTTGTTAAACCATATTTTGGTGAACTGGATACTACAACCCCATCGAATGATGACATCTTTTGAACAACCAACCTACACTAGATATTTTTATTGACATTATGCTGAACATCAAGACCAATCTAACTTCTGATATCACTCCTTTTGGTAGTTTTATTTGACACTTGAATAGGATTAATTATTACCAATATCACTCTTTAATATTGCTTTGAGTAAACTATGTAAACTCTCTAATACTTTGGGAAAACTTCTAATTCCTCATATCACAGTATGTAGTGCCTCCACCATCTTTCATTCACTACGGTCCCACTAAGGCACAACATTGCCTCAGAATTTCTTGGAATAAAACCTTGGTGAAAATATTTGTTGGATTATGCTTATCAATTATATTCCAAAAATAAAATACCTTATCCTCCAATAAATTTCAGATTAAGTGACATTTAAGTTCGATGTGTTTTGTCCTTTCATGAAACACTATATCCTATGCCAAGTGAATTGGACTCTGACTATCATAGAGTAACACTCAAAATTCCTAAAATATTTTTATTTACTTTAGTAATTGAATCAATAATATCAGTTAATTTCATGATTTTTTTATAGAAAAAGTAATAGCAAGTTATAGCCACAACATATAGATGATTTTCATTCCTTTGTAGTTGGACACAAACTCCATGGTGCTCTTATAGGTGTCTGAATACCTAGTAAAGTTAACATAAAAATAACCTTGAAATGAATATTTTTTCTAAAATCACAAGGTTGTATATTTTTATCTTTTTAAGTATCAGATGATCCAATTTTCAACCTATCTGTGGTCCCTTTCTATATTCGACATGAAATGGATCACTACTCCCACTATGAATGCAATGTTCGATTGAGTATATATTATGGTGTACATTAGGCTACCTACCAAATATGAAAACAAAACTTTAACCATGTACATGAACTCGTTGTCTATTTTAGGTTCCTTGTCCTTGGAAATTTTGAAGTTTCTAGCCACTGGAGTTGATACCAACTTATATCTGGTCATTTTAAACCTCTTTATGATCTTTTAAATGTAGTCCCTTTGAGATGGAACCAAAGTCTCAGCTTCCCTATCACTCTCAATCTTCATTACCAAAATATTTATGGAATGACCAAGACCTTTCATCTTGAATATTCCACACAATTCTTTCTCCATCTCTTGAATCCTTGTAATTTTCATACCAACTAGAAACATGTCATCTATATACATTAAAAGTGTTATGAAACTTTCATCATTCCCTGTCTTTTAGTAGTAAAATTGATCTTATTGCTTCGAGTAAAACCCCTCTCAACCATGAAAACATTAAATTTTTTATTCTACTAACTTGGTGCCTATTTTAATCCATACTGAATTCTATTTCATTTGTACACCAATCCCTTATTTTGATTGTCCTTGAAACCCACTAGTTTATTCATGCACATATCTTCTTCCAAATAACTATGAAGAAAGTATATATTTACATCCATCTACTCTAATTGTGGACTATCAAAATCTACTAGTCTCATTATTATTTGGATGGTAGCATGGTTACCTACCAATGAGAATATTTTTGGAGAAATCAATCCCCTAATTTTGGAGGTATCCTTTCACCACTAACCATGCATTATGCCTCTTCCTTCCCTCAGCTTCATCCTTCAAATGGATACCCACATATTCTCAAGTGATATTTTCTACTATGCTAAATCAAACAGATCCCATATTCCATTGGATTTAAACAAAGATATTTCTTATTTAATTGATGACTCCCACTTTCTAGAGTCACTGGGAGTGGTTGGATCTTCTGAAATCCTAAGTTCTTCCCCATTTATTAGAAGTAAGAAGTTCATGTTAGCCCAAAACCTCTAGAATGATCATTGAACTCTAAAATACCTTCATAATTGAACTTGTGTCTCTAATATTTTTTATACTACATCTTAAAATCCTCTATCTTTAATATATATACTCTAAGACTCTACAGTTCTAGATCATTTATGCACATCTTCTATTGGTCTTTCTATCATACTTCCAGTGATTCCATATGAACTCTACAGAACTTGTGTTCTTCTAGAATCCCCTCTTAGATTAACTTAGACCTTTTCAATTGATACCTTATTCTAAAATTTTGATTTATCTAAGTTTTGGTCCTTCTATAGTACCTTATCATTGAATAGAACATATTGTCTCCTAATGAATTGTCACTTGTCATCACCCCATGGTTGAAATCTAAAATTTCCATCATTATATCCCACAAAGAAACATCACATGGAATTTTCCATGATTTTGTCTTTGTCCTTAACATTGACATGGATGTAGTTTATACTTCTGAAATTTTTGAGGTTTATAACATTTTCTTATTTTCTAGTCCATTTATTCTTTGAAAGTCCATATCTCACTATAAAAAATAGACTTCTATTAACATGGTTTTTCATTACGTTCACTAATTTTTTATAAATTAACTTAGGTATTTTTGTGTGTACCTTCTTGATTATTACCTTTTCTATTAAAATTTTTT
This sequence comes from Viscum album, assembly GCA_963277665.1. Lineage (NCBI taxonomy): Eukaryota > Viridiplantae > Streptophyta > Magnoliopsida > Santalales > Viscaceae > Viscum > Viscum album. The sequence continues at coordinate 60,546,425 of OY728123.1, forward strand.
CCATTCACTCTTCCACATTGTTCTATTTTATTGTACCAGGAATAGTTTTATATGGCCCAATATCCTTATTTCAACAGAAGTTCTAGAAGTGTTTTTCTTTATACTCGCCAACATTGTTGAATCTTGATCATTTTAACTTCGGACCAGTTTCCCTCTCTACCATAGATTTTCATTAAACAAAATTTATGAAGACACCATAATTGTGGTTTAGTAAGTAAACTCATAATTTCCTTTTTTTTATCATCAATGAATGTTATTAAGTATAGTGACCCTCCATGAGAATGGATTGGGGCTGGCCCCTAAACATCTGAGTAAACAAGTTCTAACTTCTGGATCTGGGATTATGTCCATTCAATTTGAATGATACCCTCTTTTTTCCTAAGAACATATCTCTCAAAACTTCATGACTTATTGTGATCAAGATTCAACATAACTTTTTCCATTAGAACCATCATGTTCTTCTTAATAAGGCGTTTGAGCTAGTAATTCCATGACTCCAAACTTTCAAAAGTTGTTTCTCTAGAAAATACTACTCCATCCAATCTTCTGGTAATATATAGAGTTCCGTCCTTGACACTATGGGCCACCAGCATAAATCCAAATTAACCTTTCATTCTTTATCTAGATATTAACATCTCCTTTCCCCATGACTTTCAAAGCTTCATCATCAACCAAGTTCACTTTTCCAAATATTCTGAATATATAATTGACCACGCATCCTTACTCTACCATTGAGTGGAAAGATGCTTGGGAGTCAATCACCCATTACTCCACCAAAATTTTGACACTGAGTAACAAGATATTACCTCCCTTAGCTGAATTCATAGAATTTGAACTTCTGAAATATAATTTTCTAGAATTTTTCAGGCAATATCTACAATCCTTCTTGAGGTGTCCTCTCTCTTTACACTACCAACATGAATGACTAGGACTAATTGATTTACCTAAAATCCTTTTATGTAACTTATCTTCAAATATTCACCATATTCTCTATTATGGTCAGAGTCCCTTTACTTTTTCATTTAGTGTATTTATAGAAGGTACTTGAGCCTACCACTTTCTGAGTTCTTTATTTAGGATTAGATTCCATACATACACAAACACCAAGTAAGTTTTCCTACAAGAACTACTAACTGTCATTGACATTGCATCCCACAATTTTTTAGGTGAAGATAGAATTGGAAGATCCTGAAAATCATCCATGAATATCACATTTACTGATTTTTTCTTCCCTTGAATCATTCTAAAATCACTCATATGATTCAATGTAAGTTTACCTTTTGATATCCTCATGTTGAAAAATCTCTAAATTATTAACACATTATTAAGTGTCATCATTGTTTTCATCTCTTAAATATTAAAGTTTGTATTCTAAGACAATGAAATCCTTACAAACCCATGTTCTTTAATATTAAACCTTTCCCACTTTTATTTTTACATCTTCTCTGATTTTATTCAATCCAATAAAACTTCCAAATATTTTTGAATGAGATGGTATTCCATATATATTCTACAAAACCTAAAATCTATTCCATCCAACTTATTTATTTAGACCTTAAATTATTCTGATTCAATACAATCCAATGATAGTAAACTCCCACTTAAGGGTGTAATTATGGCCCAAAAGCTCGACCGACCCATCCCAAAAGCCCGACTGACCCAACCCAGCAAATCCCAAGTCAGTCTGGGCTAGGCTCGGGCTGATGGTTTGTCGGGCTAGGCCTAGGCTCATCAAAGGAGGCTCATAGGCTAGGGCGGTCCGGCCTGTAAAAGCCCAGACCACTGGCCCATATGAGGACCGACCCATAAAAGCCTGCATGTTCTAAAACATTATTAGAGAAACTGGTAGTAGGGAGACACAAACCCCCTACCACACGCTTCTAAGGCTACACCTAGACCAACTGGTCCAGGCGGTGTTTCTAAATGAAATCAGTCAGAATATATATATATAAACAAATATGTTAATAAAAAAACCCACATTCCCCCTCCCTCACTTGGAACTTATAGCACAAAAAAACCCACTTCCCTTGGAGCTTGCTCCAAGAGCCTCCCTAAAAAAATTAAAATTCATATTAAAAATTAAAAAAAATACATGCCCCATTGCCCCCCTTGACCTAGCACACCCCCAACACCCCCCATATTAATTTTTAAAAAAACCCTCCTACTGGTGTGGACCACGTAGTGAATCATGCCCCCTCCCCCCCCATATATTTTTTTAAATAGTGAAAAAAATGCAAGTTAATTTTTTTAAAAAAAATCTACCCCCAAATTTGGACCACATGTTCCCCCTTCCTCCATGAATCCACGATAAAAAAAACTCAAACGGTCATATGGATGTTTGAGAAGATCAATGGGTGTAAAAAAATAGTCATATGACCATTTCATAATTAAAAAAATAATTTATTTTTTCATTATAAATAACATAAACTCTTTCTTTTTTTACCATTATTATTCTAAATTGTCCAGCTCCTCTGTTAAACTGCTACCAGCACTACGCAAATACCATTGCGGTGATTCTTCTACATTTTAAAGTTGTGTGTGAACACAAATATCAACATTGTGTTTCCATCATACACTCCCAATAAGGTATTTTATTTATTATTTTATGTTATCTGATCAACCCTCGAGTGTGTTGATGGGTGAGATGAAATAACTACAATCACTAATACCACTTTTTTGGAGCACACCAAACCACTGATCTATCAAAATTTATCCAACGAAAGATACCATGTAGTGGTAATAGATCCTCTAAAACTCTCTTTGATCAAAATGAATCCCTTGAGATTGGTGTATCATAACTTAGGAATTCCACACACCCTAAATCATCCCCCAATACGACCTCTCACACACTCCAAATAAACTCACAACTTACACAACATTCAATCAAAGTAAATAAGTAAAGGGGACACATGAGGATTTACATGGTTCAAACATTTAGTCCTACATCAATGGGAGAACCCTATTGCATTTTCCATTACAACTGTAAGTTTCAAGGCTTTACAAACATAATCACCAATTACAATCGATATCAATTTTACCCTTTTACAATCTGATTCATATAAAAATAGTCCCAACCCATATTTATAGTGGGGTCTATCTTGTCATCCAGTCACACCAACTTCTTACATTTAGAGGTTTTATACTATTCTCCTTGTTGACTACTGATCCCCAGTGGTAATCGAACCTCTATCCATTGACTTCTGATAGAAGTTAAAGAAACCCTTACACTCCATCCTTTTTCACAAAACCTGTTATGGAAATTTTAGTGTAACTTTCATTGAAGCACCTTATGACGAATCGACCAATTCACCCCCATTGGAAGATGAAATCTTATGAATAACCTAATTGCACTGTATATCATCATATTCATCTCACTAAACATCAATATTTTCATAACTTCTATTATTACTCATTTTGGTAGTTTGATTCAATACTTGAATAGGATTCATTCCAAAAACTTTCAACATAGGAAATATCCATGGATACTTTGTATGCTTTTAAATTTCTCATTCAAAGTTTGAAAATACACTTCATTACACCAATATTTGGTGTTCTAGGTCTAGTCTTATCAACCATATGGAAACCTAGCCAACAAAACTTCTAAAAATATCATCTTTTGAACTCTCCACCACCAACAGACCATCCACATTTTAGAAGTAATCTCCTTCCCACCATGATTATTCATATGATAAATGTCATAGAGAATAAAAGTACTCAAAACTTCCATTTGTGTCATCGATGAAGGTAAAAAGTACAATGACATTCCATGATAATGAATCTATGATTTCCCCCATACTTATGTATGAACCAGTGAAATATTCTAATTCCTAGGTGCCTCATTTTCTAAAATGAAGGTCACATTCCATCACCCAGGGATGTAACTCTTAAATGTTTTATACTTTATTTGAACAACCTAAAACACTCCTTGTAACCATTATTTTCTTCCTCCTCTCACCCAAGTGATCGAGATGCCCATGACACAACTCCCTGCTTCTAGAAGTCTGTTTGGAATACCCTGCACTTTTTAAAACTTTAGTTAGAAACAAATTTCTATCTCACACTTTGATGAAATAATGGAATACTTGTGTTAATTTTTACATTATATTTTCAAACCTTGGCAAAAAAACATATGCTCCAACTAACCAACAAAAGCTCCTTCTATAACCTGGGTTATGTGTCACTCCTTAAAAACCCTAAAGTAATACTAATCAAATGGTCTAACATCACATGGAATAAAAATAGACACCCCCCCCCCTAGCTATAGAATGTGTATATCCTTTGAAAACACATCTTTTGTAATGGAGCTTTCATCCCCAAAAACCCTTCTTCCTATTTTCCTCTATAATGCTAGCATGCAGAAAATGCTTCATCCAAATCACATTGAACCATTATCTTTAAATAAGTTTACCAATTTGACATCAACTTCACCATAAATACCCTATAGAAACACTTTCCTCCAAAAAATCCCTAATGGTGACTAATTAAGGGTTTTTTTCTCCCAATGAAATCATTTTAGATTGAATCCCATTAATCTAGACCTCACTATATCCCAACGTAGTCAATTTAGAAATAATGAACTCCCATTAAAAATAAAATACATTAAGGTACTAGGATGGTTTCTTGTAGGTATTTATAAATCTCTAACCAAGATCAATAACACTTGATTGTGGTTTCTCTAAAACTTGATAAACCGATCATTAGAATTTTAAACCAAAGAAGCATGTATATAACTTTGGGTTGTCCCACTCCTTCCTAAAATTAATGTTTTAACAATTGGGCCCCATTTATAGTATAGGCACCCCACCTTTTTAATATGTCCATTGAGACCTGGCCCTCTAGGCACCACCAGTTTTCCCACAGACATGTGTTGTTCCCCCCTGGGGCTCACCCACATGCCTAAACATATCATCAGACTAATTATTTTCCTCACGATATAAAAAAATTTATTTTAGTATGCTTTTTACTCACTCAAACACAACCTAAGAAACTTCTCAAGCGGTCACTCATCCTAACACTACTTCAGGCCAAGCTTATTTAACTATGGAGTTCTAATCAAGTAGGATCCCAAAAATAAAGGTACACCTTATTGAAATTGGTAGTAACATTTATTATTTTATCCATTTGGGGGGTGTTATATCCCCCCCCCCTTTAGAGTACAATGTCCTTGTTGTAGACTCTACATTTTAACCAAGGCAGTGCCACTTTACTTTTTTTTGGGTACTCCTTTGATACTATTGTAACAATTGGTCCTTGTTAACATCACATGAACCCTTACTTTTTAATATATTCATTGATTTTTGGCCCTCCAAGCACCACTAGTTGTCCCATAGACACATGTTTCCCCCACTCATGGCCAACCCGTGTGTCCAAATAGATCATCAAACTAATGACTGTCCTCATAGACTAAAATATGTTCTTTCGGTGTGCTTTTCCCTCACTCACAGACACCTTGGGAAACTTCCTAGGAGTTCAACCACCTTGACACTACTCTAAGAAAATCTCTCTTAACTATGGAGTTCTAATTATGTAAGATCCTTAAAATAAATGTTAACCTTGTTAACATGGGTGGTAACATTTATTCTTTTAACTATTTACTATTTTTGAGTGTTATAGATGTAGTGGTATGAAAAACTTATGAAAACTCTCAGGTGGGAGAAGTTCACCATCCTTACAGACTAGTGTTACTCTAGAAACAATCCTTCCCAGACATAAAAATTTAATGACCTTGATCCATAAGATAAATTGTATGTTTAAATAGACCCATAACATATTATACCTTCATTTCCAAGACACAATACTTGAATCTAAATTTTGAGAGGAATTTTGGGACATGAAATCTTCATAGATCCCCTATATGATTCTAACTTTCTCATTAAAAGTTTGAACATCTACTCCTCAACACAAATATTAGGTGTTCCAGGCCTGATTTCCTAGGTTGTATGGCATCCCAACCAGTAAAACTTATGAAAATATCTTATTTAAAACTCTCCACCACTAAAATATCATCCACATTTTAGTAACGGTCTCCTTTTCACTATGACTCTTGTTGGGAAAAAATCCCTCAAGGTAACATTGCAGTATTTTTGGGTTGATTGTGTTTGTTGACAAAGAAGGTTTCCATGGAGAATTGTCGAGTTCCATAGAATTTGTTGACAATCCATGTTGACAAAGAATGATGACAAAGGAAAGGACGATCTGGAGGCGGTACAAAAGAGCAGTACAAGGTGGCGTCGTTTCCCAATGTTTGCCAAATTTTTGGGGTCCAAAATTTGGAGTTTGGTGAGCATCACAAAAATAGGATTTCCATGAAGATCATATTTTTATATGGAAAAGGAATTAATTTCACAAAGAGAGGCTTAATGGTTTGGAATTTGCAAAGACCAGAAGAATTATGGCGGCGATTCTTCGCGATTGCGTCAAAGCTTCGCGAACGGCAGAGTTGAAGCGCATCACGGCGGTGAAGGGATTTGTGAGGGAGCTTCACGGTGAAGGCGTGAAGGAATGTTGATGGTGATGCTCCTCGATTACGACAAGCTCCATGATCAGAAAATTTCCATGGTGCTTCGCGATTTAGACAGAATTCCGGCGGAAACTTCAGAGATTTGTGATTTTAGATGACGTGGCGTTGACTTCGCGTGGAAAGTTAGAGGGTCGGTGGAATCGCCAATAAATAGAGGTCGACCCCCTCGAGAGAAGTAGAGAGAATTTTCATAGAAAATACTTTTCTCTCGATTCGTGGAGGAAGTTTTCGAAGGTAGTGTGCTTCGTGAAAGAGGAGCTTCACGGCGACTATTCTAGCTTTGTGAAAGTCGTGAGCTCCGTGTTGGCTCAGTGAGATTCGTGAGGGAAGTTGCTCTGCAACAACTTGAGCTTTTCGGTAGTGCTTCGTGGTAGTTCTTTGTGAGAGTGCTTTGCGAAAAGTAAGGATTTTCGCGAAGGCTTGTTTGAGCTTCGCGAAATTGGTAGCCTAGCGAAGTAGGGTGCTTTTCGAAGGTGTTTCCAAAGTAAATTTCCCAGTGGTTAAGAGGCAAAGTGTTATTCATCAGTGGATGAAAGTTGGACTATAACAGAGCATCCATCAACAGTTAAGGATGCATGTATTCTTGATAATGAAGAGACCTACAGGTCTATAAACTGTGAGTGGATTCCCTTCCAAAGCAGTGAGCTTAGGAAGAGGAAGAAGGTGATCCTCTCCACCGGCAGTGACCCAGAGAGAGAGAAATAGGGAGTGACCCTTGGGAAAGCAGTGAGATGACCATAAACCTTACAAAGGCAGTGATCCTGGGATAGAGTGACTGTACCCGAACATTTTAATCCACAGCTAGTGAAGTATAGTAGAATTTGGTACGACCGGAAACTTGTCGGAATATGCTCCTTGGACGTAGCCCAAGGAGGGTGAACCAAGTAAAATTCTCTGTTTCTTCCTGTTTACTTCCCTGCATTGCATTTAAAGCATCATCATCAGATAAAGAAGTAAATAAGTGATCACAGTAACCACACAAGTGCAAACAAAGTGACTCTTGTAATAAAGAGGTCAAGATCCAGTGGGGTAGGAAGAATTTTGAAAAGAATATCCAAACCCTGATTCACCCCCCCCCCCCCTCTCAGGGTATATAGGCCCCTATTGGTCCTAAAAATTGGTATCAGAGGGCTAGTTTCTTTTATCATATTTGATTGCTTCGACTTGGTGTAGTCGATCTGTGTGGTTGAAGATACATTTTTCTCTTATCTCAGTCTTCCATGGGAAAGGGAAAAGTATCAAAGAAGAATCGGAAGTCAGGTAATTTCCCTCAGTGTGGAAGTGTTTTTGGAAAAAGTGTGATTCAACTAAAAGAAACAAACAGCTTACGGAAGGAAGGTCTGGATGAATCTGATAGGGAAAAGATTGACTCACTCAATCATGATGTTGGAATGAGTGAAGTACATGAGCATCAGAGTGATACTGAAATAGAAGAATAAATTGAAGGAATAATAGATATGCGAGATGAGTTAGAGGCTTATCTTGAGGAGATAGATGTTTGGAGAGCTAAAACAAAGAAATCTAACAAAGTTGTTCATGATGCCAGACTCTATATGCAGCAGTAGGAAGAAGAGAAGTCTGAGTTGATGGAAGAAATTGAGAAACTCAAGTTATCAACATGAGAGAACTCAGAATCAGTTAGTGAGTATAAGCTTAAGATTGAAGAACAGAAAAGGGATATAGATTTCTTGAATAGAAAAGTGAAAGATCAAGTCAAGTGTATCGAAGAACCTGATATTTCAAGTGACGTTAGAAACACTGATGAAATTAAATCTAAAGATATTCGGATCCAAGAACTGGAAACTGAGATCAACAAGATAAGAAGTTTGAATCAAAGGCTTATTGACGTAGCTACTGATCTGAGGGAGAAAAATGATTCTCAAGATGAATAATTGCGAAAGAGGTCTGCAAAGGTAGAAAAATCAATAGCTGATGTCAAGGGGAAGAATATGAACACAGAGGAGATTCAAAACATGAAATCTAAAAATGATGATCTTGTGACACAGCTTTCTGAACTAGTTTAGAAGAATCAAAGTCTATAACAATAGAATGCATGTTTCTCATATTCTGTTGCTCAAGAAAAATTGAAGGTAAAGGAGCAAAGTGAAGTGGTGGAAAATCTTACACGAGAATTGGAAGTTGAGATGAGTAGAGGAAAGTATCTCAAGAGAGAACTTGATGCTCAACTTGAATCAAGTGAATTAAAGATTTATAAGTTGAAAGAAGATCTAGAATCGGTCAAGAAAGAAATGGAGAAATCTAAATATGAAGATAAGCCCAAGTTGAAGGATGCACTGCACTTATTATTTGATTACCCTTAGCCAAGTGATGATAAAATTAAAGCCAAATATTATACATCATAGGAGAATCATGAAAGGATTGTATCATCCCAAAGGCCATACATTTTGGGAAAATCTGGAATTGGATATGATGATTCCACTCCTATGCATGATAAGAAAAATGCAGTGAAAATATACAGAGGTAAGAAAAATACGGTAGGTGATGGAGATAGGCCTAAGAGGATATCTTCAAGAAGAAGTGATGAAATGTACTATTTTTGTGGGATTCATGGTCACAAATCAAGTTTTTTTCAGAGGCTCAGGAATACATTTCATATTGTGAAGATAGAAAATGTACAAAATCTGAGAATAAGATGAAGCGTCATGAGAAATCAGAAAGAAGAGTCTCTCAGAGGAAAGCATTTGTTAGATGTTATTACTGTGGAATAATGGGGCACACCATGAGTATGTGTCAGGAAGCTCAAGAGCTCAATGTTAGAGGAAGAACTCAGTATGCATTTGATGGAACATGTTTTATATGTTCTGGTTATGGGCATTTGGCAAGACATTGCAGCAGAAAGAAAGCAGGAAAGGAAAAGGAACATGAAAAGAGATCTCCACCACAGGAAGTGTACAACAAAGAATCCTATACTGGGAGACAAAGTGTTAAGGATAAGAATAGGCTTAGAGCCTCAGGGAAATCACATGGAGCTGAATGGAAGGTGTATTAGTCACCTCCTCTGTCATACTCACAACAGCTCTCAAGGAGAGTATGTGAACAAACCTGGAAGATTAAGGGGATATGTACTCCAGTTGTGATAAAGAAGAATGAAAGTTCAATGGAGGACTCACCACCAGTGAAAAAGAGTGTGGTGACTCAGACATCTGATAAAATAAAGACGAATAGAGAATGTATTGAAAAATTAACATATCGTGTTCCATAGCGAAAAGTGGCAGAATGTGCAAGATCCTTGCAATGGTGGAAGAAGTAAGGGAATATGAAAAGTGGAGAAATTCCTACCCAAAGAAGGAATCAAGGGAAATAGAATTTTGGTGAAACATCAAAGACGAAAACGTGTACTAGTGGGTTTAAAACCCAAGTGTTGAGAAAGTCCAGGCCTGTAGAATCTACATATTAGAAAAAGACTCAGCATGTGGGTAATGAATTCTTAGTCATATGGCCAGAGCAGTTGAAGTTTTCTAGGTAGCTAGAAGAAGCAAGGAAAGAGTATGATGCTCTGCAAGAAATAATCAAAGGGTTGACCCATCAGGATCAACCGTAATCCTCATCTTGAGGATTCCATAAAATCCCCTCTCCCTATGTATATAAATTCTATTAACTGATGATTCAAATGTTTCAGGTTTTAGGGAGATACAATCCAAGGGGAAGTGGCATCTAAATATGCAAAGTGGAAAGGTGATATGATTCAGAGTTTCAATTGACTCAAATCAGGTTCCAAAGTCGAAGAAGAAAGGGAGAAATATAGCACAATAAGAAATGATTGTGTTATTAACTTTATCTCTTGTTTCCTACACCGAGTTCCAACTCAGTAGGCTTAGATATTTTTTTAATGGCTCAATGCCGAGTGCCAGACTGGTATAAATGATGCAGGTGGAAAATGAGAATAGATGGTGCGAGAGAAGAATAATTTTTATGGGCCTAACCCTAGGAAATGTTGCATAACATATGGGGAGAATTTAATAAAAAAATCAGATGCAAGATCCATGAAAGCAATAATTTGATGACTCAGCTCAGGTGTTTCCTATTGAGGGAAGAATGAAACGCAAGGAGAAGCAGCAATAATCATGTATCTCATTCTTATCTTTTTTGATCTAACAATTTGGTATCAACTGACTGCTTTCAAGATACCAAGAAGCTGTGATGGAAAATAAAAGGTGTGTCAACAAAAATCTAAGAGAAGAAGTTCAAAGAAATGACATAATTGAACAATGACATAGTGACAAGTTTTCAGGTGAAAGAAATGAAGCCACCGAAAAATTAATCAGTGAGAAAATTCCTGATGAATGTGTTGAGGGAGAAAGAAAAAAAGTGGGAGCATAAGTGATTGATGCCGATTCAGAAAAGAATTTGACATGGGAGATTGTTTCGAGGTTAGCAGATAAAAATGTCATCGGGACTAAATGGATCTTTCACAATAATATGAACGAAGATGGAACAATGATTTGAAACAAAGCACGACTGGTGTGCAAAGCATACTCCCAAAGAGAGGGTACTGATGTTGATGAGACATTTGCACCGGTTTCAAGGCTGGAGACAATCGGATTATTCCTAGCCATTGCAGTGAAAAGAAAGTTCAAAGTGTTCTAGATGGATGTCAAGTCTGCATTTCTAAATGGTTTTCTGGAAGAAGAGGTTTACATTGAGCATCCAGATGGTTTTCTCATTCATGAGGATGAGAACAAAGTTTTCAGGCTGAAGAAGGCGTTATATGGGCTGAAACAAGCACCAAGAGCATGGTACTGAAGGCTACATCAGTATTTGAAGAAGATTGGTTTTCAGTGTGGGGGATTTGATTACAATATGTATTTCAACAATAATAGTAATCAAAGGATGATGAGGTTGGTCTAGGAAGAAGACATAATATTTGGAAGATCAGATGAAGCATAGTGGAGACAATCTTCTGAATTCAAGAAACATGAGTTCTAAATGTCTATGATTAGTGAGTTGATGTTTTTCCTTGGTTTACAGGTTACACAAGGTAGGAATAACACATTCATTTCTCAATCCAAATATGCCAAGGAGGTTTTGAAATGATTTGGAATGGAAAATTCTAGGGAGATGAAGACTCTGGTTGCTACCCGGATAAAATTATCAAATGATGGTAATGTCAAGGCAGTTAATATCACATAATATAGGAAGATTATTGGGAGTATATTGTACCTGACAACGACGAGACCTGATATCATTTTTGCCACCTGCCAAGTAGTGAGATATCAAAGCAATCCCAAAGAAATCCACATGCTTGCAGTGAAAAGAATACTTCGGTATATCAAAGGCACTGTGGATTTTGGTCTGATGTATAATGACAAATCTCAATCAGTGTTATTGGGTTACACAGATGCTGATTGGGATGGATCAGCAGATGACAGAAAACCAACGTCAAGAGGTGCATTCTATCTTGGTGGATTGTGTATTTTTTGGCTAAGAAAGAAGCAAGATTGCATTTCATTGATCACCACAGAAGCTGAGTATATTACGGACACTCAAGCATGAACATAGTTATTATGGATGAAGCAGCAGCTTGAAGATATGGGAGTTGAGGTGAAGTCTCCGATCAGAATCCAGTGCGATAACTCAAGTGCTATAAATCTCAGAAAAAATCATGTCCATCACTCAAGGACAAAGAACATTGAGATAAATTATCATTTCATCAAGGAGAAGGTGGAGCAAGGCATTGTGAAGTTGGAGTATGTGCCTACAGAGCTACAGGTTCCAGACATTATGACAAAGGCCTTACCCAAGGAAGCTTTTGAGAGACATCGACTGGCTTTGGGAGTTCAGTCGAATCCCCGCACTTGAAATAGTGTGGATGCGGACACCCCCCTCTCCCCGAGGTATAATGTGTTTTTCCTTAATGTGCTTATATGTGTTCTCTACTATGTTACAGACTACAAAGGAGTGACATTTGGGTTCGTTGACAAAGGGGGAGAAAATAGTGATTGTTCAAGGGGGAGACAATGTGGCTATTCGAGAAATCATGACAGATACAGGGAGAATCTGACCAGTGGAGCAGCCAGATAGGGGTAGAAATGAGCAAGGGGGAGATTTTTAAATCTGACGATGCTAGAAGTGATCGATCAAAGACTAGATATCACGACAGCTGAGGATCATGATAAAAGCAGAAGAGTGATGTTGGAATGGTGTGAGAAGGTGTCCAGCTATCACAAATTGGTATCAGTGTGGTTCAACAATTGGTATCAATTTAAGAATTGGTATCAGGTTGGAATCGACAATTGGTGTTTGACATGAAGTGATTCATTGATGAACTTTTCATACTACTCTTGTTTCTCACGCAGAGCATTACTCATGTGGGTTTAGATTACGTGTTAAGTGAATCCTTGAACACTATCAGAATCGCAAGAGGCGAATGGTGGTAGCGGCTGGAAGAAGACTCAGTGAGGTATCAACGTGCAAAAAATCATTCTGAGAAGAGTTATGAAGAGTTGTCAACAAACCCAAAGGGGGAGATTATTGGACAAAAATCCATCAAGGTAACATTGAAGTATTTTTGGGTTGATTGTGTTTGTTGACAAAGAAGGTTTCCATGGAGAATTGTCGAGTTCCAAAGAATTTTTTGACAATCCATGTTGAAAAAGAAAGATGAAAACGGAAAGGACGATCTGGAGGCGGTACAAAAGAGCAGTACAAGGTGGCGCTGTTTCCCAGTGTTTGCCAAATTTTTGGGGTCCAAAATTTCGAGTTTGGTGAGCATCGCGAAAATAGGATTTCCATGAAGATCATATTTTTATATGGAAAAGGCATGAATTCCGCGAAGAGAGGCTTCATGGTTTGGAATTCGTGAAGAACAGAAGAATGATGGCAGCGATTCTTCGCGATTGCGTCAAAGCTTCATGAACGGCAGAGTTGAAGCGCATCGCGGCGGTTAAGGGATTTGCGAGGGAGCTTCGTGGTGAAGGCGTGAAGGAATTTTGATGGTGATGCTCCATGATTACGATGAGCTCTGTGATCGGAAAATTTTCGTGGTGCTTCGCGATTTAGATAGAATTCTGGCGGAAACTTCGGAGTTTCACGATTTGAGATGGCATGGCGTTGACTTCGTGCGGAAAGTTAGAGGGTCGGTGGAATCGTCTATAAATAGAGGATGACCCCCTCGAGAGAGGTAGAGATAATTTTCAGAGAAAATACTTTGCTCTCAGTTCGCGAAGGAATTTCACGAAGGCAGTGTGATTCACAAAAGAGGAGCTTCACGGCGGCTATTCTAGCTCTGCGAAAGTCGTGAGCTCCGCGTTGGCTCAGTGAGCTTCGCGAGGGAAGTTGCTCTGCAATGACTTGAGCTTTGCAGTAGTGCTTCGTGGTCGTGCTTCGCGAGAGTGCTTCGCGAAAAGGCAGGATCTTCGCGAAGGCTTGTTTGAGCTTCACGAAATAGGTAGCCTAGCGAAGTAGGGTGCTTTGAGAATGTGTTTCCAAAGTGAATTGCCCAGTGGTTAAGAGGAAAAGTGGTATTCATCAGTGGATGAAAGTTGGAATATAACAGAGCATCCATCAACAGTTAAGGATGCATGTATTCGTGATAATGAAGAGACCTACAGGTCTATAAACTGTGAGTGGATTCCCTTCCAGAGCAGTGAGCTTAGGAAGAGGAAGAAGGTGATCCTCTCCACCGGCAGTGAGCCAGAGAGAGAGAAATAGGGAGTGACCCTTGGGAAAGCAGTGAGCTGACCCTAAACCTTGCAAAGGCAGTGAGCCTGGGACAGAGTGACTGTACCCGAACATTGTAATCCACAGCTAGTGAAGTATAGTGGAATTTGGTACGACCGGCAACTTGTCGGCGTATTCTCCTTGGACGTAGCCCACTGAGGGTGAACCAAGTAAAAATATTTGTGTCTGCCAGCTTACTTCCCTACATTGCATTTAAAGAATCATCATCAGATAAAGAAGGAAATAAGTGATCACAGTAACCACACAAGTTCAAACAAAGTGACTCTTGTAATAAAGAGGTCAAGATCCAGTTGGGTAGGAAGAATTTTGAAAAGAATATCCATACCCTGATTCACCCCCCCCCCCTCTCAGGGTATATAGGCCCCTATTGGTCCTAACAACTCTTCATATAAAAAATTATTTTAACAACCTCAAACTTTGTTCTTGATAAGAACAACACTTACACATTTCAAGTTGTATCGCTAATGAAACTAAAAAGTACGGTAACATTATGTGATAATGAATTGGGGTTGGCCCCATACGTCTGTATGAATCAGTGAAAGATTCCAATTCCTAGGTAACTCGTCTTTTGGAATGAAGGTCGCCTTCTTTCACCCATTGATGAAACTCCCACATGTTTTGCACTCCATGTGACTAAGGTACAATACTCCATGAAACCATGATTTTCATCCTCTTATCACCCAGGTGATCAATATTCCCATGCCACTGAGGGTGGACATAGATTGGTTGGGTTTAGATTTAACTAAAAATTAATCCAGACCAAACTAAATTTTATTGTTTGGTGTTTATACATAAAAACCATACCATTTAGTAGTTGTTTAGTTTATATTAGAAAATTTATAAACCATTAATTTATTGTTTGGTTCAGTTCAAATTTTGGATTAACCTATTTTTTATGCTATCATATTAGATATGGATACATGATATTTGTAATGATTGGTTGATAATTTGAACATAATTTATACACAATCATCGACATGGCGACATGATATCATCATTAACCTACCATAAAAATAAAATCTAAAATAGGATTGGGGTAAGGGATTGGTTGTAGTGATTGGGCTGATAAAAAACTAGATAATCGGTTTTTTTAATGAGGTTTGGTTTAACAAGTGTGAATTGGTTTAATGACTTAACTAAACTGTAAACCACAAGGGTCTATTCAATTTACACCATAAACCAAACCACAATTAAAAAATTTATATTTTAGTTTATTTTGGTTTGGTTTTAATTTTCATTTGGTTTGGGATATTTTTTCCCACCCCTACATTCCATGACTCCCTACTTTCTAAATTCTATCCAGTATACCCTGATCCTTATAAAACCCTGATTGGACATAATATTATATCTCACACTTTTCCATGATCATGGAACCTCTTGGTGAATTTCCAAATTCCATCCACAAACCTTGGTATAAAAACCCAATCTCTAACTGACTAATTAAAACTCCTTCCATAACTCAGGGCATGTGTTTCTCCTCAAAAAACCCCATAGTAATAAAACTTGGATGATCTTACAATAGAAATAAAACAACCACTCCCCCTCAGCTGTGATATTTATGAATCCTTCATAAACACACCTTATAGAATAGAACTTTTGGTCTCAATAATCCTTCTTCCTCATTTCCAATGCAATGCTAGTATGTGAAAAAGGATCTAGTTGAATCATATCAACTCATTCTCTTTAAATAAGTTGTCTGATGTTGGCATCAATTTTACCACTGATACCCTCTAGAAACACTTTCCCCTAGACAATCACTAGTGTTAGATGATTAAGGTTTTTCATTCTCCCCACAAACTCATTTCTGGTTGAATCACATAAATCAGGACATCACCCTATTCTAATGCCATTTATCAAGAAATAATAAACTCCCACTACATCTAACATGAATAAATAGGCTAGGATAGCTTCCTAAAAGTCTTCAACAGCCTCTAACCAAGATCAATACCATTTAAATATGGTTCTTTTGAAACTTTGTAAATCACTCACTAGAAACTTTAACTATATCTATGATACCAATTATTGGGGAATAATATACCATTACACCATTAGAAGATCTAATAACACTTCCTGTATCAGGATCTTGTGATTCAGAACCACCAATATCTAAAATAATAGGTTGCTTTATGAAACTCAAATGCAAAATAATGACACTAGAAGGTATGAACTTCCATCGAACCATATAACAGTATTCGAAACTCAGAAGGAATCCCACCCTAATCACTACACTAATATGTAACCTAGTGAAGAAAATAAATTACTCAAACTCAGTGAATAATAAATAAAAATCACTCAATGAAATAGGGAAGCACAAATATGGGATTGTGTTGTTAAAATTTAATCTTATTCCATAGTAGAAACACACTGTAACTTTATACATTAATGAGAGAACGTGAGTTACAAGAGAAAATAACTTCCATAATTTTACCTAGACTATTCAAGTTACAAAGGACTTATTTTGAAACCATTCTTAAATACAGAAAAATAATCCAATAATACTTTTTCTACTCCTTATGACCTCAATCACTTCCATCACTAGTACAAAACAAGTTTTTTACATTGGTTTTTTATGTGATGTCCTTATAATTGAAGTAAAAAATACATTTTTAACATCAGTTATTAAAAAACATTGTAAAAAACATTATTTCAAAAAAAATCAAGACTTTTGATGTCAATTATTTTTATAACTGACATTGAAAATCACTTATAATATCGCTTTTTACTTATAACTGATGTTATATGTCACTTTATACATCATTTATAAAATCACCAATATAGAAAGTGTTTATTTTTTTTCAATACCAATTAATTTCTTAAATGAAAATATAAGATATATAAATTATAGAATTTCATAATCTAAATGAAATCGATAAAAATAAACTTAAATATTTGACTTCAACTCCATGATTGTTGCAGAATCCTTTGATTTAATATATTGTTTGTTGATATTCATTTTATTTTGAGGAAATAAATCATGAGGCATCCTAAGATGTGAATAGTGATACATTTTAAACTTCGACTGATGAATCTCATGCAAAATATTTATATTTTTAACTCGATCAGAAGAAGAATTTTTCACCAAAATAAAACAAATCGTTAAAAAAAATTAATTAATATAAATAATTATAAAAAATAAATAATGAAAGAATAAATATAAATACCATGTAATAATTGTTGAAATTAAAACTAGTGGAAATATGGTATGGATAAACAGATGAGAAGAACAAAATGATGAAACAGGGAGCATGAAAACTTATAAAGGATTCTTAATAAAGTTGTTTACACCGTTATAAATTTTAGGCGGGGTTTTAAATAGTGAAAGGCATGTTGTAAAAATTTTGAAAAATCAACTATGTGGAATGAAAATTTTTACTTTCAACATCATTTATTTAAATAAATAACATTAAAAAATCTCTTTGGGAGTGGTTTTAACATTATTTGTCTATTAGACAACATTAAAACATAATTTTTAACATCGGTTAGTAGATAACCAATGTTAGAACCTACTAGGAAAATGGATTTAATATCAGTTATGTAAATAAATTTTGTTAAAACCCCAACATGAAAACTATTTTTTGTACTAGTGGGTGAGGAAGTCCCCCTAGTGAGAACTGAATCAACTCAAAAATGATAACATTAAATTATATCAATAGAATAAATCATAAGTTATAGATGTCATAACATGCATTATATTACTTAGGACAAAAAAACTTTCACAACATTGAATGAAACATTGTAAAATATTTTAACATCGTAAGATGCTTGTACTTGTAGGAGAATTTTCTTGCAGTGATTCATTTACTAGTGTCATACAATATATATAAATTTTAATATTGTTTAAAATTGTTAAAAATTTAGTTTTTTATGTGATTTAATTGTAATTATTTTTTATGCATTCATCTTATTATATATATTCATATTTTTATAGGGTTTTTTCTTGATTAATTTATACTAAGTGATGAGGAAAATGATTATAAAGTAACATATTTAATGATTATAAAGAATAAAATGTTGGAAATATTCATTATAGTTTTGTTTGAAATGCTTTTTTGTGAATTCGATGGCATATTATGACTTCATACATTATTGGGAAAAAAATCTTAGTGAAAGTTTGAATGGTATATTTTCTATGATTTTATACTAAGGTAGTCCTTTGTATATATGTTCTAATATTTGTAATATTTTTTTCCACATGATGACTTGGTATTTCTAATGGTGTTATTTATTTTAGTTTTGATATTTTGTTTTTTATATTATTATATATAATAAATATTTTTTGTCAGAGTGAGTAACTCAAGTGGGGGGTGAATTGAGTACCCAATAAATCTTTTTGTTAAAAAATTTTCAAATAAAATCCCCCAATTAAAATAAATTCACCTAATTAATAAAAAAATTAGTTTAATATAAGTTTTATCTTTTAAAATATTTCTCAAAACGTGACTTGTGATTAGTTAAAAAAATATTCAAAATTAATTTAACTTTTTAAATTGGTTTACTTAATCAAAGACTTTATATATATAATAGTTAAGATTAACTATAAAAGTAAGTTTTGTTTACATTTTTAAAACAAATGTAGTTTAAGATTTAAAAAAGGAAAAAACACAAACACATAGCAAAATAAACAAGGGGTTCAGTCTCAAGTAGAGACCCAATCCCCTCCACTTGGAAATCACCCAATTCTGAGTAGATTATTATAACCAATAATCATATCCACAACCTAAATTGGGTATACAGAAAACAACACAAGTTTTCATAGATAAAATCCTCTTCCACAATTATAAGTGAGAATACAAACAATATAGTCCATGCAAGGACCTATTCCAAAATTTTCATGGGTAAACCGATAAAAAGAGATTGAGAGAATATTGTTTATTATCCAGTTTAGGCATAGAATCCAATGTGTGCAGATATACAGAGAAATACATCACACTGCATGAAAGTACACCAAAAAAAAGAGAGAAAATAAATAGAGATGAATAAATAAAGTGATTCTTGGTTTGTAATTATCTATATGCTCTAGAGTCCTTAGATTGGGATTGGTGAGGATCTCAAATATTTTCTCTAAAAGTTTCATAAAAATAGAGTGTTGTGAAGTTCTCTTTTGTGTTGGTGGGAACAGAACTAGATATTCAATGTCATATACTCTTTCACACTTGAATGAACATGTATGAGTTCAAAGTATAAGTTGTGTTTCTTGGCCTTTCGCATCCATGCATGAGGGATTCCTTCAAAAAAAACACTGCATGTTTGAATACCCATTGAAGAATAATCATAAAAATTTTATGGATAATCGTACTAAATGTTGACTTGGTCTTCAATGAGTTTGTGTAATGGGTTAGGAATAATAATTAAATAAAACCTTTTCATTAACTCCCATAAACTAGCTTTTGGAAGAATTAAATTCAAATGCAACAGGAAAGAAATGGTGGAAAGGATGATGGTAACATGGTCTAGTGGTAGCACATGTTGACGGTAGAAAAATATTATTGGTAGTAGATTCTGGTGGTAGTAGGTCTGGAGGTAGCATATTATGGTGGTAGAACTAATCTAGTGGTAGCACTTACGGTGGTAGTAGATTTTAGTGGTATATCTACTCTGGTGGTAGCAGGTCTGGCAGTAGTAGATTATAGAGATAGAACCACTCCAGCGGTAATAGGTTCTTGGTGGTGGAATGAGTCTAGTGGTAGCACGCCTAGGTCTGGAAGTGGAATTCATGATGGTAGCATGGATCTGACAGTGGTACAAAATAGTATACTATCACACAACATTAAGCTTATTAGAAACATAATCAACATGGTTTTTGAGAAATAAAACAAGTAGGTGTCAACAATTTCTCCCTTTTTAATGATCACAAATCATGAAATTTTATAAACCATTTATAAAACAAACATAGGCATAAAATAGATGAATTTGAAGAGTAACAGTCTACTTAATAGTTCAAATTTAAACTGTGAGATATAAAGAATTGAAACCTTAAAATAGAAATACAAACAAACACTTAAATGTTTAAAACTTGAAAGGTAAACTTGGTATCAAGGATAAAATCCATCCAAATGAATTTGGTATTAAAGAATGGGTACCAAGGTAAATATCATAATTGTTCTTCCCTTTTTGGGATTATCAAAACGATAAGATAAGAAACGGTAAATAAAAAGAAAAAATATGTGAATAATAAGAGATAAATTCCATTAAGTACAAAAAATGTTATATTAAATCCAAAAAGAAATATAGGAAAAATACAACAAATCCCGTAACAAAGACTATGTATAATCCGAATCACTCTCAGATTGGGAAGTAGGATCAATAGGTCCCTTTCCCTTTCCAGAGGTAGGAGGAATGGATGTAGAGGTTAAGGGTGATGAGGTAGTAATTGGAGGTGTTGAGGTAGTCTAAGACATCTCTTTGATGATCACTGGTCTGAGATGCATGACTGCTTCCACTGGAGACATACTAAACAACTAATATTGAGGAGTCAAAGGATCAGAAGATGGAGAAGATGAGAAGGCTAACATGAGAAACACCTTAGGTGCAACTACTGAAGTACTAGACATATACAGGAAAGGATTCATAAGATTAAAAAAGTCTATAATAATGTTTCCTCCTCTCTCTATATCACTAAAGAAATATTTCTTCTCTTCCATTAATAACTTAAGCATAGGTGACAATACCTTGATCTGGTCTAATTATTCCTTAAAATCCCTAGTAATGGGAAGTATCCTTAGATTATCAGGTAAAAATTGAAGTGATAATTCAACTAATGCTTAGAATATACCCTAGAAAGGTAGTATTTGATAACCTTGGTGATGGTTCCCCCATCACTTCGAGTTTCGTTCAAACACTCCCTTACCAATTTATATATGTTCTCATCATGCTAACTGATTTGGTAAAGATCCTCCTGATGTGAGGTATGGATATCACCCTTATAGATTGCATCTCCTATTTGACTATAGATCTGATCATATCAGCATCAACATAGGCTGAATGAGATGGAGCACTAGATGTATAAGCAATAATAATGAAACTCTATAACCTTTCCATAAAGGCATCCTGGCTAGCAGCAAAGGAGTTCATCATCTCCTCCATCATAGATCTCATGGTTTCCATCTCACTATCCAAACTCTGATTCTCAATTTCAACTTAATGAATATGCACTACCAAAAATGAGGGAAAGGGAAGCACTTGAGTTTTATCAGTGCTAATAAAGGTTAGATTTTATCAGCGCTAGAGAAAAGCACTGATAAATCTACCCTTTATTAGCCCTAACAAAAAGCACTGATAAAAAGGAGACTTTATCAGCACTAATAGTAGAGTTGATAAAAGTTTTTAATAGAAAATATTATTAATTTATATAAAATTGTTTTAATTATATTTAAAAATAATATTTATTTGTATACATTAAATAAAAAATGCATGTTTATAATTAATATATATTTTCTAATAATTAAAATATATATATATATATATATTTAATTAAATAATAAGTATATTTACTATATTTATTATAATTATTATGTTTATTATGTTTATTATGTTTATTATGTTTATTATGTTTATTATGTTTATTATGTTTATTATGTTTATTATGTTTATTATGTTTATTATGTTTATTATGTTTATTATGTTTGTTATGTTTATTATGTTTATTATGTTTATTATGTTTATTATGTTTATTATGTTTATTATGTTTATTATGTTTTATTATTTTTATTATGTTTATTATGTTTATTATGTGTGTGTGTGTGTATATATATATATATATGTTTATGTATTTATGTTTATTATGTTTATGTTTTATTTATTTTTATTATGTTTATTAGTTTATTATCTTTATTGTATTTATTATATTATATGTTTATATATAAATACTTTAATATATATATATATAAATACTTATTAAATATATATATACATTTAAATAAAAAATGTTTCCAATGAATGTGGTCAATTAATTGATGTGTAATGGACGTTCATATTCATCATGAATGTTCATTTATACATTATGCCCTAATGTTGTCCATATATATATATGAAGACGGGCCCGTTTATACTATACTTGGTGTATTCATTCATGTTTCTATATATATGAAGCTTTATGTTCTCATAAATACTTAAAATCATGATAAATATATTTAAATAAACAATAAATGTATTTATTATATTTAAAATATAAATATTTAGTTATATATAATTATATACTTTTTAAAATATATTTATAATCATAATTATATATAACTAATTAAATATATATATTTTTAAATAATTATAAAATTACAAAATGTTTTTTTAAAATGATAAATATATTTATTATATTTATGAATACCTTTTGAATATATTTATTTATAATTATATGTCTTTAATGAATATATACACACACACACATATATATATATTTAAGTACTTATGAAATTAAAATTATATAATTAATATATTAATTTATTTTATTGTTAGTAGTATTTAAATATATATATATATAATTATAATTTAAATTATAAATATAATAAATATATTTACTATTAATATATTTATTATGATTTTATAATTATTTAAATATAAATATATATTTATTTAAATATATCATGAAATTATAAAAATATATATATAATTAATACAGATATATTTAAATAATTATTAAATTATAAAAAATGTATATATTATATATATTTATAAAATTATAAATCTAATAAATTTATTGGTTATAATTTTATAATTATTGAAATAAATGGATAAATAAATAAATGAATGGATAAATGAATAAAGAAGTAAATGAATAAATAAATAAATGGATAAATGGATAAATAAATAAATAAAGTCATGTTTTATCAATTCTATATTGAAAAGCGCTGATAAAACATGCATTTATCAATGCTAAAAAAGTGTTGATAAAAGGTCACTTTATCAATGCTAAAATTTTAGTGATGATAAAGGATCATCTTTATCAGCGCTAAAAAAACGCTGATAAAAGCATGTTTTATCAACGCTTTTCAATATAGCGCAGATAAAACATGCTTTTATCTGAACTTTTTACTAGCACTGATAAATGCCTCCCCCGATTTTATAAATGAACCTTAACTACCTTCACTTCCATTCGCACCCCTCAAGCTCTCGTGGAAGCTTAACCCTATGTTTCCCCCTCCTCCTCTTCTGCTGCTTCCTCCTCCTCCTCCTCCTCTGCCACCGCCATGGCCACCGAATCCTCCACCTCCTCTTATGTTGTCGTTGTCGCCTCCTTCTCCGCTGTTGTCATTGCCACCGCTACCAGTAAGTGTTTTTTCATCTCTTTTAGAAACCTATAAACCCTTATCTTTCAAAAAAATCCTAGCTTGAGTGTCGAGGGTTGTTTGGTCATAAATCAAGTGTCGTTTCTTGGATGATTACTTCTCTATAAAGTTGAGGTAGGTTTTGTACAAGTTATATCTCATATTCTTGAAGTTTATTATTGTGTATGTGATCGTTTAATTATGTCAATATTATTCACATTTAATATCATGGTAGGAAATGATAAATATGTTGTCTAAATGATCTATTGTACCTTTCACAGGCCTTGTGGGATCTGATGTTGATGGGTAGACTAGAGATATGGTCACCCAATGGGCAAGTCACTCCCCTAAACATGATAATTGAATTATTAAATGAAAAATTGAAGGGGTTACAAGATCATATCAGTTGTAATTGTGTTAAGAATTATAATATAGAATAAGGTGGTGTTTGGAATACCTTGAATATATTAAATTAGTTATGTATTAAATGTTAGTAAAAGTGTTAAATGTTTTAAGGGGGAAATGTTCATGTTATAAAATTGTTATGAAGTATGTTTAATGGTTTTTATTTTTAGTAAATGGTATAATGGGATAGTTATAGATTTAGTTTAACTGTAATGAATGTGATGGAAGATGGCAATTATGATAAATGGAAGAGGTTATCCCCTTGATGTATTAATGTGGTAAAATGGTTTAAGTGTGTTAAACACTGATAAGTTTTTATTGATGAAATGAATATTGGTGTTGGTCTATACGGTTCACACCCTAGGGAGAATATTGGTCATCATGGTATATTGATTCATACTCACACCCTGATTGGGACATTATTGGGTACCCAAGTAGACTTTATAAGGGTACTTAGGGTCTTCATATGGATTATAAGGAGCTATAAAAGAAACCATCTCATAAATATGGAATGCCTCAATTATGTTGGGAAATAATCCACTAAATAAATTTAATCCCATATTATCCATGCTCAGTGTGGGAAATAAGTAGCATATGAAAATTACCTATGTTATACAAGAGCGCACAAAAGGATCAAATGTGTTGGGTTTGGAATGACATATTGACCATTAGAGGAATCCCAAAAATTGGGATGTTGGTTAGGGAAATACCCTATAATAATGACTTGATTTACTGGTATGTATAGTTACTTGAGAGGGTAAGGCCAAGGGCATTTCAATTCTAGTATAATAAAGGATAGTGGAAAAATTACACCACCATAAATTGGGAATGTCATGTGGCATGTCAGTATAACTGAGGGTTAAACCTTTAGAGAGGATCATTGTGATAGTGTTAAGCATGGGGAGGGAACCCAACAAAGGGGGATCTAACATAATGTATCAATTATGGTTGTGAAGTTAGGACTGAAGTTTTAATAGTTTAACATAATGTATAAAGTGTATCTCTTCATATTTATGTCTTTGTGAAAATTCCTAAGTGGGTATTTTAAAATGATTCAAGTGTTTTGAAATGTTTCTTAAAAAATTATATCTGTTCAACATAACCTTTTTGGTTTTAAATAGCTTTTAAATGGTTTAAAAAGGAATTGGGGTTTTGAGAAAGGATGTTTGGAACTAATTGGTTTATTTTAAAAAGTGTTATTTTAAAGAGGAATATGTGTAAATGGTTGGTTTTTTAATGGGATTTCAACTGTGATTTTTTAATGGGATTTTAACTATTATTTTCAAAGAGTGTTATTTTTTATAAATAGTTTTTGTAATTGGATTTCAACTATGTAAATGGTTTTTCTAAATTAACTCTTTGTTATTTTATAAATAGTTTTAAAAAGAGTGTTATTTTAGCCTTGATTAGTTTTTATATAAACATTTTGTGTATTTATTTTGTTAAATATTAATATCACTAAATCAAATATGGTGTATATGAATAAATAATGGATTGATGCCAATCTTCTGACAAAAGAGTATGAAGATGGAGTGAAAGAGTTCATCAAGTTTGCAAAAGATCCTATATATGACCCTTCTCAAATCCTTTGTCTATGTTTACACTATTTTTATTCATGACAAGTTAGTCCAGAGGAGTTGGAAGAACACTTGATCTGTCATGAAATAGATCGAAGTTATAAATGTTGGAATAAACATGGTTAAAAGGAGAATATAGCTAGTGGTTGGGATAACACCGCATTTTATGGATCATCTGGTATGATTATAAGTATGGACAATGAAGAATACTGTATCAAGGATGTTATTATAGATGCAAATGAAGATGAATATTGTATTGAGGAAATGACAAGGACCATTGAAGATGAAATTCATGATTTCCCAAAATTGTTTTAGGAGTTAAATAGTTGTGTAAAGACACCATTGTATAGTTGTTGCACTAAATATACAACATTGTCAGCTGTACTGAAGCTATATAATTTGAAAGCGGGCAATGGATGGAGTGACATCAGTTTTATGGAATTACTTTCTCTCTTGAATAACATGATCTTATAAGATAATGAGCTCCCTATCTGAACATACAACGCCAAACGAATGTTACGCTTGAGGTTTATGATCTCTAAAATAATGAACGTTTGCCTGAATGACTGTATAATGTTTCTCAAGGAGAAAAAATCACTTAGATAATGCCCAAAGTGTGGTGCTTCTCGATACAAGAAAGAAGAATCCAGTCCTATGAAAGTTTCATGGTAGTTTCCAATCATTACAAGGTTTAGGTGCCTATATGGAAGTAAGGAAACTATAAGACAATTGATGTGGCATGCAGACAGAATAAATAAAGATGAAAAAATATGGCACCTAGCAGACTCTCCTCAGTAGAAGAGAATTGATCATGAGTATCTTGACTTTGGAAACAAGCTAAGAAACCTTCGTCTTGCATTATCTACAGATGGAGTGAATCCTTTTGTTTTTCAAAGAAGCTCTCACAATACATGGCTGGTTATGTTGGTAAACTATAACTTGCCACCATGGTTATGCATGAAATGAAAACACATCATGTTATTTATTCTTATATCAGGACCAAAACAACTGGGTAATGATATTGATATTTATTTGGATCCATTGATCAAGGATTTGAAATTATTATGGGATTAAAATGTTATAATGTATGATGCTTACAAAAATAAATATTTCACGTTGAGATCTATGTTGTACGGGACGATAAATGACTTCCCTAAGTATGTAAATTTTTCAGGATATATTATTAAAGTAAATCTTGGGTGTCCCATTTGTGAACAAGGTATACAATCAATTATGTTGAAACATTCATCGAAAACTGTGTTTCTAGGACATCGCATATTTCTACCCCAATGACATAAGTACCAATCTTGGATGATGTCATTCGATGGAAGTTTAGAAGAATGTAAAACACCATATCCACTAACGGGTGATCAAATGTTCGATAAAGTTAAATATATGGACACTACTTTTGGTAAACCATTTTCAAAAAACCTTACGAAAACCGCTTGGAAAAAGAAATCAATTTTTTTTGAATTACCATATTGGAATTTTCTGTATGACAGAAATTTTATTGATGTTATGCATATTGAAAAAAATGTATGTGATAGTGTCATTGAAACATTGCTAAATGCACTTAGAAAAACAAATGATGGAATTAAGGCGATGTTGGACATGGTCGACATGGGAATACGAGAAGAGTTGGCACTTGTGAAGGGTGAAAAATGAAAATTTCTTCCTCCTTCTACTTACACTCTTTCCAGGTAAGAGATATATTGGTTTTTAAACTTCTTTAATGATGTAAAGGTTCTAGAGGGGTATTCATAAAATATCAAGAACATCATGTCAATGCACGATTTAAAGTTAAAAGGTCTGAAATCATATGACTTCCATGTTTTTATACAAGATCTAATTCATATAGATTTACGTAGCATTTTTTTCAAGAATGTCTGTCATACATTAACAAATCTTTTTTTCTTCTTCAAATCTATATATAGAAAACTTATAGACCCAGCAAAATTGTCGACTATAGACAGAGAAATTGTCATCATATTATTTGAATTGGAAATGTTATTCCCGCCAACATTCTTTGATATGATGGTTCTTTTAATGATCCACTTGGTGAGAGATATTCGACTATGTGATCCTATGAACTACATATGTATGTACCCCATTGAATGGTATATAAAGATTTTGAAAGGGTGTGTCAAAAATTGAAGTCAACTAGAGGATTGTATTGAGGAGCGATATATTGTTGAGGAAGCAATTAAATTCTATAACGAATACTTATCTGATGTGTAAAGCAATGGTCTAATGAAATCTCATCACACTGGGTGATTTACGAGTGAAGGAATTTCTGGAAAGTAGGTTGTCACAATCAATATTATAGATCGGGAGCAGGCCCACCTTTATGTTTTGCATAACAGTTTGGATGTTGACCCATATGTTGAAACCCACAAATAAATTCTTATGCATTCGAATCCATCAAGGGATGAAAAATGGATATCAAATAAACATAATAAATAGTTTATAGGATGGTTTCAGGACCATATTTTTAAGGAGTTGTATGAAAATCCACTCAATTTCAGAACGACTTCGATGGATAGCTGAAGGACTAAGTATGTATATATTATCTTACAATGCTTATGTAATTAATAGTTATACATTCTATACTAATGAACATGATGAAGACAGTGCCATGCATAATAGTGGAGTTATACTTGTGGCTAAAGAAATTCATATTTCTAGTGCTAAGGATAGAAATCCAATTTATGTGAATATGTCATACTTTGGAATCATAAAAAAAATGGGAGTTGGATTATACAACATTTTGAGTGAAAATTTTTCAATGCAAGTGGGTTGATAACAAGAGTGATATTAAAATAGATGAGTTGGGATTTGTGAAAGTTTATTTCAGTAAGGAAGGGTACAAATACAAACCATTTATAATGGAATCACATGCAGTACAATTATTTTATGTTTTAGATCCCGCAAACCAAAATTGGTCAATTGTTCTGTCATCGACCAAAACCACTGAAGAGTCCTATGAAAATTCAATGGAGGATGACCCTTTCATTGGGATGTCATAATCATTTCACAGTAGTCCCAGTGTAGATGGCATTTTTTATTTCAGAGTAGACCACAATGAAGGGATTTGGATAGTCGATAGAGGGGTCAAATCCCTTCAACCTTTAAAAAAAGAGAGTTTAATAATCAAGTTGTATTTTTTCTAATATATATCGTGTTACTTTAGGTTAATATATGTTTAATTCTGATTTTATATTGTCTAAATTTAATTTTAAACCACTTATATAGGTAATTTATTCTGCACGTGATGATTCTCTCAATCCCCAGTAACAATAGGTTTCTCAACCTGTTGTTGCTCATAGTGCAGACGAACAATAGGTTTCGCAACCTGTTTCCTTATGTTAATATATGTTTGCTACTACTTTTATGTTATCTAAATTAAATGTTAAACCAATTTTTTTGATAATTACTTCTGTACGTGATGATTCTCCCAATATTTAGGTACAACATGTCTCTCAACCTGTTGCTTCTAGCAGTGCAAAGAAAAAATAGGTTTCTCAACCTGTTGTTGCTCTTGGTGCAGAGGTACAACCACCATCTGCACATGTCGATGTCAGTGCTCTGTAGCTAGAGGAACATATTAATGATAGAGTATCTGAGGAAATGAAAGGTGATGAAACACCGGCAGTGCAGAAAAAACAGGAGCGTCGTAGTTTGACTGTATTAGCAAAAAACATTAAGGAGAAATAGAAAGGCATCAAATACGAGATTGGATGGAATAAGAAAGGAAAACATGTTAATACCAACAATTCCATGTTCAGTAGTTACATTAGAATCATCACTCAGCAATGCATGGAAATTGATGTAACTTCGTGGCACCATGTTGGGGTTGAGATTAAGACACTGATGTGGGGAGATATTACGGTAACATTATGATGTCATTTTTTTAATTTACTGAACATTAAATAATGAAACATTGAATTTCTCTTCATCATCCCTTGAAGGGTGTATTTATAGTAGATGAATCACATAACGACTGTGTATTAAGAGTTGTGTGAAGAATTCATAGGATATTTCGCACAATTTTAATGAAATTTCATCTTAAAGATACTAAAGGGAAAATAAAACTGTACCTACCTCCTATTTATGCACATCTAATAACCCAAGCATCATTGGATGCATTTATTAGACAGTGTGTGAAGAAGTCTTTTTAGGTACATTGTGTCTGGTAATACGTTGTTTTACGATACATGTATTCATCACTTTTATTGACAATGTTTTATTTATGAAATAGCATCTAAGTGCTGGAAACAAACAATGAGCATCAAAACCAGTGTACCACTACCATAAAGCAAGGATGGGGTATGCGTCACTTGAAAAAACTTTGGTACATATTTTAAATCTACGATAATACTTTTATGTGACATAAAACAAACAATAACTATGTTCCTTTGTTTATATGCAGCTTGAAGATTCCAAATCCAAATCCAAATCCACTTCTATCCCACACCATGTTCTATGGAAGGAGTCACGTGTAACTAAATATGGAAAACTAATAGATGAAAACACACAAAAAAGTGTGGTAAACATGTGTAAGTATTACATAATAAAAAAAATTGCTTTAAATAACTATTACATAACAATAAATACTTATTTTCCTATATTTTCTATCTGACATGGTCAAAAGAATCAGAAACACCCACACCAGATGTAGACATACTTTCAGTGGCCTTGAAGTAGCTAGAAAAGTATGGCCACATTAGAGGTGTGGGTTTTGGGGTGACACCCCAAACATATTTTGAGGAAAAAAACAAGCGAAGGATCAAACTGATAAAATGAAAAATATGAGAGAAAGATTAGCTATGCTTGAAGAATAATTCCAATTCCAAAGAGAGATGATGGCAACTTTTATGGGTATGAGGGAAAGAGAAGAAATGACTCAAGAACAACCAGCGTGTGAATTTCCCACCCCAACCCCCACCAGTTTTGAGGCGAGTAATTCCCCTAAAAACCCTATCTTAATTGAGGTAGTCAATTTTCTAATAATTGTTTCTATGAAATGTGAATAAGATAGACACTAGACACTGACACCTTTCTTGTATTGATATTCTACAGGGTGAAAATGATTGTGATTTATATTTATAAACACCCACTCATCACCTTGTAGAAAGGGATATAGTGTTCAATATCCAGAATGACATGCTACACAACAGATCACTTATGAAAGGTCATGTTAGAGTGTTAATTATTATAGCCCATGAGTTGAGTGTCGAGCTACCTATTCCAAATTATGATGAAGATATTTATACGGTTGAACAAGATATTGGAATATTCATCGCCTGGCTGTCAAATCTTGTAAAAAACATGTCGATAAGGAGGTATTAATTTCCAATTTATTTTTCAAGATAAACCTTTAACATTTAAAGGAAAAATGTATAAACTAATGAATGTTATTATATACAGACAAAGGGAAGGGGGTTAAAGGAAATATCAACTCAAAACCATCTCAAGGATCAACCAATTGATCAAAACGATCTACCAGAAGCACCATAACCCCCCCCCCCCATTCTATATCCACATTTTTTATCATTGAAGTCTCATTTGGATACAAAGTTAAAAGATGGTGGGACTCACATAATTGATTTTGAAGCAAATATATACATATGGGAAGATCCAGAATTCATTGGTGTAAAGAGTTCAAGTTAAACCCTTGAATATGAATAGCTAGGCAGCTCAGTTGTAAATGTATACATGAGGTATGTTTTCATGATTTTATTTTCCAAAAGGTGATATAATATGTTAATTATGACTAAATATATTTCATACTTTTCATGGTCATATATATGAAAAACAATTGAAGGGATTTCCCCATGAACATAAATTTTCACTCGTTGTTCCTCACATCGCCTCTATAGAACAAACAAAAATTGATTCCAAGAAAGAGGGTGAAATAGTGGAAGGTCTGCTCAAATCATTTGAAAGAAAAATTATAGATGATAGACTCTTCTTGATACCAATGATTCAAGGGTAAAACTCTAAAATTTAATCATATCAAATATAATTTCATTTCTTTCATTTTTTTTAGACAAAGTTTGATGCTCATTGTGGTCAATTTGGATAATCCAAAGATTTGTTTTCTAGATTAAATGCATGGATATCCAACAAAACAATCACATATGATGGTGTTTTTCAATTTTTAATACATTGTATCCAACATTTTAGAACTAAACATCCAGTTATATAATTTATATTATCTTTTAATGAGGATTATGTTATGATAGAGTGGTTCATCAATATCATATACATCATGGAATGAGGCCAGGGGATAAGGACAAGAAAAATGAAAATTACTACAACTGGACAATTATCATGGTACATGTAATAATATTTCACTATCCAAACACATATCAAAACAAATTACTTATTTTTCTCAATGTTTCTATAGTGTCTGAAACAAACAAATGTAAAAGACTGTGGTTATTATGTTTGTAAATTTATGAGAGAGATCATTTTTCATGAGAAAAATAGCATCCCTTAAGAGGTATTTTCAAAGATAATTTCTATTTCATTTAAAATAATTATTAATACTTTGTGTGTTTATATTTTTTTAGTACTTCTATGACTTTCGAAAAGAGTCATATTCACAAGATGATATAGATATGCTTATAAAAGAATGGATAGCATACCTGGTGGAGGAATGTACAAAAATAACATAAATATATGTCAATAAGGAAATGATTAGAGAATGTATAAAGGTAAATTCCTACTACTTATGTCTTTTGAACTACCATTCTTTAATCTATTAGCTCAAAACGTGTCACTCACTAAAAACCAAGAAAATGCACTCTGATTGTCTTCAAAATTAAGGACAGTGATTTTTAAGTCCTTTGTGACATGTATGAATCATTATTACATCAAATCGATGCACGGTATGACCGTTATGACTCAAATTACATGTTTCTGATTTCAAATGACATTTTAGTAAAAAAATAACTAGCATACAGAAAACCAAGAAAACACATTCTTATTGCTTTTATACTTTAGTAAAATGATCCATGATTCATTTTTGATGTGTAGTAATCAACCTCACCTCAATCAGACGCACGTTGTCACCGGTATGACTCCAAATGTGTCTTCTTATTTAAAATTTACATTAATTCAAGTAAAAAACACAACTGAAATACTGAAAACCAAGAAAATGCATTCATATTACTTTTATACTTTAGGACAATGATCCATGAGTCAGTTGTGACATGTAGGAATCAACCCTACCTCAATATGACACATGGTGTGACCTGTATGACTCCAAATGTGTCTTCTTATTTAAAATTGACATTAATTCAAGTAAAAAACACAACTGACATACTAAAAACTAAGAACACACATTTGGATTGCTTTGATACTTTAGGAAAATGATCCATGAGTCATTTTTGATGTGTAGGAATCAACCCCACCTCAATCCGATGCACAGTGTCACCGGTATGACTCCAAATGTGTCTTATTATTTAAAATTGACATTAATTCAAGTAAAAAACACAACTAACATAATGAAAATTTAGAATAACATTAGGATTGATTTGATACTTTAATAAAATGATCCATGAGTCAGTTGTGATGTATAGGAATCAACCTCACCTCAACCTGGCGCACTGTGTGACTAATATGACTCCAAATGTGTCTTTTTATTTAAAATTGACATTAATTCAAGTAAAAAGACAGAACTAACATACTGAAAACCAATAAAACTCATTTTTATTGTTTTTATACTTTATGAAAACAATATAAGAGTTAGTTTTGATGTGTAGGAATCAACCCCACCTCAATCTGACGCACGGTGTCACCGGTGTGACTCCAAATGTGTCTTCTTATTTAAATTTGACATTAATTCAAGTAAAAAAAACATAACTGACATACTGAATACCAATAAAACTCATTAAAATTGCTTTGATACTATAGAACAATGATCCATGAGTCAGTTGTGATGTGTAGAAATCAACCCCACCTCAATCTGATGCACAGTGTCACCTGTATGACTCCACATGTGTCTTCTTATTTTAAATTGACATTAATTCAAGTAAAAAAACACAACTAATATATTTAAAACTGATAAAATGTATTTTTATTGTTTTTATACTTAAGGAAAATGATACATGAGTCAGTTTTGACGTGTAGGAATCAACCCCACCTCAATCTGAAGCACAATGTGACCGGTATGACTCCACATGTGTCTTACTATTTAAAATTGACATTAATTCAAGTAAAAAAACACAACTGACATACTGAAAACTGAGAAAATGCATTCGTATTGCTTTGATACTTTAGGAAAATGATCCATGAGTCAGTTTTGACGTGTAGGAATCAACCCCACTACAATTCGACACATGGTGTCGCCGGTATGACTCTAAATGTGTCTTCTTATTTAAAATTGACATTAATTCAAGTAAAAAAATAAAAATGACATACTGAAAATAGAGAAAACTCATTTGTATTGCTTTGATACTTTATGAAAATAATCCATGAGTCAATTGTGGGGTGTAGGAATCAACCCCACCTCAATCTGACGTATGTTGTGACCGGTATGACTCCACATGTGTCTTCTTATTTAAAATTGACATTAATTCAAGTAAAAAACACAACTGACATACTGAAAACTAAGAAAATGCATTTAGATTGCTTTGATACTTTAAGAAAATGATCCATGAGTCAGTTGTGACATGTAGGAATCAACCCCATATCAATCCAATAAATGGTATCACTGGTATGACTCTAAATGTGTCTTCTTATTTAAAATTGACATTAATTCAAGAAAAAAACACAACTGGAATACTAAAAACTAAGAAAACACATTAAGATTGTTTTTATACTTTAGTAAAATGACCCATGAGTTAGTTGCGATGTGTAGGAATCAACTCCACCTCAATCTAATACACGGTGTGACCGGTATGACTCCAAATGTGCCTTCTTATTTAAAATTGGCATTAATTTAAGTAAAAAAAACATGATTGACATACTAAAAACCAATAAAACGCATTTGTGTTGCTTTGATACTTTAGGAAAAATATCCATGAGTCAATTGTGACATGTAGTAATAAACCCCACCTCAATCTGATGCACGGTGTCATCAGTATGACTCCAAATATGTCTTCTTATTTAAAATTGACATTAATTCAAGTAAAAAAATACAACTGACATACTGAAAACTGATCAAACACATTTGGATTGCTTTTATACTTTATAAAAAAGATCCATGAGTCATTTTGGGTGTGTAGGAATCAACCCCACCTCAATCTGATGCACAGTGTCAGTGGTATGACTCCAAATGTGTCTTCTTATTTTAAATTGACATTAATTCAAGTAAAAAAACACAACTGACATACTAAAAACTGAGGAAACGCAATCGGATTTCTTTGATACTTTAGGATAATGATCCATGACTCATTTGTGACGTGTAGTACTAAACCTCACCTCAAACTGAGGAAACACATTTAGATTTCTTTGATTCTTCATATTAATGTTTAATTTATTTCTTTATAGTATTACTGACATAATATTTGTTTTCTTATATAGGTGGAATCTTTTTCTCGAGTTGGGATGTAGGAATCAACCCCACCTTAATATGATGCACGGTGTGACTGGTATAACTCCAAATGTGTATTTTTTATTAAAAATTGACATTTTATTAATGTATTATTTATATTAATATTTAATTTATTTATTTATAGTATTACTAATATAATATTTGTTTTCTTATATAGTTGGAATATTTTTCTCAAGTTGGGATGTAGGAATCAACCCCACATCAATATGACACACGGTGTGATCGGTATAACTCCAAATGTATCTTTTTTATTAAAAATTGACAATTTATTAATGTATTATTCGTATTAATGTTTAATTTATTTATTTATAGTATTATTAATGTAATATTTGTTTTCTTATATAGGTGGAATCTTTTTCTTGAGTTAGGATGGTTTGTTCGGCAACTAATACCATCGAAGTACATTTTTTTAGAGGGGGCTACAGATGTCAAAAGAGAAAACATTGATGTTTTTAACTGTTTGTTGGATAATTGTAAATCTAATTATATAAAACATTGTTCAAAATGTATATAGAAGTGTTTTTTTGTATATACCATGAGTGGATATTTTTGTATTCATGATGTCAATTAAATTTATATATAATTGTTTTCTAAACCCTTGTGCGCTGCTTGTTTTTTCATCATTTGAATTGTGTATGTGGTTATTTTGTATATACTATGGGTGGTTATTTTTGTGCAAGTTTTTGTTGGTTTGGATATTTTTTTGCTTGCTATTTTGGATATATTTTTTGCAGGTTGTTGGGTGTGTTGTTATATAAACAGCACAGGTATACATTTATCAGCGCTCCAAAAAGCATTGATAAAGGACCCCCTTTATCTTTGCTAATATTAACAATGATTTTTTAGTGCTGTTAATAGCCTATATTAGCATTGTTAATGGCCACATTTGTGTTAGTGATGAAAATTCATATTAGGATGAATATAGAAAACAACTAACTCAAAAAGATGTCTAGAATCATCTTCACTAAGTTGTGTGACAGGAGGTACCTGAGACCTCAAAACTCTATTGAAATCTGAAATCATCCTCTCACTGAAATACTCTAAATTATCTCTAGAAACAATATCTGAAGGCACTATGGTATCAACTGGTGTAGATGCAGTAGCTCTCTCAACATTGGGTATAATATCTTCTGCAAGCTTTGATCTTGCAGCTAGAATAACTAAAGGAAAATCATAAAGTTCACCTTTATCATCAATCTGCTATACTAAATATCCCTTAGGATCTATCCCAATTCCAACTGAGATAGTAGGTTCACCATTCTCTAGTGGACTATTGTGGTCATCACCACTTCCATCATCTCCATATGAATTTGGATAGGAAAGTACAAGCAGTTTGGAACCTGGTGAAGGCTCCCCCTTAGATGATGCCTCATCCTCAACTAAGACAGATCCATCCTGAGCATTTACATGATCTCTATCATCTTATATGACTTCCTTGGAATCTGAGTAATCCAATACAATATGTATATATCCTGGTAACTTTTCCCACTCATTAGGTAATTCCACTTTAACTCTAACAAAATTTGTCTCAATAGGATCTACAGGATCAACTCTGTGACTGACAGAACTTGAGTATTCCTCCCCACTCAATAAGTGTCCTAGCCTCACCTCTAATAGAGGTAGCATCACCAACTGGCTAAACTGAAATAGATCATTCCACACTTGCATATCTAGCTAAAATAGGTCTCTCCATATACCCAATGGAAGTAAAAAGTGATGGATGGTGTGATTGGTCTTCCTAAATATCACCATCTGCATCATGAGAACATCCATAACTACTACCATCCTTATCATCATCTTCATTATCTCCATTTTAATCATCACCATTATCACCATTCTCAGAACCATCTGATACTTCCACAACTTCCTTAGAGTATTTAGAATAAATTCTGATCTTCTCATATCTAGAGACCTCATTCTCTTCATTATCATCATCTATTTCACTTAATAGACTCTCTCTTGGAGGGAGATAGATAGGAGGACTAGTATATCCCTAAGACACTATAGGAATATTAGAGATATCAAGATCACTTTCCTCTTCAACAGATGTCTCCACTTCCTCTTCATCAACAGCCACATCAAATTCTTCTTCCTCATTAGAATAATCCACTATCTCATATGGCTCTAATTCTTGGAAAAAATACCTTTGGGTCTGGTATGATGGTCTACAAGATTAAAATCCTCGTCAAGTTTTTCATTATCTTCAACCCACTTTCTCGTCCACTGATTCCAATTCACTTTCATTATTTTGAAAGTAACTTTACTCAAGAAGAAACCACCACACTTCACTTCAGCTTCCTCCTCCTCATCTATCAAGAACTTAGTTTCTAGTATGGATGAAATCAACTTAGGGTAAATGAGATAATTATACCTATAAGATGAATTGATCATTTTCATGAGGTGTCTACATAGATTAATTTTATCCCATTATTTCATAGGGAATAGAAGGTACACATTCTAATATCACATAGTGTTGAAATCCCCTTTCCCAGGACACAACATATGTTAAATAAACTTGAACAACAATCTAAATTATCTATCTAACTCAATTGAAGCAAGCCTTCTCAAAGTATTATCACTAGTTAGCTTCAGCAAAACATTCTCATAAACAAATGATTCACTGTCACTCAGAATAGATTTTTGATAGTCTTAAAAAACTTCTCAATGAGGCACATTTATACTCTTATCCCATTCTTTTGAATAAAATTTTACCACTTTTCCATCAATCATGCTTAGAATGGAATCCTTCTTTTCTCAAAAACTAAACTCTACATATTGATAGAATTGATGAACCATACTAGGATAGAAAGGTCTATCATTTTTTGAGAACCAATCTATCCATACCCAGTCCTAGATCACCCTGAGCACCAAATACTTTCTTTACTCTCAACATTATATTGAAATAAATGTTTAAGCAAGGTCGTGAGAAGGTTGAAGGTTAGGAGAGAAAGGGAAATAAAAACGATTCAAAGGGATCAGGTGCAAATGAGAGAGAGTGACTTAAAATTTATATTTTAAGACCAATTTATCATTTAGGGATTTTAATTCAAATATATATATATATAATATAAAAAATTAAATTGTGTAAAAAAGTTTAACATGAAAATTTAATAATGGCAGTAAAACAAAGGTTCAACCAGTAGTAAAAAACAGAGACTGGTAGCATCCCAATGGCGGATCTTCCTAGTGGTGGATCATCCTAGTAGTGGATCATCCTTGAAGTTTATCATCCCAATGGTGGATCCTTCTAATGGTGACTTTTCTAATAGTGGTTTATCCAATGGTGACTTATCCAACGGTGGCTTGTCTAATGGTGGATCCTCTAAGATTAAAGACTAACCAAAATTTATCATTCCTAATTCATGTTTCATGTAGTTTAATCTCTAAAAAATTCAAGGTATTTATAAAAATATCAGTAATATGATGTTCATTTCCTATGAATTCAAGAGTTATATCACCCTTTTTAAAATGATCTCTCAAAAAGTGATGTCTTACATAAATATGATTTGTTCTAGAAAGAGACACGAGATTCTTATAAATATTTATCATACTTGTATTGTAATAATTTATAGGGACATGTCTGAATTGATATCCATAATCTATCAAAGTGTGTTTCATCTACAAAATTTGTGCACATATACTTCCTATAGCTATTTACTTATCTTCAGCACTAGAAAATGCAACAAAACTTTTCTTTTTACTACACCAAGATACTAGTGAATTTCTTAAAAGATGACATGTTCTTGATGTGATTTTTCTATATAACTTGAAACCACCAAAATCCACATCTAAATAACTCACTAATTCAAATTATTGTCCTCAAGTATAGGACAGTTCTAAATTGGTAGTATATTTGAGGTATTTGAAAATTATTTTAAAAATAAGTAAATGAGAGTCTTTGGGATTTTCTTGAAAAAGGGAACACATACAAACGCTAAACATTATATCCGTTCGGCTATAAGTTAAGTATAGAAAGATTCCAATCTCACCTCTGTAACTCTTTTGATCCACTGTCTTTCCATTTTCATCAAGATCTAGCTTGCAAGTGGTACTCATGGGAGTATCGCTACTTTTAGTGTGATCCAAACCAAAACATTTTAAAAGATATTTAGTGTGCTTAATTTGATTTAAAATGATTCCTTATTTATTTTGAAAAAATTTAAATCCAAGAAAGAATTTAATTTCACCCATTAAACTCATTTCAAATTCATTTTGCATCAACTTTGAAAAATCACTACACACATAATTTTTTGAAGATCCAAAGATAATATCATCAACATAAAATTGAACAACTAAAACATATTTTGAAATTATTTTTATAAAAATATTAGGATCAGCTATACCTTTTGAAAAACTTTTAGAAATTAGAAAAGAGCTAAGCCTATCATAACAAGATCTAGGAGCCTGTTTTTAAACATATAAATCTTTTTCTAATCTGAAAATGTGATTTGGAAAATGAGGAATTTGAAATCTATGGGATTTTTCAACAAAAAAATTCCTCAACTATATAACCATTTAAGAATTCACTTTTGAAATAAATTTGATATAGTTTTAAATCCAAATGTGTTACATAGGTAAGTAATATTATAATGGCTTCAAGTCTAGCCACTAGTGTAAAGGTTTCCTCATATTCAATACCTTCTTCTTGACTATATCCTTATGCAACCAACCTAGCTTTATTTCTTACTATTGTGCCCAACTCATCAACTTTATTTCTAAACACCCACTTAGTTTCAACAGTTAGAGTGTATTTGGGTATAAATAAAAGTTTAAAAACTTTATTTCTTTTAAATTGATTAAGTTCCTCTTAAATTGTCATCACCCATGATTCATCATTAATTTAATCATTAATTTTATTAGCACTACTGGAAAATAGGTATATCCCCACACATTTATACCCATGGTTTAGAAAAATGTTGGTATAGGTGATATATTCTAGTCTATACCCACAGTTCAAAACCATGGGTATATATTGCCCTGATTATGCAATTTTATTAGGCTTAACCTCTCGATTTCTGATTTCTATCGGGATCCTCTCATGTGAACCCTCTCCTCCCCTCCCCAAACTCTACCTCTTGGCCCTCTCCTCCCATCCTTGACCTCGGCCTCCCAGTATCCGCCACTGACTCAACGTCTCAGCCACTTCCTCCCTACCCGCAACCCCACTCAACTCCCTCTCCTTCGGTGGAATCCCCTCTCTCCCCTCTCAACTCCTTCTCCTCTGGAAACATCCCCCTCCCCTTATCCTCTCTAGTCACGCATGAGACCCCCCATGGCCGAACACCCTGCGCGATGTCCCCCCCTATCGGCTCCCTCTCCTTTCACCATTTGTCCCAAATTTCTTGAGGGTTCTTGGTCAGTGCTTCGAGGTAACCATTCATCTTCTTTAATTCTTAAATTTCTTAGATTTTTCCTCTCTCTCGTTTCCCAGTTTCATTCATCCAAACCCTAGGGGTTTTGAGGTTCCAATATTCTAACTTTGATCCTTGTTTCTAGGGCATATCATGGTTCTCTTGGTCCCACCACGTGTTTTGTCATTTTTCGCCAAAGGCAAAGCGGTTTGGATCATCTTGGTTCATATGATTCCATTTGAGGTTGTTTTATTCTACTCTCTTTGTTTGGCCCAATTTAATTTGGGGTTTTTGGTGATTTATGTGCCTATGATTATGAATATAGAACTCATGTTTTTATGATTCTTTTCATTGGTAAAGGGATCAATCAATTAATGTTGTCACTAAGTGCATTGGACGCCTTAACTCACACAGGGTGGAAGCTAGTGGTTTTTTTGGTGGTATCTGGATCTTGTGGAGGGTTAGTGTCTCGGTCAAAATCCTTTACAATAATTTCCAATTTACCTTTTTCTTTCCTAATTTTTTTCATTAGGTTTTAAGCAATAGTTTTTCTTCTCTTTTTGAGTAAAACTCTTCATCCTTTTCTTTTTTATGATTTTTTTCACTATATTTATCTTGTTTTAAACCATCCATGTCAAAATCCATTGTCACATTCCTGTTAGGATTTGATAATCATCCTAAAAATTACATACTTACTCATACCATTTTTTCCTTTTAATTTAAGGCCTTGACATGTAATATTTGTTTCTAGGTGGTCACAGAAACAGAATCAAACAAAAATGCAGGGAATTCTATTCTTTACGAATGAATTGAAACAATTATGAGGATTGAATATAATGGTGGTTTGAGAATACTTTCTATCAATATTTTGGGTAGATTCTTATCCAACAATGACAACAATATCAGGTACAATTATCATTTTTTCATTTGGTTTTCTAGGATGTGAGATTTCTTAATAACCTTGTAATTTTTGGTTGCTAAATCTAGTTGTTTCAACTATTATGTAGTCATAGTTTGCATGGATAAAATAGTTGGGTCATTTTCATTGGATTTATCTAAATAATTTTTGGATTGGTTCATACCTTTGTAAGTTGTCAAATCTCTAGTTAAAAGATGCAATTCTTATTATCATCTTGTCAAATTTTTTACATTGACATAATAATGTATTTTATTCAACCATATTGGTCATGATTTACATGTAGGTTATCCTAA
This sequence comes from Viscum album, assembly GCA_963277665.1. Taxonomy (NCBI): domain Eukaryota; kingdom Viridiplantae; phylum Streptophyta; class Magnoliopsida; order Santalales; family Viscaceae; genus Viscum; species Viscum album. Next base: position 60,588,010 of record OY728123.1, read on the forward strand.
CATGGTTTTTCTTTTCATTCAAAATTTTAAAATCCCTATTGTATGGATAATCTATTAAAGGAAAAATGGTGTCTTTTATTAATTCCATTTTCCATAGTTGCTCATATATTCTTCCAAAATAAGCTATCGCTTCCTATAATAGCACGTGTCTTAGTGATCTTTGAAAATTGGGTGATTGTCGGGAGGCACAAGGATGATTTTGAAATAGTGGTTTCCCAATGTATAGTTTTATGTAAGTTGGTCTAGTATAGAATGAAAACCCCAGTCTTTACATGTCCAGATGCACTTGTTTGATTGAAAAAGGTTCCCATCTTGATTTTTTTCTTAGTTGTGAAATCTATTTTTTATTTTTTTGTTTTATGGATCGTTATGATTTCCTTTTTGGAAATTTTCTAGTTTCATTATCCATTTAGGATTTTTTGTTATTTTCTTATTTATCTTGTTATGGGGTGTTATAGCTCATTTAATGTTTCATGTCAGATATGTTTCATTAAACATGTTGATGAAGGCTATTATGGTATATGCTCAAGTAGTGCAGAGGCATAGGGTAACTATCTTGGAATGTGTAAAGGTGTTGGGTCATCAATTTGAGTTTCTATTTGATAAACCTTTTTATCTTAAATGACTGATTATTTTCTCCATATGATTAATAGATACGTTGTAGTCTTATAAATCTCTCTTTTGTATGCAATTGTCTGCTTTCACTGTCTTTTTTTTGGTTTTTTTATTTATGCTTCATGTATAATGTTATAATGTGTGCTATGTACATGAATTTTTTCTCTTTGACTTACCATAAATATTTTTTTATGGTTTTCATGTTTGGTTTGTTTTCACCTCATTTTTGTACATATTTAGCAAACATTTAATCCTTTTTTTCGATTTTTTTCAATTTTCAATGTCTTAAATTGAATTCACTTTCTTTGTGATGCATTTATGTGGTGGATCTAGATATGATTTCCTTAAGATTATAGAAAGTGTTTTTCTAATAGAAAATTCTGAATATGTTTGATTTAGCTAATTCGTGTTTCAAGATTCTGATGCATCAATTCACAAAAGGGCTCTAGAATTGGTTTATCTTCTCATAAATAAAAACAATGTTTAGCCTTTGGTGAAATAACTAATTGAATATCTGGAAATAAGTGACCAATATTTTAATGGAGATCTTACTGCCAAAGTTTGTTTCACTATTGAAGAGTAAGTTCCAATTTTTTTTAAATGTTAGGATTGATCATGGTGTTGGGTAGTTACAATTAAAATATTTCCAAAACCTAATTTTTTATTTTATGATTTTTCACTTTGTCAAATGTTATGGGGTCCAAGTATAATCTTTCACTCTTACCAATATATTTTTTCATAGTGGATATCATCTATGAACATCCTAATACGGTGGGGACTTCATATCTTATATACTAGTGTTGGTTTAACTATAGGTGTAGAAAGCTGTAACTCATAATAATTCATGGTATCTTTTCAATTTTAATGCTAATTCCTATACTACTTATTTTAATTTCTAAAGCTTTTGTTATATTAATGAATGTTATTTCTATCTCTTTAATTATATAATGTTAGATAAATGTCCTCTTATTCCCATGAACTTGTTGTGTCATTGTTTGAGGAACTAATTTAGTTGGTTTAGGTTTCTTTTTGGCTCACGGTTTTCTTTATATTAAACTTAGAAACTACTATTTCATAATATAGGTTTTCACCGAATAAAATATGGTACATTGATCAAATTCTCAAGGTTCTCTTTGAGGTATCCATTCAAGTTACTAGTTTTTAATCCATCGATTTTTGGTTTGTGTCCATTTTCATCAAATTAATGAGATTTATAAGACTTTTGTGGGATTAACCATTTTTTCCCATCTCATCACATCATACTTAGTGATGTCTCCTTTAGTGTTCTTAGCCACTTTTTTACTACTGTGTACTGATGTTTCTTCTATGTAAACTTTAATCTTAATAAATTTCATGTTTCAACATTTATATGTTGCTTTGGCACTAGAACAGTTATTCCTGAATTGTTTAAATTATCTATCTATATGTTTATATATAATATCATATACAATAAAAAAACATTAAACCCAATTTGATGCAGTGCCTACATTTGGACCAGTTCCCCATGTGGCCATATTCAATTCTTTTATTTAATATTTTTTTCTTGCTTAGGGTATTTTAGGGGTAATTTAGTCTTAATATTTTAGGGTTTTAGCTTATAAGTAGGATATTGACGGTCTTTTTTACTGATGGTGTTTATGATTTTTTAGCAATGTGGTTCTAGTCTCTCTAGAATCTGGCAGCCCTATTGTCCCTTGTGCAACTGCAGACGTGTCATACGGCCCCTGCTGCGTTGATCCGATCATGGGGTTCCAACCCTTTTGGAATCCAATGACATCCCTTACTCGTGACGACACACTGCACTCCATTCGATCAACCCGAATCGTGCCTATTGTGATCTCAGTGAAAAAAGTAACAAATAAAAAAAATAATAACAATAAATACATTAGTTTAAATGTAAAAAATGATTTTCTAATCGAGTAGAATATCGTGTCGTGATTTGCGCCCCTCAAGAGATCTGCGACTTCAATGGCTTCTTCATTCCATGTTCTTAAGATATTTTATCTTCTAGTAAAGTCTTATGAAGTTTTTCAAGGTTGTCTCATTTAGAATCCATTGATGCCTATACTTCTAGTGCTTAGTACTTTATCTTTTGGATAAACAATAGCTTTTGTCTACGAATCATCTTCTAAAAATGTATATGCATTATTTCTTCACTTCAATATATCTTCCAAATGTGCACCTTCCTTCATATACCATCTTCTAGATTCACTTAAGATTAGAATCAATAACTCATTTGTTTCCTCCATGCTTGCAGGAACATGTTTTGACCCATGGGGCATTGCAGTTCTTATATTGGGGAATTGACTTGTATAGTCACAAGAGACGAGTATGCTCTAGTTTAGTTTTTATTTTATTTTCTTTATCGCATCATCCACTTAGTCCTTTTACTACTTTCTATGGACGGAGGGTAGTTATATTCTACGAAGGGGGCCAGAAGGGCACTGGAGGTGGCTATGCAATTTTCTTTACAGGGGAGGGAGATCGGGGTAGTGGAGGGATTAATTAGTGTGTTTCATTTTTTTCTACCTTTGTACTATGTTATTTCTGTTTATTTTATTTTCCTTTGGTGTGGACGTCCGATGTATGGATGAGTCATGCAGAAATTTTATTCATTTTCTACTGCTATTTTAATTAATTTTTTGTGGTAAAAATTATTCCCAAGTGGTGGATTAATTGATGCTCGAACACTTGTTATATAAGTTTCTTTAAGTTTCCATCTTCTATAGATTAAGGAATATTTATAATATGTTACTTCTGAATCAAAAAAATGAACTTCTTCATCTCAGTAGATGCTTTGGAACATATAGGTTAGACTCACTATCTTGTTGTTTCTTAATTGTTATACCCTCAAATTCTCCAAGTACATTAAGCAGGGGGTTGGGGGAGGGGAAGGGTGGGGTCACTACATTGCAGGAAAGGGGAGAGGAGGAGAGGGGGTAGGTGTAGGAAAGAGGGGGGCATTAAAAGGGTTTGGGGGAGTGGGGGTGCTGCTGCAGGAAGGGGGCTGGGGGCTACAGGTAGGGGGCTGGGGTAGCAGAGGGGGTAGGCAGGCAGGGGGTTGGGGGAGGGGTGCTCAGTGTAGGGGGTTGGGGGAGGGGAGGGGGGTGCTTCTACAGGTAGGGGGTTGGGGGTAGGCAGAGGAGGGGGGGCTATAGTCAGGGGGGCTGGGGGGAGGGGAGGTGGGGTAGGCAGGTAGGGGGCTGGGGGGAGGGGACGAGGGGACGAGGGGGATGTTATAGGTAGGGGAGTGAAAGGGGGAAGGTTCAGCTACCTTATAACATTTTCCCCTCCCAACCAATTACATTCCTTCTTTAGTTATTTTTTTTAGTTTTATATATTACATTAGTTTTGTTAAGTGAATTTATTTTATCCTACCCACTACTGTCTGAAATATTACCTGGAGCAGCTATGAACACTGCCATTCCGGTAACCTTATCATCCATGGCAGCTTCACTGCTAAAAATATCTTTGAATGAAGCCCCCGACTTCTGTTTAGTTCATAAATCTTCAAACTATCTCTCATGATAATGTTGAACACCAAATAGATTCTCCTCCTTAGACTTATTAGGAATCCTTTTATCAAGGGTCCCTTAATTAGTAGACACCTGGTGAGAAGGTCTATCCTTGAAAAAATGAGCTCCAAAAGTAGGAGTGGGGGATGTCTAGGTGATCTATGACTAGGAAAAAAGGCCACCCATTGATCCCCACTCTTCACAACATCTTGTCTTGTTATAAGATCCTTAGGTGGGACCTAGGAACATACACCCCTAGAAACCTAGGTAGCCTCCACTATCAGCTGAAAAAAAAAACAACCTTGTAAGAGTGCTTGTGAGAAGAACCAGAGCTTCTTGAAACCTCAATTATATCCCTTTTCTTTCCATTACCTAATTTTACAGACTAGAAAACCTTCTCCTTTGACGTATCACCACTCTTGAAAATGCTCCCAAAATCTTTCACTACCCATTTCTTAGAGTAGCCATGTCCATTCCAGAACCCTTCTCCAAAGACTCATTCTCAATCTGCAAAGAGACCTTAGATGAATCCTTCTTAGGCTTCAGAAGTGAGTAAAACGTTGTAGTCCATTGGTTTTTTTTCCTTTAGAAGCACCAATACACATATATTCCTCTTTCAGTAAGTCTAAAAAATGTATACTTGTGTTACTTTCCAATTCATCATTCTCAGGATACTAAAATTCATCCATATCACCCCATAATACCTTCTTATGAGCCTTCCTCCCACCTTGGACATCAGCTTCCAGTATTGTAGGATCACTAAGATCCCAATCATGCTCTACTTGTTAGGAGGATCAATATTCATTAGGCTTATGGTTCTAGACAGACTCACCAACCACAACCTTAGCATAAGATATAGATAGTATTGTAACCTTCCCCTTATATTACAGACTCCCAGCTTTATGTGACTACTTTGTAATTCTATTCCCTGGTCTAAAACCATAATATAGATTCCCTCTTTTATTACATAGGGAGCACTCCATTCCCCTCCTACATTTATCAATAGTATGACCAATGGACTTGAAAGAGTCACAAAATAAAGGCAATTTCTCAAACTCAAAATTGAGTTCAAACCTATGATCCTTTGTAGCCAATATAAAAATCTCTATTAAGGCATATCAAAGTTCAATTTGAACAAGAATTCTTGTAAAATATCCAAATATATCCCTCTTAGTTTCATAGTCAAATTTAATCAGGACACCAATGGTAGAAGCTACATCCCATAAACATATAGAATGCTTGAAAAACGAAATTAATCCTCTAACTCTAACCCATACCTGAGTGATGGAGTTACATACCTTCTTCGGTATTGAAAATCGGGTCCCATTATTGAATCTTTAAGTGTTTTGAGGAAAAATGTGGGGGGTTCTAAAGGTTGCGAGGGTTCTCCCCCTTCGGTGACAGTGGTGGCTTCTGAGCCGGTCCCTCCTCCCCTGTCAGGGGAGGGACCTTCGACGTCCTTCGCAGGAGTGCCTTCATCCTTATCACCTTTCTTGAACCCTAAATTTATCCCCCCCCCCTCCCCAAATTTCTATTTTCCCTAAAGTACCGAATCTACTTAATGAATTTCCAAAACCTTTCGCTCTCGATCACTGATTTCAACGAGGCTTCGGGCCTTCTGAATCTTTCCTTGATTGTGTGTTTCAAGTAGAGGCATCCTTCCATGGATACATTAGATAGATGCATATTTGGTGCCTGGGGATTATAGGATAGATCAACGGTGGGTTTTCTTGACTATAGACACATTCTGATTCGATTTGCATCGAAGGAGGACCTAGTGAAGGCTTGGTCCAGTGCTTCGTGCAACTGCAATGGCTTTCAGTTCTACCACTTCTGATGGTCATTCGATTTCCACATGAATCATGACTCCTCTATAGCTGTGATTTGGGTTAGTTTCTCAGAAATCCCCTCACTGTTTCAAAACCCCGTGATTTTGAGTATGTTGGGAAACCTTGTCGATAGATTTTTGTGTGTTGATTCTAGAAAAAAATCTCTCTATCACCCGGTTTATCCCCAGATATGTGTGGAAATTGATGTTTCCACAATTTTGCCCAAGTTGATGTGGATTATAGTAGAAGAAGAGTTTTTTCACAAGAAACTGGTTGTTTATGAGTCATGGTTCGACTTCTTCTCCTTCTGTAAAAAATTGGGGCACTCTGTGGAAGTCTGCAGACATGGGAGGAAGGAACTTTCTCCTCAAAAGATGCGAGTTCAGGGGACAGCAATAAGGGGTTGGGTTGTGGTGAGGGTGTGTCTGTCCAGAGTCAATTAGCTATTCTAATTGGTGCTAAGTAGGTGCAAAGTGGGTAACAGGGGGGCAACCCATTGGTAGTTGAGGTACTCCAACACTTGTGCAAGGACCTGAGTCCTACGGTTCCTATGTATGACACTTCGAAGAAGGAGGGATTTGATGTGATGATGGAAGGGCATGAAGGAGGGGTTGTGCTATGTGACATTGGAAATTTTCTGGATGTTGAGACAGTGATGTCAACTGATGTAGGCTCTAGGACTCCCTTGACTTCTTCTTATATAGAGGTTGTGTGAGCAGGAAGTGGTTCTAGTGAAAGTGGTAGGTGTCAGATGATTGGAAGAGAGGGAGACTTATTTGGTGGCATGGGATAGTAGAAGGTCACAGGGGGTGGTCTACCGATCCATTCTAGTCCAAAGAGGGAGGTTCCAGTGATTAAGATGGGCAACCGCTTTGAAGGGATGGTGAATGATGATCTAGTTTAGGATTTTGATGCAGCTCGGACTGAAGAGCAGGGGGTGTCCAGTGATGAGTATGTTGAATTCTCACCAGGTGATACTAATGATGACCTTCATGATAGAGGGCCTCCCAGACCAAGTAGGAGGAAAATCATGAAGGAGGAAGGGATAAAGGACTATTTATAATTACCTCTTCCAATGGAAACAAGGTCTACCAAAAAGTTGAAGGAAAATATGATTGCAGGTGATTCCAAAGACTCTGGTGGCCATGTCGAGCCCGCAGATCAGATGTAGGATTCAGGTGCAGCCCATGAGCAATCCTTAGAGCTGCTTTTACATTCGAATGAAGAGATAGTGTAAAGTATTTTGGTGATTAATGCCTCTAATGAAGAAGCTAACAAGATGATGGGAAGGTTGCTTAAAGTAGCAACCAATGAAGATAAGAGTTCATGGATTGACAAGTAAGACCTTATACTGATAAGGGGATACAATGAAGGGAATATTAATCAAGAGGAGTACATGAAAACTTGGGACAAGATGGCATCTCGTTTTGAATACTTATTAGAGGATGTTCCAGACACACAGGTATCCTCTATCTCTTGGAAACTTTTTAGGTATAATGCTTCTAGTAGGCTCAAATTTATTTTCAATGGTTCTATAATTTATCATGATGCTTGAATTGGGTGGTTTCTCACTTTTACCTTAAAAATTTTTTTGAAAATAAAAAAGTTACTTTAGATGGATTATTGAATCTTTAAGATACCCAGCTTAAGAGAGACAAACCCAGAACCTCAAGCCTTACTCATGATCTCTGGTGTGGGAAATACTATATGGAAGAAACCCTTTCCAATAGATGTCATGAACCAATCAAAAAAACTTCAGATTTAATTTAACCTATTCTTCATATCCTTGAAGGTCCAGTTTTTAACCCTTGATGGGAGGGATATCCATTACACCTTGATGGGAGGGGGGCAGGCAGAGCAGGGGGCTGGGTGGGGGGGCAGCTGTAGGAAGGGGGCAGGGGAGGGGAGGGGGGCAGCTGCAAGCAGGGGGCCTGCTGTAGGGGGTGCAGCCTGTAGGGGGTGGGGGGCTACTGGGTGGTTTGGGTCACAGGTTTGAGTATGGTTACATCGGATTGGGATGGGTTTTATATATATAACCTGACCTGAACTGACCCAACCCACAGTGGGTTGGGTTGGGTCCTTTGGCCATGCGTCGGGTAACCCGACCCCAACGGATCGAATGCTCACGAAGCATGTGACCCGACCCAAGACTTTTTGGTCAGGTCGGGTCACAAAACGTCATCAACCTAACCCGACCCATGGACACCCTTATTATGATCTTTTATCTTCTAGTAAAGTCTTGTAAAAAAATTCAAGGTTGTTTCATTTAGCTTCCAGTGATCAGTACTTTATCTTTTGGATAAAAAATAGCTTTTTTCTAAAAACCGTCTTTTGAAAATGTATCTACATTCTTTCTTCACTTCAACATATCTTGAAAATGTGAACCTTTATTCATTTATCATCTTATAGATTCACTTTATATTAGCATTAAAAACTCATCTTGTAACTTTGTGACAATAAATTCTACAATGCTTAATCCTCTATGTAATGTTAATATTTTAGAAATAATGCTTGCAAACATAATCTTTAGATGTTCTTGTATCAGCTCCCGTATTGCGCACCAGGATGAAACTTTCATGGGTCAAGCTCTGAGGTGAGCTCATTGGAGGTTGTAGGGGGAAACACGCCCCTACTTCGGGGGCCTTCTCCCCCCAACCAAAAATTTTAGGTACTGTAGAAACCCATTACAATAAGGCTATATTTTTTTACATGTCAAGGATCTATACCCATGGTTCAATAACCTTGGGTATGTTATGTCTGGTGTGATAATCTATACCCACGGTTTTATAAACCATGGGTACAGATGTATGCCCATGATTTAAATGAAACTATGGATATTATGGAAATCTCTAGGGTCATACCCACGATTTTTGTAAAACTGTGGGTATAGCTCTATAATGATGCCTTAGTAGCCCACCGTTTATAGAACCATGGGTATATCCTATACCCACAGTTTTACGGGCTATATCCATAGTTCCAAACCATGGGTATGGGTGATTTTTTCAGTAGTGCAAGTTAAAGTTGTGATAAGAATGCTTTATATTCAACATAATTCACTACAAAAAAACCCTGGTTTAGCGGCGGTTTTGTGGCGGCGGTTCACAAAACCGCCGCTAAACATTATCCGGGAAAGGTTTCGCGGCGGTTTATTAAAAACCGCCGCGAAACCCATTTTTTTTAGAAAACTCGCGATGCTTTCCCCTTGTGTCGTCTCCCCTCTTCCCAGATCCGGCGACCCCCGTCCTCTCCTCACAAACCCTCCCCAATCCCCGGCGACAGCTTCTCCCTCCGGCGACACCGGCTCCCTCCGGTGACAACCGCACCCTCCGGCGACCCCCGGGCCCCCGGCGAACCCCGCACCCCCCGGCGCCCCCTTCGACTACTGGCGACCCCCACGCCCCCCGCGCCCCCCGCGCCCTCCGGCGACCACCACGCCCCCCGCGGCCTCTGGCGACCCCCGCACCCCCCCGGCGACCACCGCGCCCCCTACGGCCTTCGATTTTGGTAATTAGAGGTTCCATTTTCAGATAATCATCTTCATTTACGGTAATATTTTATACCAAATCCCCTCATTCTATCATATATGTGTATGTTGTGAAATATTAGAATATTTTAATGGATCTGAAACACTATGTAATTGGTATTTCTGGTCCTACAAGAAAAATAAGAGACAAGGATTTGTTATTACCTATCTATACTTTATTTATTTCATATTTAAATCTTGTATGATATTTATTGATTCTGTATATGAAATCTCTACATGTCATTGTTATAATGGATTGGTTGATTTCCAATAATGGTCTTATTAATTATTACATTCATTTGATTTCTATTGCTGGACCTAATGGGTTTTTATGTATTTCAAGTAGAATGGAACCATATGTTGATTTGTGTCAGATATTCTCTTCTAGAGTTACATAGGATGATATACATGATTACAATTTTTCCTGAAAAGTGATCATCGTGTAGTGATCTTCCTCCCATATGTTTTGAGTTTCCAATGTGTTTTATTATAATATTTTGGTTTACATCTATTGAGAAGGGGTGGAGTTTTATAATAACATGATTTGTAAAATGTATCCTATTTTTTCACTTTTATCAAATCACACCATCTAAAATGAAGGATTTTAAAACATAGTTTGATGGTTTTTTTCTAAAGGTTTTATCCAACCCATTTAATATGTTCTTGTAGGTTAAATAAGGTACTCTATTGGTTATATAATCTATTTGATCATGATATTAAAATCTTTAATTTTTTTAATCTTTTTGAATTTATGAAAAAAAGTATAAAGTAACCTCTACCCTGCCTCCGCCCTGCCTCTGCCCTGCCTCCGCCCTGCCTCTGCACTGCCGTCGGTGCCTCCGGTGCCTCCCCCTCCACCGCGGCCTCCTCCTCCTCCGCCGATGCCTCCTCCTCCTCCGCCGGTGCCGCCAGTGCCTCCACGTCTCCTCCTCCTCCGCGGTCACGCCGCGGTCACGTCGGTGCCTCTGCGGCCGCCGCCTCCTCCTCCGCCGCCGCGGCCGCCGCCTCCTCCTCTGCTCCTGCTCCTCCTCCTCCTCCTCCACCGGCCTCATCCTCCTCCTCCTCCGCTGCCTCCGCTGCCTCCGCTGCCTCCGCCCTGCCTCTGCGCTACCGCCGGTGCCTCCTCCTCCTCCACCGATGCCTCCTCCTCCTCCACTGGTGCCGCCGGTGCCTCCGCGACCGCCTCCTCCTCCGCGGTCACGCCGCGGTCACGCCGTGGTCACGCCGCGGTCACGCCGCGGTCACGCCACGGTCACGCCGGTGCCTCCATGGCCGCCGCCTCCTCCTCCTCTGTCGCGGACGCCACCTCCTCCTCTGCTCCTTCTCCTGCTCCTCCTCCTCCTCCACTGGCCTCATCCTCCTCCTCCTCCGCTGCCTCTGCTGCCTCCGCCCTGCCTCCTCCCTGCCTCTGCGCTGCCGCCGGTGCCTCCTCCTCCACCGCGGCCTCCTCCTCCTCCGCTGCCTCCGCTGCCTCCTCCTCCTCCGCCGTGGCCGCCGCCTCCTCCTCTGCTCCTGCTCCTCCTCCCCTCCACCGGCCTCATCCTCCTCCTCCGCTGCCTCCGCTACCTCCGCCCTGCCTCCGCGCTACCGCCGGTGCCTCCTCCTCCACCGCGGCCTCCTCCTCCTCCGCCGATGCCTCCTCCTCCTCCGCCGGTGCCACCAGTGCCTCCACGTCTCCTCCTGGGTAACGGTCATCATCACCCTCATGGAATATAATGTGAGGATGTCATGGTGGTATAACTCTACAGTTTCCAAGCACATTCCTTAGATAATATTTATAGTAGATAGGAATCTAGTAAGGTAGGAAATGGTAGGTACAAAGCCTTCCTATAATGGGCCACACATATATACCTACTCCTAAGCTAGATCTAGGTGATAAAAGCGATCATATAAATCTTAGAATATTATTGTCTAACAATTGAAGAAAGAGACCATGCAGCCCGATCTAGTAGAATTTAAAATCAGCATCAATACTGAGCTAGTTAAATTTGATTCATTCTCCAACTATGTGATAGAAAGGTAAATGTTCTAGCTTAATAACCATAATTAAATAACATCCAATAAGAAAACTGAGTTTTTATTTAACTTCTAGGAAATGATTTTTTTTAAATTAGAGAAATAGGTTGACATTTTTAAAATTCACAATCTTACATCTATTTGAAGTTTCCTAAAAATGATCATCGATGTGATTTCTTATTCTTGATGTTGATTCATGAATACATGCATCAAGTAAAGTGATTATTGATATTCATGAAATGACCCAATTGACCAATTTCATTTTTCCTATTCCTGAGATAGTTCTTAGCCTATTTTGAAACATTATTTCTCATTCACTATTTCTTGAAATAACTATGTGTATGAAAAAATATTATAACATTATTTTATGTCTTATTAACGCATGATTATTTTATGCCATATTAAAATGAATGAAACTAAAGATTGATTTTAATTGTTCTCATTTGAAAGTGAGGCCCATCTAACATTTGAACATTTGTTAAACCAGTAGAAACCCCTGTATCCCATGATAGGTTACCACATTTCATTATTCTTTTTCTTTACAACCCTTGTTCTTCGAGGTTAATTAAATGAAATCACTTCATATTTAAAGAGTAAGAAGGGTGTTTCAGGGTGACATTCAATGTGGGTTCCATAAATAAGTGTGGTGTTGTGAGTGGGTACCCTAGACCTAACTCATGTATTTATATTGAATACCATTACATGCATACAGTTTGATATATACATGTTTATATCTTACCAAAAATAGTGTTTGTTCTTCTGCATTGACTATATTTATATAGTGACATCCTAATATTACATGTCATATAAAAAGACTATAGAAGTTCCTAGGATATAATGAGAACCAATAGACACCATGATAGTAATCTTAAATATATGTAATATGGTCCTGATACGTTAGGGTGATAGGGAAAAGATTATGTGTGACTATCATGAGTTAGTGCCTCTGCCCTGCCTCCGCCCTGCCTCTGCGCTGCTGCCGGTGCCTCCTCCTCCACCGCGGCCTCCTCCTCCTCCACCGCGGCATCCTCCTCCTCCTCCGCTGCCTCTGCTGCCTCCTCCTCCGCCGCCGCGGCCGCCGCCTCCTCCTATGCTCCTACTCCTCCTCCCCTCCACCGCGGCCTCCTCCTCCTCCTCCGCTGCGGCCGCCGCCTCCTCCTCTACAGCCGTCGCCTCCTCCTCCTCCGCCGCGGCCGCCTCCTATTGTACTATTGTACTATTTTTTATTCTCTAAAGTAAATAACATGATAGAATGTAAATATTTAGTTTATTTTCTCTTATTTTTATTATTATGAACATATTCATATATATGGTTGGGTGCATGCCTACATGTACATTATGAAGAGGCCTACCATTATAATTATTCATTCTCGTCACTTATCTTTAAAAAATTGCCTATGGTGGAAAGAATTGGGTTTTGGTGGCCTAGTCTTCCACCGTGAGGAGGTCATTACTGCGTCGAGTCTCAAAAAACCATAATGGGAAATTAAAACACATGGGTCATCAAAATAATGAAATATCTAAAAAATTATTTCAATTATGACAAATATACATGCCACCTTATCAACAACTACATGACTTAAATATTTAAAAATACCAACATATATTCCTATGATGTAGACATTGTTTTTGGGAGAGGCAGATAGATAGAGAAGGGGAAGGGGAATAAATTATATGGTTAGGAAGAAGTATATGTAACCAACACATCAAAAAGGTGATGCTAATGTAAAATAGGACATCATTTGATTATAAACTACTTGCATCAACCTTGGATAAATTCATCTACAACATCATTCATGGCCATGGTTTGGGTCAAACATGTAGTATTATTTCCATTATGTATGACTACATTTGATGTTACCTTTACATTGTTCTTCATTTATTTTTGGATTTTTTGGTTAGATTTTGGAGATTATTGACTTGGTTCAACTTCATAGGTAATTTTTTTGGGATAAAGGTTGGAGTTCACCACAAACAATACATAAGTGGTTGGTTATTATATAGGTGTGATGAGGTGGGCTGGTGATTTTTAGGCAATTATTCCTTGTTGGTTTTAATTGAAATAAATTATAATTTTTATAATAAAATTATATAATTAACTATAAATTGTATATAATTATGTATTTGGTGTTGTGCCTTGAGATAGGTACTAAAGAACTGGTTGGCCGGTGCCCATACCGGCTGGCCGGTGCGCTAGCACCGGCTGACCGGTGGCTCTGGCAGAAAGCAATGCTTCTGCCAGAGACCACCGGCTGGCCGGTGGGAATCCACCGGTTGGCCGGTGGACTCAGAGAGTCCACTATCAGCCTTCTTGGGCCAACTCCTGGGAAACCTTTTTCCTAGCATCAAAACACTTGAAAACAAGTTAGAACACGATGAGAGTGATTGTGATCATTAAAATCCAAGGGTACAACAGTGAACATAGTGGCCCTCTTTATAGTTGGTTGTGTATAAAACCATTGAGAAACATCATTCCTCTTGGAGGACATCTAAGGTCAAGCCTAAACAATCACATAATGTCTCAGGTTTAAAATGCATTATGATCAGTTTCGATCACACATCAATGGGGTGTTGTTTGAGGCAACCTAAATGTGTGATCGATAGTGTTATGATAAGTGTGTAGCCCGATATTCTTATTGCTCCTCAATGAGGTGTTGACGTTGTCTCCTATGGACCAGACTTGTTCTGTTGGTCTGAAGTGGTAAATGTGATCAGTGAATCATCTTTATTATATTATGCATACTTTATGATCAATGGTTCATCTTTATTATATTATGTTTCTGTAATCTTACACTATCGTATATTTTTGTGTAGGCACATTGTGATATACATGGATAAAATCTGGATCACATTACCGAGGAACACACCTCAATATGTTAAGGGTTTGAATGAGTTTTTAGATTTTGCAATTTCTAATCGATCCGTTGAAGGGAGAATAAGATGTTCATGTCCTAAATGTAAATTTAGAACATGGTTGAAGAGGGATGAAGTTTATGAACATTTAATACTGAAGCAATTCCCTGATCAATATTTGTGTTGGATTTGGCATGGAGAATCAAACAATACAGAAAGATTGAGGACTGATGTTAATCCACAGAATGAGGTCCCAAGTTTGTCGCCAATGGAAAATGAAATGCAAAACCTCATAAATGATGCATTCGGCACTGCAAGACACCACTATGAGCATCAAAACATATCAGAACAACCAGAAGATGATGCTACAAATTGCAACGTGACAAGTGATGTTTTTGAGACTGTAACACAAGCAGATCAAGATTGTAGCATATCATTGGATCCTCCTCTTGATTTTGTGGAGCCAAATATAAGGGAAAACTTCAATGAGAAAAATGTGTTTCATGATTTAGTTGATGATGGAAATCACAAGTTGTATAGTGGGTGTTTGAAATATTCAAAGCTTTCATTTCTGCTAAAGTTGTACCATATCAAATGTCTTTGTGGAATTACAAATAAGGCAATGTCTATGTTATTGGAATTGATTCGTGATGCATTTCCTGAAGCAAAAATCCCAGAATCGTTTTATGAGATGAAAAAAGTTGTAAACAAGCTTGGTCTGAATTATACAAAAATACATGCGTGTCCCAATGATTATATGCTTTACTGGGGAGAAGATTCAAGTAGACAGAATTGTAAGAAATGTTCTTCTTCTAGATGGCAGTCAAAGGGTAATGTTGGAAGTATGACTGAACATAATTTCATGGAGAAGAAGAAAAGGAACACACCTGCAAAAGTTTTGCATTACTTTCCTTTGAAGCCTCGATTGCAAAGATTATTCATGTCATCAAAAACCGCCGAACACATGAAGTGGCATGCTGTAGATAATAACAATGATGGGTTAATGAGACATCCACGAGATTCCCAATCGTGGAAGACATTTGATGCATTACATCCAGATTTCTCAGCTGATCCTAGGAATGTTCGATTGGGATTGGCTGCCGATGGATTCAACCCATTTGGGACTTTGAGTACGAGTTATAGCATTTGGCCAGTTGTTTTGATCCCTTATAATCTGCCTCCGTGGATGTGTATGCAACAAACATATTTTATCATTTCGATGATTATTCCTGGAAAACAAATGCCTGGAAATGATATTGATGTATACCTGCAGCCTTTGATTGAATAATTGCAGGAGTTATGGACCAACGGTATTGAGACATTTGATGTTTCTTCTAAAACAATGTTCAAAATGCATGCTGCTTTAATGTGGACCATTAGTGACTTCCCTGGGCTTGGGAATTTATCTGGTTGGAACACTTATACGAGTTTGGCTTGTCCCGATTGTAACTTTGATTTCGAGCCCAAATGGCTACCTCACAGTAGAAAATGGTGCTTCTTGTGCCATCGAAGATTTCTTGATGCATCTCATAGATTTCGGCTGAACAAATCAAAATTTAATGGTTCCATTGATCGTAGACCACCTCCAAAGTTGTTAACCGGTTCTGAAATATTGACACAGCTTGAAAATGTTAAAACAGAATTTGGGAAGGTTCAGCAATTGAATGATAGCGGAAAACGAGTGCGAAGTGCATCGTCAAGTGAAATCAGAACGCAACAATGGAAGAAAAAAAGTATATTCTTCAAACTTCCGTATTGGGAATTTAATTCTTTGCACCACAATCTTGATGTGATGCATATTGAGAAGAATGTATGTGATAATTTGATTTTCACATTACTTAATGAGCATGGAAAGTCGAAGGATCATCTCAATGCTCGCAAAGACTTACAAGTAATGAACATAAAACGTGATCTCTGGCCAGATGAGAATGAAAAGTATGCTCCGGCCATTTTTTCAATGAAAAATAGGGATAAAGATACGTTCCTTCAAATTTTAAAGAATGTTAAGGTATCTGATGGGTATTCGAGTAACATCTCGAGGTGTGTTGACTTGAAGAATCGTAAGTTATATGGATTGAAAAGTCACGATTCACATATTTTGTTACAACAGTTACTACCATTGACATTGCGTACATTATTACCTGAAAAAGTTATTGTTGTTGTACTCCAATTCTGCACATTTTTCAGGAAATTATGTGAGAAAGCTCTACATCCATTTCAGCTTGACAACCTACAGGAGAGGTTTGTATTGACCCTTTGTGCAATGGAGATGATCTTTCCTCCATCGTTTTTTACTGTCATGATGCATTTAACTGTGCATTTGGTTGACGAAGCTAAATTAGGAGGCCCCGTTCATTATCGATGGATGTATCCAATTGAGAGGTATTTTATTTATATGTTTCCAGTTAAGTAAACAATTTTTGGCATTTAAATAAATGCATAATATTATTTTTTTTTCACAGATATCTTGGGCATTTGAAAGCATACGTGAGAAATAAAGCTCAACCAGAAGGCTCTATTGCTGAAGGCTATTTGGCCGAGGAGTGTCTCACATTTTGTTCCAGATATTTGGATGATATTGAGACAAGATTTAATCGAGTTGGACGTGTTGACGACACATCAAATCATTCTCAAATGCATCAGAAATCAAAAATATTTCCTGCTATTGGCCGATCAGTTGGGAGGACCTCATACGCGACACTAACAGAATTGGAATTATTACAGGCACATAGATATGTGCTGCTGAATAGTGAAATTGCAGATCCATTTATTGAAGAGTTGAGGATACAAACAAAGAGACGAATGAGAGGCCGAACACGAAATGAAAAAGATATAATGAAAGCTGTGAATAAAGAGCTGGTAGAATGGTTTGCACGACATGTAAGTTTATAAATATTGCAATAAATACGAATATTAGTTTGACACATACAATTTGCAAATCTATTAATTTTTTTTTTCAGATCATGAATACTGATACTCGAGAAGACTTGTCAGAAGATTTGAAGTTTCTTGCTAGAGGTCCTATAAAACAAGTTAGAAAGTTCGGCGCTTATAATGTGAATGGTTTTAGATTTCGTACAGTCGATCGAGAAGTGGGTTTGAAAACACAGAATAGTGGTATATTTACATTTGCTGAAGTGGAATACTATGGAAAGCTGCATGATATTATTGAATTAAACTACCACGGGCATTTTTCTGTTGTTTTATTCAAATGCAAATGGGTCGATATTATCAGAGGTGTTAAAAGAGATTCCTTGCAATTTACTTCTGTGAACTTCTCTCGCTTGATGGATGTTGGTGATCGTGAACTGCATGATCCATATATCTTAGCATCGCAGGCAAAAATGGTATATTATGTGAATGATGTTGTGGATGAAGGGTGGAGTGTAGTTACTCACGTAATACAAAGAGATTTGTATGATATGGGTGATGAAGTGGAAGATTTGACCTCTACAATTGAATTTCATCAACAACAGGAAGCAGAATTATTTGTCCATCATGATATTGAAAATATTAGTCTAGCAAGGATGAATGAAGTGGATGAAGCAATGGAGCAGGAAACCGACATGATTGAAGGGGAAAATGATTGTATGTACAATTATTTATTTATTCAGCAACCACTTGTTTCATTTCTGTAGTCATTCATTATCATTGTTATATATATTTTGTTTGTTAGTACTGGGCATTTATTATCATTTTTAATTTTTTTTTCTGCATAAATTTTTTGAAATATATATTCTGAACTTAATTTTATTTGATTAAATGACAGGAATTCCAAGGAATAAGCGGTACACCATTCCTTCTACTTCTGCGACAGATGATGATATGTCTGTCCCCACGACATCTGAGGCAGCAGCTGCCTACATCCCTGCATCATCTCCCCCTGCACCATCTCTGACACCATCAGCGGATGCCTCATTAGAGGATGAGTCATCGCCTCCCCCTACAGGAGCCTCAGCAGTGGGGCAGCGACACGCCCCTTCCAGTTCATCACGGACATTCTGGAGGGTCACAGTCATAGGTACAAATTTTAATTAAATAAATTTATTGCATTTTGTTTATAGTAATTGTTTGCTCATTGCAGATGAAAACAATGCAACCGTGGAAAAACACATAAAAAGTTCTGATGTTTGGAACATGCATGGCGAGAAGATAGTGGTGCCATTTGATTCTTATGGGGTCCCGACGGATGACGCCGCAGGTTTACTTGGTCAGATTATAGGTCAACTGGCAGCGGAGCCCATTTCCCTGCCTATTTCATATGATGATTGGAGGCATATGCCTCCAAACTGGAAAAATGAAGTTTATGATTCTCAGATAAAGGTAATTTTATTACTTTATGGTTTAATTGAATGTCATGTTACTAATATATTCAAAATGAATTTCTGTATACAGATGTTCTTCCACTTTACCGTTGCTGATGTGATAGCACGGAAGTGGACATTGAAAAATCTTGGAAAAAAATGGAAAGATTTCAAATGGAGGTTGTGGTGTGATGTCAACGATACTTCGTTGACCTTACAGCAGATGTATGAAAATCTACCCAGTGGGGTACCGAAAGAACAGTGGAAGGTTTTTGTCGATAGACATCGTGATGAGAAGCAGATGGTATTGAAATATATATTATTATATTATCCTCATTTTACATTTATACATGTACATGAAGAGGAGATAGACATTGAATACAATACTGTTAAATTGAATTTTATTTATTTCAGGATCTCTCAAGACAGAATGCTTCAAACCGGGCAAAGCAGGTCATCCCGCACACTGCGGGTTCAAAAAGATTTTCAAGAAGCCGAATTTCATTGGTAATATTTTAATTAGTTTAAATATTTATAAGATAATATTATCTATTTAACATATTTAATTGTTGATTTATCTTTGTTTAATGCAGTCACAGAGTTTAGGGCATGACGCATCCCGAACAGAACTGTGGCTGGATGTTCATAAAAAAACATATGGAAGTTTTGTTAATGAACCTGCCAGAGAAGTTGGGGTATGAAGTCAATTATTTATTATAATAACTTATTATCAGTTTTTACTGTGTTAATATATATTGATATTTGATTTATAGGTAAAAATTAAATAAATATGGGATGCCAATCCTGGGCAATCCTACTCTGTCTCCTAGGATGACCCGGTTGGTAAAAGTCCTTGGGAAGGAGCATCCTGGTAGAGTGCGCGGGATGGGTTTGGGACCTGTACCATCTGAGGTCTTTCGCATGCCATCAGGGATTTCAGCTACATCTACTCCTGCTTATAGTCATTTCATACCTGAAGATGCTCAGAGGGAGATGTCTTCTCTACGAAACACAGTTCACCAGCAGGGGGATCAGATATCTGGTTTGCAGAAAGAGTTGCTTGAAATACGTCAGTATATGAGCAGATATGCCCCCGGTGGTAGTGCATCGGGTAGTGGTGAGCAGGTAAATCGCAAAAAAAATCAAAATCATTTAGTTTGCAAACTTTTATTGGTTTTAAGTTTTATTATAAATATGCAACAATATTTAATTTTCAATATAATGTTCTTACAGGTGGCAGCAGGAGGTGGAGATGAAGTTGGAGAGGGTGACAATGCAGCATCAGATGATGAGTAGTAGTATTATTGATGTGTTGAACAAGTATGATAACGGTTGGTTTGTATATGTAACATTTATGGCACATAGTTGATGATCTTATTTTATCCCAAACTTATCGTCGAACTCAAAGGTGATGTTTAAAGGGTAATGATTATAGTGGGATGGATCTAGGTTCCACCCTTGTTCATGCTGGGGAACAATGTATTAAATGGTTAGTTGATGGAATGACTAAGAAATTTCATTGAAAGTCAGGTATGGGCTTATGTGAATGTGCTTGTGGTAAACACGGGATTTCATAGAGGAAGGAATTGTGGTTCAGGTTGTGATATGTGAGTCATCTAAGATGAGTATCTTGGGAATGGTTAGCTGAAAGTGGATTGAATTATTATACTTCTTCTTAGATGTATATAGGTGAAAGTATCCATTTAAATCATGTCACTAGGCTAATGTGGGTGTCATGAAAGGGTCGAAAATGTCTTTTGAGAAAAATTGCATGACTAGTTTCAGTTAGACTGATTGGCATTTGACTTTTTCTTTATAGTAAGGTCCCTATTATGGCCTCAGAAGTATTTAGGATTTCCCAATTAGAGGAAAAATTCCAATATTATCATTGGAAATCTTTGGATATTCTTTATAGGAAATTACAATGGTGGAGAATACTATGGTTCATAATTTTCTGTTAATGTTAAAACCTGTGGTGGGGAGCACGATCGGTTGGATGCTTAAAGGGATGACGATGTGATCATTTATCTATATTCTGGTTTGATTTATTTTTCAGGGCAGTGGTGTCGTACAACCAAAATTATTTTTTTTCCAGTTCAGCATTTAGCAGCGGTTTTAACCGCCGCTAGATATATTACGTTTATATTTAGCGGCGGTTTTTACCGCCGTAAAATAGGCGCATCAAACGGCATAATTTTGCGGCGGTTAAAACCGTCGTGCATAAAAAGGTGTGGCATACCCATAAAACCACCGCTAAATGGAGAGAAACCACCAGGAAATGAGGCATCTACGACACATATTTTAAACCGCCGCGAAATAGAAAAAACCTCCGCTAAAAGATTGCCGACGCCAAGTTTAGCGGCGGTTTACAAAAACCGCCGCCAACCCATTTAGCAGCGGTTTAAACCGCCGCTAAGGGCTGCTTTTGTTGTAGTGATTTTTAAGAGAAGATCTAGTTGGTGTGCCTCTATCTAGGTCTCTAACTACAGTATTTAGAATATGGTATCTATGATTCCTAACTAATATAAGAAAATAAGGGTTGGACATATCATTGTCTTCTATAGGTTCAGGTTTGGGTTTAGGATGTTCCTTAGAACTGGATGATTTTTCTGCTTGTTTTATAAAATTGTCTGAAGGTTTGGAATTAATGTCTAAAATTGATAGATCATATTCATGGTTTTCTAAAGGGACATTAGGATCATGTGGATATGTTTCATCAAATTTTACATGAACAGACTCTTCCACAATCTTGGTTTTTTTATTAAACACCCTATATAATTTACTAGAAGTTTAATAACTGAGGAATATTCTTCCATCACTCTTGGAAGCAATTTTTTTCAAGATTATCCTTAGTATTAAGAATAAATACTTTACAACTAACAACTCTAAAGTAATTAACCTTTGTCTTTCTACTATTCCATAATCTATAAGGAGTTTTTTAAGAGAGGTCTAATTAAAACTTTTTTAATTATATAAAAATCTTTATTCACAACCTTTTCCCAAAAATAAATAGTAAGTTCATATTTATTAATCATAGTTTGAGAAATTTCATGAAGGTTCCTATTTCATCTTTCAGCAAAATCATTCTGTCATGGGGTCCTAGAAGCAGAAAAGTTGTGATTATAGCTATTTTGTGAGCAAAAATATTCAAAGTCTTGATTTTAAAACTCACAGCCAAGATTACTTCTTAAGGTCTTAATCATATTTTCACTGATATTTTAAAAATATTTATCATACTTGGTAAAGTAATAATAGGATTCACTTTTGTGAGATAGAAATAATACCCAAGTATACCTAGAAAAGTCATTTATAAGAACATAAACATAGTGCTTCCCATTTAAACTAGAAACTCTAGAGGGTCTAAACAAATCCATATGAACCAACTTTAAGGGTTGAGAATTTGAAACTTTTTTTTGAATTAAAAGATAATTTGTTTGTTTCCCTTTTTGACATGGGTTATAGACTTTTTCATTTGGGAATTCTAGTTTAGGTAGATCTTTGACTAACCTTTTCCTAATTATCTTTCTAAGTGATTGAATATTGTAATGTCCTAGTCTCTTATTCCAAATCCAAAATTCATTATAAAATACACTTATAAAAGAAATATTTTGACAAAATAATGAATCTAAATTAACAGCATTAACATTGTCATTTCTCGAATCATTAAAAACTAAATCATTTTTAGAATTAAAAATAATGTAGACATTATTTTCAAACTTCGCATGAAAATAATCATCACATAGCTATGAGATACTAATAATATTGTACTTTAAACCATCTACAAATAATAATTTAGAAATTAAAACAGTATTAGAATTATCAGTTTGACCAAGACTGGTAATTTTCCCTTTGGAATTATCACCAAAAGTGACATGTCCACCATCAACCTTTATCAAATTCTTGAAACTTGAATAATCTCAAGACATATGTCTAGAACATCCATTTTCTAGGTACTGTAGGTTCTTACTGGATCTCTTCAAGTAGGTTTCCTACAAAGCAAGTTTTACACCAAAAATGGCTTTAGTACCCAAATCTTCTTAGGTCTAGAAATATTAATAATTAAAGATTTAAGAACCCATATTGTCTTAACAAGTTTCCAATAATTAGATTTTAAACTTTTAGAAATAAATACTTTGGTAGTTCTAGATGAATAAAAACTAGTAGAATAACTATAACTATCAATAAATTCATTCTTAACAATTCTCCTCTGTCCAGGTTGATACCCTATACCACTAGTGTATTTATGTATTGTCTGTTTTCCAAGCATCTGGGTAAGAGTATTTCTCCCATTGGTGAATCTTTCTAGATCTTTCTTTAATTTCTCATTTGAAAATTTTAATTCATTATTCTCTTTTAACATTTGATCATTTTTCTCTTTTTCAACAGCAAGATCAGATTTAAAATTAGCAGTCAAGGCATGTTGTTTCTTTAGAATTTTATATTTATCCTTAAGTTCATTGAATTTATATTCCAACATGTTGCAATACTCAAAAAAATCTTCATTAGACATGTTCTCATCATTTTTTTCATCTCCATAATGATTATAAATATGTATAGGAGAAACAGGAAAAACATTGGATACCTTAGATGTGTTTATCATAAAACACATGTTAGCTCTTTCATGCTTATCCTCTTAGGTTGTGTCAGAATCACGTGATGTCTTCAGAATAAGGGTGTAATTATGGCCCGAGCGGTCTGGCCCGGCAAAGCCCACATCGGGCCAGGCCGAGCTCGGGCCGTAGGTTCATCGGGTCAGGCCTAGGCCTATCCAAGAAGGCCTGCGGACCAGGCCGAGCCAGCCCAAAAAAGCCCAGTTTGCACGAAGCCCGGCTTGCTATCCCGTACGAAGCTCGTCTGCTGTAAAAAAAATTAACGAGAAACTGCTGGTAGAAAGATTTGATCCCCCTACCATAGGCTTCCAAGAATGCGTTTGGACCAACTGTTTTAGGCGTTGCACCTATTATGTTATCACCAGATTATATACATATCATTATATATTAACAAAAAATAATATATATATATATAATGTGTATATATATATAGATATACATATAATTATTATTATATATAATTATAATGTGTATATATATATACAATGATATATAATTATATATATATAATAATGTATATATATAAACAAAGCTAATAATAATATATATCAATTAAGTGTGGCTTTTAAAAATCCATTAATAATATATATATATATATATATGATTTAATATAATATATATATAAACAAAGCTATTAATATATATATATATCATTGATTTAATATTATATATATATATATATAATAACTTGTTGTATATTAATAAAAAATAACACACTCACCTAATGATATTCATGCACGTCCCCCAACCTCATTAATTTTTTTAAATATGTTGCAACGTGCATATATTATATATACTATACATATATAAATATATTTAAAAAAATTAAACCCCAACCCCTAATTATTATTTTTACAATTTTCTCATATTATATATATATATATATATCAATCATTTAACATTATAAATATATAATAACTTATTATATATTAACAAAAAAAATAACACTCACCAATTGATATCATCCTCCAACCTCATTAATTTTTTTAAATATAATGAAACTTACATATTATATATATGTATATATGTATATAAGCAAATATATTAATAATATATATATCAATAATATGATATAATATATATATATATATAAATTAAGCCATTAATAATATATATATATATTAATAATATATATATATATTAATAATATATATCAATTAAGTGTCGCTTTTAAAGATCCATTAATAATATATATATATATATGTATGATTTAATATAATATATATATATATAAAGTTGTTAATATTATATATATATAATAACTTATTGTATATTAATAAAAAAAATAACACACTCACCTAATGATGTTCTTGAACGTCCTTCAACCTCATTAATTTTTTTAAGTATGTTGAAACTTGCATATATTATATATAAATCTATTTAGAAAAAAAAATTAACCCGCCCATTGCGGCGCACCTCGCAACCCCTAATTTTTTTTACAATTTTCTCATATTATATATATATATATCAATTATTTAACATTATATATATATATAATAACTTATTATGTATTAACAAAAAATAACTACTCACTCAATGATGTTCGCACACCCCCCAACCTCATTAATTTTTTTTAAATATGATGAAACTTGCATATATTATATATACATATATAAATCTATTTAGAAAAAAAATAACATATCCTCCCACTATAAAATATGAATAAAATATAAAATAAACATTTTTACAAAAAAAATGTTTAACGTTCAACAAAAATACATGTAAAAAACATGTGTTTAAAAAAATTAAAAAATGTTTAAAAAATGTTTTAAATTAAACAAACACTCAAAAAATATTTTTCATAGATAAGCTAAAAAATAAATGTAAAAAAAACATTTTAAATGAATGATAAAAAAAATGTTTAAATAAAAACGCTTTAAACACACCTACTGTTGCGCACCCCCCAATCTCTCATTAATTTTTTTTTAATTTGAACATAATATATATAAATTCACAGACATATAAAAATCTATTTAGAAAAAAATAACATATCCACCCACTATAAAATTTTAATAAAAAATGTTTAAAAAATACATGTAAAAAACATGCGTTCAAAAAAACATTTTAAATCAAATGCTTAAAAATAAATGTAAAAAATATTTTAAACAAATGTTAAAAAACAGTTTAAAAAAATTTTTAAATAAAAATATTCTAAACAAATGTTTAAAAAAAGTTTTTAAAACAAAAATTTAAATTAATTTTAAAAAAAACACTCAAAAAATCTTTTTACGTTAAAATTTGAAAAAAAAAAGTTAAATGTTTTAAAAAATACTTGTAAAAAGCATGCGTTTAAAAAAAATTAAAAAAAGTTTTAAATTAATCATTTAAAAATAAATGTAAAAAACGTTTTAAACAGATGTTAAAAAAGGGATTAAATAGAAATGTTTAAATAAAAAAATTAACAAACACTTAAAAAAATTATAAATAAGTTAAAAAAATAAATTTAAAAAAATATTTTAAATAACAATGTTTTAAACTCACCCACTGTTGTGCACCCCCTAACCCCTCATTATTATTTTTTACAATTTGCACATTATATATATAGATTCACATATATAAATCTATTTAGACAAAAAATGAAATATCCACCCACTATAAAATGTTAATAAAAAATAAAATAAACGTTTTTACAAAAAACATGTTAAACGTTTAAAAAAATACATCTAAAAAACATGAATTTAAAAATAAATGTAAAAAACATTTTAAATAAATGTTTAAATAAAAACGTTTAAAAAAGTTTTAGAACAAACATTTATTTTGAAAATAATAAAAGCCCACCATGGCCCGACTCAGCCCGAAAAAGCCCGACCTGACCCGATGGTTTGGATCAGCCCAAGGTCGGGCTTGGGATGCCTCATGGGGTTTTTCGGGTCGGGCCGGCCCGGCCCAAATAGTGGTTAGTGGCTTGATTTTTTGTAGGGCAGGCCCGATGTAACATCCCAGATAATTAAAGAATACGACATTTTCATATTTATTAATGTTTGTGAATTAAATATTAATTTTACTTTAAATGGGATGCTATGTTTGATGTTTTACTCGACATGAAACAATGAGTTTCTCTGAAATCTCACGTTGCACACAAGGCTGAGTCATACTAAAAAATAATAATATAATATTATTATTTTAAATGGTGGCTAACGCCTAGTCATTGTATTGGTGGAAATGAACAGAACTAACCATATTATAATTAAACATATTTTTTAAATGTTTTTACATTTATCCAATAAACATTAGAGGCTTAAAATTATAATGAATCCAATTTTAAGCATAAATACTCTAATATTTTTTTAAAAGGTAGTTTTACCGCCTTTTGATGGCGAACCCTTTTTAAATATAGTTTTTGTCACTTTTATATACTAAATTTTACAAAATAAGGTTTTTATTTATAAGCGTGACATCAAATTTTATTTTGGGTAAATTTTTGGTATTTTTCTGTTAAAGTTCATTTTTTAATGAATAGTGAAAAATACTGCATTTTAAGTCAAAACTGTCTTTTCATCTAATTTATTTATATAGTTAGATTGTCCTTTTAATTGGTTTTAAAGTGTAATTGGGTTATGATTTTATAATTTAATCTAATTTTGTTCATTTTAAGTAATTTTACTTTGAAATTGGACACAAACACATGTCAATCTTTTAGTAGTTTTTACTTTTTAAAAACATGCTTTTTTGGTTTTGACAATGAGAATTGATTTTAAATTAATTTCTGAAACTTCTGTGTTTTGAATTTGGAAAAATGGATTTCATATTTGGAATCAGGAGGTCCAAATTTTTTAAATAGATAACTTTTATTTTTAGACATTATGAATAGTAACTTCAATGAATATTTTATTTACCATGGTTAAAGGGTAAATCTGGTAAATAAAGGTAAAAAAATAATATTATAATAATATTAAATTACCCTAACATATGTTCTGACCATATTTTATGATATATTTCTGACCATGGGTATCCTTGGGTTGAGTTTATGACCCCATGGAGCCTCTTGTGTGTGAAAATGACATTTAATTACTTTTAATTTAAAGTTAAGGAAAATATAACCAAAACATGTATCTTTTACTAAAAAAAAATTATATAGGGTTATATAAGAGATATCTTCGACTATAAATAGTCATTATAAAGATAAAAAGATTTCCTACATCATGGTATTTTATTTATAATTTTTAGACATCAAATAAATAAATTTATTTATGGCACAATGATGATGTAATGATTACCTTATTAATGAAAGATTTAAATAAATGAGAATATAAATATTAAAATAAATTTATTTTGAAACTTTTTATGCCATCCAATAATTTATGGATGAGTGTGACTTTTTATTTTTAATTAATAAAGTTTTTTCAAATTAATCAATTTGTTATGGATTTTTAAAAAGTCATGGTATGAATAGTATAAAAATTGACACAAATGAGTTTTTAAAACAATTAATATTTTATTAAATGATATAATAGTCCTAAAAAACTAAGATTTAGAAAAATGACATATATGATGTTAAAAATGTCATTAATGATCTGTTTTTGGGTCTCTTGGTATTTTATATTAACTATAGTAACCATATATTATGAAAATACAAGAAGACATGGTAAGAGTTAATTTATGTAACTAAGGGTTAAAACTAAAATATAAGGTTAATTTTATAACCTAAACTTGTCTAAAACCCATTTGATGATAGTATTTAGACCCATACTCATCTTATCTTTGAAATATTTTTTTATTAGAAATATAAAATCAATTAATAATAAAATAATATTTCAGTACATTCCTAAGGTGACCCTCCTCCCTCTTATAAAAGGACAACACCTCTAACCCATTACTCACACCTATCAAGCCCCTTGTCTCATCAAAAATATTATCCAATAATCTCCCAACATTCCTCCCTTACTCCTATAATACTTCCCCTAGGAATAAGGCAATTCAAGAAATCCCTTTGGCTCAAATCAAAGGAAGTTACCCAATTTGAGGTAACAACTTCTCTCAAGTTCCTTTCCACTGTTTTTCCTTCTTCACTCCCTATACTCTTATTATTATTTGTTTATATAAAAACACTAGTATCCTCAATATACTAGTTATTTTTTATGAGGATTATTCTAACTACACTTACACACACCTCCGTCTAATGGGTATAGAACATACTATTTCTGTGGATGGAAAACTACTGCCTCACGAAATGATGATTGTTCAATCTTCTCCTACCACCTATTATGGTGGCCATTATGATGGAACTATAATTATATATGATATTTATGATATTTATTTTATCTATATGCTTCTTTAATTCTCATTTATAACTTACCTTTATGCTTTCCATGCTGTATAAATATGATAATTTCATTTGAGGAAGTGCGGACTACCACCTCCTCAAAGTGATATGACTAGTTCATGCTATACGTGGAACGTATAAAGGATGAAATTAATAAAATTATGTAAAATATATAACATAGATATTATAATTTAATTATAATATACCTATGAATCATTTAGTTTTCATTCCTTTAAATATGAAAAGGAAATGAAAGTATCATTCATGCGTACGTACGACTTACTATCTCCATGAACGGTGCATTTCATTTCTTATATAAAAATGTTATGGACTATTATAAATACATATATACTGCATATATATGATATATATGATATATAAATCATGTATATCATTCTAGATATAATTTACTTTTGACCACATGGACAATTTGTAATTATAACAAGTTCATTTTTGACTCAAGTATCGAACATCAACAAAATGACCGATATGAACTTGAATAATTATATAATTGTTATAGTAAGGTAATAAGTTATATAAATGTAATAATAAACTTGAAAAAGGTTCTAAATCAAGTATAAATTAACCTAAGTTTATTATTCAGGAATATAAAGAACGAACGAGACAAGTCAGACTCAAGGTAAGGGACTTCGTCTCAATCTTCTTTCATTGAGTCATGTTTTGATAATATACACCTCCTTATTTTAAACAGTTTATAATAAACCCCTTTGAATTTTACTTTCATTCAAAGGGAATATTTTTTCTATGAACTGTTTTACTAAACGACAAAAGGAATGTTTTTAATGTATGCGGTGACAATGACCTCTCTATCGTCGTAATCATTATTTGGCTTCCTCTATAAGCCTTAATGTTTTTAAATGGAAAATAAATCCCTTATTCCCTTTTTGGGTGTTTTCATATTGAAAATGGATTTTGAAATGGATTTTTTATTTAAATGTCTTGAAATGATTTATTGTGATTGTAAGTGAAATTTTATTAGTGAAATGTTGATATTTTCAATATTTTATGTGTTATGGTTATATAATGGTACTTAGAAATTTGATGGGTGGTTACGTGATAAACCAATAGCGGGTGGTTACGTGATAAACCAAATGACAGGTGGTTCCATGATAAACCAAGGATGGGTGGTTACGTTATAACCTCGAATGCATTGGGTATGGAAGTCGGTCATATGGTTATTCCATTTAGTGAGATGTGTGGAAGTCGGTCGTATGGTTATTTAATTTAAGTATTTTTATGTACTAGGTTACCTTTATATGTTATATATTGCTTTATATAGTCTTGTGGTAATCTTTTGGTTACAAAATGGTAAGAAATGAGATTTTATTCAGTGAAGAGTATTTACTACTTCATAAAGGTGAAAAGTATTACTCATGATAAAGTATTCATGGTTTACATGTTGTTTTGAAAAACTAACAGTTTTCCTTCTTTGTGTATCCCTTACTGATCTTTTTATGGTCATCCCAAGTTTTGAAATGTTTTTCATGGTATTTAAAGGTGAATAAAGTCAAGGATGAGATCAAGTAAAAGTTGTGATGTTTAATCATGAAACGAAACCATGTTCTTTTTTAAACGTTTTTGTTTTATGGATAGTGAGTAGAAGTGTCTAATTTTTAATAATAAAGTTGTTATATATAAGTTATGGCCTAATTATCTAAATATATAAACCTTAAAAGATCCTTAATGTGAATTATTAACTTAATTCAAGATTATGTAATGTTTAAGGTCGGGTCCTTATAGTTGGTATTAAAGGTCATTTTAGATAACTTTAAAATTTATAATTTTGTTAATAGAATATCTATAAATGATTTTTAAATTATAGTCAAATTAAAATGATATATAATTTTAATATTACCATGTTGCTTTATCTAAGATATGTTTGTTCAGAATTGTTTTCCGCAGAGGAAATAGGGCAGTAGTGCTGGGAAGGCATATAGAGGAGAATAACCTTCCACATCAGCACCCCGAGATGGTTGGAATCAAAACTGAACATTTTATTCCAGTAATGGTGCAGTTGACTCAGGCTATAAATGGTGTTGGTATACATGCACAAGATCAACTGAATCATCCCCATAGGAACATGCCTATAGTGGAGAATTTCATGAGGCAACATCCCCCATCATTTATAGGATCATCTGACCCTATTCAAGCTGAAGGGTGGATAAAAGCACTGGAAAATATTTTTGATGTCATGGGTTGTACAGAAAATCAAAAGGTTATTCTTGTTGTTTATCATTTTGAAGGAGAAGAAGATTAGTGGTGGTCTATGGTTTAAAATATCAGGGACAGTGAGGAGATTGATGCTCTTAGTTGGGAAGAATTCAAAGGTATGTTTCTTGAGAAATATTTTCCTAAGGCGGTTTGACTTAGTATGGAAAAAAATTCTTGGGATTGAGATAGGAGGATGACTTAGTGGCTACTTAAAAATCAAATTTCACTCGACTGGTAAGGTATGATCCAAATTTCATTTGAGATCTTCATAGTAAGATAAATCAGTTTTACTCAGGATTGAAGCCACGATATCGAAAGGCATTAGCCTCTCGTGAATTCAAAATCTATGATAAACTTGTCAGATGTGCCAAGAAGGTAGAAATGGAATTTCCTGATGATCAATTCTTCCACGAGAGCAAGAAAAATAAGAGGTCTAGTTGGAAATAAAAGGGAAATTATTCATTAAAGAATCCTGGAGGTAAGAAAATTAAATTTCCATCTTGTGAGAAGTATGGTAAAAATCATCTTGGAGAATGTTTATCAAATTATGGGAAGTGATTTTGGTGTGGTAAGACTGGTCATATTGCTCATAATTGTAAGTAAGATGATCAGACAAGAAATGAAAATCCAGCGGTAAGATGTTTTAGTTTTAATGAGTTTGGGTATTATGCCAATGTGTGTCCAAAGTTGATTACCTAGGGTAGAAAACAGTTAGATCAAAAGTAGAAGGGTGTGGAGAAATCTTTTGCAACTACTACGGTTGATGTGAGACCATCAAATGAAGTGGTATCAGGTACTTTGTTTGTTTTTTCATATTATGTCAATGTGTTGTTTGATTCAGGGTTTACACATTCTTTTATTTCTCAGAAATGTTTGGGTAAATTTGGAATTCCACCTCAAGAAATGAATCTAGAACTTATGGTAAAAACACCTGGGGGAAATTTTGAGAAAAAAAATATAAGAATATTTCTATCCTTATTTGTGGAAAGAATTTACCTTCAAACCTTGTTGTTTTGCCTCTAGAAGAGTTTGATGTTATTTTGGGAATGGATTGACTTTCTATTTACCATGATAAGATTGACTGTAGAACTAAAGTTGTTTCTTTTCAGAAAGAATTTTAGTTTGTGTACAAGAATGAACCCTTATCTCTGATAACATATCAGGAAACTGAGAAACTAGTGAAAGATGGAAATGAATTTTACCTTGAACATATTGTTGAAAACAGAGGAACTATTCAGATTAATGATGTTCCAGTAGTAAATGAGTATCTTGATGTTTTTCCTGATGATTTTCCTGGTATTATACCTGATCGGGAAGTTTAATTTATTGTTGACTTAGTTCCTTATGTTAAGCCAATTCCAAAACCCCCTTATTGAATGGATCAAATTGAACTTTTAGAGTTAAAGAAACAATTGCATGAGTTGTTAGATAAAGGTTTCATTCGACCTAGCACATCACTATGGGGTGCTCCAGTCTTGTTTGTTAAAAATAAAGATAGTTCAATGAGAATTTGCATTGATTATAGAGCCTTGAATAATATCACTATTAAGAACAAGTATCCTTTGCCTCATATCAATGATTTGTTTGATTAGCTCCGGAGAGCTCAGTATTTTTTGAAGATTGACTTGAGATCAGGGTACCATCAGTTGAAAGTAAAGGAAGTAGACATTCTGAAGATCGTGTTTCGTGCTAGATATAGACATTATAAATTTTCATTTATGCCTTTTGATTTAACCAATTCACCTGTTGTATTCATGGATCTTATGAATATAATTTTTCATGATTTATTTGATAAGTTTGTGGTTGTATTTATTAATGACATTTTGGTATATTCCAAAAGTAAATAGGAACATGAAGGTCATTTAATGGTTGTCTTACAAACCTTAAAAGAAAATAAATTGTATGGGAAATTCAACAAGTATAAGTTTGGGTTACAACAAATTTCATTCTTTGGTCACATTGTTTCAAAAAATGGCATAACTATTGATCCTGCTAAAACAAAAATTGTTGAAGAATGACCAATACCCACAAATATAATCGAGATTCATAGTTTTATTGGTTTGGTAGGCTATTACAGAAGGTTTGTTGAAATTTTTTCATGGTTATCTAGCCCACTGACTAAGTTAACTCAAAAAGGTGTTAAGTTCACCTGGACAAAATAATGTGATTATTGTTTTCAGGAATTGAAAAAAAGATCGGTGAATGCTCCAGTATTGGCATTACCTTCTAGAGATATAGTATTTTTTATCTATAGTGATGCTTCATTGAAAGGACTTGGTTCTTTCCTAATGAAAAATGATCAGGTAATTTTTTATACTTCACTTCAGTTGAAACCTCATGAGTTAAATTACCCTACACATGATTTGAAATTAGCTATTGTTATTTTTGCTTTAAAAATTTGGAGGCATCATCTGTATGGAGTAAAATGTGAAATATATATTGACCACAAAATTTTGAAGTATATATTCACTTAGAAAGAATTGAACATGAGACAGAGCAGATGGTTGGAATTAATCAAGGATTATGATTTTATGATTTATTACCATCCAGGAAAAGAAAATAAAGTGGTTGATGCTTTGAGTCAAAAAAAGTAATGCTACATCAACCGTGTTATGTTTGGAACAAGATCCTTTCATTAAAGATTTGATGAACTTTGGCATAGAAGTTGTTGGTGCAGGAAATTTTTTTGTTTTGTTTCATATGTCAGTGAAATCATCTCTATCATATAGAATTAAGAAAGCACATAAGGAAGATAGTGAGTTGTAGAAAAAGGTAGAGTTGGTTTAGAAGGGTAAGTTTCATGAATTTAACATTGATAATGATTGTATTTTGAGATTTGGGAAGAGATTATGTGTTCCTTGTGATTCACTGTTGAAGAAAGAGTTGTTATGTGAAGCTCATAGTTCTCTATTTTTAATTCATCCTGACAGTACTAAGATGTATAGAGATCTTCAGAAGTATTACTAGTATGAAAAGAGATATTGCTGACTTTACTGTGAAGTTTTTGACTTGTCAACAGGTTAAATCAGAGTTGTAGTTACCCAAAGGGATGCTTCAGCCTTTACCAGTGCCAGAGTGGAAATGGGAAAATATATCCATGGAATTCAATGTGGGATTACCGAAGACATCTCGAGGTAATAATGCAATTTGGGTTATTATTGATCGATTGACTAAATCTTCTCATTTCCTTCCTATTCAAGATACTCTATCTCTAGATCAAATTTCTCAGTTGTATGTTAAAGAGATAATCATGTTTCATGGAGTTTCCCTCTCCATTTTATCTGATCGTGATCCCGTATTTACTTCTAACTTTTGGAAAGGCCTTCAAAATTCATTGGGTATTAAATTAAATTTTAGTACAGCTTTTCATTCTCAATTAGATGGGCAGTCAGAATGAAAAATTCAGACATTGAAGGATATGCTACATGCTTGTTTAATGGATTACCAGGGAAGTTGGGACCAACATATTTCTTTGGTTGAGTTTTATTATAATAATAGTTTTCATTATAGTATACAGATGACTCCATTTGAGGCATTATATGAGAAGCGGTGTCGAACTCAGACTTTTTGGGATGAAGTAAGTGAAAGGAAACTGATGAGACCTGAATTGGTAGAAGATATGGTAGATAAATTTCAGTTGATACAGAAACATGTGAGGATAACTCAGAACAGAAAGAAAAGTTGTGCAGATAACCAAAGGAAATATCTTTCTTTTAAGGTACGTGATCATGTCTTTCTCAAAGTTTCACCATGGAAAAGTGTGATGTGTTTTGGTAAGAAAGGGAAGTTGAGTTCACAGTTCATTGGACCTTATGAAATTCAGGAGAAAGTTGGATCAGTTTCTTACCGAGTGGATTTACCTCCGAATTTATCCTAGGTACGCAATGTTTTTCATGTTTCAATGTTAATAATGAATATGCTAGATCCATCTCATGTTTTGAGTCCAGAAGTAGTTCAGTTGGAAAAGAATCTTTCTTATGAGGAACAATCAGTCCAGATTCTTGACTGTAGAGAGCAAGTGTTGTGGAATAAGGTGATTTATCAGGTTAAGGTTTTGTGGAAAAAACATATGTTTGAAGAGGCAACATGGAAATCTGAAAATGTTATGAGAGATAAATACCCCCACTTTTTTTATAAGTAAATAAATTTGCGAGGATGAAATTTCCAAAAGGGGGAAAGGATGTAACATCCCAGGTAATTAAAGAATGCGAAATTTTCATATTTATTAATATTTTTGAATTAAATATTAATTTTACTTTAAAGGGGATTCTATGTTTGATGGCGTACCTGACACG
Source organism: Viscum album (assembly GCA_963277665.1). Taxonomy (NCBI): domain Eukaryota; kingdom Viridiplantae; phylum Streptophyta; class Magnoliopsida; order Santalales; family Viscaceae; genus Viscum; species Viscum album. The sequence continues at coordinate 60,623,065 of OY728123.1, forward strand.
CAACAATGGGTTTTTCCAAAATCTTATGTTGCACACAATGCTGAGTCATACTAAAGAATAATAATATAATATTATTATTTTAAATGGTAGTTAACGCCTAGTAGTTGTATTAGTGGGAATGAATAGAACTAACCATATTATGGTTTAAAATGTTTTTTAAATGTTTTTACATTTATCCAATAAACTTTAGAGTCTTAAAATGAGAATGAATCCAATTTTAAGCATAAATACTCTAATATTTTTTTGAAAGGTAGTTTTACCGCCTTTTGATGGAGAACCCTTTTTAAATATAGTTTTTGTCCCTTTTATATGTTCTATTTGACAAAATAAGATTCTTATTTAGAAGCAGGACATCAAAATTTACTTTGGGTAAATTTTTGATATTTTTTTGTTAAAGTTCATTTTTAATGAATAGTGAAAATGCAGCATTTTAAGTCAAAACTGTCTTTTCATATAATTTATTTATATAGTTAGATTGTCATTTTAATTGGTTTTAAAGTTTAATTGGGATATTATTTTATCATTTAATCCAATTTTGGTCATTTTAAGTAATTTCACTTTTAAATTGGACATAAACACATGCCAATCTTTTGGTAGTTTTTACTTCTTAAAAACACGATTTTTTGTTTTGACAACGGGAATTAATTTTAAATTAATTTCTGCAACTTCTATGTTTTAAATTTAGAAAAATGGATTCCATATTTTGAATCATTAGGTATAAATTGTGTAAATATGTAACTTTTATTTTTAGAAATTATGAATAGTAACTTCAGTAAATATTTTATTTACCATGGTTCAAGGGTAAATATGGTAAATAAGGGTAAAAAATAATAGTATAATAATATTAAATTACCCTAACACATGTACTAACACAATTGGATGAGATATTTCCAACCAGGGGCATCCTTGGGTCGATTTTAGGACCCCATGGAGTCACTTGTGTGTGAAAATGACATTTAATTGCTTTTAATTTAAAGTTAAAGAAAATATAACCTAAACATGTATCTTTTACTAAAATAATTTTTATATGGGGTTATATAAGTTATATATTCAAATATAAATAGTAATTATAAATATAATAACATTTAATACATCATGGTATTTTATTTATTATTTTTAGACATCAAATAAATAAATTTATTTGTGACACAATGGTGATTTAGTGATTACCTTATTAATGAAATATTTAAATAAATGAGATTATAAATATTAAAATAAATTTATTTTGAAACTTTTTATGCCATGAAATAATTTTATGGATGATTATAACTTGTTATATTGTAATTAATAAAGTTTTTTTAATGAATCAAGTTATTATGGATTTTAAAAATTCATGATGTGAATATTATAAAAATTGACACAAATGAGTTTTTAAAACCATTAATATTTTATTAAATGATATAATAGTCCTAAAAATATAATATTAGGCCAAATGACATATATTATGTTAAAAATGTCATCAGTGATCCATTTTTTTGTCTCTTGGTATTTTATAGTAACTATAGTAACCATATATTATGAAAATACAAGAAGACATGGTAAGAGTTAATTTATTTAACTAAGGGTTAAAGCTAAAAGATAAGGTTAATTTTATGACCTAAACCTATCTAAATCCCATTTTATGAGAGTATTTATACCCATACTCATCTGATATTTAAAATATATCACTTTTTTGTTATTATAATTCTAAAATCAATTAATAATAAAATAATATTTCAAGACATTCCTAAAATTCCCCTTCTCCCTCTTATAAAAGGACAACACCTCTAACCCATTACTCACACCTATCAAGACCCTTGGATAATACAAACTCTACTTCAATAATCTTACAACATTCCTCCCTTCCTCCTAGAAGCCTTACCCTAGGTAGAAGTCAATTCAAGAAATCCCCTCAAATCAAAGGAAGTTACCCGATTTGAGGTAACGACTTTTCTCAAGTTCCTTTCCATAATTTTTCCTTCTCCACTCCCTATGATCTTCTTATTCTTTGTTTATATAAAAACACCAATATAATAAATATACTAGGTTGTTTCTATGAGAAGTATTCAAACTACACTTACACACACATCCATCTAATGGGTATAGAACATACTATTTCTGTGGACGGCGAACTATTGTCTCACGAAACGATGATTGTTCAATCTTCTCTTACCACCTCTTATGGTGGCCATTATGATAAAACTGTAATTATATATGATATATATGATATTTATTTTATCTATGTGATTTTTTAATTCTCATTTAGAACATACCATTATGCTTTTCATGTTGTATAAATACGATAATTTCATTTGAGGAAGTACGGACTACCGCCCCCTCAAAGTGATATGACTCATTCATGCTGTACATGGAACGTATAAAGGATGAAATTATTGAACTTATGTAACATATATAAAATATATATTATAATGTAATTATAATATACCTATTTATCTGATTCACACTCAAATTTACCCAAGAGATGAAGGTAGAACGATCTTTGTAGTCTAGCTTGGGTTGTCGAATCCACTGAGACCTAAGAAGATACCTAAGATGCACAACCTATGAGATGGATTTTTGGATATGAAGTGGCCAACTTGGATTTGATTTTAGATGGTTTTAAATAACACTAATAAACCTAAGTTAATTCAATTTAATGAAAATGGGTTGATCTTAGGATTATTCTTGGGGTGGATTGAATGAATTTTACTTCTTTAGACAATTTTGGTTTTATTAATTCTTGATGAATCCATTCTTCAAAATAACAATACCTTCATCATTTTCTAGTTTGATAATAAAAAAACTCAATTAATAATCCCCTACACACTTAGATAACCAAATTCATGATCTCTCCAATGTATATGGTGATTTTAGTACTTGGATTTAGCTTTCTCAAACACAGTGAAGATGAAGAGTGGAAATAACTTAAGAATGGAAGTCTTAAATTAGTTAACCAATTAACAAAAATTCGTTCATAAAATAACATACAATACAGCCTTTTCATCTTCCTAAGATCATCCCATTAAAGTTTTGGCCCTCCATTGATGGTATACTCTCAATGGTAGGCGGAAGATGGCTTACAAGAATTGGATTGAAGAAATTAAAACCGCGGAAATAACGAGCACTCCTCCGTGTATGTGATTGAAATTCACACCTATGTGTGAACTAATTCACCAAAACACAGATATATCACTGTTATTTGTGATTATAGAGTTTTAATGAAATAAATGGGAAGAATATAAGAGAAATATATTGATTAATAACATAGGAATACAAAAAGAAACTTACATGGCAATTGAAAACATCACAAATGAACTTTGGCATAATAACATTACATAAAAAAACAAGAGATGTCTCTTCCCCCTCACCACCACTGAATTAAATAGGTAATTGGGAATCCTTAAGACTAGCCTCAATCAATTTATTCCCAATTATTAAATTAATTTAGGCCTTAGGGTGGTGTAAAGTAGTGGATAAAAATTAATTCCCTCTTTTGACCCGAAGTGGAATCCAGCATGCATCCACCAAACAGACGTGTCAAAATGACCTTCTATATGGCAGAATTAGAGTGGGACATAGAATAATAAAATGTATATCCGGATGTATCCTAACCTCCTGTAAATTTTGGACCCATTTGGAGTTGTGAATCGGGATTTATGGCCGATTTAGTGGGATAATAGTCTGGGTCGCAGATTCTGGCCTAGATTTTGATATTCTATTTGATCTGCCTTAATTGCCATCATGGAGGCTGAATTAGCACTAGATACTGAAGAATTATTTGTTCCTATATATTTATTCTATCATCGCACAAAATTTGGGCTTCATTTTGTTTGTATTGTGGTCCCCACATTCTCATCAGTGGGCTGGTGTCCAATCTGTCTTCTCTAAAATTACTTCCATTCATCTCCAAATATCCCCATCATCCTTTATGAATCTTCCATTGATCCATGAATGAAAAATTTTCATATTAAAGTTTATATACATTTTGAAAAATATAAAATTAAAATATGAAAAATTAAATTCCTTAAAATCATATGAATCATTGGGCCTAAATTGGTGAACATTAGGCATGAAGTTCACAAATGATGAGAAAGAATGTTCAAAAATAAAATCCACTAACTCAGGCCCATAAGATCAAAAATTAACATTTAATACCATTAAAATGTAATTAAAATATGTGTTTTTATTGTATAATCACACCCCCCAACTTGAGATTTGCTAGTCCCGAGTAAAATATATCTCAATAATATGAAATTTGAATCCCCTTTTCTGAAAACATTTTAATACACAATGATCACAAAAAACCCTTATACCAAAAAATCATGAAACCCATAAAAATATTTTAATACAAGATAATTTCATAATCATATCTCAATCCCAAGATCATTCCTTTGTTCAAATTTATTTCCATATTTCATCCAATATCAATTAAGTATAAGGATGTGTTGTGTATCACAATAGACACGGGGGGGTTCATCTTTAGTCAAGGGGGAAATTATGGAAGCACTATGTGGAATCACATTTTAATATTAAGATGAGTATTAATTTTTTTTCAATATTTACATGGTAATTTAAATTGCACTCAAAAGAGTCAACCCATGTAGCGAGACTTTGCCGATAACTCCCAAGCTCAAAGACCTTAGGGCACCAAGTGAAGCCCACATACTCGGGAATCATCTCGAGTTAACTCAGTCAAAAACAAAGTCAAATTACCACAAATAGATATAAAATTACTAACTATGGGTCAGGAAACTATGTATTCATGATCCCCAAGTGCCGAAAGCCACGCATTAGGTCATTTCATTGCTCTATGCGCAAATTTATTGTTTTTTTGTTTGATTTTTTTTTATTTTTTTTGAATACTCATATTAAAAATAAAATGATTACAAAACCTATGCTATTTATTTGGGGTACCCCATTAACTCAAAATAATACCCCACTATCCAAAGGACATGCATTGTGATCTTTTTTTTGGATGAAAATATAAATGATAAAATATCACATTGGACAGCCACACTTTCCAAAATCTATGTTCATGAAATTATACATGGATTAAAATCAGAATTGGGGAATTCTAAATTATTTGATATTCAGTTTCAAATTTTTCAATGTGTATTATCATGTTCAAAGTTAAAGGAATTTTTCCTTCCATTTACACACATTTTTTTTTCAAATCATTTTTTTTCACACAAAAGCAAAAAAAATTATTTCATCTCCCCCCCCCCAACTTAAAATAACACTATCCCCAGTGTTTAAAGAAAAGAAAATTTAGAAGGAGTAGAGGCAGATAAGGGAAGTTCAAAAAGAAAATTGAAATATTAGGATCATGGAATGAAGTCACCTAGTGGTTGAAGTTGAAGTTCTTGCTGCTCCAATTTATTCCTTTGATATTCATGTCACTTGCAGAGTTCCCTAGCGAAAAAAGGAAAAAAAACAAAAAAACAAAACAAAAAAATATATATATATATATATAAGTATATATATAAAAATTATAGAATAAAGAATCACACTAAGCCGTAGGTCAGTGGTAAGTGTGTGCCCCTGTCTCCCTTCAGTCCCGGGTTCGATTCCCCATGGATTCATTGGTTGTGATGGGGTTTGACCCACGACCTGCGATGTGTCCCTTTTTTTATTATTATTATATTTTTATTTATTTATTTGTATTTTTATTTTAACCTACAAATACATAAAAATAAAATAAAATAAACTGATGATACATTGTCTTCTTTTTTAATTTCTGGGTAAGGTATTACTCAAGGATCACACCACGTGACACTGATGAATATGACGCTCCCCTTTTGTACCCATCCATACTCATAATAGAAGAACATGTCAATAGTCTATTTTTTTTAAATATCAAAATGATTCATTAATCCTATTTTAAAAAAAGATGATTCTCAAAGATGAAAACCACGGGTTGCCTCCCATGAAACGCTTTGGTTTAATGTCGCTAGCTTGACTTAGACCCTTAATTATTTAAGTATTTTCCTCATATAAGGTTGGTTCACACAAGTTTTCATCAACTTCATTTTTTTGGAATGGTTCAATGAATGGTTTGACTCTATGACCATTAACTTTAAAGGTTTGACCATTGGTGGGATCTTGAATTTCTACAGCCCCATGGGGGTACACCTTATGCACTATGTATGGACTTGACCATCTAGACCTCCACTACTAGAAAAATACCATATACCAACAGTTTGGAATCATTTTTATAGGCCTCCAAACTGTTGTTATAGCCTATACCAATGGTTTGGAGAACCGTTGGCTAGTAAGTCGTGGGGATAGGTCTATACCAACAGTTTTTGGGAAAACCGTTGGTATAGACCTATGCCAACGGTTTTCAAAACCGTTGGTATAAGTAATATGAAAATCTATACCAATGGTTCCATAAAACCATTGGTATATGTAATTCAAAAAAGAATCATTTAGTTGGTTTTGATCCCAGCACCTTCGGTTTTTGATTGAACGACCTAACCACTAACCTAATTTACTTTTGTGAACATAATTTCATAAATATATATATGTATTATCATAAGTATTTTAAAGTTTGATTTATTTAATGTCCTCTATAAGAATATTCCATTAAAAATACATGTACCTATACCAACGGTTCTCAAAATCATTGGTATAGATTCTTTGATTTTGGGACCTATACCAACATTTTTGGACAAACCATTGGTATAGGTCCAAATTAGTGAACTATACCAACGGTTTGCCCAAAATTGTTGGTATAGCTCCAAATTAGTGATCTATACCAACGGTTTTCCCAAAAACATTGGTATAGATCTTATTTCCAGTAGTGCTCAACTTTCCCGGGTGTAAATGAAGTTTAGAACTATACAAAAGAATAGGTTTACCCGGTACAATGTATTTGGTTTTAATATTTTGATATTGGTAGGCTTGTAATTTAGCTTTATTGATCCTTAAATTTTCATAATCCCCCATCCTAAGTTCCTCAAGTTCATTGAGATCTAATTTCATTTTTGTTTTAGCCAATGAAAGGTCATAATTCATTTTCTTAATTACCCAAAAGGCATTATGTTCAATATCCACTTGCAAATGGCATGCTTTACCATAAAACAACCTATATGGGGACATACCTAAAATGTTTTCATATGCGGTTCGATAGGCCCAAAGAGCATCTAAGAGTTTTTTTGACCAATCTTTCCAAGATGGATTAACAGTCTTCTCAAGAATTTGTTTAATTTCACGATTGGCTAACTTAGCTTGACCATTGGTCTGTGGGTGGTAACCAGTGGAAAATTTATGAGAAATTCCATATTTTTACATGATTTATGAGAATGGAAAATTGAAAAAATGAGTTCCACGATCACTAATGATAGCCCTAGGAATTCCAAATCTAGATAAGATGTTTTCCTTGAGAAATCTAATCACAGTTTGATGATCATTAGATTTTGTAGGAATGGACTCAACCCATTTGGAGACATAATCGAAAACTAAAATAATGTAAATATATCCCCTAGATTTTTGGAAGGGACCCATGAAATCAATTCCCCAACAGTCAAAGATTTCAGCCACTTAGGTCTGGGGGTGTGATCGTACCACGATTCACTATGTCATTTTCACCCTTACATCATTGTATTAAACTGAATTTGTATTGTAAATTCCAAAAATAATAACAATTTGAATTCAATTTTTGAATCATTTATTTTTTTTTATCTCTATTAAAAATTCCAATGTTACTTGTCTTTAAATTTCATTGAAGGTGAAGGTGATTTGGAGGGCCCATGATGATGTCCAAGAAAAATGGGACAAACTGCGCAGGATCCAAGCACACCAGTGGATTAATCCGCACACTACTACTAGAACGTGCATCCAATTGTGCTTAACTTTTGTGGGATGGTCAAAAATTAATTGGGATACATTTCATATGAAGAAACCCAAGACTCATTCGGCCATCTGATGTCCTTTCCGACCTGATCTATCCAGCACACCAAATCAGCACGGAGTCAAAAGTGGCGTGATGTGATTTGTCCATATCTCGGGTTATAGGTGTCCAAATTGTGAAAAACTTTCGGTGGAGACATCCAATAGGTGGGACTAAAACTTTTTTATTTTCTACAAATCTAGATAAAGCTTTCTAGAGGTCGAAACACCTATGAAAAGTGGTTTTAATAATTATGTGTGCTCAAAACCACCTTCCCATTTTCCTATAAATTTTGGGCTCCTCATTTAGAAGTTAGACCAGGAGGAAAATATCTAATATTTTGGAGACCTAAAGGAGTTATATCCTCATACTTGAAGTTCTGGAGGCCCCTATCATCATAGGGGGATCAACAATGAAGAAGGAGTTCCACCTGAGCCTTATCCTCCTCTCGATGGCGAGCTAAACGGTGGACAATCATTTCGAGGGAGCTAAACATAATTGGGAGGGAGTTCCGGCACTTGATACTCTACTGGTTTTGTGTAATTTTTGGGTGGATTATTTCACTTATGTTTTATCTAAACATTTTTCTCCTCTGAGTTCATTTTTTGGGTTTAATTAAGTGAACCGCTTTTCATTTCAACACCAATTGGGTTGAAATTTCAAGTGGGAAACTTGAGTTGTTCCGATTGGGAAACACAAGGATACTATTTCTCTCACACATGCAAAATATTTTAGTATGATTTGTTAACCTTTAATCTGTTCTTGAATTCCAAACCTTGACAACACGATTTTTGTGTCGCGGGTTGGTACTTTGTGCAACGTTTAGAGAGGCAAGAGGGGAATCAAGATCTTGACAACACTCAACCAAAGAATTAAACAAAACCATGTGAAATTTTCAGAACAATGAACTATAAAAGATGTGTAGTGAACTTGAATTGATCTCCTAATCTAATAATTCTTAAACCACCACCTTATTCTATCAACTATTAAACTCTTTAAGTTAAGTTATTTTCTAAAAACTGTTTTCAAAATCACCCCCCTCTTTTAGTAATCTTTATTAAAATTACATACTCAAAACCTATCAACGCTCCTCGAGAGATGACCTAGAGTCTCCCATAGACTATAAATTAACCTTAAAAACATTATCAATTTGATGTGTCATGACAGTGCGGTCAAATTTTGGCGTCGTTTCTGGGGAGCGCTTTGATTTTTCGTGCGTGTTTTTGAATTTGTTTTTAAAATTTTGTGAATATTTATCTAGTTTTTAACTCTACCTATCTTTTTGTATTCTGGTCTATTTTTTGTGTAGGTTTGGTGCATGAAACATTCTAATTCGGGAGATTTACCTCCTTTCAAACCTAAACCGGAGAGGATCTTATGTCAGCGACCCCAAGACACACAAGAGAACCCATCGAAGGAGGACACACAAAACATTGACACTCTTCTTGATCCTTCCTCTTCTTCTTCTATAACCAATATAAAAACTGAAATAAACTTGCATAATATGGCTGAAAACAACCAAACATTAAAATAACTAACCTCGCCTGATGTTGATATCCAACCCACCTATATTCAATTACAAGGCGAGGCACCCAATTTTGAACTAAAATCTGGCTTAATTTATCTATTACCAAGATTCCATGGACTTCCTGGAGAGGATCCACACAATCACTTAAAAGAATTTCATACTGTTTTTTCAACATTAAAACCTTCTAATGTGAATGAGGAACAAGTAAAGCTTAGAGAATTCCCATTTTATTTGGAATACACTGCGAAATATTGGTTATATTATGTTAATTCCCCAATAAGAGGTTGGGCGGACATGAAACGCCTTTTTATTGAAAAATATTTCTCAGCCTCTCGAACTGCAACAATAAGGAAATAAATTTGTGGGATAATAAAATCTGAAGGGGAAACATTACATGAATATTGGGAATGTTTTAAAAGGTTATGTTCAAGTTTCCCACACCACCAAATAACTGATCAACTTTTAATTCAATATTTTTATGAAGGTTTAATCCCTATTGATAAAAATATGATCGATGTTGCTGCATGTGGTGTGCTAGTTGATAAGACCCCAATTGCTGCAAGAACCCTGATTGAGAACATGGCTCAAAACACACAACAATTTGGTTCAAGGACCAATGTATCGATTCGAGGTGTCCATGAGGTGAAAATTACTAAATTCGAGACGAAGGTGGACACAAAGTTTGAAGAGGTAAGTACCCTTCTTCAACAACTTGATCTTTCCCAAGGGAAATACCAATCTCCTCCTCCTATCCATTGTGGTATATGTTCTTCTGATACTCACTACTCTAACAAATGTCCTCAATTGAGGTAAACATCTGAGAGTTGTGAGGCAATATTTCCAGGACGCCCCTGTAACCAACCCTTTAGGAAAGAACCTTACTATCCATCCAACCCTGGGTGGAAAGAGAACTAAGTCTATAGGCAAGGGGGTATTCAAACCAACCTCAACAACACTGGAACCAACCAGGGCAGAGTAGTCATCAACCACCACCACCTAGAAACCCTCAACCACCCCAAAGGCCTTTCCAACAAACCCCTCAAAAACCCAAGCCTAGCCTATAAGATATGATGAAACAAATGGCTGCCAACAATATCCAATTCCAAAAAACCACTCAGGCATCCATACAAGACCTCAAAACCCTATTAGGCCAACTAGCTAACTCAGTGGGTGAAATTCAAAGTCATGGGTCAGGTAAACTTCCCTCTCAACCAGTAGTTAACCCTAGGGATAAAGGAAATGTTAGTACCATCACCCTTAGGAGTGGAAAACAACTATAAAGTAAAATGAATCCTCTATTAGAGTCATCCCCTCCTAAGGAAACCTCTATTCCAACCATTAATAATGTTCCAAATGTTGAAGAACCTTGTCCTAAGAGAATCTCTTCCAAAAGAAAGAGTGTGAATATTGATGAGTCACCTATCCCAACCATTCCTCTTCCATTTCCTCAAAGGGCCAACCAACCAAGAAAACAAAAGAAAACTGAACTTGATAAGGAAATATTGGAAATTTTCAAGAAAGTGCAGGTTAATATCCCATTGATTGATGTTGTGAAGCAAATTCCACGGTACGCTAAGTTTCTAAAGAAGATGTGTACACGCCGAAGGTGACTTCGAGGTGATGAGAAATTGATCTTGGGAAGGAATGTTTCATCATTGATAGAGCCATCACTCCCCACCAAGTTCAATGATCCTGGAACATTCTCAATTCCATGCACCATAAGGGATTATTCTTTTTCTAATGATATGCTTGATTTAGGTGCCTCTATAAATGTGATGCCTCACTCTATTTACTCTAAATTGCAGGTTAGGGAACTAAATCCCACTGAAATTATTGTTCAACTAGCTAACCGTAGTACTGCACACCCCTCTGGTGTGTTAGAGGATGTTATTGTGAGGGTCCAAAATTTAATTTTTCCTGCTGACTTTTAGGTGCTTAAAATGGAGGATGATAGGATGAATGGACATGCCCCGATTATATTGGGGAGACCTTTCTTGAAAACCACCAAAACCATAATTAATGTCCAAAATGGTACATTATCTATGGAATTTGGTGGTGACATAGTCCATTTCAACATCCTTGATGCCATGAAGCACCCCTCAGAAGAACATTCCTCTCTCTCTGTTAATTCAATTGATGTGCTCCCTACCTCTGAAAAAACAACTTTTCTTTCCCCCGATTCCCTTTATAAGTTTTCTTCATTAATAGAAATACTAGGAAATGATTCATGCATTGATTGATGTAGTGGTCTAGAAAAGTTTCATGCATGTTCATTGATTGATGATTTCTTGAACACTGATGATACACTGACCATCGATGATACTGCTAAGCTTGTAAAAGATCATTCCTCATCTGAGGTTGATATCATTGAGCAGTTAGATGAGATCAGTGACCTCTCACTTTCACACAAACTCCCATCAATCCAAAATCCACCTGAATTGGAACTAAAACAACTACCTCAAGATTTAAAATATTCATATCTTGAGAATGGAAACAAGTTGTCTATCATCATTTCTAGTTCACTCTCTCCTGAGCATGAATTGCGACTGCTTGAACTTTTGAGGGAGTATAAACAAGCTTTGGGGTGGACACTAATTGACATTCCTGGTATTAGCCCATCAATTTGTACACATCATATTTTGTTAAATGATGTGGCTAAACTAGTGAGGCAGCCACAACATCGAATGAACCCAAACCTCCTAAAAGTTTTGAAAAATGAGGTAAAAAAATTATTGGCTACTGGAATCATTTACCCTATCTCTGACAGCCAATGGTTCAGTCTCGTTCTACTAGTTCTTAAAAAGACTGGCCTTACAGTAATTAAAAATGAAAACAATGAATTGGTTCCAACTCGTGTGCATAATAGTTGGTGTCTCTGTATCGACTATCGTCGACTAAACCAACACATGAGGAAGGGCCATTTACCTTTGCCATTCATTAACCAAATGCTAGAGAGGCTAGCAGGTAAGTCCCACTACTATTTCCTTGATGGGTATTGTGGATACTTTCAGATCCATATTTCCCCTTAGGATCATAAAAATACAACCTTCACTTGCCCCTTTGGCACATTTTCCTATAGAAGGATTTCATTTGGTCTGTCCAATGCTCCGGGTACTTTCCAACAATGTATGGTTAGTATTTTTTCAGATTACCTAGAGAATTGCATGGAAGTATTCATGGATGATTTCAGTGTTTATGGATCTTCTTTTGATGAATGTTTGAGTAGTCTTGGTTCAGTCCTACATCACTGTATTGAAAAGAATCTTGTATTAAATTATGAGAAATTCCATTTCATGGTGCGACAAGGTATAGTTTCAGGGCATGTCATTTCTGGGGATGGTATCCAAGTAGATAAATCAAAATTTGATGTCATTTATTCCCTTCCATTTCACAAAAATATATGGGATGTATGATCTTTCCTAGGTCATGCTGGATTTTACCGTCGTTTCATTTGTGACTTTCGTAAAATTGCACTCCCCCTCTCCCGATTACTCCAAAAATAAAAAGAATTTGTTTTTGATAAATAATGTGAGGCTGCTTTTAATAAGTTAAAATAGAGTCTCACCTCACCCCCGGTAATCCAACCACCTCAATGGGATTTACCATTTGAGTTCATGTGTGATGCCTCTAACTATGCAGTTGGGGCAGTTTTGTCACAAAGGGTCGACTGAGCTCCACATGTCATAGCCTATGCCTCACGTACTTTGGACCCTGCCCAAGCAAACTACACCACAACTGAAAAATAATTCTTTGCCATTGTGTTTTCCTTGGACAAATTCAGGTCATACCTTTTGGGGTCCAAAGTCATTGTGTTCTCACACCATGCAGCCCTTCGGTGCCTCCGTAAGAAACTGGAAGTTAAACCACGTCTCATTCATTGGATGCTCCTCCTTCAAGAATTCAATCTATAAATTAGAGATAAAAAAGGAGCATAGAATGTGGTGGATGACCATATCAGTAGGATTCAACCATCCTCATACATTGACTCATACCCCTGTATTCCCATAAATGAAATGTTTCCTGATGATCAACTGTACCGAGTGCAAGATGATATTCCTTGGTATGCTAAAATGGTAAATTATTTGGCAGCATCTTGCATTCCTACTAATTTCAACAGAAACCAAGTCGTTCGTCTAAAACATGAGTCATGTTGGTATATTTGGGATGACTCATACCTTTGGCGCACCTATAGTGATCAAGTCCTTAGGCGTTTTGTTCCCGATAGTGAGTTTCAGTTCATCCTTAGATTCTGCCACACTCTTGCTTGTGGGAGCCACTTTGGTCCCCAATGGACTGCTCGCAAGGTCCTTGATTCTGGTCTCTTTTGTCCAACACTTTTTCGGGATGCTCATGATTTTTGCAAATCTTTTCCTCATTGTCAAAGAATGGGGAATGTCTCTAAAAAAAATGAAATGTCACAACAACCATTGCTCTTTAATGAAATTTTTGATGTTTGGGGTGTTGACTTTATGGGGCCATTTCTCAATTCCTTTGGAAACTTGTACATTCTCCTGGTAGTTGATTATGTGTCAAAATGGGTAGAGGAATGAGCTACAAGGACTGATGATTCTAAGGTAGTTTTAGAATTTTTGAGAACCCAAATCTTCTATAGGTTTGGCTTACCTAGGTTCGTCATTAGTGACCAGGGTTCTCATTTCTACAACCGAACAATGCAATCACTTTTTCATAGGTATGGGGTCGATCATCGAGTGTCTACTGGATATCACCCACAGACCAATGGTCAAGACGAGGTGTCAAATAGAGAGGTAAAACAAATTCTTGAAAAAACAGTTCAACCCAATAGAAAAGATTGGAGTCTTCGACTTGATGATTCATTATGGGCCTACCGTACTGCTTTCAAAACTCCCATTGGAATGTCACCCTATCGTCTTGTGTTTGGAAAGAGTTGTCACCTCCCTGTTGAGATTGAGCACCGGGCCTATTGGGCCATCAAACAATGCAATTCTAATCATTCTGGTGCAGGTGCTCAAAGGAAGTTGCAGATTCAGGAGCTAGAGGAAATGAGAAGAGATGCATATGAAAACTCCAGGATTTATAAGGAGAGAACCAAGGCTGCCCACAACTGTCTTATCATTCATCGTCAGTTCCATATTGGGCAGAAGGTCCTCCTTTATAATGCAAGTCTGAAGTTGAATCCAGGTAAGCTTTGTTCCCACTGGTTTGGACCATACATTGTTACCAACGTCTCTCCATTTGGTGTTGTCCAGGTTCAAAATGAATAAGCCAAGCAAACATTCACTATCAATGGGCAGCGGCAGAAGCACTTCCATGAATCCATTCTGGAGTCCCTGATGGAGGAACTCCATGTTCAATAAGAAATCTTTGAATGAAACTCACCAGGTTTTATCCTTATTTTCCACATCGTCTTTTCTTATAGTGAGGACACTGCAAACTTTAGGTGTGGGGGGGGGTCGGTACATTCCTGGGATATTTAGGAATTTTCATCATTTTTTTCTTTCTTCTCTTTTTCTTCCTTCTTTATGGTGTTTTTCACTTTTCCCCATCTTGTTGAGTTCATTAGGCTTTCCATTGTCTTTCTTCTTTCTTCTCTTTTTTGCCTTCTTTATGGTATTTTCATCTTTTCCCCATCAGGGAGGGGGGGAAGTAAAAATACCATAAAGAATGGTAAAAAAGAATATTTGTATGAATTTAACATTAGGGAGTGATTTTTAGTGAATTTATTTTCTATTAATGATATAAATGGTTGTATCACTGTGAAACATTTGAGATGATTGATGCCCCTTGTGTGAGTAGTTTTGGGAAAACTGTGTCACAAATATCTCCATAAATTTTTGCACCAAACCATGAAGTATGAATATTTTTTTACTTAATATAAGGTAAATATATGTTAGGTTAATATTTTTCAGCTTTAAATGATATTTTCATACGTTCGTTCCTTATCCGATCTATTTCATTACTATACCAGATTGACCTATGTGTGTGTACCTAATGGCCGATTGTTGTACGCCCTAAAAAAATTGTGTCTTGGGCAGGTCAAAAACCACTCCTCCTAAACCTTTGATCTTTTTATAACTATTGTAATTAGTGTCATGAGGAGATCAAACAAGGTTTGAGAGATGAGTGTGAGATCTGTTCCAAATGAAACTTCAAAAAAATATAATAAATGAGGGGAGTGATGAAATGTGCAACATATGGGGATATCTAGGTCAGGATCTTATGGTTTGACTTCTAGGAATTCTTAAGTGAGTGGGTCTTGAAATATGATTGCAAAGGATGTAAGACAGGTTTGGTGTAAAATCATTTAAAGCTTAATAATGTTAAAATAACCTATATTTATTTGATAGAAAGTGGAAAGAATAGCATGGAATGGTTTTCACACACACACATGGAGAGTTAGTGGAATGGTTGGCTTTTGAATTCCTTGCTCATATTGGTGTCATGAATCTCTTTGAATTTTATTGTGATGTGATTTATGAGACGTCTTTTTCCATTTTCACTAGGAAGAACTCCTTGGTGTGGTTCGTGCATTGATCGGATTACTTTAGTGAATTAAAATTTCCTCAAATTTTAAATCTTCATGATGTTGGTAATATATATATATATATACATCATTTTATTTGGACATGTGATTTTGCCCAGGAGTGCAAATGTTTAGGTGTGGGGGTGTGATCGTACCACGATTCACTGTGTCATTTTCACCCTTACACCATTGTATTAAACTGAATTTATATTGTAAATTCCAAAAATAATAACAAATTGAATTCCATGTTTGAATCATTTATTTTTTGTTTATGTCTATTAAAAAGGACAATTTTACTTGTCTTGAAAATTTCATTGAAGGTGAAGGTGATTTGGAGGGCCCATGATGATGTCCAAGAAAAATGGGCCAAACTGCGCAGGATCCAAGCACACCAGTGGATTAATCCGCACACTGCTACTAGAAATTACATCCAATTGGGATTAACTTTTGTGCTCTGGTCCAAAATTCATTGGGATACATTTCATATGAATAAACCCAAGACTCATTCGGCCATCTGATGGCCTTTCCGACCTGATCTTTCCAGCACACCAAATCTGCACTGAGTCAAAAGTGGTGTGTTGTGATCTATCCATATCTCGGGATATAGGTGTCCAAATTATTCCAAACTTTAAGTGGATACAGCCAAGAGGTGGGGATACAACTTTTTTATTTTTTCCTAATCTAGATAAGGTTTTCTGGAGGTTGAAACACCTATGCCAATTGGTTTTAATAATTCTGTGTGCTCAAAACCACCTTCCCATTTTCCTATAAAATGGCACCTTGGGCTCCTCATTTGTAAGTTAGACCAGGAGGAAAAGCTCTGGTATTTTGGATACTAAAAGGATTTCTATCCTCATACTTGAAGTTTTGGATTCCCCTATCATCATAGGGGGATCAACAATGAAGAAGGAGTTCCACCCGAGACTTCTCCTCCTCTCGATGGCGAGCTAAACGGTGGACGATCATTTCGAGGGAGATACACATACTTGGGAGGGAATTCCGGCACTTGATACTCTACTGGTTTTGTGTAATTTATGTTTGGATTATTTCACTTATGTTTTATCTAAACATGTTTCTCCTATGAGTTCATTTTTTGGGTTTAATTAAGTGAACCGCTTTTCATTTCAACGCCAATTGGGTTGAAATTTCAAGTGGGAAACTTGAGTTGTTTGGATTGGGAAACACAAGGATCCTATTTCTCTCACACATACAAAAGATTTTAGTATGCTTTGGTAACCTTTAATCTATTCTTGAAGTCCAAACCTTGAAAAAACAATTGTTGTGTCACGGGTTGGTACTTTGTGCAGCGTTTAGAGAGGCAAGAGGGGAATCAAGATCTTGACAACCCTCAACCAAAGAATTAAACAAAACCATGTGAATTTTTCAGAACAATGAACTATCCAAGATGTGTAGTGAACTTGAATTTATCTCCTTATCTCATAATTCTTAAACCACCACCTTATTCTATCAATTATTAAACTCTTTAAGTTAATTTATTTTCTTAAAACTGTTTTCAAAATCACCCCCCTCTTTTAGTAATCTTTATTAAAATTACATACTCAAAACCTATCAACGCTCCTCGAGAGATGACCTAGGGTATGCCCTAGACTATAAATTAACCTTAAAAACATTATCAATTTGACGTGTCATGACAGTGCGGTCAAATTTTGGCGCTGTTTCCAGGAAGCGCTTTGATTTTTCATGCATGTTTTTGAATTTCTTTTAAAAAAATTGTTAATATTTAACTATTTTTTAACTCTACCTATCTTTTTGTATTATGATCTATTTTTTGTGTAGTTTTGGTGCATGACGCGTTCTAATCTGAGAGATTTACCTCCTTTCGAACCTGAACCGGAGAGTATCTTACATCAGCGACCCTGAGACGCACAAGAGAACCCATCGAAGGAGGACACACAAAACATTGACACTATTCTTGATCCTTCCTCTTCTTCTTCTAGAACCAATATAAAAACTGAAATAAAATTGCATAATATGGCTGAAAACAACCGAACATTAAAATAACTAACCTCGCCCGATGCTGATATCCAACCCACCTATATTCAATTACAAGGCGAGACACCCAATTTTGAACTAAAATCTGGCTTAATTCATCTATTACCAAGATTCCATGGACTTCCTGGAGAGGATCCACACAAGCACTTAAAATAATTTCATACTGTTTTTTCAACATTAAAACCTACTAATATGTATGAGGAACAAGTAAAGCATAGAGCATTCCAATTTTCTTTGGAAGACACTGTGAAAGATTGGTTATATTATGTTAATTTTCCCATAAGAGGTCGGGCAGACATGAAACACCTTTTTCTTGAAAAATATTTCCCAGCCTCTCGAACTGCAGCAATAAGGAAAGAAATTTGTGGGATAAGACAATCTCAAGGGGAAACATTATATGAATATTGGGAATATTTTAAAAGGTTATGTTCAAGTTGCCCACACCACCAAATAAGTGATCAACTTTTAATTCAATATTTTTATGAAGGTTTAATCCCTCACTACCACAAAACTGGGCAAGGACAGCGCCACCCCTTTATCAGCGCTAATGAAAAAGCACTGATAAAGGGGGGGGCCTTTATCAGCGCTTTTTTTAAAAGCACTGATAAAGGGTCGACTTCAAAAAAAAATAAAAAAATATATTAATATATAAATATAGTTATATAGTTATATTGATATAAATATAATATATAATTTTTAAATATATTTTAGATAAGTATAAATGTACATTTACACTTAATATACTTAATATATAAGATATTTAGTGAAAATGGATTCTTAAAAAATTAAAAAATATTTTTAATTAATAATTTGATAATTATTATGGAGTAATAGTCATTTAATAACAATTTGAAGAATAAAAAATTAAAAAAATTAAAAAAAGATCCAAAATATGTTGAAAACGCAACTCAAACTTCAAACGGCCATAACTTTTGATCCGGGTGTCCGTTTGAGCTCTACCACATATCAAATCGAAGACTGCGACGAGGTCTACGTCACTATAACTAGGGGAACCCCGGTCAAGCGTTTTTCAAGGCCAAAAGAGTCCCATAAGGCATCCAAAACTGAGTTTTTAGTCGGGGTACCCAGATTTTTTAACATTTTGTGGATTTTCAGCCTCGTTTAAGGGGGTATTATTGGATTTTTTTGGTGGGGAATGAATTTATTCCAAGGTATTACATTAATATTGATATTATGTCTTTGAAATTTTATTGTTTTTTATAATGCAATTCTATTTATAATCAAATATATAACTATATGTACATATTTTTTATATATTCACACCTAAAAATTAAATTTTTTAAATAAATAATTAAACATATTTACATATAAAATATACTAGATTTATCTAAATAATAACTAATATCCATTTTATTTAAAATACCAATATATGAATATTTATATAACTACTATATATTAATATAACTATATATATATTAATATAACTATATATATATTAATATAACTATATATATATATATATTAATATAACTATATATATATATTAATATAACTATATATATATATTAATATAACTATATATATTAATATAAATATATATTACTGTACGAATAAATATAACGAAATATATAAATAAATAAATAGATATATCATGAATAAGAGAACAAATCAATATAGGGTAGTGGCAAAGGCTTTAGGTGTGCATGGGGGAGGTCTCGAGATCAAATCCGAGTGGAGGTAAGGGCGTGCGCGCAAGGGTGATTTAAAGGGCTAGCGCTGATAAAGGGTGTAGGCGGTGCAGGCGAGTGCTGGATGTGTGGGAAAGCACTGATAAAGGGGGGCTCAAGCGCTGTAAAAATCCCCCACATGAGATTGGCAGTATTTTTTTATTTTTTTTTATTTTTTTTATTTTTATCAGCACTAAAAAGAAAGCGCTGATAAAAGACCCTTTTATCAGCGCTTCGTTTTAGCGCTGATAAAAGGGGTCTTTATCAGCACTTTTTGGAGCGCTGATAAAGGGGAACCCCCTTTATCTTCACCGGCATTATCAGCGCTTTTTCTAGCGTTGTTAATGGCCATTTTTAGCGCTGATAAAATCCATATTTGTAGTAGTGCCTATTGATCGAAATATGATCGATGCTGCTGTAGGTGGTGAACTAGTTGATAAGACCCCAATTGTAGCAAGAACCCTGATTGAGAACATGGCTCAAAACACACAACAATTTGGTTCAAGGACCAATGTACCGATTTGAGGTGTCCATGAGGTGCAAAGTACTGAATTCGAGAAGAAGGTGGACACAAAGTTTGAAGAGGTAAGTACCCTTCTTCGACAACTTGCTCTTTCCCAAGGGAAATCCCAATCTCCTCCTCCTATCCATTGTAGTATATGTTCTTCTGAAACTCACTACTCTGACCAATGTCCTCAATTGAGGGAAACATCTGAGAGTTGTGAGGCAATATTTCCAGGTCGCCCCTATAACTAACCCTTTAGGCAAGAACCTTACTATCCATCCAACCCTGGGTGGAAAGAGAACCAAGCCTATAGGCAAGGGGGGTATTCAAACCAACCTCAACAACAATGGAACCAACCAGGGCAGAGTAGTCATCAACCACCGCCACCTAGAAACCCTCAACCACCTCAAAGGCCTTTCTAACAAACCCCTCAAAAACCTGAGCCTAGCCTAGAAGATATGATGAAATAAATGGATGCCAACAATATCCAATTCCAACAAACCACTCAGGCAGCCATACAAGACCTCAAAACCCAATTAGGCCAACTAGCTAACTCAGTGGGTGAAATTCAAAGTCATGGGTCCGGTAAACTTCCCTCTCAACCAGTAGTTAACCCTAGGGATAAAGTAAATGTTAGTTACATCACCCTTAGGAGTGGAAAACAACTAGAAAATAAAATTAATCATCCATTAGAGTCATCCCCTCCTGAGGAAACCTCCATCCCAACCATTAAGAATGTTACAAATGTTGAAGAACCTTGTCCTAAGAGAATCCCTTCCAAAGGAAAGAGTGTGAATATTGATGAGTCACCTAGCCCAACCATTACTCTTCCATTTCCTCAAAGGGCCACCCAACCAAGAAAACAAAAGGAAACTGAACTTGATAAGGAAATATTGGAAATTTTCAAGAAAGTGTAGGTTAACATCTCATCGATTGATGTTGTGAAGAAAATTCCACGGTATGCTAAGTTTCTAAAGGAGGTGCGTACACACCAAAGGCGACTTCGAGGTGATTAGAAAGTGATCTTGGGAAGGAATGTTTCAGCATTGATAGATCCATCACTCCCCACCAAGTGCAATGATCCTATAACATTCTCAATTCCATACACCATAGAGGAGTCTTCTTTTTCTAATGATATGCTTGATTTAGGTGCCTCTATAAATGTGATGTCTCACTCCATTTACTCTAAATTGTAGTTTGGGGAACTGAATCCCACTGGAATTTTTGTTCAACTAGTTAACCAGAGTATTTCACACCCCTCTAGTGTGTTAGAGGATGTTCTTGTGCGGGTCCAAAATTTAATTTTTCCTGCTGAATTTTATGTGCTTAAAATGGAGGATGATATGATGAATGGACATGCCCCGATTATATTGGGGAGACCTTTCTTGAAAACCACCAAAACCATAATTAATGTCCAAAATGGTACATTATCTATGGAATTTGGTGGTGACATAGTCCATTTTAACATCCTTGATTCCATGAAGCACCCCTCAGAAGAACATTCCTCTCTCTCTCTGTTAATTCAATTGATGTACTCCCTAACTTTGAAAAAACAAATTTTATTTCCCCCGATTCCCTTTATGAGTTTTCTCCATTGATAGAAATACTAGGAAATGATTCATGCATTTATTATTGTAGTGGTCTAGAAAAGTGTCATGCATGTTCATTGATTGATGATTTCTTGAACACTGATGATCCAATGACCATCGATGATACTGCTAAGCTTTTAAAAGCTCATTCCTCATCTGAGGTTGATACCATTGAGCATTTAGATGAGATCAGTGACCTCTCTCTTTCACACACACTCCCATAAATCCAAAATCCACCTAAATTGGAACTTAAAAAACTACCTCGAGATTTAAAATATTCATATCTTGAGAATGGAAACAAGTTGCTTGTCATCATTTCTAGTTCACTCCCTCTTGAGCATGAATCGCGACTGCTTGAACTTTTGAGGGAGTATAAACAAGCTTTGGGGTGGACACTTGCTGGCATTCCTGGTATTATCCCATCAATTTGTACACATCATATTTTGTTAAATGATGAGGCTAAACCAGTGAGGCATCCACAACGTCAACTGAACCTAAACATCCTAGAAGTTGTGTAAAATGAGGTAAAAAATTATTGGCTACTGGAATAATTTACCCCATCTCTGACATCCAATGGGTCAGTCCCATTCAAGTAGTTCCTAAAAAGATTGGCCTTACAATAATTAAATATGAAAACAATGAATTGGTTCCAACTCGTTTGCAGAATAGTTGGCGTGTATGTATAGACTATCACCGACTAAACCAACACACGAGGAAGGACCATTTCCCTTTTCCATTCATTGACCAAATGCTAGAGAGGCTAGCTGGTAATTCCCACTATTGTTTCCTTGATGGGTATTATGGATACTTTCATATCCATATTGTCCCTGAGGATCAGGAAAAGACAACATTCACTTTCCCCTTTGGCACATTTTCCTATAGAAGGATGTAATTTGGTCTGTACAATGCTCCGGGTACTTTCCAATGATGCATAGTTAGTATTTTTTCGGATTACCTAGAGAATTTCATGGAAGTATTCATGGATGATTTCATTGTTTATTGCTCTTCTTTTGATGAATGTTTGAGTAGTCTTGGTTCAGTCCTACATCGTTGTATTGAAAATAATCTTGTATTAAATTATGAGAAATGCCATTTCATGGTGCGACAAGGTATAGTTTTGGGGCATGTCATTTCTGGGGATGGTATCCAAGTAGATAAATCAAAATTTGATATCATTTATTCCCTTCCATTCCCAAAAAATATACGGGATGTACGATCTTTCCTAGGTCATGCTGGATTTTACCGTCGTTTTATTCGTGACTATAGTAAAATTTCACTCCCCCTCTCCCGATTAATCCAAAAAGAAAAAGAATTTGTTTTTGATAAAGAATGTGAGGATGCTTTTAATAAGTTCAAATAGAGTCTCAACTCACCCCTGGTAATCCAACCACCTCAGTGGGATTTACCATTTGAGCTCATGTGTGATTCATATAACTATGCAGTTGGGGCAGTTTTGTCACAAAGGGTCGACCGAGATCCACATGTCATAGCCTATGCCTCACGTACTTTGGACCTTACCCAAGAAAACTAAACCACAACTAAAAAATAATTCCTTGCCATTGTGTTTTCATTGGACAAATTCAGTTCATACCTTTTGGGGTCCAAAGTCATTGTGTTCTCAGACCACGCAGCCCTCTGGTACCTCCTTAAGAAACCGGAAGCCAAACCACGTCTCATTCGTTGGATGGTCCTCCTTTAAGAATTAAATCTAGAAATTAGAGATAAAAAGGGAGTAGAGAATGTGGTGGCTGACCATATCATAAGTATTCAACTATCCTCAGACATTTAATCATACCCCTATATTCCCATAAATGAAATGTTTCCTGATGATAAACTGTACCGAGTGCAAGATGTTATTCCTTGGTATGCTGAAATTGTAAATTATTTGGTAGCATCTTGCATTCTTACTGATTTCAACAGAAACTAAGCTAGTTGTCTAAAACATGAGTCCTATTGGTATATTTGGGATGACCCCTACCTTTGGCGCACCTGTAGTGATCAATTCCTTAGGCGTTGTGTTCCCGATAGTGAGTTTCAGTCCATCCTTAGATTCTGCCACACTCTTGCTTGTGGGGGCCAATTTGGTCCCCAACGGACTGCTCGCAATGTCCTTGATTCTGGTCTCTTTTGGACAACACTTTTTTAGGATGCCCATGATTTTTTCAAATCTTGTCCTCATTGTCAAAGAATGGGGAATGTCTCTAAAATAAATGAAATGCCACAACAATCGTTGCTCTTTCATGACATTTTTGATGTTTGGGGTATTGACTTTATGGGGCCATTCCCCAATTCCTTTAGAAACTTTTACATTCTTCTGGCAGTTGATTATGTGTCAAAATGGGTAAAGGCAAGAGCTACAAGGATTGATGATTCTAAGGTAGTTATAGAATTTTTGAGAACCCAAATCTTCTGTAGGTTTGGCTTACCTAGGTTCATCATTAGTGACCAGGGTTCTCATTTCTGCAACTGAACAATGCAATTACTTTTTCATAGGTATGGGGTCGGTCATTGAGTGTCTACTGCATATCACCCACAAAACAATGGTCAAGACGAGGTGTCAAATAGAGAGGTAAAACAAATTCTTGAAAAAATGGTTCAACCCAATAGAAAAGATTGGAGTCTTCGACTTGATGATTCATTATGGGCCTACCGTACTACTTTCAAAACTCCCATTGGAATGTCACCCTATCTTCTTGTGTTTGGAAAGAGTTGTCACCTCCCTATTGAGATTGAGCACCAGGCCTACTAGGCCATCGAAAAATGAAATTCTAATCATTCTGGTGTAGGTTCTCAAAGGAATTTGCAGATTCAGGAGCTAGAGGAAATGAGAAGAGATGCATATGAAAACTCTGGGATTTATAAGGAGAGAACCAAGGCTGCCCATGACTGTCTTATCCTTCATCGTCAGTTCCACATTAGGCAGAAGGCCCTCCTTTATAATGCAAGGCTGAATTTACATCCAGGTAAACTTTGTTCCCGATGGTTTGGACCATACATTGTTACTAACGTCTCTCCATTTGGTGTTGTCCAGGTTCAAAATGAAGAAACCAAACAAACATTCACTGTCAATGGGAAGTGACTGAATCACTTCCATGAATCCATTCCGGAGTCCCCGATGGAGGAACTCCATGTACAAGAAGAAATCTATGAATGAAACTCACCAGGTTTTATCCTTCTTTTCCACATCCTCTTTTCTTACAGTGAGGACACTGCAAACTTTAGGTGTGTGTGGGGGGGGGGTACATTCCTAGGATAGTTAGGGATTTTCATTGTTTTTTTCTTTATTCTCTTTTTCTGCCTTCTTTAGGGTGTTTTTCACTTTTCTCCATCTTGTTGAGTTCATTAGGCTTTCCATTGTCTTTCTTCTTTCTTATCTTTTTTTCCTTCTTTATGGTATTTTCATTTTTCCCCCATCGGGGGGGGAGTAAAAATACCATAAATAATGTTAAAAAAGAATATTTGTATGAAGTTAACATTAGGGAGTGATTTTTAGTGAATTGGTTTTTTATCAATGATATAAATGGTTGTATCACTGTGAAACATTTGAGATGATTGATGCCCCTTGTGTGAGTAGTTTTGGGAAAACTGTTTCACTAATATCTCCATACATTTTTGCACCAAACCATGAAGTATGAATATTTCTTACTTAATATAAGGTAAATATATGTTAGGTTAATATTTTTCAGCTTTAAATGATATTTTCATACATTCGTTCCTTATCTGATCTGTTTCATTACTGTACCAGATTGACCTATGCGTGTGTACCTAATGTCCGACTGTTGTACGCCCTCAAAAAAATGTGTCTTGGGCAGGTAAAAACCAATCCTGATCAACCTTTGATCTTGTTATAACTATTTTAATTAGTGTCATGAGGAGATCAAACAAGGGTTGATAGATGAGTATGAGATTTGTTCCAAATGCAACTTCAAAAAAAATCGTAAATGAGGGGAGTGATGAAATGTGCAACATATAGGGATATCTAGGTCATGAGCTTATGGTTTGACTTATGGGAATTCTTAAGTGAGTGGATCTTGAAATATGATTGCAAAGGATGTAGTACGGGTTTGGTGTAAAATCATTTAAAGTTGAATAATGTTAAAATAACCTATATTTATTTGATAGAAAGTGGAAAGAATGGCATGGAATGGTTTTCACACACACACATTGAGAGTTAGTGGAATGGTTGGATTTTGAATTCCTTGCTCATGTTGGTGTCATGAATCTCTTTGAATTTTATTGTGATATGATTTATGAGACATCTTTTTCCATTTTCACTAGGAAGAACTCCTTGGTGTGGTCCGTGCATTGATCGCATTACTTTAGTGAATTAAAATTTACTCAAATGTTAAATATTAATAATGTTGGGAATATATATATATATATGCCTCATTTTATTTGGATATGTGACTTTTCCCAGGAGTGAAAATGTTTAGGTGTGGAGGTGTGATCGTACCACGATTCACTGTGTCATTTTCACCCTTACACCATTGTATTAAACTGAATTTGTATTGTAAATTTCAAAAATAATAACAAATTGAATTCCATGTTTGAATCATTTATTTTTTGTTTATATATATTATAAAGTACAGTGTTACTTGTCTTGAAAATTTCATTGAAGGTGAAGGTGATTTGGAGGGCCCATGGTGATGTCTAAGAAAAATGGGCCAAACTACGCAGGATCCAAGCATACCAGTGTATTAATCCGCACACTGATACTAGACCGTACATCCAATTGGGCTGAAATTTTTTGGTCTGGTCCAAAATTCATTGTTCTACATTTCATATGAAGAAATCCAAGACTAATTCATATATATGATGGAATTTCCTACCTGATCTGTCCAGCACACCAAATCTGCACGGACTCAAAAGTGGTGTGTCGTGATCTGTCTATATCTCAGGATATAGGTGTCAAAATTGTTCCAAACTTTTGGTGGATACATCCAATAGGTGGAGATACAACTTTTTTATTTTCTCAAAATCGATATAAGGCTTTATGGAGGTTGAAACACTTGTGGCAAGTGGTTTTAATAATTCTGTGTGCTCAAATCTACCTTCCCATTTTCCTATAAAATGGCACCTTGGGATCCTCATTTGGAAGTTCGACCAGGAGGAAAATATCTGGTATTTTAGAGACCCAAATGAGTTCTCTCCTCATACTTGAAGTTTTGTAGGCTCCTATCATCATAGGGGGGTCAACAATGAAGAAGGGGTTCCACCCGAGCCTTCTCCTCCTCTCGATGGCAAGCTAAACGGTGGACGATCATTTCGAGGGAGCTACACATACTTGGGAGGGAGTTATGGCACTTGATACTCTACTGGTTTTGTGTAATTTGTGTGTTTATTATTTCACTTTTGTTTTATCTAAACATGTTTCTCTTCTGAGTTCATTTTTTGGGTTTAATTAAGTGAACCGCTTTTCATTTCAACACCGATTGGGTTGAAATTTCAAGTGGGAAACTTGAGTTGTTCCGATTGGGAAACACAAGGATCCTCTTTCTCTCACACATACAAAAGATTTTAGTATGATTTGGTAAACTTTAATCTGTTATTTAAGTCCAAACCTCGACAACACGATTGTTGTGTCACGGGTTGGTACTTTGTGCAACGTTTAGAGAGGCAAGAGGGGAATCAAGATCTTGACAACCCTCAACCAAAGAATTAAACAAAACCATGTGAAATTTTCAGAACAATGAAATATCCAAGATGTGTAGTGAACTTGAATTGATCTCCTTATCTAATAATTCTTAAACCACCACCTTATTCTATCAACTATTAAACTCTTTAAGTTAAGTTATTTTCTTAAAACTATTTTCAAAATCACCCCCTATTTTAGTAATCTTTATTAAAATTACATACTCAAACCTATCAACACTCCTCGAGAGACAACCTAGGGTCTTTCCTAGACTATAAACTAACCTTAAAAACATTATCAATTTGATGTGTCACGATAGCGCGGTCAGAGTGGCATTTGATTCCTTTTTGTGATGGACCCTACTTGTTAACACCTAGGATAGCTTTGACAAAATGTGTAGGAGTCCCTTGAGAGGGTGGTCCATAAGATACCACACTGAATAACCTTATTAGAAGTTTTCTTAGAGGAAAAGTTACCTCCACATTCCTCACTATGACAGAATTTAAGGATGGACTCTTGTTCAGATTCTGGGACACACCTCCTAATGACTTGGTCAAGGCAGAACTTATAGTGGTATGGATCATCAAACACAAAGTTCCTAACATTATAAAGGAATTTCCTTTGAGCTTGAGTCCCTAAGAATTTTGGAACGACTCCTTTAACTAAGAAGTTGGCAATGTAGGCATACCAAGGGCAGTCACTCATAGAGTATAGATGTTCATCAGGGAATGAATCAGACACAGAAAGGTGATTTGAGTTGTCTTTGAATTCCATCCTAGAGAGGTGATCATCTACAACATTTTCAACACCCTTTTTTTCCTTGATTGTGAGGTAAAATTCTTATAAGATAAGGAACCATATAATCAGTCTAGCCTTAGCATCTTGTTTTTAGAAGAGGTATTTTAGTGCAGAATGGTCAGTGAACATAGTGATGGGGGATCGGTAGGACCTAAACTTTTCTAAGGCAAACACAACAACAAGTAACTCCTTCTCAGTGGTGGTGTATTTGATTTGTGCATCATTTAAATATTTTCTTGCATAAGATATGACACGTGGATTTTTCTCACATCGTTGTCCTAAGACTGCTCCTACAGCGAAGTCACTCGCATCACACATGAGCTCAAAAGGAAGTTTCCAATTTGGATACTGCATGATAGGTGGAGAGATAAGAGCTGACTTGAGTGTTGAGAATGATTTCTCATATCTTTCTGTCCATAAAAATGGAGAATATTTCACCAATAGAGTACAAAGTGGTCGAGAAATAGAGCTAAAATTCCTAATGAACCTTCTATAGAAACCAGCATGTCCTAATAAGGACCTCACTTCCTTAATGTTTTTGGGTGATGGAAGGTGACTAATGATGCCAACCTTGGCTTTATCAACTTCAATCCCCCTACCTGAGACCAAATGGCCTATAACTAGTCTCTCTTTAACCATGAAATGGAATTTTTCCCAGTTTAGGATCATATTCTTTTCTTCACATCTTGACAAGACTCTCTCCACATTCCTCAGACATCCCTCAAATGTATCCCCAAACACAGATAAGTAATCCATGAATACCTCTAGAAAATCCCCTACCATGTCTGAGAATATTCCCATCATGCACCGCTGGAAGGTTTCAGGGGCATTGCATAACCCGAAGGGCATGCGTTTGAAGGTAAAGGTTCTGAATGGATAGGTGTGAGTAGTCTTCCCTTGATCCTCTAGGGATACCTCAATCTTATTGTACCCCGAGTACCCATATAAGAAACAGTAGAAGGCATGACCTTCCACTCTTTGAAGGACCTATTCAATGAATGGTAAGGGGAAATGGTCCTTCTTGGTAAATGAGTTTAGCTTCCTATAGTCGATGCAGACTCTCTAGCCACTACTCACCCTAGTTGGAAGAATCTCTCCATCCTTATTGGTTATCACTATGATTCCTTCCTTCTTGGGAACCAATTGGATTGGGCTCACCCACTCACTCTCATCTATGGGATAGATGATACCAGCTTTTAACAATTTCAAAAGTTCCTTCCTTACTACCTCCATGAGATTAGGATTGAGTCTCCATTGAGCACTACAGAAAAACCGCCGTTTCGCGGCGGTTTTTTAGCGGCGGTTTTTAAAACCGCCGCTAAAAAAAAATCTGGGTGGCGTTTCGCGGCGGTTTAAAAACCGCCGCTAAAAAACCGCCGCGAAACGGCGGTTTTTTTTTTAAATTTAATTTTTTCGGTGATTAGCGGCGGTTTTTTAAAAAACTGCCGCGAAATGAAATGAAAAAAATAAAAAAAATAAAAAAAATTAATATATTGTTATATAAATACATTTATATTGATATAAATATAATATATATATTATAAATATGTTTTAGATAAATATAAATAGACTACTACATTTAATATATAAGAAATTTAGTGAAAATGGCTTCAAAATATTTTTAAAAAATATTATTAATTAATAATTTTCTATTTATTATCGATTAAAAAACATTTAATAACAATTTGAAGGGTAAAAAAAATTAAAAAAAGATCCAAAACATGTTGAAAACGGAACTCAAACTTCAAACGGCCATAACTTTTGACCCGGGTGTCCGTTTGAGCTCTACCACATATCAAATCGAAGCCTGCGACGAGCTCTACGTCGCTGTGACCAGGGCAAGCCCAGTCAAGGGTTTTTCGACCCCAAAAAAGGCCTAGAAGGCCTCCAAAACTGAGTTTTTAGCCGGGGCACCCCGATTTTTCAAAATTTAAACAGGTATAACTTACGATCCGGATGTCCATTAGGCCTGTACCACATATCATATCGTAGATTGTTTCATTTTCTTCGATTTGACTGGTTGTGGCGTTGAAACAGGATTCTAGATTATATGTTATGGTTGTTTTAACATTATATGGCTTTTCAAATACACACACATATATGTATTTATTCGTAAATATATATGTGTCTGTGTGTGTGTGTGTGTGTATTGTGTGTATGTATAGATGTATTTATGTATTTATTCATAAACACACATAAAAAAATTTTATAAATGTATTTAAAACTAATCTTATAAATATATATCAATGGTTGCTCTATTTATTACTATTTATTTGATTTTCTATGACTTCTTATCTTTATCAATGGTTTTTTGGGGTTATTATGATGATTATGTTAAATTCTTAAGAGGTTTTACAGAGTTTTCAGGAGTTGTCATGAGTTTTCATGCATTCTCGTGCTTTCTAATACTTCTTCATGCTTCTCTATCTATTTTCATGTGTTTTCATGATTTTTTATCCCTTATCACGCCTTTTCATACTTTTTCATGTGTTTCAGATACTATATATCATATATTACTTATTATATATTATATATTATATATTATATATTATTTATTATTTATTATTTATTATTTATTGTTTATTATTTATTATTTATTATTATTTTTTCTTTATTATTTATTATTTATGATTTATTATTATTTATTATTTATTATTTATGATTTATGATTTATGATTTATTATTTATTATTTATCATTTATCATTTATCATTTATAATTTATAATTTATAATTTATTATTTATTATTTATTGTTTAAAATTAATTATTTATCATTAATTATTTAAAATTAAATATTTATTATTATTTATTATTATTTATTTATAATTTATAATGTATTATTTATTATTTATTATTTATTATTTATTATTATTTATTATTATTTATTATTATATATTATATATTATATATTATTTATTATTTATTATTTATTATTTATTATTTATTATTTATTATTTATTTATTATTTACGATTTATTATTTATTATTATTTATTATTATATATTATTTATTATTTATTATTTATTATTTATTATTTATTATTTATTATTTATTATTTATTATTTATTATTTATTTACGATTTATTATTTATTATTATTTATTATTATATATTATATATTATTTATTATTTATTATTTATTATTTATTATTTATTATTTATTATTTATTATTTATTATTTATTATTTATTATTTATTATTTATTATTTATTATTTATTATTTATTATTTCTTATTTCTTATTTCTTATTTCTTATTTCTTATTTCTTATTTATTATTTATTATTTATTATTTATTATTTATTATTTATTTATATTTTACGATTTATTATTAATTATTATTTATTTATTATTTATTATTTAATATTTATTATTTATTATTAATTATTAATTATTAATTATTTATTATTAATTATTTATTATTAATTATTAATTATTTATTATTTATTATTTATTATTTATTATTTATTATTATTTATTATTTATTTATATTTTACGATTTATTATTTATTATTTATTATTTATTATTTATTATTTATTATTTATTATTTATTATTTATTATTTATTATTTATTATTTATTATTTATTATTTATTATTTATTATTTATTATTTATTATTTATTATTTATTATTTATTATTTACCATTTATTATTTATTATTATTTATTTATTATTTATTATTTATTATTTATTATTTATTATTTATTATTTACGATTTATTATTTATTATTATTTATTTATTATTTATTATTTATTATTTATTATGTATTATTTATTATTTATTATTTATTATTTATTATTTATTATTTATTATTTATTATTTATTATTTATTATTTATTATCTATTAGTTATGTATTATTTGTTTTTTCAATTAATATATATAAGTATATTAAATTCTGTTTATTAACAACATGGCGGGCTTGCTGGAGTGGTAAAGTCTTTGAATAATAAGCAAGAGGTCAGAGGTTCAAATCTCACCAGACGCAGATTTTATTTATATTGCATGGGCATGTGCATGGGCAGCTGCCATGCAGGCAGCTGCATGGGCATGTGCATGCATGCATGGATAAAGTAATACGAAATTAAATAAAATAAAAGTGAATTAGATAAAATAAAAAGGAAATAAATAAAAAACGGAATAAATAAATGATAAACGGAATAAATAAATAAATAAATAAATAACGAAATAAATAAACGAAATAATAAACGAAATAATAAACGAAATAAATAAACGAAATAAATAAATAATAAACGAAATAAATAAATAATAAACGAAATAAATAAATAATAAACGAAATAAATAAATAATAAACGAAATAAAGAAATAATAAACGAAATAAAGAAATAATAAACGAAATAAAGAAATAATAATAATAAAATAAACAAAAAATAAAAAATTCAAAAAAATTCAAAAAAATTCAAAAAAATTCAAAAAAATTCAAAAAAAAAATCAAAAAAAATTCAAATAGCGGCGGTTTAAACCGCCGCTAAAAAACCGCCGCGAAACGTTCCGACGGTTTTGAAAACCGCCGCGAATAGTTTCCCGACGCCACATTTAGCGGCGGTTTTTGAAAACCGCCGCCAATCCATTTAGCGGCGGTTTAAACCGCCGCGAAACGCAAAAAAAACCGCCTCTAAATGCTTATTTTGACGTAGTGGAGGTTGATGACATGGCTTTGAATCGGATTCTAGAATAATCCCATGAGTCCCGATTAGTGGGATAATCCCAGGAATATCAGACAGGGTCCAACCAATGGATTTTTTATGTTTCCTAAGGACATCTAGAAGAATACTCTCATGATTGGATTTAAGAGAAGAAGAAATGACAATAGGATGTGTTTGATTTTCCCCTAGGAAGTCATACTTGAGTGCAGTGGGAAATTCCTTCAATTCAAGATCAGGTTGGTTCAGAATTTCAGCAGAAGATTGTGACATTAAATCAAGATCGATTTTGTTTCCTAGAATTTTAGATAGAATCTAATCCCCATGTGTAGAAGTTTCAGCTACAAGATTGGTTTGATCAGATTTAGGGAATGAATTTTGATTGGTCTCCATGAAAGTGGTTTCCTGAAAGGTTTCACTAATTGTTAGACCTAAGACTTCATCATAAGAGTAATTTGAAAATGATTTAAGCCAAGGAGATAAACTTCCTTCATGTGAACAAAGGAAATCAATCTCATCCTGACTTAAACATCCATCAAATATTCCTTGATGTTCTATGGATTTATTATCAATGCTTCTTATCATGTTTACTTCATGAATGTCCTCGTCATCCTCTATTAGTGACCTTTCATTATAGATGTTCAAGTCTAGACTCATGTTTCCAAAGGTGATGGTCATGTTCCCATTTCGGACTCGGATAACAGAGTTGTTTATTGCAAGGAAAGGAAAACCAAGGATGATTGGGGTTTGTTCCTTATTTCCTAAGTTTGTATGGTTGTCAATGACAATGAAGTCAGCAGGGTAGATAAAGTTTTCAACCTTTACCAGAACGTCCTTTAAAATCCCCTTTGGAACCCTAATGCTACAATCAGCAAGTTGAAGTGTGATAGATGTGGGTTGGATCTCGTCTAGGCCTAACTGGTAGTACACAGCATATGGGATGAGATTGACACTAGCACCTAGGTCACACAAGGCCTTGAAAACTTTTCTCTCTCCTAGTTCAACATTGATTTAAGGGCAACCCAGGTCTTTCAACTTAGGAGGAATGGACCCTTGAATAGTGGTACTCACATTTTCAGCCAAAAGGACTTGGTTTTTATGTGAAAATTTTCTTTTAAAAGTGCATAAGTCCTTAAGGTACTTAGAGTAGGCAGGTATGTTTTGTATTGCATCGAGAAGGGGAATGTTCAACTTGACTTGTGAGAAGATTTCTCTTAATGTTTCACTCAATTTGGTATTGGTTTTCCTCCTCATGAGTTGAGGAAATGGTGAAGGTTGTGGGGTTGTTTGTTGAAGAGTTGTTTCTTTGACAATGTTATTGTGTTTTTTAGTTTGATAATTTGGTTCAATTGATTTTTTTATCCAAGTTTGAATCTTCAGATGGGTTCTAAATTAGTTGATCAGGTTTCTCAATTGATTTCCCACTTCTTAAAATAGTCACAGCCTTTAGTTGTTCATGAGTTGTTTGAGTGCAACTTGACTCTCCCCTTAAATTTGAGGATGGTACCACCTGAGTAGGAATGGGTGCCTCTCCAGTTTTGATGGTTTGAAGTTCTTGTTTAAGGGAAGATAATTCAGAGTTCATTTTGTCCATTTGTTTGTACAGTTGTTCTAGTAGGCTTTGTGGAATAGTTTGGGTTGGTGCTTGAGAAGATTGGTTTATCCCAGGGGGATATTTTGGAGGTGGGATGGTTTGTTGAAAATGGATCGGTGTTTGTTGGTATTGGATAGGTTGAGTTTGAAACTGGTTATGGGTTTGGTAGTTCTGATGGGGGTAAAGATTTTGTCCTTGTGGTTGTCTAGGTTGTTGGTTATCTTTCCAGTAGAATCTTGGGTGGTCATTATACCTTGGGTTGAATGTGTTTTGGTATTGAGGCTTTTGAAAGTTCAAAGCATTTACTTCCATTGGGGGTCCTCCTAAAAGAACATCCTTTATGGATGGAATGGTTGGGAAGTTGTCTGTCTTATGGTCATGTTTGTCACAAATTGTGCAAGCAGGGTCTATAGTTTGGATTTCATGGACTTTACTAAGGTCTATCTCTTCAACCTTTCTAGAGAGTCCTGCGAGTTTATCCCTAAGGATTTCCTCTTCTCTAAGTGTATGAATTCTAGTAGTTCTTTGTAGCTTTTCAGAATAAGGTGAAGTTACCCATGTTTGGTTTTGTTCAGCAAGGCTTTCTAGATACTCGTAAGCATCATTTGGGGCTTTGTTTTTAAAGGTTCCATTACACATCATGTCAATGAATTGTTTGTACCCCGGGACCAACCCTTCGTAAAAAATTCTTACTTGTTCAGGTATAGAAAAACCATGTTTAGGGTGTCTTTTAACCTCTCTCATGTTTCATATAATGACTCTCCCTCTTTTTCAAAAAAGTTTTGGATGCTCTTTTTAAGTGCAATTGTTTTGTGGTGGGGAAAGTATTTTTTGTAGAATTCTATTTTTAATTGGTTCTAAGAGTTGATGGATGATTGTCTCAAATTTTTTAGACAATTTTTAGCTCTATCCTTTAAATAAAAAGTAAATAGACTCATCTTATCTGATTCTAGTTGATGTGGGGGACACATGGTTTCTACAATGTCATTGAACTCCTTAACGTAGAGGTAAGGCATCTCGGACTCCATTCCATGGAATATGGGAAGGTGGTTTAGGACATGGGGTTTAAATATGTAGTTGGAATCTCCTAGGGAATTGTGTCTAATTCATGAGGGGTAATTGTTCTAGGAAGGTGCGGGGTAGTCATTCATGGTTTTATCGACTACATTCCCCAAGTTTGGGGCTGGCTCATTTGGATTTCCATTTTGGTTTCCACCTGTGTTTATGAGTTGGTGTCTTTGAAGACCTTCCATTGAAATGGGATCAATTTTTGACTTCGGAGTATCAAGAAGATTAGGATCTAATGGAAACAATCCCCTAGGTTCACTTGACTTCCCTATCCTAGGACTTTCCACCCTAACTAGTCTATTTGAATTATTGCGGGTGTAGGCGAACATGCGCCAAAAGGAAAAAAAACAAGAAAGGGACAAGATAAGAGATCTTAGGTGAGAATAGAAGAATGGGGATGAGGAAAGAAGGTTTTGGTCTAAGGTACTTACTTTTTCCCTAGAAATGTCACCAAAATTTGATTCACACTCAAATTTACCCAAGAGATGAAGGTAGAACGGTCCTTGTAGTCTAGCTTGGGTTGTCGAATCCACTGAGACCTAAGAAGATACCTAAGATGCACAACCTATGAGATGGAATTTTGTCTATGAAATATCCAACTTGGTTTTTATTTTAGATGGTTTTAAATAACACTAAGAAACCTAATTTAATTCAATTTAATGAAAATGGGTTGATCTTAGGATTATGCTCGGGGTGGATTGAATGAATTTTACTTCTTTAGACAATTTTGGTTTTATTAATTATTGATGAATCCATTCTTCAAAATAACACTACCTTCATAATTTTCTAGTTTGATGCTAAATAAACTCAATTACTAATCCCCTAAACACTTAGAGAACCAAATTCATGATCTCTTCAATGTATATGGTGATTTTAGTACTTGGATTTAGCTTCCTCAAACACAGTGAAGATGAAGAGTGGAAATAACTGAAGAATGGGAGTATTAAATTAGTTAACCAATTAATAACAATTAGTTCATAAAATAACATTCAATCCAGATTTTTCATCTTCCTAATATCATCCCATTAAATGGATATCCCTCCATTTATGGTATACTCTCAATGGTAGGCGGAAGATGGCTTACAAGACACTACTGGAAAATGTACCTATCCCCACGGTTTTCACCAAAACCGTGGGGATAGACCCCCCCTATACCCACGGTTTTGGATAACCGTGGGTATAGGTGAATTTTCATGACCTATACCCACGGTTTGCCAAAACCGTGGGTATAGGGGGCTCTATCCCCACGGTTTTGGGAAACCGTGGGGATAGGTCATGAAAATTCACCTATACCCACGGTTTTCCAAAACCGTGGGTATAGGGGGGGTCTATCCCCACGGTTTTGGTGAAAACCGTGGGGATAGGTCTGGGATAAAATACCTATACCCACGGTTATGAAAAACCGTGGGTATAGGTCAATTTTGTGTGCGCGGGAAAATTTTTTTTCCGCGGGAAGGAATTTTTTTTTGGCGGGAACCCTATACCCACGGTTCTTCCCTCTATACCCACGGTTTTTATAACTATATTTAACTAAATATATATATATATACATATATGTGAAGTTAGGGTAGTGGTTAGACGCGGTGTTTACAGCGAAGAGGTTGCGGGATCGAAACTCGGCGCCTGCATTTTTTTAGGACCTATACCCACGGTTTTGAAACCGTGGGTATAGGTCGTTGAAACCGTGGAAATTGTCTAAGTTTCGGTGACACGGTGGCAGGACACCTATACCCACGGTTTTCCAAAACCGTGGGTATAGGCTGGGGACCTATACCGACGGCATTCCAGCCCACGGTTCCCAAAACCGTGGGTATAGGCTATACCCACGGTTTTGGGGGCTATACCCACGGTTTTGAACCGTGGGTATAGGCCGTTTTTCCAGTAGTGAGAATTGGATTGAAGAAATTAAAACCGCGGAAATAACGAGCACTCCTCCGTGTATGTCACACCTATGTGTGGACTAATTCACCACAACATAGAGATATCACTATTATTTGTGATTATAGAGTTTTAATTAAATAAATGGGAATAATAGAAGAGAAATATATTGATTAAGAACATAGGAATACAAAAACAAACTTACATGGCAATTGAAAACATCACAAATGAACTTTGGCATAATAACATTACATCAAAAACAAGAGATGTCTCTTCCCCATTACCACCACTGCCTTAAATAGGAAATTGAAAATACTTATGCTGAGCCTCAATCAATTTATGCCCAATTATTAAATTAATTTAGGCCTTAGGGTGGTGGAAAGTAGTGGATAAAAATTGATTCCCTCCTTTGACCCAAAGTGGAAGCCAGCTTGCATCCACTGAACATACACATAGAAATGACCTTCTAGATGACAGAATTAGAGTGTTCCATAGAAGAATAAAATGGAGATAAGTTTGTCTCCTAACCTCCTGTAAAGTTTTGGCGCATTTGGAGTTGTGAATAGGGAGTTATGGACGATTTATTGGGATAACATTCTGGGCCGCGGATTCTGTCCCAGATTTTGATATTCTATTTGATCTTCCTTAATTGTCATCATGGAGGCCGAATTAGCACTGGATACTGAATAATTATTTGTTCCTGTATATTTATTCTAGAATCACATGAAATTTGGGCTTCATTGTGTTTGTATTTTTGGCCCCACATTCTCATCAGTGGGCTGGTGTCCAATCTGCCTTCTCTAGAATTGCTTCCATTCATCTCCAAATGTCCCCATCATCCTTTATGAATCCTCCATTGATCCCTGAATGAAAAATGTTAATATTAAAGTGTAGATACATTTAAAAAAATATAAAATTAAAATATAGAAAATTAAATTCCTTAAAATCATATGAATCATTGGGGCTAAATTGGTGTACATTAGACATGAAGTGCACAAATGATGAGAATGGATGTTCAAAATTAAAATCCACTAAATCAGGACCATAATATAAAAAATTAACATTTAATACCATTAAAATGTAATTAACATATGTGTTTTTATTGGATAATCGTTATCATTTATTTTTCATTCCTTTAAATATGAAAAAGAAATGAAAGTATCGTTCATGCGTACGTACGACTTACCGTCTCCATGATCGGTGCATTTCATTTCTTATATCCAAATGTTATGGACTATTCTAAATACATATATAATGGATATATATGATATATATGATATCTAAATCATTAATATCATTATGTATATAATGTAATTTTGACCACAAGGATAATTTGTAATTATAATAAGTTCATTTTTTACTCAAGTACCGAACATCGACAAAATGACCGATATGAACATGAATAATTATATGATTGTTATAGCAAGGTAATAAGTGATATAAAAGGAATAATAAACTTGAAAAATGTTCTTAAGAAATTAGAAATTAACCTAAGTTTATTATTCAGGAATATAAAGAACGAATGAGACAAGTCAGACTCGAGGTAAGGGACTTCGTCTCAATCTCCTTTCATTGAGGCATGTTTTGATAATATACACCTCCTTCTTTTAAACAGTGTATAATAAACCCCTTTGAATTTTACTTTCATTCAAAGGGAATATTTTTCCTATGAATCATTTTACTAAACTACAAAAGGAATGTTTTTAACGTATGCGGTGACAATGACCTCTCTGCCGCCGTAATTGTTATTTGGCTTCCTTTATAAGACTTAATGTTTTTAAAAGGAAAAGAAATACCTTATTTCCTTTTTGGGTGTTTTTATATTGAAAATGGTTTTTGAAATGGATTTTGTATTTCAATATCTTGAAATGATTTCTTGTGATTTCAAATGAAATGTTATTAGTGAAATTTTGATATTTGCAATATTTTATGTGTTATGATTATATAATGGTACTTGGACATTTTATGGGTGGTTACATGATAAACCAATGATGAGTGGTTATGTGATAAACCAAATGACGGGTGATTCCGTGATAAACCAGGGACGGTTAGTTACGTTATAACCTCCAATGCATTGGGTATGAAAGTCGGCCGTATGGCTATTCTATTTAGTGAGATGTGTGGAAGTCGACCGTATGGTTATTCCATTTAAGTATGTTTATGTCTCACGTTACCTTTATATGTTATATGTTGCTTTCTATGGGCTTTTGGTAATATTTTGGTTATAAAAGGGTAGGCAATGAGATTTTATTCAGTGAAGAGTATTTACTACTTCATAGAGGTGAAAAATATTACTTATGATAAAGTATTCATGGTTTACATGTTGTTTTGAAAAACTAACAGTTTTCCTTCTTTGTGTATCCCTTACTAAGATTTTTATGATCATAATAAGTTTTGAAATGTTTTTCACATGATTTAAAGGTGAATATAGTCAAGGATGGGATCAAGGAAAAGTTTTGATGTTTAAGCATGAAACGAAACCATGTTCTTTTTTAAAAGTTTTTGTTTTATGGATAGTGAGTAGAAGTGTATACTTTTTAATAATAAAGTTGTTATGTATAAGTTATGGCCTAATTCTCTAAATATCTAATCTTAAAAAGATCTTTAATGTGAATTATTAACTTAATTCAAGATTATGTAATGTTTAAGGTTGGGTCCTTATACCCGGCCCGGCCCGACTCGGTCCGTGTCGGACCAAGCCAGGCCGAAATGACACCCTTACTTCAGAATCACTTCAAGTTGCTTTTATTTATTTCTTGTACCTCTTATCATTATCATCATATTTATTTTGTTATTTCAGCTTAGTATAGTCATATTTGACATGTTCTTTCCTTTAACTCTCATAGAAAATTATTTCATTTGAACCATCATCTTTTTTCCAATCCTTTCTCCAATTTCCTCTATTATCATATTTACCTTTATAGATTGGTTTCCTAAAGAACTTAATATTTTTGTAAAACTTTTTGAATATTTTGGCTAGATGTTCCATCTCTTCTCACTTTCAGTATGTGATTCTTCATCACTAGAACTGTCATCTTGAATTTTCTCCTTTTATTTTGAGGTAGTAGATTTAAAAGGCTATGAATTTCATTTTTGGTTTATCCTCCTCGTATCTTTTTATTTTTAGTTCTTCCTCATACATCATCATCTTTCCAATCATCTCATTGACAGGTAGTTTTCTTACATCACACAATTCATGAATTAATACAGAGGTTCCTCTCCATATATCTGAAAGACACCTCAATAAGTGCATCACTTGGTCCTTGTTAGAAGCAAGTTTTCCCGGTGAGTTCATTGTATTAATGATCTCATTGAACTTGGGATACATGTTAGAAACAGGCTTATTAAGTTTCATTTTAAAAGTATCATATTTAATAGTATAAGTATTTAAGCACATTTATTTGACATTAGATGTTACTTCATGAGAAACAGGTAAAGTGTACCAAATTTCAAAAGTATTTTTACATGCAAATATTCTATTAAATTCTTCATCACCCAAATCACAATATAATACATTCATGGATTTATAATTGTTATTATATACAACTTTAGTATCATCACTCCAAACTACTCTAGCAGTCTGAGGTAATTCATATTGATCT
The DNA here is from genome assembly GCA_963277665.1 of Viscum album. NCBI lineage: Eukaryota > Viridiplantae > Streptophyta > Magnoliopsida > Santalales > Viscaceae > Viscum > Viscum album. The sequence continues at coordinate 60,663,993 of OY728123.1, forward strand.
TTACTTACTGTCTAGATATCAAAACTCATGCTCTCAAGATGCATTTTCATTTTAATTTTCCACTGATCATAGTTAGTTCCATTAAAATAAGGTCATATTTTGGTAGTAGAACCCTCTTGTTTATTATCTATAAAGAACTAAATTTAGAAATAATATAAATTTAAGATCTTTAAAGGACAACTAAACACATTTGAAATATATTTAAAATCTTTTGATACCAAATATTGGTCGGAGTTAGTAACTCAAGAGGGGATGGATTGAGTACCTAATAATTTTTTTTGTTAAAAATAAGTTCAAATAAAATCCCCCATTTAAAATAAATTCACCCAGATAATCAAAATGGTGGTTTAATATAAGTTTGATATTTTAAAAGATTTTTCAAAGTGTGATTGGGCTTAGTTAAAACAATATATAAAATTACTTTGATTTTTGAAATCGATTTACTTAATCAAATCCTTTATATATACACTGGCTAAGATTAACTATCAAATTAAGTTTTGTTTATAGTTTCAAAAAAAATGCAGTTTAATCTTTAAAAAACAAAGGAAACAAAACACAAACACATAATGGAATAAATAAGGGGTTTAGTATCAAGCTGAGAACTAATCCCCTCCACTTGGAAATCACCTGTTTCCAAACAGATTATTATAACCAATAATATAATTCACAACCTGGATCAGGTACACAGACAACAACACAAGTTGTCTAAGCTAAAAGCCCCTTCCAAAGTTATACATGGGAGGATAAACAACACAAGACACGCAGGGACCTCTTCCAAAATTTTCATGGGTAAACATATAAAAAGAGATAGAGAGAATATCGAGTATTCTATCATTTAGGCACATGAGTCAGTGTGTGCATATATACAAATAAATACAACACACTACTCGAAATTACACCAAAAACAAATAGAGTAAATAAATAGAGATAAAGAAATGAAGTGATGCTCAATTTTTAATGCTCTAGATGCTTGAGAGTCCTCAGATTGGGTTTAGTAAGGAGCTCAAATTGTTTATCTGAAAGTTACAGAAAAACAGAGTGTCATGGAGTTATCTTTTATATATGTAGGAAAGGATATATATCTTTAGTATACTCCTCTCTTTCATAGTCGAATAAACTTGTATGAGTTCAGAGTATAAGCTATGTGTATCAACCTTTCGCATCCACACATGAGGGGGTCCTTCATAAAATATATATCACTGCATGTTCAAACACTTGTTGAAGAATAATCATAAATATTTTTTAGATCCTCATACTGAACTCTGACTTGATCTTCAATGTGTCTACACAATGGGTTATGAATAATCATTAAATAAACCCTCTACATTAACTCCCATAAACTAGCTATTGGGAGCATTAAATTTGAATGTAGTAGAAAAAAAATTGGTGGCAAGGATGATGGTAGCACAATCCAGCAGTAGCACATGCCTATGGTGGAAAGATCTTAGTGGTAGTAGATTCCGGCGGTAATAGGCCTAGCGGTAGCAGATTTTGGTATTAGAACTACTCTAGAAATAACAAGTCTAGTGGTAGTAGATTTTGGTGGTAGCTCTACTCCAGTGGTAACAGGTCTGGAGGTAGTAGATTCTGACGGTAGTACCACTCCAGTGGTGGAAGATTCTTGGTGGTGGCATGGGTCTAGCGATATCATGCCTCGCGGGGCAAGTCTAGTAGTGGCACACTTAACGGTAGCATGACTCTAGCGGTGGTACAAAATAGTATATCATCATACAACATTAAGCTTATTAGAAACATAATAAACATGATTTGTGAGCATTAAAACAAGGATGTGCCAACAAATATAATAACACTAATGTGTATTTCATATAATAAATTAAATGGATATAAAAATACACTATAAAAAATTGGTTTTTAATAATAAAACTTCAACATACTTTAAGACGTGTTTTTGGAAGTTATATATAACAACATACAAAATGTTTCATATTGTTAGATTTAGTGTTAACAAAATGTAATTTTTTTCATGTTGTTATTTCAATAATTTAGAATGATTTAATCATACAAATTACATGTATGAATAGTATTATCTCATGTGCATTCACATGGAACATGATATCTATTAACACAAAATAACTAACTATATATTTTAAAAAGAATGGTGATATGAAGAAAATATAAACTATGTTTTAATTAATATTTATTAATTGTAAACATACAAATACACAAAACATTGAAGGAAATGACCAGAATAAAAAACATGCATATCACTAGAATAAAAATCATGCATGACATAAGAGTGAAATGCATAAATCTACAAACATGACTCCTTATCTTTTCTTATTGTCGCTTCAAACTTTCAAATAAGGTAGATTTTTTCTTGTGAAATCCATTGTTTTATGCAATATGGTTGAAGGAAATGGCCAAAATATAGTCTACCCTTCTCATTGACTTCTTTATACTCTTCATGCAAGGGCCATCATAGTCAATATAAAGATTTCCATCGACAAAATATAGAAAAAAATCTTAACAGTTTGTAGGGATAGTTATACTAGATGTATGTTGTATTATGACTCCATTGCTATAGGTAAATGTACTAAGTAATCCTTCATGGTCAAGAGATCGATATTCCTGACACATGCCTTGATCTAGTCTTTTATCAGTCCCATATGAACATGTGCAATCTAATCTCTGAGTTGTATCAACTCCTAGATGGAACAGGGGAATCAAGAAATTTGAGGATGAAAATGAAGCGAGGGTAAACGAACCAAAGATTTTTCATACCAAATAGGACTTGTAATCACTTTCAAGTATACATTCCCCATAGTGAATGAACATTTTTGGTATATCTCCCATTTGAATATTATTTTCTTAATTGAATGTTTCATTCTTCATAAAAAATATTGACAATAGTGATGTCATTTTCCATACCTGAATCCAAGAAAAAACAGTGCAACTTACTTTAAACTTCTTGACTCAATAAAATATCAGTTACCGTTTGTGAGACTACCATGTTATTTTCTCCAATGTATAAACTTTTTAAATAAATGACATGTCAGTTAATATCCAATAGAAGAATGAATTTAAGATGAAATAACATCTATCAAAATAAAACCAATCAAGAGAAACCTAGAAATTATTATTACCAATAGATCTCCAATCAAGTCTTATAACCATGGAGAAAATAGCTTAGTAGTTACACAAAATAATTAAGTAACAATATAAGGTAATGTAAAATAGCTAGTTGTATTTCTCAAAAAAATCATGGATATTTTGGACAAGTTGGATCATGAAACAAAAATTAGTGGAAGTATACAAAAAGTTGACATTCGATACAATGAACAATTAGAGGGTCATGAATGGAATTTAAAAGCATTGAAAGAATTGTTTTTTAGATGGGAGAATTGGTGATAACTTCCTTAAAGTAACAATCTCTAACACTAGATAAATAATGAAATTATGAAGAATAAAGTAGAAAATAATGAAAATAGTGGAAGTATGTTATCATTCATGCCTTAAACTTATCATTCGTGGTTTCAAACAATGGAAACATTTTCAAAATAAAATATATATTTTTGTGGTGCTGGATGTTGGAGTTTCATTGTAATTGATACACTAAAATTTTATCATTCATGCATTAAACTTTCTTTTTATAGGAGTTCCACGATTCATAAAACCTACTACAATTGCTTTGTATTTTACGCATAACTATCAAGGTGGAACACTTGCTAATCTAATAAAAGATTGGTAAAAAATGACAAATCCAAAACATTGTAGTGGTTATAATTAATGACAATAAATAATTTTAAAGAATTAAATAATATTATGAACACATCACTAACCTCTTTACAATTGTTAATTTCAAATAAAATTTTCTAATTATCATAAAAAATAAGAGGTGGTGTTGGGACAATGTCGAATGTTTTTAATGAGTTAAAACCACTAAGCTCTGAAGACAAGAGAGTCCACAATATGAAGGTTAGCAGTATAGAACAACATGCATATTGAAAATTATGTAACATATGTTGTTTTGAACAATATGTGGAAATTATCAAGGGAAATGGTTTTTGAATAATTATGAATACAATAAATTATATCATTCAAAAATAAAATTGATTAACACACATGATTCCTTTATTATATTCTATAAATTTGCATTTAGAAACATCACATTGTTTTGAACCAATTAATTATTTCAATGTGAGTATTGGACATCATTTTTTGTTGTGTTCATGCTTGTACTCACAACAACCAAACCTATATCGAATGCAAAGAAATAGATTGTATGGATAATTTTCAAGGTTAATGAACTTACTATTGTAAACTGAAATTAACATATTTAGAATAACTTATTGCCTGATCGTTTTTTCATGCACAAGTTTCATGACCAAAGTATTCAGTGATTACGTACTCTCGTTAAAAAAACAGTCAATTGTACATCAAAGTCATCCCATAACACACAGTTGGCAACAACGCCTATAGAAAGGTTAATGATATAAATTGAAAAATTATAAATTATGCATGATGTATGCTATCTTGGATGTGGAAAATACTAAAATAACTTTTCATCTTGTAACACTATTTGTATTCTTTTTTCATTATCTCCCCCCGACAACATATGCTAATAACGATGAAGGCGTCAAAAAACATCTTGAAAAACACACGAAGTCAATGTAAATGGATTAATGTGAAATTAAATGTAAAAAATAACAAATTTAATTATGTTGCATAAAAAATTAAAATAATAAATAATATGTGTACCCCATCAACTGATAACTAATGATTAATATAATATAATAATCATTAAAAACTATTATAAACATGTTTAAGGACATGCCTAAATCAGGATGAACCTTTATATTTTTAATTAATAACGCAAAAAAAATATTTCAAAGGTAAAACACAAAACACACAATTCAAAAATTTACAAAGATTTTAGTTTAAAGACACATTATAGACAGAAATTTTGTCCCACTGTTGATGGTGGGGTGGTAAGGGTTTGAAGGGTGAGGGGATGGTCGCGGGGTCAAGTCCCTAACTTGCATATTTACTGTGATTTTATTCCTTATATTGTGTTTCACGGTGATGAATATAATATATTTCAGATTACATAACAGATAATTTGTTAGGTCCACTAGGCTGAATACCCTGAGAGGGGGGGTGAATCAGGGTATGACTAATTAAAAAATAATGCACGTTCTGATCTTGTTTCGCTATTAAGCAAAACACTCTTCTCTCTCTTTCCTGCTATACAATATAAACAGAAAGTAAAGCAAGCGCAGGACACAGCAATTTTACTTGGTTCACCGCTAAGGGCTACGTCCAAGGAGCATATGCCGACAGGTTGTCGGTCGTACCAAATTCCACTAATCTTCACTAGCTGTGGATTACAAGGTTCGGGCTAGATCACTTCTATACCTAGGCTCACTGCCTTTACAAATTTAGGGTCAGCTCACTGCTTTCCCAAGGGTCACTCCCTGTCTCTCTCTCTCTGGATCACTACCGGTGGAGAGGATCACCTTCTTCCTCTTCCTAAGCTCACTGCTCTTGGAAGGAATCCACTCATAGTTTATAGACCTGTAGGTCTCTTCATTTGCATGAATGAATGCATCTTCCTCTGTGTGTAGATGCTCTGTTGAAGTACAACTTTCACCCGTAGATGAATATCTCTTTGCACTGAAGGTATCGGGCAACGTACCAACTTCCACGCAGTTCGAGAAGCACCGCTGGAACAAAACCTTACTTGGCGCGCAAGTCAATCTCGGCGCGCAAGTATCGGCGCGCAAGTCACAACGGGCGCACAAGTCCTCCTCAGACACTTGTGCGACTCAAGATTCCTCAACTCCAAACTTGCGCGACTCTCTTCCTTTTACGTCCAAACCAATATTGGCGTGCAACTGCCAACTGGCGCGCAACTTCTAACACCGGCGCACAACTTCAACCACTGGCGCGCAACTTCACCTGCGCGACCACACACACCACCTGCGCGACCACCACACCTGAGCGGCGGGAGCTCTGATTTCTCAAAGAGTTGAACTCCGGTGAGGAATGAGGAGGGGTGGTCTAGTATTTATAGGCAATCTGACCACCCTGCGCGACGGCGCGCAAGTCACCTGCGTGACCCAGTCTCGGCGCGCAAGTCTTCTCTCCTTTTAGACACTTGCGCGACCAACTCCCAAACTTGCGCGAACCTATTTCCTTAGCCATATTTTGATCTTATGATCTTGAAAAACATATGGCGCGCAAGTTTCCTGTACACCAAGTTCACGGTGCGCAAGTCCCTTTTCCAAAAACACTTTTCTTCATTTGCCGATTTTCAGGCCCTAAAATTTGGCAAACACTGGAAAACGGCGCCACCTTGTATCTGTTCTTTTGTACCGCCTCCAGATCATCCATTCCTTTCATCGACGTTCTTGAATCAAACATGGATCGTTGACCTAAGCTCTTGAACTCGACATTCCACCATGAAATCCTCTTTGTCAACAAATTTGTATGTCATAGTTTTGCTTTGTCAACAATCACTACTCAGATGTCCACTTTGTCAACAAACACAATCACCTCAAAAATGTTTCAATGGTACCTTGAGGGATTTTTGCCCAACATAATTATACAAATTTTATAGATTTCATAACATGTAATCTGTGTGAATATTAAAATACACATATTCTAGTTTTGAGTTACATTATACATAAAGATCACACATATTAATGTATACAACACACACATAGATTGCAATCTCTCATTATAATATAAATTATATAATTACATTGATATTTCATATTGTATATCATCAATTACAGATAGAGCATATTGTTACACATAGATATAGTATTATAGATATACTATTACATTGCAACTTCAAAACACACATATTGTAATTCCAAATGATCTATATTATGACATTGTAACACATTTTAAATGGAATCAAGATGACATGCGATCGTAATTCTCCAACTACATTTTTTTATAGGAATGCTTAACCGGGTTCTTTTAAGTCTCTCCTTACGATTGGGTTTCAGGAATCACTCAGAGCATTTCTACGTCGATCCTCGATGCAATTTGATATTGTTGAGGTTCTTGATTTTGAACCTCTTCTCAATCCATCGTTGAAGGGGTTTGGTGCCATAGACCTCATCAAATCAAAGATTGAAGAAGAAAGCTTTGACATTGTTTCATGTGAAGACGTTCTTGTTTTGACAGCAACTCCTCGTAGATTCATTTCTCCCATAATTTGGTTCAACTAACATCCAACCTGAAATTTTTCCCTAAATCTTTCAGGCAGGTGGGCCCTTAATCTCCACTACATACCGAAAGTGTTGGGGAGAATCCCGATTTCAGGCTGAAAATTTCTTGCCAAAATATTGTGAGAAACCTGATGAAATATGAAAGTGATATAAACAGAATAAATAAATCAGCACGTAAGATTTTTTAACATGGAAAAACCCTCTCATGCGGAGGATTAAAAAAACCATAGGGAAATTCCAAAAATATCCACTATGAATCAGAGAATACAAAGAATCCAAGCAATGCCCAAACGTGAATTATAAATGAGAGAGCATAGAAAATATGTGTGAAAACCACACCCTGATACGTCTCCACCTTCTCTTTGAAAAACATCTTGCTGACGCCATGTATCAAAAGATCAATCTATCCCTTCTGTCGAAGAAACGTCACTACCTTAGAGATCTTCATCCGAACATGCGTCAGCTTCGCACCATATTGCGAAATCTGAAGGATTTCTCTCTCATGATCTCGCCATCATGATGTATCATCGATCATTGACTGGGACACACCACCTGATCACTGTTATCAGGAAGATTTTCAATACATGGCCCTGATCATCAATTGTGTCGCTGCTGCTCCACGCATGTTAAACGCTGACATGTCACACATGCTAACACTAACGTGGTAGCCCCCTTCTTGCTCTCGGTGGATGGCATCTTGAGCATCTTGTCAAGAACCTCTCCACACGTACACGATAATTGCGTCATCGTCATCATGTCACACAGGCCACCACAAACTCGGCAACCCCATCCCGGTTCTCTCTTGCCGGCTACATCATGTTGACACTCCTTTAAATTATGTTATCATATCTTCTTATATAGACACCAAATTCATAATCACCAATTAATACAGTCAACACCCATTTTCCATCCATTAATACTGAGAATTAAATCTCCTTTAATGTTGGGAGAAAATCCTCAATTAATGTTGAAATAAATCTCTCCATTAATAATTTTCTTTCTCATCAATAAATGCGACGAATCCCAGCATTCTTCCCCTTCAACACATTAAAGAATGGAAACATCCAACAAACCTAGTTGGAAAGAAAATAGGGTGGTATCACACCAACCATCATCATCTGTGGAAAATATGATGACGTCCTTTTGCATTTATCATAAAAAAATATCAACTCCCCTACAAAAAGAAAACCAAACACCAAAATCTTCATCACATTTGTACCTACATCATCCTGCTGAATAGGACTAGAACCAGAAACATTTGGCTCCCCTGTAATAGTGATTACCACATTATCTGGAGCACATGTCAAAATTAACTGCTCCCCTTTCTCAACATTCCCTGAGCGGACATGTGCATCACCTCTCTCAGCCTACTTTTAATTTTCATACCTTATTCTGCTTCATGCACACATCAGTGGTCCTCTCAAAAACTTCCATAATTCTCACATTAAATTGCAAGAACAAACCTTTACCTCTGATACCACTTGTTGGGGAGAATCCCAATTTCTGACCGAAAATTGTTTGCCAAAATATTGTGAGAAACCCGATGAAATATGGAAATGATGTAAGCAGAATAAATAAATCAGCACGCTGGATTTTTTAATGTGGAAAAACCCTCCCATGCGGAGGATTAAAAAAAACAGAGTAATTCTGAAAAATATCCACTATGAATCAGAAAATACAGAGAATCCAAGCAATGTCTAAACTTGAATTACAAATGAGAGAGCGTAGAAAACCTGTGTGAAAACCACACCCCGATATGCCTTCGCCTTCTCTCTAAAAAACATATAGCCAACGTCATGTATTGAAAGATCAATCTGTGAAAAAACGTCTCCCTTCTGTCAATGAAACGTCACTACTTCGGAGATCTTCATCTGAACATGCGTCAGTCTCGTACCATCTTGCGACACCCGAAGGATTTCTCTCTCATGATCACACCATCATGACGTATTGTCAATCATTAACCGGAACACGCCACCTGATCATCGCTATCAGAAAGACTTTCGATACATGACTCCAATCATCAATTGTGTCGCTGCTGCTCCGTACCTATTAAACGCCGACACGCCGCACATGCTACCGCTGACGTGGTAACCCCCTTCTTGCTCTTAGTGGATGGCATCTTAAACATCTTGCAAAGAACCTCTCCACACATGCAAAATAATTGTGTCGTCGTAGTCGTGTCATACGGGCCACTGCAAACTCGTCAACCCCTTTTCAGTCCTCTCTTGTCGGCTACATCGTGTTGACACTCATTTAAAATATGTTACCACATCTTCTTATATAGACACCAAGTCCATAATCACCAATTAATATAGTCAACGTCTCTTTTCCATCCATTGATACTGTGAATTAAATTTTCGTCACATCTGTATCTACATTGTCTTACTGAATATGACTAGAACCATAAATATCTGGCTCCCCCATAATAGTGATTACCACATTATCTGGAGCACCTGTCAAAATTAATCATTCCCTCTGCCCAACATCCCCTGAGCGGACATGTGCATCACCTCTCTCAGTCTGCTTTTAATTTTCATACCTTATTTTGCTTCATGCACGCATTCGTGATCCTCTAAAAAACTTCCATAATTCTCACATTAAATTGCAAGCGCGAACATTCACCTCTGATATCACTTGTTAGGGAGAATCCCGATTCCGGGCCGAAAATTGCTTACCAAAATATTGTGAGAAACTCGGTGAAATATGAAATCAATATAAGTAGAATAAATAAATCAACACGCATTATTTTTTAACGTGGAAAAACCCTCCTATGCGGAGTATTAAAAAACCAGAGTAATTTCGAAAAATATTCATTATGAATCAAAGAATACAAAGAATCCAAGCAATGCCCAAACTTGAATTACAAATGAGAGAGCGTAGAAAACCTGTGTGAAAATCACACCCCGATACGCCTCTGCTTTCTCTCTGAAAAACACACCGCCAGCGCCATGTATCGAAAGATCAATTCGTGACAAAAACATCACTCTTTTGTAGACGAAACGTCACTGGCTCAGAGATCTTCATTCGAACATGCGTCAGCCTCTACCATCTTGCGACACCCGAAGAAATTTTCTCTCATGATCTTGCCATCATGATGTACTGTTGATCATTAACCGGGACACGTCATCTGATCACCGCTATCAAAAAGACTTTTGATACATGACTCTGATCATCGATTGCGTCGTCGATGCTCCGCATTTGTTAAACGTCGATGCGGTAGCCCCTTCTTGCTCTCGGTGGACGACATCTTGAACATCATGCCAAGAAACATCTTCACACGTATAGGATAATTGCGTCGTTGTCGTCGTGTCACATGAGTCACCGCAAATTCGACAACCCCTTCCCGGTTCTCTTTTACTGACTACATCGTGTTGACACATATTCAAAATATGTTACTACATCTTATTATATAGATACGAATATCCATTTTATATCCAATAATAGTGAAAATTAACTTTGATAAAATCGCAATTACGATCCTTATTTCTTTTTCGAGCGAGTGAAACGCGATGAGAATGGGATTGCAGAGAAAGAGAACGCGTCGTTATTTAGCAGCGATGAGTTGAGAGAGATGGGTTAAGCGAGCCGGTGATTACGTGGAGGCAACGTGCAGGTGTACGAACCACAGGTACGGCGATGCTGTTGGTAAGCTCAGGGTTTTTGATGGAGGCGATCTCTGAATCACCCGCCAATGCACGACTGGTTGCCTAGAAGATAAGTAGACCCCAACAGCATTCGAGAAGCATTCTGGGTGAGAGACTGCTAGAAAGTGGAAGGACAACATTTGGGTATTAATTAACGGGGTGAAGGTTCCTCTGCTAAAGACAGTGCTACTCAAGTATCATAGCCAGACAGCAAACAATGCTAATGGGTCCCATAAGTTGCACAATGGGAAGGTCTTTCATGGCGATGAATTTGTCCATTGCACTGTTCGTAGCAAACAGCGCAGGTTCAGTCTCTGAACTAAAGAGGAATGTAGGATTTACCATGATGCTTTGGGGGACCCAAACTGGAAGTGTTCTGATCTGCCATTTTACAGGACCACATGCTAGGGTGATGATGAACAAGCAAGCCAGAGGGCTTATAGTGGCTGCTCCCGATCCCCGACATGCAAGGGATGCTTCTCCTACATCTGTTTCTGGTGCGACATCTGTCGTTTCTCGGAGTGCAGCTGCCAGACATGCACTGATTTTATAAGGAATGTAGCAGCCTGAGTCACCGGCTGCCTCTGCCTCGAATCATCTTCTCTCCCCCCATTGCTGCCTGGACTCTACCTTGGTTTCCATGGAAATTAACTGTTTTTTCTTCTGAACCCGAGTCTAGAGGGCTCTCAGGTTTTTGTTCCCCCCAAGATGGTTGTTGGAAGTTGTGTCATTCATTCTTCCTTTGAACAATCGCAGGGTGATTGTCCATCTGTCTTTTGCTCCCATCACTCATTTGAAGGTTTTGTTTATTTGTATGGGGCAATGGATTGACTAGGAACAACTGATTGCAGATGATGTAACTGCCCGCCATGTCAAGGCATACACTTCATCCCTTGGAACCCTTGCATTTGGCATTTTCTTACAGTCCGCATGCCTGATCTTAGCATCTCCCACAACTCCTGTATTGGGTTTGGGTATGACTTTGAGACCAATGACTACAAGGTGGCGGAGACTGAGGGGCTAGAGTTTGATGTTGAGATTGTTGGGGTGAATCAATCAACTTTTGGGATTTATTCACTCACTTATGATAAATGGAGAACATCTACTACCGTCCCTCCCAAATCAATTCTATGTTTGCTTTATTGTTGCATTATAGTGAATGACGCTCTTCACAGGTCTGCATTGCATTTCTTTAACTACAACTTCAGTCCTGAATGCTTCATTCAATTTTTTGATTTAGTTGTGAGATATGAGCTTCCTTTTTCTTTTGTAATTTTTTTTTTAGTTTTTTTTTCATATCAGAATTTGGATATACAAACCATCAAGCCCATTGATCCCATTGGGATCTACCTGAAGACTGCCACATGAGACGTGAGTCTTTCCATCCCATTATCCTTGTCGATTCAATACGTTTTGTTCTTGTTAATTTCACTCTGTGACTTTATATTTGGTTGTTTGCGGTAATGACCATTTGATTAAATATCCTGCATCCACTGCATGCTTTCACTCCAACCATGCTCCTGAACATGCATCATATAAATTCTGAAATTATCCATGCAGAGAATTTTAAGATGAGATATGACCGTTAAACTTTGAGAAAAGGTAGTCCAAGACTTCAAATCGTGTTTCATTTAAATCATCCCATTTCCAATGATGTTCATTTAGTTCTATTTACACTATGATATCCTTTTATTTGTTTATTTTTTGCGTTTTAATCTTTAATTACATTTTCACCTGAAATGGTGCAGACATCCTGATACTAAAGCTTTACCAGAACTAATAGTTCCCAAATCTCTTAATCTAGAAATGCATCATTTATCAGATTCATCCAAAAATATTTTATGTGATTTCATATATCGCATTAAAACCAATGCATTTTTTCAAGTATTGCAATTAAGTTGACTTGAAACAATTTCCCTTTTTTATATTCACGTAGCATAGTTGGAATGTTTCTTCCATTAACCTTCAAAATGCACATAATAGCACCAACTACATTAATTGCTAGCATTTATGACTGCAACAATTTTTATAATACAAAGGTTATGTGTTAATCATTTTGTAGCCAAGGAAGGGTTTTCAAGGCTTGAAATATGTTGTTTTGGCATGACCTGATTGTCCATGCTTTTAGGTGCAGTGGTCTCTTAACAACCTGCATATACGTGTTATAATAATTATTGTAGCCATAGATCCTAACAACTAATTCAGTAGTCATGTCAATGCCCTCAATTCAATGGTTTTTCCTTGAAGATTTTGTTGTTGTTTAGGATGTAGATAATGATGCTACTATTGAATTGGAAATGCAGTGGAAGGGGAATCCAAGTATAATACTTGATATCAAATCAAGCCTTGGTGTTGTTCTTCATGTTGATGAGTCAAAAATATGCATACAATTTGGCTACAATTTGAGTGTATTTATTGATCAAATACTCCATCATGTTTGTGTTTTTCAATAATTTGTGGGAAACTGCAGATTGAAGATGGAGTCGATGGCTTTGGAGATTTTTGAAGGAAAATGAACCAAATCATGTCGTAGCCTCTGACTCACGACATGATTAAAAACGAGAAGCATTTGAGGAGCTAAGTTGGAGAAGGAACCATGGCGGAACCCAGGGAACCATGCCGTAGTTTCTCCTTGCAGAAAATTGAATTTGAGGCACGTCAGACTAATTTGAAGTTGCGCCGGGATGTTTTCTGCGCCACAACCAGGGCTATGCAAGAATGAATTGAAGCTCGCATCAGTTTACTCAACATCCATCATGCTCGCATCAGATTAAAACCAGAACCACTTGAGCCTGCATGAGAATGGTTTGAAGAACCAAGTGATGTTGAAACCCAACTCCCTGCACCGCAACTGGTTTTGCGTAGGAATAATCAGAATTGAAGACACTGAGATGTTGCACTGTGACCCTAAGCACTATGCAACAACGAAGCTGTGTCAGGTTAACTAGAAGGGGATGGGTGCGTTTCACGCCGCAACAAATCCACCACGATGTGGAGGGTCGTAAAATGGAAGAACCACAAAATTTAGGCTACATGTCCTTCTCGCCATAACACCTCTCTTGCGTTGCAGCTTGTTCGTAGGTGCTCTGAAGCTGGCCAAACCACAATTGAGAATCTTGGGGGATCGTGCCATGATCTTCATGATACTTCGAGCCTTCCCATTTTCATTGACGGGGCGAGCTAAAGAATGGTTGATGCCATAGCCACCAGGATCTATTTCGACTTGGGATGAACTCGCCCTTAGATTTTTTGAAAAATACTTTACACCAACAAAGGCGACAAAACTAATGAGTGACGTCCATAATTTTGCACAGCAGGACGGAGAATCCACCTACGAGGCTTGAGAACGATTCAAGGAGTTGCTGCAGAGATTCCTGCATCATGGAGTTACACTTTGGATACGCTGCGAATTTTCTACTTTGGGTTACAAAATAACTCTCAGGTCGCGGACGATTTAGCCGTAAGAGGATGATTAATGAGGAAGACTCCAACCAAAGCTCGAGCAATTCTGGATGATCTTGCGGATAATGTTTCTTAATGGCAAGGAGAGCGAGGCCCACCAAAGCGAGGAGTATGCCAAGTTGAGGAGTACGCCAAGCTGGCCACTCAAATGGAAGTCATGTCCAAAATGATGGAGACTCTGCTGACTATCAACAACCAGGGAGCACCATCCGAGCCTCCTCAAGTGTTATCATGTGAAATGTGTGGAGACTCACACTTCTTCCAAGATTGCCAAGCGGGAGCCGAATATACCTCAACGGATGAGGTAAATTTTGTGTGCCATAACCGATCTCAACCTTACTATCAAAATCAATTCAGATAACTAGTGAGGCCGGTTGCTCAACACCAAGGCTGGAGAATAGGAGGAGGGCAAAATACTAGTCGCGCTCAAGGTCTTCCGGGTTTTTCCCAAGGACAACAAGCACACAAACCCGTCGCCCAACAATTCCAAGCTATGTGGCCGCAATTCGTTCAACAACCACAACAACGGTTTCAACCCCAAGTGCAAGAAGCCCACCCTCTTTCGAGGAGTTGACGACCAAATACATAAAGCAAAATGACCAACGCCTCATGCATGTCGAGAGAACCCTTCAAAAGCATTAGAATTATCCGGTAAATCACCAATGGATGCTCTTGAATATTGAAACTCAATTGGAACAACTTTTCCAAAAGTTGACTAAGAGACCACTTGGAGTTTTGCCTAGTAACATGGAGGTACGAAGGAGGCGAAGATCATCACTTTGTGGAGTGAAAGTGGATTGAAGGGAAGGAATGATCACAAGTCCAAGGAAGTCGAGGTTGAGAAGAAACAACCATTAGAAGAAGAGATTGAGAAGCGAGAGAAAGCGAAGGATAAAAAACCCAACCGAGCAACCCAAAAAGACCGGACAACAAAGAAAGCAGTGAAGAAGCCTGGAGTTCAGCTGTACCAACCACCTCTTCCTTTTTTGGAGAGGATGCACCAAGAGAAGTTGGAAAAACAATACAAGAAATTCATGGAAATTTTCAAATAGATTAACATTAACATCCCCATTTGCCAAGACCATTTCACAAATGCTAGCGTACGCCAAGTTCCTCAAGGAGCTGCTCTCGAATAAGAAGAAATCAGAGGACTTGGCACAATCTCTTTGAGCGAAGAGTGTTCAACAGTTGTGCTACGAAAACTCCCATCGAAACTTTGAGATCTTGACAATTTCTCTATTCCATGCACAATCAAAACCTTCATGTAACGGCCCGAATCTTCTCGGTCTGTTACTTTGCGTCTTTTCGGTGTTGGAGGTATTGAGAAAAGATTGGAGGGAGAAGAGTTGTTGGGTCTGAGATTTCAGTTGGAAGGAGGGCGTGAAGAGTTAGCTAGAATAAAGGGGAGTTGTGTGGACTGGTGTGTCGCGCTGTGAAGGGTTGAGTCATGGCGTGGGGTTTTGTGTCGTGGTGTGAGGAGAGTGTCACGACTTGGAGGTGTAGGTCGTGTGAGTTAATCGCCACGCTGTTTTGAGGAGAAAGTGAGGTTGCGGTGTGGTAAGCTCCAATCACGACGTGAAGACTTTTGAAGTGAATTTTGGTCAAGTGAAAAACCTTGCATTTTATGAAGAAACCCTTACATATGAAAATTTCACTCTTACGTATGAATCTTTCATGACATGAGGGTGGTTGGTCGCAGTGTGAAGGAGTTTGGGGAGTTTGTTTAATTCTTCTGCGAGTGGCTATCGCGGCATGGTCACCTCTGTCGCGACGTGAGACCTGGAGGTTGAGTTTTGGGGTTCTGCCTTTTTGGGCGTCATCACGCCGTGGTGCTCTTGTCACGACGTGACCCCTCTTCAACTATATCAAATTAGGTGGTTGGCCGAGTTTTAAATAAGGGGAGATATGGGAAATCATGACGTAATTTTCGAGGGTTAGTTCAATTTAGCCTTGTCACGACGACACCACTACCCGTCACTCCATGATCTTAAAATTTCAGTTTCAATATAAATTTAGAAGCCCATCCGAATTCTTCTAAGTTTCTCAGGCGATCAGGGGTGTGCCTTTGGAGGTCTTTGAGTGCTCTTTGGTTGGCTTTAGCCCTCAGCTTTGAGAGATCAATCACTCTGTGATCCAAGGTAGGTTCCTCTTCTTCTCTTGGGTTTTCTTCCTATTCTTCTTATTGGAGAGGCCGTGGCAGCGGTTCAACAACGGTTTTGTTGACCTTGGGTTGTGGATTTGATGGAGGTTGCCGTGATTTAGGTTGTTGAGGTTTTCCCCACATGATCTTGGCCTTGTGAATATCTCCCTCCTCGTTCTTGTGTGACGGTTGTGGAAGCTTCGGTTGAGGTAGGGGATTCGAGATTCTCCCCTTATTTATGTGCAATTGTGGAATTTCCATGCTTTTGTTTTCTTTGGATGGATAATGAAGATCAGCATAATGAAAATAATAAATGGGCTAAAGGAAATTGAAGGGAATAAGGTGATTTGCATGTGTCTTATATGATTATTTGATATTTCTTGTGTTTGATGGCTATTTGACTCGCAACTAAGTTTTTTTTGCCGCTATGATATGCGTGCTCTTGCTGTGAATAAATTGTTGGGATCACTTTTCATAAAAGATTAAGCATTTAAAGATGGTAATGAAACAGTTGCTTGGAAAATCTGGAAAAGCGGTAATGATTTTTATGCTGGCCATAAATAAATTATATGAAAAGTATGATCGCTTGTTTTGTTATGCTGCTGGTTTTGCTGTGGTTCGCTGTTGTGTTGCCATTGGTGTGATTTGTGTGGACATGGTTTTAAATTGTTGTGGTTGGTTTTGGGGTGTTGAAATGCGTTGCACGACGGTTGTTGCGGCTGGTTTGCCCTAGCTGACATGGGGGAGATGTGGATGTTGATGCGACAATGGTGGATGAGATGTTGTGTGGTTCGGAATGGGGACACAACTGGTTATGTGACAAAGATGTGGCATTGTGGTGGCTGTGGAGGTTGTTGGCATGTGTGTGGGGTGGATTATGCGGTGATTGGTTGGTGTGTTGTGGGGTTTTGTTGTAGTTTCCTGATGGTATGGAATGTGGTTGGTAATAGTGAACATGGTAACAGGAAATGGGCTGGAATATAATGAATGGGTATGGCTGAAATAAACGTGGGTGATGATTAGTGAATGGTTGAACATCGAATATGGAAAACAAATGGCATAATGAATGTAATGTGGTTGGTAAAACAGTAAATCTGAAAATGGATAAATGGCCTGATTAAATGGGATGATGATGTTGTGTTGTTGTGGCTGTTTTGTGTGGGAAAGCGGGGCTGGTTTTGTCATTGAAATGATAGCGGTTGTTAGTGATCAGTAGCGATGATGTTGTGACAGTTATGGGCATTCGTAGTGTGCTATTTGGTATAAACCCTTGGGCCGAGTTTGTTTGGTTGTATATATTTTGTATTTTCCTTGTGATTTCTTATGCATCCCAACTGAGTTGGACAACCTTACCAACGCCCAAATGTTTTGGGTTTCGGGTGTTTTCCTCAACATCCAGGTCGGTGAGGAAACAAATGACTGATTACTCATCTCTCTTGCTCTCCCTTCCAGTTGTAGTTTGTGCTGTGATGACTCATAGTAGGTATAAACATATGAGCTGTAATGGCTTGAAGCTACAGTATGTGATATACTAGTTGACTTGGTTATGTGGCTGTGATGTTGATACGTGGAGGGGGTCGTGCATGGTAGGAGTGCACAAGGTTGGTGTCCTTCATGTTCACGATACCTCACTGTGATGGATATGTGATGAGGTTGTGATGTGCGGTTGCGGTGTGGTATGCGGTGGATATGCGATTATGGCTATGCGATGGTTGTGTTGGTGGACATGTGATAGTGACGATGACATGACTATGGTATGAGGTATATGGTTGTGATATGGGATATATTGCGTGATTGCACGACTCTGGAAGAGATGAAAGCACAATACGTTTGTCGTTGGGGCGTGAAAGTGACAATCCAGTAGGGAAGTTGTTTCAGGGTACCTTTTTGTTATATTCTTCCATTATTATGTTGTTAGACTTGAATGCGTTGTTGGGTGAGTGAGCCTTGGTGAGGTTGAGTAATAGTTGACCACATAGGTGCGTGTTGGTTCTACTTTTGTTTTTCGAGATATTAGTATGCTTCTACATTTCTTGAGGAGGATCCTACTTAGTATACAAGTATGCTCTTTACCGTATGTATAAATTTATTTTTCAGGTTTCCAGGAAGCATTTGGTGATCGAGCTGAACTTTACTAGCTGGAGGATTGAAGCTGCTATCGGAGTCGCTGTCGTAAGACTTTCCTTATGGTATTTCATTTTGGAGACATTGTATGATAGGAACGTGGAGTTGGTGGGGGTTAGGGTGCTTGCTGCGCAAGGGGAAGACTATAGCCCAAGTCTTGCTGGGGCCATGCTGCTGTGTAGGGGCAGGATAAGGGGGAGAGTTTAATATTCTGCTGGGGTAGTTTTGTAACATGTTTGGACAGCTGTTAGCAGATTAGCCAGGTAGTGGGGTGGGGGTATTAAATAATGGAGAGGCTGAGGTCTGTGGGTATTATAGATGTATTTGGAGTCTACAGGGAGGGTTAGACCTCGGCTTGGGAGCAACGACTTCCTAGGAGTTCCTTCTTCAATCTTCTTCTTCTTTCTATTTCCTTCATTGTCATACACTGTTATTCGGACTGCTGTAATATAATTCCTATGTTTCTCTCTCTTGCACCTATCAATTGGTGCTTTGAGATATTTCTTGAGAGTGATTATAGTGAGAGATTCTTGAAGAAAGAGATTCTTGACGCATCAAATTTTTGGAGTGAAGCAGGAGGCGCTGGCACAGAGGATTTTGATCGTTCTTGATTGTTGAGGGCTGCAATAGACGCGACAATTTCTGGAATGTGCAGCATTCTAGGTCATCGCAACAGTGAGAAAAAATGACAAGCAGCAGTTGAGGCAGATGCAGTGGTTGCATCGACTTCAGCAGTGGAGATCAACTCACAACAGTGAAGGACAACTCACAACACAACGTCGTAGACGAAATTGACGCACCAGACGCACTGAGGTAGACACGCCATCCAGAAGATCTTGATCGAACAACTCGCAGTAAGTGTTGGGGCGCAGCGGAGGTGCGTGGTACCTCAAACACACAAAACGAGGATCAAACGGAGCAACACGGGAATTTTTAACGTGGTTCGGCTTTGAAGCCTACATCCACGGGAGAAACGGGGGCTCTTCTCTATTCACTTCTCTCCGGTTCTCGACGGAGGATTACAAACATACACCACATCTCTTACAAAGGGATTCAATCCCGTTTAAATAGATGAATGAAAAACCAGGTTGTTCTCCGATGGTTGGGGGTGGTAGCTCATCTACCCTTGGAGTCCTCCCTGTCGGCTGCTCACCCACCTTGACCGCCCACCAAAGGAGACTCCTTCTCCTTGCCGGCAGAGGACTCTTCCAACTGAAAAATCCACCCCACATTGGGAGTGGCCCCCACAAATCTCCCCCTCACGACCAATTTGGGGTAGAAGCTTGACCTACGGTCTCCTTGCAGGTGTTGAAAACTTCATCAGGAAATTGAACATGCTTCTTCATGTCAGATGACGTGGCACTTCCACCATCTTCACTCGATCTCGGGCTGACTACGGTCCCCATAAAATGATACAACCCTTGGGACTCCTTCCCAGTAAACTTCGCTGCATCCCCACGTGAGACTTCCAACACTCCACCTGCTCTGGAAATCTTGAACCCTTTCGCATCAAGCCTACTTAATGATACCAAGTTCCGTCTCATCCTCGGAACAAATTTCACGTCAGCCAGTTTGCGAACTCCTCCATCTGGTGTCTTCAATTTCACCGTCTCGACACCTCGAACCTCGCATGTTGACCCATCACCAAGTCTCACCGAGTCTCGCACCTGGTGAAAAGTATCAAATGTACCTCTCGTCGTACATATGTGTGCCGTGCTCCCCGAATCCAGAACCCATCCGTCTTCCTTTGGATTTTGAGCCCGCTCGTTCTTCCTTTTTAGAAATCGGCATTCCCGCTTCATGTGCTCGTATCTTTTGCAGTAATGACACTGCACTTCTGCCCGTCAACTCTCCCATCTGAGTTCATGCTTCCCGTTGTCACGCAGATTTCATCATCTGCTGTTAAACCTGTGATGTTCACATCCCTCTCTTCAACTATCTATTTCTCTGCAATGTACCGTTTGCGCTCTCCACAATCACTTTTATAGTGACCCTTCTTCTCGCACCAGAAACACGTGATTTCGCTAAGATCACGTTCTCTGGATTTTGGCCGCCATTCTTTACCTCCTGACTGTCGATGTCGGCTCCTCCCACGTTGATCATCTCGCATCACCATGATTTGCTCTCCTGAATGTGTCGCAGGTCTTCGGAATGCCTCTGAATCTTGAAGCGACGCCATCACATTGTCCAGCTTCAATGTCTCCTTCCCCACGAGCAATGCAGTCACAAGCCCATCAAATGAGCTTGGTAGTGATGACAAAAGCAAAAGTGCTTTGTCTTCCTCTCCAACCTTCACACCGAGCCCCAATAACTGCGTCAAGATCTTGTTGAATTCGTTGGTGTGATCCAACAAATTCGTTCCATCGTCCATGCGCAATTGGTACAATTTCTTCTTCAGGAATAATTTGTTGGTGAGCGACTTCGCCATATATCGCTGCTCCAACTTCTTCCAGATCTCCTTCGGTGAGGTCTCATCCAACACCGAGTACTTTACCTCATTCGCCAGACATAGCCGAATTGTGCTGAC
Source organism: Viscum album (assembly GCA_963277665.1). Taxonomy (NCBI): domain Eukaryota; kingdom Viridiplantae; phylum Streptophyta; class Magnoliopsida; order Santalales; family Viscaceae; genus Viscum; species Viscum album. Next base: position 60,685,092 of record OY728123.1, read on the forward strand.
GACCCGCATCTCGAGCTCTTCCCAATCATCAGCACTGGTTGTCTCGGGTTTTTCTCCGATCAACGGTCTGATCAGACCCTGCTGCACCAAAAGATCTTTCACCGTGCTTTGCCGCAAGCCAAAATTGTTTCGACCATCGAACTTCTCAATATCCAATCTTGGTAGTGCTCCGCCACCAGCCATCGTCGATATCGCAAAACGCGATCACCACCGTCGATGTCACACCCTTCTGAAACCACCTGATAGAGTGCGAATTTTGAAAAACTAACCGTACGGATGCGTCCGTAACGGTCGAAATAGTCGGAATCGACTCCTGGATCGCCGAAATTGGATACCAATTGACCGAGATATGGTCAAAACACGTTCAACAGTCCAGATCACTCGCTGACGTGGGATGCCGGAGTTCCTGCCAGAAACTCGCCGGAATTGTTGCCGGCGGCGTGAACAGTGCCGTCTTCTCCGGCACGGGGTTACTGTTCACCTGCGGGTTTGACCAAACTTTGACCGAGCCTATCGGGCTCGTTTCAACTCCGTTTTCTTCGCCGCTTGCGCCGTTGGATTCGTCTCGTCATCTTCTTCACGGATCTGGCCTCGGAAAAATTTTCCGACCACTTTCAATTTTCCGGTCACCGGAAAAATCGTCGTCCCCTCGTTGTCTCACCTCCGTTCGCTCCAACTCGCCTTTGATACCACTTGTTGGGGCGCAACGGAGGTGCGTGGTACCTCGAACACACAAAACGAGGATCAAACGGAGCAACACAGGAATTTTTAACGTGGTTCGGCTTTGAAGCCTACATCCACGGGTGAAATGGGGGCTCTTCTCTATTCACTTCTCTCCGGTTCTCGACGGAGGATTACAAACATACACCACATCTCTTACAAACAAAGGTGTTGGAGTCTGCATCCCACATCGGACTTGAGGTCCGGTGTGGTCTTTATTATTTATTATAAATACACCCCAAGGGCTCCCTTAGAGAGAATACCTTGGGGGTTCCGGTCTCTTATTTTCACTATCTACATGGTATCAGAGGAGGTTTTTTGAACCCCCAATCCCACCCTCCCTATTTTTTTTTTTTCCTCTTGCTTTAGGGTTTCCCGTCCGGGGGGGCGGCGGCTCCAATCCACATAGCCGCCGCCCCCCCCCCTCCGGGCTCGTTTTCTCCGGCGCCTCTCCCTGGTTCTCCAGCCACCGGCGCCTCCTCCTGCGGAGCTCTCCCTCCCCGCGGCTCTCCCAACCTGCGCGACGGCCCGCCTTCCGCAGCGGCTCCCTTCCGCGACGGCTCCCTGCGCGACGGCCCGCCTTCCGCGGTGCGCCCTCTCCCGGCGCACTCCTCCTCCCCCCCTGCGCGGCTCCCCGGCACGCCGCGGCTCCCGGCACCTCGGCGCGACTCTCTGCGCGCGGCCCGCTCCTCCTGCGCGCTCATCCCGTCGCCGCGGCTCCCAGGCGGCCCTCCGCCTCGTGTCCCTCTGCTCCCGGCGGCTTCTCCCGGCTCCCCGGCTCCCGGCTCGCCCCACCGTCCCGGCGCACCTTTTCCCGGCGTCGCGCCCTAGCGCCCCGCACTCAGCGCCTCGCCCTGGCGTTCTCCCGGCCGGCGACCCCTCTCCGGCCGGCGAACCCTCTCCGGCGGCCTCTCCCGTCCCGCTCCCCTCCCGGCGACCTCGCCTGCTGCTGTCCGGCGGCCAGATCCGGACAGCTCCGGCCGGATCCAGCCGGATCCGGTGATTTCCGGCCAGATCCAGGCTACTCCGGCCGGCTCCGGCCGGCTCCGGCCTGATCCAGCGATTTCCGGCCAGATCCGGGCAGATCCGGACTGTTTCCGGCCAGCAACCGGCCTCCACCCGTGCTGGCCGCTCCACGCAGGTGGCCTCCTCCAACTTCCAGCGCCGTCTTCCGGCCTCCTGCACCCTCGCCGGCCTCCTCCTGCGGCATCCCCGCCTCGCCGGCATCTCCCGGCACCTCCCGGCAGCCGCATCTCTCTCCGCCGACACGTCCATTCGCTGGCGCAGTAGCTCGACATCCTCGGATTTGGGCCCGTTGGCGCCGCCAGTCCCGCAACAATTCTGCGGAATCCCCGCCTCCCGTCGCCGGCCCCGCAAGTGCGGTTTTCCCGGTGCTAGTTTGGATTTCCCGGCGTTTCAACGACCGGCCCCACTAGTGCGGCATTCCTGGCGCTCCGTCAACCAGCCGATCTGAGTGGTTTCTTCTACTACACCCGCAACCTCATCCATCCTTCATCCTGCGGAGGAGCTTCGCTCGTGAGGGGGAGCAGCAGCAGCTTAATATTTTATTTCATCTTGTTTTGTCATCAAGCTGGGTATGTCCAGCTTGAGGGGGAGTGTTGGTCTCTGTTTTTATTGTTTTCTTTTCATCATGTGTCCAAGCTAGGTACACCTAGCTTGAGGGGGAGTGTTGGAGTCTGCATCCCACATCGGACTTGAGGTCCGGTGTGGTCTTTATTATTTATTATAAATACACCCAAGGGCTCCCTTAGAGAGAATACCTTGGGGGTTCCGGTCTCTTATTTTCACTATCTACAAAAGGGATTCAATCCTGTTTAAATAGATGAATGAAAAACCAGGTTGTTCTCCGATGGTTGGGGGTGGTAGCTCATCTACCCTTGGAGTCCTCCCTGCCGGCTGCTCACCCACCTTGACCGCCCACCAAAGGAGACTCCTTCTCCTTGCCAGCAGAGGACTTTTCCCGCTGAAAAATCCACCCCACATTGGGAGTGGCCCCCACAGTAAGACATGGCAACAGAGGCTGATGCATGGAGAAATTGGTGCAGGAGCTCGAGACTTCATTGTCCAAGTTGGCCCGGAGCTTGAAGGAGTGACATGTGACTCCCAGGCTAGTTATGATGCTTGATTTTATTGGAGAAGATCCCGAGGCTTGAATTAAGGAAGTTGAGAATTTTTTTTGAACCGCTAAATACTGGAAGAGATGAAGGTACTGAGGGCCCGTCTGTGTATGCTAGGTACGTATAGCTATTGGTTTCTAACGTCGACAGTGGCTAAGCCTGAGCTCACTTGGACACAATTCAAGGGAGAAATGCTCCAGAGATATGGTGGTTCAACGCTGGCTTCGACTACTCAAATTGTGCCGAAACAGACAACAGACTGTGCTGCTATGATAAAACGATACAGATAAACGCAACAGACGAGGAGTGACCTGTATATGGTAGAAAGTGGGGAGCGGCATGGGATGGTACAATGATATCGACTACACAAAAGCCAAAAGTTATTGTGTTGTGGATCAGTGTGAGATACTACGGACTGTGCCGGTATAAGCACCGGTACATTGTAGTGACCCTGTTTTTGCCTTGTAAGGGTTTAGAAAATAATAAGGAATATTTTCGTAGTCAATACACTAAGACGACGTGAGATTTAGTGGCCCGATGAGCCCATAATCGATATTATAAAAATATTAAATATATTAATATCATATAAGCGTAGTTTTTTCCCGAAAAAGTGGAATAACCCTCGAACGAAATCTCAGATCGGAAATTTGAGACCACAGTTGATTCTGAGATGTGGGGTTTACCCTAAGCACGACCTAAGGTTGGTCGGCGCCAGACATCTGGTTGAAGCAGTCATTGGCAGGTGCGTTTAATAAAATAATTAAATTATTTTTTTAAATGACCTAACCTAAGACCTCTATTTATACCATATTATGGAAATTCTTCGGGTTTAGCCACATAACCCTGTGAGATTAGAGAGGAGAAACATCATTCTTCGTTGGTGGATCGCATCGGAGGACGACGGGTGATTAGATCGAAGTGGATCGAGAGGCAACAAACGCAACGAGACTTCTCATTCGTTGACGAACGCGTTCTTCACCAACGATTGATCCAAATCGAAGTAGGACTCGTCAATTGTGGATTTCCGCCCTTTTGATTAAAATATTGAGCATGATTATTTTATCTGCTTATTGATCTGCGTTTATTCGATCCTTCACATGAGCCCCACAATTTATTGGTTATTTAATATGATAAATCTTTGTTGTCCGTTTATATGATTGTTGCCCAGGAACGCTTGACCAACGAAGGATTCACCTTGTTTATGTGCATTTCTCCCCACTGTTATTTGCGTTCTTCGCCGTTGGCCCACGAGGTCATGGTTCGACATTGCTGGGGCGGGTTCGAGCGCGATCGAACCTTTGGATTAATGGCGGTTTGGCGAATGATGATTGGGATGGTGATTTGCGGGCGGATCAAGATGGATTCATGGACACAGATGATGGCAACGCGGATCGCGGTCAGGTTTTGGCTTGTCAACCATGAGAGGCTTGACGACTCAACGACGACCACCAAATTTCTGATTTTCGGCTACCAGAGGTCGGGAATCGACGATCGGAGACGACCCCCATTGATCTCGGGCGGTCAACGGGCGAGATCCGCAGCGACGAGCGCGGATCTGGAAGTCGCGTGAAAAACTTGGGTTTTTGTGGAAAACTTGACTACACCGCGTGTAGTTCAGGAACACACGTCGTGTAGCACCCCCTGGCTGCGGTGTTAGGGTTTTGGGTGGAGTTAAGGTTCACATGTTGTGTGGTCAGGCCCACACGCTGTGTGACCCTCCTCGGGTGCCCAAGCCGTGTGCCAGCTGGCACACGCCTAGGACCCCATGCAGGAGGACACACCGTGTACTTTGGGAGTACACGGGCACCCCAGGGGTACGCAAGCACGACCTGGTACCCAGGCACGACCAGGTACACGAGCACAACCCGAAGTACATGGGCACGACTAGGAGCAACGGGCAGGCCCTAGGTGGCCGATGTAATGGCCCGGACCTCTCTGGTCCATTCCTTTGTGAAAATATGGTGTTTGAGGTGTTCTGGGAGGTCAAGGTGACTTATCCCCAACACTTTGCCAAATTTCCATTTCTGTGAACAGTTCCAACGGTAGACCGTTGTGAACAGTGCATCAGTGACCTTCTATGAACAGTGTCATCAGTGACCTTATGTGAACAGTGCAACGGTAACCTTAGGTGAATAGTGTCATCGTTGACCTTCTGTGAACAGTGCAACGGTGACCTTATGTGAACAATAACATCAGTGACCTTGTGTGAACAGTGCAACGGTAACCTTAGGTGAACAGTGTCATCATTGACCTTCTGTGAACAGTGTCATCAGTGACCTACTGTGAACAGTTCAACGGTAACCTTAGGTGAACAGTGTCATCATTGACCTTCTGTGAACAGTGCAATGGTGACCTTATATGAACAGTAACATCAGTGACCTTATGTGAACAGTGTTTTCAGAACGGCATGGTGTACAGTGTTTCCAGAACGGTAGCGTGTACAGTGTTTCCAGAACGGTAGCGTGTACAGTGTTTCCAGAACGGTAGGGTGTACAGTGTTTCCAGAACGGTAGGGTGTACAGTGTTTCCAGAACGATGGAATGTACAGTGTTTCTAGAATGGTAGGGTGTACAGTGTTTCCAGAACGGTAGGGTGTACAGTGTTTCCAGAATGCTAGAGTGTACAGTGTTTCCAGAACGGTAGCGTGTACAATGTTTCCAAAACGGTAGGGTGCACAGTGTTTCCAGCTTCCTACAGTTTCGCCCCTTTGACGTTTCATTTGACGTAAAATGCATTTAAAGCATCATTTTAAGGACTCTAAAGGCCGATTCAAAGGCCATAATTGCTATATTAATTATTACTAAGGCTCGGGATGTTTTTACTTGGTCAAACTGCGTGGTTTAATGCGATCCACTTTTAATGGGAAATCAAGCGTATCTTAAACCGTTGCTTCGTTAAATCTTCAAAAGGGACAAGATATCTTCCTCCCTTGTTCTTCCTCCTTGTTCTCTGGTGCGAGACGCTCGAACCTTTCCTTCTTCCCATATGAGCATTGTGATCGAACCTTAATCTGCGGATCTTTTTCCCCTTGAAGTTCTTCCTGCTGCATGTGCACCCCCTACTTTGGTGCAAGCAGCAAGGGTCGATCCTTCATCGAAATAAGGTATGTTTTATCATGGTTCTTTTGGGTTAATCTTCTCCTGTTTCTCCTTTCCATATTATATCATGTGATCCCCATGCTTCTAATGGAGTTTTCTTGGGTTTCGGTTGGTGCGGTCGTACCGTAACATCCTCGGGTGGATGCAATTGTCGCGAGAGGAGGAGACCGTGAACCGTTTTGTGGATTGTTCTCGTATAAAGAACGTCAAGAACCGTTTGAGGTAGGGGATTCGTTGCTTCTCTTTTCTTATACGTGCAACTGTATAGTTAGCATGTTTTATCCCACTGGATGACAATGAAATTGACATAATAAATATTTGAACCGGATAAATAAATTGATATCGATCGTATGTTATTGCCTCTTAATTTTTTTAGATAGTGTGATATCTATGCTTGCTTCGTTAAGCTGTTCGTTCTTGATGGAAATTGGTAAAGAACGTAAAGCCAGGAATAAATTGATAATTGTTTGGCTAAAGATAAAGAGGCATGAAATGAATCTGGTTCTTCTTGTTGTAATTTGATGTTAATCAAATTGGCGCAGTAAGCATGTTTAATTATTTATGATAGCTTACTGATTAGGTTTCCTGAATTTGGAACCTACGAATAATAATCGGTTAATCCAAGATGGATTAAAGAACTGATTGTTCGATAAAAGATAACTCCTTGTAGGGTTCTGAGTTACCCTCTTGGTTGTTAAAGGGCCAAGAGCCCAATTGTTAAGATGTTTGTTTTCCTGCTGCTTGTGTTGTGATGTGAGCCTGGATGACTGTTGTGATATGTGGGGGCATGAAGGCCTTTTGGTTGTGGCAGCAGATGATGCCTAGAGTGGCGAGATGCATCAGTTTATGCATGTGGGTGTCGGGGAGGATACCAGGGATGATGGAACGAGATAGATGTGATTGCTGGATGCTTGCTGATTCTTATTGGTTGATTATCTGCTTTACTTTTCCCCACTGCTCAAGGCAGCTGGTCTTGCTTACCCTTCTTCCGAAAGAGGCGAAGACGCACGAGGTATGCCACGTGCTTTCCGTGTTTAGTTTCTCAAGGGAGGATGGGTCTACACTCTTGCTATAGGCAGCAAAGACTCGACGGGTAGTACATATACTCACCGTGTTGAGCCCCCTTGTGTTTAGTAGAATAAAATGTTTTTCTAGAATGCCTGGGAATATGGGAAAGTAATTCTGTAATGAATAATTGAATAAATGATGTTAACCCTTGGGGTTGGAGTTGTTGGAACATAATGACGAGGTTGTAATTTTAAAGGGACAGTGGACTTTGGGTGTGACGCTAATGAAATTTAATGTGAAATTGTAAATGGTTAATTAATGTTTAAAGAATTAATTAACGTAAAGTGGAACTGATAAAAAGGGAATGAAGTAAGACAATAAAGTTTTTTTAAATGGTTGTGTGCTTATAGGATACCTAGTCTTAGAAGTGGCATCCCGGAGTCCAAGAGACGTTAGCTGCAGTTGAGTCTAAGACTAGGTTATGCCTATAGTGTGGTTGTGAGATATAGTATATTCTGTACTGAAGTGCCCGGATCAGTGTGATCACTGAAAGGGGGAGGGGGTGAATCAGTGATCCTTTAAAACTTTTTACTAATTGATTCTTTATCAATTAAACCTCTATGGCTTGTTAAGGCCTCGATCCACTCTTCTTGTATCTCTCAGCCTTTCCTCGAGTAATGCAGTAAATGTAAAGGCACTGGATACAAGGATTTACAAGGTTCGGCACCAAAGGCCTACGTCCTTGCCATTTTGGTTATACGCCCCAACATGGTTTCTCCATTATAACCTGTTAAAATTACAATGGTCGATACAGAGTCCCACTGTATCTCTCCTGAGTCCCACAGGAGGGTCTTTATACTGCGTCCCACAGTGTTACCAGAGTCCCACTGGCCTGCTCCAGAATCCCACTGAAGACTTCTTCCACCCTGAGTCTCACAGGGGGCTTCTCCTGGCTCCTCGAGTCACACGAGTAGCTCTTCTTCACTTTAAGCTTCTTCAAGTATCTTCAGCAGTCTGGGATAAAGACTGCTGGCCTTGCTCTCTTCCTCTGATCACATGAGTTGATCAGGTCTTCTCGTCTTGCTCAGGCTTTATCTCATTCTTTTCAGGATGATCTGGCCTCTCTCTTCAAGAATCTTCAACAGCCTCTGATAAGGTCTGTTGGTCTTGCTCAAAACTTCTGATCACTTTAGTTGATCAGGCTCTTCTCAATCTACTGAAAAACCCAGACAAATAATCTCTTTGACTTCAGTCTGACTTCATGCACTGAGTGCACGTCATCTCTTCATCCTCATGCACTGACAGCATGGCTTCTCAATAATCTTCAAGAACCTCCGGTCTTGGTCAACTCAGATGCACACAACCAGATTTGAGCTTTGTTCACGTGTGCACGTGCATGCATACAAGCATGCACTCCCCTTCTTCTTTTCTTGGTGCAATAAACCCACAAAGGGTGTAACACTTTTTAGCACACACCTTCTTCTTCTAAGTGTATACACTTTACTTGTGCACACACAAAGGTTCGGCCTTCACTTGTTTAGCACACACAATCTACTTTGTTGTGGCTACACTCCTTTTGCTTCAAACTTGCCCACGGCCTTCTTGTTCTTTTGCACTTAGCATGCACACACAAAATGTGTGATCTTCACATTGCACACACACAAGGTGCAAGCCTTCCTTGCACTTAGCATACACACAAGGGGAAATGTGGCTACGGCCTTCTTGGCTTCTTCTTGCACACACCCGAACTCCCTTGTCCTTCAAAGGAGGCGCGCAAGGTCTCGGTGCAAGGGGCAGCCGCGCAAGTGTGCCCTGGCCGCGGGGTGCGCAAGTGCAACACCCGCGCAAGCCCTCGAGTGTGCAAGGTGCAACACCGCGGGCTCCTTCCTCCTGCCGCGCAAGTGTGCAGGCAGAGAGGGAATCAACCACAGGCGCGCAAGAATGCGGCCTCGGGTTCTTCCTGTCGCGCAAGGGAGGCGCGCAGGGGACTCCTTCGGGACCTCGGGTGGCCTCGAGAACTTCAGCCGCACAAGTGGGTTGCGCGGGGCTTCTTCGCGAGGCACAAGGGTGCTCTCACGGGACTCTCGTTTCTCAAAGGATCAGCAAGCAAATTCAGAGCCTCGACCTCTCCTTTTATAGGCAGAGGGGTGCCTCAAATCCTCCGCGGGATATAAATCTTGAACCACCGAGATTTTCGGTTCTTTGAAAATCTTTAAACGCGGGCCAATAATCTCGTTTCTTTCTCTCTGTTCAACGCGGACTTCTTCTCCTTCTCCTTTCTTTACTTTTCCTCTACGTGCATGCGACTTAGAACGCATGCATGGCCTTATTAAAATCCAATCCATTCAAAACACGAACACATGAAGCCTCGGCAACTTCGTTTGCCTCGACATTCTTCGAAATCTTCCAAACTTTGCATGCATGCCCATTTTCTTGCATGATCGTGTTCGTTACGTGAACCCAATAGATCCTTCAGCTCGAACAACGGTGGTTGGGAACTCGAAATTCATCTTCGGGAGGGCTCCTGGTTCGAAGGTGGCTCACGCGAAGGCCTCGGGTGAGCTCGAGGTAGGGGACGACTCCTCGTCCGTCGGATCTGGCGTTTAATGAACTTGGACGGCCGGGATTAGAAGATCGCGTGCAGGTTGCGATGAGCGGTCCAGATCGACCGTGCGATCAGATGAGCGGCCAGGATCACTTCCGCGGAAAAATCCCGCGTCCCACATCGAAACGGCTCCCGGTTTGTCCGCGGTTTATCAAACTCGCACTCCCCGCTCCATGTCAATTGAACTTCTCCCCTCTCGGTGCCGCCCCGCACCGAGTTCTCCTGCGGGTGCGCTCTTGCGCCCACCCCTGCCACTCGGGCGCGCCACTGGCGCCCACCATGCTTCCTCACGGGCGCGCTCCTGCGCCCAGGTGCGCGGGCTTCATCACCGCGTGGCCCCGGGGCTTATACACGGCCCTGGCCTCCTCTTGGGCTGGCCCCATGGGATCCCCCTTGGGCGTGGCGACCTTGAGTCCCACATGTGCCTTGGGGTTGAACCCTTGGTGGCTTTCTTTTTGCTTGAATAAACACTAAGTATACAAGTACTTAGTGTAAAATGCCAAATGCCACAACTCTTCTTCTTCATTTATTCCCTTCTCTTCTTCATTAGAATTCCACAAATCTCCTCAACATATATTCATTACTTAGGAGGAAAATTCTTGAAGGTTCATCATCAACTGAACTCCTTAATCAAACATAGTCTTCAATGTTCTTCATTGATCTAATCAGAGATCAAGTTGGATCAAATTCTCCAAATTCACATACACTAGGAGATAGTGCATGGACATCTTTAATCCACTTCATCCACTCAGTAGTTGTGGATGGATCATCTTCATCTCCTCATGCATTGTCAATACAATGCATGGTCTTCAAACATTGGTGTGACATTGTATCCTCTTGATACAAGTTCTTGGAACTTAAAGATCAGCTCAACAATCGTCTGATGTAATGATGCTCCATCATCATTCATTCTTCAAGTGTTGTCACTTAGTATCACCTTGATACAAGTATTGAAACATTAAGAACAACTCTACAATCGTCTGATATACATGGAGAATGTTTCAACCATAATCTCCTATGTCACTTAGTGAATCTCCTAAGTGACATGCCTCTAAGTACCATGGCCATTCTCCTTCATCACCATCACCATCACATCCTTTTTCATTCACATCTTGACATTCATTGACATCCATTCATTCCATGACAACATCATGCCTCATTGACAACAAATGCAACACAGTGCACTTCATGTACTTTTTGTGTTTCTATACGCTACTCCACCCTGTCAATAAGGTGAACTGACACCCCGAGGATTCTGAGCCCTGGGGGGTGTTTTCCCCAACATTCCGGTGGGAGGATGGATGGCTGACTACCTCCTTTGGCTCCACTCTCTTCTCTTGGTAGTTACTTGTGCTGGTAGGCACAGTGGTTAGTTTTCCCCATATATGTGTATAGAGGGTTGTAATGGCTTGTGGTTATTCACACACATATATTCTGGATATAGTTTCATATGGACTACTATAGGTGTAACGTGTATAGGTTGTGATGGCTTGAGGATCCTTACTTGGTGTATGGGCTGTAATGGCTTGAGGTATAATACCCGACGTATGATACACGTTATGCGAGCTATGATGGCTCCCAGAAACTACCTGGTTACTTTGCTTACGTGGACGTGGTGGTTTTGTTGCAGGAGGTGCATGTTGTGGGGAGGGGTCGTGACAGAGTGGTATCAGAGGTCTGGGTGAGGGATAAGATGGAGATTGGTGTTAGACACAAGCGAGGTTGCATGGGTTGGTAGAGCAACAGTGTCATTCATGTTTAGCAACTGATGTAAACACTGGAGACCGACTGAGACATAGGCGTTTAGGGCCCCCTATGATTTGATGTACGAATCTTTAAGTTTACAATGACTACTAAATAAGGTGATACTAGTTGCAGGGTAGAGACCTAGGAAAGGATCATGCATCATTCTTCTTTGTGCTTGTGTTTGAATGGGTAAACCTTGGGATAAGTTAACCTAAAATCAATGAAAGAAAACAATTAATTAATTAATGTTGAGTCTTCTATATTCCAGGTTTAAGAGCTCTAACGGTTTGTTATTTTATAGGTATGGCTCCAGGTTGACGTCCTCGTCAGGTTTGCGCATAAGATGTCCAGCAGACTGTTCCAGCAGATCGCCGTCGGGTAGAGGTTGACGATGATGACACTTGGAGGAGGACATTCCGAGAGTTTCAGCGCCAGAGTCTGCAGAAGTACGAGAGCTCCGTTTCAGATGCAGTCACGGAAGACTGGTTGGAGGAGGCCGAGATAGACTTCAGTTCGATCTGTGCTCGGAAGGAGCATTGGGTGTCCTTGGTTGTGACGATACTGCGTGGAGCAGCGAGGCAGTGGTGGTTCTTGTTCCTCGGGGATCGTGAGGAGTCAGCGATCTCATGGGAGGAGTTTCGAGACAAGTTTAGAGTCGAGTTTCTTTCTTCGACTGCGAATGCGTCCAGTCGCCAGAAGCTTCTTACCCTTCGACAGGGGAGCTCCAGTGTGCGAGAGTTTGGAATCCGTTTCAAGAACCTTTTACAATATGCTTCGGACCTGCTGCCAGATGAGGAGGCCAGATCGAGGCATTTCGAGGAGGCTTTGCGTCCAGAGATCCAGCATCAGGTCACCCCATTTATGCTGAAGACATATCTTGAGGTGCTGGCGAGGGCAGAGGTTGCCGAGAGGACTTTGGCCAGGACCGGATCATCACGAGAGGGGAATCGTCATAATTCCTCACGAAGTAGAGCTATGGTTCGGGGTTCCCGGTTTTCAGGGCAGAAGAGTTTTCGTTTAGCCGGGGGTAGGTCCCAGCCCTTCACATCTCGTTTCTCCAGAGGCAGCAACTCTCGGGCCTATGCCAAGGGATCAAACGCTTGTTTTTCTTGTGGTGGTTGAGATCATCAGCAGCAGGAGTGTCCGACCTTTCAGAGCAGTCATCGTGCACCAGGTGCTCCGCTCCAGGTTCCTCCGTTGAGGCAGTTCCAGCCGAGGCGGCAGCAGCAGGTTGCACTAGTTTTAGATCAGCAGAGGGTAGATGGGGTAGGCAGAGGATAACCCCGTGACGCTCCCCGTCCTCAGAGAGTAGAGCGCGGCCGTGGTGGTGGTCGTCATCAGGGTCAGAGAGGCTGTGGAGGAGGTCGTGGTCAGCTTCATGCTCTAGCGTTGCCAGCTCCAGGCGAGCCAGACGTCGTTCGAGGTACCCTTTTCTTGTTTTCTACCTTGGTGTATGCCTTGTTTGATTCAGGAGCGACACACTCCATATCACCTACCCTTGTCTATGCTTTGGGACTTGTGGTAGAGAGGCTTCCAGTGCTCTTGGCGTTGACTACGCCAGTTGGAGGTCGAGCTGACTTGTTTGAAGTATGCAGAGACTGTGAGCTAGTGTTGGGGCAGCACCGCTCTTTGGGAGATTTCCTATGTTTACAAATACAACCATATGATGTCATCCTCGGCATGGATTGGTTGTATTTGGTGCAGGTTATCGTGGATTGCTTCAGGAAGAAGGTCGTTTTCTTTGGTGCGGATGGAGAGCCAGTGGTGTTTGTTGGCGAGCGAGATCCTCAGATGGGTCGTAGGCGTGTTCCGTCCTTATCATCCATGATGGCTGAGATGATGTTGAGTTCTTCAGAGGTTCAGCAGTTGGCGTTTTCTAGGGTCGTAGAAGAGTACCCTGATGTCTTTCCAGAAGAGGTTGTAGCATTACCCCCTCGACGAGAGATCGAGTTTGGGATCGAGATACAACCAGGAGCGTCTCCTATCTCTATGTCTCCATATAGGATGACCCCTTCTGAGTTACAAGAGCTACGTATTCAACTTGATGATCTGTTACAGTGCGGTTTTGTTCAGCCAAGTGTGTCACCGTGGGGTGCACCAGTTTTGTTCGTGAAGAAGGCTGACGACAGTTTGCGGTTGTGTGTTGATTATCGTCATTTAAACAAAGTGACAATAAAGAATCGCTATCCTCTTCTGTGGATTGATGATTTATTCGATCAACTGAAGGGTGCAAGTTGGTTCTCAAAGATCGACTTGCGGTCAGGATATCATCAGATGCGTGTGAAGGATGAGGATATCCCGAAGACTGCTTTCCGTTGTCATCATGAGCATTATGAGTTCGTTGTAATGTCGTTCAGCGTGACGAATGCTCCAGCTGTGTTCATGAGATTGATGAATGCTGTGTTCTGTGAGTTCCTAGACAAGTTCGTGGTGGTTTTCATCGACGACATCCTTGTATACTCCACGTATGAAGAGGAGCATGCAGAGCATCTACACGCCGTTTTGGGAGTTCTTCGTCAACATCAGCTGTTTGGGAAGTTGTCGAAGTGTGAGTTTTGGGCTCGATAAGTCTGTTTCTTGGGGCATGTTGTGTCCCAGTAGGGAGTAGCTGTGGATCCATCGAAGATAGAAGCAGTTGTGTCTTGGGCAGCCCCCAAGACAGTGTCAGAGGTGCGAAGTTTCCTTGGTCTCGCAGGCTACTACAGGAGGTTCGTAGCTAATTTCTCACGAGTTGCGACTCGTCTGACAGCTTTGACCAGGAAGGATCAGGCGTTCATATGGACTGATCAGTGTCAGACAGCTTTCGAGTATCTAAAGGAGAAGTTGGTAAGTGCTCCAGTTCTTTGTCTTTCAGCTGAGAGAGTTCAGTTTGATGTTTTCTGCGATGCTTCGCATCTGGGGTTAGGCTGTGTTCTGATACAGCAAAGATAAGTTGTTTCTTATGGGTCTCGGCAGTTGCATCCCCATGAACATAACTATGCCACCCATGATCTTGAGTTGGCAGTCGTGGTGTTTGCTCTGAAGTTGTGGAGACATTACCTCATTAGAGAGCGCTTTGTGGTTTTCACCGATCATAAGAGTTTGAGGTATGTTTTCTCCCAACGTGACTTGAACTTACGACAACATCAGTGGATGAAAGGTGTGAGACGGGTCTGAATGATAGCGGCGTAACTGAGATACATGGAAGACGTCGTGCATGGCTCGGTACCGCTGCAGTAACTGCAACCGATAGGCAACCGGCCCAACTCTCTCCAGAATCTCAAATGGCCTCACATACCTCGGTGAAAGTTTACCCTGTCTCCTGATCCGCTTGTGTCCCAGCCTCGGCGAAACACGCAAGAAAACCTGATCCCCGACCACGAAGTCCAAAGGTCGTCTGCGGCGATCAGCATAAGACTTCTGACGAGACTGCGCGGTAGCCATCCGCTTCTGAATCAACTGGACCTGCTCAGAAGTCTCCTGCACAAGACGTGGTCCCAGTAAAGCTGTCTCACCTGCCTCTAACCAGCACAAAGGTGATCGGTATGGCCTACCATATAAAACCTCGTAAGGTGTCATCTCAATAGTTTCCTGAAAACTATTGTTATAGGAAAACTCGACTAGGGGTATGTGCCTCTCCCAAGAGCCCCCAAAGTCTAGGATGCATGCTCGCAGCATCTCCTCAAGCACCTGTATCGTACGCTCTGACTGACCATCGGTCTGAGGGTGGCATGTTGTGCTCAGAAGCACCTGTGTACCCAGTGCCCTCTGAAAACTCTGCCAGAAACGAGACGTAAAGCGGGCGTCCCTATCTGAAACGATAGAATGAGGGACCCCATGAAGACGTACGATCTCTCGGATATACAGCCGTCCGAGCTCGTCAACACCGAAGGTCTCCTTGATCGCGTGAGTCTGTCCACAACAACCCATACGGCAGTATTTCCTCTAGGTGACCTCGGCAACCCAGTCACGAAATCCATCGCGACATCATCCCATTTCCACTCTGGAATGAGTAACTGCTGTAATAGCCCAGCTGGCCTCTGGTGCTCCGCCTTCACCTGCTGATAGGTGGAACACCTTGTTGTTGTACCCCACACTCTTTGATTTTCATGATCACAATCACTTTCATATGTGTTTAACATTGTTTTTAAGTGTTGTGGATGATAGGCAAAAGATTGCCAAAGGATTGGCCCAAGAATGGACAAGAAATGGACTGAAATTCAGTCCACTGGCCAACCGGTGTGATAGCACCGGCCAGCCGGTGGAACTGGCAGAGGGATTGCCCACTGCCAGGTTCCACCGGTCGACCGGTGGCTCTGTCACCGGTCGACCTGTGGCACCCAGCCCAAATAGTATTTGCTACTGTCTTGCCACCGGCCAGCCGGTGGCTCCTCCACCGGTCGACCGGTAGAGCCTGGACCAAATCTCCTCTCCTCTGCCAAGGCACCGGCCAGCCGGTGGATCTGTACCGGCCAGCCGGTGGCCCAGTCAAACTAGCCGTTGGCTTTGACCAGTCAACCCCCATTTGGCCTCCAACGGCTCTTTAAGCCTCTCCAACGGCTCCGAAGCCTCCCCAAGGGTTCTATGCCTATAAATAAAGGCCAAGGAAGCCCCGGACACAAATCGGATCACATACCAAGCGCTCGGACATATTGTTGAACATTTGGCGTACCTCCGGCGCTCCACCTTCAAGGATCCTCAAGTGCTCCAACCAATTTCCACATCCAAGGAGCACCTCAAGAAGCTTGGGAGAGCACGCTACATCAACTCCATCATCCAATTGGCGCCCAAGTCTTCCTCCAATACGGTTTTTCTTGTTTATTTATTTTGAGCTTAAAATTGGGTTTGTGCCTACAAACCCCAAACCCTTTTCTCATCCCCCTTTCTTTTGGGTTTCACACCACCATTAAGGTGTGAAGAGGTTTCTTCAAGCCTTTCCTTTTAAAAGGCTTGAGTTTTCGGTGAGCTAGCCTTCACCCGTTAAAAAGGCTAGTGGGTTCTTACTAAACCATTAAAAGTAAGTGGGTTCTTGCTTAACCACCAAAAGCAAGCTGTAATAGGTCTTAGTGCTACCTCAAAGCCTAGTGGGTTTCTTGCTAAAACCATTGAAAAGCAAGCGGTAGGAATCTCTCAACGGTTGAGTTGGGAGCGGAGACGTAGGCCGGGTTTTGGCCGAACTCCGTTATCAATTTTGTGTGTCTTGCCTCTTTATTTCCGCTGCATTTCAACTTTGATTTTTAATTTGTCAATCTTTTTTTAAAAGGCAATTCACCCCCCCTCTTGCCATCATTCCCCTTTTCTTCCGACCCAACATTTGGTATCAGAGGGAGGTTTGAGTAATACCCTAACCCGGTTTCAAATTTAAGATCCATTAAGATGGCATCAACCTCTTTCGCCCCCGAGGGCCTTTCTTTGGGTCGGGCTCCATTTTTTGATGGGTCCGACTATAATTATTGGAAAACCCGCATGACCACTTTTCTTAGAAGTATAGGATATCCGATTTACAAAATAGTCATGCAAGGTTACACTTTGTCTACCCCCGATGAATCCAAATGGACCCCCGCCGACATTAAGAATTTCGAGCTTGATGGCAAAGCCATGAATGCTCTCCATTGCGGCTTAGATAGAAATGAGTTCAATCGAGTGTCTACTTGCACCTCCTCACATGAAATCTGGAAACTTTTGGAGGTTACCCATGAGGGGACCAACAAAGTAAAAGACACCCGATTGGATATGTTTCGTCAGGATTTTGAGTCTTTTTCCATGCACCCAAATGAATCAATTTCTGAAATGTTTACTAGATTTACTGACGTGTGCAATGGGAGAAAGTCCCTTGGTGATGATGTTTCAGCTGAAGCAATGGTCAAGAAGATTCTATGGGTCCTTCCGAGCTCATGGGCACCAAAGGTGACGGCGATCCAAGAAGCTAAGGACGTCAAAAATATGCCGGTAGAGGAGCTCATCGGATCTCTCATGACTTATGAGATCACGATGAGGAGGCAAGCACAAAAGGAGGGCACCCCTATCAAAACTCCAAAGAACATCGCCCTCAAGGTTCAAAAGGAAGTAAGCTCCTCCTCATCATCCTCATCTTCTTCTTCTTCAAGCGGCGATTCCGAAATGGAGAATCTCGCCCACCAAATGCACAAGTTTATGAAGAAGCACAAGAAGAAGAAGAAATCCCGCAAGGCGCGTAAGCAAGAACCCACCGCAAGATCCGAGCCCAAGGTGAAATGCTACGGGTGCGGCCAAAAAGGCCATTACAAGCCCGATTGCCCACTCAACAAAAAACGGGCCACGCAAAAGGAGAAAGGAAAGAAAAAGGTCCTCAAGGCCACATGGAGTGACACCTCCTCCTCATCCTCCTCCTCCTCCTCCTCGAGCGACAACGGTACGAAATGCCTAATGGCATTCCATGAGGTAACATCTTCCGACTCCTCATCCTCTTGCTCTTCAAATTCAAATTCTTTAAATCATCTTTCTTATGAAGAACTCTCACATGCTAGAGACCAATTAGAAAATGGTTTTCATGAACTCTCGTCAAAATTTGTTTCTTTGAAAAAGAATTTCAAAAAACTCTCTTCCGAAAAAGAACAACTTCTTAAAGAGAAGGAAGAGTTGACCCTTAAAATCCAAAATTTTCCAAATGTTGATTCCATGGAATCAACCATCAAAGACCTAAGGGAGACCCTAGCTAAGTTCACCCAAGGGGAACAAAATCTGAATAATATCCTTGGTTCCCAACGAATTTCTAGAACCACCCAAGGACTTGGCTACACCAACCAAGCTTCCTCCTCCTATGCACCCACTGTTTTTGTAAGGGGGAGCTCTAGTTTTAAATTCTGTAATTATTGCAAAAAACACGGGCACCTCATATATGAATGTAATTGTAAAAACGCCCGGTATGGAAGGCCCAAATCGATTTTTTATTCGGACGAATTTTATAGGAGAAGACCCGCCATGAGACAAGTATGGATTGAAAAATCCCTTCTTGCGAGTCTCTCCGGGCCTAAAATTGTCTCTTTTCAAAATCCCTCTCCCCGGTGATTAGTTCTTTCTATATTAGGGGGAGTTAGGTTTGTTTAAGATTTTTCAAACTTTCAATTTCAAAATTTTCGATTCAAACTTTCAATTTCAACTCTTGGTTTCAAAATTTTCAATTCAAAATTTTCTATTCAATTTTTGATTCAAAACTTTCAATTCAAACTGTTATTCAATTTTCATTTCAAAATTTTCAGCAATTGGTATTATTTTCAATTGGTTTAAAATCTTGATTTTCAATTTTTCCCTCAATCAAGTTTTATGCCCCATTCTATTTTGATAATCACAAAGGGGGAGAAATTTCTTGATTGATTGGGGGAGAATCTTTTCTCTCATGCTTAGTATTTCTTTTCAATTTATCATTTAAAGCATGCCTTTCATTTAAGTTTTTACATTGCTTTGATAAGTGATTGTGATCATCAAAATAGGGGGAGATTGTTGTACCCCACACTCTTTGATTTTCATGATCACAATCACTTTCATATGTGTTTAACATTGTTTTTAAGTGTTGTGGATGATAGGCAAAAGATTGCCAAAGGATTGGCCCAAGAATGGACAAGAAATGGACTGAAATTCAGTCCACCGGCCAACCGGTGTGATAGCACCGGCCAGCCGGTGGAACTGGCAGAGGGATTGCCCACTGCCAGGTTCCACCGGTCGACCGGTGGCTCTGTCACCGGTCGACCTGTGGCACCCAGCCCAAATAGTATTTGCTACTGTCTTGCCACCGGCCAGCCGGTGGCTCCTCCACCGGTCGACCGGTAGAGCCTGGACCAAATCTCCTCTCCTCTGCCAAGGCACCGGCCAGCCGGTGGATCTGTACCGGCCAGCCGGTGGCCCAGTCAAACTAGCCGTTGGCTTTGACCAGTCAACCCCCATTTGGCCTCCAACGGCTCTTTAAGCCTCTCCAACGGCTCCGAAGCCTCCCCAAGGGTTCTATGCCTATAAATAAAGGCCAAGGAAGCCCCGGACACAAATCGGATCACATACCAAGCGCTCGGACATATTGTTGAACATTTGGCGTACCTCCGGCGCTCCACCTTCAAGGATCCTCAAGTGCTCCAACCAATTTCCACATCCAAGGAGCACCTCAAGAAGCTTGGGAGAGCACGCTACATCAACTCCATCATCCAATTGGCGCCCAAGTCTTCCTCCAATACGGTTTTTCTTGTTTATTTATTTTGAGCTTAAAATTGGGTTTGTGCCTACAAACCCCAAACCCTTTTCTCATCCCCCTTTCTTTTGGGTTTCACACCACCATTAAGGTGTGAAGAGGTTTCTTCAAGCCTTTCCTTTTAAAAGGCTTGAGTTTTCGGTGAGCTAGCCTTCACCCGTTAAAAAGGCTAGTGGGTTCTTACTAAACCATTAAAAGTAAGTGGGTTCTTGCTTAACCACCAAAAGCAAGCTGTAATAGGTCTTAGTGCTACCTCAAAGCCTAGTGGGTTTCTTGCTAAAACCATTGAAAAGCAAGCGGTAGGAATCTCTCAACGGTTGAGTTGGGAGCGGAGACGTAGGCCGGGTTTTGGCCGAACTCCGTTATCAATTTTGTGTGTCTTGCCTCTTTATTTCCGCTGCATTTCAACTTTGATTTTTAATTTGTCAATCTTTTTTTAAAAGGCAATTCACCCCCCCTCTTGCCATCATTCCCCTTTTCTTCCGACCCAACACTTGTAACAAAACTAGTTATCTCTCTCTTCATACCCGGCCACCAGTACTGACGCCTCAAGTCACGGTACATCTTGGTAACCCCGGGATGAACTGCCCAAGCTGAAGCATGAAACTCCCACATCAGCTCCTCGCGTATATCCCCTGGAACCCACACTCGTCCATGGAAACGCAGGACCTCGTTATCGCCTACCGTCCAACCAGGAGAAGGGTCCTCACTTGCCACCGACTCCCGTAGAGGCCTTCTGGATCCGATAGCTGCCTCATCCTCACTCTGTCCAGGAGGGTAGAAGTCACAGCTAAAGATGAAAGATAAGTCTGCCCCTGACTGTCGTGCACCTCCAGATGCATCTCAGAGAACAAAGCCATAAGCTGCCACTCACCACTGGCCTCCTGCACTGCCTGTATCTAAGTTTTCATGCTCAGTGCATCAGCTACTGCATTACCTTTACCAGGTGTATAGGTAAGCTCAAAATCGAAGGACTGTAGGTACTCGACCCACCTCCTCTGTCTCAGATTCAGGTCACGCTGAGTAAAGATATACTTGAGGCTTTTATGGTCGGTGAAAACCACAAAATGCTCTCCCAGTAGATAATGCCTCCAACAGCGCAACGCATGCACAACTGCAGCCAACTCGAGATCATGCGTCGGGTAATTCCTCTCATGTGGCCTCAACTGTCGAGACCCGTACGCAACAACTCGGTCGACCTGCATCAACACTGCTCCCAGCCCAATACCTGATGCATCACAGTACACTGTATAGTTCTTCCCCTGCTCTGGGAGTATCAGGATCGGTGCTGATGTCAAACTTCCTTTCAAGTCCTGAAAGGCTGTCTCGCAAGCTTCCGACCAAACGAACTTCACACCCTTCTTAGTCAGACCCGTCAACGGTGCTGCTAAGCGGGAGAAGTCCTATATGAAGCGTCGGTAGTAACCAGCCAGCCCTAAGAAACTCCGTATCTCAAACACGTTCTTACGCTGCTCCCAGGAAACTACTGCTCTCACCTTCTCTGGGTCTACTGCAACTCCTGCCTCTGAGATAATGTGACCCAGGAAGTGAATCTGGTCCATCCAAAAGTGGCACTTCGAGAGCTTAGCATATAGCCGATGCTCTCTCAGTGTACTTAATACGATCTCAAGATGGGTGGCATGGTCGTGTCGAGTGTGAGAGTACATCAAGATATCGTCCACGAATACTACCACAAAAGAATCAAGATACAGATGGAATACACGATTCATCAGAGCCATGAAAACTGTTGGCGCGTTCGTGAGTCCGAACGGCATAACCAAGTACTCGTACAGACCATATCTGCTCCGAAAAGCCGTAAGCGGTATATCCGATGGTCTCACGCGCAGCTGATGATATCCTGACCTCAAGTCAATCTTCGAGAACACTCGTGCTCCACTAAGTTGATAAAAAAGATCATCAATCCTCGGCAAGGGATATCGGTTCTTAACCGTCAACTGGTTCAGCTTCCGATAATCCACGTAAAGTCTAAGGGTATCGTCCGCCTTCTTCGCGAAAAGGACCGGCGAACCCCACGGTGAAGTACTGGGTCGGATAAAACCTTTTTCCTGTAACTCCTCCAACTGCCTCTTGAGCTCCTGCAGCTCAGGTGTAGCCATCCTATAAGGAGGAATGGACACCGGTGCTGCTCCTGACACCAGCTCGATAGAGAAATCCACCTCTCGCTCCGGAGGTAGACCCGAAAAGTCGTCCGGGAAGACGTCTCTGAAACGATCAACAACTGGAGGGAAATCTGTCTGACAAGTCCCCTGGTCATCCAGATATAAGCTCGCAATCTGGGTCGTGACTCCACCTCGCCCACGATGCTCTGGTCCAGCTCGACTCGCCTGAACATCCCACTCGCCCTTGTATAGAAACTCTCCGCCCTCTGGTGACGTGAAACGCACCCTGCGACGATAGCAGTCTACAAAGACTCGAAAGGGAACCAACCAGTCCATCCCGAGAATGACGTCATAGCTCGTCATCTCTAAGACATAGAGGTCCCAAAAAAAGTGACACCCACCAACCTCAAGGGGGCACTCCCTGCACTGACGCATACCAGCCGTCCTAGTTCCCAACGGAATGTCTAGCGTCATGATATCGGAAAAAGAAGAAACACAGAGCCCAATACTCTCCACAACGGGCACAGATATGAAACTATGCGTAGCACCCGTATCAAAAAGTACTGAAGATAAGACAAAAGCTACTAAAATAGTACCTCTGACTGTAGAAGGTCCGGGATCCTGCTCCTGCTGGGTCTGCTGCACTGCATAAGCTTGCCCAGTGCCGCGGCCTTGCAACACAGCCTGACTACCCTGAGCTGTCCCGCTCTGCTGCCTCTGAGATCCTGGTGTCTGGCTACTACGGCCACGACCACCATCTTTGCCTGCATGCACTGACGTATTCTAGTTCCCTGACTGGTAAGAAGCCACTGGTCCTGCTCCCGCACGCGGAGTCTGCACAGAACCCCTCTCACTAGCCACAGGTAGAAACGCCCTGCAAAAGCGCTGCAGATGACTCATCTTGCCGCAAGCTCGGCACTCCACTGGGTCACGTGGACACTGAGGTCTCTTGTGCCCCTCTCTACCACACTGGTAGCACCTGATCGGGCCACCTGAAGAAGTTGCCTGGCTGGTACTGGCTGTTGCGGAATCACCGGGAGACAGAACGACAGAAAACGAGAAAACGAAAGAAAGAAAAGCAACAATGAACACGACAATTTACGTGGTTCGGGAAAAATCCCTACGTCCACGGGAGAGGCAGAATTTCACTATGATTCGGGAGCGCAGAAATTACAGAGGATTTTCCAAACAACAAACCCTAGCCCGAAATGGGCTATAAAACAAATGGAGAAGACGATCACTATTCGAAAAATTGGTCCGCGTCGCTACAGTGAACGGCGGCTGGCTTTGTCAAAAGCGCTACAGTAAAGTTGACCCCGAAGTCCGCACCGCTACAGTGTCTGTCGGTGTCGGTCCAACCGGATCGGGCAACACCAATCCAACACTGCCACCCTGAGAGAAGTCCATATGTCTTTTCCTCTTGCAGCAGAAATAGTACCAGTAACTGATGCTGAACCGCCCTGGCCCACACCACTAGCTTCCCGCAGGTTCCTCTCTGTAATCAGTGTCTGATTCACAATAGCATGTACTGAAGGCAACCTGAAAATATTCACCAGCGCTCGGATGTCATAACGAAGATCATCCTCAAAACGTCTGGCCCTCAACGTCTCATCACCCACCAAAACGGGTGCAAAACGCTGAAGCTCGGTGAAACGAGCAGAATAATTCATCACCGACATAGCGCCCTGCTGCAGATTCATGAACTCCCGAGCTCTATCTGCCCTCAGCGTCTCTGGAAAGAAGAAGTCATAGAAGACTGCCTGAAAATCTTCCCACGCCATGTCCCTGTGATACTCTGACTGGGTGGTAACATCCCACCACCTCTTGGCGGAATCACGCAGCATGTAAGTCGCGAGCTTGACCCTCCGCCCTGGAGGCGTCTCAAGATGCTCGAAAATAGTCTGCATCGACCCCAGCCAAGACTCCGCAGCCTGTGGTCCGCCATCCCCTGAAAACGTAGGCGGATGATGCTGCTGGAAGATACGTGTCAGCTCGGCCATAGATGTGGCAGCCTGCGGTGCTCCCTGAAAGGTCTGCATGAACCGCATAAAGCCTTCACGGAACTGCGCCTCCGCGCCTGTGTCCGGTATAACAGTTGGCGCCGCATCCGGCTCTGCTGGAGGATCCATTGGTAGCCCGTGGCCCACCATCTCCGGAGTATAGTCGTCGCCGCTCTCCTGGCGAACAACGTGTGGTCGTCTAGGCGGCATGACACTACAAGGTCAAAAGCACGCCTCAGATTCAAGATTTATCAAGACTGAAAATGAAGGAACCACAAAGGGAACAAGAGGAAGAAGACATTTCAAGATTTGCATAACAAGACTACATGGCGTGTATACTGTCTAAACGGCGTGTACTTGACTCCCCTTCCCCTGTCCGGGTCCTTCGACACGGCTAGGCCACACGGCTCCCGTTGAACGAAAACTACACGGCGTGTATAATATCTACACGGCGTGTTACACCCGCACACGGCGTGTACACCACCCCGTTTTCCCGCCACACGGCTAAGTCCACACAGTCTGTCTGTTGGATTGGTGTTGCCCGATCCGGTTGGGCCGAATGCTTGTGGCCCGCAACTTTCCGGCACTGTAGCATCTCTGACCACTGTAGCGGAGCTGACCGACCGACACCGACAGACACTGTAGCGGTGCGGACTTCGGGGTCAACAGTACTGTAGCACTTTTGACAAAGTGAGCCGCCGATCACTGTTGCAACGCGGACTACTATTCAGAACAGTAGACCGTCTTCTTCATATGTAGCCCATTTCGGGCTAGGGTTTGTTTTTGTTGGAAACCCTCTGTAATTTCTGTGCTCCCGAATCATAGTGAAATTCTGCCTCTCCCGTGGACGTAGGGATTTTTCCCGAACCACGTAAATCGCCGTGTTCATTGTTGCTTTTCTTTCCTTCGTTTTCTCGTTTTTCTGTCGTTCTGTCTCCCGGTGATTCCGCAACACTGTCCTCGGACAAGACTACACGGCGTGTCCCACAGGTACACAGCGTGTTCAAGGAGAGGTGACGCCGACCCGTGTTGTTAGTTACACGGCCGAGTCCCCGGGTCACATTACATGGCGTGTTCTGTACAAGAGTTCACCGACCCGTGTTGTGAGTTACACGGTCAGAATCCGGGTCAACAATACGCGGCGTGCACATCATGTACACGGCGTGTTTTACCCAAGCTCTTCCCTTCCCCGTGCCGCCGCCCACACGGTTTGTGACACGGGAAGAGACTACATGGCGTGTACTCAGGGTACACGGCGTGTACCTAAAAAGTTTATTTTTCTTCCCGAACAGAAGAACATACACGACGTGTATGAGGTCCTACACGGCGTGTATTCTGGGTTTTTCGGACAGTATGCCTCAGAAACTTTCCTGGAACCCAGAAATACCGCAAAACAACACCTAAGTGTCAAATTCCGACCCGTGAGGGCCCATACTCTCCACGAATCAAAGGTTGACATCTTATTTATGTTATAACAAGTAAACAGTCAATGATCCACCAAATTCCGGTCAATGGGGGTCCATACTCCCCAAAGACCAAAGTTTGGCATTCATTCTATAAACAAGCTCACATAAAATTACCCTATCACACAGCAGGTATTTTATCTGAGTAGCTATCACAACAACATGCTTTTCTAACACAACTATCACAACAACATGCAATTTCTAATACACCTACAGGGCATGAAAACTATGCATGACATGTGATATCTAGCATGTGCCTATATGATGCATGAGACGGCATACCCTCATCTCATCGGGTTGCAACTAAATAGAACCCACAAATAAATGATAAACAACACAATCTCAAGTGTGTCACCCAACGGTGAAAACAAATCAACAGTAAATTGCAAAATCAGTAAAATTGCAACACGAGGTAAATTGGTTTTTCCCTGTACACGGGTTAGCTACGCCCAGACACAGCTTATTACCAACTACCGTTCCGTCCTATCTCTGACTACGGCTCCAAATAGTAAGTCAAAGTAAAGAACACCCTCTGATACCACTTTGTAACGTCCAGGTTCCGGGTGCCACTCAACGGGTGCCCCGAACCCGATTCGCCACGTGACCTCAAACGCATTTCCCCAAACGCCAGAGGCTGCCGACTAGCAGCGAGGGTCCAGGTCTGATAGTGGGGAAACTATGCCCTCATTTGTCAAAGTGTAGCGCAGCGGAATGAAATAAAACATACGACAAACAGTGGAAGCAGTAAACCATACACAACTGAAATAAACAACCGCAGTGGATATAACCAACAGTATATAAATAATGATGCTACATGTTTCAAGTTCTAAGAAAACAGCCAGAATATGTTATACATCAATACAGTACAACAAAAAGCAGAGTACAGCAAAACAGCTGGCAGCGGCATCGCGAGTCTAGGCTCGGTCCCCTGCCCTCCTACTCCACAGCAACAGTCAAGTACCTGTATAGAGACTTTTGCCCCTATCCACACCTACAGAAACGTAATCTGTTTGAGCCGAAAAGCATGACCCAAACAGGGTGTGAGAAATATATCTCAGTAGGCGGACCAAAGGCCCGTGCTCAACTGGGTGTAAACATGTAACAATAGTGTGCAAAAGTAAATGCAATAAACTAAGCAGTACACAAAGTAACTAACTTTACCCGTTATAGTGTCATTTAAATATCATTTTAGCAATTCAATTTAATAACATTCAATGTTCCTCGAAACTAAGCCCTCAGGCTAATCAGAACCTTGCCCTCAGGCTAATATAACCACGCCCTCAGGCTTACCCTAAGGTAATCAGAATCTTGCCCTCAGGCATTGCCCTCAGGCGTAGGAAGTGTCGCTCTCAGGCACAGAAGTCAAGCCCTCAGGCGAAATAGAACGTTGCCCTCAGGCTAATACAGTCACGCCCTCAGGCTAATACAGTGCAGTGCCCGCAGGCTAATCACAACAATGCCCTCAGGCTAAACGGGTAACCGGGCCATGCCTAACAGGTAAACAAGCAGTAACAAGCAATTCCTCTCAAGGCAATTCTACAATTACTACTTTGAAGGTGTACCTTCGGGTATCCTGGTCAAACGGCTAAACAGTGGAACACACCCCCAGGGTGGTCCTGGATCCAAGCAATGATCACAACCGGCATTTTATTATCATAATTAATCACCTATTCAATTCTAGGTGTTTAATATAGCAACGGTCTCAGCCACACGACACCCCAACATGGGTTCGTGGCACAAAAACGCACAAAACACACGACAGTTGGAAAAACAAACACCAAGCCACCTACCTTATACACCAACGAGCGCTATACACGATCGTCGATCCCAGAAACGCCCAAGAACGGCGTAGATTTGAGGTAAGAAAACTTTCATTCAACCTCAAATAACTCCTGTTAGGGAAAGAATTGGTAAGCAACACGCTAGGAGAAGAGAGGGCTTACCCGCGCGGTTCCAACGTGATCGACGAAAGCGAGATCGGATTCCCGGTGCTCGATCGGTTGATCCACGAAGATTCGGCCTTCCTCCCGAGCTCCTTCCTCCGGTTCTAAGCCAATCCTGTGAACAGGGTTGGCTACTGCCCGTTTTAAGCAAAAAAAAAAAACAAAGTACACGGCGTGTACTCCTTTCATTTAATTGTTTCTCTGGCGGCACCGCCACACTGTTCATCCGTCGACATGAGTACACGGCATGTACTCCTGAGTACACGACGTGTACTGTTGCCCAACTGGCGGTTGCTCCACCGCTTTACTGTTTCGGTCTGCCGACTGACTACACGGTGTGTAAGGGACCACTACACGACGTGTAGTCGGTTTCTACACCCTTCGTCGCCGACATGACTACACGCCCCATGTACTCATCCCCACACGGCCAAAAGTACACGGCGTGTGGAAAAAGTACACGGCGTGTAGTTCCAAAATTTGGGATTTTTCCCCATTTTTCATATTTTCTCAAAAACACTTAAGGAAAAGAGAAAAGAAGAAGTCTGTATCTCAAAACTAAGAACCGGGTTCTTACAGTCTCAACGTAAGCAAGCCGTATCCTTGAATCAGAATGGGGTTCCCCAGTGCTCATGGCATTCTCCGATCAGAATCCAAGGCGAGCTTAAGTCAGGTCATTCCTATTTGATTGTGAAGTCATGTAATATTTTATTTAGTTCAAGCTTTGCCTTTCATTAGTGTGATAAGGTCAAGTAGCATGCAACCTTTTAATCAAGTCATTTGGTTCAAGCCTTGACTTTCATTAGTGTGATAAGGTCAAGTAGCATGCAGCCTTTTAATCAAGTCATTTGGTTCAAGTCTTGTCTTTCATTAGTGTGACAAGGCCAAGTAGCATGCAACCATTCATTTAATCCATTTAAAACATATTCCATATTCAAGGTTCATTCCGCTACCTTCCATTAATGTGGTACGGGGTGTTACGGATATGCAACCTACTATTCATTTACATTTAAGGTCAAGTCATATACTTAGTATACTCGCCAACTCACATTTCATATTTTATTGTCAAATTGAAGCACTTACCTTAGGCGGGGCAAGTGATGCACCTACATGGTACTTTCTATTATGCAATTCTCATTACAACAATCCATTTAATATAGAAACGTTTACCCTTAGGAATGTCAAGCCAAGGCACATCCGAGCGGTGGCTCAAACGTGTCAAAACACTAAAACGACAATTATGGCATAACATCCTACATGGGATAAATGGAGTTGTGGGCGTAACCACCAACAATTAATCACATATATGGAAAGAGCATATCCATACGGTTCTAATGATTATAAGTGTAGAGGGATAAAAGAGAGACAGAACCCCCAAGGTGTATCTCCAAAGGAGCCCTTGGGGTGTATTTATAACTGTTGGAACCCATTTAAGTGTAAATGGGTGAGTCCCACATCGGACTTACCCATCCTGTACATTTGTTTCCTAATCTATAAAAGGATGTCCTCACCTCACATTGAGGTAAGGGGAATTCACCCAACTACATGGTATCAGAGGGATTTTTATCCCACATCCTCCCTCCCTTGCGGATTCCCGGCACTCTCCCGGCCCCGCCTCTCTCCCTCCTGCCCTAGTATTCCCGGCAGGCCCTCCCTCCCGGCGCACCTCTCCTCTCCGGCCCTCCCTCCCGGCGCTCCTCTGATCCCGGCAGGCCCTCCCTCCCGGCAGGCCCTCCCTCCCCAGCGCCCCCGCACCCTCGCCCGCGCGGCTCCCTCCCTTGCGGATTCCCGGCACTCTCCCGGCCCCGCCTCTCTCCCTCCTGCCCTAGTATTCCCGGCAGGCCCTCCCTCCCGGCGCACCTCTCCTCTCCGGCCCTCCCTCCCGGCGCTCCTCTGATCCCGGCAGGCCCTCCCTCCCGGCAGGCCCTCCCTCCCCAGCGCCCCCCGCACCCTCCCAGCGGCCTCCCGCTGCTCCCGACGCCATCACCCGCGCGCCCCGCCAGCGGCCTCCCGCTGCTCCCCCCGCCGGCGCCTCCCGCTGCTCCCCGCGCCTCCCGCGCCTCCCTCTGCTCCAGCAGCCTCTCCCGGCTCCCGGCGGCTTCTCCTGACTCCCGGCTCCCGGCTCCCCGGCTCCCGGCTCCCGGCTCGCCCCGCCATCCCGGCGCACCGCCTCCCGGCGTCTCGCCCTCGGCCTCGCCCCGGCGCTGCACCCTCGCCCCCCCCAGCAGCTCCCTACCCGCTGCCCGTTCCCGGCGTTGCTCCCGGTTCGGCCTTCCGGCGCCCGGCGCGCCCCGGTCCAGCCTTGCTCTCGGCCCTGCGGCGCTCCTGCCCCAGCACTCGCGCCGCCCCTGCTCGGCCGCACCATCCTGAGCGCGACCACCTGTCGCTGCTCCCTCCGGCCGCATCTCCGGGCTGCTTCCCTTCCACCACCCGCCTCCCGGCGCACGGGTCCAGCGCCCGCCCTCCATGGACGCATCCTCCGTTCTTCCGTCCCTCATCACGGCCTCCTCCCGGCTTGTCGATGACCGGCTGGATGCCACTAATTTTTCTGTCTGGCGGAAGACGGTCTTGATGTCCCTCCGCGGCATGGGGCTTCATTCTCATCTTGAGAAACCCCCACCTGAACTCCATGATCCTAAGTTCGACTCTTGGCAGCTGGCAGACAGCAAAATATTCGCCCTACTGGTCAACTCCATGGACCGCTCCGTGAAGGATGTCACCCGGACTGCCAACACCGTCAAGGAGCTCTGGGACTCCTTGATTGTCATGTTCTCCGAGACCAATAACTTGGCCCGGGTCTCTGACGTTCTACAACGTCTCTCGCATATCCGCCAGCAGGATCGGACCTTCCCCACCTACTTCATGGAATGGAAGGGTCTCCGCGATGAACTACAGGAACTTTGGCCGATTCCTCAAACTCCAGCCGAAGCGCAGACTCAGCGGGACCAGCTCTGCCTCTTCAACCTCCTGAATGGCCTCGCACCGGACTATGCCACGACGGCCACCGAGATGCTTGCTAGCCCATCTACACTGGATATCCCGCAGGTCTATCATCGCCTGCAGAAGGCACATCGGGCCCTTGCACCACCCGTCCCCCTTCCTGATCACACTGCGCTCCTCGGACGTGGCGGTGGTCGCCCTCCCAGCCCTCGTGGGCGCGGCCGTGGGGACGGCCGACCTCGCCCCCTCTGCCAGCATTGCGGCAAGCTCGGCCATCTGGTGGACCGTTGCTGGGTCCTGCATGGTCGTCCTGAGTCGCACCCCCGCCGGGGCCAGACTGCGCTCCGTGATGCGCCCTCCCCTGCTGCTTCTCTTCCCTCGTCCTTGGATCTCTCCCTGGCTGAGCTCCAGCTGATTCATGATTACCGGTCCACCTCCATCGCGGGCTCTTCGTCGGCTTCTCTTGCCCATTCCGGTGGTCACACTGCCCTTGTCAGTCATCGTTCTCCGGCTTGGATGCTTGACTCTGGTGCATCCGACCACCTCACCGGGGATGCAGGTATGCTCTCCCACTACCGTCCCTATAGTGGATCCTCTGCCATCACTGTTGCTGATGGGTCCACTCTCCCCATAGCCGGCTTTGGCTCCTGTTCCCTCACCTCCTCCCTTCACCTCTCCTCGGTGGCTCATGTACCCCGGAGTTCTTTTAACCTGCTTTCCATCAGCAAACTGACCAAGGATCTCAATTGCACTGCTCTCTTTTCCTCGTCTTCTGTTTTGTTTCAGGAGCGGACGACGAACCGGGAACTTGGTAGAGGCCAGCTTCGGGATGGAGTGTACATGTTCGGTGGCCCGTCTTCCATCGCCTGCGCGTCTCTCCCTGCTCATGCCGTTGACCTCCATTCCCGGTTGGGCCACCCTTCCGCCTCTGCACTTCATCGGCTCTACCCCGATATTAGTCCCCGTTTTTCCTTTCCTTGTGAGTCGTGTCGCTTTGCGAAACATCATCGCACCTCCTATCCTCCTCGAGTTGACACACGGGCCGCCAAACCCTTTGATTTGGTTCATTCTGATGTATGGGGTCCCTGTGCTACCTCGAGTCAATCTGGGTATAAATATTACATTTCCTTCATTGATGATTATTCCCGGATGACATGGCTTTATCTTCTTCGGGATCGGACAGAGGTTTTCTCCACCTTCCAGACATTTTTTCATGAGATCCAAACACAGTTTTCTATCCCTGTCAAATGTCTTCGATCTGACAATGGGCGGGAGTACTTATCCACTCACTTTCAGCAGTTTCTCCGCGCCCACGGCATCATCCACCAGACCTCTTGTCCTGATACCCCTCAGCAGAATGGGGTGGCCGAGCGGAAACACCGGCATATTTTGGAAACCGCTCGTGCCCTCCTCTTCCACCGTCAGGTCCCTCTTCTCTTCTGGGGGGATGCCATCCTCACTGCTACTTACCTTCTGAATCGTCTTCCCTCCTCCTTACTTCAGGGGGAGACTCCTTTTCATACCCTGTTTCCCTCTGTTCCTCCTCACTCCCTTCCACTCCGCGTCTTCGGATGTCTATGTTATGTCCGGGACACTCGCCCCAATCTCTCCAAACTTTCTCCCAAATCTCTTCGCTGTATTTTTCTTGGATATTCCCGCACTCAGCGCGGGTACCGCTGCTTCTCTCCAGACCTCCGCCGGTATATCACCTCTGCCGACGTATCGTTTGTCGAGACTTCTTCGTTCACTCTCCCCTCTCCTTCTCCTGACTCTACCATCGATGACTGTCTTCCGCTCTTCGTTCACCCACCTCTCATATCTCCCCCTCCCGGTCATCTCTTTGGCCAGACCTACTCCCGTCGTCCATCGGTTGTACCTCCCATCCCGGCCGAGGACCACCTTGTTCCTGCTTCGTCTGCTGCTCCTGTCCCCGCTCCCGCGGACGAGCCGATTGCGCTTCGGAAAGGTACTCGCTCCTGTCAGACTACTCCTCTCTTTGTATCTTCCTACAGGGGTCTGTCAGCCTTGGAGACCGTATCGCTTCCTCGGACAGTCGGTGAAGCAAAATCTCACCCCGGGTGGCTTGCCGCCATGAGGGATGAATTGCAGGCTCTGGATGCCAACCATACATGGGATCTTGTTCCACTTCCGGTGGGCAAACAGGCGGTCGGTTGTAAATGGATTTTCACTATCCGTCTCAATCCCGATGGCTCTCTTTGCCGCCTCAAAGCCCGGCTTGTCGCCAAGGGCTTTGCTCAGACGTATGGCATCGACTACTTTGAGACCTTCTCTCCAGTCGCCAAGATGGCCTCGGTCCGCCTTTTCCTTTCGCTAGCTGCTCATCATCATTGGCCGCTTCATCAACTGGATGTTAAAAATGCTTTTCTCCATGGCTTTCTTGATGAAGAGGTCTACCTCCAGCAGCCTCCTGGTTTTTCGGCCTCTGGTGCCGACCGCCATGTCTGCCGTCTCCGCCGCTCCCTCTACGGCCTCAAGCAGTCTCCTCGGGCTTGGTTTGGCCGCTTCAGCACGGTCGTCACAGCCTTTGGCCTATCTCGCAGTATGAAGGATCACACCGTCTTCTTCCGTACGACGGCGCATGGCTGTATCTTGCTTGTGGTTTATGTGGATGACATCATCATCACAGGGAGCGACTCCAGAGGCATCGCCAGTCTTAAGGCGCATCTTCACCAGCATTTTCACACCAAGGATCTTGGTCCCCTCACTTACTTCCTTGGCATCGAGGTCTCCCGGACTGCGGACACTATTTCTCTCTGTCAGCGCAAGTATGCTCTTGATATCTTGCAGGATGCCGGGTTGAGCACCGCCACTGCAGTGGACACTCCCCTTGAGCCTGGGGAACGCTCCCTTCATTCTGACTCGGAACCCTTTCCTCATCCCGAGAGCTATCGCCGCCTGGTCGGGAAACTCAACTACCTCACCATGACACGTCCTGACATTGCATGTGCCGTTGGCAAAGTCAGCCAGTTCATGGAACATCCCACCCGCTCTCAGTGGGATGCTGTCCTTCGCATTGCCAAATACATCAAGAAAGACCCTGCCCGTGGCCTTCAGTACTCCCATCAGGCTCACATGGATGTTGAGGCCTTCTGTGATGCGGACTATGCCGGCTGCCTCGCTACCCGCAGGTCTACTTCGGGTTTCGCCGTGTTCTTTGCCGGCAATCTCATCTCTTGGCGCAGCAAGAAGCAGACTGTCGTCTCCCGGTCGAGTGCCGAGGCCGAGTATCGGGCCATGGCCACCGTCACTACTGAGATCCTCTGGCTTCGTCATCTCCTCCATGAGCTCGGTTTCCCCGCATCGACTCCTGCTCATATCTGGTGTGACAATCAGGCCGCCACGAAGATTGCATCGAATCCCGTCTTCCATGAACGGACGAAGCATATCGAGGTGGACTGTCACTTTCTCCGCCACCATCTGGAGCAGCACCATATCGGCTTCGGCCATATCCCGACGGCCGATCAGCTTGCCGATCTCTTCACCAAGGGTCTTCCCGGAGCTCGCCTTGAGTCTCTCACTACCCGGCTGGGTATTCACAGCCTCCCAGGCCCAGCTTGAGGGGGAGTCTGAGATGGTCCTGTATCTTTGTTGTCTTTTTCTATTTGTGGGACTCTATCCAATCTGGGCATGTCCAGCTTGAGGGGGAGTGTTGGAACCCATTTAAGTGTAAATGGGTGAGTCCCACATCGGACTTACCCATCCTGTACATTTGTTTCCTAATCTATAAAAGGATGTCCTCACCTCACATTGAGGTAAGGGGAATTCACCCAACTACAATAACAAATAAGAAAGACCACACCGGACCTCAAGTCCGATGTGGGATGCAGACTCCAACACTCCCCCTCAAGCTAGGTGAGCCTAGCTTGGACACATAATGAAAAGAAAACAATAAAACAGAGACCAACACTCCCCCTCAAGCGGGACATACCCAGCTTGATTACAAAACATGACAAAAAAAAAAAAGCGGCAAAGGCTGCTGCTCCCTTTCACGATCGAAACTCCCCCGCAGGATGATGGATGGAAGATGTTGCGGACGCAGCAGATGACCACACAGACCGGCCAGTTGACGGAACGCCAGAAATGCCGCACTAGTGGGGCCGGTCGATGAAACGCCGGGAAATCCAAACTAGCACCGGGAAAACCGCACTTGCGGGGCCGGCGACGGGAGGCGGGGATTCCGCAGAAGTGTTGCGGGATCTGGCGGCGCCAACGGGGCCCAAATCCGAGGTGGTCGAGCTGCGGCGCTAGCGACAGGACGTGCCGGCGGAGAGAGATGCGGCTGCCGGGAGGTGCCGGGAGATGCCGGCGAGGCGGGGATCCGCAGGAGGAGGCCGACGAGGGTGCAGGAGGCCGGGAGGCGGCGCTGGAAACCGGAGGAGGACCCCTGCGGGGAGCGCCCGGCACGGGTGGAGGCCGGAACAGTCCGGATCTGCCCGGATCTGCCCGGAGATCCGTCGGGAGGTGGAGCCGCACCGGGAGTGAGAGGCGGGCGCCGACGTCGGGATGCCGCAGCAGGTGGCAGGGCCGTCGCGCAGGGAGCCGTCGCGGAAGGCGGGCCGTCGCGCAGGGTGGGAGAGCCGAGGCGCCGGCGGCTGGAGAACCAAGGAGAGGCGCCGCGCGCAGCGGGGGGAGCGCGACGGCAGGGGCGAGCCGGGAGCCGGGAGCGCGCAGGGAGGAGGAGTGCGCAGGAGGAGCGGGCGCCGGTGTCGAGAGCCTGCGCGCCGGGAAGGGAGACCCGCCTGGAAGCCGGGGAGCCGGGACGTCGGGGTGAGGGCCGCGGGGATGAGAGGGCCTCCGTGAGGGGAGCGCCGGAGAAGGGGCGGCTGGGCGGGGCAGAGGCGGAGGGGCGGCGGCGGTAACCCTATGGGGCCTTGAGGCCGCCGCCCCCCGGACGGGAAACCCTAAAGGGGAAAAAAGAATAGGGAGGGTGGGATTGGAGGTTCAAAAAACCTCCTCTGATACCATGTAGAGGGATAAAAGAGAGACAGAACCCCCAAGGTGTATCTCCAAAGGAGCCCTTGGGGTGTATTTATAACAAATAAGAAAGACCACACCGGACCTCAAGTCCGATGTGGGATGCAGACTCCAACAATAAGTATGACATATAAATTCTATAAACGACGTCCGATGAAATTGGTGGGCCCCACACGACAAATCCAAAATCAGCGAACTTGAGGGATGAGTTATAGACCACCCACCTTAGGCTTGTACCACTCTCCTCTAATATGGGCCTTTGATTTGTCTCGGATCGGAGTAGATCTAAGAAAAGAAGAAAAACGCTCATACCCTGATAACTAGGTCGAGAGCAAAAGAGAAGAGGAAAGGCTTAAACGGACTCGAGTACTTACCGTTGCGCATCCAACGCGACGAACGCAAGCTCGAACGGATTCCGGATGAAGGAGATCTTCCAATCCCTAGCTTTGGCCTTCAAAAAGCTCCAATTTGAGAGCCATGGAGGTAAATCCTAACTCAGATTAGAGGAGGGGGATAATTAGATCATTAAGGGCAAATTTGACATTTTACCCAGAAAAATAGTTTGTGCACGGTTTGTCCGCATAGTTTGACAAACCGTGCGCAAACCGTGCACGGTTACCTGGGTAGAAGGGGTACTTGTACAGTTAGGTCGCACGGCCGCGCGCCAACCGTGCGAGGTGGCTCTGTCCGGAAAAACACCATTCGTACGGTTTGTCAAACCGTGCGGCATTCCTGCACGGTTTACTCTAAACCGTGCGCCAAGCCTGTTTTTTTCAAAAAGATGGGTTTTGGGCTCCGAACAAGCCCCAAACACCCCTAAGGCCTTCACTAACCCATTAGGCATCCATATTAGGTCCAAAGTAAAGATTTAGACCAAAATTTAAAGGATCCATACCTGAGTGAAAACCGGGTTCTTACACCCTCTCCCCTATTTATTTTCCCACCTGCACACAGCTAACAACCCCCCCACCAGCTCTCTAACAGCCCCAACAACTATTAAACAGCAAAAGACATTACTGCCCCTTGGCAGTACTTCCCCCACACAGACAGCAACACACCTGCACACACCCAGCCAGCCCAAACCTGCTCTCCCGCCTGACAACTCCAGCCAGCCTGCACCACCACATATCATCTCAAACAGCCCCGCATGCCTAACACTTATTCCTTCATCAACTGAAGAGGCATCATAAAAATCGGAAATGCAATTCATGTCACAAAGCTGGATATGTAGATTTATTTTCTCATTTTTCATCTTCTCCGCTTGCAAATTACATTGAGATTTTGTCTCATGGAATTCAAAAACATGCTTCCATTTTGCCTTCTTCTGAATAGCTTTTGTAGTTTTGTCACCAACACAAAATTATTACACTAACAATGTATATAAGAATATAATTATGATTTAATGTTCTTTTACTAATTTTTTCCTCTGTTATATGTGTTAATGTTTTCTTCTTTTTAAAGCCTTGTTCAAGGTGGTGTTATGCATTACTGATTTTGGTTCTTACAGGCAACCTATGTGAAGGTTGCTCTCTAAAAGCTGTAGCAGTATAGAGTTTCACTCCTGCTATTAATGGAAAAGACCCTGCCCCTCATCTTCAAATGTTTTAGTTTTCAGTAAAGGGTATAATCGATGCTGAACATATTTTACTCCACTAATACAGGAAACCGAACAGACTTGGTTGGAGTTCTGTATGGCGACAGCTTCTCTGTTTTTTTTTTTTTGGTGTGTGGATTTGAGCAGCTGTGGCTTAGGCTACCATAAAAAGCTATCTGATTGACCCACACACTGTTTTAGACTACAATTCTGTGGATCCTTGCAGCTGGAAGACGAGTACATGCAACCCAGACGCTCTGTATCTGCACTGTAAGTTCACTTCAAGGCTCGTGTTCAATTTATAGTTGGATTCTGATATCACCAGAAAAATTGGTCTCCTCAAAATGGACGTCCAAGCTAGAACTTGTTAGGACTGTGTGCAATGGGGCTGACCGTTTAAGGGCTGTCTGTGCTTGGGGCGGGTCTTGGACGAGCTGTTGTGAGTTTCGAGACAAGGGGAGCAGGTGGTGTTGGTGTACGAACTCTCAGTGAGGGTGAAGTGTTGGCAGCCTCTCAAGGGAATTGACCCACAGTATAGCTTGTGTCCCAAAGACACAGCATAAAGATGGTGTAGGGGAAAAGGAATTCAAAATATTTTTTAAGTGCGGTTGTGGATGCTATGAAATCTGCCTGGGATGATTCAATGGTGGCTGTGCCAGAGCTTGAAGTGCCAAATGAGTTAGTATTTTCATGCAATCTGCCAGAGTTAAGGTTGGCATGCTCTCTATCCTTTGCTCTTGTAAATTCTGAAGTGTGAGGAAGTGTCATGCGGCTCAGAGTTGGTGTTGGACGAGCTGTTGTGAGTTTTGAGACAAGGGGAGCAGGCGGTGTTAGTGTATGCATTCTTAGTGAGGGTGGACGTGTTGGCAGCCTCTCAAGGGAACAAGTAGAACTTTTTTGTGCAAGTCACCTGATAAATTGAGTCCATGGAGGATGATGGAATGCGGGCTGCATTCCAGTTACTTTTTATGGTACCTAGAGCGTAGTGTCTGGCTGAATGATGCTTTTGGCAGGCTAGACGGTTACATTTGACACATTATTGTTCTATTCCTAAAACTTGGATTTTTTCCATTGTTGATGGCAAGAAAAGAGGCACCTGCGCTGGCTGCTGGGTGCACAGTGATATTGAAGCCTCCTGAATGGGCGTCTGCAACCTGCTTGGAGCTGGCTGGGGTGTGCAGAGAGGTAGGTCTACCTGCTGGTATTCTCAATATCCTCTCTGAATTGGGTCATAAAGATGGAGCAGCTTGGGTGTCTCACCCTGACGTTGACAGGTCTGCATTTACTGAGGGAATGCCACAAGAAGCAAGATCATGGCAGCTCAGGTCGAAGACATCAAAAGCTGAATTTATAGGCAAGCTGGTTAGATGGACCCAAGGTAACAATGTTTCAGATCTGTTGGAAGAAAGCTATAGGCTGGGCTCTGTTTTCAGTGGAGGATAGACCGAGAAGATATGAAAGTTCATCTCAACCGCTAAAGGTGAAGTCGGAACAATTTTGTGCAGCCGGGATCGTGCTCAGCATATGGAGAGGGTCCTTCATAGAACCCACAAAAGAGGATGTCTTTGACCTTGTCATCTTGAAGACAACGTGGTTTTTTTAGGAGGGTGGAAATTGTTAAGATTGTGTGCAGTGGGGCTGTCCGTGTGAGGGCTGTCTGTGCTTGGAGCAGGTAGAAGTGAATAAACCGCCGAGAGGCAGTGTTGTGTTTTCCTTTTCTTAAGTTGGTTTTGCTGGTTGGGCAGGTAGTGATAAATGGGAGTGAGTTGTGTTGGGAAGGGGATACGATCCCATTTTGCATGTTCAGCTCGGTTGGCTGGGGGGTCACGACCTTGGGAGGTCTCGGCCAGCTCCAGAAAGTGGTCTTCCATGGAGTTATCCGCTCGTTCCTCCTAATAATTCTTCGTCTTCTTTTACTCTTTACTGTAATCTTGTCTCGTCACCTACCGATTAGTGCTGTGCAGAGAGGAAATATACAGTTCGTTTGTTCTCATTCTCCCACCTGACTGCTGCTGTGCAGTTATTGTTAGCTGGTTACCTAAACAGAACTAGGCTGGAATCTTGTCTTCATTTATCAGATATCTCAGTAATTTTCCGTCTGTTTAAGTTCTAAAAACTGTATAGATTGTGCTAGTTCATTGTTTTTTTATTGAACTAAAAAGAAGCTCCAGATGCATCATCTGTCTAACAATATGCTCACAGGTAAAATTCCAAGTTCCTCGGGGGACCTCAAGAACCTGCTCTAACAGCTTCATACTGCTCTACTTTCAATGTTTGGTGATTTTAGATTTTGATTCTTGTGTTCCTTTTATGTTGCTTCTCTGAATAGCAATTCTGGGTACTGTCTTGATTCCCTATCTAATTTGTTGAGAGTTTGATGATTGTGATCGATGTATTGAAAAGAAAATGCTGACACCAGGATGTGATGTATGGATGGAATGGGAGTGGTTGCTTGTTGTGTCCG
Organism: Viscum album; assembly: GCA_963277665.1. Classification (NCBI taxonomy): domain Eukaryota; kingdom Viridiplantae; phylum Streptophyta; class Magnoliopsida; order Santalales; family Viscaceae; genus Viscum; species Viscum album. The sequence goes on from OY728123.1 coordinate 60,724,117, forward strand.
TGGTTCTTGATTGATTATAATTATTTGGTTGATTGGAATTGTAACATTAAATAATATTATACGTGAAGTGTGCTTTGACTTTGATATTTTATAATTATTTTACATACAAGTGCACAAACTATGAATAGGTAAAAGGTAATGATTTTAACAACTCATCTTTTCACAATACTTATGGGTGTATTGTGGGTTAATGTTAACAACATATCATGTGTGATGTTAAAAATCAATTTACTATAATTATATAGTTCCAGAAAAAAATATGAATTTATTATATATAATATAAAGTTTTATAAATATAGTGATATGGATATATAATTTTTTATCTAAAAAATCTTTTTTCAAACAAATATTCATTATTGGTATTGCTTATAATAAAAATAAATCAAGCCCCACCGTTGGGGGTGGTAAGGGCTTGGGGGGTGAGGGGCAGGTCGCGGGGTCAAGTCCCCGGGCTTACGATTTATATGTAATTTTCTTCCTTGTGTGTGTGCCGCTTTCACGGTTGTAGCCAAATTTTTTAAAAAAAATCAACATTGTTAATAATACACGTTATCATTATTATAATTTTAATAGAGCAATTTTATTTGTCACTTTTCAACAACAAAGTTTTAATCAACAATTTAGTGTCATGTAACGGTAAAATAATTTAATAATACACATTCATGTTATAAAAAGATAAATATTTTTTAGTATTTGTTTAATTGAGTGATATATGATATGCTCATCACCTAGTGTGAATTAATGTGACTGATACTCCATGGTGGCTCTACTTGGATGTGATTTCGCGACTTATCACATAAATGTAATTTAGCAAACTTAGATTAATAAATTTTATATTAATGGAATAATGAAACAACAATGTTCAGACGAACATGAATACGGATTGGATGCATAAAGCAGGTGGCAGGGATGCTTCGGGTTCACTCAAAATCATTTTAATTGTAAAAGAAAAAAAGGAAAGGAAAAAAACACACTTTAAACAACTGGAGCCAACGACTCCCAACTCCCCTTGGATTCCCATCATTATGTTAGGTTATATTATTGGTGAAAAAGGTTGGAACTCCGGCCAATTTCACGTGGTTTGCCGGCAGAAACAAGCGGAGGACGGGGGACAGGCTCGTCTGACCCGCGTGGCCCGCGCCGTGACGGGCGGCGGGTTAGCGGCAGCGACTGCGCGGACCGACGGGCAGGCACCAGCTGGATATCGCTGCCTGCTGCAGGGATTCTTTTCGGCGGAGGCCCATTATTAAAGCACATGGTCGCGGCCACATCTTCCGGAAGAATTATTTTATTTGTTTAGTTTTTTAATTGTTTGTTTTTGTTTTATTAAAATCATACCATTTTTTCAAAAAGAAAACAGGGAAGCGAAGACCTCTTTATGACAGACGGGTAAGATTATCGTTGACGGTCCAAACCAACGGTCTAATGGATCGTTTGTTTTATCCCGTGATTTTTTAACTGCCGCACACAGTTTCGTTTGTTTATTATTTATTTATTTTTTTGAACGTAAACCCCATCTCTCTATTACAATTCACGCCTTTCCTCCTCCCTACTAGGTCCAGGTTTTGAGGTTTTGCGAAATTTTATTTGCAACAAATTAAACGTGATGATATTCTTTCATTGGCGTTTTTCCGACGTCTTTGTTAACAATATTTCATTGTAAAAATTATGAAACTCATCTCAAATAATATTATCCTGTGTAAACCAAAATGTTTTTTGCGATAAAGTAACATGTTTTTTAGGTTGTTTCAGTTTTTTATTCTGTAACTCTTTCTAACTTATTGAGTCATTAATTGAATCTGTTTCCATTAATTTTTGATAGATTGAAATAATGGATAAATGATTGATATTTGATTATCAATTGACATCAGAATATTTGTTTACCGTAAAAGAATTTATTAAATTTTCACTAGAGCTCTAAGAAGACCAGAACAACATTGTATTCCTTTTCATAAAATGTGGAGCATTGCAACATTAGAGTTTGAAGTCCATTTAATATGTTATGAAGTTAATCAAAGCTATCTGTATTGTTGCAGGCATGATAACACAATAAATGTTGTTGATAATGGTTGTGGGTATAGTAGCATCAAATTTTTGAAAGAAAACAAACACTTAAATAAAATGATAATCAGTAGTTGTAAGGGACAAAATCCATTCAGGAAATCCATTCAATCAACTGCGAGTGTCACCCTCCATGCTTCGGCTCGCTATATGACGAGTAACATGGAGCTAATATAACTTAAAACAGGGAATGAATGGAGGGATATATATTAGATTTGTTACATCTGATACTGCAAAACACAATGCAATGAAGAAAACTACAATAAATCGTAGGTTCGGGGTCTTAACCCCGCGACCCGCCCCTCAGCCCATCCAAACCCTTACCACCCCACCATCAACCAACAGTGAAACTAAGTAGAGGGATATATATTTCATTGAGTGCCTTTCACTTAGGAAGTGATAATATGGGTGCTTTATGTGTTGAAGCGAGTCATGTTAGGTCAAAACCATGGAATAAACCTACAAATACTCAATTTGTTTTGGTCTACATTTAACATGTGTTCAAAAAATTGCACCTAGTTAGATTCACATTTTAAGTCGTCCGACACGTGGACCAACTTGTATATTTAATTAATCTTAAAAATATTTTTTAAAAAAATACACTTATTATCAGTATTAAATATAAGCCCACGGTTTTTATCATGTAATTACTAATTTCTACAAATATTTCACACATACAAAAATACACATTATTGGCACAAAAAAATGCTACATAAAATTGAAACGACATTAAAATAAAAATGAAAAAAATCTAAGGGTTCCATGGTCATTAAGGTAAATTTGCTTAATCCTGTAGACTTTTTCCCCTAATTTGTTTAAGTCTGTTTAAATTGTGGACAATATTTTTTTAGTTCTACCAGCCACATAAATACGGGTTAGTTTGATGGCCAATGGGATCAAATCATGTTAAGCACCCCTAAATGCTACTAGAGGACAACACACTTTTCAAGAAAAACATATGATGTCAAATAAATGTTAAGATTTATTGGATTAGGTTATAAAAGGATGCATGTTTGCCCCAATAGTTTCATTTTATGGTGCATCACACAATAAAGGGAATAAAGTGTTAAAAGGAATTATTACGGTAATTTCTTATTCTATCTGGATTTAAACGCATGTACAATAGTGTTGAAGGTGTCAAAATCTAATGTGGCATGCAAGAATCGTGATTAAACATAAAAAACTTTAATGTGTATAAACATATGATGTCAAATAAATGTGATGGTTTACTGGATCGTGCAATGGAGAAATGCTTGTTTTCACCAACAATTTCATTTTATTTAGAAAAGGGCATTCATCATTTACCAATTGTGTTAAATAGCATCACACATTAAAGGGAACTAAAAAACACTACCACATATCGGTGCAAGGACAACGCCGGCTTTTATCAACGCCAAGAAAAAAAGACTGATAAATCTGCACTTTATCATCACTAAAAAAAGTGCTAAGAGTATATTTATTAACGCTATTATTAGCGTTGTTAAAAGTTTTTAATAAAAAACATTATTAATTTATATAAAATTATTATATTTATATTCAAAAAAATGTTTATTTATATACATTAAATAAAAAATGCATGTTTGTGATTAATGTTTTTTAAT